>JAPXFQ010000899.1:0-2559827 GCA_028564705.1 Apricaphanius iberus
CTATCCATCCAGGGATCCAGTCTGATGAACAAATCTGCTCAGCTCCCACACTGGAGGTATGTTGATGTTATATATATATATATATATATATATATATATATATATATATATATATATATATATGTATGCTAGGGCTGCAGCTATTGATTCTTTTTGTAATCGATTAATCTAACCCTTTATCGATTTGATTAATTGATTAATCAGATAATTTTTTATGTTTTTAAATAACCAAAACAAGTCATGCATAAAGAAAATGTTGTGGCTATAAAATGATTAAGCATTTTCCTTTTATCTCTCAAAAAAACAGAGAACTCCAACTCCAACATTTGGCTCCAGATCTAAGCCAATTTACAGTATTTATTTATTTATTTGACAAAATAACAATCAACTGCAATAATATAAGTTAATAAACTAAACTGTCCATCCACTTTTTTGTGAAAAAGCTTTTGTGAAAAGTTGCAATGTTTTTGTGAATTTTTAAAATATTTTTCGTCAATCACTTAAATTGTTTGAAAAGGGAGCAGAGTTTGAGATGCCATCGTCACATAAAACTTTGCAGAACAAAATGACTTTAATTGTCCTTTTAACGGTTGAAAACTCAAAAATTTGAGTAGCTCAGATAGGGTCCCCACTAGAAGAACATATCTGCTTTTATTTTGGTTCAACAGTCCCATCCTGGGCCTCTTTTAGCCCCTCTTTATTCACCTCCTGGATACGCCCCTGCTCAGCAGCAGTGAACGGTTAGGAATAGTTACTTATTAATCATTCTGAAAACTCATAGTAGTCTCTGTGTCAGGAGAGAATGAGAAAGTATTTTTTCTTACTTTGTCTGCAGTGTAGCATTAAGTCTGTTGATTTTAAATTTGATGTTGGAGCATTTTCTGTCGCAGATAGTGATGTTATGGCACTTAAAACTCTGTTTTCATCCGTCCCACATACAGATCCTGAAATCAGAGAAACCCAGATCTCCGCTTTGGCCAGAGTTTTTTTAAAGATTCGTTTTTGGTGCCGAAAATCTGCGTTTGCGTGTGGATGACACGCCAAACCGTAGAAAGATATCTCAGTGGTGTGAGATACCTGGCTATGTGTAGACAAGGCTCTCTTGCGATTGAATGTGAATAAGTTTACTACTTAAAAACATCAAAGCTAAACATCATATCAAGTCAAGCAGCATCATTACATGGCTACAAATACAGTATTAAAATTAGCGAACATCAATGTATACAGGTTTAGGTGACGTTACCTTGTTTCAGCGACGCTTGGTGAAACAGCATGTGGATATTTTCTGATGCTGGATCATTGAGCTCGTACTGCTGTGGTACGCCAGGTCACCTTTGCAGTATTTACACTGTACTTTGTTCTCTTCTTTTTTTAGAATGTAAATATCCCAAACTTTACACATTTTCTGCTTTTTGTGGACATCTTTATTCTCTGCTATCGCGCCAACTAAATTCAAACTGTATCACGTGCTGCTGTTGTGCTTCGCACAGGTGCGAACAAAACAACGGTCCGTGTGGAATAATCAGATCCCTACACGTATATGAATTTAACGAGGCTTCGAGGCAGATTTTTTGCCTCGAGCAATTTTTGGAATCGAGTAAATCGAGTTACTCAACGAATCGCTGCAGCCCTAATGTATGTGTTGTTTGCTTCTGCTGTGTAAAGTTGAGGCATGATGATCAAATTGTGTAGATATCTGTAAACTAAACTGGCGGCGGTAATATCTGTGGAGTTTCTACTTTAGCTTGTTAGCTGTTTGAAATGGTCTAGAAGCTAACTCTGTGGGGTAGCTACTAGCTATCTCAGCTTTCTTAACTGTTGTTGGTTATACACACAGCTGCCTGATTACACGTTGGCTGTAAGATAAATATTTATGCACTGTGTAAGCTGTCGGTTTGCAGTGAAATTGCTTCATAACTCGTAATGTATTGTTGTCTTTCGGTTGTGAATATGTCTGTGACATATCATTAATCTAGTGAAGTTATAGAGTGGCCTATCGGGGGTTAAACTGGCTGAATGGTTACTCGGTTGTTGTGACTCATGTTGATATAATTGTAGATATCTCCATACTGATCTGGTGGCGTTCATATCTGAGGAGTTTCCTCACGTAGCTTGTAAGTAAATGATCATAAACGATCTGGAAGCTGTGCGCTACATACAGTTAGCTCTGTGATGTGACTTTTTCAATGATCTGTACAAAGATGGTTGAGGTTTTGTTTTGTCAGTCTAACTGTTCGACCACAACCACGCGGCTTTGCATAGCGGTGTGGAACCTTTGTGCCCTCCACTGTTGTACACATGCGCAAAAATACCCGGATGAAAACAATAACAATCAAAGTGTGTATACCCTGCACTTTTACTTCTCTTCCTCCCTCTGTCTATCACACTCTAATCCTCTGTCTTTCTCACTTCGTCTGTCCTCATACATGCTGTATCCCTCTCTGCTGTGGCAGTTTGGGCTCTGAAGGACAGAAATTAATCAGTGTAAGGCCAGGGTGCCACATTATATCTTTCTGAGTGTTGGTGCTCACGTTAGCTCATGTGGGTTTGAAGGACCCTGCCACTGCCCAGTAGGGGAGCTGGGAAGGTTCAAACATACTTCATACATATTTTATGGAACTCCAATATTGTATTGTACACTGACTCTCTCTCTCTCTCTCTCTCTCTCAGTCTTTGATTTACAGTCAGGAATTCAACTGTTTGCATCAGTGTCAGGCTGACATTGCAACTGCATGTCTGGAAATTATGATCTGCTGTAAAACTAGACCTAAATGTAATATTTATGCACTAAGGGCCCCGACTGTTCATGTACTACTCTGGCCATGCCTGAGTTGTTGATAGTTAATCAATAGTTTTGACAATTGCAAAGATACTACTGGCTTACATTTGCAGATCTTTGGCAGCCCCTGTGGTAGTATATTTGTTTTTGCTGATGTAAAATACAGAAAGGAAGGCACTGAGCCTTTTTACTGGTAAAATTAATAGAAAGTTCTAAAAAGCTTATACATTTTTTTAAAACTTAAATGCTTACATTTACATTCTGACATAATTTAACAAAAATACAAATCAATTAACACTCAAATAATAACAATCCAAAATACGGTCCACATTTTCACTAACATTTACACACACACGTAAACTTACATGTTTGTCCATGATGTTTTTCAAGGACAGGGCTGTATTATGAGGTAACTTGTAACATGATATTACTGAAATTTACAGGTTACCTTCTGTGATTTACAGTGTACTTTCAAGAATTAATAGACTATTGACTCAAACTGTCAGATTTCTTTCTGAAACATACTGTGTTTATTGGTAGTATTTTAGGTCAAACTGGTCATTTCCATTATTATTTTCTGATTGATTGTCCTTATAGTTATCCCGAACTTAAATCTCACTTTCTCAGAACTTACAGCTTGTTTTCTGAATCTTTCTAACTATGTTTCAGAACTTAAACGGTACTTTCAGAAACCATCCTGTATTAGAAGAATACTTATATGAACTTTATACATTCTAAAATGTTCAGGTTACTTTCTGCGACTTGGTAAAATTCAGAAATGTTATGTTTTATGTTTATAATTTCAAAAACACTACTGTATTGAGACTACTGTATTAAAGCGTAAATACTACTTTCTGGGGCATACAGGTTCAGATGTATTATGTGGTGATTTGTTAACAGGTATGTCCTGCAATTTACAGTTTACAGAGTAATTCCACAAAACTTACTGGTTTTATTTTCAAAGGTTTCTGTTTACTTTCTACAACTGAAGGGGTAAGTTATCAGAATTTACACATAATTTTCTTGAACTTTCTGGTTACTTTTGTTTTATTTTGAAATAGTTACGATGTGCTTTCTGGAAAATATTGGGTATAAGGAGGTGAATTTTACCCTGGTGCTTTCAGAAACCCAGAGTTTGCTTTTAGCAAAGTTAGTTACCCAGAACTTGCTGGTTACTCTCTGGAACTTTCAGGACTGGCAGGTTATGTTGTGAAAATTACATGGTAGGTTCAGGGACTGGCCTGTAGTATGAGGGAACATATCCAGGTACTTTATTAAACTTGTATGTTTTTCCAAGATGTCGTTTAGGCCTTAGCAAGTCTACCTGGTTATATGCCAGTCAGAATACTGCCTGGTTCCTAAGAAGAGTCCTGTAAATTTAGGGAAAGTCTGGGCTAATTATGTGTTATTTTATTTACAAAAGCTGTAATTCACAACTCAGTGAGTTACTTTACTTAGACATTTTTGCAGCAATATTGAATTCAGATGGGGTCTTGAACCTTGCTATTATCCTAACCTTTAAAAAGGTGATTACTTATAGAAGAAGATCTGAAAAGTGGATTAGGTGCTTTGTAGACTTCGCAGTCACTACTGTTTCATGATCATACATGTTGATTTTTGTTAGGAAGCTAATATCCTTTGATCTGTATTCACCTTTGAAGTTCTGCGCCTTTGTAGAGTGATCTGAATATGTCTTTAAGCGTGCATTTACATAGGGGTATCCATGTAAGTGCTGACTGTTGCTGCTGTGGATTCATGTGAGTTACAGATGAGTTTGACCCTCTGGGATGTTTTAGTTTTATTTAAAGCCACAAGGCAAGGATCAAAGCTTAAGTGTTGAAACGAGAATGAAGATGAACTGCTTCAGGGTCATTTCTTTAAATGCATACTTAAGCTTTGTTGCTTGATAACTACTGAATTTATTTAAGTGATGGATAGTTAAGAGAAGTGTAGCAGGAAAATGACGAGAAAATGGATGTTTACTAAAAACTTCTAACATACACGTACATAAACGTATCTATTTGTGGAATGCATTATATTCATTTACTTACCTAGACAAGTTTGGAGCCATTTGGAGTCATTTGGGAGATGTTTATCCCCATAATGGGAGTTAATGGGGGCACAGCAAATGCAGCCTCTAAATAGGGCGTTATTTGCAACAAAACTCCTTAATTTCACCAATGTTTTGTGATGAATTGCTAGCATTATGTGTTCAGTGCGTTTGGAGGTGCTTTGTTGCTGTCATCCGGGGTTTACTGTATATAGTCGTTTTATCTGACCGATTCCAATTTACATTAGCCGGCCATTTCAGTGATGTCGCAGCAATCTGTCATTGCAGCTGTAGTCTGCACAGGTTGTGGAAAGGGAGCCTGTGGAAGCTGAATTTAGTCCAGGTGGTCATTTCACTGTTGATGTTGATGGTTTTTCAGTAGCTAGTTTTGTCTAACCGTCCGCCGTCAAGCACAGAATGAAAGCCCTGCTCAGACTACAACTGGGATGCTGCGTGGCAGTGACATAATTTAAATTCCTTGTTTGTGTAGTTGGATTAAAAGCCTGTAAAATGACCTGGAACAGAACAACAAATCACCTTCTAGACACTCCACCCTCAAAGGGGGATAGCACTAGCGATTCATAAAAAAATATTGGTGAACTGAAGGAGTTTTATAGCAGATTATGTCTTATTTAGAGGCTGAACTTTGGTTGACCCAATAAATACCATTATATGGATATACACGCTTATAGATATAAACTTCTCCCAAAGGACTCCAAATGGCTTCAAACTTGTCTGGGTGAGTAAATGAATGTAATGCATAATAGAAATGTGATCCAGGCTCCAAAAAATTGAACTTCCCCTTTAAGTTGCAGAAAGTTTGTGTTCATTGCAGTTTGTTTGTGAAAATTGTAGACATTGATCTGCTTCTATCTCTGTGACTTGTTTGCACTTTTCTCCCCTTCCTTTCTGAGGAGAAAGTGTTTGTGTAAGCGCTTCTGCAGGCTGCGTGGGAGATCATTCTCTCATCTCTCACCACCAAGAATCTCACAAAGCAAAGAGACGGCTTCATCCCTGCTGCCACCACTACCCCAACCTTAATCCCTTTTTACCCACATACACTTCATGTCATTCCCTCCTCTCGCCTCCCACTGCTTCCACACAAACACACCCGTATCTCCCCCCTCCTCCATATTAGAAGACGAATGCTTGCAAATGTTTTATTGATGTCAGTTGGTGTCTGGTTTCAATTGAATTCATACACCTCTGTTGGGGAGTTGATATTGATTGGGCTTAACTCATTTAATAGCTATGACATTTGCCTATTAGCTTATTTACTGTCAAAACAGGCCTGAGCTCAGATGGCTTGCTGAGAGACAGTAAGTCTCATATTTGTATCCGTCACAGAAGTTTAATATGACTGCCTGTGCAAAATATTAACTCTGGAGGAATATGCAGCCCTGGTTAGCAAACGGAGATGGACTCACCCATAATGTACAAATCAATACAAATACCATCATTTTACTATAATTTTACTAAACAGCAAAAGCAGCAAAATTACAAAACATGATATCAGACTTGTATTGCCACTCTTTCCTCCCCCAGTTTCTTTTACAGGATTGCTTCTCAACACCAATTTTATGAGTACTTTCGGTGCTTTTTTACCCATTATTGAGAAGATATTCCTCTTCCCATTTATTTACCAGAAAACATTTTACAGCAAATTTGTCTGTTTAGACACCCAAACTAGAGATTTGGCTTGTGGAATTTTTTTTATATAACCCCTTTAATATAGGGAGATATAGTAGCAGCATCTACATTGTTTCTTTTTGGTGTTCCTTTCATAAACAGTCATTAAGTAGATTTATTTTTGGAGTAAATTCACTGCACACTGTGTGTGGTGCTTAAATTTGGTCCCTTCACTGTTGACAAGTAGAAAGAATTTTTAAGTTGGGTAGCAAGTTTGAAACTGGCAGCTTCACAGATAAGTCTCTCTTTGCTTGCCAACTTTAGATAAAAATTGTGTTAACTCAATAATAGTGCTTGTTGTCTCTTTTTGTAGTTTATATGCAATTATTTTTTTAACAGCTGAAGTTGTCTTTCTTGTAAGATAAAAATGGGACCCAATTGGCATGGCACAGCAACAGGTGTCGAAGGTTAGTAACTCCGGTCACCTTGGCACTTTCTCTGGTATCTCGATTTACTTAAACAAAACCTGACAAATGTATAGCTTTAACAAGTTGTAAATTTGCTTTTCCAGCAATGCTGCAAGGATAAACTGTATAATTTATGGGTGGTTAAAGAATCAGAATCAAAAGATCAGAAAGGATTTGTATGGCTAAATGTGAACATATTCACAACATTAGGAAATTGCTGTGGTACATTGTGCAGATATATGAAAACACAAAAACTTCTAAGTGTGCAATGAATGAAAATAAAATGGGATAATAGATTGATATACTGTATACATGAATGCATTTGTTTCCAGTGGCGGCTGGTGGAACTTTCTAATTGTCTTCTATGATGATGGCTAGATATTAGGATTGTCAAATAAACATTTTTGTTTTACCTTCTTAATTACAGGGTAGCTATGAATTAATCCTGACACTTTTAAACTATTAATCTTTTAGCCAGTTGCTAACACAAACTAACTTGCTAACATTTTCTGCTTGTACAGCTGACTGTTTCTTAATAATTTTGGACAACCCTGAGCATCCTCTTAATAGGACTATCCTACGACAACATAATGATTTCAGAGGCTTCAACAGTTTTGCTAGAACAGACTGCTACTGTAGTGGAGGAAACACTAAGCTGTCTATAGAGGTACTGGTTCAGACTGGGATCACTCTGTTAACACTGGGAGAATCTGTCAGAGCTCCACTTAAAGCCATTCAAAATATGAGAAGATTTGGTCATTCGAAAATACTGCTGATTTTCTACTGATACAAAGCTTAATACTAAATGCTGAAGTATCCCTTTAAATATCAAATAAATCAAATGTAATATAGACTTAGTAATCAAATGTAACAATTTATCCTTTCCCAAAATGTAAACACTCAGCAGATAAACTATCCAATTCATCAATATAAAGAATAAAAATACATGCTCTTATTGTGAAGTTGTGGTGTCTACACAGCTACTTCCACTAATGATTACCTGTAATTTAAGTCCGAAAACATTACTTTAACTGAATAATCCGCCTTTTTAACGCAGCGGTGCCTTACTATGACATGTACTCAAGCTATACAGTGACCCACTATGCATAATTCTAAGTGAATACTGTGCTTTCTACTCGCATTTTACTGTTGAATGGTCCAATATTTCAATGATCAGATCAAAGCTATTTTACATCAAGTTTCTCCTGCTAGGTTTTTCTCTCAAAATGTATTATTTTTAGGGATATAACTGAATTATCCTTTTTCTCTTTCTGCATTTTGTGTCTCCTTTCGTTCGTCTCCAACTTCTGCAGTCTGACCTGTGTATCAGCCGCACTGTATGACAGACGTCTGTGACGTTGTTTGATTTCAGCCCCACAGCGGGAGAGGGACGATATCTAATCTCTGCCCCGTCAGGGTGCACCTCTCCTGGGCCTCAAGCCGTCCTAAATCTTGTATTGAAGAGGAGCTAATGCGCATGTACAAGTTATAACGAGAGTCTATGGGCAAATCTTTGCGCCCCAAGGAGTGTAACAACCACAACCAACTCCCCTTAAACTATAAAATATTTATCTTATACGTCTGAAAGAAAACACACATATATTTTGAAATATTTTTATGTTATTATAAAAATTATTTTCCATGTTTCATTCAAGGTAATATGGCAAGTTGTGAGTGGTGGGGTGGCGCCCTAGCGGCTTGTGTTGGTCAGTCGCCACTGTTTGTTTCTATAGATTAGCATTAGGGCCACTGAATAGAAGAAAATTCTTACTATAGTCTCTTAATTCTGATTTAACACTCTTCTATAGTCTTCTCAAGATGTGGTTGTTATGTTTTCCCAAAACTATATGCAGCGTTGTTATGTTATCACTAAACGTTAAAATAAAATCTAAAACCTTATGCTAATAGCATGCTTTTGCCATGTCAACAGTTGTGTTGTTGCAGCTATCTGCCACTTTTTATTTTATGGATACATAGGTACTACAGGACATAACTTACAGTAGATTACAGTAAGATTACAGCATGAATAAGTTACTGCCACTGTCCCTTCAGTCTTATTTTGGTCGTTGCTAGTCTTTGACAATTGTGCAAAGTTTGCAGCAGCTTTAAATGCGAAAATATATAATTTTTTTAACTTTTTAGGTATACAGACTTTAGCCTACAGAAGCTATGTTAACTTAGATAATATCAAGTCTGTCTCTGGCTAAAAAATAAGCAAGTTACGGCAAAGCCTAGAGGTGCATTGCTAAATCGAACAAATGAGTTGTAGTGTCAATCATGATGTGTTGACTGTTTAAACCTTTAAATCGTACTCACTATGTTACTCCTGTGTGTTATGTTGATGCCATTCCGTAAGGGGGCATTGTTGCGTGAGTGGAGAGGGTTTTGGAGGGGCCTGGTTGTTGCTGTGTAGTTGAACATGGCAGTTATGGAATAAATTATGCTTGAACTAAACTCTGAGTTGTCTTTGGCTCTAACACACTGTAGTACCACTTCTAAACACAAGGGTGTCACTGTTGAGAAAACAATACCTAAACACAGCAAAGTAATGACAGAAGAATGTAACAGCTTAAAATGAATGTTTGCATGACAAACATCAAATTTGCAGCAAATGTTAATGCACACCTATACAACCTAATGCTGAGTTAAAACTTAATCCGAGCGTATAAAATCAGAAACTACATGCTTAAAATATTATGTTTTGTCTGGTTAGTATATATATATATACAGTGCTGTCTTTTGTGACATAAATTACACATGTAAATTTGTGTTGCATTATAAAAATGCTAAATATTTTGAAGGTACTCTATTTTATACATGTACATAGTTAAAATATAGAGACCCATATCAGTGTATCGCTAAATGCTAGAGAGATCTCAATATTTCTCTTTCGATGCTCCAGAATTTTATATATATGTATGTATGTATGTATATACAGTAAAGACCAAAAGTTTGGACACACCTTCTCCTCATTCAATGAGTTTCCTTTCTTTTCAGACTATATTGTAGATTCTCAGTTAAGGGCATCAAAACTATGATTATGATGATGTAATCATGGAATTACTGTATGTACTTAGTATTTAGTACTTAGTACTTAGTATTTGTTGGCCCTTTTGCCTTCACTCTGTGATATATATATATATATATATATATATATATATATATATATATATATATATATATATATATATATATATTGCTTACCCCTCGTTTTTTTGTCATTGTTTTGCAGCCTTATGGTAAATGGGATATAGACTTCCATTTTCACATTTTTCAGTCTCTCTATGAGATAAAGATAACCTTCTTTTAAGTCAGGAAAATAGCAGTAAGCTTTGTGTATTATAGATAGGGGCTCAACAAAATACCTGCAGTTAAAAAATATTAGAATGAAGAAAGGGACAGATTTCTCTAGATTGCATTTGTTGCACAGAACAAATTAGAGCAGTTTTAGCTTGCAATATTGCGGTAAGTGGATCATAATGCCTAAGAGTTATGCTAAATTCCTTCTGGGCTAACAACTGCTATTTTATTTTAAAAATAAATTATTTTGTAAAAACATTATATGTGTGCATACACCAGCATACATGGAAGCTTACACTCTAGAGTAAAGTTCCAAAATAGCCATTGATTTTCAGGGAACCCACTGGGAATATATCATAGAGATTCATCTTCGCTACTTGGCAGAAAGGGAAACTGAGTAGAGGATAAAGCTAATGTCTCTGGGAGGCGGAGGGAGGATGATGGATGTTTTCAAATATGAAAGTTGGGAGTGGTAGTAGCTAGATAAGTTGTAGTGGGATTTTGAAATGATTCTGAGAATGAGAACTATGTCTAAATTTCTTTGTCTCAGTTTAAGAGTTTGTGAAGGTGTAGATACAGTGGTTTATCATTTTTATGTGTTATAACAGCAAAATTCAATGTATTTTATTGGAATTTTATGTTTTAAACCAACAGAAAGAAGTATAAAATTGTCAAGTGGAAGAAGAAATGGCATACATGGTTTTCAGAATTTTTTACAAAATAATCTGCTTTTGTGTCCAGCCCTCTGAATCAGTAATTTGCAAAAAAGTTCACTGCCCTCACGGCCAGCTTTCAACATCTAGGAACTGTCATTTTTGCCCATTCCTCTTTTCAAGGTAGCTCAAGGTCAGTCAGCTCAATGAAAAGAATATGTGAATAGCTGTTTTTAATATTAGCAAAGGTCATCAACAATTTCTTGTTGTGAACTTTGTCTGTACAAGTCCAACACATAAATATGCTTTGGTCTAAACCATTCCACTTTTGCTCTCCAGGAGACATCAGGTGGTTGTCAGTAGCAACAGGTTATAAAGTCAGGATTTTCAAGGTTTAAAAAGTTTTTGCCATACCATTCTTCTTTTTTTGAGATATCAGAGAAAGTAATTGAGGGACTTGGGTTTTCTTCAGCTGAACTACCAATAGACTAATTAAACTTGCTCCTTCCACACCTTGCTGAAGACTGTAAGGAAACTCACTGTTAATGCAATATACTACTACTCTTTTCTCTTGCCTAAACGGCAAAAGTATGGAACTCTTTCCTGTCACAAAAAGCACAGCCATTTTGTGGAAACTGAAGGATCTTCCAGCATTACCATTTTTACTGAACACTATTCTAATATTATAATGTTTTTGTGTCTGTTTTTTTTTTACTACAGTCAGTAGAATTGTGGTAATTTTACTTAATTTACAATCATTTAGCTTTTATTGAACAATTATATGTTATTTTCTGTTGATCTATCTATAAAATTCCCAGTAAATACATAAAAAATTGGATGTAGCATTCTAAAATGTAAAAAAAATGTAAAGGGTTATTAATACCATTAGAAAGCACTCTACAGTTTGTTTCATCTTTGTATGTAACACAAGATACCCGTGTACTCATCAACCCACTCAAGTATAAACTCACCTGCAGTATTTAGCGGCACATTAAAAGCATCTGATGACCCCTGCAGAACAAATCAGTTAAATCAGTGTAACAGAACCAGTGAACAACTAATGACAACGCACAGCAACCACAACCAACACAAAATGATAAAAAGAAAAAAATATATGTCAAAAGCCTGGCATTTAATTATCTTTTTGTTTGAAAACCAATGGTCTTCAAACACTTAATTGGAAAATTCAAAGCAGTTTGTGTCCAAAATGTTAATAAAAGCAATGTTTTACAGCTGCTGCACAGGGATTTAATTGGATCCTGAAAAATCACTATTAGTGTAGTCTAATTGGTTATTTATTTAGAAAGCATAGCATTCAGCTGACACTACTTAAAATACAACAGTGATACTATGTGAATGCCTACATATAGCTGCATATATGAACACGAATGTACCACCTTTATGCACACAAAAAGGCTATCACCAGGCATAAATTTGCTGGAGGGATCTCCCTACCATCTGGAGGAGTAATAACAATCTGGTACCTGAAGCGATATCCTCTCCTTTTCTATTTCAACAAAACTCTCCCCACACATTACACAAACACACTCACACACACGCATACATAGACACACACATGTTCCAGTTATCTACTTCTTTTCCCCGCCTCTAAGCCACTTGTGTTTTTTCTTTGTCCTTTCTTCCTCTATTTATTTCAGTTTCCTTTCTAACTCATCTTCGTCCTCACAAATATATATGGTTTGTCTGTATGTTCAGGCCATCTCCTACTCCTATAGACTAAGTCCTCATGGTCAGTGAGTCTGCCAATAATGAGATCCCTGGAGAAAAGAGGAGTGGCATAAAAAGGTGGTAGAGGGCAAAAAAGAGGAGAAGAAGAGATGGGGGTTAATCTCCATTCTGACCAACTCAAATATGGAGGAACCTCTGGAATAGCTCTCTCTCATCTAACTTTAAGTCTCACAATCACTTCTACTCTTCTTGAAGTCTTCCTCCTGTCTGTTCATTAGCTATGTACCATTACTGTCCATTAAGCAGATCAGAGGCCCGATAATCCCATTCTGACAGCATTCCTGCTGTGCTTACAGAACCCTAGCTGTTGTGGCAAGGCTGAAGGAGAACTAAAGATACTCAGAGGAGAAGGACCGCTAGGTTGGAAAGGAAAATCAAAAGCATGCCTAAGTATGAAAGCCAGGGGATAGCAGTAAAGGGGGAAAATAATGGCCTTGCTGGATTATGCTTTATTTTTAAATGAAGTGCAGAAGGTACTTAAGATATTCATGTGTCGACTAGTTTTTGGAAAAGGATTAGTTAAAGGAAACTGCTAAGTAAATCACTTAATCTGAATGTTACTAAATTGGTCTCTGTTAATAAAGAACCTCTGTGTAATTTTTGACAAAGCCATTACATTTATCCTATATAAAAGAGGTTTCCAATGTTTCTTTCTTTCACCTCCATAATATTGCTAAAATTAGAAACATCCTGTCCAGGAGTGATGCAGAAAAAATAGCCCTTGCACTTGTTTCTTCAAGACTGGAATACTCTAATTCTTTATTATCAGGAAGTCCACAAAATGCTATTGAAAGCTTTCAGTTGGTCCAAAATACTGCAGCAAGAGTTCCGATGAATACTAAAACGAGAGATCACATTTATCCCTACTGTTAGGAAGTATTGAAAAAGTTTACAAAAGATTTCACCAAATGCTCATACATACAATAATTGTTCAGTAGCAATGGGCCAAAGATAAAGTCTGTCATGTCTGCATAATATTAACATCTACTCTCATGCCAGTGCCACATGTTGCAATATATTTTAAGCAACAATAATGTTCATAAAGTAGTCTATAAAATTATTCAGATTAATAAAATCTTGATATTTTAAATCTTGATTTTTTTATTATCAAAAATAAAAATCAGGAATTGGTCCCTCTTTTATCGCAGCGGTTACATTCTAAAAATAACCCGGGCAAAATCCGCATAGCAGTCATCTTTATTATTTACAATGATTATATTTGTTTTAAGGCTGTAAAACCTCGCCACACATGCAATACACATTTCTCAGAGAAATATTAAAATTTACTCACAGTTCTTACCTGTTTTAATACTCTTATAGTTCAAACCTTCCGCGCGCCCCTCGTTGCGTTTTTTCCATTGAAGGTCTCGGTGCAGGTTTCTCTTTCGAGTAAGGAACGTAGTTATGGGTAGTTGTTGTGCTATATTTTCTTCTGGATGAGAAGAAAACCAGACATGATCAATTGGGCAAGCACTGGAGACTGATTGATTAATTAAACCGTATTACACTTCAGCTGAAAGTGATAGTTCATCATGATTCAAATAAAAAATTCGACTTATTAATCACACTAATATGTATTCACTAATGAATGAGTAAGAAAGCCCACCAAAAGGGCCAAATGTAATTAATCTACAAACTACTGACTAAAAGATTGACTAAACTGATTCAAATGTAAAATCTATCATAAACTTATCCATCTTGCAAAAGCTTACGGAAAGGGTATCATGACCTAGTTTTGTAATTTATTAGAGAAGCGAAAAAAAAAATAAGGTGACAAGGGATTGATTCAGCTTGATCCATTAGCTTTCAGCACTGAAACTGTCACAACAAAACAAAAAGCAGTGACTTTCGTCATCTGAAATAGAGCTATTTTAACACTCTGACTGGACTTCTGTAGGTGTGTAGGTCTAACCCCCTGTCATTTGACTTCGTAAGAAATCTTTGCACATTGAGTTGTTCAAATAATTTTTTAAGGTCAGCAGTTATGCTGTTATTTCGGCTAAGGTTGTCGGATAGCTGGATGCTTTCAATCTTTAATCACACTAAGATATATGAATAAGATGAATACGAGAGGGTGACACAGGAATTAATTGTCGCTCCCGTCCCATCCCGATCCCCAAAAAATACTCCCGTCACATCCCGATCACGTGACAGCCCCCCCCAAAAAATCTTGTCCCGAAAAAATCCCAAGAGAAAGACTCCTGTCCCGACCCGAATCCTGTAGATTAGTAATTTCCCTCCTATGGCGCTCGCTCCCCCCGCACCCCTTTAAACCATAGCCTAGCAATAGTATCAAAGATAATCTATTTAGCTTTATCCGCCATCTTTAACCATATCCTGCATTCTTGTTGTTTGGCCACCTTACCACGTCATGAATGGACTCGATCCGTCTGACTACAAAACTATTAAGATACACGCATTTTCAGTCGGCTATCATATGCTTACAAGTTTATGCAGGTGGTGTAGCAACAACATAGCAGTTTCAGTTTTGGTGCATGCAGTGTAGTAGACCCGATGGAATTGCATTTTGCAGCGGAGTTAATAACCTCACACATTGGCACCGCATCGCAGCGTCATTTTTAAAAGCTAATTCCCTGATATCTGATAAGATAAATAAAATAAAAAATAATAAAATTTCTAATTTCCGGTTTCCCGCCTGATCCCGTGGATTATTTCTTGTCCCGTCCAAATCACGTTACCAACAGTGAAATTGACTCCCATCGCACGGGAATTCTGCAGGAATCTCGTGACCCATGGGAATCCCGAAAAATTGTCACCTTCTAATGAATACTGAATATGCTGGAAAAGTACACTTAAATCGTTCAAGAAATGTAAAAACAAAATTACTGTGATAATAAATACATTTTAAGATTACTGCAAAGTTAATTTCAGTACAGAGGTTGTGCCAGACATTTTTTATGTCCCTCATTTTGATCGGCAGGGTAAAAAAAATCTAGTAACAATCTTTCTTTACCCATTATTTTTTAATTTTTTTAATTTTTTGGGCCTGTCTCCAGCAATCGCTTGACGAGTTAATATTTAATCAATATTAACTAGTAAATAACACATATCCGATTTTTGCAGAAGTTATTCGATTTTTGCCTCAAACAAATTAGATTACCCCTCATTAGGATTTAGCTGTTGATCTGCAGGCAGAATCCGCACTTCGCTACCGCACCAGAGATTGCAATTAATTAATCACCTCAAGCAAAAAGTTTTAACATGACGAAACATTTTGTCCTATTGTAGCGACCAGAAGTCGAAGACTCTCAGAAAGAGACGTTTCCTGACCTGTAAACTACCAGAGTAAAGCCTGCAGTTAAAGCAGCAGCAGGAGCTGCACAACACTTGTATTTGACGCACATCAGGTTCTTTGAAAGGGGTCTAACCGGGCATACTGGAATGGATGGACTGGCGACCTGTCCAGGGTGTACCACCCCCGTTGACTCCTGGAGATAGGCACCACACCCCTGTGCTCTTCATGGAGAAGCAGAAAATTGGAATTAATCATCCGTCAGATTTTTCTGTCACCGTTCTAATGAAACCAATCAAATATAAAAAATATTCGGCTAACGAAACCCCTGTAATTCAGTTTACTAGGCAAAAGATATTAAAAATATTAATTACACACAGGCTGATGTTTTTAGGCCTTATTTTCTGTTAATTAAGATAATTTGTTGCTTCAGCTAATTAGCACACATTTAATTTCTTTAAAAAATAAAACGCTTTATTTGACCAGAAAAAAAAATATTGTCAACGAATAGCGTATTCATCTGATCATCGTCAGTTTCAGAAACAGCCAGAGATCGCTTCACCAGAACGGGCGCTATAGTCACTGTAATCAATAGTGAATGCAGCGTTTGGCCACTACGTGCTTTATATTGAAATTTATCTAATCTGATCTTTTTTGCCGATTTTGAACACAAGGAGGTGTAAGAAAACAACAACAACAAGGCTGCTGTATTTTGTTTCCATGCGTATGGAACGACGCTGTCATAGTAGGCACAGACGCCATGAAAAGTTAGCACCCCCTGCTGTCCTAGTCGAGCCTCACTGAAAAAATAATAGAGAGTGGAGTGGAAAAGTGGAGTACTCTAAACAAAAAACATCTCTGTCAATATGTTTGCGTTTAAGTGCAAATTTACAGTCTGAGAAGCATAAACTAGTCTTTAACCTCGCCCCCTTAGGGTGCAAGACAGCTGTGCCCCGAATTGTCCTACTTATTGTATTGAAGAGGAGCTACTGCGCATGTACAACTTTTAACGAGTGTCTGTGGGCCTGATTTGTACTTGTATCTTTGATTTTTACTTGTATTTTCTGATTTCTACTTGTATTATTAAATGAATCTGTACTTGTATTTTTCAAAACATGTATACAAGTTACAAATAAGCAGATACAAGTCACAATACATAAGTCCCAACTCTAGTTCCATATAAGGCAGGCAATCTTCTCTACACATGAAATCCTGATTGCTCCAGTCTGCCGCTAAAAAAATTGTTAGACTTGACAGAAATGATATATATAATATACAGGTGCTGGCCAGTAAATTAGAATATCATCACAAAGTTGAATTATTTCAATAATTCCATTCAAAATGTGAAACTTGTACATTATTTTCATGCAATGCACACAGACCAATGTATTTCCAATGTTTATTTCTTTTAATTTTGATATTTATAAGTGACAACTAATGAAAACTCCAAATTTGGTATCTCAAAAAATTAGAATATTTTAAAGGCCAATGAAAAAAAATGTTTTTTTTTAAATGTTGGCCAACTGAAAAGAATGAACATGAAAAGAATGTGCATGTATAGCACTCAATACTTAGTCGGGGCTCCTTTTGCCTCCATCACTGCAGTAATGCGGCGTGGCATGGACTCGATCAGTCTGTGGCACTGCTCAGGTGTTATGAGAGCCCAGGTTGCTCTGATAGTCGTCTTCAGCTCCTCTGCATTGTTGGGTCTAGCGTATTGCATCTTCCGCTTCACAATACCCCATAGATTTTCTATGGGGTTAAGGTCAGGCGAGTTTGCTGGCCAATCAAGGACAGGGATACCATGGTCCTTGAACCAGGTACTGGTGGTTTTGGCACTGTGTGCAGGTGCCAAGTCCTGTTGAAAAGTGAAGTCTGCATCCCCATAAAGTTGGTCAGCAGCAGGAAGCATGAAGTGCTCTAAAACTTCCTGGTAGACGGCTGCATTGACCTTGGACCTCAGGAAACAGAGTGGGCCAACACCGGCAGATGACATGGCACCCCACACCATCACTGACGGTGGAAACTTTACACTGGACCTCATGCAACGTGGATTCTGTGCTTCTCCGCTCTTCCTCCAGACTCTGGGTCCTTGATTTCCAAAGGAAATGCAAAAATTGCTTTCATCAGAAAACATAACTTTGGACCACTCAGCAGCAGTCCAGTCCTTTTTGTCCTTGGCCCAGGCGAGACGCTTCTTACGCTGTTTCTTGTTCAAGAGTGGCTTGACACACGGAATGCGACAGCTGAATCCCATGTCTTTCATGAGTCTCTTCGTGGTGGTTCTTGAAGCGCTGACTCCAGCTGCAGTCCACTCTTTGTGGATCTCCCCCACATTTTTGAATGGGTTTGTCGTCACAATTCTCTGCAGGGTGCGGTTATCCCTAGAGCTTGTACACTTTTTTCTACCACATTTTTTCCGTCCCTTCGCCTGTCTGTTAATGTGCTTGGACACAGAGCTCTGCGAACAGCCAGCTTCTTTAGCAATCACCTTTTGTGTCTTGCCCTCCTTGTACAAGGTGTCAATGGTCGTCTTTTGGACAGCTGTTAAGTCAGAAGTCTTCCCCATGATTGTGGAGCCTTCAGAACAAGACTGAGGGATCTTTTAAAGGCCTTTGCAGGTGTTTTGAGTTAATCAGCTGATTAGAGTGGCACCAGGTGTCTTCTATATTGAGCCTTTTCAGAATATTCTAATTTTCTGAGATACTGAATTTGGTGTTTTCATTAGCTGTCAGTTGTAATAATAAAAATGAAAATTAATAAACACTTGAAATATATCACTATGTGTGGAAGGAAAGTATACAGTATAGAAGTTTCACGTTTTGAATGGAATTACTGAAATAATTCAACTTTTTGATGATATTCTAATTTACTGGCCAGCACCTGTATATGGCACCAGGAAGAATCATGGGAAGAGGGCCAGCTGGCAGAGGGGGTTTGACAGTTTGGACCTATGTTATGCTGCAGACTAAATACAAACGTTCATGACACCAATATTCTCTCTTTTGGAAGGACAGTTTGTCCTGTTGCAGAGCAGTTTCAGTAACGTTTATAGAGCCTAGAAAGAGTTTGAGGGGTTAACTTGATCTCCAGATTTCACAGATCTCAATTTTCTGAAGAATCTATGGAATATGCTGGAAAAACAAGTTAAATCCAAAGAGGCCACACTTCACAACTCGAAGACATGACCTGATTACTTGGTGCCAGCACACACCTGTGGGATTCTAATTGAGTCCATGCCTCAACTAAACAGGACTCGTTTAACTACAAATTGGAACACTACACAACCAGTGATGCCGGTAACTCATTACGTAGTAACGCGTTAATCCTTATATGACCACTTTTCCAGTAACACCTAATGTAACGTGTGTTACCATTTCCATACAGATAATCAGGTTAAAGTTACTTGTTTAAACTACTGTGCGTTACTACTTTTGCAATTTTCTTAAGCAAAAAGTTATAATTGGTACATGGCAGCAAAAGCATTAGGAAAACAAGGAATAGTGGTAAATATTGACTTACATAGCTTCAAAAACACTGTCTTTTTCTGTCGTAATCCGAAACAACTGATTATCTCCTTTACGGTCACCATGTTTGTTTTGAACCTGAGTCTGAGAGTTCTGTAATCTGTACCCTGAGTCTGCCTCCTTGTGGAACTCTCCGGTAGTACGTGCAGTTAGTAAGCTAGTACGTCCCCAAGACGCAGCTTGTTGCATTATAGTTGCTGGTGTCAACCTAAGGTTAAAAAGCAAGTATATTTCCAGCCTTACTGTTAAAATGCACTTCCAAATAAGTGAGTATTGGCAAAACTGGTTATTGTTTCTATGTTGAGGCAGTGGGAAGCGCTAATGGCAGCTGCTGAAAGTGACTAATAAAGTAACTTGTAATATAACTTAGTTACCATTAAAATAAAGTAATCCGTAAAGTAACTAAGTTACTTTTGGAAGGCGTAATCATTAGTTAGTAATCATATTACTTTTTCTAAGTAACTGTGGCAACACTGTACAAAACATACAGTACTATAAGGGGATTTGGTCAAATTCCTGATCATTTTTATTGTGTCTTTTATGTCTTTCTCTTAGATACATCTAATATCCTGCATATGTTTATATAAAATAACCATTTAGATAAGTTTCCTGATGGCCAGTGTGTGTTCCATCAGCAGGACGTTGTTCTGTGTCAGTGCCAAAGTAAGCTTTATTGTCATTCACACTACAGGACCAGAAGTGCACAGCAGGATAAAACTGTATTTCCCTCAGCTCTGTTTGCAGAAATAAGCCAGCTGATTTAAACAGACATAAATAAACCTAAAATGTTAGGACAAAAAGAAAAACCAAAAAAAAACAATCAAGGTTAAAACTGCAGAAAATGAAAAGTTTTATCTCTTGAAGATATATATGAAAAATGTGTTTCTCTCATTATTGTTTATTGAAATACAGTTCAAGAAAACCTAAATCTCTCAGAGAAACCAAAAAGAGTTATTGCACATCGTGTTATTACAGAGTAACAACAGGGGCAAGAAGGATATGTATTAAGACAGTTTTTGTTATGGTGCTCAGCAAATCTGACAGCCCAGCCAGTGTTTGTGTATTTCTGAAGGCAATAAAGGACTCTGACAATCTTACATCTAATGTTGTAATAATGTTTGCAAGAGTAAACAGCCAAAGTGCACAGTTGGTAAAAAAAACTGGCTCTTATATTTGGCTCTGCTCAGAGAGCTAATCAAATAGTGTAGGTAAAGATACGTGTTAGAGGTTGTGATGACTCTGTCAGCAGTAGACTGAGATGAGACTTATGGGGGGCGAGGTTTGGTCTCCTCATTTATGGGGGGAAGTGATCGCATCTCTGCCCCCTCTAAAGAAGGAACAGCGTTCAAATTGATCACTTCAGAATTTAGGATAACCAGTTCCTTTTAACTATTTGGTGACAATTTGTCATAATTATACCTAGCAGAAGAGTGGATCACTTTATTCTTGTAAGATCTGTTCAGTCCTATGGTTAACAGTGTTGAAAGCTAATGAAGGTTGTCCAAAACTTCATTAGCCACTTAACAGATACACCCTACTGTAAGGGGTTAGTTGCCCTTTTGCTTTTTGGAACTGTCTTAATTCTTTATGACATATTCGATAAAATGTCAAAAATATCTCTTATGGTCCGCTCACACCACCCAAAACGTCAAGAGCGGCAAGTTTACATATTAAGTCTATGGTTGAGGCCATCACAGGGGCGTCAGAATCTCTATGGGTTTTTGTCGGCTTTGGCAGCATCGTTTCATGAAACATTTCCTTCATTCCTTTTTTTTTACGCCAACAAGACGTGCGGGGTGAACGCACAATTAGGGATTTCATTCCATGTAGACAAGATGACATCAAACAGTTGATGCAAGATTTTCAAGCTGTGCATACGGGATGCAAAGTTCCTGTTCCACTGTATCCCAAAGGTGCTCTATTTGACTCGGTGATTGTGGAGACCAATGGAGTACAGATACCTATTAGACGTGTTTAGAAGACCAGCTTGAAATGATTAAAGCTTTGGTAAATGGTAGTCATATGTGAAGGGACAATACTCTGTAGGCCTTTAACATTTCAACAATACTTGATTGGTGCTAATGGGCCCAAAGTTTGCTAAAAAATATCTCAAATACCACCAGAAGCCTGAAATGTTAATGCAATGCAGGAGGATCCAAACTTTCAGTTTTCTTGTGTATAATTCTTACACAGCAATCTGCATTTGCAGCTAAAAACAGAAGGGCAATGTTTTTCTCTCAGTTAATTCCTGATTTTGGTCAGTCTGTGGAAATTGGAACCTCAGTTCACTGATTTTAACTAACAAGGGAGACACCCCGCGTGGTTTTCTGCCGCTGTAGCCCAGGTTGTGCAATCGTTGATTAAACACCCACCCTCTCATCTGTTTTTTATTTTTTATTATTTATTTAGCAGCTCTGTAGCTGTAAAAAAGTTATTGTGCTAGTGTAACAGACAACAACACACTGGTACTCAGACACAACATACTTGACTCACTGAGTGACATTGAGAGCGTATAAACAGCTGCAGGTAATGAGGCTTTTCACTGGTATTCAGTCTGTTTTGAATACAGCACTTGGTTGGACGGCATCATTTTTTCCAATAAACATACCAAAAAATCTGATTCTGATATGTTTTTGTGATTTGGTTTTACTAGATTTCGGTATTTCTCTCTTCAGTGTAAATCCCTTTACTGGAGGATACGGATGCTGGCTTCTTAAAAAATGAACAGGACAGTGTTCCCAAAGTAGCAGTTTTTTCTTGTTTTTTCCTAAAGAAGAATTTTGGTATACTGAGGTAAACAGTTATCTTTGGAAGATGATGGTGAGGACTTGAATTGAATTAATTTGTAATTCATCTAGATATCCAGACTATCACTTTAAAGTGAATTTACAGTTATTGCTCTACAGTTAGTTAGCTTTATTTAAAGTTCCAAATTTTTGTGGGATCCATGCCCGTTTTGATAGTACAAAACTCTCTGCTAAATGACAACACATGTACTCATGTATATATGAATATTTGTCATGTACACCTGCCAGTGCAGTTCCTTCAAGCAGTAAAAACCCCAGCCAAATGTGTCCTCACAATCTTTCACCATTACCATGGAAACAGTGAAGATGCACAGGATGTCCTTATTTACTTATGCAAATAACTTCCTGTAGCTCTCATAGTTGGTAATCATGTCGTTTGGTTAAAACCTGATTAAAAAGGTGAAAACTAACAGTTGTTGCCAAATAAATTGTAAAACCTTTACTCATCGTTTGCTTGTCCACATCTCAGCCAAGTGTGATCTTTGTTTTTTTCATTTCATAAACTATTTCAGGCTCTATATTGCTCCATCTTTTAGTACTTAAATTTTCTGCTTTCTCAAATGTCTTATTGCATGCCTTGCATTTTCATGCAGGTGAGAGAGGGTGTGAAATGTACTTATTTAGTGGCTTTCACAGATAAATTCAAAAAGTGCTGTACAGAATACCGATAAAATAATATAAGACACTGAGAATCAAATGAGCAAATAAAACAAATATTGAGTGGGCACTCCACTGCCCTTTCTTCTCCTGTTCATGTGGAAATAATAAGTTGGGAGAGGGTTGAAATGGTCTTAGGTAGATGTTTCATAAGCTTCCAACACTTTATTTTTATGGGCCATTTTTTTGATGTACCAAAAAATTAGTCAAATTATTAGAAATTTGTCAAATTATTATCAAATATCAAGTCTTGTGCTTGTATTCTTTATGATATCCCTTTTTTGAAGTTGTAAATATTTAGTCTGTATGGAGAGATTATTATTATGATTATGATTATTATTATGATTATGGTTATTATTATTGTTATTATTATCCATCCATTTTCTGAACCGCTTATTCCTCAAGGGGTCGCAGGGGGGCTGGTGCCTATCTCCAGCTGTCAACGGGCGAGAGGCGGGGTACACCCTGGACAGGTCGCCAGTCCATCACAGTGTTATTATTATTATTATTATTATTATTATTATTATTATTATTATTACACACCAGACATACACGCAACCTTGGTGCAGAAAACATAGCAGCGGTTCGTATTATTTTTTGTAGTTACTTAGCAGTCGCAGTGTTGGTTAGCTTATTCCTTAACCAAGGACAGGGTTCCGGTTAACTGTTTTTTGTTTAGTGATGGGAAAATCTGATGGCCATCTCTTTTTGACAGATTGCATATCCTACCTCTAAAGACTTTGTGCAGATGCAGAGACATTTTCAACTTTATGCACAGACTTTATCTAACTAAGCAATCAAAAAAAAGATTCCCCAGAGAGCATCTGAGCTTAATCACAGACCTGGACACCATACTTAATGCAGCATTGCTATCCGGGATCTGACAGCTCTTTGAAAATTTATGTAGACATGGAGGACATCTGTGATTGCATCGGATACAGACTGTCGGTTAAAGATTGCTGCAGCTTAACCAATAATGCAGAAGGAGTGCATGCAGGGATCCCAACACCTCCCCCACCCCATCAGAAAACCAGAGAGTGATTCATTCAGAGAAATATTCTACACAAGTGAGTTAAGTAGATATGGGTACAGATATCCGGTGCCATTATTTGAAATTAACGCACCAACGCAGGTCGATTAATTCCTAGAATTCACTCTTTTTCTTTTATGTAATTAAAGCAAGCACAGAATACAAACCTGTTTATAATTCAGCCCCACCACATCATTTATCCTTGCTAAGCAGCCAGACTACGGATTGTGTGCAGCAGCATGTGTTTGTGAACCTAAATGACATGAGTATATTATTAATGGCGTAATGGCTTTGTGGTGATATGATGAGTTCATTAGTTTTCTGTGGGAATTATCCGTCTGCTTCGGATGTCAGCTCGCTGTGCGGTGCAGAGTTTAAATTCTCTGTATTTATTTTGATTTATACATTTTGGCTCACTTCATATCTTCAGTACATTTCATAGTGAGTTACCACTGCGTTAAAAATATGAAATTATTCAGTTAAATTTAGGTTTTCTGACTTAAATTATTGCTAACTGTTAGCGAAAGTAGCTGTGTACATCTTCACAATAAGAGGATTTACTTCCTTTTGTAATGAACTGGAGATTCTGCTGAGCTTTTACTTTTGGAAAATGGTAAATTGTGACATTAGATTACTAAGTCTAAATTACGTTTGATTTATGTGATGTTTAACACAGATTGCTGATATCCAAATGTTAAGTTTATTCATATATTTTGGTTACTTCAACCACTAATTGTTATCATTTTTCATATTAGACCAACCATAAATTGTGAATATGATTGTGGAGTTAAAAACAAAAATTTAATGGATTTCTGCTATATTTCATTTTAAAAAAGAGCAACTGCATTTTGGTCATATTTAGGAATGGTTAATTAATTTACAGCTACTCTGTGATTAATTAGGTTTTTCGTTGTTTGACAGTCCTACTAAGAAGAAAAAAATAATAGTTTTTGGACGAAGTTTGTATGTTTTCCATTCTTTAAAGGGCCTATATCATGCAAAATCAAGTTTTGGATTTTTGAACCATCTAGTAATGCAATTTTCTCATAAAAAACACCACCAGAGTGGTTTTTGGCTTAATTCACGCATGTCTGAGTAATCCTCCTGAATTGTACTCTCTGAGCAGCTGCCCCTCACTCTCCTAGAAATCAACTGAGTGCTCAACTAGTGGCATCGCTAGTTGAAAACAAGGGGCTGTTGTGGTGTCTGCACCACCCCTGCAGGCAGAGCGGCTTACCTCAGATAGAGTTCAAACACACCCTCCTCCTCAAAGTTCATGGCTGCTTCGGTTTTTTTCAGGTTAAAACACTTTTTTTGTTGGATGTTTTACTTTCTCTGTGAAAATGCCAGTTTGGCTGCATGTATTACAGGATTTTATTCTACATTCCTAAAGAACAGCAACTTGATCAAAGAACAAATACACCTAAAGAACATAGAAGTAAGTGGTTACATGCTAATTTTTTCAGTATGTTCAGAATGTTCAGTAAATGGGTGCAAACAACACCCACGGCTTTTTAATAAACTGGGCTGGAAAGATTTGCTTAGTGGATGCAGCTATGTTGTTTTCAGCTCTGTCTAAAGCCTGGAGATTTATCAACTGAAATAGGCTTCATTGACTTCGGCCTCGTGCCTACGACCGAATCACACCGGTGCTGATATTCAGCACAACAGCACTCCCTCTCGTGCGATATTGGTTAACTATCCCAGAAGTTGAAAGCTGTAAAATACCATGATATAGTCCCGTTAAGCACTGCTCTGTTTCAAAAGTACTGGTTTGGCACCTGTATCGGATATAACCTAAACTATACCCATCCCTAGTGTTAAGCCTAGTTTATAGTTCTCCGTAGCAATTTTGCACCCAGACGCAGACGTATTGACGGAGACGTTTTTCGTTTATAGTTTTCCATCGTTGTGTTTAGTGTTGCAAAGTAATTCCCCACCAGGACAGCAGGGAGTGCAGACTTTTTCTGGCAAGTGGGCCTACCATGGCAGTGTCGTCTTTGGTCAAATAGGGTTTATTTGCTTCATCCTGCAGATGAATTCCTCTAAAGAAGCAATGGCAGGCAGAAAGTATGTTTTGATTGAGCTTGAAAGTTATTTTACTAGTGGAGCTCATTCCAAAGTATTCCAAAAATAGATGTAAACAAATACAGAAGTCTATTTTGTTTTTCTCTGCACCTCCTGCTGTTCAACATCCTGAAAACTAGCATTTTAGATAAACTGTTCTTTCAATATAAAGCATCTAGTGGCCAAAAGCTGCAATGACTACTTTTTACATCTAGAGTGTAAGAGCACTGTTCATGTGAAATGATCTCTGGCTGATGTTTGGCTTCCCAATCACAGACATACACTCTCTGTAACGTTACAAAGATAGTTTGAAAATTGGTCTCTACTCCAATTTTCCTTACGTAGGTCACGGAGAGCCCTGGTGTTGATGGATAATTCCGCTGCGTTTCTCCATCCCCACACACAAAGAATTATAGCTTTCCTATGTTAAATGATCACCTGATCACCTTGGGCTGCACGTTCAATGTTATTTACACAGTCTATGGGTGTCCCCCATTAGTCAAACAACTGTACCTGACGTAATAAGAAAATATGTTTAAACACCTTTTCATGTTGGCCACTTCAAACAACCCTTTTGCCAAGGCAAGTTATTCTTCACTAGTGTTGACAAACTATCTGGATATTGTAGTGTGATATTAGTTAGTGTTGCATATTGGTATTTAGGAGAGACATTGCAAGCCAAAACACTGATAATGTATTTATTAAATGTATTTCTACTATTTTTGGATTATCCTTACGCCACCCTTCCCCATAAAACTCAGTGACTAGACCCCAAAATCCATTTAAACACCTCCCCACTATCTCTACAAATGTACTCAAAACTATACGTGTGTAGCAATTCAAAGGTCTGTCGGTGAGAGCATGTCTTTTTAGGTGATGTAATGTGACCACCTTTTAGTAACAGAAACTAATTATCTCTATTACCTCAAACTAGGTACTGTCCTTAGAATAAAATAATCTCTTTATTGGGGTCATCCTTTGGTAGCAGTTAACTCTTACAACATGTGTGCTAAATTACATACTGGGCTTGCAATAGAAAAATGTCCTTATTACTACCGCTAGCACAATTATTGCAAAAATGCTTTATAATAATATCTGTTGGCCTTACAATAAAAGGTTCTCTTTATTAATCTCACTTTTTGGTTGCACAAATGCATTACAGTAAACCACTGGCTGTAGGGACGACAGGTAATGCCCTTCCGAATTGCTAGGATACTTGTGTAGAACTTATGTTTAATTGGTAGCATTAGCACATATTTGGCGTATGCAGTATGTTGTGTCTCTGAAATCAAGAGCTCAATTCCGAACACTGTTGAAACTTGGCATAGCAGAAGATTACATGCATAGGCAATAGTATTAAATTAGGGATCTGAGGAAATACTGGAACGTAAATTACTTAATAAGTATCTTCGTAGGGCATTGAAATGCTGAGCAGATATGCAATAGTTCCTGCATTCAACTCATTCCTTACTTTGATGAAAAGCAATGTTTAAGTTTTCACATGAAGGGAGCGATAATAATCATCCATCAGTTAGTGGGAACAACAAGGCTTCCTTTACATCACTGTTTTAAAATCTGCTTTAAAGTATTAAAAATCAAGAAAGTTTCATAGTTCCGTGGTTATGAACATGAAAATAATGTTTATTAGGCTCCGTCAGTAAGTTTGATTGTGCAGTGAGCTCTCCTCATTTCTGTAAGATGATAAAACTAATTTTGCTTGAGGTGTTATATGTATTTCACAGTGAAGATGAGAAAATTGTAGTTTTTGGGTGTGCAAACTGATTTCTTTTTATTCATAGCTGCTTGTTACTTTTTCGGATGTGCACAGAAATGGTAAATATGACATTACCCTTAAGGAAGCCTCTACAAAACTAAAGGGAATAGCAAGACATACATTTTTTTGTATTTCTTTTTAAAGCCTGCTACTGTGATAATCTTCCAAAAGGGAAAGACAGTCCAGACTATGTGTTTAAAAATATCACCTTAGATGTTTTGCTTCATCCTAACTGACATTTTTGTTTCATTTTCCTTCGTGAAGATGTAATTATACTAATGGATGAGTTTACTTTGCATAAAAGAATTGTAAAATTGTCCAACAAGTAACCGGAAACACTTACTGTAGGCTCCTGTCTATGAATAATGACTGTTCATTTATAACTCCATCTCCACGATTCTATTGATGTGTGTGCATGTGTTAGGAAATGGGAGAGAGCAGTTTACAGTAAAGCATTTAGCTGCTCTGAACAATGATATAATTCACCTACAAACGTTTCCCTCATTCATCGCATTCAAAAGAGGCTGCTTCCTGCCACAGAGCAGGCATGCAATCAAACCTAAAATTCCTTGGCA
Source organism: Apricaphanius iberus (assembly GCA_028564705.1). Taxonomy (NCBI): domain Eukaryota; kingdom Metazoa; phylum Chordata; class Actinopteri; order Cyprinodontiformes; family Aphaniidae; genus Apricaphanius; species Apricaphanius iberus. Next base: position 28,318 of record JAPXFQ010000899.1, read on the forward strand.
ATATAATTGAAATGGCGGGACAAAAGAGAAGAAAATGACAGTTGTAAAGGGCTAACAAGATGTTGAACTGATTTAGCCTTAAAAATAAATATGGTACTTGTAGTCTGACACATTTTTAATGTTTATTTGCATGTCACATCATAGAAAGGGTACAACTCTGTGTTGCGTGGAGTCTTAGGACTGTCATAAAACCAGGATTGGGTTAAGCTTCAGGTGATATTGACTGCAGCAATAGACCAATCAGTCCACAACCCGTCTGCAGACATGTCAAGGTCTTGCACAAAAGTGTCATGTGAGGACAATTGGAGTTTCACAGACTGATCTGCTGAGGTGCAGTCATTTGTATACAGGGAGAAAGGGATTGGGGAGAGAACTGTTATGGAAACCCATGTCTTCTTTCTATAATCAAGAATGAGGCTGAGGACTGGATCTGCATTTTCTTATATAATGGCCAATCTTACACAGAAGCCCGCATGGGCTACCTTGACTCCCTTGCACCCATCTCATGTGTGTCTCCTTATAAGCTTCTAGTTAGAGGAAAAAAGGTGAAAGGGCTCCTCACCGTTTATTATGCCATATTCCCCAGATGTATGTACTAATTTGTAATTAATCTATAAATTCATATAGGCTTGAATTATTCTTATAACAGAACTCAGCCAGGCAGAATGCATGTGTTGATGTGTCTTGGACAGGAGAAGATGCTGCTTGCACTTTCTTTTAAGACTGTGTAGCTGTTTTCCGATTAGGGCTGGTCGATAAATCAATAAAATCGATCAATCGAATTTTCTGTTTATGAAGATTTCATTTTTGGAGAGATTTCTTTTCCTGAATGTACTACTTAGACTTCCATAGCTCAGAGTGATTTCAGTATGCCCAGGACCTACCATCTTGTTTTACAAAGATACTTTTAGTAGCTTGTTTTTAGTTGGACTATGATTTCAAGTCAGCTCTGAGAGGGTGATTGAAATAAAACAAAGTTTTTAAAAATATTTTTTAACAATTACAATTTCTTTGTAAGAAAAAACAAGTAGGAAATTAAATCAGAAATTGGATTTGGTACAAAAAAGAAATTTGATTAAAGCCATATCGCCCAGCCCTAGTTGTAACTTGTTTATATTTCTGGGGGGGGGGGGGGGGTACATTTAATAAAACATAAATTCAGATGGGGACTACAACATCATAAGTGCGCTGCTGGAGATCTGTTCTCCGAGGCGGAATTTGGGGAAGAAGAGGGTGGGAGATCCTGAGGTCGTAGTTTCTTTTGCTAAGAGGGGGCATCTTGTCCCTTTTGTTTGCCAGTGAGTGAACATTTGCCAGGAGGAAAAATTAAAACGGAGCGCCCAATCTCCGTTAGTGGATGCTTGATGGGCATTTTTGTGTGTTTGCCCAGCCTGCATCTCCAGTAAACCCGACAGAGGGTTGCCGCACTTTTAACAAGGATTTAAAAAAAACACTCTGTGGAATGTGGGGACTGTGAGGACTGTGTCATCCTTAGGAGTTGCTCACTTGTGAAAGGGACTCTAGTGTAGCAGCAAAGTATTGTACAAATACAGAAAAAAATAAAGTACGAGCAATTGTAGTACAAAGGCGACCATCTATGGCAGTATCTTCAATGCTTTTTCAACTGCCTATATATTATAGTCTTGCCTCAAATGAATAGTTTTGCATATATTGTTTCCTTGAATCTTGTTTGTGCTAGTGATTGTAAGGCGTATGGCTGCTGCAACATGTAGACTGTAGAGGCTATATAAAGGTTATATTTAGCTCCTCATCTCCCAGACAGCCCACTGAGCACACAGTATCCTCACACGTTTGCACTTTTGGTGAGAACTCTGGAGACAAGGAGCAGATCATGTTGTTTTGGCCTTAATAATCTAATCTTTAATTAAAGTTTTGTTTAGGTGTTTTCAAAACCTTCTAAATAACAATGATGTTCTGTTTGCTGGATTTATTATTATTATTATTTTTTTGGTTTGTTTGTTTTACCCCCCATACTTTTGCAGGATTAACATAGAGATGTCTTATTTGGGGTTTCTTTGGTCTCCTATATATGTTCTCCTCATTTGTATTACCTCTTCACTTTCATCCATTGATTCCCACAGAAAGTTTCCCTCAGTAATCTTTCTGGCTGAATGAGAGATGTGAGTTTGTGTTACAGTGTGTGATGTTTCCTCTTATCCTCCTCAGTGTTTGAAGTTGTATTACATCTGACTTTTGCCTCTAAAGCCAGACTGTCATTGTGTTTCCATGTGGGAAGAAAAAGACAGAAGAACCAAGACCTTAATATTTTTTCCCCAACATAGATACATGGGTGCAAAAATTCATATGAGCATGAACAGGGAATGCTTCTACCTACACATGCATGTATTTATGCAGTATGCAAGATGATTGGGCTATATTGCAGTGCCACTAAAGCTTTGGGGCTTTCTCTCCTGAATCATAGATAAGGACGTTGTGAACATTTATTTGCTCTCTAAATTAAGATTTTAACTGTGTCTATATATCTCTCCCTGAGAACCGTTTTTGGTAGGTTCTTTACAGCACAGACCCAGCCAAGCCCCACCATCTCAGAGTATGTTCAGGTCATTTTTTTTGTGTTGTTGTTTTTTTTTACATATTTGCTGATGTTTGTCTACAAGTGTCAATGAGCTCTCTACTGATACTTGGTGTGAGCAGCACTCATCTTTAATGCATTCTGCCCCTGTGTAGCAAGTGACACCCTCTTACCTAGAGGCTTTCCTGATGGTTTGCCTCCAGTGGATTATAACTGGTTCCTATACAAATCCTCACACATTCATACAGAATCTCTCACTAAATACAATACTGTGCAAGCTTTTAAAATCTATAACTGCAATATGCTATTTAGCCATTCATATACTCCTATATGTATAGCATGAAAGACAAGTACAACGTTTTGAACATTATGTTAATGTTAATGTTATTGCTTATTATTTGCTTATTCATGGTTGTGCTGCATCTTTCACGATGTGACTCTGCACCCATAACTGAATGACATGGGACTTGTAGAAACTCATGAAAACATTAGCTACAGTGCAGTTTTTTTTTGTTTATTTGTTTATTTGTTATACTATATAACAGCAGTAATTCAAGGTGCTTTACATGATTTGGTGGTAAAGAAACCAAATATATGATAAAAGTATCAAAATTGAAAACAAAAATAATAAAAGAAAATATTTAGCAATTGATTAAAAACAACAATTTAGGAAAAGCATAAAAAAGAGAAATTTATACAAAAGTATGAAAATTAAAAACGGATGTAACCTGAGAGTCAATTAAAGAAAACATTTAACATTTGATTAAAAACAAAGTAACAATTAGTTTTATTATTATATTATTATTTTAATATTGATACAAATATTGATTGAGTTATTAGTTTTATAATCAGGGCACCAGCCTTTTCATCGTTAAGAAAAGGCAACACTTAACTTTCCGGACTAATAGTCTCTCTGAAAGTGTAATGGTGCTTACACACCGAACGCGATAGACACAACCAAAAAGAGTGACAGGTCCCTAATTGGTAGCTTGCACATTCGTAACTTGAAGCGTGTCCAACGCAAACTGGTCGCGCTTTAAAATATGCCATTTTCACGCGCTTGGAAATATGGAAGGATACTGACCGGGACCGCTCCGCTGGCCTCCTCCTCCCTCCCGCCTTCTCCCGACCCTCTGGGAGCTCTCAATGGACTCTGGTCTATGAGCTGACCACGTTAAATGTTGCGTCCGGTATTTATCAGTTTTCATGTCCTGGTGATGCTGTGTAATTCACTCGGTCACAACATCACTGACACCCGTCTGCTGATTGGTTGTCATGGTGCGACTTGAAGCTGGAGTTGAGATTTCTTCAACTTCTACAGCAGACATAAAATGCAGCGCATATTTTGGGTCGCGCCTGAAATGCACCAGCCGCACTACTTGGTCACGCAAATCAGACAGAAAAGCTTTTTCGCAAGGCAAGACGTTTCATGGGTTCCCTGGTCGCTTATATCGCGTTTGGTGTGTAAACACCGTAAGTTCAAACGTTGTGGGCACTAATTGTACACACACACACACACACTGCTGGTGGCCTGCCAAAGGTTAGTCCACACAAGTATATCAAGACACGTACACGCACACACATACACAAACACAGTAATCACAGACACCTTCACACTTTTTACAGGATTTATTTACAAAATGTCAAATTTCCAGGCAAAGCATTTAATCAGTAAATCAGAATCAGAATCAGAATCAGAATCAGAATCAGTTTATTGGCCAAGTATGTCACATACAAGGAATTTGACTCCGGCAAACTTTTTCCTCCAGTACAGAACTTGAATAAGTGAAATAAAAAAAAAAATAAAAAAAGAAAAATATGAACAAAAATAAGTAAAAATACAAATAAATATCAGATCGTAAATAATAAAGGATAATATATACACCAAGCCGGGGTTATTTTACAGTGAGTATGTACAGAAGTGCAGAGTTATAGTTTATTGTTATGTGAGTGCACTCACACACTGTGTCTAGACAGAGTTCGTCAGAGCGACAGCCTGGGGGAAAAAACTGTTTTTGTGTCGGGTGGTTTTGGCGTACAACGCTCTGTAACGCCGACCTGAGGGGAGGAGCCTAAACAGATTGTGGCCAGGGTGTGAGGGGTCAGTGGTGATTTTCCTGGCCCGCTTCCTGACCCTGGCCCGTTTTTTTTTAAAAAGTAAAACAGTAACTAGTACCAGAGAGCGAAGTGCCGAGGCGTCCATACGCGGCGCCATCTTGTATGTGAATGAATAATATGTGAATTGAACCACAATAGAGCTCCAGGAGCTGATGTCCTGTCTCCCAACATTTCAAAACACATGGCATGTCCTGGCTTCACAGTTTTAACAAACAAAGAACAATAGAGCAAGCGTTTTAGCTAACAGATCAGTTAACTTAGACGGGGCCGAGCTTGATTCTGCTGACCGTGTAGATAGAGAATGAGAGAGAGCGTAGAATAGGGAGAGAGAGATGGAGAGGGAGATAATCTGCTTAGGATAAAATAAAACCAAAAACCAGTGTCAACACAGTAGGCAATAAAAACAGTTTAACCCTCATGTGTTCAGCAAAGCAGTGGGCAGAGTTACAGTGCTTTGAAAAGGCACTTTAACAATGAATTAATGAATTCTAACCATTTCCTAGTTACCTACTTTAAATTTGCTCAGAACACAGCACATTCAAAGTAAATGTGGTACGGTCCTACTGTTTCGTTGAAGTGAGGTCCAATGCCAGAAAGGAGGGAGGAAAAGAGTCCATCTGGAATAGATGGAAATTTGTGAGCATGAGGGGAAAGCAGGTTAATTTGGGATCAGCAGCTCCAGGTCTCAAACATGGCCACTCATAGTCAGAAGGAGGGAAAAGCTGAGCCCTCCTCAAAAAACCTTTTGTGTAACAGCTCAAAACTGTCACCCAACGCTACATACTCTAACAACTTTTAGACAGACAGTAGCACTTCAAAGACCTTTTGAATAAGAGTTCAAACCTGATCAGCGGGCCAGAACAAAGAGGACATTTCACCAGTGAACAAGCTGTCCTTTCTATGCAGAGGACAATGTAAAAAGATCACCACCCTTTTTTACTAGTTTTTAAATCACTGAATGCATTACCACCAAAGTATTTTGAAGATCGGTTACCGGTATACCAAACCCCCAGACCACTTCCAACTCTAGTCTTACAATTATCCTTAGTAGCAAACTTGGTGAAACACTGAGTTCCTTTAAATCGAGGCTAAAAACTGAGCTGCTTAGAACTGCTCTTGAGTAAGTAATTCAGAATAGCAGAAACATCATATTTTTAATAGCCTCTTCTGCATTAATGCCAGCATTAATGTCTGCAAAAATCGTGGGATTAAAGGGGAAGTACTGTTTTTTTCAACCTTGACCGTATTTATAGCATTCATTTATTCATCCAGACAAGTTTGGTGCAACTTGAAGTCCTTTGGGAGATGTTTACATCCAGTCACGATCAGCGTATATCCATGTAATGGGAGTCGATTAGGGAAACCAAAGGGTAGCCTCTAAATATTGCATTATCTGCCAAGAAAACGAATTAATTTCTCCAATGTTTAGTTATGAATCACTAGCACTATTCCTCTGTGAATTCAGAGCGTCTCGGAGGCGCTTTGTTATTGTCTTCAGGGGTGTTTAACAGGCTTTAAATCCAATTAAACTAACACACAATTGCAATGACATCACTGCCATGTGGCATCCCAGCTGTAGTCCGAGCAGTACTTCCACTATGCTCTATGACGGCGTTCAGTTAGACAGAATTTGCTATTGGAATCATCAACATGGCCCGTGTTTGCATGTTTCTAAATTGCACAAAAAAGATGACCAAGTGCACCAAATTAAGCTACCACAGGCTCCCTTTCAGTGCTGCTCAGTCTGCATTTGCAATAGTGGAGAGCAGCGACGTCAAGGAAATCCCTGTTTTTAGTATGTTGGAAACGGTTGGATTCCAACTTACTATGAGTATGTCTCAAGTATACTATCAAGTCATCTCTTGATCCCTTTTAATAATTTACTGATTTTTTTCAGACACAGCTAATAATGTTAGTGAGCCCTACTGCCCTGTTATTTGCAGCCAGTATTTAAACAATATGGTGTATTGTGTTGCTTGCTAAACTAATAAAGAATAAAATGAGTGTATCTTAATTAGTGAATTCAGGGTGTTCTCTGACTTTTAAATATTCTCACTCTTTAAGATGACCTCAGTTATAGGGAATGTTTTGGGTGCTGCAGCTTCATGTTTTCTTTTGTGAAATTACAAGTGTACACATTGCAAGTGTACTGCTGAATCATAGAATAGAATACATCTAAGCCAGAATGTTTCTTCAAGTGTTTCTTCACAGTTTAATTTACCTTATTATACACTCACTAGTCACATTACACCTTGACAGTTGTAGTTTGGACCCCCTTTTATCTTCAGAACTGTCTTGAATGTTTGTGATATGTATGTAGACTTAACAAGGTATCTGAAACATTCATCAGACCTTTTGGTTCATATTTAATAGGTGGCATTTTACAGCTGTTGCATAATTGTAAAGTGTACAACCGACATAAGAATCTACCATTCCACCACATTGCAAAGTTATTCTGTTTGGATTAAGATATGTTCACTGTGAAGAGAATTAAAGTACAGGGAATTTATTGTCATAGTCAAGACCAGTGTAAGGTAAGGGTTATTGTTGTTGAAGGGGTGAAGCATCCATCACCCACCATGACACATCTGTGGCAAATAGTACACTACTGAAACATTTTGAGTTACCATATAGATCTTTCATAACATAAAGATTATAGATCTTAACATAAAAATTACTTCAACAATGGAAAACATTTGCCTAAAATGTTATAGCTTTTGTATAGTTACACAGGAGTTTGTTGATATGCCATGGTAAAAAGGGCAATAAAAAATAAAAAAGTCGTCTTGATCAAGCATCCACAAGTACCCGGAGAACAACATTTTGAATTAGGTCAAAAAAATGAAATGCATACAAAACTTAAGAATATGATTCTCTTAAGATAACGGTTTTATTTAACTGAAAACATGTTTTAGAGTGAGAGCAAATATTTTTGCCTATTACAAAACACTTGTTTCGGTTTAAATTTTTTTTTATAGAGAATACATCCCTAGTTTATCTGAATTTTTATAGCTTATGCTTGCTTCTACCATTGAGGATTTTTTTCTGTTTCTGGTACTATCCCAGATACTCTCCAGTCACAAGACTTCCGTGACAGAAAGATCTGAGTAATGGAAATTGTGTCAATTAGACTGCTGGAGAATGTTGTTGTTTGTCAGAAACAATGATTTGTGACATGGAGCATATTCTTTTTTTTGTACCTCATTGGTTTTATTTCATAACAACTAAGCATTCTGAACAAACAAAATCAACACAAGCTGCAGAGCTATTTTAGAGATATTTATCAGCAGTAAATCAGATGTAAGAGCACATACTGTTCCGCTGCATTACCTCTGTCTCTGTAAGTGATAGTTTGGCCCTGAACGGGTATCATTTATCCTGCACGCCTACAGTCAAACAAGCACATTCTGCTTGGTAAGATTATCTTATCTCAGTGGAGCCATTGAATCTTTAGTAATGGTTCCAGCAAGGGTTTGATGAATGTACACAAAAACAAAATTAATCTTTATTTAGTGACATTTATTCTGTAGTTTTTCAGTTCCATCCTTCACTTCTACTTATGTCGAGCTGAAGGCATCCTGGACGATAATGGAATAATAAATGAGTTGTCTTATCTGATTTCTTATAGTCACGTATAAACAGTCAACACAGTGACTATAATCTCAGCCATCAGCTATTCTATCTCTTTAACTTGCTCTGTGTTTAACTGTTTGCTCAGCTAATACAGAAGTCTTTGTAAATAAATCAGTTTAAGACCTCCCCACAGCCTCCAGGACCTCAATGACTATTCAAACACGTCTAGGTTTGGGCAAATCTGGAAAACTCATTTCAGTATGAAAACAAATTTTTTTCAAGTGCGTATTTAGTACTAGAGAATATTTAAACTGCTTTCATGGTTACATCACAGTGCTACAACAACAGATATCTCTAAGCCAGAATGTTTCTTCACAATCTAATTTACCTTTTTATACACTCTCATACAGTCACATTACACCTTGACAGTTCAAGCTTGGACCCCCTTTTACCTTCAGAACTGTCTTGAATCTCTGTGATATAGATTTAAGAAGGTATCTGAAAAAGTAGTCAAAGATTTTGGTTCATATTGAAAAGGTAGCATCATACATCTGTTGCATATTTGTAAAGTGTACTGCCATGATAAGAATCTCCCATTTCACCACATTGCAAAACTGTTCTGTTCGGATTAAAATCTGTTCACTGTTGAGATAATTAAAGTACAGTGAACTCATAGTCAAGTGTAAGGCAAGGGTTATTGTTGTTGTGACCAACGATTATTTTAGCTACCTTGCCGCCCTACAATCTCCAACGAGATTACTTATTCTCATCTGACCTCCAACATTAGCAAGGCACTTTTTAGTGCAACTCTGTAGACATTTTCTCTTTTTTGGGAAATGTATTGTGACCACAGTTATGTAAAAACTTCAGCAGTTCCTGAAATACTCAGATCATCCTTTCTTCCTCCAACAACCGTGACACGTTCAAAGTCACATAAATCAGGTTTTAACTTCAGAAAGGTGTCTTCACCATGTCTAGATGTACTCAGTGTCTGCTGCTCCTTCCTTCCACCATCAGTTTCAGTCTTCCTGTTCTGGAGGAAATAGTATATCAGGAGCAATACAGCACACTGTCGTTTGTGGCATGCATTTTATTTTATGCAGTAAGTTTAACATGGTACAGTGCTCTGTGTCCATGTCCAAAATGTTTCCATAATTTATTCTGAGCTTATCTCATAGAGGCTCTGGAAGCAAAAAAATTTATGAATTGGGTTTTAACTACAGGGTTTTTCCTAGGTCAAAAAAGATTAGTGGTGGTTAGGGGCGATTCTAGACTTTGCTTGGGCACAGGCCCCCAACTCCCAATACATAAAATTAATCAATAAATGTGTTCGCAATATGAAATAAATGGCTAGCCTACGGTTACAAGCTTCAAAATTATTCTTGTCACTGTCATATTGTAGGCTATATTAAAGCACTGGTAAAGATAAAAGGATAGATTCATGGGTACAATATAATGATATTTATTTGCACATGCACATCTCAAAGATTTACAAACAACATCCTCTTACTGCAACCATTTAACATTAGAAAGAGTCAGATTCTTTACCGTCTTCTCTTTGTATACCTCTGGGTGAAACAAGCCGAGCTGCATGCACTGCGGTTGCAGAGCAAGTTGGGTCTCTGATATGCAGGGAATATCAGCAACAACAGTTGACAGAAACTGGATAAGGGCGGCTAGAAATATAGCTAGATTTGTTGCTAGGTGCTTTTTGGTAAAAGTGGGTTCTGAAAAATCATTATAAAAAGCAACAGAGTTGATAAATTGGCAACACTGGACTAAATGCAGGGCAGTGCGCTGATTTTGAGATAGCTGTTGCTGCATTTGTTAGGAGTAACTGCAGTTAAATTCCAACCATTGAGCACATGGACCTGCCGGAGAGCACTGAAAGTATTTATTTATTTATTTATTTACATCGCCATCCTGAGCCGGTGGGGGCAATACATTAGACAGTTGCGACCGCCACTAAGATCCCAATATAGGAAACACCCTGAACTATAATAAAGTTGTATTACAAAATCTAAAACCAGGTTAGTTTTTTGCCTCTTTCTTTCCTCCTCGATCATATGTCACATTAAGTGAGCAATGAGGAAGTTTCTCCGGATTGCACTAAATGTTAAACTAACAATAATAAACCACATAAAACACTACGGTCAATAGTCTTCAACAGGACTCCTCTTCCCCGGCTCGCTACGAATTACTGTTACGGAAAGACACGGGAAACTTCCCCAAGTGCTAACACCACCTGTGGCTTTTAAAATGTCCACCCGCTTCTTCACCCGGTTCTGCTGAAGCAAAAACACGTTAAACAACAGAACTGGGGTAGATAGACCTGCTGGCTTCAGCTCTGAGTAACTGGACTGAGCTTCAGTGTCCCGGGCTCCGTGTACATTCTGGAATAGGTAAGTAGCTGGTTAGATACTCTTTTTGTTATTTTATTCATTTTTTTGTAAGACTTTGAGCTAATTTTGAGATCAGTTGTTTGTCAAAAAAATAAAATCAAGGACAAAAAAATTGCTTTACCTATGCTGCTAAGATTTGCACAAATCTAATATATCAAGTTCATGCCTTGATCTAAATAAAAAAAATCTATCTATAAAAGCTTCTCAACCAAATGTGAATTGCCCTGGTTCATGTTTTTGTCAATGATGAGTAGGACCCAACTGATATATCGGCCGATATGGGGTTCATGGATATAATTGGCTATCGGTAAAAAAATTACAGATTCTTTATTTACTTATTTTTTTGGGAGGGGGGTAGGCAAATTAGACATTATTTGGAATCCACAGTGAGTTTTTGAGACTGTTCTTTAGGTGTAGAATAGAATACAACAATCATTTATTGTCCCACAAGGGGAAATTTGGTTCTAACTGCAAGAGAATAGAATTTAAGAGTCCAGAAAAAAAGATTACATTATGGACAAAAACAGAGTACTGTGCCGTTTTGAAGTAAAAACCAAAACAAAAAAAAACAGATAAAGTGACATACCCAGGTTTTAATGTGAAACAGCGCAGAATACTTAAAGATGTTTAAATAATTAATAATATTTTGACATATGTAAGGAATGCCCCCGTTTGGCTTATTGTTGTGTCGAGCTCACTTCCTATGCTAAATGTCAAGGTGAAGGAACTTATCTGTATCACATCCATCTCTTATTTTTCTGCTTCTGTCATTCTCATCCTCTCGTCCTTTGTCTGTCAGTACAAGCCTCAGGGGAGAAGCTAGCAGGAGGTCAGGTCTCCCTCCTAACATTTTTTCTCCTCTACACCTTCCTGTCCACCCATTTCCAGTGGGACTGTGACTCATTGATTAATATTTATTTCCGTGCATATGTATTACACTTTCAGACTAGGAAATGCCTTTTTTCACCACGCATGTGTCTAAAGGTGAGGATTTTAGCTAACAGACAAGCTACAATTTATGTTGCTTGTTTGCTGTTGGACACTTCAGCTTGTAAGGTTGCCATAAGCACATTGCCTTTAAAACATGTTTCCAGGAATCAGCAGGAGAAATGCTGTTGACAATCATATTGACATGGATTACAATTTCAGATTTGGTCAAATTGGAAGTCTGTCAACTGTTGTGACTTTAAAGACGCATTACTCTCAAAGGCAGTTACATACAGTAGTTCCCCATCTCATTTTGTTCTGTATGTCTAACAAAAATAATATATTATGTTTTCTTTTGATTTTGAATTGGCCTCTTTGAGTCTCAAACACAGTTCACACTATTGACATATTAATGAGTTCAGTGGCAGATATGATTTATCGATTGTTAAGTAATAAAACCAAAGAGAATCAGTAATTAAAGATGGAACTTGCATGTTGACTTTTTTAGTTGAAATTTGAATAAACCAACACTCAATAGTACTCAAAGCAAGTTGTCTAATCATTTGGAACAAATTGCTCCTGGCACCACTACCCACATCTTGTCACAGGATGCAAGAAATCATCATTTTCTCACATCATTTAGCTTTGAGGTGATGGAACAAGAAACAGAGTATGTACAAATAAGTGTCCTTGTGTTGCAGCTGACAAGCCACGTTTTAAAGTGAAATAACAGCTTCTGTGAATTTGAAAGGATTTGATTTTAGGATTATTGCTCATTCAACGGAAAAGGTCATAAAGCTCCTTTCTAAATGTTTTAAGTCTGGTATGTCTCACCAGATATCGCAGCTTACATTAAAGCAGTGTTTTAAACGGTATGTCAGTAGGCTTTAATTCAAACTGCTTGTTGGGAATTTTCCATTCTCAAATTAAGAAAATAGTTCAATGGAATGTTGTTCATCCCAGTCCTTTAATCAATATGTTTTGCTGCACCTTCCACTAAAATATTCTTTAAGAGCATTTTTTTCCCTTTGTCTTACAATCTTTCTGAATGACTAGATAAACTTTGTCCTCATCCAGCCTTGTTTGTCATACTGTAGTTATTGCTTTAAGTCTAGATATGGGCACATTTAGTTGAGTTTCTATTTAATTAATTCCAAACTTTGTCTTACTTGACTTTTTGGTATGTTCTTTCTGAGTGTAACGTTACCATTTTGTTTTATGTTCTTATTTAACTCAGACTGTTGGGGAGGAACATTACCTGTGGCTGACAAGGTCCGACGAATCACTGCCCTACTTCCCACACGTAAACGGAAGTAACGTCAACAACGACGACCGCTCTGATGAAGGCGGAAGCGAGTCGCCAAAACATGTCAGCCACAGTTAATATTCCTCCCTACCAGTCTGAGTTAAATGAGAACATAAAACAAGATTGTCTTACTTGAATTGCATACTCTTTGTCATTATGAGAATTGGCTCTCAAAGTGAAATTGTCTCCCCAATGCAAAAGGTTGTGGGAAAGCGTAAATTTTAAAAGGGCTTCAGTTGCATTTGTTTTTCAGGGATTATTAGGACTTCCAAGAAATGCTACATTTTGCTACATTTTAAATATGATGTTCTTTTTTAACATACTGAATAATTGTAATCAAACGGGATAGTGTACATTTAGGCTTTTGCATTAAAATACACATTTATTGATTTTTTTTTTTTACTTCAACGTCCTAATAAAATTGTAGTGTGTTGCAAATAAACCCTGCTTAATATTTTCAGATTTGATTGCAGATAATAAACTACTTTGGTTCCTGATGAAGGCAGTGGCAGATTTAGCAGTTTTGGGGCCCAAGGCAACCAAAGACATAGGGCCCTCTGCAGCTGTTGTTTAGAACCTTATTCAATTCTCAGTTAGAAAAAAGACCTTTATGTAATTTCTTCACAGTTATTAGACAGCACTAATGTCCAGAATTTAGATGTTTGGAACTGCATCTTATTCAAAAACACAGTTAACAGTATGAAAAATGTATTTACCACATATAATAATATTAATTTCTGTGAAAGTATGTGCCTGGCAGCCATGTTTGTAACAAGACAAGGTAAATTTATTTGTATAGCACACTTTCAGCAAAAAGCCAATTCAAGGTGACCTGTTCAGCAGACCTTTCATGTTATTTTAAATGGGCTGCAAGTAATGACAGTTGGAAAAAAATATTCTTGGTTGAGCTGATATACCAATAAATTTACCTTCCTAGTGTTAGCATTAAAATGAACGTTGGGAAAATGACTACAATAACTTGACATTCTTAATGCAGCAATTAAAAGGCTAAACTATTAAACAGGAAAAACAGTAGCTTGCACAATGTTCAGTATTTAATAATTTAATTGGTAACTTTGCATTATATAAAAATGCCATATTAATATATGATTGCCGAGAAGTCTGAACAAACAGGCTAAATACTATCAAAACTGAACCTTTCACAAACAACTATTGACAGAGAGCAGATGTCTTCTTACCAAAAATAATTAAAACAAATTGGTGATGACAAGCTTTGTTGTAACCACAGCTGCCCTGACAGATCCTGGTGCCACTGGGCTCTCTGACCACCACCATTAGGGTGGGGTGTCTTGCCCAAGGACACACTGACTAAGACTGTTCGAGCTTGAACTGGCAACCTTCTGATTACAAGATCAACTCCCAACTCCTGAGCCACAGTCTCTTAGCAACGCTAAGAGATTTATCTGACAATAAGGCACACAGCCAAATTTTACAGAAATTAATGCAGGGCTGTATGTTAAATTCTATCTTTATCATGTTTATCATGTATCAATTTATCGCTCTTAACTTTATCATTGGTGCTACAGAGTTTGCTGGTTCTGTAGCACAGTAGAAAGCTTGCAGCATCTGCATAAAATGTGTTTTACAATCTCTGTAAAGGTTTTCTGCAGAAGAGACCATTATATTATTTTGTCTGAAGTATGCCGTTTAGAGAAAGGAACTGTAACAAAATTGAAAAGATATCAAATTAAAACTGGACATCCAAGACCATTAAAACTAAATTTCTAAGTCTGAAAAAAAAAATTAATAAAATTATATAGGTTTTTTTTTGTTTTTAGTACTTGGTAAAAAAATAAAAAGGGCCTACTTAGCATGCACCAAATGTTGCTTGCCAACCACCAGGTTTATGGGTTATAGTATTTTCAAAGTTTTTTGTTATAAGTTTTAAAAGTCCTATGTTGTTGAACTCACATTTTCGAACGCTCTTTGAAGGCAGCACAGGTGTGCAACACAGTAGTCAGGAAAAGCTTCTTTGTGTTGCTTATAAAAGATATATTGGTTTTATATACTTGAAGATTTATTTATTTATTTGGCTTTTTAATTAATTTCAAACAGAAAATTTTTTTGTGTAAATGATCCGAGAAAGGTTTACCATTGGTCAGTGGATGTAATGTAATCATTTTGCATGCACGTTCGGAGATCATTCCCATTCTTAACATCTGGAAAGATGCGAGCAGGCAGGGTCTCCAATGATCTGCAGGAAATATCACTGACAGAGTTTCACAGAAAGAAACAAAGGATGATCAGGTGCATGGAGCAGTCTTTTAAGAACGAAAAGTATATACAGTGTGAACCAACTTTAACAGTAGAAACACACACTCACAAGCACGCTTGGCGCTGTTGTCATTCACTTGCCTGCAGTCATGGAATAGTCAATTTCGGTGTGTGTGTGTGTGTGTGGGCGTGTGTGTGTGTGTGGGGGGGTGGTGATTGGGGGGGACTTGGGACACAAAATAATTGTACCAGGCAGTCAGAAAAAATAATGAAAAAAATATTAGTGATAATAACAATAAAGAATTTTTTTTTTTTTTTTGTTGTTGCCCAAATGGCAAAAAGCTATTCAACCCAACCTTACCCTGAGTGGAAACTAATTGTCCTTCAAACCTATTAACTAGTTAAACCTCCCTTGATGGCACCATCTGTCAGGCAGATTACTATAAATAAGTAAACTTTTCTCAGCTACACTGGAGGGTTTCTGAGCATTAACATGATGGTAAATAATGCCACAACATCTTAATAAAATTTTAGTTCAGACGTAAATGTCCTAGATCATGTAAAATCAAGTTTATGGAGTTTTCAACCATCTGGGAGTGCAGTTTTCTCATAAAAAAAACCCACCAGAGTGGTTTTTGGCTTAATTCACGCATGTTTGAGTAATCCTCCTGAATCCTACTCTCTGAGCAGCTGTACTGAAATAAGATTTATTGACTCCGTTTTTTACAATAAAATAAATAAATTAAAATGTCTGAGCCCTTAATATAACACAGTTTCATTGTGGTACTTAGTGCTCTTCAAATTCACTGTCAGACTCCAGTTCAAGATACGGCTAAGCCTGTTTTTCTCAGTCATGTACTCATGGTGAGGAGAGAGGAGGGAAACGGATGGCCGGAGGCGGGATTATAGGGGAACAAGCCATTTTACTTCTTGGTCAAACATTAACTTCAGGATACAAGTTAAATTTTAGGACAAATTAATACTATATAACATCAACTGTAACATTTTATCATATATATGTCTATTCCAGAAGTTGAAAGCTGTAAAAAAACCATGATATGGATAAGATATGATCATGATATGATACATCTTTCTACCACCACCCTTTTCCGGCTGCTTTTATACAGTTCTTTTTTTCACTGATTTCTTAGTTTTATGCCAGATGTCATGGGACATCCACTTTAGGGAGAGTTACATTTTTATGCTATCGGTCTACACAGTTATTCAAAAGTTTTGAGGAGGCGGTGTTCGGACTTGGCGCTCAGTCCACTGCCTGTTCTGTGGGTTCCGAGCCTGGTCGGTTCATTGTCAGGTTTGTCTGACCTTGGTTTGGTGCCTGTTCTTGGCCCTCTGCAGGGGGCGGGATCTGGACCCGGGGGCTGGCTGGGCGTGGCCTGGGGCACCAGCTGCCCGCTGTTGTTGTTCCGCTGGTGCCCCAATATGGGTGGGGGGTTGGGGATGGGGGGGTTGGTGGTGGGGGTTGGCCTGAGGTGGTGGTGGTGTATGTCGTCCATCAGTCGGCTATGGTCCCCCAAGTCTTGCGGCGGTGGCGGGGAAAACCTGTCGGTTGAACCCTTGTCATGGCCCTGCTGGTGGCGGGGCGCCCGTGGTCCCCAGGTCCTTGACCGAGCCCACTCTGGTACAGCCGGTTGCCGGCGTAGCCTGTGGGTTTACCTCTGTGGCCTCCCAGACCCCTGCATTGTAGCTGCTGGATGCTCCTCGGGGGCTTCCCTCTTTTCCTCTCTCGGTGGAATGGTCGGCCCTGCAACGGTTCGCCCTGACTCTAGGCCCTCTGGGTGTCCGTGTCCCCATCCTCCCTCATGTTTGCGTCGATTCTTGTTCGGTGGATGTTTTTTGTTTATGTTGATCCATCTTACTGATTGTTTATTCTTCATTTTCTTTTTTTCTTCTCTCTTGTTTGTTCCCTCTTTGTGTCTATCACCTCAAGAAATTAAACCCACAGGAATCGCTAATAAAGAATTTTGGAGTAATTTAGCAAAAACTGTAATGCTCTGCTTGAGAAAGTAAATCTTTTGGGCTTATAATTAATGCTCAGATACCAATTTTGACTACCACACTGCCAGACAGGACACGTAAAAAATAAATAAATTTTGAGGATAACTCCGATGCTTTTTTTTCTAGACTGGCCTTTTTAGTCTCTGAATCTAAGCAGAATTTGTGTGTTCATATTTTTTGCCTATTTTCTCTAAATGATGTAAATGATGAAAGTGATGCACTTAGCTTGTGTGTCATTTGTGTTGATATATTGTTCATCAGGAAACCTTACAGCCATTTTTTACCTAAACCAAGGCTCTAAGGATTGAATTAATGACTTCACATCCAAAAGACATATATCGAATCTGAGTGTTATGTCAATACCAGGATATTCAAATAATGAGCACAAGTCACCAGTCTTAAAAGACAGAGACCGTTACAGATGCTGTTGTGTTTCTTTTTAGCAGAGAAAAGACCGTCCCACTTCAAGGTGTAAAGACATGTCTCTGACAGATCCAGATTTCAATTTTTTTGACCTGAAGCCTCAGGGAATAAGTCTGGGCTCCTGTTGTTATGTTTGAACACAAATATGATGTTTTTTAAACTGTAGATATGAGAAAGTCAGTTATTTATTTTTCCTGCAATGCAATTTCTTGCTGATTAATATTTTTTCTTTTCAAAGTGATTTAACGCTGCTTTAGCTCAGTGGTTTTCTTTGCTCACGACGGACTTACCCTTCCTGCTGTTCTTAGACCAGCAGAGTTAAAGCCATGCATCTTCTGCAGATATTACATTTACCGTCTACAAGGTACTACCCAAAGACAGCACTGATCCACTTCCTCTGTATCCCTCCAGGGTTGTATTTTAAGCTGGTTGACATTCTATACCGAGGCCAGCTCTGTGCACGTTGCTTTTATCAGCAGACTTTTATCCCATCCCACCTTCATCCTCCATCCTCCCTTCTCCACCCAGCAGTCAGATTGCACAGCCTGCCCCGGAGCCCTGTGAGCTGCCAGGGTGGCCAGCTGCTCGCTCTGGCTCTCTCTCACCGCACTGTCACCACCATGAACCAGGAGAAAAGCCTCAGATGTGTTTCAAATGTTTTCTTTTGTTTGTTTGTTTGCTTGCTTGCTTGCTTTATATGAACGTGTAAGAATGGCAAAATATTTTTACACATACATGTAGAATGTCATTTTATCAGAATACATGTATGAAGGCACATTTGATTGAAGGATCATGTTTATAGATTAGTATATAAACTTAGTGCATTTATCCAATCCAACTTTATTTATATAGCACTTTTTAAAAACGGCGTTAGAGCCAACTAAACTGCTTTACAGTTAAAACAAAAACATGCAATATACTGTAAACAATACAAATCATTCAAATGTTCGAACAAAGATTAAATAAAATTAAAAAGTTACAGTAAAAGTCTACTGAGAACATGAATGTCTTTAGGCATTTCCTAAATGTTGACACTGAGTCCGACTGCCTGACCAACAAAGGTAGAGAGTTCCAAAGGCAACAGTTGAGAAGCCTTGGTCGCTTCTTGGTCGCCCCATCTCTTCTAGTGAGTCACTGTAATTGTCAGAAGAATCATGTCCGCAGATCGTAGGGAGGCTGAGGGAACATAGAGGGAAATCAAATTGGATAGTTAAGTGGGAGCCAAGCCATTTAGCACTTTAAAAGTAAACATCCTGATCTTAAACTTGATCCTGAAAGAGACAGCCAGTCAATGTAGCTCCTTTAGCAATGGCTTGATGTGCTGTCGCCTGCATGTGCCCGTCAGAAGGTGAGCCACTGCGTTCTGTGCCAACCACAGACGAGCAATGGTAGAGGCAGAAACATGGGCCAGCAGGGAGTTGGAGAAGTCCAGTCTTGATATGAAAAATGCATGCACAACAGTGTGTAAATGCTTCCTCATAAGAATGGATTTTAACTTGACCAAACCTCCCAGATGATAAAAAAGGGAATGCAGTACCAGGTTAACATAATGATCAAAAGAAAGGGACTGATCTAAAAGAACCCCTAGGTTCCTGACGGAATCCTTAAGAGAGCTAGGGAAAGATGAAGGATTGGCAAACTGCCAGGCGGGCACAGAAGAAAGAGTAAAAACAATAGTCTCAGACTTGGAATACTTGAAAAGAAGGCTGTTAGCAGACAGCCACCTTTTCATATCTCAGAGAGAATCAGACAAGTGCTGGAGAGTAGATCCGGAAGCATAGAAATGGTCATTCCGAATCATATCACCAAGAGGGAGACTATATAAATTGAACAAAAGGGGCCCCAAAATTTAGCCCTGGGGAACTCCATAGGTCAGTCTTGCCGACGGAGGTGACATTAAAGGAGTGGTCGGTAAAGTAAGATGTAAACCACCTCAATGCCGAGCTACGAACACCTGCCAGCTGTTCCAGGCGGGACAGCAGGATGTGGTAGTCCCATAGACTGTAAAAAAGAATAGACGGCGCCTCCTCACTCCTCCCCGTTTACCAGAATGACGCACTTTCATGGGGGAATTCATGGCGGATTCACAGACTCCTCCTCCCTAGCTCTGACGAAGCATGTTCCTAAAAAGGGCATGGGGCGGGATCTTCACTGAAGACTCTGCCCTCGCGGGGCATGTATGGGCGTGTAGTTCGGTCGTAATCACGCCCATTCTGCTCCCGCGTCTTTAGCTCTGATGGTAAACTTTGCTAGCTAAGTTAAAGGCTAATAGCCCCATGCCTGACTGCTGCCGTATCTACGCTCCTCCGACGGTTTTCCAATTTCTCAAACCTCAAAAGGTAAGAACTAGTAACTTGAAATAATTATAAAAATGTAGTGTTAATATAATTAAATTCAAACGAAACAGCCTGTCAATCAAAGTCCGGCCCCTCATAAATTATGCAAGATTTCAAAAAATTATGTTACGCAAACCAGCCTGGTCTCTATTTTTTTGACGAGCCCAGCGTTATCTCAGGATGAATATGTAGCCATAGAAAGTTTAAAAAAAATGGGCACCAGGCATTAAAGTTGTTTTTAACGTGTCTAAAGTCCAATGCTTTTCAATGGGGGCCTAGCGGTCAAATGGAAGTACTACAGCAATGGAGGAGCAATGGCGGCCTCCATGGTATGCGGTCACAAAGCAGAGCAGCCAGCGGCCATTGGGTAATCCACAGGTTCAAAGGCAGCGGTAAGATCCAATAGCAGCAAAATGACACTGCAGCCACCATCTAGAGCCACCAGAATGTCATTGAGGACCCGGAGAAGAGATTACTTTGTGCTATGTCCCAAACGGAAGACGGACTATAGTGGGTCCAGCAAGGAGAACTCGAAGAAATGGTGATAGAACGGGGAATAGACAACATGCTCTAAAACTTTGGACAGAAAACAAAATTTAGAAATAGGGCGGCAGCTGCTAGGGTCAGAGTGGTCCAGACCGGGCTTTTTTGGGATAGGATGGACAAATGCATGCTTAAAAAGTTTTGGGACCTCACCATTGGTGAGGCTGCAATTAATTATATGCAACAGAGCAGGGGCCAACGTTAAAAAAGAGTCCCTGATAAGAGAAAGGGGGATTGTGTCCAGGGAAGAACCTGACAATTTGATAGAGAAGAGATTGTCTTTCAAAGTGAAATGCATAATTTAGAGCTTTATGTTTTGAATTAAGTTATTGAAATAAATAACTTTTTTGATGAGTCAAACAAAATTATAAGAGATGCAATTTCAAATTAAAGTGTGAGAACACGAAAGGATCAAGTGGTTCTCATCTGTAGATATGGCAGCATATGCAAAACGGTCAGAGGTTAAAATGCTGCTTGTTTGTTTTAAATGATTGATATGTACAAAAGGTGAAATCAACATCAAGGATGCATGTGTGGGTATGTGCATACACGGATGTGAAAATCTGCTGACATGGGCTCTGTGCCCTCCAGCAGTGCTCTTTGGTTGCTCAACTCTTATTAAAGCAATAAATATGGCCGGGACATAAATTTGACGTCAGGATTTAACTCCACACTGTGTGTGTGTCTGTGTGTGCATTTGCGTGTGTGTGCTGATGCTCGTTAATGTGGCATAAATGCTGCCTCCTAATTACAAGTAGCCAAGTATTGCTGGGGGGCAAGGTTTGACATATTCTGTTTCATAGTGGTTCTTGCTCCTTTGAAATATATGCACCTTTCCATTTCTCATCAATCTAGTTTAGTGGGGGTGATATATGGTAGCTGTGTGAGTTTTTATGAGTGTGTGTAATTGGAGTTTTATGTAGATGTTCTTGGGCTGTTAAAGAGCCAAACATGCTCCAGGTGTTAGTTCAGGATTCTGCTCCAGTCTGAAAGGCACTTTGGAAG
Source organism: Apricaphanius iberus (assembly GCA_028564705.1). Lineage (NCBI taxonomy): Eukaryota > Metazoa > Chordata > Actinopteri > Cyprinodontiformes > Aphaniidae > Apricaphanius > Apricaphanius iberus. The sequence continues at coordinate 49,756 of JAPXFQ010000899.1, forward strand.
CATGCAACTCAGCAGGATCCAAAAGAACATGGACAGAGCAATACAGCATGGGTACATTTTGTATTATACATCCAGGTACAAACCTCTTTATTTTTCATCTTCTTTGCAGAACATAAAACCACTGCCAATGAAAAAACCTACCAGACTTGTTAAAATGTTACTTAATTCCTACTCAAATGGTACTCGAGCTTATGTAGCCTGAAACAGAGATTTAACTCTTGCAGGTAAAAGCTATGTCATGATTACCTTTCTAGTTAATACCTATTCAGTAGTATTTATTTTTCGTTCCTTTTCAAAAATGTTCAATTCAAACAAGCTGAACAGAGAACTACTGAAATTGAAATAAACAAATTGCACTTAAAATAAAAATAAGTGCTGCGGTTCCTGCTCCACATAGAACTGAAATGTGCTCCCATTTGACTGTAACCAAATGGCGGGATTGCTGTAGAGGCTGTTGTCATGAGGTTTTGGATTTTTGTCTTGGACAAACCCATTTTAATTGTGGTTTAGATGTTGTTCAGGAGGCTGAATCCGCGCTACACTGCCGCACTGGAATCTGGAATTAAGCTCAAGTTTAGCCAAAATTTTAAAATAAGGAAACATTTATCCAGTTAAACTGATCTGAAGTCTAAAAGACTCTGGACCTGATTTATCAAGATTCCTAATAATGACCATAAATTGGATGTGGCGCTAAACATTTTTGACAGTATGTTGTCCTTTATTTGCGGGGATCTACTAAAATAGCACAAGCAAATTATAACAAGCGCAAGAGCAGTATTCAAATGAACACTTTGAAGCTGCTAATGTGAGCTGCGCCACAGCTAGAGAGAGGAAGAATATGCACATGGATTCATGATGCGTCTTTGGCAAGAAAAGGGCAAAAAACAACATATATAAAAATTATATGGCTGTTACAGTCAATTAGGCTAGTGTTATATATTATGTTTCTCTTAGGGTTGCATTAACTAATGTAGAAAAATACTAGGTATAAATGATTGCAGGACAGTTTTCTGCAGATGTTTATGAAACAAATTCTGCTTTTTAAAAATATCCCTATGACTTATTAAAAAATCATTTTGCAAATCAAAAACACCTAATCCCATCAAACCATATCCGATCAAATAACAGTCCTGATTCAAGCCTCGTTTTGGCTTTCATAATTTACTTAAGCCTCTTTTTCATTGAGAATAACGGTGCAGCTTGGTGCGGTCCTTTTAGCTTTTTGTTTGTTTTCACTGTAAGAGCAGCACATACAGTACAGCAGGCCTGTACTGGTCCATTTATGGCCCCCTTCAGTTATTGGTCTATAAGAAAATGGTCCGATATGGTTAGGTAGGAGATACTAGCATCAAACAACAACGTCTTTTGATTGGTAAAATGAAAAACAACACTGCTTGCAACAAGCATGAGAAAAAAAACACCAGTGAGGTTGCTTCATCTCACCTCGTAGTATATGGAATATTTTCCCTCAATCATCCTCTTAATGATACATTCTGTACCTTTCTATTATCTTAGTACTTCTTACTTATATTTATAAGAAAAAAACGTATGTTTTTTGCTGGTTTCGGCTTCAGGCCCTCACATAAACCATAGAAGAAGCCACAACAGCTCAGGAGAAGGTGACAGTTAAGCAGAGACCATCAGTGAGCAAAAAAGAGGTTAAAAAAAAAAAAAACGTTTACTCTGTGTATAGAAGTAAGAACTCTGAAGATAATAGTACGCAGAATATTTTTTTCTTTGCCGCACAGAGCCCACTCATTGTCACTGTAGTAAGGATGAGCTACTGTTTTGACTTATGTTTTATGTCTTATTGCATCATGATTCTCTCTGCACTAGTTTGATAGTGCAGTACAACCCTGCTTGCCCAGTGAAAGTCTATCTGGCAGTGGAAATGCTCCCCTCAATACATCAGACCCGACCGGACCAGAACGAATTGGACAAAGCTTTACGTTCCGCTCAGTGGAAATGAGACTACAGAGGGAAAAAATGAGGAGTAATGTGGAGAATGGGATAGCAGAAGTCAGCACAGTGGCATTAAATGATTCATGTGAAAGGGAAAACTAAGATTATACCTATACATTTTCATTTTACATCATATTTTTTGAATAAAGTTTACAATTTTATGTAATTTCTATGTTAGGACTAATGTTGTTGAATAGAAGCTTAACCTTGCATCTGTGGCTGTGAATAATTTTAGTATTTTGGTTAAAACACAGGTCACATACACACAAAACTAGTTTCCTTGGCGAATAGCTGTGAAGGAGGTTTCTCTTACTTGTGAAGAATCCGTTTTAGGCACAGCAAAGAAAAAATGGGATGAAAAAGCACAAAGAAACAGTTCTCCCTCTAGCTTATCAGAAAAGGACAACAGAGAAAGAAAGTATCAGAATTTTGTAACAGAGGAAAGCAGTAAAAGTTTGGCACTGTTAGTAGGGGTGCACTGATCTGACTTTTTCAGTCTGGATTTTTTTGAATCTTTCGATACCCGACACCGATCCAATATTATTGTTGAATTAATTAACTGTATAACTTCCACCTTATACCTTTCTTGAAGAGACTAAAGGCATCAGACTTTATTAACTAAACATATCTAAGACAAAATAGCAGATGTAAAATATAAAATTACCACAACAAACAAAATTACACAAAAAACAAAATATCAAGTGAAAAATGTATATTTTTTGTGAATTTATTGCAGATTTTCCACATTTTGAGTATCAGTTCATGGTATCGGTTAAGTTTAACATGTACATTAGACATATCGGGCCGATACTAGTATCGGTATCAGTGCATCCCTAACTGTAGACCCTCTGGCAGAAACAGGACTTCATTACCTTTTAGGTATAAGTTAATGTCTCATTAGATAAGGTACATATGGTTCACTGAGTGATTGCAAAAAAATTTCATTTGTCCTGATACCCATTCTAAATATGCTTTTCTTTTAGGAGATATTAAATTCTTGCTTGGTTTTCTGTAGATGTGTTTCAACTAGTATTCTAACAGGGGCATCACTTTAAATGCAGCTCATCTGAAGAAGCTTAGATTTCCCACAGCATTAAACAAGAGATGATCTTTTAAAGATTCACATTTTCACATTTCAGTCGGCTCCCTGACCCATGACGAGGCAGTGAGCACATTAAAGCCCCATTAGCACACAGAGATGGAAACTAGCATTGAGGTTTACCGGCATGATATGTATCTGACATTCTATCTCAAGTCTTCAGTTTTTTAAAAGACATTATTCAATCATAGGCATAATTTGAGCTTGCAATGCAAATGTGTGCTTTTCAGTTTTATTGCTGCAGTTTGTTGACTTATACATTAGGAGACGTTTTGCAGTGATCAATGTACATTTTTTTAAATGCCCCATATGTGACACTGTGATTGTGAAGCACTTAAACACAGTATGTTTCAGGTTGCTTTAATCTCACATGATAATGTTTTCTGGTTGCTGAAGATATTCTATTTATTTATTTTTGGGGATGAGGTAACACTTTGATATCCTGACCATTCATCACATGAACATCAGGCTGATGTTGCTGACAGAATCACACACAGTAGACCAACAGTAGGTATCAAGACTTGAATGTAATCAGAGACAAAATACTGATCTTTTAAAACAACTTTGACTGGTACAAAATCTTGGAATCGGCTCGGGAGATCTCTAGTTTCAGGCTTATGTGTCCTTGGTCTAATTTTGAGCTTCTGATTAGTAACAAATGGGGAGCCTATGTCATGTCCTACTACTTCCGGTCCATGGGTCCCCCTGCAATTTTTTTTTTTAATGGGACTCAATGGAGAGCTGCACAGTGACGCAGTGGTTATCGCTGTTGCCTTGCAGCAAGAAGGTTGTGGGTTTGTATCCCGGCCCGGGATACGTTGTGCTTGCGTCAGTTCTCCATTCTGGGTACTCCAGCTTCCTCCCACAGTCCAAAAACATGACTGTCAGGTTAATTGATCACTCTAAATTGTCCTTAGGTGTGTGTGTGTGTGCGTGCATGGTTGTTTGTCCTGTCTGTCTCTATGTGGCCCTGTCCAGGACACCCAGGACTGGTGACCTGTCCATGGGTGTACATGCCTATCTCCGTCGACAGCTGGAGATACGCACCAGCTCCCCCGCGACCCCTGGAGACTAAGCGGTTCAGAAAATGGATGGATGGGACTCAATGGAGGGCTAAAAGTTATTTTCTGGTCCGGCTTAAAACATCAAACATTTGATAACACATTTTGATGCAGAGAAAATGCTGATTCTCCAACGGCTGCAAAAGGTCCTTTAGGTTTATGTAAACACTTAATGACTACAACTGCAGAAGAAGAAGGAGACAAATGGCCGATGCGTCCAGGACGAAGAAATGAGCATTAAAAGCAGAGAACGCTACTATAAATGTGTTATTAAGAGGTTAAACTATTTAGTTTAGCAAATCTATTAATAGGTTTGTGGATGGCTCTCAAAAGAGCCATTGTGGCTGCAAAGGCACTGCTCCGTCTGCTGAGAAGGGAGCCATGAACAGCTTCCTCGCCCAGCCTGTCTGGAGGAGTTGTTTGCCGCAAAACGACCCATGGATGGCAATAGCTCTACCACAACAAGTCCCGCACCGCTCACATATTATACACTTTTACTAAACGCAGACATTTGGATAGGCGCTCAGCATAGTTGTTGGTGTCTTGGCAGGCAATGCTTGGACCTACGCAGGACAAGAGCTCCTCAAACTAGCGGCAGGCCACGTTCTCTGATGCGGCGAGGGGCTAGTTACGTATATCCCAATGGGCAGACTCCGCTTGCAAAAAGTGAAGCCAATAAGGAAATGGTAAAAATTGCAGTTCAGCGCTCATCCGCTGGGGGCTGGCTCCAAAAAGAAGCAAATTTCTATTGACTACCATGTTAAAAAGGCCGACTTTACAGCAAAAATGTTTACCGCCTGGTTCAAAAAACCATTTTAGGTTAGAAAGTTCAAGTTTATCATCATGACAACTCTGAGGGGGGTGAATTTTCTTCTAACTTCTCCGTTTAATTTGTATTTTAATCTTGAAATGATGAATAATTAGGAGTGTGTCCTTTTGATTGACAGGTCCGTCTAGGCTAACGCTGGTGGCTAATGGTGGCTAACTGTAGCTAACTGTAGCTAATAGCTTGCTCCGTAGTCTGTTGTCCCCCTCTGCTTGCGGGAACGCTCTTCACAGTCTGGGAATAACGTAGACTTTAAGACTTTAGTCATTTTGTATTTCTGAACTCCACTACCAGTTGCCTCTGCAGTTTTTATTTCGGTTTTGGATGTTAATCTGCAATTATTGGACAAAGACGGCTTGCTGTGGTAACGACTGGAGGACAGAAGAGCTTCTTAAAGAAGAAGTTAGTAGAAGTTTAGAATAGGTTGGTGCCGTCCGGTGGATCGGTGGGGACCGTGCCTGGCGCCCAATCCTCCTGCCGGTTCCAGGACTTCAGCTGGCTGGTCTGTTCGCCTGGTGGGGCTGTCCGGCATTGGCTGGGCCCCTGATCTTGGCGCCCCACGTGGGGCGGGATCTGGACCCTGGAGCTGGAAGATCTGGATGTCCAGGTGCCGGCTGGGCGCGGCCTGGGGAGGGCGTACATCCGCTGTGGCTCCCTGGCGTGTGGATGTGTGGGGGCGGGCCGGGTTGTTGGCGGTGGGTACTGGTCCGGGGTGGCGGCGGCGTGTGTTGTCCGTCGGTTGGCTGCGGGTCCTCCTTGCCTGCGGCGGCGGCGGGGGACCCTTGTCGGCTGGTCACTGGTTGGGGCCCCGCTGGGGGGTGGGGTGCCCCTGGTCCCCGTGGCCTCCGGTTCCTGGTCCGGGCCCGCCCTGGCGTAGCCGGTTACCGGCGGAGCCCGTGGGCTCGTCACTGCGATCTCTCGGGCCCCAGCATCGCGGCTGGTGGGTGCTCCCCTGGGGCTTCCATCTGTTCCCCTCTTGGCGGGTGATCGACCCTGCGCTGATCCGCCTGTGGACTCTGTACTCTGTGGGACGCTGGATGCATACATCTCTTGCCTCCTCCATGTCTGTGCCGATTCCTGTAGGACGGATTGACGGTTCCTTACACCAGCTATCAATCACTTGCATGGGGAAACCTTATTCCGACTGCATGCTCGCACACACATAGGTGTGGGGACATAGGTGAGGACGGACATATCTTAAGCTGAGGTTATCATCATTAGTTAGTTGTTCACAGGAGCTTACCAGAAACATTTGTATTATGTTCATTAATCAATGCTTGTGTGTAGTGAATGTGTAATTCTTTGTTTATTCTACCAGATCCGAACTATTGGTTTGGTTCTGTACACTTTGTTGTTTTTGTATTACTGTTTCTCTGCCGTCCGGCAGAGGTGGAGGACTGGGATGTTTTCTTGTGTTCTTTATTTGCCTCCCTGTCGTGTGTCATCGGTTCGCCCCTCTGTTGGTCCGGTTTCTTTTCTTCACCTTCTTCCTTTCTCCCTTCTTGTCTCAGTTTAATGTCCATGACGTCAGGAAATTGAACCCACAGTAATCACTAATAAAGATTTTTCATACATATACATCAAGTGGCGTACTACAGCGAAGCTGTAATACTCTGCTTGGGAAAGTAAAACTGTTGGGCTTGTACTTGGTACTCAGACACCAATTCTGAGTAGCATACTGCTAGACAGGACACGTTAAAAAAAAAAAAAAAAAAAGAAGTTACAGGTCTGTGAGAGCCAGAGATCTTCCTTGTTTGAAGTGACCAAATACTTATTTTCCATCATAATTTACAAATAAATTCTTTAAAAATCCTACAATGTGAATTCCTGGATTTATTTTCACATTCTGTCTCTCACAGTTGAAGTGTACCTATGATGAAAATTACTGACCTCTGTCATCATATTAAGTGGGAGAATTTGCACAATCAGTGGCTGACTAAATACTTTTTTGCCCCACTGTATATATATAGTCTATGGTATATCCATCTGCCGCCGCTCGGAGCCCCACTGGAGCAGACGCAGCTCCACTATAGGCCTGGCCGAACACGCAAGCAGTCAGCTCAGAGTCCATAGTCCATTGGCAGCCACACTCACAAATGCTGGGCTCTACTGAGATGGTGACTCGTTCCTGGCCCCAGAGGGTCGGGAGAAGGAGGGAGGGAAAGAGGAGGAGGCCAGCGGACTGCTCAAAGCGGTTCCGGTCAGGGCCCGACCACAAGTTGGGTATTTCCAGCTTGATGCGTGACAAAATTGCATATTTTGAAGTGCGTCCAATTCGCTTTAGACCCGTGCTGAGGTGCAAATGTTTAAGCGTCCAACTAGGGGCTAGCAGCACATTTCTGATGCTTTGGTGTGAACGCACCGTAAAGCTCCCCATACTGCTGCAACATTTGATGCCCTTTCAGTCTTCTCATATAGTGTCAAAATTATCTGGTACCCACAAATTAGGATGCTTTATTCAGCAATAATACAGCCTGATGCTGTTAGCCTCCTAATGCTTTGTGTCCTCCATGAGTACTCATTTAAGCGTACTGTCTGCTTACAAGTACAAAAATTTAAGAAAACCAAATATTGGACTGAACTTTTCATAGATAATATTTTCTCTTTTCTTTTTCCCCATGAATGTTTGCAGGTGACAGCCAGTTGACATGACACAGTGTGTCTCCATGTTGGCATGCATACCTGACAATTTCTCAGCATGTGATAGCTGAGTCCTGTCAACCACTCCCACTGTGGGATGAAAATGCTTTTTACTGCCCATTGCCTTTCTTCTCCATGCTCCTCGGTTATCGCAAGCATCCAGGTGGGACGCAAAACAGAGAAAACCAAATCTTCCAAGCTTTGAATGGATGAACAGATGTCTGATTTTTTTTAGTGTACACATGAAGACTTTTTAGTTGCATGATTGTCTACTAGCAGAAAGTATCCGAAGGCTGAAAGATCACTGCAGTATGGACCTGTCTGTCTCTTTGCGTTCGACATATGACAGCTTCTCCCTCCTGCTGTCTCTCTGACAGAACTAGAAGTTCCAGTATTAAACTATCTCTGTTCTTCTTCAGGTATAATAGCCGCAAGTATATTTTTTTTAATTCACAATATTTTTGCCTGAATTTGATGTCTACCTTTAAATATGTGTTGGAGCATCACAGGATAGTCTCAGTCTCTATGTAATTAACGCCAACATCAAGTTGCATGACTCTTAGACAAATGGGATAGAAATTCTTTCTGTGGAACTAATTCTATGAGTCAATGTCAGCCTACATTAGTTCAGCTGTCCTGCACTGATAAAGTTGTAAAAATGTCCAATTTACTGGCTAGAATTATTAGTCTATAGATAAACATTTTTTTCCATCAGATCTCAGAAATATATTTAGCACTGATGAGTTGTCAGCTATCAGGCTGTAGGTCAGATATATGCTGTCATATGAGCAATTTACCAATATTATATTTGCTAAAGCCAGTCAATGATAGCTGATAGCCAGAACTCTAAACATCATTGGTGATTTAATACTATGGTACATTTTAAGGACAATGTTTTGTCATGTGCACTTCGCTCAAAGTTTTGAAACACAATAGCTCTGTCCTGTTAATATATGTCTGACTTTGCATGACACTGCTCAGCTAAACTAAAACATTTTCTAGACCTCAACAATTTAAAAGTATTATTCCAATTACCCATTGCACTATAATTTTTGCAGACATGCAACCCCGAACCATAACAAACCGGCTTAACTGCAGCCTGGCTCATTGCTGATAACATATTCTTGTTGCAATTTTCTGTGCATTTTTTTCATTTATTTCTAATGATCCATCTGATGTATGCAGCACAGATATAAAAACTGAGATACAGTTGTAATGTGTTTATTTTCAGTGATGGATGTCCAGACCATTTTAATACATTTTCTGAGGGAGATATTTTTATTTTTACTTTTTGTAGACCAAAACTGACTTACTTGGACAAAGTTTAGCACACCACTAGCATGTATTTTTTAAATTTTGCTTTGATTATTTTCTCAAGCTGGCTTTATGATCCACTTGAAATGCACACGTTTCTTAACCTCAATAGCTTCTATTCACATACAGGTTGTTCCAGGTTTACCAGTATTATTGTCTTTCTGAAGGAAATCCTTAGTATAGCACTGATGTTCAAATTGCCACTGATCAGCTCTAACTGAAAATGAGCTGGTCAAACACTAAAAATATTTTTTTTTCTGTTGATTAAAGCTGGGGTACATAAATATACTTTTTTTAAAGTACTTTTTTTATTTCCCCTAAATTCGTCCCCTGGCTTCTACAGCAAAACAAATTATTCCTGCGAGCCAAGAGGATTGACCAAAACATTTGTGTATCCACTAGAGGCAGCTGCCAATCAACAATAGTGCGCCACAGTCCCCAGCGTGCCCTACGGAATGATGTGCCTCAGTTACCTTAGTACCCAACAAAAAAAAAAGAAGCTGGAGGGTTTTGGTTAAAGACACACAAAAAAACATAACCTGGCAAAAACATAACCTAATTAGTGGAGGTAATATATCCCTTTGCTACGGCTGCCAGTATTATGACAGAAGTTACTAACATAATGAATTCTCCAGCACCACTACTAGGTGAAAGGATGGAAAGTTTAGGCTTAGAAAAACGTGTTTTTATGTGGGGCTGAAAGTTTATTTGAGATATTCGTCTCTTCACTCTCCTCTAACTTTAAATTTTAAACTCAGCGTGAGCCTTCAAACAGTTCTTTGAAGGTGTGTCAGAGTGAGATCTGGGTAAAATAGCTATGCTTTGCTGAGATTCATAATCTAAATTTACCTGCATATACATACTGGCCACAGACATGGCCATGAATAGATATTCATGTCACTCATTCAGATAACTAGTAGAGCTTATCAGGTGGAAGCACAAGCTAAGAGGAGCACACCAGGAATGCTCTCCACTGTATAATAAAAAATCACAATATTCAGTTCACTTATAAGCAAATAGAAGTGCATGTCCTTCACTGCAATGACACTGACAGTGTAAGCAGACAAATCCACCACATCCTAATAATGACCAATTCACTGTTGCAGCCACAGATATTGAACCAAGTTAATTTCATGCTGGGGACTTTTGCAAATAAGGTTGTTTCTGTTTCAGTGTTCACACTCACAGATTTATGCTGTAAATATTCATTATTCAGAGCTACTTACACAATGCAGCCGCTACTGGCAAACTGCTTGTCGTCATAACAAAAAAAGGTTGTGAAGGTCAGATGGGCTCCTGTGTCTCAAATTAAAGACCTATTGTCAGTATTTGTATAAACCATATATTTCTCGGTGTAAATTCTAGAGCACAGCACCTCAGCCCATAAATGTTCACAAATGTTTGTGCCACAGGCTGCACTTTTAAATATTTAAGTTACCAAGTTTTTACATCTCATCCGGCAAATGATCTGGCTCCTATATGCAAGAACAGGTAAGCCCTGAAGGGATATTCTCAATTGCAGGATGAATCATTTATCTCAGCTTAATGCTGAACTGACAGCATAATATGAAACATATGAGAGATTGTAATATACGTAGAATGCAGTATCACCAAGCATATAAACTTTTACATCCCACCCATACTTTTCTTACATTAGTGGGCACAACTGGGACCAGTTTCCCACCCCAGATTTTAATGTCCCTGTAAGCCAATTACATTATGATGTAGAAAAATACAGAAACTATTTAAGAATAATTTTACTGTTCATAGTGCAAAATTATGCATTTCTAAATTCAGAGCATCTAACAAATCATAAAAGATGCAAAGATCTGAGTTTGTGCAGGCTTTGTGCAGATTTTTCTTTCCAGACCTTTTAGAGTTCTCTGGCTGTTGTGGTCTCATAGGTTCCATCTAGACTAGAACAACTGGCTCACATTGCATCTACAACATGCTCAAGCACAAAAAGATAGTAAAACAAGACTTAAACACGTGTGTGAATTTTTTGTGTGTGTGTGTAGGTCTGTATGTCTGTATGCCTCATCCACTTGTGAGTTTTTGAGTGAAACAGTGTCCTACTGGGAGCGAGATGGGCTTTTTAGCAGCTGTGTTGCAGCCCATTGAACACTGTATCCAGTCAGTCAGCTCATCCCGTCTCTTTCCAACTGTCTGATTTTGATTCACCTTACTCCATTTACACACCATGTGATCATATTTTTCTCCTATTTTACACTCTTTCCTTACAGACTTATAGTGCTGTCACCTTCTTACTATATATTTGTATGGTTTCTTTTTAGCATCTCCTGCTCTCTTCTTTACTATCTCTTGCTATCAGCACAGTTTCTACTCTTTTTTTTTGGGCCATTTATTTATCTGCTGGTGAAGGTTAAATTTTACTAATACATTCTTTCTAACTCCTTATGGGAGATTGATTGTTTTAGTCATGTTTACAGTCACAGAGAGCACTTTAGACTCTTTAAAATATTTGTAAAGGATCTGTTCCTCAGGACAAGATTAGGATATAACAGATTTTTTAGAAAACTTTCTTGCACATGAGACATGAAACATTTTTTATTTTCCAACAAAATAGCTTCTCAAAAGCAAAAATATTGCAGTACAGGCAGTATCGTATAGGCATAGTGCATAAAATCTTCAGACAGGGCAGTGTCAGAATTATTGTTTCGCAGACTAATGTAAATGAATTTCCACAAACAACAAAGTGCTATGATTTATGTTAAAGAGGCTATATGGAGTTTCCTGAAATTTCAACTCGCGGCTGACACCTGTGGCCAAAAACGATCTTCAATCTTTTCCGGGCTCTTGTCAGTTGTTTACCATTTTAAGTTTTATGTGAAGTTCCTGTTGGTGTCAGAGTTGTCCTGGGTCTCTTCTGTGTATTTGTCTAATCCATTGCACCGCTTGCGAGTGTAGGCTAATCGCTGACTAGCGGTGGTGATCTGAAACGTTTAACATGAATACGCATACGTCACATCCACAGACACAGCGCGCGAAATATCCGACCCGACAGGAAAAAAGGAAAAATTGGATTCAGGATTATAGGTGCACCCATGGTGAGCTGATGGTGTCGGTATGATCATCAAAAGATGTTTGAGTCATAAATGGTCAAAGCAAAAGGCTAATGATACGTTTATTTTTGGGGAAGAGTTCCATATAGCCTCTTTAAGGAAGAAATGGGCTTTAGGGCAACATATTTCACTTTGTTCAGACCAACATTTGACTTCAAAAAAGAATAAATTCTTCTACGTACACCTTTACATAGTTTTTGAAGAAACTCAACTGGAAGGTTGTTCCAAACATTTTGGAGAACTTGCCACCAGTCTTCTGTGCATGTAGGCTTCCTCACATCTTTCTGTCTTTTCATGTAAGAGACACACTCAATGATGTTCAGATCAGGGCTCAGTCGAGGCCATACCATCAATTCCAGGACTTCTTATTCATTCTTGCAGGACTTCTTTGTTGGGTGTTCCTCACCCAGTTTTAAGCCTCCTACACAGCTACGTCTGTTTCAGTTTATGATTGTGTTTCATCCTACGTGCCGCATTGATAATCATTAGTAAAAAAATGTATACTTGGTTGATCATACACCTGACTATAATCCTACAAAATCCATGGCTTTGTGCAAGTTTACCTATAAGAATTGATGCTGGTTTGATGACAAAAGGTAGTGAAACCAAATATTGATTTGACTTAGATTGTTCTTTTGTTTGCTCACTTTGCATTTTGTAAACTGATCAAATGAAACTCTTATTAAAATTGCTCTTAATTATGATGTTTTTCTGCTTACGGGTAATAAACACAAAATACTTACGATTGAAAAAAGTTACCACGCTGACAATAAGACCAATGAGACCAACAAAAAAAACCTTCAGGCTACAAAGAACATATCTTGGGCTGGGTCTCATTCTAGACCTAAGTCCAATTTTGTGTCAAGACTTTCAAAAGACTGTTCACAAATGCTTTCCTATATTATCTGACTGATTATGAGCTACTTTTCAAAACAGAATGGGCAAAGATTTCTGAAGATCTTTAATAATGGTTGTGATATTTCTCAATAGATTTGCAACTGAAATTACAGCTGAACATGGTTCAACAAAATATTGTATTAGAGAGACTTAATACAAATTATTACCTCACTTTTCAGATTCAGAAAAAAAAATACATAGCATGTATCATTGTCCTTCCATTAAACATCTATACATTCCTCTCTTGATTTGTCACTTAAAATCTCAATAAATGTTGTGGTTTTCAGATGACAAAAATATTAAGGGGTATGAAAGGCGAGGCACTGTAGATCACGTGATTCTCTTATATGAGATGCTTGACTTCTATAGACTTTAGATCTGTATGGTATTACAAACCCAATAAATCTTAATTTCCAAATACATTTACACAAACAGATGGTGCTTTTGACAGTGAGAGTGTGTTTTTTATGTGTAACTGACTAAATCATATGCTTTTCTAATTTGATTTTTATGTTATTTTTTTGAAACAGCTCACAATGTTCTAGTGACCATACTGAAAGGAACAAAGCAACGAGTGACATGTCAACTCAATTTTACTGCGTGTATGAGTTTTTTGTGTTGTGCTACCCTGTTTTCTGTTCCCTGCCTCTACTTTCACTTATTTGCTTCATATGTGTTGTCCTTTGTGGCCTCATGGCTCTGCTTTAATCTTTTGGCCAGAACATCAGTCAATCACCTACAGTCCAACCTGCCACCTGCCAGCCACTCTGCTTTGTAACACTTTACACTCAGCTAGTCCTTCATCTCTCCGCCCATCTGTGATCTCATCTTTTCCGCGTCTCTAGAGTAGTCCACCCTCTTTCCGAATTCAGCTTTTCCTTTTTACATTTATCACGTGTAATAAAAGCCATCAGTTTAAACCTTCTGCCTTTAAAAATGCATGTATTTCCTTAATGAGACTGTTGATTGTGTGTTGGTGGGTGCAGGAGGGATCAGCTGCTATAGCTTATTTATCTTTCAGCATTGTTCCCCTGACTTTCGCCTAGCCATTTCATCCCACCTATCTGATTTGCTAAAAAAATCAACACATCTCAGAGGTTCCCATTTTGCTCACTGCTTAATCTATAATGCATTATGAATAGCTGGAATGAGCTGCTGGGTAATAAAAATATCTTTTATATGAGATCCCGACCTTGAAGGGAAGCTAGTGTGGTCTGGCTGGGAAAAAAGTAATCTATCAGAAGGGATGGAGAGAAACAGTAGCAGTGCGGCTTTGGACTAAAGGGAATGATGGGTGGAGATGTGAGGAAAGAGAAATGAGAGAAGCCACACAGGCAGACAGGTGAGAAGACAGAGGGGTCTCCTTACAGGCAGCAAGGCAGTCTTTGGGATAGAAAACAAAGAAAAAACAGATAGAAATGAAGAGTGAAGAGGCTGGTTGCTGTTTTAAGGAGATAAGCCTTTAGATAGATTAGATGAGATGAAGAGAACTGGAGTGGGAGTGATGATCGTGAAGTCACTGCTGTAAGGTACTCCAGGTGCTTACAGGGTTTGTTTCAGGTTAGTGTGATTAACAAGGCTGTTTATTGGCTGTAAAGTGCGGGGCGGAAGAAAGAAGAACGGGCAAATCTAGTGTCACCCTTAAAGGTTCTTGAAAAACAGTTCTCCGGTTATTAGGGGCCCGATCACTTCTTCCTAATCATCTACAGCTGGCAAAAAAGAACAGAAGTAGCAGGATTGGAGCTTTAGATTTAAGGTAAACTTAAGTTAAGCTCTTCTAAGGTAAGATCACTTTTTTTAATAGGATTTATTAAAAGATAATTCTACTTACAGGTGCATCTTCATGAATGAGAAGAACACTGCAATTGTTTACTGTATAGCTTTTTCAGAAATAGAGTAATATCTTTCAGGCACTAGCTGACCATTGGCTAGACAGTTGTCCAGTAGACAGTCATCGACAATCTCCTAACAAGAGAGGCCATTTGATCATTGCCACATATGCGCTTTTTCCACTAAGGTTGGGTCAGCCCAGACTTTGTCAAGTCAGCCCATCTTTATTGCATTTCTACTACCTTTTTCTTGTCCTCTGGTTTAGTGTGAAGCAGGCTGAGGCAACCCAACACACCTCTCTATGGGCTGATTTGTCCTATAAAGCAGTGTTTCCCAACCCTGGTCCTCAAGGCTCGCTGCCCTATATATTTTAGGTTTTTTCCCTTCTTCAGCACAGCTGATTTCAGTTGGTGGCTGATAATCAGGCTTTTGCTGAGCTCAAGTCATCTGAATCAGGTGTGTTTAAGCAGGGAATCTTCTAAAACACTCAGGATAGTGTCCCTGTAGAGTCCCCTACTTTGCCTACTACGTAGCAGTCGAAAAGCAGTAAGCGAGCAATGTAGTAGATCCGAATCTCTAGTATGGATTGGGGTAGTAGGCATAAAGTTATGGGTGTGTACTACCGCCACAGTAAAATCCGCTGTATGCTACGCTATCCCACAATGCAGCAGGAACCCACAAAATCTTAGAAGAAGAGTGACATCGGCTACCGAGGACGGGACCACAGGGAACGTAACGTAAACACCTGACAAAATGGTGGTGCAGTATGTCAGATTTGATGCCTGCTACCTACTTGTTTGATACACAGTATTTACTACATCAACAAGCAAGTAGTAGCAACTATGTAGCACGTAGTACATACTATAGAATTCGGCTGCGGGGTGTGTCTTGAGGACCAGGGTTGGGAAACACTGCTGTAAAGTGATGTCACTCTCACTCCTACCTACAAAATGATAGACACTGATTGGGCTGGTATTGTGAGTGTAAAGTGATGTCATAGAATGGGGAGGCATGGCTTCTAGTGAGTTCAAACACTGCTGTGGGATACTAAAAAAATTAAGCACAAATATTGGTCCCTAAAGGACCACAATGGCAGAACTGGAGCAGACCATAAATTGAAGAAATGGACAACATTTTGAATAAAAGGCCTTCAAGTGTGGGCTATATAACAGCTCAAGCATGGGCATTTGTTATTTCCGAAAACAGTGAGTGATGACTGATTTTTATTGAAACTTTACTACACTGAATCCGCCCATGTCCTCGCCCACTGCCATGTTCCTTAGTTGGCAATGGAAACACAACCAGTCCATTATGGGCCAGGCTGACTACGACACAGCCTGGACCGAGCCGACCCTAGTGGGGAAAGGGCAATAGACCAATAGAATTTCAGATTGGACTGGATACATATCAAAGGATATCAATGAAAAGTTACAAAGTTTGAAGAATATTCACTAGATGTGGACTGTGATTGGAGTTAGTGCTTTAGCATTCAAAACATGGATTACAACTGTTGCATTCCTTGTGTTCAGCCACTGTTAAACCAGAAACAATGCCAGAAACATCTGAACTGAGCTTAGGATAAAAAGGATTGGTTGTTACTTTGTAGCAAAAAAGTTCTCTTTAGATTTGATTTGGAAATCAGTGTTTGAGATATATATATAAAATATAATATAATATAATAAATATATATATATATATATATATATATTATTTTTTCCCGAGCTGTTTGTAATGATTTTTTAAAGCAATTTCTCCAGTTTTAGAAAACAAATACTCGCAAGAGACAGATGCACAATAACTTTCTGGTTGGCAAAGTTTATGATGGTTCAAGAAACTGAAATATTTCCCTTAATCACTCACTTTCAACAATGCTGAGAGGTTGGGAGTCCTTGATAATGAAATGCGTGGTCCAAGTCATGCTTCCTGGTAGCTTGATATTCACAAAAGAAATAAAAAATTTGTATTCACTTTGAATAAAGTGATCACGAAAAAGTTTTATAATGTCAGTATACCTGTATGTATCCTAGTCGCACTTGTGATCTCCTTTTGTTCATGTTTGGCTCTGTGATGTCTCAGCATAGCAGATGTGCTTTTATTAATATATGCCAGTTCAGTAGAACAAATGCGGCATTTAAAATGCAGAAAATAATCAGAATAATTTTAAATTGGATAAAATTAAGCAGAAACTGCGAGGAAAAGGATTAAGAGAAGAAATAAAAGCAAATAGGCCGACTTTATTTGCTAACATAAGATCAACATGATCCCAAATGTCAAAAACATTGCATTGGTTTCCTGAGAATTAGTCTGGCTCAAAAATAACTTTTCGGCAGAGAAGCATCCAGTTGAAAACTGGAGACGCTCCTACTTTTAAACACAGTTTGGCGCTTCAGTGACAAATGAAACAGCAGCTGTATCGGTCACGTGGCTATTTCTTACTACCACCTTGTGTTTTCTCTCGCTGTTTGTTGTGGGCCTTGTCAATAATCCATGCAAAAGGTGTCCCAACCAAAAACTGAATGGATATGCTAGACATTACATGGACATGGACTATGGACTTTTCAGTAGGCTGGTATTTGTCTTATGTAAGTAATACTAACATTTTCAGAGAGGATGGATTTCACTTTTTTCATAGGCTGTATGCCATATACATCAAAACTACTAGAAATAAATGTCTGAAATATATTTCTTTTTTGTAACTTACATAACTATCACTTTTTAAACTGCTGAAATTAAACTTCTGTAATATTCTAATTTGATGAATTCACATGTACTTGTACATGGATCCAGGTATGAAAGAGTGTTATTTGGTGAGAATATTTCTTGTTTATGAGCAAAAAATAAAATTATATATATATTGGAGATGAAACAAAAACCCAGCAGGAATAGCAGCTCATGGATGTGGAGGGAAGATGGATTGAAGGATGAAACCCTCAACAGAGGGGGTGCCGAATTATTCTGCTGCTTACTTTTAAGCATCACCAAAAACCCATAATTCTGGTTTGCTCTGACAATCTAATATCAATACAGCCATCTTTAAACAAATGTAGATATCATTCTGTTCCAGTTTACTATACACTAACTCTGAGGGAAGTAAAATCTGTGGAAAAATCCATTTTACCAGCTCTCCCTTCGCTCCCTAATACCATCAGTAGTCTTTTAGCTGTTCCTGGCAAGGCAATCGAGTGTAGGACATTCTGTATACGGATGTTGACTGCAGCGCACTCACTGCCACACTTCTGATACGATGCCAAGTCATCGCAAAATATGTTATTGATTAACATTTCATCTTTTTGTAAATTCATGAGTCTGACTTAGTGGCAAAGTGCAATAAGCCGTTTTATTTTATGTGACAAAAAGCTTTTATCATCTGGTTCAGTTTCAAAGATGCAGCTTTATGAGATAAAATATCCCAAGAAGATAAAGTAAAAAAATGCACTGAGTCATACAGAAGTTAAATTACCACTTAATAATTTGCTAGAATACTTGTGATTTATGCATAAGCACCCTGGATAAGGGTAGTTAAAAATCTAAAATAAATTCATATTTAATTGCAGTAGTATAATTCAGACTGAAACTCAAGTACACTTGGGTTATGTAAGAGAACATAGGGAATTACACCTATTAGTGACTCAAAAAAACTAGAAAAAGGTTTTGGAAAGGGCTAGTGACAGTCCAGATTTATCAGATTGGGAAGCTGGGTCATAACTTTAAAAGCTACTGCCAGTTATCAAAAATACTCGTCGGCAGTTCATTCTCAAAAAGGTGGGTTAACCAGTTTTTGAATTGAGGAGACAATTATTTTTTACATCTTTGGATTTTTTTGTTGCTGCAAAAAATGCAATAAATATGGTGTTCTTTATGTTTTGTAGAGTTTTAAGCTCAATTAGTAGGCCTGATTGTAAAAAAAGATGTTGTGATTTCAGTTTTGACTGAAATAGTTTTTATAATAGTTTTCCACAACCATACAGATCTTTTCACCACTTTTCATGTGCTGCTGTTTTACACCCTTTAATCATTGTTTGTTCTGAGATAAAAATAGCTTTTGATAGTGTTCCCACACTGCATATTAAACATTTTCTCTTCCACTTTTTATCTTAGTTTATCTTAGTTGTTTTTCTTTTGTATTTTGATTTTCATCCTCAAATGCCACCCTCTTCTTTTTCATATTCACCTCAACTGGCTGTTTGGTTTCTCATTCTGCTGATGAGCGTTGCTATAGTTACTGCTTTCGGAGAAAAGGAGTACTGGTGTGAAGCAGCAGGGGTGTTCTGGGACTGGGAGATTTTAATGAAAGTCAGGTTAGGATGTGCTGGAGTGATGGCTGAGATATCAAGGCTCAGCTAGCACATATAGGTGGTATATTATTTTCTGAGGACACAACAAAATGCTTAGGAAACCTACAAATTGTGGAGGACGTTCACCTCTGCTACCTTAAACATGACGTTTTGTGGGCAAGTGAAGAAAGTCTACTTTTAAGAAAGTTGTTTCCTGTTTACGGAACAGAGTCATACTTTTTTCCCCACATGCATTCATGTATGGCCAGAGAAAATGATTACGGATGTCAGATATCTTTTTCTGCTGATTCTCTCGTTTATTTGCCTGAATAATTCATCTGGGATAAAAACTCTTTTATTCTCTGATGCATTCACTACCTCCTATTGTCTCCATTTTACTTCATCTCTCCCTTTACTTTTTCAGATCTGTGCAGTTTTTCATGACTTTCTTCCCTTATGTCATCACCATCCCCTCCCACATTGGCTTTCTTAATGTCAATTTCTTTTAAAACCCTTTCTATTCCAACACCAGACAGTTCCCATTCATTTATTTTATTACTTATTGAAGAGCTTGCAGTTTCCTGTACATTTTTCTCTTTCTCTGTTTAATGTAGTTTTCCATCATCATCTCAATCAAACTTCCTTTCATTATACTTCCTTTG
The DNA here is from genome assembly GCA_028564705.1 of Apricaphanius iberus. Taxonomy (NCBI): domain Eukaryota; kingdom Metazoa; phylum Chordata; class Actinopteri; order Cyprinodontiformes; family Aphaniidae; genus Apricaphanius; species Apricaphanius iberus. The sequence goes on from JAPXFQ010000899.1 coordinate 69,404, forward strand.
ATAAAAGTCTTCTTTCTTCTTGTTCTCGTTTTTGCGTAACCCAGACTCTGTCTCTCTGCTCTCACTCTGCCTCTTTCTGTCTCCCCAGCTCACCCACTCGTGGTTCACTTCTATTAGTATTCCCTTATGTTGGTAAGACTCAACAGAATGTCATGTGTCACTTCGAGAGGCAAACAATGAAAACAAAATGTCTGTAGATATCCAGTGGCACCTTTGCATAGAAGCGATATAAAGAGAGAAAGTCTGTCAAGGGAACAAAAATTATTTATTGAATGAGATTAAGACAGGGCTTTGTATTAAAGAAGAAGAGACAGATTTGGTCATCCATATGCATGGATGACACAGTGAGACTGAAACATCCTAACTGAATATGAGGAGTGAATACAAATTTTCTCTCCGTAAAAATTAGTGTCCTGCAGGGTTGCTGTTTTCACACAAATTTTGAGATTCAAAGAGTCCAGAGTTTGTGGTTAAGGCAGAATTGTATCCTGCTTAGTCGTGTTTTATCCCAATAAGGGGGTCAAGGTACTCAAACATAATATTAAATATATGAACTTAAATGCATGAAACATAAAGCAATATATTATAATGGTTGGTGTATCTAAATGTAAACTTGTGTAGGAGAAAGTTAACGTTAACAGTATAGTTTTCAACCAATTCCATATGCAGCACAACTGGTTTTTAGATCATGTAGAGACCACACCTGCATTAAATGGACATTAAAGCCGAGCAGACAGACATTTCTAATAAAGATTCACATATTGAATTCTGAAAGTCTCAAAGACACACACACAAAAAAAAAACTAATTTGACATAAGCAGGTAGAGAGTCACTCAATTTCAATTCAGTTCACTCAATTTATTTATATAGCATCAATTCACAACATATTTCATTTTGAAACCCTAGATTTGTCTGATCAAATACACAAACTATCAGTATAAAATATTCTGTGTTGATGCACTCTTCTTTTCCAAAAGTATTCACTTACGTACCTATCCAAATAATTTAATTCAAGTATTTCATTGTCTCCCATAGCCACAGGTCTATAAAATCTAGCAGAATCCATTGCTGCTGGCGTCCAAACTTTATGTAGGATTCGGATTACCCCAAGAAACTGTGTAACCTGGGCTTTCCAGTGGATGTGTCAGCAGCATGTTACAGGAGCAGCACGTTTTACTCGCGTATTCTGCTGCTTGGCCCTTTCCACGGGGGGCGTCAGCAGCACGTATCAGCAGGGAAGCAGCTGTCATCGAAGGAGCCCGAAATCATGCGAGATCAGCAAAATCATGCGTGGTTTCGTCAGTAATCGCAACAACAAGCAGGAAAAAAACTACAATATGGCTCCAAAAGGTCTGTGTTTTATGTTCTGTCCGTTTTACATTCGCCTATAAGTTTATGTTATGCCAGGGAACAAAATCCCTCGAAGTGCAAAAGAATAATATTAGTGGCGATCCAAAGTAGTGTAGACCCTCCCACGACCTACTGACTTTTCATGGGGCCGCACAGGTAGTAAAGTAAAGCTACCGGAAAGAAGCACCTTTGTTTTATTTTGAAAATTTCCGGATGCCGAGCCGTCTGACATCCTGTCTTCCCCTATCCAAAATGTCTAAATTTACACGTTTCACAGGCGTAGCGCGTAGAAAATAGGAATGCCGCGTGTATTTACAAAAGTGCTGCGACATAACGCTCCTGTGATGGGGCAAACTCGTGCTGCTTTCGCCTCCGATGGAAAGGATTATATATTGATTACAGCGGTGGCTAACAGCCGTGTATGACGTGCTGCTGCTGTAACTTGTTGCTGATGCGTCCGGTGGAAAGGAGGGGTTAAAAGTTTTGAGAAATTAGTTTCCATAGCTCAGCAGCTACATCTAAGCATTACATCAACAATTTGGATGCAAAGCAGGGTAGACTGACAGTATAATAAATCCTCTGGATAAGGGGTGTTGCCGTAAACTTATGTCATATGTGATCACCGGCGACTCTTTTAATTGAGAGCAGTATGTTTACTTCCATCGTGACAGCCTCCCAATGGGGAATGCATTGACTTTCCCGTATTACAGCACAGCATGTTGTCAATGTAACTGGTTATCCACTTTCAGTAGCGTCAGTAGGCGATGTGATGAGGTGAAGAGGAGAGTAAAAAAAAAGCAAGTAGCAGGTTGTGAGACGGTAAGACAAAGAGACCATAGCCTGAAAACATAAAGCACTGTCACACAATTTCTCTAGGGAGTCTAAAGGGTTTCACTATCTTTCTATTGGGTTCATAAAAGATTAACAGTGTCCCACTAGATTGCATGGCAAAACGTACAAATTATCTAGCTATGTTTCACTTTAGTTCACACAAGTATCTACCAAAGCACAACCATAGGTAGGAAATATTTGTCTACCTATATGTAGCTTTTTTGCAAAAGTACTTTATATTTTAATAAAATTTGAGGATTCTGATTCTGATACTGTATGACCTCCTTCAGAACCCCAAAGAATTTGTCACTCTGGATAGGAGGAACATATATATATACATATATATGTGTATATATATGTGGTCTATATATGGTCGGGTGGATATATATATCCACCCGACCGCTTATTCCTCAAGGGGTCGCAGGGGGGGGGGGCTGGTGCCTATCTCCAGCTGTCAACGGGCAGCGGGACCCTGGACAGGTCGCCAGTCCATCACAGGGCCACATACAGACAGACAGGACAAACAACCATGCACACACACCCACACCTAAGGGCAATTTAGAGAGGCCAATTAACCGGACAGTCATGTTGTTGGACTGTGGGAGGAAGCCGGAGTACATGCAGAACCCACAACCTTCTTGCTGCAAGGCAACAGTGCTAACCACTGCTCCACCGTTCATATATATATATTTTATTTTTTATTTTTTTTATTCTTTTTTTTTTTTACAATATAATTCTTTTGCTCTGTTATTTGTGTTACCTTACACCTGAGTGATCTCCCGAACTCACACATGTTCACACACTGACCTTGTCTGTGGGTACCTTGGAGGATGGTGGTAGTGACAGTGCCATTACCTGTTGCTAAGCAATTAGCAAGTCCATTACCCATATAAATGCCCTCACTATGTACTTTCTCCCAATGTGTTTTTCTTTGTTCCTTTTGTGTGTAAATAAAATGTGTAGTTAAAAGATTGCTTTATTACTATAAATCACATTTTTGTGTTTTCTGACCCTTTATTGTTGGATTGTAATTTTTCTGGGTAATATTTTTAACACTTTTATCCTTTATGGTTTGTATTTCTGCTGAATATAGCATGTATGTTTGTGGATATTTGGATTCACAAGGAAAAAAAATTCTGAGATTTTTATTTCACGTGAGCAAAGTTTTTATATATTTAGCATGTTTAATATCTTACTATAAATTGCATTTATGGAGCATGTCTTGTAATTCCTCTTCATATGATGCTGTTTTCCAGTACAGCACAATGGAAACCACAACATGGAAAGCAAAATATATTATATCTTATATTACTGCATAACAGAGAGGCCACATTTTTCCTACTATTGTCTTCCTTCTTTGTGTTACAGCATCTAAATAAGAAGGATAAATGGCACTTCATTCATTCACACTTTGTTTTTTGTAGTCAGAAATGCTTCAAAACTGCCTAATTTTACTTGAGGTTAAGAATATATCTTAGTAGCAGCTATTCAGCATTGCACAAATACATGAAACAAAAGGGAAAGGAGAATAACTTAGTTCCTATGATATGTCTGGAAAAAAAAATTTGTAATAGAATAAAAGTATCCAACTAAAGAAAGGTAATGACACTGTGTATTTTTCCCATCATCCCTTTAAAGCACTGTTGTCAATGGTTTATTTTTGCAGCATATAGATAGATCATATTAACTCATCTAAGATCAAATATTTCAACATAAGAAACAGGAAAACAAACCATATATAGTTGATCATTTGCATAATAGTTTAATTTGTTTCTATTTGTCATAAGCTACAGTATACATTATAGGTTGTATTGCATATCCTCAAGCTTAAAAAAAGCAGAACAATAATCCAATACTATTTCTATAATAATAGTACTATTATAAGATGTATATCAGGGATCCAAAAATAACAAGCACATAGCGTTAACATAAGCAGAGGGTCCGATGCTAATTCTATCAAAACAATTTCCAAGAGGCAATAAATAAATGTCTAAAACAAAGTTTGCCATTATTCTACTGTTTTCTGAAGCTTACCGCTTTGCTGTGTCACTTCCATCACCAGACGGAAATGACTCCTCAGTAAAACAAAGTATTTCAGCTAATCCTTGACGTTACTGAAGCTCCTGTCCTTCCCGCTAACAAAAAGTAGTTTCCCCACAGATGTAGGTAAACTACTTGGAAAATTAGGCTTCTGATGCTGGAGGAAGGCTTGAAAAATCATGTGGGTTAATAATCCAACAACCAGACATTTTAACAAATCAACTTCAGTATTCCTGAACAAGAACTAAAAATTTGCAGTGAGAAATAACGATGACGGATTCACTTGATGTTTAAATGGGAGTCTATGACTTTGTAAAGTAATAGATCAGAAAATGTAAAAGTTAATAGAGAAAACTGAAAGGCCTAAAAATATGACCAGAAAATTATACAAAAATATCTCCACAACACCTAGGCTGACTAATTTATGTTTTTGTGCATTCACACAGACTATAAATGCACAACACTAAAAAAAGTCGAATTTTTTGATACAACCCCTTTAACTTATGTTATGTTTTTCATATGAAGTAAAGAATTTAAATGCTCTTTGAAGACACTGTCTAATACTAATACGTTTTTAAAGGAAATATTTTATGTAATTTTTTAGGTTTTCATTTAATTTCTACAGTGCTAGAAATATTTGTAGTTGTTAAATGCAATGTTTGTTTGTGAGTTTATTTCATAACGATTTTACTATTTCAATTTTTATTGTTTCTTAGGGCTTGTTAAACAGTGACATTTAATGTTAAGGGCCTTCTTTCAAACCTGCCTTCACTTCATTATTTGGTCATATGTCCACACCTGCAGCCTGATATACAGTAAGCCATGCAAGCTAAATGCAGCAGCATGTGTTATGTGCTATGAATAGCTGTGACACTATTAAAAAAAGATTAGACAACTGTAGCTGCTAAAACACAGGCTTGACTAGGGCATGTGATGAGACACATGAACCACCTTCAGCCCTTACTGTGCATTCAGCCCCACAGGTACATGGACAGATGGTCAGATGAATAGACACAAGCTGTTAAACAGTCCCACCCCTTCACTTTTTACTCAGCCTGGAGGAAAGTAAAGAGGAGATTTGATCGCTACCATGAGAATGTCAGATATCCTCCCTCTGACTTTCTGCCTTTTGCAGGGACCCAGTGGCCGTTAATGTAAAGATGATTGGTGCTCTGATGTAGCTATGACTCCCCAGCATGCAATTAAAATTTCTCCCCTTTCCTCTTTTTTACACATATTGATGTAAAAAGCCTTACATTAGACTTAACTTCAGTTATATTTTAGCTTCATGTGTTAAGATAAAGGAAAGGTAAGTAAAGTTGAACATCGCTGTAGAAATAAAGCATAAAGTGATAATTGTGCATATACACTTTTCTAGAAGGTGAAAAACATAATATGACAAGTACAGTCAATTTTAGTAAACTAGTGACTTTTCTTTTGTAGTACAGTCTTGCTCAATGGAAGAGCACAGGGGCTATTGTGGATAAGTGCAATACTCATAGTTTTCATTTAAAAAGTGTCCCTTCTAAAACCAGGGTTTTCAAAAGCTCCATTTGAATAAGAAGTAGCTCTTGAAGATTTTTTCCGATCATTATTTTGACTTGTTAGAAGTGAGTGATGCAGAGGGTTTGTTGGTTATTTTATCAGCAAGGCTAGCTTTGACCTTTTTCTAGCTCCCTTTTTATTGTGATAGGTCATCATATTATAGTTCCACGTGAGCATGCAGATGTCTAAAGACAGTAATCCTGGTTTGATTTACCAAGTTGATAACCAGCTATTTAGTACAACTCAAATGTGAACTTTGTTGTCGGATTTAGTTGAGCTGGATATCCTCAAGAAAACCCGGATATGTTTAACTTGTTTTCTAGGATAGTCACCTTGATGGTTTTCCTAGACCGTATCTCAGATGAGTGGAAACAATGGGTTTTAGTTTATTTATTCGGACCTGTTTGGTGTTGTTTCACCATTTACACAATCAACAACAAAGCTAAATGGAAGTGGGAGCTACCCGTGTTGATTCTATTAATCAAACCCATTTATATTTGATCATAAGATAACTGTTTTGTTGCCTTTGATAATTTCATATTACCTCAATTGTCCAAATACATATGGAGAGTAACTTGATTACAGCAGTTATACTAGTTTAGAAAGCATGATTTAGGCTCACTTTAACCCTAACTAATAGTTTAAGAATAATTTATGGCTTTTCTGTGTCAAGTCAAATGGAATATTTTATTCAGATTTCACAGTATTCTTTGGGTTTACCTACCTTTTATAAAACTATATACTCTAACATGAGTGCACCCAGCATAAAGGTCGGTCTACCACCAAACAACATTTACATTTTCCACTGGCAAATTTTCTTGTAACTGGGAAGTCAAATATTGTGCGTGAGTGTGCTCAAAGACAAGGTCATCCCAGTGGGCTGAATTTCTTTCCCCGCTGTCAGCTCACATGCTGACAGCTACACATATACATGCAAGCAGAAATGGAAATGGTCCTGACTCACTGTTTTCCACTTTTTTTTTTTTTATTTATTTACATTTGCATGTGTATCCCAATGTGTTGGTTCATATCAGGTAAAATGCAAGCTTGTAAATATGCTTTTTTTTTCTTTGTGCCCTGAATGAATAACTGTGTGAATATTCATCAGCTTTGTACTCGTGACAGTTACCCATGTACCTGTCACTCAGAATCCCAGGTCTCTACAATTACACACTAATACATGTGCACAGCTCAGTAGTGTTTGTTAAATACTGCCTCTGCATTGGAATAATTTTGCCTTTTATGCTTATACTCACACTTTGTATTCATATTTGCACAAGCCTGTTTGAGTTTTTATTAATGTGGTCTATGTAGGGTGGGGTGTTGGGTGGGTGATGTTGTTGATGATTTTTTTATTGCATCTGTTCCTAAGAGTCATCAGGTACGCATGGCAGACTCAAGCTCAGGTCCACAGTGTGTGTTTATGACCTCAAGTTGCAAAGCACCAGAAGTCGTTGCTTTAATTCTGCCATGGCTCTTGTTGGAAAGACAGGTACACTAAACATGACTTATCCCTCACCTGAGTTCCACTACGATTGGACGCTAATTGAACTTCTGTGTATGTTTGTGTGTGTACACCCCTGTGGGTTGGTTGAGCACATCCCTGCAGTTGAACAGCATGCACTTTTTTTTCCTACACATATATCTCTGAAACTAATTTAAACTCCATTCTCCTACTGAGATCCGGGGAGCAAAGACAAGTCAGGTGACAGCTCCTCGTGGAGATGTAAACGATGCAGGTGAAATGGCGCCTGGAATCCACTCAACTGTCTGAGATTCTCAGGAATATTCATATAACTTTTATTTTCTACCAGACTTGCTTCAGTCATTTTGTACGATGCAGAGACAAGAACGTAAGATTTATTTTGCCATGACGAGGAGGGAATGACTGTTTTTATGTATTTGTAACAAGGAAAAAAGGAAATAATCTAAAAGTAGAATTAAAATATCTGTGTTTTTGATGTACCCTGCTACTGCATCTCTCTCAGCTTTTTTAGCCAGTTCGTTAATTTATACACTACAATGTGCAATAACCGGTGTGGTCATGTTTTCATTTATTTAAAATGTCCGAAACCCAGCATATGAGACACCCTGAAATAAACTCAGAAGGACAAATGGATAAGAACTTCACATAATGGGTAGAGCCATCATAATGTAATAAAGTTAATGAGATAATTTTGTCTATAGCTCAAACTGGCGAGCTTTCTCTTTAAACTCTGTTTGACATTTTATATGAACTACAAAATGGTTTAGAGTCCAGGTTTCATACATTTTTTTCCATTCAATATTCATGCTGATCAAGTCTTTTCCAATTTCTTCACTTTACAACCACAAACTTGAATGTGTTTAATTGGAATTATATTCAGTTAATTTGATTTATACATGTAATCAGGTTGAAGTACAGTTAAATGCATTCCAATTCTATCTTTTTTTTTTTTTTTTACTTTTTATTTATCAACATGTACATAGAACATGGGAACATCATGGGTGGTACAATTAAAGTCGAAATATTCTATTACACATACATATTGTGCATACACATACATCTTAGCCAAATGTCACACTTTTCAATGCGCATATTCAAACCATTTTTCCCAGCGTTCCATACACTCTTCCCACTGAAGTCTTAAAGCAAAAGTAAGTTTCTCCATACAGTAAATTTCGTGGATGATCCCTTGCCACTGGGTCAATGATGGAGGATCTAGTTGCATCCACCTTCTGGTTATGGCTTTTCTACCACTAGCCAGGAGAATCTTTAGCAAATATCTGTCCTTATGCAGGACTATTTTCGGAATTTTGCCGAGATATAAAACAACAAAAGAAAATTCTAAATCCACCCCTATTACTTTATTTATTTCGGCTAGTATCTCCCTCCAAAATAACTGAATTTTCGGACAGGCCCAAAAAACATGGACATGGTTAGCCATAGGGGTTCCACATTGTCTCCAACAAAAGCCTCGGCTCTGTGTGCCTGTTCGTAGAGCTGTTAGTCTAGGAGTTATAAAGAACCTCACTACATTCTTCCAGCCAAACTCTCGTAGAGATCTGGAGTTTGCAGTGGTAGCTTGTGTCTCACATATTTCTATCCAGGTCTCTTCTGATATTTGTGTTTCTGATTCCTTCTCCCATTTTTGTTTAATTGATAAAGTAGAGTGATTTTTAGAAGCTTGTATACTTCCATATATTCTTGAGACCAACTTTTTATTATCTTTCTTTTTATATGACTCATGAAATACAGAGGTTAAGTTGTATTCCTTCTCCTCCTTAATTTGTAGTTTTTTATTATAATAATCTCTGACTTGCAGGTATCTATGGAAGTCCTGCTTCTCCAGCCCAAAAGTGTCTGAGATTGATTCATAACTCTGAAATTCACTGTTTGAGATGAGGGTACAATAGGACGTGATCCCTCTCCTGATCCACTGTTTAAAGCCCCCGTCCAATCTAGCAGGTTCAAATTCTGGGTCAAATGCTATCCAATTCAAGACTCGTACCTGTTTTTCTATTCGTAACTTCCTCAAAACCTTAAACCATAGTTTGAGAGTGAATACAGTCCATTGATTCAAGCTGTTATAATATTTTTCTGCTTGTTTTTTATTTCCTATGATAGATTGTACTGGAATTTTTAATTGTGTAGTTTCCAAGCATTTCCATTTTGATTCGTAATTTGGAGAGCACCAGTGTACTAAGGGTTTCAACTGAGCAGCATAATAATAATCTTGTAGACATGGTAAAGCTCTCCCTCCCTTCTCTTTTTTTAGCTGAAGAGTCTTGAACTGAACCCTAGGTCTTCTACTGTTCCAAATGAATCTCGACATCCAGGTATTCCACTCATCAAATTGTTTTTGGGGCACCTCTAGAGGCAGAGACTGGAAGAGAAAAAGAAGCCGCGGCAACACGTTCATTTTAATGATTTCTATTCTATTACTCATGTCTAGTGGGAGGAGGGTCCATCTTGAAATATCAGATTTGATGTCTTTATTAATAGGGCCGTAGTTATATTCAAAAAGATTTGACATATCTTTTGTAAGGTTTATTCCTAAATATTTTATTTTGGGTGAGTCCCATTTGAAATTATATTTGCCTTTAATATCTGCGTGGGGAATATAGTTAAATGTGAGGGTTTGGGTTTTTTGGATATTAAGCTTATATCCAGAGTATAAATTATATTCTCTTAGCAGGGACATTAATTTTGGGACACTGGAGTCTGGGCTTGTAATAAAAAGCAAAACATCATCCGCAAACATACAAATCTTATGTTCTTCTCCTCTAATCATAGTCCCCTTTATCCCAGAGTCCTGTCTAATAGCTTGAGCAAGGGGTTCAATGAATAGTGCGAATAGGGTCGGACTCAGGGGACAGCCTTGGCGTGTCCCTCTTTCCAAGTGAATAGTTTGCGACAGGTATCCGTTAACCCTGATCCTGGCTGTTGGGGAAAAGTATAATGCTCTAATACATTTAATAAAACCATCTTTGAAGCCGAATCTTGCAAGTACCCTGTATAAATATTCCCAACCCACCGAGTCAAATGCCTTTTCGGCATCTAGGCTGATTAACATTGCACTGATGTTTTCTGTTGTAATATGACTCATCACCTGTAGAGTTCTCCTTAAATTATCCTGTGTCTGTCTGTTTAACACAAAACCTGTTTGGTCCAAGTCTACCAGCTCCGGAACAATGGACTCCAGTCTCCTAGATAGAATTGAAGCAAATAATTTATAGTCTACATTTAAGACTGATATTGGTCTGTATGAGCTGCATTCATTTTGATCTTTCCCTTCTTTCAGGATTATAGAGATAACTGCTTCCTTCCATGATTGGGGGGCTTCTCCTGTTCTCAGTGTATGGTTGAAACAGTTAAGCAGAATAGGTGTTATCTGTTGTTTAAATGTTTTGTACCACTCAGACGGATAACCGTCCGAACCTGGAGCCTTATTAGCTTTCAATCTAGAAATGGCTTTGTTCAGTTCTTCTAGAGTTATCTCAGCCATAAGTTCTTTATTTTGTTGTTCTCCTATAGATGGTAAATCTAGTGTACTTAGAAAAGTCTCTATTGTTGTAATATCTACCATGGTTGGTTGTCTATATAGTTCTTTATAATATTGTTCAAAAGCATGTTGAATCTCCTCTGATTCACTGCAAGCTTTTTGTGTCCTGGGGTTTCTAATCTTAGAAATCATATTTTTCCCCCGTTGTTTTCGAGTTCTCCAGGAAAGCAGTTTCAGTGCCCTATGCCCAGTCTCATAATACTTTTGTTTGGTAAATTTAAGTTGTTTTTCAATTTCTTCATCGTATATGCCATTTATATCCTGTCTAATTTTGTTTATTTGAGTTAGTATTTGTGGATCTCTTTGTTCCATGTGTCTAGTTCCCAATGACTTCATTTCCGCTTGTAATTCTACAAGTCTTCTCTGTTTTTCCTTTTTACGAAAAGCTGTGAGGGCAATAATCTTGCCTCGAACAACTGCCTTTGCTGCATCCCATAAAGTATTTGGAGACACCTCCTCATTATCGTTATTTTGTAAATATGTTTCAAATTCCTGTTGAATCTGTTTCTGCACTATTTTGTCATTTAAGATGCTCGTATTTAGTCTCCAAAGTGTATTTTTCCGTTGCTTAGTTAGGTGCAAGGTTAGATACACCCCAGAGTGATCAGATACATCCCTAATCCCAATTTCACAATCCCTGGCTCTGTGCCAGTCTGACTTGTACATAAACAAATAGTCAATTCGTGAGTATACAGAGTGACATGGGGAATAATAGGTGAATTGTTTTTCTCCTGGATGAGACTCTCTCCACACGTCTATCAGACCCAACTCCGTAAGCATCTTCTGAACTAGGATGGCATTAGGACTTTTCTTTTGGCGCTGATTAGATGTATCTAATCGTGGTTGCAGTTGGACATTAAAATCACCACCACAAATTAGAATTCCTCGTGTTTCCAGAACTATCAATTCAAACAATTTTTTGAAAAATATTTTTTTGCTCCCAGGGGGAGCATACACATTAAGTAGCGTTACTTCTTCATTGTCCAATTTACCCTTTACTAGAATGAATCTCCCTTCATTGTCTTTCACTTCTGAAATAAATTCAAAGTTTACTGCATTAGGGATCAGTATAGCCACTCCCCTCCTACGGGCTGATTTATGAGATGAGTAGTACGTATTTTGAAATCCAAGTTGTTTTAATTTTTCGTGTTCTGAGAAAGACAAATGAGTCTCTTGCCAAAAAACTATCTGCAGCTTTTCTCTTTTCATTTTAGCTATAATTTTACTCCTTTTGATCGGGTTATGCAGCCCATTGACATTTAGTGTGACTATCTTATATTCCTGATGATACATGTAATCTTTTCAACCTGTGTATACTTGTGTAACATTGCCCATGATTTCCCGTACAAGAACAAGGAAAAAAAAAATAATAATAAAAAATAAACCCGAAGACAAACAAAACAACGCCAAAAAACAAAACAAAACAAAAACTTCCAAGTCCGAAGTTCAAATAAAACCTCAAGTTGAGAGGAGATCCTCGTGTCCATCGGGGGCCTCTCATCAGCATCAGAAGAGATACTGTGCTTCGGTGACCTTCTTTTCGAGTCAGTTACTCCAAGACCGGTATAATTTTCCATCTTGTCAAGAACAGTAAATAATAATATTCTCTTTGTAAATTGGCAGAGTCGAGAACCACAGGAATTATCTTCTCAGGTAAACAGATTCAAAGAAAACTTTTAGCAAAAAGCAAACTACCTCCTTATTTAGGTTGAAAATTAAGTTGAGCATTTTCTTTTAGAGTGTAAAAATTCAAATAGGTGAGTTTGAGTAGTTGCCCTCCTTTTGTAAACAAAGAATATAAATAAATAAAATTAAAGGCTCAGAAGCTCAAATGTTATCCTCTTAGGTAGGCTATTTTTAGTTCAAATTTAGGTAAATTTAAATAAAACGGCAAACTATAGTATTTACCTCTTGAATATAAGGTTTAGCTTAAACAAATCTGGGGGTTAACAACATTTCTTTTGAAATCCAGCATAATTCCGAGCGAGGGGGTTGCACCCAGATCGTCACAGGATGATATTTCAATTAACAGTCACAGAGTTCAACTTCTGTAGAGACACATGGCTCCAGTCACTCACCCCGCAACGTGTGGATGTTTACCCTCAGGCGTTTCACTCGCCAGCAGCGGTTGCTCCAGGTGGAGCACGCTGAAAGCTCCGTAGTCTCTCTCTTATCTGCCCTTGGTTCACCACCCGCTTGCGGCGATCTGCACTTGCCCTCTCCCACGCTGCAAATCTCCGCTGCCTCGGCGCTGCAGGGCCAGGCCCCCCGACGGGCTCCACAGAGAATCCTCTCCTCGTCAGGTCTTTAGCCGCTTCTGCTGCGCTCTCGTATATCTGTGTGCCGCTGTCAAAAAATACCTTCAACTTGGCTGGATGTGGCGTTTGGAAACGGATCCCTTTGGCTTTAAGCTCTCTCAATATCCCCACATATGCCTTTCTTTTCCTCAATATTTCGGGGGGTAATCTTGATCAAAATAGATCCTTTTCCCCTCATAACGAACCTCTTTCTTTTTCCACGCCGTATGCATTACCTGTTCTTTCACTCTGAACTCGAGAAAGCAGATAACCAGTGATCTCGGCGGAGCGTCTTGGGGAGGCTTAGGGGCGAAGGCCCGATGGCAGCGCTGTATTCCGAGGTCCATATCCGCGACCGGCGGGCCGACTTCTGATTTTATTATTTTTGTAACCAACTCCAACAGATTGGACCCTTCTGATTCCTCCGGTACACCATATATACGGAGATTGTTGCGGCGCGAGCGTGCCTCTAATTCGGTTAGCTTAGACTGCAGGGCCTCTTGGTTCTCTAGCGCCTGGGCGAGAGCCTCCTTTGCTGTCGTATCCCAGTCTTCAATGTCGGATATGCGCTGCTCAGCCTCGTCCACTCTTGCAATGGTAGCTTGTAGTTCACCTGTAGCTTCTTCGAGTTTTCGGTTGATTTCTCCTCTAAACTCGCTCAACTCCTTCTTCATGTCGTTACGGAATGAAAGTCGAAATTCACTCATTTCACTTTTAACATCCGACCTGAGCGCACGAATCTCGTTGTAGATGGCTTGCATAACGGGGTTAGCTTCTTCATTGTTAGCATCGCCATTGTTCTCCTCGCTTTCCTCGTCACTGTGGTGTTTTTCTTCAACATTCTCTCCTCTTTCACGTCTTGGACCTTGTTTACCTTTACTCTTTTTTTGTTTATCCCCTTCCATGTTAAGTTTCTGTGCAGTTTTTTTAGTCTAATGTTCTTCAAAGGGGATAACTATCCGACCGGTTGGGACCGTGGTAATTAGGCTGCCATTCGCTTCAGCGTCACCTCCGGAAGTCCAGATTCATTCCAATTCTATCTTAATTATAAAACACTGCAGTAATTTTCAGTTTATCATGTTAGCTAGTAAAAAACGTGACTCAAGTGACTCAACTGCATTGAGTCACTGACTACAGCAATCCCTCTACCTGAATGAGGATGTGACAATATTGGACAGTCAATTGCATCACATCTTTAACTATGCAGTTGTGAATTCTTAGTCGGGGACACCCCTATTGTGGTCTATTGACGTTTATCAGAATGAAAAGTGTTTCCTCTGTTTGTTTCTACCTGTATACCTGTCGTTAAGTTCCGAGTCCATGAGGCATTTCCAATATTAAAACCAGCAGCAACATGCTATTCTTAGCTCAGTCGGTGTTATTATTCAACAGGATGAAGGCATGCAAGTATTCACCTTTCATATGAGCAGCCCCTGGCAATTGAGGCCACGCTAGGAAATGCATATAGATACACCTCTAATGCTCATTATATACGATTGTCCCAGATGCATGCTTTTATAGAGTACACTTCTGTAGTTCATCACTAATAAAACCATTTTCCGTTCTCACCAGTAAAATGAGTCATGTTTTTTGGGTATTTGGGAGATACTTTTATTACCACATTCCATTGAAGAAATCCCAGTGGAACTGTAAAACAAATTAACTGTTTGCCTAACATTCAAAAAAGAAGTTTGAAAAGGTCCAATATGAGCAGGAAGTGGCAAGAGAACAAGTGAACTCTGTTTCATGTTAAAAAGAAAGGGTGTTAGATTTCTGTTAGGTCTTTATTTGTTTAAAAAAATTAGAAAGTTTTACGAATTGACAGATCTCAAGGAAATTTCAAACTAAGAAACTAGATGTTCTGTGTAATAACTTTCATACATAGGAAAAACAAAGATAGCAGACATACGGAGCCAATTAAATTTTTTATCCCCAATGGATGTTTATCCGTTTTATTACTTCTACAACTCATCCTGATGAATATAATTTGTATTTGTTGATAAATAAATTTAAAAAATCCTTTAATGTCAAAGTAATTACAAAAAAAGAAAATATGTAAAATAAAGTACATTATTAGAAAATGATGTAATCCCTTTAACACGACTGACCTATTTCAACTGAGGTCCAATTAGAAATAGTCCTCCTATTGTAAATGGAATGTTTGCCAGAGTTGTCACATGCATGGAATACTACACACCAGTAAAGAATCAACACATCTACTGCATAAAAATCTAATCATTGACCTAATTATAGCATCACCTAATCTCAAGCCACGGGTACCGATATCTGGTGCCCTCATGGCACCGGTTCTGACAGAAACTGTAGTAACCAGACCAAAAATGCAGATTGTTGTGCAGCAGCATGTTTGTGATCCTAAATGGCATGTGAGTATTTTATTTTTGGCTTATTGGGTTTGTGGTGATATGATAAATTCATAACTTGTCTGAATTATCCATCCGCTTCAGATGTCAGCTCTGGTGTGTTTGGTGCAGAGTTTGGGTTTGTGCGATGAAGAGTTTTAATGCTCCGTATTTATGTATATTTATGCATGTTGGTTCACTGTATAGGTTCAGTACATTTTATAGTGAGATACCGCTGTGTTAAAAATATGAAATTATTCAGTTAAAGTGATGTTTTCGCACTTAAATTAGTGCTAACTATTAGCAGAAGTATCTGTATACATCTTCACAATAAGAGCGTTTATTTCCTGTTGTGGTGAACTGGAGAATCTGCTCGTTGTTTACTTTTGGAAAATGATAAATTGCGACATTTGATTACTAAGTCTATATTACATTTGATTGATGTGATATTTAACACAGACTGCTGATATCCCAATGTTACATTAATTCATATATTTTGCTTAGTGCTACCTCTGTTTGTTATTATTTTTCGTGGAGTTCAAAACAAAAACATAATTGATTTTCCCAGTATTTAATTTTTAAAAAGACCAACTGCATCTAGATGTGTCCTTTTACACAGAATTTTTTTGTTGTTGTCATGTTTAGGAATGGTGATTAATTAATTACCAATAATTAATTAATTAAACAGACACCCTGTCATTAATTAGATCAAAATGTTTTATTGTTTGACAGGCCCACTAAAAACAACACAAAAAAAAAGATTGTATTTGGACGAAGTTTGTATGTTTTCCATTCTTTAAGCACCGTTTCCAGCACCATTGAAGCACCGGCACCATTTCAAAAGTACTGGTTTGGCACCGGTATCGGATAAAAGCTTAGCGATACCCATCTTTAGCCACACTATCCAGACATGTAGCTCACATTGATATGCTGGATGCTAAAAACCGCAAGGGAAACCAACAGGATGACTTATTTTCTGATCAGTTACACTCATTTTCTGACCCATTTTGGGCAGTCATGCAGTATTTAAGTACATTTCCATGTAGCCAGTTTATCCATTGATATGAAAAAAAAATTATGAGATTGGGACATCATTGGCTTAGGGGGTTCAGAGGGTTGCCTTGCAATCAGAGGGTTGTCGGTTCGAGCCCCAGAGCCCCCAGATCCATCTGTCTCAGTCGTTGTGCCCTTGAGCAAGACACTTAACCTACTGCCTACTGGTGGCAGCCCCAGAGGGGCCGATGGCGCGATATGGCAGCCTCGCTTCTGTCAGTGCAGCTGTGGCTACAATTGTAGCTTTTGTTAATGTGAGAGTGAATTAATAATGGAATTTGTAAAGCGTCTTTGAGTGTATAGAAAGGCGCTACATAAGTTTGATGCATTATTATTATTATAAAAGCAACTCCAACCAGTAGAACTCAGCAACAGTGCCCTAAAAGAGGACCAGGCAAAATGTCCTCACTTTGTATTAAACGGTTAAAATATGAAATGGTTAAAATTGGTTCTCAGTCTGTATATTAGATGGGAACAAAGATACACACAGGCGCACACACACGCACACACACACACACCCCTTATCTGGTAAAAAAACAGACAGATGTAAATTATGAATATCACTATATCATGGTTAGTCCAGAGCCTGTTTCATGCACGTAGACAGCTTAATGAAGTGTTCATAAGAAATGGATGTTATCCGATCACGTGCTCAAATTTTCAATGTTTAAACTGCACTTTTTCCTAAGTTTTTTTGTTCTGTTTACTTCTGTCGTGTGATTATTAGGTAAACAAACTACTTTTCCAGGGTCCAGATTCGTAGCACTAAAAGCAGGGGCATAAACAAACAAATAAAAATTTAACAAAATAAAAGTTATAGAAACTTACACTTAAACTTACAACTCTGAAAAACTACAAACTACATCTATCAAGCTGCTCTAAGCCTCTTCTGCTGATTTAAAGTAAAGGTGATGTACACGTTTTTATCCATGTTCTGTGTTGGTATATTGCCTTAACTTGGGTTAAGAAAATCAACAGAGTAACACTTTTAAGATTAAAAAAGGGTTGCAATCTCTGGATTTATTTGAGTAGTTTAGAGAGACAGAAACAGACCTAGGGAGATACTAAGAAAGACAGGCTGGGAGGGACAGAGGCTATAGCTCCTCTTCTCTTCTCTTTGCTGCTCCCTGTATCATCAGAACGCATTTGTGGGTGTATTGGACAGGCGCAATGGCTTGTTTATGGGCAGATTAATTGCTTTTATTGCCTAGTTTCTCCCTGTGAATGGTACTGGGGGTTTTAATGAACACCCACACTGCCTACCATGCCCTGCTGTGCTGTTCCTGCTGCTGCTTTTTCAGAGCATAGCCCCGCATGGATGAAACCTACCAGGCTAACTGCCTAGTGCTTACCTCATCGCCCATCACAGGTGACTGATTTGATGTGTGCCTGTAAGGCTGTGCGCCTTAGTCTTCTTAAGAGGCTCAGCACAGGTGGGTGGTTCTACCCGAGAGCTAAAGGGGGACTGATAGTTGGCTGGAGTGTGACTTTAATCATTTCTTGCTGAGCGGAAGAGAAGTAAGCCAGAATTTCTACACAACCATGGCTGCAAAGATTGTTAAAAATTCATTTAAATGTTATTAGCTGCACTGATAACTTTAGGATGAGGTGTGATAGTCCATTTAGTAAAGCTGATGAAGGATTAAAGTCTAAGCAGTTTACACATAGAATCTTTATATTAATCAATTTAAAATCAAGTAAAACCTCCCATGTCCTCTTTTCTCACATCTTCCCTTTTTACCTCATCATTACTTTTCTCTCTCTTATCGACCCATTTCTCTCATATTGTCTTCTCCCCTATTATCCACTTATTACCTCTTTCTACTTCTCTCATTAATCAGGTATGCAGGGGTTTCTCTTTTTTTGCCCTTCCACTTGATTAATCCTAGAACAGCAATGGACCATCACTAATGGACAGCCACAGCTTTAACTCACACCTCAAAGCCGGCAATAATTGTTTATTTTTTTGGAAGCGTGCACCTTGAATGGATAATGGATGCCTGAGCACCCGACATGAGCATGACACATCCAGTTTTATAACAAAGGCAGTAAAACAAACAGCTTTTTATGCCCTTTTAATTGGTGGTTTTTGTCTGAGTTGTTTGAGCCACAGGAGGCACAAACAAGGCCTTGCAAAGAAATAGCCTTCAAAATTGTGTTGGCCTTCTCTGGAATTATTGCGCCTTTACAACTTCACCACACTTGTATTTCATGTTAGAATTAATTTGCTTGCAACTGAAAGCACAGAAGACCCTGTGAAAGAAAAAAAAAAACAGAAGAAGTGCTCTGACGATATGGAAAAGCATTCTCACACCAGGGAAACAGACTCGGAAGGCATTTACAGGGCGTCTCAGCTTGGGCCTGAAGATAACACCCGTTGAGTAGAAAGCTTTCAAATGTCTGGTTCAAACAAAATTTATTCTCAAGCTAAGTATATTGGAAGGATTCTACTTTAGTTTTAGAGGCTTTACTCATGTTCAGGACAAAAGTTATAGTGTAGGTGGATCTCTGCTGAATTAGTATCACTTTTTATTTAAAGTGTCAGTTAAAAGTTTACCAAACTTACTTTTAGAGCAGAATTAAATCACTAGAGGACATCTTAAAGGCTAAAAGCTTTCCCAGAAGTGTGTCTGAGGCATTATTTTTGACACTCAGAAAGTTTTTAATTTAAAAAGTATCATTACGGATATTTTACAGGTCTCCTATAGAACTTTTAAGCAAAATAAAGTACTCAATGGTACCGTATCACCTTAACTAAAAAATTCCTCCAGGGAACTCGTATTCTTTTTTTCTGCATGTCTTTTACTACTCCTCCCCCACCCCCGCGCTTTCTTTATAATCTTATTAAGCAACAATGCTGATCCCTCTATTTGGCCATAATGTCCAGTAAAAAAAAATCTTTATAGCTTCATACATTTACTTTTAGCTCTTTGCATATATATGGCTCCTAAGCTCAGAGTGCAGTCGTTTGTACCCTGTTGTTCATTTCAGCTGCCGTAGAGGACAGGTAGTATTGAGAGATGTTGTAAAAGGGAGTGCTTTATTGTGTGTTTGTTCTGGCATATTAATGGTTGGCTGTACACTGCTGATTATGGCCCACTAGGAAAGGAGGAAGCGTTAACTATACAGGAAAAACATTGTGGGAGTCATAACAATGGGACGAGGTCATTTCCTAGAGTTTTCATGCTTTAACAGTGAATCTAAATGATTTCCATGCCAGAAGGGATGTTATTCTCATCTGCTGTCATCTGCTACCAAAAATATTTGGTGCTGAAACATTATTTTTTGCTAATGGGTTTCTCACCATAATTAACTGAAATGTTATGCTAGTATCCGAAGAAGTGCATATGATCACATGAATGTGATGCTTTGTAATGCATTTATTTTTCTTATGTGTGTGCACTATAGTGTGATGCCACTAAGAAATACGTAATTTTGGCATGTCCAGAGCCAAATCATTCACAAAATGAAAACGTAATTTTTATGTTCTCTGGCAAAGCAAAAACATCTGGGGCCTAATTCATCAATGGTTTGTGCTTTTTGAAACGGTGCATACCGTACAGCGTTGCATAAAGAGACTAGCTCATTTACTAACATAGCACAGAGGGCATTGTGCCTGCTAAACCTAAAGCAAGATGCACTCAATCCATTCAGCTCTTTCCCACTGGTTAATATGCAAAATGGACGTTTCTGCTAGAAGACGCAAAACAGGCAAAAAGGTAGGCATTCCAGGCGCAGAGTGATTTACAAAACATCAAAATGTTTGTGGCTGCTATATTAGCATGTATTTTTTATTATTAACAAACAAAAAATGTATTCACATCCAATATAACCTAATAGTAACTAACACTCTAATGGCCATAAACCTGACAGTTGTGTAGATATTTCCTATCTTTTACCCAAAAAAAACACATCATAACTCACTGTGCTCTCTACGCGACTGTACCTGCTGAAAACACGCTGGGTGCAGTGAGTTGTGATCCTTATGGACCCTCATTAGTTTCCATCAGAGTTGTTAATCTTCTAAGGTTCTGGTTTTGGAATTGTAATAATCATGTACAGTATCACAATGACAAACAGGCTACATTTTTAAAAAATTTTAGAACAAGAAAAGACTCGAGCACTGAAACAATCTCTTGAGATGTGGAACTAGGAGCAGCCTCTGCTTATCAAGGACCTGGAGCTGTCTCTGCTGATTCCCGATCAGTTTCTGCAGAAGGCTGAAGAAAAGCTGCTGTGGCTGCCAGAAGAACTGCTGCAATAACAAATATCTTCTGCTTGGATTGGCTGGTGCTGCTTACCTCTACAGGAGCTTGCTGAGGGAAAAGAGAAGAGTCTGCCCCATTTCCCTCCAATGGGTTCAGCGTAGGAGACACTGAAGCAAGGGGGGACTTGTCCTGTCCAAGATGAAACCTGTTCTTAGAAAACACCAGTCTAACCCAGCTTCCAGTTGCTGCTTGGCTAAGCACTCGTTTGAATCAAAAAACGTTTGCTTGCGCAGTGGAAAAACAAAACACCGGTTCTAAGTGAGACTCTAGCACCAAACCAACTTTGGAACCAGGCCAAAGGAAAAGGCCCCAGTAACACTGTTGAAAATGTATTTTCTGTTTTATGAAATATACTGTTTATAAAATAGCCTACACAATTATGCCTTCAGTATAAGCATATCCATGTAGAATTATGAGCTCCAAAAGTGCAACTGAAGGGAACAGAAAGCAGAGTTGGAGTCAGCTATACTAGATCATATATACATCATCATTATATACATCCCAAAATATTGTCAATATAAATTGTATTAATTAAGGGACTGCACCAATGCAATGCATGGAGGCAGTGCAAATCCATTGCAAAGCAATGTATTGCACTGCCTCCATGCAATTGCATGGGCAGTCCCTTATTACTATTCACCTTGAAACGGACTCTTCTTTCTTTATTTATTATTCTTCCGCCGCCGTTAATGCGGGTCGTACCGTAGCGCGCACCCCCACCATATATACATCAAAACGACCGGCTCGATCGTGGATGTTAGCTATTACTTTTAGTGGCGATTGGAGTTACCATGGCGACGTAATAAGCGAAAAACCACGCAAAAATAAGCCCAAAATCCCCATAGGAAATGAATGGAAAAACGGCCAAAAATCATGAAAATCCACAATTTTTGAGGATTTACTGTGTAGCCATACAATAACCTAGCAACACTATTCGAAATCCAGATTGTAGCCACGCCCGTGCTGTGTTCAGCATTGAAGACCGCATGTCGATAGCTGTTACAGTTTTGTCACAATTTGACTTTGTTCGACCCAAAGTTTGCCCCAAATCGACATTTCTAGAGTGTAACTGCTCGTTAAGCAGAGTGTCAGAGCTACACGTGCTTAAACTACATTTGTACTTCATAAGGAGGCAAACAATTCCTCTGTGTGTGGACATATGTGAAGCCTAAAGAAGTGCTACGTCTTTGATACGTTTCACAACAGAAAGAGAGAAAACCATCTAAACATAAATTTGTGACTAAGTGGCATAATGCAAAATATATATCCTAAATGTCCATATCCATTAAACTAATCGTAATAAATATGAAATGTTATCTGTATTGTCTCATTATCTTGTTAGTTTGATGTGACTGAGTTATGAAGTGAAAGTTGGTGATATTTTCCTCCTCCCCTTATTAATTTATTGACTGTCTCAGAACTTGGTGGAAAAAAAAAGGTTTCTTGTCAAACCAGGATTAATGTCTTTCATCCTGAATCTAATTTGGAAAGGTGCACAATGATGCCCAGGCAGGATTCAATCCCAAGATTCCCAGGAGAGATTCATGCACGCTAACCTGTCAGCCAAAGAGATATCTTAGTGACCAATCATAACAATCTGCTGGGATTCCTTGCATAGAAAACTTTTAACAGATTGGAATGTTTGTATAACTGTATTGAAATTACTTTTGCTGTAAAGTGCCTTCAGATGACAATTTTTGTGCATTCGCACTATATAAATAAAAGTGAATTGTTTCTTTTTCAGCCCACTCTGTCAGTCTGTGAGGAGAGAACAGCTGGAAGAAATTGCTGCGTGAAGACGCTGTAGTTAGAGAGGGGCTGGCTGAGGAGGGCTGATTTCACTGGACTATTAGCCAATGTCATTCGAGAAAACAGCCAATGGGCCACTGCGGTCAATAGATCAGTTTATAATTTGCTTCTGGTTAAATTATAACAGCTCTAGACCGGCTAGAAAAGGTGCATCAACCCACCGGCCATTGCTCGCAACAGCAGATGGCCAGTCCAGGCCAGAATTTACGGCTGGAGCACTTTTCAAGGGTGCTTATACACGGAAACCTAAATCAGGAAGTGAAAGGCGTTTGCTTTGAAATGAAAGCTTTTTTTTATAACAAAAGAAACATATTTGAATTCTTAGGCAGAAATAACACTTCATGCATGTTTGATTTACAATTATCATGCAGGCCGGTTGATGGCAGATCGGATATGGTACATGGGCATAGTAAATGTCCAGGTCAGGTTAGGCACAAATCATTCTCGTTTATTTTTTTGTTTTTGTTTTGTTTTTTGTAGTTAATTATCATGTTTTATGCCGTTTTTCATTTTCATACCTTTGCTGTCTTTCCATACTTTTATTATATAGTTGGTGTCTTTACCACAAAATCATGTAAAGCACCTTGAATTACCTTGTGTTGAGAGTGTGCTATACAAATTAAATTGCCTTGCCCTTCATTGCCTTGTCTTTGTTGAATTGACCAATCAATGGTCAGACCTAGATCCACTTGAAAATATGTGATAAGAATCAAATATTAGTTTTCTTTTCTTTTTTTTTACTAAAACTACCCAGGTCAGACAGTTTAGATGAAGTAGCCAAAATAGGCTTCTAACCTGAATAAGTTTGGGGGTTTTTGCCAGGAAAAATGTACAATGTTTAGATCTCTAGTTGTGGAAAGTTTGTAAAAACAAATACCTTAAGACATGCATTCTTAATTGCAGTTTAACCAGTTTTACTTCATAGGGACTGATTGCAAATGAAAACCTTAAATCACAGATATTTATTAGTAAATTAGAAAAATTTTAATCATGTTTTTGTTACACTTTAAAGTTAGTTGCTAGTTTTTGTTGGTCTAGCAAATACAATTCCAAAAAAACATATTTGCCTTATTGGTTGTGTTACAAAAAAATAAAGAAAAATGTTTACAAGGCACTGTATTTATTTTCAGCTTTTTTTACTCTCTTCATACTCTCTAGCCAATTCTCACACTGCAGGTTCTTGTCCCTTTTCTATCCTGTGACCATTATTTCTTCATTTATTGCTTATAGTATGATTTAGTATTTATGTGTTGATGTGCCTTTGCTTGTTAGAGGTGTATTGGCTTTGCATGGCTGTATTTAGGTTTTCTCCCTGCTCCATTTCCTCTCTATCTTCCAGTGCCTATTCTCTCTGACACCTTCAGTCATTAGCAAAACTCCCAGAGCAGAAAGGACGACTCCCTGTGTCTGTGTATGAGAGAGGACTGTGGCGAGCACACCAGCCAGCTCTTATTGCGGGGTTATTCAGGGACGACATTGACAGTGTCTGGACGAAAAAACCTAACCATATATATATTGCACATGTCTTTAGCTATCATTCTCACACACAAATGCAGGGTAATTGTTAGATTCTATGTCCCTCCGGTAGGTAGGGAGTGTAAAGGATATGAATGTGATGGTCGAGATGGTGCCGACCGGCCGGCTGGCTAGGCCAAAGGACCCAAGAGAAATTTGACTGATTGAGGCTGCCTCCAAGCCCGCTATCATGTGTGTGTGTGCTTGAGTCTGTACACAAGAGCTGATGGTGTGGTGGTGTTTGAACTAGTTAGGTGCAGGACCAGGTCAAGACAACTTTTTGGATGATAGGTGACTTAATTGCCTCTAAGAATCAAGGTTATCCTTCTATTAAGTATAAGTACCTGGTCAGACAGTTGCAACAAACAATTGATTGTCTGATTGTCTTTTTTTTCCAATAATAGCCAGAAGAGAACACAAACTGATGTTGTTTGATAAAAAATCACAAAGTATGTGAAAACTTTACTGCAGTAGCTACAGCCCAAATTTATCCAATATTCTTTCAACTGAAATGTTAAAAATTAAGCAGGATGCTCTTTGTCGCATATAGACAAGTCTTTGAAAACCACAGTAGGTTTCCTGTTATACATGATAGAGACAGATTAAGATTGCATCTGTGTGCAGTGTATTTGAAGTAGAGGAGACAGATTTATGTTAACGTACAGGAGAGATGAAGGCCAAATCCCCAGAAGGACAGTTCTCTCACTTATAGGTTTCTTTGGCAGTCTTGGCATGGTTCCAGTTTAATTCTTTGAGAGCCTGCAGGGATATTCTTTCACCTTCTTATTCCATATTTCCTTTCTCAACAATCAATCTGCTTTCATAGTTTCATTCCCTTTATTCCATAACCTTCTTTGAATCTCTCTCTTACTATCACCAGGTACTCAGCAGTCTCCTCCACTAAAATCTTTTTTATGTATTATAAATGTAATTTTTATGTAAGACAAGTCTTTTTACTGTTGCTGATATCCTGATAACTTGTAAAGAAAATTGCTTTTTTTGTATTTCATTGCTGTCTCCTTAAAGATAAAATGTGATGCAAATGTTCATGGGGACACATATAACTATATTTACTGCCTCACTTTTATCCTCTACTATCATTTTTAGTTTCCTCACAGGTTAGCTACTCTTTATTGTTTGGTTATAGAAAATGTGATCTCCAGCTATCTTTTATAAGCACCGTGTTAGCTTTTAATACCTTGCAGTATAGACACCAAACATATAGTAAAGCAGTAAAATACGAATGAAACCCAATATGAGGCAGTTAACACAAAAACATAAAACTCAATATAAGAAAAATAAGAAGAGTAAAAATTGAACGATTTTATTAGAACTGGCGAAAACCCGATAACTTGTGAAAACCTATTTATAATCTTCAGGAAAAAATGCATTTGTAAAATAAGTTTTTCTACTGTCTTTGTCCTGTCGTGTTGAGTGACACGTAGCTGACAGGGAGCCTTTCCCTGCAACCACTGTGCAAAAGGCAGGGAGGACAGAGAAACAGGTGACAAACAGCCATACAAACACAGAGATATCTGTTGTGTTTCCTTTTTTATTAATAAATTAATCTAACATGGTTTTTGTTGGACTGTCTGAGATCTCATCACTGAAAAAATGTGTAAGTCCATACAGAAAACCTTGTTTTGAAGATAAATTACCTCTAACAATCACATCTGTGCACAGTAAAAAAAGAAAATCTGTTACCCCGATTATGAGCTCTTTAAATTGATGTTTTTTTTAAATAATGAGAGCATAAAAAAATGCATTTTGAACACAAAAACATTGTCTTGAAATTGCAAATTCCATTCTTAATTTCTAGTGCAAGATTTATTAAAAATAATAAATATGTAGCAATCACAGATTAAATTGTAAAAGCCTGTAAAAGAGCATGTTGTTCACACTTTTGCTGCTAAATCAGCCTGTGAAAAATTGACATGCACTCTGCAGCTGGAAGGAGTGCTGTGGTGTCTGGTAACAAGATGTTAGCAACAAATCCATTAAAGGCCTGTGTACACTTCAAAAACATTTGTGTTATTTCCTATAGAATTTTATTCTGACATTTAACCAACACAGAAGTGGCCCAAAATTGGGTTTTGCAGTGAGGAGAGCTCAGTCTCAGATGTAAACACAGAAAAATCATTGTTTCCTTTTTTAAATATAATGAATAGGGATGAGCGAGTACAGCATTATCTGTATCTGTCGACCCATATGAATTAACTGTATCTGTTCTCAGACTGGGCGGGGCCTAGTACAGACATGGGCGGGATATAACCGGAATGTGTTTTTTTAAACATGCAATTGATATGGGTGGAGAAATTGTTATATTTATTGCGGATTAGAAAACTCTTTACGTAACCTCAGCACTGATCTTCAGATCAAGGGTTTTGATAACAAACAAACAATATAGAGAACAAGTTTTGCAACAATGAATAAAACAGTTGCTGTTGCAATTATGAAGTATAACAATTTTTTATAGCCTATCCACACCACGTATGTGTGTGTAGCTAATTGATTTGTAATATAATTTTATGCCATAACTAACTTTTATTTATTTTATAAAATAAATAAAATTTGATGTTACAGTCCCAGACCAACCCTGGGCCATTTTAGCCCCTCTTTATTAACCTCCTGGATATGCTCCTGCTCAGCAGCACTTAACGTTTAGGAATAGTCACTTATTAATCATTCTAAAAACTTGTAGGAGTCTGTGTCAGAAGATAGTGAGAAAGTATTTTTTCTCACTTTGATCGCACCACAGCATTAAGTGTATTGATTTTAAGCTGTAACTTTGTTTTCTGCCGGATCAGCACGATAGATGCACGCTTGGGCCAAAAGAGCAGGGGGAAAAAAACCATGATCTGTTGTTGAGTAACCATCGCGCAGCCAAAATGAAAGGAAACTAGATGTGAGGTCGGTTGAAACATTTTTTAATCCTTAATAACTGAGAATATTTAAAAAGTAATTGAAACTGCAGCTTCAATAGGTGACCTATTTTGGATTCAAATTGTTGAACTTCGCCAACAGGTGATGATTTTTCATGACTGGAATGAAGATATTGTACCCCATAGCACCTTCCTTGGCAAAATGCAAATGTAACATGTTTTAGGAAAGGCGACGCCGTCAGATATCAGGAGAAATTCGGGTGAATGCAGACACAGTCAGCTACCTAATGAGAATTTTTATTCAGTCCGAGCACAGATATTGACTGGTATCACTCGTATGATACTCATACTTGGTAAAAGTGCTTTATCCGTACCTGATACTCTGTTCCGCCGAGTATCCGGCTCAACTCTAATAATTACCAGCAGAAATTAAGCAGCATTCAGAAAGCCATGAAGATTTCTCAGCAGATCCTACTGGGAGCAATGAAGAAGCAGTCGGTACTGTTTCCAGAAAATGTGTGCAGGTACTGCTCTATAGATATTATCCACAACAATGGAAAGAAGACCTGACTGAGCAGGAAGCAACATTGCAATCAACATGTTTAGTATCTTTTGTTTAGTATACCCTATTGTATTTTTAGTTGTTATGTGCAATAAGATTAACAATTTGAAGGTGTTCATAACCAGTGATGCCGGTAATGCATTACTTAGTAGCACATTATCAAATCAAACTTTATTTATAAAGCGCTTTTCAAACACAGTTTCTCAAAGTGCTTTACAGATTTTAAAATGACCCCACAACCCCCCAACCCCCCTTCAGAAACCAAAAATAAAACCATCATCACAAGTGCACCCCCCTCCCAACCCATCAGCCATACACACACAAACTTAAAAGCTACAAAAACAGCGGGCTGAGCACAGATGAACCGGGAAACTCCATCATGGCTCCCATCTGCATCGGCAGCAGCAGATCAGCAGCAGCAGCCAAGGCACATTACTCCTAATATTACCACTTTTTGAGCCATCCATAATTGAAATTGATTAAAGTTAGTTCTCCAACTATTGTGAGTTACTATTTAAAAAAAATTCTTAAACAAACAAACAAAAAAAATTGTACATTGGGGTCAAGGGCGGCAAAAGCAGTAGGAAAACAAGCAACAATAGCAGTAAATATGGTCTAGCATACCTTAAAAGACCAGTGTTGGGTAGTAACGGAATAGATGTACCAGCGGTACGTATTTAGAATACTAATTGATGATGAGTAACTGTATTCCGTTACATTACTATTTTTTAACATGGTATTCGGAATACAGTTACCTTCGTAATACCATTGGAATACTTGTGTGTTTTCCAGTTTCCACCTGAAAGATTAGAATATAAATTTTGGGAAATGTGTGTCTCCGCATTGTCTAGACTATCCCATAATACCCCTGACAACATGCCGCCAAAACCATAGAGATTCTATGGCCGAAACACTCCCAAGTACCAACATTAACATGGGTTGCCGGGTATTGATTCTCTTCCCAAAAATTATGGCTCCAACACCTGCTGGGACGTTTTGTTGGTGACCAGCTCTTCCTTTGTGTTACCATTTAAGTACTCTGCAACTATTTCAGGGACTCTGCAGGGCTGAGGAGACACATAGACAACAGTCACTGGCTTCTTCTTGGCATAATCCACCACGCCCTCCTCAATGAAATCCCTGTCTCCTAGAGAGCCCTGATTTTTCTTGGAGAAAATGATTGAGGCACGCCTTAGTTGAGACACGTATCGCCCCACACTGTTCTGAAGAACGCTCCTCGATGGTCGGCAGGGAGCATGGGCTCGCTGCAAGGATGGCAGGTGCAGCTCCGCAGATGAAATCACTACACTGCCTCATCCACCAAAGCCTCCTGTGTGCCAAACTCAGTGGTGAGTTAAAAGAGACCATGGACTTTGTCATGGCAATTATAAACTTTATTCGTTGCTCTTCCAGTTTACAGCACCGTCTTTTTCGTAAGCTGTTAATTGACATGTCTGCTGAGTACAATGATTTGCTTATTCACAATGACATTAGATGGCTTAGTAAAGGAAATGCATTGAAACGATTCTGGGAACTAAGAGAGGAGATTCTGGTGTTTCTCCAGTCATCAAAACTGAAAAAAGCTGACAGGTTTCTGTCTTTGATGAGAAATGATGAGTTTAATGCGAGTGTTTGCTTTTTGAGTGATGTTGTCCATCATTTGAACCACCTCAACATGGATTTGCAGGGCAGAGATAAAACGGTTTCGGAACTGGTGGAGAAACTTCATGCTTTTGTAAGAAAACTTTCACTCTTCTCTGTTGATCTTTGTCCAGGGAAGATGCTCCACTTCCCCACGTTAAGGAACTCTGGCCTACAAATTACTGAGGTGATGTCAAGCTTTATTGACTCACAAAAAAAAAACTTTGCCACCAGGTTCAGTGATTTTAACATATCAAATGAAGTCATGAGATTTGTTAAGGACCCTTTTTGTGTCAGTATTGAGGAAAACATTGCAATGAAAGGAAAGGAGTTAATACCATCATTGGATGAGGGTTTGTTACAACTGGAGCTTATTGACATTCAGTCATCAGATGACTTAAGACAGTCATTCCAGCAGGCAGGTCATGAAAAATTCTGGACCAATGTTGTCAGCCCTGAGAAATTTCCACACTCAAGGGGTCTTGCCATTTTTCTTTTGACAATGTTTGGCTCAACATATACTTGTGAGTCATCATTCTCACATATGAATTCTATTAAAACACACAACCGCATTTCCCTCACTGACCAGCATCTGCAACACTGCTTGCGCATTGCCCTGACAACATACACACCCGACTTCACTGCTCTGGCTAAGTCAAAAAAATGTCACTTCTCACATTAGACGTCAAACAAGTAGTGAGGAGTGGCCTGTTATTCACCTCGTATTTTATTTCTTTGTTTCTTTATTGATTGACTGAGTGGGATATAGAGGTGAGGTGAGGTGAGGTCCACTAAGAGACTGTTGGTGATTTTTTTTAAGTTAGAAGGGCTAAAATGGGCAAAGTTATTGTTGTTGAAAGCATTTTCCAATGTTTTGCCCTGATAAAGTACCCTGCACTGTTGCATTGTTATGATTAGAATCTTTGCAGTTTGGTATTTGTTTTTTCACTTGGATGTCTAGTTTTCAGTTGGAAAAAGTAAGCCACAGATTTTGCTCACCTAGACTAGTTGCAATTTGAAATACATTCCCTTGATAAAATACTATGCACTGTTATGTTATTATATTTCCTTTCTGTACCTTACAATGCACTTTGGTTTTATTTCGTCAGATAGATTTCATGCTGCCTTCATTGAGTACAATTTTAAATATTTGTGATCTGGTTGATCTACTGATTGCTAGTCTTGATCTATGTTCAAAATGGACAAAAGGTATTGCAGTAGTAGTCCATGTGGGAATTTATGGGCATTTTTCTTTTTGCCTGAGAAGTATAATAAAATGGAATATTCTCACTTCGTAAATATTTAGTCGTTCTTTTTCATCTGTTACCATGATTACTCGTTCTCCGGCCCATTATTTGATCTCCAATTCCTGAACTGGCCCCAGTTCCAAATTAATTGAATAGCCCTGCTCTATACAGTCTGAGTTCTGTATTCTGCCCGCTAGTGGAAATCTTCAGTTGTACGTTTAGTGCCCAAGCAACTACGTGCCTCAGATGCAGCCTTAATATTAACATTTACCTCCAATAAATTGAGTTTTGGCAAAATCGGTTGTTGTTTTTACATTGAGGCAATGGGGAGTGTTACTGAAAGCGGCTGAAAGTAACTAATAAAATAACTTGTAATCTGACTTAGTTATTTTTAAAAAAAGTAATCAGTAAAGCAATAAAGTAATTTGTAGTCAGTAATCAGATTACTATTTCAAAGTCACTGAGGCAACACTGTTCCTGTATTTGATGTTTGAATTATTAAATTAGGGAATTGAACGTGTTTTTTCGAGCGGGTCTCAAGTATTCATCCACTATATTTAAAAAGGTGTAGATTTTCTCCCATTACTTTTTATTGATGGCTAGCACAAGCCACATACTTGCTGGGTGTGCATGTGACAAAATGACAGCAGACCAAGAACAGACTGAGTTTTTTTAAAGACTCCTATGCAGATCATTTAAAAATGCAGTGATCACGATACAGATCAGGTATCTGATTAGGACCCATATTATTACATTTTGAAAATATCAAACAAATATTGGGTAAATGAAAATGTTCAAATTCTTGCATTAAATATTTACTCACTTTCCAATCTCCTCTGTATAGAACAACATTGGGAGTCTAAGAAAAAGTATGTAATAAAATGTGTGGATTTTTGAAACTTTTTAAAACCTTGATAAAACCCTGAGACATGGTACCACCAGTCCAGTTAAACTATTAAATCTGCCAATTGCATTGGCCTTCAATTTTGGTTTGGATTTGGCCTCTGTAGTTGCTTTCCTATTCTGTTACATCCACCAGGTTCAAGTTCTACTCTGCATCAGCACCCCTTTCCCTCTGCATCCTGCTTTCTGTACTCTATTTGACTCTACCATAAATTTACCAACACCCACATCTGCGCACACAATCCACATATATACACACACAAATCAATACAAGCCTTCTTGGCACTGCCAGACCCCAAAATGACTATAGATTTTCTGTCTACCCTGCCACTAAATTATGCAAACCTTTAGTTTATGTTTAAGCACTTTTTTGGCATTCTCATGCTACAAATTATATAATAAGAGTATTATAATAATAACGCAGAGTTTGATTAATATAGATACTTTTATGGGGAAGGAAGTAGCTTTTTCTAAGAGAAAATTAAATTACTTTAAAAAACCGTTAATCTTTTGATTTGATACCTGATAATTGCAAAGTGTTTACTCTATAGATTTTGAAATCAGTGCCATGTATTAGGATCATAAATGTCCTGCTGAGGTCAGGACTTTGCTTAGGTGTTATAAACTGTTATACTGATATGAGAGGTTCTGCTTGTCTAGTGCAAATGCATACTTAAGTACTATTGAGTGATGAGTAAGAAAAGCAGAAGTAAATCTAGTTCAATATAAGTTTCATGTTCTATATATTTTCCAGCCATCTTGTTTCAACTGGGGGGGTGGGGTGGCTGGGGGGCTGTTTGTGTGTGGGGGTCAGTCGATAGGTGGTTTTGCTCCTTCATTGTTGTCCAACTGTGTTTAATTAAACTGATTGGACTTGATTAGAAAGGCACACACCTGTCTATATAACACCTTACAACTCACAGTGCATGTCAGAGCAAATGAGAATCATGAGGTTAAAGGAACTCCCCAAGGAACACAGAGAGACAGAATTTTGGCAAGCAACATATCTGGCCAAGATTACAAAAGAATTTCAGCAGGCCTCAAGGTTCCTAAGAGCACAGTGGCATCCATAATCTTAAAATGGACAACGTTTGGGCCAAAACTCTTCTTAGACCTGACCGTCCAGCCAAACTGATAGATTGTGGGAGAAGAGCCTTGGTGGGAAAGGTTAAGAAGAACCTAAAGATTACTGTGGCTGTGTTCCAGAGATGCAGAATAGAGATGGGAGAAAGTTGTTCTACCAAGTCAACTATCACTGCACTCCTCCATCAAACAGGGCTTTATTGCAGAGAGTTTGTAGAGTTTATAAAGTTTGCCAAAAAACACATAAAGGACTCCCATACTATGAGAAATAAGATTCCCTGGTCTGATTACACCAAGATTATACTTTTTGCCGTTATTATAGTGGTATGTGTGGAGAAAACAAGGCAATGCTCATCACCTGCCCAATACAATCCCTAAAGTGAAAAATGGTGGTGGGAGCATCATGTAGTAGTGACGTTTTTGAGCTGTGGAGACAGGACGACGGGTTGCAATTGAAGGAAAGATGAATGCAGCCAGTTACAGACCTAGAAGAAAACTTATTCCAGAGTGTTCAGGACTTTAGACTGAGCCGAAGGTTCACCTTTCAACCGGATAGTGACCCTAATTACTAGGGATGTGAATCATACAACAACTCAAAATTCAATTCCGATTCGTGCAGTGACGATTCGATTCAGAATCGATTCTCGATTCAAAATTGATTCACAATCAGTACTATTAGTAAAAAAAAAGGCGCCAATTTGTAGGGCTAAGACAGTTTGGTTTTCTCCCGATTCAACTCTTTTATGATTTTTTTTGTTAGTGCCGATTAAATTTCAATTGAGATTTGTCGATCCATCCATCCATCCATCCATTTTCCGAACCGCTTAGTCCTCCAGGGGTCGCGGGGGGGGCTGGTGCCCCCAGCTGTCAACGGGCGAGAGGTGGGGTACACACCGGACAGGTCGCCAGTCCATCACAGGGCCACATAGAGACAGACAGGACAAACAACCATGCACGCACACACCCACACCTAGATTCTTCGATATTGCAGATATTTAGTTCACTATATTATTGAAAAGATATATAATTTTCTGAATGTTCTACCAAGTCTTAAACCTTTACAACAGAATGAACGAAAAGTAAAGACTTTCTAAAGTAAACTGCTACATACTTAAATATACTTTATAATAAAGTGAACTTAAACTTTTTTTCCATGCCTGGGCTGCATGTAAAACAAAAAAAATTTGAAAATCGATTATTTAAAAAACATTGATTTAAAATCATTACGCAAGGAATTGAAATTCTTATGTGAATTGATTTTTTCCCCCACCCCTACTAAACACACAGCTAAAATAACAAAGGAGTGGCTTCAGAAAAACTCTGTGACCGTTCTTAACTGGTCCAGCCAGAGCCCTGACCTAAACCTAATTGAGCATCTCTGGCTGAAAATGGCTGTCCACCAACATTCACCATCCAACCTGACTGAATTGGAGAGGCACTGCAAGTAAGAATGGCAGAGGATCCCCAAATCCAGGTGAGAAAAACTTGTTGCATCATTACCAAGAAGACTCAAGGCTGCTGTTGCTCGGGTTCTCACTAGAACCAAGATTTTAGAAAACATCACCCCAGTTCTAAAGTCACTACACTGGCTCCCTGTAGCTCAGATAATATACTTCAAAGTGCTGTTATTAGTTTATAAATCATCGAATGGGTTAGCACCAGAGTACATTAACAATCTGCTATCAAGGTACAAACCATCCAGATCACACAGGTCCTCCAGCTCTTTTTACTGATCGCCAAGAGAACCAGAATCAAACATGGAGAAGGAGCTTTTAGTTTTTATGCTCCGTACGTCTGAAACAAGCATTCAGGAGAATGCAAAGCTGCAGAGACACTGAACTTTTTTAGGTCTAAAGTTAAAGCTTACCTATTCAGACTCGCTTATGAGTAACTGATCCTATTGTTGCTTTTGTTCTAATTTTAATCATGTAAAGCATCTTTGATCCGTGATTATGAATTAATTTTTGTGGTGCTTAATTTTTAGATTAACCATCCGTCCTGTGGCTCATTAGGGCATCTGCTATACTGGACATAGACATAACAGACGCAGAGTACTTTTGGGACATGTCTCCTGCAATTTCATCTGTGCCCACATGTTTGAAATAAATATTTATTAAAAAAAAGAAAAATGTTAAAAAATATTTGGCACAAAAGGGTCTTCAGGCTAATTATCCCAGTAATTTCACAGCCACTCATCCTAATTGTATTTAAACATTTTGCTTTCCTCATTTTCATATCTTTATTATTACAATAGAGTAGCAGTACTAAGATGACACAGGTAAGGAGAGATTAGTAGTTTGAGAGAAAAAGATTAATTAGTGGAAGAAACCAGGCAGGAATCAGGGTTTTAAATGACAGTTCAGAATTACTCTCATTCTAACTACAAAATCTGTTTTGTCTGTATAATCAGTTTGTTATATGGCTGGCTTTACATGAAGTAGAATAATGCAATTTGAGTTCAGGTTAATTCAGCAGAAAATAAATATTACTTTTGTTGGTGAAAGAAACAGAAAAAAACAGTGTGGGTGCACATAGGTAGCCTTTGCTTTATTATTTTACAATTTTGAGTTTGAGTTTATAAAGTTTGCCAAAAAACACATAAAGGACTCCCATACTATGAGAAATAAGATTCCCTGGTCTGATTACACCAAGATTATACTTTTTGCCGTTATTATAGTGGTATGTGTGGAGAAAACAAGGCAATGCTCATCACCTGCCCAATACAATCCCTAAAGTGAAAAATGGTGGTGGGAGCATCATGTAGTAGTGACGTTTTTGAGCTGTGGAGACAGGACGACGGGTTGCAATTGAAGGAAAGATGAATGCAGCCAGTTACAGACCTAGAAGAAAACTTATTCCAGAGTGTTCAGGACTTTAGACTGAGCCGAAGGTTCACCTTTCAACCGGATAGTGACCCTAATTACTAGGGATGTGAATCATACAACAACTCAAAATTCAATTCCGATTCGTGCAGTGACGATTCGATTCAGAATCGATTCTCGATTCAAAATTGATTCACAATCAGTACTATTAGTAAAAAAAAAGGCGCCAATTTGTAGGGCTAAGACAGTTTGGTTTTCTCCCGATTCAACTCTTTTATGATTTTTTTTGTTAGTGCCGATTAAATTTCAATTGAGATTTGTCGATCCATCCATCCATCCATCCATTTTCCGAACCGCTTAGTCCTCCAGGGGTCGCGGGGGGGGCTGGTGCCCCCAGCTGTCAACGGGCGAGAGGTGGGGTACACACCGGACAGGTCGCCAGTCCATCACAGGGCCACATAGAGACAGACAGGACAAACAACCATGCACGCACACACCCACACCTAGATTCTTCGATATTGCAGATATTTAGTTCACTATATTATTGAAAAGATATATAATTTTCTGAATGTTCTACCAAGTCTTAAACCTTTACAACAGAATGAACGAAAAGTAAAGACTTTCTAAAGTAAACTGCTACATACTTAAATATACTTTATAATAAAGTGAACTTAAACTTTTTTTCCATGCCTGGGCTGCATGTAAAACAAAAAAAATTTGAAAATCGATTATTTAAAAAACATTGATTTAAAATCATTACGCAAGGAATTGAAATTCTTATGTGAATTGATTTTTTCCCCCACCCCTACTAAACACACAGCTAAAATAACAAAGGAGTGGCTTCAGAAAAACTCTGTGACCGTTCTTAACTGGTCCAGCCAGAGCCCTGACCTAAACCTAATTGAGCATCTCTGGCTGAAAATGGCTGTCCACCAACATTCACCATCCAACCTGACTGAATTGGAGAGGCACTGCAAGTAAGAATGGCAGAGGATCCCCAAATCCAGGTGAGAAAAACTTGTTGCATCATTACCAAGAAGACTCAAGGCTGCTGTTGCTCGGGTTCTCACTAGAACCAAGATTTTAGAAAACATCACCCCAGTTCTAAAGTCACTACACTGGCTCCCTGTAGCTCAGAGAATATACTTCAAAGTGCTGTTATTAGTTTATAAATCATCGAATGGGTTAGCACCAGAGTACATTAACAATCTGCTATCAAGGTACAAACCATCCAGATCACACAGGTCCTCCAGCTCTTTTTACTGATCGCCAAGAGAACCAGAATCAAACATGGAGAAGGAGCTTTTAGTTTTTATGCTCCGTACGTCTGAAACAAGCATTCAGGAGAATGCAAAGCTGCAGAGACACTGAACTTTTTTAGGTCTAAAGTTAAAGCTTACCTATTCAGACTCGCTTATGAGTAACTGATCCTATTGTTGCTTTTGTTCTAATTTTAATCATGTAAAGCATCTTTGATCCGTGATTATGAATTAATTTTTGTGGTGCTTAATTTTTAGATTAACCATCCGTCCTGTGGCTCATTAGGGCATCTGCTATACTGGACATAGACATAACAGACGCAGAGTACTTTTGGGACATGTCTCCTGCAATTTCATCTGTGCCCACATGTTTGAAATAAATATTTATTAAAAAAAAGAAAAATGTTAAAAAATATTTGGCACAAAAGGGTCTTCAGGCTAATTATCCCAGTAATTTCACAGCCACTCATCCTAATTGTATTTAAACATTTTGCTTTCCTCATTTTCATATCTTTATTATTACAATAGAGTAGCAGTACTAAGATGACACAGGTAAGGAGAGATTAGTAGTTTGAGAGAAAAAGATTAATTAGTGGAAGAAACCAGGCAGGAATCAGGGTTTTAAATGACAGTTCAGAATTACTCTCATTCTAACTACAAAATCTGTTTTGTCTGTATAATCAGTTTGTTATATGGCTGGCTTTACATGAAGTAGAATAATGCAATTTGAGTTCAGGTTAATTCAGCAGAAAATAAATATTACTTTTGTTGGTGAAAGAAACAGAAAAAAACAGTGTGGGTGCACATAGGTAGCCTTTGCTTTATTATTTTACAATTTTGATAATTAACCTAACTCACTCTAGGCGTTTTGCTGTAATTGGGTGGTGGCCTGGGATGGTTATAGCTATCTATCTATTAGGGCTGGGTGATATGAGCTAAAATTAGTATCACAGTATATTGAGCATTTTACCTCAATAACGGTAAGTGGACGACAACAATTACCATCCACCACCCCCACCCCCCCCACCCGAACCCCCCCCCGGTCACCCCCCCCCCCCCCCCCCTTCCTTTTCTTTTTCTTTTTTTATTGTTTCCTTTTCTGTATTCAATGTCTGGTAGTGGCCAAATTAGCTTAATTTTCTTAAAATATTATGGCTTCTTGCTATTGAAAGGCTTCAAACAGCCTTTTAATTCAGTGTTTGGTTCCCACTCCTTTCTCTATTCTTAAGAGTCCAGTTTAAACTCAGAAATGATAACACAGACCAGATGAGGTTCATGATTGTTCATTTTGGTGTGCAGTCGTTTATTTTAGAAAATATTTCACAACGGAGCACAGGTGTAAATAGGCAGCGGCTGCAAGCGCTGCATCAGCAACTCACCGGAGTTAATATCTGAGCTGTTGGGCTACAGACGCTCTGGTTCGGCTCCAGTAACAAACATATGTGCTCCACGTTAGAGTCTGAGTATCCAATAACACAATAAAATTCACTTTATTTGTCACTAGTTGTATTTTTCTGGAAATAAAACTTGGAAGATGAGTTTAAACTCTTGCTAAATAGACCTACACATCATCTTCATTGGCAGTGCTTCCCTTCTCTGGATGTCACATGAATGTGTGTAGTCACATGACTTAAGCAATCGCTCATTTCTTAAAGGGGCAGGAGCACCATTAAACTAAAACACATCTTTTCTTCTTTTTTTTTTTTTTGCATAACGAGTTTACCGGCACGGGCAAAATCATGTCGGTAACAGTCATAAATCTATCTATCTATCTATCTATCTATCTATCTATCTATCTATCTATCTATCTATCTATCTATCTATCTATCTGTCTATCTGTCTGTCTGTCTGTCTGTCTGTCTGTCTGTCTGTCTGCACTTGCTTATCCTTTTACTTACTGAAAGGGTCAAACCAACCAATCAAATTGTGAAGTCTTTGACAAAGATTGAATCTCACTCCAAAAGAAAGAAGGAAAATAAATTAAAATGATTTGCTTGCTAAATCTCCCAGGAACTCAGTTCCCTAAAACAGCACAGACATACACAAATCTCCTTTTTCTGTTTTAAAAGGTTTTCGGCCTTTATTTGCAGTGGATAGTACGCGGGATATAAGTGGAGGAGAGATGTTCAGCAAATCTCCAAAGGGGCAGTAGTCAAATCTGGGAAAAGTGCTCCGAGGGCTAAGGCCTCTAAACATGAGGTGCCTGACTTAACCATGGATACTCCATGCAACGCCTCACACAAATCTGATTTTTTACCACTGTTTTTATGTCTTGCTTATTTCCCTACTGCTGTCTTATTCTCTAACCAACTTCTTCTTTAGGATCTTCCTAAATTAGTTCTTTATTAATGTGTATTTATATTCCCAAAATACTACATTTAATAGGTATTTTGCTGAGTGTGTATTTATAATAGACACTGTTGGAAAAAAGACCACTATCTGTCAAGGAAAATCTTATGGCAGATTTAGAAAAAGGCTGAAGTTACACTAACTCAATAGCAGATGAAAGGGTCAGGTAAACTTATGTTATGCAGAATTCACATGAAGCTGCACTTATGCTTCCAACTAATCTGCATGTTAAGCACTAAATTGAAAACATCTGAGTGAAACATTCACTGTTGAGTACACGGTCCTTGATTTTGTCTAATGAGTTTTTTGTTCCTTCTGTTAAGCAAAGTAATGACAAAAATAACCATCTGTTTGTTTAAACATAAAAACAATTATAGGAAATAAGATTTTATTGTCATCAGTTGTTGCTAAGAAGGACATGTTTTTTCAAGGCCACAATAATTAACTACAGGCTTTTGTAGAAATAATAATATCCCTTAAACCCTTCACATTTTGTGATTTTATAACCACAAACATCTGTTTTTTTTATTTCATATGATAGATCAATATAGAGTAGATCATTTTGAAGTGGAAGGATTTAGTTCAGTGCTTCTTATAATCAACTCTGACCAATTTAGCCTTTCAGTTTGAAAGAAAAGCCTTCCAACAACAGTATGCTGTTGCCAATTTCAATTCAGTTCATTTTGTATAGCCCCGATTCAAAACAGATGTCATCTCAAGGCAATTTACAAGAAAAGTAATTTCAATGCAATCACACAAGCAATCCAATAAATTAAAACGGATTTAATGAATCCCAGCAGATTGCGTCAAGGCATTGATGTGAGATTGTGCCCAGTACATGCAGACTCCAACCACAGGAATCTCTCAGCAATCTCTCAACTACAGTTGAGATTTTTTGCTCAGAACTCGGAATATTAAACAAATTGTAATGTTATAATCTGACTCTGCTTTAAACTTCTCCACATCTTTGTCTATGAGCTGTCTTGTGTCTTTGTAACTCCTTGTGATGTTGTTCACTAATGTTCTCTACTGTAGCTAACCCTTAAGCCTTTCCAGAACATTACAATATACTGAGGTTAAATTAGACACATGTGGACCCGTATTTACTTAATATGTGACAGCCAAAGGCAGTAATTTGCACTGGACTTCATCAATGGGTCTAAATGGTTCTAAAAATATCAAAACATACCCATTTTTATTTCTACAAAAATGTGGAAACCACATTTCCATTGCTTTCCACTTAACAAGTGTGCACTACTTTATATTGGTCAATATCTTATGCCCCGTATGATATACTGAAATTTGGCAAGGCGCTGTTTATCATTATGTAACAAATACCATGTGAGACAAAGACATAAAGTAGACATTGAAGTAAACATTCATCTTAGCGCTGCACTTCATCTAGTATATGTTATATTTCTCCATCTGGCCTTCTCTATTACTCACTCTGTCATCTAATTGATGCTACATATATTTCTTAATGATTAGGCCGTTATGACAGTCAAATAGTAATAAAGAATTTGACTATCGACAGACATAACTGCACTGTGGTGAAGCTGGTGGATGATGGTTGCCCTGATATGATGTACTTGGCTCATCAGAAAAAAACACCACACTTAAACTATCCTGGTCCTTTGTAATTGAATTAGTCTGCTCAATTATGTAGAGGCTGGCCTGTCCTCATTATACAGCGCTATTAAAACACAAGAACCAAGGCAAGGGGAGGGGAGCAGCTTATGAGGAAAAGCGTGGAGACCTGAAAGTTATTTTAGTAAAGCATAACATTTTACGGCTTTGTCTTTAAACTGTCTGCCACATCTGTGCAACTTTGCCGTATATGAGGGATGTACCCATGCATCTTCTGTTCTCTGCCTCTCGGGTAATTGCTAGAAAATGTTAAGGCAGCAGTTTTTGTAAAAGTACTTTTTGTTCTTCAAAAACTTCACATGAAAACATTACACTGATCTCTGGTTGTCAACTTACCAGTTTCAGGAACCACGAGGCTTATAACATTTTTATTCATCTACAGTACATTTTATCTCTTTAATTCAAGGGAGTAGTTCTGATGTCTGAGTTGTCAGCTGCTTCTTGATTTCTGAGTCAAGCCTGTCTGCTTGACTCATTGTTTTTTCCTTTTTTGTCTCATTTATCCAGGATCAGCTGAAGACCCTACAGAGTGGTTGCAAGCATGTTAATGATGACACTCTCCAATTGCAGAGGTGGGTTTGCTGCCACACACACATTCGGACTCTCTCACAGACACACACACACACACATTCATAACGTAATACACTGCCTGGTTCTGTGCAGAAAATAGACACAAACACACACACACACGCAGACGGATTTTCTGTTCTTGGGACCTAGTTATCACTGCTTAATTACCTGTAACCTAGATTGAACTTGTATTCCAGTGTCCTCTAAATGTCCCCTCTCCTCTCTGACCCAGTAATCATCTTACAATGGACCTAGACAACAACATCAATATCAACCTGCCGCCTATGGAGACCAAGGTCTTGATGTAAGTATATAGTTTAAATTACTTGCCAATTTATAGTAGGAAAAAGTTTTTAAAAATCTAATCTTTTGATGAAATGTTCAGGAAATGTCCATGGTGGGACCAGAAACAAGTAATTAGATTGTGGGGTGTTCTGGATCAGCACGATAGATAGATAGATAGATAGATAGATAGATAGATAGATAGATAGATAGATAGATAGATAGATAGATAGATAGATAGATAGATAGATAGATAGATAGATAGATAGATAGATAGATAGATAGATAGATAGATAGATAGATAGATAGATAGATAGATAGATAGATAGATAGATAGATAGATAGATAGATAGATAGATAGATAGATAGATAGATAGATAGATAGATAGATAGATAGATAGTTAGATAGATAGATAGATAGATAGATAGATTAGATAATAGATAGATAGGGGGGGGGGGGGGGGGGGGGGGGGGGGGGGGGGGGGGGGGGGGGGGGGGGGGGGGGGGGGGGGGGGGGGGGGGGGGGAGACAGACAGACAGACAGACAGACAGACAGACAG
Organism: Apricaphanius iberus; assembly: GCA_028564705.1. NCBI lineage: Eukaryota > Metazoa > Chordata > Actinopteri > Cyprinodontiformes > Aphaniidae > Apricaphanius > Apricaphanius iberus. The sequence continues at coordinate 111,324 of JAPXFQ010000899.1, forward strand.
ACAGACAGACAGACAGACAGACAGACAGACAGACAGACAGACAGACAGACAGACAGACAGATAGAGTTTTTATTCTCAAATGGTAACACAGTCTCACAATATTCTTAAGCAACACCAATGATCACTTTGGAGTGGTTGTTGTGTTGTCTATCTGTACATTCTTCCTTCAATATACATTTTGACCTTTTTATGCATTGATATCTCCATCCAGTTCAACCACTCCTCTGTCTATTTGCTAATGCATTGTGGTTCTATAAATCATCCATCCATCTGTCTGTATGTTTAACTACTTTGTTTTGCTGTCTATCATCAATCCATCTATTATTTCGTCTAATCATCCATTTATTTTTCGGTTTATGCATGAGTTCATCTATTTATAGATATATTCGTCTTCCCATCAGCCCATCCAAATGTCTGTTTATGTATGTTCTACTTATGGATTCATATATCCATCAGTACCTTGAACCATCCATCGATCCATCCATCAATTCCTCCATCCATGATTTCAGATTGAGAAAGTAATGGAAGATAACTTCAGTAAAGATGTTATATTTAGTTGATTCTACATTGCTGCACCCTCACAAGTTTTGAAAGTCACAGCTCCCGGTGGTTTAATGCCAACACTTTGTGAGAAACTCTGGAATTAGAGGCATTTGTATGTATAATCCAGTCATGAGAAAATGTGCTACTTTAGCTGTGAAATTATTTTGCACAAAGCTTACGTTCTTGTTTGTTATGCTTTGTCATATATTTGTCTTTATCTTTCTGTTAAGTATCCAGCGAGCTTGGCGAGACTTTCTTCAGAGACAGGAAGTTGGGAAAAGGAGCCCCTCCCCACCTTCACTCTCCTCCTCTGACAAGATGAGCATGTCAATCAGCATGATGACCCTGTCAGATGGCAGCACCCCTGTAAGTCATCCATGTGGCAGAAATCTTCTCCATTAAGCTATCAGGCATGCAGATGACATGTCAACATGTCACATAAATGGCTGTGTTTATGGAGTTTGCGTGAATGGGCATGTTTATTTTATGGTGCTCTGATGGTTGCAAATAAAATCATAGCTTATAGACAGATGGTGGTTGTTGCTGCACTATTTTGTTGGTGTTAAAGCAAAATTTTGTATTAGGAGTGAAATAACTAATTGAAAGGCTGAAAAGATGCTAGAAAAAATAATCAATCGTTTAGCTAAGGGCGTCCGGGTGGCCCTTAAAGCTGTTGTGGTATTTTGAGCTTGGGCCCACCGCCCCCCGAGAGCAGAGGACATCCCTCAGAACAGACTGTATTAATGTGACCTCATATAATCTAAGATATTAAGTAAGAAGAAAATAGAAAAAGTTGGGTAATACTATTACAGGACACCCACCTAACAGAAGACACAGTAGAGGAGTGGGTATTTTAATTTTGGGAAAGACTTCATTTGAAAGAAATATCAGAGAGAGAGACAAAGATGGGCACTATATTTTGATTTAGGGGAAATATGAGAGATGGCTACCACCAGGCTCAATTTTTTGATTTGATATCAGAGGCATTATGTTGTTATAGCATATATTATGATACCTGGAGGTGACCTGAACCAAAGTCTCACAGTTGGACTGCTCAGCAAGTGGCATACAAAGAGTGAAATTAATAAAAAAGTGAAGGGAATAATGTCTGAACTGGGTGTTGTAGATGCATGAATTATACTTAATCATTCATCACCATACTGTACAACATATATTGGAAGAGTACTCCCTGTGTATAATAAAAATAAGCATAGGGTAAAAAAAGGTGATATCAGAGTAATGGACATATCAGACCATAGACTTCATTATTTAATACTACATCTGGGAAATGAGAAAAAGATAAAATATATTAAATGGGAATAGGGAGGAAGAAATAGTGAAGGAACTTCAGACATACATGGAGGATAATGATAATGGTGAAGTGTCCCCATCTGTGCAATGGGATGCATTTAATGTTGTAATGAGTGGAAGGATCATAGCCAAATTATCATATTTAGAAAGGTAAGACTGTTAAAACTCACCACATTAATATCAGATTTTAAAAGACCAGAAAGGAAACATGAAAATTTGAGGGGCAAAAAGTCAGAAAATAAAAAAGAGAGCAGAGATCAATTAGATTTATGTGCAGGAGATAAAAAATCTACTGCTCTTAAAACCAAGATATTACAAAGGGAAGGGGAAGTCAACAAAACTGCTAGCTTATAAACTGAAAAGACAGCAGGCACATACAATATTTACAAATTAATGGTCCCACATACAAGAATAACAGTAGACAAACAGGAAATTCCAAAGTATTCTGAAGCTTATTATTAAGATCTTTATGCTCAACCAAAAGCCAGTAATAAAACCCACATGGATAAATTCTTAGAGAGCTCAAATTTATTTAGAGTAACAGATGAACGGATGACTTTAACTACTGACATAACAGAGGAGGAAATAAATAAAGGAATCTCAAATCTTAAGGCTAACAAGTCCCCAGGTACAGAATGGGTACCTCACAGAATCGTACCGGTCACTTTAATTAACATTAATCCCACTTCTACGGAAGGCATTTAACTGAGTGCTGAAAAAGGGAGATATTCCTTGTTCATTGAGAGAGGCTATTATCTCTGTAATTCCAAAGGAGGGGAAAGATGACCAGGATTCCTCCAGTTATAGACCTATTAGAGTCCTCAACGCAACACATAATTTGAAACCGAGATAGAGACAGTAGTGGTAGGAATAGATGCTGAAAAGGCATTTGATTCCATTGGATGGGGTTTTTGTATATAGAGTTTTGAAGCAGTTTGTTTTCAGTCCTTGTATAATGAACCGACAGCTAGGTTAAGGATCGGTTGTCTTTTAAAGTTCATCACATTAGAACAAGGTTGTCGTAAGAGCTTTTCTGTAAGCCCTATTCTCCTATTCTGTTCCGAATTTTTCCAGAACCCAGGAGAAAATTAAGATTAATGGTTAAGATGAATGAAAATATAACAGGTATAGACATGGGGCTAGGGCTAGAGCATCTGTGTCCCATTGTGCATATGGGGCTCAACACTGCTCCTAATAGTGAGGCACAGTATTTTCTGTATCACCCTGTAAATTGAAGACATTGAACATGTGTAATAAAACATGTATATTGGGGATGTAAAGAGAAAAAGAACTGAGCATGTTCCAAATACCTGCTTGATTCACTTTGTGTTACACAGCATGGCCAGAGGTGAGGCAGAACATGGCTCTACCTCACCTCACTCTTCACCCGACCTCGCTCTGGAGGCACTGCGTACCTTTATTATTATTTTATATAAATTCAGTGATTCTGAACATAAAAATATTGAAATATTATAGTAAACAAATATATAACAGATAAGTTGAAGTATTGATTTTATATGGGCATTTTTGACCATTCTGACCGCACATCACTGGCCACAACTTCTTCCACCCTGTGGTGTAAATGTTTAAGTTATCCTCACTAATAAAATTACTTATTAGTTTGTACGTGCATGTGTGTAAGAGTAATATCTGAAAATAATTGAAACTTTATCTTCATTTTCATAATGAGTTTTCTATTACTTTGTTTGAATCTTAGAACTGAAACTATGATAGATCATGTGCTGCCTTTTGTGAAAAACTGTTCATGTAGTATCAACTGTTCCCAGAAGAGGGCAGCGAGTTCTAGTTAAATTTGTTTTTTTATACAAACCCAAAACCAAAGTTTTCTGGAGAGTAAATATATATAAAAAAAGTACACATTTTCACCCAGTAACAGTAAAATCGGTGCAACAGCCATTCTCATTCAACCCGAATTCCCACCTTCCACTTAACAGCTCTGTAGTAAATCCTCTGGATTTTCTCTACTACCTCTATTGTGGTCATTATTATTCTACGCTACGCATTGTCTGCACACCGCTGCCTGAATAGCAATTGTCTGTACACTTACCTACTAATCCCTAAGGCTGAAGTCAACAGGCATGTTAAATCTTAGATATGGCTTGGAGTATAAGATTTAGGTGATAGTTGTCTGCTCAATTGGTGCTGGAGGAGACTGTTTGATTTGGATTTTGCAGATAATGTAAAGGTTAGATCACTTATGGCAAAAGACAATTGAGAGTTGCAAGCAGTAGAAATAAGTTTGTCATCTAGAGCTGTCAGATATCCTTGCACAACAGGCAGTGACTATACAGGTCGTGATGGTTGGGGATGAAGTTGTCAAGGATTTCCTATAGTGTACACACATTCATACAGTATATATATATATATATATATTATGTGTGTAATAGAGTAATAGACACTGGTTGTATTTGAGATCCTGAAGGATGGACGAAAATTGCTTAGCTCAGGGACTTAGACCTGCTGACAGGAGCAGATGATCATCACTGAGAGAAAGCCGGAGTGAGTTGTGTGAGTGCATTAGGACCCTAAGGTCAAGGGAGATGATGCAGTAGAGAGGTAGAAAGATGAAAAACAGACTTTAGTTCACTGGTTGAATGTGCTGATCCTGTAGATCTGCTCTGTCTCTCTCCCTCTCTGTGTTTCAAAGGGAAGCTGAGCTTTTCTTTTCATATTGAATGATTCAGTTTTTTCTTCTATGAAGTTGATGGATTACAATAGTCCAATATAAACTCTGCCTCGCTTCACACACTGCCACTCTCTGTCTGTTTCTCCCTTTCTTTTTGTTGAATTATTTCTTTACTGTAATGCTTTTGGAGGGCGCTTCGGCTCCGTCGTGTTTGAATTTCTCCTGTTTTCATTTCTGTTGAGCCAGCTTTTCATCCTGAACGTGCACAAACACAAGCACCCACGAGCAATGGGGTCATATTTTTCCCTGACACACAAAGATGCAGAAACCATCTCTAAAGTGATTGGATTTGTAACCTTTGTGACTTCAATGCCAGTCTTTGAGAAAGGCAAACAGACAGAGCATGATATAGTCTCTATGAAAAGTGTTTATAGTGTTTCAATGTTTTTTTTCATGTAACAACAAATGTTACAACAAACTTGAATGCACTTTCCTGAAATGCTTGTGATAGGCCAATACAAAGTGGGGCATAACTGTAAACTAGAAGGAGAAAGATACATGAATTTGAACATTTTTGCACAAATCAGAATCTGTAAAGTGTGGTGAACATTTGTATTGTGCCCCCATTTCTGATACCTCTAAATACAATCCACTGCACGGACTCACTTGCAATGGGACCTAATTGATAAAAAGGTCTACATCTGTAAACAATCACTCATCCCTTGGTGAAATTTGGTGGTGATATCATGCTGCGGGGATTAATTTCATCAGCAGTGACAAAAAAAGCTGGTTAAAGATGAAGAGAAGATTATATGAGCTTGTACAACACCTGTTAGAGGCTGTGAAAGACCTGAAGCTGGTGAGGATTGTTGGATTTAGACTGAAGCTTCCGGGATAGCAAAAATAACCCATGGATATTTTGTTCCTCTAAAGTAGACACATTTTCAACAAATATATCTGGAGTTATATTTTGGGCATATCTTAATATTGGGTAGGACTTGTTCCTTTCACATGTATTCAGTGACTAGATCCTTGATGTAGTCAAATAATAATTAATTAACATGAGCAGGAGGGGTGACTCTAGTATAAGGGGTGTAGGGGTGCTGGGCTACTCCTAACTCCTCCTCTGCGCTGTTTGGTACATTCCAGCGGTGCACAGATGTGGTAAACACACATTACCTGTTTTACAGACAACTAAACTGTCCAAAAATTGGTTCTGCACTGATTAATATTATTAGCTGAGGTTTTTAAAGAATTATGGGTGAACCAAATAATAAAATTACAATTTCCCCCCCACCTCCCAAAAAAATTGTTCCTACGTATTTTATGTTAGCATATTGTCATACGGTAGAGCAGTATTAATACTGGGAGAACACAAAACTTCTATGACCTACATGTAAAATGATATTGTGAATAGGATGTTTTTCTTTGTCAGCTTAACATGTAAACAAAACTCAACAAAATTGTCTGTACCCAATGAACACACACGTACACTTCACACGTACAATCTACATTCATGCTGTATAATAGGGCAGTTAATGCTATAACATTTGCATATTTAATGGTGTAAACATATTTGATAAGAACTGTACTGCCACTTACCAGCTGTGGTGTCTTCATTTTTTTCCATTTACCTCTGAAATGTTATGTACTAAGATATAAGCCTTTATATCTTCATGGTCTTTGATGGCAGATGGCCTTAAATTGTTACTTTGTTTCATAACTAGTAAGTTATTTAGCCTTTCAGATTTCTTTTAATTTTAGATTTCTTTTAATCTCATGATCAATGCAGGAAACCCACCACAATATAATCTCTTTTGGACTTGTATACAAGCCAAAGCCTGTGCACTTCCATGTAACTTTGAACTGCCTATGGCTTTCAGGCTCATCTTTAGGTTTAGTTTGGTGGTTGAGCTGCCTGGGTCTGTTGGGCTTGGGGTGGTTGTAGAGTCTTGCTGGCTTTTAAATTATCCCTATCTTGTAGCCACTGGTATATGTATATTTATATATATATATATATATATATATATATTTATAATATATATATATATATATATATATATATATATAAGGGGTTGTGTAGACCAAATATTTTCCGTATTTGACTGGTTTTTTAGAACAATAACAAAAATCTGAAGGTTTTCCATCATTTTTACTAATCTGTAAAACGACGGACCACCTTTTGACCGTCTTAAGTAATCCGCTGATTTTTTTTCCAACTCTTTGCATGGAGTCCAGGTAAATACATTCAATCCATTATTTATTCCACTTCTCCTTGAAGGGTCGTGGGACTCTGGTGCATGTCTCCAGCTTTTATTGGGCGAGATGCAGTCCCAGTGCACCTGGTTAGAGGCGCTCCAAAGAGCCCAATGCGTCCCAAATACAGGTGTTGTGCGGTGCCTGCCACTACACCCATCAGTCATCAATGTCTACAGACCTGTTACTCTGACATCCCACATCACGAAGGGAGAAACTCCTGTTGGCTCCCCCATGTAAGGAAACTAGAATATATCATAATCCGCTGCAGTTTACTCATTACTGTGGAGTTGACATTGAAGATGCCATCATCAACCTGCTTCAACCAACTCACTGTCATCTGGACAAAGCAGGCAGCACTGAGGATCGGGTTCTTTTATTTCTCCAGTGAATTTAACACAATGCAGCCTTAATTACTTTGTCAGAAACTCCTGAAGACACAGGTGGGGATGTCGGCAAGCTCCTGGATCAATGACTACCTGACAAACAGACCACAGTTTATGAGACTGAAGGATTGTGTGTCAAACCAGGTGGTCAGCAGCACAGGAGCACCACGGGGGGAGGGGCGTATTTTCACAATTCATTTACACTCTGTAAACCCAGACTTCCATTTTAGGTCAGAGAGCTGTCATGTGCAGGAGTGCTGCGCCCTGACGGGACGGGGTTTACATATCGCCTCCCTCCCTCCCTCCATGGGGCTGAAATCAAACCATCGTCACAGCTGTTTGTCATACAGTGAGGCTGATAGACAGGAGATTGAGACCCAAAATTTAGAAAGAAATTTAGTTCCTCTCTATTCAGTACCTCTATAGACAGCTCAGTGTTTCCTCCACTGCAGTAGCATTCTGTTCTAGCAAAACTGATGAAGCCTCTGATTGAAATCACTCTGTTGTCCTAGGATAGTCATATTAAGAAGATGATCAGGGTTGTCCAAAATGATTAAGAAACAGTCAGATTTACATACAGAAAATATTAGCCAGATAGTTTGCCTTACAACTGGCTAAAAGGTAAAAATAGTTTAAAAGGGCCATGTGTGAATGTGATTTTGGAGTTTAAAAAAATATATTAATCTCTCCGGCAATTGGATTTTACCCTTTACAACAAAGATTGCTGTTTTTTAGTCATATTTAGGAATGTTAGGAATGTTAATTAGACAGAATTAATTCACAACTACCCTGTAATTAATTAGGTTTAGAAAAAATGTAATCGTTTGAAAACCCTAATATCTAACCATCATAGTCATAGCCCCCACTGGAGAAAATTCCACCAGATGCCACTGATCAGAGATGGAGAAGAAGCTGAATACAGATTATACAGTGGCATGCAGTGGAAACAATAATTTTACCTTAAATGTGAACAAAACAAAGGAGATGATTGTAGATTTCTGAAGAAACAGGGATAAGTCCAAGACTCTTTCCATCATGGGAGAAGAAGTGGAGGTTGATGGGAGTATAAAATCCTCAGAGTTCACCTGGACAATAGACTGGACTGGAGACTGAACCAGCCATCTACAAGAATGGACAGAACAGACTTTACTTTTTGAAGAAGCTAGGTCCTTCAAGATTTGCACCAAGATGCTGTAAAACTTCTGCAAGTCTGTTGATGAGAGTGCAAGCTCTTCAGGCATCATCTGTTGGGGTAGCAGCTTTAGGGCCAGGGACTTAAAAATGCTCAGTAACCTGATGAAGAAGGCTAATTTTATTCTAAGGACGATTTTGAAAAAACTGGAGATGATGATGCAGAGAAGGATTCTTCATAAAATTAACAAAAATTATGGACGACCTTGAGTATCCTCTTTATGAGACTATCTTACAACAAAGGAGTGTCTTCAGTCTGAGGCTTCTTCTGTTTCACTGTAACACAGATCACTACAGGAAATCCTTCCTGCCAACAGCCATCATGATCTATAACAATTGCTTAAGAATGAATTACTATGACCTATAAGACATAATTTCACTCTGGGTAAGTATTTTTGAAAGAAAGTCAGTACTTCACAACTATCTACTATTCTGTTTGTCACATTTGATCAAGGTTTGTGGCTGTTACAGCCCAGAAATTGAAAATATTCTATGGGTATGAATACTTTTACAAGGCAGTGTTTGTGGGTCCATGGATGAAGGGACTTTGTGTGAGTGTTTCTTTTATCAGCATGCAACTCTTGTACGTGAAAAAGATCTTTCATGCTGTAACTTGGATATCTCTCTTTGTGATCGATCCCTGTGCTCTGTAGTAGCACCACAGTGGGAGGCAGAATTATGAGATTCATTAAAGGGGGAACCTAAGAAAACTCTGGCCTTTATGCTCAGATATGAATCAGCTGTCTAAATTTTATTGTTTCATAATATTGTGCCACGTCTGCACAGTCAGCCAGACCACCTACACGCACACACACACATGCACAGGCAAGAGACGTGTGGACACACAGACTACTGCAGCTCCAATTTTACACTGTCTAGAAGACAAATGCTCTTTTATTACGAGGCATCAATCAATTCTGTTTGTGGATGGGGTAAATGTTTTTTTTTTTTTTTCTGGCGGTGTTGCCTCTAAATTGCTTCAGAAATGAGAATCCAGAGAGGAGGCTCCAAAGATCTTGAGGCTGTTTCAAAATCTATTTTTAGGATTTCTTTTTACATTTTACATTGACTGTATGGGAGCTGTTCATTGGTTTGGTGCTGATTTTACATCTAGAATGTAATAGCCATATTATGACACTAGAGGGAGGCCCTGTCTCATAATGGCTGGTGTGTGTTCTATCAGGAGATTGTGTGGAAGGGAGCTCTACGGTTGACATTTTTCAGATAACAGTGAATTTCTTGGATAATTTCTGTATTTCAATTCATATTTCAGCTTGATTTTCTCCCCTGTTTTGATTGGAATGTAAAACAAATTCATTATGGAAAAAAGTCATTGTTAGTGCATAAAACCAATTTAATACATCCATCCCTTGCCTATACCTTCTAATTTATGCAGGGTCATGAGGGACCATGGACAGACCACCTGTCTATCACAGGGCAAAACAAACAGACAAAGGACAAACAAAGACACTCACACATATTCTCTCCTTAGCTCAATTTACAATGACCAAATAAACTAGCATGCTCATTTCTTGACTGTGTTGGGATTCAAACCCAGGACCACCTGTTACAATAAAATAGTTTAAACAGCTACCTCGCCATGGAGCCAAAACATATCCAATGATAATACTTCAGTTCATCAAAGGTACTTGTGTGTTTTTTTGTCCTGGGGTGCAAAGTGATGCAGTTAGTGGAATTGTTACCTTGAAGTGTCTGAATTCTTGCCTGGTTTCTTTTTTGCATGTTTTTAAGTTGTACCTGAGCAGTGGTCCTCTCCAAATGCCCTGGCCTCCTCCCACATCCCCTGAACATCACTGTTAACTGATCTCCCTAAATTGTTCTTGCCCCCAAAGGGCAAAACATAAAACAGTTCCTTCCCAACTTAACTTGCATCAATGGTTTAAAAATGTACTCTGCCTAAAATATACTTTAAAAGAAATATTCCCCTCCCCTACAGAATCCTTTACAACTACATGCTCATTATGCAAATGAGGTGAAGACGTCAGTAAATGACATCGTTATCGAGGTGAACTGCTCAATATATCATTCTCTTAATTTGAGACCATATCATCCAGCCGTACTCTTAGCCAATTATCATATCAGATGTAGGGTTTGATACTAACCACATTTAAAATCTGGGAATACTATTTGGGCCAGTATTTCCTTATATCCCCCACTGAGAATACAGCAATGTATGCTGTTCATAATACTAGATATTTCCCAGAACTCTTTAAAAGCCCGCAGATAGATAATTTATGCACCAATACATACGAGTGTTGACTGGTGAAGGGCACAAAGGTCCAAATTAGCCCATCTGTCCTGCTAAGGTGCAGTGAGACTGGGCTGAGCAGGAGTGGTGCCGTCTTCCCTGTCTGCCAGCTGCTGTTCATTTCCTTCTCCCCCTTCCATCAGCACTTAGTCTCCCTGCTTCCTTTTCTGACATATTACTAGCTTATTTTTGGCCTTCCACCGTTTATAGTTAATGTCTCATTTTCTCGTCTTCGTCATAAAGGATAACCCCCCCCCCCTCTCTCTCTTTCTCTGTGGGCCTCTAGCCCACTCGCTGTGTTTCAGTCCGTCTCTCTATCACTCCCTCACCCTCATACTGTTCTCTTGGCTTTATCAGGTCAGACAGCTGCTGCAGTGGCTGCAGTTGTGGAAGCCTGGCAGGGGAGATAAAATAGGTTAGGCAAAGTTTAGGAAACTTTCACAAGGTTATTGTATGACCCCCTCTTTTTATGTTTGGCACAGATATGTGAGACATTCATTGGGATTGCTCTACAAATTTAGGTCCTTGGGTTAACCTCCGGGTCTTCGTGGAGCTGTCCTGAAATAACCCACTGACTCTTCTGTAGCCGACTCTCATTCATCACTCTACAATGCATTAGAGGTTCAGCAGATTACTGAGCCAGCAGGCTCCGCAGCTTGTACCCTCTGCCGAAGCATTTAACCTGTCACGCTGGTTTTACCCCTCTAATCCAGTGTGGGTAACAAATTGTTGCTCCGCCAACAAGAACCCATATTTCTAATCTTTGCAGCCTTTAAAAAAAAAAAAAAAATTACTACTGTAAATGAAAGAAAGCAGAAAAAAGGTTGCATGCATTTTTTTTGTCATTGAAATTGAACTGTGACATTGCTTCCTGCTCACTGTGCCCCTGTTCCATTGTATTTACAATACGCTATCTCCACGGTGAACCCTTCACTAACAAGTAGACAAATGGAATATTTAGTTCAAGGTCTCATAATGTTCTCTTAAATCAAATACTGCCAAAAAGTATTCATATCCCTTTATTGTGTTTCCTATTGTGTGATCTGTAAACTTCAATGTGCTTTACTGGGATTTTATGTAAAACATCAAAACAGATTTTTTATTTTATTTTACCAGAATTAACTTAATCCAAGGTTGTTGGGTGTTTTTAAGTAAAAATACTCAAAGGATCCTTTGCTTTTCTATTCAGCCCGCAAAGGTCAACATGTTGAACAACCAGTTTTTGTTGTAAAAAATTGCAGCAATTTTTGGGGGGAGATGACTCTCATCTTTTGGCAAAATGTGTAATCTTTTCTGTTTTTTGGGAGGGATAGCAACCGTTAAGAGCAGTTTTTTATATCTTGCTCTAGATTAGATTAGGGTATGGGCTTTGACTGGACCATTTTAAAACATGATTGTGAGTTGCTGTCCTGCCAGACATGAATAAAGTTTAGTCTTACTCTCATTCACCAGAGTGTTATTTTTATCCTGTGTCCTATTCATGGATTTTGGCAAACTACAAACTACACGTCTTACGTCTTTCTTTCCTTTTCTTTCCATTGTTTCATAATGACTAAAAGTGTGCAATGAACAGCCAACAGCTGTGGAGCATAAGCCAAGGAAAGGCAAGGCAAGGGGATTTTATTTGTATAGCACAGTTTCAACAAAAACAAAACATACGATAAAAGCATGGAAAATAAAAACAGCAAAAGCATAAAAACACGGAAAGCTTAAAAAAACAACTCCTCTGATTTTTAGCTACTTGTTAAGGTAGACAAACAAATCTTTGTTGGTTTGAAGTTGTGCAACGCAATCTCCATTTTAAGATGATGGATTTAACAATGCTCTGTAAGATGTTCTGATACTTGGTTATAGTGTTTTTATTTTACTAGATTCTTCTCTAAACGCCTTTGTTCCAGGCACCTTTGATCTTTGGTTTTCAAAATGCTTCTTTTTTCATGGAGTTAATGTCACAAACCCCCGGGGCCTTCACGGCATAGCTGTATTCACTATTCAATACATACAAGTATTTACAATTTAGGTGGCTTCTGCTGACTTTTTGAAGGCATTTGAGTAACAGCAGAAAAAAAAATGAATGACACATTATTGAGATTTCTTTGTAAAACTGATTTAAAAAACAGATTGGAGCTATTTGCCCCTTAGTTTTGGCCCGTCAGCATAAAAAACATGGGGACTGTGGGATTAACATGATAAAATGTCAAAAGTAGATTTCCAGCCCTGTAAAGAAATTGTTGTTACTCATTATTGCTTAAAGAACTTCAATTTTATACTTAATCGTCACACTGCCAACTAAGTCGGCACTCTTTAGCATGCTGTCACCTCTGCCAGTAGCCCCGTTTCCACTTCATTGTTGAGCAGATTTACAGTAATTATGCAAATGAAACATAAGGCCTTGGAAATTAATGCTAGCCCCCACCGGTCTCTTCATCGCTGAAGGATAGTTGTAACTGGAGCCAATGTTTTTAAAATCCTGTTACTGTAATACCAGGGACAGTGCAAAACAAAACCCAGGTTAGGAGCTTAAGAACTGCCTTAAATTAGTTTTGGGTTTATTTAAACCTCATAGAAGCAGTTCACGTGTTTAATCATTTCTTTTCATTAGGTAGAAATTGATTAGAAAAGTCTCCCACACATGGGTTGTAATCTCTTTTCTGTTCCTCTGGAGTGATGCTGTGTCTGTAGGCTGCAGATTTCATTGACATCCTCCCTCTTGTCGAATTCTTTTACAGAGATAAAATGCTTGGCGGGATGTTGACGTAGGTGTGGGTGTCTGGGGTCTTTGCTTTTATCTGAGTTAGGCTTGCACTGTGACAGCCCAGACAGGATGTAGGAAGAGTGCTCTAGCACACCAGCCGAGTCATTGATTGGCAGATTCATTAGTGAGTTCACACCACATTATATAAAGACAGGCTGGGGTTAAATATGGTTGCCAAAGAATGTAAGTCCTCCTGGCAACGCCCAGTTGAGCGGATTGAAAAGAACGTCTCTTCGCCCAGTTTCCCAGTGAAGGCTTCAGCCGCCCCTGCAGACAGGTGAAGGACATTCATATGGCTCTTATAATTATGTATTAGGGAGATGGAGCCTTGTGTGTAATAATGTCTGATGGGGGGCAGCGAGGTCTGACTGTCTGCTAATCACCTGCCAGCAAAGTGTCAAGTTCAACATGCGCCCTTTCACACCTGGGACGTGTCATGTCATCCACTCTCTGAAGTGTGTAATACAAATTACCTCTGTGTGACATGCCTGATGGGATATGGGTATGAGTTTGAACTGGATGGTTGTGGATCTAAATGTACAGTGTCACTGCCATGGGATAATGCAGATTGAATTGGCTTTAAAGGCCAGATTAATATGATTTTAAAGCCTATGCACTGAAATCTACTCTATCTTTATTTTTTATTCATGTGGGACTTTTTTCTGAGACAATCTCAGCACTTGTTTTATAGTGATGTCACCATGGTTTTGCATTGTCTCGCAATCTCCACAGGAGGTCACTGTTCTGCTTTGTAGTGACCAAACAAGCAGGGAGGAGTCCAGCTCTATTAAAAGGCCTCTGTCATACTGAATCTGCTCTCGGCTGTGGATGGTAATCTTTATTGGATATCAATTACATTATAAAGCTGGATTTTAAAGTGCACTGTTTCAGAAAATGTGATGCAAAATGCTGCTACCTTCACTCTTTATTCTGCTGCAACACTCAAATTGTGCAAACACGCCTCTTCTCTCTCAGTTTGATAATAACAATCAAGAGCCGTTTATTTTAGGATATGTCCTCACATGAACTTTGCAAATGCAAAAAAGATGGTTGGGCTGCTGTTTATTTTTCCTTTCTTTCTTCGTTTCTATCCTTTCCCCTCTCGTTTGCCTTTTTTCTCCTTGAACCTTTTAATTTCACTACACTTGAATAAAATATTGAAGAGCTTCAAGATGACGTCAGAATTGCAAACAAGCTGCTGGGTTTTTCCTGCAGGCTTTCTATTTATAAATTTCTCCCTGCCATTTTATTCTTTGGCTTTGTTTGGTTTTAGAAACAGATACAGTTTTTTTATATGCATCTTTTTTTTATGTGTTTTTATCCCACGGTTTTTTCTAATTATTATCACCCCAGTGTTCCTACCTAAGTACAGTCCTGGGCATTGCTCTCTCTCTGCCGACCGCAGGAGGGCCCTGCACTGAAGCTCAAGCCTCCTTCCTGCTTGAGGAGTGAGCAGGCCCATTTTTTCACGCAAGGGGGTGGGGTTCCCCCAGCTGGACATATGTAGGAATTAGGAATAAGGCCAGCAAGAAAGATTTAGAAAATAATTTGTTGGAAGTACATACTGTTGTGATCACAGGTAGACATTCATATACACTTTTTGAACACTTGAATTTTGAATTTTTTGAGAAGTCTTGCTTAGCAACAAACTTATTGGGCTATTCTAGGTAGGAGGTTTCAGTCCTTAACCATGCTGCTACAGCCAGTTCTCATATGGTTACGTACATGAACTAGTTTGTTTTTCCACCACCTGACAATCAAGTCATTGCTTGATTATACTTGCTTATAAATGCCTCATCAAGTTAATGCTTGATTCTTCCCCCTACAAAGAGATGCCCTAAATTACTTACCTCCAACTTGGTTATTGATTGTGAAGCTGCACCCACCCAGCCACCACCAAGAGTGTTATAAAATTTCTGTTAAATACATCTTACAAAAACCTAAAATACTTAGTCAGAATTGTTGTTTATGAATTCTGTAAAAGGACAAAAGAAAGAAATTGCAACACATACACATTTCAGCATTAAATGTGGGAAGATGAAAGAGTCTGTTTGTGATTGTGTGATTTTAATCCCACATCTTGTCAACCCTGAAGCCTGCCATTTAAAAAAAAAAAATTTGTTTGCTTTTGTTCAGAAATGTATACGGTAATAGTTTTAAACCTCATGCTCACAATGTTTTGACTGGCTTCTGTTGCCTTCTTCATGGTTCTTTCCTCTGTCCCAGCAGCACGCTGATACTCGGCTAATTCAATTCATTTACGTATATTTATATAGCACCAATGCACAACAAATTTACAAAAAAAACAATTTCAATACAATTATGCAAACATTTAAATCAGTTAAAAAGGTTTTCTATTCAAGGAATCCCAGCAGAGTGCATCAAGTCATTGATGTCAGATTGGGCCCCGTTGATGCAGACTTCCAACCACAGCAATCTTTTCAACAATCCCTTATACTTAGGAAGCATGAGTGACAGTAGAGAGGAAAAACTCTCCTTTAACAGGAAGAAACCTCCAGCAGAACCTGACTCCGAACGAGTACTATGGCTGCCTGGGGGTTCGAGAAGACAGAGCAGAGACACAGAAATAACAAAAGGAACTGATACAAGAGTACTTTGTATACTGAATAAAGTAAAAAAAAAAATAACAGGACATTGAAGATGTTCAAGCACTGGGAGCATCATCTGAGTCGATGCTCCCTATCCAACATGGTACTGCAGCTGAGCAGAATAACAGACCAGGTGTAGCTTCTATGGAGAGAAAAACACTGGAGTTTGGGGTCAGGGTCGGGTCCAGAGTTCTTTTATGGTGGAAATAAAAGAACCAGTGGTAAGTAGGCTAAGCACTAGCACCAAAAGTAGTTTGGTGTACAATTCCTCACTGGCCTGGGTGTTGGAGAAGTCTCAGAAATGTTGAGGTTGATTTTTTTTTATTCCCTGTTTTTGAAATCCTTACATGATTTTGGTCGGTCTTGATTTATTTTTAAGAGCTTCACATAAGATAGAAAAATATTAAATTATTTACATAAGAATACTGGTTGCAGATAGGACATGGCTTTGCAACAGAGAACAGTCACTGTTAAGAGGGATTTGGTATTTTATAGATAGATTTCATAGATAAAATGATTTTAGAGTTAACATTTTAAGCTGCATTTCAGCATTTTTAAAGCAGCAATAAGTACAAATCGAAACGTTAGTGCATCTAACAACAGTGAAACCTAAACGTCTGTGTGTTTAGTAATAACTGTAAATGTACCTGAAGCATTTGTAATTAACACTTTACCATTTATGCTCAGCAGATTATGTAGGAAGTTTTAGTTCCTATCTAGTGTATGAATATTTTGTATCACAGACCCCGTTACTTTTATCCACTTATAACGGTAAAACTTTGTTGTCACATATCACAGTAAGTAAAGCAGATATTTGTTGAACTTCATAAATCAGAAAATGGCTCCAATAGTACGCAATACATTGCAGCGACTAAAACGTTTAAAGTAAATAAGCTTGTAAAATATCAAGACTAGATAAGGTTGTAGGTCTAACGAGGAAAGTAAGGGAGATTTTTACCGTGGAAGGGGGCCCTTTTATTGTCAAAAGGATACTTTTAGAGATTTTAAGGTAAAAATGTCTCAATTTACACCATTTTAACACATTATTACTTTGATTGTTAATAATTTTCTAGTTAGCTGTACATCTTTTTCAGATAGTTGGTGCTGGCCCTTCTTCTACAGCCTCAAAATAACAATAGTATCTCAGTAGTGTCTGCATTTTAATTAAAATATATTTTATTAATAATGTCTAATTACCAATGGTGTTAAGAAACACTGGCATTTTTTGAGTGATTTAGTTCAAAATGTTTTTATGTAAATGCTGTTGATAGGACTTACCAAAATGAAGGTGTACATCTGATTTTGCTGTTTGCCACAGAAACTTTGTTGTAGTTCAATAACTCTGCATTGCCGGTGGATTTGTGCCACTAATGCAACGCTTTAAACAGGTGAAAACAAAAACTGCTCCATGTTCCTGAATGCGTTTCTATAACAGGTGTAAACTGGGACAATTCCTAATTAACCAGGACATTGGTGTGCATGATCTCACATACACCAGCACTTACACAGACACAGGCACATTGAAGGGAGAGAGGTATGGCAAAATGCGTTGCCTTTCATCTGTTCATGCCACAGTTTTTTTATCACACACATTGTACCTCAAGAGCTGTGAGAGCTGTGAATGTGGGGGGTGCAAAAGAACAGCCTACAGCACTGTTCATATCCAGGCTCATTTAACCAGATACCACTCCTCCATTGTCAGCAGGATCATTATCCGCGCTCTTTGCCGCCCCAGCTAACTCACTTCGATTGGGACTTAAGGTGGCAAACTGAAATATAACATGCTGCACTCATGCTCAACAAAAATTCCTGTATACTTGTTAGACATAAACCACACAACCAAAAATAGTTACATTCGAAGTGTGTACTTGCGGAGTATTTTTTGCAACATCTTTCCTGCGGCAAAAAAAAGACAAGATGAGGTTTGTGCTGCTCTTTCTGTGTGTGTCTCTTAGTCCTGATAGCAGTGGGGTGTAAGCCAATTTTGAAGAGATATACAAGGTCCTGAAGCTAATGATAGAGACCACTGATTTATTTTGATAGTTATGTTAACAAGTCAATGTTGAATTTATGTCTTTTGGCCCATCTCAAAGTTAGAACTCAAATCTTTGGGAGGTAAATCTAAGTCACAGGTTTTAGATGGGCCAAACGACATAAATTCAACTCTTAAGTATTTCTCCCCAAGTTTAAGTCTAGTTTTAATCTTTGAGCGAAAAACAAAAGTCATGTCTCAACTGTTTAAGATCCAAGTCTAAAGATATGTTTAAGTCTTCTGACCGAAGTTGTGGTAAAGTCTATAGTTTGAAAAACACAAGTAATTTCTAATCTCTTTTGTTTCAAGTTTTTCAGCCTAAGTCCAAATCAGTTCTTAATCTTTAAAGGCAAGTATAAATCAGATCTGGACCCCCTTAGGTCCAAGTACAGTGGTCCCTCGCTATAACACGGTTCACCTTTTATGGCCTTGCTTTTTCACAGATTTTTTTTTTAACCCATTATTCATTACCCAGTGTCACTACCCAGTTCCAGTCCTGGGCATTGCTCTCCCTCTGCCAACCCCAGGAGGGCCCTTCACCGAGCTCAAGCGTCCTGTGGAGTGGGCAGGCCCTTCTTTTCACCTGAATGGGCAGGGTCAAGTTGGAATAATTCGAGTGGAAGGATCACGTTATTCCAGCCAGGGGATTAGCTGCTCAAGGGAACACAGGGAGAAGATGCAAACTCCACACAGAAAGGCCCTTTTGCCAACCCCACCCAATTGTGGTTGCTGATGATATAGATGAACCCACACACCACCAACCTGTTGTCACTTCCGTCATCACCAAACAGAGCAACAGCCTGCAATCCCCTGACTCTCCCTCGCAGGAAACCATGAATATGTAAATTCTACAATCATCTACAATCATCTATTCATTCTCATTTCTCATATTTCCTCTGCTTCCCTCAAGTCTTCCGGATTCCCCATGTCAGGGGAAATCCAATGGCAGCCCTGTATTACTTATTGTTTCAATAGGTCTTTTAATTATGCATTATTTTCCTGAGTAGATTTCTTCATGTGGATCACATCGTTCAACAAAAACATGACAGTCTACCGTTTTTTTGCCCCAATTCCATGTTAAGTGTCTGGTCTTTGAGCGGTAACTCCAAATAAACTATATAGTATGTTTCTCTTGTCAACATCAGGTTGCAAGTTTTTGTTAGCCAAGACAATTTTCAAGTCTTTGATTACTGAAATTACCACTAATATCATATGCCATATAGTCTGCATTTAACACTTCATTGCTGTATGTAATGAATTCAAATTGGTATTCGGAGACTTAATTTTACAAACAAACCTTTATCATGCTTATACTTTTTGGAGTATTCAATAAAAAAATTCATAACAATTGCAAACTTTTAGGGTAAAAAAAATTATGTTTTAGGATATTTTTAAAATAATGTTTTGAATACAAAAAATATAAATATAAACAGTAAAAAAAGAGATATTTCAATGCCAGTCAATGTATTATTTCTACATGCATAAAAAATTAAGTACTGTTAATTGAAAAATCTTAAGTGTCTTTAAATTATTATTATTATTATTATTATTATTATTATAAATAATAGTAATAATAATAATAATAATAATAATAATAATAATTTTATTAGTGAGATAGGACTTTGGAGGCAAGTACATTTTATTTTGTTATGAAACAGTCATTCTATATATGGCTGCTTTTTTTTTTTTTTTTGAAAATTGTGATATTACAACAAACACTAACAAATTGCCATGCAACCATTGTCTGTGAACATCTCTGGTTTCTAAATCAAGCATAGCTTTTAGCAAGAGAATATGTGTGCCCCTGTCAGAGCTCACAGAGCATTTGCCATTTCAACACTATATGTGTCAACAGGATAATAATCACTCCAAAAAGATCAGTGAACGATTGCAAACTAACCCTCAATGCTGCCATTTTTCCTCATAAAGAACTCCTCCCACTGAGTTTCTCTGCTCATTTCTCGTCAAAATGACAGCTTTTTCCCACTCTGCCACTGTGATTTTCCTTAACTAGGTCTGAAGTCATATTTCTGAGAAGTTCTTCCATGTTGTTATTCAACTTGAACAATCCCAATGCTTATTCAGCCTTTCAGAGATCCCACTAATAGTCACAGTGTCTGCTGAGGCATAGAACGCTGGGTTACACTAAACTGACTCTGGAAATATAAAGGACAGCACGCATACGCTACCAGACGTGGATTGGTTGTCTGTCTGTGTGTTTCTGTTTGAGCGTGTACATTTGCTCTCTCAGATGTGACCATCTAAGCTGTGATTTTTATTAAAATACTGAACATTCAGTCTGTTTGAGAAGGAAAGGCAAGAGTGAAACGAGAGGGGATTTTGTTTCTCGGTTTATTGGCTTGGCGTTTAGGGCCTGGAAAAATCCTGAGAAGAAGTATTGAACAGAAAGGAGATAAAAGAAGGGGGAAAAAAATTATTCTTCCCACTATGTGGTCTTGTCTCTAGATAGAAAAAACTGATTTGTGATTAATAAAAAGGCTTCTTATTGTTTTTGTACTTTTGTTTGCTTTTTTTTCTCCTCATAACTTAACTCTCTCACCCAGAAAATCAATTTGAATAATGCTTTTTGCATACAAAGAATGATAAGTGACTAGATAAAAGAAAAAAATCTTCCATAATTGTAAAGACAAAAACATTCTAGAATAATATCACACCACTTGTCTGGGACTGCAGTGAGATAATGTATTCAAAAATAAGCACACACCAAATGTGTGACTTTGATATTACTTTAAAATTGTATGCATAAGTTTTGCATCTATTGAATTTATAGTGAGTAAGCAGTGTACATAACCTCTTCTCATGTCCCATAAATATAGAACCAATTCTCATCTACAGATTTTTTTTCTGTTAACATCTCTGCTTTCTTCCATATGCCATCAAAAACATATTATTTAAAGGAAAGAAAACTAGTGATATCCCAAATTAAAAGTCCAACACTACTACAGAACTCATACTTGTGCAAAAAAATCGTAATTACCCTAGCATAAAAAGACTGATTTAGCAAGAGTACTGAAGATGATCTTCAGCACCAGACAATGTAATTTTTATGTTTAACTCTTACTTTTTTCTTAGATTTTAACCTATCTTGGCTGACTTTTGCAGTTCAACTATAAATTCAAAGAAAACTGCATTTATTAGATAACATCAATCATTAATATAGTTTTTAAAAGTGATATCTCCTGTTTTAGCTTCTCTCTATTGGCTTCCTGTTGAATCCAAAATAAATGTAAAGATTCTCCTGCTTACGTATAAAGCCCTTAATAATCGAGCTCCATCATACATCAGAGACCTGATTGTTCCATATGTTCCGAAGAGAGCACTTTGCTCTCAGACTGCAGCTTTACTGTTAGTTCTAATTATAAAGTAGAACGGGAGGCAGATCTTTTAGTTATCAGACTCCTCAAATGTGGAGCCATCTCCCAGTTTTAGTGCACGAGGCAGACACCCTGTCTACTTTTAAGACTAGCCCTAAAACCTTCCTTTTTAATAAAGCTTATAGTTAGAATAGCTTAGGTTATCATGAGTTATCTCAGTAGTAGTCTGCTATAGGCTTAGACTGTTGGAGGACAAACTGACCACTTTTCTTTTCTCTTCTACTACTCGTGTGTTTTTTTTTTTTTTTGTTTTTTTGTTTTTGTGTTTTTTTTTTTGTTTGTTTGGTTTTGTGTTTGTGGTGGGTTTGTGTGTTGGTTTGTTGTTGTTTTTTTTTTTTTTGTTTTGTTGTTTTTGTTTTTGGTTTTTTGTTTTGGTGGTGTGGTGGGTTGTTTGGGTTTTGGGTTTTTTGTTGGGGGTTTTTTTTTGTTGTTGTTGGGGTTGTGGGGTTGTGTGGTTGGTTGTTGTTGGTTTTTGTTTTGTGGTTTTTTGTTTTTGTTGGTGTTTGTTTTTGTTTGTTTTTTTGTGTTGGTGTTGTTGTGTTGTGTTTTTGAACTGAATTGCATTTATATTACATAAGCATACATCTAAGTTTTAAGTTGAAATACCCATGCCAGAGCAGTGGTTATTGATTAGGTGGACCAAAAAAGAACACTGATATACAATGCAAACGTATTGTGAGCAAAGCTATCAAAATAAATTTTGTTTGACAGTGCCTAACTTCATCATCAGTAATTGAATTGTCCAGCTTTACCACATACAGCAGAATTTTAGTAAATAGAGGGTTTAGGTAAATCTTACCAGGTCTAAAAAACTTGTGGAAAACTCACTCTTTCCACTCCATCCAAATGTAGCATAAATTAGGCTGCTACCACATAAATTTTCAAAAATGTATTTAATTAAGTTCTCCATTTAGAACAACCAGTTGTGCCCATACTTAATCTTTACGATTCATGTTGTGGGATGTTTCTTTGATTTTTAAAGTTCAGTGACCCCTCCTGCACCAAAGCATCCACACATCATGACGCTGCCAACCCCATACCTCAGAGTCATGATGGTGTTCCCTAGCATTCACGTTTGGCTTTTTACTCCCAATGTAATACCAGTGTTTACATGTCACTTAGTTTCATCACAATACAGGAAACTATGTCATCATCTGGGCTTTCCCTGACTATTCAGTGGAAAAATAATCTTCACCTCTTTTACGTTATTTGTTCCATTTCAACATGCCAATATCAGCTGGTATGCAACAGCCAAAATAGTAAATAAAATAATATTCAAAAGATTGTTAATGTGATATCAAGCTTATTTTATCAGCAGGCACAAAGTACATTAAGTTAGTCTGATTGCTGCAAGTTGTCCTTGACGGCTGCATTTTTTTGTCATTCTTGTTGTAATTCTCACTCTGTATTTGCCAGTGACTTCATGTTATCATTGAAAAATGTAACTGCAATCTGCCACTTTAGTAACATGTCAATCAAGCTATACCCAGAGCCTCTTTAGCATACAGCTACATGGAATGTAAATAGTGTATTTTTGTTTGTTCATGCAATCATGACTCTGGCAGAATGATAGAAAACTAAGAGTATGTTGTTCTGCTGTGTGAAAATGGTCACTCAAGATGTGAGCAAAAGCTGCAATATGTAGTGGTGAAATGTCACATCTGAGGTATGCATGTATACACACAAATTTTAAGATTAATACATTTCTGTTTAGACATAGGTTGCTTTAATTTATCAGCTCATTGTTTAATTAAATCTGTGCACTTTTTTATTTATATTTTTTATTTTGAGCCCCTGACCATTTACAGGACAATTACTGTGTTAAGCAACCTGGACCTTATTTATATCATGCAATATGTTCATTTAATCACCAAGACAATTTTGGTGCGACTTGAAGTCCTTCGGGAGAGGTTTAGATCCATTCACGATCAACGTATATCCCTATAATGGAAGTTGACTTACACCATTTAGCAATTTCAATTATCACTGCCGTGCGCCATTGCAGTTGTGGTCTGAGTAGGACTGACTGCTGTCGTAGAGCACAGAGTGAAAGCCCTGCTCAGACTACAACTGCAATGGTGCATAGCAGTGATGATGGTGTATGGACTGCAAGTTGGACCATAATTATATTGGTGAGAAAATGATCATATTGCATACTAGAAATAAGATCCAGATTGGAAAAAAACTGTAACTGTGATTTAAAGGTCTCTTCAGTAAGATATGTAGAAGATGTAGTTGGAAGTTTGTCCCAAAATGGCGTTAAAAGTGAATAAAAACACACTGTGGATGAGAACAAGAGTTTACATAAATAAACAAGATAGAAAAGTTGTAAGATAAGTAGAGGAGGTTGAATAGGGGTGAGCAAAAGTATCACGATTTGCGACACCTGGAAGATCAGAAACCACGGCGTAGTGTTGCAAGTGTCTGTCACAAGCAACCAAGGTTCAGCTTATCATTCACATGCGTTAGCATTACTCTGGGAAAAGCAAACAGCTTTTTTGTGTGTCAAGAGTAGGGACATGAGATTTGAGGAGTAAAAGGAAAATATGGTAATTGGTAAGAGAGGCTGCATTTTCTCTTCAAAGACTGGCTGGTGAGAAAGCGTGCTTTGATTTTTAAATGTGCTGTCATATAGTGTTGCCGGTGAGCAGGTTAAAGTGCCACGGAGAGGTGAGGCATGCCATAGGGGTCAAACAAATGTCAGGCATAGCAAAGAAGAAAGTTTGAGAAATTCAAGCAAAGACATTTGTGGAAGTTTAAAGAAGAGTAATCATTTTGTTTCAGTCACTTAGAAAGTGGAGATTCTGTATGGCTTAAGATCTATCAGCAGCAACTATTAGTTTTGTCCCAGGGGTCTCCTTTCAGTCCTTCATGGCCAGAATACATTAAAGGGTAGACTCCTCTAGACCATACTTAGTGCTGCTTAAATTACCTAAACTGGCTGGTCTCATTGGTATTTTTTGTAGTGTCCTTATTCAGAAACCCCATCTCTTGGGTGTAATGTGTACTGTAGATTGATTTGATTTGGCAAGGCAAATTAGGTTTCCAGGGAGGTTTAATTCTGCATGCATTGGGATTGTTCTGAAATAAAAAGTTTGTCCAATTTAAAATGCCGATATCGAGTGTTTGAGTAAAATATTAACATACCTAAATTTGTTTAATATTACAATACTACCCCTGAAATGTAACATTATGTTTTAAGGACCACAGCTTTGTTCAAAGCTCCTTACTATTTTTGTTTGGCAATAAACAGCATTTGGTTTTCGGTAGACAGAAGCTGAGCTGTGTAGTGAGAAAAATAAATAAATAAAATAACACCAGACTTAGCTCGGAATATTTGAGCAAAATTGCATATTTTACATAACATAGCAAATATTTTACACTTTAGTTTGGAAAGGAGCATCTATATTGTTGTGTATTATGTTAGCAGTGATGTCCTCTTTTCCTGCTAATGCGTTCACTTTTCACCTGCTGTCTGTCGAAAAGGCATTGTCCTCGAACTGCAGCACATGGCAGCAGGGGTGGGCTGGTGTTGAAAGTGAGCCCAGGAGCTTGGTTCAGAGAAGCTTTTTATCCGATCGCACAAAGAATGAAAGTGGAGGAATAACTTTAACAAACATATTTTTTTTGGTAGTATAACAGGTTTTTATTTTGTCATGACCGGATGTGGGTAGTAACTAGTTACTAGATTATCCTACATTTACTTGAG
The DNA here is from genome assembly GCA_028564705.1 of Apricaphanius iberus. Classification (NCBI taxonomy): domain Eukaryota; kingdom Metazoa; phylum Chordata; class Actinopteri; order Cyprinodontiformes; family Aphaniidae; genus Apricaphanius; species Apricaphanius iberus. The sequence continues at coordinate 136,427 of JAPXFQ010000899.1, forward strand.
TAATTTTAATGTAAAATACTTTTACCTTTTACTTAAGTAAAAGTAATCATTACAGTAATTATCATGAAGTATCATTACCCATGCTTAAGAAAAGGATGATGTACCTACTGCAAGTCATTTCATTGAATCAAAACGAGCATCTTTTACAAAAAAAATACACCAGACAAGGATGCCAAACCCCAGTTAAAGGTACATTGAAACTTTTTGTTTGTACACAAGCTTTGTTGTTTTAATGTAATTTGTTTAGCTGCTGGGCTTTGGAAATGAACTGAATATATGGTAAACACTATATGTTGTCACTGGAAGCCCTTTGTTTCTATAACATAGACAGCCTACATTACTTGTTGTCTTAGTTTACTAAGTTAAATGATAAACATTTTTATCTGTAAAGTTTTCTCTGCTTCAGATTTGTTATTTTGTAGTTATATTTAGGCTATATGAATCAATTATTTAATTGTACTCTTTAAATCACCAACATTTACACATAACTTTGTATATTTCTCTGTCTGATTAAATCTTTCTTTTCTTTTTTTATCGGGACATATATAGCTAATCTGATGTTGTGATCATTAACTCAGTGGCTACTTGAGCAGCCATTTTACATATTACAATTTTACTCTTACTTGTGTAATTTCTTAGGCAGTTAATTTCAATTTTTACAACAAATATATGTTGAAGTAGGTTTACTCTTACATGAGAACAGTTACAGAGGCTAGACCGCGGCTGGTTGTGGCGTACAAAAACAGGGAAAAACCTTCCGGTTACCAGCCCTAGAACAGGCCGGCCATTCTACAAAGTTCCAGAATCTCCCGACTGCCCCCCCCCCCCCCCCCCAGTTACTTTAAATAGGAAATAATAGTTATTTTGTCATAATTGGATTTTACTTTGAAAATATTTTTCCTGTATGAGTTTAATATTAATCATTTCTATCTACATTTTAAAGGGATTTCTGTAATTGTTGGCGTAGAGGCCAATCTGAAGTTTATTTAATTAATCGTTTTAACAACATAGAGCAGGAATACTTTAACAAAGATTCGTCAAAACAAAAAAAATCTTCTTTAAGTAAACACAAAATGTGTGTTTATATGGATTGGACCAAGTGTACTGTTTTATGGAACTAAAATATGGTAACTTTGTATTATACTTGTAGTCACAACACACATTTACTTTAGTTTTCGTGGAAAATGTGACCCTTATCTGATTATGACGTGTTGGTGTTATTTGTGGTTTCACAAAAATAAAAGCCATAATACATTAGTTTGGATACATTAATTAAGCGAAACTGATTGGGTTTAAAAATAGAAAGTATGTAGCCATTGAAGAAATTATAAATACATTTTTTTGGGGATTTTTTAAAAACAAATATAATTGTTTTAAAATAGAATTGTAACACCCGAATCAAAATTGAATTGAAATCGTGAGGCACCCAAGATGGCACATCCCAGAAAAAGTGTTACTGCATGTCTGGGGCACTTAATGCTTTTGCCAAAGTGAGTAAATCATGTGTTGTTTAGCTTTCAAATCAATTTACTTTTATTCTGTTTTGTGTTTTGTGACATTGAGCTTATTTTCCAATAAAGAGCCTACATACTCCCAGTGTGCCATTGCATGACAACAGACGCTGTCCCAGACAGGACATAATGTTTTATATTTGCATCAGCTATGAAGCATCTAACCAGAAATTGTTTGAAAGCTTTAATATGAGCGTTCCTTGGTTTCAAAATCACTCATTCACCAGTTTGTGAACTCTGAAAAAAACTCGGAGGAAGGAGAGTGGAAATAAAGTTGTATAAGAGAGATGCAGTGTGTGAAGGAGCAACTGCAAGAAGTACAACAAGAAAATGTGTAGGAAAAGCCATTTCTTCACAAACTCCTTCATTTCTCAAAACCTTTCAATGAATCATTGCTCCTGTGGGGGTAACGCAAGTTTTGCTGAAAAAAGTGATCCAAGCGAAGCCATTTTTATCTACTTTATAGTAAGCAGATCTCACTTGGGGCCAACAGAGGTAGAAAGTTCAGCTGCTAGGAGCTTGGAGAAGCTAACTAATTTAGTGACAGCCAAGTTTTCCCGTTCCTGTCATGCTTTATTAATCACAATCCTGGAAATGATTATCCTAAAAAAAAATCATGACAATAGGTTTGTTTCTGTCAGTTCTGTCATTAATTTGCTGTCTTGCTGTCTCTGTTTGCTTGCCCCGGTACTTCAGTGTGCATAAATAAGCCACTGGTTGATTTCCATTTTCAGTCGGCAGCTGGCAGCTTGCAAATGGAGTCACATTGATACAGTGAATGTATTCAAATTGCACAACATCAATCATAATAAACAGTATATACAATTCTATAGCAGAATCCCTTATTACCATATGCCTCAGAGTCTTCTACAAATTCAAGTACTGTTCGAGTGGAGCAATGCGCTCTGCTTACATAATACAGGACTTTTTTTTTTATTAATGCAGCACATCTTTGTCAGGTCAAATCCATCTTGTTCAGTGGAGGAAGGTCCCAAAATAAGCTTGGTCATTATGTGTCTGTCATGCAGCATTAATATGTTTGATAACCATTTAATCTTACATATCATCATTAAAGGCATAAATATTAGATCCAGTTTTTATAAGATAATTGGTAATTGTTAAACTATTTTTTTCTCCAAACGAAGATAATAAGACATGAACCCTGCCCTCTAAAATGCATATGATGATGATTATAATTATGAGGACTCTGATGATGACTATGATGATGATGATTATTATTAAAGCCAGCCTTAATAAATAAAAATGTGTTTTACCTGTGTTATACAGAAAATGTCAAAAATCAGAGTAAAACATATTTTATCTGTGATACTAATGGCCCTTTATCTCCAAAATGTGTAAGTCTGTTGAGAAAAAAGGTCTATCAATAATTTAAGATCCTTTTTTAAATCACACATCTGCATTTACCATTTGAATAAGAAAACTTGGTTAATTCAAACACACAGCTTTATGTTTTAAAATACTTCTTGGAAAAACAATGCTCCTTTTATGCACCTGTCCACAAGGCCTAGCATAGAGAAAAAAAGCTTTGAAAATGAAATCATCTATTCTAAGGGGAAAGGTGGAAGACTGATGCAGTTTGATTTGGACGTTACAACTCAGAAATATTATATATATGCATATGTCTGAAAATAAAAAAATCAATATGTTGCAGCTCTGTATACTCTGATAAAAATATATTCAACTTGGCCTAGTAAATGCTTAGGGTGAACATCATTGATACTTGATATTCCAAAATTCTTATTTATTTAATCATATTTAGAACCATGTAAAGAGGTTATTAGATTCACTGCCACGCAAGAAAAGATTAATATCTTCCCAGCAGGATTAATTATCTTAAAAATGGTTTAAACAATACTCTAGAGGTAACTGAACAAAATCTCATGATGAATGGTTAAGGATGGAGTTTGTGGAACCTCATTTGATGATTAGAGAATAAATCAGATCTTTATCAACAACAGGAAATTGATGATATATTTATCCTAGAGATATTGGCTAGATAGTAGATCTTGAGCAGGGAAGTGTGAAAAAGAAACCTGTATATACAGCAGTAAGCCATAATTACTTGTCTAACTGTTGGATGTGTTCATAGGCACTACTTTTTGTGAATGCCTGTTTCCCTGAATATGCTTTAAGTAAAACTTACTGGACCGTGTACCTCCATATGTCTGCCCTTGATGCAGTCAGGGTTTTTGAATTATGGTATAAGATTAGCTAATTCAGTTTTCACTAAAGTAGATCACTCAGCTTGAACACAAGCTTCATTCTGCCTTGTTCTCTAACATCCGAATGGAAAGCATTTCTATTTATGAGCTTCCCTTTTCTGCCTGTTATGTTTCACATAAAAAAGGCCCTGCATATGATTCTATTTGAACTATTTCCCCTAAACACGAAAGAAAACAGATGTTTGTCGCACCTTGAAATTGTATTTACAAGACATTATCGTTAAATAACTATAAAATTTTTGAACCAGAGTTCAGCTCTGTGTAGCTAGTTATCTTTCTGGAGAGTACACTTGGCATGTTTTTTTGTCCTTAGTTTTCTTTGTGTTATTTGTTATTAAAGCAACACAGCTTTTTCCTAGACCAAAAACTGGAAACAGAGGGAACTCTTTTAACACCTATGATGTGTTAATTGTGATTAGTAGGATGGGAATTGGTTGTAAACAAACCATCAGAAAGCTGTTTTTTTGGAAATGCATCCATCAGATTTATTTTGGCCATAATCCAGTTTTTATTTTTTTTATTTTTTGCCAATCCAAATTGCAATTTCTTATTCAGTTCTAATATGAAAAGATAAAAGAATGTCATTCAACTGTTTTTTCTAGCCTTCGTGCCATCAGTTGTCATTAAGTATTTATTTATGGACCAGAGTTTGTCACGTCAACCTGGTTTAACCATTTTTTTTTTTAAGACAAGGCATGTTGGAACATGCTTTATCTGAATATAATAGAACAGAGATAAGATATCACGTTCAACACATATACATAAAAACCATGGAAAAAAATATAGACAAATTTATAATGTGATTTACATTTAGAAAATTTCTTTAGCATTTAGCATAATCTTTGTATAATTTTATTGAAATTAATTTTCTTGTAAAGAGTCTTGAGATTAAATCTGTTGTGAATTGTGCTACTTTATATAAATAAACTGAATTGAATTGAAATAAATACATGTATAGTGCAATCCATTTGTAGTCAGAACTTGGACCTTCCAAGTGGGAGAAATCAACTGGAAGTCCTTAAGAAGTTGGACTTCCCACTCGGAAAGTGGGAGAGTTTTTCTTGCGCCAACTTTGAATTTTAATATGGTCGCTCCTCACATCAACAATAGTAGCTGTGGTTAAAAGGTGATTATTTTACCAGACAAACAGACTGAACAGATATCCCTTAACTTTGAAAGATGCGAGGGAACTTCTCTTTTCTGAAATCATTAATAAAAAATCTGAAATAATAATGTGCAGTGCTTATAAGAGTATCGCTGAATGACTTAGCTCCAAAGTATGTTGAAGACCTGTTGTCACCTTACCTAAATCCCCAGACCACTCAGGTCTTCCAACTCCAGTCTACTAATCATCTCTAAAACTAGAACCAGGCATGAAGCTTGAGCTTTCATTGTCTATGCTCCCCTTACAAACTCCCAGACCACTGCAAAGCTGCTGATAACTACATGTACTATAAATTGATAATGTAAGAAAAGACTATACAGTTATAAATATACTGTAGCATACTCAGACCATAGGAAATTTGTAACTGAGTGAGATTATTCAAAAAATACGCACATTTTACTTGATATATTTCTGCAATAGTATTTCAAGGAGTATGGAAAACTGCAAATAGCAAGGATTTAAACAATTTTTTGAGATTGTAGGCAAAAGCAGGCCTAGAGCAAGCCATAGCTAAGGCAATGGCTGATTCAAACTTTATCTTAATGACTGGTTTGAGCACTGATAATTCAGTAATGTGGACTTGCTCTATTTTGTCTGTGTTTTAATTAAGACTTGCCTTTGGCAAATATTAATAGTTATTCATACTGTAATTCTTAACCAAACATATTAATCAACTCCCCAGCAGTTATCCATCAGTCATTTTATTTCATCCTTCTTAGTTTCTTTTCTCTCCGTTGAATTGTGACAGGAGAAGTAATTGTTCCTGTCAGATAGCCTACTTTATTGCTCCTCTAGTTCCTCTTCCTCTTTTTTGTGTATTTCTTCAATAATTGTCTTCACTACTTTACAAGACTTATGTTCTCCTCTCTCCATCTGGGTCTTACATCATCTCAAAATATAACGAGTTACCCCTCCTTTGCACCGGACGCGTAAGTGGAACGTAGCATAAGGAGCACGTCATATGCAGCTTATAGCAACCGCTGTAGTCAATAGAACCCTTTCCACCGAGGCGTAAGCAGTGAGAGTCTGTCTCGTCTCAGAAGAGTCAAGTCGCTGCACTTTTCAAAATATACTTGGCGGTCCTATTTTCTACAAGGTATGCCTCTAAAACACGTAAAGTTGGACATTCTGCATAGGGGAAGAAAGGAAATCAGAGGCGAAAACAGAGAGAATCATCCGGAAATTTTCTAATTAAAAGAAACGTGCTGCTTGCCGGTTGATTTACTTAGAAAAAGGTCACTGCCTGTGCAGCCCAGGGAGAAGTCAGTACCTCATGAGACGGTCTCATTTGTGTTTCATCATGGATGACGAATGGTTGATCGTTGAAGTGGAAAAGCACTCAGTCCTTTATGACCCCAGTAATACTTTTTATGAAGACGTCAAGAAGGATAAAGCATGGAGTGACAAATCTGCTCTTATGTTTTGCTCCGGTAACGTGCTGCTTATGCGTCCGGTGGAAATGCTGGGTTAGGCCCAAACAAACTGGAAATTGTCCACTTTTTATCAACTGCCATTTCCCTCAAACTTCCTCTGAACTTTTTCTGAACTTTCTGTCCCACTCTCTATCAAATAAAGAAACAAAAAATAGAAGGTATTTAATTGAAAACTATACAATATCTTATACCTAAATTATTCCAAAATATTTCACCCCATTCTTTAGAAATTAGTTAGCTGATACTATGTTTTTCAATTCATCAAGAAAAAACTTGGAAGCTAGTTCTTGACAGATGTTGACATGATATCAATATTTTTATGTCAATCTATTTTAAACTGAAATGAAAGAAGGCCCCATATTTTCTATGTATATCTGAGCCTTACCCACTTTCACTTTGCACAGATATTACACTTTCAAACAGAAAGCTAAAAAAAAAAAGTGAGGGATTGAGTCTTTAATGAACAGTTCCAATGACACCACTTACTGACAGCTTGCATAGTTTAGTTCAATCCATCACTAACTGAAAGTTCCACCTCCTAGCTTGAAGCCGAAATGTGAAAATCACAACTACCCTTTCTCTTTTCATACTGAAGTCATCAATTCATTACCCCCTATCTTTCCAGGGCTTTGTACCATTTGTGTTATCTGACCTAATGCTCAATCCTAATATTCATTTAGCAAGAGATGAGTGACATGAGCTCCTTAATAAAAAAGGAAAGAGCGGTTGGAGGTCACAATGTTTTTGTAGTATAAACTTCTTTGAATATTTCTTATATTTTTGCAATACTAATATATATTTTACTGACAAAAGATATGAGCACAACCTTTGCGGAGACAATGCCTCCTGGCAATTGTTTAGCTATTACAAACCAGAACAACTGCAGTGTAATTTCAGACTTTAAACAGAAAAAAGCACAGCAGGAAAAGAAATGTATTATTTGCCATATACAATGAGTTTCTCTTATCAACTTGTGTTTAACTTAAGAATAAATATTCAACTTAATGGCTGATGAATTCCTTTTATTGACTTAATGGCAAATATTTCAATACTTTTCCTGTGCTACATTGGAAAAAAGAAAAGACTCAATGAATTCTGTACCTTCCATTATACGCACATCTAGAATAGAGCAAATTATTAAATAAAATGTAGGCTGTGATAAATCATTGTGCTAAGTCAAGCACACTAAATTAACACACTGACTGGATGCCGCCCCCCCCCCCCCCCACACACACACACACACCCCAATACTCACTAATAAGACAGCAGCCCCCTGCAGAGAGTGGAAAGACCTCACAGTTTTTACTTGACAGATCCTGGAAGTTCTCTGAAACAGTAATGATGGAATGTTCACCTGACACATCATTACTGTAATTTTTACTGAACCAATTCAGTACCTCCATTTCAGGAACATGGCTGTTTCATAATGAGCTCCAACAGTTGCCCTTACTACAAGGTGTATGTGTCAATGCATGAAAATGCGTTTTAGCTAAACCGTGTATGTTCTTTCTTACTATGTCACAGTTTTGAGGTATTTTTGGTTTTTTGGTTTTATTGTTATTGGTCATTTAAGTGTAGTTGCTTTAGTTGTTTCCTTGAGATCCTTGAAATGCCCACACACCAATAAACAGTTTCTGCAGGTTCCAAGGAGTTCAAGATTTAACCAACAGGCCACAGTCCCACTTGCATGGTTTCTTACTTCTTATTCTCAGTAAAATGAATAAAGATTCCTGCATGACGCTTTCAGTCAGAGCAGTTCTGATCCAAGGTCAGATACTGTATAAAAATGTACATGTTCTAATACTTGGCTTCCAGGTTTAGGTTAAGTTATTCACTTCACCCTTACGGAAAAAAACATATGGTTTCACATGGACATGTATTCACATGTGAAATATATTTGACTCATGTGAAATTCACATGTGAAAAAATGTTTTTAAAAAAACATGTTAGGAATATGAAACACTTGTGACAATGTATGTTTTGCACACATTTCTCGTGTGTATTTGGAACATTGTCATGGGAATAAAACGTTAAACCCATGGACAATCACATGTGAAGCCCATGGGATAACATGTGAAGCATGTTATTTTCCACATGAAAGCCACATGTGAGAAAAAATGTGTGAAACCTATGTGATATATCATGGTAAGCCCCTGAAGTCTGTTATTAGCATGTGAAAAATGTGAAATCCATGAAAAACTAAACATGTGAAGTCCATATGTGCTACGAATGTGGTTTATCATGTACCACATGGGATAATATGTGTTATCATGTGAAGAACAAGTTCTAGCCCATATGACTTTTCCCTAAGGGCGGGTCATATCAGAATATGATCATTTATTTTACTGTTCTTCTTGTAGTGTTCTTTGTGTTATTTCCTTTGAGAGAATATAAAAAAGTATTTGTGAATTTACTTTCCTCCTGTTAAAACCATTTCAAATAAAACAAGGAAGCAAAATTACAGAAGGTTCACGTTAAGGCTAGCTTCATTTTATTGGCACTCACACAACATGGACCCTCTGTCCTCTTCTTTTTATCCAGTTTCTTATTCTGTTTTCCTGGACTGTTGTTTAAGCTGTATACACAGATGGAGATTACAGCTCTGCCATGGACAGATTCACAGCAAAACACTTGATTGTAACTTTGCGGTTTGGAAATCTACTCGGATAAGAGGATTATGTGACTGAAAAGAACATTTAATGTTGCCTATCAAAAAGAGCCTGATCAGCAGCTTAGGGTTATTAGGCAGCTTTGAGTCTGAGACATTTGCTCAGTCTCACATATACTGTCCTGATTTCTTTCTTGTTCTTGTATTTGGACTGTCATATCCCCTTGGATTGACTTACAATTGCACACACACTTCCCCTATGTGGTCTCTGTAGTTTTACTAGTGTTTTACTTAACTCATTCTGCCTTTTTGCTGATTCCTTCTTTTATGCTTGTTGAAATTTCCAGACTATCAGCGTGCCAGCAGGGGACCAATAAAGCAGATTGCATTTATGATACTCTGTCCAAACTACTGCACATGTTGGTATTAATACATGCATGTGACTGAATGGATCTCTTCTTCTCACAGTTGTAGTACCCATTTTATAGCAGAAAATATGAGTGTGGGGAATGGCTGAGTGCTACAAAAAAGAACCATAAGTGCACCTCATTTAACAGAGTGAGCAAAGTGATGATTCCCAAAGGACCCCCAAACAAGAGAAATAAGATACTTAATAAGTCTACTTAAAGAGTGAAACAGAATGACACAGTGACCAACTTGTTCCCCTGAACTGGAAAAAAGACAATGGAGACTCACATCAAGCAAGTATCTGATTACTTTGTTTCTGAGGTTTCTGATAAGTTATCTTGAAGATTTTAAATGCATTTAAAGAGCCTTTGCCCTGTGCATGGAAGATGGCTTATTGCTTATGGTTTTTAGTTGTTTCTTTTATTTGTTTTTTCATTTAAATTTACACTGTAGGCTGCACGGTGGTGCAGCTGTTAGCACTGTTGCCTTGCAGCAAGAAGGTTGTGGGTTCGTATCCCAGCCCAGGGTCTTTCTGCATGGTTTGGGAGAACATGCAAACAAAGTTTGCATGTTCTCCCCGTGCATGCGTGGGTTCCCTCCAGGTACTCTGGCTTCCTCCCACATTCCAAAAACATGACTGTCAGGTTAATTGATCACTGTAAATTGTCCTTAGGTGTGAGTGTGTGCATGGTTGTTTGTCCTGTTTGTCCTGTTTGTCCTGCCCTGTGATGGACTGGCGACCTGTCCAGGGTGTACCCCACCTCTCGCCCGTTGACAGCTGGAGATAGGCACCAGCACCCTCGTGACCCATAAAGGATTAAGCGGTTAAGAAAATGGATGGATGGATTTACACTGTAGTGCAGCTTCTTATTTGTATTCTGTACTAGGCCTATGTGATTAAAGATTTCCTCAAATAACCTTTTGCTTGTCAAAGGAAGAATTATCATCAATGCTCCATCAGCGATTCCCAGCCTCTGTTAGCAAACAAACAAACAAATAAATACATTTAGATATAAATGTGCAGTAGTGCAACTCTTTACACTTTAAGATTAAGAGTAAGAGAAGCAGCATTTGTTGAAACATGAAACCATGGAAATGTCCACTGAAAATACAAATCCTTAACATAGTGTTTGATTGAAATGTCCTTCATTTAAACATATCTTAAAAAACTCTTAGGTACTGTACAATCTAGTTTTTTTGTCTGAGACAAATGCCTGAAAAGGTTGCCTCATCAAAGTGAAAACACTCCTGCTAAGATATTATAATTCAATAGTGTTGGGAATTATGGCTCTTTGAAGGGAGATATTCATTTGAGAGCCATTCACATCAGAGTCATTAAAAACACGGCAATGTTTTATCATAAAATTAACACTGAGATGAGTGACAGATTACATCCTAAAAGTGTTTAATTGGTGACTAATTCTCTCTCATGGGCACTCACGCTACTCGTCTTCGACTGCGACTCCTCCTTACCTCTATAACTCGCTCGATGGCTGCTGGTTGCTCCGTCATGCTATACTCCTCTCCCATCACACTCTGTTGTCTTCTTCCAATAATGTTCAGGCAGACTGCATGCCAGATGGTGGACTGCTACCTTTCTCTGGTAAGGAGGTGTCACTGCCCTACTCCCTCTCTATCTACTCTCTGGGGTTTGTTTTGTTTTGCCATGAAATGAAACTAGTAGTTGTAAATCTGGCACGTGTAGTGCGCTCCTCGAACACTCGCCTCTTCTATGACGCTAAGATGATGCTTTTCTAGTTAATAGTAATTTAAAAAAATGAATGGCTCTCTACAAGGACTTGGTACTTATCGTTCACTGTGAAGAGCTATTTAAAAGATTAAATTTGTTCACGAACGTCACCATCATTGAGCTGAAGGTCTGTTTAAAGTTTAGGAGCTTTAGGAGCGTAATATCTTACATGCAGTCGTTAACACCCTTTGTGTGTTCATGTAGTATTAACCCAGAATAGTTGGAACCAGAGGTTAAATCAAACTGTTAGTCCATGACTTATACCATTTTGAAATAGCTCCAGTCAATATCTCAAAGCAGCTTTATAAACAACTAATAAAGTTGGTAAAGAAACCAAGTCCTCAATTTGAGTAGTCCTGAATGTTTTTACAAATTGTATTTCTGACATTAGCTATATGTGACTTCCATTTAAAATTTCCATCAAATATTACTCCCAAAAACCTAAATTCTATCACTCTCTATACTTATTCCATTTAAAGTCAAATCAAAATTTTCAAGGCATTTTCCGTTAGTAAACAACATAAAATGTGTTTATCAACAATTTATTTTTATTTAACCATTTCTGAAATAGGACCATTTCTTGTTCAACACTTCATTAATGTTTTCAAATTCTTCCCCAATACAAAGAAAAAGGTGTCATCTGCAAGAAGAACAAAATGTAAAATCTTTGATTGATCACTGAGGTCATTAATATATAAAGTAAAAAGTTTAGGCCCCAACACAGAGTCCTGAGGTACTCTACACTGCATTGTTTCCAACTTAGATTTTTGGCCTATATAATATCTACATATTGTTCTCTATTTTCTAAGTAACCAACAATCCAATTTAATACAATATCTCTAATTCCGTATGTCTTTAATTTAGATATTCCTGTTTTGCAGAGGAAGATCATTGATGGTGCACCCTGAATAACTTGTGACAGAATTCATCACCTTCATAGTAAATGGTTGTCCAGTGTAAATGTGACAATAGATAAAGCTTGTATTTGCATAAACCACAATTATATTTTTCAGACTGGAACTGTTGTAAGATTTTTTTCAGAAAAAAATCTAATTCTCTGCTTCTACAGGGATAGATGCTAAAGTTTTTTCTGGAATCCACTGGATTTAAACTAATTACAGATGGCCAAAAGAAGCTAGCACATTTCTGTAAAATATTAATCACCTATAATCTTATAACAGAACCTCAGTTAAAACATTGTGAGCTATCCGTTTGAGACCGTAGTATCCAACTCCCATATACAAAGGCAGGAATCCTTCAATTTTGAAATGTGTTTTGCCTCAACACTCCTAGATCAAATAATTTATTCTGCAACTGTAAATAATAATAATAATAACAATGATAATAATAATAATAATGATAACGATGGCACATTACCTGAAATATGTTTAATCTGATTTAATAGGGATAAAAAGTTCATACAATGAATAAAATGAGTTTATGTGCTATGTGAAAAGAGATACAAATCAGTTAACACTAAAAGTTGCTTCCAGCATGATGAACAGAGAGAAAAAGAAATTCAGTCTTATGGATCAATAGATGAGTGCATGTCTGCTTTAATCCTGTATATTATTGTTAACCATATAAATAAGTATGTTATTTTGGAGATAGATTACTTTTCCATGCACATACAATTATAAATCATCTAGAAAACATAATGAATTAAACCTTTTATTAGCTGAATGTGATGCTGTTTCAGTGATGCATTTCTTTGTGCAGGCATTCAGAAATACATAAAGCAGAGTTTTTAAAATCAAAATCATAAGCTGTGTTTTCTGTGATGTCCTTTGCATATTTTAAAGCTTCAGTCATTTCTAAGCGCTGGTATGCCCTCAGTCAGACCCCAAAAAGCCATTTTCTAGCTCACTGGGGGGGTAGATATTTTTCTGACTTCCAGGAGCATTTGAAACTCCTCTCATATTTCAACAATATATTTTTTTCATGTATAAATCAGAATACACATGTTTTTGATAAATATGTTTGGTCGAAGGTTTTTAAGTTTTAAACTTTTCAATAGTTTTAGTTTGTATTTAGTTTTACCCTAAAGGGCCTATATCATGCAAAATCAAGTTTTTGGAGTTTTCAACCATCTGGTAATGCAATTTCCTCATAAAAAACCGCACCAGAGTGATTTTTGGCTTAATTCACATATGTAATTCTGCTCTCTGAGCAGCTACCCCTCCCTCTCCTACAAATTGACTGAGTGTTCATCTAGTGACATCACTAGTTGAAAACAAGGGGATGTTGAGGTGTCTGCACCGCCCCTGCAGGCAGACCGGCTTACCTGGGATAGAGTTCAAACAAACCCTCCTCCTTCCTAAAGTTCATGGCTGCATCAGTTGTTGGCAGCTTAAAAAAAATGTTGTTGGTTTTTTGTACTTTTTCTGTGAAAGCGCCCGTTTGGCTGCATGGATTATAGGATTTTATTCTACATTCCTAAGTAACAGCAGCTGGATCAAAGAACAAAGACGCCTGATGAACAGAGAAGTAAGTGGCTACATGCTACATTCAACAAGCTGCTCATGTGATCTTATACCAGCATTGTGTGGTTAATTAATTGATCTGTGGCATCTCAGAATGTTTAGTAAATGGGTAAAAAAAACAACCACAGCTTTTTTATAAACTGGGCTGGAAAGATTTGCTTAGTGAATGCAGCTATGTTAGTTTGGGCTCTGTCTAAACCCTGGAGATTTTTCAACTGATATGGGCTTTATTGACTGTGTTTTTTAAGAAAAACAAATAAAATAAACCATACGTCTGAGCCCTTAATATAATTGTAGTGTAGTCGTATTCTCCCGCCGCGGCTTGCTTTGAAGGCCAGCAGAGGTCCAACTGTAAACCACAGCAACAACAGTTGCCGCAGCATGGTGTTGCATTCCCTCATTGTGAATACTTGTCCAAGTGAAAGGAGAAAGCGACTGGTCCAGCGTATACATCTTGGATCAGTCCCTCTTAATTCAGTGTGGTCTGCATTAGACACAGTCCATTCACAAATTCCAATTCCACGATCAGAAGAAGCTCTTACCAGCTCTCAATAGGGGCATTTTTACTCAAACCCACACAAACACATGGCTGTGATCAGACACTCCTCTGCGTGTCGCCACCACCGCGTCATACAGTTCATTAGTTTAACTCCAACTCTTGTGCAACACTTGTTCAACACTAGGAATCTCAGTGTTATTTTTGAAAAGGCAATGTTCTTAGAGCAACATTCTTAACTGTTGTTGAGAAACTGTCTTTATCAGTTATGATAATTTTGTCTCTTCCTGTTTAGACTTAGCAATAGTCTATTCTTCTTTCTAGACAAAAAGCTCCTGTCTCGCCTGCAGAAAGCTTTAAACTTTGCTGACATGTACAAATATAAGGGCTCACATAACTGCTACACTTCATTTACTTCCTATTAATCTTCGTATAATTTTTTTACATTTTTGTGCTGACTTTCAGAACCCTGCATGGTCAGAATCCAAGTTGCATTCGGGAACTGTTGCGTCCTATATTTTCTCCCGGATGTTGCGTTCAATTGACCAGAACCTCCTTATGTTCCCCATACCCATTAAAACAGGTGGAGATCGCTCTCTTCAGGATGTCACTCCAAAGCTCTGGAATAATCTCCTTATCTCTATACGTTTGTCTGACTCAGTTGATGTTTCTAAGAGAAATCTGATTACACATTTGTTTGTTTACACAAGCAGTTTTATCATAATAGACACTGGGCCATTTGATGATCATGTATTTTTAACATTTTGTTAACTATTTAACGTGTATGTTAAACGGCAATTTTTTTACTTTTATTGCATTTTTGAGAAGCACTTTGTGACTTTTTGTTTATGAAAGGTGCTATATCAATAAATTGTGCTTGCTTGCTTGCTCAATATACCAAATAGTTACCCAATAATATTAGAGGCCTTTCTCAAAAACAAAGGTAAAGCTAAAAGAAATTGACATGATGTTTATGTGTGCATCACACTACTGTTGTATTTTAATCAATTATAGTGCTATAGCTAAAAGAAATATGCCAATTACGGTAAAATTTGCTCTGATACTAAGATTAGACAAGCTGTAATTAAAGGTTTGCATCAAAGTGATTGAAAATATAATTTTAAGGAATATTTAAAAGTGAAGGAAAAACACATTGTCTTGTAGACTTTCTTGATAACTATGCAGCTTGAATACTAAGACAAATATCTGACCACATAACATTGCCTGTCCTTTTACCAAGCACAACTAATGACATTTTTCCCCAGGCCGTGATGTGGTGAGGATATGAACAGGGCTCTCCAACTATCAAATTATAGCCAAGAATACTTATAAAAATATACCTGTTTATGAAGAAAGAGATAATTATATATAATTTGGAAGTTACATAAAACCATTTTTATTTATTTTTCGTCCCCATTGTCCTTGCAGTAGTGGTTTCAGATCCCCTTCACTCCCCTCCAAAAACGAAGAAGGGGTATGGCCACAGACAAAACTTCTGACTTTCAGAATGCTTTGGTCTACATAAAGTGCTCAGCCAGCTACAGGTTGGGTGAAAAAAATGATACATCTTACTGATTTATGCTTATTTCAATTTTAATCATGTAAAGCACCTTGAATTGCCTTGTGTTGAAAGTGTACTCTACAAATAAAATTGCCTTGCCTTGCCTCAGTCTGTCCCTCCACTCTGAGTCAGGAAGCCGTCATCACTTCGATATTAAGAAACAGTACTGCGACTTTCACCTGAGCAACATGCCACATAGGACAGGTACAGCAGGCTTTCGGTTAGCTCTCCACGCATCTCACATTACAGGGTGCATCCTCACAGTAGCACACCGGATCTAAGGTGGACGTGAGCGGCCATGGATTAAATTACGTCACTCCTGTTTGCTAAAGAAAGTTTGGCCCATAGCATTTGGATCTCACATCTAAAAACAGTTGCCTAAAAATACCCTACAAACAATTTGGAAGTATGGAGCAGGTATGGAACGCGACACATGCTAACTTAAATAACTTTAAATGTCTCAAAAATAATATATATGCTAGTGCTGTCATGAGATAAAAACCTTTTAGATTATTTATTATTTACTAATTAATTATGTTATGTAAATAATTAATCTAATCGGTTTTTAATATCACCTAATAATTACTGAAAAACCTTCATTTTGAGGTATTTTCATTTAAATTCATATACTAGTATGTTCGAACAAAGGTTTGATATATATATATATATATATATAATTAAGAAAGGGCTTTCATGAAGTCATTTATTGTTTTTGTCTGACTTGAAGAGATGCAGCCCCAGTATTTACATTCTGTTGTTTTTGTGACTAGTCCCAATGCAATCTTCTGCTTCGAGCATGCCCAATTTATTAGCATTATTGACTTAATGGTGTAAATATCTGCTCTGAGTTCAGCTATAATACAACATCTAAAACACATCTTATTTTTTAGAACAATGGTTTGCCATACACTGGACCTAGGCAGCCGGTGTGCAGCCACAATGCCTTCTCTCTTTGAGCCGTCTGAGACAGAAGAGCGCCCCACTGCTTGGTGAAAGAGTAACAAGGTTTCATGCTTCAACCAAAAGTCTCCAATAAACCCATAATACGTTGCTTTAAAAAAAAAGAGAATTGCTTGAGGAGACTTGCTAAATATAGCTAACTTGGCAAACCTGTCTGCAACTCCCCGCTCCTCCTCACCTCGTCCTCCCCACTTCAATAGAAGGCAGTCAGCTTATAAGAAGTTTACAGCCTTCAATCTCCACTTCAGGGTATGGTTAACCCCTACAAAGTCAAGCACAAGAAGCCGAAAGCATAAACACGGATTTCATCTAAAGGCAACTAGCTTACAGAAACAATAAAATTATAAATAAAAAAATTGATTAACTCGATTAAAAACCATAGCGTGCTACAATGGTTGTCATTAATTAATCGCAATGAACGCAATAATTTGACACCCCTAATTTATACATGTGTAAGTTTTAATAAAAATTGAAATTGGACTTGCAACTAAATTATTATATTCTCATCCTCAGTTAGTAAATAAATATTTCAATTACTTGAAATTTTATTAAGATTTTTTCACATCATGACTTAATTAGGTACCAGTTCTTCTATGGTCTTTTCAATGTCTGCAGTATCAGAAGTCAGAACAACACAGCCCAACAGCAGCGTCTGAACAACAACATTATACCCTATTAAATTAAAAAATAAACTGCTTTTGCTTGAAGTCGTTGTTATCTGATGATGTATATGTATATATGATGTTGCGATTTCTTAGTTTGATTCTTGATGAGTATTGATTGCAGTTGTTCAGGTTGGTAAACTATAAGTTAGATTTTTATAAGCCTATATAAAATCCTGCTTTATATGCCCCATTTTATCCTTGAGCACCTGCTCATCTAAAGCACAGCTCTGCCCCTGGCTATGGTCTTTGCAGGGACCACTCTCACTTGGGGGAAGCAGAGAGGAGAGGCATGTTCTGCTCACTCATTTTTACTCAATTTGTTTGAGCATGGATGACACTGTCTCTTAATGTCTGAAAGACACTGACATTTACTTTTGCTACAAAAATGAATATTTTAATATCTACCCCAAGTGCAAGTTTGGGTCAAAATGACCTGAAAAGTTCTAAAAGTTACAACTAATTGGCACAATCAGCATCTTAATGCTTAGACTACCAACAATTCAGAGCGGATGTATTATTATGACTACGACAGTACCTTACTTTAATGTATGAATAGGGATATGAAAATGTGGTCAACTGTGAATAATGCAATGCTAAATGTGCTTACTTATATGTGAAATATTATACTTTACTTTCTTTTAATGTTGAGGTCAGTGAAATAGGAGAAAATGTTCTCTCTAAAATAAGTATTTCAGAAACTAAATGCATGTACCCCATCTTTTGAATGCATCCCTTCCTTGCTTCAATACATCTGAATCAAAGGACTGCATTTGATTCTGTTTAGTACCCATTTATTTGATTCTGGTGTTCTGAAGCCAGAATGCATCCAACAGTTGCATGACAGTGGCACTTGAGGACTAAAATTGCAGATTCCTGTTTTAAAGGATGCTTAGGATTGAAGTGTTAAACATTTAGTCATGTGACGCAGACCATCGCCCTCAGCTAAAAGGACTTTTTTTGGGGGGTTAAGGGGCAACAACAAATAAGGCTCAACAAATTGGATCACAAATCTCAGTTTAACAACTTTTAGATCAACAGAACTTAAGAGGGCTAGAACCAAGAAAAGGCAACTGCTCAAAAATCAATCAGATTTCAGCGTGACTGAAATTTGCAGCTACTTGTTACAAGGACAAGACGGATGCTGTTTTGGAGCAAGGTTTTATGGTTGAAAGAGCCAAAACAAAGATTCAACTATTTAGCCACAGTGACAGTAACTTTGCAGTCAACGGTCAGCCTTCAAATTGTTGAACACTGTACCAACAGTCTAGCATTTAGGAATGTGCACATTGAAAAATGAGTACTTTCTGTAAATTCTTTACTTTTACTTTCAGCAGGAGAATCATTCCAAACACAACTCAAAATCGGTTTTGCAATGACTATATTAGGAACCTTATTAGTGTATATTCAGTATACTGTAACACTCATTTGTTACCTGTTTCTTTGCTTCCATATCGCCCTCACTTATAGACCACAAACCAGCTTTGGAGGTGAATGCTGTTGCTAATGATTTTATGCTTGCAGTGGGAGAGGGCTGGTAATTCATAAAGATACCGAACACTTTCTCAAAAAATCAATTACTAAATTCATAACGAGCACAAATCAATTGCATTCAATTTATTTGGAGGACTGCTTGGAGAAAAGAAAGCTATTATTCAACAAGATTTCCTGTGCTCATCTGCTTCCACCTCTGTGTGTTATCTGTCCAATATCAGAGATAACACAAAGCACAACAATAGCTCCAGGCTGATCTGCCATACGAATAATTCATAAAAGCTCTCTGGGCCAATCAGTGTCAGACATATGCCACTGGTGATTAATTATTAGAAAGAGATAATCCACAGGTAATTACTTCTGCTTTATTTATTTCCATTTTTGATCCATTTCCGTGCTTGGTGACGATTGCTTAGAGGCTAAGATCAAAGACATTCTCTTTATTAACTGTGTGTCCTCCTTTTGCATGGAAAAATGCAACAAAGGCGGTGAAAATATCACCATATCTGGTGAAGTCTAAGATAATGTTTTTCAAATTTAACTCAAGTCTTGCTAGCTGTGGCAATTAAGCAATAAAAAGTAGACAAATCACAAATAACTTGTTCTTGCTGTAATTTAGTTATTTTGTTGGGCTTCTTCTTAAGATGCTTCCCTTTGGTTTTTGTTAGCAAACCTTTTTCTATGAGCTATTAAACATGAAAACTGGGAAGCCATTAACTGAGAGAAGTGAAGGAAGAGTAAAGAAAAAGGTATTACAGAAGAGGAGTGAGCTAGATCATTATGTTTCACCACAGAATACCTTCAACGGTCATCATTCTCCCTCTCCCAATTAAACCCTCCTAAACTATATCCTTGCAGACGGGAGGCAGGCACTAAGCTAAGACCTTGAATGTCTCCCTTTGGTCCAGTATTCCAGGATGAATAGTGGATCAGTATAACTGCTGCACTGCAGAATCTGAGGGAGCAGGACCTGCTTTGTCAAGCAGTGAAAGCTCCAGCTGTTCTGTTGCCATTAGCAGGCGAGAATGCATCCTTTTCCTGAATCAAATTAACTTGCCTACAGAGAATATAGGTTTGTAGATTACTAACAAACATTTGAGCAAGATAGATCACTGGTGTATTCAGGCCTTACAGTACCAGTTCTGTTTAATTCTTAGCTCTCTTTTTTTACATTTGTAATGTGCTTAATCCTAAAGTGTATCCTTATCTGGACATATAGTGCCTTGCAAGAGTAATAATACACTGGAACTTTTTTCCAATCATTACAATACAACCAAAAACATCACCATAATTCATCTGGATTTTAAAAGATACTCTAGAACAAAGTAGTGCATATGTATGATATTAAATTATGCTCTGTTTTGTGTTCTTTACATTTTATCCTAATCCCTGGTGCAGGATGTTCGAGTTTTTCTTTCATTGTCCTGAAGTCTCTTAACTGAATCCTGATGCCGATGAATTTGATTAGTTGAGGTACAATTGATTTAAGTTTCCTCTATGTGTTGAGCTGTACTGCATAACAAAATGAGAGTGTGGAGGTTTGTGTGAGAGACTGACAGCGAGAGAAGGGTGTTCACATTAACTAGCTGTGCAGTGTGTGAGTCCTGCAAGATTGTTGCTAGGAAGCACATCTCTCTGTCTCCCTGTAGGAAATGAAATCACCACAGTGGCAATCAATTAATCCAGCATGATGAAGTTAGTGCCGTCTCTCTCTCTCTCTCTTTCTGTCTCTCTCTCTCTCTCTCTCTCACACACACACACACACACACACTCTGTTTCCCTCTTGAGCGCACATAGATGTGGAGTTCTGATATAACAAGTTTTCATTACACACTTTTTGTTATTGAAACTGAGCATTTAACATTTTCCCTTTTTTACCCATAGTGTGACCTTTAAAAACAAGCAATTTAAGGTACTTATGGTCATTTAAGATGGCCAGGAGATTCAGTCTAGTATGTTTTTTGATTGACAGAAATTATACCTCTCTCTCTCTCTCTCTCTCTCTCCCTCCCCCTCTCTCTCTCTCTCTCTCTCTCTCTACCTGTCTCCTGAGTAAACCACAGAAATGCCTTTGTATGTTCTAGAACATACTGTTTCCTTTTAAATAGCTTATTGCATAAATGCTTTCCTTACGGATTATTTGTTTTGAAACACCTAACTTAAATTACATGTTTTTGACATAGTTTTTGAGATTTCTTACTGCAACCTGGTAGCACTTAAGCAGAACGTGTTGACACCACATAACAGTTGCATTTTTTTGTTTCTAGCTGCTCATTCACTGGTGGGAGCCAATGTGAAAATCAACTGATTCTAGCCTACAGCTATTTAATTAATTTATATCTTTTGTATTTATGTTGTTTCTTTTCAATACTGATGCGATCAGTAACTTCTAAATCTGTGATTACCTACTGCATAGGACTCTCTACACATTTTGGCAGCCCTTTTACTTGCATTCACGCCTGATATTTCAGTAGTCTCGGTTTGATTGGGGACCAAAATCGCAACATTGTTGCTGTTTTTAGCTGATGCAGTTCACATTCACACTGGTCTTTTTCAAACGAACCAAAGCTTACTTTGAGTGGCAGCAGACTGTAGCAGTTTTAGGATTGCTCTGTTGTTTTTATCAAATGTGCCAGATAAATACTGTTGCTGCAATGGGCTTTAGGATGAACAGAGAATAAGGTGGACTATGGTGAATGCTGTTTTTCACACAACGCAGCTGAGATGGCTCCATATGAGGCGGTGTGCAATAATTAGTACGGTGTTCATTTTAGGACATCCTCGGACTCAGGTGTCAGTCTCAGAAAAACAGCCGTCATCTTCAGACAAAACTGCCTCAACTTCAGAAAAACGTCCCTCAGCATCAGAAAAACATCCCTAATCTAGCACACCCTCAAGGTCAGTTAGCATACTCAGAAAAACATCTGTCATCTTCAGACAAAACTGCCTCAGCATCAGAAAAACAGCCGTCACCGTCAGACAAAACTGCCTCTGCATCAGAAAAACAGCCGTCATCTTCAGACAAAACTGCTTCAAACGAAACAACTTCAGAAAAACAGGTGTCAGGAAAAATTGAGTCACAAAAAATGTAGTCAGGTCTCATGAAAAACTGTCAGAAAAAATTTTAGTCAGGTGTCAGGAGAACCTCTGTCAAAAAATGTAGTCAAGTGTCAGGAAAACCTCGGTCAGAAAAAATGTAGTTAGGTGTCAGGAAAAACTGTGTCAGAAAAAATGTAGTCAGGTGTTAGTTTTGTATGAAGATGAGGGATGTTTTTCTGAGACTGACACCTGAGTACGAGGATGTCCTAAAATGAACACTGTAAATTAGGGGTGCATACTACCCTGGAAATCCAGAGGTCTCATGAGAGCACAATTTGAATCGTCTCTTGAAGACATTCCAGAATCGAGCAGTGAAACTCTTACTGCATTACATAAGAGGTTGGGGGAACCAGTCAAATCAGTGTATCTTATGTACACGGGCCAGAGGCGAGCTAAACTGATGACGACAGCGCTGCAACGTCCGGATTAATTTATTAAACAGTGGCTACAGATGAATGCCTGTTGTTTGAAATGGCTTTGACCGCTACAATGAACGAGTTAGACTTGGCTTTTCATCTAAAAGATGAACAGAAAACCGAGCTTGAATCGTTCAGTTGCGAGAAGGACGTCTTTACTGTTTTGCCGACTGGTGGGTGGTATGGCAAAAATTTTATATTACAGTATTTTCTTTAAACATATCGGTATTATGGTATTTAAAGGTATTTTTTTTTCATACAAGACCATTCATATCTCATAAGAATAAAGAATATAAAAATGTGCTTTAAATAGCCCATTTTACTGCCATATGGACTCCATCTCTTTTTTTTCTAGACACAGGTGATTGATATGAAAATAATAAAAATTATTATTTTTTAAACCTCACGTTGGCGCAAGCAACAAATTGCATCTTCTAATTGCTTTGCATGTAGTACTGAAGAATCTCGCTAGAGGGCAGAGTATAGACTCAGATTCGATATTACCAAAGAAGAAGTAAAATAAGCATGGCGACTGTAGGAGATTATTAGCTGGTTAATATTCAGATAACAACAGGAAAAAAAACGGCAGAAGTATCGTAGATGGTATGTAAAACATATTTATTGCTATTAATGATTTCTTTCCTACTGGTTTTGCCGCCGTTGACCGCGTGTACCTACAGACGGTCAAATAGCGCTCAACACCCCCCTACTGGTTACTCCCAAAAGCGTTTGTAAAAGATATGCCGTTCGGTTCTCGCCTGACCTTTTTAAGCCGATAAGAATTGTGTGCTTCGCTCCTGCCAGCAGCTGTACTTAGTTAAAAACTTTATTTTCTAAACTGTGGTGAAGAGCGCGTAGCAGTGATATCAGTCCTGGCTGAAACACTTCCCCTCATTAAACGTTCCAGAAGTTGTCTGAGCTATTCACCGGTATAGGAGTATATTAAAAACTCATATAACGTAAATAAACACCGGTTTTCGGTATGAAGCGGTATACCGCCCAGGCCTAGCTCCACTATTATGTTGATGTATCACTGGATACTCCCAAAAAAAGTCTTTCATTTTCAGAATGTATTTGATAGAGCTTGAGACGCTGCAGTCCAATAGACCTTTGCATACTGCTTTATCTTTAAGAATCACTTCATAGTGTTAGTATCAGAGGTTGAAGGGGTCCCAGAATGTGTTCAAAGAAGGTGACATAATCCTTGTAAAAGGTTTTCCATATGTATATCAAAAGCAGGCTAATTGTTTTCTTTGAATAAAGTCCTATACTCCATCCTACTTCTCTTGATCTTTTTAATGTCTCTGCTCACTGTGTGTTGGATTAATCTTCCAGCCATTTGTCTTCATTAGTAGATTGACTGTTGAACCTAATGCATTTTATCATCGTAAAACATCAATCTTGCCTGTGAATCAAAACTAGGTCAGAAAAGATAGAGGGTGGACTCGTACGTAGTTTTAGCATGAATGCGTTCTACTTCTTTGTCCCACCTTTCAGTCATTTTAGCAGCTGTAGAAAATTTTTAAAAGACCAGGATGGCAAGTGATTCTTCCCAAAATCACAAACAAACACAATTCTGCAAAAGCTCAGGGGCTTTGAATGCCTGTGCAACAGATGACAGGAGTCTGCGTTGCATACATATTTTTGGTAAAACCTTTACTGAGATTCATGTATTCATTAGAAAAGACCATAGGATAAACAGTGAATGGAAGATGAGCTTATTCACTCTCGTATCCTCCCAGGAGTATGGCTCCCTTTGTACATGACAGAAAAATCAAAGACCTGTTTGATCTTGCTACTGGCTTTTCACCCTTTGAAACAAATCGACATGGTTCAGGGTCTGAATAGCTGCATGTTTGAGTTTTGATGATGAAATGTTGCAGTCTGTTCTATCCTTCATGCTATATAATTCTCTGTTCTTCCTTTTTCCAAGCTTTTTTCCCCCCACTTCTTAACAGCAACACCTCAACGCATGTGGAGGTGCAGGTGGCCACGTCTGGATGTGCTTCAAGCTGGAAGTTTGTGTGTGGAGTGGAGTAATGGAAATGGAGTGAGTGGCCAGGTGGGCGGGGGGCTGCTGTTTCACTGGGGCTCCCTCGGTTTATTCTGAATACAGGCCATCACACCTCAGTTGAATCTTATTGCAGTATAGTCAAACAGTTGCTCAACCATTCCATTAGGACCAAAGTACTCTCACTGAGCTTGTATTCACCAATTAGGCTCCGGGTCATTTTTGGACAAAGTTTGTCTAGTTATTTGTCAACTCTCCCATCAGATTTGTGGAGTTGGACTCATAATGGCTACTTAATTGGCTGGAAGACAGAACACAGGGTCTATATAGGTGCTTAAGCTGGCTAATGGCTGTCATTGATGGCTAGTCTGGGACTGAGAATACCTATCTGTGGGGTAATGGACACTGAATGGATGGTGCTCTGCACATGTCTTTTATTTTCTATTTAGTCCAGATAGCAGAGGTGCCTGTTAGTGGAATGTCAAGTACACAGTGCTATCTTTGCTCCTTAATAAAATACAAGTATAGGTGGTGAAGCACTGTCTCAATATCTTTTGGACCGAATGGACAGACAGTACTTCACCAGTAGAATAAATCAACATAAATCTTCTTTAACAGAGGACATAGAAGAATAAGGTGTACACTTGTGGGCATTTTGCCATTTTAATCTTTTATGGAGTGTGTGATAAACAACTTTTAGCACATCATCATCAAGTTGTGCCAAATAAAAACAAATGAGGTAAACCTTTTTAACCATTTTCATGAACATGATTTGTTGGTCTAATATATCCCCTGGGATATAATCAAATTAAAATATTAAAACACCTAATTAAAATACAATACTAATATGTTTGTATTATTTTTTTCTTTTAATGCGCCAAAATGCCTTTAAAGTAAAAACTCCTAACACACACACACACACAGTTTTAGAAAAAAAGATTAGTTGGGATTAACCTGTTTTGCCATACGACTTGCTTTCTTCTTCACCTTTCTTGTTTGTTTGTTTTCTGTGCCAGATCCTGAGCTGCATATTTTTTATCAAATCAGGCCTATTGTACTGTGCACTACTTAAAACCACATAGTACTGTAGTAGTATATTTTCACCTTCTCCATTTACTTTCACAGTAAGTAAGATACTTTATTGGAACACCTTTTACTCTTTAGTAATTTCTGCATTAGCGGAGCCATTCAACAAACTCCTTTACTCTGAAACATTTTGAATTGGGGCCAGATGTTATCTCATGAAAGGCTTTGGCTTATATATTTTAGTAGCAAAAGATAAAGTTATGCTCCCACCAGCTCACATACAACTGACCATGTTATTCTAGAAAATACAGAATAAATGTATTGGAATATTAAAGCACTATCTAGGTGAGTTTTAATGAAAGTGGTTGTATTTAGGACAAAACATCTTGATCAGGATATCCATAGCAAACACACATTCTCAACCCACCAATAGGTCCAAGCTGGGTGATGACAGCTCTTGATTAAAACCTGGACCTTTCTGTAGCCCTCCTATAATTCTATATTGGTTTCAGTGTCTCCTCTTGGTTCTGTGGGTTGTCGTCGGTGATGTTTTTCTTGTGTACCCTTCTGCTGAACTAGACTGGACTATTAGCTTGCACGATTATCAGAAGACATGAACAAATATTTTGTTTCCTTTAAGAAGTATTGTAACTATAACAAAAATATCATGATTTCATACCTCCACATTCCTATACATCATTGGAATTTTATTAGGTGAAATATTGTTTTTCTTCTATTTTGTTTCTTTTGAAAAGTCTGGTTCCCTGCTTGTGTTGCTTCGCTTCTATTGCTAAGGCTGGAAAATGTTGATAGCTTTGTGCCTCCTTTGACATTCAGGCTGCTATTTCTTGAGTCTGACAGCACCAGATGTCAGAATGGGAGCAATGTGTATCACTAACAGAGAAAAGGGCCCAGCTACATGAATGGGTAAAGGCTTGTTCATGTGCCTTTTCAACGGTTGTATAAAGAGATTACCACCATTTGTCCCCTAAGCACATTATAGCATCTACACCTGCTTTTACAAAATGTATAAAATTATAAAACAGCAATATAGTGATCTTGATATCTCCTAAACATTTAAGGTTTTTATGTATATTCATACCGTTTTGTTTTCAAATTGTTCATTGTGATATTATTCCATGTCCTGTTACTTTTTACTCCAATTAGGTAATGTGAAAAGAACTCAGAAAAGTACAATTAAATAGGACTAGGTTAGATGGATGGATGGATGTTTTTGAAAAAACTAAGAACACCTTTTTTAGAAATGGTGTTAAGGTTTCACAAATCTTTATCAAAAATATGTAATCAGTGTAGAATAATTTGATCATTCAATATCTTTTTACTTCCATCCATCCATTATTTGGATTGCCTATCCTATGCAAGGTTGCAAGGGAGCTGGTGGCTATCTCCAGCAGTCATAGGTCATCTGGACAGGTCGTCGGTACATCCCAAGGAAACACAGAGATAAACAGGACAACCAGCCATGCACTCACATGCTCATACCTAAGGGCAAATTATAAAGAACACTTGACCTAAAAATCCTGTTTTGGACTGATGAAGGAAGCCAGAATGATAGCAGATCTCTAATGTACTCTGGTGCTAACCCATTCAATGATTTATTGACTAATAAAAGCAGTTTGAAACCTATTCTCTGAGCTACAGGGAGCCAGTGTAAGGACGTTAGAACTGGGGTGATGTGTTCTACTTTCCTGGTTCTAGTGAGGACATAAGCAGCGGAGTTCTGGATTAGTTTCAGCTGTCTGATTGATTTTTTAGTCAGACCTGTGAAGATACTGTTACAATAATCAAGGCAGCTAAAGATAAATCCATAGATGAGTTTTTCTATGTCTCCTTGTGCCATTGGTCAATTAATCCTAGAAACACCAGATGTCTGGCCTGGTCAGTAGATTCTAGTTAGATCAACCTAAACTGAGAACTGATATTTAATCCATCTTTTCTAGGTCTGAAGAAAAGTAGTTCAGTTTTTTGTTTGTTCAGTTGGAGGAAATTATGGGACATCCAGCTATTAATTTGCTCAATGCATTTATTGAGGATTTGGATGGGTTCAACGTCACCTGGTGACATTGTGGTATAAAGTTGCGTTTCAGCAGCATAGTTGTGGTAGTTAATATTGTTTTTTTGTTATTATCTGGTGTAGAGGGAGCATGTAACTTCTAAATAGGAGGGGCCCAAAGATTGAGCCCTGAGGGACCCCACATGTGAATTGCTTTTTGACACAAAGAAGTTCCTGTTCTTGAGGTAGGATTTGAACCAATCGAGTGTCGTTCCAGAGAGTCCGACCCACCTCTTTAGACGTTCCAATAATATATCATGATCAACAGTGTTAAATGCCGCACTGATGTCTAACAGTACCAGTCTATGGTTTTACCACAGTCAGTATTTATACGGATGTCATTTAAGACTTTGATGAGGGCAGTCTCACTGCTTTGGTGTTTATGACAACCAATATCAAAACGGTTGTCCAATGTTAAGAAGCTGTTTAACTGTTAAACTTTTTAATAATTTTAGCAATAAATGGGAGATTAGAGATTGGTCTGTAGTTTTGCATTAAGGTGCTGTCTGGGTTCTACTTTTTTTAGTATTGGTTTGATAACTTATGTTTTTAATCTTGTGGGGAAACACCTGATAGGAGGGATGAGTTAACTATTTTTACTGGGAGGACTGTTTTAAGAAAACATGTTGGTAAGACATCCAAGCAGCAGGTGGCAGAGCTTAGTTTCATAATAATTTCATCAAGGGTCGATTGATTTATTGATTGGATATCTGTCATTTTCTCAGTGTGGGTGTTAGCTAGGCACAACATTTTTTGTGGGGTTGAAACTGGTGTACTAATTAACCGTCTGATGTGCAAGATCTTTTCAGTGAAGAATCTTGCAAATTCATTGCAGGCCCTGATGGAGCTTAGTAATATAAGTGAAATATTACAGATGCATAGATCCGAAAAACTTAATAGACAGATTTTCCTTTGTTTCTTTTTATGCACATTTGTGTGTCATAGTTTTGCACTTTAATGAAAAGTGTGTGATTATGCAGGACCAATATTTACTTTTTTTATATTTTTAAAATTATCTGCATACCGCTTATCTTATTGGGTCAAGTTCAAATACCAAATGTTCTAAAATACTACATATGATGTTTTTTAAATCTTCATTCACTTATAAAAATATATGTAAGATACCCGGCTGCGTGTGGACAGGGCACAAAAGTGCAAGGCTATAATTTTTTCATACTTTTTTTTAAACAAAACTGTGAAATAAGAAAGAAAAGTAAAATGGTCAAATGGATCTAGTTTCAGTTTCTGTACTAGAACAACTTAAGAAATTGATTTGGTATTATATCTTAAGCACGGAGGCCAGAACCAGTTCTACAGGAGCACTGGCCCCTTTTTGACCTTGTCTAAGACCATCCATGTTTACAACAATTTTAAGTAATTTCTGTGAATGCATTTTTTGAAATTGAGTAATAACTCTGAAAATGCATGGAGTTTCAAAAAGAAAGATGCATAGGAGCTTTCAGGCTGAGACCTTAGGAGACTTCTTTATCTTTCTCCTGGCGTTCCTGTATTTTGACATTATCATTTTTTAAGCTTTTTTGGCACCCCTGCAAACCCCTGACTTGCTATAGTAGTGTACAGATTGACTGCTATGGCAAAGACAAAAATGGGACAAAATATGTGAATGTACAGACCATTTTAAACATAAAAAAGGAGTAGAAACAGAAAAACACAGCCAAAAGAAAGATGTGAAAGTAATTAAATCCACTCTTAGACAACCAAAGCAAGAAGGTCAGCTTGTCTATTTAAAGGGGAATCTATTGTATTTGCTTTTAGCTCTGTAGTGAGATTATCTGTCTTGTGTTCAACCTTGCTTTTATCCACCTGTGTTTTGTTCAGCTATTTTCTGTTTCACTGACCTCAAGGGATTGTTAGCTTGGGGCTTCTGTGTTATAATAGGGAAACCTTAAAGACAATAAGAAATGACCTGTTGCGGTAAAGAAAAACAATGAAATTAAATTAAAAAATGTAAATAGTCTCTTGTGTAGCATATAACTTTGTTTATTTTCCAGACAAAGAGCAGTCAGGACTTTGTTGTTTTGCTTATTTCTGTGCTTCCTCACTCTCCTCCTCATATGTTGTAATAATTGTACTCCTCTGGTGATAAATATGTTGCTTTTAAGAACAAGTTATTACTAAAGGGCATGACATATTTTGCAGAATGAAACAGATACATAATTAACATTTGATTACTTCAGGTTTTATATGAGCCTTAAAAGAGTCAGAAATCAATAGGCTAAGTGTAGCGAGATTATAGTTAGATATCTTCTGATTTAGATGATGATAAACAGCATTTTAAGACAACTGTCAACAGCCACACCCTTCTACGAGCTGTCACCCATAAACGTCTACAAAACAACAGTAGAGTAAAAAGGCTGGGGCTGCAGGGTGCAGATGTCTTGCTGTAGAAATGATTTATAGCTTTTTAGCTCAATCCTAGATGCATTTTTCCATGAATCATTGAACCTGCAGTGTTGATGACAGACAGTGCTGTGGTACAAGCTATGTTTTTCTTGACTGTCTGTTTTTTTTCTTTGAGGGACTTTTCTTAAATGTTTTACCTGTTCAACTTTCTTTGTACCAGGCGTTATCTGTGACTGCATACTTCTCCTAATTTAAAATTCAATTGTCTAGATAAGAGCAAAAATAATGATTTTTAAGTTGTACTTAATATCTGAACCATATTAAATGGAAACAAAATTCATAAATGAAAACTGAAGTTTTTCTTTAGCAAATGGATAACAACTTTAATCACATTTTTATGACTGAGAGCTGTCTTTTGCTTAGGCATTAATAAATGATTTAATAAAACAAACTACTATAATAATTTTAAACTTAAAGGAAAAGTTAGATTTTGTTTTTTCAACCTTGACCTTATTTTTTTCTTAGCAAATATTAGGGTCTGTTACTCACCCACACAAGTTCGGAGCCACTTGAGGTGCTTTGGGATATGTTTATTTCCAATCGCGATCAGCATATATCCATATAATGGGAGTCTGTCAGGACAAGAGATGTGCAGCCTGTAGTAAGGCATTGTCAACTCAGAACTCCTTTGTTTAGCCAGGTTTTCTTATGAATACTTAGTAAAATTCTCCTCTGAGTTCGGAATGTCTCAAAGTTGCTAAGGTATTAGCCTCTGGGTGTATTACAGGCTTTTAAAGCAAAAAAAATTGCAACTTACACTAACCTGGGATTTCAATGACATCGCAGCCACCCGCCATTGCAGCTGTAGTCTGTGTAGGTTGCGGAAAAGGAGCCAGTGGAGGCTGAACTTAGTCCAATTGGTCATTCGATTAGAGGACTTTGGAAACATTCAATTGCAAACCATGTCTATGTTTGCAATAGCAAGTTCTGCCTACTAATCATAGAGCACAAACTGAAAGTCCGGCTCAGACTACAACCGGGATGGACTACGGCAGTGACATCATTGTACGATAGTGTCACTGTATTATTTCCTCTGAATCACCCCGGAACACAACTAATAAGCTCCTCCGAGACGTTCTGAACCTTGAGGGAAGTAGTGCTAACGATTACATGATAACTATATCAAAACATGGTTAAATGAAGGAGTTTTAGGGGAGATAATTCCTTTTATAGGTGGTAAATCTCCTGCCCTGATTGACTCCCATTCGCAACTGGATATAAATATCTCACAAAGCCCTCCAAGTGGCTCCAAACTTGTCTGGGTGAGTAACTGAACGTAATATTTGTTAAAAATAAGATCCAGGTTGGAAAAAAAAACTTTTCCTTTAACTGTAAAGTGGTTTACTCACTTATCTCTTATTTAATTTTAGCACTTTTTTAGCATAGTTAATATTAAGAGTGTTATAGCTGGGTGCCAGGTTCAGGTTACTCAGACATGGGTGTCAGTACTGCCTTGGCTGGTCTTTGAGAATCCCTGATGTTGATTCAACTGATGGATAGTGACCTCAGTTACAACAAAAAGAATGTTCACCACCTAATGCCTTTGGTGATTTTAGTTTAAAAATAAGTTCTTCTAAATATGATGGTTTTTCATGTTCATTACTACTCCCCTCACCTAAGATGCATGCATTTGAACATGTGCATATGTTTTTTTTTGTTCACATAATGTGGGTCACATGAAAACATAGTTTTATGCTAAGTTAATTTTAGACAGGTAAATGTTAAACATATTTTGGAGCTCAGCTCCCTTTTTGCTGTTGTCAACTGCTGTGTCCTCATCCTCAGTGTAATTGCTGAGCAGTGTTAGTTTAAGCCCAGATAGACCATGGGCCTGCACACATATTTGTTTAGGAAAAAACGCAAACGCAGCTCCAGTTGGACTCACTCTCGTAAGAGTTTGCAGGGAGTGGGAGGCGGAGGAAGTTTCTGAGGGATTTTCTGCCTCTCCGTCTTTAATCACATTGCTAATTAAAGTGTTCTAGCTAATTGTAGCTGAGATAGTGTTTCTGTGCATTACCTTTTTTCCTTTTGCATTTGCCTGGCCAATTACAGAGGCAATGGTCTGTTGGCTCATTCAGCAGACACAGTCAAAGCATGAACAGTAGAGTGACTGATTACAGTCCATGTTCGTCTCTCTTAGCGCTTTGAGCTTCCCCTTGGAAAAATGAAACTGGTACACAGAAAAGCATCTTGTCACTCACCACTTGCCAAAGCGGTCATTAGTAGCCATTTCATTCTAGGTCTTTGGGCTTCTTATCAACCTGTGCTGTTACACACTGTGGATCCGCAGGGGCACATGCACATGGTATAGAATCCTTTCATGCTTGGTCACTTCTCTCTAGGCAAGTTATAATACAGGGTTCCCGTGGGGTCTTAAAAAGCCTTAAAAGTATTGAATTTAGGAATTTGGAAATAATACCTTAAAAAGACTTGAAAAAGTCTTGAATTTTGATACTGTGTAACTTCTCCACATTGCATTTTTCCTCAGAAGTCTCATTTGTCAACCATGATTATTTTTGATTAAATAAATAAAGAGTGGCGGAGCCAATGATTTAGAACGCAATGAAGCCCGGGGTTTATGGGTAAGTGTAAATTTAATGAAGCGTGGCTGGCTAAAAACTCTTTTCGTCACTGGTTAAAACCAGTGGAGAACAATGATTTCAGGCTTTTTTATATGCAAAAAAGGTTTCAGCTAGGTACAATGGGAATGAAGCCATTAGTCTCACGCCAATTCGTACTTGCATATGAACTGTGTCAAAGGACAAAACCAAACTCCTTCCATCGCGTGTATGTTTCAACTAACTGTTAGCCAGCTAGCTGCTATTGCACCTGAAGCTCCAGCAGGAGCTAGTGTTAGCCAGTTAGCGCTAGCGCTGCAGGAAGGACAGTAACCAGAGTGGATCTGCGCACAGCTTTTGGGTCGACGACAACGCTAAAAGCTGAGGTGTTGTGGACTCTTTAACACAATCGCTAAACACCAGTTCTTCAATGGAAATAAAGATATATCAGAGCTTTTCAAGTGCATGTTCCCTGACTTCTACATCCCCAAAACATTTACTTGCGGTTCCGACAAAACGGCTTACATAGCCAAGTTTGGTTTAGCTATTCGCATTAGGGCTTTGACTCAGAACTTCGTTATTCGAATATAATTTGAATGGTTTAAAACTTAAAGATATTCAAACCAATCTTAGGGATGTCTTAATATTCGAACATGTATGGGAATAATTTTTTTGTAAATGTGTTTCCTTGTTAACGTTTCCGAGCAAACGAGTATGTAGGCACGAAAATGAATGTACTGCACCACCATTTTGCCGGATGTTTACGTTACGTCGCCTGTGGTCCCATTAAACAACTTATCAACTTAAATGTTTAATAAGTTGTCAAAAAACAAAGTAATGAGTAACATCGCTACACTTTTATATTTATACACCAAAATTACGGCGGTGTCAATGGTTTACAGTTCCTTGGGAGCCGAAGTCACTCTTCTTCTACGATTTTGGGGCTTCCGCTACATTGTGGCGAGGCGTCTAAGTCCACACTGCCCTCTGGTGGACAGAACATATATAAGTTGAGTTTGCCAATATAAGTCTTACTGAAGACATTTAATGGTCAAAATATTATTAATAAATATTTGAATTTTAATATTAATGATCAAACGAACTTCGAATATGATTTTGTGCAAACCCCTAATTCACATTATGGAGGAATTGGTGTCCAAAGTCAACCAATTGCCATTCGTTCTGATGTTTGAGACTCAGCGACTCTACTAAAAACAAACAGTTGCACGTCCGCTTCTGGGATGAGGGAAAGGTTAAATCCAGATATCTGGGATCAGTTTATGGGACATTAAAATTTTTTACTTTGAATAATTAACGACTTATAGACTCAACCTGTGTGCATATACACCTATGTCAATGCAATGTTACATGACCAATTAGCCCAGACGCTTACGACTGGTCCAAACCAGCTATGGGAGCGGTGCAATCAGGAAAATCACGCTCTATCCCCTGCTCCACCTGTTCACAGTGGACTGTTATTTCTCTGCGGCGGTCGACAAGCGCTTCTGCTCAGCTGTTTTTTTTATTTATTCAGAGCTATTGTTTTCATCACAAGTTCAAGGATTTTAGTTTTCTTTGCCTTATTGGGCAGAGGACAGAGGTATTAAATTTTTATATAAATGGTCTTAAAAAGGTCTTAAAAAGACTTGAATTTAACTTGAAGAAACTTGTAGGGACCCTGTAATACTGACAGCTGGTACTGACAGGCTCAAACTCTGAAGACGCAATATTTGTGTTTGTGACCCTAAGCAGCGTTAATTGGCTACATTGAGGATTTTAATTATGCTACAGGATGACAAAGAACTGCTGGAATAATGTCAATGGCAGATTTTTTTCAAATTTGATCACTTTACAAGTATAACATTTATGTAATTTATCCAGGTCTTTCGTAATCAACCAACACATAATAAAGCATTATTATAAAGAGGATCATATATATTTGTTGATTTTCGCAGAAATAAATAATCTCAAAAGTGAAGTTTGTCGCTATGTCTAACCCACATTACCTTGATACCCCTCCAAAAAATACTCTAGTTCAATAGATTACCTTCACGAGTCACAAAATTAGTAAACTGCCTCCAGCTGTGCACTCCATGAATCTGGACCTTGAGAAATAGAGGAAAGAAGAAAGCTATTGTAAAAATAAAGCCATTAAAGATGACATGTAGGGATTAACACAAGCCACGCAGAGGCACCAGAAAT
The DNA here is from genome assembly GCA_028564705.1 of Apricaphanius iberus. NCBI lineage: Eukaryota > Metazoa > Chordata > Actinopteri > Cyprinodontiformes > Aphaniidae > Apricaphanius > Apricaphanius iberus. The sequence goes on from JAPXFQ010000899.1 coordinate 171,011, forward strand.
AATGTAGAAGTTACCACTGATTTCCACAGAGAAATAACGATAATAATAGGCGGCAGATAACGTAATAGATGTGTTTCACTAGCAAGTTCAGCAGCACGTCACTCCCAACCGGGTGAGTTATAGACCCATATCACAACATGCAGCTGGTCATGGAAGATCACAGGTAATTTACAATTACATAAATTAGAGGGTAGTATGCAGGGGTGGGGCTATTATGGGGGTGCAATTATTCTATGTTGATAGATAGCATAAACTCACCTTCCGCTCCCAAAACTGAAGATAATTCTGTCCATGTCTTCTCTTTTCTCATGTTGTCCTTTAAAAAAAAGATCTCTGTTATTATACAAACTAGGTGATTATCCACTTAATGGATTAAATTGTTGATGTCCATGCTAATAAAAAACAACAACAAATTAGTTCCATAGACTGCCTAACTTCAAACCTGGAGTAACAATTAATGATTTTTTGTTTAGATTTTTTTTATAGTTAAGCAATCTTGAATCCATATGCATCTTTTTCTTTGAAATCTTCCAGATTTTTTAACTGCCTGCATGTCTGATGTCCTGTCTTACCCAATGTAAACTACCAAGCTTGAACCATTTTAGAAGTGTAGAGCGTGAAAAATAAACCTTCTTAGACACAATTGATGCGCGCCCGGTGGAAACGGACCCATTGACTATGACAGTGGCTATCAGCTGCGCATTACACTTCGTAGACGTTACACACTGCTTACTTGTCCGGTGGAAAGGAGGGGTAAGGGTCTCCAGTTAGCAGTGACCAATACTGAACTTTCTGGTTTACATACAAAACGTAATCTGTGAACATCAGTCCCCAATTCATGCTGCGAGTTGTGAAACATGGAGGTATCGCTACAATGTTGTGGAGATGCTATTTTTCTACTACACAGATAGGACAGATGAAAGCAGAATACCTGCATTAAATATGAGTTATTTCAAAGCAAAAGGTTGGGTAGCCTACACCCTGGACAGCCCAAATGTCCAGTCTGACAACAAATGTACTTAATATGTCCCAAATATACTTTGACGTTTGTGTTTGTAAAGTGATAAAATGGGAACAATTCAAGTTGTGTGACTACTTTTTGAATAAAAAATGTGCTAATTTAGAGAATCAGGAAAATCTTGAGAGAGATTTTTTTTCCCTCTGTCTACGTCTTTATGCTGGAATTTGGTGGTTCTGTGCAGATGTTGCTTTTTTTGATTTTGTAGGACACTTAACCACAAAGGGCGGGTTACTATTTCTTCAAATGTGAGTTACCTTGCAGGCTGCTGTACATGGAGGCACACTGAGGGACCTTCAAGTGACATCAAGTACAACTGCATATTAGTTTTTGGTTACATTTCTGCCAGCAAACAGCGAAAATCATCTATTTTATGGTACATTCTGGGGTTCATAGAGATAACTGGGTTTACAAGCCTTCTCCCTGAAAAATGACAGCAAAAATAAATCTTGCTTTGGAATTCAAAGCCTTTTACACTTCAGCAAATATGTATCATCTAAGTATGGAAGGGGAATTTATTCAAAAGACTTGTGTGATTACACTTTTTGTTATGCACAAAAGCACAGGGACTGCTCCTTTTAGAAGGAAAGCATATTATAAACACTATTTTTTTATGTTCCTCTGTGCGTCTTCTTGCATGTGTCAGTACTCTCATGTCCTTTGCCTTTGTAATTGGATCTCTATGATGTCTCGACTGTCAGATGAGGCAAAACCTTTTGCAGGCAAAAGAAAGGTAATCACCGGGGTAAAGAAGAAGTACAAAAGAGAAGGACCTATTGAACTTTTTTGTATAGATGCCTAGAAGCCCAAGAGAAGCGTTATGATCGGATCAGGGATGCTATGAGAAAAGGGATAAAGGAGGGCATTGGAGAGGAGGCAGCCAGGATTTGTAATACGTGGGTTTTCAAAGATTATATTCAGTTCTACATGCTGACAACAACAGCAAGCTCGTCATCATGACACGCCTGCATGTATGACTGTTTCAACTTGCTAATTCGCAGACCACCAAAGATGCCCATACAAGAATGCTGGGCAGATCCCTCACGCACATCCTTTCTGAAGCTAATCCACACACTCCTCCTCATGTTCACTTCTCTTCTTACAAATCACTTTTCAGTCCTCATCCGCCGTATCAGATCCTTGATTGAATTAGATCAGCATGTTTTGGCCATAAGAGGATTTCTCCACATACATTTTGTATGAGACTTTAATCAGCACTATTACTATCACTGCTGCAGTTCATGAAAGAGGATTACTTGTGCCGATTTCAGGCAACTATTTGAGATAGGGTTTGAGAAAAAAAATCATTATATACCACTCACAGTGCCACAGGGAAATGAAATAGAACAGCTGCAACAAAGCAAAAAAGAGAAGAAGTGTTCTGGAGTTCTTTTGCTCGCCTTTACATTATAGCTTTGGAAATCTCATCTACTGAGATTTTCTTGCAATTTTAGCTCTGTTACTCTCTTTAGACTGACCCTATACCTTTATCTGTAATTGTCTCCACTTTTACATCTGCCTCAAACTATGTGTCTGTGCCCTTACTGCAGTGCCCCGCCTCAGCTTGGCTCGGGGTCTGACGTATTGATCAGGACATCCTTAAACTGCCAGCTCCCCAGAGCCTACAGATGGAAAACAGCTCAGAGACAAACCCAAACTGAACCCAAGAAAATAAATTGTTCAGGCATTTATTTTAAATTAAGTTAAAAAATACTGTGCCTACACTTCTGGTCAGGGATATACAAGTTTGAAATTATTGTAAAGTTTCTCTAATGTAAAGTATATGATCTTCAAATTACACTCATATACTACAATCTTCAATAATTTTTGGTTTGCACTTTTTATAGCCAATAACAAGCTTCAATCATAATTCTTTCTGAATTTCTGACTACTCTCCATGGAAGAAATTGTAAAGTTTTTTTCTAAATTGGTGGTTTTCCAAGCATTGACCTTGCTTTTGAATTTAGTCCACAAATTTTCAATGTGGTTCAGGCCAGCTTTTCCTAAATAATACATGATACCCTAACTGTCCCTCTTGAACAAATAAAAAAATCTGAAGATATTCAGCTTGTTAATAATAATCAAAATTAAGTTAAACACCACTCTACCTTGATACTACTCCAAACAAAACACACACACACACACATATACAAAAAAAAAAACACTCCAGTCCAATGGATTACCATCAGGACTCCCCAAATTAGTAAACTCCCTCCAGCTGTGCATAATTCAATCTCACTGTAAATGTGGCTGTGGGGAAATTACTATGATATTTGTACCAGTGATGAGTATATGTAAACTTGTGATTTGAAATAGATTCATTGCTCATCGTACGTGTGCAAAAATATTCCCACGTATCATAAGTTTTTATCTTTTTTTTTCTTCCTTTTTCGGTTTTGGTTTTATCTTTTATCCCACTGTCTGTCTTTAATTCTCTGTGTGGACTACAAGAGCAGAGGTGAATTTATGTTGCTCTCTCAGCCTAATCCCCTTGGTGGGGTTGTGCCTTCCTCCTATCTCTGTGCTTCGGCACAATTACCTAGAGAGGCACAGAAAAGAAAGGGAAAACCTTTCTTTTATGTCTCGATCCGCCTGCAGATCTTGAAAGGCACAGCCCAAATGCACAGAGACCCTTAAGATGTACACCAGTCCTGTAAAATATAGCCAAGAAGCAATAATGAGACATACTGTAAATCGGTCTCCAAAGGTTTGGCCGCATATACATATAAACGTTGATATTTTCCTGATTCATGCTATAGTGTTGACAGATTATTTCAGGGAAGAATTTGGACATAATGGCCTGCAACATATGTTGGGCCATAATTACAGTTGTTCACAGACACATAATTGATGAAGAACGCAATTAAATAACCTCACCACCCCTCGTCTCCCCGTTGTTTGCAGGCCATAAAGCCCTATTTGCTTTTACAGGTCGTTAAAATGATGAAGGGTCGAAAGTCCGCCTGTAAAAGAATATGTGTGGTCAAATGAGGAAGTATGACACACCATATAGTTGACTGTATGGTTTGAAATGTATGGAGATGATTAGCTATTATTTCCATTACTGTCAGTGAGTCCAAAAAAGTGCACACATAAGCAAAAATCTGCAGACAACTTTAACAACTAATTGTCTGCATCCGTTGCAAACGTTTCACTTCTTCATGTGTCCCCCTTTCTTCAGTTTCAACTACAGGCTCTGTTTGCCACAAATCGTCAATGATGTTGCTCCTATCTGTGTACACAAGAATGTGCATGCTCACACTGTGAGACAAGTGGGTAAGTTGATCAAACCAATCTAATGTGTTGACTGGTTTCCCAGAGGAGGATGTGGCAGAGATAAAGGGGGATTTCTGTTTGAGTGAGGACAGAGAAGGGATTATCTCCCTATTTCTGTCTATCTTGTTTTCAGGCTGTGCTTTGCAAGCAACAGCGAACAGAGCACACCCAAGCAGTGATTTAACACACGATTGCTGTCATGCTGCATCAGCGCCATGTCATGACCAACAACAGTCCACAATTCCATTTATTTGTCACGTCATCTACTCTTGATTCAGGACTTGTAGAAATACCTATGCAAATGTTGTGTTCAGATCTTAAAATGGACGGCTGTAGCTCAGTGGTAGAGTTGTCAACCTGCGAAAATTGTTGGCTCGATTCCTGCTTCTGCTTACTACGTGCCGTTATGAGACACTTTTCCTACCTTGCCTAGTGGTGTGGACCAGAGGGGCTATTGAATCAAAACCTTAAATATTACAGTAAAATATAATTATAAAATATTCTATCCATTCAAATGTCAATTAAATTGTTGTGTCTGGTTCTTTAGATCTATTAAGACACTTTAGACATTTTATTAAGACATCACTCACGGTCTCCGCCCATCCAGCAAACATCATCTGGTCTCTCCCTGCAGCTGAAGTGTTGCTGTCAGAAAGCCTGACACCACTGCAATTTATTCAACCACCTTGTAGTAACATGACACTTTACAGCCCGAGTAACGGTAATGGTGTTACAGTCATAGGAAAAGTAATTAACTTGATTACTACGTTACCTAAGAAATAACGCTGTTTGTAATGGCGTTATATTGAAATGCCGTTACTCCCAACACTGCACCCACAGCAAAACCATATTGTCTAAAAAACAAGAAAGATTTTAAAAAATTGAAAAATATAGCTTTTTTCGGCTGGGGGAAGAGTCTTTTGTAGAGCCCGTTCCGTTCTGAAACGGCAGGGAACCAGGGTAATGGGATGCTGCCGTCATTAATCGTAGACCCCTTTTATATTATTTCATATCTCATACCCAACACACACACACCTTATTAATGCTGATGTCAGTGTTCGTTATTTTGGTTGCATATATAATGCACTTTCTAATATTATTTTGAATTTTAAAAATTCTCGTTTTTGACTTGTAAAGTGAATGGAAATTAGACTTATTGGGAATAGGAAATTTAATCCAATTCAGTTCATTTATATAGTACCAATTCACAACAGATGTCATCTCAAGGCACTTTACAAGAAAATTCATTTCAGGACAATTATACAAACATTGCAATCAGTTAAAAGTTTTGTATGTAAGGAAGCCCAACATATTGCGTTGAGCCATTGAAGAGATGTTGTGCCCTTATGAATTGATCTGGAAAATCAGATTGTCGTCCAATTTAGAACTTAACCACTATTCTCCAGAAACTCCTTTCGGTTTCTTTACTTGCTGTTTATTTCCAGTTAATCCGATTCACAATAGCTGAAGGCAGTTATGAAGTCTAGAGACTGAATAATAACAATAAAATAAATGGCACTTCTTTGTGTATTAGTTTCAGGGTGTGCAGTTGCGCAGCCAGATTGTTACAACTTTCCCCTTCCAGCTAGTATTGTTTTTAGTTTTTCCCCCAAATAGAATGTCCAAATAAAGGTTTAATCAGATTGTTTTAATTATTTTAATTGTTCAGCTTTTTTCATGTTACCCAAAGCTGGCATTTCATCAGGATTGTGTACACTTTAAGATCATTGAATTGTAAATATTAAATGTAAAATGTAACAGTGAGGACAGCAAAACATATTTTTATAAAGTGAGCAGCATATGAAACCACATCATGTCCTGTTGTCCTTGAACCTTTATATTTCACATTCTTTGCAACTGCCATAGCCAATTTCTCCAGGAATCATTATTAAAACATTATCCCCTCTCGTAGAACAAAGCCCCTAGGCTCTCCTGAGTTGGCTGCAAATGCATAACGGCCATCCACGTTTAGCCATAATGGCTTACAAAGCCACAGTGTGCTGCATAAAGATTTCAGTCACCGGATGCATGGTCAAAGCTCGCAAAGTAGAGTATAATTATAGCATGATACTGCTAGATGACAAATGACCCATCAGTTCACAGCGACTTATTGAAATACAGAACCGCTGAGGGTTAATGTGTGGGGGGCTATTTGCACATTTAAGTGCTTTGTCTAATGATAAACACAGTGGCTCTCAGATTCACAGTGTTTCCCTTCTGCATTTCTGTTGTGACATTGATTCATGGCAACCAGTCCAACTTACATACAGTCAATTTGTCATAGCACTAACCGCAGGCTAAAGAAATGTGTCATCCAGCATTTGTATAAGCATATGAATTAGTTAAGTGTGACTGCCAAGTGTTGGCTTTGGAAATCTGAAAGCCATAACTGCTCACTACAAAAAGAGTTTAGGAGATTTGTTAAAGCTACAATGTGTAAGAACACTGTGGGTAGCAGAAATCGCCCAGAAGAGGTGAGCTTAGGTAGGTGTGGGTATTGGGAGAGAGTACTACCAGCTAAACCTCGTGTTAAGTTAACAGTGGAGAAAAAAAGAAGAAACCAGAAGCTGTGTTGCAACATAAGATAAGAGAGTTTCTCAGCAAAAAACAAAAAGGAGACTAAAGAGATAATAAACTGTTTAGTTGGAGATAAGGTATCTGGCTCTAAAAGAGAAGAGGAGCATGAGGAAAAGAGAAAACAGTAAAAATATTAGAGTCCGATCGAAGCAGATATTACCCTCTGAGATTAATGCTCCCTTTAGCCTCCAACAGATCCTCCTTGTTAGAAAGAGACTTCTGCAGATTACATGTATTGACAAGCAGTAGCTCAATTTTATATTGGACGTTATAGATTACTAAATGATCTTAAGATATTGGGCTTTTATATGGCTGCTCATCAGACATGAAAGTAAACAAAGTGAGTTATAAGCGTAGTCAATCAGAACACAAATTCCATCTTAAATAGTGCTGGTTGTTTTGTTGTAGACTTTGATGACAGGTGATGCTGCTCAGATTGAAAATAAACTCTCAGATGACTTCCTCCTGTACATTAATTATTTTGTAAAACTAATACTGAAAATTTTGGAACCAGTGTTTTGTAATTTGCAAGTAAACATATTGGCCCTTCGAAGGAAAAGTATTTCATGCACTAAAGATCACAACTGTAGCAGGAATGCATTGATATGTGCAGAGAAAGATGAAGGGTAATATTTGGGAAGGAGGGGTAATGAAGAAACTAAAAGGCAGAATTTTGCTGTAATTTATGTCTAATTTATATTAAGTTAAGTCTTTTATTCACAGCTGATCCTCCCAGCGACCTCTTAAGTGTTGTCTCATTACAGAGCCAAGTTTACAGAGTTTGGCGTGTTCTGCAAAAAAAAGTTTGTGATTATTTGAACAGTTTACAATAGTTCTCAGTATGAGATTTTTCTTAAAGTGGATGACAAGTTTTACTCTGCAAAGATTTGGAAATCCTCTGGTTTCAGTAGTATATTTTGTTATTAGGTTATTTTTACTACAAATGGCTCTAGAAAATTTCAATTGAATTAGAAATATTTTGCCTGGGCCAAGGCATTTTCAATTAAGGATATCAGAGTTCATAAATAAAACATAACTTTGTATACCTCATGTTGATTTGTTTTCTTTAATTTTATGTCTGCAGTACCCTATAATGATCAACTAGATCCAGTGAAACATAAGAGAAAAGTCAAATATACAGGAAATATGAATACAAATATATTAACATGAAAATGTTTCATCAACCTTCTTTTGAAAGAAGTGGAGGGGAAACTCCCTATTTTTATATTTGCTCACTAGTATCGTGGATAAACACTCCTGGTTAGGTTACTTTTCCTATTCACCAGCTATAATAACTGAGGAAGATTTCCTCTCACAGTTCTTGTCTTTAAACCATCTGAAGGTTCCCTGAATTACCTGCCTATTAAATTGATTTAGCTCTTAAAGTCAGCATTTAATTATTACAATGCCTGCTTCGGTTGGCTGAAATTATGTTATTGTAAGTATCAAAAAGCTTCTGATGTGAAAGCATCAGTATATAAATCCCCCTAAACTTCCACCTCGAAAAAAGAAATGTTCACATCCCGCAGGGATCAATCATGTGAGCTCTAAATAAAACTCTACGTTCTTACTTTAAATCAAACAGTAATAAAAAGAAATGAAAACTGCTGTTATTAACGAAGATGTTATTAGTAATTATTTAATTACAAAGTTAAAAGTAAAATAGCTTACAAGTAATCATTCACACTGGTGGTGTTTCATGGTGAAATTATCAAATTCTTTTGCAGATGGTTCAGACAGCTTTTTACATGAACACCTTAAAAAGCTGCCTATGCAGTTTTACACATGCACAGTTTGAGAATGTGTATTGAAAGGTACTATTTTAGTGCACTCATAATTATCATATTTCAGCAAGTGCAGCCAATCAGAGACCAGAGCCTCACACAAAACTCTTAATAGGGGAATTTACATCATATAGTGCATAATCTCACAAAGTTTAAACTCTAGAGATCTTTTTTTCTTTTACAAATCCTTTCCTCAAACATCTTTGCCATTCCAAACCTTCAAATACACAAAATATAACTGAATAATAGTCAGAAAGTCAATCAGTGTATGGTTCATTCCTTGTTTTTTTTCCGTTTAAAGAAAAATCCCAAAAGAAAAATAAACCACTTCGTTTTTGGTTTTTCAGTTTTTTAAAGTAAAACGTAATATTTAAGAAATACAAAAACCACAGTGGTGGATTTTTACATTTTCTTTCTTAACCTATAATGAAAAATCCGGGATTTGTTTAGATTTATATAGTAACAACTTTAACATGACTACCTATCATCACCATTTTACCGAGAAATGGATCAGAAGTGGCGTGAAGAATGTCGGATCCGCCTCTCTGCACGCTTGTGACACAGGGGGAACAGAATATTTCAGGGGAACAGATTGTTGTACAAAAACTCTTGCACAAGACGTGTTCCTTCAAAGGGGACTCAGCTTTTTATTTTTTGTTTTAACCTGCAAATAAGGAAAAAAATAAGCTTTTTTACATTCTCTACTTTTCGTTTTTCAAATTTGGTTTTAAAGCAAAACAACAAAAAATCGAACTGATTATTATTTTGTTTACATTTTATTTTATAACAGAAAAACCAAAGAACAAACCCTACACAGATTTAAGTATCTCTTTGTGATCCTTTGACTTCATGGGAGATTTGATCTGTAGAAAAACGTGTGCCTGTCACTCAAAATTTTGTTCCGTAAATCTCCCAGCATTTGAATATCTGTTACATTGCTTTGTCTACTTAAAATCCGCATACTACTTATAGTTTTTTTTTTTTTTTTTATGGACACGAAAAACATGAAAACAAAACATAAGAAAGAAAGAAGATGAATAAGAGAAACAGGACAGGTAGAAGTGTGACATGACAATACAATATAGGGAGGGAAACAAAGCACACAAGAAAACATCCCAGTCCTCGACCTCTGTTGGATGGCAGAGAAGTTGGACAACAAAACAAAACTAAACAAAAAAAGAGAGAAAAAAAAACAATAGAACAGAACAACATTAACATAATAGATCCAGTAATATAACCTAAGAACTACACATTCACTATACACAAAAATGGATTAATAAACACAACACTAATGTCACTAGAAAACTCCTGGCACCAACTATCTGTTGATGATAACCTCTGCCTAAGAATATATCCATACACACCAATGTCCCCACATCTATGTGTGTGTGCAAGCATGCAGGTGTAAATAAGGTTTCCCCATGTAAGTGATTGATAGCTGGTGTAAGGAGCTGTCAATCCATCCTACAGGAATCGATGCAGACGTGAAGGAGGTCGGGGATCAATATGTCCAGAGTCCCCTATAGTCCAGGAGCCACAGCCGGACCAGCCGACCCCCCCCCCAAAAGAGGAACAGACAGCTTATTTTGTTTCAAGGCAGAGTAGCTTAATAACCAGGGTGTAATATGTTTTTGTGCTCACCTAAAACAAAGCCTGGGAAATGAAACTCTCTGTGGGGGGAAATAAACTCTCTGTGGGGACTGTTTTTTGGGGTCTGTAGTAGGGCTGAACGATTTTGGAAGATAATCTAAATGCGATTTTTTTTCTTCAATATTGCGATTGCGATTTAATTTGCAATTATTTTAATGGGGCTTTTCTAATGCATTTTTAAATTAATGCAAGCAAAAATATTGTGTATTATAAACAGATTTCTTTATACATAATTTATTCTATTCCATAAGATAGACTTATTTTAAGACAAAGGCAAATATAAACAACTTTATCTACTTTTAATCATCTCACTTGATGGTCATCGGTGTCGTTCTGCTATCAAGGTTTTCTTCTGTTTGATCCCAGCTGGCAGGTCCCCCCCGTCGGGAAGAAGGATGCTTGAAGCAACAAGCTCTGATTTTTAATTCTCCATCGATGCACTTACAGACTCTGGTATGGCTCTTTAGAGCGGTTTGCTCACAGGTCAGTTGTTTCAAAAAACTCAGCTGTTTTCGGTGCGGCTTTAACTTTCTGTCTGCATTTTTTATACAGCGCAGGTAAAATGTGGCTAAAATGTGTTTTTGAGATTGAATCCTAGCTTATTCATCATGCTTAACAAAGCAAACCCTTGGCTATAAAACCCGTTTTAGCACGAGTTATTTCCATGTGCGGTTTTTTGTTTTCGTAAGGAGCGATTCTTTCAAACAGCTCGGTCAGCGATCCCTGTCGTCTTGAAGTTTGTTTACTGGAAATTGAAACACTGGTGGTGGTCATTTTAGCCGTGCAACTCTCATATATGGTGGTGTGATGTTCTTAGTTGTTAATAAAGTTTCGCAGTGTACCTCGTGAGGCAGCAAGGCGTGTTCTGCATTACCTGGCGTTGCGCAGCATCAACGTTTTCATAGCCGATATAATTTCTCACAACTGATGTACTGTTCCTCTTTGGTATCAACTATTTTGCAGCGTTGGATTCTGTTAAGCTTAAGGCAATTTTATAACAGGTTAAAGTGCAGCGTTTCCTTTTCTATCTGCATTGTTTGAGCTGTTTGCAAGTCACATGACTTTACCAGATACGTTTAGGTCAAGTCGAATCGCAGCCTTTGTGATTAGGAAATCGCATTTTATCAAATTGCGATTTAATTGCTAATGCAATTAATCATTCAGCCCTAGTCTGTTGAGATGCTGGCTGTCTTTTTCCTAACCTTAAACCTGTACAAGCCCTGAATGGAGATGATCTTCTCTACAAACCTAATTGTTCCTTGCAGTCTTGCTGACGCATGAAGTTGAATCAATACAGTAAGCCCGCCACAGTTTTAGCTGTAGAAACATTTGAAAGTTATTTATCCTCCTCTTCAAAATTTAATGCTACAATGTTTTCGAATCATATATAGCATATATTAAGAAAAATAAAGGTAGGGGAACACTTTTACAGATGACAGTAGATACACGTCTCTATATTCTGTTCTCAATTTTCGAAGACATAGATCTATCTTCAGCCATGATGTTTATATCTTTGCTTTGTGTGTCGACATGGAGCTTTATGTGCAGGTGTATTGGTTATCATCAGCAGAGCGCAGCATTTAATGAGGGAAATGGGAGGAAAATAAATATAGTGACTGTGAAATGATTCCATCTCATCCGTTTATTGCTTCTCATTTCTATCCATTTATTGCGCAGGAGTGATTGCATAGAAGCACAGTAAGGGTGAAGATTTGAATCATTACAATCTGACAACAACGCTAGTTTATCCTTGGCTCTGCTTTATACCTTCTTTTTACCTCAGCTATGCACTAGAAACTCTGCTTCCTGCCATGACACAGAAACAGTCAGTGAAAATATGATTCTTCTCAGGTTAGAATAAAGGAGTTATGCTTAAATGCCTTTTGCAAATGTACTATGGAACAGAGCTCATTTGCTTGATTTTCCAAAGATTCATTCTGCTCTTTGAATTACAAAAAAAGGTTAATTGAAATACAAAAATGAAAAGTCTGCTCATATCCATTTGTCCTATAACATTACCAAGAATATTTTAAGAAAAGCAGTTTATTGGATTTTTTTTTCCAGACTCCTTTATTGGTAAACCACACAGATGATTGGGCATAAAATTTTAGTAGATCATCAGGTTTTAAAATATTCATACAATGCCCTCTAGCACCAAGAACCACACAGTGCTCAACATCACTTCAGTCCCCTTTATTCCCCAATCTGATGTTGGAATTCTGTCAAGTCATCATCACTATCCCTAAATGCCCAAAGGCATAGAACTGCTGCAACTTAATTGAGTTGGTGTTCAGCATTTAAGCAGATGTTCAAACGTTTCTGCTAAGTTTAAAAAATATATATATTTTACTATGTTGACTTGCATTTACTGTCACACCATCCCATGTCACCAATTTATGCTGTGCTGATCAGAACATGTTTCATTGAAAGTGTGCAGTAGTTTTTATATGGGCAAATAGTAACTACTGAAGTATTTAGAGGCATTATCGGCATTGATAACTCATTAACTAACTTGACATGAAACGTCAACTTGATCAACTTCCAAGCCACAGATGTAGGTTTGTTATTTGAACAGAACATTTATTTTCTGATACTATGCTCTACAAATATAATCAGCAACAGGTACTGAAAAATACTGTGGCGATACAATCGGGTTCAAAACAGAAAGCAGAGCCCCCCAGACTTTCCGAAGACTAACCAAGGAAGGAACCTAAACTTAATTTTTTGAATTGGAGTTGTTCATTGGAATTGATATTGACAAGTTACATGACCGGCCCTTATGTTGGGGGCACTTATGTTATGTGTCAGTCGTGGTAGTGCCTGCTGGTCATTTTGCCTTTTCATTTACATTAGTAGTTTGGCTCCTTTTATAGTCAGCGAATCGTACCAACTTTGACAAATGATTATTTAAATTAATTTTTAGTTACTGGTTCACATGTGTTGTGTGCAAAATGTGGTTTTGTTATTTCATCAAATATAATATATCTGGAGGAAGTGACTGAAAGTTTTTCTTTTTTTTAATCAGTGAGCTGTTGTAATAAGAATCAGAATTACAATCAAGTGAAAATTGATGTAATTTCAATCCTAAAACTATATTAATTTTATTAAATGAAATTATCCGTCAAATTTCAGAATTATTTGGATTAATTATCTCCATATTTCAACATAAATACTTATCTTTTTAGAGAAATTAACTGATCTGCAAAAGTTAGGTGCATGTGTAATAAATGAAAGTAGGAGAGGACTAAACAGTCTCATGAGGGAAAAAATGTGGAGCCTGAAGCCCTTGGAAGGGCACTCCCACCAGCATCAGTGCAACTACAAATACATGCTACACATTATTATACATTTTTACAGATTTTTTTGGAAAGGATAACAATATGATTTTTCAATGTACAGTAAAATGTATTTTTTATTTTTGCAGCTAAGAAAACTACTCATAAAAAGTTTTTGAATAAAGCAATTGCACAAATATTTTGGAGGTCCAAATTTGGATTTCAATCCTCATTTGTAACATTTATTTGGGAATGTAAGTGACAACATGAGGGTTGCAAACCTACCAAAATCCAATTTATTTTGCGCTCTTAATTTAAACTAATAAAAAAAATTGACATTCAGTTCAGATGATTAAAACTGTTTATACTGTTTGCATTGGCTCAGTAACAAAATGCAACCGCAATAGATGTAGAAGACACAAAACAACTGTACATGAGTCATGGTGCTTCTGTTCCATTAAAATGTGAATAAACTGCTATGACAAACACCTTCCAACCCTCTGCTTGTATACAGAAAGGTGTAGATTGATGACTGGTTCCATGCACTTTAATTTTATATTTGTCCCTTTTGATTTTGATTGATAGTCCGACAATCTTACTACATTATAAATATTATCACTCATGAGGGTAAACTGACAAAGAAAAAGAGTCACTGGTTCTTGAATCCACACAGAGTAATATAGCAAAACTGACAGCAATATTTCTCACACATTTAACTGTGCACTCTGGATGCACTGCAGGTATTTGCAAATACAAGGTTATAAGGTAGAGTTGCCTGCACATATTTCTAGACTTGATCCTTATCCTGTATTCTACACTGCTGCTGCCAGGAGTCCAGGGACCTTTTACAGCACATTTTGTTCTTCACAATGGGGAAAATGGACACTATTCAGGAAATAAATCTGACTTTTAAATTGTATACAAACCCACACCTCTCATTCACTAACATATCTGCTTTGTCTGTACGCACTGGGATGTTTTCTTCTTCTATTTTCCCTGTTTCTTGTGTCTTCAGGGAGTATTCCTATGAAAGGTCTACGGCCTAGAGTTGTGCACTGTTAATAGTGCCCTGAAACAAAGTAATCCATAATGTTGCAACCTACACATATGCTGACACATGCACAGAGTCACACCTTCCCCTTTCTTTGCCTAAAGTAATATTGGAAACAGAGGTATTTGAAATTGGAGCTTTAATGGGACTGGTTGAGAAGAATTTATTAAACACGTGACCTTGAAATTGTAACTGAAATAAGAGACAGACATATGAAGTAAGAGTGAAGGGATTTGGGGCACTAAAACGCTTTTGCAGGATTAAGTTAAAACATGTAGTACACTGGTTAGAAGTAAGTAGTGTCAAGTGTTCTGCAAATTACAAAAATTTGTAATTTATTTTATATTACTAGTTACAGTCTCAACAAAATAATATGCTAGCATTACATATTATTGTCTCAAACATATAACTGCCCCTCCCTGGGCTGACACTTTATCGTGGCGGGGGTTGGAGTGTCCCAATCATCCTAGGAGCTATGTTTTTTTGGGGGGCCTTCTGCCCCTGGTAGGGTCACCCATTGCAAACTTGTACTAGGTGAGGGATCAGACAAAGTGCAGCGCGAAGAACCCTATGATGAGCAACACCTTTGGATTGAGTGTTTCCTCCCCAGGAGTTGGGTCACCCTCTCGAGCCAGGCCTGGAGGTGGGGCACATTGGCGAGCACCTGGTGGTGGGGCTTTACCCATTGAGTCTGGCCAGGCTCAGCCCAAAGAGGGAAAACGGTCCCCCCTTCCCATCGGCTTACCATCTTTTTGAGGGGCCATAGGGTTCGGGTGTGATGCTGGATGGGCGGTGGTTTTAGGTGGTGACCTTGGCTCCACAGCTGCAGAAGCTGGCTCTTTGGACGTGAAACGTCGTATAAAAGCAGCTGAAATAAGTTTTCTCCATAGTGTGTCTGTTCTCTCCCTTTGAGATGGAGTGAGAAGCTCAGTCATCCGGAGGTGGCTCAGAGTAGAGCTGCTGCTCCTCCACATCAAGAGGAGCCAGTTGAGCTGGCTCAGCGATCTGGTCAGAATGACTCTTGGACGCCTTCCTGGTGAGGTGTTCCCAGCACCTCCCACCAGGAGGAAACCCAGAGGAACTTCTATTGCATTAGTTAGGAGGAAAAACAATTAAAAATGCACTTTTAACACGAATTACTGAAATTGTAGTGAGTAATATATTGCTGAACATTATTTAAGTAATGCGTTATATTACTCCGTTACTGAAAAAAGATATATATTCCTGTAACTCATTACTTTTGCAATGTGTTACATCCAACACTGATAGTGTCTTGCAAAATTATTGTTGCAACCTTGAACTGTAATTAATTTTATTAGTATTTGATGTTATTGAGAGGTTGTTACACCTTTTGCTGTGATTACAACTTTTGGGATATATCACTCTCAGTTTTGCATGTTTAGGCAATAATGTTGCCAGTTCACTTAGTTTTGATTAACATTGTGATCCAAAAACGTATTTTGAAATTTAGGTTTATTTCATTGCTCTTTGTCACCGGTGTCAAACTCATATCCATTTTTAGCCACATCAAGATCATGTAACATCTTAAAGGGCTGGTTGTGGCAGAAAGTAAAGCTATCTTCAAAAAAGTCTTACAATATTGATAAATATATGTTCCTGCATTTGACAAGTACTTCTTAAAATAAAGTACTTAGCATCTTTTCACAGTGATAGGATTTAGGAGTATTCAAATAAACACAGATTTAATTTGACGAATAAAATATTATTTAGGCTAACAAACAGAACTTAAATGATCTATTTAAATGGTCCTCTAGAGTTAAGAGGTGCACATAAATGGCTATGGTGGGCTGGGTTTGGCCTTGAGTTTGATTTTGTTCTAACTGATTTTTTTCTTAGGTTTCCTGGCCCACATGCAGAACACAACATAAAGATCTGAGCAAGTTTAAAAGGTTTATTGAGCAGTTTGAATATGATGTCAGAGGACCAAGGAATCTCCACAGGGAAGCCAGAAATGGGTACACTTGAAGAAGGCAGGTTCAGCGGTGAGCAGCAGGTGGAAGGTGATGATCATTTTATGATGGTATGAATGAACCTTACTGTAAAAGATTAGTTGTTGAATCAGAGGAGGAGAATGAGTCTCAGGGTAACTGTGGGTAGTTGTGATTAGATGAGCCGGGGAGGCTGAGCACCAGAGGCAGAGGCTGGCTGAAAGCCGTTTGAAGCTGAGGCTCCGCCGCCTGTGTCAAAAAAAATCTTTGACTTATCTGAGCAGTCACAGGATCAATAATGTCCAAAACCTCATTTGGTATGTCACCACTTTGGCACCCGATTCATGGTTCAGAAAGACCTGAATCAATTGCCAAATCTGCATTGTATTTTGGATGTAGTGTTCTTTATTTTATACAGAAAGCTCTGCAGGAGGACAGACCACAATTCCAGGTTTGCATGCAGCTTCCCAAAAGCTTCCAGTGATCTTTTTCACACCAGCGTCCTTTCATCATAATCTTCACCGTCTCCTCATCGTTTTTACCATTTTAGAATTATATTAATATTAATTTAGGATTAAATAGTCACAGTTTTAATTTCCTTTACTTGTTGGTTGATTTTTTTCATTCTATTTAATATTTTTCAACCAAAAAACAATTTGTTTGCTTATGTTTTAGGTATCTGATATGAGTTTACCTAATGATATTGAAAGAAAATAAGTTTGTTAATCAGTATTTAGTTATTGGAAAATAAAAATGCAGTTGTAAAACAACAATGGTTGCCCAATTCATCCTGGTAAAATAATTAGATACTTTAAATATTTATTGCTTATAGACCAAGTGCAAACTTCAGGAATAATCAAGGGAATCACAAAAATGTTTACCTCTAAAAGTGAGTTCACACAAAACGCATGCCATGGGTCTCGGATTTACATGTACATTCAATGGAGAAGCGTGCTGACGCGCATCAGGGAGTCCTGCGCCATCCTCAATACGTTTCAGGGTGGCTCTTAAAAGAACTGTTGTGCCTCCAAAGGCAGCGCTCTCTCCAACACCGGGAAGTGAGGCATTAACAGCTACATCACTCTACGGAGATGGTGCTCCGCTCCCGTGTTGTGGATCCATCCGCCGCTGCTCGACTGGGTTTTCAGTTCCCTGATCCCTTGCTTGAGGAGGCCCACTTCCGCGGAGATCAGGCCGAAAACGAAAGTGGTCCGCTCGGAGACCAGAGTCCACCGGCAGCTGCAGCAGCTCCCAGAAGGTCGGGAGAAGGAGGGAGGGAGGAGGAGGAGGCCAGTGGACTGCTACATAGCTGTCCCGCTCAGGGTCCTCCCATAAGTTGTGTGTTTTCACTTCACTTTGGACACGCACCTCCGTGCAAAACTGTAGCCGTCCAACTAGGGCCGTGCAGTACATTTTGACGCTTTTGGTGTGAACGCAACATAAAGCTGGTCATCATCAATTATAGCAGTTGAGAAAAAAAATATTTATGAGCAAATAGTCTTGTGAAGGAATCATAAGTTTTTCATGTTTAGTAAACCATCCTGAAAAAGTAATTGGTTGGTAAACCATGTTTTACTTCACTGAACCTTTTTATGTTCAATAATGAAAAGTATAGCTCATTAGCAACATCAACCAAGTAAGCTCTGTTCCAATTGTAGAACTACCGTACTTCCTCCTTGTGTTCTCTGCGAGAACAGACTTGCAACTGAACTTGCTAATTACGTACTTGACAAACACACAAGAACTTACTTGCGTGCTTGAGTTTTGAGAAACAGCCTAAATGTTTGGCAGCCAGGTAATAAATAGTCAGTGTACAATAAACAGTGTACTGACAGTGGAATTAAGTGCTGTTTTTTCATCGCGCAAAGCATTGTGAATGAAGATAAAATAGTTTTGTATGATCTGAAAAGACTACCTTCTTCAACATGTTTGCTCTCTCCTTGCTTGTTGAACTATGGCAAAATTTAAAACTTGGTTGTTTTGGCTTTATTTTAATCATTTTATTTATTTTTATTTTATTTTTAAAAATAAATACAAACAAGAAACTTGTTAGGATGTTAGGCGTTTTTATTTTGAGTTTAGTTTCTTTACTTAGTTGAACTGATTTTAATTTATTTATTGGTGTTCTGTTTTGCTTTTCTTTAGGTCTTATTGTTGTGATTTTGGGCCATCCTCGATTTGGTATTTTTCACTTCTAGCCTTTAGAAATTTTTTAGAAAAGTTCCAGACGGCTAGGATGTGAAGTGAAGCACGCCGTTTTTTGAACTCCCTCCATGCCACCTGCTTTTTTGTTTGATTAGGATTTAAGGATAAAGCCCATGTATTATTTTCTGTTACTGTACATGTTTCATTTTTTCAGTAAACGGTAAAGTGCAAGCTGGCTCCGAGATTGTTTTTTGCAACAAGAGGGTGATGAGGTTATGGCCGATTCATACTGAGTTTCCAGTCAGTACGGATCTACAATATCTAATCTCCCCGGTCGTTGCTATACTTTGCTGATTCACCCGTCTTCTCTACCAATTGTTCTATGTACTCAGTTTAGTACTGAAAGTTAATCTCCTTCATTAAATTCAACTCATCTTTAACTGTTCTCTGCATTTGGTTCCTTTATTAATCAAAGATGACAAATTCTGTGTTTGTAATTTGACAAAATAGAAAGAATTGATATGGGAACAGCAGTTTTGGTCAGATACTTCATAATATACAGTAACCCATTTTATAAGATTTTCATGGTTAATTCAATTCCTTTCTCAAAACAGTCATTAAATCATGATTCATTATTTGCATCATAAATGAGTCAAACATGCTAATGAGGTAGAGAGGCAAACATAGAAGTTATTTCTGGAAACTGTTCCCAAGGAAACTTATCACATTGTTACATTTGGATTTGGAGGTAAATACCAAAGCCAGGCAAGCATGCAATTATTTATTTATTTAGGTGTGGTGTTGTTTCAGCTTTGCAGCTGTGTTGCGTCACAAAGAGCCAGTGTTTCCATTCCTGATCTCTATCTGAATATTTCACATTGCCATTTGCTGCCGAGTTTTTTCACAAACAAAGATAGCTGTAATAAAATGCTCACTACCATACCATGTTCTCTCATCCCTACCCTCTTTCTCATACTCCTTGCCTACCAACATGTTTTTCTCTCACTGCTTTACTATTCTTACCCACTGTGTTTCATCCACTGGCCTCTCACTCACCATTGCTCCATTTTCTCTCTCTGTTGCAACCACCTCTTTTTTTCCTGGTAGAAGTGATCATGTCTGAAGCATGTATGTGTGATGTAATCCAAAATGATTGCAGTTTATTGTCAGGGGTACTTCACACTCTACCTCACCACTTCCTCGCCTTCCGTATGCAGCCATCTTCATCCTGCAGCTTTATCATGTTCATGCTTAAATGTTTTAGATCATACACATTTTAAAGCCAAACAAGGATAACCTGAGTATATATACAAGTTTTTAAATTATGGTTTAACCTATTAAGGAGACACACCTATCGTGGACCTGTGTCCATTTGTAGATCACTATTCATGGATTCACCTATTTATTTATTTTTCTGTGGAACTTGATTCCAAATAATTTACAGACAACTCACCTATTGTGGATTCTTTCAGAGTACATATCTAAAACCTTCTAAAGAATAGATAAGCACTCAGAGAGTGCAGACCTCCGACAAGGCAGCTCAATCCCTCCCCCGAAGGTGATCTGGATCACTCCAAAATCTTGTTCATGGTGCTACTGTGGACATTTCCTGAAAATGTAATGAACATCCATCTAACTTATGTTGCTAACAGATAGACAAACAAACCCTGGCAAAAACATAACCTACTTTGCAGAGGTAAAAATGCTGCCTCAGTATAAGGGATTGCTGTTAAGTCAATGACACAAATCATAGAACTGTCTACTCTCAGTAAAGGTTCGTTAAGGAGGAGCTACAAGTCAATGATTCAGTGCAATCTGCTGGTATGTCTTAATTGCAAAACTTTTAAACTGATTGGAATAATGAACTGAAATATTAATTGGAATGCATGTAAATTTAAGTTCTGGCTCTTGTAAACTGCCTTGAGATTACGTGTTTTGAATCAGTGCTATACAAATAGTAGGCTGATGTTTGCAAAACAGTTAACCCAGGAGCAAGCAACATTTATTACCCTTGTCATTGACTGGCAATATTCCCAAGAGCAGAAACAAGGAAGACTGTAAAAATTAGCATTCACTCATTATCTACAGTAGTGCCAAGATGGTTTTCACAGTGCTTATTATTGCATATTAAGGTGTATTTGGTGTTTGAGCTATTAAAATAGGCAGTCCATAGGGGGGACTGTCACAAATTGACAGGCTTTAGCTGTTCACAGTTGGCTGTGGTCCCTACCTGGTGAATACTGGGCCTAGTCAACCAAGTTACTTCAGGAGTGCATCAATCACTCATCCTTAGGGTCAAAAAAGAACAGAGAACAAAGTCCAAAGTACTGCAGGCCTAAGTTTTTTCATTTAAGGGTCAGTCTCCGTAATTTAACATTAAGAAAGAGAAGGGGCAAAAATGGTATCCATGGGGTAGCTGCAAAGCAAAAACCACAGATATGAAGAAAAGGACACAATAGGCTAATTTCATAATTGACGAATACAAATCTTGATGAACTCCAAGACATTTAGCTTAAAAGTGAAACATTTGCAAAGGTATGGTACCTGTGATAGCTGGATCCACACCTTCCTACATGCATTTTGCGAAAAGATCACAGGATAGTGAAATATGGTGGTGGTGTGATGGTCTGAGGGGTATCGACTTACCATAACTGAGTAATCATAATTTCCACTGTCTAGAAGAAAAAGCTGAAGGACAATGTCTGTCCAACTACTCAGTTTGTGACCAGAATCTCAAACACATTGAGGTTATGTAGCAAGACGATGATGCAAAGGACACCAACAAGTCCACCTTGCTTTAATATCTTTAAAACCAGCAAAATTAAGATTTCAGAGTCACAACGTGTAGCCTTAAAGGTTTTTAATGGAACATTTTCATAAAAAGCTACATTTAAAACTGATAAAATTTTTATTTAAAATTTAAAACAAAATAATACATCCATGGTGCTTTTAGAGGGGTGCAGAAGGAACATTTCCTTAAAAAATTATATTTTAATTAAAATATAATAAAATGTACATTTATAAAGTGCCCGACAATGTAGTTTACATCTACCAGCCAGTAGCTGCTTCGGGTTGCAGGTTGCGGGTTGACAGATACAGTCTCTATGATCTAACCATATGGTAGGCACAGATCAGCTCACACTGGGAAGAATGGTGAAGTCAGCAAGTCAAGCAGCTGCTTCCAAGCCCCAGCTCTCTCAGGAGAGGAGTGACCGCAGAAAAACAGAAACTACAGTAGTTTTAGGTGAAGCCTAGACTAGATGGAACCACATAAAACACTTCTAAAACATTAAGCATGTAGAAACTTAGACTTCCCTCCTGGATCAGTAAGCTAACTCACTTGCTACCTTTGCTAATGTTAACTATCAGTTAAACTTCTCTAAAATACATTCCTCACTGAACACAGTTCAGGTCGGTCGTGGGGTATATCGGGAGAGAACCAGGCAACCCAAAAGCTGGAATTATGTTTTTGTTGTTGCAATTACAGCCTAGATAAACTATATGTCGCTATCATGCTCATGTTCCATATACAACATATAAGTCATGCTGCAGCATGAACTTTAAAAGGCCATTCAAGCTCAAAAACCCTCCAGTGTGGCTCAAGTAAAAACTATTCTACAAAGAACAGTGAATAAAAAGTCCTCCACAGCACTGTTAAAATTCCCAGAAAGGTTAAAGGGAAGTTGTTCCTGCCAGGAATGGTGAAACCAGAGTTGAGGTATAGGAGGTTATTACCATTCATTGTAGGGCTAAGCTTGTTAGGATAGTTTTCAATTGTATATATTCCTTCAAGTTAATTTGCTGTCAATTTTTATTTTATGTATTAAAAAACTTAAGTGTAACTAAAAAAAGCAAAATTTGAAGAAATCAAAGTATTTTTCATTGCATATTTGTTTTGTTTTGAATGGATGAGTACAAAAAATATTACCATAAAAAATTAATCTAAAAAGTTAATATACACTGATCAAAATAAAGGGAACACTAAAGTAAAGCATCCTACATCTGAATTAATAGATTAAATATTCTTAATACTTTGTTCTTTACATGGTTGAATTTTCTGACAGCAAAATCACACAAAAATTATGAATGGAGGGCTAGAGTGGGAGCCACACTCAAAATTAAAGTGAAAAAACACACACAGACTGATCAAACTTTAATGTAATGTCCTTAAAACAAGTTAATTTGAGGCTTAGTAGTGTGTGTTGCCTCCATATGCCAGTATGATGTCCCTAAATTACCTTGGCATGCTCCTGATGAGGTAGCGAATGGTCTCCTGAGGGATCTCCTCCCAGACCTGGACTAAAGTATCCACCAGTCTGTGATGCCCTGTGGCATTGGTGGATGGAGTGAGACATGATGTGCTCAATTGGATTCCGTTTCTTGGGAATGGGTAGGTCAGTCGATAGCATCAATACGTTAATTTTGTAGGAACTGCTGAAACACTCAGCATGAGGTCTAGAATTGTTTGCATTAGGAGGAACCCAGGGCCAACTGCACCAGCAAATGGTCTCACAAGGGGTCTGATGATTTCTTCTCGGTACCTTATGGCAGACAGGCTACCTCTGGGAAGCATTTGGAGGCTCATACCACCCTCATGGAGTCTGTTTCTGACTGTTTGAGTAGACGCATGCACATTTTTGGCGTGCTGGAGAACATTTTGAGGGCTCTGGCAGTGCTCATTCTGTTTCTCCTGGCACAAAGGCGGAGGTACCGGCCCGGTCCTGCGGCTGGATTGTTGCCTTACTAAAGCCTCCACCACCTCTCCTGATGTACTGGCCTGTCTCCTGGGAGCATCTCCATGCTCTGGACAGTGTGCTGACAGACACAGCAAACCTTCTTGCCACAACTCACATTGATGTGCCATCCTGGATGAACCGCACTACCTGGGCCACTTCTGTGGGTTGTAGACATTGTCTCAAGCATCCACTAGAGTGAAAGCACTGCCAGCAAGTGGCTGAAAAATCAGCCAGAAAGCATAGGAATGGAAAAGTGGTCTGTGGTCACCACCTGCACAACCAATTTTTTATCAGGGGTGTTTTGTTCAATGCCTATAATTTCCATCTGTTGTCTATTCCATTTGTACAATAATATCTGAAACAGATTGTTGCTTCCGAAGTGGACAGTTTGATTTCATAGAATTGTGACTGATTTGGAGTTAAACTGTGTTGTTTAAGTGTTCCCTGATACACCCCCCCCCCCACACACACACACACATACACACAATCATATACTTTTTAACCAGGAGGTAAAAGTAAATCTCTGAATTCCTTATTATGTGTTTCTTCATATTGTCAGTATGTAGCAGTGGTTGATCTGCAGCAAACCCTAAAGCTCTAATATTTCAAATGTACAAGACAAGAGTGGCAGCTCAACACATAGGTGACCTTGTGAACTGCGGTGGCCCTCCGGGATGCAGACAGGTGCTCTGCTGATCAAAGGCTGCACATATGCAGTGAACTTTTGTACTTGCATATATCATCTTTCTTCTTTTTATCTATTCCCCGCTCACTAACTTTCTCTCTCCGGTCTCTCTGAGGGGAAAAGGCGACCAAGTATGTCCTGTCAGAAAGCAACAACACTTTTATCTGCTCAAAGACAGACTTGTGGAAGAGAGACGGAGACGAAGTGGAAACAAAAATGTGTTTGTGCAGGGGCCAAAACAATAACTAAAGGGAAATGAGGAAACAAATCAAAGGCCAAGAGAGTAAAAATAAGAAAAGGGTGATCGGAAGAACTACATCCGGCTAAATAATATGTTTACTCCAATAATGACTTAATGGAACATTAGACTAGTCAAATTTATCACAATGTACCAACTGCTCTTTTTACTTAATTCTGTGACTAATCAAAACTATATTAGCACTTTCAGAAGTCTCTGGGCACCTAGACATAGGGCCCCATAGGCACCGTTACTCAAAGACCCAATTTTAATCAAATGGTCATACTAAAAAGAACTATTAAATATTTCATCTGCCAATTCTTCACCATGATATTAATCATAAACCTAATACTGAAATTGGCCACAATATATCAGCACAAGAGAAAATATTTTGAAAACAAATTCGAAATGAATTATTTTTCTAATAAACATTCATTCATCCAGATGGGAAGTGTCTCATCTCTATATTCAGTGCATTTTGGGTGAAAAGACACGAAAAGTCACCAGTCTGTTACAGTGAATTAAATAGATCATTAATAAACAAAACTATCCCAACATGTCAGTTGATTTTTAACTTAAGTAGTTTATACCATCAAGGTAGAAATAAAGGACACTCCACTTTCACATAAAAATTCTGGTTTATCTGGTCAGGTGATATAGATTTTGAATTTTGTGTATGAAGTAATTAAAATGTATTCTTATTCGTGAAACAATAAATAATCCAATCTGTTGCCTGTTTGATTGGGCACTTGAGGTTAGATTTAAATAGAATTGAAATAAAAAAACAGCATTTGATAAAAACTTTTTAACTAATACAGCATACCTTAATAATGGAAGATCTGTCTCTTTCCCTTGGAAGAGACAGTTTTGTGTTTTAGCCTATTCAAGCAAATACGGATGATTTGTTTGTTTGTAAGCTATTTTCCTAATGAGTGTTTTTTAAATAAAATAAAGCCTTATTTTATATTGTTTTAGGGTTTTTCATTGAAATATAGTCAGATGCTGCTGTTTTTTCCAGTTTGACATTTTTCTTCACTTTTTTGTCTGATGCATTTCTATTTTAATTCTCTTTTCTGTAACTGACGTCTGTGTAACTGGCCGATACCATTTGTTGTTTTTGAAGCATCTGACTCCCTTACTCATTTTGCATATGCCACAAATGCCTAGCAGTACAAGGGCCCTGTACTGTTTGCATTGGATTCTCAACAGAACTGAGCAGGAGCAACGAGACACACACTTTCACATTGAAAAGGCTATTACAATTTCTAAAGCTCAATCATAAAATGAACATGACATCACTTCCTTCTGCCTCAAATGACCATGCCCCCTTTTAAGAAAGACGGGAAATTACAGTTTGCATGGTATTCAGTGCAAAGTCTGGGGTGTTCCATGCAACAAAACATTATCATAGTACTAAGTGTGTTGTACGTTTAAGTCCTAAAATATTATACCAGATGAGGCAAGCAGTTCCCTAAAGTTGCATTGAGTAAAACTGGCAACATTGTTGTAAAGAAACTATCCTAAGCACTTTTTTCTGATTAATTTCCTTTAGTGGATGTTGCCTTCTATTCAACCTTTCTGCTGACTTACTAATTGTTTGAAAGTGGTTAAAACACGAGTTATTGTAAGTTCATGTCAAATTGGTAAAAGCAAACCTAATCTTCAGTTTATGCAAATGATTCAGCAGTTCATTGTGACCATCAGTGCTCTACATTGGAACATTTAGACAATGCAGTTTGACACATCTCTGGACTTCACAGGGAAATAAAAATCAAACTCCAGACATTCCCGGAAAATTTTATTTATTTATGATTGGGGGGTTTTCTCCACCACACATAGCTCTTGGAAACTCGGCTACATTGCCATATGGTAGATCTTTGTCAGATTCTATAAAATATTTGGTATGTATTAAAGAACAAATGTATGATTGATATCAAGAATGCCTATAACTACTTGAAGTCTTGCAGCAAATAAAATAATGAAGTGACTAAATGACCTCAAACTAAGACTAGATTAAAAGAAGTAATAATATTGAGATTTTACATTGGTGGTAAGATTACACTTTCAATTATACTTAAACAATACTTTACATTTGTCCTTGGATCTAAAATAAAATTTCCATCCTTGTCAATTTAAGCTCAGTAAAGCATTTGAATCCTGCTAACAAACCACATTGCCTTGCAGTATATCATATTTAATTCATCAGCAATTGTAAACAAACTAAGTGTGACTGACTCTGTTCTTAGCTGCTGTTTTGCATTCATGGTTCATTTTAGAACTGTTAAAGTGCTTATATATGGAGTTTGCCATATGTCCGGTCTGGTGATAAAACAGTGTTTAGACTCTCAGCAAACGGAGTGAAATTATGCTCATTGTTCTAAATATTTTGCAGACCATGAAACCGACACTACGCTCCAAGTAGCTAACTGATATGTTTGATGTTCTCACAGAGGTCTGTGTGCATTATTGCTGCAGTCAGATCTACAATGCATGGATTTCCATAATAGTTATAGCCTGCGCTAACTGACTTCGCTATAAATACCAAAGCTTTCATCTATTGGTCTTTTGGCACATACAGACTCTATTAGGCCCTAGCCAGAACTTTTATAATCATACAGACATTTCCATTGCCTAAAATAAGCACATATGTGACACAATCAATTTCTTTCCCAGAACAAAAGCCTCCCTTCTGGCTGTGAAGCAGCACACAACTGTAGGATTTGGGTCAAGTTCTGGATGGTGGCCGTCTGGCTGTGGAGCTGAGCTGTGGCTTTTTAACAGATTGGATTTAGCCTCTCATCTGCTCATGGACAGGCACTTACATTAGTACACATACCGCTGTGAGTGAAAAGATTGAGAAGAGAGAGGCATGAGTGGAGCTGTGAGATGGGGCTGGACATTTCCCTTTTAGGGATGCTTTAATCCAGATAGTCCCAAACCAACATAATTTTTGCCAGCTGATGCTGAAGGTCTCTTTCACTGCACTAAAAAATGCTGAGCCAATATGATCTGGTTCCTGTGGCTGTATGTTACATTAAGCTTTTCTTCCTTATCACCAGGTTTTCAATATAGTGATAATGCAATGTACTATAGTATACTGCTTTGATAGTTCTTTTTTGTTAATCCGGTTTTATCTTTGCCACTACCCTCTGAGGAAGACATTAGAACTGAAATGATCTTCAAGTACCCAATGAAAATGAAGATAATTAGTAAAGTTGAAAGATTTCCACTTATTTTTGGACTTGCTTAACTGCAGTGGCTTTAAGTTTGATACTCAAAGGGGGAAACCTTCATGCTTTGTCCAGATGTGCATTACTCTCTTAGGCAGGACTTCTATCATAAACTGCAGAAACAGTCCATCTAACCATGAGTAATTATGAGTAACTGTATTTTGTTACAGTTACTATTTTTAAACATGGTATTCGGAATACAGTTACTTTCGTAATACCATTGGAATACTGTGTGTTTTCCACTTTCCACAAAAATGAAAATATACGTTTAGGGAAATGTGTGTCTCCGTGCTGTGTAGACTATCCCATAATATCCCTAAACAACATGCCGCCGAAACCATAGAGATCCTATGGCCAAAACACTCCCGACCTGCAAGAACCAACATTAATGGTAGTTGTCAGGTATGGATTCAGACCCCGAGCTGGGGGGGGTTGTAGCCAAATCAACCTACTAGTAGTGAAGGAAAATATGCATTCAATGGTGCTTTCTCGCAGTTCATTTTTTTCAAGTGATGCTAGATTTCATTCAAGCATTCTTGACAAAAGCCCGACTATAGCCATGGTAGGATCAAATCTGGAGTCACTGGTCATTGAGACGCACTGCAATGCTTCTGGTGTCAAACTGCGAAGTATGCAGGCGAGCTCCAGTGATTGCTGCAGTAGCTGTAATTCGGTATCAATTAACAAAGCAGCATATTCATATTACCACCTAAAATATTTTTGTAAAGGTTAGTGATGGATACAGGTGGAAAAATTCGTACATTTTTGTGTAAACTTTTGCTGGCTGGTCTTAAGAAACTACACCGCCGCACATCAACAGCAAACTAGAAAAAAAGCATCCGGCTGGCGTTTTAAGGTGTGTGAAAATCACAGAAAAATTTAAAGTGACTGCAACGATGTACAAAAACACAACAAAACAAATCAGAAATCCTTTTTTTTTTTTTGATCCATTGGCCTGTATTGTGTTAGTTAGGTCATTTTTCACAGTTGCAGTGTCGGTGTTGGTTGTATCTGACATGATGTTAGCTTGATTATATGTTTTTGTGATGGGTTTCCGAAAAATTATGGCTACAAGGATAAAAGCTTTCCATTTGGAGTGCAATGAATGTCAGTTAACAATACTTTGTATATGTATAACAGAAAGAAAAAAACCTAATTGACTGTGGCTGATAAACAGCTAAACTTCATTTAAAATGACTGAATATAAAATCTAATAAAATATAAAGAGATATTACTGGTAAAAACCAGTTTGTTTGGTTGGTTGGTTTTGGTCACTGAGAGGTAGCAGTGTTGTGCCAAAAATAAACACTTTATTTTTTTTCCAAGTCAGCACCTAATGTTTAGTATTAATATGCCCTCTGTTTTCCTCCGGGAGTAACTAACAGCGCATTTCGTGACATTTAATAGACTTAAATTCTGTTTTTAAGGGAAAGTATTCCAAGAATTTAGAATACAGTACCGGGATTCAGCAAAGTAACAGAATACGTTACAAAATACATTTTAAAGCAGGTATTCAGTATTCCATCCATCCATCCATCCATCCATCTTCTTAACCGCTTTATACTTATTCAGTATTCTGTAACTAAATACATTTACAAAGTATCCCCCCCAACACTGTCTGCTGGATATCACTGTCGATGATCTCAAACTTAAATGGCTGACAAATAAGAGGAACAAATACAGAAAGAAGCTAACACTTTTCACTGTACTGTATTCAAACACAAAACAATAGATCCAGGAGCTTTTAATAGGGACAAAGAAGATATATGAATAGTCTCCTGGCAACAGCTTTTAATTTTCTTTAAATTATTGTTCTTGGAAATACACACTAAGACATATTTTAAAGCAGCAGCATGATACTTTGGTAAAACAAAACGAAAGCAAAAAACAACAGCACCAAACTTTTTGATTCGACAACTGTCAATACTCTACACATCTCTCTTTTACAAATATAACAGGACAAAAACATGACCATTCCTCTCTGTACAATCTGTAGAGCAGTGTTTTACAACCCTGGGTTTTTAGAAGACAAAGAGGCCCACTACATCACAGGTTATCAACAATACTTAACAGTCATCATGATGTGCTTTCCCACATCTTTCTTTTATTTTAAATTAAAAGCACCAGATTAGTTTGTTGCCAAAAATAAAAACATTTTCCATTTTACATACATTTGTATTAATATAGAGAACAATCACACCATAATACAGGGCCTACATTTCTAAACAAAACAGCCTCTGCCAATTTATCACATATTTACATGTTTAGCAATCATTTCTTGGACTTTTCCTGGCAGCATCAAGTTGGTGAGATTGACTCTAAGATATCCTATGTGAGTAACAAATCAATGTTGCACTCTCTTCCAGTCAAAAAGCTTTCAGGTCCAAACTGACACAGAGATTGCTCATCTTTACAGTAAATGTTAGCTCACTGGAAAGGAAAGGAACGGTGCCGTCTTTTCTCAATTTAAAAAACACATTTTATATTTAATCTCTCTGCTCTAAACCTCTGTCTTCTCAGGATTAGAACTGACTGCAGAAAGGTCAAGAAATTACAGGAATAAAGGCAGCACTACTTAATCTTGTCATCGATTGCCCTATTTCACCTCTGCTTTGCTTAATGTAAATTGAATTTTATGTCATCCGACTCCTTCTCTATCTCTGTGACACTGCAATAATGAGCTGCACTCATGCCAGAGTTCAAACCAAGTCTTGAGGCTGCTTGGTGGGTGGTGGAAAACACAGAGTGAAAGAAAAGAAGCAAAATATAAAGAGTGTTGTAGCATAAAAGCAAATTTAAATTCTCATCTTCACACCCCAAACCTAAACAGCATGACTTCGCATTTACACACACAAGGATAAATGCAGCATATAACAAAAAATGAGGGAAAATTTGATATTTTTTCTTCAGAGTATTCAGATACTTACAGATTTTACTTTTGGAGTTTATGATCCATTAAAATAAAGTGTTTGCTGTAGTAGTCAAGCTATTTAATTATGTAGTGACATTTCCATGCATTAAGAGAAAGGTTAAGTTGGGTGATTCGGCTGTTATTTGCCTGGATTGGATATGCAGGTCAGCAAATTAAGTGCTCAGTAATGTGCTGTGGTAGCTTCAATCTGTTGGACAGTTTTGTGATAAGCCTTTCTTATTTTACATTGTAATAAGTCTCAAATTGTCTCAAATTCTCAACATTTGTAAAAACAGATATTTGCTTTTCAGATTTAATGTCAGAGTTTTGTCATCATAGACAGTATTTGCTGCATTTGTTAATACAGCGCTTTAGTGAAACCCTTCACACTTCACCCTCCTTTTCATCAACCTAAAATTTAATGTAGCCCACATTATTGGCTTTGTGTACAAATTAATGTAAAAAGGCAGAGGTCAATATACCACATTTGGGCATGCTCTTTTGATATTGCTTTAAAGAGGTAAAGCAAGAAAAGTTTACTTTCATGAAGCTTGTTGGGGAGTTAGCTCTTTGACACCGTTTTAATTAAATTTTGCTCAAAATCCCAGTCTGTATACTTAATGAGGCAAGTTGTTGCTTTTTAATTTGTCACTGTTGGTGTCCCTTTGTCATCTGCATACCATCTACGTCTGTATTCTAAGTTACAATAAACAGGCTTATTTTCCAGATCCATTTTTCCCATTCTGCAGAGAGGCACGTAATATTGGTGTGTTACTCATGTTACTTGTCCATTCAGCCCAAAGTGTTCTGTGACAGAAAAACTTCACTATTGATCTGCCAAACATCACCCCTATTTCCCCTATACCCCAAAGGAAAATTAAAGCTGGACAGACAAGCTTATTTCTCCCTTCTTCTTTCTTTTCTCCGTCCTCCGCACCGCTGCCCCAGACTGCCCTACAGTGATTCAGACCTTTGCCACGTGCATCATTGTTGTTTCTAGTGTTTCGTGTGTGGGTGTGTGTTGGCAATTTTAACGTGCAATACGTGAGTCTTTTACAATTGGCTCAATATCGCACCACAGGGCTTCGAAAGCCGGACATCTGTAATGATGCAAAGAGAGAGAGAGAGAGACAAGAGGATGGAAAGAGGTACGGAGCTGAAGCATCAGTGCAGAGTAAACCCATTTGTTTTCCTCTTCCTGCATTTGAAAGACCCCTACAGCATATGGAACCTACTATGCATAGAAATGACCCCATACTCATGAGGAAATACTATATATTCCATTATGCATCACACAGAAACCAAACTGTTCAAATTTTCTAGACTTTTACTACTATTTTCTTTTACTACTATTTTCAAGAAGGACCACACAAAGGTTGGAGGGGTTTCAGTATTTCTGATTTCGAGAGAGCTGTGTCTCAAGTTTGTTATCGTTAACGAAAACTGATTTGTAATAGTATGACAGTGGAAAGTTGTTTTCTTATTTGCTTGGCTATCTATTGATCCATTTAGATCTCTGCAGATCATTTGTGGATTAGGCATCCTGTCTTGGGACTCCCATTTTCACATCTCATCATCTTAAATGGCTCCTGTTTGGGGGGTGGGGGCATTTTGTCTGGCAAAATGAGAAAAAGTAATAATCAGTTGTTGATAAAAGAAAGTGAAATGTTTACAAAAGCTTCATTCTGAGACTTATTTGATTTAGCTAACTAATGCCAGGGGTGTTTTTTGTGCAAATTGTCATAAACACCAATCATTTGACAATCAGGCTTATTACTCTTCACTTAATATTGCTAAACCAACCCATGGGGTAAATTATCAGGGGGCGAATTGTGCCACTTAGTAATTATTTCATTAGAAAGCCATTCTAACAGCATTGTTAACAAAGACTTTCTTATTAGAAGAGATTGTTTGCTTTACAATACATTTGCTGCACATTATTTTTTCAGGCTCAGTTAGAAGACCAGTGACATGGGTGATGTTCAACACAGTCCAGGCAAACATGGCCTGCAGGAAAGAAAACTCAACAACTAAAGCGTGGATGGCAGCTTTGTGTGGGAGAGCTGTGAAAAATCCAAATGGACACCCTGAAGGTGCTTGGTCTCTTCCTTGCTGTGTTGTGACTAGGAGTTTTTAATCGTGAATGAGAGTGTTATATGCCTTGTACTGTATGTGTGTGTGGTTGTATGTGTGTGTATTTGTGTCTGTCTCTGAGTTTATAATGTAAAAGCAGGACAGAAGCTGAGTACTTCCCAGCTCTCCACATCCAAATGTGTTCCCTTGAGATCCACGCAGGCTTGTTTTAGAAAAAAGAAGTAGAGAAAAATGTTTTTCATCCCTTTGGTTTAAGGTGACTTATATAAGCAGGAAAATGTAGCCTCATTTGATTTTAGTTTCTTTGCTAGCAAAATCAGATCAATCCAACTGCATAGGATTCTTCCTTTACTCTTCTTTACACTCCCCTACTCCATCCTTTTCTCTTCACCACACACCACCCCGCCCTCACTTCTTCATCTGAATACTTACCTGCCAAGTTTGTTCAATCGCACACCTCACCAAACACCTGTGTTAGCACTGGGTTCCAGAAATTAGGGCACAATACCATCACAAGCAGCCAGTCTCAAGTTCCCCCCTGCTGGGAAACTGCCTCACACCACCTGTTAGTAACGTGCTTACTGGAGGGCCTCATCTATCTCAGCAGCTCCTTTTTCTGTGGTTATCCTCAGCTGCATGCTTTGTATTTTGGAGGCTGGAGACTGGCTTATCTCTTACTTTCTGTACTTACTGATTCACATGCAGTTCCACAGCGGCACTTTGCAAACCTGTTAACAAGTGTGGGCTGCTTTGCAGCAGTGAGTCGTGATAACCCTTTTACCGCCAGCAGATGTCCTGCTCTCACTCATCAATGTAATTATCTGGCAGCCAATCACAGGCTATGTAATATTCATGAATGAAAACAAGATGGATGGTTCAGCAAGGCCTTTAGGTGTGAG
This sequence comes from Apricaphanius iberus, assembly GCA_028564705.1. Lineage (NCBI taxonomy): Eukaryota > Metazoa > Chordata > Actinopteri > Cyprinodontiformes > Aphaniidae > Apricaphanius > Apricaphanius iberus. The sequence goes on from JAPXFQ010000899.1 coordinate 204,529, forward strand.
AATAGACATTTTGCTGCTACTTACTTGTTTTTAGATTAAACATTACTGTGTTTTATAGGCAGCCTTGCTTTTTTTTCTTTTTTTTTAAATCATCAAATATTTGCTTGTTGTCTTGTCAGGAAATGTCCACTATAATGTAAGAAAAGGGTAAGTAAATTGAAATAGAAGATGGACACATTTGTCACACAAAATCCTTAGCAAAGTGTCCCAAAATATCCTAACATAAATCCCTGTTAACCATTTTAACATGCAATTCCAATTAAAAATGCACATACATCAATCTCTACCATGAAAACTTTTTTTTTTAAATTTTGAGTTTTTAAATTTGTATGGTAATATCTCATTTATCATTTGAATATGGGTGAACCAATTACAAAAAATACATCTTATCTGATTTCAAGCAGCTGTCTCACTGTTTCCTATTTTGCTATTGATGCTAAAGCAATGGAAAATGCATGTTAGGCAAGTCTAACGGACAATAATGAGGATTTTGTCAAAGCTCTGCCCTATCTTTGACGTTTGTCTATGTTTTGAATATGACCTAAAATAAGTATTGCGGTATATTGAGCAGTGGAACAATGTAATACATATTTACACCGCAGGAGTAAATCATTTCTTTAATTGTCCTGCTGGGGTATAGATGTGTATTTTCACTTTGTGTTATTGTTATTATTATTGGGATCAAGGGTGTGTTGTTCAGTTTTCTGTTACCTCATAATGAGGTATGTTTTTTTTAATGTGAAGTAACATTATGGTTTCTTATTATTTCATATTTCACAGCAGCTAGTAAGTTGAGAAGAAATTAGTCCATCACGTGAATGTAGTGTACCAGTAAAATTAGCATAAAACATAGCCAGGGCTTAATATTGCCCCCACCATGCTTAACAGCTGGTAACATGTTCTTTGATTAAAAAGTCTTAGAGTCCTGCAAATAGTCCAGTTGTAGCTTAGTCTAAAAAAAAAAGAAAAAAACAACTTTATCTCATTTGACAATACAATTTTCACGAGAAGGCGAATTAACTTTTTCATGCAGTTTAGAAAAATTTTTAGTTTTTCTTAAAGGTGTTGATTTTGAAGCATGGGTTTTGTTCATAGCACACTCCATAGAGAAGTGTTGGACTAGGGTCATTCCAGTTTGTAGTTTCTTGCTTTTCTTTTTTTGTTTTATTTTGATTCATAAATGTTAAATGAAATTGTTAATGTTAACGTGTTTACAGTCCAACCCCCTTTATATCATTCCTTCCAGGATATTGTGATGTTGCAATCGCAACTATTAACGCAAATTCAGCCAATCACTCCAAATTCTGCACGTCTTTGTGTCCAGTTATCACATCTTTAACATACCTTTGACTAGGTTTATCAAAAAAATCGATACCAAGATATTAATTGATACTTAAACTCGTATCTAAATTAGATTTTCTGTTCCCGTGATATCGATTTTTTTCAAGTCTGACATATATGCAGCCTCCTTCAGAGTACACTGACATGCCAGGTGTCGCAGCACCGTTACAGAGTTCAAGTGTGTGCACATAAATGACAAGTGAGTATATTATTATTGACATAATGGCTTTGAGTTGAAATGATTAAGTTCACAAGTTGTCAGAGGGATTTTTTCTTACTTGTTTTCGTCTGCTTCGGCTGTTGGTTCGGTTTTGTTAAACCTACCTCTCCAACCTGCCGGCACTGTCGCGGTGCAACCAGTATGAATAAGCTGTATTTATTTTGATTTATGCGTGTTGGTTCACTGTATAGCTTCAGTACATTTCATAGTGAGTTAGCGTTGTGTTGAAATGCACATTGTTTAGCAAAAGTGATCTTTAACTTAAGTTAGGGCTAACTCATTAGCGGAAGTAGCTTTGTGAAGAGTAATGCTCTTTACAAAAGAGCATTTGGAAGCACCAGAGAGTTTTCGGTGAGTTTTACTTACACGAAAATGGGAAATTGTGACAAATGTTATTAATAAGTCTATATTACAATCAATTTATGTGATGTTTAACACAGACAGGTGATATCCAAACGTTTAACTCTATTCATTCATTTTGGTTAGCTCCACCATATTTAGGAATGTTAATTGTGATTAATCCTTATTAATTCACAGCTAAATTGTAATTATTTAAAAAAAAAAAATTTAATATTGACATCCCTGATATTTAGTAACATATTGTAAATATTTTTAAATATTGAGTGCTTTGCTTTTTCTTATTTTAAGACTATATTATTTATTTTATTTAAGTTTCAAACGGTTATCTTTCACCAGTTGTATGCACTTTTAACTTTTCAAGTAAAATTGTTTACACTTTAGAACTGTTTAAGTTTCAGTTTTGCACTATAAATTAAAGTAGCTAGATTAATTGGTGTTTTTGGGTCACCTTAGTATGGAGATCAAGTATCTTTCTTTTTTTTTTGTATCGAATCGAGTTTGAAATTTGAATATGCACTTACAGCTCTGCCTCCTGGGGGGGCAAGTCTGAGATGTGCATATAAATATTTTTACGCTTCCCAAATTTTCCTCCAACCTACTGTGACCGTTTTCCACCTGTAATAGGAGCGTTGCACCGTTGCTGCTCTCTTGATCTACCTGTTCCTGTTTGTTTATTGTTTTGTAGTTATATGTTCTTGGACAGGTTGTACTTTAAACCGAATTGCTTCTCACGGGATCAATAAAGTATTCATTCTTTCAAAGGATATTTAAAAAAATCTAGATTTAATTACAATCCTCTTTTTGTGACTTTTTCTAGGTAAACTGATCAGATTTAATCAAATTAGCACATCACTGCCTGGACAATGCAAGCCTAAACTGCTGCATTTAGATTGATGCACTAAGTAACAGTAGATTAATTTTGTTTTTCATCTGATATTTCTGAAAAATCAAATGTCTGAATTATAAATTAACAACTGAAAATACAGTCTAAATATGAAAAACATTGTCAATCTTAACTTGTTCACTAGCACTCTCTGTTTTTACTGATTAATGAATTATCAACAGCTGTTTTTTGCCTGGGTAATGTCCTCATTTCTCTTGATTCTCCAGCCCTCTATATGGTGAAGCAGAGACTTTCTGAGTCAAGCATTAGTGTAACTCAACATTTCCAAAATACATGCTAAATAATAGGAATAGTCAGGTAATTCTGTGCATTTATAATAGCATGCAAACACAACAGGAAGTACATACAAGAACAACAGATTTCATATTTTGTTAGAATAACAGTTGAAATCTAAGCACAGAATAGAATAATCTGATTGAATACGTAGCCCTGTATTAGGTTTTTTGTCAAAGTCTTTCTCACACACAGTTTAACATCACCTCGCTCATTAATAAATGGTGTTCTTTCACAGGAGAAAGGCAAAAAAATTATGCTAGCTGTAATTTTGGCACTGGATGTAGGGCTTCTTTAGATTTTGTTTTTCAGTTTTTTTAGACTGTTACATTCTAAGATCCTTTGTGCCCCCCAGCTCCACCTCTCATTCTTTGCAGTTTGTATAAAATCCTGCTTGTGTTTATTAGGCTATCAATTTTATTATGTATTTGACGTTATATTAAAAAAAATAAAAGTTGAAAAAATCTGTATAATAGGTTTTACAAAATAAATTCATAAGGCAAAAAACAGTAGATTTGAAGTTTTTGTTGGTGAGAACTGTAATGTTGAAATTCTTCAATGCGAAAGCTAAACATCATTCAACCTCACATACTGGCCTAATTACCCCAGCTACCTTTCGTTCTTTTGTTGTCAGGGAAGGAGCCGATGTAAAGGTAGCTGTTTCTATTTTCACAAAAACTGTGCTCATATCCATTTTGCTAAGACTTTAGAATAAATAAAAAATCGAAAAATGTAGCATCTCTGGCTAGCATTTTTTTATTATTATTATTTTAGAGTTTTCTGATTGGAACTTGTACAACATTTTCATTTGTGCATCAATTTTAAAAATACATTTAAATTGATATTTAAAACTCTTTATCTAGACATTTTCATCTTTTCAGTTTTTTTGTCATTGGAAGCAAACAGGCAAACAAAAGGCAGCTCACATAAACTAATTTGCTGACTTACTAATCAGTTGGTGACTAATGAAACGAGTGATTTCAACACAATGGATTTTTCCCTATAGTGTATTTATAATCATCATTCTGATTTTGTTGTCATTGTCTTTCATTTCAATCCAACAAAACCAACAGAGAGCAAAGTAATAACGTAATACAGCTTTGTTATCTATGGATGCCAATTAACTCCATAAACTCTCTCCACACAGTCACATGAATATGAATAAAAAAAACAAAATCAGTAATGAAAAGGAACACGCAAACAGTGGAAAGTCGCTGTGTCATCTTCAATTTGTAATTAGTATAACATTTATGGAAATGCTGACTGTTGCAATAATGACTGGACATTTAATTTATTAGTATGGAAAGGCTGCATGGTTTACTGGGGAGGTTTTTTTTGTGTGCATTGTTTAACATAGAGAAAAGAGTAGCATGTTTCTCACTTTTTTGTTCAGAGGAATTTGGAATTACAGCTCATACAATTTTAACCTTTCCTAAGACTGGAATTAAGATCAGTCAGTGTTTTTTTGTTGTTGTTCTTTTTAGGATTTCCAAGACTGTAACCGTCAAATGCTTTCCCCCTTCTGCTTACCCCACCATTCTAGCCTCTCTACCAGTCTCAAGCTTGCTATGGGGCAGGAATCATGATCAACATTCTTACTATCTCATTATAAGCATAAGTAAATGAATGTATGTTTCTGAACAGAATGCTGGTCACTACCAGGACACATTTCTCACAGTAATTTTAATCTGCTGTAGTTGTTTTACTTTGGGAGAATTAACTGTGAAGTTGCTGTAACTTTTAAAATCATAAAAACTGTACTTCTTTGTGACGACATAATAAATACAATAAGAATTTTGACTGAAATCTGAAGAGTTGCAGCTTCTCTTGGACTACCAATAACTTGTTTGTACGTGCAGTTTAAAGGGGTGGTGGGCACCCTTTTCCACAGGGAGAGCAGTGCAATCTTTTTGTGCAAAGGGTTTTAACATTATACCATTTTTTTTGTCCATTTCAGGTGTTTTCTAAGACCTTTTTTGTTGTAGCAAGAGTGGTATAGCACCCCGCACTAAGCAACCACAGGGCCAAAGCCTTATAGTCAATTTAGCTACTTGGATTGTGTACAACTGTATATTGATGTGATGAGGTAGCCTTGGCACTCCTCCAAATTAGTTCATGACTAACCCACACAGGTGCACATTGGCGATTTCTAGATGAGCTATCTCTACTACTACAAAGCTTACTCCTAACTGCAACCAGGATCTACATATACTGCCACCACAATAATGAACCTGCAGAGTTTTACTTCGGAATCAGAGACAGAGTCAGGAACTCTAAGACTCCATAAAGCGCAATTGGGAAACCTTTCCAAAACCCTTCGGAGACTAATCCATGTCCTGGCTAGTTTTTAAGTTAAAAATAAACAGATTTAACATAAACTTTCTTACTTTAATTGTTGTGTTTTGTCACATAGCCACACTCTGAAATGAAACTTGTTCATGGCCATGTGTTAACCATTCTGATGTTTTATTGTACAAGGTTCTGAAAATGCTTTAAATTTTATGAAAATACTATTTTCAAATTAATTTACACAATGACGGAATAAAGAAAAGCTTTTTTTTTGGTGTTGACTGTTTATAGAAGAATGTCAAAGAAGTGCTGAGCTATCTGTTGAGAAGCAGATCTTTTTATTTTTTACTCTCACACTCGGACTGTCATATAGATTCATTCTCTGTCTCACTATTTAGTGAGTCGTCAAGATGTTCCACAGTTAGATCAATACTGTGTCTCTACCAACAAAAAAATATTTGTTTTGAGGGGGAGTGAAATGAGGCTATTCAAATGTGTTCTACCATGATTTCTAATAACATTGTTGACTCATTTCCCTGAAGAAAATCCTCAACTCACAAACAAGATTCACATGTGATTATTTGAATATCTGCTGATTGCTATGGAAACCCTCTCTATAAAGACAACCAGGATAAAGTGCAAAGCATTCTTTCAGACCTTTAATTGTAAGAGTACACAATCACTTGATTATGATAAATCAGTTTTTATTTTTGTAATTTTGAATTGCATATAGTAATTTAAAGCAAAATGAAAGCCTGTTGATTTTCAATGTATTTACTTAGAAATGTTATTGTTCTATATATCTAGAAAACCTCTATCTTTTGTCTTCAACTAAAGATATTTGTAAAAATGTGTTTTCTTGTTGAGGAAAGTTAGCACTCCCTTTCTCCTAATAGTGCTAGTGTTTCCTCATTTGAATAGAAGAACTTGAGATTAAGTATGGAATGATAACACTTTTTTCAAACCGATGATACAGATACTTAGATCTGAGTACTTGCCGTTACTTCTACCACGCAAAAAAACTGCAATGACTTGAACGACAGGTTTTATTTTCTTCTAGCCTTTTTACAACTACAATTTACAACTAAACGTCCACAAATTAAAATTTCAAGTGAAAAATGAAAATGTTCTGTGAAATTATTGCAGTTTGAACGTTTTAAGTATCGGTTCAAGGTATTGGTTAACTAACAGATACCGATAAGCAATATTGGTGTATCCCTACTTGAGATGCTTCTAGTTGCGACCAATTTGTCCCTGAAACCATACTCAGGAAAATTAACCCCACTATACAAAATCATGTTGGCTAAAATATGTTTTGGAATTTTGTAGCACAAACAGATATAGTTGAAGTAACTTTTCAACATCTTAAAAAGAGAAATGTCTGGGCTCTTACCTGGGACTTTCTTTTTCTAAATTTTCAGACTGTAATTTGTGGATTTACTGACATATACATACGGACTCAAAGTCCATGGAAGAGTTTTTAATTATGAGCCAATGACGACTTGTTAGACATTGGCATTTTCCACTTTATGCTTCAGTTTGTTGTTGTTGTTTCCAGGATTGCAGTTTTTATATCTCCATAAGATTGACACTGTATACCATGCTGCTGTAAGGTTTATTACAAACTGCAAGGCCTTGGCATATCATTGTGAACTGTATCTTCGAGTGGGATGGCCTTCCTTGTCCTCCAGGAGACTAAGCTACTGGTATACTTTTATTTATAAGGCCATGCTTGGTCTACTGCCTTCCTATATCTGTAACCTAATTACACAGTGAGTTACACAAGGAGTGCTGGCTCTTACTTGCATTCAAACGATCACTTATTGCTTGCACTTCCACTTGCGCGAACAGAACTGGTTAATATGGCTTTTGTTCACTCTGGTCCTTCTACATGGAACACACTGCAAAAATTTACTGAACTTATTTCATTGAACGCTTGTAGTCCAGATTGAGAGAACTTCAGTCAATCTTTTTACATTTTAATTGTTTTGCATGATGTGTATGAATTTTAATTGTAATTTGCATCTTCTTTGCTGCCTCTTGGCCAGGACTTCCTTGAAAAATATTTTTTTTTTATCTCAATGGAACTTTCCTGGTTAAATAAAGGTTAAACAAATGTTTTGTGAAGATATGTTATCTGTTTTGGTGTCTAAATAAATGAGTTTTAAATTATTTAGTTCAAAGAAAATTTTTACAGAAGTGTTGATCCTGGTCTACAATCTGTCTGGCAAATCTAATTCTGTACTTCCAGTTTTTTATTACATGCCCTTAAAAGTTTAACTTTTTTCAAAATCTTTTTGTAATTGTTTGAGAGAACTAAGAGTTTAATCCTTGTTATCCTAGCCTCTACATTCTGCAGATCTTAATCCAACCGAGCACTTGTGGTATATGCTGTACATTCTAATCCAGTCCAAGGATCTTAAAGGACTTAAAGGTCTACTGCTAACATTTTGTTGCCATTTATCACAGCACACTTCCAAGGTTCTGAAGTTCTGCTCTGATTGCTCTCAAGGCTTTTTACTCAGCAACATAGGGACAAATACTATTATGTAGATAGTCATTAGATGCTCTAATGTTACAACAGCAAATAAATTTGTTTCTTCTGTTGAACATTAGATTTCCCTTTAACCTGTTCTTCCTTCCTTGTAGCATTCAGCAACATCTTTGTCTCATATCTTCTGACGCGCTGTACTCTGATTTGCACTGACTGCACTGGAAAAACACAGTAGCAGATCAATACTGCATTTATTTGTCTTTCTGCCCATCTAATGTACCTCACTGTCTACCTTAGCAATACTTATCTAGAGTTAGATCAGTTCCTGGAAGAATGCAAGTCTTTGTTTTAACTTTGTAATTGAACCGACCCTTTACCAGCTGCAGACACTCATTTTCTTTCACACTGTATTTGTGAAGTCATGCACTTTTGATTGCGGCTCTAGCAACAAGGTTTGAGGAGTAAGATCAGTTGCAGGAGATTTGACAAGTTTTTACTCTGAAGAGTTCTGATATGTATTACTTTACTTTGTGTAGCTCTCTTTAAACAAGACTGTGACCTGAGTAAGCTCCCTCCTGACCTTCTAATAGAATACATTCTCTTTATTATATCTGAGAGATATGGATCTTATATATCTTATTATGAATCTTCTTCTTTTGTTGTAATTTAATATCCCCACCAGTGTAGAATAGCAATTATTTTTCACCCTTTTACTTTCATCATGTTGGTGCCTCTATCTATCTATCTATCTATCTATCTATCTATCTATCTATCTATCTATCTATCTATCTATCTATCTATCTATCTATCTATCTATCTATCTATCTATCTATCTATCTATCATTAGTAGCACTGGTATTAAACAGAACAAGCTAATTAACTAAATGATTTTGCCTAAACAAACTGCAGGTTTCCAATGTTTTTTTTATTTGATTTTTTGGAATTTGGTTTGATGCACACAGAATTTTGATAGGGATAACAGATTAATCACTTGTAATCGATTGATTATTTTGATCACATAATCAGTGTAACAAAGCAAGTTCTAATAGTAAAATTGGAGTAAATATAACTTTCGGCAACTCTGATAGTTGAATTGATATCACTAAGTAAAGGTGGTGGTTAGTATGTTATAATTTGTGCAACATTGTTTTTATTTTATTGGTCAAGTAGCAAAGTCCCCAAGTGTTTTCGCCAAAAGGCTAAAAAAAAAAAAAATTTTCTTGAAGAAAGAGCTCCCATGTTGTCTGTTATATTTTTCAGAGGAAAATAGAAAAAATACATTTTTCAGCACCAGCATATATTTTATCCAACTGTTCATTTATAAAAGTTTTTTTTCAAATTGTCCCAGCATTTTTGTGAAAAATAAAATTAGGTGCTATTTTGTCTCTGAAGAGATTGTTGCTAAAGCACAACTTAGTACAATTAAATATGGCTACAAAATAACTCAGCTTGGCTTATAACCTCACCCAGTGTTCTTATTTCTAGCTATCAGACGCTTTGTATCCCAGATTAGAGTTTCTGATCTTTATGGTTAAGCAAAAGTTCTACATACAAACAGTGCTAGGATTTTCGTGTAGAGCAGGCTTTAATATTTTCTAAAGAGAAAACATATTGTTGTTTGTTTACAACCAAACTAGATACTGGTCCCACCTTCCAAATATATGTCAGGTGAGAAGATAAATTGTGGATGTTTTTTTTTTTTTTTTTTCATCAACCAATGTCCTTGATTAGTTAACTGTCTGATGGCTTCATGTGTCACATATTGAGATTTTTATGCCTCAGCGCTATTGTGAATGAGTGGGAGGGATAGCAGTTGTGCTCGTTGTATTGCGTGGTCTAATGCAAACTGTGTTATTATGGGCTACATAAGACTGCAGTTACATTCTGTATTTTGAATGCTACCTAGTAACACTGAACGACATTCAAAATCAAAATCAGTTGTCTTCATTTAAGATTTCATTTCTACCTTTCTCCATCATTGCTGCTTTTTATAGCATGTTCTTTCTCTCTAACTACAGAATCCACTGCATAAACACACACCTACTCAGACACGTCATGATCTGCCACACTTCTCATTTCTGCAGAGCTTGCTGGGCTACAGACGGCACTATTGATCTACCTTAGTGATTGATGACAGGGCTTGAGGTGTCTCAGTCACTTAATTGTTATTTGCATATTAGCACTCATCTTCATTTCACCATATTATTGTGCATGAATGTACCCACAAACACTATTTTTTTTGTAGACTCTTCATAGTTTATTAACTGTTGCTACAGAGCTATGAAGGCCATGCAATAAATTAAAAATCAAATGTTTCCACTTTTCTAAATTAAAGTTTTCTTATCTTTTTTGTCTGGTACCATTTATCAAAAATATACACATGGAAATACTGTAACTGTGCCTCACTAAGTTTACCACTGACCTCCTTCGGCCACCTAGCCAAACGACAGACTGATGGGATAGATTTATCTAACATAACCTTCTTTTGTGGAAAACTTTTAATTGGAAGGATCAGTGTGGCAACAAATACATAAAAATACTAGTATCTTAATATAAAACTTGGTTCCTCTTGCGCCCAAACTATAAATCATAGTTTTAAGCTATTTCCTTAAGAACTACTTCTATTTCCAAGCAGTAGATCTATTATATTTCTCTATTTTATATTGTATTTTGCATCAGAGGATAGAGTTTACAGTCGTCCTTTGTATGCACATATTAATTGTCGTTACAAAATTTGCATTTCAAAAAAGAAATCTTTAATTTTATTCATATAGATTGCAGCCTCATAGACATGGCTGGCTAGAAAGTCAAGTTGTATGTCAATATTGACCTTTCCGGCTTTTTCTTAGCTTTTAATCCTTGACTTCAGGCCACCCAGGGCGTGGCATGGATCAACTCATCAAACAGCTCCCTATTGCTTCAACTTTCTCTCTCCCTGCTTTCCTCTCTTTTCATGCCTCCTTTATCCCTCACATCTCACTGACTGATGTTGGATTCCCCCCACCTCCCTCTATACTGTATCACCCTCTCACCCACAGTCTGTCTTCTTCTCTCTCTGTTTCTTTGATAAAAAACATCTGTTTTTAAGTATAACAGCAAAATAGTCTTTTTGTGCGTGGGAGTTCGCCCAACATGTGTTTTGTGGACTTGGAGAAGGCGCTCGACCGTGTCCCTCGGGGAGTCCTGTGGGGGGTGCTCCGGGAGTATGGGGTACCAGGCCCTTTGATAAGGGCTGTTAGGTCCCTGTATGACCGGTGTCAGAGTTTGGTTTGCATTACCATCAGTAAGCTGGACTCGTTTCCAGTGAGAGTTGGACTCCGCCAAGGTTGCCCTTTGTTATTCATTCTGTTCATAACATTTATGGACAGGATTTTTAGGCGCAGCCAAGGTGTTGAGGGGGTCCGTTTTGGTGACTTCAGGATCAGGTCGCCGCTTTTTTTCAGATGATGTGGTCCTGTTGGCTTCATCTGAACGTGATCTACAGCTTTCGCTGGAGTGGTCCGCAGCTGAGTGTAAAGTGGCTGGGATGAGGATCAGCACCTTCAAATCCGAGACCATGGTCTTGAGCCGGAAAAGGTTAGGGTGCCTTCTTCAGGTCGGTGATGGGATGCTTCCTCAAGTGGAGGAGTTCAAGTATCTGGGGGTCTTGTTCACGAATGAGGGAAAAATGGAGCGGGAGATCAATAGGTGGATTGGTAAGGCGTCTGCAGTTATGTGGGCGCTGTAACGGTCTGTCGTGGTAAAGAAAGAGCTGAGCCAAAAGGCAAAGCTCTCGATTTACCGGTCGATCTACGTTCCTACCCTCATCTATGGTCACGAACTTTGGGTGATGACCCAAGTGGCCCAAGTGGCCGAGGAGAGGGAAGTCTGGGTCTCTCTGCTTAGGCTACTGCCCCCGCGACCCAGTCATAGTTAGGAATCAATCATAGTTAGGATTAATCGTGATTAATTCACAGCAACCCTGTGATTAAATAGAATAAAATTTGCAATAATTTGACAGTCCTAAAACATATATCTATGGTAGGTAGATATGCTGGTTGGTTAGTTTAAACCAGGTCAAATCATTTTCAATGGCCAAAGGTCAAAGGCATCATTACCTGACAAAATAAATGTTCAGATATAATCCAAGATTTATTTCCCCAAGTTATTAAACAAAGTTAAAATGAGGAAGTGATGACAGACTTATGTAAAAACCGCAAAGGTCATCAACCACCATAAAATTGTAACTTTTTTTTTCTTCTAATTACTAACTCAAGGTCAGAGCTCTAGAACAGAAGAGAAGCTGGGATTTTTAATAACCTTAAATGTAACTCAAACCCCCTTCAGTCTCTGAGCAATGTGGGTTTGTTACAGAGACATTCCTGACATTTCCAAGTCCTAAAAACAATTGTCATGCTTCTTAATCCTTATTTCTAGCTTCAACTTTAAAGTAAGATCTGTTCAGTATACCTCTGAGTTGAAATGTTATAACTATTAAATTGTTACTTTTTAAATTGGGGTTAAATTCCGGTTTTCTTCATAATTTTTCTACTTTCAATTTTTCTGAAAATAGAACACATCAGGTCCAACCAGTATGTAAATAGTGTGTTGTAATGAAATAGTAGTATAATGAAGCATATATTGTTAGAACAATAGAGTGATGTAGCTGTATCTTTTGCCTGTGTCAGCTCTATACTTTTGTAAAAATCCCAGTTACCTAGTTGTTGCTGAATACACCATTATTGACAGTTTAGATAGGTGAAATAAGTAGGCAGCATTATGTAAATATAGCTTTTAAAAGTTTAAAGGAAGCCAAAATAAATTGATAAAAGACCATTGAATCATAACCAAGCCCTATTGATTGGTAGGGTATGCAGTATTTGTATTTAAATATGGTGGTTTTAAGGATTTTGGCCATTAAAACCTAATTGCCATTGACATGAAGTCTAAGAAATTAATTATCTGAACAGCAACATCTGTTGTTAACAAGGAAACAAAACATACGCATAGAAAAAGGCAATAATAATTATAATATTTTAAGTTTTCATAGATAAAGTATTTTAATGGTATCTTACATTAATTTACTGTTGTTGTGATTTGTGGACGTAAGCAGAAAGATAAAATAAAACATATACTAAAATAAGTGGTTACTTTTATTTGCTCATTGAGATGATATTGAACTTGTTCCACTCTTTTAGAGACTAACACAAATATGACACAATGAATATGTCCAGTGAGTCAGGATGTCTAATGAAGTAGCAAGCCTGTAGTTTGCTGCTTATCAGACATATTGTTTTTATCTTTCCAAAAATAGTTTTAAAACAGAGTTACTATTATAGTGATTGATTGCTCATATGTAGTTTTTACAGTGTCGTTGATTTGTTTTTAAGACCAGAAATTAGGAATGTCCCGATCTCGAGATGAAATCGGGCCGATATTTTAATATTTTTTCAGTGATCCAAGATCGGCTATATGGGCTGACGAGTATTGCCTATTTTTGCTATAGTATCTCGTAGTTACTTTGACAATAATTGCTCAGTATTCAAACCTCCGTAGCAGTGCAAACCAAACGTGTCTTTTAAGTTGTTGTTTTCATTTGGTTCAACATCTCCAGAAATGTTAGTTATTATTAAATTCCTCTGCCACTCTGGTATTCACTCAAAAATATGGAGTGGATGCGATCCCATGCCATTGTATAGCCTGCCAGAAATGCTTTTCTTTATAATCCTGTACCAAGTAAGTGTTTTTTTTTTCTTTTGTCTGAAATATTAAGCTCAAACTGACCTTTATTTCTCTGTAAGATTTTGATTTCTTGGGATTACCAACAATAATTGTAATGCTTATAAATCCAACTAGTCTTTTGAAAAGTTGACTTGCTAAAAATATATTTCAGTTTCATAAATTTAAATTCTAAAGACAAAATATCAGATCAGGACTTGAAATTGGATCGGATTTGAGGTTAAAAGATCAGATCGGGAGCGGAGGTCTAAAATGCTCATTGGGAAATCCTTAACAGATATATTTTTCAAACAGCCAGTCTTCTTTTATTGAACACAAGGAAAGCGTATAGCAAACATTGCTTGATCACCATACTAGCTATGCACAGGAACAGGCAGCACTTTAAGACATGGGAGATAAAGCCCTGTCTCTTTGGCCATGGTTCATTGTTTTTTTTTGTCATAGGAAGTGAGTAATGCCTTCTTACTAAATGGACATTATAAGAACACATGATTGTATACTGCTGGAGGCCATTGATGCTGAAGTTGGGGTCTGAGTTGTATATTCATATTTAGCACTGAGTTCCTTTGATTAAATTCTAAAAGAACATCTGTTTAGACCTGCCTTGGATTAATTGATTAATAATAGCTGGAATAGCATAATGGTAGCATCACATTTCAATGTTTCAATGTTCTTATGTTGTAGATGTTGTTTTTTTTGTTTTTATTGTTGTTTTATTGCTGCTTTTATTTATTTTCCTGTTAACCCAAAGCATGTTGAATTGCCTTGTTGCTGAAATTGTGCGATACAAATAAATTTGCCTTGCCTAGCACTGTATTTAGGGTGTATTTTTTTTTTTGTGCAAAATCAAAAATATTTAGAATTGTAAGGCCTTACTGCATTGAACTTCAGTGATTTGTGGAACTTTTGTCCTCTTTGTGAGAACACTTTTTTGATATCAGCACCACCTTAGACTGACATAACCATGAAATCCAGACTTCATAGAAAAGTTAAACTGAGACTGGATTATCCTACAGCAATCAAAGAATAATAAAAAAAAGATTTTGATTAGGAAATCATTTAATTTATATGTAACAAATTAAAAATTGGTATTAGGGGCCGAAAAGAGGCTTGTTTATTGATCAGTCTGCTCAGGAGCTGTCACTATGTATAGAGCTGAACTACTCTCAGCAAAAGTAAATATCCAAATGTTTTCTCTACCATCTCATTAAAAATACTTTCAACAGTAGATGTTATATGATAAAAAAAAGCAATAATTCTACATTTTAGTTCATCTGATAACTCTAGTCAGTTATGACAGCTGGAATTCATTTAATTGTAAACCCAAAGCTTTTGTCATCCTCAAAAAAGTATTTTCACCCCATTAGCAGTTTGGAATTCACCAGATAAGCCTGAATTTGCTGGTTGGTGAAAGTATGCTATACAAAAAAAATGCCTTGCCTTGATGCTGATTGGTTAGTCCTTAACTTAATAATTACATATGTGATGAGGACTGGACATCTTACTCTGATTAAAGTACATCTATTTATTTGTGTTTTACAATACACTGATTTCTTTATCAAGAGATGTACCTTAAACCTCTTTGGAGTTGGATAAAACTTTTACTGCTGCGATAGGCATCACTGTTTGTAGATTTATAAGCACAGGCCTGCACACATGTGCATATGTTTCTGCCAATTTCTCTTTACCAACTGTTCTTCTCACCAAGCCCTGGCAAAGTAGCCATCTATCACAGATGTAGCAAGCCACCCATATCTGCTGAAGCAACACTAACACATACACTAATACACAAAGTGATGATGCTGTACGTTTGTGTGGGTGTTTGTGTTTGCTTGTGCAGTTTCTCCATCTCCCTCTCATCTCCTCCCCGCATCAATTACTGTCCACCTTCTAATGGTGGTGAAAAAACAGACTCATTAAGGCGCCTCATTCTGCCAACAATAGAGCCAAGTGAAGCCACAGCTCGGAGGGATAAGAAAAACTTGGTAATAAAACAGAAAGATTAAGTTGTAGAGTTGGGATGGCGTGTGACAGTTCGGGAAAATTACAGCTGGGCTTCAACAGAGTTTTAGTTAGAGAAAGAAAAGAAGGGGAGGGGGCATAAAAAGCTGATCTGACAGAAGGAGGGAGGAAGGATTCCTGGATGGCATTGAAGTGTATGTCTTAAACGTGGATGATAGTTTTAGCTAGACACCCTATGTAGTGAATAGATAAACTGGCCAGATTGCCTTGTTCTTTGCCTTTCCAAAGGCATTCCATCTTTCTGGCCAAAACTCAAAAGATCCACATGTACCAACCACTGCCACCCCTTTATTTCTCCCCTGTTGTCTTTTTTGTTGTTTTGTCTTTTCTCCATCCATCAAAGATTTGTGGAGAACTTATTTGAGTTACTTGTTTTTCATGCAGACAAGGGATAGTCAGTACTTGCCCTGACTGATAACTATGCAGAACATAAAAAGGGAATATTTTCTTAATAAATGCTTAATATTGTATTGCTTCCAGGGTGGTCTGATAACAACACTCTTTAGTGTCGAAGTAACTTCTGAAGCTATTTTTTAGTAAGGGTTTTAAAAAAAAGTCTTAGGAAGGACAAAACTGTAAGAAGCTATTTCAAGGGAAATTATAGAATGCCCCTCTTGGGAACAGTCTGTCAAATTGGTGTAGAGGCATTATGATCCAGGGTCGGTCATTATCAGATATCTGGCAGGCTAAATGGATCACCACAGAGTTCCTCTGTTCTTTGCTTTTGACGTTTGATTCACATTCCCTCATGGAGTACATTAAACCTGAAAATATAGAGAGCCTTTTTGGAAATCCTAGTTAAGGTAAGGGTCTACATTGGGAGGACTGCTTTTTTTCAGTCAGTTATGCTGTACTATAAGATATATGTAGGGCGAAATGGCTCTAGTTTCCTACCATCATAAACATAATATGATAAACAATATGTTAGCTCAAACGTGTACTATATGATTTGGTCAGATACAGCTAAAGATTTGTTATACGGTGGGCCGGTTTCTCTTCCAAAGACCCAGGGACGATTGTCATAAGTCATGACATCATTAATTCTACCAAGACTTTTCATCTGTAGGCTTTACTTGCAAACAAACAGAAAATTAATCTTGATTTGACAGGCAGCTACTTTTATTGCCAAGCCAATGATGGCTTATACAGAACAAATACAAAGTAAAGCATATTGAATAATAGTAATTGATCCGGGTTGATACTGTTAAGAGATATTTATATATATTTTTTATTAGAACAGGATACATCCACTGTTTTTAAATGAAGAACTACAAATAAAAAACAGTTGTAAAAAGCATCTGTAAAAAAATGTGTACAGTAAATAAAACCCAATTAGGTTTGACCACTTGCTATATAATATGATTATATATGTCTCAATCTAAGCTGATCCTAAGTGTAAAAAAATAGATTTAAGAATTCATATTTCCAACCTTTGATAAATTTCAGTTTTATCTCAAACAAGCCCACTGAAATCCAACCAGTCTAAATATTTTAGTTTTAACTCCAAACTGAAATGCAACCCAGAATATTTTGGTGGAAAAAACAGCTTAGTTAAGCAGTTAATTATAAACTTCCAATCAGAAAACAAGTTCATTGAGGAGGATAAACTAACATATGACTTTGTCCATGTATTAAAAACACTGCTGATGATAATAATTCAAAATAGGGCCTAACCAACACAGAAAGTACAGTCCCTTTATATACCTAAATTTTCCAGAAAACCTGTGGGCTGAACTGAAGAGATGAAAGCATGAGACAGAACCCAGGAATCATCTAAGATCCCTCTCTCTGCATGCTCCAAGTCTGACAAATGTTACTAAGGATGACAGTGCTTTCACAAAAAATGAATTTTCTTCATTTTCAATCACTGTCTTCGCAATTTTGTTTAAAAAGGATTTCTTCTCATTTTTCCCCAGTATATAAATCTTTCCATCCAGTCCATATCCATGCCCCTTATCCTCGAAGGGTCACGGGGGCCTGGTGCATATCTCCAGCGGTCATCGGGCGAGAGCCAGGGTGCACCCTGGTCAAGTTGCTAGTCCATTGCACTGTAAATAAATATATTCAAACTAAAAACTGACACACATCTGTGTCATGGCTGCGATGGACTGGCATACTTTCCATCGCAGCAACGGTGTACCCCACCTCTTGCCCGATGACCATTGCTCCTCAAGACTCTTTGAGGATACGGAACGGTACAGATAATGGATGGCTGGATCTGTGTCATGGGTGCCAGTAAATTTGGCCGACACTTTACAGTATGTGTGTGTGTAGATCAATAAACACTAATCTTGAAGTTTGGCTTCAGGCTGAGTTTCACCCGTGGTGGACGGAAGCATTTATTGCAGGATTAACCACTGTTAAAGCCCCTGTGTCGGAGGCCGCTGAACTCTGTGCTTTTCATTGTGGCCATACAGTCCTGTGTATGTGTGTTTTGTGTATAGATGTGTACAGTGGATGTGTCTTGGCCTGGCAGTGGGGATGTGCAGACATGTCTGGTGGTTGCAGATTAGCACAGAGAATGAAAACAATGGACAACCCCTGAGAAAAGAGAGGCAAAACAGTTGGGAAGAAAGAGAGAGGAGAAAAATGGGCAAAGGATGAAGGCGAGAGAGGAGAGATATTACAAAGTGACTTGATGAATAAGGTAGGCATTAAATGGGAATGAAATGTAGAGGCTTTTCAGTAGAAAAAAGATTAGAAAAGGTGTGATGAAATTTGCAAATGGGAAAAATGGAAATTCAAAGAGGAACCCCATTCATAAGAAAAACAAGCAGAGCTTCGGACACAAATGTGGGTACCAGATTGTGTATTAGAAGGAGAAGGATGGGTAGATAAAAGACTGGAGATTTAGCATCAGCTATCTGTGAGGAAGCAGTGACAGTGCCTGGGGCTTCCCTTCTTCTCTTTCAGTGGCATACCAACCAAAGCCGCCTGTTAATTCCTCAGGATCACACATGCTCATCGCTTTTCTGCATGCATGCACACGCAGATGTCTGCTTGAACATTCATAAGTTTGCAGTATGAAGCTGTGCATGTGTGATACATTTGTATTTTGTACAATTGGGATACATACACAAAAACACACAGAGACCTGGTTGCCACCTTTCATCAGAGTTGTCCCCATTGTTCCCTGTTCTGTTCCATGTATGGCCAGCAGTTGTCAAGTTCCAGGAAAACTTGGCTGGCGCTGAGCTGTTGGCAATGGACCAGGCTGTCATTGTGTCAAACACACACACTCACTTCAAACCCTGCGATCAAACACCATGCAAGCACACAAACAAACACTTTAGTACATGCATCAGTTTTCTGTCAGGCTGACAGAGTACTGCTAGCCTTACACCCACAGTATGGTAAAAGCCACTGGCCTTCATCAAACCCTTTAAACAAACTTGGCCACTGTCATAAAGGGTTTGTTTTAATAAGTCAGGTTAAGTAATTTGATCTCCTGTTAAAAATGCAAATAAATCTACCATCATAGTTTTACATATACTCCTCATTATTATAGTAACTTTGGGCTTTGAGTGATCATTTTTATTCATCCTCTGCTCAAAGTGGAATGATAATACACCACTGATTTCTAAAAACAAGAGTTGAGTACACATTTTTAAATGTGTTTTTGATTTCCTCTAATCCCTCTAGGTTCAAATGTTATACATATCAGCTCAGACATACATTCAAAACCAGTTTTGATGCATTTGTTGGGTTATTTCCCTGTTGAAACCTAAAGTTTGTTTCATCTTCAAACAATCTACTTGTTAATTTTAGAGGAAGTTGAAGGATTTATTTTTTTTTCTCTTTTATCATTCCACCCACTCTTTTCAATGCACCAGTAGCACTGCCAGCAATACATCCCTTTAGCAGTGTTCTTAGATTTTATAGTCTAACCTTGCCTTAAAACCTTACACATTTTGCACATTTTGTCTCAAAGATCCTTACAACCTCAAACAATCATTCATTTTTGTAACTACCGGTTACCGGTAGTTACCGATTAGACCGGTTCACCGGTCTAATCTGACCACAAAGCGGAACAAGACGACTGTTAGCTTGTCTATGTGGGGAGAAGATAATGTCAGTCGTGCTTGAAGGTGTTGAAGTTGAAACAGAGGTTATTACACTTTTAATTCATATTGATGCAAAACTCAATTGGATGCAATATATTGCAGTTTGTGATAAGCTTGAACTGATGTGAACATTAAGCTTCTCCATAACATGCTGACCAGTTTGTTTTTAACAGAGGGGATGTTTAAAACATTCACACAAAATGCAAGATGTAAAACACCAATTGAAAGGATAAAATAGACTATCATGAATTATGCTGACCTCAACCATGTTCTAATGTATTGACCACATCGGAAAGCCAGATTTGTTCCAAGAAACTAAGTGGTTTCAATAAACTCAACCACTTTTTTTTACTCTTTAAATATTCTGTCAGAGTTATAGGAGAAGCTTGTTGATGGCTACAAATATGTGTAGTTATTCTGCAACTTGCTATAGGACATTAGACCAAATATTAGTTGGCCTGTAATTATAATTTTTTGGTGTGGATACAAAATGTGCATTGATTTTAAATGTAGTTTTCAAAACTCATTTAAATTTTTCAGTGATGAGCGTATAGCTGGTGCTTTAGGTTTATTACACTATGTGGCATCTAGTAAGCTTCAATTTTTTGTTTCTCTAGTTTGCTGTTTTTCACTCAATAACAAATCACATAAACTGTGTAGCGTGGAGCTGAAGCTTCCTCACTTCTGACTTGCCGCCCACATCATCAAGTTTGTGTGAGCAGTTTAATCCTCAAGTACTTTCGGTAAAAACCAATCTGCCTTGGTCTTGATAGAAATACAGTAGGGAAGACTTGTTTTAGCTGGCCCTGAGACAAATGGGTAAAGCATGGATGAAATTCCTGTGCTGTTGTAAAGGAAATAGAAGCTTTTAAATCTAAACACTGCAGCTCCTTGGATGTATGTTTCTTCTAAAACATCCACATTTCTTTACTCTGCAGGTTTTAAAAATGATTCAACTCTTAATCTGGATTTTCTTGCTCTTAAAAAAGACATACAAGGACTGATGTTTCAAAGTTGAAATTGTTTATCCTTTTTATGGTGGAAAGGCTAAGAGGCTCTGCATAGTAGAAGCCCCACTGTTGGTGAGTGAATATATGAAAGCATTGCAGAAATTAGATTTTGCTGAATAGCTTTATGACAGAAACTAGACAACCAAAGTCAAAATAGTTGCAGTTAACAGTGACAGTCAAACGTTATTCATATTTACGTTACTCTTTGCCAGTGGTTTTTCTTAATACAGTCATAAAATGAAACTGGTTAGTTAATTCTTACTTTTGACCATTTATAGTAAGAAGTAGTTCTCTTTAGATCTGATTTTTGGATGGATTACTGCCAATCTTGTGAAAGTTGAACTAGTTATAAGGTCAGTTAAGACAGCAGAGGACTGGATTGATTGATAATTGTAGTTTACTGCCTTATAAATGAACCCAGTACTGAACCCAGTAAGGTTTGAGTTTTGGCTGAAAGGGCCACTATTTAAAAAAGCTATGTGGGATTATATTAGGTCAAAAGTGAGGATGATGTCATTATACTTACTTTTAAAGAGAGTCGAAAGACATATGTGTTTAGCACTTAATGTTTATAGTATAATATTATAGAGAATTTAACTTACATACCAACACACAACAGTCAGCACCCTCAAAGTTGAATTGAAAAGTTGAATTCAAAGTTGACTTGCAAAAATCATCACTTCTGAACACATTTGAATTTGAACACGTCGTTGCACCCTGGTTATTACTTTACTTATAGTCACATTTAAGCAGAGATAGCACAGGTAAGAGTTGGTAGTCATAAAAAATGTAAAAGAAGTCCTGCTTTATCTTTTGGAAACTGTGCAGTGAAAAGCTTTTTCTCATCGTCACTGTTGTTTGCATGTTCTGTGGCTTTTCTTTCTGTGAGGCTCTTGCTGGAGAGCACTCAGGAAGGTTCTTCAAATAGCTTGCTTGATGGACTGATTGTGAACAGCCGGAAAGTGTGATAGAGAAGAAACAGAGGGCTTCAGCTTATTGTTGTCCTGAAGCAAAAGTGAACTGAATTTAGCTAATGTTTGTTAATATTGGGCACATTGTTTTACAATTCAAATTTTACTGTCAACAAAAAAAAAAAAAAGAAAGGTAACCCTTGAGATTGTAAAAAGTTTGTATTGCTCGTGCATCAAGAGGCAGAGAAGTTATTTTCTTTCCAGAATAGGACACAAACAGTTCCTTAAAAGAGAAATGGGGGATGAAAGACAGCTGTGGAAAAATCCATGACAATTTAAATTGTCCTTGTAATTACTGGGCTTAGCAGAGATGTCACTCCTAGTAAGTTGGATACAAAGTAAGAGTGTGAGACAGTTTGGGGAAAACATTTTTTATGGAAGAAGAGTTTGTCATTGAACTAATTTCCTTAAAGAAAAAACAGTTCATATCTGATCAACTCTGATAAAAAGAGTTAGAGGCTGCAGACAAGATGGAAGAACATGAAGATCAGTTGAATGGGTAGAACTTTATCTCCTTTCAAAAATAGAGTTTGTTCTGGGTTTAGGAAAAACAATAAGCAAATGAAAGAAGCTATAGATTGATAAATGTCTTTAATAAGTCTTCAATGATCTTAGAATTAGACAAGTTTTTGTCACAAGTATAAACAAATATTTGTTTCAAATTATGCTTGTTGAAGAGCAAAGATGACTGCAGTCAGTGACTCAATAAAATTGACTGGGTTACCTTGGAAAAAAGACTGATCATGACCGTTTTATTTCAGAATTAGGACAAATTTGACACTATGTATGTGCCTGACATTACATTTACCTGTATGATGGAATTGAATTGATTTTCTTTGCATGAGTTAGATATCCTTGCGCCGATTCAACACTATATAAGTATTTACCACAAATTACCATTTTGTCTCATCCTGCTTGCATTTGATACACGAGAACAACAATAGCATTTTAATATATAGAAATGTATAAATTTATTGGAATCACATAATAATATTGCCTTACACTACAATATGAGCACATTATGCAAAATTACTGTAATTCATCAGTTTTCAAACCATGCAATAAATATTATCAAGGTAGGGTTTGAACTAACATGAAACTCCTCAGATAAGACCGCCGCCAGTTCAGTACAGAGATATCTACAATTAGTTGATCAACATGCCTCAACTTTACACAGCGAGAGCAAAGAAGGCATTCAATCATTAGGAAAACTCCTGTTGCTTGACTCTCCATACACATTTTATACCAAACGATCATCTACACGGCAGTTTGATGAGTTACAACGACAGAGTTACTATTCAGCCAGCTTAAGCCCTGACAGGGCACTATTTGGCAATGGCATGGCAATCTGACAGCTTACACAGTGCATGCTGTTTTAGCACTCTGTGCAGAGAACAGGTAATAACATTACTGTTAGCCTAAGCGCAGCATCATGGCTTTTACTATAAACAGATGCCCTTAAAGAAATAAAATAATAAACTTGGAACCTACAGGGTAATCAAGCAGCCATTTGTTCAACCAGTAACATGTAAGAAAGTTGAGATAGCTAAGAGCTAGCCAGCAGAGCCAGCTTCCAGAGCCATTTCAAATACCTAACAAGGAAGGGGATGAAAGACCTCAGATATTACCTGCGCGAGTTCAGTATGGGGATATGTACAATTATTTGATCATCATGCCTTGACTTTACACAAGAAGCAAAGTCGGTACACATATATATTAACATCAACATAAATCCAGTGAGGGAAAGTTAGCAGAATCTGTCATTAGACTGGATCCCAGGATCTGGATGTATTTTCCACTGTACCTCAACCATAGACATCGGCGTATTTCGTGAGCTGTAAACCAATGAAATCTTCTGACAACTGTCAGCAAACAGCAATGGTAGTTAGCAAGGATGATCAGTCTTTCTCCCCTCCAGCCAGAAGCTAGGGAGCGGGAGCTTGGGTGCATGATTTCACGTTTCAACGTGTCCATTTCCTCTTCACTTAACTGCAGACCCAACGCAATTTAAGTGTGGTTGAAGTACATTCAGAAGGATGCGGCCATTAAATTAATTTTCCATAGATAAACTGAACAGACAATTTTCCAGCAATACTAAGTATCCCCGCACAGCAGTCACATCACAGACTGAGTTTATAAAAAAAAAGTCTACCACGAATTTTCAACTTTCAGCGCTGGGCTTGGCTGGCAGACAGAGACGCTCTTCACTGGTGAACCCCCCTGTATTTCTGACCTCATGGGAAGGAAAGAAATCCCTTAAAACATTTGAAGGACAAGCTTTCCTGACAGCAGAACTGCTTCGCTTGGATTGGAGTTTAATTACTACCAGGACTGATTGAACAACAACCCTGCTCTAAGTTAGACGATAATTCGATAGCAGTATCTATCGCTCAATAGACATGTGATGCGATTGAAAAAAAAGGTATTGATAAGAAAAGTTGATTAAAAAAAATTGTTTCCCCTCATTTTTCTATTATAGCCTATCGGGTAGCACAATACAACAGTCACTATCTATTCTGAATGAATCATTAACACAGACCCAGGCAACTATGTCAGCCATCCACTCTCTCCTTTAAAACCAAAAAAAGGAACAATTGACTTGAGCTGAAACAGAATTTGTTGATGATCCCTAAGCGAACCATCGCCGTAAAACTAACGTCACCTTGATCAGATGTCACAAGGAGGAATTTGTCCCAGAAAAAGGTTTCAGTAGCTCAGGTAAATGTTGCATCCTGTTTTGAACCAATCCTTGACGCACTAGAATACTAAACGTAGTAATGAAAAACCAAATAAATTACTCCAGTCAGTTGTCTTAAACAGGACTCCTTTATCGATATGCTCTTTTTCTATATCGTTCAGCCCTACTCTAAGTAGGATCAGACCTATTTTTCTTTTATGTGTCTAGGCAGAAACAGGTCAGGTCGATTTAGATATCATTCATTGCTGGTTTGATGTGTTTTCGAATGCTGAAACCGCTGCTGTTCACTTCCGTTCCATCTTTGTGAACTGCTGAATTTGCTGTGTGTTTTAAAACTGGTTATATGTAGAGCAAATACCCTCACAAATATCTCTCTTCTCTTCTTCTTTGATCATATTTTACACAGTATTCGGATCTCTGTCCAGACGCTCCATGCCTGTGGCTGAACCTTCACAACCTTCCATTATTAGCCCCGAGCTAACTCCAGTGCTCTTTTTTTCTCCACCTTTTCCCTTTGTTCACGCCCTCTGGAGTGGGGAATTAGCCCATCCCCATGGGCAGGACTAGACTTTTTAGCATACACCCCTTGTAGATGTAGCACATGAGCCCCTTTTGTTCCAGCTATCAATGCTAAGCCTTAGCTTCTCACGTGGAGAAGCAAACTGCATGTTGTGCTGAGCCACACATTCCCTTTTGACACACACACAAACACACGCACACTCACACACCCACTACTGTACACTTCCCAATGGCCGCTGGCTGCTCTGCTTTGTGACCGCATACCCTGGAGGCCGCCATTGCTCCGCCATTGCTGTAGTACCTCCATTTGGCCGCTAGGCCCCCATTGAAAAGCAAAATTATAATTTTTTAATATTTTCAAAAGAATAAATCCCTTTTAGTTCTCTAATATTTTTAGATAATTCATTCCATTTCTGAGATGCTCTGTAGGCAGCAGATTTTTGCAGGAAGAGTGTGTTTTCCCTTAATTTTATACATTTAATTGAGGTGATGATAAAG
Organism: Apricaphanius iberus; assembly: GCA_028564705.1. Classification (NCBI taxonomy): domain Eukaryota; kingdom Metazoa; phylum Chordata; class Actinopteri; order Cyprinodontiformes; family Aphaniidae; genus Apricaphanius; species Apricaphanius iberus. The sequence goes on from JAPXFQ010000899.1 coordinate 229,910, forward strand.
TACAGTGAATTTCAACAAAATCAGTAGAACATGGACTTCTCAAGATTGCGAGTAATCTTGTTCTAAACAAGCTGCTCCATTAGTAAGTCAGACTCTTGAATATGCTTGCGTGGAGTAGGAGCATTGTATGTAAACTCCACACATTATGTTTATTAATGACAGATAAAAAATATAATTCACAGACATTCTACCCTAATAATAGCCATAGACTTTACTGTCGTTTTATCCTCTTTTGTTGCCAAAGACACGTCGTGAATCCACTATTCTTATTTCTCTTCTCTCTGGATGTGGCACAGTGTAGGGTAAAAAGAGTGGTACACACAGCAATGGACACAAAGTCATCGTTTGAATACTGGTCTTTGTGCCAATGACTTTTATTTTTCAACATTGACCCTAACAGTCGTCCTGTGGTCCATGACTGTGTTGTGGCCTGTATTTCCAAATTTGTTATCTGTTTTTGGAAGGAAAACAGGTGAAACATTTAATGATATCCAAAGGAGCCCATCAACCTGATGTAGAGAATGATTTAACTATTCTTAAAACAAAGTTATTACCATTATTCTGCCTGAAGTATTATCACATTAGATGCAGGCACAACCATAAAAAGCCAGATAAATTGTAACCGCTCTTGAAAACATAGAAGTACTGCATGAAAATAATGCTGCAAACTAAACTGACTGAGCTACTGAACATATCTTGTAAAAGGTTATGTCCTTTGTGTTTCAGAGGTGTTATGTCCTGCTGAGATTAAACACATAAATCTGTATGTAAAGTTATCAACAACAAAGACTATAGATCAGAGTAATATGTGGAATAGAGCATGTCTAATCTAAAGGGTGCAACTGTTTTTTTATGAATGGGAACACCTCAAAGCTATCCTTTACCCCTGCTTTCCACTGGATGCCTAGGTGGTGTGTAACATAATATATGCATTTTTCTTACAATTTCAGCAGCGCATCCCTTCCAACCAAGAGTGTTTTAGATCTGTATCAATCGCGGAAGTATTCCACCCAGCTTGACCCAAGAGACAATGAAATCACTGAAGAATTGCAACTGCATAACTTAAAGTAGGGATGCACCGGTACGATACTGGTATTGGGTATTGGGGCCGATACCATTCTTATGTACTGTATGGTATCGGTTAAAGTTAACCAATATTATGAATCAATAGCTAAAATGTTTAAACTCTGGAATAATGCTAATGAAATATTTATTTTTGACTTGAAATTTCAGTTTTGCAATGATTTTTATCAATACTTTATGTTTTATCTAACTCACCATCATTTGTTGTAACAAGCAGAGAAGAAAATAAAACCTGTCTTCCAATTCATTGAATTTTTTTGTATGGTAGAAGTATCGGTATTGTTACTCTGTATCAGCAGGTACTCCAATCAAATTATTGGTATTGTATCGGTTTGAAAAAATTGGATTATTGCATCCCTAACTTAAAAGTTAGTATAGAAAGAAAAAAAAGTGATTTAATGTTTATAAGTAGCATAAATTCACTCTCCATTCCCAAGACAGCAGATATTTCTGTCCATGTGTTCCCTTTTTTTCATGTTTTCCTTTTAAAAATGTTTACTGGTATCAAATAAATTGGATTATTATCCATTTAATTATTAAATTGTCATCATTCATGATAAAAACTAAGAAATTAGACCCATAGAGCCACTGACGTTAACATTGGTGTCACTGCTAATTATGTTTATTTTGGTTTTTCAAAGTCAGGCTATCATTAATATGTATGTGTGTTTTAGTTTGAAATTTTCCAGATGCTTTACACTGCTCTTATATCTAAATTTCCTATCTGGTTGACCTAAATTGCTGACCTTGAAGCGTTTTGAAAGCTTATAGCGCATAAAAAATTAGACCCGCTGTGTAAATTAAGGAGAGGGCTGCGACAAAATTTTTCTTAGGGTATAGCCTCCTCCTTGTCTTCTCTAAATTCTCCTTCCTGGTCATTTCCTTTCAAAACTTTTTGCCTGATGTCCAGCACCAACATTTTAATCTCTCTGCCTTCGCTCATCTTTTCGCTTCCAAGTCTCCTTCACTGTGTCATCTCTTTACTATAATGGGACCTCTGAGCAACCTTTAAGCTTTTCATTCTTCTTCAGCTGTATATGAGAAACCGAGCACCTATAGTGGCCCGGCTATTTTCAAATAACCTATAAATCATCAAACCTCAGTGTGGCGGAGAGATGACCAACCAGGGCAGAACTATTAGCCCAGCTAAGGCACTCATCATCATCCCTCTTTCTGTCTCTCAGCACCACATTGGCATTCCTTTTGTCTTGTCCTAATTCTCTGTTGCACATCAGTGGCAGTTCTAGTTTTAGAAGATTAAACCAGAGACTCCGCTTTGTGTGCTGAGCATACAAAACAGCATGTTTAAACTATTATTTTATTTAATAGTCTGAATAAAGTTTAATTGTCAAATTAGTCACTTTACTTTGTTCATACAGTATGCTTTAGTCAGAATGTGATGTTGTGCATTTGTCAGCTGTGATATTCCTTTTACTCTTTGGGAAAGATTAATCATAAGTATGTTATACAATGAAAAAATAACACATGTTCTCTGTTTCCAGCTGATTCAGTTAGTTCATTTAAGTTAGCCTGTGATCCAACCCTTTCTACAGTGTAAATAATGCAATGATAATGAAGGAAAAGAGCAAAACAAATTCACAGTGTTATAGTTAGAAATGAATCCAACCCACAGCATCACATTTCAGAGAGTTCAAACAATAGTTATCAGTGGTTGGGTATTAGTTTGACAGCGGTGTGTCTCCTCAGACACAATTGTTGTTGATGTTGCCTTGCAACAAAAAGATCAGGATTTATTGTATTTTCCAGTATATAGAGCACACCTGATTATAAAACACAACAACCTATTTTAGGGGAAAAAACACAAATGTGTACATAAACAAGGCACAAAACAAGGCACACCGGTTTAAAAAAGCCGCAGCTGTTTTAATGTTTAACTACCATATGTAAGGGAAAGTGATTGGTGTTTCGGGAAGCTTTGATTTTATCAACATTCCGACATGGTGGAAACAACTCGGCCATCCTCTCTCTGAGGCCACGTCCACACTAAGCCGGATAATGCCTTAAACCTTTAGTTATGGCATTCCTAAGATGGCGCCGCGGATGGACGCCTCGGTACTTCGCTCCCTAGTACTTGTTACAATTTTACTTTTTTGCGTAGTTTTCTGCACTCCCTCTGCTATTAAAATGAGCAGAGAGGACATCTTACAAATAGGGCTATCCAGTGCCGGACTTTTTTCACCGGTTTTTAATCAACCAGACTACTTTATGGAGATTCTGACTGGAGGAGCAGCAGCGCTCTGTGGATTTAGACGGAGACAACGACGAGGGAAACGAGCTGGTGTGCTCGTTAAACTGCGACAGCGGGGATTACGCACCGCTCTCCCATCCATACACCTGGGGAACGTCCGCTCTCTGCCTAAAAAAATGGATTAATTGCTCCTTCTCCTATCCAAGAACTCCGACTTTCGTCGTTCTGCCGCCTTTTGCTCCACTGAAACCTGGTCCAGTGAACACATCCCGGACAGCGCACTACAGCTGCCGCGCTTCCAGCTGTTCCGAGCGGACCGCTGCGCGGAACTGTCTGGGAAGTCAAAGGGAGGAGGAACGTGTTTCTACATTAACGATGGTTGGTGTACAGATGTCACAGTGTTAAAGAAGACATGCAGCCCTCACCTACAGTCTTTCTTCATAAACTGTAAACCATTTTATTCACCGCGGGAGTTCGCCTCGTTTTTGATGGTCGCTGTATACATTCCACCGCACCGCAGGCGTGCGTAACGGAGGCGTTACATCACCTCGCCGACCAGATCACAGACGTGGAGAAAACTCACCCGGACTCTCTGCTAATCATTCTCGGGGATTTTAATAGAGCAAATCTCAAACTGGAACTGCCTAAATATAGACAACACGTGACGTGTCCCACCAGGGACATGAACACTTTAGACCACTGCTACACCACAATAAAGAATGCATATCGCTCAACAATAAACCATGGTTCACTGCAGAACTGAGACGGCTACGCCAGGACAAGGAGGAGGCCTACAGGAGTGGGGATCGGGACCTGTACAAGCAGGCCAGGAACAAGCTGACAAAGGAGATCAAGGCAGCAAAAAGGAACTACAGTGCAAAGCTGAAGGAGCGTTTTTCTGCCAACGACTCTTCTGCAGTTTGGAAGGGCCTGCAGACCATTAGACCATCCCCCCACCCTGTGGGGAGCCCCCGCCTGGCCGAGGACCTCAATGACTTTTTCTCCAGGTTTGAAACAACTTTCACACCTTCCACCTCCCCCACCATCTCCATCACAAAAGGCCTAGCATCACCCCAAACCATCCCCATACCTGACCCCCTGCCTGCGCTGACGATCTGTGAACAGGATGTGCGCCAACTATTTCAGAGACAGAGGATTAAGAAGGCATCAGGTCCTGATGGAGTGTCTCCGTCCTGTCTGAAAGTCTGTGCTGACCAGCTGGCTCCCATCTTCACTCAGATCTTCAATAACTCCCTGGAGCTGTGTGAGGTCCCCTCCTGCCTCAAACGCTCCACCATCATCCCGGTTCCCAAGAAGTCCCCTGTCACAGGATTAAATGACTACAGACCAGTCGCCCTGACATCTGTGGTCATGAAATCCTTTGAGCGACTGGTGCTGTCCCACCTGAAGGAAATCACGGATCCCCTGCTAGACCCCCTGCAGTTCGCCTATAGAGCAAACAGGTCAGTGGATGACGCAGTCAACATGGCTGTCCACTACATCCTGCAACACCTAGACTCTGCAGGTACCTACGCTTGGGTCCTGTTTGTGGACTTCAGTTCTGCATTCAACACCATCGTCCCAGAGCTCCTCCACCAAAAACTGTCCAAGCTCACCGTGCCTCCCTCGACCTGTCAGTGGATTACCAGTTTCCTGACTGACAGGAGGCAGCAGGTGAAACTGGGTAACTTCATATCCAGCACCCGGTCCCTCAGCATCGGCGCCCCCCAGGGATGTGTTCTCTCCCCACTGCTCTTCTCCCTCTACCCCACTGATTGTACGTCAAGAGACCCTTCTGTGAAACTCCTGAAGTTTGCAGATGACACCACCGTCATTGGACTCATCCGTGACGGCGACGAGTCTGCATACAGAAGGGAGGTGGAACAGCTGGTCCTCTGGTGCAGTCAGAACCACCTGGAGCTAAACCCGCTCAAAACTGTGGAGATGACAGTGGACTTCAGGAAGAGACCCCCATCAACATCTCCTCTCATAATCACCAACAGGCCAGTCCCCACAGTAGAGTCTTTCAGGTTCCTAGGATCCACCATCACACGGGACCTGAAGTGGACCTCCCACATTGACTCTATAAGGAAGAAGGCCCAGCAAAGGCTGTACTTTCTGCGTCAGCTCAGAAAGTTCAACCTGCCTCAGGAACTGCTGACCATATTCTACACAGCAATAGTCCAGTCTGTCCTGACCTCATCCATCTCTGTCTGGTTCGGATCCGCCACCAGGCAAGACAAGGACAGACTGCAGAGAACAGTCAGGTCCTCAGAGAGGATCATATGTACTGATCTTCCCTCCATTGAGGACCTATTCCGGGCCAGGGTCAGGAAGCGGGCCAGAAAAATCACCACTGACCCCTCACACCCTGGCCACAATCTGTTTAGGCTCCTCCCCTCAGGCCGGCGTTACAGAGCGCTGTACGCCAAAACCACCCGACATAAGAACAGTTTCTTCCCCCAGGCTGTCGCTCTGATGAACTCGGAATAGTCACAGAGTCTGAGTCCATTCACATGAACAATAAACAAAAACTCTGCACTGCTGTATATACTTACTGTACAATAACTCTGGTTTGGTGTACATATTATCCTTTATTATTTATTTGTATTTATTTTTTATTCCGTTTTAATTTGACTTATTTAAGTTCTGTACTGGAGAGAAAAGTTGCCGGAGTCAAATTCGTTATATGTGTCATACTTGGCCATTAAAGCTGATTCTGATTCTGATTATTTAGTCTACACCCCCCATCGTCCACACGAACCCGGCGTCGTTTAAGGTCTGTGGCCGGATAACTATTAGCCGGGTAAGAGAGCCGTGTAAATCTTAATTCAACGGCTAAACAAGCCAGTGTGGAAAGCTTCTCCGGATAATGAAAGGAAGTGGCTTCAATGAATGCTGCGTCAATAACGACACTACAGACAAAGACAACAGCGAAGAGTAATAAATCGATCTCGTCGTCTGTCCACACCAAAAACTCTCTCTTCTTCTGAGCAGCTATTGTTCTCTTCGGTTAACGGGACAAGCAGATATGTACTGTGCTGTAGAGCTTCTTGTATATATTATGTAGGCGCATGCCCATTATTTGCACAGGTCGTTATGGGATTGCGCAATCATGGGACCTTAAACGGGGCCTAAATGCTTGTGTTGAGTGGATAACATTAGGCGTCTAACTCCCCTATAACCTTATCGGCTTAGTGTGGACGTAGCCTGAGTGTTCAGCCAATTTTCAAGAAAGACTTCAAGTTCGGGCCATCTGCTTTTATTATATCTGAAAGGTTTTAAAATCTTATTTCATTGAGAGTTTTTCATGCTGTCGTCACCAGTGTGTTGCCATCATTGCTGAAGCCGCTGGTGCTTTATTTCCTTCTTTAAAAGCCAGATTGACTGCCTTCAAGTTAAAAGTGGAATCATATCAATTTCTTTTTTTGTTTTCAGTAATGAAGGTTTGTGCATGAAAACTTGTTTTCGCAAACTGTCTTGCTCTCACAATGTCTGTCTATTCCATGTTTGCTTTCATTGTTTATGCATACTTCCTCCTCTCTCTCTTGCGGCCTCTTAAAGGTACAGTATCCCTTAAGATAAAGGACGTAACATGTACAATCCATAGATCGAGGAGGCCCTCTAGTGGCTGTTTGCTGTAAAATCCACATGGTTCTTTTGGTTCAAAACCAATGGGCGCTGGCTGCTCTGCTTTGTGACCGCATACCATGGAGGCCGCCATTGCTCCTCCATTGCTGTAGTACCTCTATTTGGCCGATAGGCCCCCATTGAAAAGCATTAGACTTTAGACACGTTAAAAAGAACTTTAATGCCTGGTGCCCCATTGTTTTAAACTTTTTATGGCTACATATTCTTCCTGAGATAATGCTGGGCTTATAAAAATAATAGGCACCAGGATGAGATATTTTTTTGAAATCTTGAATAATTAATGAGGGGGCCGAGCCAAGTTTAGCATCAAAGCTAAAGACGCGGGAGCAGAATGGGCGTGATTACGATCCAACTACATGCCCATACACGCCCCGCGAGGACAGAGTCTACATTGAAGACTCTACCCTTTTTAGGAACATACTTCGTCAGAGCTGGGGAGGACGAGTCTGTGAATCTGCCTCTCCATTCTTTGGCCCCTGCTACCACACTCTTGGGCTTGAGTTTTTTTAAAGAAATGCAGCAGAACCACTTAATTATTATTTTTTTAATCTCCAATAAATATTTATAGCAAAAAAAATATGTTTGAAGATTGTTTTGCAGCTTTAAGCCTCCTTTAACTTTTGATAGGATCACAAATTCAGGGCTGACAAAAAATTCTAAAATGTTTAAGCTGCATTCAAAATTATTCTGCTCTTTTCTAATTTAGTAGATTTGTGTTCATTCATGAATAATTCATGTTTAATGAATATTGTTTTACTTTTTAATTATTTTTTGTTTTTATTCAGATAATATTATTTTTACAGACAAAGTATGGGGTTAAAATGAGGGACATTGAGGTAAGGGCAGCCCAGCAGATTGTTATCTTTTTGCTACTTTATTAAAAAATCGAATACCAAGTTTTTTTGGGCACCATTTTGTATAATTTAAATTATCTAATATGTGAATCATGTCCAAAGTGGGAAAGAAATCTGATCCAACATATTTTCTTGTACATCTTTCCGCCTTTGTCACATTGTTACTAATAAATTGATTCCCCCAATATTTATGTTAAATCAGCATGCTAAAATGCTGTAGAACAAATTGCAACTCAAAGTAAATAAGTAAATCAAGTATGTGGGAACCGATTTCTGTTCTATTTGTTGTGTGTGGCACACATCCCAAATCATAAAACTGCCTATAACGTATGTTTTCTAACAAATCCAAAAAAATATTACAACAAAAGTTAATTCAACTATAAAAAATTGGTCAAAACTATTTGTTAACATAATAAAATAAGCTGTCAGTGTGACTGATGTTCTTGTGACAAAAAATGTGTGTAAACCATTGTTATGAAATCAAGCCCACAACTGGCTGACCAGAAAACATTATCAACTAAAATGTAACAGATAACTCATTCAGTAACCTCATTTATATAAATATTTATCCTTCATTTCCTATACAGACTTAAATATTCTAATGTGTAACAGTAATAGTGGAACTTATTTAGGGCTTCAGTAAAATAAAACTCAGTCTTAGTCTCCAAAACGATTTTTGAAAGTTCCAGGCTGGAAGCTATACCACAAAACCTACTGAAAGTATAAGTAATAACCAGTATAAGAAACAAATTACAAACCTCACGTATCTTCCTCAGCTCATTTCTTCATCATTTCTCCTTTTGCTTTGAAACTGTAAATCCAATGTGTACTGTATAAGCCTGAAGATGAGTTCAGAGTGGGAATTTTTCCAGCTGCAGGATGAACAAGATTTGCATTATGTTCACGTATTCCACAACGACAAAAACCACAGGGGGCCTCACAGGTGGAATATAGTCCTTTAATCCAATTTTAATTATTCTATCCTGTCACTCAGAATATTTTTTTCACATTTTGTCCACAGAGTCTTTGGTATTGTTAGAAAAAGAGCTACAGAAACTCAATAAATAGGGACATTTTGATTGGCCTCACTTACCTTTGTGTCAGGAAGGAGACTGACAGTGGACAAGTTTTAATAAAGTCAAATAGAAAAGTCACCAATGTACGGTAGTCTTTGAAATAGTTATAGTATTTTGATAGGGGAGAGCAGGGCTTGTTGTCTCACTTTTTGCTCTACTGTATATTGCTCATCATCCAAACATTTTTTTAAGATATTTGTAGATTAAATGAAAGCCGGGGATCTTGGCTTGAATTGAACTCACCTTTTGTTTTTATGATTTATTATGATAAAAGGTTATTTACCTTTCAAAGACCCACCCACTTTGATAACCTGCCCTATGTGAGGATTGGTTGTCCCTATTAATATGAATAGGGTTTTTGCTTAAGAATTAACCTTGTGTGAAATTATGTAATTTTTTAATTTAATTTTATTTAAACAACAGAAAAATACATTTTGGTTTAGAATTAAGTAATAATCAATGTTCCTTGTTTTCAATTAATAAAATTTAGCAGAGAAATGTATTAATCTGGTAGCCTATTATAAAAGTGCACAAAGCCAAAGGTCACATGTGACAACCAACCCCTGGAGGAGTGAGACCTCCAGCCCAAGTAACCATCCATACATCCATCCATCCATTTTCTAAAACGCTTAATCCTCAAGGGGTCGTGGGGGGACTGGTGCCTATCTCCAGCTGTCAATGGGCGAGAGGCGGGGTACACCCTGGACAGGTCGACAGTCCACCACAGCCCAAGTAACCACTTGACGTAAAATTTTAGCTAGCTGCACATGAGTATAGCTATTTTAATAATATTGAGATGAAAGCAAAGCTCTCATTTTGGGATTTTGATTAATTGTTGCGCTTTTAAAGGCTGACAACTTAGAAACTTTTATTTTTTAAAATAGCAACAGGAAAAATTACACTGACACACAAAAATTTGAAAATGTATCCTAACCTCAGCGTTGTGTGTTCAAACCATAAGCAGGTTAGTGCAAAGTGACCAGATTAATAAGCCAAATATTTGATATCAAAATCAAACCACAGTGCCATTTGGTATTTCTGCATTGTTACAAATAACCCATGGGATAACCAGCCCGAGTTCCAAAACTATAAAAAAACTTGCATGCAAATTTACCAAGCTAATTTCTGGATGCTAAGACGGTGCAAAGTCAAGTTTTCCTGTTCTATTAATTTGGAAACTAAGCAAAAAAAACGGTAGATCTATTCCCACCATTGCTCTACCAAGAAAATAGCATTTCTCCCTGCTGACACACCATTGTAATTTGCATTCAACTATCTTATGTTTAATTTAAGGTCACATTTGCCTATGTTTCATCGATTTTAGTCTATTTGATTGTATCGCTACATTATTTTATATTTCTGTAAAAGTGGATGCGAACTGGACCAATTTTTCTTGTAAAGTGCATTAAGATATTTGTTGTAAATTGGCACTGTACACAGAAATCAGTTGAACTGAATCAAGTTGAAACAGTTTGTCCACATATAAATAAGCCCGTATGTACACACTCAGGGCTAAAGTTCACAGTGTTCATTTATGTAGCTTACGGCCAGAAAAAGAACCATCACATTTTCTCTATCTGCTTGTGTCAAACAGATAGAGAAAGTACCATGTGCTAAAAGGTGGTGCTTTTTGACAATTTAGAAAAAAAACTGCATGCATTCTTCTTGCCTTAAGGGAAAAACAGAGAACACTATACGATGTGGAATCTGTCCTATCCTTCAAATAAGTGTGCCTGATATTTTTGCCTATGATTTCTTAAATAAAACAAGTTGCCCAAACTGGATTAAAATGTGTTTTGATAAACTATCAAATATCCATTCCGTGGTATACATTTGCAAAATATAATTCCACATCACTAATTTAAAGACACCTTTCCAAACATGATTACTTTTATCATAATTCTAGATGGAGTTTAAAAAAAATTTGTGGACTAGTTTGAGCTAATCATTTATTCTAATAAAAAATATTACGCAAAAAAGGGTTTGATAGGATGTGTTTATTCCACCATATCATCGGTACCCATACCCTGGGTGGGGATGGCAAAAGGGCTGACCAGGGTGCCTGAGGGATTGGGAAGGATCTGGCTGGAAAAAGATGATCCTTCCACTCGCTATGTCCAGCTGGGGAAACCCCGTCCCTTCGGGTGAAAAGAAGGAAGGCTTGATTTTCGGTGCAGAGCCCTCCCGGGATTGGCAGAGTGAGAGCAATGCCCAGGACTGGACTTGGGTTGGAACACTTGGTGATAAATAAGGGGAAAAATATTAAATATAAAAATATATATGTAAAAAAAGGGGTTTGAAATTTTGCAATTGATGGACGTTTTTTAAGTACATGTTTTTTACAGAGTCCAAATTATGAATCTAATGCAACTTGACCAACAAATTATATGGCCGAAATTACTACACTCATTTTTGAAAGAAAACAAAGGATCATTGCCTATTATGTAAGAAGTCACATTGTCTTAATGAAAAGAATCTGCCCACAACTAACACACAGACTAAAAGCTATAAGAGAAGTGCCTAAATAAAACTACATTTTGGGAGTACAAAGGATGCTTTTCTATTTAAGACTGTTGCCTTATTTTAACATTGCTGAGCTGTGTATATGCCACTCATTGTTTTTAAATGGTTCACGGAAACCTGTCCCACTATGAGAACACCAAGATGTATTGCACCAGTCAACTCCCAGATAAATTACACTCCGTCACGTTGATGCATTGCCTTCATTTACCAGTTTGCTAAATGTGTTATGTGGTTACTTATTGCTATTCAGTGTTACTACATGTCTCACCATATGATGGCTGTTTTATTAAGCGACAATACTAAAGTAGAGTTTTCCTTGTCTAACTAATCCTTGTGGAGTTGGAGGACAGGGAATTATAATGCCAACCTGTTATTGAGCTATAACACGTTGCATCCTTTTATCCATTTCCTATTCAATGAATTTCCATTCCATAAAAAAAGATAATCAATAAAGTAGCAACATCTTGTAAGATAATTTCATCCAGTGCAACTAAAACCAGATATTGTATCTATTGTTCCGCTTGTGTTTTTAATCTCCTTATTTCCCTTGGACTCCTCCACAAGTCACACAGTTCAGTATGTTTTAATGAGATTTTATGTGATTTACCAATACAATACAATGCATGATAATGATGTCAACGAATTTACATATTTTTCACTTAGTTTTTTAACCTATGATATTAAAAGTGGAGTGCATATTTATTCATTCTTCCAAATCAATCATTTTTAAAAACATATTTTTTGCCAAACAAGTCTTTATTATTTCTCTACCAGCCTCACACATTTAGAGACAGACTTTTTTGTGTTAATCTTTCTGGGTAAAAAAGCTCCATCCCAGTCAGATTGGAATTTATTGGCTTTGTTATTCAATTAATTTTCTTTTTCTTTTAGGTTTTTGGTTTTAGACTTAGGCAATAAAAGAATGTACGGATACTTTTGAATATTCCTTGCACCTTTAGTGACATTCTGTTGCAAAACTATCGCTAAATGTTCATCAAGGAGGAGTGAATGCTGCAAGTCAATGAATTGATGCAGCTGCCACATTCCGGGCTCTACCGCAGCAATCCTTCATGCTAAACGAACAATCAACGCCTCAAATGAAAGCAGAGAATCTACTGATTCCAAAGATACATCTGCCAAAACGCTATACCGAAGCACTGCGGAGATATAAGCCAAAGTATAACACAACAAAAAAAATCCCTTTTCAGACTCACAGTTGAAAAAATAGCCTTACCTTTGTTGTTTTGCCGTGTAAAAATTATTTCTTTGGAAAATAAACGCTATTTTCTCATAATTCCATCACTTGTGCACCATTTGAAACCTTCCAGGTGTTTCTATTACAATTATTTGTTTCTATCCAGAGCATAATTTCAACCTCGTAGAAGCCTCGCTTTCCCACGATGCTCTGTTCTCGGCTCCCTGGTTGGCTGTCTCTATTCTCAATCTTGTCTTGCAAGTTTTGGCGTTATTTTATAGGCTTCTATGATTCCAACGACGGTTCACTCATGCAAATTGACCAATCAGCTCCGGGGGTAGGTCTTTGCGTTAAATAGAAGTGTCAGTCGGCAATACAGGCGTCACACACATGAGGGTGCACAACGCACGGACATAACTTTGTTTTGCTACTTTACATGTTTATTGACGATCAAAAACATCAGAAAGATGCCCAAAAGTGTTTATTTTAGATCTACTGAACACTATGTGATATTAAAAGGAAAAATATAACTTTTACATGACAGAAATAGAAATGGCACTGTTTTTGCCGAACGGTGCCAAACTGGACACCTCGCCTGATTTGCCTGTACTAAGACCTCTCTAGTTTTGTCCTGTTTCACATAATCAGTTTCAACTTTTGCAGAGATAATGTCCACATGTTTTATTTACATTTTATTGAGTAATCACTGCCATCCAAGCAATATCCATAGAGTTTTTCAATATAGAACTATGTTTTTTCAGGCGGAGCAAAAAAGAAGTACATTTCTGCTGTGTTCCATCTTCAATTTCTCCTAACCAGTAACAGATAACATGCATAATGACAGATCTATCAATTCTACTCAATGTTACTGTCAGGAAGTCATCGGGCTCAACCTAGATCAGCCGTGCCTGATGAACTCCTTACCATTCATTGGGTGGATCCTTTTCTCCTCACAGTACAAAGCACCTCTCCACTCACCTTACATCGCTCCGTCATCGTCTTTGCCTTGACGTAGAGCTCTCGTTTGGCTTCCACTGGATCCAAGCCTTTATCTAAACCCTACGCTCCGGACTCACGGTTCAGGGTTCCCAGCCTCAGACTCTCTGTTTCCAGCGCACCCAGCGCAACCCACTCCGCGGGTCTTCCTCTGATCACCTCCTGCCTCCAGCAGTCTTTCACCGTCTGCGTCTGGAACGCGCAGCTATTCACGAGAGGCTGCTCCCGTCCATCTGCAGCCTGACAGTTTCCTTTACAATGACACCAAAATGGTTCAAATACTCCTTTTGGTTGCTGAAATATGCACATTTTTCATGGGTAAGCATTTTTCGAGTATTAAGCTTCATAATAAGCCTAGGGTTTAACAGGTTTTAAAGTGCCTGGAGATTACGTATTGTAAATCAGCTCTATATAAATTGAATCGAATTGAATTACACTGAATCTAGTTTTGTTCAATTGAAAAATTCCCAGCAGATATTTTATGAAATGTCTTTAAAGAACTGCTAAGTCTATTCCTTTTTAGCATTTTTATATTCAAAGCATGGGCTGATCCAATATCCATCCATCCATCCATGTTCTGAACCGTTTAATCCTTAAGGGGTCGCGGGGGGGGCTGGTGCCTATCTCAAGCTGTCAACGGGCGAGAGGCGGGGTACATCCTGAACAGGTCGCCAGTCCATCACAGTGATCCAATATCATTTGTAGCAAAAGTTATTACACATTCCGTGTGACGAGCCTTCTACTCTACAGTTCTGGTCTACAGACCTGGTTTAGCTAGACATTATGTTTTTTTGAAAGATTTGCAGTTGGGCCAAAATCTTCGACCTGTTGGGTTGTGCACTGTGACATGTTTGAAGTTGGGATATTAGTATTTTGTTTAGAACCTTTACATAAGAATGGAAGTGCAAGCCACACAGCTTTGTTTCGAGTTTGAGTTTTCTTTTTTTAAAACACATCACCATGTAGAGCACATCACCCCAGTTCTAACGTCCTTACACTAGCTCCCTGTAGCTGAGAGGATAGATTTCAAAGTGCTTTATTAGTCTATAAAGCATTGAATGTGTTAGCACCAGAGTACATTAGAGATCTGTTATTGAACTTACTCCCAGGAGAATGCAAAACTGCAGTCACTGAACTGTTTTGAATAAAAAAAATAAAACATATATTTATACTTGCTTATGAGTAACTGATACAACTTTTGCAATCACTAAATGTTTTCTGTTTTTAATTTTCAGAATTTTACATTTTCTTTTATGCTGCAATCAGTAATTCTTTTCTTTTAATTACTGTTATTGCTATAATGTTTTAATTAATTCTTGTGCTTCGTCCAGTTTTAATTTGACATATATTTTGTCTTATAAATGTTCTTTTATGCTTTCTTTTAGTGATTCTCTGTTTTAATTTATACATTTCTGAAATAATGTAAAACACCTTGAATTGCCTTGTGTTGAAAGTGTGCTATATCAGTAAAATTGCCTTGCCTTGTCTTGCCTACAAACCATGTATCATATCCCTTTACGATAGGATTTATTTAAAAAGTGGTGTTGGTCTATTACTAGAAATTCCACTTAAATGCATTGAAGTTTGAGTTTATAATTTGGCCTGCATGATACTTTAACATCTTGGGATGGTGACAACATTGCTAAATATTGTGATGAGTTGCAATAGATGCCTGTTTTGTTCTTCCCTTTCTGTTCTATATTTTGTGCTTCCGTCATTCTGTGACCTTTTGCATTTTGGGCAAGGTAAATTGTGTCTGGTGTGAGCATCTGCCCCTTTAAGATTTAAACCTAATTTCTACTTCCGCATGAGTTAAAGAGACATACAACATCATTATCCATCAACGCAAAGGCTCTCTGTCACCTATGCAGCACAGATGAAGGAGAGCCCAATATTTTAACTATACTTGGAACACAATGCAGAACAGACGTCTGTTTGGTCAGCACAACATCACCCCCAAATAATTTCACCAGAACGTTTCTCTATAGTCAATGTAATAAGTATTCAATGCAGCTTTTGGGCACTAGATGCTTTATATTGCAAGACTGGCTTATCCAATATGGTATGTGGGGGATTTTGAACACCAGGAGGTGTAGAGAACAAAAAAAGGCCACTGTGTTGGTTTGATTACATGTTTTTAGAGTACTCAGTAATCTGCACTTGTAGTAAAAAGTCTTTCCAGCTAAATCCAAACTAATTTTCTGTCTGCCATTTCTCCTTGAGTGGATGTGCGTTTACAGACTTAAGTACAGTAAAAAAAACTCTAGTTGACTGGAGACCTCATTGCAATGGTAGGCAGACCCACCAGAAAAGGTCCGCACCCCTGCTGTCCTGGCGGAGAATTGCTTTGAAACACTGACACACGAATGGAGGAGTGTAGGAAAAGGTCTCCGTCAATACATATTCATTTGAGTGCAAACCTGCTGACGGAGAAGTATAAACTAGGGTTCAGTCCATTGACTAAATATTAGATATGCATTAAAAATTCAAGTTTGAGCTCGCCAATTAAAAAGCTATTGCAAATCAGTAAGAACAAATCTTGAGTACATGCTCTGCTGATGCACTTTAGGCCAACATCCTTATTCAACCACATGGTCTCGAACTGTCAGTGACATGCAGATTGATATTCATTTAAATATGTAAATATTCCTTGAAATCACAGCATACACTCTCTGAGACAATAGCAAGTCCATCTGTTAGAACAATGCTCATTCTCAGCCCACAAGCAACCATATATTTCTTTTTTTCTGCCTTTCTCTTATTCTGCCTTTCTGTCGTTACAGTTATGAATGCACAAAGATATTAAAGTCCTTACATCAAGTCATACAAATTCCATGGGAACAAGAAAAGAGATTACTGATATTGTTTAATTTCCCTGAGGTCCAATGTCTCTGAATAGCCCTTAAGCATATGGCCGCCTGCCGCTGCTTTTATGCCGACCAGCTTGCAGTTGTTTGTGTTTATATTTGCTAAGGTGTTTCTTCTCAAATTTACTGGTCAGTTTCTTGTGGTTATCTGTCTGTTTATGTGAGGATTACTTTAAGTGTTAGAGGTAATTTCTGTTCATTTCACTTTGTGTATTAGACCTTTCAGCCCTCGCCTTTTAGCCACCTGTGTCCTCTTATGTAGCTTCTGCCTCACGGGACTCCGATGATTGATATCTCAGGCAGTTTTCTGGCCATCTCTTTGGGCTTTTGCCACAGAGGTCTCTTTCCTTTGGTGCAAGGATGACTGATTTGACTGACTTCCAACAGCATTTATGCTCCCTGGAACGCGTGACTTTTTGTTAATTTTTTATTTTAAAAAATGATATATACCTTTTTTATGTTTCTGTTATTCCTCAGCTACATCTTCCTCTATTAATTAAATGTTTTATCCAGGGGCAGCTATAATTTTTTCATTCTTTTTTTACTTTTGGAATCTTATTACAATTGACTTTTCGATCACGTACGGAGGTCAGCTTTATATGGCAACAAACAAAGGCTTTTTTGTAAGCTTGAGTGGCAGATGGGGTCGAACACCTGAAGGACCTGTGCTCGACCCCAACAGGAACCTGTTTTTCTTCTTTTTTATACTGGAGTAACCACTAACAATACTTCCACTGATACGATCTCATTTTATATCAAAATAAACACCATACAAACTTGAAAAAACTCATATTTAGAGTAATTGTTAGATGAATTGTTATTTTTTGACAGTATAGTTTGCTTTATGAAACACGTGTATATATTTTTAACATTTAACAGCTGTAAGCTTCATTTTTGTTCTATGTTTGCTTATTTCACCTATTCTAAGCAACTTCTCCATTAAAAATCTCTTGTTTTGGGCTTTTTCTTAGATTGGTTGCTTCTGTCTAGGATATAGCAACACTATACCTGATGGCACCATCTACCTGTAGATAAAAATGGGGCACACTCTTTAAGAAATAAAACAATTAAAGTAGTGCTAATTTAGTTGACTTATGAAGGTCAGAAATTATAATTTATATTACACTTGATAATTTATTTATAACTCTATAATTTATAGTTCATGTCAACACAATGATCAATCGAGATACTCTGATGCAGTTTCTTTGAGTTCTAATTCAAACTGTCTGAATTTAAACATAGGCCAGTACCAATATTTTCTGATGCTGGATGGCTTTAATGCAACATATAACATAGTTTTGGGTCATAATGTTTTTTTTAAATTAATCCACATTCATATTCTATAAATTCACTTATTTGAGTAACTCAATTAATTAAGTGAAACACTTAATACTAAAATGAAGGCATAAAGAAAAGTATGTTTCAATACCTGTATAAAGGTTATTATGTTCAAAAGGTACTTTTAATCTGACAAACAAGTCTTATTAAAATGCATAATTAAATTTATTGAACAGAGGTGTGTATATGATAAATAAACCACCTGTGTTTTGTTATTCATAGCTACCACTAGTCCCCTCAGAGTTCGGGGCGTCTCCGAAGTGCTTTTTTGTGTTCTTCCCATGTTATTTACAGACGTTAATTCCAATTTACAACCGACTGCCATTTCAATGACGTTACTGCAGTGCCCCATGACAGTTATAGTCTGAGCAGGACCTTTACCCTGTCCTAAACAACGTTCTTAGTCCACTTGGTCATTTTGCAATTTGGAAACACGCAAATGCGAACCATGTTACTGTTTGCGGTAACAAGTTATGTCTGTCTGACGCAGTAGAGCGCAGAGTGAAAGCCCTGCTCAGACTATAACTGTAATGGCGGATGTAATGGCAGGGATGTAATTGAGATCGCGTGTTAGTGTTCTAGGTTTCAAAGTCTGAAAAAATACACCTGCGGGCAAAAAAGGTTTTCTAAAATACCCCAAACTCCTAGGGGATTAGTAGTAGTAGTAACAAAACAGTGATTAAATAAAGGAATTGCCTTAATTAGATGCAGCACTTTATGTGCCCATATTGACTCTCATTATATGGATATACGCTGATCAAGACTGGATATAAACGAAGGACCCCAAGTGGCTCCAAATGTGTCTGGTTGAGTAAATGTATGTAATGCACACTATAAATAAGGTCCAGGTAAAACAAAAACAAAACAAAAACAAGTTCCTCTTTAAGTACCAAAATTACTTGTTTACTTGTTACTTGTTTTAGTTTAAGAAAACTTCTAATCCTAGCAAAGTGTATCTGTAAAAAGAGGTGAAATTATGTGTGTGTAAAAGAAAAAATGCAAAGGTGTAATATTAAACACCTTAATAAAATAGTCCACTGTTTTAGTTCGTAGAAGTACAGAAAATATGATGGTGAAATGCTTAAACTCTCTTTAACATCCTGTATTAATGATAAATGATGTTGTTAATTCTGTTATCATTCTTGACTGTGATGGCATTGTTCTTGTAATTGCCAGATTTCAAATAATATTGCTGTGTGACAAAGCCTCCAAACAAGCTAATAAAAATACCGTGGCCATTTTTCAGAACTATAATATTTTTTCTTTTATCAAAACAAAAAACACTGATTTTTCAAAATCACAAAAAATAGCTTTGCATTAATTATTGATCTGAGTACTTTTAACATGTCAATTTTGGCCCATAGAGCAAAAAATGTTGGACCCACCTTGATTAGACTGAGGCAGGCTTCACACGACAACGTTGATGTTTTTGTTTGAATACGCGGGGTGAAAACGCACTGCGTTTACACGAAAGGGGGGCATGATTGAAAACGATGTAGTACATATGTGTGGCCTTTAGATGGCAGTGTGACTAGTATAGCGCCCTAAATAGAGATGTAGGATTCAAAGGTTTCCTGCTCACAACCCAGAAAACAAACGTATCAAGCTAACGAACAATGGGTCTTTTCCACAAACTTCTTTTAGTTTTCCTCCGCTTAAAGAAAGGCGTATTTATTATTTAATGCACATACTGTATGCATTTTCGTCGGCAAACGCATAAAGCCTCATGATCTCTAACTATGCTTACAGAGACCAAATAACTTCAGAAGCTACATCATCAGTAACAGCATACCTGGATCCGCTATTGTTGTTTTTTCTGAAGAAAGGCGGAATATGCAAGTCCAGAAAGGCCGTAGGCGGCTGTTAGTGACATGATTGTTTTCAAAAGTCTCGGACTTGCGTGTTCTCCATTCTGGGAGCCGTTTTCGAAAAGATGTGTTTTCACAATGTTATGATTTAGGACTATTCAAAGAAACACTGATTTGATTTGACAAAATACTATTTAGATGCACATAAATAGCACTTAAAGTTTCCATTCATATTATCCTCTAGAGCTTAGAGGGATACATAAAGGGCTATGGCATGCCAGATTTTGGGCCTTGAGTTTGACACTGTTTTAGAGCTACCTTTATGGACTTTTACATATAACATATAATTGGAAAGCTAAGAGTCCAGAGATTCCAATTATGTATGCTGACCAAGGATTATAACTTTAGACACAGTGAGTGCTTTTGCACCTGCCCCAAAAGAAATATAATGTCCGTTTCTCACCATTCATACACTTATATTAGCGAAAAAACCAAGCCACCTCAGACAAAAACAGCCTTTTTTCATCCACAAGCATGAATTTTGCCAAAATCCACCGTGGTAAGACTGTATATTCTGTACTGTATTCTTCTGCTTCTGTTTCCTGTTATCATGTCTGCTAAGGTGCTAACAAAAAGTTACAAATATCGCTGCACATAACTGGAATGGTTAGCTTTCAATTTACACCTTACTTGATCCAAAAGAAATGGTAACTTGAACTCTTCTACTGTGGAACGTCTTCACTTATAGCTGATGGGTGAAAAGTCAGTTCATCATTCTTCCTTGTGTGTTTTGAACTAATCATGGTGCAGAATTATGATCATTGCACATTGTATTGCATAGCCAATAGAATACTGCAAAGGCAGCTATCTCACCCGACTGGTGGAATTTCTCACTGGACTTGTAAATGGCATTAAAAAGGTTTTTCAATACACAGATGTTACAATATTATGCACTAGTAAGATATGCTTTTGGCAATTTGTCAAAAAATATACAAATACAAAATAAAACATTGAGGATGCTGTTAAGCTTTGTTAGGGAAGTGAAAGTAATACGTCTGTTTTTGTTTTTTAATCAGAGAGAAGTAGTTATGTGTTATGCAGTTACTCTGGAGAGAGTGCATCTTCTTGCACACTTATGGCACCACCTGACCGTTACTTAGAAAAATATGTATCATTTACTAGTTGTTTGGTGTATTATTGTCAAACTTGTTTTGGATAAAGGTAATAGTTCAGGCTTTAGACCCGCATTGTGTTTCACATCACTATAACCACACTTAGAAGATGTATGTTTAGAAAATAAATTGGCAACATAACATTTCATATTTTCCAATGTATTCAAAATCATATTACTTTTTCTCACTGTTTTAAAGGAAGCCTAAGAGTATTTCCTTTGCAAAGAGACCTCAGCTATGTTTCTACTCAAAATATTTCAAGTACAACTTTGATTTTAACTTGTGTGAGCCTTTTTTTAAAAACATTTAGGGTAAAAATTACAGGAATCAATTAAAAGAGAACACGATGATTAAGGTGAGGCATTTAAGCAGCTTTACAAATAAATTAAAGAAATTGGAAAGAACAGGATATATGCATTTGGTCAGTGGGTTCAAAAAATAAACCAGTCAGTCAAGAAACGCATAGAGTCAGTCCTCGTGTCCTCCTCATTGATAAACCATCCACAGATTCTTGCTAGCTGAAGACTGAAGATGTTCTGCAGGTGAAATTCTCTTTTCAAGACATATTTAAGCAGTACACTGGTAGTGCTTTTGAAGAAAAAAGGAACTTTCTTTTTTCTCTACACTTCAAAACAACCTACAGAACAGAGATGCAAGCATGGATGGACCTACTTATTAAACATGCAGCTATGGCTTTCCCCTTTTTTCCTCTTTGTTTTGTTCTCTAATCTGCTACTACACGCTGACATAGGTTTTCACAGTTATTCCACAGCCATACTGCTGCCTGTGTTCTAACGCAAAATTCTGTTCAGTAGTTAATGAGATTGTTATGCCTCGGAGGAGAGAAAAACTGTAGTAACCTTATTTGAGCTATACTGTTATAGATCATACATACACATACATTTGTATGCATCGACAGTTCTACAAACGTAATACACTCTGCCTCCTATACACACTGAAGATGCAGTAGAAAGAACAATTTTAAATTATTGCTGCATTGTAAAACTGCAGCAAAGTTACCTGAAGCTAAGACAAAAACGAGTCACTTGATATATAGGGTAACGGTGCTCTTTTACACTTTTATACATGTTACAGATTTATTTTTCACTTCATCTCATGTCAGCTTTAGCCTATAATTATATGCTATTTAAATGTTTAGTTATCAAGATCTGCTGTCGTTTCAATATGATATTACTTCGTTGACACTATTTAAAAATGTTCAGCCCCAGGAACCTAACTTACAAAAACAAACCCAAGTCTGTGGTGAAATTGTTAGTAAAAACTGTTGTACATCCACACATTCATGATAAAATTCTGGGATGCACAGTTAAAATAGAACCCCAGAACTTATGAACAACACAGCTCCACTTAATGTTACTGATTTCAATACACCACATTTAGGGTAATAAAAATGTATTTTATTTTTTTTAAAGTTAACATTTATGAAAAGTTTAAAAAAATTGTATTTTGTTAAGAAAATGTGTAATATCAACAATTTGTTGCTGTAGTTGAAAAGTTAATTAAAAAATCCAAAGTTATAACCATCTGACAGCATCTGGTAGGTAAAAAACAGGAAGGATTCATACCATTAAATAGAAAGAAATTACTTAGTTGTTCTTTGAAAGAGGTGGTGAAAGTCCATTTTAATGTCCTTTTAAAAGTTGTTCTTGAGTGTGTCTGCAAATGAGTTTGGAAGGTATAAAGGTGTTCATTCTTTGAAATCTGGGAGGGAGGAATGAGAATGTGGTATATGTGGGATCATATTTAATCTGTAAAGCACTTTGAGTTGCAATACTTGAATGAAAAGCACTTTATAAATAAAGTTTGATTAATTGATGAACCCCAGCAATAAACATGTCCTTGTCCCATCTGTATTTGGCACTTCTCCACTATAGACTTAGTCTCTACAATATACAATAGCTGTTGGATAAACTTAAATACATGTATCTCTGTCCATCTGCTTACATGACCCATATTTGCTCAATCTCCAATTCAACCAGCAGCTGTCTAGTGTATGTCACCCAGCTTTATGCACAGAATTTGCGCAGATCCACAGATCACCACGCCACGTGGCCACACACTTGGCAACAATGGCACAGACAGACTCAAGTATCCTCAAGACAGTCAGTGTTAGCTGGTGGCAGTTTAAGGGAAATTAATGAGCTCTTAAAATGAATGCATCAACCAACCTGTGTGCTGCTGGCTACAGGAAGATTACATAAACTAACACAGCGAAATGGAGAGACACACAACCCAGTGGGCAGGCTGGATGAACACACAGAGATGGAAACCGCTCAATCACTATGGTTACACAGATGGGCCCCAGAGAGAGGCCGGCCAGCACCGAGGCTGGAGGCAAACGATATACAAAAACGTAGACCAAGAAAAATAAACTCACATGCACTTTATGGCCTAATATTGCATGCTTGGTTTAAAAAAGGTCCATGCTGTATTTAGTGACTCTTAAAATGGCATTTCTGAATGAAAGCTAAATTTTTTTAATCAGGATCTCTTGTTCTTGTTGGTTTCTGATCAGAGTATCGAGGTAGAGATATTAGAGTGGACAACTTTGTTATACATTTTTCATATAACTTTGATGAAAACATATCAGTGTCAAGGAAAGATTGTTTGTTTCAAGTGTTATCTTGAAGGGGTTAAGCAAAATTGCAGACTAACTTGTGCCCACCTTTGCACTCTCCTGTCTTCTTTTCTGTCCTTCCAGTTCAGCTTTTTAGTCTCCATTTTTTCCTCCATCAATCCCCAAGAGAACATATGTTGTCATCCCTCCTATCTCTGAGGGCTCTGCAGCCTGACAACCCAGCTGCCTGTTGTCCCCCCAGCAGGCCAAAGGCGCTACAAGAGAAAGAGCTGAGATATTTTTTTAGGGACTAAAATAGAAGAATTCTTGCTATGACTAAAATGTTGAAAGTCTGCGGGTTGAGGTACACATATATCTGATTGTGAAGTGATGTATATGAGTGAAAAGACTGCTTTCAAAATGTAGCTTATTTTAAAATGATTCTTTCAAACCTTTTTCACATTTTGCCATTGTTTAACAAGGTGCAATGGGTCTGATTTATCAAGATTCCTGATAATGACCGCAAAATTGTGTGCAGCGCTAAAAATTTGCGCGAGTGAGTTCTCCTTAATTCGCAGGTGATTTACTAAGATTGGTTGAGAAATTCTCAACAGGCGCAAGCGGCACTTTTCAAATGAGGAGTTTGCGGCCGCTAATGCGAGCTGCACCATGGCTAGAGAGAGGAGGAATAATGCGCATGGATCCATGATGAGTCTTTGGCCAAAAAAATGAGGCTAAAATGCTGTGAATTCTGTTTTTGCTCGTCATTAAGAAATGTAGTTCATGTGGTGTACATGCGTTGCTCTCTGCTGCATGTCTGAATTTAGTTTTTAAAATGTCATATATAATGCCAATTATCATTGTAGTATTGTATATGATTACTACATTTTATTAATTGGACTCCAGGAAGGTAACCACTACGTGAGAATTTAATGAAGATCCACTAGGATCATGTGCGCTCTGCCCATCTTTACCAGGTGGAGACGTGATGACCGCGCAGTGAGTTATGACGTGTCTTTGGGGGAAAAGCAAGTAAATATTTACAGAACTCTCAGGTTTATGACCATTAGAGTGTTAATTACTCTTAGTTTATAATGTGCGTGAATGAAAATTTATGTTTGTCAATAATAAACTCATGTTGAATGTGGTAGTGTAAAATTAGGACATGCTTTTCAGAAGTGCTGAAAATAGAAAATAGCCAGCGCAAATATGTTTATGTTTAGTAAATCACTCTGCACCTGGAACGCCTACTTCTTTGCCTATTCTCCTCCCAATATTTTGCACCTTCTTACAGTAATGCCCAAATTGCATAATAATCAAGGGCAAAAGCGCTAAATGGATTGCGTGCGTCTTGCAGTGGGTTTAACAGGCACAATGTGCTCTGTGCCGTGTTGATAGATCAGCCACAGCCTGTTTTTGCTATGCTGTGCAGTTTGCGCGGGTTTTAACAAGCGCAAATCAGCCCCAATGTCTTTATAGGGATTTTACATGATAGACCAACACAAAATTATATATAATTATGAAGTGGAAGCCTTGGACATTAATAAAACAAAGAGGCCCATGGTAAGTAGGAAGGAGCTGCAGATATCCACAAGTCAGGTGGAAGAACTTGTCATCAGGACAACTATTTGACAAATCTAGCCTTTTTTAAATATTGGCAAAAAGAAAACTTTTTTTTTAAGGAAAATCATTTAAAAAATCCCACTTGCGGGTTGCTTCAAGCCATGTAGAGGAACACATGTGGAAGATGGGGTCTGGTCAGATGAGAGCAGAATAAACTGTTTGGCCTACATGCAAAACACAATGGGCCTGATTTATCAATATTCCAAATAAAGACCGCAAAATTATTTGGTCCAAAGAAATTTGTGTGAGGGATGTGTTCCTCATCTGTGGGTAATCTGCTAAGATTGTGTCAAATCATAACAGCGGCAAAGAACAGTATTCAAATGAGGACTTTGAGTCTGTTGCCGTATTGGCCTGCCGTATTTGCCCCATGCACTGCAGCACTGGCAGAGAGATAGTAGGAGAGTTGATTAATGATACAAAAAAAAGGGGGAAAAAAAACTGTCAGGTTTATGGTCATTAGAGTGTTAATTACTATTAGGTTAGAATGTGTGAGAATGGTTGTTTTTTTTTTCGGTCATAAACTCATGTTGAACTGTGGTGGCAGAAAGCTAAGGCATACCTGTCAGAGGCAGTAAAAATAGGAACAAAAACAGCCGCCGTTTGATGTTTGATGCGCCCCTATTTATTTGGATGTTCTCGTCCCAATATTTGCACCTTTTGACAGAAACATATTAAATGTTCCTCAAGGGCAAAAGCACTAAATGGATTGCAAGCATCTTGCTGCTCATTTAACTGCCGCAGTCCTCCCTGTGCCTATTTAGTAAATCACCTGGTACATAATTTTGCGGCCACTGTGAGGTTTGCGCATGTTTTAACAAATGCAAACCGTTAACAAATCAGGGCCTATTAAAAAAATAACACTGCACATCACCCTGAACACACCACAACCTTAGTGAATCAGAGTTAATGTCCTTGATTATTGTTTCCGCTAAATTGATCTACAGACTAAGAAAGTGTAAAGACACTGAGTTCAGTCTGATATCCTGGAAACAAAACGTAATTTGGAGAAAAATTTTGGTTTTGCAAAGAAGGATTCTTCATAAAATGAATGTTACACACAACTCTGAGCATCCTTTTCCATCCATGTACAGTAGGTATTAAGGAGATAATAAACTTGTTTAACAGGGTTACAGCCATGAATTAATTTTCTATATCCTATGCAGGGTTACAGGGGACATATACTTTCCAAATTTGTTATTTCAGAATAAAAATTTGGCATTACTTTTTTACATTTAACTCCATTTATTCTCACTTTAAGCATTTTAGCCACATTGCCTCCGTGGCATCCATGTTCCCCCTCATAGAGCCATCTTTTGAGGAAGAATGATGACGAAGGCGACAGGCACACTTTTGCAGAACCAAACTGGTCTGTCTAACAGCGATCAGACCTGAGGATGCAGTGAACCTGTTGTCAGCGAGCGACACGAAGATCGGTCGGGGCTGCCAGACGAAACCAGTCAAGTGCAAAACTAATCTACAAATTCATTTTGCTCGAGAGCAGCAGAACACAGCCAGAGGTGGCATAATTGTGCTCAGAGTCATGAGGGCTGCCACGGCGTTTTGTTTCTCGCAGTTATGGAGGCCAGATTTAACGGACCATTTCTACAGAGCTCTATCCATTTCTAAGCTCTTTTTGATTGCACAGACATGCTGATAATTGCATGAAAAACAAGTCCAGCGTAGGTTAGTGTGTGTGTGTGTTTGTGTATGTGTTTGCAGGATTTAAAGCCTCGCTGCATTTTATGAGCAATAAGCTGCTGTTTGAGATCCTCTGTGGATGCATAGATAATGCACATCTTAGTCAGCAGACTTGTAGGTGTTTATAATAAATCTCTGATCGGGGTAATAAACTGAGAACAGGTGAGATAAAGAAAGAAATAATTGAAAGATAAAACTGTATCACATTCTGATGATGCCATCAAAAGCTGACACATTTTTATTTAATTTGAATATGAGTTTAGATATTTACATTAAATTGGACAGAGATAGATGTGACCAACCCAAGTCAATCCATATTATGGCTGTATGGCATCAGCATATTTTTCTCCCTTTACCCTTCTGACAAAAGCACCCAGGTAGTTAAAATTTACATGAGCAAGATCAGTTTAAGAATGCCATTGTAGCTTTGCTCATCGGCAATCATCAATCATTCCTAAAGACTTATAAAACACCACCCTTTTAAGAAAATGTACTCGTTTTTTCAGTTTTTTATAGCATCATACATGTGCTTTATGATGTTTTCTTCTGTTTTTCTTCTTTGCTACTCTCGTTTGTTGAATTCCTGTGCTCCTTTCCTGCCCTTTCCCTTCTAAATGTGTTTCCTCTCTCAGTTTTGTGCTGCAACTTCCTGATGTATCCCCCTTTAACTCTAGTGCATTTGACAAGGCCTCCTGTAAAGACTTTTTCATGTTCTTTCAAAACACATATTACTACACAAAGGCACAAAAACACACACATACAGACTCATATGCTTGCAGTAATGCTGCACTCTCACTCTTTGTTGCTATGACAGTGCTGTCATTCCCATCTAGATGTTAGTTTAGATGAGCTGAACAAGATGGCAGAGCATACCACATTTCTCTGGTACCCTTTGCTGCTGGTTGAACTGACTATGTATCCCAACGTGCGTCTCTGTGCATCTCTATTTACTTTCTGCACAAGTTGTTGGAAAATAAATGTAGTGACAAAGTTACTACTGTTCGAGTTCAAATGGAAAGAAATAAATAGCCACGTTCGTAAATGGGGAGTCTTTTAAAGCATTGTTGTGCTAATCCACTTTTAACAACATATAAGAGTTCAGCTCATGTGGGCAACACTTTCAAACTAAACATTTTGCCATCATTTTCAGAGTTCATACAAGTTTGCTCATATTCATTGACTCAAATGTTTAAGGTTGTATAACCATGAAGTACTGCGTCAATTGGCATACGGATTGTTTAATTAATTACGTTTTACACGCTTTTTCCAGCTCATTACAGTTTGTGTTATTCTCTTTGCCTACACATACTGTGTTTTTATTTAGCTGAATTTCAAATAAAGCTATTCTCATTTCTCATATTTTCCCATATTAGCTGTTTAAAATGTTACATAAAAAATGGTTGGTTGGAGGTTCATGTTCCTTTTTAACAAAATCCTGATTATGTTACATCAGCTGGCAAAATAATCCCTCTTGTACATTAGAGAAAACTTTTATGCTGTGATTTCATCTATTAACAGCTGAAAGAAGAGGAAAAAGTCTTTCTCTTTTTGCCTTTTTTTGTCACACTTAAATGTTTTAGATTATAAAACCAATTTAATATCAGATTAATAACATGACTAAATATAAAAAGCAGGCAGCAACCCATGAAAAACTTGTCAGATCTTCTCTGGTAATGCCAAATTGTTTTTTCTGCTATTGACCCTGTTTTTATGGGATTTATTCAATTGGATGATTGAAGTTCGAAGAAACAAAACATAGTCAAAATAAATAAAAAAATCATTTAAAAAACAGAGACCTCAGCAGTGCCTGACTACGACAGACTGGCACCTCCTACTTATGCTTGTCACCAGCTTGGTCACATACTGCTTTGTAACAGCAACCCACTCTTTAACCAGTGTTTGTGGTTTTTTCAGTCCATGTGGTTGTGTTGATCACTCTAACACAAAAAGGGCACCCAAGCTCATCCCACAATTGACGTTGAGATTTGGATTACAGGCAGGACATTCCATCTTCACAAAATATAAATTCTGAAGGTAGGCTCTGACAAACACCACTCTGTGAGGGAGAGCATTGTCGTAGAGGTGGACAGAATTTTGTCCCAAAGTATGGAGATATGGGTTTGCAACTGGGGCTAGAACCTCATTTTGATAATTCTGCACTTTTCCTCTTTTATGTTTTTGGTAAGGGAGGTCCCATCCCTCCCTACTTCCACTAAAAGATGTTCAGTATTGACAAAGAGGATTTGGTAAGTGTGTGATGGGCACAAACCACATTCTCAACTCAGCTGCTTAACAAACCAAGGCACTTTCTTTACAATTGTGGCATCATTCAATAAATAGGCATTCGAATAACATACAATTTCTTGCCAAGAATAATTTTTATTACAAAAAATGTTTCTCCAAACAGGATTTTCTTGAATCTTTGTTTGTATCGTAGCTTTCTTTTTCTTTTTACATTCACTATGGGAGTTCTTTACTTTGTTTAGATTTAACAATTATATTAGGACATGCAAGAATTTTAGGACATAAAGCCTTAATGTTGGCTAACAATTCAGGCAAAACGAGTTACATGTGAATTATTACCATGTAGTAGAGTCAAAGTTAACCTGTCAAGTACCATCTTTCGTTTACTCTTCATTCCTATATGTTTTCTCTCTTTTTTGATGAACTGATTTACTGCCGGTTCTAAAGAAAAGTTTTTCTTTTTTTAACACTAGACAAATGGAGCTACAATTTTGAGCAGAGGTCAGCAGTTATCTGTCTGCTCAACACCTTTAGAAAAGAAAAATTCGTTTGCAATATTCTGTTCGTCTATCTTTGGGACACAGCTGTTCCAAATAAAAAAGATTACTGTGTATCTGAATGTTCCTTCTTACTGTATTTTTTCATCTGTAAAAATGGGTCATTTTCTTTTTTTGTCCCCATTTCCTTTCAAGCCGGGCTCGATTCAGCTTGCATGACATTACTCACCTGACTTCCTGTCCCAGGAGAGGGTATTTAAGACAAACAGCCAAGTCACATTCATATCTGTGTGTGTGTGTGTGTGTGTGTGTGTGTGTGTGTGTTAAATCGCAATATGTTTGAACTCCATTGTTAACTTGAGAGCCGTTTTATCCACACTAGTGGGCTCTTCTCCGTAGCAAGCTGCAGGCTTCATCCATTCCTAATTAGTGTGTGATCGATAGGTGGTTGTTGTGATGCAGTGCGTGGGGAGCCGTGTCAGAACAGGGGAACAGTGACATTTCAGCAGATGTGGATTACTTGACCTTATTGTTGTGATTAGAAATTCAGCCCCTGGTCCCCCAAGAGATGACCTCACCTTGTTCACACTGTGCTGAGATGCTGGAGGTTGTTAAAAACTCATTCTTCTCCTCCAGCCACCTCCTGTGTTACCCTCAGCCATTGGTTGGCATATTTCTTTTACTAATGCTTTTTTATTTCCCACTCTCCTGAACAGTCATCTCAGTATTATGTATCACAAAATTGTCATTTCTGTTGCAGCGTTCTACCAGCTTAAGGCGTGTGTTTTTGTGGAAGTACTTTGGTGTGTGCACTCAGAGTATATAAATGGCCAAAATGCTCGAAAAAAATAAGGAAGAACATAAAGCAATTTTTGAAACAACTCGGTGTGACTTTCCAAACAACCCAATATAACTTAAGAAAAACACGTACTTTAGAATACAATATATCCCCTGTGTGTTTTTATTTTATTGTCCAACACAAGGTTTTTGTATTATGAGGCAAACCACAATCTAGAAAGTTAAAAAAAGAACAGTGCTGTTTTTGGCTCTCTTTACACTTAATTAATCCCACACTATGACATTAAAAAATTTGGAGAAAAAAAAAACAGAACTCAAATTGTCTCTGCAGGGAGTTTAAAATCTTCCAAGATTCAAGAGTATAGTGTTCCAGTTATGGCTGATAGAGCATGAAAGTTTTAAGTATGCAAAAGAAAAACTGTCAGAGGTGAGAATATAAAAGTTATTTTTCATAATGCCAGAATATGTGTGGTGCATTGGATCCTGGTAGTATTAGTGACAGCTTATTGATGAGGTGTGGCCTGTGCACACCTTTTAAGGCTTACTCGTCACAGAATATGAAAGAGTAGGGCGGATGCTTGTCTTTTGCCAAGTTTGCAGTCTAATCGCACACAGTTTGACATTACTTCAGAGTAATTTTTTAACGCTTTTGGCACTGCAGCTGCTTGCTTAATTTGGTCCCGCCCCAGCTCTGCCTGAAACAAAGGTGATGTCATCATATAGCTGAGATAAAAAACACATGCAGAGATTGATACATACTCTGCTCTATATGCGATAGGGCTCCTAGCTGAGGAGAAGTGCACATACCTCCAAACTGCACATGGACAGCTTACAAGGAGACTGAAGGTAGTTGGAAGTTTCTCTCACTCGTATTTAATAGCAAAAGCTATTTGTAACAGTATCAAAGGGGGGCTCTGCGATAATATTTAGCAATAAGAAGGGGAGAGGAGGACTAGGAGGCAAAAGGAAGAAACAGTGGCTGATAGGATTTGTTATATATAGATTTTTTAAAGAACTCATTAAAAAAACGAATGCTTCAAAATCATATCGGCATTAGCTGAAAAGGACCGTTAAAAAAACTCTAGCTTGGAGTTGTTTGTTGGCATGATTCCTTGTGACTACTCTTGCCAAGATATTTACTGCTCGTGATTACTTTGAAATCGTATCAAAAACCTTGAAAGTTGGACAAACTCTTGGGCACACTATAGGGCAGTCTTACTCCAATGGTGAAGGGGCTTCAGTCAAAGCTTGAAATTCACTGATTTACGATTTGAAGAGCTATATCAAACAGTCTTTTGATGCTGTATGACCGTATGTGATCTAATTCTTACTTTCAGTGTTTTTCGAATAAAATGTCTGTTAATGAGACTTTCATGATATGTTTGTGCTGTCACTGTGCTGTTCCTGCAGAGAGGGGATGTGCATTCGTGATTAATCAGTCTTTGTCAGACACGTGGCCTGTCTAGCAACCACTGCTCCCTGGCGCCATCTTGGGTGTAAGTGTCTCGTATTACTAGGGGAAGCCGCAGTAGATCTACTGCAAGCCGAAGTTGAGAAAGAACACTCGAGTCACAAGCATGCATAAAAAGAAGGTCAAATGCATCCCTTATAGGTATAAACTTGTGAAGGAGGCTGGGGACATATATTTTCAGGAATTGTTTACAATCGACAATGCAGATCAATACGACCTCAAAGGAGATGAATGCAGCTCAGATGTTTTAAACATAACAAACTACCTTGTGTTTGGGATCAGCGTATACACAGGTCAACAGTTAAAAAATTACAAATCACTGGAGGCTTACGGACATTTCAAACATGGCTGCGTACAAGATTTGTTCACATTTCGACAACAGGACTGCAACAATACGATCGTCTCTGCCAAGCTAAGCTTGGTTAAAGTTGCTATTCAACATTGCAATGGCCGCAGCTTTTTTCATATGATTTGCTTCACTTCTTTCACCAGGAAATTTCGATATCCCACAAAAATGTTATTTGCTCTCTTTAAAAACTGTTTTTTGATTTATTAAGGATTTTTTAACTTTTATACAACTCCCAATTAACTTGACTAGCTTATCTGTCCTTACTAAAGAAAAGCATCTCCACAGCATGTTACTGCTACCACAATGATTTATCCTGGGAATGGAATGCTAAATGTCACATTCATTGTCATATTTTGCATGTAGGCCAAGAAGTTAGACTGTATTTCCTGGGAATTTTAGAAGCATTGACGGTAAACTGCTGACTGTTTTTCTTATGACTTTCATTCTTCATTTCATAAAACTTAGCAATAAGATACTGTTGTGCGACAAAATGTGCAAACATATTATCTGCTGTCAGAATCAATGGCTATTAAAATAACTTTAAACCTGCTTCAGTAATCAACAGGAGTTTAAAAGTGATTAAATGGCCTGTATTTGTGTCGCGCTTTTCTAAGTCCCTATGGAACCCAAAGTGTTTTACACTACATTCACCCATTCACGCACACATTCACGTGGAGACAAGGACACAAAGTCTGATGTCATTTATTATTTCATTTGAGCAAAATGAGCAAGCCCAAACAAGCCATATTTTTCTGCAGCATTCTACAGTTGATGGTCATAAAGTTCTTTACAGTCTATTTCCTCTTTTGAGATGCCCTCTCACACTGATTCGTGACTGCTTTCCAAAAGGCTTATAGCTTGAGGATAGCAGCCCAAGGCTTCACCATCATCAGAGCAGAATCTGTGGGTGAATGCCATTCAGCAATGGGAGACGGCCTCAAGTGGGGTGTATTAAGGATCTCTGGAACCAGGTGAAGGTTTAGGAATGAGGATGGAGTTACGGAAAGAGCTGAGATGATGTGGTTTCATTGGGGAGAAGAGAGGAGTCTGGTAGTGATGGGAGCAATCCAACACTGTCACACCTGTTTCAATGTCAGCTTATCTGAGTTTCTCCAGCTCAGAAAACAACTACCAGGCTGCCAGGGTGCTTGAAAGAGAAGAGATCATTAAGTACTTCAAATACGTACTGGATCCAGGATATTGATAATGGTGTATTGGTTACAGGAGAGAGAGGACGACAGGTGTTGAGTGGTGGTAGTAAAAATGAACAAGGAGCCGCGGAGAGGTTGCTACCTCCTGGGGAGTGGGCATAAGACCTCTGTAGCCTCCTTCTGCTGCCAGCTAAGAGATAACATGCATGAGCAAAGCTTGTGTGGAAGATGGGAAGATAAGGTGAGAGGGGAGGGTGATAGAAAGCAGGACAAAACTGACACACTTAAAGGAGCAAAGTGGTCTGAAAGCCTCCCACATCCCCACATCCCCGTGTGTCCCCTTCAGCTCACTTGGGGGGGGGGGGGGTGTTAAGAGTCCATTAAAATTGCAGCATGTTTACATAAAAAGGAAAGGCTTTTGCTGGCTTTGCTTCCCACCTTATTTCACCCTCCTCCTACATAACACATTGAAAGATAACTTCCATATACTGTATATACTTCTTTAAAGTGCACATTAAATATGTTTTTAAAATCTTTAGCTCTCTAAAAGATATTGAACCTCTCAGCGACCTGTATTTTCTTGAAATTACACCAATCAAAGTCTAAAAGCTGTACATTACTTCAAATTATTTCCCAGATATGGATTGTATTTTCTTAAATGTATTACACAATTGCAAAGTCATCCTCCTGGTTCACCTGTCAGCTAACTTTTTTGAATAATGTGCAGTCATTTGGCCTCCAGATTATTCAAGAGACAGCATTCAAAGGTCCATTTGCCTTCTGATTCCTTTCGTCAGGCTGGTTTTCTCTATATCAATGTGATGATGCCAACCCTACCCCCCATCTTTACCAGAGTGCTGTGTGCCGAATGCCCTCGTGTGTATTTACCCTCCCAGCCTCTTATGCAGCATCTCTGATGGCGCATCGAGCCCGAGTGATGGTGCAGAGTGCCTGGAGGAGAGAGAGATGAAGAGAAACGATGAATGCAAAGAAGTAGAGAGGGAGAATAGGACTAGCCGTAGATGATGAAAAAAGAAGCTAGTGTGTTACATTGAGAGGCTCTGATGAGAGACGAATGTGACGACCGAGAGGGAGCACATGAGTGGTATTAAAGTAGGGAACTTGTCCTGATATGAGTGATGAGGCTCCCTACTGGTGCCCAAATGGATAAGATGTGCTTTTGGTTGGGCCTCTGACAGGGCATGTATTTGTGCAAGAGTGACTGGTTCCTATTATAGCTCCTTCAGTGGTCCAGGTCAAATTGCTCCCTGTAAAAAAAAAAGACTTTGAAGAGAAGAAAATACTCGAGTCTCAAGAGGGTGTTTTTCTGTTGGTGTATTAGAAGAAATTGTTTCATTTTTAAAGAAGTAACCCTGTTCACCGATCACATTCAATGCAATCATTATTATTATAGGGATGATCGGAGATCGGCTAAATTAGCTGACAAGTCGGGCTGATCTTTATGAAAATTATAACAAGTCTAAGGGTTAGTTTTTTATAACTCACCATTTAAATGAAAGGGACATTTGAAATTGTCAATAATAATAGGGGCGTGTCCTTATGATTAACTGGTTTCAGATGAGCTGTCAGAGCTATTGTTGGTGTCTAGCGGCCCCAACCCGCCCCACCTGCTTGCTCAAGGAAAGGCTGCAGCATCAGCTTCACATTAAAAGTGGGAGGCCAGTTAATTTCTCTGAACTTGACCATCAGTTGGCTCCACAATATTTGTGTTTGGATGTTAATCATGCAATAATTGCAAAAAGTCAGTTTGCTGTGGTATTGATTCATCAGACCAAGAAGTCACTGTTCTTTTTTTTTTTTTTTTGGGTGAATAAAATTACATTTCTGCTGTGCATTTAAGATAACACTGCTTGGAAATGGGTCTAAATGATAAAAGTTCTTTCTTTTGCATTTGATTATTACAACTTTTTTTAATTAAAATTCACATAGCTTTAGTGAATGTTATTAACCAAAAACACTTCATGCGTTTTATTTGACAGGAGTGGTAGCAGAGTTGCTCAACCGCAGTTTTCTGGCCAAAAGCACCCGCTAAACTTAGTTAGCTTCGGTGAGCTCTGGGTTAGCTCATAGCTACATCTGCTCAGAGTTTGATGGGTGTCAATCATCTGCCCCCACCGTCACAACCCCGCTCTCAGCTCAACCACTTTGCCCAATTTTGTATTTTCCAGCAGTCACAAGACTTATGATGGTGGCCCAACTGGCTTCAATTCAGTTCTTTAGAAACCTACTGGAAGTGTTGGGAGTAACTGTGTGTATTTACTAACATTACTAACGGCGCAAATTTTTAGGTAATGGAGTAATCTAATTAATTACTTCTCCTATCGTTACAGCAGCGTTACCATTACTGGGGATGTAAAGTGGCGCGTTACTACAACGTGGTGAAATTAAGCGCAGTGGTGTCAGGTTTTCCCACATCAGCTGCAGAGAGAGAGCGCAGGTGTCAGTGATGATGATGCTGCTGCAAATATGATGATGATTTGATCTGGTGAGGGGGCAGATACTGTGAGTGTTCTTGCTGTCTGCATACTGTAAGAAACTTAGTTGTGAACTTAAAAGTCTAACAAAGCGGCTGCATCGCCGGTCACTACTGAAGGCGGCGGGTTTGGTTTTCAATAAATCTCCATAAATCTTAGAAAAATACCTGTGAGATCTATCAACAAAGTAATCCCAAAATATTCATCAATTGTTGCTCGACACTTGAGGAACATGACATGCCGATATTTCTTATTAATATGTTACTGTAAAATATATAATATTTTTCTTTTTTATAGCTTGCAGTTCATGTGACCACAGGTGACACCAAATAAATCTTGAAAGTTCTTAATACATCTAAAGAACCAGACACAACAATTAATTTGACTTGCATTCGATTCCATAGAATACTATATATTAATGATTTTACTGTAATATTTCAGGTTTTCCTTCAATAACTTCCAGATCATGTGACTACCAAGTGATACGAAATCAATCTTAAAATGTCTAACTACAACCAGCTGGATAGGGCTCTGTTTACTGTACAATATTACAGAAATATAGATTTACACAACTTGATAGACAGATTTTCCTTTGTGTATTTTACCCACAGCTCTCTGTCTTACTTTTGCACTTTAATGAAAACTGTGTGATTATGTATTTCCAAAATTTACTCTTTGTATATTTTTTTTCTGCATACAGCTTCAATGTTATTGAGTTAAGTAAAAAAAAAATGTTCTAAGATACTGTTATAAATATTATAGAACATAACTGTGTTATAGAAATAACGTCAAAGTTACTTTGCTGTGTATCTATTTTTTTTTACAGTGTAGTAGTTGAGTTACTTATTTAATTACTTTTTGGAAAAAATAATTTGTAACTGTAACTAATGACTTTTTTAATGTAAGATGCCCAACACTGCCTATGGGTGATAAAATAGAGGCTCCGTCCATCTTGTATACATAGTCTATGTATAAGCCGCATTTAAGTTTGTAGTTTCAAGATAACAAAATCCCCACTAATAATAAATTATCTGTAATTTTGCCTTAAGCCTAGTTTATACTACTCCATTTTGATGGAGACGGAAGGGCTCTCCGTCGCCTATGTAAGGACAAACGGAGTCAAGGTCTCTTTTCTAACTATCCGTCAACGGAGAGCGAATGCCTGTTATTGGTCAGTTCAGCAACAGCCAGAGATCGTTTCACCAGAACTAATCAATAATTAATGCACCGTTTGGGCATTACATGCTTTATATTGTAAGGATAATTTACCTATCTGGGCTTTTGGTGATTTTGAACACAAGGAGTTACAGGAAAACAACAAAAAAAGGCTGCTGTGTTTGTTTCCATGCCTTTTTAGACTATTCTATGACCTGCACTTCTAGTAAAAAGCTTTACAGCTTAATCAAAACGTACTTTCTGTCATCCATTGCTCCTTGAGGGGGAAATAGGTTCACAGATTGAAGAAAAAAATTGATATGACACTGTGATACTAGGACGATAGTAGGCATGGTCGCAATGAAAAGTTTGTAACCCCTGCTGTCCTAGTCGAGAATTGCTTTGCAACACTGAAAAATCAATAAAGAACGGAGAAAAAGAAACAAAGAACCAGAAGCGAAAAACGTCTCCATCAGGATGTCTGCATCTGCGTGCAAATCTGCTGTTGGAGAAGTATAAACTTGGCTTTAAGCTCCAGACAGCCTTGATAAGCAGCTGTCTGCTATAATATATATAATATATAAAAAAGATTAGTGAACTTAAATGCAATATTATATATTTTGCACAAGAGTGGTTCTTTGTAATTAACCATTTTTCTTATTTTTCTTTTTTTAAATTAGCATTTTACCAAGGCTCCAGCACTGCACAGTTAAAGGTTACATTAAGACATCAGCTCAAGTTGCACCCAATTATCATTTACAGAATAATTGGATACAAAAAAAAACATCCGCCAGGTGAAATTATCATACATCCGATGACCAAGAGAGGAAAAGAAAAGGGACGATTATAAGAGACATTAAACCTGTTTGTGCAAAAACTTTGGTTTGAGGTAATTATTTTGATTTGCACACTTTGGGGAACTTAGAAAACAACTGGAGATCTATACTCCAGTCCTCCAAGTTAAAACAATGAAGAAGAAATTCAATTCCAAATTGCTGAATTTTATCATTATTTTTTAACAGTATCTAAATATTAGTCCGAACTGTTACAAGTGAAAACATTATACTGCAAAATCAAAGTTTCAAAGACAATAGGCTCATGCACTACATGGTTGTAATGTGAAACTGATACTGAGAAGCTACTTCAGGACGGTAAATGAATATTTAATTGTATGAGTCACTATGAAACGTGTTTATTATGTATAATTACGGTGGTAAACAAGACTACTCATCTGCTGAGGAGCCTGATAAAAAAAAGAAAAGTAAAGTCTGTGATTATACCAGATATAAAGTGAGTTAAATTAAATATACAATAGATAAAGAAAATCAGTTTATGATAATAGCTATAGTACTAATAGTATAATATTAATACATTTTCTTATCTGAAAAAGCTTTGACACTGATAATTGGTGATCAATACATAATTATTGTTCTGAATTTGTGCAGTTTTACATAAAAGCTACAGTATATTGTCTTATCTTAAGATGTAATGTTACGCTGATATGAATTATAAATCTGCCAGTAGAGAGATAGAGCACTCTTAGTTACTATAAAATGCGGCTAATTATTGTTTACGCAAAAAAGCTTTAATTGCTTCAAACATAGTGTCTTGTAAAAGCATAAATACCACTTGAACTTTTTAGCATTTTGCTGCATCCTAATCATAAACTTTACCTTTTTATTGTGTTTTTTTTTTTAAGAGAAAAGCAAAGTAACATTATATTGAATAGGCTGAATATGTATGCAGCCTCCTGATGTAAAAGTTAGTAGAATCACTTTTCATTTTAATTATAGCTGAAAATGTTTTTGGGTATATAATTACCAACTTTGCCTATCAAGAGAGGAACATTTTTGCCCATTGTTCATATCAGAATAACTCATGGTCAATCAGATACAATGAAAAAATCTCTGTGAACATTAACTTTAGATTTTTATCAAACATGTCTAATTTGTTGTATATATATATAACTTTCAATCTCATGGATATTTCTGGATCTTAGCCATTCCATTGTAGCTGTGGCTCTATTTGTAGTGTAGTTTTTGTGTTGGAAAGGGAAACTCCGCCCCAGTCTCAACTCTTTTCCAACTGGTTTTCCAAACGGACTAGCTTAACTTTTCACTGTATGTCCATCCATATTCTCATTAAATTCAATCAGCTTCCATGTCAATGCTGAAAATATCAACCCCTCAGCATGACCATTTGTCTTGGTGGGCATGGTAAGTTCAGGGTGTTAGTTTTATGTCACTCTGTGTCTCACAGTTTGAGCAAAAAAATAAAGGTTTTATTGAATCAGAGCAATGTCTTTCTCATTTTTGGTAACGTTAAACAGTTTTGTCACTCTCCAGCCAGGTTTGTAAAGTTGACAACCGATATTTGTGCTGTCAGCAGATTCTCATGTGAGTGAATCTCTGCTTCTCCTCCAGACTTGACAGATGTTTCTTGACTTCCGATCCTTGACTGCTTAAATAACCCAAAGCATC
Organism: Apricaphanius iberus; assembly: GCA_028564705.1. Taxonomy (NCBI): domain Eukaryota; kingdom Metazoa; phylum Chordata; class Actinopteri; order Cyprinodontiformes; family Aphaniidae; genus Apricaphanius; species Apricaphanius iberus. The sequence continues at coordinate 269,224 of JAPXFQ010000899.1, forward strand.
AACAAGTCTTCTCAGAAGATTTGATAGTAAACCTTCTGAGAACAAATGAAATGTAGCTAAAACCAAGCATCGCTGATCACAGAGAGAACACAATAACTTTGCGCTTGACGCACAGTGGTGGCAGCATCATAACATTTCCAGGATATTAGTTTATGCCATACCATAACAGTATTCCCAGTGAAAATACTCTATAAGGCACGAGTATACCAGCCACAGTGCCAATAAAGAAGGTACTGTCCTCTTTGAGTTAAAGCCAATTCTTAAACTAATGTCTTAACCTAATTCAGTGGGGGATTATTTATTTTTTTACATATTAAAGGGTGACTATGTTTTCATTTCCAAAAAAGAGGACACTGTAAAGTTTTCAGAACTGGGCTAAGTCTTTTGATTTTAACATATTTAAATTTTGTTTTTAAAAAAAAGTTGTCAAATAACAAACTTCAAAGAGGCTTTCAAGTACGGAAATTACTTCAAGATCTCTTGAAATAAATTATGATCATAATAAGTAATCTTCTTAATTTACCAGCAAAAAAGTTGTTTACTTTTTAACCTGCACTAGACAAAAATTAAAAATCTGAAAAAAATTTCTAAGAAAACAAGTATTTTCATTTCAATATAATAAAAGTAAAACGCAGCAGCCTCAAAAAGAAAAGTGTATACCCTGTTTTTATTTTTAATCTTCATCCTCCTAGGTCAATTTATAGATGAACTCTCACTTTGCACAGGATTATTATAGTTTTTGTGTTCATGTGACCAACGGATCTGTGCTACTTTTGTCACCCACAGAAACAGAAATGCCAGCTATGTGGAGAGTGCACTCTGCTACTCGCTATGACCGGACGAAATATCTGTGTAAAGCTTGTGCTTTGACTATGTGGAGCGGTGCAATGCAGCCTAACACACCACAATGATGTTCAGAGCAGTGCAACCCACTGTAGCATCCCGCTGTCTTTTCCGTCTATGAATGGATCACAACCAGGCATTAGCAGCAGCTCAGGGAGGATGTCACATGAGAGAAAGGCTATTATACTACATGTCTTCATATTAGTCAGTTTAAGTACGGTCCCCTAATAAAGAAAGGAAAATCAGACATTTTCAGCAATCTATTCCCCCAGGATGCCCTGGACAGCAGGTGAAAAGTGGACAAGTCCAGAGAAAAAGACGGTTAGTCCCCCTATATTATGACATACATACTGTATTTTTACTTTGGCCAGAGAAGGCAGTAACCTTAAAAACTTCCAAAGCAGGGTTACCTCATGAGTGAAGACACAGAGGCACTGATAATATTGGTTCTTCTCCCTTGCCATTTGTACAATGATAAATTATGAGACCACGTCTAACTCTGGTGAAGCAGTAGCTCACATTTGACAGTTCAGACTAGATCAATATTTGATTTAGAAAGTACGCCACCACCTACCAGGGTCTCTCGGGGATCATAGACTCTTACATCTTTGCCCCAAAATACCATTTTTTCTTCTTGTAGTGTAACAATCCATGCATAATCAGTGGAGCTTCAGAATAAGTTTTCAGACTGCCACCATCACAGCTAATCCAACATCATACAATCATGTAATCTTTCTGAAGTCAAGTTGTAACAATATCAGTTATTTGTAACAAAACTGGATTGGATGGGGACATGCTGTCCTCTGCCAATAATGTGTGCAAAAGACAAATCTGTCCATATATTGTATCCTTTCAAAAGTGTGCAAAACTTTCTACCTTTTGTTACAATACAACTACGGTGTTTTAAATTATTTTACTTGGACCTTATGTGATAGAGCGACTTGGGGTTCAAATGGGGTTCACGTAGTAGGAATTTGTCCCTTAATTGGTGGATTGCTGGTTCTAATCCCAGCTTCATCCGTCTTGGTTGTTGTGTACTTGGACAAGACATTTCACCTTTTTTGGCTGCTGATGGTGGTCAGAGAGACCGGTGGCGCATGTATGTGTCAGCTTCACCTCTGACAATGTGCCCCAGGGCAGCTGTGGCTACAATGTAGTATCTTGCCTACATCAGTATGTGAATGTGTGTGAATGGCTGAATGTAATGTAAAGCGCTTTCTGGTTCCCTGACTGAAAAAGCGCATAATAATAATAATAATAATAATAATAATAATAATAATAATAATAATAATATAATAGTTAGAATATATTAGTATATGTTGTAAACTTCAATTTAACAAAGTCACTTGAGAATGACTATGTACTGCACCCAAGGAACTCATGAACAACTAGTCTGCCTTTACAAAGCCAACTCCTCAGCTGGGCTGAGGGCAGATGGTGGTGCCCCCACCCCAATGTCCTTTAGTTTTATTGCTATGTTTTCATAATGATTGGCTTGGATTCCTCATAGGTCAGCATTAGTACTTCAAACTCCACTTCTTTGAGGTATTCTGCACCTTTTTTCTCTTCAGTTTTCTTTGTGCCTCGTGAATTCCGTGATCCATTGAGAGAGTCTTTATGTTTCAGGGTTTACCAGGAGTAGGTTGATTAACCAGATTCTTATCAGGTGTTCTGGAACCAACATAATCTGGCTAAACAGGTTTTTGTTGATTAACCAAGACTTCAGGGTTTACCACATGGTAAGTTAACCAAACTTTCTGGTACCTGCCCCAGAGCTGAGGACTTGCTGTTGTTCTGTTGTGTTTCTCTTTCTCTGATATTATTGAGCAGATAACCTCCCTTACCAATAGTGTTGTTTTGCAGTACGTGGCAGATACTCAGTGAAGGAGCCATTTAACTGCAGAAGTGTGCTTGTCAGGACAGTCAGACAACCAGATGGGCCAATCATTGGATTCAAACAGAGCCATGTAATTGGCTGAGATTTTTGGCAACCTTTAGCACTTGTCAATTTTGTTTAACACTTTTTTCAGTTTAATACATGTGTTATGGTTGCTTATTTTTATTAAAAAATTTTGTTCTTCCACCTTTTAACATCAGTGTACAGGGTTTATGTTTCGTCCCATGACCCCTAGCGCAGCTGGGCTGTAACAGCAGCAGGCCATTTTATTATATTTTTCGTTTTTACTTTTAATCTCTACAAAATATTTATAGCTATGCTGTGTCAAAACATTGTTAAAGTGCATGAAAAACATTTTTTAAGCTAACTTGTTTTGCAAATTTAGTATAGTAGCTTTAATCACTACAATAAAGTGATCAGAATATGATTTGTTTATGTTATGCTCCATCCTGCTCCTCTGTTTGAAAGTAAATTGGCTGTCCATTTTTCCAGATATTTACGTCTTCTTATTTGTTGTTTTTTTATTTTAATTTTTTTTGTGTGGAACGAATGACTTCTACCTTCATCAGATCCATTCATCTCTTTGTTATGCCCACTCTTTGTGTTATTGCCTTGCAAGAACTGTCACTTAGGCTACTTCAGGTGGCAATTCAGTTTGGAGAAGCAGAGGATTTTATCAGTGATACTAAAGTACGATAGATATACAGGATAATAATACGAGAAGGCGGCAGGAAAAAGAGGTAAAATACTTGACAGCTAGGGTTCTTTGGGGATGGGCAACACTGGAACAAAACCAGCAAAACATCTGACACTTCCAACAGCAACAGAACATTAAACCAGGGCTACAGTGGAACAGATTAGACCAAAGCATTTTTGTTTAGTTCTTAGAATGGTTCCTGAAGTGGGAGTCACTTCAGGAAGTGGAAGTGGGAACAACGACAACAGCCCAAGGAATAACGAGTGCTGCAGCATTGTTGTTGTCCATCTCTTTATTTACTGTGCATATCCTGCTTTGACTCCGTGTGCTTCACTGACTTTTGCATTTGTTTACTATCTGTGTGACTCGAGTCCAATAGAGAAATGTCAGAGCAAAAGGGTGCATGACGCCATCTAGCACTGCATAGTCAAACACACTTAAATCAATAATTTGATTTTCTGAGTGACATGTAAACTGGGGCTCGACCCGCAACTCTGTTAAACCAGATTTCTTGTTCGATTTCTACTAAAAGCTTAATTTAGATGTGCATATAACCTACTGAATATGTCAGTAGAAGCAATGGAGCAGCTATGTACAGGAAAAGGTATCCACTCCCCTAGAACTTTTGTACATTTTGCTGTCATGAATACCTTGCTCACCTCTGGCATTTCCATAACAAAATACAATTGGGGTGTGATTGATGGTGCTTTCTGCTTTCCACGCTGTGACGACACAGATGAGGTGCGTACACAGTTGTTTGGGTGGGGCTAGAAGGAGCAGGAGGGAGGCAGGGATGTTTTGGAGGAGTCTGGGTAGTGGGATTAAGAAAATCTCCCTCTCCCTCAAATACTCTGGATAGCAACTTTAAATAAGGAACTGTTACACACTGTTATTCAACTCCCAGGAGTTATATTTTTAAAGATTTTTTGGGAAATTTGTGTTCATTCTCCTTCACAGAAGGTCTCAAACTCCGTGGGATTGAATGGGTGCCGAGTGAACATATATTTCGTGAACGATTTTGAAAAGCAACGTTTTCATTCTTCAAAAGAAGGTGTTACTTTAAGTTCATCGGATATGAATAGTTATTCAATGCACGATAAGGATATATAAAAGGTGAAAAGTTTCAAGATTTCTTTTATGACAGCCTGTCTCCGTGAGAAGACCGCCATATTTAACTGGTCTCCTTATCGTCCTGTGTGTTACATAACCAGCAAGGACATTTCTATTTTTTATGGTTTGGCATTGTACTAGAGTCATGTTTCTGATGCTTCATTGTCTGTCAATTAGTTTGGCCCTCTTTATTTTAAGGTGAACTTAATCCCTAGGTACCTAAGAAGAAGAAAAAACTCAGGGGGTGAAAGTGGGAGTTAGAATCCTCCAAGGTCACTTTCAGTGTCTTTCCCTCTTTTTGGAGCTACTGAGTTTCTGACAAGCTGGAGACAGGTTCAATTTCTTCAACTGTCAGGAGCTCCCTGTTTTTTTAAACGCCTCTGAGACAGATATAAGCCAGAAGAAGATGTTTCCTGACTTTTTGGTATTATCTGAGGGGCATTCTTTTCTCCTGCCTTATCTCTGTCAGTAATGGCCCTTCAGTGATTCCTGGCAGATATCTGCTGTGGACGGACTGTTAGGGCGGGCAGATAGAGCAAAGCTTTCCAAGATACTGTAGATCTGGAATGGTCTGTTTTTCCACATGTCTCTGCCCCTCAGTGATTGGTAATTCCTTCTGAATGGCAGCTTGACAGACACTGGTCTTCTGGTCCTTAGCAAAGCAGGAGGGGATAAGAAAAGAATGGTGATTGAGCTGAGGTGCCGGGGGTTTTGCACAGGGAACTTTCTTGACCACCTCCTCAATCAAAAGTGCAGAAAGAGTTCACTTCTTCTTTGAGCAAAAGAGCTTTGAAGTAACAGATTACAGATATCTTCATCTGGCCCTCCTTACTTGAAACCAGAAAGCCGCTTTTATTGTTTTGTAGAACAACCCACTGAGGGAAGGGTGTGCCAGAAGTGTTTTTTAAAGTATTAGACGATAAAAAGAGAGTGATGGAAACTTCAAAAACAGAAACCCAATTGCAAGTGAGTGACTGACCGAAACAATCTCAGCCTCCTGTTGGCAAATTAATGATGACTTAATTACCTACTAAATATATAGTCTGATAGATAAAATCACCAAAAGGAGTTTCTTCTTTCTTAAGCCATTTAGAAAATTCTACATTTCATCAATTTATGACAGGTTAATATTAAGCATACAACAGAGAAAAGAAAGCTAGCTAAAGACTTGAAAGCATCAACAGGGAGTGGTGGCAACATGCATGATTCCCGCTGTCCGCTCTTTGGGATGATCCTAACTACAGTTGTCCCCTATGAAGGAGAGTAGGCTCAGTTGGGGGCCTTTGAAGTACTGCTCCATTATTACATGGATGATCTATTTTGCTCCGCTATTATACATTCAATGCACTATATCTCAAGACAGCTCCCATCCTTCAAACAACTACAAATCTAGGCAGCGCCCAGTCAGCCAGAAAGAGCAGAGAAACTCGTGAGACACAGAGATAACCCAAGAGTATTTACAACACCAAAACATGGCAATTTTCTCAAATGCTGAACCGTTTTATGTTTGGATTTTACTGTATCACAGACATTTTACTTGATTTCCATTTTTGGAGCATGTAAAGCAGCAGCTGTGAAGAGTGAAGAAACAGAATGTCACACAATAAGAGCAAGTCAGCCCTCTTGAGCCCTTACACTGTATATTGCACCCATAGAAGTCTGTGCATGTGTGTGGATGCGTGCGTGGGTGCATGCGGGTTTGCATGCGTGTGTGCATGTGTGTGGATGCGTGCGTGGGTGCATGCGGGTTTGCATGCGTGTGTGCATGTGTGTGGGTGCTCGGGAAAGACTCTTTAGGTCACAACTGCTTAGTTTCTTGTGTTAAAGTAAACACTGTAGCTCTTAAAGCTGCACACACCTATAATATCAAGCCTTGTTTTAAAAAAGGACAACAAAAATAATTCAAATTTTTTGCAGTCTTAATGCCTAATATGTCTTTCAATATTAAACAAAAAAAACAAATCTGTTATTACATTTTATACAATCAGAAAGCTTGTTTATTTCCCTCTTAAACATCACTCCTTTGTAGGGAAAATGCATTTTCACCGCATGTCACACTCAAAACTCTGGGTCGATCAGTGGCTACCATTACATAGGCATGAGAGTGACATCACTCTACTGGAACCATAACTCAATAGGTGGGTGTGTTGGGTCGCATCGATCAATCTCGGACTGAGCCAGAGGTAGTCTGAAAAAAGGGTCAGAAAAATCTAACAGCACAAAAGTATTGGTCAGAAGATGAGGACAAGATGATATAACATATCACCCCCAGATATAACATCTAACTGTAGCGCAGAGACAGTCATCAATAATTGTAGAAAGTAGGGGAAAACAATGACAATACATAAACTGAGAGGTTTTCTAAAACTGATTAAATAAAACCTTGGAAAATGGTCAGGAAGGTTGCAAAAAGACAACAAGAACACTGAGGAAGTTATAGGAATTTCTGTCAAGTGTTGCTGTTTTCTACATGTGACAACAATCTCCTGTTTTTTCCACATGTCTGGTCTATGGATTAGGGTTGCCATACAATACCATTTTATTCTAAATATAACACCCAGTCAATCTACGACCTTATCCAACTTTGTGGAAGAATGTGCTATGGGTTAATGAAACCAGATCTAAATGTCTGGGCCACAGCTCTACAAGATACAACCCGGAACAACACCCTGCTTTGCCAAAGACATGCAAATCCAAAGTGAAACATGGCAGTGACATCATCATGTTTGGTGGTTACTGTCCTTCTGCATAAGCTGGAGTTTTTGTAAAGGATAAAGTTGTTGGACAGTTTCAAACAGTTAAGTGTTAAAACTTCAGAGCTCCATAAGAAAGTCTAATATAAGGAGGGGTTTCAATATTTATCACCAAACTAATTTCATGTCATACATTCAAATTAAAAATGATTTCATGAAAGGAAAAATATATTTTCTACAACAGAACTAAATAAATGGTAGAAAATATATGTAGAAAAGAAATGTCCTCACAAATGTGCTTCGTTTTCTGTTGAGCTGCACGAAAGTGAAGAAAAGTTTTGAAGTGATTTATCATCTTATTTTCTGATATCACTTTTTCAGGGATCTGTACAAGTCAGACAAACACTAGAATTTTTTAAAAATGTATTTCTGAACTGTAAACTTTGCTGACTATATACAGTAAATAAATTCCAGTTAATATAGACTGCTCAGCATATATTGGGGGTTGTTGCTTTATATTTCATTATAGCACAGGTTCACCATATTTGGCCAAAATGTCTGCTGTGGGGTCATCTCCAAGATTATATGTCTGTCATTTGAAAATATAAATTAAGAACACAAAGAGCTTGGATACAGAAAGTTTTCACTTTTCCCTGAAATGTCCCTCCGTGCCGCTGAGGGGTCAGTGGGTGCAGAAGGCTGGGCTTCATTTATTCAGTGTTGTGTCTTCGTGACTCAGGCGGGTTGCGGCGCACAGAGCCGCGCTGTCAGTCACAAACAGCAGACCTGTACCAGCTGGGTAACACATGGCTCGGCCCTTACTGCTCGATTCTTGTTAATGAAAGGTTCCATCCTTTGCATGTGCGGAATCTCTGAAACTGTGCGGAAGCCCACAGTGGAAAAGGGGAGTAGCAGTTTATTCAGAGTGAGGCTATTTATTTCCCCGGCTGACGTGGAGGGAGCGCCGGCTGGACTGCTGGACTGTGGGCACCGCTGCGCTGTCTCTCTGAGCCGGAGAGGAGAGGACGCCGGCAGCGCTGACCTGCCGGGATTTCTCTTTTTTTATAATTACTTTACATATCCATTTTATAAAAGTCTTTTCTCTTCTACTAGAGCTCACTCTGGTGGGTTCTTCTGTGAAAGCAACTACCCATCACTCAGCGATGACTGCTGGGAATGATCCACCGGCTCTCAGTCATTTCTCCGCCGCCCGCCCTTAGAAATAAAAAAAGGCTGGCTGTGAAACAACTCAGCACCGTCACTGTTGTCTAACAGCTGGGATTTATACTTTACAATGCCTTGACGTGGAAGCAACTATATAAAGATGATGACAGTGAGTATCGGTTCATATAGACTACTTTATACTGTGACTTTATTTCTGACCAACAACTGTGCATCGATTGGGGTCAGATTTATTACTGCTATAGTCGGTGATACAGGGCGTTTCAGCCAGTGCTGTTGCCGGGTTCCTCCTGGGACTTTTTTGAAACATTACATCATTTGATTAAAGGATACGCATGATCGTGCATATCAGAACCCTTTTCATTGAAATTATCATTTTTATTGTATTTTATAGGCTGTATTAGAATTATTATTTAGATTTGCTAAATAAGATAATGATTCATGTCTGGAAAGCCTCTTAGAGTGAGCGCTATAATGTGAAATCAGCCTGGGCGTATGCGATGATGCCCCTTTAAATACCATCTAGAGGAGGACTGATTTCTGAGCGTAGTATTCTTTTTTCTTTTCAAATAAACGCCCCCGACATAAAAAAAAATCACCCACCCGGCCGTTGGCTGGATTACTGTGCTGCTGTCAATTTGCATGTGTTTTATTGGTCGAATCCAGCCTGTGTACAGTGTCTGTGCGCTTTAATCCCACAGCGGATCAAGCTCTGCAGCTCCGTGCAGCCTGCCGTGTCTATCTGGGCTCTCTATATATAAACTACTCACTTTAAACGATTGCATTATTTGAGTCATGTGACCACAGCGTATTGACGCGATAGCAGCTGTATGGAGAGCGACGATCGAGGTTGTGAATTTCGGGATAGCGCTTAAATGAACCTAAGGGATCGGTAACCGTGATTTAAGACGCGATTAGCACCTAACAGGGCGAGAAAAACCAACGATGACAGGCCAGGTCTCCCACCACTGGGGATGGTGACCATCCTGTTCCATGCAGGGCGCCTTGATGAGCACATCGGTAAGGTTATTCCACTCTGTACCCCCTGCTATGAACATACAGGTGCGCACTAAGGCTAAAGTCCGATTTCCTAGGGTTATCCCCACCCACGCGCCCGTTCTGAAAGCACTTTTCGTATGGTTAAAGGGATAATTCAGTTTTTTATTAAGGTTCTATGAATGCATTATTAGCTATATTACCCTTACCTGCAATGCAAACATGTCATATGGCAGCTGTGATGTTGTGTAAGATTATGTAAATCTAAGTTCAACTGTTCCTCTGTCAGAACCCTGCTTTAGCTGATTTTCAAGAGCCAAAGAACTAAACCAAACATTTATATACTTCAGATGACACTTTAGATAAAAGCTATATTGACAATTTGAACTGATTACATTTTCACAAGAGATGTGTATGAGTTTGTTGCTGATTCTGGCAAACAACAGCAACATCATTAGTTAAATTTAGGTGACGATTGTTTTGTCATGTTATCAACCCGAATGCTTTTTTGTTTAGTGAAAATATTGTATCTTGCCAAATGTGGCAGTTTTACTGGAACTTGTTTGGCTACAAAGCATAATAGTTGCTATTATAATTTTGCATTTTCAGTTTCTATTAAAACAAAAATACAATAATTTAAAACAGGAGATATTTCTGACTAACTGTTAGACCTTACAGACTGACAGAAAACCAAAAAACTGGGAAGGAATCTGTCAGGAATTGTCTCATCGTTTCAGGTTTTACCTAGGAATGTACTGGTGGAAAAAGTTTTATTACTTTTTTCAATTTTGGAAAAATTGGTGTATATAAATATATATATATATATATATATATATATATATATATATATATATATATATATATATATATATATATGCTGACAGGCCTTTTGTTTTTAATGTGTTTTAAACCTCTTTGCTTTTAAAGATTTTTGGATCTTTGCTTCTAAAAATGATGCCAGGCCAAGCTTTAATCAAAGAGAAAAAATTGTTGAAAATGCAGTCAACATTTTTGTACATATTATAGATGAGAAAAGAAATACATCTGATATGAATTGGTAAAACTGAAAACACTGAAAATGGAAATATCCTTTACCAACCAATTGGAAGCCAACACAAACGTTGTGCTGTTGTAGGATTTTTGTAACATAAAGGTACATGTTTTGTACCCAGCTGGGTTAGAATTTTAAAATGACTGCATGAAAAATCTAGAAGTATGAGACTGGAAAAGCGTAGATAGTAAAAATACTAAATTTGCTGGAGTTCTTAGTAAACTCAATTTTTGCAGAAAAGATCCCAGTGAACTAAGGATGTTATTGCTGTCCAGATTCCACTTGACTTCTTCATCTCTCATCTTCTCTCATCTCTGCAGTAGCTTTTCTTCTATTCCCTCAACCTTGTTTCACGCAGAAATTCAAGTTCCTCACAATGGTTTCCACATCCCATTAGTATTTTTCAGATGGATTAAGATACTGAGTCACATTGCTTTCCAACAACAAACATATTTCCTGTACTTCCTTTCGAATTAAAAAGCAGTGTAATCTTTTGGGCCTAGCTTAATTGGGTTTATTATGACCATTATAACAGTGTACATGTAGAACTTTCCCCTTGTCCGTTAGGTCTTGCATGAGAAGCAGAGCAGGTTCCGTCCTCCTAGTCTACACCAGCATTTAGCAATCTTTATAATTAATTAGTTTCTGGAGCAGCTCATAATGTGCTCACAGAGGAATGTGTTGTTAATTTGTCTTTGCCCCAAGAGAAATTTGGGTGTGCTTTGCTTTTTATTAGGTATTAAAAGTGGTGAGACACTCTGAAGATGTGGTGCTCTGCAGGAAAAAAAAAAATATTGCAACAAGCAAAGGCTCAGGTTTGGTGGAGATTTGTGGACAGTTGTAAACAACAGGGACATTTTCATTAGCTGTGCACCAATCAGTCAGGTGGTGTAACACAGACAAGGTCAAAAAACAGCTCCAGAATTACTGTTTACATCACAGTTTGCTGTGCTTTAACATCTCTCTGTTACTCTCACCCAGTGCTCATATATGCCTTTGTAGACCCTGTGCAGATGTAGCTTTATGCAGTAGGGTGTTATTCTGACATGTTAAGCCACACAGACCCCTCCCTTACTGTGCGTGTTTGTGTCAAATGTTGCACAATGCCATTCCAAGCAATCAGCTATGCCTTTAGAAACAGCATGAGAGTGATTACATCAACCATCAGCAAAGTTTAGCACTAGTTGGCATTGGACAGTGTGAGAATGTTATAGTGTGATAACTGTGACTCAAAACACCATATAAACTTAGAGTGTGTAAAACAAAACAATATACAGTAAAGCACTGATTATTACAGGTATAACTAGAAAAGAGTGCAGACATCCAAGGTCTAATTGTACGTTTTCAGATTCCTTGACCATGAAAACATAAATTTAGCAGCTGGATTGATAGCGATCTTATTATTAGTTCAATAGATATTCAAGAAAATCCCATTTTCGTATCACCCCCAAATTCTAATCACTTTTTCCTTCACTAAGCACTTCCTTTCTTTCACATTCAACACATGTCCAAAAAATTTCATAAAGATGCACATAAGCCTACATCTTTTATAAGTTAGGTTGCCTATTAACAAAAAAACAGGAAAACCCTGAGAAAACATAACCTACCTAGCAGAGATAATGAACACCTTGTAGTTTTCAAGTACTTAATGCACATAATAATATATCATCTTGCTGTTCTGCTCTTTATAGATAACACACGTATAAAAAGTATAAAAAGCTGATATTTGTGCTAGCAGTAAACCCGCATTTAGCTGTTTAACAGGCATCTGCCTTGTAGCTTGCAACTATAACCTTAAAACACTCTTTTCTTAATGAGAGTGACAGGCAGTGCTCTTAAATTTCCTCATGTGACTGTCCCTGGTTTCATGACCAGATTTTTCCAAATAGCAGAATTTTTACTTCTTTTAAGAGCAAAATAAATACAATGGGTTTATAGGCTTAATACAACCTGAGAAAACAGTTTTCAAAGATGAAAATTGCATTTTTTTATAAAAGTAGACAAAAAATCAATAATATTATAGAAACACTGTATACTTCAGTATTGTAAATACTAGTTTGGTTTGAAAAAAGGTTTGTAATGTAATTAGTTAAATTACCTGAAAACCTCCCTGCAATAAACAATAAACAACAAGCTTCCACACACAGCCACTCATTCAACTGAAAATGCCTAAGTAGGAGTACATAGGTTCAGTTGTTTGGGTAGAAAATTACATGGGTTTGAAAAACTTCAGGAGTGAGGAAGTTTCTGCAGGTCAGGAAGTGCTTTGTGGTTGCTTGTGTAAACCACAACACTCCTATGATTAATCCTAATGTCCCTAAATTCTCTTTCCATTTGCCTCTTCCCTTTGCCTTTCCTATCTGTATTGTTTCTTTCATTATATGCATAAACATTTAGGCATTCTTTTTCCTCTTTTATCCTCAACCTCCTTCTTTGTTTCCACTTTTTTTTTTTTTATTCAGGATTATCGAGAGGATGGCATGGACCTGGGGAGCGATGCATCCAGTCGCTCCAGCTCAGAGTCCAACTCCAACAAGGTTACACCCTGCTCTCCTTCTCTTGACCTGGCCAACCTTGAGGACTACAAATCCTCCCCATCACCAGATCTAGGCACTCTAGAAGACTATGAAGAGGATGAGGACTATCAGGAGTACAAGAAGAAGGTTATAGAGGAGTGGGAGAGTGAGTACGGAGAGGACTACACCTCCCCACAGCTCCCTGGTCAAGAAGAAAGCAAAGAAGGCGTTGTGAGTGGTAGCAGCCTCAACGAAAGCTACAGGAAACCGGTGAATGCTCACAGCCTCGCAGAAGAATTCCAGGATGTCAAGACGGTCCCGCCCCTGCCGGCTCCTGTTGGACGCACTGCCACTACTGTTGCAGCTGTGCCAGATGAATTGAAACAGAATGGGAATCTAATTCTGCCCCGGAGCAACCAGCTCAAATACTCTAGCTCGGCTGAGGGAGGATCAGAGACACCCAAACCTAGCCACCGTAGCTCCAGTCAGGGCAGGAGGAGCCGCAGCACTGGCAGGAGTGGTGGAGGAGGTGGAGGTGGAGGACGAGATGGTGGAGGAGGAGGAGGAACTGGTGGTCTGATGCGGGAGCACAGAGAGGAAGAGGAGAGTATAGAGGAGGAACCCTTGCCCACAATGGACTGGGCAGCCCTGGAGAGACACCTGGCTGGTCTGCAGTGCAGAGAGCAAGAGAACCAAAACCTGAACCACAACCAGAACCACAACATGGGAAAGACCAACTACACATCAGTGAGTTTGTACAAGTTTGCATGTTGTTCTTGCAACCTGCTGTGCTGAGCTTTTCTGCTCATGCATGTCAAAGGTCATCCTTTCATAACACACTCGCCGGCAGCTGTAATCCAGCAGTCATCCATTTCAGATAGACCCTGGAAACACAAGGTTAGGTCAGCTGGAGTAGGGAAGAAGGATTAGTTGGCTAATGTAGTGCTACACTAAATCACTATTACCATGATGATCAGGAGAGTCTAACACAGCTGGAATAAGTGGAGGCTGTGGAGGAGGAACAAACATACAGTCAGGAGTTAATTCACTGTGTTACTAGTAGGCCTATGTTGATTCAGGAAGCTCTTTGAGTATTTAAGGTAGAGTACATACAATATTAATCCTTGTATGTCTGAAATAAAGAAAGCTCAGATAAAAGTTGTAAATATATGGCCTCCTAGCTCATAATTCTTAATATTTGATAGTCCTTGACAGGCTTACACTTGGGTTTGCTTGTTGACCTACTAGAATTAATGTGTAACCCAATTTTTAGTGATGTGAACGGCATTTGTTGTTGCCATGTGATGCTTCCACCAGAAGAGGTCAGTGTTGTATTGACATTGTGCAGCTTCTGGCATGTTAAGACGTTTCCACAGCAGCTCCACCAGTAAGGGGCATATTTATTACCGTGGCAGCTTGAATCATAACTCTGACTCACTTCTAGTTTAATTGTTTGTCTGAGGGTCCAAACATAAAGGGTGTGGCTTTAAAACGTGCAGGGGAAAGGGAGCAGGGGAAAAACGTTTACTGCAGAAGGGGGTTTGAAGAACCAACATTAAAATGTTTGCTTGAAAACAATACAGAATGATGCTCTCCCCCACCATCTCTATTGATATGCGAGCTTCAATACTTTTTCCTCAGTGCACACACACAATGCCTTTGACCCAAGGTATTGTGGCTGTGTTGGGTGCTGTTTGCCTGTCCTGGAGTCCCAAAGCCCCCTTCTCCTCCTCCCTCTGTCTCCTTGAGGCACGTCAGGAATGCAGTGGGAGATGTGGGGGATGAAAGAAAGGAAGAAGGGAGGAAAGGACGTGAATGAGGAACGGGCAGTTCAGGGCAGCATGGCTCGTGTGTTTGTGTCAGAGCTCATTACCTGCTATCCATCTTAAACAAGAAGCTCACCCCTTGCTGTGCTTTAGCTGGGGGGAGTCTACTCGCGTTTACCCACCACCCTCCCTTCCTATAGGCTGTGGGGGGTGATATTAATGACCTCGGTGGAAAATTTAGAACCATATGCAGCCTATTCAACCTGGATGTGCACACACAGAAAAGAGGACTGTGACTTTGGCAGATTCAGACAAAGTCCTGATGATGACTGGGAGTTTAAAAGCGCCTGGGGAAAGCATAGTATAGTGAAGATAAACACCATCATTTTTTACAATATTTTCATACATTTTCAGTAGTTTATCATACATTAGATAATAGGCAAGGCAACGCAATTTTATTTATATAGCACACTTTTAACACAAGGCAAATCAAGGTGCTTTACATGATTCAGTGATAATGATACCAAATACATGGTTACAGAAGCATGATTAGAGAAAAACAGAAACATATAGGTTTAACAGATATACAAAATCAATAAATAAGAAAAGATGATGTAAGGAACAAATGTATGCAATATAGAATAAAAACAAATGAAACACAATAGATTAAGAAGTTAAAAAAAATAAGAATAAAACTTAAACCACAAGAATCAAATAGTGATCAGAAAGTGCAATTTAGGACTCAAAGGCAGCTCTGAATAGTAGAGTTTTAATCTTTGATTCAGCATTTTTGCATTCTTCTGGAAGTTTGTTCCAGATTTGGGGAGCATAGAAGCTGAAACCTGCCTTTCCATGTGTAGTTCTAATTTTAGGAATGTTAGTAAGTTTTAGTTGAAGGACCTGAGTGGTCTGCTGGGCTGGTATAGTGACAGCAGATCTCCAACATACTTTGGTGCTAAACCATTCAGTGATTTATAAACTAGTAGGAGTATTTTAAAGTCTGTTCTCTGGGATACAGGGAGCCAGTGTAAGGACTTAAGAACTGGGGTTATGTGTTCTACTTTCCTAGTTCTAGTGAGAACACGGGCAGCAGCGTTCTGGATCAGCTGCAGTTATCTGATTGCTTTTTTAGGTAAACCTGTGAGGACGCTTTTGCAGTAATCACTCCGACTAAAGATAAACGCATGGATCAGTTTTTCAAAGTCCTTCTGTGACATCCGTCCTTTAATCCTATAAATGTGTAATATATCTCAATAATAGGGATGTGAATCTTACAACAACTTACGATTCGATTCAATTCTGATTTTTGGATTGACTATTCGATTCAGAATCGATTCTTAATTCAGAATCGATTCACAATCAATACTAGTAGTAAAAAAAGGTGCCAATTTGTAGGGCTGAGACAATATGCTTTTCTCCCAATTCAATTCTTTTATGATTTTTTTCAAGTGCCGATAACAGTTCAATTGAGATTCTTCAATATTTCAGATTTTTAATTCACTATAGTATTGAAAAAATATATAATTCTCTGAATGTTCTACTTCCCACATCTTAAACCTTAACAACAGAATGAATGAAAACTGAAGACTTTCTAAAGTAAACTGCTACATACTTAACTATAATTCATAATAAAGTCAACTTAAACTTTTTTTCCAAGCCATGTAAAAAAATATATATTTTTTGAAAATTGTTGAGCACAGACTCTAGATTCTTATGTGAATCTATCCCCCCCTTCCCCCCCTCCTCCTCACCCAACCCTATTAGATGGAGATTTACCATCATTGTCTGATGTCCCATTTATGCTCCCTTTACGCACGTAATTTGGTCGACCAATGTCTAAAGGTGTCAAGCGTCACTGACCTCATGCTTTCAATTAGACAGCTGGAGCTGATTCAGAATGCTGCTGCACATTTCCTCACTAGAACCAGGAAATTAGAGTACATAATGCCAGTTCTAAAGTCCTTACATTGGCTCCCTGTAGCTCAGAGAATAGACTTCAAAATACTCCTACTAGTTAATAAATATCTAAATGGTTTAGCACCAAAGTATATTAAAGACCTGTTGTCTCTATATCAACTCAGCAGACCACTCCGGTCCTCCAGCTCTAGTTTATTAAACATCCCTAGAATCAGAACCAAACATGGAGAAGCAGCTTGCAGCTTCTGTGCCCCACAAATCTGGAACAAACTTCCAGGCGACTGCAAAGCTACTGAATCACTAGGCTCTTTTAAAACAAATAACAGTTTTGCACAGAAAAAAAAGAAATACATTTTATTTTCTTGCTTTCCTTAAATTGCTGTTTTTAATTAATGCTATTTTTTTATTGATTCTTATGTTTTCCTGTTTTTAATTTTCTCTTATGTCTGTTTTTACCTTCCATGCTATAGGTTGTTTTTTTTAAACACCAAATCATGTAAAGCACCTTGAACTACCTTTTTTCTAAAGTATGCTATACAAATAAAATTGCAATGCCTTGTGTTCTCAATGTCGCCTACCAAGGCAAATCCTTGGAAGCCGAGGAACCTTGCTTACGAGGACACTGTCCATCCCTGGTCAAAGAAAACAGTTTAGTGGAATAGACTTACCTCATGTGACCGCGGCTGCCCCCTTACACACTATGTTTAAGTCCCAGCCATCATAGTAGCGTAGTAGCATTACTTCAGCCTTGGGACTGGAAATGTATGACGAGCGTTTTACTTTTTTAAATTGTGTATATACTGATTAAATCAAATGTGTAAGCAAGTTAGTAACTGCTACCCAAAGATGCTCTGTAACTACTAAGCAACTAACCAACCACATACAACTGCTTTGGACCTAAAAAAAACACCAATATTTTAGATATAAGCCCAGCAGCTACAATTAGTTGAATTACATTTAAACTGTAAATTTAAATTTAAACGGCTCCTGATCCGTTATAATTTTGAAAATACTCAGCTGTATTCTGGTAAAGAGGGAAGGCATCAAGGCACCTCCCATTTATTCTTGGCCAATTATCTAAAAGGCAGACCAACAGAGGACAGACAGCTCGGTAGAACATGAACATTGGAACATGCCTTGATGGTCTCTGATGATCGCCTAGGCAACTGGGGCGGGACCAAGCATCAAGGTTTAGGTTATCTACTATGTCCACTAGAGCGTAGTTCTAAGTTAGCTTCAAATTCTGAAGAAGCATTAGACAACATCAAACATGGTGACATCCAAGGAAATCTTGATGTTGCACCATCTCACAAAAAGACCTGACCGCAATACACCCTAATACGTAGAATTGGTCTTTGCTAGAATTTAATACATCAAGGAATTTGGTTGGAAACATGCTGGCATTTTTGTCATCATCTTGGTTCTTTGTACTGATCGCATGTGAGACTTTCTCCACAACACTGCTCCCATGATTACTGGTGTTATTGCTCCAATTGTTGTGTTCAGAGAGATTGAACTGTGCACAAGGTGAATGCAGAATACAGACAGATGGCTCCGTCATAATTTTGAGGATGAGGATAAATATACCCTAAACATGAATCCTGCTGTAAAAATCTTAGATTTTTCAGAAAATACGATTTTTATCTTGAAGACAACAAAAAATGTGAGACAGTCCTAAATTTGTCAGACACAACAGACAGCGCAGGACAAAAGGGGAGCAGGGGATTTTAAAGCAATGTTAAATATTTTAGATCCATACAGACTGGCCCCACCAAGTGTGTTCATGTACAGACGGGTGTGCCTGTCTGAGATGTTGCAGGGGTCCACTGGGATAGAAACGTCACGCATCAGCAGATCTTATAAACCATTAGCGCATAAGAGAGGCACGACACAGTGAGGCTCATAGCTCCTAATCTGCAACGCTCACCGAAATGGCTTGCAAAGCAGTCAGAAATTGATCACACGGCTTTAACATTTTTTTACTCATAAATAATCTAAAAAATGTAATATCTGGTGTGAATCCATATTCATCCCATCTTATTCAATAATTTCTAAAACTAACTTTTGCCACAAGCACAACTGCAAGTTTGTTTAGGGAAAGTGTCTACCAGTTAAGCACATCTAGAGCATAAAATCTGTGTATGTTTAGTGACATCCTGATGGAAAGTGAGCATTCTTTCCTGTCTTTAGTTTTATACAGCTCTGGATTGATCTGTATTTAGTTTAATCCATTGTCCTATCACTTCTGACTAGCCTTGTGAGTACTGAAAAAAAGGCCTCCAACAGCATGATGCTGCTACCACCATGTTTCAACATGGAGCTTGTGTTCAGGGTGATGGATGTGGAGAGTTGGTTTTCCACCACACAGGGCCTGATTTATCAACATTCCTAATAAGGACCGCAAAATTGCGTGTGCTCCAAAAATGTTGTGCCTTTGGGTTTTCCTTCATTTTCGGGTCATCTACTAAGATTGCATGAGCCAGTGGCGTCGCCTGGTCTGGGCATCCCTGGCTCTAGCCCCGAACATTTCTCATCAAACCCCAAATGTTTTTTTAACCCCTGAACAAGTACGTTTACTGAGCCGCTCTTTAACATTTATGAAGAGAGGAGTTTTTTAATTTCATGGCTTCATAAATGCAACAGATCAATGACTGTATGACCAATCAGAGAGGAGCTATGTAGTGAATCCTCTGGGTTTTATTGGCTGAAAGATGCGTTTAATCTAAACTCTTTGGAGCAGACAAAAAAAGGACAACAGATTATTTTTTTACATAAATAAGAGGGACAGTTCTTTAGTTGTGATGGCTGGCAGTGGGTGGCAAAACTCTGGGCCAACACAGGTAACGGGTAGAAGCTTTTTATGGGTATGTTCAGTCGCTCAACAGTCGATAAGCCTCCACTAACAACCTGACGGCTGCTTTCAACCAGAACTTTCTGGGCCACGTAAGGGAAAAGATTTCGGTCTCCAAATTGTTGGAGGCACAAAACAAAAAAAATTACAGGTTTGAAAGCCTTGACCACATGTTGTAGGGCATATGAATAGCTCCCAGCACTCAGAGTGAGGAGAATCAGACTGTGAGAGCTTTCAAAAGCAACTATAGAAGAGAAGTGAGAGGAGAACAATGGGTTAAGAATTGTTGCAGGTCTGTGCAAAGGAAGCAGGTGTGTTTGGTCAGGGCGCTGTCTCTAGCTGCTGTAAAGTTAGTAGGCTACATGCCTGCCGACAGTGGATGTGGAAGCATGGTAAACCAAGCTTTTAGCTAGTCTCTAATGAACTCTATATAAACGTGGAGTTTTCCACAGGGAGCACAAGTACACCCAGAGTAGCATAACCTCTACCCCTTTAATTAGGCCCAGGGCAATGAAAATGAAACCATAATATTTTTCTTCCTGTTCAGCCCTCAGGTTAAAAAAAATTGTCAGACGGTCTTCGTGTTCAGTATTGCTGTCAATTCTCAAAAAGGTATTTATTGTATATTTTCCAAACGATATACTGTGGAGGTAAAACTTATGCCTACAGGGTACTAGTTTTCTGAGTCAGAGTTCACACACACCCAGACATACGTAAAGGGTTTAAAAACACCCTGTGGGCAGACTGTGGTTATAAAGATAGTGTCTCTGCTGAGACCTGCAACACTAAATCTGCTTGAAATGTGCTGAAGAAAACTGTCACTCAGACATGTATTTACTTAACCTACCATAATGTTCACGCTACACGCTATATAAAGCCCTGAGGAAAATATGTAGCCTGATACAAACGGAAGACTCTTTCTTCAGTGACATACAACAGAAGTTTGACGAAACAGATTTTACTTGATTCCAGTGTTTTCTGGCACAAATTTGCTTCTGCTGCCTAACAACAACACAAAAGTGTACTTTAAATGTTAGATTGGACTCCTCTTGAATAGTTACATGAATAAAATATCATTTTTAATAATAAATAGCGTCTCTGATTTGTCATATTTGGGTTTTAAACTGTTTTCATTCTACTCTTTTTACATTCCTACATAGTCCTGCCTGCCATTCTGGAGCCAAATAAATCTGCATAAATCTTTCCTATGTCTTCCAAAGATCCTTTTAAATTTTGCATATAGCTATAAAGGCTGCAGGATAATAAAATCTACAGCCTTGAAAATGAGTTTTACTTATGCTGTTTATCTGAATGCTTGTGTTAAAAAGAGAAAGGAAGATTTAATGAAAAATATCTGTCACGCTGCATTACGGGCAATTCAGATTCTTCACATTCAAATGTTTTACCAAAGGGGATCTTTTTCTCCGAACCATTTTCTCATTTAATTAGAATTGCCAAAAGTTAAAATCAATTATACAGAAGGATGTCCTCATCATAGTGTCTGTCTAATACTTCAAACAATGCCATTTTAAAACTTGGTGTTCTGAAAAGTGCATTAATATTGCACACTACATCTTTTTAGTGATGTATTAAATTTATTGAAAAATTAAATTCACAACTTTCTAGTCTCAGCTTTTCTTGTGATTACCTTTTATTTTAGTCCCGATTGCAGTTTCTGCTGGACAGCCGAATCCTCTTACTTAAAGAGAATTTAAAGCACAATTGTGCCTTCTCTGTGTAATGGGAAAAGGCTAAAGTGGCAAAGGGCGTTGAGGTCAGCCCACCTCTTTAAAACTAAGTAACGTAGTCACACCCCCACATTTTCTGACTACAAGGTAGCTTTGTGGGTTGAAGGTGCGATGTGGTAATGACATTTGGCTTGAGAGACCACCCAGCTGAAGAATCTCAAAGCATTAGCAAAATTCAGAAATCGTATCTGATGAGAAGAGAAAGTCAGATTTATAAAGTTTATAGCAAAAGTATTTGCTTTGCCAGTAACAGAATTGCTATTCCTGTAAAAGTCTTGTCTTTCCTCGTTAAGAGGGAAATGTTTTGTGAAAAGGCTTTATTATCGTGCTCCCATAGAGGGTCAACTTGATTGTAGAAGCTGTACAATCTTAGGAAAATGTGCTACCTACAACGCATGTAGCTTCATCCTTTGTTTCTAAAGATATTTATGACTTAAAACATACTGCTACGATCATCAATAAACCCACATGACATGTTCACCTACTTAACAAACTGTAGTACCATGCTTTGAATGTCATAATAGGGTAACATTCATAAAACATTCATGCTAATAACACAAATTATCTCTTTAAAAAAGTGAAACATTCTTTAGTGCATATTTTTCTTCCATTTTTTCCGCTCAATTATCTTGCTCCTCTCCTGTGGAACCAGCTCCCAGTATTAGTTTGTGAGGCAGACACGCTGTCTACTTTTAAGACTTTAAACCTTTTTTTTAATAAAGCCTATAGTTAAAATGGTTTAGGTTATCCTGAGCTATCTCAGTAGTTATGCTGCTATATGCTTAGACTGTTGGAGTACAGAGTGACCATTTTTCTTCACTCTGATACTTTTCTCTTTTACTACTCTCCAATTGCATTATTTACTGTCATTTCAACTATAAACTTTATCTGTTCTAAGTGTTTTTTCTCTCCATAGAAGCTACACCTGGTCTGGCATCCTGCTTAGCTGCAATGCCTTGTTGGATAGGGGGCATCGACTGGGATAGAGCTCCCAGCAACTGTCCTCCTGTCCTGTAATCAACTTTTTACTTTCTGTAATATAGAAAGTACTCTTACATCAATTTCATTTGTTCTTTCTGTGTCTGTGCTCTGTCTTCTCGAAACCAGAGAAGGTCGTAGCAGATGGCCGCTCATATTGAGCCTGTTAAAGGAGAGTTTTTCCTTTCCACTGTTGCTATGTGCTCGCTCAGTAGGAGGAATTGCTGAGGAATTCCTTTGGCATCAACGGGACACAACTGACAGTCAATGACTCAATTCATTCTGCTGGGATTCCTTAAATTGAAAACCTTTTATCTGATTGAATGTGTGTATCATCAAATTGAAATTACTTTTCTCATAAAGTGTCTTGAAATTACATCCGTTGTGATCAGTGCTGTATGAATGAACTGAATTAAATTGAAATAGAGGCTAAACTGAAATATTTAATAGGAAAGTGTTGTTTACTAAACAGTGAAATAAGCCAATAACAGATCTAAACTTTTCAAGGGTGCAGTGTTCTGCCACAGAAAAGCCCTTGGTGGCTTTGGAAAGTAAAAGCAGAGAAGCTTTTTATGGGCATGTTCAGTCACTGAATGGTCGACAAGCCTCCACTAACAACCTGACTGCTGCTTTCATCCAGAACAGACTGTGCCACGTAAGGGAAAAGATCGCTGTCTCCAAATTGTTGGAGGCAGAAAAACTTACAGGCTTGAACACATGTTGTAGGGCATATGAATAGGTCCCGGCACTCAGAGTGAGGAGAGTCAGACTGTGAGAGCAGAGAGGCTTCAAATGCAACTATAGAAGAGAAGTGAGAGGGGAAGAAGGGGTTCAGAAATGTTGCATTGAATAAAGCTGATGGTCTTTCAATACAGAGTAGTACACAACTGAGATTTATATGAGCAGAGCATGAACCTGAAGCTTGAGAGGGCGGAGCTTTAGCCAGGTGTGGCAAGCTCTTTCTGAGGCTTTTTCTTTTTTGTCTAATTCAGCCCCTATAATGAAGGTCTCGCCCTGTATGTGTGTGTGAGTGTGTGATACTAGTTGAAACATGCCCGACCCACAGCACGCCAGAGCTCAAACACACATAAACTCTCAGCAACAGTCTTAGGTCCAGTGTCTCCTGTTGCTTCAAACACACACATGCTCAGTCTCAGCGTTCCATCAGATGAAAGGATATCTCTTTTTTCTTAGGTATCCTGACTCTCTGCCAGTGTTCACCCAAGCTGTTCTTTTTTTTTTCAATCTTCATCTTTTTTCCTGTGGATAATTTTTTTAAAATCTCAGATTAACCTTGGATTCCTCACAGCAAGTTGGGCATTTAACTCAGGTAAAGACCTAGCTTCTTTACTAGAACAAATATGTCAGAAAGTAGTTGCTCAGACAGAGTCAGGCATGTCGTTTGGCAAATAGCTTTATATTTAATTATGGCCCAGGGCTCTACATTCTTCTGCACTTACATGTTTCTTGAGCTTGTATGTAACTGAAATAATGCAAAAGTTTTACTTAGAGAGCATATGTTAAGCCAGCTCTTCTTTAGTATTTTCTTCAGATCTAGAGGAGAATACATTTCCAAATGGTTATCACATGTATTTGAACCCTGCTTTGTAAAAAATCTGTCTTTTTCTTTTGCGTTACGCCTGTTTTGAAAATTATCTTACCTTAAGAGGCAAAGAGTTTGTGTGCTGCTCTAAGATGAGCTCAAAGAGGTAACCACAAAGGATATATAGATATACAGCTGGACAATTATTCCAGGCAGAAAAAAATACCACAACAAATGAAGGAATAAATCATGTAAGAGACAACTGGAACCGAAAAGCGTATTACACTTGTAGGTTGGCATTTTGTGGTAGATTAATGTAAACAGCTGGAGCAAAGGTTTATATCATGCTACCTTAAATGGATAAATCTTAACCGCCAGTCAAGTGATCTCTCTTTTGCCCCGTTGATCGAGCATATCCAGTATGTCTAATGTGCCAGAGGATTTGCTGTTGACACTGTGACTTAAACTTAGATGGATAGTAAATGAATTCCTTATGTTTTTATAACTCAACATATCAAAAAGCATTTTGTTTGTTCATGTTTTTTTTAAATTAGGTTATGAGTGGTGGATTTGAGTGAGAACTGTGGAACCTCTGCATTAGTTTAGCCTTTTCTGTTACATCATTTCCCAGCTTTAATGGATGATCTCATTGTATGTCTTTTTTGTCTTAATTGAACCATATTCTTTAATACAGGTTTCAGTCCCTTTCTCATTATAAATTCAGCTATTTTGAATTTAGATTGAGATAAAATTTTTTTAGAGAACATTAGTTATTATACAATATAATGAAGACCAGGCTGCAGTGATACAACTGGTAGCACTGTTGCCTGCAGCAAGAAGGTCCTGGGTTCAAATCCTTGCCTGGGGTCTTTCTGCATGGTGTTTGCATCTTCTCCCTGTGCATGCGTGAGTTCTCTCTGGGTATCTGGCTTCCTCCCACAGTCCAAAGACAAGACTGTTAGGTTAATTGATCTCTTCAAATTGCCCTTGGGAGTTTGTGCATGCATGGTTCTTTGTTGTGTTTTCCTATATTGTCCTGCAGTGAACTGGGGACCTCTTCAGGGTGTACCCTATCTCTCGCTCATTCACTGCTGACGATAGGCACCAGAGCCCCTACCCTAAGACCCTGCAAGGATAAGCAAGTTTATAGGTTGGCTGGCTGGCTGGCTGGATGGATAGATGGATGGATGGATGGGCTGATGGATGGATGGAGAGGTTTAAGGGAAGATTTGGATAAAGAGAGCATTAATTAGATAAGCAGAGGCCCTTAATAATTTCTGTAGGAGCTTCTGAGAGATCCACAGCTAAGGTGAGAAAATCTGAGAACAGGACAACTAATAGCCACACACTTTATGAGGGCTGAACAATGTATTTAAAAAATATCAGTATCTCAATGTCAGTGTGCAGCACAATAATATTGCAAAGAGCTGTTTGAATTGCAGTGATTGTTGGTTAATGTATACCAAGTTTTATTTTATATTCAGTCAGTTGGATGGAGTCTCACAACACTAGATGGTCATACCTGACGGGTATATTGTGCCCAAGTTGCTTAAGGTGAGAGAGATTGATGGAAGAACAGATAAGATATATGAAAATAGGGTAAACTTTTATTTATTATCACAATATTTGACAATGCCATCGTTACTGGATGACTTTCTAGTATTGTGCAACCCTAAACCGCACAAATATGGGTTTTATGGAAAAGTGGCAAGAAAATAGCCAACCTTTTAAGAAACCAAGAAAAAATTATGTTTTCAGTTTGCTGCAAGCCATGTAAAGGACACAGCAACATTGAAGAAGGTCCTCTGTGGTACCTAGTTATTTTGGTGCCCTAGACGAGATTTGTTTTGCTGTGTTTTTTTTCCCCCTTTTACGTGCCTGTTTTTATATTCACTCTTGTACAACATCTCTAAGTTTTGAAAAAAAGGCTTTATAAATAAAATTAATTATTATTATTATTGTTTGGTAGGGAGATGATGCCTATTTCCAGCTGTCATGAGGTGAGAGGTGGGATACACCCTGGACAAGTTCCGGTCCATCATAGGGCAATATAGAGTCATACAGCAATGCACACCTAATGTAAAAATGATGCCTTTGGACTGTGTGAGGAAGCGGGAGTACTTAGAGAGAACCCACGCATGCACAGGGAGAACATGCATACTCCATGCCTAGAGACCCCAGGCAGGGATTCAAACCCTTTTTTTTATATAAATGGACTTCCACACTATATATGATGAGATAACGAATAAAACCTGATGGGTAATGTTAAAACCAGGATCGTGAGTTTTTTTTAATACCAATCCATTTAAGGATGTATACAGTCACCAAGATTAGCCAGTTGTTAGTTTTTCTGGGTTTGAAGATAAGAGGTCAGAATTGCAAAGCCCAAAGATGTATATTCCACTGCTAGATCGTTGTACCTACCCATCCTTCCTGATGTGTCATTGTTATTGTCTGAATATGTGCTTAAATGTTTGTTGGTGTGGTTTTTTCTATTACCTGCGTTGTGAGTGCTGTACGGACCCACAACACAGGTGAGCGTTTTTTTCCCCTCACCGTGGAACCCTCCCCTCCCCAGATGTTTATTTCTCTATGTTTCATAAATGGGAGCGCTGCTCGGTGGCTGCATGCCCAACAGTGACCTGGATCTGTTTGTTGTTGTTGTTGTTTGTAATGATCTTGGACAGGTTGTACTGTATCTGTAAATTCCTTCTATGCGTCATACTTGTATGTGTCATACTTGGCCATTAAAGCTGATTCTGATTCTGATTCTGATTCTAGTTGTCATACGGAAAGATACATAAAAACTCACCTAAACCTACCCAATCTTTTAGTTAGTCACTTCTGATTCACCGTAGTCTTGGAATGAAGGATAAAATCCATAGTCAACCTTCTCTTTAGGAAATGTTCTATATTTTTTAGCATGGAAGTCGGTTTAGGCTCAATTCATTTTTGTACTAGCCTTTAAATCTTCCTCCTTTTCATTTTTCTCACTATTCTCAAGTGCGTATGCATCCTATGTCCCTCACTGCTATTCCCACTCCTGCTCCCAGCTAATTGTTTTCTTCCTTTAGCTGTCAGGAGGCATTATACCCTAATGTTCTCACACAGCCAAAATACAGCAGGAGACCATTTTCCACACTCCGGCTGACTCCCCTTTTTTCCACCCTATGAAAACTATCAAAGAGAAAGGCTGTGAGTGGCAAAGCGTGCTGGGGAGGAAATGGGTATTTGTGTAGCAGACGGCCTCCAATATTACAGCTTCATGTCAGTCTGCAAACTACACAGTCGGGAGCATGCTAGCGCAAACACACACTTGCACAGGGTGCGACTATGTAAGCAAAAGCACGACTGAAAGATAAAGAAGAAAAAAAAAAAAACGTCTATTTCAACAAGTATTGAAAACGAATTGGGGAGGATACTTTGGATTTTCTGAGTAGTGAAGGATTTTAAACCCTGTCACCTATCCTGCGTGGAACTGGACGAAGGTTTTAGACACGCTGAACACAAAAACACAGCGACTTCTGTTTGTGTGCATACACAGATGCTCATTTGGGTGTAGCTAAAACGTGAAACCCTGGTCTTCTCTGCTCTAATTATAGAGTGTGTAATTGGTTGTGTGTACATTTAAGCTAGCTTTTATACAAGGTCTGCTGACAAGGCATGTTTAACCTCAGAGGGAGAGTCTTCAAAAGGGTAAAAAGGGAGTATGTTTGTAAAGCTGAGAGAGAGAGACAGACCGAGGGAGACAGAGAGACGTACAGGTCATGCAGAGAGCTTCATCTGGTGCTGGAGAGAGCCAAGCACTTCATTTTTCTGCATAACCTCAGCACAAGAATATTTTTTATATTTTAACAGTGATAGCAGAATAAATGTGATTTAAACTGATAATCCCTATGGTCTGTGACTGAGAAGAGATGCTTATATGGAACAACGGATGGGCTTTGGTTCTGCAGTGCTGTATATGTGACGAGCAAGCACTGAAAGCAGTGTGGGTTGAATTGTGTGTTAAACAGGGTGGGTCATTCTGTCCATGCACTAATTGCATTAAAAAAATAGCATATTCATACTAGTGTATTTGCTGTTCAAAACTCATAAAGAGGAGATTATCATATGCAGGCTTCCTACAATATGATAACTTTCAGTCACTCTATTATTAGTATTAAACAGAAATGTATCCAAAGTCAATAAATATGATCCAACTGCTTTTCTTTTTAGCAAAAAAAAAACATTATTTGTTGTTGCTGTTCCAAAACAATTTTTTTTACAGTTATACTAATGCTATTTATACCATTTATATATAAATAATATTTTGGCAAAGAGTTTAAACATCATTTATACTTAGAAGCAGTTTTAAAATGCGTATTGAATAAATGGTCATGGCTTTTGCTCATCTGTCCTATTTTAGCAGAATACCGGGAGTTTAACAAGCTCATAATTGCTAGTTAATTAGTCAGGTAGAGGCGGCAGTTTCCTGCCTAGCAGTGGTTCCAACTGCACTGTCCAAACATAAATTGGCTGAATATGAACCACCCACTCTTTGACACCTAATTGAGGAAGTGGTTAAAATATTCCTCTGGGAAAGGGGACACTTCTTCAAGAAGCAGGATCACACTCATTCATGTCAGTTACCTAAATATATTACATTATCTGCGAAGTGTAGGATATTTCGATGCTTTTTAAAGGAAGAACTACATTTCAAAACCAGATGTACACTATTCCGTTACTAATCTTTTTAATACCACAACATTTAAAAATGGATTGCCACTTAATTAACAGAAGAAAAAAAAAATTCTTGCAACAATATATAGTCCTGAGGTTCTATATTTTATTTTTAATTTTTTTACCTGAGAAGAAAATAATTGTATGCCAAAAACTACTCGTTCTAATCAATTTTAGTTTAAAGCTTCTTTTATAGTGATTACCAACAACTAACAGTGATGTCAAACATATTGGAACATTACTGCATTATTGTACAATTAAAACCATACCTGAGAATTTGCATGGGGATTTACAAGCACTGCTCCAACCCCCATGTTTCCAAAAATGACCCTTAAATGTCTTCCTTTTTTAAGAGCTACACCACTATATATATATATATATATATATATATATATATATATATTGGCCTTGTAGTATACAGCATCTAGAACCCAAAAGCTGCATTGCCTACCAACTACGTCATGGTGTCCTGCTTGCTTAACACTAGTGGGTTATTTAGATTTGCTTACTTGATCTTCTTTTTTATTCTGTTTTTTGCATTTAGAATGGTTGCATCCGAGTGTTGAAAGTATTTCATATCCACTTTATCACTGCTTCAGAGTAACTAGTGGTCACCCTATTAGTTTCTTCGCTGGTATACAAATGTAAGTGTGTTGTGCCTTTGAAAATGAAAACCAACATGACGTGAAGCCCTCTTTAGAGCAGCCTCTGGTGGCTGCTCATAGGAGTAAAACACACACACACACACACCTAAACACACACGCACCCACAGAAAAGCCCGCATACACTTCCTGGCCTTACACATCAGTTCCTCCCTGTCAGAGCGAGCTCATTACTGCAAGAATCTGGCCCTCACACTGAGCCAACCTGCTTTGCTATGCAGGGTTTTTACACTGGCACCAAATGTCAGCTTGCTAAAAGCATCTGCGCTCTCTCCTTCCCCACTGAGTAGGGCAGCACAGGAGAGCGGGAGGGGGAAGATGGAAAAAAGAGGTAAAGAAAAAAGCAAGTGTAACTGCGCTAAAATGCTGAAGAGAAAGAGCGCGGAAGGAAGTAGGGGTGGTTGGCACCATACATAAAAAGCTGTTTTAAAGAGAAAAGATGAAGTTCGGGGAGTTTCCATGAAATACTTAAGGTATTACACACCATTATTTACCATCTGCAACATCAGTTTCAGCTCTGTCTGCGACACACTAGTTACAGTCGAATGAATCACCACATTTTCCACTTGTAATTATGCATTACTTATTTATTCTTTGCTCTATAAATAAGCTCTCATTTCTGTTGCACTCAGAACATAAAATGAGAAATACAGACATTCCAGTTTGCATGCAAATGCTTTATTTTAGCTAGAGGAGGGTAGTGCAGAGTTCTTTTAGCTTTTCACCAACCAGACAGAGAACTCATTTTAGGGTCAGTGTGTGGGAGGCTTTGACTGCTACCATCCTGATTGCTTGTCTGTTTCCTATTAATAATAGTCTTTGCTCTGTCATCTTTGTGTTAATTTGGGCCTCTTATACAGTATAATCTCTGTTTTTTAAGCATCATTTTTTGCTCTTGAATATTATTTGATGGCTTTAAAAAAATGTAGGTATGATTTAGAAACAGCCCAGTGCTCAGGCCGTCTTTTAGCCATGTTTAGTGTAAATTGAATAATACCATGTGTTGGTCTCCACCTGTTCTTTGACTCAGATTGTAGCCTTGACAACCATGTGAAGGTCAGAATGGGGGAGATGAGGTGGGAGATGTCTTTGGACTGACTGCTGCTATGGTGACAGGAGCAAGGGGTTGCCTTGAATTAATTTATGTTAGCACATCAAAGTTTTTCACTCCACACTGTGCGTTTGTATTCAAAAGAAAGAATCAGCATGCTTTTCTGAGCCCACAGCTTTGAACCCGTGAGTGCTAAAATGAGATCGTTACATGTTTGATTCTGTTCCACGGTGTTAGATTCCATTTTAATGTTCTCCAGTCATAAAAAAGAGGATGGCTCTGTGTAAAGACCAACTGTTTTGTGCATTTCCAAATAGGAACTTAGATCTTGCTATCCCACATATCACCAGTCACTGCATTAAACTGTCTGGTTTAAGAAAGCTTATCTCGTCTGTGAACATGCAAACACCCACAGAGAAACCAAATGTTATGTGATTACATTTGGCACCAGATTGCTGTTCTTGGGATTAGGTCTGTATTACGTGATGCACCGATCAGTTTTGTGGCAGGTTTTGATCTCTAATTTTCTCAAAGCTTTAAGCTGCTAATTCCAATATATATCTGAAGAATGTAGCATGAGATCAGAATAAAAAAATTTTTTTCCAGTTTTTCTGCTGTGTGCATTCATTATTTATTCATAATAGGAGAAGACACAGGTGACATTACACTTCATGTGTGAAAGAGCAGCTGCAGTAAAAAAAACATTATTATTTTTATTTAATACAAAGACAAAATGATTAAGTTGACAATTTAAACTGTCTTTGGCACCTTATATTCGTGATTTATTAATGATTATTAACTTGGCAACATCACCGGAACTCCAATCTTCATGTTTGTTCTCTAAACATTCTCGAACTTTCTTTAATAAGTACTACCTCAGTCGATACAAGTACCAACATATTGTAGACATTGTAAGGTTATTCTCTTTAGTTTTTTTAAAAGGAAAAGGAAGAAAAAGTATGTGTTAATGCATTTGTATTATGCTTGTTTGAAGGATTCTGTTTAATTGTTGCTTCAATTTTTACATGGAAGTCAGGAATTTTGAACTTCCAGCTATGGAGAAGAATAGTGAGGAAGTCCTTTAAGGCTAACTTGAAAATAGTTGGAAGTTTGTGCCTGTATTTTACGGAATAAGCCTTGCCTCTTTTAAGGTATTGGGTTTATAAAATCATCTTTACATATCCAGTTTAAACACACAACCATCTGCAGTAAATTAAAAAATCAATTTAGTCACTGTTCCACTTTTTCTCTCGGCTAAAATAAGCTTACTTGTAACACTGAATAAGATTAAGAAGGCTTTCATGAGGCCGGGTTCGTATCTTTTAACACAGATGATTATATCCTCCAGTGTCAGATGATGGGCACCGTTCCAGTCTACCCCAGCTGGCAGCAGAGCTGAAGGCTAAGCCAGAGCCAACCATGTGCAGGTCTGAGCTGAGAGAGATCAGAGACCGAGACAGCTCATCGATCCACTTCCAGGTCATTAAACCTAAGAGTGGTCTTATTGGGAAAAGCAGCATCACCCAGGAGAGATCAATATAGGATAGAGAGATTTGGCCTTAGAGAAAGAGATGGGTAAAATAACAGTAAGTGTGTGCAACTCAGTAAATGACAAAGTGAAAGCTAGGAATATATCTATATAAATGCATAATTTTACATGAGGATGTACTATTTTCACATTTTCGTTAGAATTGTAATGGAAAACAAAACAAGAACAATGCTAAACACTAATTTGTTGCTACAATTAGATCCAGGCTGTTGATTTACCTTCCAGTGTCAGATTAACTGTAAATATAGTTAATGACCTATTTAATACCAGAACATTTAAATGCCGATCACTTCAGCCCCTTAAGTCTTTTTGTACCCAAAACACCTTGAAAAAAGAAGCAAAGGTTTATTCAGACAATGTATTTTTGTATCTACCTTCAGTTTAATTTCAGTTTAATTTAATTCAGTTTATTTATGTAGCACCAATTCACAACACATCATCTCATCTTTTCTTTTGATAGTTTCTTTAAAGCTGATCATAAAAAAAAAATTCTATGATATACCCACAGTTTACTGTAAGTATATGTGGTAGAGTGATTTCAGTTAATATTGACTGAACCGGAGAACATTCAGACCTGTTTTGGTTTCATTAGAGTTTTATGAGTCACTACCAAAAGGGAAGCAGAACTACAATCGAGAAAGACAGGATCTAAAATGCTTAGATCTATATAGTATTTTATGTTTTTAAATTAAATTAAATTAAATTATGAAACATACTTAACTACCGAAAGAATTCAACTTGTACATATAGGTACATGAAGAAATCAACAAAGGAAGATGCAGACCAGTACTAGACATGTAAGGTTGTGTTTCACTGGTAGTTTTATAAGACTGAGTGAATTGTTTTTAAATCTCAAAAATCTTCGGATTCACCGCATGATCAATTCATATGACACTTCCACTAAAAACTTATAAGACCAAGGAGTCTTTTTTGACCAAGATTTAAATGTCAGTTCTCAATTTTACCAAGTCCTTAAAGCAGCTTCTTTAATCTGCACAACATTTAGCACGCCTCAGAGGTTATTATTGGGTTTACCTGGTTGTTGAGCTGCTTCCTTAATGCCCCTTTTCCGCTAGGGTCGACTTGGCCTGGGCCGTGTTGGGTCAGATTGAACCAGAACAGCCTGGATGTGTTTCCATTACCATCTCAGGACCGCAGCATGATGGGCTCAGCGTAGCAAAAGTTCCAGTAAAAATCAGTCGTCATCACACACCGTTTTTCCCAATGTTACAGATGCTGATTCTGGAGCTGATATCTAGCCCACTCTCTCTCCTGTTGCTCAATGGCTTTTCACCATGAATGCTGTCTATTTCTGCAAAGCATTTTCAGTGCTTGCCGTCTGCCCTTCTCCAGCTGTTGTGGTCTTCCACAGCACTATATTGGCACTTTAGTGTCTTTAGTTTCCTCAACAAATGTTTTATCTTGCTGAAAGTGTGGCATCACTTCAAACAAACCCCACCAGTCCAACCAGCGGCTACCACTACTAGGTAGGAGTGAGAGTGAAATCACTTTACCTGACTAATAAGTCCATACGTGGGTGTGTTGGGTTGCCTCGACTGGGGTCAGCTTGGTACAAACTAACATTTCCTTTCCACTGGACGTGTAAGTGGCGCGTAATGTCAGTGAAAATTAATATGCGGCTGAAAGCCCCGATTAAAGTCTATCGGACCGTTTCCACCGGGCGCGAATAGAATGAATCTGCCTCGTCCCAGAGGCGTAGTGCTTCGGCCCCCTCCTAAATTTATGCGGCAGTTCTATTTTCTAAGCGCTACGTTTCTAAAACGCATTAAGCTCAGCAGTTTAGTTTGGACCAGACAGGAAATCAGGGGGTTGGAGCGAAGTAAAATACCAGGAGGTTTCAAAATAAAGGATGTGCAGATTTCCGATCGCTTGGCGATGGAATAAAACATAACAAAACATCACTACTTGTGACACCAGGGTGAAAGTCAGTTGGTCCGTGGGTCTATTTTACTGGTTTTTATCCTCGGTGAGGAGTAGTTAAGCCTTGAAGCAGAGAATAACCCAGTTCATATGATGCCAGTGATAATTTTTATAAGGAGGAAATGAAAAAGGCGAATGCATGGACAGAAAGATCTTCAGTTCTAGGAGTGTGTGGTTATTTTATGCCACTTATAAAATGGAGTTGCGGTTTTTATGTTGAACGCTACTGTTCAATTTATGCATTTGCAATTCTGTTGCAATCTTGTGGGACCAGCCGGGAGGAACGCTTTCGCGATTGATACACGTCTAAACCATGCCCGGTGGGAAGGGACACAAGCAAACTGTGTAAATTTCATTACGTGGCGCTTACATGCCTAGTGGAAAGGAGGGGCAAGGTAATGGAAGCCGACCCCACTGGAAAAGGGGCATAAAAGTCTTATTGCTGGTCTCAAACTCTCCAGCCAGAGTGTTGGCTTGTTCCACAAGAAGAGATCATACTCCTGTCTTGTTGGCCTCCCAATCCTGGCTACGTGAACGGCTTAGATTTACTTATATGAGGTAGTACTTGTTTAATCTCACTGGATATCAAACACCTTATCAATACTAATCTGGAAACTATAAACATAAAAGCAACCAGCTTCAGAACATGGCCACTTAACTTTAAATCAGTGTTTGTCAGTAACTATTTAAGTATAAGCTATTAATAAATATAACTATTTAAGTATATCAGTATATGCAATTTTTAATCTATGTTGTTGATACCCAGATGGAGTGTAGTTCGATTTAGAAGATGTTAAGTTATTAATGTACATGCCAGCAGTTTGTGTCTGAGTCATCCTTAAAACCAGCCATTAGAGTTTTCCAGTGTTGTTTAGACAAATATTGAATAATGCCTCAGTAGATCAGTTTGATCATGAATACATTTCAAAATTAGTAGAGGTTAGAAATACACTGATTTCCTCTTTCCATAAAGCTTTGACCTGCCAATACAGATTTCTCATTAAATACAAAAATACATTTGTCATTAATTGTGGTAGAAATTAAAAAGAAAAACACAGAGGAGGATGGCAAACTCACTTTAAAGATGAAAATTAATTTTACAGAAAACAACTATTTTTTATCCACCATCCACCTGTTGTCCTTGCTGTACAAGTTGTGCCTTCTTGTTATCTGCTGAAGGTCTTGCTCTCTCTCTCTCTCTCTCTCTGTCTCTCTTTCTCTCTATCTTTCTCTCTGTCTCTCTGTTCCTCACTCACTCTCACACACACACGCCCCCACATTCTTTTTTTGCTATTAGTAGTGAGGAGCTACACTGACTTCCATTCATTTAAGTGACTGTATTATGCCTAATCCAGACACTTTTCCTAACCCTATTACCAAGCTATTCGGAGCATTAAGCCCACCTAAAACTTGATTCACACCATACCTCTAAAACCACGCAGTAGAGCTCAGTGACAGTGCCCCAAAGTGAGGTCCAGGCAAAATTTTCTCACTTTAAAAGAGCACACACAAAGACACAGTGCCTAAATGAATGGCATGTATCCTCGAAATGACTGTGCTTGGTTACAATTTCCTTTTTTTCTGCTTCCTTTATTGTTAAGCATGTCATGGTTACTGAAAATCATTAACTTGGAATCTTATTTTATCAGTAGTAAAATTTCAGACCGAACAGTGTTGCTGTTATCATGATTCAGTACCCCCTAGGTTATTGGGGTTTCAGTACACACACACACACACATATATATATATATATATATATATATATATATATATATATATATATATATATATATATATATATATATTCTGTTTTTCTTTTCTTTTTTTCACTGGCCTCACCAGCCGAGGCCAGTCAACCTCTCCGGTCACGGTCACAAGCTGGTGTATCTCTTGTTAGTGTATTTTTTTGTTGTTTTTGGTATTGAAACGCAATTTATCTCTGCATACCATGGTACTTTAGCTTGCAATTATTATTTAGGACACAAAGAGGGAAAACAACAACATGGATTTAGTACCATAATGAAAAGATGTCAGGGCGGAGTAATGAATAGACAGAGAAAAGAGGAATTATCCCAGTAGGTTGGCCTGTGTGTGGATTATAGACCAGCCATCTGCCCCCAAAGGATTATAATCTTACAAGATACAAACAATGAAGAGAAATGGCACCATCAATGCATTTCCAATCATGAGTGATAACTTTAAAGTGAGATGGAAAAAATAAATACGTAGACGCAAAATAGTTGAACATAATATTGTAATGTTTCAAGTTTTAATTAAATCAAAAAGCAATAAATTCACTAGAAAAACATTAGAAATATATCCTTTGATTGATACCAGTCTTTGATATTAGACATTTTTACAGATTTGGTTATTAAAATGTGAACTCCTGACAATAACCTTGCTGTACTTAAATTTTGATGATAGATTGTGCAGGATATGAGGATAAAGATTGAGAAATGAAAGTCACTTCTCTGGCCTTCCTCTTCTCTCCTTCTCTGGCATAGCTCCACATGAAAGGCCGTATGACATCCCGGCTCTGGCCCATGCCACCCCCACCATTCCCATCGCCACGGTCTCCTCTCCTTACAGGCCAGCTCCGCTTACACTCAGCTCAACACAACTCCTCCCTTTTTTCTGTGCAAAGCAGAGAGAGAAAAGCAGGCTCTCCCCTCCTCTCTCCCTCTCTCTCTCTCTCTCTCTCTAAGCCTCTCTTCTATTCTCACACCCCTCCTCCTCCCATGTCTCGCGCCCCTCCCTCTTCTTCAGCATTCGGGAAGCAGCGATCAAACTCTGCCCTTTTTTTCTCCTACTAAAAAACAGAGCAAATAACAAGCAGAGATTCAGAGCAGAGGGTGGGTGAAGACTTGCCTGATTCACGATAAGGCATAAGCTGTGGTCGTGACTTTTTGCTCCCCTGTTAGCTTGCATCCAGGACTTATTGGGACCTCTCCCCCTCCCTTTGGAATACCGCTGCAAGGCTGGGAATTTTATCCCAGTCTCGCTTCAGCTCCTTCCAGCTCAGCCAGCCCCACTCTAGGATGCTGTGAAAGGATGGTCCACCAGGAAAACTGTTCTTACAAGGTATTCCTCAGAGAAACATTGCTGTAATTCAGATGCTTCTTTCGTATTGTGTATATTCTGTTATTAGTTATGCCTTTGTTTCAGTATAAAACATTTTTATCTCAATGCATCTGTAAGCTTTGAAGGCAACATTGAAACTGGATGATGTTACACATGTTTGTCTCTGCAGAGCCGAGTCAGATTTTTTTTTTTTCCTTATGAGGTTACGTGATTGTGTTGTAAATCCGAAGTCTGGCTGGTTGCTAAGAGAGCACTCGACTCATGGGAATAATGTCTTACCTCCCATTCACATCCTCCTCCATACAGCCCATCAGTTTAGGCATGATGCCTGCATGCCACTGCAACTTTCTTAGTGTGTAGAAACTCTGCCTTCATGAATGTTTTTAAAAATGTAACCCCCGATGTGGCAGGTTTACATATTTTGAGAACCAGTAAAGAAAACATGTAGAAAGGCTTTCCTGGTGTGGCGGATTCTGCAGGTTCCAATTATATCTAACAGAAAACTGGGAGGAATGGAGTATTCTGCATCCCAGCCGGGGTTTTCTATAAAGGGAAGAAAAATCTGCATTGCGGTGGATATGGAGAATAGAAAGGAGAAGAGAGATGGATAAAAGGCAAGAAAATGAGATAAATTTGCCTGGAGCAAGTATTGAGGAAGGAAGATGGATCTTCTTTGATGTGGATAGAGTTTTAGAGAGAAGGATGTGTGTTCAGTGTTTCATCAACATGAAACATACAACTTTGTAAAAAGAAATGATGCCTTTAACTTTGAGAAGCGTTGATCACCAATTTTTTTGGGATCCGGCCTGTAGATATAGATTTTGGTCAGTTGGGACTCAAGAAATGCAAATACTGTTTATAAGTTGAACATTGAACTTTTTAAACAAGATTCTGGGCTTTTGACAAACTTTTGAATGTAGAAGTTCACCTTGTAACAAAACATGACATTACATTTTTTTAAACATATTTACTGTTCAATATGCAGTAATGCTTATATTCAGTTATATCTGTTAGATCTCTGAATGATTTAATTATTTGATTTAACCATGAAGAAGACTTATGGAGCCTTTATCTGGCTGGTCATTTCCTATTTATTATAAGACGGGAGCCACCCTACACTGTGAGAGTATTCACCATTAATTTCTTTTTTTAAGAAGCTGTTTCTTTATGTTGTGCTTCCTATACATCTTTTCAAACGTCTGTTACCATGAATATAGCTAACTCTCTAGTTGGAGTGTTGAGTCTGGCTAGGAAGTTGTTACTTTCCACATCAAAATCTTCCAAACCAAAGAGTGTTCCTGTCAGTGCCTCCTGCTAGCGTTTATGCATAGTGCATCCCCTACTCAGAAACTAGTGTGACTGGCAGAGAAGAAAATTGTCAGAACGAAGTTTTAATATGTGTTAGGTTAAGTTACTGTTTTCGTAGTTGACAAAAAATTGCATTTTGAACACTCAAGAATGGGATAATATGCATCAATATTGCATTAATCTCAATGAATTCTTTTGATAGGAATGTGGATCTGGGCCTGTGGGTGTGTTAGGAAGCGTCTACATTACCGGATAAGGATTTCCTGCCATGTTCTGTGGTAGATAAAAGCTTGGCAGAGTGACAGAAAGACCGTAGGACTGAAAAGAAAAAAAGCAGCAGATAACCAGTGTAAGTAAGAATGGATAGTAGAGACGGTGGATGAAAGGGGCCGATAACGCAGTAACAGGAAATTCATCCACAAACCCCAAAAGCAGAGGGAGCAAAACAAAAAAATTAAACTGATGTCCAACTCTTTGAGGGAACAACAGTGGAAGCAGATAAGACAGATAAAAAAATACTGAGTATCAGTTCAATATACGAGAATAAAAAGCTTGAAGATGTCAGAAAAAAATCTGCCATTTTGTGTTTATTTGCTTATGTAAATATAAAAGAAATGGAGCTAATCAGAGAAAGCATGAGGGCGGTGACAGGAACAGAGGGTTCAGGCTCTGATAACAGCTACTCTCTGGAGACCCCTCAATTAGACTGGTATCCTGGCAACCAGGCCAGACAGCGCCCCTCGCTTATATATAAAACACAGAGCTGCCGAGGGGATGGAAAGATGCAAAGGGCAATTCGAGAATACATAAGAGGGAATTAGCGTAATAAAGAGCTACAATGGTCAAGACGTAATTAGATAACATGGAGAATGAAGGAGATTTAAACAAGGTGTGGTTCTAGATTTGTTTTTCTATAGCCTTTGATGCTTTGAAGAAAAGAGCAAAGAAAAGACAAAAGAACACAGAAAATCCTACTATTTCTTCAGGCCATATTATTTGAAGGCATTCAGTGTCAGAAAGCATTAGTCAATTAAGTGAGCAGCTGGCAAGGCCATTAAAGCAATTGTCTGACTGATAGTCTCTTGAAATTATCCATTGATTTTGCTGCTTAAGAATAAACTAGAAGTTCATCATTGGATTTGAAAATAACACATCTGCTGCATCTGCTTCACTTAATTAAGTACTTAAGTAGGCAGAAAGTAGGTTGCTATAGAGTCTAACATATCAGTGTTTGATCTTGTTGTCCCACTGTCATTATAAAAAAACAATCTATAAACCTCACAGGACTATACTGTCTGCAGATGCAGCAGTGTCAGGGATGTGAAAGATGATGGAGAGATGTATCTGCTTGGCCACAGTGTGTCCTCACAGCATGCAGAGTCAGTAGGCATTCTGTCGGGTCACTGAATAACGTTTGTCAGTGGGTTTTTCCTCTGTTTCTACGTTTTGTTTATGTTGACAAACTCATATGATGTGATGTATGGGGCTGAGGGAGTTCCCCAGTGTGACTGCAGCCTTGTATGAGGTGTAATATGATGAATAATAATCTAAGAGATACAGAAGATTATGTTTAATTCCACTAGTAGATCATGTTAGAAGAAATGAGCAGGGTAATAGGCCTTACTTCAAGTTTTATGCTTAATGTTTGTTATATATCTTAATTTTGGGTTACTTTAAATATACTATTTTTGGCAATATTACTGCAGTTGTTGGTCTAAGACAGTCTGGAGCCACATTGCATTGTGAGATCTATGTTTTACAAACAAGGTGATTGATTTACAGTTGCTTTCATCAGTTAATTGCAGAAACGACTGTAGATGTTTCTCTGCTTTAACATTCATACTGTCTGCATTACTAAACAATTTATATTTTAGGTATTATGTGACTCTAAGGATATAATAACTTTAGGTAAAAATACTGTTAGCATTGTGGTATGTACCCAAACGTTTCAAACAAAAATATATAACATTATCTAATTGTTTTATCCCAGAAAAAGCCAGGCACCAGGTATCAGAAATGCAGGGATCGAAGAACAGGCAGAACTTGCACGAGGAACTAGCAATAATTAGAGAGGCTGCTTAAGGATGCTTAGGAGGAGTGAGGAAATAACAGAGAAACCTGGGGATTAATTGGAGGTAAAGGGGAGAGATAAGTTGGAAACAAATAGTTACTGGACCAGGGAGCAGTATGGCACGGAGAACACAGGAAAGAAGTAAACAGGACAGGAAACAGAAAATAATCCCTAATAAGAAGAAGAACATACTAGAAAGCATTTGAAGATAAGATACTGTATCTAAGAAGGGATCTAAGAGGGATTTAAAGGAGCAGAGAGGAGAAACAGAAGAAAAGAATTACTAGAAAGAGAAGTTGATAACTGTATGATTAAAGAAAAAAAGTTAAACAGAATTAACAATGACTAAGGAAAAACAATGATAGCTAAAACACAAAAACAAAATCATCTTAGGGCAGGAAGTGTAAAATATGGAAACAAGGAATGCCAGAATCAAAAGGCTAAAGTCCTAGAGTGAAACATAACAAAACACCAAGAAATCTCAAAACACAAACACCTTAACATGCTGACAGAGATACACTATGTATAAGATTAAACATACTGCTTCACGAGACATCAAATTGTTTTTTAAAATGAAACCATAAAGATAATAAATAAGACCATGACCAGTGGCGGGCTCTGGTTAATATAGTCATGACATGGACCTCACCTAAAATGTCTGCTATGGTTCTGGTTTTGTTTTTTTTATCACTGGCAATCAAAATCATACATATGCCAATGTGCAACATATCTGTTTGCTGATATTTTATAATTTGCATAAGCCCCCTTCAAACGCTGGCCTCTGTGGGAGTTACAGGCCTTCCCGATGGGCCACCCTGTACTGCTTTCACAGCCCAATTTGTTTGAGGCACAGAGCATCACCATGGAGAATTTCTCACCAGATTGCTAGGGCAGAAGTCCCTATTCTCTCCCTTTTCTGCTAAAAGAAGAGTATTCAAGTGTGTCTGCCTTTCCTTTCATATATTTTAGACATGCATATACATATTTAGAAACAGCAAAGAGCTTGCTTGCAAAAATTGAGTAGCAGTGTCAGGGATTTGCGGTGTGAGGTATGGACCCAGACGCAGAAGCAAGGTGCAGAGTTCTTTATTGAGGGATGAAGGATGGCGAGAACGAACATAACAGGAGAAACACACAGTGGAAGGTCTGAAGTCCTGTAATGATCCGGCCGTGACTGAAGGGAAGTGGCAGGTTATAAAGAGGTGAGGTAAGGAGGATCTGGTGTGCGTGATTGGAGGCACAGGTGAGGGTGATGATGATGATGAGTGAGTGAGGGAAGCTGAGTGTGGCATGACAGGACCCCCCCCTTTAAAGGCGGATCCCAGACGCCATATAGAAAAAAAAAACCCAAAAGGATTAGCACCCTTTCAGGGTGGGTGGAGGGGGCCCACGGCAGGAGGGCCCGAGTGTCTTTTTTGAGGCCCCTGAAGGTCAGGCGGGCGACCGGAATGTCGTCCTCTGGTCGGACGACAGGCTGGCGGACGTCCCCTGGCGGGACGACAGGCTGGCGGACGTCCCCTGGCGGGACGACAGGCTGGCGGACGTCCCCTGGCGGGACGACAGGCTGGCGGACGTCCCCTGGCGGGACGTGAGTCG
The DNA here is from genome assembly GCA_028564705.1 of Apricaphanius iberus. Classification (NCBI taxonomy): domain Eukaryota; kingdom Metazoa; phylum Chordata; class Actinopteri; order Cyprinodontiformes; family Aphaniidae; genus Apricaphanius; species Apricaphanius iberus. The sequence continues at coordinate 310,993 of JAPXFQ010000899.1, forward strand.
GGCGGACGGCCCGAATGCCTTCCTCTGGCCGGACGTGAGTCGGGCGGACGGCCCGAATGCCTTCCTCTGGCCGGACGTCCCCTGGCCGGATGTGAGACTGGTGGACGTCCCCTGGCGGGACGTGAGACGGGCGGACGTCCCCTGGCGGGACGTGAGACGGGCGGACGTCCCCTGGCGGGACGAGAGACGGGCGGACGTCCCCTGGCGGGACGAGAGACGGGCGGACGTCCCCGGCGGTCCTTCTGGGACCGGGAGGTCAGCGGGGGCTGGACGGACGTCCCTTGACGGGACGGGAGGCGGGCGCACGGCCCGGCGGTCCTCTCCTGGGGACCGGGAGGTCCAGCGGGGGGCTGGACGGACGTCCCTTGACGGGACGGGAGGCGGGCGCACGGCCCGGCGGTCCTCTCCTGGGGACCGGGAGGTCCAGCTGGGGGCTGGACGGACGTCCCTTGACGGGACGGGAGGCGGGCGCACGGCCCGGCGGTCCTCTCCTGGGGACCGGGAGGTCCAGCTGGGGGCTGGACGGACGTCCCTTGACGGGACGGGAGGCGGGCGCACGGCCCGGCGGTCCTCTCCTGGGGACCGGGAGGTCCAGCTGGGGGCTGGACGGACGTCCCTTGACGGGACGGGAGGCGGGCGCACGGCCCGGCGGTCCTCTCCTGGGGACCGGGAGGTCCAGCTGGGGGCTGGACGGACGTCCCTTGACGGGACGGGAGGCGGGCGCACGGCCCGGCGGTCCTCTCCTGGGGACCGGGAGGTCCAGCTGGGGGCTGGACGGACGTCCCTTGACGGGACGGGAGGCGGGCGCACGGCCCGGCGGTCCTCTCCTGGGGACCGGGAGGTCCAGCTGGGGGCTGGACGGACGTCCCTTGACGGGACGGGAGGCGGGCGCACGGCCCGGCGGTCCTCTCCTGGGGACCGGGAGGTCCAGCTGGGGGCTGGGCGCACGGCCCGGCGGTCCTCTCCTGGGGACCGGTAGGCGAGGCGCAGGCTTGGGAGCCTGGAGGCGAGGCGCAGGCTTGGGAGCCTGGAGGCGAGGCGCAGGCTTGGGAGCCTGGAGGCGAGGCGCAGGCTTGGGAGCCTGGAGGCGAGGCGCAGGCTTGGGAGCCTGGAGGCGAGGCGCAGGCTTGGGAGCCTGGAGGCGAGGCGCAGGCGTGGGAGCCTGGAGGCGAAGAGCCGGCGTGGGAGCCTGGAGGCGAAGAGCCGGCGTGGGAGCCTGGCGGCGAAGAGCCGGCGTGGGAGCCTGGCGGCGAGGAGCCGGCGTGGGAGCCTGGCGGCGAGGAGCCGGCGTGGGAGCCTGGCGGCGAGGAGCCGGCGTGGGAGCCGGCGGCGCAGCAGCAGCTCAGGAGGCGGCAGCGGCATATCCGGCAGCTCTGGGAGCCGAGACTGCAGGTGCTCTGTGGGCTCTGGGAACAGAGACTGAAGAAGGGAGAAGGAGGAATAGGGCGATGCAGACGCCAACTTCGGGGCCGAGCAGTGCGATGCAGACGCCAACTTCGGGGCCGAGCAGTGCGATGCAGACGCCAACTTCGGGGCCGAGCAGTGCGATGCAGACGCCAACTTCGGGGCCGAGCAGTGCGATGCAGACGCCAACTTCGGGGACCCGGAAGCAACTACTTCCCGTCGGCGCCGCCGTCTGCGGCGAGATGGTGGAGGTGCCTCGTGCCCTCGGCTGCGTGGCTGGCATGGAGGCTCATGCCTACGTGGGCCTGTTCCCGGAGCGCAGTAGGCAAGCCGAGAGCCGACGAGCGAGGTCTGCTGCTCCAGATACTGCTCCTCCGCGTCCTCCCAGTCCGAACCGTCCGAGGGCGGAGACTCCGGCGCAACCTTCCGGCGTCTGCGTCGCTGACCGCGGCGAGGAGCTGGATCCCCTCTGGAGCAGAGGTACTCGAGTCTGTCCCCATGAAAAAACTCGAACAGTTCATCCTCGCTAACGTAGAGGGGACCCCGTCCTGCCGCAGCCGAAGACGGTGGTGTGGGAGCAGCAGCTGGGCGATTGACCGGAGCCCTCGGCGAAGCGGTCGGGAAAGGGGCGAAGACAGCCGGTGAGAGGATCGGAGGCGCATGGAACCAGGAGACCGAGCCGACGTTGGTAGAGGCGGGCTGTGTCCCTGCAGGAGGCAGCTCCTCCTCCGCAGCAAGGAAGGCGTCGTCGGCTGCCTCCTCCAACTCCTCCGCATCGAGCGGGTTGAGGCTGGAGCGGAACCGAGGAAGGAGGTCTAAGATGTAGTCCTCCAGCGCGGTGAGGCGAGCGGACGGGCTGGCGAAGCCAGAGACCTTCTCCAGCCTGCACCAGAGGGACTCCAAGATATCGGGGTCGGAGGCTTCTGCTGGGTCCATCTTTCTGGGCCGGATCATTCTGTCAGGGATTTGCGGTGTGAGGTATGGACCCAGACGCAGAAGCAAGGTGCAGAGTTCTTTATTGAGGGTGAAGGATGGCGAGAACGAAGATAACAGGAGAAACACACAGTGGAAGGTCTGAAGTCCTGTAATGATCCGGCCGTGACTGAAGGGAAGTGGCAGGTTATAAAGAGGTGAGGTAAGGAGGATCTGGTGTGCGTGATTGGAGGCACAGGTGAGGGTGATGATGATGATGAGTGAGTGAGGGAAGCTGAGTGTGGCATGACAAGCAGTGGGTTTCAACTATGTGTTTCATATGATTTAACTTAGATGCTCACATTGATACAGACAAACCACCTCCTCACCTTCAACTATCACTTGGAAGAAAATTTTAAACTATCCTCGCTCTGAATGTATGAGGTAGTTCTCTCAAATATAGATGGAGACATTCACAAAGGCACGCTAATAATGCCACAAGCCTTGGATCGGAGGCTTACAGGAGGTGCCAGGATCCCTCTCCCACAGTCACCCTCTGTTCGCTTGGAACAATAAGCCATTCTGTATTTGAATTTACTTTGATTCTCACTCTTTGTCAGCTTACCCAAATGTCAGGCCATCTTTAAAACCACCACACTTAACGTGAGTGTGTTTGTGTCTCACAGAACATCCACAGACGTGTTCGCCCTTCATCTGTGATCCTGCTAAGGTGTGTGTGCAATCAGTATCTGCATCTGTTTGAAAATGGCCATCAGATTCGGCAGATGCATTGTACATGCTGAACTTCTTCCTTTTGAGCCTCCTTTGTATCAGTGGTGACTTCATCTTTACCATGAAGTCAGCCTCAGTAATGAAGCACAAAATCGAGTGGGGATGATTCTGCCCCACCCAACTTGCTCCCGCTTAGAGAAAACACTGATTTCATGGCTGTGTGTTTATGTCGCACCTTTATTGTCTTCAGCATCAGTTTTCTGTGGTAAATTCAGACGAGGGGAAGACAGTTTCCTGTACTCTACATGTAATCCTTGGAAGTCAGTTATGAATTTCATCAATAAAAATTTGTCTGTGTGCTTGTTTCTTATTTTCATTTTTTTCAACATTTCTAGGAAAATGATTCCCCTGGGTTTGTTATGCTTTGAGTCCCCTTTTTTTCATTTCTCATCCTTTCTGTATCTGCGTGTAAAAAAGCTAGTGAATCACATTCATCTATTTTAGCTGCAGCATTTTTCAATCATGTCTCTGTCTTCTTATCCCTCTTTTGCTTATTTATCCTTTACTTTCTGGTCAATTTTTCTGTCCTCCCATGAGAGTCTCCACTTTGTTGTGTGATTCATTATCAATGTAAGCGTAATAGTTGCATGCTATAACCCTGAAAAGAAAAGTATTGTCCTGATTAACCTCAGTTACTTTATCTGTTTTATTTTAGTCAAATAGTTGTTAAATAAAAAAAGATTCACGGACTGGAGATTTTTGGACTAATTCCAATCTTTTGTTTTTCTTAAATTCTAAATTTATTTGACTGATTCTGGCTTATTATGATTTCTTACGTTTTATAACTACAGCATTCAAAACATTTTTCTAGCTCCCCTGCAGTCATTAAGTACTTATATTAGGAACAGCAGCACTGTTACTCCATGTGAGAGTTGCAGGTTTTGTCATTATTTTAAACAAAGAGGACTTGGAGCTGAATTTTTTCAGTCTTTTGCATCTGTAAAAACAAAATTTCATTTGTTTTCCCATGAGATTTCAGACTCCTACTTTAACTCTGCTAACATTTCCAAATTAGCATGTTGCACAACAGAGGTTGAACAATCCACCTGCCGTTTTACCTGCCTTATTTGGCTCCATATCATTTTACCTCCTTGTCAGTTCAGCATAAAAATCCCCAAAGCAGGAATGAATGATACTAAGACAAACATCTCTTTTTCATACCTGATTTTTTTGTTTTCTACAGGTGTTGGTGCAGTTTTTTCTTAGAACACAGAATTTAGAATTCAACAATGTAACTATAAAGTACGCATATAGTTCTTGCGTTTAACAATACATTTAAAACACAGGTGTCAAATTCAGGGCCCGGGGGCCAAATCTGGCCTGCCTTAGCCATTTAGGTGGACCTTTAAACCCTCGAGGAACATATAAATAGAATCTTTAAGTTCTATTTATGTGCACATAAATACTATTTTATTAGTCATATCAAATCAGGGTTTATTTGAATAGTTCTAAATCATATAATGAAAATATGTTCAAAATTGCTTAATTTTAAGAAATACTTCTCGAATCTAGAGATTGATATTTATAAATATTTTAAGTATTTGTTGGTTTAATAGTTTTATCCTTGCTTTCTGCCACAACCGGCCCTGGACATTCAGGATCTTGACGTGGCCCAAATTGAAAATGAGTTTGGCACCCCTAATTTAAAAAGATAGTAATGCAATGTCTATCAAGGCACTGTGTTTTAGAAAAGACTTATTTTACTTAGTAAAAAGGTTAGTTTTGCTACTATTTGAATTCTGATATTTCAAGATAACTACAAATAGATATCAGGTGATGTAAAGTTCAGTTCATTTTTTTAAAATAATTAAACAGTTATTCAATTCAATTCAATTCAGTTTATTTATATAGCGCCATTTCACAACAGATGTCATCTCAAGGCACTTCACAAAAAGAGTTATTACAATACAATGTTTAGTGTAGAAATTACAGAACCACAGAAGATTGCGTCGTGGAATTCTCAGCAATCCCTCATACTGAGCAAGCATGCAGCGACAGTGGGAAGGAAAAACTCCCTTTTAACAGGAAGAAACCTCCGGCAGAACCAGGCTCAGCACAAGCGGTTATCTGCCGCGACCGTCTGTGGCTTGGAGAATACATAACAGAGACACAGAAAGAGCAATAGAACTGATGCACAAGTTTGTTGCAGGACGTGGAGAATTTTCCGTCACTGCAATGCCATCTTAGTCAGGGTCGTCAAGCAGGGCTAATCCGGAGCACCTACTATAATAGAAAACAGGTTAGTGCTTGAATTGACAGCACATCATGCAGTTGGGGAGAAGTAGGAGAGAAAGTAGGAACAGACCCTAATAATGTCCTCCAACAGCCTAGCCTAAAGCAGCATAGCTACTAACATTAACCTGTCTCCTAGCTACTAGGAGACCTGGCTACCAACACTCTGTCTGAGTCCTCCTGACCCGTGGACGGTGTAGGGCCGGTAACGGCCCCCGTCATGCCGGGGTCTTCTCGGAGTCGGGTTGTTTGAGAATGCAGCCCAAAGTGGGTGGTAAACTCCATCTAAGGCTAAATACCGGCACGAGACCAATAGTCGACAACTATCTTAAGGAAAAATAGACAGAACTGAGAGGACAGAGTTGAAGAGGGCGAGAAACGTTTAAGAGATAAACGGGTGGGGTCCGCACAGTCTGCCCGGGGGATTCAACCCGGCAGGTAATGGGCGGCCGCACTGTGCGGGAGGATCCCCTTGAGGGACCTCTCTCCGGCGCTGGCTGGCCCCTGTGGGGCGCATTTCTTCCGCGGCGGTAAGCCGCGACCGGCTCCGGATCTTTACCTGGCTTACATTAATCTATCTCTACCTAGCTACTCTACCTCTTCCTATCTCTTCCTAACTTTTGACACTCTGCCTGACTACTAACATTAACCTGTCTGACCTGACTCTAACTACCTATAAACATATCTCTAACTGTAAGCTTTGTCAAAGAGGAAAGTTTTTAGCCTAGTTTTAAAGATAGACAAATTGTCTGCTTCACGAACCAACCCTGGGTTTGTGGAAACAAAGGTGTTAAAGGGGACAAAATGTACTTTTTTCATCCTTTTGTGTTGCCATTTGGATCTCTGTTGCCTTTATAAAAAATCCAGTCATGACTAAAAATCATCCATCCATTTTTTTTTTTTTTGCACATTTTTGCAGTCAGAAATTGTTTTACTTTTACAAGCTGTTTGAAAAAGAGCCTTATTGTGATATCACAATATTTGGAATTTGCATATATCCATCCTTCAGCTGTCAAGTTCAGCCCATCGATTCCAATTCCCTGCCATTCTCAGGTGTGGCAAACCTGCTGCTTAGTAACAAGATGGGTGGGTGTGGGCTGTGACTGCTAATTTGCATAAAAGTGATGGAGCCCTTTACACAACTCATTCCAAAAGGGGCTGAAATTGTTAAGAATTGAGGAGGTGAGATTGTTTTATGTTAGAGTGATTTAGTACAAAGAACATAATGTTTTGAACAGACCATATAACTGTTATAACCTGTTTAAAAATGGCAAATGATTTCCCCAATAATTTGTAATGTAATGAAATGGGATCATGAAGATTATTATTTAAGATTATAAATTAAGAAATTCAAGACAACCTAATTAGATAAGAAATGAACGAAGTGAAACCCAATACTTGATGGGTCGACACACTGAGCACTAATTGTTGACTTTGGAAAAAAAAATGTTTGTGTTTTCTTTTTTAAAACTATATTTGTACATATCTGAATTTAAAAAGGCTATGATCACAGTCATGTTTTGCACATTTAATTCCCCATAAAAACTTTCTGGAAATATTTACACTATATCATAGCCTTGTGTCACATAAATACATTTGCATGCTGTTTTTATCAAATGCCGTATCTTTACAACAACTTCAACAAGTAATGCTTGTTGCAAAAATACAGCAGAACTCCATATAAAAACACCTAATCAATGATTTTAACATGTGGGTGTATTTATCATGCTTCGGGCAACCTACTGTATGAAACCAAGAAAATTCAATGTGCTAAATTTAATTTTGCCCAATAAATACAAGAAAATAAAAATAGAAAGAACAGAAAGATTTATTTTTTCAAATGCAACGCAGAAGGGATAGATACTACAGTCAAGATTAAGCAGTTTCCGTTGAGGCCTGATCCACTAATTCCAGTTTTTCCCAGTTCCATTTTTAACTCTAACATATCAAACTTTTTTTTATCAATCTCCAAAAACATGCATCATTCTACATGATGTTTTATAATGCATTTATAGACCAACAATCGTGTGAGACCCTAGTTTTAATGCATTCAGTGAGTTGGAAAGGATGGAATATTTTTAGTATTTGACTTTCCTATCAGAGTTTATCAAGAGAAAAATTGTCAGCTCTTATATCTGGATGACTGCTCCACCCAGTAGAATGGTAAAAACAAAAACGAGGGTTTTGGCACAATGAGTCAGTTTCTCATTAGTGAATAAGGTTTAATATAACCGGTAGGTTGCCTGCTCGAATCCCGTGCTCCTACCATTTCAGTCATTGTGCCTTGCCTACTGGTGATGGTCAGCGACAGTGTTCGGCAGCCTTGCTTCTGTCGGTGTGCACCGGAGCAGCTGTGGCTACAACGCAGTTTGCCACCACCACCAGTGTATGAATGACTGAATGTAGTGTGAAGCAATTTGGGTCCTCTGAACCATATAAAGCGCTTTACAAATACAGACCATTTACTTCACCTTCTTCATAGTTTTCTTGCTAGTTATCATAGTTTCCATTGTATTATCAATGAAATGACCTATTATCACAGGTCAGTCACATTTCGCACAGATGAGATCATGACACAACATGAAGAGCTCAGACTGAAAATATAAGTCTCTAATGCAGAGCTTGAGCAATCCCCTTGTGGGTGAGAGAGAAAGAGTGACTGTGTGTGTTTGTGTGCCAGACTAATGGTCCTTTGTGCTCTGTCAGGGTTTGTTTAGCTGGCCAGAGCTGTGGGGCTGTTGGCTTTGGAGTCCAGACTAGGCTCTATTTTTACCTTGGCAGGAAGGGAGCACACTGTCCTCTCTGTTACGTGCTCACATACTTTTACATTCACTTTGCCTCAAATATGGAGGCTTGTTTGCTCTAGAAATGCACACTGGTGTTATAAGTGTTGGTTGGCACAGAGGGACATTTACAGAGATTATGTCTACTCATAAACATACTGTTGCTATCTGGATCCTATCGCTGAGGTGTCTCTTTTTTCCAGCTGGCGTCCCCATGTCAGGGTGAGGTGAAAAAAAAAAAAAACACCAGTACTAGTTTCTCCTCCTCTCTGTCTCTCCCTAGACTGTGAGAGGCCATCCTGAGCAGAGGGTGGAAGGTAGGGAGGGTCCAACAGGGCCTTACCTCTGACCAGTGAGCCTTCCCAGTCCAGTGGGAGAGGCAGGACCAGAGTCCAGTTTAAAAAAGCGAGTGGAGCAGGCAGTAACTGCACAGAAAAGTGTGATAGTGTCTCAACATGGTAAAAGACGAGGGTTTAGGAGAAGAGTAACGTTTGTGGCTTTAGTCTTGAATCTTGTGGGATTAATAAACACCGACTGGGCGGAACCTCAGGAGTTGTTTGGGAGGAATCCAACCTGTGATTGTGGAGGGAAAAGCAAGAGAAGGAGGGAAGGGATGAGGTGAGGAAGGCACTGGATAAAATGGACGTTGGAGATGATGTCATCAGTCAGGCGTCCGTCATCTACCTCAGTGAAGACTACAAAGAGGTAAAGGAACAGGAACGTTTGTTTGTGCCATGTTCAAGAATTGCAAATGAGATCCTCATCATAACGTATTTTTTAACACGAGCCTAATCATTTCAAAAACAACATTTTGGGGTTTTGGAACTACTAGCTACTTCTGGAACATAACATTTTTATTGTTTTTAAGAGAATTGTTCTAGCAGTTCTAACAATTGTTCTAACTTTGCAGGCACAACTTACACCAGTAGCCCACAATAAAACCAGAAAATAATAACAACAAACATGAACACTGGGTATATCTAGGCTCTCTTTCAAAGAAACAGCCTGTCTCTTAAATCTTCTTCTGGCTCAGTGATGTTGTTGATTTTCACTTTTTTTATTCAAGATTAGATAACTCGTCTCTTTAAATATTAATGATAAAGGAGTGCAGTAGTAGTTTGCACATAGCAAGTTTATCATATGTTTACTGGGGTGCTAATTGGCCTTGTGCTAATTAACTTGCAATGAACGGCGTAAACCAACAGAAATCAGGAGTTCCAATGTCCTCAGGGATATTGATCAACATCAATTGAAAAAGGTATGAATCAGAATTACAGTTTAATAATATTTGATGGAATTTGACAGTCTTACTAAAAACCTCTCATTGATTGCAAACAGTCAAAAAATTGATTCTTCCAGTTAAGAACTAGTCAGGAATTCATGCTGCATTGTCATTTTCTGGCATGAGCTGGTAGATTGTCATAGTGTGACAATCTTGAGTGAAAATACAATTTTCATTGATTTAACAGAAACCTTTAAAACGAAAGTGAATTACATGGTAATTGGTTTTGTGTCTCTTTAAAATGACTTTGAGCCATGTTCTTTAACCATGGTTTTTAAACCTCAGTACTATGCCTATGTCATTTGGAAGCCCAGTTTATTTGTCTAATTAGTAAGCTTCAAAGAGCTGGTTCTGTTCATGTTTGGCTTGGTAGTTTTGTGTTTAAATGTAAAAGGGAGTGTAAATGTAAATTAAAAACTTTAATAAAATAGTGTTCTGTTCTTCTAAAAACCAAGATTCTGTCCACACTAACATAGACATTTTTACAAAAGTGACTTTGTGCCTCTTGGCCACATATAAGCGGTTTTTGACGTGAAAAATTGTAATTTCTAAATCCTCGTTTTGTGGTTTGTAGAAATGATGATGTAGATGACTGTCTCACAAGTTTTCCCCAGGCATTTGGCTTTATCCTTACTCTATACTGTATGTGGGAAAAGTTAAAGGTTGGAAGAAAAAGAGAACATTTTAGCCTGGCACGGCTTATAACATCCTCAGGATCGCTTTGTTTTGAACATTGATGTTGATATTGACATCATTGTCGCCATCTGCTGGCAGAGTATTGACTCCATCATTTTTGGTCGGAATCCCATAGGTTAGATCATGTTCAATTGGCCGGTGTCTTGCATGTTTTAGATTATTCCTCTGGTTCAAAACTCCTAAAACAAAGCAGTGGTTCATCAGCAGACTCACTCAGAACTTAAAGAAATGCTGAGGAGATAATTTAGCTGTTTAATTCATCTGAGTTGGATCAGGAACATACTGAAAAGATGCAGAATTCCAACTGCTGAGGACTGGAGTTCAATGCACCTGCTGTAGAATGTGTAGTCACAGAATATTTAACAAATGGATGAAAAAATATCCGGAGTCATGTGGCCAAGACTTAAATCTGGGCATTAGAGAGTTGACGTGGTAGGGTGACCTAAGCTTGTGAGTAACCAGGCTTTTATTCCTTAAACTCCCCTTTTCTTTGGGAGGAAAAAAACCCACATTCCTTTTACTCAGTCTTTCCCCAGAACCATGCAGGCATTATCATGGGGAGAAACCCCACATGTGACTAACAGATCCATTGTCCTGTCTAGACCCAGTTCATGCTTCTTTTTTGCTAATATCCCTGCCCCCTCTTTCTTTAAAAACCATTCTACCATTTGAGGAGTTGTTCTCTTCTCAACTGAGTGACAGGAGCAGTCTTGCCCTGACCTGCAGCTGAACTGGAAGAGGGGCCAAAGGTTGGGTCCCTTATCTGGGATGGAATGCTGCACGGCCTAGAAAGACAGGTCTCAGATAACAAGAGGAAGGAGATACACACAGCTATGTTTAGCCTCCAGTGCTTCCATTTTGACATCCAGTGTGCATTCTTTTATGAATACTAATGAGTGTTTAATAATAATAAAAAAAACTTTAATGAAGAAAACTATTTAAGATATTCATAAAGTTTTTGATTGTTTTGCTTTTTTTGAAACGTCATTCAAAAAGCATTTTCAAATCTGTATGGGGAGCTAAACTACACCTGTTAGGGGGGTGTTCCTGGTTTTTGTTTTGTTTGTTTTTTTCCTTTGATCCTATGCATTTCACAGAGAGTGAGAATTTTCCTCTTTTAATGAAATGACCTTGGCTGATATGTCCACAAATGTGTACAAATGGATCTACTTTTACCGAAATGCAAGCCATTGAAAACATCTGTGGGACTTCCAGGATTCCCTCCAGACAGTCATAACACTCACGAATTGTTGAGACTGTGACCTCTGGTCTGTAACACTGAGATCTTGGGAAAAAAAGAAAACCAGTGATCGAAAGCCATCCCTACTTTTATTTTTAACTACATCCTAAGGCATGTATCAGTGCTACTCGTACTTTTTAGAAAAAAACTGTTACCAAGTACCACCATACTTATGAACATCATGAAATATTAATTTGACAAGATGTGCTTTTCTTTGTTGTTGTTTCTTTTTTTTCATTAGGACTTAAAAATAGAAACAAATTCCCATGGTCCTGGTACATGGTATTATTTAAAAGGGGGGGAAATAAACAGGAAGAGTCCTCAAATTTGAAATTCTGAAATATTATTTTTATATTTGAAAATCTTATTTTGGCCATGTTAAATGAAGTGGGTTTTTTGGGTTTTTTTTGCACTTCTGATGGTTTTTATCTCTTTAAATCTTTAACACTTGTTTAATTTTTACTTTTTTCTGAGTACCTTTTGCTTAAAATGATTCTGAATTTGCTTGAAATTCTATTTTTTGTCTCTGCCTAATAATTCTATAATACCTTTCAAATGGTTGATAAGTTTTAACAAAAAGCAGCACAAGTACTTGTACTTAAGCTACAGATACAAATACACTGTGTCATAACCATATTGCTCTTCTTTTTTACTTTAAAAGCCATTTGTGTTCTCAAATAATCTGGTATTTGTGTCATGTGTGCACGATTGTGTGTAAACAGTGGGCTCTTATCTTGAGTCTGGTGGCAAGATCTCAGCTTTTGAAAAGCCCCCATTGTGCAGGAAACAGAAATAGTATTTGTTATGAAACGTATCAAAAGAAGTCAAATGAAAAAATGTCAACTAAGAATCTATGAATAAGGCTGAAATGTTAAAAAAAGCAAAAGACTGAAAGCATTAGGTGATGCAGCTGTAATTGATCTGTGTTTATAACCTGATCCTTATGGCTTGTAGCAGCAGTAGTTTTTGTTCAACAAAGGATGCCGTTCTTTTTGGCGGGGCACAGATGTTTCAATTCATCTCACATTTTCAATAAATATGTTGAGAGAAGATTTTAAGGCCTTAAGACAAGCAATGTGTCATCCACCGCCAAGCTGGAATCAACCTCCAGGCCTGCGGCTGAATATTTGAGGGGAGGGGAAATTGACTTTGTCAATTAGGCTTTTTCAGCACAGGAAATTGCTTCATGAACTTGAGGAAAAACACAAATTAGCCCACTTGTATTCCTCCCAATCTAATTTGGATGGCTCTGGTGCCAGAGGCCGGGAACTGAAAGGGGTGGTTAGGGCTGTCACTATGTTTTTTGGTTTTTTTTTGCATTCTCATTTCCCACATTCATCTTGGAAATGTAAATATGATGGATACCAGCTATTTTCCAAGTCATAGGCAGTGGAAACACCCTTGAAGATGATGGGGGTTTTTTTCAAATGACTTAAGCAATTACAATGGTTAACTTCTTCTGACTGTTTACATTTAGCCCTGAAGTCAAGTCTGGAAAAGCTGTGAGAAAATATGGAAATATTATTTTGCCATTTCTTATGAAGATCTAAAAATCCTGAAAAGAAAAACATAGATGCTTTAAATTATTACGAATTTATAAAGGATGTGGAAATTTACTAGCTCGAACTCTTAGTGGCATTTTATACACCTTTGAAAATCTTTTCAGGATGTTGGTGGTTTTATCACTTTTCCAAGCCCTCAAACTAGCAAGCTGTATGCACTCAGGACGAAGTTACCGTACATTAGCCTGGTGTTGACTGTGGAGAAAAATTTCACCTTATTAGTTCTAGTGTGTAATTAAATACATTAAATGAAATGGTATGTTGTGTATTTTATTGACTTTGAGGCTTGCGTAATGAATCCAGCAGCACTTTATACTGTAGATTTTATCAGGGTCACTCAGGCTCTGCTAATACACTTTGCTCCTCTTTATCTTATACACTGACTTTGAATCTGACTATAAGATTCAACAGAATTAACGGGAAATTTATGAGTATGAACTGACTCTGACTCTCAAAGTACCTTCAGTAGACAATTCTGAAGAATTGGTGTTTAGAGAAAAAAACTGTATTGAAATGAATTAAAGGAAACCTGGTCATTTACACATCTGTAGGTATGAAACTAAAACTATGATCAATTGCTGCAATTCTCTTTAAGTGTTAGAGAAAAACCTTAGGACGTTTACCTGCAAAATACACTGAATTGCAATTGCCTTGCAATATCAACTTTTACAATACTGCAGCATCAAAATAGTCCACCAGTATTTGTTGACAAATTTTATTTCAAGTGCTATAGATCTTATACTGCAGTATTGTATCCAGCCACTCGGATAGACTATTTGATTCCCACGCATAATAAAGAATTTAGTGACTAAGGTGATAAAAGTTGTTGGCGAATGGTGTTGTTGAAAAAGTAAGAGACATTGGTTTTTGCAGAAATCATCACTAATATCAAAATTGTATGTTTTTACAACTGTGAAGATCTAATTTTGATCTTTTAGGTGATGGAGATAATAGCCAACACAGTACCTTAAACTTGTCAATTCAATTAATTCTATTCATATAGCACCAGATAACAAAAATATCATCTCATAGCACTTTACAAGTCATTTCAATTTAATTATACATACATTCCAATCAGTGTAAAAGTTTTCTATCCAAGGAACCCCACCAGATTGCATCCATCATTGACATGCAGGATTCACTCATCCTGAACGACAGTGTAGCAACAGTAGACACTTGCCTTCGTCGACATAAGGGGAGTGTACCCAAACTTTTACTTTCATATTTTCCCATGCAGCAACAATGTCTTTTTTATGTCATAACAACTCCCTTTGGTTAGGTTTATTTGTAATGTCCCAGTTTATAATAGATGTAATCTCAATGTACTTTAGAAGAACCAACAGTTTCTCTATACATATATTAAGAACAGGCTTCAATAAGAAAAGTTGGCTCTGTCCTTTCAGTTTCATTTTAATTGGTTAATAATTTAATATGTAAAGTGGGATTTGATCCCAAGTTTCAGGAAGTTATGTTCTTATTAATAGGAATTTAATATAAAATATTTGAAGAAAACTAATTCAATGGATAAATATAAAAAAGTACTGGTACCTATGGTGGAGAATCCTTATCTTAGTCTTACTTTTCTATAGGGATATACCGATAATGTACTAGTATCGGTATCGGCTAAAGTTAACCGATACCATGAACAGATACTTAAAATGTGTAAACTCTGCAATAATTTCACAGAAAATGTTTTTACTTTTTACTAAAAAATTTTGTTGTGTCGTCATTTTTATTAATATTTTTTAAAAAATCCAATTCACCATCATCTGTTGTAACAAGCAGAGAAGAAAATAAAAACTGTCCTCCAATTCGTTGCACTTTTTTTGTGTGGTAGAAGTATCGGCATTAGTACTCGGTATTGGTAAGTGCTCTGATCCAAGTATCGGTATGGTATCGGTTTTGAAAAAAGTGGTATCGTTGCATCCCTACGTTTCTACCATGTACACACAAATAGGCCTACACCAGCATAGCGTTCTTCTTAATCTATAAGCTGTTTTATAAAGGTTTGATTATAAATTTAAGTGGCCAATGATGTCTTATGTCCCACATCCCTTTCTGAACATGGACAAACTTCATTAGAGCTACCCTTCATTTGTATCTTTTCTCTGCACTTATTTAGGAACATAACTGAAAAACATTGAGTGATTTTTTTGTTCCCAGATTACAGCTTTGCTTAAAGCAACTGTTGAGCACAGAAGCTGATAGCTCTTCAGTTGTCTGTAGTTATTTATGTGCGCAGAATAGTGTTTGTTACCCTGCTGGCCTTTGTTGGGCCTCTGAGGCAATGAGTGGTAACCTTCAAGGATGTTTATCTTTATTAGCGGGGCAATCTTTTATACAGAAACACAAATGAACAGCAGCAGTCAGGTCCTCTCTTTGATCCTCCAGTGTGTGCGTGCCGTGAGATTTTTTTAGACTCTCATATGGAGTGGGATTATGGTAATATTGTCCTTGGTGATAGAACTGTCTGACAACGCCTGCTTTCATTTAGCTAGAGAGGTAAACAATAAGTGAGGAGAAGATGGAGCTAAGAACCTGTGTAAAGGAGTGGGAGAGAAGGAAATGGTGTGATAAACAACTTGATGAGGAATGAGTTGAGTGGTTTGATGGAAGGAATAGGAGCAGTCGAAGGCTGATGTAGTGAGGTGGGATAAGGGGAAATTGGGCGTGATGATGAGTCAGAAAGACAAATAGTTCCTGTGTCAACAGATGTGACTGAATCATGAAGGGCCAGAACATATAAGGAGCAGCTCATGGTTTTTTTACTATAGCCACAGCTTTCTTTGCAGACAAACCCAAATACTGGTAAGGCGGGGTTTGATTTGAGATTCCCAACCAGATGTTCCACTCAGCTTACTAACTTTTCAAGACAGCTTTACATTATTAAGAGTAAACGGTGGGTCTCCTTTAGTTTTTCACACCGCAACTGTGTTTGTTGTCTTCTAAATAAGGGAAAAGTAAAGGAACTTTCTTTCTGTCAGCTAAGTATCTGTACTAAACAAAAGGTGGAATAGGGTCAACACTCCATACAGTCAGATAAAACTGCTGTTACTCCATCACTTCCTCGAAAGGTATTAGTGGTTTTTGAATTGATTCCAAATAAAAGTCCACTGTTTGTGGTTCTCATGTCTCTGCCAACAATTAAAGCTATAGAGAAGCTGGTTTAATTTAAAAGAAATTATGTATTACAAATTTTGCATAGGCTATACGTTAATTTTGTGCAGCGGATCAGAGTTTACTAAATTATCTGAACCACTCATGCACACTTCAGTAACAGATACATCTGGGCAACAAATACTCGATACGGCATTAATAAATGATTATCAAAGAAGGTGAGACAGACCGCTGTTTATTTACAATTAACGTTTTGGTACATCATCAATCTTTTAAACAGGCTTTATACCTTGGTTCAGTTATAGTGCTGTGCCTGGGTTTTAACTGGTTTGTTCACTTACCTACTTTTTGTAATTGTTTATTGGTTTTGCACACTCTCTAAGTAGCTAGCTTCTTATAATGCTGTTGCTGATCTATTCCATCCTATTTTATTACGTCAGATTTATCTTTATGTTGCCCTTTTAGCTCTTTGGTGTAACATGTTGTTTTTAATGCGCACTATAAATGACTAAATACATAAAATTTCAGCATTGGATGAAATAAGCACTGGTAAGGAGAAATTGAAGAACATGAACATTTATATACGCCTTCATTAGTAACATTTAAGAGTGCAGAACATTTAACATAATAAACAGACTAAATTAAAAAAAATAGACAAATATGTAAAGGTAGCCATTATGATTGCACACTAAGCCTATGTTACAGGATTTCCTTTCCTACAGTCTCTTTCCTTCTGTTTGTCAGGTAGATTTTCAAGTTGGAGATGCTTGAATTAGGAGTTTGTCCATTTTCTTGACCTTAATGCCAGCTTCCTTGCTCACTTTCTCTTGTCATGTAATTTTCTACTTGAAACTAAAAACCTGCATTGTTTGAATACAACAAAGGGTTGTTTTTTGATAAGTCAGAATCTACATGGTACATTTACATGGTACATGTTAATTATTTTGTAGTTCTGGTATTTAAAAACCTCTAATAAAGACATGAAACCCATAATGTTCCTTCATATCCAGATCTAATCATATGGGAAGCAATTCATTTCAGTTCAGTAGCACAATAGCTCCACCTGGTGGTGAATTTAAGATACAAATCCATATTCATTTTTCTAATCAGCAGGCTCAACGCTTTGTATCAGCTTATTCAGATGACCTTGAACCCTTTATTGGAATCAACAGACAGGTGCTTTGATTAATATGTTTACAGCTTCAATTTTTCCAGAAAGAAAATATTTAGGGTAACAGTGTGTATGTGCAGCTGATCCTGGAGGAAGATTGTGTTGGAGCAGATTTAAAAATATTTAGAAAGTTTCCTAGAGTCTCTGTTTTCAAGTGTCTTTAAAAAAAATAGATTAGAAGCCATCAGAAAAATGACATTAAATTATGCATTTTCTCTTCTTGCAGGCCCAGAAGAATGAGAGGGAATCAATCAGGCAGAAGCTGGCCCTGGGCAGTTTCTTCGACGATGGCCCGGGCATCTACACAAGCTGCAGCAAGAGTGGAAAACC
Source organism: Apricaphanius iberus (assembly GCA_028564705.1). Classification (NCBI taxonomy): domain Eukaryota; kingdom Metazoa; phylum Chordata; class Actinopteri; order Cyprinodontiformes; family Aphaniidae; genus Apricaphanius; species Apricaphanius iberus. Next base: position 328,514 of record JAPXFQ010000899.1, read on the forward strand.
CAGCCTGTCCTCACGGTGAGACTTTTGCGTGTGTACTTAGTTCAACAGCCTGCATGATGGAAAACACAAGATTTGTCTCTTTAAGAATTTACCAGTTCTGTCCTCACAATCATGGCATTGAGGGCAAGAATCAATCAGAAAAGCTTAAATCTAAATGTTCAGATTTGTCGTCACAGATGAGACGAACATGAACCCGAGAGTGTTAGCATGATTAAGTCAGATCAGTCTTTGTGGCTCTCACTTCCTTAAAGACACCTACATATACACACACAATGCTGCCACCTCTGACACTGAGCATTACTGGAATCAAATCTCCAGTAAACTCTCCAGTACACAAGTTTTTCTTGCTCTTTGAATCACATGGATTTCTCGCAACTGTTTGTTAGCTTTGACAAATAACAGGAAACTGATGACTTTACTCTAAATGACACATTAGTCTTTTCTTTGAATAAATAAAAATATTTCAGTCTAGCAAACTCTAGATAATTGAAGTTGTCCTTTGAAACAACAGTCAACCATTCAGGTCCTGTTTTAAGTGGACTTGTATGGATCTTTGCTCTATAATCAATCAGCCCCTGTTTGTAATTACTGCAATGAATAAGCAGATTATTGATCAGCAGTGGGGCCGATCTGCACCCTAATGATATCCTGCCCTTCAACTACACAAACACTCACCCCCAACCTCTGGACCTGGGAGGTTTCTATCGGATCTACCGGGGGCCTTCTGGATCGATCTGCATTAGAGACAACAGGAGGGATGATTAAAAACACAAGCCCTGTTTAATTTTATCCACAGTCTGCACTTTGGTCAAGTAAAAGGAACAGTTTCTGCTTTTTTTTTGTTTTTTTCTCATGGTCACAGTGCACCACCATGCACTCTAAAAGCTGCTCTTATTACTTAGGCAAAGAACTAGACAGAACTCATCCAACATTGTTTGTATTTCATGGATTTTTCTCTGTCTCCCTTTCTTTGTTCCCCTGCAGGCTGCAGAGCGGCATGAACCTGCAGATCTGTTTTGTCAATGACAGCGGCAGCGACAAGGACAGCGATGCAGATGACAGCAAGACAGAGACCAGTCTGGACACACCTCTCTCCCCTATGGTACAAACTGATACACAAACCACTACTGCAAAAATACTCTTACCCTTTAAGCGTTTTTACATATTGTGACATTACAACCCAAAACATCCATGTGTTTTATTGGGATATACAGCATGATACACAGTGTTGCATAATTATTAGGTGGAAGGAAAATTATACAAGTGCTACTATTTGTTGCATAAAAAAAATCAGAGCCCTCCTAAGTCAATACTTCATAGAACTGTGTAATTTGTTGGATGTCCAGTTGAATAGTGAACCTATTTTTAAGTCTTTTGCAGCTTCATAACAAGTTTTCTTCAAGGATTGCCCTGTATGTCACTCCATCCACTTTCCCACCTAATTCTGCCCAGCTTCTCCATCCCTGCTGGGGAAAAAAGCATCCACACAGCATGGTATTCTCACCACCATGTTTGCCAATGGAAATATTGATTTTAGGATGATGTGCATTTTTAGTTTTCTACCACACATCACATTCTAATCTCATGTGAACACAAGACCTTCTGACACATCTTACTCTCCAATAGAAACCTGATTTGTGGAGTACATAATTTATATAGTAGGAACCCTGTCAACAGATTTTCCTACCAGACATGTGGGTGTATGCAGCTTCTCCTGACTCACCAGTGGCTTATTGGCTGCTTCACAGATGAATATGGAGATCCATGTTTTGGTAGCTTTGCTATTTTTTCATACTCTTTACATTGTCATGCTGTTTTACACTAACCATCTTTAGAAGTTCTTAATAACTCATTGACCTGGATAGGTTGTGCTCCTCAGTCTTGTGTTCTCTAACAAACTTCTGAGGCCATCACAGAACAGCTACATTTATACTGAGATGAAATTACACACAGTAGGACCCTATTTACTGACTGAGTTTGAAGAACAACTGGTTACATCTGATTTTTTTTATGGGTATTAGAGTAAAGTGGGGCAGATTTTGTTTAAGCCATTCTTTCTTCCTACTACTTTTGTTGGTCTATATATAACTACATAAGACTGTATTGACATTGTAATGAAATTCTTCAGTGGTAAAATGTGATAAAATGCGAAAACGTTGAAGGCGTATGACTACTTTCACAAGGTCCAAAAATAAGAGGTCTGATATGAGGAAATTGAAAAGGAATGTGTCATCATAGGCAGAATGAAAGTAGTAAAGTGACAAAGATCTGCTTATGTGTACAAAGTTTAGAAAAAGTGAGAATGAAACAGTAAAATAGGTAAGATATTTATGATGAATCAGAGATAACTGGCTGTCTTTTTGATTTATGATAAATGATTGCTGATATTCTTCATGGTTCGTCACCCAAATCAGATAAAAAATGAATTGCTGCATGTTTGCCAAGACTGTGAAACAGGTTTCATCCCCCTTTTATCTGCCTTAGACACATGTATATAACTAAAAGAGATTGAAAAAAATTGTTATTTTTATTTCCAAATTTACATTTACTCAGAAAACTGGCAAGAATGCATCAGTTTTCTTCCCTTAGCTTTTTTTTTTTAGGTCTCACTCTTTCTCTTGTTTTCCACACACTTTTTTATCTTTGATTTTACTTTTCCATTCCCTTCCTGCTGACATTACTGCATACCTTCCTTTGCAGTCCAAGCAGAGCTCCTCCTACTCGGACAGGGACACCACAGAGGATGACTCCGAGTCCCTGGAGGACATGGACTTTTTGAGTCGCCAGAAGAAGCTGCAGGCAGAGGCGAAGTTAGCCCTCGCAATGGCCAAACCCATGGCCAAGATGCAGGTGGAGGTGGAGAAGCAGAACCGCAAAAAGTCACCGGTGGCTGACCTGGTCAGTAACAGAAACATGAGGCTTTATAGAAATGGAAAAGATGTATTTTATCTTTATCATTTTTGAAATAATGCATAAAAGATGTGATTTGTGTGAAAACACTTGTGAAAATAGATAGAATGTAACAAGTAAACTTTGTTTTATTTAAATGTTTCTTTAGTTTAACCCAATTCTTTATAGAGAACATAATACATTAGGCATGCAGTTCACTAACATACGTGCTTATTGGAAGATAAAAATCATTTGCATTTATTTATCCTCTGGCTAATTTCTATCTACAGGTCTACCAATACAGAATGTAAAAAAAAGACACATCAAAACAATTCAGGTTAAAAGTTACAAACACAAAAACTTAAGTTAACAGTCACATAATCTTGTTTATTTATTCTTCTTAAATCAGTGTGCTAATTAACCATATAATAACTAGGGATGCACCAGTATCGGATATGAACCAGATACTGTCTAATATACTCATTTTGGTATAAAGGTAACCAATACCATCAACCGATATATAAAATGTGGAAAATCAGCAATAATTTCGCATAAATGTTTATTTTTTATTGAAAATTGTAGTTTTTTATATATATATATATATATATATATATATTTCAGAACACAGTTGTCTCACCACTATATTTTACTTTGGAAACCTTATTATTTTAAGATGATACGTTAATTTTGTCTGCTTTTGTCTTAAGTTTTGTCTGTGAGCATTTTTGTTTAAGATTTTGTCAGTTTTGCTCCTCAATATAGTACTCAATCTTATACTTTATGTCAGTCTTAAGACATCTAATTTTATTGACACATCCCTGTCACATTTTAAACTTTTAACCATGAAAAATATAAGGCCAAAGTCATCCTGCAGTTCTTTTATTCCCTCTTCATCCAACCCCATTTAGAGAGACTAAGGTGACTACGACCCTGCTCGTCATTATTTTCTACATTTTTTATTCACCCCTGCTGCCTCCTCCTCCTGAGCACATTCACAAAGAGACACCACACACACAAAAACACTTCCACAGTGTCACTTCAGGGCACGCAATATTTCCAGAGCCGATTTACTTATTCAGAGAAGAGCAGGGCAGCTCGACCGGGTCCATCTATAATTCATTCTCCGGAAAGCACTCGTTCGGTTGTTCAGGGTTGTGGCTGCGTTTCCATAGTCAGAGGACATCACTGTCATATATGAACACATCACGTAGTGAATGTTGAGCTGCTTTAAAGCTGCAGATGTCTTCTCTTTTTTAACAGCTGAGGTCTTTTAAACTGTTGCTTTCTCTGTAATCTGTAGATGACAGGGTGAGAAAAGTAAAATTTAAAAAACAACAAAAAAACAGTTCAAATTAAAATGCCACACATGTGATCTGTATAGCCTATCCTCCCTAGATATGTGCTGAGGGAGGTTTTATTGTATTGAGTTTGATACAAACCATTTTGTCCTTTATTTTCATGGCCGTTATTTTCTTGCCCATTGCTTACGGAAATAACTAAATATTAAGGGGGTGTTTCTGTATGCACATAACTGTGAACGGGCATGAGCAACTAGGTACGCACGTGCATGTAGGATTTATCAACAGATGATTGTGGAGGAACTTGCATACAAGGGGCCACATTTGATCAATCCTACCTTTGACTGTTAGTACGAACATTAAAAAGGTTATTCATATGACTGAATGTGTTACAGTTTCTACGAATGTTTTAATAAATAAGGGGCCCAGGATTTTATTTTATTCTCTGTGACAGACAATCAACAATCAAATGTCAACTTGAACCTGTGTGCTGAGAATTTGGGTTTTCCTGAACATACAGAAAAAATTATAAAAAAAAAATCTCTAATAGAAAGCGAGAGAAAATAACAAAAAAAACAGTATCAGAATCCTTGCTAAAATTTCTGCCCCCTTGCTTCATTAAGAAATGAGCAAACTTCCTCAATCCAATATCTTTGTGGTATCAAGTTCTAGAAGGGTGATTTTATTATTTTATGAATAGTCCACCACAGAAACTAGCACTTTAGTCAGCAACTGAGTCACTATTAACACCCTTCCACCATACTGTACGTAGTTCAGATAACCCACTCACTCTAGGCTCACCGGTCTCTTGATGTCATCCTGGGCCAGTTTCCCAAAACTGAAACTGTTACGTGGTAGCCTCGTGTTACAGTGGCTGCAGCGATATTTGTGAAAGTGAAACAGTTTAGGGAAATGCTTGTGCACAGAGGAAATGCCTATAGCTTTTCCCGCTCAATGTTTGGATTTGTCATGAGGTTTTGGATGAAAGTGGGTGTTGAATGGAAAGAGAAAGCATTTCAATCGATTGGGTGAGAGACATGACAGCACCAGGGTTCACAAAGAAAAATTATTTGCCCCGATTCGTCCTGAGTTAATACTTTCAGCTTAATAAGCTTTTATTTCTTGTGTCCTTTCCACAAGAAACAAACTTTTGAATGCACTAAAATTCCTTCAGCAGCCCTTTTCTTTAAGGAATATTTTTGAGCATAACTGAAGAGGCTAAAAGTATTGTATGACAAAAAACGAGAGATTAATTAGCTCAAAGCACCTTTTAATTGTTTGTTTCTTTAATTATTCCACTTACAATTTACTTGATTGTTATTTTGACCTTGTTTTGCATTAATATTGTCTAAAGAAATACCTTGGTTTATAGACAGTACACAAGAAAAGCTAGAAATTAATCAGAAAGAGATCAGAGTTTCAAAGTCTTTTTAGCCTTTACTTTTACATTATTCAAGTAACAAGAGATTTGTTTCTAATATAGTTTCTTTTTTTTAGTTTGGTTTGAATTATTTTAATTTACTTTTATTTTTATGTACTTAATTTTTCATAGTCATAAAGAATATGGTTTAAACTTTAAACCAAATGTCCTTAGATGAACTGCACACAAGATAAAGTACAAAACCTCACAAGTGTTTTCTCCCCCCCCCCCCCCCCATCAGCTTCCACACATGCCTCATATCAGCGAGTGTCTAATGAAAAGAAGTCTGAAACCCACCGACTTGAGAGACATGACGCTGGGACAGCTTCAGGTTATAGTCAACGATCTGCACTCCCAAATTGAGAGTAAGTCAAACGCATACAAGCTCGCTGACCTCTGCTTTCACAGAAATGAGCAAGAGAGCAAACAGGGGAAATACATGCATATACATAGTGACCCCTTAGCCCTCCTCAGTAGATGTGAAAGTAACTTGACTATATATTAGTCACTTCGGAGCTGTACACTACCAGTCAGCAGCTTCCCCTGAGTGGTAAATGTTACCGCTATTTACAGATCATTGATCATGGTACCCATAAATGAATAATCTTGCATTTTAATGTTGAACCCTTTCAAAAAATCCCCATGAGTCCTTAATCACAAGCAAGTTGTCTGCAAAAGCATCTCTCCCCTTTGAAGCCCTCTCCAACCTTTTCTTTGTATTTTCTGGGAGAGTAGTCAAGGCATGTGATGCATGATAGATTTGGTTTATTAAATGTAAATGTGTCAGGGTTTTTGCAAAGCCTTAAAAGTCATAAAAAGTCCAGAAATTACTATTTTTGGCCTTTAAAAGTGTCAAAACTGTCAAAACATACACAGTTAAACCAATCTTTCTGGACCTAAATTATTTATTATTTACAATCGCTTTGCTCAATATTCATAGTGTATTTCAAGGTGGGGGTTTACATTGCATTTTAAAACATGTTAACAGCAATTTTCTTTGTCCACGATTAGTTGATCTGACTTAAAAGACAATTCTGCTCATATATCTGACTTTCCCCAAATTCCAAATTTTTTATTTTCTAATTACATTTTAAATCATAATTGTACTGGAATGATAATGGTAGCTCATTAATCCTTGCTGCAAACCTTTATCTGCACCATTTCATACACATCAAAAACTAGTTTAGATGATTTCTGAATATTTCTAAATCCTCAATTTTGAAATTACTACGTTATCCTATGTGTCCGTTTCCATATATCTCGCTGCAGGTCTGAATGAGGAGCTTGTACAGTTGCTACTGATTCGGGATGAACTACACATGGAGCAAGACGCCATGCTGGTTGACATTGAAGACCTCACCAGGTGACAAAATATTAACTAGTACTTTTTGACTCATAAAATAACTGTGCTTAGCCACATTCTTTTTGTTTCAGTTTTATCATTGACATATAATTTGTATTACTGTCTGATAACATGAAGTTGGTAAAAAAAAAAAAAACTGGAACGTTGCTGAATTCTCCCTGGAGTAGATCTATCAAAATTACTGCAGGAAGGGAACAGGATCTTATCAAGGAGGTCACAGAAGAACCCAGAACAATATCTAAAGCCAGTCCTAAGCTATCTCTATTAAGGTCAGTGTGCAAGATCTAACAATAAGAAATAGACTGGGCAAAAGTGGTCTCAACGAGAGAGTTTCAGTGTCATTCTTCTTACTAAAACGAAAACAAATTTCCTTCACATTTGCTAAAAAACATATTGATGACCCCTCCCCCCCAAAAGATTTTGAGAAGATATTCTCTGAACTGCTGAGACTAAAGTGAAACACCTGTCCCTTTAAATCTGGCAAAAAATGTAACGCCTTTTCAGAAAATAAGCATCATACTGATAGTCAAACATGGTGGCGGTTGTGTGATGCTTTGGTGCGACTGTGCTTTCTTTGCTCACTAGCAGAAAATCCTAAAGGAGTATGTCCAGCGAGGATATCAATATCTCAAGCTTTCTTGGGTTTTTTAGCAGAATAATAATCAAAAGCACTCTGGTAGAGCCACCTCTGAATGGTTTTAAAAAACAAATGAAGGTTTTGGAGTCTCCTATTTAAAATCATATTTGAAGAGTTGAGTTGGTGTGGTGTGACTTTACCTCAGCAAGACATACTTATAAACCCTCCAGTGTGGCCAAATTAAAACGATTCTGCAAAGAAGAGTGGACCATGATTTTTCTACTGTGTGTAAAGAACTCATTACAAGTTAATGCAATAATTTATTCAATCCACCTTTTATCATTGCTTTAAAAAAAACGTTATCAGAAGTATAAAAGAGCTTTTTACAACATTTCTGACATAAGTAGTAAAAGTCTTGCAATCTTGTTAACGCTAATTAACCGTAACTCGTTAACTCTTTGGAGTTCCCCTGAATACAGTTCCCCTGAATTATCGTTACAACGGTCACAAGTGGACTCACTCCATCAGCCTGCAGAAGGATTATATTTGATCAAAGCAAAATCTAGTTCCCATATTCTGTGGGTTGTTTCCAGACTGTTTTTTTTCCCAGCTGAAACACATTAAAAACTGCAACATGTGTTGATGCATGTTATGTAATATGTTTGGTCTATTTAAGTTTGGTTTCAGGTCACTTTTTTTCACCAATTTTCTCATCTCTGTTAGTCTCCTTTCTTGGAAAACACGGACAGTGGAACACAATACTTTCTTTCTCAGTTTTTCCCCATATTTTTTATTTTGTTTATGTCATCAAAAAATGTTATAACTAAGAACATTAACCAGTTTGATGCATGGTTCATATTTTGTGCTTGTTTTTTTTTTTTTTTCATAAAAGCTCACAGTATCCTAAAAAATGAATGACTTTGGAAAGAGGTTACTTTTAAATGTAAAATTTTATTGAAAGAAAACAATTCTCATTCTTCAAACTAAGACTGTTTCCCTTTTGTCAGAGTACTATTTTTATGTACTCTGCAGCCTAAAATCACTTCCAACCAGAATAAAAAGTAGTTTCCCAGTACAGTAATCTGTGATCTGGTACTCTAATTCATCATGTAGTTCAGTGTAGTTTATTTAATTAGTGCCAAATCACAATAATGATTAACTTAAGGCATTTTGCAAAAGGACAAAACAGCCCAAATTTAAACCCAGTCATCATTTTCAGTCAGAGGTTAGTTCATCTTCCATTTAAAGAGTCCTGTTGAGATTCTTTTTGTAACAATGTGATTCAAGAAATTGACAATTTAAGAAGTCTTTCTGATACAGAGTCAGTCTTTGAGTTCCAAAACAATTCCCCTACTGGCCCTTTTGTCTCAACTTTCTTTATTTGCTTTAATTGGGAATATGACATTTTTTTAATTTCGTAATTTATTTTTTTGTTGTTCTTTTTTATTCACATTTAAGCAAGTTTAGTCTAATAGAATATTAATGTTGTTGACACCCGATCAGACAAAAAAAAACAACTGAGCGACCTCTAGGTTTAGATGGACACACGTTTGCCCTGAAATAACACTGCAGATTACTCCTTTTTCAAACACTACTGTTCAAAAGATTGGCCACATTTATAAAGATAAAAACAACTCATTGGTTAGATTATTTTATTCTGTAAAAAAATATACAAGCCTATAATACAGTAAGTGACTCACCACAATACATTTTTACCATAAAACCTATTTAAAGTATCTTCCTCTGGCTTTAGTACTAGCATAGCATTGCTCTGAAACCTTCTCATCTTTAAGCAAGGCCCTTTGTCTTTCAGTAACATTTTTCATCAATACTTTGAAAACTTTAGTGTATACCTGAAGGTAAACTGTGATTGCAGAGTAAATGCATTCCAAAATCCACAAAACTCCTGCTAGTTTTTTAAAAATAAAAGCAATGATAATATACACTTAAAGTTGCTTTTAAATGTCTGGCCTGTATTGGCCTTGCTGCTTGTAAGGTTGGGAAAAAGTAGAATTCCAACAGTATGAAATGATGAGGGGGCAAAATCACATCTACCCAACAATCATTTTGAAAAGAGTAACTTATTTGTAACTCAGAAGCAAAAAAAAAAATACATTTTATCTAGTAAAGAACCATTCCCAAAGAAAGATGCACTATTTTTTGTAATTTTATTGCACAAAAATATCAATAACAACCAGATAAGTTATAATTGTTACCCCCTTTGACATGTTACAAAAAAAGTTTAATTATTTTCAAAAGAGTGATCAGGCCTTTTTTGTGACAATACTCTAATTAAGCTTGAAATTAACTTTCGAAAAACTATCACATAGACAGTTCTAATTTGAAAGAAAAATAAATTGATTTCAAGTCAGTTGCATTAATCCAAGAAAATGTGTCTGTTATTAATAGTTATACAGGCTTCTCCCAGAATATAAAAAAAAATGTAGCTAGGGGAGAAAAAAATTGTTTGTCAAAATGTCTTTGTCTGGACTTTTGTGCTAGCCACTTCAAAACGTCAATATATATTTCCAGGCAAAAGAAATAAATTGGCCAAATTGCGAAGTTCAAAGACTGCTTCTAATCTAAATTTGCCATCTTAAAAATTATTCTGAGCTAAACTATGTAATTATTGAAATTTTATGCATATGTAGTTATGTAAGGTGATTTATTTCGTCAAAGGTATATCCAAATCTTGCAAAGTGCTTGGTGATTAAATCTATGAAAATGGTTTTATAAAATAATTAATTTATGAATTAATGTATCAATTAATTGCTTGCTATCTTTCGCCATTTTATACGTTTTTAAAAAAAGATGAAACCATTTTCCTGAAAATCTTTTTGTGTCTACTTTCTCCTTCTCAGGCATGCTGAGAGCCAGCAGAAACATTTGGCTGAGAGGACCCCATCCAAATAAGATGCCCATCCTATCCTGTCCCTGCTCCGATCTGTTTCCCCTTCTGCCAAGCTTAACCCCTGCTCCAAGATGAGCCTTTTCTCTCTGGATCTATAGATTTTCCTCTGCGCCTTGTGTCTATCCAAAACCTCCCCGCCTGTCCCAAGTATTTTCACTCCTTCCCCAGTCTCCTGCCTTTTTCTCTTCTACCAACTCACTGACTTCACTGGTAGCAACAGCACAGAAGAAAAGACACTCTCTTTAAACTGCTTCTCTCAGCGCCGAAGGATGGAGCAGCGCTTCCTACTTCCTGGGAGAAGAGAAAAACTGATTGTGTATTGTCATAGATTCTGTTCCCCAGCTTCCTGTGCAGTAGTCGGCCTTGCTTTGCTACTGTTTCTTTTCAACTTTCTACATTTGCCACTAAATTATAACTGTTCAAATGCAAAAAAAAAATCTTGGAAAAAAATAAAAGAATATTTAAAACTTCAGTAGAAAGTCAGTCATGAGAAGAAGAAAAAAGGAAAACACTGTATGAAAAGAAAACTTTAAACTAACTTCTTCAGATCATTTTAAGTTGGAGTCAAAGATGGACCATTTTTATTCTGCACAAATGCTAGTTTTCAACTGAGAAATGTTTGTCCGAAGGTGCTAAAAGAGTGTGAAGGAAACATGCCTGCTTTGTAGTGGAGTTGTAGACTTTGGTAATACGTTCACTCTGAATTGCTCTATCAGCATTTTGTGAATGTTGAATCTTTCTGACACGAGTCATTTCAAATGAATAAGTGTGTTCATATCATTTTCATCCTGCTGTATTCAGATGCTTTATTTGAGGGAAGAAATGTTTATGTACAGATATGTAAAATAAAGAATAAACTTGGTTTCCTATTTGTTGGCCCGTGCAGTTTGTTACCCTGTCAGTTGAGCTAAACTGACAGCTTCCTCTTTCTAAGAAACTTAAGTGTGATACCAGATACTGACTCAGCTGCTGCTATTTTCATCTTACTTTATTAGGTCATTTAACGGGGCAGCCTTTTTTTTCTTCTGCTTTTTGAGGGGACCGCATATTAATTTGGGCAACCCCTGTAAAGTCATAATTAGGGGAAAAAACTGTTTTGAACAAATTGACCACCAGTGGTTTTAAAACTAAAAACAAATGCTCACTTGTGGTGAAGGACCGAAAAATACTGAGATGAATCTATATGACTTGAATGTTTTGCAATGAATACGATATTTTTTAGTTTTTTCCATAAACCACTTTCTCCCATAAACCTGAACATGTCCTGTAACTCATACAGCGACCACCGGTTGAGGTGTTCAGCAGTCCTGTGGTCAACATGTGTAAAGAGCAGGAAACTCCTGCAGCCACACGCAGCTATACTACAGTTTCAAAGAAATGCATTTCCCTTCAAAGACTGCGGGTCAGAGGTGTGCTGTGACTATATTACAGCATATAATATGTATATTAATATTCATATATATATATGCATGTAATACACAGACTATTAAAGTACACTTACTGTACATGGTGGGAATGAGAACAATTTTTATCTCATACCTAATTGCTGTTTTTACTTCCTACCTCTTCTGATATGTTTGGTTTCTTTACCACCGAATCATGTAAAGCACCTTGAATTACCTTGTGTTGAAAGTGTGCTATATGCAAATAAAATTGCTGTCCTTGCCTATGGTGTTGCATGGACATCTTCTAGCCTGAGAAAACTGAGAATTCCCCAGAAGAAGCCTGAGAGAAGTATGAAGGGTTTCCTCCAGGAAGAATTACCCCCCAAACTGGGATGGATACATGGATTATGTAACGCTTTCATTTTGCAGCCAGTTGTGGTGTGGGATGTTTGTGATTTCCCAAGCACCCCCTCCAGGAATTTCTGTATTCTGAATTTGGGGATCTTCTGGAGAAATTTGCCAGTATTTCATAGCATGAACAAGATAGATAGATAGATAGATAGATAGATAGATAGATAGATAGATAGATAGATAGATAGATAGATAGATAGATAGATAGATAGATAGATAGATAGATGGACGGACGGACGGACGGACGGACAGACAGATAGATAGATGCATTTTCTTTTAACTTTTTCAGAGATTTCGTTATTTATCCTGGGTTTTTTTTTAAATAAATGTGAGAAGAGGTGTGTTCTACAGTTAGAACCGTACATTGTACAGGGAAGGTGAGCTCTAAGCTGCTTACTAAAAATGTTTTTTTTTTGTTTTTCATCTCTGGCTGGGCAATTTTTAGGTTTGCTCATTGATTTCCGTTCCCGAATTCGCCATCTTTTTGGAAACAGCCTGTCATCACCCTCCCTATGCGTACAGATAATTATATCAATCCTTCGTGCATTCGAGTGGCCCACGCCGACCGCAGACTGACCCCCCTAGCTGGCCCTTGACTTCTCATTGCCTATATTACTTTTTTTCTTCTTTTTTTTTGTCACTGTGATTCACTTCACTATCCAAGTTATCCTACCTAACTTTTTTTTCCTGGCATGATTTATTTTAACAGCTGTTTGTTGCATCATTAATAGGGCTGATGAGACCGCATCAGGCAGAATTTCCAATTACTACACTGCATGACAGATCGCGTTATAATTACAGCACGATGCACAAGTTAATGTAACTCTAATTGGAAGTGCTGTCTAATTCTCTCCGTGGTGGTTATTGCTGCTCCGCTTTGATTTTAGGGTGTAGACGCGTTATCGACCCACCCACGTATGCGAATTCGTTTAGGTTGTAGTCAGAGCAATCCTATATAATAATCATATCGGGTGGATTTTTTTAAACGAGAGAAATTAATGGAATTTACAACATTACGTCTTGCTTGTGCGGGAAACCCCCGCTTGTTTGTATAAAACCTTGAGATGGCAGCAGAAGCGCATTGTTACAGTTTCACCAAGCTCCATCACAGATCTCCACCTGTTCAGAAATATGAGACACGTTAATCTTTGTAAGTCAGTGAGAACCAAGTGATCAAAAAAGCTTTTAATTTATGTTTTTTTGTTTCTATTTCGGTTGTTTGGATGTCCAAACCGAAGAATATCGGAGGTGATTTGTAAGAAGCATGTTGTGTGATTCTCCTGCAGGCTTTTCCAGCTTTGCGACGCTGCTGCTGCTGCTCGTCCTGAACTGGCGCACAACCACGGGACTCCCGCTGCCGCAGATCGAGGACAATAGCGCACAATGCGCAACACTCTTTAAGAGCCTCCTGCTGAATGTCACGGAGCTTCTCAAAAGTGTGAGTTAACATTTTTATGTACAGACTGTGTTGTTTTATTCTATTAACGGCCCATTTACGGTAAAAATAAGAAAAATGTACGTTTTTGCACTACAGGATGATTTGTGCCATGGTTTGATCAAATCCAAAGAAGTGACAACGAGGAGCGCCGAAACAGTGCATGCCTGCACACCTGCTTCGAGTCAAGTAATTATTAAATACATATTATTATTATTATTATTATTATTATTATTATTATTATTATTATTATTATTATTATTATTATAATAATAATAATAATAATAATAATAATAATAATAATTCGTTTTGTCTACTGGTATTGGTTAGAGGAGCCAGTAGTGCCGATTGATAGGCCGCGTGGCTTCTGTCAGTCCGCCCCAGGGCAGCTGTGGCAACATGAGTGAAAGCGCAGCTATATGAATGGATGATGACTGATTGTCATACAAGTGCAGACGAATTGCTGTTTCGATTATCAGTGTAGGTCTTCTAGCCTCTGGCTTGTGAATGCATCTATTCAAACCCGCTTTAAAATTCACTTCTAAGGTATTAAGAAAACGTCTACATAGTGGACTTTTTTTTTTTACAGCGATCCTTTGTTTATTGAATAAACTATAGAATGTTTAGTACTTTCATAAACAAGTATTACCACATTTCTTTAGTTATTTTTGATGATAATGAAGACTGCATGAAAAGCTGTTTTGATGTCTGTTTACAGTTTCATTTAATGAGCTGTGGTATCTGTTATAACCAGAAATGCAAACTCCAACACAAGAACCAAAAGAGAAAAAAAAAAAAACTCATATAAGAAATGTGTACTTTCCCAACAGAACTCTGGTTGCGTGTTGCTGATAAATTCGTCCTTCAGTGAGGTATGTTGATGCTACCAGTTGGTTTTAAATGTTCCTTTTTAAACAGTAAAATAAAAGATTAGTCATATATTCTTTCATTGTTTGTTTCATGACAGAATGAGTGTGTAATGAACATCATGAGGGATTTGGCCTACTATGATGCTGCTATTGAAACCTACCTCAGGTCCCCTCTCCACAGGCCTGAGAAGGAAGTTCCACTTCTGAGTCCAACTCTGGGAATCATTCAGGACCTGAGGAAGGTCAGTAAGAGTGGCTGGAGATGTTTTGATAGAAACATGTGATGCTGAAAAAATCTGTAGGGAGTTTTGGAAATTTGGAGTTGCGTGACAAAATCTTTTTCTTGGTTTGCACAGAACTGTTCCCCGATGGAAACAGGAGGCCAGGACTCATCTGAGGTATTTTTCTAGTCTTTTTATTTTTTTGGTTGTTCCCTATTTACACCACTGTTATTTGTCAAGGTTTTTTTTTTTCTCTAAGCCTTGAAAGGATAAAGATTTTTGTTACAATTTCTAAGGCAATTTCTTTAGTTAAAACAATCATCATTCTTCTTCATTCACACTCTGCCTGTCGTATGTTTAAGGACACAGCCAATCTGTGGAGAAATAACTCCTACATGAACCGGCAGAAGATGTGTAAGATAATGAGAGGCTTCCATGCTCGTGCCATCACCATCAACCGAGCCATTGGTTATATCTCCTCAGGGGACCACAAGAAGTGAACAATCTAAAGTATCAACATCACCATCAATTCTCTCAATATTGCAATATCTCCCCTCCATAAGCAAAACCGCAAATGTCATTCACTGTCTTCACAAACTACTGAATGTGTGGTGCTTAACACCAAACCCAGCTGCTCAGGCATAAGCTATCTGTGTGGCCCCTCTTCTTTTTGTGAAAGCAAAGGGTCCACCAGTCTGTTTTCTATGGTTCGTAACGGTCATGTTGGCCTGTTTCAATTTATGAATGTATTCCAGTAGTGTGGAAATTTATTTATTTATGTTATATTTATTTATTGAATGATGGTATTTATTTGATGGCCTTTGATATTATTTAATATTATAATAAATTATTCATTTTTGCAAACCTCAAGTTAAAGCAGTGTTTTGTGAAAATAACTACAAAAGCCGATATGCACATTTAAAAATAAGAGGTTTCCACATTTGTTTGTTGCATATTTTGCCAGACTCAAATTTCCCAGATTCCTTTGCGCATTTTTTGTTTTCCAACACTTTGAAAAATGTTTTGTTCACTTATATTTTTTCCTTCTGCTACTTTTACTTTTGTCATACTTAGATGTTTCAATTCATTATATTTTAACATCAGACAAAAATAATATGAGTCTATACAAATTGCAATTTTCAAATGACTAGTTAATCTAATAATTCACTCAGGTGTAGCATTCGCTATTGCCATCGTAAAAACCCGCTGTGCGAGAAGTAATTGAAGGATAGATTCAGCAGAGCATGAGAAGAGAGCGGCTTTTAGAAACAGCAAAACTCCAGCTCAGACCAACTAAACTTACACAACAGTAGCATTTTTTACCTAAATTGAAGTCATGCCTGCAAATTTGTAAATTGTCCAGGACGGGACTGACTCAGCTGTTGTTTCTGTTCATTGGTTCGTTCATGAGCTCTCACAGTATGTGCATCTTATGCACAAGCTTACCATTGAGGTTGCAGTTACGTGTATGGCCTAAGGGGGGGGCACTCACAAGCACAAAACTTTCAAACTTCACATAGTCCCTTTAACAATGCTAACGGCATTTTAAAAAAAGGGATTCTTTATGCTGGCCATGCAGTAACTTAGACTAGATAGCATCAGCTGTTCACTTCTAGTCCCAGTGTTTAGGCAATCAAAATAAATAGAATCAGTGCCATGTACTGTACATACAGGGTTCATGTCCCCAAGTAGTTCCTTTTTTATTAGCAAAACACCACGCTACTATTTGCAGAACTACAGTGATTAGGTCATTTAACACATTTACCTGCTTTAGATAAAGAAAATATTGCAATGTTTTAGATTTTCCCATTTACAGTTATCATGAGGAAAGTCAAAGACCGTAAATGTATTTTAGGTTCTGCACATCAGTGTGTAATATGCAAAAAGATAAGTGTGATTGCATGACCGATAATCTGCGTGTTACGGTAATTTGTTGTGTTAACTTTACGAGGTCTTTTGAAAAGAAATCCGTTTTTGCAATTGCACTGAAGTAATGCAAAGAAAGAACAAAAAACAACTCTGTATATCTGGGAATTAGACAAATGATTATGTATGACAAATATGACCTATTTAGCTCTTCTGTACATGTTTATATATAAAAAAGCAAAAATTTACATAATTTAACGACAAGAATCCTGCAGTGTTTACAGAGGATTATTTTTCCTAATTACTATTCATTCCAAATCTGTGCAACAGATTTTGCAGATAAAGTTTTCAAAATTTCTCCAGATTTTTGCTACACTGACAGAGCCATAAAAATGCAATACAGCCTCAAAGGAAAACATGCCTTCAACATTTTTTTAGATATTTATTAGAGATGCATCAAAAGGGTTTAGGTTTTACAAATAAATGGACTGGACTTATGTAGTGCTTTTTTAGTTATACTGACCACTCAAAGCGCTTTACACTGGAGACACATTCAAATAATAAAACGTCTGTTTTCCTCTGGTCTACATTTATAAAAAAAAAAACATGCTTTACATGCATACATTTTAAATAGATGTAAAAAATAAATGACAAGAAAAGGATGAACATAACTGGTCACTTGACTAAATTAATATAGCACTTTTTTAGGTCTCCCAACCACTCAAAGCCTTTTACAGAGACAGATTCACCCAACTGTACTCACTTAATTAAAAAAATCATACAAATATGAGGTAGGGAACCTGGGGTTAAGTCCCTTGCTCAGGGGCTAGTATGTAATAGGAGACAAGAGAATCAAACCCACAACACTCAAATTATAGGATGACTTTACTCTTTCCACTGAACAATGTGAGTAAATAGGGGTACAATTATTAATCTGTATCAATGTTTGTTTTATGATTGTTTTATAAAAAAAATAATAAATTATGTACATGCATTCATGTATCTCATCCAACTGTCAGCAACTACAGAAAACCACCTTTATGAACATATTATAGACTAGCCCATATTTCCACATTTTAAATGTAAATACAAACACATAATTTTTTGTTGTAGAACAAAACCTCCAAAAAAACAGAAAGGTGAAGTTTGGTCCACTGGTCGATGTTACTTAATTGCAATCCTGAGATCCTTGCTGCATCTAGCAAATACTCCAACGTTAGTTGAATCCATTTTTCTATCTACCCCCTTGCTCGTCCATGAAATCTGAAATCATTTGGCTGAGCTACTCTATTAAGCACTTTCTCTTTACCTGTTGGGTACAGCAAATAAGTTCAATGGCGGACCTGAACAATATGCACCTTGTTTTAATGCTTTGTGGGAATGTGTTAAATATTTAGTACACTTGTTTGGATCAATTATGAAACGGTCAAAGAATTCATCAAACAAGCTTGGTAAGGTTAATGAGAGAGAACAGAGACCATTACCTTGCTTTGCAACATGGATTCTTGCAAGATTTGGAGTTTTCCGACCTCAGGAGAATCCATCTTGAACTGCTCCAAACTAAACCATCCAACCCATATTTTGCCAGACCAATTGTTTGTCAGCATTGTGCTTTGGAGCAGGAGTCGAACAAACATGGCCTCGCTGGTTGACGTTCGTGTAGAAGAGTTTATCGAATCAGTTGTCTAGCAACTGGACACTTCGTTAAAAAATGAGCAAAGGGAAGCACTTTGTGAAAAGTGAAACAAACGGCCTCGCCAGTTGATTCTCGCGTAGAAGCCAGTGCCAGCCGGGAGTTGCCTTGTGCGTCCTCCAATCAGATGAAAGTATTCTACCAGATGGCCCTGCCTCTTTCAAACGGTTTCTTCTGCAAAAATTCCAGATCAAAATGCGTAGGCTCGACAGTGGGCGGGGCTACACATAGATCTGGCTTATGTCAGGTTACAGAGACCACTGACCCAGCGGTAAACCTGGGAGCATGATAACTTCATCCAGTTAAGATAGAGAGGGGTAGTATAACGGCAAAGGTAATTTAAAATACCACAAGGATTTGTGGCAGGATGAGGAGAAAGTTACGCTTGCCAGGAAACATGGAGTGCAGAGGTACAAGTATGAGCCACAACAACATGAAGATAACTTATCTGCTCAATGAGCAACTGAACCATCGACAGGACAACTTTGACAGGTATGCTGTGAGGTCTAGTCATGATGACTGCTCAAAGAGCTTTACCCTGGAGCCATATTCACCCATTCTTACTCACAAACGCACACATCTTTACACAGATACGGGGTTCAGTGCCCAGGGGTACATCCAACAGGAAGAAGCAGTTATTGGACCTACGACCCTCCAATTTTAAGATAACTACTCTTCCTACTGAGCAGTAAGCTTTCCATTTTGTAGAGAGTTAGTAGAGGAATGCATTTAATTATGTGGTTTTATTTTTTTTCTTTGTTTTTCTTACTTCATTTTTATTCTTAATTAATTAAACAACAACTGGCATGAGTCAAAACTTCCACAAAGCGAACAAGTTTAGTTGTTATTAGACTCCTGTTTGACTGTGCATCATCTGGAAATAATTTAACTGTTTTCCCTTTAGGTCAGTGTCACTAACACCTGACTCGGCACCATGTCATTTATGAAGCAACCCATGAGACAACATTCCACACCCACTAGAGTGAGAGAGAGACAAAGAGGGCTGTTTGCAAAAGGTTCTGCATTTCAACAAGTGACAACACAGTTCCAAATCAGACTTGAAGTAGGGGTGTTTCCATTTTATTCTTCTGTAGTTAAAGTAGGGGTGTTCAGATTAGAATGAGGAACAAAACGTTCCTAACAGTTCAGATTGTGTGATTTTCTTCAACTGGCCATTAATCAATTAAAGAACAATGTTCTGAAATAAGTATCTTAAGGCCTAATTTATCAACAGTTTGCTTTTGTTAAAACCGCCGCAAGCTGCACAACGTCGCAAAAACGGGCTGCAGCTGATTTACTAACATTGTGCAGGGAGCATTGTGCCTGTTAAACATGGAGCAAGACGCATGCATTCCATTTCCCCATGCTGAATATGCAATATGGGCATTTCTGTCAGGAGATACAAAATACTGGGAGAAGATTAGACAAATAACTGGATGTTCCAGGTGCAGTGTGATTTACTAAACACCACACTGTTATTGCTGGGTTATTTTATTGTCTATTTTTACCGCTTCTAATAGGCATATTTTAACTTTGCACCACCACAGTCAACATAAGTTTACTTTTGACAAACGAAACCTGACAGTTATGTAGATATTTCCCTTTTTTCGCCCAGAGATGCATCTTAACTCACTGCACTCAGTGCTTCTAATCCTGCTGAAGATGTTCTGAGCACACAGAGAGTTACAATCCTCATTAGTTTCCACCCGAGTGATTACTTTTCCTGGCTTCCAGTTAATGAAATGTAGTAATCATATACTATATCACAATGACAATCAGGCAACATTTTAAAAACAATTTTAAGATTACATACTGTATTTTCAAGATAAAAAAATTTCTACTGCAACTTGACATTTAATACAGGCCATTAGGGCTGGATGATATGGCTAAATTTTTATATCCCGATATAGCTCAGTTTATATCCTGATAATGATATAGCAATTTTTCTGTTAATTTATTTCATGAATAGTTTATAAAAATGTACAACATGGAAATGCAGTTTTTTATGATAGACATGTTTTGGCCATAGCGGTTTTTCTGTCTTTCCTCTTGCACCCTCTCGTTTTTATTTTTTTCCACTATCCGCATGTCTTCTATGTTAAAGAGCGGTGTTATGTCGATATGTGTTCCCCCTCAAGATGTGTTCAGACTCCACCCACACACGAGGCAGCTGCTACTCATGAATGTTAAACAGATGGATCACGTTAGGTTAAGGCACTGGTTCCCGAATAGTAGGGTTAGGAAAATAGTCAAGTGTATTATCGATGCCATTTGGATATAAGAAGGCCGACGCAAATCAGACAACAGTTGTTTTAAAGTTTACCAGCTCCCGGTCCGACCAACGGATTCCAACACTATACATTTATTTTATTAGAACCACAGCAATGAATATAGAGAGAGTCAATGAACAAAATGAAGTGTGGAGTCGTGGTATAAGCTCTGATAAACTCCAGATACAGACACTGTAGCACACCACTGATGTGTTGCAAGCAAACGAAAACAGCTTTTAGAAACAGTGTCATTCCGTCTGAGAGACGCTTTTTTTCTGCTCAAGCTGCGCGTCGGGAGGGGTGGCAAAACACGCAGGGAGAACAACTTTTAGTTGTCTGACAATCTTGTTTAGATTTCTGGTCTGAAACGTGTTTGTTACCGTCCTCCTCCCTGTTTGTTCATGTATTACAGCATGCACAGGAATGCCATAAGGTGCATCTTGACGTAATTTACTGCCGTAAAACCTTATTGTGGCTTAAACAATAGAGATTCATACAAAATGATAGACATTTTCTATCGTCCTGACGATGTGTTTCGTCATATCGCACAACCTTACAGGCCATGATAAAGTGCTGTACATTTCAACAACATTAGTAGAATATGGACATCTAAGGCCACGTCCACACTAAGCCGGATAATGGCTTAAATGTATAATTATTTAGTCTACAGCCCCCTATCGTCCACACTAACCCGGCGTCGTTTAAGGTCTGTGGCCGGATAACTATTAGCCGGGTAAGAGAGCCGTGTAAATCTTAATTCAACTGCTAAACAAGCTAGTGTGGACAGCTTCCCCGGATAATGAAAGGAAGTGGTGTCAACGAATGCTGCGTCAATAACAATACGACACTACAGACAAAGACAACAGCGAAGAGTAATAAATCGATCTCGTCGTCTGTCCACACCAAAAACTCTCTCTTCTTCTGAGCAGCTATTGTTCTCTTCGGTTAACGGGACAAGCAGATATGTACTGTGCTGTAGAGCTTCTTGTATATATTATGTGGGCGCTGGCGTCACGTAGGTTATACGCGTGTTCCGTGCGTCTTTTCGCGCATGCCCACAGGTTGGTATGGGATTGTGCAATCATGGGACCCTAAACGGGGCATAAATGCTCGTGTTGAGTGGATAACATTAGGCGTCCAACTCCCCGTATTACCTTATCGGCTTAGTGTGGACGTAGCCTTAGAGACCATTTTGTGGACATGCTGTAGCTTTAATAAGTCGGACTCTGGAATATGCTGTGGGCATGGAGCAGAGAGTGGCACATGTATACCACACGCATTAGTGACAAATATAATTTACAAAATTATAGCCTAATAGTAATTAACTTTGTAACAGCCATAGGCTTGATATGTTGTTTTATCTCTTTTATTTTGCCATATACACATTATGAATCAATTTACATATTCCTCCTCTCTTTAGCAATAGCACAGCTCATGGCATACAGAGCAGCGGCTGCAAAGTCCACATTTGAATACTGCTCCTTGCACCTGTTTTGAATTACTCATGCAATCTTAGTAGATCGCACTCAAATGAAGGACAACCCACTGTCGCAAATTTTTAGCGCGACACGTTATTTTGCAGTCATTATTCGGAAACTTGATAAATCAGGCCCTTACTGTCTTAAAAGTGGATGTTTTTTGTGTTTTTTTACATTGGTTTCATTTCATCACAATTTTTCATACAATCTTTAGCTGATACACATTTGTGTGTTTGATAATGACTCAAATCAAAGAGGAATAGAGAAATATTCTTTTTATAAGTATGTAATACCGAAAGGTTAGTGGAAAGGAAATAAATCCTACCTTCAATTGATAGACTGATTTTAGTTTGAGGAATCTGAAATAAATCCTACTGACTTGTCATATTAAAAAAAAAACAACTGGGAAAATTAGATAGAGTTTAGCAATGTTCCCAAAGCTTGTCACAGTCTACTGTATGTCTTTTGTTTGTCAAATTGTCCTCCTGTGCATGTCCAGTTCACTGCTGTTTTAAATATATCATGTAATTCTTTATTTAAAGGTTCATTTTCAAAAGCTGAACACGTCATCAGATATTATACAACTATTTCTGTAACATGTACAGATTCAAAGTAAAATCGTCATTTTTTTTCATGCCAAATTGAATATTTGATATGCATCAATTTTTTTCTCCCTCTCCATTCTTAAAAAGAAATACAATACAAATGAAAGACCATTTCTTTAAGCTTACTTTTATGTTAACCATCCCTTCAAGGAGTTGACCTAAATTCAGAGTCAAAATAAATGCATGCTGAAAAACAAGAGGATATGCCTTTGGTGGGCTAACATGACTTTAAAATATGGAAACCAAAGAGATGCAATGGTGAATTTCTTTCTTGTTATTACCCAGATTCAATCTTTATAAAAAATAAAAAATGTGACGAATCTATACATTGCCCAACCCCATTCTGTTGTCTGTGATTGTGTCCAGTTTCACCAAAACTCAGTCATGGTGACAAAGATTTTGCATGGCCTTGCTCCTCCTAGCCTGTTGGACTTTGTTCATTTGAAATCCGTTATTAACAGACCTCTAGTCGGAGTTGCCAGGTGGGATTGTATAAAATTACTGAGAAAAAAACAACAACTTTTGGTTAAACTTTTTCTTTTCTTTTCTTTCAAGTTTTCACATTTCATCCATCTATTAATTATCTATCATTATCTGTAACGGCTATTATCTGCAGATTTCAAATTTGCCATTTGTGTTTGTAAATTATAGGAAAAGGTTGTAAAAAAGCCAGTTCCGAAATTGAATGCTCAAATAACAGATTTTTTTTATCCTGATATCCATAGATTTGTAGATAAGGATAAGGATGATTCAGTCTCGGTGGGTTTTTAACATATTTATTTCAATGGTACAGTACAAATGGTCCTCCACTCTATTTTAGCAGCTCTTTGTCTCTCCTGCCCGCTACTGCCTGTGTGAGTGTGTGTTATATCAGCTCCACCTTAGACAAAATAAGATAACGGCTAGTTCCTCCAACTACATCAGTGTACGTAAAATGTCCATAACTCTTCCGCATTCTGGAATATTCCCCTGTGGCTCTTACTAATAATTACTAATCACTAAAAAGAGCTAATCTTGAAATAATTGTCCCACTACAATCCTCCTCTAAAACTGCGGTTTTGAAGAATGGGCTGCTCGTAGTTTCTAATAAAGGGAATTGGTTTATCACGATTTTACTTGATCTCTTAAGATTTTTGCAAGCAACTTTAGTTCTATATTAAATTGCTTCTTTTCTAAAAAAAACTATTCTCATTGTGACTAGCAAGTTAACCTCTAATATTATCTCGCTAGCCTCTGGAGCTTCATAGGGTTTAGTGGTCCAAAAATATTCGTTTTCTACATGCTACCTTTAACTGACATTGATCAGTTGTTTAATGATATTTGTTAGTATTCCTACACAGATAACATTCAGCTGGATAAACTTTTAAGATTCATTAACTGGATAGGTGGTCCACCCAAGAATTTGTGTCAGGTTGCCAAGAGGAACGGAGCTCTGATCGGAACTATTATCTATTTCTACATCCTGGTTGGAGCAGGTGACTGGTCAGGTAGTGGCAGAGCAGAAAAGTTGCTAGGACCGAGAAGCTGCAGCGAGCCGCGGTGTGAGAGCGGGAGTAGGCCTGATCAGGATGGAAAACTACAGAGTCGGACTCTCGACAGAATAGACGAATGCTAGTTAGATCAGTACTGGCATGAGGAACACAGTTCAGGAGCTGGATTCATAAACTAATGGATGTCTGAGAGATGTGAGGTGAGTCAAAAGGGAACCGCCCAGTTGGCTTTATTTTCTGCTCTTCAGAAACCTGAAGAGCAGACTCTTGGCCACACTTGGCCATGCCCCTCCATGCCTCCTGGCCCTTCTCACTTTGGTAGAAGTTTTCAAATGTTGCCTGGGCATGGGATAATGCTTTTTCATGGGGTTCAGTTACTCTTTATGTGATGACAGGTTTGTTTTAACAAAGAGGTAAAACATACTTTAGACCTGGATAAAAATTGACTCATTAGATCCATAGATGAAACTTGCATTTCAAAAAAGTATACAGTGCAGATGTAAAATGTTAACAGAGCATGACTTTGACAATATTTTATTCATACTTGCCAACAACCCCAATTTTCCCGGGAGAGTCCGGAATTTCAGTGCCACTCCTGAAAATCTTCCGGAGCTACCATTCTCACAAATTTTCTCGCGATATCTGATGGCGTTGCATATAATGTACACTCCCTGTTTTTTATGTAAGGAGAATGGATAATAAAACATGTTTCTTTGCCTTTTGCCAAGAAAGGTGCAATGGGATATAGTTCCCTTATTCTGGACATGAAAGTCCTTGACCTGTTGGACCTGTTTGAATCCAAAATAGGTCACCTACGTGATTGGTGTATGTCTGAAGAAGGAAAACAATCAGCTGTAATTAGTGACGCACACCACAGCAGCTAGCCACAACTTTTCAGAACAGTCTTTATGTGACAGACAAAAGCTGTAGTTTAGATTAGTTTTTAAATCTTCTGAGTTACTAATGATTAAAAAAAAAATTCAACCTACTTCAAGTCTAGTTTCCTTTTATTTCGGCTGCGCGATGGACAGTGGATCAAGTGTTTTTTCTGAGCCAGAGTGTGCAGCTAATTGTGCTTTTTATCTGGCAGAAACAAAGTTACAGCGTCAAAACGTACATCTAAGGAAGCTCAGACAATTCAACGTTTCCTCATTTCTGCAAAGGACCGTTTACACTGCTATTGTGGAGTCCATGCTCATGGGAAACATCTCAGTGTGGCAGGGCAACTCCACAGTCCAGGACAGGAAACCCCTGAGCAGAGTTATTTGGTGTGCAGAGAAGATCTTGGGAGCCTGGTTGCAAGCCACATATGAAAAGTAATGTAGGTTGAGAGCAGGCCGCACATGATTGTCCCTGTCAATCCCCACAATAAACTCTTTGCGTGATTGCCTTTGGCAGACAGTTGCACTCCCTTCAGCTTCTTTCCACAGGCTGAGGCTTATGAACATGCCATTGATTTTAAGGACTTTTTGCATTTTATTATTTATATATATTCAGCTTCATCCATCCATCCATCCAGCCAGCCAGCCATCCATCCATCCATCCATCCATCCATCCATCCATCCATCTTAATGCTGCGCTGCCACCAAAGTAAGAAAAAAAAATACTTTCTCACTCTCTCCTGACACAGAGACTCCTATGAGTTTTTAGGAAGATTAATACTGACTATTCCTAAATGTTCATTGCTGCAGAGTAGGGGCGTATCCAGGAGGTTAATGAAGAGGGGCTAAAAGGGGCCAGGGTGAGTCTGGGACTGCAGCACCAAAATGAAATATGTCTTCTAGTGGGGACCCAATCTGAGCTGGTCAAAAATGTAAATGTTTTAACTGTTAAAAGGACTTTTAAAGTCATTTTATTTTGCTGATGTGTATGTGACAATGTGTTTTCAATCTCTTTCAAACCATTTAAGTGACTGCAACACAACTTATTCAGTCAACTTTTCACAAAAAAGTTGACTGACTTTTTAGTTTGATAACTCACGTTGTTGCTATGGACTGTTATTCTGTCAACTAAATAAATAAATACTGAAAAATTCAAGTATTTCATTTTTCTTTTTTACCACCCCACCTTTTTAATTTATCCCTAATTCCGAGGTCTCAAGATTGGAGAGTATGATTTTATTATGTTAAAGCCTCAATTCAAAATGGAATAAATTCATGTTTTCCTTTCAAAATGCTACACAAAACTACCCAAAAGTGGCATGAAATTATTAGCATGGCACTAAATACATTAGCACCTTTTCTGATAGAGGCAGATCAAACTTTTTCACCTCTGGTCTTCTTTATTAGAGACCACCTAAAGGGGGACTGTTGCTTAAAGACGGCTTCAAAGTAGCCTTTTAACTTGATCAATTTTTTCGGGAATTCCAGCTCCTGCAATGAGATACAAACAATGTTTAGCATCAGTTATTCAACAAAACCAGAAAATGTACCTGTTAGCTTGACTATAATTTTTCTTGCCACTGAAACCAAAAGTTAAAAGACAAGGAAAAAAATCCTTCAGGAATATTGATAAAGATAAAAAAATATTCCAAGATACCCATCCTCACAAGATATCTGCACTTTACTTGAGCCATTTGGATTATTTATGCTTGGAAATATGATTCAATTTTAATGATGCTCACAATGAACATGCAAACAGACACACCTTAGGTTTTATCTTTCCCTTCGGCTCACTCAAAAGACAAAATATTCCCTCGACCATTCTACACCCAGCAGACTTATCCATGTAAATAACTTGATTCTTGTGTATCTGAACATGTTCGAATATATCCTAAATGAAAACAGTAAAAAGGGATAACAAGAGGAAGCAGTGTTAGATAGATTCCTGGAAACAACAAAATAAGAGAAATCAAATTAAAACATAACGAGAGCTACAAAACCACTGGGGAAAAACTAACTGAACCATATTTAAAGAACTGGCATCATTTATCTTGTATGGTTATTCATCAGCTGGATCCTCCCAGGCCCACGTATTCCTACAACCACATTCACACTTCCCAAATGACATCACAGTTGCTCTGTTTACCATCATGCAACCGTCAGATGTGTGGGTTGCACTTTGGATATTTTTAACAATATATACACATCTATATTTTCCTCAAATCCTGCTAAACTTTGCTTCCAGAAAGGGGGTTTGATTAGACCAATAATACCACCATTGTATTACACAAGAATGGAAATGAAATCCATTAAAAAGTCATAACCACAAGGGCTGTAAATACAAAAGTGAAAGTTACCTTTAGATCTAAGTCTGTTTTTACTGTTTCCACACAGTTTCAAAGGTAAGGCATTTTGCTGGAGTTTTAGCGATGAACAGTTGAGCTAATTTCATCTCTCCACTGATAATCATCTTATGAGTGGAATATTTATGTCTGTAACTAAGGAGTTTTTCCTTCTCTCATTTTGTTTTTACTTTCTCACTACTGGAAAAAAAATTTAAATAGCAGACTATATGCTTCTTTTAATTAGAAATAATTGTGAGGATTTTGTATGTCACAAAGGGTAATATATTTGATTGTTGTGAAAACTGAATGTCTTAGAGAAAAGAAGACTCAAACAAGCTCAACAAAATAATTAAATATGTTAAATAATATTTCCAATAGAAGATCATAGCAGTTCATTGTTTTATACTACTGCTAAAAGGACATTACGCAGAGGTATATCAGTCCTAACTGACAACCAAGCTGGACTTTGGAATTAAGACTGAAACAAGCTCTACAAAATAAAAGCCTTTAGATTTCACAAGAAAGATTATAGCAGTTTATTGTCTTATACTGCTACTGAAATGAATGTTATACAGAGGTATTCAAGCTCCAACTCGCAGCCATGGTGGACTTTCAAAATAAGACTCAAATAAGTTCCACAGAAAAAGCCTTCAGATTTTCCATAGAACATCACAGCAGATTTTTGTCTTACACTACAGCTGAAATGTGTATGTAACAGAGGTACTCTAAATAGTATATACACCTATTACAAAATTTTTCACACCCTCTTCAAAATATTAACACCCCTAGGAAAAGTGCTTACTCCCTTTTGAAAAAATGTATGTAAAATACAACCATTTGAAAAGCATTTACACCCCTACGACAAGAATGTACATCCATTGCAAAAGTAGACACACCCATTAATGCATAAACAAACAATTAACACCCCTCAGTAAAGTATTTAAAGTATATAAAGCTCATGTTTTCACTTTGATCTGGACGACAGGGAAGATCATAGGTACCTCAGTTCCTTTAAATCCTCAATTGTTTGAGCAGGTCATCCTTAGACAAGCGGATTCTATTTTAAATGATTCCTCTCAAATGCTGCGATACAAGTACATTTTATTGAACTCTTCCCTTATGTAAGCGCTACAAGCACTCATCCCTTCCTATGTCAATGTAGGCTGTAAACAAGCGCAGGATGTGAGATAGGCTAACCTTGTTTTTATTGTAGTGGAGCAGGTTTCCCAAAGTTATTTTCTTTTATTTAGTTATATAGGCTACTCTTTTGAGTGCGTGTTCAGGTTGTGCGGTGTAAACCCCCCCCCCCTCTTGTGTTCAAAGCCAATTTCTTCCAAGGGAGACAAATAAAGGGACTTTTACTTTGATTTAAAGCCAATAGAAAACTGCCTTCCATGCAATGCACTGAAAGTATACACGTGTTACAGTATGTAGCATTCACTAGCTGAGCATGATAGTTATCATTAGTATGTTAGTTAGTCTTAGCATGCAAGCTCCTGTTAGCATTTTGTCTAATTTTTTAAACTTGCTTAACTTTTTTTATTGATTGTCGCGAAGCTAATGAAAGCAAGCTGGTTAGGATTGGGAGTAGTGATGTTATAATGTGAGCCGAGGCTAAGCGTGCGTCGAGCAGTGGAGGGGGCGTTTCCACAAGGCGTGTATCGAGGCCTGCTTCATTTAGGGGAGGAGCCGAAAATTATAAAATTATACAGGCCCACCTGTTCCACATGACTGCTTCGGGAATTGGTTCAGCGTTTGCTGAGTGGTTTTACAGCTATATAAATCACTAAGGCTCCATTCAAAATGTGGGTTTGGGTCGGACAGTTGCAGTCAGTATGGAGTTGGACAGAGTTTTGATAGTTTTGATGGGAGAGTTTGGTAAGTGTTTATATAGTTTGGAGATAGTTTTCTGAGTATAGAAACAGAGAGTTTGAAGGTTTAGGAGAGTGGGACACATCTCGCGTATGCATGAAGCCCCTGCAATATAGCAAGCCGATTGAGCATTTATTCTGATATCTTGATATCCAGCATAAATGTCATGAACATGCAAGTGATTTGTTCACTAGTAATTAAATATTAAAACAGATTCTGTTATGCAGAGTCTTTTTCCCGTTTTGTATTTTGATCCAAAACTACATTTTAAAATATGAAAAACAAGACCATTTTCATTTTTCGTTTCTGATTCAAAATCAAATTTTACAAAAAAAAATCAGATTTTCATTTTTTGATTTTTGTTTATCAATTGAAAATGGGAAGGACGAATGATACACGGATTAAGAAGCAAAAAAACCCAATGAACGGTAGAAATATTCTTGACATGGCCGACCTGGGCAGTTGCCCAGGGTGCCATGACGAGGGTAAGCCACCAAATTGGGTTTAAAACAATAAAATAATTTATTTTATTTTTTTTGCATTTTTTTCCCCAGGATCATGGGGCTCCAACGTC
The DNA here is from genome assembly GCA_028564705.1 of Apricaphanius iberus. NCBI lineage: Eukaryota > Metazoa > Chordata > Actinopteri > Cyprinodontiformes > Aphaniidae > Apricaphanius > Apricaphanius iberus. The sequence continues at coordinate 358,367 of JAPXFQ010000899.1, forward strand.
ATGCCAGTCTATGCCTCTTTTGGAAAACAGGCACAGATCGGTTTTCTATCCCCCATTTGCGGTTCTGGGAGGAGTAAGGTGTATTTGCTCTGCTGCTTGATGGTGCCGCGAAGGGAGGAGGACAGGCCTGCTGAAGCAGCTGGAATGGAAACGGCATCTAACTAGCTCGCACAAAATAACTAACACTGCAACATCTATCGAGAACAGCTGTTTGCACCCTTTATACACCTGTTGCTGCTGCGAGCTGTGCCTGTTGAAGGGGGTGTGGGGAGGAGGGAGTTTTTTTTTGCTTCCTTGCAGTAGCCATGGGCCTAGGTTTAGGCAAGGCAATTTTATTTATATAGCACACTTTCAACACGAAGACAATGCAAGGTGCTTTACATGATTCAGTGGTAAAGAAACCAAATACATGATAAAAATGAGAAAATTAAAAAAGATCATTACTAAAATAAATGCATTTAGTAACTGAAGCATTCTCTTGCAGTTTTCTAAGTTAATTTATATTTGTTCAGCCTGTTTTGTAGATCTTATAGTGAACCTGAAGTTGCGTTTTCCTCCATTTTCTTTCGGCCTGGCGGCACTCCCTTTTTTCACTACGTACTAGAGGATTACTGGTCCATGGAGACTTTTTTCTACCTGAGACTACTTTTGCTTTAGTTGGAGCAATGGTATCAATGATGTCTGAGAGTTTAGAGAAAAAGTTATCAACCAGCTTGTTAACAGAGTGTGTGTTGGGTAGTGGGGGGTAGGGGATGTTGGGGGAATGGGGTAGAGCAGTAAAATTGTTTAAAGATTTCATCTGAGCTGTCAATGAAGAAGCGTTTTTTTTTACTATGCTCTCATTTTGATTAGATAGTTTAGTCGGGCCCATGCTTTCATAGAAGATGACATAGGGGGGCTTCTAGATTTCTCCTGCTTGTTTAAGCTTGCATGCATCAAATTTTGTAATTAATAAGATTGCAAAATAAATCACACAAGTAGCTTCTTCCAAATAAAGAACATTTCATTCATAATATTGTAAATTTAAGCCCATGATGTGTGAATAAATGTTTTTTTCAGTTTTGTGAATCTGCTTACACTCCAAAATGTAGGTCAATCCTGCCAGCTGTGGCTGTTGCAAGGGGTGCGAAAGGGGAGGTAGTTTTGTATGTAATAGTTGAAGATAAGCGGGATCGATGGATGGATGAACTGTAAATGTGTATATATGTATATCTGAATAAATTCTGTATAGTTCTGACAACATTGTACATTGACATGTTCAAGACAAACGAGGCAATATTTTCATGTCAATGAAGCATATAATTAAAGTGCAACTCACACCAAATCAACTTTTTTGCTGATAAACTGAATAAATGAAGGTCTAATAATGCTGTCTATATGTCTGGTCATTATTTTTGATAGTTTTGTAAATTCACGTAAAAATATTAATTTTGTACCAAAAACTGTTAGGAGAGTGCCCTCTTCAGGTTAAAACTTTACACTGCACTTGTATTTGAATCTGGAATGCTACCAGCTCAGCTTGGATTTCTGACAACCGCCATCCTGCCACTGTGGAGTAAAAAAACAAGCCCAGTCTTGGCCACACCTCCGAGGCGAATTGGACTTGGCAACTCACAAGCCTTTGGCTCGAAACGATACTGTCCGGAGCTGCTTGCCTCCTCCACAGAACCTAACTTTGTGTCTCCAGGCTTCCACTGACAAATAAAGATAAACTAGGATACAGTCCTGTATTTGTGGAGTTGTAGTGTAGATTGTGCTTGGGGGTTGGCGGCATCATAAGAGAGGGTGTTAGACCAGGGCACCACACATGCTAGGCCCGCCTCTACCAATGAGGTGTGTTGTCATGATTGAGCAAACATATTCCAACCATTCATTAGCCAGGACCACGCTACAGATGGAATTAACTATTCGCAAGCAAAGAACAATGCTACAGATTCTGAATTTGAACAGTTTATTGAAGGCGTGGAGGATCGAAAGGTCTGGGGAGACATATCATCGGAGACCCGGAGGAAGACTCCGTGTGGGGGCGCAGTTTTCAGGAAAATTGTCTTTCCAAGCCTGCCCAGAACCCCCCACCCCCACCCCCCACCCCCCACCCCCAGACAGGACTTAGAAGAAAGAGAAAGAGAAATAGAAAGAGAAAGAGAGAGAGAGAGAGAAAGAGAAGGCGGGTCGGGATGGAGTTTCCGTCTTCGCTACCCGGTGGCGGCCTGGGTCCCAATTTTATTGAGCAACTTAGACATTTACACTTGCAACATTTACATGACACACGCACATGTACGGACCTGGCGGTGGGTGCGCCTCGGCACTGGAGGCAGGGCCCCTTATAAGGGGCCTTGCCTGTGGTGCTGGTACCCACTGTTTAAATGCATCTAGACACTGAGGGCCCAGGGAGGGAGATGGGGGTACCCGGCAGTATTCCCATGTCCCACCCCTCTGTTTTAAGTGCACACTAGAACTCCTAATTGAGCAGGGGGAGAGAGGCTGGGGGTCTTTCTACACCCCTGTTCGTTGGACCAATGGGGGTTGGAGCCCGGGTGGATTATCAGGCCGTCTGGTCGGGGACCTAGGCTGTTGGGCTACTCTTGCTGGGGTGGGGGCCTTGGCGGTCTGCTTTTCCCCGTCCTGGTGGGCAAGGGGTCCGTCTCCCGGGTGCAGGGGCAGGGTGCTCTATCGGGGCGTCTGTCCCTGGGCCTGGGAGTATAGAGAATGTATGGGGTGTATGAATGAGTGTACAGCGTCCTTTTTTCGTGTGTTCTGTATATGTAAGAATGTGTGCGCATGAGAGGGAGGGTATGTATGAGTGTCTCTGTTTGTCTATGTCTACTTGTCAGGTTGGGTGTTTGGCTGCCTTCTGGCCTGGTGCATCTTCTTCCCCTCCGTCACTCCCCGTCGGTGATGGATGCTCCTGCCCGCTGGTCGATGAAGGCTCTCGATGCCTGGGGCCGGGGGTCCCGGTTGCAGACCGGCTCGGTCTTGGTGCATGCCTGGCTGGTCCTGGGTGGGCCGGTGTGTTGGGCGGCCGCTGTTTCGGGCCGACGTCCTCCTTGGATTGACTGGGGCACCTCTTATGGGTGTGCCGGGGTTGTAAAGTAGGTTGGTGCCGTCCGGTGGATCGGTGAGGACCGTGCCCGGCGCCCAAGCTCCTGCCAGTTCCATGAGTTCCACTGCCTGGTTGGTTCATCTGGGGGGGGGCTGTCCGGCATTAGCTTGGCCCCAGATCTTGGCGCTCTGCATGGGGCGGGATCTGGACCCGGGAGCTGGTAGATCTGAGTGTCCAGGTGCTGGCTTGGTGCGGCCTGGGGAGGGCGTACATCCGCTGTGGCTTTTACTGTGGCTCCCTGGCGTGTGGGTGTGTTGGGGGGGGCGGTTTGTTGGTGGAGGGTATTGGTCTGGGGTGGCGGCGGCGTGTGTTGTCCGTTGGTCGGCTGCGGGCGCCTCCTGCCTGGCGGTGGCGGCGGGGGACCACTCTCGGCGGGTCCCTGGCCAGGGGACATTGGTGTGGACGGACATATCTTGAGCTGAGGTTGTCATCATTAGTTAGTTGTTACCAGGAGCTTACCAGAAACATTAGTGTTGTGTTCATTAATCCATGCTTGTGTGTAGTGAATGTGTAATTCTTAGTTTTTATTAGTGGATCTGAACTATTGGTGTGGTTCTGTTCAGTTCGTTGTTTTTATTTGTTTTGTTTTACCGCTTCTCTGCCATCCGGCAGAGGCGGAGCACTGGGATGTTTTCTTGTGTTCTTTGTTTGCCTCCCTGTCTTGTGTCGTTGGTTCGCGCCTCTGCTGGTCCGGTTTCTTTTCTTCACCCTATTCCTTTCTTCCTCCTTGTCTCGGTTTCGTGTCCATAACTTCAGGAAATTGAACCATCAGTAATCACTGATAAAGATTTTTTCAAACATATACATCAAGTGGAGTATTACAGCGAAGCTGTTATACTCTGCTTGGGAAAGTAAATCTGTTGGGCTTGTACTTGGTACTCCATTGGTACTCCACCAATTCTGAGTGGCAAACTGCTAGACAGGACACATAAAAAAAAGGGAAAAAAAAGAAAAGAAAAAAGAAGGCGGGTCGGAAGGACCCAGGCAGAGAAAGAGAAGGCGGGTCCTAAAAGACGCTTGGGTCACAGGGTAGACCTGAGAGACAACAGAAAGAGAGAAAAGAAACAAGAAAGAAAAAGTTTTTCTCAAATAAACAGCTGTGCAACTGTGAACAACTGTCAACGGTAATTGTAAGTTGAGGTAATAAGGTTATTTCATGTTTAATTAATAGAAAATTAGTTGGAGTTTTTAGGTTGAAAGCATAGTGACAAAATTATCATAAAACAAATCAAGCAGATAGTAAAATGAAAATTAATGTGATTTTATGTATAAATGTATATGACTTTGGTAATACCTACAAAATTTAGAACATTTTAGTTCACTTAATTAGTTACATTAGGTGTTTTTGTATTTACAATTTTCTTCATAAAAATAAATATATTTTATTCAGGATAATGTAGTACTGACCTTTGGATCATTATTTATGGACTTCTAGAGCCCTTTCACTTTGGAGACTGGTGGAGAAAATCCTATCTGAGCCACCAGGTCTGATGGAGCTAAATGATAAAAAAAGAAACATTTACATTGTCTTCATTATAATCTATTTATGACTGCATCATCTTTATGCAAATAAAGTGCATTCAACACTTCATAGCAACCCTGGGTAAAGAAGCCCTTTGAAAAAAAACAATCTTGTATTGCAGTATTATAATCTATCAATAAAATAAAATATGGCCTTTATTTCAAATACATATTGATAAAATTACTGGCGAAACACTTATTGATGCACCTGCTGAATCAGGATGAGCTCTAATTGGAAAGCCAAGCAGGCCCACAGCATCACAGAGCCTCAAGTGTAGGCTTACTTAACAGTGGACAGGAGGTTCTTTTCTACATTTTGAGCCTAAATTTTATAATGGACTCGCAAGAGGTGGTTTTTGAAACGTAATTATATCAAAGCGCAAATGCCTAGTACTGTTTAGCCAACTCCACATGCTAATATTTCTGATTGTATAAACAGCAATTTCCTATCATACCCAACGTGGTCATTGAGCCTATTGAAAAGATAAACTATGATCCTTTAAGACATTAATGGTCATGTCTATTATGGCTTACAAAAATGTGTTTATTTAATATCTATTTAATAATATTGAATTATTTAGATCATTTGTTTCAAATGCTGTTTGCCTCTTACCTGGCTGAGCTAGCTGGTCATTGCACAGACCCACCTCACTGTACAGTGCCGGATCTACACTTTTCAGGTGATTAATTATCTTATTGCTGGCTAAATGTCCTTTTTCTTCAGCTTGTTGATGAGACAGCACACTTTGTCTGCTCTGCTATGATTCTCTTTTAGGACGGCATCCTTTTCCCTATCATTCAACACACCATCATGCAAAAGGAAATCCAGGAGCTGCTTATTTACTTATTTGGACATCTGACCACAAAGCATGGTCTCACTTTCTTAAGTTCCTTATCTGGAAGTACAAAAATATAGAAACAAATAATCAAACCTGAGATATGATTTTGGAAAAGCCGATAAGAAATACATAACTGTCAGGAGACAGAACAAAACTATCCATACCCAAAGTAACTCCGAACATCAACATTTTAATGTGAGAGACAAAAAAAAGTGTATTAGGTTACAAACTTGTTAAGTGAGAGGAAACTTTAAACTTAACTTTTAAATAAAACTGTGAGACTGTTGTGCATTTGTGCAGTGCTGGCTCTAGACTTTAGGGGGCCCTAAGCAGAATATGTTTTGCCCCCCCCATGAAGCATTTCTGGTGATGTTTGCAATATTCCAAATCAATGACAAAGTATAACATAGTATACACATTAACTTGTTCATAACACGTGTTCATAACTCATATAAAACATATTAAAGTAATAAGAATTAATATAGCACTTTCAGGTTAGCTTGCACTTATGACATACCTACATTCATAACATATCTAGTTAATATTGTTCATTGTATTACCAGTTGTAAGAAAAAAGATTGTCCTTTTGATGGCAGTACAGATATGACTACTTTCAGATTTCCAAAAGAATGTGGTTTTTTTTTGAAAAAAGCACATTTCTGACATAATTTAGAAAAAAAATTCAACATTGAAACAAAGCCATTCACTGCACTATGCAAACAATACACTTATGATCATATGAGATAAGCATGGCAACAGAATAACATTAACAGCAGGAGTGGCTGATGTGTTAGTTACAGATTAACCTGGAGCATGTGAAGGACATTTTCTGGGGTCTGCGGAACAAAGCATAGAAAAAATGAAGTTAAAAATAGTCCAAAACAAATTTGTTTGCTTTTTATTCAGCCACTAGAAGGCACACCACCAACCACTGCAGTACTCAATTATGAAAAACCACTCTTGTTCCTCTGTTACAGTTGATATAAAGTTACCAGTTACCAGAGGCAGTACTTTCATCAACTCCAACTCTAGCAAAGTCTTTCCGTAATACTCCACCTGACAAGAGATGTTCTTTATTAGTCCAGAAAATGCAATCAGAGTAATGCACATTATTATTACAAGTCATGATACTTTGCTATGATTCAGCCATATTTCATCATGATTTGCTTTCATTTTTGTTACCTATCCATTTAACTATCTACATCCAGCACAATTTCTGCTTTCACTGACATTTGCATATTTATCTAGTGGTCAGTACTGTACTTTGGTTTGTATTACTATCACGATTTACTCACATAAAACAGTCTTATATCATCAAAAAATCCAGTTCACAGATAGAACGTTAGAGGAGGATATGGCCAACTTGACCCAAAAAGGCAAATAATACTTCACTCCATGACAGACTCATAAAATGTGAGAACTTTTTCTGTGTGTTGGCCACTGCAGCTGTGATATCATTGCTGAGCAACTCCTAAAAAAAACTTATCTCTACTCCTAGGCAAGTCACACAGCTAAACAGTGCATTTTGAAATTTAATCCAGATGTAAAGTGAGGAATAAACCTAATAAAGCAAATTAATATTTATAGTTTGTGCCGTTCCAGACATTTTACCGACTACCATGGTGCAGTGTAAATGTTACGTTAATAGCTGAATTAATAATAAATAGTAATAATAATCCAAATAATCTTAAAATTGATCAAACTGACAAAGTTGAATCACTTAGTTATACCACGACAAGGAACATCAGTCTAAAAAATGGAATTGCAAGAATATCAAACACTCATAAAATCATCATACTGTCCTGTCTAAATGTGTGAAAATAGCTTTACAGTAACTTGAAACTGGTAAAAAAAAAATCTTATTTAGTTAATAAATATTTTTACACATTTTTTAGGTCATGTTTTAAAATATTTAAGCAGTTATCTTTCATCTTATATTCTGATTTTAAATATTCACAACAGACTATAGATTATCTTGCCCTACCCAATTAAGTAATATGATTTATTAACATGAATTTAGAAATTTACAGTTAGAAGTGCTTCTCAGCGCTCAGTGTCAAACTCTAAACCATCTGTAAGGAACATCACCTAATGTACATTATAACACAATGCAGCCTGACATGTTTTTTTATGCAGCTGATATTCCCCTTATTGGTTATGATATAATTGTGATGCTCATAGGCTGCATTAATAAGTATTTCTGAGACTGGGAGAAGAATGTGGCTTTTTTCTTTCCATCTGTTCTCACTTATCTAGCATTGCTTGACAGGGGCTGTCTTTCGAGGCTCATGAGCCTCGCGTGTGGATTGAATTCACCTGATATTCATTGGTGGAACCAAAATAGCCTGGATTGAACTGTTACACTAAAGCAAGCGAGGACATTTCTAAGAGCCTCAATTTTTTGACCTTGCTTCATGGAATACCCTCTGGATGCTCAGAGGAAAGCTTCGGATCCCTGCAACAACTGACATAGTTTGTGAGGTTCTTTTTGTTTATGGTAAGTCCTTGTAAACATGTATTTGTTATTTAGAGAATGTTTATGTAAAAATCTTGAGGTTTGCAAATTTTAAAATAATCGGCTTTATATTGTTTAGCAGTAGCGTAGATGCAGAAGCAGAGCTTGCTGCCAGGCTGGAGCAATCAAAGGCTATGGAAGAAATTCGAGCGCAATCTCATCTTCACAAGTTAGAAAGTGATTGGAAACTCAAAGAGGAACAAATTTCAGAGAATAAACTAAAGGAGGTGGAAATGCAACAACAGTTGGAACAAGAAAGAGCTGAATTATTGCAGTTACAAGCATACAAAGAAGTTGCTATTGCGACAGCTTCTGTGAAAGCGTTCAACAGCTTTGAAGGATTTGAGAAAATACATACAAGGGAGCATGGAAGTTCTTACAGGACAGATATTGGAACCCGTTTATTATACAAAATGTGGTTTGCGATAAACTCATGAAATGGCCAATGATCAGCAAAAACAACCCACTAGCACTATGAAAGTTTCCAGATTTCCTTAAAGGATGTACTGAAGAAATCCCACATGTCAAAGGACTAGCTATCCTCAGATTTGTCAAGTACCTTACTTAAGTAGACATTTGGGGGATTTATACTTCAGTTAGCCAATAAGCTCTTCTTGGGGTACCTAGGTGGCATCTGGCAGTGCAATTTGCTTTGAGGAGCTAGAGGAAGGTGGCGGCTGGCCCAGTGCAAAGGATGCTGGGAGACCAGTTTGTATTTTATATATACTGGCTGACCCAACACACACACATCTTAACAAGCAACACTCATATAACCAAGCTGATCATGTCCCACTACCATGCTAAGAAAAGCCATCAAGGTCACGACCAGTCACAAACAGAGCTTAAAACAAATGTATTCTGGGTCGTTGGTGGAAGCAAGCTAGTGGCCAAACTGAAACACATTTTTGCTGGGAATTTCAACGACCTACAGAGAGTCAGCAGGTGGCTGAACTCCCTGAAGAACTTTATGATGCCTCAGCACCTTTTATATTTAGCAGCATAGACTGCATCCCGTTCATTGTAAAGACAGTGTGCAAGAACACAAAAGCAGAACGCAAAAGACGTGGTTTGATTTACGCGTGTCTTTACTCAAGAGCTGTTCATATTGAGATGCTTGAAAATTTATTAACGGACTCTTTCATTAATGCAAGGAGATTCATTAGCCTTTTGATGAGATGTCCAAAAATTACACTGCAACCAACGTTCCAACTTTGTTCGTGTAAAAAACGAATTCAAAGAAGCGGTTCAGCAATGCAACACCAAACAATTGGAGACCTTCCTATCTGAAAAGCAGTGCAAATTTGTCTTCAATGTCCCTTCGGATGGCCATGCGGGAAGTATCTGGGAATGGTAAATAAGAACGGTCAGGAATGTGTTGAATGGCATCTTCGCACATTGGCAAGGTCAACTTGATGAAACCTCTTTCAGAACACTGCTATATGAGGCCATGGCTATTGTTAACAGTTGCCCACTATCTGTGGTGGAAATCAATTATCCTCATGCACTGGAACATTTAACACCTCAAAGAAAGCAAGATGCCCCCTCTAAACCTTCAGTTATTGAGAGACCAATCCAAAAACTAGTACTACTCCTTCGTTCTCATTGAAACAACACAGCCATGTTGTTTTGGAGTTGGAAAATAACCTTTATTTTTTGGAATATTTGTGTAAAATCTTGTACTTTATTTACCTGTTTTGTGCTGTAACTTGGGAGAGTTTATTAATGTCATTTGTTTGTGTTGTTTAAAGATTGGCAAAGAGCTGGTCATGGAGGAAGCTGCTAGCAGGTTCAGAAGGATTAGCACTTTTTGAAGCAGAAAGAGGTTGGTGTAATGACTGCAAACAATGGTTGATTTAAGAAACAGAAAACTTGTATTTAATTTTTATTAAAAAACTGACAAATTGTTTGAAACTGCAGATTTCATGTCAATGTCACGATTTGAGTACATCAACCGATTTTCTACTAAGTAAAATGTGAATATGTCTGCATTTTCTACTAAAATATGTTATAATGGCATCTGTCTTTTGCATCTTTATAGTTTTCACTCGGTACATTAACATAAAGCCAGAGAAAATGTAATTATTATCTTAGTCCGACTTAAATCAGACTTTTAAAATGCATGTATACACCTTAGTCCGGCTAGAGTCGAGCCAAGATAAAGTTTCAGAAGCTCAGGTAAGATAATCCGATTGGAATCTGACTTCCCTGCAACCAGCTCCCCCACCCCCGTGTACCCCCCTCGGGAAGTTATGAGAGCCGGAAATGCGACCCGGCAATAACAACATTAGTGTTAAAAGAGGCATATGGCATCTAAGACAAAGGTAAGGAGACAATCAGTGCATGTTTGGACTTACGAAGAGGTGATGCGTTGTGTCTGTGAATATCATGCTTTAACTCTGTTGCTTAATTTCACCAGCCTCTGTTTACTGCCAGAATCTAGCTGGAAACTAACCGCTATAAGGCTAACACGTAGGGGCGCATATCGATATCTATCATCGAGGAGTCAAACGTACTTCATTTAATAAATGAATAAACTAATTTGATTTTCTGAGTGACATGTAAACTGGGACTCTGCTCTCCACAGGGGGCAAGCCCTTTGACCAAAAAGCTTGATTTAGACGTGTATGTCAACGTAGTAGGGTGATCACAAAGCAAGGCAAGGTAGTCCACACTGAAGGGGTCTAACTCCCAGAGGGAACAATAGCAGACATTGAGGATAGTTAAAAGTATCTGGGAATACCACAGGCAAATGGCAACCTCAAACAGAAGAGGGAAACAACAGCCAAATACCGCCAATGATTGAGGCAAGTCCCAAGAAGCCAGCTAAAGCCCAAGGCAATGAACAGCTAAGCCCTGCCATTGGTCATATTCCCTGCGGGAATAATAAGATGGCCAAAGGATGAGATACAGACCACAGATGTTAAGACACAAAAGCTCCTCATCATGCATGGCGGGTTCCATCCCAAATACAGCACCTTGAGACTGTATGCAAGCTGTAAGGAAGGAGGCCGAGGACTAATGAGCGCGAGAACCACTATCCAGGATGAAACATTGAAGCTCCATAAGTACATCAAGGACAAGGCTTAAACTGATGACATTCTTAGTGAATGCCTGAGACAGTGGCAAGATGAGGAGGTGATGGAAGAGGAACCATCATGGGAGGACAAGCTCCTACATGGGATGTAACACCACAACAGACTTGCCATTAGGTAAAGGCAGGTGACTGCCTTGGGCCCCAAACACTTTAAGGGCCCCATGATGAACACTTAACGGAGATCTTTAAGATGTTCTAGATATTGTTTTCTTTTTTCCAACTCTTCTTCTCTGTGATGTACTGTCTCTATAGTAAATCTAGGGTTTGTCGTTCTGCTACCAAAATGTCCACCATTTCCCAGAATGCAAAGCGTAATCCCAAGCCCTATTTGTATTGCAGCTCAACCAATGGCTGCTGGCCGCTCTGCTTTGTGACCGCATACCATGGAGGCCCCCATTGCTCCTCCATTGCTGTAGTATCTCCATTTGGCCGCTAGGCCCCCATTGAAAAGCATTGGAGTTTAGACACACCCATTTTTAAAAAACTTTTTATGGCTACATATTCTTCCTGAGATAACGCTGGGCTCGTCAAAAACATAGGCACCAGGCTGGTTTTCGTAAGAATTTTTTGAAATCTTGCATAATTAATGAGGGGGCCGGACTTTGATTGACAGGCGGTTTCGTTGGACTTTAATTATAGTAACACTACATTTTAATAATTATTTCAAGTTGCTAGTTCTTACCTTTTGAGGTTTGAGAAATAGGAGCGCAGATACGGCAGCAGTCAGGCATGGGGCTATTATCCTTTAACTTAGCTAGCCAAGTTTACCATCAGAGCTAAAGATGCGGGAGCAGAATGGGCGTGATTACGATCGAACTACACGCCCATACACGCCCTGCGATGGCAGAGTCTAAAGTGAAGTTCCCGCCCCTATGCCCTTTTTAGGAACATGCTTCGTCAGAGCTGAGGAGCAGGAGTCTGTGAATCCGCCATGAATTCCCCCATGAAGGTGTGTCATTCTGGTAAACGGGGAGGAGTGAGGAGGCGCTGTCTATTCTTTTCTACAGTCTATGAGTTTAACAAAGAATTATTCTGACTGGTTGTCACTACTTGCAGTGTGAAAATGTTTTTTCATTCAAATGCAGTTCCAAGTTTAAAGATTAGACCGTTGAAGAATTTACATATAGGACCTTTTTTCCTAAGTTAGAATTGGAATGGGTTCAAAACAACAGCTGCAGAGGGTTTCGTGTCTTTGTTCACCTTGGGCCCCCACACTACTAAATCCACCTCTGGCTATATAGTAGCCACAGATATTAGTCTTGAGCAAGAAAACAAAGCTACTAAAAGGCCGATGATACTATATGCTCGACCCCTTAAATATCATCAGCAAAGAATAACAGTTCTTGTTTTTAATATTTATTGTATGTCCCCAGTATCTTTCAATTAAACAGCAACCTTTTTTAATTATTATTTGGCACATTGTCGCAAATGTCGTCTAAAAACAGCATTGCAATTACAATGAAAACAGAATAAATACAAATAAATCCATCTTATATTTTATTCATTTTAACAGTTTAATTCCAATTATTTCTGGAGGATTCAGACCTGTAAAAAATAAGAAAGACCAATGAAAACATCAGTTGTAATTTCTTTAAAGCTACTTCTTTGAATGATAACTTAATATCCTGATGGGAGAAAAAAGATTCAGTGATTCAAATAAGGCTGTTGTAGTGTCTACTTATCAGAAAAACCTTTTAATGTGTTAAGTCATTTAACTGAATATACCTGACAGGTATTGTACAGTTGTTTGTCTGATCTAGTAGTTCTAAACATGTGCAAGAAATTTTCAAACGATTCAGAAAAACATTTCCCAGATTTCAGCTGCACCCACACAGATAAAAAAAACTTAATTCCAGCCTTAAATCCAAACATGTTGGAGCTGTTTTTTCACAGCAGCCATCTGAAATACATTAATTAGTTAAAGTTTTACAAACAATATCTGTTTTCCTGTCGTGCAAAAGACAGTCATTCCTGAACCACATAAAAACATAACATTTTGGACCCGTTGCATTTCTGTAGTTTCACAGAGTCATAGAAAAAATAAAATGAAACACTAATAGACACAGTAAAAAAAAAAGTTGTAAAAAAAATAAACCACAACTCTGAAAAAAAGCCTAGGTAAAAAAAATACATTCTATGTACAGGGCAGGATGTACATCAGTATAAAAGCTTCAAAGATAAAAAAAATAAATCCATAATTCAGTCTGTAAATCTTAAAACAGAACCACAGATCTGTTCAAATGCCTGATTGTTTTCACGAAGCCTTCCACAAGGTTTTACCTTAAACTGAAACATGATATGAAAATGAATTGTTCCTGATTTTTGCAGTTGCATCACTGCAAGACCTACATTTTCGTTTGCTATGGGCTACATGATTAGCTACCAAACCTCTAAATGACCTCTGCTTCATTCATAAAACAATTTACACAAAGACGTCTTCATTAGTCTGTACTTTTTACAGAAAACAAAGGCCCACATCTCAATGTATTTACAAGTAGATTTAAAAACTTTGTTGTTTCATGTGTAGAAAACAAAAAGGGAAAAGCTGAAGTTTGGTCCACAGGTCGATTCTGCTTCACTGCACATCAGACATCCTAATGCATCCATTTGATGAAGCAACAGATATGTCAGTTTCTTGTGCACATAACAGCTTCATTTAGCAGCTCAGTTGTCCATCATATCTAAAAACAGACACAAAAAACAAACATTTCAGTTCATCCATAGAATAGCTGTTTTTATTGCTAATATATCAAAAGTATTAATACACTCAAAGATATACAGAGGCGAAAGAAAAAAAAGATGCATGTTTCTAAAACATTTGTGGCATGCATTTGTTTCAGCCTCTTCTACCCAGATAGTCTGAAATAACATTCAGATCAACCAAATGCATTCAGATATTACCTGAACATTAGTGTGTGCAATCACAGAACAAATACGGTAAACATGGGAAGCTTTGTAGTACACAAATTCTCTAAAGAACATCGAAGAATAGAGACAAGAAATCTTGTTTGCATTTTACCACATTCCATGTAATGGACAAAGCAAGCGTGTGGAGAATGGAAATGAAATGAATGAAACTAAATACAAGCAAATATTGGAGGAAAACAGTTAACAGGGTATCAGTGAAAACGTGAAAAGTATTGAAAGTTCATTCATTAAGAAATATTAAGACCTACAAAGAGTATTACATTGATTTTGTAAAGTATTAAATTTGGCTAGTATTGACAAGTTAAAATGTGTCCAACATAAACAGACTGAAGGTAAAAAAACTAAAATCATGTTTCAATATTTCATGCCTGGGTGCTGTCACCAACCGCTAGTTTAAAACACAATACATAAATAAATTAGGGAAGTAAAAATGTGCAGATTCTTGGCAAGTTTGTGGCCAGAAACAAAAAGGAAGGCTTAGTGTGTATTTTGTAAAAAAAAATAAAAAAAGATTAGTGTTCTCTCAATCAGCATCAACATAATCAAACAATAGATGAATAGAGCAAGCCACAAAATCGCCGCTGGAAACATCCGCGCCGATCAATTGCCAGCAATTTTTTGTTCTAAAACTGACAGTGGGAGCAACTGTGGATTGGCACCTGCGAGAACACTGTGTGTGTGGTTGCAAACTTGCTAATTGAGAAGTATAAACTAGGCTTAAAGGTAGAAACTTTTCCTCAAAGGCTGTAATTACAACAAAAGTTGGTTTTACAAGGAATTGCCAAAAGGGGGAATACAAATGCACAACACTCTTTTCCCATTTCTATGGTAAAACATGTATAATTTTTCTGCCGCTTCTACTACTGCTATGTAAAAGGTCTCGAGGTGTTATTTCTTTTGCAGGGTACTGTAGTTTCCTTGATGTTGGTATTGCTTTAAAACATGGAATTTAAATTATATGCTACAGATTGTTACCCTGGTAATCCAGACGTCTCGCAAGAACACAATTTGAATAGTCTCTGCAAGACACTCTGGCATCAAGCAATGATCCACGTTACAGCATTACATGAGCAGTTAGGGGAAGCAATCAAATTGGTGTATCTGATGTAGGCAGGCCAGAGACGAGTTAAGCTGACAACGACAGCGCTGCAACATCTGGAATCATTTAGTAAACACTGAAAGATGGCTACAGATGAACACCAGTTGGTTGAAACGGCTTTGGCCGCTACAATGAACGAGTTAGGCTTGACTTTTCATCTAAAAGACAAACAAGACAAAGCACTGTAATTATTCCTGTGCAAGAAGGGCATTTTTGCTGATTTGCCGACTGGATTCGGCAAATGTTTAATCTACCAGTTAGCTCTGCTGGTAGCTCTGGAAACGTCATACCGTGCATTGTTGCTATTGGTCGTGGCGTTATCCAATTGACCTTTCGCTGGCCCCGCCCCTAAAAGGTCATTGTCCAATCATAGCAACCGTTACTATGTGAGCAGGTCCAACAAACATTGACTCCAAGCTAGATGGTGAAGCGCTGCGCCCACTGCGTTTGTAAATCAGACACTAGATACCCCCCAGAGATTGTCTGGAAGAGTTGTGTTTTTTCCATGTGTTTTTCCATTCCCAAAGCCGAAAAACACAACGTTAGCGATGCCTACAATGGATAAAAAGTGTCAACGGCCCCACTGATTTGATGTTACTTATTAGTTGAATTGTTTTTTGACAACTGATTCAACATTTATGTTGATGAGTTAATGTTTAACGGGACCACAGGCGACGTAACATAATGTAAACACCGGCCAAAATGGTGGAGCAGTTCGTCCGATTTCATGCCTACTACTTGCTTGTTTGCAACACAGTATGTACTGCATCAACAGTCTAGTAGTAGCTACAATGTAGTACATACTAAGGATTCGGATGCAGGGTGTTCTTTTCCCCATAGAATATAAAAATGGGGTTTTCCCACTAGTTGCAGCTATCAGTGTCCTGATTTTCCCCTTCAATGCGGATGCGGATGGCTCACATGATATGGAACTAGAGTTGGGACTTATGTATTTTGACATGTATCTGCTTATTTGTAACTTGTACACATGTTCTGAAAAATATAAGTACGGATTCAATTAATAATACAAGTACAAATCAGAAAATACAAGTACAAAAAAAAAGATACAAGTACAAATCAGGGAATACAAGTACAAATCAAAGATACAAGTACAAATCGGAAACACAAGTACAAATCAGACACGCATACAAATCAGAAACACAAGTACAAATCACGCTACTCCCAGAACCAATCAGATTTCTCGATTCCCTAACCAATCACGGAGAGAGGAGGGCGGTGTTCTTCTGAATCGAGAAATCTGATTGTTTCTGGGAGTAGCGTGATTTGTACTTGTGTTTCTGATTTGTATGCGTGTCTGATTTGTACTTGTGTTTACGATTTGTACTTGTATCTTTGAATTGTACTTATATTTTCTGATTTGTACTTGTATTTTTGATTTATACTTGTATTTAGTGACTTGTATTCCCTGATTTGTACTTGTATCTTTGATTTGTACTTGTATTTTCTAATTTGTACTTGTATTATTAAATGAATCCGTACTTGTATTTTTCAAAACATGTGTACAAGTTACAAATAAGCAGATACAAGTCACAATACATAAGTCCCAACTCTAGTTCCATAACATGATGGAGTCGCCTCGCTCATCTGTACTCAGTCCGTTTTTGCTTTTTGCTGCTTTTAAGTATGTGCATGCATGGAAGACAGGATGGGTAGGGGAGGGGGGTATCGTTGTAGTGATGTTTTTATTTTGGGTTTCGGGAAGGAGGGGGCATTTTAATCTGTAAAGCACTTTGAGAAGCTTTGTAGTTTATAGTTTGAAAGGCGCTAGTTTGATTTGATATAAAGAGATTATAGAGATGATATACAGAGCTCTCCTGTCCAATGCACGGGGAAACGGGAAGAGAAAATATATGTATTAAATGTGAACAGTAGATAAACAAATATGTATTTCAACAGTATATACTGCTCTCTACTACCTGTCTCTACACTGTCATCTTTTCTTTCTGCTTTGATGCTAATTTCAAGACTTTTACTGACTCCCATCTACTCCAAATTTGTTCTGCAATGTTGCACGTACTGTTTCAAGATGGAAAAAAAACATAATCTAAATGTCATGAGTCTGGTGGAAGTTTTTTACTGTGGATGGGTGAAAAATATTAATATAATATTTTTAGTAAACTCCCACTTTCCATTGTGTGGAGAGAGCATGACTGAAACTCCCTCCAACTTTGCGCTGAATGCAGAATATTATCGCTATATTGGCGTCCAGCATTCCCAGAGAGAGATTTGATATGTCTACCTGAAACAACAGGTTAGCAGCAGGAACCTGTTCTATTGCAGAACTGAAAATTATAGGTAAAGTTTCTCTGCACAGAACAGGCAACAACAGCAAAGGTTGCCAAGGGGACATGTTTTATTGCTACGCATATTCTTCTGGGGCGAATAGGTATAAATTTGTCATCATTGTGGTATTTGTGGATTGTAATGTCTGCCGTTTGAGAAACAAAACACGTAATCCTTTGGGTTTCAACTGTTATTAATTGAAAAAAGATTTGATTTTCAACACCTGTTTATACCTTCATTGCTTATTGTGATGAAAGATGAAATAGAGTAAGAATAGGCTATGAATAGCTAATAATAACTGTCCCCAGTAATCTTCAAACCACACTCAGGTTTAGCCTATTGTCCCCAGCAGTTTTAATAACAAACTGCCGCTCAGGCATACTGAGGAAGGCATGCACTGTTATTTATGCCAAAAGCAATGTATGCTATGTCTGGCTGCAAGATCTGTGGATAAATCCCCACAACTTAATGCACTTTCAGTTACCTTATTTTTAAATGTATATTTTTTTAATAAAATAATGCTTTAACATGATAATCGTCATATTCTTATCAGAACGCTTAACAAAAAATATGTTGCCTGTAGAAAAGTTGAGTCAGTTGAATGCATATAATACATGCATGTGTAGGCGCATGTTCAGGATGGCACCACCTCTGCCAGAAAAAGCAGAAGAGGAAGAAGAACAAGAAGAATAAAACAACATCTCTCAACACAAGAGAAGATATGTGTTAGGAATTGGCATAATGTAAATAAACTGAATTTATATATTAAAAAACAAAAAACACCAGTGATTAAAACAAAGTCTTGAACGGTCTGTCGTAGTATCTAACATATACAAATTTTATTGGTTAATTCATAGAGTATTTCTTTCTTTCTTTGTTTTTCAAGTCATAACTTGTCAAATGTTTTAAACTGACCTTGTTTAATAGTTCTCCACGCTTTGCTTTGTCACACTTTTTTTTTTTCTATAATCTGTCTTTAGAGGAATGGTTAAAGTTTATTGTTAAACTAAATGAATTATTGAATTATAAAAACGGCTAACCTTAAGGAATGAACCAATGTTCTGTTCAAATGTAACAGAAACCTGAACCAGTTTTACAATAAACTTTTTAAGATTCTGCTGCCATCTAGCGCGGAAAAAGCACATGTATATGCAAATGTAACACAAAATAAAATAATGGTGAGGCACAAGGACTGGACTTGAAGTTAGTGAAAAAGCATCCAAACCCCTAAGACCTTCAGAAAGCTCAAAGAACTACTGATTAGGACCACTTTTACAACTAACAAAGACCCTTTCCTTTGAGAACGGAAGAAAAGCCAAGAATGGATTCTTTTTTGTCCATACCTTTCAGCATCTGACGAACCTCGTTGGGCAAGGAGTTCAGATCCTTCAAGCTGTCCCACAGGTGATATGCTGTAGCTTTTCCTGAATGCCTTTTCTTCCACTCCACCAGCATTTTTAGCTTCTGCATGTTAACACAGTTTTCTATATCCTGGATGTGATCCACATACTTGGACTCTAAGCCCAGAAAGATGGCCACCTGCTTCCATTCTGTCCCAAGTTGGTGGGCGACCAGCAGGAGTTGCTTCTCTGATAAGTCCTGGCCCTGAGTTCTCCCTGCTTTTACTCCATCTGAAACAAAAGGCAAAAAAAAGCACCTACGGTGATTGAAACCTTTAATGTAGACATGCTTCTGAATAGAGTTGCATAACTCAAAGTTGGTATGATTAAATTAGCAAAATAAGCTTCATGCTTCCTGTGTGCTTCGTGTAAACTGTGGCAAAATTTGAATTTGAAGCTGGATTTTTTTTTTCCTTTAATGTGTCCTGTCTGGCAGTGTGTCATTCAGAATTGGTGTCTGAGCACCAACAAGCTCAACAGATCTACTTTATCAAGTGGACCGTTAGTTTCTGCTATATTGCTCCATTTGATCAATGTGTACGAAATCTTTATTAGAGATTGCTGTGGGTTTTATTTTCTGATGTTATGGACAGAGCTGGAAAATAAGTGGGAAGAAAGAAAGAAGATCAAGAAAAGATGTAGGAAACAAAGAGAAAGTCTGAGTTGACGATACAAGAGAGGAAGGGGAAAAAAGAGAACACCAGAAAACACAAGAAAACAGTCTGCCTCCACACCCACAGGACGGCAGAGAGAAGGAAAAAAAACAACAACAACTAAAACAGGAGCAACATTGACAAAAACAAAACAATTATGAACTAAGAACTGCACAACCACAACACACATGTGATAATTGTTTTGCATATAAGGTTTCTCCATACAAGTGTTTGATAGCTGGTCTCCGTCAATCCGTTTCCCAGGAATCGACACACATATGAAGGAGATCGGGACCACAGACGTCCACAGGACTTCAGAGCCTAGGAGCCCCAGGCAAATCTATGCAGAGCTGACAGCACCTCCCAAAGAGAGGAACAGAGGAAAGTCCTGGGGGAACATACAGCAGCTACAATACAGGGTGGGCCCAGAGACCCGGGGCATCCCACCCCCCTGTATAGCCCAAGAAGCAGTTATAGTTTGAGACATACATCTGCAGCTTCTTTTCTGTTATGAATAGGGTTGCCAACTTTCATAAACTGAAATAAGGGACACTTAGGCTACAGGGTGTTATTCACCACAGGCCGAGCCGTCTGACTCGCTGGGAGGTATGGTTCTTTTAGTGAAGGGGTCATCCAGAATGGAAATAAAGTGTATGTAACTTATGTTAACAAGATGCAGTGTGATCTAACACATGATAATACTGAAAACAATATGAGGTCTGTTTGTTGAGCTCCCAACAATGTATTGTCAAGATTTTATTTTCTAAAGTGACTCTATGGGGTAATTGCTGATGAACCCCAAACACCTTTAAACATTTTTTATCTGCTCATTTAAATACTAATTTTGGAGTGGGATGACAAATAGTTAATTAAATTGGCATGCATGGCTTGTCTGAACAACAATCAAATCACACTAAGAAATTTAATGTAATGTTCATTTAAAATTTATTGGCTTTTTCTCTAAAATGTAATATTTTAACAGCCAGAAACTTCAGTTACCATGATATGTTCTTTAAGTTTTAATTTAAATTTATTGGATAATGGACTATGACTAAGCCTTATGGCTTTAAAAACAATAACAAAATCCTCCACAGTTAATCCAACAAAAATGTAATTGCACATTGACGAGACATCTTTGAAAATGCACCATAAATGTAATCTATTATGAATATTCTAGCCTACATTCTGTATAAGCCTCACAGATGTGTGTGTTTTCTTGTGTGCTTACCGTCCTGTTGCACAGACCTGGATTACAATTTACCTTGTATTTGTCTTTACTGACCCTGTCCAGCCAAGAATGGGGCTCTTCCCACTCATCAATATCTCTGTACGCATTTATGGGACATTTTTAAAGGTGCTGCGTGGGAAGCGCCAGTGTGTAGTGAGTGTCTACCTGATCAATCCTGAGCGCGCAACACTCGCGAGCCGCAAACACAAACAATTTTTAATCTCTTTTGATCCCGCTGCCAGAACAGTTTTACTGACTGTAGTTAGGTGATTTGTATTTTTTGTTTTAGGCTACGTAGTTAGAATTAGGCTATTGGGACCCATGTACAACAGACACATTTGACATTTATGAAAATACAGAACACATAGCGTCCCTTATTAGTTCAAAACAGGACACCACATTTAATTGTGAAATAAGGGAGGATTCCGTATTTTAAGGAACGGTTGGCAACCCTAATTACGAACCCAGTGCATTTTTCCTGTCCATCAGTCTCTGACTCAAATTTTTTGATAAACTTTCGGATTTTTTGTCTGACTTAAGGATAAATATTGTTAAGGTAACTGGAGCAGGAATTCTAACATTCACAGTAGGGCTGAAACGATTCGTCGAGCTACTCGATTCCAAAAATTGCACGAGACAAAAACTCTGCCTCAAAGCCTCTTTAAACTCCTATGACATGCACTGTATGCGCAGGGATCTTGTTCCACATGGACCGTTGGTTTTGGATGCACCTGTGCGAAGCACACCACTAGCACATGATACATTCTGAATTTAGTTGGCGCGATGGCGGAGAGTAAAGATGGCCATAAACGACAGATCATGTGTAAAGTTTGGGATCGTTACATTCTAAAAAAAGAAGAGAACAAAGTGCAGTCTATATACTGCAAAATAGAGCTGGCGTACAACAGCAGTACGAGCTCAATGATCCAGCATCAGAAAAACATCTACATGCTGTTTCACCAAGCGTCGCTGAAACAACATAACCTAAACCTGCATACATCGATGTTAGCTAATTTTAACCCTGTATTTGTAGCGATGTCATGATGCTCTTTGACTAGATATGATGTTTAGCTTTGATGTTTTTAGGTAGTAAACTTATTCACATTCAATCGCAAAAGAGCCTTGTCCACACACATTGCTGGGTATCTTGCAAAACTGAGATATTTTTCTACGGTTTGGCCTGTCATCCACACGAAATGGATATAGCAGATTTTCTGCACCAAAAAC
This sequence comes from Apricaphanius iberus, assembly GCA_028564705.1. Classification (NCBI taxonomy): domain Eukaryota; kingdom Metazoa; phylum Chordata; class Actinopteri; order Cyprinodontiformes; family Aphaniidae; genus Apricaphanius; species Apricaphanius iberus. The sequence continues at coordinate 380,278 of JAPXFQ010000899.1, forward strand.
GAATCATTAATTTAAAAAAATCTGACCAAAGTTGAGATCTGCTTTTCCTCTGTTTTCAGTATCTGGGTGTGGACGGATGAAAAAAGGGCCGTAACCTATTTGTGGCAAAAAATGCTCCAACATCAAAGTTACGGTGTCAAAATCAACAGACTTTATGCTGTGCTGCAACCAAAGTAAGAAAAACATCATACTTTCTCAGTCTCTCCTGACACAGAGACTCCTATGAGATTTTAGAATGATTAATAGTGACCATTCCTAAACGTTCAGTGCTGCTAAACAGGGGAGTATCCAGGAGGTTAATAAAGAGGGGCAAAAAGGGGGCCAGGGTTGGTCTGGGACTGGAGCACCAAAATAAAAGCAAAGATGTTGTTCTAGTGGTGACCCAATCTGAGCTAGTCAAATTTTAGAGTTTTTAACTGTTAAAAGGACATTTAAAGTCATTTTATTTTGCTAAGATTTATTACAATATAGTCTCAAACTGCTTGCTTTTCAAACAATTTAAGTGATTGGGGAAAAATAAAAATTAAATCACAAAAACATTGCAACTTTCACAAAAGCTTTTTCACAAAAAAGTGGATGGACTGTTTAGTTTGTTAACTTACATTATTGTTGTTAACTCTTATTTCGTCAAATAAATACTGTAAATGGGCTTAGTTAATATTGGAGTTTGAGTTAATTGTTTTTTTGAGAGATAAAAGGAAAATGCTTGATCATATTACAGCCACAAAATTTTGGTTATGAATGATTTGCGCCCCAAGGCGGAAATACGTCCTCAATCAGACAACACAACCACAGCTCAACTCAACTCCCTTTAAACTATTAAATATTTATCTTACACATCTGAAAGAACCTATACATATATTTCGAATCATTTTTATGTTATTATAAAAATTATTTTCACTTTTATTCAAAGTAACGTGGCAAGTTGTCAGTGGTGGGGCGGCGCCCTAGCGCCCTCTATTGGCCAGCCGCCACTGCCATCAGTCAAGAGTGAATACATGGCTATCTTTGTGCAAAAAAATTGCTAAAAGTTAGGGTTGTCGAAATTAAAGTACCAACGCGGGTGGATTAATTCCTAGAATTAACTGTTTGTTTTTTACGCATTGAACACATACACACAACAGCGCCCCATTTAGAATTCAGCCCCCAACACATCAGGTCTCCTATCTAACCAGCCAAACTGAGGATTGTTGCGCAGCAGCATGTGTTTGTGGTCCTAAATGAAATGAGTATATATACATGTGAGTATATTATTAATGGCGTATTGGCTTTGTGGTTATATGATAAGTTCATAAATTGTCTGTGGGAGTTATCCATCCGCTTCATGTGTAGCTCCAGTGTGTGCGTTTCAGAAGCTACGTTTACATGCGCAAAATATCTGTAATCCGATCATAGATTTCCCATTTATACGATTTAAAAAAAAGGCGTTTACATGCGCTACATTTCTGAACAGCATGAATCCGTTTGACATGACCAGAACTAACTAAAACACGGGAAACGGCCATAGGAGAGGAAATAGACCAGCTGTAAACAAACAACAGTCTTACATTCTCAAGTCTTCATTCTTGTGTAAACAATCGAATTACAAACCAAGTCCCTTTATTACGATCGGATTAACTATCGTAATAAACCACCTGTCTCAATCAGAAGGAAATTTTGATCCGAATGAGTTTGTTTGGGTCAGAATAATCTGAATGGCATTTTTACATTAAGCATTTTGATTCCGATCAGGCTTTTAATCCGATTACTTGAGTCCATGTAAAGGTAGCTACTGTTTGATGTATGTGTGGTGCAGAGTTTGGGGTGTCTGGTGAAGTTTAAATGCTCCGTATTTATGTATATTTATGCCTGTTGGCTCACTGTACAGCTTCGGTACATTTCATAGTGACATACCGCTGCATTAAAAATACGAAATTATTCAGTTAAGGTGATGTTTTCAGGCCGAAATTAGTGCTAAATATTAGCAGAAGTAGCTGTGTACATCTTCACAATAAGAGCGTTTATTTCTTGTTGTGTTGAACTGGAGAATCTGCTGTTTACTTCTGGAAAATGAAAAATTTTGACATTTTATGTTAAGTTGTTTCATATATTGTTAAGTTTATTCATATATTTTGCTTAGTTCTACCACCATTTGTTTTTGTTTTTTCATATGGGACCACACTGTGGAGTTCAAAACAAAAACCTAACTGATTTCTCCTACATTTAATTTTGAAAAAGAGCAACTGCATCTAGATTTGTCCCTTTACTTACACAGAAAATTTTTATTTTTTAGTCATATGGTGATTAATTCACAGCTACACTGTGATTAATTAGATTAAAATGTTATATTGTTTGACAGCCCTCCTAAAAATATTAAAAATAAGAGGGTATTTAGACGAAGTTTGTATGTTTTCCATTGTTTAAGCACTGGCACAGTTTCAAAAGTGGCGGTTTGGCACTGGTATTGGATAAAGCTTCAACGATACCCATCCCTACCAGGGACCATAACCAAGAATATTCAGAGGACGGAGCAGGCAACATCAATTCCCACCTGAAATTACGTTAAATAAATGAATAATGTCTGTCTCTATAATTACATTGAAAAGATTATGTATTTCTGCACATAAGCTGTTTTTCTTGTAAAGTGTCCTCAGATAACTACTGCAGTAAATTGGTGCCATATACTGTGAATGAACAGAATATATTAAACTGGAATGAATAGATGAACAAATTTACCCGACTCATCCTGCCATTTAGTTCTTTTACAGGCATTTTCCTCCTCTGAAGGGCTGCTGCTTCTCTGTCTGCCAGCTGCAAGGAAGAGATCGATATGATGTGTCACACTGCTGAGGCCCAAAAACATGAAGGAATATCTGTTTATCATTTGAACTGAACAAGCGTACAGTATGTTCTTTTCCTTGGCTTTTTTTCTGAGTTGTCCAAACAGTCTCCTGAAAAGCAAAATATGGATTTCAATTACAAGGTAATAAAAATAAAACATCTAAATAAAAACCTGCATAAATCCCAGTACACAGCTCAAATCTGCTTTGAATAGAAAGGCTATTGACAGATACAATTAATTCCAGCTAAATAACTACCGATTTCTTCGATACAGTCAAAATAATGACTAATGATTTGTTTTTCTTCCTTAGAGCATTGACTCAATTTGGAGTTAACTTTGGGTCCCTTCTTTATGATCCACCTACTGATACACTGAATGAAATAAACTAATATAGATTTCAGGCTGTCATTTGACATTTATTTACAAACTTTTATTTTAAACAATAAAACTTAAAAATAGAATGTACATAGGGAAAGATTTTCATTCATTAAAAAAAAGGAAAACATGGAAATAAAATGTGATTCAGACCTTTGATGCTTATTTACAAAATATTATTTAAAATGGATTAAAAAATAATTTTCTAACTAGTATAGAATCCAAAACATTTAAAGTTTGACTAAACACATTGATACCTTCCCTGATGGTGGCAGACCAGACAGTCTCATCCGTGTTAATCTCTATTAGAGATAATTTAAAAGGAGGCCGCTCCTCAAAGAAGGCTTCAAAGTAGCCTTTCATCTTGGTCACAGCGAGCGTGAACTTCAGCTCCTTTAATGAGACACAAACATAAGTCGCTTTTAGTCACAAAAGCCTAAAGGTTTTTGTAAGGTTCATCAGGATAATGATTATTCTCTCTAATTTAACCAAGTTTCACCAGAAAATCAACAAAAAGACCTTCAGAAAATCCACAGAAATAACTATCAAACCAAGATCAAAATACCAAATATATGCAATCAAAATTAATATTAGTAAATTTATCATTGTATCTTGTATTTTTCTAAAAAAGTGTTTAATTCTGCCTAAAAATATGAATCTAAAATAAACTGTAAGTAATAAATTATATGAAATATTTAAAAGCTAATTTATAAATTCTATGTTTGCTTGTTTGACGATTTTTCACCTGTCCTGACATGCTGACATGCTAAAAATAAATATAAAAGCAAGTAGTAAAGCATTGTTGTGGTGACTGAGTGGAATCCAGTTCATTCATTCTGGGTGGGTATTAGTCCCTCTCAAGTGGGGAAGCACAAGATACTGCTACAAAAGCTTGACAGTTATTTTGAATTTTTTTTTAATTAAAGTTAATCCGTCTCATTAAATATTATTTAAGTCCTGAATGTATGTAAAATCTGACACTAAAAATTGGAAAAAACATGTTACTAACACTACTTACATTCAGAGTTTTTTTGTTTAGGGTAAATGAAAGATTAAGATCTAATTGTATGCCAATTTTCATCAATGTCTCACTGAAGTTCAAAGAAAAAGGTTGTCTCCATATTTAGATTTATATTAAAAATCTGTGTGAAACTTTTCTTTCTTTGTTGCCATGACACTGTACTGCTCATCGTCATTGTTCCATTTGGATAAAATATGTATATACATATAGACTCCTAATATATTGTAGATAATTTTATTTTGTCTTTTATTATTATTTCTGTAGATTATATTGTCCTTTTCTTGTCTTGTAATTCTGGGAATCAATAAAGTACGTATGCCTTATCTTAACAAATAAAAACTTCAAAGTTTAGGATTCAGAGTGCATAACCTTAAGGGGTCCACCGGTTTCTCATGAACTGCCCTATCTTGAAAGCATAATGCCTATGTTCGGTCTGGGTTGAGTCACCTTTCACTAAAGTGGGTCTTTAGACCGGGCATTCACCATGCTCTTTTTCCAAGCTGCACAGGCAAGGAAATCTCTATAAAGCAGTAATTTGAAGGCCTGGAGGTGGTACAATATAAAGAAGTGGCTTGCTTTCTAGTCAACATCATAAAATGGTTTACTACTTTGTATTAATCAAAAGGCAAATTAGACTATCAGAAGAACTTGGGATAACGAGATGGACAACATTAGGAACCTCACGCAAAATAAGACAAAAATACCAAAACTCTAATGAACATAAAAAGTTATTCAAATCTAAAACCAGGTGATAGGAATGTTCTAATTTGGATTAAGTAGATGTTTTTTATTGGCACTGATCCTTATCAAACAATAACCACAAATCTCCAAATTATAGATCGCTTTGTGCTTCTAAATAATACAAGTTCATCTTGTCAAGATCATGAACCAGGTTTCCTTGCACTGTATGCTGAGAGATTCCTAGGGACTGACTTACAACTTGCAGTATTCACATTAACGATGCCTAGATCTGTGTGGGGTTGACCAAAGGAAGATCCCTAAAGACCTGGAGTCGACGTCTCAATACTCATGTGGATTTTCATATCCATTCAGCGCTTTCATTACAAACAGAGTTTTGATAGACCTACCATATTATCTGTATTAAATTCTGTTGAGCAAAGCACAATGTGTCAATAGTGCAAAGTGCATACAGTTTTATCAGAACATATGAAAGTGATAATCAAGAGTCGCAAATGTAATTTTATAAATTTGTATAATTTTAAAAGCTTACTGAGTTCAAAACTTCCAGAACACAATTATTCACTTTAAAAAAGAAGACTGAATGACAGTTCTTTAATTACAACCATTCAGGGTCATAAATACTGTATAAATTGAACTGGGACATCATCTGAGGGGTATGAGATCACATTAGTTCAGTCTACAGTCTTGATGAAATCTTTCTCAAAATACTTAATGAGAAAAGCAAACTTGAGAGGTTCGTGTGCAGGACATAAATCATTTTTAATAAATGATTTATAGCATCCTCTACTTCATTAATGAAGTATTTTCCTCATATGCTGCCAAAATGCACCTTTTTATGTTTTTTAAGGGATACAAAATAAATTATTTTGGTTGGAAAAATCTGAAAAAGACCTGATCTTGAAAAGATTATGAATTCATTATGATGCATTAAAATAACTGATGAATGTAAAAGATATTTAAAAGGATCGTTTTGTTTCTTTGATAGGAAGGATCCAATAAACAGTTTTAAACAATTTTCTGAGATTGTTTTAGGCTTAATAAGGTTAAGAGATCACAAGAAAGATTCTGACTCATTAGAAGGTGATTATAAAAAGATGTAAGACAACACATTTTCCAAGATGTTTGACATGTGTGGGTTTTTACCATATACAGTCTGAACCAGACTAAATCATGCTTTATGAACATGACTCATCCACATGCAAGGAGACACACCTCAGGTTTGATGTCTCCCTCCGGCTCGCTCACAAGGCGATATGTCCCCTCGTCCAATTTACACGTGGGAGGCTTATCAATCTTGATGTATCGATTCTTGTAGCCCCGAACTTGTTTGGCTATATCCTGAATGACAGCAGCATGGCAGGAGAACAAGATTAAACAGAGACTTTGTTTCTCAGCAACAAGAACAGAGACGATAAAAATGCCCATGAATAGGGCATGAATAAGAAAAGGTTATTAGAAGTTCAGCCCAGTGCACAAAAACATCATGAGAGCTGAGAAGCCACAAGGAAAAACTAACCGCAACCTATTTAAAGAACTAGCATCTTTCATCTGGTATGGTTATTCATCAGCTGGATCCTCCCAGGCCCACGTGTTCAGCCAGCCACATTCACACTTCTCGAATAACATCAAAGCTGCTCTGTTTACTGTCATTTAGCTGTCAGATTTGTGTGGTGCACTTTGGCTTTTTAAAAATATATACTGACTTATTTACTCCTCACCTCCTGCTCAGTATTACTATCAGGCAGGGAATTGCATGAAGCAAGTAATACCACCGACTACCGTGTTACCCAAGTCTGAAAATGCGAAGCTTGAAAACATCAAAGCCAATTTGGCCACAAACACAAACAGAAGTGAAAGTTACCCTTAGCTCTATGTCTACTCTTAATGTATACACATGCAGTTTCAAAGGTGAGGCATTTTGCTGGAGTTTCAGCCATGAACCATTGAGATGCTCAAAAGACTGAAATGAGTTGAATATTTCTCTCTGTAAGGACGGTGGTTTACTTCTCCCGTTTTGTTTTTGCTTGCACCTAAACGGGGGGAAAAATCCTCTACATTGGTCGCTAATAAGATGATTTTCAAAACTTCAGATTTCAACTGTAAATAAATGTCTTTGAACACAAGAACTGTGTGTACCTAACTTGCAAAAGCTTTTGCACACTTTCCACATTTTGTCCCACGCTAACCACAAACCTCAATGTTTATTGTGCTGGTATGTGACAGATCTAAAAGTGGTGCACAACTATAAAGTGGAACGCAACATCTGTTGCAAAGTGCAGAGAACGTTTTTAATAAGCCTCCTTTACTCTGTCACCCCTACATAAAATGCAGGGCAACCAACTGCAATCAGAAAAATAATTGACCTGTGTTAACGTAATGTTAATGTAAGGAGTAATCTAACTAATATGTGAAATAAGTACACAGAGAACAAACAACTAACACCACACATTACACTAAAGTAAAGCCTGTTGGTGGTAGCATTATGGATTGTGGAAGCTAAACGAAAGGGCAAATGCTGTGTAAGATCTGCGGAAAGGCTGTAAATATACTTTAAGCAATTTAGTTTGACAGAGTTTTCCACTTTTAATAGCATTTAGCAATAATGTTTACTGAGACTGAATTATACACCGATTAACTATATTTCATTAGGTGACATCTGAAGGGAATAGGTTAAGCAGATGTCAGGGTATCAAGGTAAGTGGGATTTAAAAGGAATGACACACCTTTCTGATTTTTTTTTAAATTTGTACAAATGTATTCCATGTATTAATAATAATCCATAACCCATGTATTATTTTTAGTCCACTGCACGATTTTGTGACACTTGGTTTTATGACAACTCCTCCAAAAATACAGTAAATTTTTCTAAGGTCACAAAGCCTGAGAAAGTACCTGAAAGTTGTATTTGTACAGTATCTAATCCTGCAACAGAAACATTTTGTTAACCTCATCGTTGCAATATTGTGGCTAAATGATAGATATGTTTTTTTTTCCCTTTTAAATAATTTACATTGTAAGGGGGTGTTTGGTAAGAGATTCCACAGCTTAGGTGCCGAAAATATGAATAAAACAGGATCCTGAAACTACAGAAAGTATTTTAAAAATCAGACCTAATTTCCAAACAAGTTTTGTTTTACAGATGCAAGAAACAGCTAATAACAGTACAGGTATAGTTTCAGTAAGAGATTTGCATACGCTCATCATGAGTCTGAATTGTATTCCTGGTCTTACCTGTAATCATTTAAAGTATTCTACAGGTGGAAACGCTATTGAAAAAAAAGCAACTTCAACAGGTGTGTATTTATCACGAAATAATACACAATTCCTTCTTAATATAATGGTAAATCTTTCTGCATCGGTACTTTAGCACAACTCTTTGCAAAACTGGTAGAGATCAAATGTTTTGGTTTACTGACATGGACCAAATTCTAAACTTAGTCCACAAAGGTACAACTGGGTAGGGGGATAGTGCTTTAGTTTATTCCAGAATCTTCTCGTTTCCATATTTATCCATTCCAAAAGCAGTTGTAATGTTTGAGATCACATTTATATTGGAGAACCCAATTGAGTTTAAGTCCCTAACTGGCTGAGCCAAGCTTCCACCTCAGATGAAGTGAAACTGATTCAAAAGTTGAAGAATCGCCTCATGTAAAGCCTACTATGAACTACAAACTGTTGGAATGGCAGTTCTACAGTCAACAGTAGGGTCAGTTTAAGATTACCATGCACTGGGAGGGTGTCAAACAAAAAAGAAATCTCTGATCCAAAAAAGCCACTATGAAGTTCTGTTAAGCAGACTTTCATGCTGATAAGTGTAGAGCAGCCTTTCATCAGGACAGTAAAGCTGCGGTCAGCTAAAACTCCCACAAAAAGCCTAAGGTTCTGTACTAGAGATGACTGGTTGACATAAAGGTGCATAGTGCTTACTTTAATGTCGGATGCGCTGTTTGTAGCTAGGTAGACATGGAAGCTGTAGTTGTTGGGGTCACTGCCGAGCTGTTTGTAGACCAGAACCACCCCATGGTGCTCCACAGACCCTGTCTTCTGAATGATGGGACCGACTGGAGACAGAGATGTCACATTCCACTTCACGTGGCTTCCTGAGTGATCAGCCGTTGGCTCAATGAGTGGATGGTTATCCTTAATGTGTAGGACGCTGAACGTCAGGTCCTCCTCCGGATCTTTGGGGGGGGAAAATCTTTTATTTCAGCTCTTTTAAACTGTGCTCATTATTAAAAGATTTAATTCACAGGCTACTAAAGGTCCTAATGTTCTTACGGGCTAAGCAGATGGAGTGGGGAAACTGGATAGAGGTGAGCACAGATGCATCCTTGTTCACAGTGTCGACGTTGAAGATTGGTCCGGCGAATTTCCAAGAGTGTGGTAGGAACGAGCCAAACTTGGACCAAGACAGGATCGAATACCGCACGAGAACCCGCTCGCTTGCTTCAAAAACCAGACCAGTGACCGAACACTCGTAAGTGCCTTCTCCTTCTAGTTGCAACCTATAACACACACATACACACAGAATAAATGATGGGGCCCATCAGTGAGCCTAAATCTGCTGCAGAGACACTGTGTCTCACTCACTGAAAACGTCCCTTTGACATCCTGTGAGGAGTAACAAGCTCTGTGCCGTGGGTCTGTCAAAAGCACACACAATTTATTCCTTCGCATTATCATTACGATATAACAAAAACAACAAAAAGAGATAAATAAGAGGAAATTAGGCTTATCTGCAAAAGAAAGTGCGACCTAAAAAGTATTTTTCACTTAGACTTCTTCAGAATTTGCTTTTTTGTCAAAGTTAAATGTCATAGATCATAATAAACTTTAATATCAGACAAAGATTAATATGAGGGGGGAAAAAACAATATCATTAGGACACAACGGGTTTCGAAGCTCACCTGATGGACAGATTTGCATTTTTCACAGCATAATTTAAATCGCTCATCTGTGAGGAAGAACACCAATGAACAAAAGGTGTTAAAAGAAAGTCTGTAACGCTACATCAACGGCTGTAATATGTAACATAGTATCTGCTCACCTCTCCCATTTACAGCTGCAGCTTGAGGTTCAGCACCTGCCCCTTCAGATCCAGAATTTCCTGTTTTCCATAAAATACATTTAACATGTAGCTGTTGCAAAAGGCTGGATTCTGGGATTGAAATCCAAGCCTGTTGGGATCAATTTATTCTTCTTTAAAGTACAATTTGAGACATATTAAACCTCTGTTTTAACACCGAAAAGAAACAGGCAATCTGAGAATCCATCCTACATTCAAGATATGTCAATACCAATATGCTGTGTGTTCCCAACAAAGCAGTTTGCTGTCCAGTTGCAGCTTTCTACTGGCTCTCCAAATGTTTAGACTATAGTGATTCCAACTCCGAGTTTTTTTCTGTGAAGCAGAAACCCTGTCTACTTTGAAGAATAGTCTTGAAACATTCTGTTTAAATTAAGTTTATAGTGTGGCCTGGGTTATACTGAGCTATCTCTGCATTACACTTCTATATGCTTAAGCTGCTGAAGGAAATGCAGACCCCTATATCTTACACTCCATTTATGCATCATTTTCAACTGTTACTAACAACGACTATTTATTCTGGGGGGGTTTATTCTTCCATAAAGGTATATTTAGCTATATTTATTTTTATTGGGTTTGATCTGTTTGTCTATCTAATTGTCTCAAGAATAAACTAAACTGAAATATTGGAGCCCTGGCAGGATATTTTTCATTTGAACAGGAAATACATTTTAAGAATGTATTAAAAGTAACACTGCTGATTCTATTGAGTAATTTTAATAAGTAATAATATGAAGTGACACTGCTGAGCACTATTATCCTAAAGCTTTGCAATATTTTAAATGATGAAACACACAACTGAACTCAAAATGAAGCTCATCTGAAAACCTGTGGAGAACAAAAAAATTTAAGACTGCCTTCAAAGTCCAAGAGCTCAATTAGCTGCCATTGAAAACCAATGATAAACTGCCATGGCTATTAGCATCTACACATAATACAGAGGAACAGATTGAAGAATATGATGCATAATGTATCTCACCATTTTTAGATTCATCTGTGTTGACCTCTTTACAGTCTGCAGAGGGGAAAAAATGTACGAAAGATCTTGGTAAGTTCAACAGTGCTCACAATAGTTTTAGGTAAAAACTTTGAATTATTTACATGAAAGTTCCTGTCTTACCTCCTCCCTTTATATCATTTACAGAACCACCTTCTGGTGAAAGTTGAAATGGAAAAAAAGGTCACACAAAAAGATAAAGATTTGCTATTCTTTATACAGATGTGCTCATAATACAGCAGTCCAAATCACTAACCAGATCAATCATTTTTTTCCGAAAAATGTTTTATGTTAAACTGGAAAAGAATATTCTAATAGATGATGCAGAGTAATAGAAAACGAACTGATCCAGTCGTCACATGCATGCTGCTAATTCTACGTATCAATAATTCAAATAATAGTGCTTCGATCTCAAGTAGAACCCGGCATCAAACAGCCGGCTCTTATTTAAGCTAAGTCTGAGAAGGAAAAAATTGTTCCAGACATTTCTCATAAGATTAATGTACTTAGATAAAAAGACTGATACTCCACCCTTTAACATCGGAGATAACAAAAAACAAAACAAAAAAAAACACAATGTTTAGGAAAATGTGAAGGAAAACGGTAGGCTATGGTGGCTGATATCTATCAGGTGTCTTCATAGCTCCTCCAACTGAATCACAAAGTGATCCAGATGATCATTTAAATGTTTACATTTCCGAAATGTTTCATTTTCTATTCAACCCTGACATGGTAGTTTGTATGACTGAAATCTTACTGTGGACTAAGGTTTAAGACGTAAATTGATATAACAACTTAGTTCTGCTTACAAAAGTCACAAGTTAATCTGGCAGTCAAACTGTGCCCAAAAAAAAAAAAACTCCTACCATGTAAATGTTTGTTGAAAAGGGGGAGACGACAGTCCACTGCAGCAGTGGCATATATGGCGTTGAGGTTAATTACAGCCTAATGACTCGTTTTCACAGGGCCACAAGTTTGATTAATTCTTTTTTCTATTTTTTTTTTATTTAAACCATGGTTTCTGTAAGATTTTACTGTGTCGGAGACATATTAACTGGGAATGATGAGACAGTTTGGAACGACTTATTTCAGTGCTGACAGGGAACTTTGTGTTGGGCAGGGATTCTTCTGGCCAGCTTTCAATATATACAGATGACCTAGGAATAAAAAATATAAAAAAATAAAAAATTTAAATTTAAAAAATTGCTGAGCCGTTGTTGTAAACAACAACTTGAAAACTATAGATTGCAATCTGACTTGACAGTCGGAGAAATTTTTCTCATTCTCTGTAAAACAAAAACAAAAAAAAAACAGCATCAACGAGACACCGGTAGCCATTTCTCTCCTAAACTCAATTGTTGCCACGGCTACGCGACACTGTCCTCTCCTTCTCCACCCGGCAGGAGAAGGTGGGCAGTGCAAAGGTCGTCTTTGGGCTGTGCGCACTATAGCTCATTAACATAGACTGAAAGCAAGCCGTTCTGATCAGGGTTGTAAAACTAGTGTGTGCAGAACTTGGCCCTGCTCAATTCCTTGGCTTTTTCGAGCAAAAGCTGTAATTAACATTACATTTAGGCATCTTAAAACCATGTCAACAAGCAGAAATTAGCATAATATGTCCCCTTTCAAAATGCTCGAGCTGAGTAGCTGTGTAAGTTAGTCAGTCAGATATTAGGGTTTATTTAGTGAGACACAGCAGCGATTCAATTATTCCGTAATGGACTTTATAACACTTGTGTAATCAGCTACCAGCTCTCCTATGGTCTTTAAATATTTCTGGTCTTTGATCAACACATCCCAGCAGCAGCGTCTCAACAGCAGCATTGAACCCCATCAGATAAAAGATAAGCTACTTTGCTTTGCATGGTTCCCAACTTATGACGTGAATTAATTAGGATGGTGTATTATAAGTTATGTTGTTGTAAGCCGTTTTAAAATCTTGTTCTATGCGCCCCTTTTTAACTTTGAGCACCTGTTCATTCATTACATCCAGAAGTAAAATGAGAACAATTTATATCTTATTCATCATGCATTTACCTTTTTTCTGATCCCAAGCAAAGCACTTATGTTTTTCTGTGACTCACTCTTCCATGAAAAACTGATTCTGGTTTCAAGCTTTGTATTTTCATTGTGCCTGCCAATTTTGGTAAAGTCTGACTTTTAAGATTGATGGTTTAAGTGAGCAGTTCATTGAGTCTTACCAGAGTCTTCCTCCTCCTCCTCTTCAGCTTTGTCTTCATCCTCACCCTCTGAGCTGTCCTCTGTGGACGTCCCTGTAGTCTCTGTTTGATAACAGCATGTAATGGACAGGTCAGGCAGGAAAAGGTTGACCAAAATCCAAGGTTTAAACCTACAAACCAATACTGATTGCTTACCTGAACTGCTACTGTCGCCCTCTAACAGGTTATCTGCAACCAATGAACAAATTTAAAATTAAAACAGTTAATTCCTTATTTAACTAGCACAAAACCCTATTCTATTAAAATATTAGAGTTAAGAGATTATGATCTGTTCACAACCCCTCCAAATGCAATCAATGTGGAAAAAAACCCACAAAATTTAAAAGGTTTCATTATTTTTGAGCATCACTCAAAAATCTTTTCACATTTCTTTGTGTTATAGTCAAAAAGGCCCAATTCTGCAAAAGAAATAAAACACACACATAGTGCTGTTTAAATTAAACCCTCTTGTACTTTCTCAGATATTAGAGTCTTTAGTCATTTTTATTAATTTATTTCAATCGATTTGGTACTATTTTCAGAAACCTGATGTAATATTCCACAACTCTAGATAGGGCTGGGCAATATGGCAAAATTTTTATATCCCGATATAGCTCAGTTTATATCCGATAACGATATACTTCACGATATAGCAATTTTTGGGTCATTTCATGAATTGTTTATAAAAATGTACAACGTGTAAATGCAGTTTTAAATGATAGATGATAATAACACCACCCGGACTTATCATGTACTGATCTTCTTCCATCTGCGGGAGCTACAGATATCAGTTTTATTTTAGGAGAGCGGCTCAGCTCTAAACTCTGTCTTTGAATTAAACACATTTGAAAAACATCCAGATTTTTCCGCGATACCTGCTGTCACTCATTTTCTTAACTTTACAGCATGTTTTGGCAGTAGCAATTTTTTCTCTCTCTCCTCCTGCACCCTCTCTTTTTTTATTAGTTTCACTATCTGAGTGTCTCCTATATAAAAGAGGGGTGTTATGTCGATATGTGTTCTCCCCTCGAGATGTGTTTCGACTCCACCCACACGCGAGGCGGCTGCTCCTCGTAGATGTTAAATAGATGGATCACATTAGGTTTAGGCACTGGTTCCCGAGTAGTAGGATTAGGTAAATAGTCGAGTTATGGTTATCGATGCCATTTGGATATAAGAATACCAACACAGATCAGACAACAGTTGTTTGTAAAGTTTACCAGCTCCCGGTCCGAACAACGGACTCCAACAATATACAATTATTTTATCAGCTGCTCAAGAACCACGACAACGGATCCAGAGTCAATGAGCGAAAGCAGCGTTAAGTCGTGGTGTAAACTCTGACAAACTCCAGATAAAGACGCTGTAGCACACTGCTGATGTGTTGCTAGCGAACGAAACAGCTCATAGAGCCGGTGTCGTTCTATCTGAGAGACGCTTTTTTTTCTCTTCAATGTACGTGTTGGGAGGAGCAAGAGACACGCCGATAATCTTGTTTAGATCCTGGTCTGAAACATGTTTATAACCGTCTTCCTCCCTGTTTGTTCATGTATTGCAGCATGCACAGGAATGCCATAAGGTGCATCTTGACGTAATTTACTACCTCAAAACCCTTTCATGGGTTAAATTATAGAGATTCATATAAAATGATAGACTTTTTTTATCGTCCTGACGATATATTTCGTCATATTGCCCTGCCATAACTCTAGACAAAAAACTCAAAATTGTTATCACTTGTAACACAGACTGACTAATGTTCAAAACATTGCATTGTGCATTCACATCTTACAAATACAGTTCGATAAAATATTAGGCTACATCCATGGATATCGTAGTCTAACTGATTCATGCTGCACGCTAATTGGTGACAATGAATCTTGTTACAGTATCTTGAAACTTTAATGATTTACACATGGAAGATTGCCTTTTTCCATACAACTATGCATTAAGAATAATGAAACTTTTACTTTTAATTTTGAGAAGTTTGAAAAGTATCAATTGATAGTTAGATCATTGTAAAGAAATGAAAAGACACTAATTTGAAATGTAATGTGTAAATTGCCTTTTGAAATAGTAGTACTTTGATGTTAAGTTGTGTCATATTGAACAGGTGATTTTTGTTGAATGAACAAATTATGAGTATTATGTGTATTTTATGCTAGCAATTGAGAAAATGGATAGAGTTTTGAAAATTTTGCATTTTGATCATTGTTTGTGAGTTTTGTTTCTAGAGTTTTAAAAAATGACTTCAAGGTTCCGAAAATAGTAGTAAAGTGATTGAAAAAATAAAGTAAAGCTGCAAAAACCTCCTCTAGCAAACTTTTCAGCACACTTGTTGCTGCAAAACCAGTTTCCTTACATAACCATCATGAGGAGGAAATCAAAAAAAGAGGAAACACAGAATTACAACAGGTGCAGCCCCAGAGAGACTTTGTCATAGCTTACTTCTAAGTTTTATTTTCTTACTCTTCAAGAAAAACCCTTAGTATGGCTAAATACACCATAACATTTTATATATGCCAAGTTAACCACGATTAAACTATGTAAAGAGGGATCTACAAAGTGCTAAGAATTAACATTCTGGCACATATTTATTGATGGGTCCAGGGGAGTCTTTGCTCCAGCAGTGAATAACTGTAGACTGGGCCATCTGGCTGAGTGCCTTGCTCTCTAATGGATGGGGCCTGTCCTCTTCAGCCCACAGAGTTTTATCTTGGACTAACAAGCAGATGCTGCCATCAGTGCTCTACCCACAGCACCACCCTCATCAATCTCCCTCCTTCACTTTGCTCAGTCTGCCTTCTTCACCTCTCTCTGCACTCTCCCTCCGCCTTTTCCTTTTCCCTGTCCTCATATGCCTCTTAGGCCCCTCCATCTGCGCCCCTCACAGCAGAGCCAACATGAAACCATCCCTCTGCTTAACCCAACCATCATTTGTGTACTATTAAATAAACAAAACATACACTCTGAAACTACATTATTGCTTGAACAAAATTCACAGGCTGTGTACGGCTTCAGAGTGCTGGAAATTTGTGGGTGTAGCCTACCATCTGCTGGTCAAAAGATCATATTACAAAAAGCCTCTCATTTGTGTGACTACAGTGCTGTGCAAAAGCATGAACCCCTTTTCACATTTTTCCAAAACTACGAATTTCAGAGAAATCTATTGGCATTTTATCTGATAGACCAACTGAAATTAGCCAAAAACCATCAGATGGTAGGAAAATTTATCATGGTTTTCAGACCCTTTTCCAAATAGAAATCTAAAGTGTGGCAGGCGTATTCAATTAAAACTACATGATTTAACTGATCTCAGCACAGCTATTATTATGTATAAGGTCCATAACCATAAGCTCCCTGAATGCATTCAGAAAAGGTTTAAACTCAGAGAAACTGGCTACAGTTTAAGAGGAACCCATGTGTACCAAAAAAGTATATTTAGGACAAATCCGAAAGGTAGATGCATTTCAGTAAAAGGTATAAATATATGGAATAGTCTGGATAACACCTTAAAAAGCTCTACATCAGTAAATGTCCTTAAAAAAAATAAAAAAATAATGTAATTAGCAGTTATACAGCACTCGAAAAGAATTACAAATAATCTTGTGATTGAGTTGAGTCATATATGTTGATTAAATGTACGTATGTTTGATTACTGTGAGTTTACTTTTAAACAGTCAATACAAATTTTGTTCCTATTTGCTAATTGTTACTTCTTGCATGCTTGGTGCTCTAAGTTGTATTTAGAAATAGGGTTTGGCTCTAGATAAGTGTTTCACTTCAGCCAAAAACCTTTTCAGTCATATATGTTATTTTCATTTGTTCATTGTTCATTTTTGGTTTGTATTATGATATCGACTGAAAATAAAATAACTACTACTACTACTAATTCCCATAAGTCCATACTTTTGTAGAACATCCTTTTACTGTGACTGCAGCTGTGAGTCTTTACCAGGTCTGTCCCTACCAGCTTTGCGAACCCGCAAACTTAGATTTTGGATCAATTTAATAGGGTCAAAATCAGTCAAATGGCAGAAGGGTGTATGGAAACATATTTTTTTAAGTGTTTAAACAGATTTTCAATTTTGCAGGTGGACTACATTTACTAAATAGGTGACTTTTCAATGCAATTAGTTGCCCGGGGTTTTAGTTACAGGCATCAGACTACAGAAAGTGAACACACAGCATTTGTAATTTGTGGTTAGGGCACCCAAATGGCCAGCACCGGTCCTGAATGCAAACCACACATATAAATAAAATAAAGTTAAAAAAAGTCAAATTTTCTCCTTGCAGACACAGCATTTCCCTGCTTTGTGTTGCCGGGATAAAATGTTGAGTTCACGAGACAGACTTCCATGTGGCCACCTTAAATGCATGTAACGATTCACATTATTTCTGAGGTGCTGAAACACTTGCGGGGGGGGGGGGGGGTAATGGCAGGGGCTCAAAATAAAAAATAAATAAAAACTTTTTGTTTAGAAACTGCCTTGCATTCTCAAGATTAAGAAACACTGATCCACATCATTTTTTTTCTCTGATCTGAATTTTTACTGCCTTCTGTTCACTGCAAATTGGAAAGGAATTTGATCATAAAAAAAGAACAATAATATGATTATTCTCATCAGTTAACATTAAATTTTACAATTTAAAAAAGAAAAAGTCTGTTTTCATTGTTTGGTCATTTTAAAAAAATAAAAAACAAAAGGTTTTCTCTGTTGTGCTGTACTTAAATTGGGGGTTTTATTAGGTGCTCTTGAAATGGCTGAACCTTTGTCCAAGGGTTTCTGTTTATCAAATATGCGTCTAACTATATGGTCAGGATTTTGGAAAAAACACACTTAAATGTATAAAGATGGAAAGATGACAATGTCTGTGAAAGTCAAGTTGGCAGAGTAAAAAAAGTTGTTTGCTGACCTCAGAGACAGGATTTAGCCACACAGTTGGTAAACAACTTTCTAGAATCGGCTGCTCTATTGAATAACCAGAGATAAAAGTCTGTCATAAACTGCCTAGACAATAGTCAGACTTGTTTCATAAAGATAGTGAAAGGCAATTAACAAGAGAAAAACTAATGGTTCAGGAAGTTTTATTGTTAAGTAATTAAACAGAAACCATAAACCCAAGGACAGATATACAGAAACACAAATGAAAGAAATTGAAAATCTTTCTCAGAGCACCCAGGATCTCTGGCATAAAGGAAGGTTGATATTTCTACAAGACACAAGTAAAATTTATGAAAGGCCTTCGCTTGGAGGAAGCTCGTCAATATTCTAGCTGCAGATCAGAATCAGAATCAGAATCAGAATCAGTTTATTGGCCAAGTATGTCACAAATATATACAAATACAAAAATACAGTATTTGCATGCATTTAGATATACCAGCACAGAAACTGGTCAGAATAAAAGAAGAACTTCAGATCTTTGTCAAACGATGCAATTTTGCATCAGATTCTCCCAAGTGAACAGTCAATCTCTAGAAAGAACATAACTGTGGAGAAACCCCTCCAGAGTTACTATGGGTCCATTGGCTTCTTCCTTGAAAAATGCTTCCCTTGCCTAGCCCGTTTGTTTGGAGGATATGTCTTGGTAGGTTTAGATGTGCAATACTTTGTCTGTATTTAAGTGTGTATTAAACAGAGCTCTCTGAGAAGTTTCAAACTTGGGGTATTGTTTAATAACCCAAGTCTGCTTTAAACTTCAAACATAACCTTTATGTTGTGTTCCTGATTCCTTATAATTCTGTCTTTCCCTAATGTTCTCTAACAAACCTCTGAGTTATTCA
This sequence comes from Apricaphanius iberus, assembly GCA_028564705.1. Lineage (NCBI taxonomy): Eukaryota > Metazoa > Chordata > Actinopteri > Cyprinodontiformes > Aphaniidae > Apricaphanius > Apricaphanius iberus. The sequence continues at coordinate 399,281 of JAPXFQ010000899.1, forward strand.
AAGAACAGCTATGTCAATAGGGAGATTGAATTACACAACGTGGTGTTACTAACTAAGAATTCTACCATAATATTTGTGCATGGCATTGAAAAACAATGCCAATTGTTCTCATTCTGCCAGGTTTCGGTAAAGAAGAATCTGAGAAACGTCCATCAGTGCAAAGTTTGGAGGATCTTTACATCATGGTTGACATTGCAGTTAGATCTGTTTTAAGGGCTAAATGAAAATAACTGGAATACTAAATACGTAACAATATTTAATAATAATAACTAATTGTTAAGAAAGTATTTAATGTAATATTTTTGCTGGTTTTTTGTTTGTTTTTGTGGAGAATCGTAGAAAAATTGACCAAGTGCTGCATGATACCACTGAAAACAAACGTGTTGATACGACTGTGCAAACATACTGCAGCCCTTTCAGACAAATGATATGAAAAGCAGTGAGAATAGAGACCGCCAGGAGGGTGATAAGAAGATAGGGCAGTATGACAGATGTACAATAGCACTGCAGCAAAGTGAAAGTAAACAGAGAAGTTAATACAATAACAAGGTAGGGACTGAAAGTGACTCTACCTTTGTTCACCAGGGCAGGAACATCCCCATCTCTGTAAGACAAAAGATACAATATTCATAAAATATACATGTAAAGCACACAGACAAGTTAAATTATATGTAATGCATAAAAGGTTTTATAATAGTTTAAATACATGGACACAAAATGGTTTAAATGAGACAGAAGAAAGAGAGTACAGAATGGCAAAGCACAGGTAAGAAATAGGTACAAATTGGCCCGGGCCTATTGAAGAATCCCACAGAAACACATCGTCTGCATAAAAAGGAGCATACAGAAAAGACAGCATCTGAAGGCAGCACAGGGCTTTTACAATTTACATTTTTCTCTCATGTTAATGTGCCTCCAAGGGAGTAGTATCACAAAGTATCACAGTAGGGGGGCTTCTTTAACACAACCCCCTCAGACTCTAAACAAAATCCTCCAAATTTTAGGCCATGTCCACACATAGCCGGGTTTTTAAAAAACGAAGATTTTCCTCCGCTATTAAAAAAAAAAAAATCTCCATTGACACATAATCAGATAAATGTGTTTTTCAGCACATTCATAGACGTGGCAAACCTGTAGGGGGCAGTAGTTCTCCCAAATCCTATACGCTCACAGTAACTTTCTATCCTCTTTCTTCAGCACGCAGCAGTCATACAGCTTGTGAAAGCAAACAAACAAAATGTGCTTAGACAATTAATGATGCCAACACAGCTCTGAGGGCATAAATGCTGTTTTCGAGAGTAAACACAGGTCCCACATGTAATGTTTGAGCATTTTTTGTCGCGGATAGTTACGTTACGGTTCTTAAAACTCCGTTTTTGGCCGTCCACACGCAGATACTGAAAACGGTGAAAACGCAAATCTCCACTTTGGCCGGAGTTTTTAAAAAGATTTGTTTTTGGTGCCAAACTTCTCTGGTTACGTGTGGATGACAGGCCAAACCGCAGAAAAATATCTCCGTTTTGTGAGATACCTGGCTACGTGTGGACAGGGCCTTATTTGGCTTTGCTGAGATATTTAAAAGTTTTGTGCATGTAACTGATTAGTAAGGACATTTTACTTTTAAAGGGGCAAATCTGACTTTGTTTTTGTTTAAATGTCCCATAATAATGTCAGCAAAAAGTACATACTCTGTGTTCCTAAGAGTTAGGTTATCTAAAAATAAATTGCCTCCGATTTATTTAATAAGTCATGCAGTATTTTTTTGAGAATAGGACAGGGACAGCCTGTTGATACAATGTGAGCTTCAACAAGAAGCAACACGTCTGATTTCTATTAGGAGAAAGAGGCTGAGTGCAAAAAACCCACAGAGAGGCGTGGTTTTTTTTCTCCTTTCCTGTTTCTCTCTCTGCTGTAAAAATCTGAAAACTACCCAACCATAAGCCAAATGGTGAATTAGGAAATGGGGATGTGTCCTCTAGCACCTGTTTATCTCGATAAGAAGCTGCTGCTTCCTTTTCTTTTTTAACAAATGTACAGGAAATGGTTTTCTCTCTCTCTCTTTCTTTCAAGGTCATCTCACTTGCACTTCTGCCAAATAGTAACACCACAACTGCTGCGCTGAGCTTGTTAGCAGCCTTGGTAATCATCACCTCCTCAGCGATGTGGGCTTTGGGGTGGTTAAAATGTTTTCAGACATACAAACTCCCTGTGTAAGTTCTCATATTTTTCTGCTGTAATCTATTTCAGAAACTTGCCCCATGATACATCATTCTACATCAAATAGAGGGCCATCCTGACAGAGTAGTTTCAGGTTGGCTTTGGTTGGTTTGTTGTTGTTTGACATGTCCTGGGTCAACGTCTGGGAAAATATAGGCCTATGACAAATTGCCAAGATACCACATGTAATTACGACGCATCTGTTGCTGGACCCTTAAATGCCTTACAAAAGTATTCATACCTCTTGAACTTTTCCACATTTTTTTCACATTACAACCACTATCTAGCGTATTTCCTTGGAATTTTATGTCACAGAGAAACACAAAGTATCATTGAAATACATCGTGCCCTTATTACTCAATCCCCATAAATCAGTTATTTATAAAAACTCCAAAACCTGTAGGTGGTTTGGGTAGGTCTCTAACCTGTTTATCAAATGCTCAGAATTGCATTTATGCCCATTCTTTGTCACAAAATAGCTCAAATTCAGTTATATGGGATGGAGAGCAGAGCATATGTGAACATAGATTTTTAAGTCTTGACCAATTTCCTCAGTTCAGTTTATGTCTGGAGTTTAACTGGACCATTCCATCACATTATCATGCTTTGATATAAACCATCCCACTGAATTTCAGACTGTATTTTATAGGCTCATTGCTGGAAGGTGAAGCTCCAGCCCAATCTAGAGTATTTTGCAGCTTTTAACAGGTTTTCTGCAAGAATGTAGCTTGCCATCACCAATTTATGAATGTCTGCATGAACAGGTGAATGTAGTATAAAGAACTTTGGGATCCGTAGCGACCAAGTAATGCTTTATACAAATACAGGCCATTTACCATTTAATGGTGTGTTCACACAGCCCCAAACGTCAGCGTCAGTTACAGCAAGATTACATGTAAAGTCTATGGTTGAGTCCGTCAGAGATCAATCAGAGTCTATGCGGCGCTTTGTGTGCGCTGGCTGCATCAATTGTTCAAGCGTAACTTCCATTTCAATTGTCAACGTAGCAAACGCAAGCAACACAGAAGTTCATCTAGCTGATCTTTTGATGGACTTGATGCACTTGACGCAGTCCGCTAACCAATCAGAGTGTCTCACTGTGGTGACGTCGCCCGACATAGATGTTGTCTAGCCAATCACAATCCGCAAGTGTTTTAAACATCCGTCAGAGAAAGGCCTGCCCACGTGCTTTCAAGCTTCAACTTAAAAATGTATATACGTCAAACTAAATGTGTTCACACCACATCCCAACGGACCATAAGAGTACAACTGGAGGCAGAATTGTAGTGCTCATTAATAGAAAAAAACACTCTAGTTCACTGACAGAATGAAGAACTCTCTGAATCAGTTTTCAAAACCTCCCATAATCAACACATTCACATTATTTGAGTTAAAGGTTGGATATGGAACTATAGCATGTTAGGGACATCTAGTTTATGTAGGTTGTATTTATAACAATGAAAACATCATTCCAGCTGTTGGGTTGCCTGGGTCGCTGTCGATACATGCAGTGACCAGCCTGAACTGTGTCAAGCAAAGCCTAGTTTATACTAGTCTGTTTTAATGCAGACGGATTGACGCAACGCTTTATATGTCGACACAAGGGCTTTCCGTCACCTACACAAGGAACGGACGGAGTATAGGCCAAATTTCTAAATATCGGTCTCCGTCAATGTAGAGCGTAAGCCTGTGATGGTTCAGCTCAACAACAGCCAGAGATCGCTTCAGCAAAACGGTGCTTTACAGTCCATATAATCAGTAGTTAATGCAGCATTTGGGCACTACATTGAAAGGATAATTTATCTAATAAGATTTTTTGGTAATTTTGAACACAAGAAGGAAAACAACAAAAAAGGCTGCTGTGTTTGTTTCCATATGTTTTTAGATTATTATATGAGCTGCACTTCTAGTAAAAAGCTTTACAACTTAATAAAAACTGTCGTCCGTTGCTCCTTGAGGGGGAAATGCGTTCACAGGCTGAAGAAAAAAAATGAAAAGACACTGCGATAGTACAGAGCCGCCATAAAAGTTAGCACCCCCCTGCTGTCTTGGTCGAGAATTGCTTTGCAACACTGAAAAATCAATAGAGAACGGAGAGAAACAAACAGAGAACCATAAACGTAAATGTCTCCGTCAATACGTCTGCTAACGGCTAATATTAGCAAAGTTAGCAAGTGAGTTAGCTTACCGATCCAGTAGGAAAGTCGCTGTTTCCGCAACTCCTTATCAAATTAATTAGCAATGATCTACAGAAACACTTAATTTACCTCTGAGATCAATAAAGTATTTTTGAATTGAACGTGTGTTTGGTGCCATGGAAATGTTTCATATGGGTCCATCTAGTGTAGGCTTCACCCAAAACTACTCTTGTTTTGGTTCTTCTGTGGTCACTCCTCTCCTGAGACAGAAAACAATATATCCAGGGCTCCGAAGCAGCTGCTTGACTTGCTCACTCCACCATTCTTCCCAGTACCAGCCAAGCTGTGCTGACCATATAGTTGGATTATAGAGACCATATCTGTCAGCAGTTACTGGCTGGTAGATGTCAACATAACTTAATTGGCGTGCTCGTTTTAAATGTACATTTCAAATGTAATTTAAGGAAATGTACTTTCATTCTTCATCCCTCTAAAAGCCACGTGGATGTTTTATTTTCTTTTAAATGTAGCTTTTTATGAAAATGTTCCATATAAAACCTTTAAACCATTTAATTATAGCTCAGGTTGAATTTTTAGGGTCAATGTCTTGCTGGAGAGTAAGCCTTCAACCCATTCTTGAGGTTTTTTTGTAGCCTATAACAGCTAACATATTTTCAGCCAGTAACTTCTCATCAACTCTAACAAGCATTTTTTGTTCCTGCAGTGTTTGCCATGTGGGAAGAGAATGTGTAGGGTTGTTTTCACAGCTAATAGTTGAGTAGACTCGCTTCGATTGGGAACCAAACCTCTTGAGCAAAACATTAACCTCCTCACCTGTGGTGGCACTGCACCAAGAAGCAGTGAACACAGAGACACTTCCTGTTCCATGAAATGTGAACAACCATGAAATGGCAATGCATTTATATCATAAATGTGACAGATTATAGCAATGGGCTCAGCATAAACAGAAAACATGGGAGAGTTTTTGTTGCACGGTTGTTTTGGTTGTATTTACCCAGAATGCTCTGCACTATAGTCTAGTTCCTGCTTTTGGAGCGCCCCAGCCTACTTGTCATTCATTTATGCAAACGAACCTCACCAGAGTTCCCATCAACCATGTAGAGATCAATGGGAGAGTAAAAGGTACCAAGGCTGAATCATACAGAGTTGAGTCATACCAGTGGAGAAACACCTTATGTTTTTGGACCCTTTTTCCACACAGTTTTTTCTGTTAGATAACAGTGCAGTTTTGGTCTCATCAGAGCAGAGCCTTTTCTTCTACATGTTTGCTGTGTCCTTTCAATAGCTTGTTTTCATCTTTAAACTGGACCTCTAATGGCTTTCTTTCAACAGTGGCTCTCTTCCTACCCTCTTTCATTAAGGGCAGAATGGCAACATGCATAACTAATATTTGTACTGTAAATAGATTTTTCTTGCTGAGTTGTGGGCCTCTGCAGTTCCAGACAGACAGGTCCAACAGGTTACACAATATCAGAAAATTCAGACAATAATATTGGAAGATATTGTGGTTTATACTTATTTCCTTATTTCCAAATGTTCTCATCTGTGCTTCAAACACTGTGACCTTTGGCACTTTAGGAAATGTCGTTTGTTACATGGAAAATCTGTCCAACTGGCTAAATATTACATTAGTATGTAAAATGTAGATTCATAATAGCTAGGGATGTAAGAAAATATTGATATGCCAATATATCACAATATTTTACGTCACAATATTGTATCAACATTCAAAACTAAAGTATCCATTTTTATTTTGTAACTATTTTAATTAAACAATTGCAGTAATTTTCGTCTTAAAATTAAAAGTATGAATGGTAGTTGGTGGTTGTTTTCACCGTGTTTGTAATTTTGTGATAGAGTTCCTAGTTAAATTCAGTTGTAAAAATCTCAATATATAGTCTTACTCATAGTATTGTGATATATCGCTATATATTGCATTTACCCCACGTACCGTATTGACATCTTCTTGCCAATACATATCCCTATTCATAACATTTGAAATGGATTATGCCTCAGAATGAGGGTTGCTTAGAGGATTGCTGTGGTTGGAGTCTGCATCAATGGGGCAAAACTACCAGTCAATGGCTCAATGCAATCTGCTGGGATCCCTTAAATATAATCTTTTTGTTTGGATGACTGTGCTGAAATGACTTCTTTTAAAGTGCCGTAAGATGACATATGTTGTTAATCACGCTATATAAATAAACTGAATTGAATTACCCAACAATTGCTGCACTTCAAAAAGTAATTTGCGACATGAAAACTGCACAAACTACTACTACAATGACAATATTGCACAGCCTTACTTAAAGAGTTGCAACAGGCCTCTTTGTGCCTTATTTGATTGATTATACCAATTGATCTCCAATATTTTCTTACATACCTAAGAAGCATTGATAGTAGAGCTGTATTTATAATAAGTCCAAATCACACACAGGTCGATTATATTAAATGATGTGGTGACTTAGTGGTATCGGAATTTAATTAATTCTACAAATTCTAATATTTTACAATTTCTTAGAAAACTTTAGAATGTTCTTATTTGTAATATGTTTTGAAGACCCATGTAATCCCAATACAATGCAGTGAAAAAATAGTTTAGGGGCTATAAACACTTTTGCAGTGATCTGCATGTTCCTGACATTGAGGTTTGGATGGGGTGGGTTTTCAGTCTTCCTTCTGTTCTCAGAGGGTTTTAGTTTCTGCAGACAGATACAGGCCACAACATTTTTATGTTCCTCTCAATTTCCCATAAACACTGCAGACAGGTGACATCTGTGTATAGATAAACAACTGCCAGTTAGGCTGCATCCATAATAACGCAGGAGCAAAATATATATTTTTTTATCTTGGCCTAATGTCCTTCAGATTATTAGTTTCAATCTGACTGCTTTTGATAATCAGCAGTTTTAAACTGAAAAAAGTCTTGTTGCTGCGGTTAGTAAGTCTGTGATATTTACTTACATAGCTACTCAGGGCTCCTAAAAAGGTAAAACCGTGACCAAAACAAAAAAACTATTATTGAAAATGTGGAATTGATAAAACCAACATGTCAGATGAGACTAAATCCACAGGATTCGCCAGAAACATTAAATAAAAGTGAAGTCTAGTTTATAAAAAATTGCTTACAGGACTTTTTTGAATAAGAGAATCAGAAACTGTATGACTACTGTCCACAAAATATAAATGCTTCTCCATTAATTGAGTTTAAGATGTAATGACTACTAAAATTAAACTGGTTACCAGTGCAGGAAAGCCAGAAGTGTACTGATATGGGCTCTTCTGTTTGTATATGTTTTCTCAACTGCTTCTCAACTTCTCAACATTTTACAGTCAGAAATTGTTCTATGGCTGATATGTTAAAAGTAGGTAAAAAGATTGCAGAAACACTCCAAAAAGAACTGAAACAAAATCGTGGATGATTATGTCCACCTTTTTTTGACACCAACAGTCTGAGTTCAGAACTGCACCCTAAATAATAAACACAATTCTCAAAGAGCTGGTTTGAATGATGGTACAGTAACACTGAGTTCTCAAAAGCATGAGATTTTATAAACCCTAATGAAAAGTAGGGCATTTAATAATAAGATGTTGCTTTTTGTCACTGCGCTCTTTTATCAAGGCAATGAACAAAGTTTGCATTTTATCTGTGTTTAGCAAGACTGGGGAAATGTGCTTTTAACTTTAAAGTGGATAATTTTCGTAATGGAATTTTTTTTACTATGGGTTAATATTGTATGACTTCATTAATCTGATGTCTATTTTTGACGCTTGTAAACTTTTGCAAAATAAAGTTGTCTGAATCGTTACACTAAAGGTTATTTTCCTGGAGATCTCCAAAAGAGTCAGAGTCTCCACCAGTTTTTTTCCTAATCTTCTGTCCATAGGTATAAAATCTCATAAAAAACTAATTACCCTTTGACTCTAACAGAGCTTTTCACTTTGACCTGTACAGCAGTGACTTATTTTGTGAGCTCTTTGTGAACCATCATGTGCACAATATAGTATTAAATCTGATTGGGTAATTCTTCACTTTTTTTCATAAAAATTATGAATCTTGAATGTTTAAAAAGAACAGCACAGATGGTTGTCTTCAACAAGAAAAAGAACGAGGCCCAGTACAAAGCCCTGAGGAACCCCACAAGAAAGTCCGATTCACATAGACATTTAAACACTTCTTTGATGCAAACTTAAAGGTATCACAATTGAATCCCTTTAGGCAACTCATTAACACACTGGGATCAGAGGAAAGGGTCAACAAAATTCATTGAGATTCTTTAAGTAACACAATTTCTACTGTGTCTTAATCACATGTCAAAAACTTGACTGAAACTCTTCCATCATTTTTAGTTTATTCAGAAAATATGTAAGTTGCTCTGTTACAACTTGTAGCTATTTATTTTTGATTTTATACCACAGGGTTGTGAGGATAAGATGGCTCATTTGGAGAGTCGTCCATATAGTTCAGTGGGCAAACAAAACCTGGGAAGTAGTATTGTATATCACTGAACTGAATGAGTCATCAGGATCAGCTCACCTGCTCATGGTTCAACAATAGTATACACTGGGTAACAGTGATGAGGAAATGAGCCTTCTCAATTTGAAATTTTGTAAAATTTCCATATGTAGTCTACCTGAGAAACAGAATAAATAAACAGCTGGTGGCTGTAAATAGCTCTAGATTTTTCCTTAATAATTTTGCTAGAGTCATGATTTTTTACAACTTTCTCTTCACGCAACGTGATGACACCGTTTTGTCGGTGACTCACCCCAGTGAAACAACACAACAGCGTGCACCGCGTTAGACACCAACAGAGATAAAAACTTCCCCTTTACGTCTGGAAATGCTTTCAGTTTTACACATTTTTTTACAACAAGGAAGCGCAGACTGTGTTTTCCGCTGGCTGATCTGTTAAAAACAAACAAAAGAGGAGCATGGTTCGACAAAAAAACAAACAAACAAAAGACACCACTTCCTGTGCTCGAAGCGACAAAGACCTCCACATTTATCTGTTTTACTTCAGGAAAAACTCACCCGTCTTCCAGGTGGCACGCTGCTCCACAGCTTGCCATCTCCGCCACCATCCCTCTGCTGTAATCTAACCCCGATCAGGCTGCAGTTTCTCTTCTGACGCTGCAGCGCTGCCTGTAAAACCACCTGAGAGGAGGTAACGTTATCCCCTCATCTACATTAAAGGCGCTCAAACTGATCGTGCGTAAACAGGATCCTTACATCGCATGCCCCTTTCAAAGCAACACGTCCTTTACTTTAATAAAACGTCAAAACTGTGTTGTAAGTACAAAAAATAGCAGTAATCCAAGCATGCGCACGAGTTCTGCAGCAGCCGGGTTTCACAGCGGCAAACACATTGCATTATCATTGTCTCCTTTCATTAAAAACAGTGCTCTGTGCTTCCAGCGGATAAACCGCAGATCTAGACAACATAAGAACAACGACTCTGTGCAGATCATCATAGCACAATGAAGTTGAAGATCTGCGCAAATGCGGCGCAGCCGTAGAGCATCATCCCGCCTTTAGCAGAGTGTCTGCAAAATCATGTTTATGATTTACAGAGAGTGCCCTGTTTTAAAGAATATCTGGCATAATCTAGATCTGATATAGATTATAAAATACATCGTGCGTGGTCGAGCGGGAATATTGATTAGCTCTTAAATTAGGTGTCACCCTGTAAACTCTGTGGGTGCGCACCATTTGTCAGCCGGTAAGACAACCAAACGAAGCATCATTTCACCAGCTATGATGCAAAAGCTTTGCAGAAGGAACCGAGGTCACCCCGAGTTATAACCCAGGGGTTTGTAATCTTTACAATCCAAAATACACCTTTTTACCCTGGCGTTCACAAATAAAATTAGCCTCAAGATGGAAATTACAGTTTATTAAGTGTTAAGTGTGCAAAATTTGTCGTTTTATTTTACAACGAGGAAAATTATTAATCTTTTAAAAGAAAAATAGTTTTTAAAAGAATTTCTGTCTCTCTAAATATACATATGCTGTGTATATATATATATTTATAAATGTAAAAGTGAAAAAAAGCTTTTGTTCTAAGCTTAGTGACAAAAGAGTGCACATGCATGAAGCTTAATTGTGTTGTATTGTTTTTTATTGTAGATATTGCATAGGCATATAAATCCTGTTGAATTAGCAATTATGTACATGTTTGTGCCTAAAAAAAAATCATGTCCAGTTTTAGCAAATTTACCAACATGGCTACAGGAAGTTAGAAAGCTAAGGCGCAAAGCTAACCAGTGGCTTCTAGAAGTGAAGAAAGATGAGTTCCGTGAGCCAAGAGGCCAAGATTTGTGTTTAGTTTTAGTATAAATCAGACATTGACATATGCACGAAAAATTTTAAAACACTTTTTTTTTGCCTTAACTGTTGCTAAGAAATTCATTCTTCTAAACTGGAAAACAATAATAGGCATTATATACCACACAATGGAGAAACTTCTATTTTGCCTATATTCATCATCTAAAGTAAATTATTATCATTGTTTTGATTATTGAAATGTGGGAGGGAGTGTATTACATATTACAGCTATATAGATGTTTTATGATAATTATTCAATACTTTTTTACTTATTTCATGAGTTTAACAACAGATAAATCTTTCTTTTTTCTTTCTTTCTTTCTTTCTTTCTTTCTTTCTTTCTTTTTTCTTTCTTTCTTTCTTTCTTTTTTTCTTTTTTTTCTTTCTTACTTTCTTAAAATCTTAGGATCACTCCTCCCCTTAAAACCAGTTTATTCCCGTCACATTGCTAAGGAACGAACCCATTATAGGCTGACTACAGATAGGAACTATTGTGTAGTATAAAAAATAAGCAGTTTAGACAAGGTGACTGCAACAAAAATAGGAAGCTTGTTTTCTCTATTAAGTAAGCATTGCTTACTAGTTGCTTGGTGCAACTAGGTCAACAAAAGCGGGAAAGTATGATGGCTGAACTGAATCTCCACTAGAGGTCCCTGAAGACAATATTTAAATAAAGTAAAAAGAAAACGATGGCACTGTGCAAACATTTTAAACAACTTGTACTGTTTATTTTCTGTTTCCAGTCAGCCAAACTTTCTTTTAACCCTTAAAGTAGTCTTAATTCAGATTTTTACAGGTTTTCCGTATCAACCTTTAAATGTATGACATGTAAAAATGGGACTTCTTGGAGTGTAAAATCCCACTGCTATTTTTTCCTGGGTTTTTTTCTAAGCATAAAAGCACAAATAAAGTGAAAAAAATACATACATAATCAAATAATACTTTAACACAATAACAACGACAAGATATCATCATATATGATACAGGTGTAGTATAAATAACCAGGTCTGAGCATTTGTTGTTTTTTGTCCTAATTTTTAGGAATCACCTTGTTGTCATTAAACAATAAATTTGTCTATTGATGTTGTTAGTGTGTGTTGGTGTTATATGGATGTAAAGTGGAATTTATTGTTTGCTTTTTTTGCTTAAGACTTTCATATATCAGGACCTTTTCATATAATATAAATAAAAAACAGAAGCTGGCATAAGTAAAGTCTTATGTAGTTTTTCTCATTTTGTCACATTAACTGTTGTAAAACAATGTTCAAACAATTGTGGTGGCTGCATTATGCTGTGAGGATGTGTGTTTTTTTGTTTGTGTTGTTGTTTTTTAGCAGAAAGGGGGAGGTTGGTTAGAGTGGAGAGCAAGAGTGAGGAGATCACTACAGTAAAATCCTAGACAAAAGAAACTGTGAGGGGCTGTAAAAATACCAAGTACTTGAAGTATACAGTTAAAGAATCAAAAGGTCATCTAAATTCATCTAGAAAGCAACTGAACATGATGTAGATGTGACCGATTTCTGGGATGGTATTTGGGAGAAATGAATAAATGATGAGAGACTTTTCTGTTAAGATTTAGCACTCTGATCTCCTCTGTCATCCCTTTGGACAGTTTTTTAACTTGATAAATTGATATTTAGCTTTCAGACAGCAGCAAAGAGGAAGGACCAAATATCTACAGGAGATGTTTTCCAAGGGTCATAGTCAGTGGAAGAAAGAAATGTGAAAAGGAGGGTAGGCAGGGTTGCAAAATAATGAGAATTTGGGGGGGGGGGGGGGGGGGCCAACATGAGGAGCCTTGAAGAACTAGTTACAACCCTAGTTATAACATTAATAAAACAAACTGATATATTTTGTCTGAATCTATCTGAGAGACAAAAAGGAGAGCTTGACTGTCAATGTTTTTTTCTGTTTTTTACACATTCAAAACTGAAACGTGTGGAATACATCTCTATTAGCTTCTGACTAAATACTTTAAATAAACTGTGTTCAGTTTTTTGAGATTGTGAGAATTAATTTTGAGGTCTTACTAAAGGCTTTAAATTTTATTTAGGTCTGCACTTTGGTTTGGCAATTTATGCATGCTAATAGTAAAACATATCTGCTTGGATCCAAGCGATTTCTTTAAAACTTCAGATATATATTTATATTTGTCTTCCAGCTGAAAGGTGAAACTTCTCTCAGTTTATACTCTTTGCCTGCTTCTAACAAGTTTTCTTGCAGGACAGTGCTGTAATTACCTTTACGCATATTCCCTCAGCTCTAACCAGATTCCCTGTCCCGCTGAAGATCTCCATTCCCACAGTATGATGCTGCTGCTGCCATGTATCACCATAGAGATGGTGGATTCAGTTTGATTTACAGTAGGCATTGTTGTCATAGCTTTGCATGGTTTTCTTTAAAAAATATTAAATATTTTATGCTAGTCTACCGCATGGAATCCCACAATACTTTACAGTTGTAATGTGAAAATCTGACAGGTTTGGAGTGTATGAAAACGTTTATGAAATGCTGTATATGTGCAGTGAGCTGAAACATTTAAAATGTATTGAGTTAGTATTTTTATCTACATTTAGCTGGTTGTATCATCAGTTTCAATAGTTCTGCTCCAAGTAAAACTAACAGTTAAACTCAAAATCATAAACACATTAATTCATTTAGAATGCATAAATGAATGAATGAATGCATACATGAGTTAATGAATAAATGAATGAATGACAATCCATGCAAAATTCTATTTATATATCTATTTTTCACAGCAATCAAATTAATACAATGAATGAACCAAACCAACAGTGTCACCAACATCAAACATGAATACATGTATATGAAGTCTTATTGTGTTTTTCACAAAAATAAACTGTAATATTGCACTTGAGATCTAGGTAAAGTTCATTTACAAAGCACATTTTCAGTAACCTGAAGTTGGATCAAAGTGCAGTACATACAGAAGTATTACATGACCCAAAAAAAAAATCATAACAGAAAGATTAAGTACAAAAAATATAACAGTAGCCAGCTGGAGGTGGCGCTACACAACCAGACTACCACCAAAATCAGCAGGGTTCTTGTGTTGGAAGGTTTCTTGTTTAAACTGCAGTGTAAAACCCCTCGAACAACATGTAGGTGTGGGGATAAAAAATGTCCTTTTTCATGAAAATAATTTTTATTTAATATGGTGATGTAAAAATGTATGAACAAGTACAAGTTAAACAGATAAATACACCTTTATAAAAAAAAAAGTTTATTCAACTGCATATTCAGAAAACAAATAGCTGTTTGTAAAAAAGCAACCTTTCCTCTATTATATGTTCCTATCCTTTTTGCAACAGATTCTTTATCCACTTAAGTCAAGTTAAGTTGAACTGTTTTGTCATGGACACCAAAAGTTCACTTTATTGCTTATTTTAGGTACTGAGTTTTTTTCAGCAGTATTTCAGACAGATGCCTTCACACCTGACTCTTAAATAAAATATCTAATTTTTGAATCAATGACCACAATTTGCCCAAAGCATGATTCTTCCCCCAAATTTTTTTATCAACCTACAGGTTTTTTTTTTTTGCTCTTATATAATTTATTTAATTCCTGCTTTGTAAAACGGAGAGATACTTAACTACTTACTACTACTACTACTACTTAAAAAGAATGTTTGCTTTTATAGAGGTGCTCACACTTCATATAGCAATAAATTAATCCCAGTTCTTTTAACTAGAAGCAGCTGCCTTACGTATTTTTCTATGTGTTAAAAGGTTAAATGTCAGCTATTAAATATTGTCTTCAATAATATTTAAGCTAATTTAAGATATGCAGAAAATGTTACCTCCTTCGTGCTGCATTCAGAAAAACAAATTATTTTTTGATCATAGAAATGAAAGATTACCCAAATCTGTGAGGACATGAACCCAGTCCTATTCCTAAACCATGCATTTTTTTAATGCTATGATTCCAGAGGAGATTATTTTTCACACTGAAGTGAAGGAAACATTTGTCCTGTTAATAACAATAGGCTTCTTTACATCCTGCAGCGTTGCATTGTTGAAGGGGACAAACAGTTAGTGGTGCAGATTTGAGGTGAATGGCTGTGAAAATTATGAGTTACCCCCCCAAAAAAAATCACATGATTTAAGATAAGAGAGTTATGTTCAATCCAAAGTATAATAGGAAACAGGGGGAAAAAAGGTTGATCTTGATTTAATATTTGATTCTGGACTGGGATCAGTTCCTTTTGACTCGTGACTAAACTTGTGACTTCATTTGATTTAATTCTGATGATTTAGGTCGTGAATTTGTTTGATCGTTAGATAGTTAGCTTTTCCTGTTCTCATCTGCATTGGTTAAGTCTGCCTTTGCTTTCCGCTTGGATATTTGTTTTATTTGATCTATGGGGTACTTCAATCCCCCCTGATTAGTTCTCTGATTTAAAATTGCTAATGCGCATTACTTGTCTTATTTTCACAAACTGGACTAAAGTAAATATTTAAAAAACACACATTTCTTATTTCTTCATAGTATTTTGAGAGAAACATTTAAAGATCAAGGACATAATAACAAGTTCCTCAATGTCAGATAAGAATGTTCCTCTTGAGGCCTTATCTCTTTAAATGAACCACTTTCCATCCTATAACTAATCTGCTCTTATTCTAGACTTTTGTATTTCTTTGCATTGTACTTTGTAAGTTAAACATATACAGTACTTATTACAAGCTTCAAGTAGAGCATACCTTCAGACATCTATACTGTACGTGATTAATTCAGACTAGTAATCAGAAAGGTTGAAAATAGTTAACCCTAGAGGAGCTGCAGCGATCCACAGCTCAGACGGGAGAATCCCTCTGAAACCCTGGTTTTTATGGAGCAGACATGTGTAAGAAGGTAGTCTTCTCAGATTAGGCCAAAATTAGACCAAAATGATGAGACTGCATGTAAACCTTTATGTATGAAGGAAAACTAAAACTGCACATTATCATGCTAACACTCACACTGAAGCATGCTAGTGGCAGTGTCAGGCTGTGGGGATGCTGTACTGTACTTGAGCGTATTAAAGAAATCAAGGCCTGGTCTGCCCTGAACGTTTACATTTTAAAGAAAACAAAACTGAAGTGTTGTTATTCGGGCCTGGCGAGCACTTTAAATTCAATCCTCCAATTGATTCCCTTAGCCAGTATGTGGCTCCCCAAACTACTAATCTGGGGTTAATCTGGATTCCCGCTTTAAAGTCGATGCTGATGTTAACTCAATTGTCAAGGTTAGTTTTTTTTTTCATCTAAGACAACAGGCGAAGGCTACATCTCGTCTTTCTTCACATGATTTTGAGATTATAATTAATGCCTTTGTCACAACTCGCCTTAACTATTGTAATGCTAAATAAATATTGGCATCATTCAGAAGTCGCTCTCTTGACAGCAAATGGTGGAGAATGGTGCGGTCCAACTTTTAACTGGGTCCCACAAAGGGGAGCATATTACCCTAGTGTTGGCATCTCCTTACAGGATCCCAATCTATTTTGGTGGTGCTGAAGCTTTATTTAAACAAACTGTAAAAGTGTAAAAAAAAACACAGTACTTGCTTGAAATATAATATATAAATAAAAAAATGCAGCAATTTTTTTTTAAATCTTTTTTTTTTTTTGTGGTAATGCATTTTCCCTAGCCATCTTTAAGTGCATATTACACATAGTTGCGTAAGATGAATCTGCAACCAGTGCGCGAGAGCTGCATGTTCAGCAAACCATCAGAAGGCTAGAAACTTTGCTTTTTTTACCAAACACACTACAAGTTGGGATGTTGCTTGCAGACTACTTAAATAGTTAAACCCGTTACATCCTATATTGCAAAATTCTAAGCTTCGTTTTCCTGTATCAAGCCTTTTTTCTTTTTACAAAAAATCTTTCTTTTCTGAATTAACCAGATAAAATTTACATCAAACAAAAACTGTTAATATAGTTTAGAGATGAGGATTTCTCAGCATTGAAATCTCAAACAAAGTAAAAGTGAATTTAATTAAACACACAGGTCATGTTTGAGTTCCTGTTTTTTTAAGAGACACCTAAAGTTGAGGAATGTCTGCTACCTTGGACTGCAGCTGGGTACTCTTGGTTGCTTTAGTTATACAGAACAGAACATCTCGTAAAAGCACTGCATTGGTGTTTATAATTTATTTTCTATGTGGAAACCAACAATTCAGAATAACACACCTTAAAATGAAATATTCATTGGTAAATTGTCACATTTGAAAAAAGTTATATGATACATTTTAATTAGCAGTGAGTCTGCACATGCAAATATTATATACGAACGTGCTACTGACTAGCTAAGTCCATTCTGACTGGATGTCCATCAACATTATATCTCCCATTGTAAAAAAGTATTCATTATACTTTTTAGTTGATTCAGAAAAAAACAGCTCTTTGCATTCTTTCAAGCATTTAGATTGTTTTAGGCATTAGAAGTCCACCAAACTTAAGAAAAATACCATGTTTCAGATATTTCTTATAATAACTAAAAATTGTGTCTGTGGTGGAGAAATTTAGTGTTATGATTTATCTGTAATTTGTAATCAACTGTGACCATGTTTACCTAATGTTGTAGTAATAGTTTGAATGATTGAGTGACGCTTTTACCCAAGTCATGGTCAGAGAGTTTTGATAATGATAGTCCACATCCTGTGTTACCATGGAGATGGCTCTTCGACCGGGCATCCATAAAGGTCTATAAAGTTCACAGCTTTCTAATCAAGAGAAAGGCACCTTCAAGTTTCTGATTTTCACCCTGAGAGTCGTACTTTATCGAGTAGAATAGATAGACCAAATTTGCTAGAAAAAAAATAAGCTTGTTGTTGTAAAATTGAGACAGGTCAGTATTCTGCATTCCACTGAAATGGTTACTGTCCTCCTGTATGATCAATTAAAATCACATTAAAACCTCCAAAACGTTTAAAGGAATCCCTCTCATTTTATTAAGAGTCTAAAATCCGACTACAATATCATAATAACAAATTAAATCCGCCAAAGAGGTTATGTTTTTGCTGTTTTTTATCTGTCATCTCTGATCTAAATGAAGGAATCTAAACTGTACCGAAGTGCTTCACAGAGGTCTATGCTCTCCTAGTTATGCTTTTCTATTTATTTAAGATAATTTCTGTTTCTAGTTTATGATATTTTAATGTGCAGTGAGTGTCCAAACCTTATGTTAGATCCATGTAGGAATATTAAAGCCTACGTGCTACTGAATAGCTTTGTTCATACTGACTGAATGTCCATTAACATTACATCTCCTGTTATGAACGTGTGTTAACATTTCTTGCCTGGCCAGGAAGCTCTCTGGGTGCTCAGCACCCCTAAACATCAGATCCTGGAATCGCCCCTACTCCCAATCCATTTTAGAATCGCTTTTGAAATTATTTTATTTATATTTAAATGTCTGCCTTGCTCCACTGTATCTGTCTGACCTTCTGAGGCTCTATGCTCTGTCATATTCTTTGAGATCTGAAGATCAGTTATTGCTATGTATTCCTGAAACGAATAGGAAGACAAGAGTGGGTTGTGCCTTTTTCGTTGTCGCCTCAAGGCCTTGGAACGCTTTGCCCCTCCAGATTAGGTTTTGGTTTTAAAAACCTTTCTGAAGATTTTTTTCTTTTTTCTGGCTTTTAATTATGGTTGATGCGTTGGGATTTCACTTCCATTTCTTGTATTTTATTTTATTCTATTTTAATTATATTTCTAATATTATTGTGATTTTTTTGTTTTGTTTGTAGAGCACTTTGGTACACTGTGTTGTGTTAAAGTGCTATATAAATAAACCTGAAATGGATTGGATTAGGGCTGCATGGTGGCGCAGTGGTTAGCACTGTTGCCTGTGGCCCAGGGTCATGTTCTGCATGTTCTCCCCGTGCATGCGTGGATTCCCTCCAGGTATTCCGGCTTCTTCCCTCAGTCCAAAAACATGACTGTCAGGTTAATTGGTCTCTCTAAATTGTCCTTAGGTGTGAGTGTGTGCGTGCATGGTTGTTTGTACTGTCTGTCTTCATGTTTCCTTCTGATGGACTGGCGACCTGTTCAGGGTGTACCCCTCCTCTCCCCCGTTGACAGCTGGAGATAGGCACCAGCTACCCCTTGAGGATGAAGCGGTTTAGAAAATGAGGAGAAGGAAATCAGGGGAAACCACAGAACACTGCATAAACGGGGCACGTGTAAAGGCCGGGCATATGTACTACATCGTTTTCAACGAGATCTGATCACTCGCCCTGTCACATAAACGCAGTGTCATTTTCAAACGCGTATTCAAACAAAAGCGGCAATGTTGTTGTATAAACAGCCCCTTAGAAAAATGATCACATTCATGCCCCATCCCCCCCAACTCAACCCCTATTTTCAGACACACTGAAGAGCAACATTAATAGGTCATTGGGCTGAGTGCAGCTGAGCCAAGTTGGGTAAAGAAACACCATCAAAGGAGCCATGTGCACCAAGGCATTGATACAGGCCGTCAAGAAGAAGCAAGACTGAGAACCGCACCCGCACCTCCACCCAAGCACTACCTAAGAGGAAATACTGGAAGGAAGATTAAAATATCAGGCTAATATATAAAAATAACAGTGGATAAACAGGATAAGACTAAGTAGTGAGACCCTGATAAAATATATGCAAGTATAACATGCAGAGCAATTACACAGACATATATAATAAATAATAATCAGTTTAAAGCTAGGCTAAAAAGGTGAGTCTTGAGCCTGCTCTTAAGAACATGAACATTCTCTGCGGCCCTGAGGTCATCCGGCAGCCTGTTCCAGAGGTGAGGGCTGAAGTACTGGAAAGATGCTTCGCTGTGAGTGTATCCAGACACCTAAAAACCATTAAAAGAACCGTAAAAAATTATCCTAAAACATACGGGGAGCCAAAGCAATGAATTTAAGATAGGTGTTATGTGCTTCCGCCTCTTGGTCTTCGTCAGGACACCTGCTGCGGAATTTTGTAGTAGAAGTAAACCTGAGATACTCTTCTCAGGAACACCAGAAATCCAGGCGTACCTGCAGCAAGTTAAAGGTAAATGGAAGCTTTAATAATCATACAAAGGTTAAAAATAATTGTATATGTATAGGTACCTATCTCCAGCAGCGATTTTGGGGGACATTGTTCAGCTGATGTTATTTTAGATAGGCTGTAGTTCAGATATACCGAAGAAGGTAGCTGATGCCAAATTACTACTGGAAACGAAGGAGGACATATATCTTTCAGCAGAACAATGTCCCTAAACATGAAGTCTGAGTTATGGCTTTAAAAATAAAATGTATGACATGACTTGAGAATTTATATTCATAGAATTTTCCATGCCTGAACTTCAGCCATTTCAAAGAAATTATGGGCATAATATGTCAAAAACTATTAGTCTCATGTTACAAAGCAGGTAACATGAAACTAAAGGTTTGCAGCTGTAACTACAGGGAAAAGTGTTGACTCATTGGGGATGAACACAAAAGCAAAAAAAGGATTTGAGAGTTTTGCTTGTAAGAAAAAAAAACTACTTTGTGTTGTTTTAACACAAATTCTATATAATTATATAGAAATTTGTGATAGTAGTAAGCCGATGTATAACAATGTAAATCTTTTGCAAGATACTGTATAAACAGATTTCTTGTCTTTAGAAGTCCATGTTTGTGGAAAATGAGCTCATCAAGGATAACAAGGTGAAAAATATGGGAAGCTCAATTTCCGTTTGTTTAACTGGATGACAAGTTTTTGAGGTCAGTATCTCTCTTCTGCTTACAGACATTCAATCTCCTTACACGATCTATAAACCTATCCCTACATGTCATGCTAAGTCTGTACATTATGTATTCTTCCACATCTATCATTGCAGCTTCTTTTTTGGTGTTGCTGATGCATTACTTTCCCAGTCCCCTGATGTAGCGCAGTGCTTTAAAGGGGTACAGGACATTGTGGGCCGTTAGTTGGAATGGGGCTAAAAGCTATATAACTCTCTAAGACAATCCCCCCCACCCTACTTTCTTACAGTGACTCAGTGCATGAAATGCAGAGGCATGAAGTCAGTAAAAAATTCCCCTGCCTTCCTCAGAGCTCAGAGTGTGTGGGAAAGAGAAAACGTTATTCTATATTTCACCTCCAGGTGTCTGTGTGGTGCATTTAGTTGGATGTTAGGAGCTGAGTCATTTACAGCTGGCTGGTACATGAGTTATCTATAAGTAAAAAAAAATTGGTAGGTCGGAGAAGCTTTTACTAATGTGTCAGCTCCTTCAATATGCTAATCTCAGGCAGCGTAAATCTTCAACTTGATAAAGCAGATATGTATTAAATACATTTAAAAATGCACAGCTTTTAAGATATATGAATGACACTGTACATGGCCTACAATGGTCTTCTTAAATGAGCAATTTGTCAAAACTGAAGGTGTTAACATTAAAATCTGGGGGTGGTTATGGCAGCGTAGGAAGGAAGTGGTTAATTTACAGTAATCTAACCTAAAACTTTCAGAGGGCACATGGCATTCCCATTTCAGCAGAAGTAACAATGCTGAGTCAAATCACCTATTCCTTTTACCCATCAATGCACCATAAATAATGGCAACCTATTAAAGCTGAAGCTCTTTATGAGGAGAATAATACATGAATCATCTGTAGCCTGGCTCAGCACAGCCCTCCCAACGATCTGATACTCTAAGAGCACCCAGAGGGACTCCCATGAGAGAAAGGAGGGATTTTACCCCTCTTTCTTCTGTTCAAGCTGTCTTTTGACCTCAAAAATAACTTTTTTCCCCAGAAGGAAGACTGGGCCTTAAGTAATCTGAATTCTAAAAGACAAACACATTGTCAAAGATGAGAGATGTTAGGGTAAAACTCAAATCTTTCTCTGAACATTTTCTTGTTCAAAAGTATAAATATAATAATGTGCAGTCTCATTGGCAAAACTGGTTTTAGATATGAGTGATGTGGTTAAACGCCCAGGGTCTCATTCTTTCAGAGAGGTAATACCAGCAATTAAAAAAGCGTTATATCGCCACAAATATTTCCATTTTCTTTTTGTCCAGTTAATGGTGACTGGATTTTGTGAAAATATGGTCATACAATACTAATGACACCAAGTTTAAACAAATATACAATTTCAGTAGGTCTACAGTGGAACATTTATTTATTTAGCATCTAGTGCCCAAAAGCTGTATTGACTAATAATTACATCGGCTGTTGAGCAACGTTCTGATGAAATGATCTGGGGCTGATATTTTGCTGACCAATCACAGATGTGTGCTCTCTTTTGCTTTTGATGGAAGGTTAAAAAAATTGGGCTCTACTCCATGCATCCTTCCATGAGATGACAGATAACCCTTGTGTCGACTGATAATGGCATTGCATGTCTCCGCAGCTACTGAGACGGAAAAGCATAAATGGAAAACGTCGCTGTCAATACGTGTGCATGTGGGTGAAAACTTTCTGACGGAGATGTATAAATTGGGCTTTACCCGTGGCAGCATTGATGCAAGAACCGCCACTGGTCATGGGACCTTGGTAAGCATGGGAGCTATACAAAAAACACCCACTCAAAGCAATTAAAACATAAACATGGCCACTGCATGCTCTGAGCACACAGTCTGTGCTTTTTGAGGCCCCTGAGACAGTAGAGCGATAAGATTAGAAGAAGTATGTGGGCGTGAAATAGTTGTGGTATGGGACTTTCTGGATTCGCATAGTCCACAGTGACTACAGGCCATAATTTTTATTAGAGTTTAAGATGATAGTAATTCACAGATACCCAATGGCACCTACATACAGTGCTTGAAAAATAGTTATACCACCTAAACCTTACAAACTTTTTTTTACAAGTCACTCTTTCCTTTATTTCATCAGGATTATATGTGACATAACAAGAAGAAATACTACATGCTTGTGAACCAGAATGAAAATGATAGAGGTTTTACAAGTAGGAATATATATCTGGTAATGGTGTGTGCCACAGTGGTTACTCCTGTATAAAGAGACTATAAGTGTGAGGCTTGATTCCCAACCTTGGGAGCTTTACTGCTGGTTATCTACCCCTACTCTCTGCCCATTTCCTTTCTAAAAAAAAGACCACAGTACTATGAAATAAAAAAATTACAATGCTCAAAATTGTGGTGTGCATCTGTGATTATCTCACCAGTTTGTAAAATAAACTTTTGTAATTACAACTGCAGGCCCTTAGGGGTATGTGATACCAGTTTTGCCCATCTAGAGGCTGCAATTTTGGCCTATTTACCAATATGTATATTTCAATCTTGCTAAAGCTTCAGGTCTGAACATTGACTGGTCCATTTCAACACATGAGTATGCTTTGATCTAAAAAAGAGGTGTCCAGATCAAGGGACAGTTTTAGTTGTGTCTCTGCTCCAACACAGCTGATTCAAATGTTCCAACTACCTTCTCAGCATGCCAAAGTTCTGCAGAGGCCTGCTAACAAGGCCTTATTTGATTCTGATGTCATGAACAAGGGAAATAAGTAAAACATTTAGCATACCAGCCCTTGAGGACCAACTTTGGGCACCCCTGACCTATACCATACCTTTGGCCACCAACTACTGTATGTGTTTAGGGTCATGGTCCTACTGGAAGGTGAACCTCCACCTAAGTCTAAAGTCTCTTGGAGTCTCTTCCAGGTTTTCTCTATTGCCCTTGGATTTGCTGCCTCCAGGTTCCACCCACTCTGACAAACGTTCCTGTACCCAGAAATCAGCCTCACACCATAATGTTGCCACCATCATTGCACGGGTAGGGCGATGTACTGTTGGTTTTCCCTGTGTGAACTGCCAGTTCACGGAGCTTGTTTTTCAGACCTCTCAAAGGACTGCTTTATGTCCGACTGTGTGAGCTCCAAACGAGCTCTAGAGATGTGTGACACTGAACGGCCCAAGATTTTTGCGGGTCAAACTGCTATTGGGATTAATTTTCCATGAACTGGATGCAATTCCCCCACATCCTTTGGCACCGACCTCAACTCATTCTGATTGGTCTGTGACCAGTGATGACGACAGCGTGTGCACCACCCTCAGTGCATTCTCATAGGTCTGTGACCACTGATGAATAAAGAATTTGCACCGCCCTCAGCATATTCTCATTGGTTTTTGGTTAGTTAGGATAGGCAGAGCTCATAAAGGGACTGAGCTCAAAGGAAGCCATTGTATTTCAAAGCTAACTGGGCTAATGGAGACATCCAAGGGCTAAGCAACCATGTAGTTTGCGTGTGCCTTGGGCCGGTTCTGACCAGTAGGATAAACTTAGTTTATTTTCTGGTTAGGGCTTCTTTAGGAAGTCTTGAAACACAGTTTATAATTGTTTAATTAATTGATTTTGTAAAAGGTTAAACCACTGTTTGCTCATTGTTCATTGTACGTTTTTTGCTATTTGAATTTAAAATTCAGAAGCAACCAACAGCAGTGACATTATCCATGTAAATGCAGGCA
This sequence comes from Apricaphanius iberus, assembly GCA_028564705.1. Lineage (NCBI taxonomy): Eukaryota > Metazoa > Chordata > Actinopteri > Cyprinodontiformes > Aphaniidae > Apricaphanius > Apricaphanius iberus. The sequence continues at coordinate 423,428 of JAPXFQ010000899.1, forward strand.
AATGTGAATGATGTCACACAAGATTTTTCTCATTTCAATCACTTTTATTTATATAGCGCCAATTCACAACAAATGTCATCTCAAGGCACTTTACAACAAAAGTAATTTCAATACGATTATACAAACATTCCAATCAGTTAAGTTTTCTATGTAAGGAATCCCAGTGGATTGTGTTGAGTCATCGACTTGAGGTTGTGTGATCATGCAGACTCCAACCACAGCAATTCCTCAGCAATCCCTCATACTTAGCAAGCATGAAGTGACAGTGGAGAGGAAACACTCCCCTTTAACAGGAAGAAACCTTCGGCAGAACCTGGCTCAGTACAAGCGGTCATCTGCCACGACCCCCCTCCAGCAGGGGGCATTATAGTTGAGCAGGGTGCCAGACTGGGTGGAGCTTCTATGGGGAGAAAAACACTGAGAGAAAATCGTGTTAACAATCGCAATAACAACAGAAAAAATATGTCTGGTGAGAAGTAGAAGAGAAAAGTAGAAGAGTGAAGAAAAGTGGTCAGTCTGTCCTCCAACAGTCTAAGCCTATAGCAGTGTAACTACAAAAATAGCTCAGGATAACCTAAGCCACTCTAACTATAAGCTTTATCAAAGGACGGTTTTAAGCCTAGTCCTAAAAACAGACAGAGTGTCTGCCTCATGGACTAAAACTGGGAGCTGGTTCCACAGGAGAGGAACCTGGTAATTAAAAGATCGGCCTCCCATTCTACTTTTAGAAATCCTAGGAACTATCAGTAGACCTGCATTCTGAGAACAAAGTGCTCTGTTAGGAACATATGGAACAATCAGATCTCTGATGTACAATGGAGCTTGATTATTAAGGGCTTTATACGTAAGGAGAAGGATCTTAAACTTTATTCTGGATTTAACAGGGAGCCAATGGAGAGAAGCCAAAACAGGAGAAATGTGATCTTTCGTTTTAATATTCATCAGAACTGTTGATGCAGCATTTTGGATCAAATGAAGGCTTTTAATTGCATTTTGTGGACTTCCTGATAATAAGGATTTACAGTAGTCCAGCCTTGAAGTAACAAATGCATGGACTAGTTTCTCTGCATCACTCCTGGACAGGATATTTTTAATTTTAGCAATATTCCGGAGGTGAAAGAAAGAAATGTTAGAAACCTGTTTAATATGGGATTTGAATGTTATGTCTTGGTCAAAAGTTACACTGAAGTTCTTTACATTATTACCAGAGGCCAAATTAATGCCATCCAGATGACGTGATTGACTTAGCAGTTTCCTTTCTAAAGCTTCTGGTCCAAAGACAACAACTTCTGTCTTGTCTGAATTTAAAAGCAGAAAATTCAGAGTCATCCAGGTTTTTATGTCTTCGAGACATGCTTGTAATCTACCTAATTGATTGGTTTCATCAGGTTTTATGGAAAAATATAATTGTGTATCATCAGCATAACTGTGGAAATTCATACCATGTTGTCTAATTATTTTACCAATTGGAAGCTATATAGTAAAGAGTATCGGTCCAAGCACAAAACCCTGTGGCACTCCACAAGTAACCCTTGAGAGTGAAGAATATTTATATTTAACATGAACAAACTTGAATCTATTGGACAGATATTATTTAAACTAGGGTAGTGCTGTTCCCTTGATCCCTACAACATGTTCAAGCCTTTCTAAGATAATTTTATGATCGACTGTGTCAAAAGCAGCACTGAGATCTAACAAGACCAAAACAGTCACAAATCCATTATCTGAGGCCATTAGAGTATCATTAGTAACTTTCACCAGTGCTGTTTCAGTGCTATTATGAGCACTAAAACCTGACTGAAACTTATCAAACAGATTGTTACTGTTTAGATGCTCACATACTTTTCTCTCACATCTTGCAAGTAAAGAAAGAGGTTGAAGTTTGAGTCAGAGTTCTGTAACCTTGAGGTTTTGACTTCTGTGCTGCGGCACACAGAGTGAAACCCAGAACCTCCAGTGGGTATATTAGAAATCCACAGTCCCAACAAAGACCTCTTTGTTTCATAATTGATGCAAACATGATAACCGTGACACTGACTGCTGGGTGAGTCATACATCAGCGTCTATGACAAGTAAAGATGAACGCTGCCATTCATCTGTGCATAGAGTTAATGGACCCCATAAGACTGCATTACTGAGCATAACAAAAGGAGCTGTTGTGCCAGACTGATAAAAGCATACAGTACAGAAAATTTATGACAATGATGGAGAATAGTCAGCATGTTATGGCATTAATTGCTGGCCACACACGAGGAACTGCTACATATTATATAGGTTAATGCAACAAGAGCACAGTTGCAATGATAGAAGCTGCGATGATAGATTTAGGTATATACATTATTCAATTTTATATCTGCATGGAGTATTATTGCATTTTTTCTGCCTCCTGTTATGAGCAGGGCCAGCAGTACAATTTTATACCAATTGAATACCAACTGAATACCAAAGGTTTTCAGTTTTGCTACATCAAAAATACAATTATTTGTATTTTATTGAAATTTGATGCGATAGACCAACAAAAAGTAATGCAAAGAGCTATCAATGTATGTAGAAAGAAAAGCCTGAAAGTGCAGATTGCATTGGTATTCAGCCCCTTGTACTCTTTTAAGTACCCTTTAAAAGAAAAATTAAATACCTTCAGAAGTCCTCTAATGAGAAAATAGACTTCAACTGTGAATAATCTAATATTACTTCGAATCCATCTATTCCGTGAAGGCCTTCAAAGTGTGTTGGAGAACAGTGGTGAGCAGTGTCATTCATTACTTTTCTTTATATTATCCAAAAATAGAAACAGGATGTTACTAATGCAAACATTTCAAAACATGGTTGTCCAACTAAACTAAGAGGCAACCAAAGCCATGTTTCAACTGAGGGGAAACGGTGCAGCTTGGTTTGGTCTGGTCTGTTATTTTATGATTCAGCATATTCAGGAGAGAGTTTCCACCACCAGCAGGACTCTCACTGGTTGGGCGGGGCCCTACTTTGCCATCATACTAGTTGCAACAAGAATTGATGCAAGAAAACGTAACACAAGTCAAGATAGCTTGGTTTTTCTTTCTTTCTTTATGCAAACCTTACTGCAGTGTTTATTAGCAGGCTCCGTGTGGCGAAGAGAAACATTCAATGTACACTTAGATGAGATGAAACTACAGAAATGGTGTTTATGTCTAGTGCTTGTAGTAAGCAGTGATTTTTTCCCCAATCAAAGGACTTTGTTGTGTTATGCCAGTAGCTCCACACTGACAGTACCAGACTATTGTCCTATGGACCTCCAACGGAAAGGGGGGTCATTAATGGACCAGTACGAGTCTGCTGTATGGGTCGCTTTTGAAATTGGAAACAGAAAATAAGGCGGCTCAAGAGGCCCATGGTAACTCTGGAGGGGCTGCAGGGACCCACAGCTCAGGTCAGGGAATCTGTCAACAGGTCAAGTATCGGCCCATCTCTACTGGAAACTGACATTTCAGGATGAGAGGCAAGTTGAGAGCACATCTTATTATTTTATGGGAGACACAAAAAAACATGTAGAAGAATGATCTCCAGTTAGACCAAACTCAAACTTCCTAGTTTACACAGAACTATCAATGTGCGAAAGCTTAAAGTAAAGATTACCATAAACTAGGGATTCACCAATACCGATACTGGTATCAGGTATCGGCCCCGATACCGTCTAATGTACTAGTATCGGTATTGGCTAAAGTTAACCAATACCAATAAACTGATACTTAAAATGTATAAACTCTGCAATAATTTGACAGAACATTTTTATTTTTTATTTGAAATTTTTGTTTTGAGGTAATTTTTATTATTTTTACCTAATTCACCATTATCTGTTGTAACAAGCAGATAAGAAAATAAAACCTGCCTTCCAATTTATTGCACTTTTTTTGTGTGGTTGAAGTAACGGCATTGGTACTCGGTATCGGTAAGTACTCTGATCCTAGTATCGGTATGGTATCGGTTTTAGAAAAAGTGGTATCGTTGCATCCCTACCATAAACACACCCTACCAACATTTAAACATGGTAGTGGCAGCATCATACTGTGGGGATCTTTTTCTTGAGCAGATATATGGAAGTTGAACATTGATGGAAACAAAAACAGGACAATCCTTGAAGTAAACCTGTTAGATGACACTGAAGACTTGACACTGTGGCAGAGGTTCCCCATTCAACAGGATGAAACTAAACAAAGAGCCAAACTTACATTTGGAATGATAAAAAAGCATACTAATGGGCTAGGGTCAAAGTCCAGACCTAAATCCAATTGACAACATGTGACAAAGCTTTAAAATTAAAGTTCACAGATGTCATTTGTCCAATATGAATAAGCTTGAGGTAGCTTGCAAAGGGAGGTCATATAATGCTGGTAGGTGTACTCCAAAACACGGCTAAACATAGTTGAATCAAGATGGCTAAATTCAAACGCACAGCTCACTTTTCAGACTGTCTTTCTAGAAAATCTTGAAAACCAGGTACTCTTTAACTTCGGCTTAACAATCATTAGAATTTTTGTGCCGATCTGTCACATAAAACTTCCCCAGAATACACAAAAACATTGTTTAACAAAACATAAAAAATTCAAAGGCATGCAAGCATACTTTTTCAAGTGATTGTACATTATTGACTTTAATATTTTGTTTTTCACGAGATACGTTAGTTTCCAGTTTGTTGAATTCCGTTCCCAATGGTTCCTCCTTGATATGTCAGCAAAACAGAGCAGAAAAGACTGAGAAAGGGAGGATTTATTTAATGAGTATTACTAAGATTTAAATAATACTTTGTGATGGGATTTAGATGACTATGAAAAGACTTCAGGAGGCCAAATAGTAAGAAAACGAGATGGAGAGGAACAGAGAGAACAGAATGTGCTTCTTTGTTGTTTTATTTCCACTATGAACCTTTTAAATTAATACTGAAATACTTTGTTTATACTTTTGTTTTACCTCTTGATGACTGAAGCTTTTGTTGTTCTATTTTTCAAAATGTTTCTTTTAAGTTGGATTTAAGTGAGTTAGAAATCACAACACCCACATTTTTTTCCTTTATGCTGCGAGTCCTGCCACTTTATTCTGCTTCCCAGACCCTGCAGGCAGAACGCTGTGATTAAAAGCAGTTATTTCTGTTATTGTCAGTAAAAGGCAATGAGGTATAACAACTGCTGGTAAAGTCATCAAGAACGGGCCTAAAGGGAAGGGAGGCAGCGGTGAACTCTCAGAGTCACTGTCCGCAGAATATTGATTGTTTATTTGATTACAAGCTCACCCTGAGATCGGGTTTCCCTAATCCAGGCAGACTAGAGAAAGAAATGTGATGCCCTGCTTGTGCTGAAGCTGATGTCATAATGCTCGCAAATTAGATTATGTGTTTGCTGCATTAGGCTTTGTTTAGGTTGATCACAAACAGTAACATAAACAGATAGGACAGAGTGAAATGCAGGAATTTAGACCTTAATAATGACTTTACAGAAGTTCATTTTATCATTGTAGTGCTGCTTTGTGAAAGTCAAAGATTGTAGATTTGTCTTGTTCTCATGTATAATGAACCCTAGTAGACCCAGAACAGTCCAGCTCCTCACATTATATTCAACTCAAGCTAGTTCATGTAATGAAATGCAGCCAAGGTTTTGCAGCCACAAAATGACTATCACTGCACCATTACGGTGCAAAAAAACTTCAGACTGTAGTAATTAATCCGTTTGTATTCAGCAGAGCCATGTTAATAACTGTCTGTGATTCTTGGAGGATATCCAAGAGAACATCTCTGGCATGAAATAAACATGCTCAAGGGTACCGCTATTCAAACCAGAGAGATAGCTTTATAGTTCTGTCCTTTAGTGCCTCAGACACATGGTTCTCTTGGGTGATGCTGAGCTAATGTGAATCAAGCTTCTGCTCTAATGAGGGTCCATTACAAACCCACAATGCAAGAACTATTCATTTTTTATGAGACGAGGAGAGCTATTGGCGCCTTTGATCCAAGGCATTTGCTATCACTGGTTAGATGTGGCCCTCAGAAAAGGTCCCCAGATCCTTTGGAACTTTTTATTTGAATTGTGTAGGGAGTATCGGATCTTTTCGAGGTTGAGACATGACATGATGTCTCTTAGCCAGTGATCATGAGTGGGTGGGGCAGCATCCTTCCATCTCATTAATACTGCACGCCTGGCCAAAAGGGAAGCAAAAGATATTAAATGGCGGCTGGTAGGAGGGAGCAACCCGTCTACTCGTTTTTTATATAATTCTGGATTCTTATCCTGAGTATATCTCCAATCTATTTCTTTAATTTGGGTTAATAATTATGTCCGCTCTTTGTTAGCCCTTTTTTTCATATTGGCAGTGTAGGAAATAACTTGTCCCCTATGAAAAGCCTTAAGGGCATCCCAGACAATTGGACTAGTAACATCAGATGTCATATTTCTTTGAAAAAATAAGGACATTTGTTCTTCCATAAATGTAACAAAATCATTATCTGAGAGTAGTGTGGAATTAAAACGTCAATGCCTTTTCATTTGAGGGAGACCTGGAAGGGACAAAGATAGTAACACTGGTGCATGATCTGGTATAACTATGATCTGATAGACACAAGAGTTTACCGATGGCAGTAACTGATTACTAATGAGAAAGTAGTCAATTCTAGAAAAAGTGTGATGGACATGGAAAAAAACGAATACTCTTTCTTGTTTGGATGGAGAAAGCGCCATGCGTTGGAGACCCCGTAATTGGAGAGAAACGACGAAATAAGTAAGGCTGACTTACTTATTTTACTTGGGTTTAGTGAGGATCTGTCCAGCTTTGGATCCAGCCAGCAGTTAAAATCCCCACCAAGTATGAGGGAATATGAGCTTAGGTCAGACAACAGAGAGAAGAAACGCTAAAAAAAAACTACGTCATCCACATTGGGAGCATACACATTGGCTAGTGCTACCATTGTCTCATATACAGTAGCTTCCCAGAAACAATAACAAATCGACCATTAGTATCAGATATTACATTGTGGCACTCGAAGGGGATGTTCTGGTTAATGAGAATTGAGACACCTATGGCCTTGGCTTGGAAATTTGAGTGGAAGTGCTGCCCCACCCAGCCCGACACGAGATGAAAGTTGCCCGAACTGCGAATGTGGCTCTCCTTTAAAAATACAATTGGTGATTTCATGTGTTTTATAAGGGAGAACACTCTTCTTCTTTTAACAGGGTGATTAAAACCCTTGACATTCCAGCTTAGAAGATTTAAAGCGCTATCCATTCTTTTTAGCAAAAAAGCATAGATTGGTATGTGAAAGTAGAGCCACGGCTTGGATCAACCACTTTAAAATAAGAACTAACTGTTAATGATGGGTTGCATATTAACAACCTGTAACCAGGGTCGGTATTAACTCCCTGCACAGTACCAGCATAAGGACATCCACCCCCCACCCACTTACCCCCCTCTAAGACGGCTGCCAGAGAACATAGCAGCAAGCTCTTCCCAACATTCATTACTCACCCAAGCTTCTTCCTGCTCTTCTAACCTTGTCTACTGCTCCTTTAACACTACAGAGTGAACACTCCTGAATTGTGCTATATTTAACCCTACACAACTAACTTAAACAAAAAGAAACTAGAAATGAAAAATAGCAGTCGTGTGATAAGCAATATTAATAATGATATATTAACATTAATAATAATTGTTTAGCATATGCTGTATGAACATCACCTAACGTTAATTAGTCCGCTTACAGTCAGTTATCATGTGCGTGGTGTAGTAGGGAGGCTGTCGATGTATCTCCGTGCTTCATCAGCGCACCGTAGCCACTTCTTTTCCCCACCTGTGAGTGTGATGCGGAGGGTAGAGTAGAGACGGCTTGAGGCCTCGGTTGTATAACTCCGACATCACATCCTTGTATTCGGCGCGCTGATTTAAAACTTCGGGGCAGTAGTCTTCCACGACTCGGATCTGCTGGCCTCGGTAGTCAAGCTGGCCCCGCCGTCGGGCTTCACGGATCAGGAGGTTTTTCGTCTGGTAGCGGTGGAAGCGGAGAATGACCGGGCGCGATCTCTGACCTGTGGCTGGTTTGGCTGCTAGGGAGCGGTGAGCTCTGTCAATCTCCGGTGGTGATGTAAGTGTCTCCTTTCCGAAAACTTCGCACAGCAGACCCGAAAAAATTCAGTTGCGCGCCCGCTCTCAGTAGATTCCGGCAGCCCCAAGATGCGCAGGTTTTGTCGTCTGCTACGGCTTTCCAAGTCCAAAAGTCATTAACTTGGTGTTGTTTTCCGTTAGGCTGCAGCAGGTGTCTTCCAGCTCCTTGACACGTTGACTTAGATCCTCTGAAGCTAGCTCTGAAGATGCTAGGCGCTGACCGTGTTCCTCCACTATGGACCGAAATTGGTCGAATTTAGTTTCCAACACGCTAAATGAAACCTTGAAGTCGGCGGCCAGAGCCCCGCGGTGTTGATCGAGAAGCGCAGAGATAGCTTCCATAGTTAAGCTAGCAGCCGCTGGATCATCCTTTTTAGCCGATTTGCCTGGTTTCCGCGTTTGACCCTCCGACATAGTTAAGCACTCTTTGGAGGCGGAAACGAATATAAAACGTATGGGTTGCAAAAGGGAAAGGTAATGTCAGCGGAGTGAGGAAAAAATTGCAAAAAGATGTGAGCACCAGTTAGTTATGTCTTCTCCATGAGGCCTCTCAACCGGAAGTAATTCAGCACATCCAAAGTTTAAAGATATGCAAGTCCTTGCAAAAGCTCTGATGTTTTTACATTTTATCACATATATCTACTGTATCTATCTATCTATCTATCTATCTATCTATCTATCTATCTATCTATCTATCTATCTATCTATCTATCTATCTATCTATCTATCTATCTATCTATATAGGCCATTTTTTCCTATTATAAAACTAGACTTCAATGGATTTTGGGTGGTTATAAAATACCCTACTGCAAAGAAGTACTAAATAATGATGAAGCAGACTCAGAATCACATTTTTTCTTAAGAGTTGGTTCGTCATCATTTTTCCGAAGTAACTCTAACTGGATTGCCTCATATTTTGCTCCCTCCTTCTTATCATAATCTCTTACCTTCAACTTGACCTTCCCTAAACCCTCTGAAAAAAAAGAATTCCCCCTAGTATTATGCTACCACCACCATGTTCACCATGGTGTCTTTGAGGTTATCTGCAGTGCTGGGTTAACCATCCATCATGTTTTTTTGTGTATAGACTAATGATTTCAACTTTGGTCTGCACATTGTTCCATGTGTTTGCTCTGTATCTTATGTTAAGGAAAAGTATTTCAACGTCATTGCTGTTGATTGATTAGGTAATTATTAAGAAAGGGTTCTGGGGAATCTGGCATAGATCATTAGATGTCATTGAGGAGGCCTTTTACCTGCTTCCGTCTCTACATCAAGAAGTGTTTTTATAACCTTGTTGGAAGTCACAACATGCAGCTTGAAGAGGAAAAGGTGGGAGACTTGCCCAAAAAGGGGCTTCTGTATTCGAGTCTGGCTATAATAAAATATTTAAAATGCTGATCCAGACTGAAGACTCATTATATGGAAGATAGATGATAAATCTTCTTTGACATTTAAGAGCCAGCAAGCTGCTAACAGGATTCCTTATGGTTTTCTTTAAACAATGGTTTTATTCTTGTCATAAGGGCCACATTCCCTGAGAGTGCTACGAATAGTTGTCCTCTCAATAGATTCTCACATCTGTGCTGTGGTTCTTCGCAGCTCCCCCAGCTCTCCTTGCCTTGTCTGTTGGTTTAGATGTCTTGATTTGTTAGGATTCAGTGTCTGTGTGCTGGGTTCCTGGGTATGTTTGCTTTTTCTTACCTCTTTCTGCAGTGTGTGATGGGCAGAGGCAGCCACAGGTGCTCCTGATCAGACCTCATCAGTACTGAAGCATACTCTGCACGCTCCCAGCGTGGTACTGAGGTCAACTTGATCCGAGCCTGATCTATTGACTGTTGTTGATTGTTTCAAGTTGAAAGTCTCACCTTGTTATTCTCCTTGTCGCTCTCTCAAGGTTCCTCCGTCGTTGTATACTGGCAAACCAGATCTGTTCTTGATGACAGCTCCTGATTTGTCCGGCAGCTCAGACCCTCACACCCCATACCATCCACGCCAAGCTGTTTGTCTCTGACCTAGCCATCCAGGCTCCCCGCAGATCCGCCAAGCTCCCTCTTTCCTGTAACATGTTTCTCTCGGAGTCCATTCAGGTCAGCCTCCTACCTCTCCTCCTGGAAAAGACTCTCACCATACTCACCTCTGTCGATTCTCCTCGCTGCCGTCTGATTATCCACCATCCAACGATCCATCTACAAGAATGAAAGAAAAGGAAAGATGCCATCAGGATCCCAACCAACCGGCCCCAGCCAATCCGTCAGACTGTCTACTTACTTCCTCCAAGCAACCTCACCTATCACTCCAAGTAAGAGCTCTAAAACTCCATCACATAATCCATCTGAAAAAGAACAAGAATCCCATAATAGCCACCGCAGAAGGCAGAATCATATTATATCATAATGTTAGGATTAATGTTTATAACTAGTTACCACATTGCAAGATATCCCCCATTAGCAAGGAATTTTTGATACGGCCAAAGGATTATTTATACAAAAGAACTTGGCCAAATGATCTCTAACTTGTTCTCTTCCCAGCCCAGTCTGCCTCCTTCAGGTTCCCTGTTGCTGCCACCAGTCAGCCCTTTGCCTCAGATCCCTGTTTGTAAAATAAACATTTTAAAAAGCATCATTGTCTGCCTGAAATTTATGCTTCAAACTAGAGTCAACCTGCAAACATGTCCCGGTTGCTTTGCAGTTGCGACTTAAAGGGACTATACATGAGTATAGCCGTGGCCTTTTTACCTTGGTTGCCTCGATATGCCTGTAAATTCACTTAAATGGCGAGTGTTCGGGTCATAAAAGCAAAATTCGCGAGTGCTTTTCAGGACGGCCAGCATAATGGCATCATGTGCATTCACAGTCAGGTGTAGCGTTTGCTATCTCCATCATAAACAACTGGAGCGAGAGGTAACTGAAGGATGGCTTCAGTAGAGCAGAGAGCAGCTTTAGCAACAGCAAAACTCCAGCTCAAATCCCAACTAAATGTACACAACAGTAACATTTCTCACCTCAGTTGAAGTCATGGCTTTAAATCAGTAAATTGTCCAGGACGGGACTGACTCATCTGCTGTTTCTATGCGTTCAGGAGTTAGCTTTAAAACCTAGTTTATACTTCTCCAACAGCAAGTTTGGACGCAGACATATTGACGAGACGTTTTTCGATTATGGTTCTCTGTTTCTTTAGCCTAGTTTATACTACTCCGTTTTGACGGAGACAGATTGACGCAGCGACATTATGGCATGGTGTGGATATTCCAATATTCCGCTTGTGAAGTAGAAAGCCTGGCAGATTTTGAACAGCTCAATCAGAGACTAAATGCAGGATAATTGCATGGATGGTTTTTTTCAAACTATGTATGCGTGTATATGCACCAGACACATAATAACACCCCAAATCCCAGGAAAAGTGAAGACACTATTTGAGTGTTTGCCATTTGGTTCATGCACCTCACCCAATTTAGCAAAACAATTGTACCTCCTTACAATACTGTTTTTGTCATTCACTAAAAAGACATTTATCTGCATGTAAGATTCTTTTCTTAAACATTTAACACAGACACACACCTACAAAACAAAATTGGCCAAATGGTTAATGTTTTTCACAACCCATTTTGCTAAATATATACTTGCTCTTCAATTCAAATACATCTTTCTCTTCGCATACAAACTTTACCAAAGCACTGGAAATCTGACTGAAAGTTTAATTATGCTGTCAAACAATAATGTTTTCAGTTCACGAAGTACAAGCAGTCAATCAAAGTACACCAGGTTTCAAAATACCGGCAATTATTGGCATTACAAAAACCACATACTTTTTTTAAACCATATTTCTTGGTTGGGGGCTTTAGGTCCAAATCGAATGTTTATATTCTGAATCATTCCAGCAAAAACCTAATATTTTTTTCCCAGTACTGTATACAAGTTTTACTGTATTGCTTAGACCTATCTATCTTTTTATTATCAACCCTTTGCAGAGTTGACGGAGGCTGGTGCCTATTTCCAGCAGTCATCAGGCAAGAGGCAGAGTTCACCCTGTATAGGTCGCCAGTTCACCACAGGGCAACACAGAAGCACGCAGGACAAACAACTGTGGACACACGCACACACATAGCTATAGGGCAATTTACAGAAACCAGTTATGAACCCAGGCATACACAGGGGAGAAACTGCAAACCCCATGCAGAAAGACCCCAGAATGGGTTTTGAACCTATGACCTTATTGCTGCAAGGCACCAGTGGTGCTACCAACTATGCCACTGTGCAGCCCAATTTGCCCTACATAAATCACCAATGTGTCAATTATTGAATTGCTTTAGTATCAGTTTATTTTTTATATTATTGCAGAAGTAGGTGTTTTTTTACACTGCAGGTGAGGTTTAAATATTTTTGTCCTTACTTTTTTATGTTGTGTGTTAATGTTTGCAAGTGAGAAAAAAAAGCAAAGAATATTTTTTTGTGGGGAAGGGTACAGCTTGTCTGTCAAGAAAATATAAGCATTGTAGAAATGTGTTGACTGATTGCATATTGTGTGAAAACCATATGAAATTTGTCAATGGTATGGCCAAAGCAGAAAGAGGCTGTGCACATTGTAATTAGGAGTTTAAAAAAAGTGACACTTCTTTGGACCAATGGGTTAGCGATAGGGATGCAACAATACTATTTTATTCAAACCAATACGATACCAATACTTGGATCTGAGTACTTGCTGATACTGAGTACCAATGCCAGTACTTCTACCAAACACAAAATAAATGGAGTGAATTGGAAGACATGTAATATTTTATTTGCCTGTTATAACAAATGGTGGTGAATTAAATAAGGAATAAAATATTAATAAAAATGACCACAAGACCAAAATTTCAAGTGGAAAAATAAAACTTTTCCTTTGAAATTATTGCAGAATTTCCACATTTTAATTATCGGTTCATGGTATTCCAATACGAGTACATTAAAACGGTAACGGTCCCGATACCAGTATCGGTATCGTTGCATCCCTATATAGCAACTGACAAAACCTGTAAGCCTAACATTTATGCTCTTTAATGGTTGTTATTTCTAATTTTCCTTTGTGTGCATTTGCTGATTATATTTAAAAGATGTTAATATCAGTTGTCCAGATGCCTTGCAGTTGAGCAGCTGCTTTTGTTGTCATATGCAGATGATCAAGGTCTCAGATGACACATGTTCTCAGCTCTGCACCAAACCTGGAGCTTTTTCTCCATAAGGAAAATAGAACTCTGAGGTAGAACTGGATATATCGTCTATAATGGGAGGTAAAGGATAAAATAAATAAATAAACTTAAGTTGTGTGAGAAAAAAACACGAAGTCTAATATAAATCTGTTCGTGTAATAATGATATAAGATTATTCATCACTCCCATCCCTGCTTCCTCCAGACTCTGATGTTTCCTTTCTCGCTCGGTGAGCACCACAGCAGCAGACAGGTTGTCTGAAACGGGGTGGAGGGGTGGGCGGGGGTTGCAGCTGCTGTCCCACTCGGCGCTGCGGAGCCTGTGTGACAGTTCATCATCTGGGCTCGACTGGGAACGTTTAAAAATAAAGGGTCAATCCTGTAACACCTGAGAGGACTCAGCTGCACCGCTGCACGCAGGAGAGACGCGGGGCTGCATGCAGAAATGAAGCCCCGTCTGCTGGGCGGCGGCAGGACAACCCGGAGACTTTTGTCGGCTTGCCTCATCTCAGCTTGCCAAGCTCTACACACAAACAGCTGCGGGGGAGTCAAGTGCGTGGAGGGCCATCAGTGCTGCCTGCTGCCCGTCCCGGGGAACGGCAGCTCTGGCTCCGCGGAGAGCTGCTGCAAGCTCCCCATCCACGTCTTCTTCGACAACGTCGGCTGGTTTACGCGGAAGCTGTCGGGCATCCTGATCCTGCTGCTGCTGTTCGCCATGGGCTACTTCATCCAGAGGATCATCTGCCCTCGGCCCCGCCACCGAAACCAGAACCAAGAGCACGGCGAGGAGCCCTCCCTCTTCCACGGACCTACATCGGCGTCCCAGGATTTCCTCCTGGAGCCGTACCCGGAGTGCGCCCTCGGGAACTTCCCCTCTCCGAACCTGCCGGCCTACGACGAGGTCAAATACCTGCCCACGTATGAGGAGAGCATGCAGGACATGCACAGAGACCGCTCCGACGATAACCTGTTGTCCGAAACGGTACCGGCGGGGTCCGGGGAGCAGAGGCGGGATCTCCTGGGAGTGAGCCCCGCAAGGACAGCTCGGAACTCCGTCTGAAGGAGACCAGGAACCGGACAATGAACTGCCTAATAGTATTACTTATTTATTATCATCATCATCAGGGGTGGGAGGTGAAGGGGTCTTGCAGAGATACAAACTCAAGTGCAATTATAATCACGACTGTAAAGAATAAAGGAGGCTGAGAGTGTCAAACGTGTTTTGGAAGATACTGAGTGTCTGCTCGCCTTTTGTATGCAAATAGTGCCTCAGAAAAAAGGGGATTAGAGCGCAAGCAGAAGGCGCCTTAAACTGATGCTCATTGTGTTAGGGGACAGCTAATTTGGCTGCGGGACAATCACATTAAGTTTTAGTGGCACCATGAAAACACGTCCTCTTGAAAATGTGACCTTTTATTTTTATACATTCGGAATATTTAGGTGTCTTTATTTCTTTCTTTTTCATCCGAAATGGAAAAACAATTTCTTCTCCCCGAAACTTGAATCTGGACTGAAATATGGGATTCATTTTCCTTTACAGGCCCGATCAAATAATGTCTTCTTATCAGCATGAAAGCAATATTCTATTCATATTCACATGGTAGCTCATAGATAAGCATTTTATGGGTAATCTTGAACCATGTTTCACATGTTGACAGATAAGACACAACAGTGTTGCAAAAAGCTCAAATCCAGCAGCATTTAGCCTGGAGTTGTATGAATTCAGGGGTAAAAAAAAAAGGAATGGCAGATGTTGCGGCATGCATGCTGATTGGATGCATGTTGGCAATAAATATGAAATATGTAAAGGGCTTGCAAGAAATTTAAGCAGATCTGATTTTATAGGGGAATTTTAATAATTTGAAATATCATGAAAAAGTTCCTTTTTCCTGGAATTCAAACCAATAATTCACTTTTATGAGTGAAATATATTACTGTAGGTACAGAAAAAGTTATATATATTTTACATAATTCTGGTTGCTATTTCTTAAAATAATGAAAGCTAAAAGTTCAGTTTCTCATAAAATACAGAAAACGGTTTTAACAGACATTCTATGTTGTGGCTGATAAAAATCTCAAAATCTTCTCGCTGACTTGATAGTATCAAGATGACAGTCATTTCCAACCTCCTTAAGGATGGTAAACCACACAAGGCTGTTGTTAAAGAAGTTGTGTGTTCACCGATAGTTTTATTATTAGTAGAAAGTTCAGTGGAATAAACATTTTGTCAGAAAACGGCACATGGAATAATCCCAGCTTTTAAAGGATTTCGAGACCAAGCCAACTGCAGAGTTTTGTGGGGAGTCAAAAAGTTGTGGACAGCAGCTGGAAAGACAGACATGTCCAGGACAGCAGCTACTGTCTTTAATCACCGACAACATCAGAGGCAAATCGGACTGTTGCTCATTGGTTCAACGTTATCTGTTAGGATGGCAGAGGATTTTACATTACTTTTGGAAATCAGTCCCAGAGTCTGGAGGACAAGTGGAGAGACACAGAACCTAAATTGCTGCGGGTTAATTGTGAAGTTCTCACAGTTAGTTGTGATTTAGAGAGCCATGTCACCTGTCAGTGTTGGTCCACTTTGTTTTATCAAGTCCAAAGTCAACACAGTGGTCAACCAGGAAATTTCAGAACCCTTTATGGATTTCACTTTCTAGCAGGACTTGACACCTGCTTAAGCAGCCAAATGGACATAAAGCTGTGACTGAGACATTTTGTAATGTGCTTGACTAGCCAGCAAACTGGCCTGACCAGAAGCCCCATGGAGAAGCTATCTGGCACAGGAAAGAGAAGGATTACAGATACCAGACTCAACAATGTAACCCTGAAGAGCGCCATGAAAGCAACCTAGGCTTTCATTATACCTCAGAAAAACCACAGACTGATCCTCTCCATTCCCTGCCATATTGATGCAGTAATCCATGCAAAAAGAGGCCTGAGCAAGTATCTAGTGCATATACTTTACAACACATGGGCATCATTTTTAGTAAGCCAACCTTTCTGTATTGAAATAAAAAAATATATTGATTTTTTTTATATCAAATCCTCTAAACAGTTTTTTTTATTATTATTGGCTGTAAACTTTAAATGAAATTAAATTACCCCTTGAAATATCCTCCTAATTTGAACCTATAAAATAAATTGGCTTTCCATTTTGAATTTAATTACCAGTAAAAAAACAAATAAAGCTTTTGAATAATATTCTAACTTCTTTAGATGCATTGCTAAGGAAAAGGCGAGGTCAAAGTGAAAAATGACTGAAAGCACAGACGCCCGATTGTTCTGCAAATCTGAGTTAAGATGCAAGAGAGAAAAGGAGAAAAATCCTCATATGCACTTGTATGCTGATCATCAATGACACCTGTCTTAACACTATTTTTTGGATCTGACAATCCAACATCCAAGTAGTGAATCAATACTTAAAGTACCGAGATGTTTTTGAAAAGAGAATCAAATTCATTTTAGCTTGCCAAGTTGTTACAAAATGTATACGTTTCATCGCAAATGCTTATCAGGCAGATAATCCCTCAAAAGTTTGCACACCTCACCTAAAATGCCAGGTTTTAGCATGTAGAAAATAAGAGCATTAGAGAACATGTTTAAAATTGTTTTTCAATTTTAATACAACAGCTATTTAGTGTGATTCAACTGAAAACACATTTGTCGGAAAAATATTTAAGAAAAATTAAAAAGAATCAACCTAAGTGTGTGGACCATTAAAACAATACTTTGATGAAATGATAATTTGATTTGATTTATTTTTTAGTATTCACTTTTCTTTGGTTGAAGCAATCCCTTATGTAACTATGTAATATTTGCCCTCTTTAACATGTAATTTAAGTTCCACTAAACACATATCTTGTCCACAGTCCTCTTAAGGCGACCCCACATGTTTCCTATCAAGCTTGGGTCTGAACTCTTCCTCAGCATTTCCAAAACTTTCATCTTTATGCCACTGTATTGAGGATTTTAAGGCATGCCTGAACTCACAGTGATGCTGAAAACCAGAATCATCTTTAGCATTCTAGCAGACATCTGGGCAAAATTTACAGGCAGAGGAAATCTTAACATAATTTCAATTTAATAAAGTCCCCATTTCCATCTAAATAAATCCAACTCCAGATCATGATACTACCACCCTGTTTCACTGTGGTTATGGTGGTGATGAACATGCCATCTATACAACATTTTAGAATGTTTCAGCTATGTTTGAATGTTTTCTTCAGAAACAAAAGGCTTTATTTTTTAAACCTTATTTCTTAGTCCAGAAATAAGAAGAACACAGGAGATTATAGTTACATTTTAAGCACACTGTACTTCCTGGAAATTCCTGGGGCTCCTTCAATGTTGCCGTCGGCCTCCAGACACTCTTCTTTGTTTTTGTAATGTCATCATTGTTCCATATTTTCTCTAAATATTCATGTTTCTATTGTACCAGCATATGATGTATTATGTTGTTGGTTGTTGACCATATGCAAAACATTTAAAGAAACAGTCGACAACCTTAGAAAATGACCATTGAAATGTTACATTTTTTATTGTATCTTTCTGATTGATGCGTTTTCACAGTAAGATAATTTTGATCCCCTGCAACCTCTCTGCAAGCTCTAGCAGTTGTTAAAGGTTTTAAACCATCAAATAAGAGAAAAAAGTCTAGGAGGGTTGAACTTTATTTCTGCTTAACGAAGTCACTACAACTAATTTTAGGTGTGTAACCAAAAAGTGAATGCTGAAACTGGATCAAAATATGATGTGGCCAATGCCGATACTTCTACCACAGAAAAAAATGCAATGAATTGGAAGGCAGGTTTTATTTTCTTTGCTTCTTACAACAAATGATAGTGAATTAGATTTTTTTTAAAAGTGAATAAAAATGACCACAAAACTAAAATTTCGTATGAAAAATAAAGATTTTTTATTAAATTATTGCAGAGTTTCCATATTTTAAGTATCAATTCATGGTATCAGTTAACCAATCGATACGAGTACATTAGAATAGTATTGGCCCCAATAACAATTTCATAATCGGTGCATCCCTAATAATGAGTAAGGGATTTTACTCATTATATAAGAGTAAAGAGGGATTGTATAAGAGTAAAGGCAATTTGCCAATCTGGTATCAGTTATTCAATACTGGCTTAATCCATATGTTGTTTTGATCAACTTGACTTTGACCACATCTAGGGTCAGTCCTCAGTCAAATTGTCTCCCCAGGCCATGTATAAACACGTGTAAGCTGCAGAGATTCATCTGCAGGTCAGTCTGTTTCTGCAAAGCAATTCTGTCTTGTTTACCCTGATGGAGTTCTTTTAAAACACTGTTTGAAGAGGAGGAACCAGAACATGTGATGTATTTTGTTCCCTGTTTCTCTTAACAAAAAATGGATTGTGCTCAACATAATGTTTTCTCTTCTAATAGTGTGAGAAATACATGTTACATTTTATCTTATCACAAATTGTACAGTATTGGTGAATACATTTCAACCACTCATGAACATCATATTCATTTTGGGCTTTTAAAAACATTTTTGAATGATTGTGTTGTCTGGAGTGCATTACTATACAAAAATAAATGCCAGTGTCTTTTAAAAGCAAGTCTGCAACGGTTTGAATACATAACACATTTTTCTTTAATTCACACTAATTTAATATTGTACATCGAGGCTTTAACATATCCAACACACACACCAACATTTGGCTAAATGTTTATTTCCAAAATGTAGGTCAACTATACATTTTAGTAGCTATTAACAAAGTCCTGAACATATTCTGGCCGGATATCTGACCCATCTTCTTATCGAAAATAGTCAAGCTCATTTAATTTGTTTGGTTTCATGGCATGGTTTCAACTTTTAAAGACATACTGTAGGTCAAACATTGTTGAAATTATTGGTGGCTGGGTCATGCCAGAGGTTTCAATGTTTGCAATCTTCATCCATCCATCCATTTTCTGAACCGCTTAGTCCTCCAGGGGGTCGCGGGGAGGCTGGTGCCTATCTCCAGCTGTCAACGGGCGAGAGGCCAGTCCATCAGGCAATCTTCATCCATTTTAAGCAAGTTTAATGTGTGTTTTGGATCACTGTCTTGTTAGAAAAAAAGCTGTGTTGAAGTGTTAAGCGTATGACTCAAGCTGCCAACTTTATGAAAAACTAACTTAAATTAAGGTAGATGGGTTAGAATGGTCAAGAACAATACAGGAATTACCAGGGAACAAACAACTTTAGGAACACTGTATCAACTGTTAAGCAAGGCTATGGCAGCATCATGCTGAGGGTACTTTGTTCCAGCTTCCATAATTGTCCTGAAGAAGCGCCTAACTTTGTTCAAATACAACTGGCAGCAAAACACACCCTCAGTATAATGTTGTGCTTAACCAATTGTCTTTCCTCTGAGGTGACAGCATGGACCAAATGTGTAATACTGGAAAAAAATTTAAAAATAATCAGACGTTCCAGTAGGAAAATCCCCAAAATAACACGAGCAAGCATGACTAGATAAAACAAGCTTGGCATTAAACTTCTGGGATTGTCCCAACACAGAAGTAATATGCTTAAAATGCAGGACTGTGCCAGAATATCTGCACATTTTAATGAGTTCTGCTGTATTTCTGACTGAAATAGTCAAATACCCAGCCAGGTTAAGATCAAGAGCTTGTTGACACCCAGAATAAGTGTGTAGTTTTTCTGTCACGTGCTAAAGATTTATCCTACTGCAAAATGGGTAAAACTATATGCGTATTTTGGATAAGTTTAAACTGTGTGGATCGAAAAGAAAATCAAACAAGTTCATTGAAATTGAATTGAAGTGTCTTGTATAATCATCCAACCATAAGAAAACAATTGTTTCAAAGTATTTTGAAAAGTTCTAAATAAATAAATGATTATGCCCATAGTGACTTTACGTAGCCTTTTCTCTAGCCTTGTAGATGCATCTGTAGAAAATACGTCATTTACAATTTCATGCATTTCTTTTTGCAAGTCAAACATAGAGTCTCTCTGATTCTGCATCAGGCACTAAAGGCTGGAGTGATTGCTGTTTGCTTCTGTAATCCAACACTCCCCGGCTGTGATGGCCAAGCAGATAGTGATCACTGATGGCTTTCCTTGGAAGCTGACCTTAAAAGCATTAAAACCGAGCAGCTAAAACCAACTGCTGGGGTACAGGAGGTGCAATACGGGGCTTTGAGCATGAATGCAACTCAACTCTGTTTAAATCAAAGTGCATCAGCTCCGATTTCTAGGATGTTGCCATGAAGATGCTTTATCTTTCCCAGAAAGAACAACAAAATGGTTATCTTTTATTTTCCTCGAAGGCAGCTATCACCAACCAAAACAATCTATAATATTTGTGCACAAATAGAACAAAAGAAAAATAAATAGATCTGAAGGACAAATGCAGTGCACAAACGCTAACGCAAAATGTTTTTTTTTTAGATCTGTGCCTATAATCCAGTTACTCTATTGCTTACCGGACAAAAGAACAGAAAAGGTCAAATCAATGGAGCTTATACGCTTCATATATTTTGCATGAGATCGCAGCTGCATCTCTTGGCTATGTTTAGTACGTGAGCACTTTCCTTCATTTGAAAACCAGACTGCATGCTTTATCATAACCTTTTTTTTATACTTGGACTTGTGTGTTCTGGAGCTAAAAAAATAATTTAAATACCCTTCATTTATAGTTCACATTTAAAAACTAAAGGATCTTGTTTCATTTTGAGTATTTTATTTAGTTGCTTTCAGACCATGGGGCATTTAGCTTTGTAAAAAAAGGTTAGCAAATACTTGTGACGTATATTTGGTAGTCCATAGGAGAAAAATAAATGATTAATTCTTAATAATTAATAACTTAATACTTAAGTGTTTTGAGTTTTTATTGTCAATGACTTGTTTGACTGCGGTCATGTTAAGGCACCATATAAATAATACAAATAAAGAAATCATTAATTTTCTAATTTTGGCTTTATTTTGAATGCATATGTCTTCTAGGAATGTTACATGAGAAATTGGAGGCTTCAGTGATAAATCTTAGCATAAAATTATCTTTCAAAGCTTAATTCTTTTATATTGATTTTTGATGTTTCCTCTGTGTAACCTTTTTGTCTTGATCAATTTTTAAAACATCAGCAGAAGGAAATATTTTACTAAAGGGAAGAGACTGAGATGAGGCTCATAGCTCTCATTCAAGAGATTTTATGACATCTTAGACTTTGGCTACATACTGATTCAAGAATTACTCTAGTTCTTAAAGTTAGTTGCTGTTTGTTTGCAGGACATCAGGATAAAGCCAAGGTGCTGTTTCTGGAGAGCAGAGACACTGACCTCCCTCACAGGCCACCAGGAGAGATGGTCAGACTATCAAGGTGCGTTGATTTTCACTCATTCTGCCAAACATTAGTGCTGCCCTATTGCAAGTTATCAGCTTAGAATTCAAAATACAACATTTCTGTGAAGAATCAAGTTATTACAGAAAATTAGAAAAATACAGCGCATCTGCAAGTCCCAGTAAGTTACGGTGTGAACCAAGTTTCGTAGTGATTCATCAAAATAGGTTTTAGATACCTAAAATCATAACATTTTATCATCAAGGTTTCATTATTAAGGTTCCTTTTCATTAATTCGTTTTCATTTCAAATGTCCATTGTCACATCGTCTCAGACTCAAATTTCTAGATGTTTGTAAGGGATTTTATGAAATTCAGAACATGTGAGAGCAACAGTTTAACCATTAACAGCTTCTATATCAGTCATTTTAAATTCCAAACTTATTTGTCAAATAAGGAATGGCATTTCCTACACTAAAAGCATTCTCTTAAAAGACAGTGTTTGTGCCTTTACCCAGTTGTGTTTGAAAAAAAAAAAAAAAAAGTTTCAGTGTTCTGTCTCGCTTTTTAACCAGGAATCACAGGGTTAGTTCAACCTGAATTTAACGTTTTTTAAAGTACAAAAAGGTAGACAAACAGACCTTTATTTTGGTTTGAGTGTGTCTTCTGCTGAAAAAAATACTTATGAGTGGAAAGTGACAAACAAATTAAGCACACCATTTAAATAAATTTAGTTGTATTACTATATTTCTGTGCAAAAATGAAAAAAAAAAAAATTTCTCCATACTCAGGTTATTCTTCTATATTTATACAGACTGGACGAACGATCAAAGGAAATTCCATAGTTTCCCAGATTTTCCAAGACTGCGCTGGAAACCTTAATTATATGCTTTCCCATAACATAACAATTTGGTTTTTATATCCTAAACATACAATAATCCAGCTTGAGGAGGAAAATTCTTTCAAAGGTTTAGTAGGAAGGCTGGATTTCCAACAAGACCATTTGGAGTCCAGCACTTTGAGATCTGTGACTTTGTCATAGAGTGATGACAGCTGAATCCTCTAAAAAATAAAAATAAAAAAAATTAAAAATTGGTGGGAAAATCTATTTATGATCCCAAAAACACAAATTCAACCCAGACCTAAAGGTGAATAAATACCTGAGTTTATTTCATACATTTTTAGGGTGCAAGTTTTGCATTTTAAATTTAGTAAAATAAAAACAAAAACAAGACTGGTCCAAAAAAAACAGAAAATAGAGAGCACATCTATTTTTATTAAACATTCCATTTAGTGTTTCCAAAAATCGAACTTTAGCTGTATAAATGGTAAAAATACATATTTTTAACATATAAAAAAAGTTTATAACATGAAAGGATTAATTTTTACATATCTAACCATATCAGGTTAAATAAGCAAAAAGAAAAGAGATTGAATCTGACTAATCAATCACTAAGCATTTTTCCTTTATGAACTCTAGACAGTGATTTTTAGTCAGAAATGTACACTGCAGCTGCCAATTTAAACACGAAGAAAAGAAGACCGTCTGTGACATGGTAAATTATTCCACTCCATAAAATTATTCCACAGCCCCAAAATAGGCCCATCAATAGAACATACATGACATAAATTCACATAATGTAAAGTGTCATCTTTTTATTAACAGCCAATTATCGAAGAATACAAAGTAATGATGGTCAGAGATATAGTGACCTCTATGTTTTATTGGTACTCCTGGTAAAAGTGTGTAGAAAGCATTGACAAAAATTCTATAGAATGATTTCAATGTTTACATTTTTAAGAAATCCACCCTTTAAAGGGGAAAATGTATCAAGATAAAAAAGTTTTGTTAAAAATCAGCTTATTGGCATCCATGACAACTGCTATTAAAAACATGTTACTGGAGATTTTTACCCTTTTTTTAAGTTGTTGAGAGTATCTTGGAGGTTTTAATAATCAATCAATGTAATTTCTCTCAGTCACTCTTCAAAAATGGGTAAGGCAAGAGAACACACTATTCAAGCAAGTCTGGTGTGTATTGACCATTAAAGGTCAGGAAACTGCTAGAAGAAATTTAATACTCACCGAAAATTGCCCGTATTTACAGATAGAGCAACTTCAACAGTGACAAGCAAGGCTGAATAAGAACCAAAATTTGGTTATAGTTTCAAAGCTGCTGCAGCAAGCAGTGACATCTTGAGGTCACCGAGTCTTAATGCCAACCAATAACATGCCAACCGGTTGTATGGAAGCCTTCTTTTACCTACTATTGCTAACATTAGCATGGGGAAATTGCTCAGCTCTTCAAATGAGCCCTTTGGTGTGGTGAGATTATGCTGAATACCTGCGAAATCACACTGTTAAGGACAGTGGAGGATCTGTGATGCTGTGCTGCTATTTTTCCTCCTAAAGGACCTGATAACTTATTTATTACCATGTCATCATGATTTTAAGATTTTAAACAAATTTGGGATTGACTATCCTGTGGGATGAGCAGAAGGAAAAGTAGTGTCAACAGGGAGCCTGAACTCTGGATGATCTGGACAGATTCTGTAAAGAGGCAAGTGCTGTCCTCTTGGAAAAAGGAGAGCGTAAGAAGTATTTAGCAGTAACACATTTGCCAGTTTAAGGTCAAGGTATTATTATTTTAAATGTTTTTCCACATTTTTACCCACAGTGACAACAATCTGAAGGTCTGCAAATATCTTCAGGATACAGAACTAGGATGGATTTGATCCAGAAGACTTCGTGCTCTATTCACAGGCTCGTTTCACCATTTTCTGGATTCGATACAGCAGAACTGGCTGATACAACACACACAAAACCTGGTATGAACATTCAACAATAGTAATGCTTCCGCATACAGAAATCCAGAAGTGCAATGCATCTAAGAAGACGGCTAAGAAGGACGAGGACATGTTTGTTGTCCTCATCACCTCCCCCTAGAGAAACAGATTGAATTGCTAATAACATGCTACACGACAGACTGGATGGGTGTGGTGCCAGCGTCTGGCATGTGTTCTCAGACGGACGCTGTACCCCAAGTAGGGATGCCGCGCCAGTCTGAGGTGGAGCAAGCAACCTAAAAGTCCTCAACATCAATGACGTGACGCCACGCTGCTCCTCACAGCGGTATTTGCGGCTTTCTCTCGCTCTTTAGACAACTCCATTTCAATCTTTGCCTGGATTTTTTCCCAGTCCACTTCAACCTGAAGAGGAGAAAATGAAGTCGGATGAAATTAGACAACACATTAATCAGTGTAAAAAGCAGAACATTTATTTTCAAATAAAAAAGAAGTTAACATATTCTTTAAATTCAACGGTTGTCTCTGAAATGTTGACATAACACACAACGGATGCACCTACGGGTGTTAATACATCAGAGTTTTCTGTATGGATCTGAAAATTAGTTTAGGTTAACATTTGAAAATAATAAAGAGCTGAAAGAGGCATTGAAAGTAAAATAAAGCAAGTAAAGCTAACAACAGGATCTGAATTTTTCAATTTTACATATTTCTATTAGTTTTATTACATTATGAACATTTTAGTGCAAAAGGTTTTCTTATTTCATTTTTAAAAAATTCTCAGCCAGTACAAAGTTACTAAAAGGAAGAATACCAGAACCAGCGTCCAATGTTCAAGAACCTTGTGTTCAGTTTAAAACCTGGAAGTTAAAGAATCTCAGTGATTAAACAAAACACTTAAATGGCCCGTCTGGCAGGTGTACTAATTTCCTGTTGCATGGTGCCTCATGTCCATGAACAAATGCAGTTTTGTTTTCAAAGTGCCAATTTTTTCCAATTACAGACTGTGGAAAAACACTGGTTGTTTTAAATATGCATCTTTACAACATCAACTTGTCTGTTTTAAGAGGTGGAGAACCTTTTCAATGCAAATACTTCTGGAACTGGAAGCAACTAAACAGAAAATCTGTTTGTTTTTTTGGGACTGTGTAGAAACACTGCATAGAGGATTAAGCTGGCTGCTTAGAAATCATATTATGTGTTAATATAATGTTTATTTCCTCTATATAATAAACCGTAATGTGTTGTAATCTACACATAAAATGAGAAATTTGATTTCCCTGACTTAAACTTGTGACCTAAGTAGATAAGAACCTATATGTTTTTAGTTGAGTCTAAAATGTATCTTTGGTGTCACTGGGACTACTAAACAAACTCATATACAGTAGGTGATTATATTTAAACTGTTTAGTGAATTATGGGAATCTCCAGATTTGAAGATTCTCAAATAAAACCCTTTGTATGCCGCACTATTTTAAAATTTCAAATTTGAAACTAAATCAGTTTATACAACACCACACAGAGGATGTCTCAACATACCCCTTCAGAGTACTGCAGGAATCTCTTGTTGGTCTCCTTCCTGCCAAACGTCTGCAGGAACTTCCCCCTATTGGCCAGCACAGTGTCCACATGGGTTTTGTGTTTGACCGCCAGCTCTAGAGCCCTGCACATAAAGCAATACAAAGAATGAAGAAACACTGCTTAAAAACAAACTATGCGTCTTCTACATTAAAATGTTTATTGTTTTTACATAACATCCTTAAAAATATTGTTAAATAAAGTACAACTATCACATTTTGGAGTCATTAAAGAGGTGGGCCTTATCTGGAAATCCAGTGGCTGATGGACTATTGCTTACCCCTGTTTTCCTGATCAAAACAGGGGTAATGTGTCCAATAAATGTGTAATCAGCAACACAGGAAATGTACAGTTCAGCCCAAAATTATTCACACTCCTGGCAGATTCCATAGAAAAAAAGTTATATCCTCTCTGCAGACATTACTTTAGTGTTTTGACGACAATAAAGCTAAGATGGCTCTTGGCTTCTTAAAATTCAGGGGGAAAACGGTGAGTTGATGGTCCTTGGTAACTCAGCTGAGACAGACACTGTGTTTTTAGATTTGAGACAGTTTTCACAAAGATAATGGGTCAAAGTGGACACTGATCTCAAAGTTGATGGTTGAGGTTTAGGAAGTTGCGAAACCAACCTTTTTCCAGTTGAGGCAGATGACTAAAATAAAGCTAATATTTTTTTTACTATGCAGCAGTTTGAGACTGTAACCACTTGACTGGATTACTGTGATGGATTTTATGTGGTGGTTAGTGCTTCTGTATCACCGGTCTCCAGAGGGTGCAGAATGCTGCAGCTTGTCTTTTAACTGATACTCTAAGCATATTTTCTCCACTTTAGATTCCATCCACTGGCTCTCCGTTTATTTTAGATTTGATTTTAAAATTATTTTCTTTTCCTTTAACGTCCTCCATGACTTTGCTTCATCCTATTTCTAAGAGCTGCTCCAGCCCCTACCTGCTCTCTAGGTCCACTGATAACCTGCTCCAGTGTGCCTAGGACTGAGCCCATGTTTAGAGGAGATCGTGCTATTGTTGTAGAAACTCCTAAATTGTGGAATGATCATCCGCTCTTACAAATTAGACATGCATTTTCTTAATCTTAAATCTAAAAGAAAACATACTTTCACCCTGGCCATTGACAACATGCAAGATGTTGTTTTTAACTTATTATATTATTTGTTTTTAGCTGATTTTACGTAATCTTTTAAACATGCGTTTGTGTTTTTTTTCTTAGTTTACTGCATACTGTTATATCATTTTGTTTCTTTTTAGTTTATACTAGCTGAAAAACACTTTGGTCCTGTGCTGGTTGTTTTATAGTCTTTATAAATACAGTTGGATTGAAATTAGGTTGAAAAAAATTCTTTACAATTAACCTAGATGTTTCTTCTGAATGGACGTAATACTAAATATCCCCAAACATAGTCCTGGCTTGAATCTGAGGGAGAATCTAATGGAGAAATCTAAATATAAGGATGAAGGTTGGGAAGCCTTCTAACATGTAAAAACTTAAAGCCCATTATAAAAGTTATCAAAATACCAGTGGAAATGTGAAAAAGCTGGTTAGGAGGTATCAGAAGGGCCACCTGTAATGAAAATCAACATTTTCTTACCTGTTCCAGTTGAAAAGGTCAATGTTCACTTGTATGGCTTGATAGATAAGACCAGCTTGAAGGAGAGTTGCTTCAGCTTCCTGGAAATGGCCACTGAACATCAGCATGTGGGCCAGGGATGACTCCTTAGATGGCTGCTCTTTAATGAAGTTGATATACTGCACCCTTGGTAACTAACCAAAGAGAAAAAGACAAATACTGTAATTAATTTACTGTAATTATTTAAATACCTTATCGTTATGACTTTAGGTTCGGTGCTATTGTCATTTTCGGTGGAAACAGTCTCAGCGTTGAATAAACACTCCTGAGCAAAAATTTAAGATGATAAAAAAGTTACAGGTATTTATGTTTCATGCTGGTGGATCATATCCAGTTCCTAGATGCTCAAAATGCAACAAGAAGAAACAGAAGCATTAGACGAAAACAGGGCGTCAATTAGCTGAAAATGTCATTTAAACTCAAGCAGGCTGTTCCTCACATGATCAGAAGTTCAAGACTATCACCCAAAACAGAATCAGCAGTGAGTAGTCCCTAAGCTGTTGTAGATCAGTTCAAATTTTTAAAACAGAAGAGAAATCGATTTTATCTTCCCACAGTGGAGAAATTCAGGTGTCAAAGCAGAGAGTTAAGGTGAGTGGACATCCACATTCATGCAAAGGTAAAAATAAATAAATAGGAATACTACTGTATACACACCCACATAAAAAAAATAATAATAGTGTGCAGTTTAAAAAAATAATACCCCGATCAAATGTAGTGTGTAGTTGAGTAGGGTAATTTAGAGATGATGTGCATGGATACACATTTGCATAAAAAACAATATTTACAAGAACTGAGAAAACTGTGAAAACAAGGATGTGCAAATAACAGGCGAGTTATAATGACTTGTTGAGTTTTTTTAGAAGCAGTGATATTTACATAGCCTTATAGCTGCTGTGAGGAAGGATCTACAATAATACTCTCCAGCCCAGCAGGAGCTTCATGCTTAGGGTGGGGGACATTGTCCAACAGTGATGTTATCTTAGCCAGATTCCGTCAGTCTCAGACTGCCTGCACTGGGCCAAGGGGGCATCAGCCACATCAGCAGGTAAAGTCTACTCTGACCCTTCCTGCAAGGAGCAACACTGTTGCGATTTCAGTTCGGTTTATTAATCAGGTGAACAGCCAGGTACCTATAAGAAACCACTACCTCAATGTCCAATCCTTGGATGCTAACTGATTGATCAGTGTGGTGGGTGTATGCCTGTGTAAATCCACAACCAGCTCCTTGATTCTCCCCATGTTGATCAAGAGGGGGTTCTGTCTACAAAGTTCTCAGTGCTCTGTCTGTACACCGAGTTATCTTCACCTGTGATGAGGCCGACTATGGCAGACTCATCAGAGAGCTTGTGAAGATAGGTTCTCGAAGGGAACCTATCCCCCCCCCGGTTCTCCATCCATTTTTAGTGGGATTTGGGACGAGGGAAACATATTCTTCAAACAAACTACAGCTTTGTTCTGTTGAAAGACCCAATGATCACTGCTTAGATGAGGATTTCTTAGTCAAGAGGGAGACACACCACAAAAATCTTCATGTGGTTTCATATACCGGTAGCTCAAACTTTCTATAGCAGGAAAAAAGCTACCCAGTTCAAATTAGAGCCTCCTCCACCGATGCGTTCAGACAATACCTCTAATTAGGTCTCCCTGTCATGTCCGTAATGTTGGATTCAGGAATGTTTGTGTACATTTTCCCCCATCGAAGAATTACACTTTCTTCCATTTTTTTAACATGTTTAATAACCTTGTGCTGCAAGCTGGACTCTCGCAAGATTTGGATTTTTCCAAACCCACGAAAATCCATCCTGTACTGCTCCAACTAAACCGTCCGAATGGTGCTGGGGACCAATCGCTTGTTAGCATTGTGCTTTGGGGTGGGGATGGGGCAGGTGTTTAGTTATGACGACAGCAGCAAGTGCCCAGGTAAAATAAAACTAACATGGCCGCAGAGGTGGATGTACGCATAGAAGCAGATTTTGAATCTGTTTTAGGGAAACTAGCGACAAATTCTTCGTTGAAAAATTAGCAAAGGGAAGGACTTTGTGTATTCCTTGATGGCAAAGATGTGTGTCCTTTTCTTCCAACTGGATTATGCAAAAGCTTGATTTACCAGCTTGCACTGCTCGTATGAGCCGTTACTATGATTGGTTTAAGACAAATTATGGTACAGGGACACTTGCTGGCACCTCACTAATCAGCTCAAAATATTATACCAAATGGCCCTCCATTTTTCCGATGCTTTCTGTGGAAGCAACTCCAGATCGATAGACTTAACAGAGGGCAGGGGTACAAATAGATCTGGTTTTTACCAGGTTACATGTTTGGTGCTCCCTTATAGATCTAAAGGGGCAATTTGTGGTGTGTGTAGAAACATGACCTATGAAGACTTTTTCTATCACAGTTGCTGTCTTATCATTATTAGGCTGTATTCAGCATCTGTATACGTTTGGGTCAAAGGCCTGTCTTCTGAGACATCCAACTGCTCCTCTGGCTCAATGGAAGTGAAATAGACCAAAGAAAAGGGTGAAGCACTTGATTTCTTTTGTCCCAACACCTTTGGGGTTTTCGGCAGTTTAAAATGACTGTCTTAGTACATCCTACCCTGACAGCAAAAGTATATTGCTGCTTGTGCAGCTGAACAATGCTGCTAAATTCAGACAGTCATTTTTGCATTTGTCATCAGGGGAATAATGGTGGGATGAACGGCTATCTGACTATAACACGAAAGACAGATTTATGTGTCATTTTTGAGTTTTTAGGGCTGTGGTCTCAAACTTTTAAGCAGTTGATGAACTGCCTGCTGGAGTCTATATGCAGTTTAAATTATCAACCAGATTTATTTCTTACTAAAGACACCTACCTCTCCAATAGCAGCATAGGCCATTTCTGCTGTGTTCAAGTCTCTGTTTGCCATTGCCATGCCAGCAAGACACGCCCACAAAGACTGGTCCTACAGGTGAGAGAGGAACAACAAACCATCTTTTAATAACAGTATAGATCTCACTTTTGATTTTTCTGATTAAAAAAGGCTAACTTTTTTATTTTAAAAGGTTTTGTGGCCCCAGTTTCTTTTATTTGAACGTCTAAAGCATATAGACAGGGAAGAAAAAAGTGGAGGAAGACATCCGGCAAAGGTCCACCAGGCGGGACTCAAACCAGGGACTGAGACCTCCGTACATGGGGCGCCCGCACTAACCATTGTGCTAACTTACGCCCCAAACGTTACTCAACTTGTATTTTATCAAGTCCTTTAAGATAGAATCTATTCTTCGAGGGAGACCTGGCCAAGAGTCACATTGGTTTACAGAACGCAAAGCAAAATAGATAAAATGATTCCTGCCCATTAAACCATCAAAAAAGTCTTAAACATAAACAAAATAAAAACATAGAAAAAATAGAGTATACAATTAAGACACAACATAAGCTAAGAGTGTTTTAAGAAAGGATACACTTTTAAGTAATACAATTTAAAAAACAAGAGTTTTAAAATTGTTCAGGAAAAAAAAGTTTTGAAGATGCAGTGATTTTTGCAGATTATTCTAAGACAAATAGGCAGCCTAGGAAAATACTTCTCCAACAAAAGGACAGTGGATACAAATAAGACACACACCCATTTTAGACATAAATCCTTGGGAGGGATAAATACGTGTGCACTAATAAAAAATATTTGAAGAAAAAAAATTGAATATTGTTATAAAGAATATTTCTATGCAGACAAATTTAAATAGCACAGAATATAATATAGAGTATTTCCTTCTCAATAGTTTTTTTAATTTACAACTAAAACTAAACATTGGCTGGTTCCTCAAAATTTACCGTAAACTCCCTAAAGTTAAAACTAAATCCTCTAAATGACTATTTTTCAATTGATCATTAATGGAAAACTGAATGAAATGCAAATTTTAATGAGCACCAAAGGACAGGGTGGTCAAAATGTAAGCTTATTCTGATTTTAAATTGTCTTTTTTTTTATTGCATTTTTTTTACTGACATCTTAGTATGAAGAAAGAACCATCTGACCCTGAATACAAAACTTTGTATTATTGGAAAATCTTTTTTATTTAATCTTGTCAAATCGAATCAGCATTATATGTTTAGCTTCTAATCTCAATGTTTCATAAAGTCATCAAATTGGTTGTTGCTGAAAAACATGAAAATATGAAAAATATCAGGAAACTTCCACAGACACTTGTAAATATAAATAAAAACTTCACCAGTTTATTTTTGCGCAGCTGCAATAATTAAAACTACCGTTTCACCACCAGTTGGTCAACTGTTGAGCAAACTAGAGTTCAGAGCCACCACCCTGTAATTCCTCAAATCAGTGTCTGTTACTATGACAAACTGCTCAAATCGGAAACCACTCCAGCAAACAAACAAACACTGACAGGCATTGGGTGATGTAGATGAGGCAGAGGCTTCACGAAAAAGCAGAACTCCAAGGGCAGCATTTTTCAGTTCTTCCTGTTACAGCTGGGCAAGAGGATATCATCGACTATATACCATGTTTGCATATATTAGCTTCTATATGATAACAACAACTGGGATTCTGGGAAAAGCCACGCTGTCACTAAACGTTTACCAGAACTGGAGGAGGAGGGGTCAGAGGAGATGGGGAGAGAGTCACCAGTTTTAAGAGATTTTCCTCTGTCACACCCTTTTCTTGCTTGTATTTGTCCCTTTTTAACGGCTGTGGTAAATGCATCATCTCCCAAGCAGAATATGGTTCTAGATTCCCCTTCTGTGTGCTTGAGCGTATACGTCTGAAGGGACTTTACGTTCAAACAGCAAAGTGTGTATTTATGAGAGAGGTCCGGGGGGTTTAATCCGGTAAACGCAGTCCCTAGGCTAATTTGCAGGCTAATTCAATCCCGCTGTTCTGGTCTCGTAAACCTGTCCGCTACCTTCTATGGCTAACTTTGTCAAGTTTTCTTACACATACATGGCCTTGCAAAAGTATTTACAACTGTTTAAAATTTAATCTTAAGATTGTATCTCAAGCATTTGTATTAGCCCTCGAAAATTTAAAACTTTTCGAACCACTTTTTTTGTTGCAATTACAGCTTTAAATTTGTTAAAGTATGTCTTTATCAGCTTTGCACATCTAGCACTGAAATTTATGCTAATCCATTTTTGCAAAATAGCTCACATTCACTCAGATTGCACGGAGTGTCTGTTACCACCAATTTTAAACTTTTGTCAGAAGTTCTTAGTTGTATTTAGGTATGGACTTTGACAGGGCCATTTTAACACCAGAGTGTAAAATTTACTTTCTGTTACTTTTCCCTGCTCATCAGATGAAGGTCACGTCCCAGAAAGTTAACAGTTGTACAATTCCCCCTTCATATCACATTGACAACACATAATTTTATTTAGAGGTATCAGAGTGAATCAGGCTAAATCCAATATACATCACACTTTCTCAATTTCTATTTTGAAAAAAAAAGTTTTGAGTATTCAATGAGAAAGTAAGCAAACACTTTTTTACCTGCAAAAAAGAAGAGAAATAATCAAAGCTGTCAGCAAAATGCTTTTATTTGATAAGAAACAAACATTATCTGAGAAGGGTCTTACTTTGGCAAAGCGGCAGAGACGTAGTGCATCCTCCCAGCGTGCAGAGGCGCTGTACTCATGCAGGAGAGCAGAATAAAGTGGGACGCTGCTGTACACCAATGAACCGTCTCCTTGGCGCAGGGTCACCTTGGCACCAACAAAGCTCAGGATGTGCGGACCACGGCTAAACTCGCTTTGGACAGACAAACACATACAGGGTCAATTCAACTCAAAAAATCAAACAAACACATAAAGTCATGTTTTTTCCATATGTGACCAAGGTGGATGGATCAAGGTGTTCACATAGGAAACACAAAAGGCTCTACAACATCAATCTGACTCATTTACAACTATGACAGCAATATTAAAACGCTGCACTTGTTGCTTTAAGCGCCCAAAACCTCAAAGTGGGAGGTGGTGCAATAACTCTGTCCAGCTCTGTATTTAAAGTTGGTGGTGTTCCCCACCATCACACTTTGCACCAACATTGGCCAGAAACTCATTTCATAGAATTGAAAAATCTTCTTTTTAAGAGATATGGAAACTGGCCACAGTAAGAGGGACAATGAATGGAGCAAAATTCAGGACAATCCTCGAAGAAAAACCTATTAGAGTCTTCAAAAGACTTGAGACTGGGACGGAGGGTCATCTAACAACCCTAAACATCCATCTAGACCTACAATGGAGTGGATTAGATCAAAGCATTTTCATTATTATGTTCACAGATACTCTCTGGTTAAAATGACTGAACTTAATTGATTTTCCAAAACCAAAAAAAAAAAGGTGCTTCAATAAAGTATTCACTTTTTGATTAAACAGAATCAGATGGACTTTTTAAGGATTAGGTGATTTCGTGAGGAAATTTGTTAGACCGGATTTTATTCATCGACATTTATTGTCAGAACAAAGGGGCATCAACACAATTACATGCCAAACTTTTCAAATTATTAGTGGAAGAAATTTGGAAAACCATTAATCCTTTCACTTCAAAATTATGTGCAATTTTATTTTGGTGAGTCCATAAAATTAAAAAAATGAGACTTTAGGCAGTATGAATACTTTTCAAAGTCACTGTACATTTTCTATAAACTGCAAATCTCCTTACTTTTAGTATAATTTATGTTTAGGCTACTTGAAAAATATGAAATACTTCCTGCTCACTCTCTGCGGTTTCGGTACAAACTGCAGAGATGATCGAGCAGTATGATGTTGGCTTAGGGACACAAGCAGTTGCTGAATCAGAAGTTTGCTTTGGAGATAATATAGCCTCCACCTGCCTCTCAAGTGACATCTATTTGTCCCTTAAGATTAGTGCTGAATATCTGCAAAAGCAGTTCAAGAGACTACATTCAGACTGCCTGAGAAGCGGCGTGCTGCCTGAGCTCCTCCTGCGCTGGCTGAAGCTCAGGACCTTTTAGTAGGAAGAATGGCTCACAGCTGTTCATAAAAACAGAGGGAATAAAGTCATAACCTGTGAAATATGTAAGAAAGATGATGAGTTTTACTTCTTAGCAATTACTTTACAGTTCTTAGAAACTTCTCAAATGAAATCTTTAATGCCACTGAGGATGGAATTTTGATCCAAGGAGTCGGTAATGTGAAAGCTTACCTGCCGTCCTTTGTGTAAATAGTTTTTGGAAGCAGTTCCTTGTCAGTGAAGACAACACTCGGATAGTACCACACCGTAAACTGATCATCTTGGATTCCACACAAGATGTTAGCAGTATTGTTCCATGCCATGCTGTGCACCATGCTACCTACAACACAGTTCACATGTAAACATCTCCATCCTCTGCAGTTACATATAGAAGGGAGGTTCTCATCAGTAATTGTCTCACCGATTTTAACGATTTTGGGCTCCTTCCCCAGATGGCGCACTGAGGTCAAGTAGAGATCGCGGTTCTTGTCGATCAGTGCGATTTTCCTGTCTGTGGGCGGGCCACATTGGTCTAAAGCTATCTCCAACACCTCTAGCTACATAAACACACAGACACAAAAGAATACATGCAGGAAAGAGGTAAACCGCCTGTACATCCAAAGAGAGGATGGTTTTAGTCTTTCATCTTAAAAGCTCAGGAATCAACCGTTTCCTTTTTATTCTTGCTTTAGGATTTTAGCTTTAAAATCTCTCTAATTGTTTGTGTTTGACTCATATTCCACTTTTCATGTAAATTAATCAGCCAAAGGTTTAAACACACTAAACCCATTGAGTCTGAAAGAGTTACAGAACAGACCAAAAGTTTGGACACACCTTCTCATTCAATGAGTTTCCTTGATTTTCATGACTATTTGAATTGTACAGTCTCACTGAAGGCATCAAAACTATGAATGAACACATAGGGAATTATGTAGTACTTTTACAAAAAAGTGTGAATTAACCTGACCTCCAAAGTCACTGGAACTGAACCCAATCGAGATGATTTGGGGTGAGCGTAACCGCAGTGTGAAGGCAAAAGGGCCAACAAGGACTAAGCATCTCTGGGAACTCCTT
This sequence comes from Apricaphanius iberus, assembly GCA_028564705.1. Lineage (NCBI taxonomy): Eukaryota > Metazoa > Chordata > Actinopteri > Cyprinodontiformes > Aphaniidae > Apricaphanius > Apricaphanius iberus. Next base: position 459,129 of record JAPXFQ010000899.1, read on the forward strand.
CAAGACTGTTGGAAAACCATTTCTGGTGACTTCCTCTTGAAGCTCAAGAAAATGCAAAGCAGTTATCAGAGCAAAGGGTGGCTACTTTGAGGAATCTAAAATATAACGTATTCAGTTATTTCACCCTTTTTGTTTAAGTACATACAGAAATTCCATACATTATGTGTTCATTCATAGTGTTGATGCCCTTAATTGAGAATCTACAATGTAGTCATGAAAAGAAAGGAAACTCAATGAATGAGAAGGTGTGTCCAAACTTTTTTTCTGTACTATATGTCATTTTTTTACAGGTAATAATCTCTAATACTACCTCCTAAAACTATATGTGTAGAAAACATGAAGCATATGGAAAAGTGCACATAAGGTTATATTAATGGATGAGTTTTTCTTTTATTAGCAATAAAAAAAACATAAACATTTGTTGTAGTCAACTGTACACAAAAACACCTGAATTTTAAATGACCTAAGTCGAAGGAAAGCTGAACCCTTTGTTAGTGTATATTGATACAAATTAAAATGTTATAATACCTTAATACTCCTTAAAGTACTCTGAGATTCCTAAAAAGAGTCACTGTAGCTGGTGTTTGCTGTGGCCACACAACCATCTTTCTGAGTTACAGTACTTTGCTGTGAAGTCGATGCTCACAACTGTCCATTTTTTCCCCTTTATTCAGCAAAAATTGTTTTTGTCATAGTCACCTTTAGAGGCTCTAACAGAGCTCGTCTTCTTTATCGGCTAGTTCACCTTTTATAGGTCACTAGCTCTGATAAAACCCACAGTCTTCTTTTTTTAAATTCACATTCAAGATAAGAGGATTGTTTCCACACCATGCCACAAGGTTCTCTATGCTCTTGTTTAATACACTCCAAAACTTCAGGCATCCAATTATTTCTCCAGATGTTGACTGTACTGAAGGCATTTCAAGTGAAAAAAAAGTGAGTGTAGTACCCTGTGCTGTGCCGGTAAATATATGCATTGTAGAAGGCCACATAACTTGGTAATTCTTGACCCATGGATATCTAGCAGTCTGTAAAGGTTTACATTGGCATTTTTAAGGTTTTGGTAGCCCATAAAACAACAGTGAGAGGGGAAAAAACTAGTCTCAAGGTATTTTTTAAGGAATCAACATAGTTGCTGTGATAAAAAAATAAAAGAGGAGCATATGTCATAGTCAAGGTACAAGTTTAAGGCATGATTCCTCAGGCTTTAAACAGGTCTGAGAAACATTCAAAAGTCCTGAGTTAGACAACAAATGCGGCTTTGGCTGTTTGGCTGTAAAAAAAACGGAAATAAACTCAGGGGCTTGACCATACGATGTCTGAAAAGTTTAAAATGAATTCAGAAACTGGTGACCAAAAAAGACAGTTAAAGGAGATTTATGTGTGTTCTTAGCTATTAGCTTCAGTTCGGAACTAACTTAAGTACACAAACTGATTTCATCAAGTTACTTTATAATTGTACCAAGTCATTAAAAATGCCCTTTTAAAAGCGGCAGTAGCAGGTTCAAAAGGTTATTATGTTTGCAAAGACACAGATGGAGTTACTGAGGTTTGTGCTCAACAAATTTGCTGGTTTTGTGTAAAAGCTATGAGACAGTGTGTCCAGATATTTGGAGATAGCTGTATCAAAGCCCATCTGTACATGACAACACAGGATGATGGAATGTTCAAATTTGCATCAAACGTTACAGTAACTTAAGTTGGACATTTATTCTGCTTTCAACACATGTCAGGCCCTGAAACTAAAATTCTGAAGTTGAATTGGTTAATTTTCAAAGATATACCCATTGTTTAATAAGACTTGTATAAAAAATAATAGATTTAAAAATGCATTTTGTAGATGATTTGACTATTTGATGCAGATATTTGCTTTTAACGGAGCACTAAAGTCCAAGTCAGACAAATCCAATACAGTGCATTGAAAAAGCATTTTCCCCTATACAGATTTTTTTCCTGTTTTGCTTTTCTTTAGAAATTACAGGAACATAAATAGAACAACTCTGGCAACATTAAGTAGATACAAATTCAAATTTTCCTTTTTATTTATTTTTTTAAATCAGTAACACGTAATCTATCTTATGTTATATAAGTAGTTAAAAAAACTACATTTATTTTTTGAAGTGGCCTACTCAAAGTCCGGGCTTAAATCTGATTAAGATGTTTTGGCCTGACTTTAAAAGGGACATTTATAAAAAAACAAAAAAACAGTTGGTTTAGTAAATTTTCTCTGACTGTAAAGAAAGGAAAAGGTTAACCCACCTTATGATTCACTGGTTTCCCATCACCAATGGCTTTTCCAGTCATGGCATCAAATAAAAGGATGGCTGTTGATTAAAAAAAAGAAAAATATATATAAAACAGTGTGTATGACTTTCAAAACTGCTGCTCTTAAAGAGGACCCCAAACCTTTTTCATCACTCTTGTCTCGAATAGCAATCGTGTCGTTGCTAAGTGAAGCAGCCTGGGCATTTAGAATGTCAGCTCTCACACCCTGTAACTTTAGGGATGATATTAACCGGCCCTCATAAGAGAAGGTATACAATCCCGATCCATCCACAAGTAAAAAATGTCTGTGAAAGGATGCACAGGAGATAAGAGGTGCAGTATATACATTTTTGTCAAGGTGAAATGATAATAACATGATATAGACAAGTTGTTAAGATGGTGGAACATAAAGAGATAATTAACTGACATATAATGTAAAAATCTACTGCATATAACAGTGCTATCTTATTAAGCCAGACCTATTGAATTCAACTAACATTACAAAATGGTCTAATCTATTTAGCTCCATGCCGAGTGTCTGAGATGGCAATGGGGGATTGCATAAGAGCTACTCCATATTAATCTAATTTCCCCCAGTGGTTTCACTCTCACCCTTATTGTATGACGGGGGTAAAGTTAGAGCACACCCTGTATGTGTGTGTAAATCCGTGTGTGTGTGGCTGCTAGTTGATGAATGGCCAGTGGAGAGTAATGAAGCATTAGTGAAGCTGACAAGCGTTCCAACAGCCTGTTCTGTCTCTTGTTGCACAGCTCCCAGAGTTGAAAGACTCACTTTTCTGCCTGCAGGATGAGGCTGACTGTTCCCTCCTTCAGATCAAAGATGAGGGGAGTATTCCAGTTCCTGGAGCTGGCATAAAAAACATGACAATCATTCACTCCAAAGTTAGAAATGCAATAAAAACATGTCATTACATGACTAATGCTATAATAAAGAGTGCGTCACTGAGAAGATAACAGTGAGATGAAGATTCTTTAAATGCAACACGAAGAGTGCAGTTAGCGACACTAATTCATCATTACAGAGGAACATTTTGAAAAGACCTCTGAGTAAATGAAGTTCAATAAAGGGACTCTCAGTACTTAGTGCTACAATATTAAACAAAAATGAACCAATCAGACAATATCTGAATTTCATTTCATACATCGTTTGGCAATACAAAGTTTACAGTTTACTTTTAAGAAAGTGCATAAGAGGAAAAAAAAGCTAATTAGTATTCTTAAATTCAATATAAAAGCTAACTTATGAAATAGGAAGATATCTAGTCTATTAAACAAGTCAGTTTCCTTTTAAATACTAAGGAGAGGTTCTTACACTACGTTTTGGATTATGAAATCCCGCAACAGAACTGAAGGTTCTAAAGGCCTCATACAACAGGCTCATATGGAACACTAATAAATAAAAGAGAATATAATCCATTATCTTTACAGGACTCAATCTATGAATTACTCAAACAATTCAATCTTTTTATTTAATTTCTGAACAAGATTGTGGTTGATTCTTTAATACAATTTAAGTTTCTCATTTTATGGATTTTTTGCAAGTCAAAGTGGCGAGGACCCTTTATTGGGAAAAATAAATATTCTACAGAATCTGACAGTAAAGATGGCACATGACAAACAAAGCAGAAGAAAACCACTAACTTGTAGATGTAGCACTGGAGGGAAGTTGTAACCACCAGATGATCAAAAGCCAAAGAGGCTTTAATGACACGATCTCTAAACTCCAACACGTCAACAGCATCGTTCAGTACATTCCTCACCTGATAGAAAACGAGAAACACGAGTGTTAGGCAAGCAGTAAAGCACTTTGACTTCTTAGAAATAAATGCAGAAGTGTAAACCTTGTACAACTGGGAAAAGATGTACTACTTCAACATTGCACCAACTTCACAAAAGGAGAACCTTTCACACTCATGTAGGCCTAACACAAAACTGCACAGAAGTTTTCATGCATTAAAAGGTCAGAGGGAGAAACCGTTACCCACTTTTTTTTCCACCTGCATCGATAAACACTTCCCTCCCTGAATGAAAGAGCCTTTTCCATCACCAGGTGAAAGGTGGGGTTATTTTTACAGGTTTATAAATCTTCCTCATCTGCTTCCTGCTGCTCTCCAAATTTACATGCAACACAACCAGGAATAAATACAGTTTCACCGCAAGGTGGTAAATTTAACTGGCAGATTCACAAACCACTGGCAGATGTGCACTATTAAAAACGGACTGTGAGGATAAGAGGTGTGTGTGTGGATGCAGGGGCCAGAAAAGCGCCAAGAAGGCTGAAAATAAATATCTGATGACCCAGCTTTGTTTGGTTTTTACAAACTGCGCTTAGTAGAGGCAGTAGGGTGTCTATTTGTTTCCTTGTTCCTGTAGGTGTGCATCTGCATCCCTGTCTGAAAGTATAAAAGTGGGTGTGTGTACACTTGGGGGTGTTAACTGCGTGCAAACGCTACTTTGTGGTTAGTGCAAGTTTAAACTGTAGGAAGCAAGGCAGCGGGTTACACAGACTGACCATTGTTACTGCTGGGCTGGAATCTATCTTTACAACTGACAAAAGCATGTTTTGTAATTCAATTATGCTGACAAATTTTAAAAAGCAAAGTATACATTTCCCTAAACATGAAGACACAAACTATGACTTTCTAGCTCATTCTTTTTACCTGCATGGTTCGTCTTTTGGTGAGAGTTATGACAAAGTTCTTCCACTCCCAGTGCTGCTCCACCACATGGGCAAAAATGACATGTCCATTTCCGCAGGCCCCGGCCAGCTGGGTGCCATCCGCAGACCAGGCCAGGCTGAACACACTGCCTGTGTTGGGTTTCTCCAGTGCATAGGACCACTAGAGGGAGAGGAGAGAGGAAAAGACCAGAGAAACATAGACTAATAAATTCAATGAAGGCGGTGGTTACTTCGCCCTTTAAACCTTTTTGTACCTTTGTTGTTTTAGTCATTTGATATCTTATTTTTTTCCACCTAAGAAATAAAGCAGTCTGACATGAAACATTTTCAGCAACTATGAGTCAATTCATACCTGCCAGACATTTTGTGCCTCCTTTGACAAAAATGTAAAGTAATTTTTTTTTTTTTACCTCAAACTCAACTTTAATAGAATTTGATCTTGCAGGTGCATCTCAAAATAAGAAAAACATCCAAATTAATTTATTTCAATAACTCCAATACATACAGTACATACAGAGTGATATTTTATTTAATGGATCAATAATTGACTGGTACGTACAGCTGAACTGGCCATAAGGCATAGCTGGCCCGGTGGGCCAATGGTGATTTTCTGGGGTTTTTTGTGGACTAACGGTTTTTATCTTTTTTCTTTTTGCGTATAAACTATGAAAGGTGGTAGATTGGCCAATTGATCATAATAGAGGCTAGGCGTGACCAATTACAGCCGAGGAGGTCGGATGTGCCCTCCCCCTTGCTGCTTGCTGCACACAGCTTCAGCTAATACAACTAAAAACGACTCATTGGGCCAGAAATCTAGGTGTAATAATGGACTCAGACCTGAACCTCCAGGGTCACATAAAGGCAATAACAAGGTCAGCTTTCTATCACCTGAAGAACATTTCTAGGATTAAAGGACTGATGTCACAGAAGGACCTTGAAAAACTGATCCATGCGTTTATCTTTAGTCGGATTGATTACTGCAACAGCACCCTCACAGGTCTACCTAAAAAAGCAATCAGACAACTGCAGCTGATAGAGAACACTGCTGCCCGTGTTCTCACTTGAACTAGGAAAGTAGAACACATCACCCCAGTTCTTAAGTCCTTACACTGGCTCCCTGTAGCTCAGAGAATAGACTTTAAAATACTCCTACTAGTTTATACATCACTGAACGGTTTAGCACCAAAGTATGTTGGAGATATGCTGTCACTATACCAACCCAGCAGACCACTCAGGTCCTCCAACTCGAGCCTAGTTAACATTCCTAGAATTAGAACTAAACAGGGAGAAGCAGCTTTCAGCTTCTATGCTCCACAAATCTGGAACAAAGTTCCAGAAGAATGCAAAAAGATTAAAACTCTACTATTCAGAGCTGCCTTTGAGCCCTAAATTGTGCTTTCTGATCACTATTTGATTCTTGTGGTTTAATTTGTATTCTTATTTTTTGTGTTTTATCTGTTTTTAATCTTTATTGCATAAATTTGTTCCTTACATCATCTTTTCTTATTGATTGATTGTGTCTGTTTTTCTCTAATCATGCTTCTGTAACCATGTATTTAGTATCATTATCACTGAATCATGTAAAGCACCTTGAATTACCTTGTGTTGAAAGTGTGCTATATAAATAAAATTGCCTTGCCTCGCCTCAAGAAAGCAATCATATCGCACATGAACAGAAGAAAATTCATAAAAAAACGGAAAGGAGGAGCAGAAAAATCTAAGGCCAAAAAGAACAAAGCCTTTCAGGCAGATGATGCCAAATGTCTAAAAGTAACACAGCCTAATTGTTTGGTGGTGGCTGTGGCAGAGCTTCCACAGATTCCACTTTACTAAAATTAACAAGTGTTGGATGCCAGCTTTCCAAACTATCCCAGTCAGTTAGAATAACTCTTACTTGGTGCTCTGATGTAACTGACAGTGAATTTTTTTTTTATTCATAAGGTTAGTAGGTTTGCCAATCATCCCATAAAAAAAACGGAATTGTCCCATATTCAGAGAGGATATTACGTGTTCCGCATTGAGATGACAAGGGAGGCGATATTTCCTGTACCTCAGCTAGATTGAAAAGTGCTGAGGTTATTCTGTGACTTTAAGCTGCAAAGCTCCATCTTCTCCTCTCATTCTATCACCCTACCCCTCCTGTCCCTTCTTCAATCATAAAACTGTCTCTCTTATTTACCGCCTACTATGCGAAAGAAAGAGGAAACCAGCGGATGTTGCTCTAAACAACAACTGCACGTTTAAGCTTCATAACCTGTTGTTAGAATTTATTTAATATTACTTTATAGTATTAGCTGATGTTACCGGAGCCATGATATTAGTTTGGATATCTGTTGAGAGGGAAACATGAAGATAAAGCCGGGACTTGTTCTTACTAAATCATCAGAGCTGAACAGGTGATAGAAAAAAACAGGTTTACCTTTTAGGCGACATGAATGAATTGAAGGGAGGTTATGAACTGTTTCTGAGAGACAAATAACACCAGGATCCTTTTCTACGTACCTGACAGCTGGTAAATGTGCAGGGGCGGGTCTTGCAAAGTTTTGCCAAGGAGCAAGGTGGGGCATTAACATGGGACAAAGAAATACTTTGATTGCTTTTTAATTAATAATCATCTGAATGTTACAATCAAAGTGGTCATCTGATAATAAATGTATAGAAATCCATTATCATATATGCTAAATATTAAGTGTAACATATAGACTAGAAAGCTATTGTAATTTTTCCATTGGGAAGGTAGCAACTGTGCAGTCTGCAATTCTGCAAATGTATTTTATCATTGTAGAAAAAAATGTAATCTACTGCATTTGTTTTACATGTGCATTAAATTAAAGTCGATTACGTCAATTAAGCGTCATAAAACGTAGAGTGGGGCTTTTTGGATTTTCCAACAATATCTGGTGGGACGGTCTCTATTCAAAATGCCCAGACCGATTTTTTTCCCCAGTCCAACACCGCTGTTGTATCGCCACTTTTAAAACAGAACCAGACAAAAAAGAGGACCAGACCACACACAATAAGAGTAGTCCAGTATTCGGATCGTCTATCATTGGCTAGATTGGTGAGTTTAAGAAGAATGAAAAAACACAATGTACACTCGAAAAATAGACCATGTCATTTTGAATTTATTTATTTTTAAATAAAGAATCTAAAAATATCTGTAAATTTAAAAATAAAAAATAACTATAAACCAAACCCAAGACCAAACAAAAATATTCTAAGAAAGAAAATCAGACTAAAGAAGTTATATACATACGTGTTTAAACTACAAAACCATTTTCTATGGCAAATCTTTGTCATGTTCGTCTTTTGAGATGATCTCTTATGCTGCATTCAGACCAAGCCCATGCGCCAGCGTCAGTTGCCGCAAGATTACATGTAAAGTCTATGGTAGAGTACGTCAGAGGTCCGTCAAGGGCTCTGCGTTGAGTACGTTGGCTCCGTCAACGACGCTTGCGTTTCATAGGGCAACGTACCAACGCTGAGCTTTTGACAGATCCAACGCAGTTAACGCAGTGCGGCAACCAATCAGAGCGTCTCACTGTAGTTATGTCACTATACACGTATCTTGACTGAAGCGCGGGTCCAGTGAAAACATTTTCAACAAACGCAGATTTAAAAAATCAGAAATAACACTTATCGAAGTCAGATGGACAGGTGCTCCTAAAGAGGAACAGAGAACCTGTAGTTGGTGTCCTGGTAGGAGATTTAAGCTCCGATGCAGCCGAGGAGGTCGTAAAATTAGGCGCGGGACAGCAGCACTGAAAGCGAACCTCATCCATAAGCAGCTCCTTGAGCAAATGGTTAAACTCTGCAAACTCAGAACGCATCTGAATAATTGGTGTTGATGCACCCAATCTCAACGTTGTCTAGCTTTATCTAGCTAATAAAGCCAAGTCACTCTCTCGTTACGATCCACTTTAGTTCAGAACATACGGCAACAGAGGAAGCCCCGGCCATGCATTGTTTTTTCCTATGCAAAATTGACTTTTTGATGCATAACATCCTAATAATATGTTATTCCCTCATTAAAAACATGACTGAAGTGTTCTTTTGACTCATCCTCTTGTGTTTGATTAATCTTTGAGTCTCTGCTGGTAGTCATTGGGGGTGCTGTTTTGCCTACTCCCACCTATCTCCCGTTTTACCACCTATCCCCTCCACCAACCTGACATTCTGGGGCTACGTCCACACTAAGCCGATAAGATTATACGGGGAGTTAGACGCCTAATTTTACCCACTCAACACGAGCATTTACGCCCCGTTTAAGGTCCCATGATTGCGCAATCCCATACCGACCTGTGAAAATACTGGGCATGCGCGAAAAGACGCACGTAACACGCGTATAACCTACGTGACGCCAGCGCCTACATAATATATACAAGAAGCTCTACAGCACAGTACATATCTGCTTGTCCCGTTAACCGAAGAGAACAATAGCTCTTCAGAAGAAGAGAGAGTTTTTGGTGTGGACAGACGACGAGATCGATTTATTACTCTTCGCTGTTGTCTTTGTCTGTAGTGTCGTATTGTTATTGACGCAGCTTTCATTGACGCCACTTTCTTTCATTATCCGGGGAAGCTGTCCACACTAGCTCGTTTACCCGTTGAATTAAGATTTACACGGCTCTCTTACCCAGCTAATAGTTATCTGGCCAAAGACCTTAAACGACGCCGGGTCAGTGTGGAAGATAGGGGGGTGTAGACTAAATAATTATGCGTTTAAGGCATTATCCGGCTTAGTGTGTACGTGGCCTCAGGCGAGCCTCTGCGCCTGCAGAGCACTCCTCCCACTCCACTACCCACACAACTCTGGTTTTGGTAGCAGCTGCTAAGATTAGCCTAGGCTCAGTGTTTGGCATTCATCTTTAGAAACAACCCTTAGCTGAAAAGGATGTTATCTTTGCGCAAATCCCTTCACAGAGAACTGCTTTCTCAACAAAAGCCTGATAGTGGATTAATAAGAAGATTGGCACTAAAGGCAAGGCTACTCCATCGGACATTGCAGGTAAGAACTGTGACTTGCGTCATTTTGTTAGCATTTGTAACTCAGTCCTCAAAAAGTAGCTTCATGTTTCTGAGCTTTTATGGTTGCAATTTAAAACGTAGCTTTATTTTTCCCTAAATTTTATATTCAATCCAAGATGTGGCCTCATTTTCCTGTGCTTTTATGATTGCAATGCAAACGTACCTTCATAGTTATAAATATTTATCAAAGGGTGCCAAGGAGGTTAAATATTACAAAGCCGACATCTTCTGGAAAAGCCTCTGAATTCTCTGGTTTTTCAAAAACCCCACTGTAGGGGTCGGATATCGGATCATTTGCGTGTTGTCTTAGGATCTCTGTTGTCATTGTTCACTTATATATTAGTTTTTCCCTAAATACAAAAATGCAACACAATATCTGAGTCTGACTCCACGCGCATGCTGTGATGATGCCTTATATAGGATGTTCTAAATGGGGAGTTTCACAAAGGGTAGGAGGGTCTAAGAGAGGCACAGGTGAATATCAAGGCATCAGATACGGAGGTGATGAGAAGGCAAATTTCTTTAAGGTAGACTTTGATATATATATATTTATATATAGTATTTTGACACAGATTTAAGTTAACAAATTGATTTGAGTGTGTTATAGGATGGTACTGTGTGTCTGGAAGAAGCATAAATCTTTGTTTTTTAAGCTGCTATGGTCTTTTTTCTGAAATCTTCCTAGGACAGTCTTGACTGGGCATATAAACATAGGACCTGTTTTATCAAAGGACTGTGGTTATTAATCACGTGTTAACTGCACAGAACATGCTGCAGTTGATTTACTAACCATGAGAAGGTAAGACTGCACCTATTAAATCCACAGCAAGATCCACGCAATCCCTTTAGCGCTTTTGCTCTTGATTAATATGCAATGTGGCAGTTTCTGTTAGCAGATGGAAAATATTGGGAGAACATCCAAATAAATAGGCCTTACACTTGTAGTGTGATTTATAAAACATCAAACTGTTTGAGCCATGTGTTTCAGCGCCTATTTTTACCGCATTCAACATACATTTTTTACTGGCAAACTAAAAATGTAATTCACATACATTTTATCCTAATAGTAATTAAAACTTTATTGGCCATAAACCTGATTATTATTTCGATTTTCACCTTTTTCCTAAGAGGCATCATAATTCAATGCACACTCAACACATCTGGTCTGCACCTGCTGTTTATTAATTTGGATCTTCATTAGTTTCCACTGGAGTGGAAAGACAGGGCAAGGCAAGTTTATTTGTAGAGCCCAATTCATACACAAGGCAATTCAAAGTGCTTCACAGTTGCATAAATTAAGAAAACAGATTTTTTTTTAAAACATCAACCTAAAAAATAATTAATTACAGCAAAAAGCAAGAGTGCAGATAAATACTTTCAATTGTCATATGCACGGGTAAAAATAACTGTTTTCAGCCTGGATTTAAACATTGTTAGAGTTGATGCTTGTCTCACATCCTCATGAAGACTGTTCCATATTTTAGCTGCCTGAAACTGAAATGCAGCCTCATTGTGTTTATTGTTGACTCTGGGAACCACCAGGAGACCCCTCCCTGACGCTCTCAGGGCCCGAGATGGTTCATATGTCTCTAACATGTCACAGATGTATTTTGGTGCCAAACCATGAAAAGAGCTGTTTTAAATTCTATTCTCTGAGCGACAGGAAGCCAGTGCAGAGACCAGAGCACTGGAACAATATGGTTGTATTTCCTGGTTCTTGTAAGGACTCGAGCAGCAGCGTTCTGGATGTACTGCAGCTGTCTAACAGCTTGTTTAGAGAGGCCAGTGAGCAGGCCGTTACAGTAGTCTAACTTGCTGGAGACAAATGCATGGAAAAGTCTCTCCAAGTCTGGTTTCGACACTATTCCTCTGATCTTATCAATTTTTTTCAGATGGTAAAAAGTTGTTGATGTTATTGCTTTGGTGTGGCTGTTTAAGTTCAGTTCAGAGTCCATGATTATCCCTAGATTTTTAACCTGATATTTTGGTTGAAGAAAGAGAGACTCAAGATGACTGACAACACTCTTTGTGTCTGTGAGCCAAAAACAATGATCTCAGTTTTGTCTGAGTTTAACTTGAGAAAGTTGTTTTGCATCCACAAACTGATCTGTTCAATACAGTGACAGACTGTATCTGTAGGCCCATGTTCACCTGCCATCAGTGACACGTATATCTGAGTGTCATCTGCGTAGTTATGGTATGACACATTATTGCTGTTAATTAGCTGACCCAATGGAAGCATGTACAAGTTGAATAAAAGTGGTCCCAAAATTGACCCCTGGGGTACTCCACAGGTCATGGGAATTTTGTCTGAGGCACAGTTGCCAATTTCGACAAGTACGTCTCGTCCTCAAGATAGGACTTGAACCAGTTCAGAGCAGTACCAGAGATTCCCACCAAGTTTTCTAACCTGTGAAGTAAGATCCCATGGTCCACTGTGTCAAAGGCAGCGCTCAGGTCCAGCAGAACTAAAACTGAGACTTTGCCTGCGTTGGTGTTCATGCGGATATCATTTGTCACCTTGATCAGAGCTGTATCAGTGCTGTATTGGGGCCTAAAGCCTGACTGGAAAGTATCAAAAACATTGCTAGACAGGAGAAAGTAAGTGAGCTGTTGATATACTACTTTCTCTAGGAGTTTTCCTAAGAATGGTAGGCTTGATATGGGCCGGTACTTGCTCAGTACTGTGGCATCAGGGCTGCTCTTCTTTAGAAGAGGCTTAATGACCACAGTTTTTAAGGCATGTGGGAATGTTCCAGTCTCAACTGAGATGTTAAGTAACTGACCAAGTCGTGGTAACAAGCTGCTCAGCACAGACTAGAAATCGAGTGGGTAATTCATCAAGGCAGCTTTGACATGTACTCAGACCAGAGATAACCTCTTTGATCGTTTTGTCACTGACAGGTGTAAAATGTGTCAGATAAAATGTGTTTATCTGGAAACAGTTTTGCTATTTGTTTTGTGGTAATTTTGGCATTTTTAATGCCTTGGACTTTGTCATTAAAAAATATTGCAAACTCACTGCAGTTAGATGGAGAAAGTTCTAAGGGTAGTGAAACTTGAGGATTAGTTAATCTGTTCACTGTGGCAAACAGAACACGAGAATTGTTTTTGCAGTTTGCGATTATTTCAGAGAAATACTTCTCCCTTGCTCAACGTGAAAGCTGGTTAAACACACTAAGCACTTCTTTGTAAACCTCATTATGAACCAGGAGCTTTGACTTGCAAAATTTCCGTTCGGATTTCCGGCACTCCCTTTTTGTGCCCTGACCGAAACTTCATTTCTCCAAGGTGCCTTTTGCTTAGTGTTGACCATTTTAACCTTGACAGGAGCAATAGTATCCAAAACATTTACAACCCTTGAAGTGTAAGATTCCAATAGATTATCAACATTTGAGCATGGGGGATTTTCAAATCTGACCAATTCCATAAACTGTATCCTTGTATCATTTATGTGTCTTCTTTGAATAACTCCAGGCTCAACTACTGGTTTGGGTACAACAGATAGGTCGAAGAAGACACAAAAATGATCAGATAAAGCAACATCCACAGCATTGACATTTGTTATATTAACACCTTTTGTAATGACTAGATCTAGAGTGCGGCCTTAGTTGTAAATCGCATCACTGACATGTTAAGTTAAACCAAACATTTCAAGGACAGCACTAAGTTCTTTGGCATGCCTATCATTGGTTATATCCACATGCACATTAAAATCACCTGAAATTACTAAACAATCAAATTCTGTGCAAACAAATGTAAGTAATTAAGTAAAATCTTCGATAAAACAATTCTGTGGTGGTTTGTAATTTGTCATATAAAGTATGGAAGATTGTTTAATCTATTGAATGACAAATCCTCAAACGATGGAAAAACCCCAAAAGACAGTTTTTGGGTTAATATATTGTCCCTGAAAATGGCACAGAGTGTTTACTAATCTTTCTGGAATTCAGTTAATAAAATATAATCTTGTACAATACCCCAAGTAATAAGTACATATATGAGATTTTACAAACTAAATTCATACATTTCAGATTACATACAAATGCCAGATGTAATTAACTTGTAGATTTCCAGCTTTCAATAAAATACCTAAAACTTTCAGGTAGATGCAAAGCTAAAATTACATTTTAATATTTTTTAAAGAATAAATGCAATTTATTTACTAATATTTTTAGAAATGTATTCAAATTCTGAGATGCTCTGTAGACAGCATATTTTTTTCAGGATGTTTGTGTTAGCAACACATCCGTAAAGCTTTTACCTTTAATACATTTAATAAAGGCTGTGATAAAGTGCGGGGCATTTCAACAATAACAGTAGAATATGGGCATCTCAGGACTTTGAACAATCTTGTTCTGGACAAGTTGCAGCTTTAATCAGTCAGACTCCAAGAGCAGTTCATGTCTTAGGTTTATTATGACAAATGAAAAAATATGATTCACAGACATTCTAGCCTAATAGTAGCCATAGACTTGACCTTCATTCCCCCCCCCCCTTTTTTTTTTTTTTTACCAAAGACATTATGGCATCATGAATCCCTGCATCTAGGACTGGGCAAGATGGCCTCAAACTATATTGCAATATGATCAGATGCATATTCAGTAATGATATCTAGTGTGGTATATTCTTTATTTTTCTTTATATATGCCAAAATGAGGCTTACGAACATTCTCGCTTTCCAGATTGCAACAGTACAACTTCCAAAAAGTTTAGAATGCCACCGAAAGAAAATGTGTTGTGCAAAATGCAAACTTTAAACTTGCAATATCTAGTCTGAAGACAAACACTGAATCTGAGTATTTATGCTCCTTGCATACCTGGTTAAAAGTATGTAGGCACAGGTTGATGACATCATTAAAATGCTTAATGGTGGTAAAGTCAAACTCTCTACCATTAGTTAAATTAATATAATTTCTACATTATACCTTTTATATTGGCTACTACTACCTGTGCCTATTTCCTCTCTTTATCTAGCTGTAGCCAAGTGCATGGGACAGAAAGGCTGGTATGCAAAGGCCCAATTTGAATACTGGTCCTTGTGCCTTTTATGAATTGCTCACGCAATCTTAGCAGATCAGCTGCAAATGAAGGCTAACCCACTGTTGCACATTTTTTTGCGAAGCATGCAATTTTATGCTCTTTATTTGGAATTTTAATAAATCAGGCCCCTAAATTTTTAGGTGATGTGATAAAACTAAGTTGTTGCCATTCTGAGGGAGAAAATAGGGAGGGGAGTCCCATTCTATTTGTTTTGTCACCAAAATCTTTTTTCTTTGGAATTTTACAGAAAAGTTTTAAAAGATATTTTCTTAATTTGTATTTATGTATCTTACTTTCCGTTTCTCAGTATTGTAAAAACACATACATTTTTCATTAAAGGTCCAAATATGTAAAAACCAACGGCTGTGGTAGTTGTCATTCTTTTCTCTTGACTGTATTTGACAACTTTGGCACATATTTAAAACTTGCAATGTGCATCTAATGTTGTATTTTATGCTGTGTTTTCTGCTTTTATTTTATTTCATCCTCAAATGTTGTAAACCACCTTGAATTGCCTTCTTGTTGAAAGGTTGCTATAGAAATAAAGTTGCCTTGCCCTGCCTCCAGAGAAGACCCTTTTTGTTTTTGTTGTGTCAAGATATAGGAAAATCGTATGCCTCGTCCACACATAGCCGGTCTCTCAAAAAACAGATATTTTTCTACGGTTTGGCCCGTCATCCCCATGAAAACGCACAAAAACATTCTTCTTTCTAAAGACTCCAGCCAAAGTAATGATCAATGTTTTCTTCACTTTAAGCCTTTGCTTGTGGACAGAAGTAACCAAAGTTTTAGGTGTCGCCAGATCACTGTCTGCAACAAAAAATGCTCCAACATCACTTATGCCACCTGTGTTTACACTAAGAAACAGCATTTACGCCGTCAGCTGTGTTGGCATTATCAATTGTCCAAGCGCTTTTTCCTCGCTTGTTTTTATAAGCTCAATTACTTCTGTATGTAGAAGTTAGGGAGTAGAAAATTACTGAGTGGATAGGATTTGGGGTAGCTACTGCCGCCTACAGGTTAGGCATGTCTATGAATGTTCTTAAAAACATACTTATCCGGTTAGGTGTGGATGGGGACTTTAAAAAAATTGTTCAGTAAAGTTCAAATTCGTCTTTTCTCTGCACTTCATACCAGAAACAACTTTTGCTCTTTTAGTTGTTGTCTATTTGTTAAGATATCTTAATTTCTTAAAAAATTTAATTTTCCCCACACCAGAGTAATTTTGTGGATCAATATTTCAAATGTATCTGTTTACTTACATAATACTCTTATCGACTACTCACTTGCTACATTTTTTCCATAATGTACATGGGTTTATTTTTCACAAGTGTTATTTGTTTTAAAGATCAATGCACTAAGTATAGAGGATTTTCATCCACTTACGGTTGAAAGTAGCTGATCTGAGTCCCGTTTGTAATTTCTTCGCTGAGATCTTTAACACAAATGGCTGCATTCACACTGTAAACTGCTTATGAAGGGAGAAAAGCTCTAATGTTAACCTTGCCCTGCCGGTTTCCTTGCAAAAGAGAGACAAGTGTGGTGCAGCTGGCCAAGTGCTGCGGTGAACCTTGTAGTAAAGGCCTTAGTGTGTTCACTGCGTCGTACACATGCAGCGGCGGGATGTGAGGTGTATCGTTATTTCCTCTTCACTGCCTCTGTCGGGGGCTGGGGGTAACAGTCGGCAGGCTGCAGGTTACAGGCCAGTTGCTTTGATCTGGTTCCATCTCCAAGTCCTCGTGTGTGCCTCATACACATGCCACTCAGCTGGTTTTGGTCAACTCTCTTGGAGCAGTTAATGTCATGTCATAACCGAAAATAGCTGCAGGGAAAAAAGACCTTTCCTATGTGGAGAAGGGATAGCTCAAAACTTTATTATCTGTTTAACTTTTCCCTCCTCTTTTGTTTTACTTTGACTTGAACTTTTCTCTTATTTACATAAAACTTTAAGGGGAATGATCTACTTTATGGGTATATTCTCTATATTGAGGCATTTTTCTGTGGTTCTGAGGTGTGCTCACACATGCCGGGCAGCTCTGGTTAGTGTTTACAATAACAGGAGAGCTCAGTCATTCTTCTGCTAACTTCTTGAGATGGCCCGCGGTCTTTTAAAGTACCCCAGGGAGAGAGTAGAGGGAGTGAAGTGAGAGGGATGGATAGATGGAGGGTCAGAGATGCAGTCGAATGTATACACCAGACTATAATGAAGCAAGACATATGATATCAGGCTATGGAGCACTGCTGGAGCCATGCTTACCTAATGCTTTTAACACATTGAGCCATTTGACACTTTCTGGAGCCAGCGAGAGAGGACGTGTGTCTAAGTTTCTGTTAATTTTCTGTGTGCATGTGTGTTGGTACGCGTGTGAGAGAGAGAGAGAAAGCGTAAAAATAAATATATTCAATAAAACGTGTACCACAACGAGAAATGAAGTGAGAGTTCACATTTTTAATCCAGTCAGAGACCAGTGTCTAAACTGTATGTTCATGAGTGAAAACAGGGGAAAATCCACTGGCTTGTAAATCAGCCCGACTATGGGATACACACAGATAGAGATATGGCTGTCTGATATCTTTTGTTTTTACTTGTGATGCCTGAATTTGAGTGGAAAATCAAGGGTAAATAGCAGATTTTTATTGTTTTATGTGTGATGTAAAATTGTATGTGGTAATAGCAGATTTTACAAAACCTCTCAGAATGAAGGAAAACTAAAACTAAAATGAAGTAAATTTAAACATATTCCAAAAGGACATTATTCAACTTTTAATTTGAGTAAACTTATTTTGTGGCTTAAAGAAATGATTGTTTTTACCATAATCTGGGGTAGCAAAGGTTTCGGTTGCTCTATGAAATAAAAGCAAATGACACATTTATGTCATTTATGCTTTACATTTTTGAAAAGCTCTGAAATGATAAGCGACTATAGACAAGGGATGGATGGATACCTGGCTAGTGTTATCACCATTCTAGTGAAGAATACAAAGAAAATACTTTTTTACCCATACTGGCCTGCTCCCCCTTCTAATAATTGAGAATCAGGTAGTCTTCAGCACACTTTTAATTGATTTTTAATTATATTTATGGTAAGACTCATGGTTTACACAGATGACTGTGATACCCATATCCATATCCACACGACAAAAAATGTTGGTACCTCTCATGCACCTTTTGCTTCAGTTAGTATGTTTTTTTTAATTGAATTTGTTTGGGTTAATCATTTGAATTGTGGAAATACACTGGTTCTGACTGTTAATGCACGCATTTAGTTAACTACTGTACTTTACTAATTATTTGTTCTGTTGAAATTGACTTTTTTTTTTTATCAGTGACAAGAGAGTCCCTCCACTTCCTGTTTCCTGGGAGAGCTTGGGTGGGCAAACATGGTTTAAGGGCTCTAGTCAACTAAATGTCAACTAATTTGACCGACCAAACTCCTCCAGGAACAGGGGAATACAGAAATTCCTTTCGCTTATTTCTTTATGATTTTGTTAATAGATTAAGTTTTAAGTTATACATTAAGATTTTGGTGTTATGCTCTTTAGTTTTAACAACCCAACTGTACTGATAAGTTTGTTTGCCTGTAGTTAGCAAACGTTTGTCTAGTAACTCCCATTTGTCTCACATAGTCTGTTCAGACAGCATATATACCTTTGTGCGTCTTTCTTAGGTCAGTTATGTTGTTCAGTCAGTTGATGTAAACCATTTGTTTGAGTTCCACTTTTCTTCATTTGACCTCCTTTATGAGCTGTGGAGATTTTGGTTAATATTCTTTGAGGAGAGGGGAAAAAAAAGAATAACCACTGGTTTGAAGAACCTGTCAGCCTCCTCCACGTATCTGACAATGAACCAAAATAGTCACTTTGTGTAAATTCTGTATAATCCCGCTCATGTATTTTTTGTTTTCAGAAATACATAGACATGAACTTGTTTAAAATGGCTTTTTATCTTTTCAGCCTAAGAAAACCTTGTGTTTTGTTGGATAAAATATACTTTTGATGTTCATCTAATAACTTGCTTCTGTGACAGGCTGTTGGTTATTTTTTGATATCCTCATTATGAGCATGACATTAAAAGTGTCTTGAAGATTGGTTGTCTAACACCAAATATATATATATATATATATATATATATATATATATATATATAAATAATATATTTATATTTTTTTTTTTTTTTTTTATGCAGTTTCAAGTACGAGCCTTTCAGGATCATCTACCAATGCAACATTAGACAAGAGGGACAACTGAATGTCCGAAAAGATCTTTCTAAACATGATTCCTGTCTTTGTTCATAGAGTCCTATTTGTTTCAGAAGTATTTCAGTTAGCAGCATTTGGCACAGTTTGAAACCCATGTTGCAGACTCCATGTTGGACTAAAACTAAACATGCCCCGTGAGATGGCAGGCATGGCTTTAAATTGTCAAGTATGTTACAACGTCTCTGTTGAGTAATTCCTCTTGAAAGCATCTAACGACCTATGACTATAATGGCTGCAAAATATTCTAAATATTGCACAACTTTGAAAAGAACAACATTTTGTTTGTTAGGCTCTGAAACTGTTTTAAACTTGTTACTGTGAAAAAACTCTAAACATTTTGACCGCAAATTTTTAAGTTATCTTAAAATATTTTTTTCTTCTCTTAAATTCTCTAGTGATGAGCTTTGATGTTCTTAATTACTATTCTGGTTGAAGAAATCTGCAAATTTAGGGAAATGGCTATTTCTTTAAAGCCATTTTGCTGACTTATAAACCTCAATCCAAATCTGTTTAACTTGAAGGGTATGCTCTCGATTTTCTCCCATTTTGACAATTTAAAAGAGTCTCCTCTATCAGGTCTTTATAGTTAAACTACATTTGTTTGTGAGATTTTTAACCTTTCATTCTCTCCTCGGTTCACCAGGCTGTTGCTTTGTATTCTGGCTTAAGAGGAATATATAACTTTGAATCAGGACACAAAGGCGAGGCCTTGAGTTGGTAAATACGCTATGACAGTGTCTAATTTGAAAACGAATAAGACTATATGCTCCTGTTTTTCCATTATAATTGAGAAATATAGACAGTTATATTTTTTGATGGTTAATGAAAAGCTCAAATTGATAAGTAATTATTGTTTCACACTTTTAAGAACAATTGGCCGGGACAAAGAAAGAAAGTTATAGAGCTGGATTGTTATCCAACAAGCTTATTTAGAGCCTCAGACAACTAGGGACATTTTAATGAACATGGGGAGAGAAAATTCAAAATCTGATGATTATGAATTGTATCCGAACAGATGTTAAAAAGAGAACCTCCAACTCTTTTTTTCTCTCTACATGTTCTTAGAGAAGAAGGAAAATCTGATCAAAACCTAGAATTGTTTTTCATACAAGTTTTTTACGAAAGTCTAAGAAGTCTAGATAAAAATCAGAGCCTTATCTGTTAGATAATAAGATGGCTCAAAATTCCTTTATCACTTCAGACTCTTTTATTCTCTTCAGTAAATGTTATCTGTTTTATATATTTCACATCACTGTGCAAACACAGATCGGTCAATTTAAAAGTGACCCCCCACCCCAAATTTCTTATATGATAACTATTAGGCTCTATTAATACAGACTTGACCAGGTAGAAATTGTCTTATACAAAAGGAAGTAGTGATGGCAACGACAGAAAAGAGGCACAACCTCGAGGAGAGATGAATCAGCCCTTGCAAAAACACTTGGCAACTGGCTTTATTGCAGCGTAAAGGGGTAAAACTCCACAGGATACTTGGGATTTCTACCAGACAAAACTGAAAAGAGATGTATTATTAGTGCAGAAAGATACTTAACGGAAAGAAGGAACACAAAAACATCTATAAAGATGTATCAAGATTTAGGAGGGAGAAATTGAAAACAAGAGTTGGGCTTCATCAAACTCGAATTCACGTTGGTTACTGAATTCTGTCTATCCATAATGGGCAGCTTTGTGGTCAGGGAGAAGGTGGCAGACATGACGTATAGTCCTTAGCAGAGGTCTGGGGGAAAGCGGGTGAGACCCCTCAAACTCACAATGAGCTTATACAGACCAACTAAATATACACACAGTGTAGCAGTCTAAATGGTGGTGTAAGACTTGAGATGATTAGCCAAGATAACAAAAACATGCACAACCTGTGTGTTAATGTGCACATATTTATGTGACTTGAATGTACAGACCTGTTTCCTATTTTCTATAAGAGAACAAACTCTGGGCACAGAACACGTAAAACGCACTATGCTGATAGTTATATTATTATAGTAAATACATCTTTAAAAATGCATTTCCTACTAACTTTCACCTTTTTTTCTTTTGATTTCTTTCTGAACCATGCGCTGTGGTGTAGGTGACAATGTACAGACACTAGCTCACATCATGCAAACTATCTCAGGCATATACAGACATACTATCAACTCCATAGACAACAGGGACTTTTGCACACACAAGTATGCGAACACACGCAGAAAAAAACCGAAGCCAATCCATTAACGCCCAGGCTGCTGAAGAAGTGTCCTTGCTATACCCCCCCGTCCTCCCTTCGTCCTCCTCACTTGCTCTGCGTTTCTCCACACATGTTTACCATTAAGACTGGCAGGTGTTGTGAGCCTGCCTCTTCACTCTATTGTTGCCCTGCAGCCGAAACCAATACAGGGGACGCTTGCAAAGAGGTTATGTTAACAAAAAATTAGCCCCGAGGCAAGGACATGTTATGGCCCCTGTTACTTTTTTCAGTTTTGTCTCTAAATCATAGCAGCCAAACTGTTTAGTGTCAAACTCTTATTCAGTGAACTCTAAAAGGGTAGATATACAAACAAACAAAAACAGAGGTAATTTAAGATTAAACAGCACCTTTTTTAATCAATGGGGTATAACTAAAATTGTAAAACTTGAATGCAATGTATCGAGGAAAGTTTTGTGAAAACACTTGTCAGATGTTAACTTAAGATGTGAGAAAGACAAGTAGAGAATTAGGAAGTAAAAGCATAAAAAATATAATCAAAGGTTAAAAAAATACATAAGTGTCAAATGTACTTTGTTGCCTGGCCTTATTTTCTTTAAAACAACATAAAACAGAGCTCTGGTCCTACATTAAGGGT
Organism: Apricaphanius iberus; assembly: GCA_028564705.1. NCBI lineage: Eukaryota > Metazoa > Chordata > Actinopteri > Cyprinodontiformes > Aphaniidae > Apricaphanius > Apricaphanius iberus. The sequence continues at coordinate 481,262 of JAPXFQ010000899.1, forward strand.
GCTAGGGACGTGGGGGTGGGCAGGACTGAAGTCCAGGGAAAGGGTTAATGACACATGTCTGGACTAATGGCTCCCTGTGGAGCTATCTGCTGATTCAGCCCCATTACTTCACAAGCATTAAATATGTCTGCCCTGACCTCTCTCTGCTCCACACCCCCAGCCCTAATGCAAGTCAACAGCCTGCTAATCAGAAGTGGGGCATGAGCTTTCCAGACTTTTGTGCTTTTCCAGCCCTTCTTCTTGGACACTCCAGACATAGTGCAGCAAGCATCAAGGAAAAACCTTTAACTACCATTAGTGTTAATGGGTCAGGCTTGGTCCGTGACCCTGTTGAAATAGCTACATGTTACGTAGTAACATCATTATCAGCCATTTGTTTTAAAGACAAATGTATATGCAGTAGGAATCTGCGATATGAGCTTAAAAGGTTATCAAAATATTTAGTCTTATTTGTCATGGTAACAATAACAGCTATGATAAAAGGTATTTAAAAGTCAATTGGAGCCTTTTTGGCAATAGATTGTATGGCTGTGAGTGCACATCACTAATCACAAATACTCCCTTGAAAGCAACAAAACAAAAGCAATTTAAGAGTGTATTAAAAAAAGGCTGCTTCAAGGTACTTGCTACAACTAATGGTGTGTTCACATTGCACGCTTTCTTGGCGTCAAAAACCGCTCACAGAGAGACTAGTTTGAAGCCTATACATTTTTAAAGCTGAAGCTTGCAAAGTGTGTGGGCGGGCCTTTCTCTGCAAGATGTTTTAAACAATGGCAGATCATGGGTGCCTAGACAACTTCAACGTCGGGCGACGTCACTACAGTGAGACGCTCTGACTGGTTGACGCTCAAACGGCGCTTCTGTAAGTTCAGCTAGCTCAACTTCTGTGTTACGGGATTTTGCCGCTGTGAAGCTTGGAACGAAGGAAAAGTTTCCAAATTGACGCAGCCAAAGCACACAAAGCACCGCAGAGACTCTGATGCTCCTCTGACGGCCTCAACCGAGACTTTAAATGTAATCTTGGTAGTCTTAACATTGACGCTTTGGGCAGTGTGAACGCGCCATAAGTAGTGAAATTTTATGGTTAAAACGCACACAGTAAGTGTACTTAATTGCATTTTTAAAAGATAAGAATATTCCATGTTATCACATGGTCTCAAAAAATGAATAAGTATAAATCTCAACAATAATTTTGTTTTTGGTGTTGGTGAACCACTTGGTGTTGGTAAACCATCGTCATGATTTTATTTTTTTTTGTCATGATAACTCAAAAGTCTTACAACTGTAATACATAGTATAGTATATGAATTTGAGGTGCACTGATTAGGGTTTAAACAATCCAATCTGGTTTTCAGTTTTCCATAAAGGGTAGCTGTACCTCAATGGCAGAGCTGACTGCTTGCGACACGGAAATTGTGGGTTTGATACCTGCTTCTGCCTGGTATTTGCAGTTGTGTCCTTGGGCAAGACAATTCACCTAGCTTGCCTATTGGTGTTGGGTCAAAAGGGCTGGTGGCATGAAATGGCAGCCTTGCTTATTTCAGCCTGCCCCAGGGGCCGCTGTGGCTACAATCGTAGCTTGCTTACAACATTCCATGTTTTTTCATCAAGTAAAAAAAAAATAAAGCATCCAACTAAAATATCTATCTATCTATCTATCTATCTATCTATCTATCTAAGATCTACATTTTAAAGGATTCATAGATTAGGAAATTTACATTTTTAAATATTATACCATTTTTAAATTCCTGCTGCCTTGAAAAAATACTTTATTTTATCTTAACAGTAGTTCAAATGTTGTTTTAGGGAGTTTCAAATATGTTTTGGGGTGGGGTTGCATATAAAGAAAAAAACAATCATTTATCTTATTAGTGTATAGCAAGTTCTGCTCCCAAAAACACCCCATATTTCACACCTAGTCAATCTCTTATATGCATATTTAACTTTGTGCTAGAGATCTAGTGGGAGTTATCCTAGTCCAGGGTTAACAGTCTTACATAAATCCGGACAGATGGCACAATGAAAAGCCAGCTGGCTTTAGTTTCCCTGTGCGTCTGTATGCAGAGCAGAACCTGGCAGCACAGGTATAGAGAATAACTCTCTGAATATCATAAACACAACATGTCTAAAGTATTATGGACATGAGAGCTATATAAGCAAGCCAGTATTCAGCTACAAAAAAGAAAAGAGTTGGGGGTTTTTTTGAAAAGAAACAAAGAGTAAAAAAAAATAAGATTGGTGGTAAAGTGTTCAACAACATTTTTGAAAAACCCAGGAGGTTATTTTAGAAGGGGACTCATCAGTCTCTCAGCAGATTAGGAGTCCTTGTAAACGTCAGTTTGCAGAGACCCCCTTTGTGGGGGATGGGTTGACTTTAGGATAAGGACAAGCTGGGCTTGCATCCAACTTTGGAGAGATGTGTGTGGAAACTGCTCCAACTCAAAGCTGGCTTTCAATACAATATACCAATGGTAGCAGGTCTTTTCTTTCTCATTTATAGTGGTAAATCAGTTCAACAAGCCAATCAAATGTTTTAAAAAAGAAATGTGCTTCCACACGGTCCACAATCTGGTGTTGTGGACAACAGCAAACAGAAGTTATGAACAGAAACCTCCTCTATTTGCCAAGGGACAAGTATGTCAACTACAACAGTATGAAAGAATGCTGTTAATTGCACCTTGATTGTAATGCATCACTGCTACCATGGGGTGGTGGTGAGGCAACAAGTTGATCTTAAACTGCCATGAAGCAACTGAAGAAGAATAACTATTTTTACTGGCAAGCATTAGAATAGAAATCTGGGTACCATTAGACTCAAGATGTTTTAAAAAATACATTAACATTTGATTTTATTAGTTAGCAAAATACCTGGCAAAGGGACAATTTGTTATTTTATCATGCTTTTTTTACTTGCCTTGTGTAAATAAAGGCAAAAGAAAAAAAAGCCTGTTAAGTGTCTGAATGACTTTATCAAGATAATTTCCTTGGTCTGTGTTAATGCTCTAAGCTGATATTTGAAAGTAAAGTAAATCTGAACGGTATTTCTGCTGAAATGAACATCATTTAGAATATAGAGATTCATCTTACACTTACAACAGAAATAATACCATCTATAAAAGTTAACGATCCACTCAAAACAATAACTACCACTCATAATAACTTTCTTTTTGATAATACAACCACTTCTATTTGAATGAAAACCCATTTTGTACAATGTATCCACAGTCAGTGCATTCCCTGACTAAGCAAAAAGAATCCACAAATTTTTTTTTATCTATTAACAAGTAAAGGCAAATGTAAGTATGTCTGCAAATCTCTTTATTAAAACACTAACTTGGCTCAGCTAGTGCGATACAGAGGCCTGGCCTCAGATGGGTGCAGAGTGGTATAAGTTGGAGCTTTGGCAGCGTGAGGGGAAACAGAGAGGAGGGGGCTGGGGGTTGAGGGGGAGTAAGACAAACTAGAAGAGAGAGAGAGAGAGAGAGAGAGAGAGAGACAGAGAGAGAGAGTAATGACCTACACATGGTTTCATGCAAGAGCCTTAACATAGTAACCACAGACACATGCTGGGGCCTCCTGGGACTCATCAGCAGGACACAGCTGTGAGTTGGACAGCAGAATTCTATTAGCACCAACTACGTACATATGCACTTGCAGAGACACACACACACAAACACACACACACAAAAGTACACACGCCCACATACAGTGGGGAGAACAAGTATTTGATACACAGCTGATTTTTGAGGTTTTCCCACTTACAAAGCATGTAGATGTCTGTAATTTGAATCGAAGGTTCAAGTGTGAGATATAGAATCTAAATCAAAAATACAGAAAATCACAGTGGATGATTTTTTTTTTAAATTCAATTTTATTGCATGACATAAGTACATCAGATAAATACATCAGACAAACAGAACTCAATATTTGGTTCAGAAACCTTTGTTTACAATTACAGTGATCAGGCGTTATTTTTTTGTCTTCACCAGGTTTGCACACATTGCAGAAGGGATTTTGGCCCACTCCTCCATACAGATCTTCTCCATAGCATTCAGGTTTCAGGGCTGTCGCTGGGCAACATGGACTTTCAGCTCTCTCCAAAGATTTTCTATTGGATTCAAGTCTGGAGACCAGCTAGGCTACTCCAGGACCTTTAGATGCTTCCTACCGAGCCACTCCTTAGTTGCTCTGGCTGTGTGTTTTTGGGACTTTGTCATGCTGGAAGACCCAGCCATGATCCATCTTCAATGAGCTTACTTAGGGAAGGAGATTGTTGGCCAACATCTCACTATACATGGCCCAATTCATCCTCCCCTCAATACGGTGCAGTATTACCATCCCCTTTGCAGAAAAGCATCCCCAAAGGATGTATGCACTTCCATGCTTCAACAGTTGGGATGGTGTTCTTGGGGTGGTACTCATCCTTCTTTCTCCAAACAAGGCGAGTGAACTTTAGACCAAAAGAGCTCCACTTTTGTCTCATCAGACCACATGACCTTTTCCCATTCCTCCTCTGGATCATCCAGATGGTCATTGGCAAACTTCAGACGGGCCTTGACGTGCGCTGGCTTGAGCAGGGGGAGCTGGCGTGCATTGCAGTATTTGAATCCATGACGGCAGAGTGTGTTACTGATGGTTTTCTTTAAGACTGTGGTCCCAGCTCTATTCAAGTCATTGACCAGGTCATCCCGTGTAGTTCTGGGCGGAGATTGACCGTTGACTTAAACCTCTTCCATTTTCTAATTATTGCACCAACAGTTGTTGACTTCTCACCATGCTGCTTGTCTATCTATCTATCTATCTATCTATCTATCCATCCATCCATCCGTCCATCCATCCATCCATCCATCCATCCATCCATCCATCCATACATCCATCCGACTCCTGGCACTGTGGAAGGAAGATGAAGTACCTGAAAAGGACCACAGTCGTCCTGTAGCATATCCCAGCCTTGCAGCTTTACAAATGTATCCCTGTTATCCTTGCACAGCTGTCTGGTCTTGGCCATTGTGGAGAGGTTGGAGTTTGATTGTGTGTGTGAACAGGTGTCTTTTATAAAGGTAACAAGTTCAAACAGGTGCAGTTAATAATAATAATTAATAATAATGTAATGAGTGGAGAACAGGAGAGCTTCTTCAAGAAGAACTAACAGGTCTGTGGGAGCCTAACTCTTACTGGTTGATAGGCAATAAAATACTTATGTCATGCAATAAAATGGAAATTATTTAAGAATCATCAATCAGCATTCTTGTTTTAGATTCTGTCCCTCACAGTTGAAGAGTACCTTTGATACAATTTAAAGACGTCTACATGCTTTGTAAGTAGGAAAACCTCAAAAAAGGTGCTATGGGGTCCATTTTCCTCATTCTGGACATTGAAATCCTTCACCTGTTGGTGAAATTTGGCGTTTTGAATCTTAAATAGTTAACCTACGTGATTTGTACTGAATTCACTGTATCTGATGAGGAAAAAAATTAGCTGTAATAAGTGATACGTGCTGCAGCAGCCAGCCTCAAGTTTTCAGAACAGTCTTTATTTGACTGAAAAAAGCTGCAGTTTCAATTACTTTTTAAATCCTCAGAGTTATTAATGATTAAAAAATTTTTCAACTCATCTCAAGTCTAGTTTCCTTTTTTCTACTTTGGAGGGTGTAACACCACTGGACAGAGATGGGCACATCCACTGATGGAGAAGTAGCACAGTGGGGCAGCAGTGTGTGGATTTCAGCTTCAGTTCGCAAAAGCAGGTTATTCTTGTCCATGTACCAAGAAAAAGTTGTTTCTGCCTTCAGACCATAATCAGAAATCTACATATTTATTTATTTAACGTATTTATCTGCTAGATAAATAATAGCAAGATGGCTTTTTTTGTTCAGCTTGATCTAATTGAATATTAATTAAAATTAATAACAAATTAAACGTGATTGAATGAATCACTTTTATTTAAAAATTTCACAGAAAAAATTAATTATGACAGGAATTTTTGACCCCATACGCAAGTCAAAATGATGGACAACAAAAAAAGTGACAAGAGCGAGCTGTAGTCACTGTATTCTTTCAGTGTGACAAATTAATATTGTATAACACCAACGGTAACATTTTATAATATATATGTCTATCCCAGAAGTTGAAAGCTGTAAAATAGCATGATAAATTCCCTTTAATTGCACCTGACCAAAACCAGCCCTCGGGGGTCTTCAGTCAGAGTCAGAAATTCCACGACTCCAGTCTAATGTTGACCAGTTAAATTGCACCCTGTGAGTGTTGGCTAGGCTAATGCTAAACAAAGCTAATCTCAAGCTCGTTTTGATGAACAGGCATCCCTTTTTTCCCAGCTATGAGTGTCTTCAGATCCGTCTTTTCTTTTTCATCTTCCTTGTCTTTCTCTTACTAATTGATTCACAGTCTAGAAACAAAAATATTATCGCAGCTACCACTTGTTTATTTTTCATAGTCATTATCTTGGCCCTGTACATCTGTCAGCTTTAAGTGAAGTATGCTGCATCACTAGTGAGGTTGGCTTTTGACAATATTGGAAATATTTGGGTGAAACACTGAATGTTTATGAGGCTGAAAATGCTTTTTATTATTTATTTAGATTCTCATTGTGAGTCTGAAAATACTTTATTTATCTAGTTTCTCTTTGTGAGACTGAAAATATTTGCTTTCCTTTAATTACTGAAGATAAGGTCTCCATGGTGCATTTCAGCTGTTTTCAGTTAAGTTTACAAAGAATGGATAAACCTCCATGTTTATTTTGAATCATTTTTTTCACTATTATTGGAATGCAACCATAAGGAGTCACAAGCCAGTGATTTCTTGTGCCGGTCCCAAGTCCGGAAAAATGCAGAGGGTTTTGTCAGGAAGGGCATGCGACGTAAAACCTAAGCCAAATCAACTATTTGAATCACAAACATGAACTCCATACCGGAACGGAGGCCCGGGTTAACAATGACCGCCACCAGTTTCTTATGACCTACAGGACGCTGGTGGAAATTAGACTACTGTTGGTCGGAGGAGGAGAGGAGGAAGGCGTGTTGGTAGGCGAAAAGAAAAGAGGAAATTCGAGAGCGTGGAACTGAGAGTAGGGATTTTGAATATTGGGACTATGACAGGTAAAGCTAGAGAGCTGGTGGACATGATGCAGAGAAGGAAAGTGGATATTCTATGTGTTCAGGAGACCATGTGGAAAGGTAGCAAGGCTAGAAGCTTAGGAGAATGATTCAAGTTGTTCTACCATGAGGTAGATGGAAAGAGAAATGGAGTAGGAGTTATCTTGAAGGAGGAATTTGCTAAGAATGTTCTGGAAGTGAAAAGGGTGTCAGACAGGTTGATGAGTCTGAAGCTTGAAATGGAAGGAATAATGATTAATATTGTTTGTGGTTATGCCCCACAGGGAAGATGTGAGTAAGAAGAGAAGGAGAGTTGAAAGTGTCGTGATTGGTGCAGGCTTTAATGGGCATGTTGGTAAAAGGGAACAGAGGGGATGAGGAAGTGATGGGCAGGTTTGGTATCCAGGATAGAAACGAAGAAGGACCGATGGTGGTAGACTTTGCAAAAAGAATGGAAATGGCTGTTGTAAATAGTTTCTTCCAAAAGAGGCAGGAACATAGGGTAACTTATAAGAGTGGAGGCAGGAGCACTCAGGTGAACTACGTCTTATGTAGACATTGTGATCTGAAGGAGATTAGTGACTGCAAAGTAGTGGTGGGTGAGAGTCAGACAGCATTGGATGGTGGTCTGTAGGATGAAACTGATGGTGAGGAAGGTGAAGAGAACAAAGACAGAGCAGAGGACCAAGTGGTGGAAACTTAAAAAAATAAGAGGGTTGGGAGGTTTTCAGGAAAGAGTTTAGACCAATGGCCGCTTGCTGCTCTGCTTTTTGACCGGATGCCATGGAGGCCGCCATTGCTCCCACCTTGCTGTAGTACCTCCATTTGGCCGCTAGGCCCCCAATGAAAAGCATTGGACTTTAGACACGATATAAACAACTTTAATGCCTGGTGCCCATTTTTTTTTTTTAACTTTCTATGGCTACATATTCTTCCTGAGATAACCATAGGGTTATCTATGCCCAGGGTTTTTATGAGCTGGGCTCACCAGGCTGGTTTTTGTAAGATAATTTTTTGAAATCTTGCATAATTAATGAGGGGGCCGAGCCAAGTTTAGCATCAGAGCTAACGACGCGGGAGCAGAATGGGCGTGATTACGACCGAACTACACGCCCATACACGCCCCGCGAGGGCAGAGTCTACAGTGAAGATCCCGCCCCTATGCCCTTTTTTAGGAACATGCTTCGTCAGAGCTGGGGAGGAGGAGTCTGTGAATCCGCCATGAATTCCCCCATGAAAGTGTGTCATTCTGGTTAACGGGGAGAAGTGAGGAGGCGCTGTCTATTCCTTTTTACTATGCTGTAAAAAAGACAGGCTCTTGGTGGCCAGGAGGTTCTTCCTGATGATTGGACAGCTACAGCCAATATGATTAGGGAGATAGGTAGGAGGGTACTTGGTGTGTCGTCTGGAAGGAGGAAAGTAGATAAGGAGACTTGGCGGTGGAACGATGGAGTCCAGGAACATATACAGAGAAAGAAGTTAGCTAAGAAGAAGTGGGACACTGAGGACTCAGGACTGTGGAGAGCAGACAGGAGTACAGGGAGATGCAGCGCATGGTGAAAGTAGAGGTGGCAAAGGCCAAACAAAGGGCGTCTGATGACCTGTATGCTAGGTTGGATAGTAAGGAGGGAGAAAATGATTTATATAGATTGGTGAGGCAGAGAGACAGAGATGGAAAGGATGTGCAACAGGTAAGGGCGATCAACGATAGGGATGGAAATGTACTGACAGATGCCAAGAGTGTGGTGGGAAGATGGAAAGAGTATTTTGAAGAGCTGAAGAATGAGGAAAATCAGAATGTAGAGTAGAACAGGTGGCCACTGTGGATCAGGAAGTTCCTGAGATTAGTAAGGAAGAAGTGAGGAAACCTTTGAAGAGGATGAAGATGGGGAAGGCAGTTGGTTCTGATGACATACCTGTGGAGGTATGGAAGTGTTTAGGAGAGGTGGCAGTAGAGTTTTTGACTAGCTTCTTCAACAAGACCTTGAAGACTTAGAAGATGCCTGAGGAATGAAGGAAAAGTGCTCTAGTGCAGATCTTTAAGAACAAGGGAGATGTGCAGAATTGTGGCAACTACAGAGGAGTAAAGTTAATGAGTCATACAATGAAGCTATGGGAAAGAGTGATAGAAGCTAGACTTTGTTCAGAAGTGAGCATTTGTGAGCAACAGTACAATTTCATGCCAAGAAAGAGTACTACAGATGCTTTTTTTGCTTTCAGGATGCTGATGGAAAAGTACAAGGAGGGTCAGAGGGAGCTGCATTGTGTCTTTGTAGATTTAGAGAAAGCGTATCACAAGGTGCCAAGAGAAGAGCTGTGGTTTTGCATGAGTTAGTCTGGAGTGGCAGAGAAGTATGCTAGAGTGGTACAGGACATGTATGAGAGTTGTGAGACAGCAGTGAGGTGTGCTGTAGAAGGGACGGAGGAGTTCAAGGTGGAGGTCAGACTGCATCAAGGATCGGCTCTGAGCCACTTCTTGTTTGCTTTGGTGATGGACAGGCTGACGGATGACGCTAGACAGGAGCCTCCATGTTCTATGATGTTTGCAGATGACATTGTGGTCTGTACTGAGAGCAGGACGGCGGTGGAGGAAAAGCTAGAGAGATGGAGGTATGCATTAGAAAAGAGAGGAATGAAGATTAGTCACAGCTAGACAGAATACATGTGTGTAAATGAGAAAGACACAAGTGGAACGGTGAAGTTATAGGGAATGGAAGTGAAGAAAGTAGAGGACTTTAAGTACTTAGGGTCAACGGTCCAAAGAAATGGAGAGTGGGCAAAAGAGGTAAAGAAGTGTATGCAAGTTGTTTGGAATGGGTAGAGAAAAGTGTCAGGTGTAACGTGTGATAAAAGGATTTCAGCAAGAATGAAGGGAAAGTTGTACAAGACAGTAGTGAGACCAGCGATGTTGTACAGTCTAGAGACGGTACCAATGAGGAAAAAAAAGGAAGCAGAACTGGAGGTTGCAGAACTCAAGATATTGAGATTTTCTTTGGGAGTGACGAGGATGGATAGGATCAGGAATGAGTATATCAGACGGACAGCTCATGTTAGACGTTTTGAGGATAAAGTCAGGGAGGCCAGACTGAGATGGTTTGGAAAAATCAGAGGAGACAACGCTTATATCGGTAGAAGGATGCTGAGGATGGAGCCTGCAGGCAGGAGGCAGAGAGGAAGACCAAAAATCAGATTTATGGGTGTGGTGATGGAGGACATGAAGTCAGTTAGTGTGAGGGCAGAGGATGCAGAGGATAGGACTAAATGGAGACAGATGATACGCTGTGGCGACCCCTGAAGGGAAAAGCCTAAAGAAAAGAAAAGATTGTTGCACTATTATTGATTCCGACAGTTCCTAAATTGTTTTGAGGCATATATTGATGTTGGCACTGCTAACCTATTTCAATTGCAAAAAAATGTATGTCATATTTTGTGATCCACTGGTTCTTCTTAGTGATACTAAGTAAAATTATTAGATTTCTAGCACTGTACCACATTAAGCCCAAAATGATGTGTTTCATTTGTAGAGGGGTTATACAATAGGAATAGATTAAAACAGATGGATGAAAAAGTGAAACATAAAACAGAAATAATCATTTATAATTTTGTTTCATTCAGCCTTGCTGCCTATCTAGTCAGGGAAGCAAGATATTAGTAAGAGAATTCTGAGAAAAGACAAAGTTACTTTCTCTAGTAACTACTTACTTTGAAAGTAAGGAGTAACTTACAGTAGCTGAGTTACTTTTGAAAGAAGTAACTAGTAAAGTAACCAAGTTACTAATTTAAAGTAACTTATCCAAAACTGTTCAGAACTAAGCCTTGAAATGGCTGTCTGGATTTTTAATTCCTATTTTAGCGGTAAAAAAGGGCAAACTATGTTAAACAATGAAACGGATTTTTGAACTTGTGATTCGGTTCTTAGAATTTTTATAAGAATCGATTTCTCAACACAGCCCTAATGGGTACCATGTTCAAATCCTCTTAACGGGTATGGGTGAGTGGTGCAGGACGGTGGTCTGTCTGTGTCAGTGACGTACAAGACAGATTTAATGAGACATGACGTTTCAGATTAAAGTTGCTTTTTTTTTAAGACATCAGATATGCATCAGATTTTGGACCACATATGCAAGACATGTCGCATTCTAAAACATTGGATTTGGCTGTTCAGGTCATAAAATGATCAGATGAGTCGCATAGGGGAAAAAAAGTCAGATTTGAAGCGCTTTTGTCTGCAGTGTGAATGCAGCCTTACACTTTTTGTGGATGGAAACAAGTTTAGCAAATTATAACAAAGGAACTGTTGGATAAATTCTTAAAATTTAAAGCCCAGCACCACACGGAACCACATAAAAGTTGGCAGAGCGAGGGGACCCTTATTTGCTCCCTGTGTTAATCACCAAGCATCAGTTTTATGGTTTATAGCTATCAAACATTTTATCCTCGTCTTTCTCTCTTTCTCCTGCTCTTTGTCTATGAGTGTGACATGTTTGTCTGGGTAGTTGAGGTAGTGATTTAGCAGTGCTAAGAATGATGACTCTGCCAGAAGAGCTGGCAGGGTACTGTCTCACTGTCATACTCTTACTTCAGCTGGTTGGGGGAGGGATGGCCGGAGTGAGGGAGGGAGGGATTAAGAAATAAAGGAGGAAAAAAGTTAGAGAGACCAGGGCAAACTGAGCTAGGGAGAGGGAAATTTGAGGGAAAGAGAAACCACCGTTTTTTACAGAGACCAATCCTCCAAGCCTCGAAGCCTAGGCCAACTTTAAAGGATATATTGGACAGTTCAACATTACCCCACCCCCATCACTCCAATTGCTCTCTTTTCACTGCTGTCTTTAGGCTCCCCTTTTTGGTTACCAACAACAAGGCGAGCCTGTAGCCGAACTCTAGAGAGGTGTAAAAGTAATACCATGTCTACAAGTGCCTTCAACTCAAACTCACTTTATAAAGACAAGCACCCCTAAACACACACACACACACACGCACACACACAGAAAAGTTGCAGAAAATAAAAAAATGGGGTCAATTGTCTGTGCGCTGGACTTTAGGATACACTCTTCCACAGATAATCTAAGAATGAAATCTGAAAATAGAAAAAGTGAAGCCTGTTCTGCACAAAGCCTCTAGAACAGAAAGGAGAACACAAATTCTGTTGGAGAAGCTAATGAGCTCTTTATGATGATAGATTAAGTCTGCATGCAAGTATTGCATCAAAAAGGCTCTCACTATTCCCACATTTGAGCCCGAGTTTCAATGGGGCCATGAAGAGTTTCTGGGAAAATATGTTTAAAGGAGTCGGTATAATTATTCCCATGACAACAAGGGCAAATGGTGGAGGAGAAATCTGAGAGGTGAGAGTGACCCCGGTTGCTCTCTTCAGAACTTTGCCTACCAGCTCATAGTGCATGGAGGGAGCTTTCTGTTCTAACTGCAGCGAGAGAACAGAGGGGAAGAGAGTAGAGTGCAAGAAATAGCATGCAAAAACACAGATTTGAACAGGGAGGGAGACAGAGAAAAGCAGAAGAAAGATAGTGTGACAGAGAAGGGAGAGCTGTAGCCCTACCCAGTTGCCTGGGGAGAAACAGCTCTGGTGCTGACTCAGGGCTCTCTTTGTTTGACAATGCTGCCTTGCTATTGCTCCCTCTCTTAAACACTCGCTCTCCAAGTTCCCAGTCCCCCCCCCCCCCAGTCACCATCCTTTCTAATGTGTGCACGTTTTTGAATTGTGAGACCTCTGCCAATATTTTCACTTTTCAACTTCTCCAACTTTTCACGTTTGTTTTTCTAACCCTATTCTGCATGTGTGCCGGTCTCTCAGACTTTTGCTGCACATTTCTATGATGAAAACAGATAAATGCCTGTGCTCTAATAAATGTTCAACTGCTTTTTTGTTGTTGTTTTTTACTTCTCTATGCTCTGTTTACAGGAGCTCATGATCAGTGACAAAATGTAATGTTTAGGTTTTTTTTCCGTTAGTGCTCATTTCCAGGGACTGGATTTGCTCCCCTGTAATACAGGGGGAAACTTTTGGAGCCATGGCTCTCAAACTGTGGTACAAGCACCACTTGTGTTACATGGGCTTCCTTTATTGACTATCAGAAGGATTTTGGCATCTAGTAATTATAAGGTTGATACAAGTCTAAGTTGCTGGTACAATTTAGAAGGAAAGTCGAGTGGAACGTACCAAGGACTAAACCAAGGACTGGAGTTTAGTATGGATGCAATGATAAACTTTTTTTTTTAAACATCTATTATACCGATACTTGGATCTGAGTACTTGCCGATACTTCTACCACCAAAAACAGGTTTTATTTCTTCTCTACTTTTTAAAACAAATAATGGTCAGATTAAATATAAAATATTAATGATACAAATGAAAACAAATTTGAAGTGAAAAATAAACATTTTCTGTGAAATTATTGCAGTTTTAACATTTTAAACATCAGTTGATGTATCAATACTGATACGAGTTTATTAGAATGGTATTGGCCCCAATACCCGATAACAGTATCAGCCCCGATATCAGTAACAACATCAAACGTAACTCACTGTAGTCACTCAGTAAGACATTTACAATAAACAACAGAAACTAAGAAAAGTGTATACTCACACGCCACTTTTTTTTTTTTTTCCAGGTACACATGTTCAATTAGTTGTTGAGAAAAATTATCAATGTCACATCTCACATGGAAGCAGTTAATTGCACTTAGACTTCTATAATTTTTTGGGAGGAGTTGCTGGAGTTCGAGCATCAGAATGGAGTGGAAAGAGAATTTCAATGGCCTCGAAAGTAGCATGGATGATGTGCCAGAAGGCCTGGACTGAGTATTTTAGAAACTGCTGATTCAATGGGATTTCCACACACAACCATCTCTCATGTTCACAGAAAATGATTCAAAACTGTGAAAATATGGATTGAGTGGCAGATGTGTGGATGAAAATACCTTGATGTCAGAGTTCAGAAGGGAGTGGGCAAACTGGATTGATATGACAGGAAGTCAACAGTAGCTAAGATAACTACTCGTTTCAACTACGGTATATAGAATAACATCTTTGACATGTGACACCTTGAAGTACATGGGCTACAGCAGCAGAGAACCGCGCTAGGTGGTTCTCTCCAATTGGCTAAGAACAGGAAAGTAAGGCCAAAAAAACAACAAAAAGTCTGCAGAGAGACTAAAAAAATTCAAAAGCAATGCTTCAAAAATCTTGTTGACACAATGATGAATGAAGGCAGTTCAGTGGTCCACATGGTACTCCTAAAGAGTTAACCTAATAATGTGACCTTTAAGTACCTGTCTCTGCAATTTCCCTCTGGGATCAATGAAGTGTTTTTGAATTGAATTAATTTCATGTCTTCAAAGAGTAAAGGAACATGTCAGCAAACAGATGTTCATGTATTTATTTGAGTCCAAATAAATAGTTTATCATTGCTGCTATCTTAACATTTTCATTGCATGGCAGCCATATTGGATTTTCAGGTCAGCATTGGTAAGAAACCTTTGACTAATCCTTTTAGGAATTTTGATCTCAGATGGCCTACGTTCTTAGTAGAACTACAAAAATTAATGCGGGTCAATTTATTAATAGAATTAACACTTTCGTTGATGCAATTAACACATGCACAGAATGACACGCCCTTTTCCCCCCCCCACAATTTCAACCCGCACTGCGTTCAGTGCTCACACGTCTCGTACACAGCATTACAGACCCAAACTGCATCTGTGGTTCCATGTTATGTCTCTAAGGGATTATGATTTCAAGTAACTCCCTGCTCTGATGCACGTGTAGTCTGCTGTTGGTCGCTTTGATAAAAAGGACGAAACAGCAACTTGTCCCTTTCAAGGCAAACAAACCAAGTCTTGGGTTGAAAGCGCTCAGAAGAAGTGATTGGAACAAGCATATGATTGAAAATGCAACAATCTGCAGTGATAACTTCACATCAGGTAAGCCTTGACTAACAGACAATTTAACATGCAAGATAAAGGCAAATAATAACACAGGGAACCAGGAAGTAATGTAAAGGTCCTGTGTCAAACCATTTGCACACACATGGTAGTGTTGATACACAAGTAATCCCTCAATTATTCAGAAAAATTAAATTCAAATACTTTACTGATCCCAGAGAGAAAATTAAGTGTTGTTGTAGTTCATACTATGTAATTCTTTAGGGAGTTGTTTTAGATTCTAATGGCTGTAGGCAGGAAAGATCTCCTTTAGCAGTCTGTGTTGAAGCGAAACAGAACAGCCTCCAACTGAAGACACTCTTTTGGTTTAAGATAGTCCCATGAAGAGGAAGCTTAAGGTTATTCAAAATTATTAGGAAACAGTCAGCTTTACATTCAGAGAATGTTAAACAGTCTGTTTGCCTTAGCAACTAGCTAAAGATGAAGGTTAAAAGAGCCATGTGAAAATGTGATGGTGGAGTTCAAAGCAAAGGTTCCTTGCATCTCTCCCATATTTCCTTGAAAAAAAAATAGCAATAACTTTTGGTTTTGTCCTTCGTTTATACCAAAATTATACCATTGCACTTTTTGAGTCATATTTACGAATGTTAATTAATCATGATTAATACACAGCTCCCCTGTAAGTTAGATCAAAAATTTGTTAGCGTTTGATAGCCCTAGTTTTTATAGTTCCAGCTTTCGATAGCCATTTTTTACTTAATATATGGAGTGGAAATAATTATGCAGGTTGTAAAAAAGATTTTGAAAAGAAGTCAAGAAACACTGAAAGGGAGAATCCTCTAGTGATGTTTTCACATGTCCAGACTTGAGAAGAAAATGGTAGTTTTTCAGGTTACAGATGTAAAGCAGACACACTAGAAAAATAAAAAATGACATTAACGCTAAGGAGGGGGTGACAATGAAGGGGAGAAAAAAAAGAAGTGCAGGTCCATTGCAACTAAACATGGACTCGTTCCAACGCTGAGGAAGGCCTAAAAGGAAACCCTTGACTCACCCAGAAAAAGGGAGGTAAAGAGGCCCACGAGGAAGGAAAAAAAAGTTAAAGGAGCCAAGAGGGGGAACACTGATAAGCTCACCAAACCCTAAAGGAGGAGGGAGACTAGAGCAATATGAATAAGAAAATAAAAAGATAAGAAGAGTTTTACATTTATCTTTCAAATAGGCAGTTTTTATCTTAAAAATGACAAAATATGTTTCTCACAGAAGAAAGAGGGAATTAGAGGGAAAATTAAGTAGCTCAATCACAGATTTAGGTTCTTACAAAGTGGCTGTTCAGATAGCTCTTTGCAACATTAACATAACAAACTGATATTGTGATGGCAGTATTTATTTCAAACATATTTAATCAGGGACAAGACCTAGATCAATGTTACATTTAAACTTTGGCCTGTCTATAAGTGCTACAGTTAAAGTCTGATCCACAGGGCTGGTCCTTGGTTAGGTTTTTCCAGAGTAAAATTTAAAACTAATAACACACAGAAACTTATTCAACACTAACATTGAAGTAGGACCTAAATAAAAAAAGACATAAAAAGTGTTGATCAGTATAAGGTGTACAAGTTTCAGAGTTAACATATTTGTCTCATATTTCTTTCACATGAGATGTAACAAAATCTCAGGGTTAGTCAATTGTTTGATTGCTGGTGGCAAACTATTTCAAATCTGGAGTCTTTTAAATGAGAAAGATGAGTTGCATTGAATCTCTTTTAACAGCTTTCCTTGTTATGACTCCAGCTGTTAGTAGCTTTGATTTCATTGATTAACGACCTGTGGGACAAGGTTATCAACACATTTAAATTTGCTATATACCATAAAGCCATAGTAACTAAATTAAAAAATAGATGATTCCATAAGAATTCCTTAAAAATAACACAAACTCTGCAAGACCAGTCAGAGGTTGATCATTTCTGTGAAGGAAATCTATGGGGCAAACACTTTGCTGTCTGGCAAAAGAAAGTCATGCTTTCTTGATTCTATTGTGCTAACATCCCAATGACCGACTTTGGCGCTTCGGGCGAAATCTTGAAGTCCGCTTAAACTTAACAATGCAAAGATCTACATGCTGTACTGACACATTAGGCGAAATCTAAAACCTACAACAACAAAAACAACCAAAAAAAAACACGGAAGGTACAGAAATAAACAGGATTTCAGCACAATAGCTCAAATCAATATGCGTACATCAGCGTACAGTAAGAGAGATAGAAAAACAAGTGTATAGGAAAGATGAGGAGGGGGAGAAGAGAAAGAAGCTAGAGGGTGATTGCCTGGCACAATGAGCCCTACTTGTTAGCCAGTGACAGTGTCGGGGATCGTGACAGGGTCCAGACGCTAGACACCAGCTGCAGCGCCTCGTAAATAGACTGCTGTCTCACGGGGACATTTGCACAGCATTGGCTGTACACACAGTAACACGCACACACACAAACACAGGCATGTGGGCACTTGCATATACTATGGCAGGCGTTCAGACAGACACTGACTGATTGTGTCTCCCAAATCTTGTAAAGACGGACAGTGAAGGTCTTTGTGTCTTTTAGGCTGTAAAATCGCTCATAAAAAGAAAAAGCGCTCCACAAAGAAGATGGATTTTAAGCGCAGAAAAACTTTAAGCATAATAATGAAAGACCAATTACTATTTTGAAAAAGGAAACTACAACATCTAAGTGCTGATAGATATAAAAAATAGAGAGAAAAAAATGAAGAAATTTGTGGACGTTGATCGGACAAACACAATGTTAAAAGGGATTCTAGATCTGCCCTTGAGCACAAACGACTAGAAACAAAGTTGGTGTAGCAGAGGCTGAGAGAAAAGCCAGGCTGGACCGGGGGTGAAGGGGTTAATAAGAGGGACAGATCCTGCTGAGCTAGCAGCAATATGTTAAAGTGCAAGGTTTCATTGTTGCAGATACAGAACAAACTCCTTCCCATTAGTCACACTAGCAAGTGAAAAGACTCTTCACACTGGGTAGCCCTTGCAGTACCACTAACCACCAAGTTAAAACCCTCGTAATTAGTTAATGCCTTATTTGATTGTTTGCAGATTTTGAACACTAAATGCAGTTTTAGCATTGATACTGAAGTGACTCAATGTGAATTTGTATGCAAAGGGTCAGCAAGTCTGAATTCATGCACTTCTCTGATTGAGTGACCATGAGGGGGATTTTCGTTTCAGGTCTTTATCCATTTCACTCTCCTTCCTCATCTCCCTGTGCAAGCCTCCCACACCGTACTAAACTACACCTTATCTTTGGAGCTCGGGGAGGAGAAGAGGCTAGCATACCCTTACTCCTGTCAAAGTTGGGCTGAAACGCATTCATCATAATTATCATCATCCCGGCACAGCCTTAATCAAAACACATCATTGCAAGGCGAGCAGAGGAACAACAAAAACAATGGAACAAACCAACCAAAAAAAAAAAAAAAAAGATCAGACCATGAAAAACTTTTCACAGATCTTAAGGGAGAAACATCTTGTAGAATTCAACTGCAGAACAGAAATATTTATTTGGGGAAAAAATATGATCAGTAAAGAAGTTGCTATCAGCTGGGTGCATCAGGCCCAGTTCTGACCTCCTAATTTGCTCCACTGTCTGTTCGGCCGCAAAGCCTGTGTGATGCCAACTTCGCCATCTCAACCATCCTACTGCGGTCTGTGGGAAGCCAAGATTTTTGTGATCGCGTGGACAGTACGTGCCGTCAGGGACAGCGATAGTCCCAGTCAGAGGGTGGCGCCAAACACAAAGCAGACGATAAAAACAACAGTTCAGATTACAATAAAAGAAAAACAACTTAAAGAGATCTTCTGTTTTCCCAGTGTGGATAATGTATATATCAGGGACACCAAGGATACAAAAACTGCACTGACATTCTGGTGAGAAATTACTTGAGTCTTTTTTTTCAGTTATCTTCTAAGAGGCTGGATTGAAAACTGTATATTTCTGAGTGGAATACGATTATTTTGCTGAGCTAAAGATAGTATGAATAGAGGTTGGTGCTTGTCCACAAGGACCAGGAGGCTCATGGACATGGAGAGGTTTGTTAAGCCCTCGAGTGTGCACACCCTTGAAGTAATACTATAGTGAAGCACCTTTTCATTTAAAAACAATGCTATAGAAGTTCATGCCACATCTTGGTTTGGCGACATTTGCTCACTCTACCTTGCGGAAGTTTTCAAAATCCATCCGATGCTCTCTTGTACACAACACTCTTCAGGTAATCCCCCAGGTAATCCCTCAGATTCTCTGCCGGATTTGTTTTGGAAGTTTTTGTATGTTAGGGAGGTCTATTATGAGACATCTGTTTTCAGTGGTTCTGCTCAGTTGCACATTTTCTGAACCGAAATATGCTATTTTTTAATAACTTCATTGTATTTTAGTGTTGTAATTTTTCCCTAACTGTACATCATTATTCCTAATTCAGTTCTTATATATTATGTTTTTATCTTTGTGTGAAACTGTCACATTGCGGCTATTATGCTTGAATTTGCCCAAAGTGGAAAAATGTATGGAATTTGTATTTTGTGATATCTATTGCATATTATTAGGGTTGCAACTATACTACTTTTTTCCAACCGATACTGATACCTGCCGATACTGAGTACCAATTCCGATACTTCTGCCACACAAAAAAGTGCCATGCGGGGAAGACAGTTTGTTTTTCTTTTTCTCCTTGCTACAACAAATGATGGTGAATTAGATACAAAAATAAGATAATAAAAAATGAACAAAGAACAGAAGTGAAACATAAAAGTTTTCGGTGAAATTATTGCAGAGCTTCCACATTTTAGGAATCACTTAAATATCAAAATGAGAACATTAGAATGGTATTGGCCCCAATACCTGATACCAGTATCAATGAATCTCTACATATAATAGAATACCACAGTTGTTTTTTAGAGATTGCAAAAAAAATTTTTTGTCTGTGGTACGAAACTAGCAAGCTCTCTAGCACCAGCGCTAGAAGCTCAAAACCTTAACATACAGCTCTGTGGAGGAATGGGTGATTTATGACTTAAATGTATATATCACTAAAACAAGACAGCATAATAAATGTATTTGGTAAATCTTTTTTAATCGTATCTATCAAGGTGACAATAGTTTTTTTAATAAATATTTTCCCGCTCTTGATTTCTCCTCTGGTTAGGTTTGTGGTTACAATTTTTTTTATTTATTACAAATCTCAGATTCTGAATACCAAGAGTAACTATGCACATAAAAGGCACATGTGTTCGCCCAGACCCTTCTCCAGCTATTTTATTTCAGTGCTACGGAAAAAAAACAAAAAAACAGACATTTGATCCTTATTAAATCAAAATGGAGCATGAAATGCCTGGTGATCAGGGCACAAAAAAACCCCAGCATTGTTTGTTTGTTTTGATTACTGCAATCCGTCGCAGCGGTGTGCTGGCATATCAACGTTAACTTAGCGAAGCCCTGAACGTCCCATGAGGCAGGTGGTCATATTTTTGCTGGCCAAACGTTTGGCAATAACAAAACAACAATTACCATTCATCATTCTCTCATTTCCCCTCTCATTACTGTAGTTACCATCAGCACCAGGTAACAAGAATATGTGGCATGCAGCCTAATGTGATTTACAGTGATGAATGATGCATAGAAAAGCATGAGGCCAGCAATGAGCCGCACATTATAAACCATACTGCATTAGAAAAATTTGCGCTTGTCACAAATTTTTTTTTCTATTTTTTTTTTCTTCAATTTTTTGTTCTAGAGCTAAAAGGTTTCACTGACTGTAACGTAGGTCAAACATTAGACAGTAATTACAAAAAAGTGAATTAAAATATGTCGAAAAGCTAAAAATTTACAAATTCTAAAAGTATATGACCACAGCAGGTAGTAGATGAAAAGAAAATCTGCCATTAAGATTTAAACCTCTAAGTAGAGTCAAGTGATGAAATACTCCATTTGCTAAAGCCCCTACATGAAGCTCTACAAAAACAGAGAATCAGAAACAGAAATTTGTATTATGTTTATGATTAAACATACTTTTTTGCCATTACAATTTTGAAGGGTGTTTTGATGTGAATTCAGTCCCCTTTACTCTGTTACCCCTAAATAAATAGCCCAGGTGTGTGGGCAAGGGATAGACATGAAGAGAAGTTTGAATCAGAGTTAGGATATAGAGCAATATCCTAAGCGTTAACCTCTCGCACAGCACCATCCTTCCGTAAATCATTAAATCAATCAATCAATCAATCAACCAACCAAACCAGCCATCATGCATCCATCTATTTGAGCAATGAACCAGAAAGGCTAATCAGAGTTCATGTTTTGATGGAAATCATACTAGAGGGTCAGATGGTCAAATTTAATACTTTCATACTGCTACTGTCTAGCCTAATGAACTGCTGTAGATGACTGCAAAAATAGGTTAATCTTCCCAGGCAGAACTGTTTGAGACATTTTTTGTCTTTGCATCAATTCCTACAATGTTGCCACTCCAGTTTGACTTAGAAAAATTGAGCAGTACATTTGATGTTTTACATTAAACAAATTTACCTACCAAGTATGTAGGCATTTAAAGTGCTAAAAAACAATTTGTTGGGTCCGTCTTTAAGGTCTCCTAAATTACTTTTTGTCATTGCTTCAGTATTAACAAAACTACAATGAACTACATTTAAAATGTGTGCAAGTGATAATCCCTAACAGGTTTATCGCTCAGTCAAACTAATAAAGGAGCTGCAATATGCATTTAACAGGTATGCAAACAATTATGAATTCCACACCGCACTGCGAGAATTCAGACCCTAAAGAAAAGAAGTAATTGAATACAAGTATAAAATTTCAACTCACGCCAGTCTTGTCACAGAGCCGCAGGGTGTTGAAGGAGCCCACAGCAAACACTTCTCCATCTGAGGCCCAGGACAAAGAGGTGACGGGGTAGTCCTGAGAGGACGACGAGTGAAGCAGACGTCCGAAGCTGTCCCAAACCTTTGAACGGAGCAAATACTTTATAACACGAATCAAGAACCAGAAAAAAGTACCCTGTCTAAAGGTTGGGGTATATTATATGATGTAATCATATAATATACCCCAAATAGTCATTTATTTGCTCTGCAGTGGAGAATAGCTTCAGTATATCGGACTTTATTAATTGTCTGCTTACACTGAGCTCGGTAACCTCAGTAATTACTGATTTAATGCAGGTGTTGCTTCTTCCATACTGGTTTTATTATGTAACCAAGTACAGTTCAGATCATTAAATGCACTTCAGTTCCTCTATCACGTTGTTTGTTTTTAACAGGTACTGAAAATGCTGCCAGGTAAATAAGTGGTTGATGCTTTTTTAAAGCTTGACTGTTGTCAACCTACTCAATATATATTAGTTGACTCAATTATAATAAAAAATTACATTCTTTCTTACTTCATAATAAGAGTTTCAAAAAAATATGTGGTGTCAAGTTTAAAACACTCACTCTCATTCTTGGGGGTCATAATCACTGCTAAACTGGCTTCAGAAGAAAAAGTCAAATATCAATATGTTGTTTTATTATCATTGCGAGATCCTATTAGACTCCCACTGGGTATTGCACTCCATTTTACATATTTGTCATTCGTGTGAAAGGCCTTGGACCATCAGTGTAAATCCTGATGTAAATAATGTGAAGATGAAATAAAGACGTTGGAAATAGGGCTTTATATCAAGCACAATAGAATCTTTGAGGCTTCCATTTTTATCAGATGGCAGAAAGCAACTTTACCTTCAATCTGACAAGCCATTTGCTAGCCGATCTCGCTAAACTTTAACGCATCTCTATTAAGTTGATGTCCTTCAGAGTGCTCTCAATGGTAGGCAGGATATTCGGCATTCAATTAATGTTGCATCATCCAATGACCGATGGGTCAATTATAACGTGTTATAATGGACTGCTGCCCTCCAACTTCCTTCCTCAGCAGCTCAAAGGTGTTACTGGAGATAGATCGACTTCAAACTCAACAATGCCACCTCAGTCCTTCTTCACACCAAACCGACATGGCAAGAAAGTATCACAGATACATCTTGAAATTGTCATTAGCCTCCTACATTAAAAATTTGCATCATAAACCCACTAAGAAGAGCCAACTCTGAGATTCCTCTGGACTTTCACATATCACAAGTGAAGTTGGAGAAATCCTTTAGAAGTTTCTAAAAACCTAAATAGATACTGAGGGATGTCAGGAGTAGTGAGGCAACACTGAAATCGGCCCTACACATAAAATTGACGTCATAGGTTTTCCCAAACCATTATTTTCAGAACAATAATGGTCTTTCTCTAGGTCCTTCTAAAGGTTGTAAATCTTGCTGCTGACTGGCTTCACAAACCATACAGTATGTCACTACATCTCTCCCTCAGTCTTTGAAGCCACATTGGTCAGAACACAGAACACATGGAGACGGATAAACACCATCTTGATCCCACCTTGAGGTGTTTCTTTAAAGACATACACCGTAACTTTGCGGATACTTGCCCTCTTCACGGCTTTTAATTAAACTGATTCCAATTTACACTACCAGGTGATTTCAGCGATGTCGCAGCTGTTCGATTTTACAGGTCTAGTCTGCGTAGGTTGCAGAAAATGAGCCTGTTTAAGTTGAACTTAGGGGCTGATTTTGTTTGAATGAGCGGAAGAAAACAACACTGCGTTTACACAACAGAGCGAGCGATCTCGTTGAAAACGATGTAGTACATATGCCTGGCCTGTAGACGGCTGTGTGCCCTGTGTATGCTGTGTTGAAGGATGTCCGAATATTCCACTTTGGAAGGACTTTTTTAAAAGATGCATTTTCGCCCCCCCCGACACCCCATTCTCGTGTAAACCAGAGGTTGATCGCAGAGAAAAACTTCTGTTTTGCTGAAAAATGCTGTCGTCTAAACAACCCCTTTATCATTTTGTTTGTGCCATTTGGAAACACGCAAACTCAAAACATGTTGATGTTTGCAGTAGCAAAACAACTGTCCAACCAACCGCCGTCAAGCACAGACTGAAAGCCCTGCTCAGACTACAACGGGGACGCTGTACGGCAGTGAAGCCATTAAAATCGTGTGCAGATAACAACAAAGCACCTCCGAGACGCTCGAAACTCAGGGGAATATCTCTAGCGATTCATGACAAAACAGTGATGAAATGAAGTAGTTTTGTGGCAGCTAATGCCTCATTTAGATGTTGCACATAGATTGCCCTATTAACTCCCCTTATATGTATATATACGCTGATCACCAATGAACAGAACCTTCTCCTGAAGGACTCCAAGTGGCTCCAAACTTGTCTGGGTGAGTAAATGAACATAATGCATGTTAAAATAAGGTTCAGGTTGCAAAAAGCTGTACTTTCCTTTAAAGGGGTTAAAGAAAACTAGACGTCTCACCAGATCTAGTGATATCAGAACACCCCAATGTTTCTTTTCAAAGTAAAGTTTGTCTCAAAGAGCATTTGTATGGAGTTCATGTCACTTCAGCTGGTGAAGTAAGTTTGTCCTGTTGTTATGAGTCCAAGTCACTGAAATATCGGCTTTATGTCTGAAAATATACACATATTCTTTGATGGAAGAAAGGATGTTGTCCTTGAGTTTTGTTGACAGGCGAAAGACTCCAGGAAGTCTAAACTACCCTTAGATAATTACATTTTCACATTAATGAAGGTAAAGTTAGCATCTCCTTCCCAGCTTCCTAAAGAAAACTAAAGAGCTATTTCACCATTTTTAATTAACCCAGTACCATCTATTGTCCTGTTTCACTAGCTGGAGTTAGAGATTAACTGACTTCCTCAGCATTTTTACCTTGTTTTTTAAATAAAAATTGAGCAAAATCTCAAACCTTATATTTACAATCTTCTCCACCCGACAGGATAAGGTCATTGACAGAATTCCAGTCCACCTTTAGAACAAGTCCATCATGAGCCTTCCACTAAAAAGACACAGCAAGACAGATATTCATGTATTAATTATTGGCTGTTGTTTCACCAGAAAAAAAATGGACTGCTAAATTTTTGCTTTTATTTTGTCAAAATAATAAAGTATAAGAATAAAAAAAACAACAACAATTCAACTAGGTTAGTATTAAATCACTAAACTTATGTGAATTTTATTAGACTTTAATGTAGCAATCAGTCCGCAAATAATATTAAATTTCAAAATCCTACAACCACCATGCGTCCAAGTGAAACACAGGCAAATTCAAGTGTTTCACTGTCTGTGTAGAAGACTTAGAATCTTTCAAGACGATCTTTCAAGGGTCCCTATTAATGTTGATAGTGCCTTCCATCACTGAATTGGTCTCAGAGGGGGTATGAGAGAGAGGTGATGAAGTGGCACTTTTTAGTGAGTGTGTGCATGTGTGAGTATGTGTGTTTGCTTGTACTCGTATGTCTAGTAATGGCCAAGAGTAAGCAAAGCACACATTAAACCCTCCCCTGTTTATCCAAGGTCCCAGGTGCTGCTCAGCATCGAGAAGAATAATAAACCAACGCATACATGAGCAAGAAAAATTCTACCTGGTGTATAAGGTCATCTATAGAGTAATATGTTAGCAGCGAATGTGCGTGGTCATTAGCTTTCTGATCCATCAAGGAGGCTGAAACTTTGCCACAGCAAAGAAAGACGTCTATTTATTTTCTCGCCGTACAGCGTAAAAAAAGCTGGACAGAAAGTCTAACAGCTCCACTCAAGCTCCTGTAAATCCATTATAGGACAAATGCTCCAGTTTAACAGGGCTTATTATTATGCCGTTTACCTAAAACAAAAAAGGAAAAAGGCAGTGTGGGATGTTTCTGAGGGAATAGGCAAGGCAAGTTTATTTGTAGAGCACAATTCATACACAAGGCAATTTAAAGTGCTTCACAGTTGCATAATTTAAGAAAACAGATTTTTTTTTTAAACATCAACCTAAAAAAAAATAATTACAACAAAAAGCAAGAGTGCAGATAAAATACTTTCAATTGTCATATGCACGGGTAAAATGAACTGTTTTCAGCCTGGATTTAAACATTGTTAGAGTTGATGCTTGTCTCACATCCTCATGAAGACTGTTCCATATTTTAGCTGCCTGAAACTGAAATGCAGCCTCACCGTGTTTATTGTTGACTCTGGGAACCACCAGGAGACCCCTCCCTGAAGTTCTCAGGGCCCAAGATGATTCATATGTCTCTAACATGTCAGAGATGTACTTTGGTGCCAAATGATGAAAAGACTTGTACACAAGCAGAGCTGTTTTAAAATCTATTCTCTGAGCGACAGGAAGCCAGTGCAGAGACCGGAGCACTGGACTAATATGGTCGTATTTCCTGGTTCTTGTCAGGACTCGAGCAGCAGCATTCTGGATGTACTGCAGCTGTCTAACAGCTCGTTTAGAGAGGCCAGGGAGCAGGCCGTTACAGTAGTCTAACCTGCTGGATACAAATGCGTGGATAAGTCTCTCTAAGTCTGGTTTTGACACTATTCCTCTGATGTTAGCAATGTTTTTCAGGTGGTAAAAAGCTGTTGATGTTATTGCTTTGATGTGGCTTTTTAAGTTCAGGTCCAAGTCCATGATTACCCCTAGATTTCTAACCTGATTTTTTGGTTGAAGACAGAGAGACTCAAGATGACTGATAACACTTTATCTTTGTGTCTTTGGGCCAAAAACAATGATCTCCGTTTTTTCTGAGTTTAACTGGAGAAAGTTGTTTGGCATCCACACACTGATCTGTTCAATACAGTCACAGAGTGTATCTATAGGTTCATGTTCACCAGCCATCAGTGACACGTAGATGTCATGTCATCTGCATAGTTATGGTAAGACACATTATTGCTGTTAATTAGCTGACCCAATGGAAGCATGTACAAGTTGAATAAAAGTGGTCCCATGGAACATCTTAACCAGTTATTAAAGTGATAGTCTGGATCTCTAAATGAATTACAAATTTTAAGAATTGTATTAAATTGACCTTCTGGCCTTAAATGTTGATATAAAATAAGTCATTTTATGAATTATAACATTACAGGTAGGTCCCGCCTTCCCGTATCTCAGCTATGGCTCAAAAGCCACGGTGCCGTCCACTTGAACCAATCCGCACGTCTTGGCCCATTGACCTGGCGCGTTCAGGGAAAAGTAGGCGCGGCTTCAAGCCCAATCAGAAAGGGAGGGGGAGGGAGCTTGGGTCTCTCTTTTTTCTTACAAAGTCCAGACTATCACTTCAAAGATGCACTGATACCAATACTGGTGTCGGGCCAATAGTATTTGAGATACTCGTACTCATTAAACATAACCAATACCAAGAACTAGGGCTGGGTGGTATACCAAAGATTTAAAGATACTGAAATTTATGACTGTTACCAACGTCAGTTTGTCCGAGACAGGAAATTCGGTATGTAAAAAAAAAAAAGATGTGTTTTAGTTTAGCCGTGCTCCTGCCCCTTTAAGAAATGAGCGTTGACTTGAGTCACGTGACTATGCAGTCATGTGACATACAGAGGTAATAATACCCAACTGAGGAGAAAGCGGCGCTAACAAAGCAATTTTGTAGCTATATTTAGCTAAAATTTATCATCTACTGACTTTTTTCAGAAAAAAGCAACTAGCGACAAATAAAGTGACTTTTTATGGTGTTATTGGATAATTAGACGCTAACATGGAGCACGTATGTTTGTTAATGTAACAACGGAGGTGCAGCTCAATAGCTCCACCCGTCCAGGACTTGCTCAGGCGAAGCAGATATTAACCCCGCTGAGTTGTTGCTTGATGCCGCCTCCGTTCCCACCTGTGCTCCGATGTAAAATATTGTCTGTCTAAAATAAATGACTGCACACTAAAATCTAAGATTTCACCCAGCCCCTGTCACTTCCTCGCTTCATCTGGTCTGTGTGATCATTTCTGAGTTTAAACTGGACTAAGAAATACAGAAAGGAGTGGGAATCAAACACTGAATTAAAAGGCTGTTTGAAGACTTTCAATTCAAAAAGCCACATACATTTTACACATTTTAAAGAACATTATGTAAATTTGGCCAGTACCGGAAGTTTACTACAGAAAAGGATGGGGAGAACTTATCATTATCGAGGTGAAATGTTCAATATACTGTGATATTAATTTTAGCTCTGATACTGAAAATGTAGAAACTCTACAATAATTTCACAGAAAATTTTTATTTTTTACTTGAAATTTTAGCTTTGTGGTCATTTTTAGTAATATTTTATGTCTTATTTAATTCACCGTCATTTGTTGTAACAAGCAGAGAAGAAATAAAACCTCTCCCCCAATTCAAGTGTTGGGAGTATCAGCATTGGTACTAGGTATCGGCAGGTACTAAGGTCCAACTATCTGTATGGGTTTCAAAAAAGTGGTATCATTGCCTCCGCAGGTATACCAAATAATTACTAACAAGATTCTTAAAAAACTAATATTGATTATTTGGAAACTATATAATTAGGGAGAACATGTTAAATCTGAACTGTTTCTGAAATCGTTGCAATTAAAATAGGGCTTCTAAAACTATTTATTAACAAACTACGGTTTGTGTGGTTAGAGCATTAAATGTTGATGCACTCTATTAGGATTTCACGATGTTAAACCCAATGTTCTGTACTGTAAGACGGTGAAGGTGAGGGAAAATTCTGCTTTACAAAATTTTGAACAACTAAAATCGGAAAAGTGTGAACCTCATGCAAACATCTATGTGTGGCAGAAAACTATCAATATAGATGACCCTGAGCACACAATCTCCATGAGAAAGCATGGTGGTGGTGTGCTGTGCAGATACTTTTCTTCCATGAGGACACAGGCGAGCTGTTCAAAGTTCACAGAAAGATGAATGGAATGGAATTTGGGGCAAGGTAAGTAAACCTACTGGAGGGTGCAAATGACTTAGAGATTGAGACCGGGGATAGTGCTGGGCGATATGGCTTCACACCCATATTGCAATATAATTTAAAGCATATGCGGTAACGATATAGTAATATAGTCTTTTTTTTTCTTTATACATGTCAAAATGACTGCTTAGGGTTAACATTTAATGTGCAAAATGCTTTAAAAATAAAAAAAAACATTCAAGTCTTTATCTAAAATAATGTAACACAAAAATTATTACAACATAAATAAATATTAAGATATTTTAAATAAAAACAAAGGTAAATATTATGAAAATAAAGTTAAACATTTTCTCCTTTCCTTGTTACTTATTTATTCATTTAATATCGCACAAAAAGAAACCTGCGTATATTTGAATTAAAAATTCTTCAAATACCACAGGTTTCTTTTGTTTTAAATGAAAAACAACAAACTAAACGTTCAATATGTAGTGTGAAGACAAACAATAAAAATCAGTGTCCTTGTGTATGACATCATCAAAATGCATAACCGCGGTATCCTGCAATAGTAAAAATCTCTACCTTTGGCTAAATTTATATGATTTCTAGCTTATATCTTTTATATTACACACTAGATGGGGGTTCACCTTCCAGCAACACAAAACCCTAAACACATGGAACACCAAAATGCTCAAAATTAAATAAATAAAACCATGTCAACTAAATAGCTGCATGAATAAATAATACACATAATAATACAAATATATATTGTGACAGTAAAATTGTGAAAAATGAATTCATAAAATATTCAAAGTTCATTAAAATATATGTTTTTTAATTTTCCTTCAAAATGTATTAAAAATATATTTTACTGTAAATATTTTACTAATAATTAGTTATGTTCGATATTGGCTTTTTTACCGATACCCAATATACCGATATAGCCTAACTCATAATTTCCGATACCGATATAAACCGATACCGATTTGTGGGGACCCTCCCTCATAAAAAACAAAAACTACTTAACCCTTTTAGGTAACCACAATGAAATATCTTGTATCATGCATACTTGAGTTTAAAAAATTTTGAAAATGTAATAAGTACTAGAATTTTAGTTAGGCAATTGAAAAAGGTGCCATTTTTATTTTGTCTTCAAAAGTACCTGGAACATTTTCTCACACAGAGAATACTGACAAAGGCCCACCACTCAGGACAAATTTCTACTTTTAGAAAATATAAACAACATTATACCTTTGTGGCTGATGACGTCACCAAGTGTGCCCGATAGACGGTCAAGTTTGGCCCAGAAGAAGCCTTTTGATATATTGAAAGTTATCTCAAACAAATAATATCTCAAAAACTAAACCTCAAATCTGTCATATTTTTACATTCTGAGAGAGAAAAGAAGTAGCTGAAGAGTTAATTTCCGATATTACATTTTAATGCCAATATCGGCCAATAATGACTTCAGGCCGATAATATCGGACATCTCTACTAATAATAGACACTTTTTTCAATTTTGATTTAATTCTATCAGTTTTTATTTCAAAACGTCTTTTTCACAATGTAAGCCTTCATTTCATAGTCCTGTTTTCCCCAGTGGCTTATTTACTGAGTTTCAAAAGTAAACTTTTCAACCGAATGAGTTCCTTTGCCAATAAGGGTCAGTGGGTGGGCACTGCATGCTTGTTGGCTGGGGCTTAAACATCATCTTTCTGGATAGCCGTTCTCACCTTTAGTCAGTGCATTTACATGCAGTAAGAAAATTATTACCTTAGTCCGAGTGAAATCAGACTTTGATCATGCATGTATACACCTTAGCTCAACTGGTTTTTCTTTCTCTAATTAATTTGTCAAAATTTCGTCGGTTCAGACTATGCAAGAATTGATAAGACTGCTGAAAAAATGCTTACATCTGTAGCCGCCATTTTTACTTCCGTAAACAGAGCGCGTTGTGTGTGACGTACTATGGTGACGTCTCATCTTCCTCTGCGCATGTGGGGTACTTTGGAGCCGTGAAACGTTCACACTGGAGCGCGTTTGCTGTCGCATTTTATCTGTAGTGTAAATGACCATACAAAAAAGATCGGATTTGATAAAAAAATTGGAATTGGGCATTAAGAACTGCAGTGTGATAGTAGCCCAAATGAACTGTGCTGCAGTGTTGTTTTTGTCCATTTCTTTGCTTGTGCATATCCTGCTTTTACTCCGTCTGCTTCACTGAATTCAGCATTTGTTTACTATGTGTGTAACTCTAGTCCGATAAAAAATTAAACAATGCATTTTTTATTATTTAATGCATTTTTTTTAAAGGGGAAAATATTTCATAATAATGAGATACGAATTTCATATGAATTCAGTTTTTCTCTCATAATTGTTACATTATATATTTGTCAATTGGTTCATGGTTTACATCTAAAATGCAGCTATGCAAAGAGTGGCCTAGTCAAGTTTTAAAAACCACAATAACTTCTTCATTCTATACAAATAAAACAATCAAAGGGGTGTCGTGTGGTGTAGTGGTTAAAGTGGGCCCCCCATGTACAGAGGCTTCATCCCTCAACGCCGTTTTTCTGAGTTTTATTCCCATTCTCAAGGACCTCTGCCACAGGTCATCCCCCAATTCTCTCCATGTTTCTATGCAATCCAAGGTCACTATGGCCACAAAACCTTTAAAAATAAATAAATTTATAATCAATAAAATACTATAAACCTGAATGACTTTGGCGCTGGGTTGCAGAGGTTTGATGATTAGGTGCCTTGCTGCTGTGTAGAGTATTCTGTCAGAATCTGGACCCCAAGCAACAGAATAAACAGGAGACCCTGGAGAGAGGACGCAGAAAAACAGAAAAACATTTAAAAAACAATTAGGCTTTCTGCACATGCAGACTTTTTGACTTTGCCTTGATTTCCAATGAAGAAGATGATCTCCCTGCTGTCAATAGCTAGAACAAGAACTGAGTCGTACTCCAAAACGGGATCACATTTTCTGAGATCTCACCTCAGTCTGCCTTTATGCAGCACTTAGTTTACAGGAAAACCAGCTGAGAAAATCAGTCTAACTTTCACATTAAAAGCACGTGTGTGAACACAAGTTAGAGGGAAGGTTCTTATGAACTTGTTTTTCTAGCTTTGAGAGGACCAAAGTTATAGAAGAAACAGATTCAGCACCTTAAATAAAGGTTAGGAGTTTAAATAAGGCATTTATATTAGAATCCAGTTCCAGTAAAGAGTCAAACTCACTAATTTCAAAAGGTAAGGATAAGAGGCGAAAGCTGATTATGTCCTTCTTAAGAGTGATAGACCAGAAAGTCTGTGGATATGTGTGTGTGTGTGTGTTTAAATTTGAGTTGTGGCTACACACGTGTTAAAGGGGGGGGGGGGGGGGACTGACCTGTAACCTCACTCCAGGTGCATGTGGTTTCACTAAAATGCCAACTGGTCACGTGATCTGAAAATCTGACGAAGTCGATGCGAGGAGTTGAGACAAGTTCCTCTTTCCACCATCTCGCACAGTTCCAACCTCTTCCTAGAGCTCGATTTTAAAATGGGTCAAAGCAACCAAAAAGCACAGCCCGCTCCTGCACTTTGAGCATGTCTGCGCGCGTGCGTGACAGTGTGAGGAGAAGCAACACCTGCAGTGATCTTGGTGCCATGTGGCAGCCTATGCGTACTCTACTAAATCTACTGCAAATCTGACAGCCACTAAGCAGCTTGGACTCAAAAAAAAAACTAAAAGGAAAGTTATTCTTTTACCAAATATTGCCGTTGCTCTGACAAGATTTCTACAACTCCAATTTCTCAAAGCATATTATGTCTCCTTTTTTTCTTTATGTTTGTTGCCCGTACCACGATTTAAAAAATAACTATTTAACAAGTCAAGCGACACGATGAATCAATTAAGGGGGTACGGCATCTGTAATGAAAATGATGAAAAGAGGAGCATTTTTTCTTGTTTTTTAATAAAAACTCTATAAAACTTTTAAACTTTAAGGGATTTTTCCAATAAAGAAAACCACAGAACTGGAGCGATCGCTCTGCTTTCCTTCATCTGAGCCCTCTTTCAATCCAAAAGGCCCAACACATGTGTACAGCAAGCCCATCTTCGTGCAATCACAGGACGGTGTGGGGTAAAATAAATAGAAATTTAGATTTTGCAGTTTGCAGTAAGCATCCAGTAACTGTCTAATACGGATGAAAAGCAAAGTTACTAGCTGATGTCACACGAGAAATGTTCACACTCAAATGGTGCAGGTTTACTGAACAATAAGAAATTACTCAGCTCTAGGCTGTGGTGTGCAGCGTGCAGGATTCTGTGTCACAGTGTTAAGCTCATCAATAAAGACAGATGAGGCCTTTTGACTGCTCAATCATACGTAACATATTCAAATAATTTTTAACGGTAAAGAAAAACCACAAAGCAGCACAACTCTTATCGGTACCAATCCTCCTGTGCCTTAGATGTTTCACAAGATTTTCTGTTTTATTTGTATATACACTACCGTTCAAAAGTTTGGGGTCACCCAAACAATTTTGTGTTTTCCATGAAAAGTCACACTTATTCACCACCATACGTTGTGAAATGAATAAAAAAATAGAGTCAAGACATTGACAAGGTTAGAAATAATGATTTTTATTTGAAATAAGATTGTTTTTACATCAAACTTTGCTTTCATCAAAGAATCCTCCATTTGCAGCAATTACAGCATTGCAGACCTTTGGCATTCTAGCTGTTAATTTGTTGAGGTAATCTGGAGAAATTGCACCCCACGCTTCTAGAAGCAGCTCCCACAATTTGGATTGGTTGGATGGGCACTTCTTGCGTACCATACGGTCAAGCTGCTCCCACAACAGCTCAACGGGGTTCAAATCTGGTGACTGCGCTGGCCACTCCATTACCGATAGAATACCAGCTGCCTGCTTCTTCTCTAAATAGTTCTTGCACAATTTCGAGGTGTGTTTTGGGTCATTGTCCTGTTGTAGGATGAAATTGGCTCCAATCAAGCGCTGTCCACTGGGTATGGCATGGCGTTGCAAAATGGAGTGATAGCCTTCCTTATTCAGAATCCCTTTTACCCTGTACAAATCTCCCACCTTACCAGCACCAAAGCAACCCCAGACCATCACATTACCTCCACCATGCTTAACAGATGGCGTCAGGCATTCTTCCAGCATCTTTTCAGTTGTTCTGCGTCTCACAAACGTTCTTCTTTGTGATCCAAACACCTCAAACTTGGATTCATCCGTCCACAGCACTTTTTTCCAGTCTTCCTCTGTCCAATGTCTGTGTTCTTTTGCCCATCTTAATCTTTTTCTTTTATTGGCCAGTCTCAGATATGGCTTTTTCTTTGCCACTCTGCCCTGAAGCCCAGAATCCCGCAGCCGCCTCTTCACTGTAGATGTTGACACTGGTGTTTTGCGGGTACTATTTAATGAAGATGCCAGTTGGGGACCTGTGAGGCGTCTGTTTCTCAAACTAGAGACTCTAATGTACTTATCTTCTTGCTCAGTTGTGCAACGCGGCCTCCCACTTCTTTTTCTACTCTGGTTAGAGCCTGTTTGTGCTGTCCTCTGAAGGGAGTAGTACACACCGTTGTAGGAAATCTTCAATTTCTTAGCAATTTCTCGCATGGAATAGCCTTCATTTCTAAGAACAAGAATAGACTGTCGAGTTTCAGATGAAAGTTCTCTTTTTCTGGCCATTTTGAGCGTTTAATTGACCCCACAAATGTGATGCTCCAGAAACTCAATCTGCTCAAAGGAAGGTCAGTTTTGTAGCTTCTGTACCGAGCTAAACTGTTTTCAGATGTGTGAACATGATTGCACAAGGGTTTTCTAATCATCAATTAGCCTTCTGAGCCAATGAGCAAACACATTGTACCATTAGAACACTGGAGTGATAGTTGCTGGAAATGGGCCTCTATACACCTATGTAGATATTGCACCAAAAACCAGACATTTGCAGCTAGAATAGTCATTTACCACATTAGCAATGTATAGCGTGTGTTTCTTTAAAGTTAAGACTAGTTTAAAGTTATCTTCATTGAAAAGTACAGTGCTTTTCCTTCAAAAATAAGGACATTTCAATGTGACCCCAAACTTTTGAACGGTAGTGTAGTAGCAATTCAATTACAGTGCCTTGTAGAAGCATTCACACCACTTGAAGTTTTTTCCCCATTCCGACCACAAACTTCCTGATATCAGGATTTTGTGTGTAGACCAACTGAACGTAGAGTCTTATGGTGAATCAAAACGGTAAGGGTGCAATGCTTAAATGTTTTATTAAACATAAAAATCTGAAAAGTGTGGCATTTATTGGTCTTGCCCTCCATTAGTCAAAACACTACAGAACCACCTATAAGTGAAGTTGCTACTACATGATATTTCAAGCATGTCTCTCTCTACCAGCTCAGTAAACCTAAAGGTGTTGCATTATCTACTCTGCAAAAAACTCAACCTCAGTCACGCTGGATAAAGAAAATCTGCTAACGGCAATTTCAAGTCTCACTAAAGATTCTTAATTGGTTTAAGGTGTTGACTTTTACTGGCCACTCTAACTTATGTGATCTAAATCATTCCATTGTAGCTCTAGCTGTATGTTTAGGGTCAGACCCCAGTCTGAAGTCTTTTGCGACCTCTATTCTATGCAGTAGAAAATAATTCCTGCAGTAGGATGGTGTTACCACAGCGTTTCATGTGGGAATGGTGTGTTCAGGCTGATTTAGAGTGTTAGGTATCCCACCTCACACACGCTTTGAACATAGCAAAGATGAGCAGTAACTAGTTACATTAAGTCAGTTAAACTTACTCAACTAACTATTTGAAAGAAAAAAAACAGGGGTCTGCACCCTTCCAAAGAGCCCTTTTTGCATTCATTCCACTGTCATAAACTAGTTGAGAGCCTCAAAACAAATTAGTTATTTTTTATTAAATATCTACAAAAATATTTTTTTTATAATTTATTAAAAAGTGCAATTTTATTTTATTTTTTTACTTTTAAAATAATGACAGAAGAGGACAGATATATCTTCTAATATTTGTGGAAACTAGGCTATTGTTTGTGTATATTTGTTAGAAATGACTTTATAAAAAGCATATCTCACATAATAATGACAAGAAAACTGGTAATGGTACTTTTTTGTCACTCTATTGTGGAAATTAAATTAAATTGCTCCATTAAAAAAAACGATATTCTGCTAAAACCAGCATTTGTTCATAGATCTATATTCAAAACTTTAGCAGTGGACCCCAGGTATTTGCAGAGATTTCGGGACCACAACCAAAAATGCCTATAATGTACATATACTTTATGCTCTCTTTGCAAACATCCAACTTATTTTGCAATTACAAAACAATTACAAATTGGTTATATTTTAATTATGTAATTTATTTGTATGTATGTCAGTCTAAAGAATTTACACTACTTTATATTTTTGTCTAATTAAATAATTTTTAAACATTTATTGATATCCTATGATCTCAAAACAGGAACTCAAGTAATCGATTATAGAGGGTTTTTTTTTACCAAATACTTTTTTCTCCTTCTCGAACAGCTTTTTGGATAAATAGCTTGTACTTTTACTTGAGTAAACATATGTTGAAGTTGTAATACTTCAGTACAATTTTTGGCTGCTCTACCCACCTCTTTACATAGGCCATGAACATAGTCAGTTAGTTGTTAGTAAGCTGCTAACACTAAGCATACAGTAATAAACACTAAGACGCAAAACTTTAATATAATCATATTGTAAAACACTGGTCCTTAAATGCAGCTTTCTCACAAAAGCTATAACTTTTGGAAATGAAATCAATTGCTATTGCTTACCTCATTGTTTAAAATTATATTTGAAAAAGCATATTTAAAATAAATGTGGTTTCTTTTTAAGGAGCAAAGCCTCTCACTAACGGCCTCCTCTTACAGTCTGTTAAGTTTTTAATTACTGTGACAGCTAGGATGACGTGGCTCTGAAAAACGGATCAACTCTAGTGAGCGGAGTAACTGTGGACAGATTAGTTATAACTTTTTACTCAATGACTATGAACTACTGTATGGAATGAGGCGTTTTGAAGCCTTACCTTGGCTCACTAATGTTGAACGTAGCATTCCACTTTTTGACCAGATCTTGATGTGTCCATCTTCTCCCGCTAAGTAAACAGAAAGCTGATATGAATGAGGCAACATTTTGTTTAAAACAAATGTCTAGTTTCAAAAACATGTCCCTGGTGCCTTCACCTGTGATTAGAGCAGTTCCATCATAGTTCCACCTTCCAGCCAAAACAGCCCCTTTGTGTGCTTCCACGCTCTTCTCAATGCGTCCCATCTTTGTGACCAGATGGAACTTTCCTGTTAAAAAAACAACAACAAAACAACTAACATAGCACATGTACCGCTGACTTACAAGACTTTGGACTTTAATGACGAACTATAAATGGTGTTATTAAAATGGGTACTAATGAATACTATCCACAGCTTCGTGTTTGTGCAATAAGCGTATAAATGTCTAGTTACTTCAACAAGTAAATGAATCAAACAGGTTGGAAAGACCACAAATTTTAAGACTCTAATCATTTTAATTCAATTAAGTTTGCTAACTATATTATAAACACACATAATAAAAATTATTTAGAATAGACATACGTTTCTCCAATCAGCTACATTCCAAAGATAGAACATGAAGCAACCAAATGGTGTCTGCGGGGTTCATTTAAGGCAATTTTCTGTTCCCCAGAAATGAAAGGGTGAATAGACATGGAGACAGCTATTGAAGACGCTTAACCAACATATACTTTGTGGTGATGTGTATTAAAATTTCTGAATGGTATATGTAATTTCTGGTAGCCTCTAAGTGCAAATCAAGATGCAGTAGCTGTCTACCGTTTCTAAATTTGGAAACCCCAACAAAAGTGTATATTACTGATGCTGCAGGTAGTCACTGTGAGAGGAACATCTGAGTGTGTTTAAGCTCTGAACAACATAATCTCAACTCAATAAGTGCATCTTAGAAACAGGTCAAGGTGTGGGAGGTGAAAAAATGTATATATGAACATTTTACACAAATACATCTGCATAAGAACCATAATAAGATCATAAAACATTGAGTCAATTTAATTATGTAGTAGAGCCAAAATCCAACTTGATGTTTAAAAGAAAGGGGAAAAACTCATTCTCTTTTGTTTCTCTCAAAACCAAATTTATTTCATTGGTGCAGGAGATAAAATTGGCTTTTCACAACATGTTAGTGATCCAAAAGGCAACTTGGAAACGGCTACCGTCAAACTCTTCCACAATTTGCTGTTTTAAAACCTCAAAAATCTATGTATTTGATTGGGAATTATAAATGCATACGATCACAAAGAAGAGTATAATTGTGAAGTGGGAAAAAAATTGTGCATGGTTTGTACAGTTATTTAGGGATACAAAAATGTCTTGTAAATTCCTATAACTCTGAGACCCTTTAATAAAATCCAGAGGTATCAACTGCCTTTCAAAATCAGAAAAAGAGTTAGTTGAGTTGATCTGTGTGTCATTTAATCTTTAAAATGTTGAAATGCAGCTGTTGTCTAAAGGCCTCAGAGCATTAAGGCGTGTCTCCACTGGTACAACTCGACTCGGACTGACTCAGCCTCAGTACCTTTTACTCTCAACTGGCAGAAGTCACGCTGAGCCGATACTATTTCTCGTACCATCTCTGCTGTGGTTCCATCCGTGCTTAACTGGTACTGAAAAGCGATGTCAGATGGCTGTCGGTCACTGATTGGCTAGTGGGGCAGAGTCACTGGAGAGTAACTTGACAACAAACCGACCACCATTTCGAAACCTCGCTACAGTTACTGGATGTGTTTAGTGTTTGCAGACGAACAAAGATGACATCAAAAACCAGTGCTGTGATCCAAACTGAGTTTCAGCATTTCTGAGCTTGTTGGCTGAAGAGAAGATTCAGTGTGGGCTGGATGGAGCTGCTGGCTGTGAGAGTGAGAGAGCTCACCAGCAGGTCGAAGCAGAGAAACGGCGAACGCGAAATTCCTAAACTCGCTGTCTCATACATTCGGTAAGAAGCAAATTTCATGCCACTTGTATATTTTATCCACAATATTAACTTATTCAGCTGCATATCATCTTCAGTATGACTTTTTTTTTAAATGATCAGTTATCCAAATTAGTTCTGATGCTACTTTTTTTGTTTTTTTTTAAGTATGAATGACCTACTCAAGTTTTAAGTTTTTTTACTTCATTTTTCTGCAGCACAGTAAGACATATTTGTTTCTATTTTTTAATTTTAATTCTTATTATATGTTTTTAAATGCACTGTAATGATAGTACTTTAAATAATATCTGCAATCAGTTGCAGCGGGATCATCAGGAGCATGAAACCGGCTTACGGAGGGTGGAGACGACACGATGCCTTCAATCTGCCTCCAATTAAACCTTCCTGGGATGCTGCAGACTAAACCATGACCCAAAGACATGTGCAACTGGACTTTTGTATCTGAACTTTTTCTATACCTGTCCAATAAAAATGTCCAAGTTACTGTATATGCTTGTATTTTCATTTGCAGTTTCATTACATGCTGGTTGGTTGAATAATTTTACAATATTATGTCTGGCATCATGGTTCAGTAACATTTTAAAATCTGATAACATTTGCTCTGGCTGTTAAAAGTAAAAAAGTCTAGCTCTGCTAACTAAGTAAATTGCATAAATTTTAAAGCTGCTGAAAAGCCTAAACCTACTCAAAGATGGGATATCATCTTTATCATCTGGTGCTGATTTTAAAAAAATCTGAAAACATTTTCAAATAAGCAGCTTTATTACAAAATATACAGTTGTGTTTTGTAATTCATAGAATTCGTAGCATGTATAGATCATAGTAGATCTGCTTAAGTGAAACATCTTAAATCTACAGAATTAAATGTAGAGCCTTTAGGATTGGATAATATGTAGCACAGTTTACTTTAAACTGCAGCAGTCTGAGGTTTGCTACATAATGCATACGAATTGATACTATTGAAATATGGGCTATCATCTCTAAAAAACAGTCATGCTTCTGTCATGTCTAGCTTCCACAGAAAAATGGAAACTCCTTTCTTTAAGGGGACACAGAGGCAAAAAGCCATGTTGCTCAAGCGCTGGACGTAGTTTACTTCACATGTAGATGAATGTTTGTTCCGACATCCTGAAGTTCTGCAGCCACTGAGCTTCGGGGAAACCAAGAAGAACGTCTCATCACTGCAAGACCCAGTTAAACGACCAAACCGACGGTCGGCTGCAACGACTTCGCAGAGCAGTCATCTGAAACACGCACACACAGAATACTTATTACCAAAGCCAACTTGTCAACATACGTTTTTACGCTGGGCTTTAGCGAATAAATAAATACCCAGAGCATATTTATAGCCCTCCACACTGGGGTAGTATTAGCAATGGCTTACCCACACAAGCCGCCGGGTCAAGTCTGTAGCGTCAGTCTCCTGCAGGGCTTCTAACACTCCTTTGTACTACTCTACCGTGTTTTTCCTTGCAGAGTGTAGCTTCTCCGGGGTCTTTATTCTTTGATGAGAGAGGCTTTCTCTTTGACGTGGAACTACAAAAAGCCACAGACTGAGCAAAAGGCTCACGATCGCTAGTGAGTTCGCCATTGTTCTTCTTTTTCTCCGAGGCTTTGTTTACTTCCCGCTACGCACCGTGTCGAGCCGTGTAGCCGGTAGTACGATGCAGTACAGCACGGCCAAAAGGTACTAGTGGAGAGACGCCTTTAGAGACCTAAAAGCCTCATATACAGTAGGGCTGCATGATATGAGGAAAACATGCAATATTATTGGTGAAAGTCACAGTAACGGTATGACTTGCAATTAATAAAGAAACAATTACAAAGTGTTATTTCCTTCTTTCTTTGGGTTAGTACCATACATAAACCCTATGATAATGAGTAGTCTATCCTTCTACTAGAGCAGGGGTCCCCAAAGTGGCGCCCCAAGCCTATTAATTTGGCCCACCGGGGGATGACCCAGCATTGACAGACAGTCAACCAAATATGCACAAAGATTATTCTTCCACCTTTTGTACCATTTTTTTAAATAGGCCCAATGAATATATATTTGAAATACATATGAAATATAAAAAATGGCTTTTAAATTGAAATACAAGCATCTATAATGGGCATGTAGATTAGATTTATGTACATATTTACATTTGCACACTTTAAAAGACCACAAATAGTCATATTTGATCAATTTATGCAATTTCCCAAAAGCCTTTGCTGCAGGACTAGACTGGATCAAACAACTTCCAAGTTTGTGGGTCACCAACATGGATAATATATTGGATAATATTATTTAATAACTGTATAAGAAATAAAAGTACTTCACTATATTATTAGTATTTGTAGTTTGTGTTAAATATCAAATTTGTCCCTAAGCGCTGTGATAGAATTTCATTTTGGCCCTCTGAGTGAAAAAGTTTGGCCGCCCCTGTACTAGAGCATAATTTAATTTATTATTCCCATCGCAACAAGGTTTTATTGAAAGATGCTTTGGAAACATCTGCTTAGTTGTATATTTCTAACGACTTGACCACCTTACTGCCTCCTTCTCTTGTAAATCATTTTTATGCTACATTAAACAACAAGTGTCAGCAAATATATTCCAACCATACAGAGCCTAAATCCGTGGTGCATGAATAAACAGCGAACAATTATTGCTTTCCAGACAGTTCTTTGCGGTATCAATATTATGCACTGTGATATTGCATGGACGATAAACTTGTGAGCTATCCTGAGGCCCTAACATACAGGGGCGATCCTAGAAGCCTGTTAGAGGCTGCAACCCTAAATAAACAACAAAGACATAAAACAGAATGACTTGGCTCAAAGAATATTTTTACATTAAAATGGTGCAATCAAATTCCTGACCAAATTCTTGTTCGTAGGACATTCTGCACCTAGCCTGACGAAAAAAGAACTGGTAAAATTTTCAGTCTATAGACGTACTGTATGACATGCAAAAACCAGTAGTGACATACCGATTAAAGGTTGCTTTAAATGTTTGTTTTTTATAAACACAGAACTGACTCAGAACCCTGAATGCAAATGCATGCCACACTGTTCAGATTTTGGGGGGGGGGGGGGGGGGGGGGGGGGGGGGGGGGGGGGGGGTTAAAAAAGCGAAAACCATTTAGCATTTTTCTTCCACTTCACAATTATGTTGCATTGGCCTATGACAAAAGAAAATAATCTCAAAACACATTTACCTTTTTTGGTTTGTATTTGATTTGTAAATGGACAAAATGCAAACATGTTCAAGGGGTATGAATATTTTTGTTTGGAACAGAGAATTTCTGACAAGAAATGTCGCTTCATATTATACTTTAGAGATGCACGAAAGTTCAGTTTACCTTTCTTCCACATTTGAGTAGTATCCTTTGCAACTAATATTTGTGCAACTGCGAAATGAAAAGGAGTGCAAGAAAGTTGCAAAAGTGATTCCTAACGGGATTTTCACTTGTCTCTGGTCTGCCAGAGAAAATTGCTGCTTCAGTTTGTGGGTGTGTTTATGCAACCCTACACTGTCATTAGAGACGGGACCACATATTGCCTGCCAAAAAAAGCGCATCCACACTCTTTGTATGTGATATAGAATGAAGAAGAGACACGCTGGTGCCTGCTACCTGGATTTTGTAGATGATGGTGATAGATCTCACACGGACTGTGCCACCAGATTTAATTATATTAATAAAAATGTGCCATAAAATTCACAAAATCTTCACAGCCTTCAAGAATTTTTTTAAAGAACATAAAGACTTACCATCTGTGCTAGTGAGGGCAGAAATCTCAGCTTGTGTCTGCTTCTTGGCACCAACAGTTTTGGGGAACCAGTGTAGATCAACCGGATAAATGTCCTCAGGCAGTCGGACCACAAGGCTGGTTTCACCGGTGAGAAGGTTCCATTTGAGGATCTGATGATCCTCACTGCAAGAATACAGCTCATCAGCGCTGGTCCAACCAACGCAACTGACAAGCTCCTTATGTGAAAATTGCTGTTAAGGAAATAATCAGCCAGATAAACTAGTCAAATTTCAACAGGTTGAATGAGAGGCTAAAGGGAAAAGTTTTTGTTTTTTTGTTTGTTTTAAAGAAAATAAAAAGTTGTGTTTTTCTGTTTTTACTTAAAAGGTTTCTATTTGGAGCACCAATAGCCAACCACACTGTCAGAGAAGAGATTAAAAAATATCCAAAAAGAAGAAACAGACAGGCGTCGCAAATCTATACAGTCATTTCAAAGAAAATTCTTCAGGCTTATGTCACTCACTGCTGAGATGGACTAGATACCACAAGTAGAGTTGAACGATCATAGGAGACCAGATCCATACAAGCTTTAGCTTCAAAGTGGTAACTCCAATAACTAGAAAATATACAAAAATACACAAAAGTAAAAACTTTAGCTACTTGTACTTGAAAAAGACCAAAACAGCAAAAGTAAAACAAACATAAAGGAAATTAGGTCTGCATGGGTTCAGAAAAAAAACATGCAACTGTGATACTACTGCTGACATTGATTACAATTAGGTTATTAACAAATATTTCATTCAGGTAGTCTTTTGTGATAGGAAACTATCATACAGTGATACAGCAACAATAACCATGATTTGTCATAATATGTGGCTCTAATAGATAAAAATATATGTGTGTAAGACAATTACTTTTTTGTCTTCTCGATTTATCTTTGCTTCATGCCAGGAATATAAATACATATATTTATAGTCAAGTTGGTTGGTTATTACATGGCTTTTGAAGGTTTAAGTTTAAGACTTTTTAAGACCTTTTTAAAACCATCACTAATTCAACCTAAGACATATTAAGTATGATACAAAATAACTACTTAAGAATAAATGCCTTGGTGTTTTTTAGCTATTTAACTCAAGTACTTTTACAGCCATACTCTTTAAACTACGTGTAAAGTAATCTCAGCAGTTTTTATTGACATGTTTTAGGTTATTTTAAAAAACCCTGATTCAAGTCAAAGAAACAGACAAAAAATATGTAATAGGATGAAAGAAAAAAAAATCTATTTATCTTTTTTTCTTTCTTAGAATCTGAACTGAACCATCAATGATGGGGTTTTTTGTGGTAAAATATGTTGGTGGCTGTTTTCACCTTCTTCTATCTAGTGGATCACCTAGATCTAGCAATAAAACTGAATGTGTTATGTATGATGCAGGTTGGAGTGTTAAGCATGCTGTAACAGTTATTCTAGTCAAATTTAGTTTTAAAAATAACAGAATATAGTCTTACTTATAGTTACACAACATATCACATCAGCCCCACCCCTATATTGTGATAAATACTGTATCACCAGAGTCTTGCCAGTTCACAGCCATATCAACTAAGGTACAATTTAAATACCAAATAGAAAGGTACTATGGAATACTATATGAGACAGCTGTACATACTTTATAGGTAAAATGTTGATTACATTTATGACTTTAAAGACTCTGTAGAAACCCTGAAATTGCATATCAAAGTAAATGATACATTACCTTTGCTTCAGTATTTTACCATTTGAATCAGACGGACTAAACTATAAATCAATAGCAACATGCTTTTGACTAAAGATTATATTTTTACGCTTGACTTTTACTCGTTGCAGTTATGGTCTAAATCTGCAGAATAGAGGTTTAAAAATACATCTGCCACTATGCTGTCAGAAAAGCTGCAGACTTTTCGAATACATTGGGGTTGTGATGTATTTTACTGGGCACATTTCGGCGTCATACAAATTCAAAAGCAGGGAAAGGCAATTGCATAGAAAGGATATGTTTTGGTTCCTTTAGTAGCGATGTTTTCAGCCTCATTGCGGATGTTTGCTCTGTTGTATCCTAAACGTCTAAAACA
Organism: Apricaphanius iberus; assembly: GCA_028564705.1. NCBI lineage: Eukaryota > Metazoa > Chordata > Actinopteri > Cyprinodontiformes > Aphaniidae > Apricaphanius > Apricaphanius iberus. The sequence continues at coordinate 526,003 of JAPXFQ010000899.1, forward strand.
AAAACAAGAATGATAGTACTGCTGATAGAGAGATGCGAGGTATAAGTACTAATTAACTCAATGTACCAAATAAAGAAACAAATTACATGAAGGAAAAATCAACCTACCCTCGTTAACACAGCCGCTGGTAAGCGTTGGTAGCCCTAATGGTGACGGAGGATTTCGGTTGCTAAGGTAGCATTAACCGTTGCTAACGTGAGTCCTGCTTGTAACCGTCTTCAGAGACGCACGGCCATCATTCTGACGTTGCTGAGTATACTGCAGGACAGGAAACGCCGGACACGTTTCGTTTAAAATAGTACGAGAAGTCAGTAGGGCATAACTAACACAGTCCATTCCACAGTCAGTAGTAAACAGTAATATTTACCAGACAGGCTTGCTTGGTAGACATGTTTATCAAGAGGAGAAATAGCGTTGAGAAAAAGTCCGTTATCGCGAGACTTGTGCCTCACGCCTTCTCTTTTTGATATTCTCACATATTTTTACATATAAATACGTTTTATTTAATAATTATTCGTAGTTGTCATCGTTAAAGCAAAACATGTCGCTTACACTATTCACTTGCTCAGTGAATACTGTGTTTTCTGAAGCGTACATTAAAATGTTCCAGGAGGCGGGACTCTTGGCTCTGCTGTAACCAAGCAACCGTTTGAATATTCCAGAAAATAACACACTGGTTTTGAATCTTACTTGAGATAATAATAAAAGTTGAAGAAAATATTTGCTTTCTTTTTTCCCTTCTTCAACCGGTTTTCGGTTTATGAATATAAAATGTGTAAAGAGAGGCGGAGTTGGTTGGCTCCGAGCCCTTTTTTGAATTTCGTTCTTTCCCCACCCCCTTCTCTCGCTCATTTATCCGTGATGCTTTGCGACGTAACGTATTTGGTTCGCCTTCAGTTTGGGCGCCAATTACAAGATACAGTTTTCAAATGGGAAGGCGACTCGGAATGATACGGGGCTGAATTTTGAGGATTATATTTGTCGAGTTTTGGATTTTCTGACACTTTTTTACTTGGCAGTTTGGGACAGAAAGGAGGACCCCTGACGGATCGTATTTATTGCTTAGAAGGTACACTTTAGAGGGCAGTAGCGTAGGGTGGCGTCTATTTGCTGGAAGCAACGTTTGTTTGAAGCGAAAGGTGCCGTTTAGCAACTTTTTAAACTAGGTTTTAGCATTAGCAACGCCAGATATCGAAACGGAGACGTTGCTGCTTACTGCGAAATTCAATGTGTTGAATATTTTCGGTATCATTAATTTTAATGACATATTTATGACCATACTTTAAAGCTGTAAAACATTTTACGTCATTAACCTAAGCGATATTTTTGACATTCGCATTTTGTTTTTAGCATTATATTAGGCTGGTTTGCAAGACAAACTGTACTATTTTATTTCAAATCCTGCTTCGATATTTGACATTACTTCACTTTAGCTTCTAGTGTAATTTCACCATTAGCACCGCTCAGTGGCATGAACCTATAGTGTTAAGATGGCAAAACCACGACAAACCCAGCATTAATAAGTTACTTGTTTTCAAAACGTGAGGTTAAAATGTTAATCCATCATTGTGTTTTAGGTTTTATACTGTTTGTGAATGTGCATCTAATCGCTAAGGTTACGTTATTCAGTTTTTTTTTACCTCCGCCCCCAGGATAAAAACTCATGGGAGCGAAAGTTAGTATTACTGTCAGCTTGAGAGACCCGTTTTTTAGCTGCGCAGTTGGCCACGCAACACAGGCGTTACTAAGTCTGTAACGAGAACTATTTCACCTTATTTGCATAGAAACTACAGTGCTTTCAAGTTAATAACTTTAACCGTATTATTTCTCTACGTTTTTCTTCATTGTACAACTATGTGTGGCTCGATAGAAAAATCCCTACTTTAGATGCAGAAACACCAGATCATTGAATGAGGCTGTTTGGAATTTTACCAAAAGTTGCAGGTTTATACTTAAATATATAACGTTTTCTGTATATTGTGGAGTAGTTTTTTCCCCCTAGATAAATCTGCGTAAGCTTATTCATCCTACGCTTTACCAGATGCTCTTACTTTAGTTATGGTTTCACCTACTATTAGAGCGATTAGCTGTTAAAGGGGCGGCAGTAAGATCTGGCTGGGGTAAATGATAAAAGCCTGACAGAGGAGCTGCCTGTAACCGACTATAATTCCAATTTGAAGATTGACATGCACACACACGCACAAAAAAAGGAGCTCATGGGTCTTCTTTTTTTCCCCTCTCAATGGCCCCTTTAGATTTCATATCATGCCATCTAAAACAGCCAAAAGCTCCACTGCTGCCAGAAAGGAGCCAAAAGGGAAAGGGCTGCAGCCTCGGGATGACTCAGGGGACGAGTTGGATGTACCCCCTCAAGAAACCAACTCCAATGGCCAAGAGGAGGCACCGCCGACAACTGGCAAGTAACAAAGGCTGTTTTGGTGTCTCTGAATCATAATAAGTTACTCAGTCAATTGCTTTGCGTGTGTTGCTGTACTGGTGGAGGCCAATTGGCTCAGCTGTATTGCTTTTTCCCCCCTCTTCTTGCGAACACGTAGTTAGAATGGGCTCATAGTTTTTTTGTCTGTAGTGCTCGTCATAAATTTTGGGATGCTTTTAGCCACGATGGTGCTTCTTGTCCGGATGTCCCCTTCAAACGAGGTAGTTTATTTCGAGAAAAAATAAATGATTTGTTTTTTTTGGTGGTTGTTGTATATCAAACCTTGTTTGAGTAAAAAAAAATATATATATATCGATATCAGCTCATTTCTGCTCTGCTTTGAAAAGTAATCGTTGATATGGGTTAACATTCTTTACTTCTGTGGCGCTTTGCTCGTATTTGGGTCACAAACATCGACTCATTTGCTTGTTTATGCTTATGTGAGCACAATAGGTTTTGGGACAGGTCGTTGTGGCTTGCTCCGGTGGAAACATTCATCGTTATAACGATTTATATTGTTTCCTCAGAATGATATTTTTGTTGTCTCCCCCCAGTGCTTTGATTGCAGTCAGATATGATCCGAACTGTGACGTTTTTGATCGGAACACACACTTTAGTTATTCATCATCGAGTGACGGTGGCGCATCTACTGTTGTATGAACGCCTGTCGAGGGGGAGCGTTTGTGTAATAACGTGGGTCCGAGCTCTTTCTTGGTGTTTTTTTTTTTTTTTTTGGGGGGGGACTGGGTCTTCATTTCAGAACAAAGGAAAACATTTAAGCTCTATCAACTTTTCCCCCTCAGTCTTTGTTTGGCCGAGACTTGCTGCGTTTGTTGTTTGTTTTATTATTTGTGTGTGTGTGTGTGTGTCTCCGCTCCTCCACCCCTCCCCCACACCCCCCCTCCTCCTCCTCCCCAACAACAACACCTGAAACGACTCGCAACCCGAAGGATGAAAGTTGTACTTTTTGTTGTGCCACAGATCCGTCTCAGGCCGAGGCCATGGAGACGGTTGATAGCCGAAGTTTGGAGGAGATTCTCGGCAGCATCCCTCCACCACCGCCCCCAGCAATGACCAATGAACCGGGCGCTCCTCGCCTGATGATAACACATTTAGTTAATCGCAACTTTAAGTCTTACGCAGGGGAGCAGATTCTGGGGCCTTTTCACAAGGTATGACCAAACATGGGTATGAGCTTTATCCCTGGCAGGGCAAATACTTTGAATCTGTTTGATAGGATCAGTTGTGTAATGTCACTTTTTATTGTTTGGATTTTTTTTTGTATATCCTATTTTATCTACTTGCTTTTTTGTTACACCCTATTGTTGAAGACACAGCTTTTAAAACGTGTCATTGCAAAATTTTTACGATTTTTTTTTTTTCTTTCAAATAATAAAAATAAGTGTAAAATGTCACAATCCTCTATTTTGATTTTATTAGTGAATTTGTCAACCAGTAGGGATTTATTGCTGTTCCCACATTTCCATTTAATCATGACTTTATTTAAGCTTTTGCTCTTTCACTCTGTTTTGCTCACACAGTTTCCACTCCAGCTAGATTCAACACATGAGACCTTAACTACACTCACATGAAATGCTTTTACTATTACAGATTTTCTGAGATAAAATGCTACCACATGTCTTAAAAAATACAATCTTTATACTGTTTGCTGTAGATGTTGTGTATCTTCATATAATTGATCCTGATATATATATTTTTTTATCCTTCCTTACCTCTCTCCCAGCGCTTTTCCTGCATCATTGGTCCCAATGGAAGTGGAAAGTCCAATGTCATAGATTCAATGCTCTTTGTGTTTGGATACAGAGCTCAAAAGATCAGATCGAAAAAGCTCTCAGTGCTGATTCACAGCTCTGATAAACACAAGGATGTGCAAAGCTGTACTGTGGAGGTGCATTTTCAAAAGATTATTGATAAGGTATATTTACTTATATTTCTTTCACACAGGAACAAAATACACTCATTTCAGATGGCTCAATATTCAGCCTGAGCTGAAAGACACAGCCAGACATACTTTATACAGGACAGAAATGATTGTCAGATTTTTTAAACATTATTCTTCAGTTGTCATAATATTATATTGCTACTCATTTGTAACACTAGTGACTAAACTCAGACTCAAATCACTCTAGAAAATTACAGTTTGCACTCCAACATGCTATATTCAATGCACATTGCACTAGAGTCACTCTCTGTATTTATACATATTTTTAAACATTTTTTTAATTAAAAATTTAATCAACGTTTGCAGATGTGACCAAAATAATTTTTATTGCAGTGTTAAGATACATAAAGCATGGGAGAAATTTATTTGGATGACAATTTACTATATAAGAGAAACTAAGCTGTATTTTTTATTAAAAATATATCTGTATTTAACTTGCCTATGGCAGTGTAAATGATTATGACCCCTGCTGATCTTGCATTAAAAAATTAGCTTTTCAGTTTGCTTCATAAGTGCTGTAAAAATAAATTCAAATGGTTAAACTCATTATCTAATTTTATGAACTTCATCCTTCCGGATAAATTTTGTTTCTGAAAAAGGAAAAAATATATTTTTAAAGGTGGTGTACACAGCCTGAAGTACGAGCCTTGTTTCCTAGAGTAAATAATTTTTAGGCGCATTGCCAATACTTTTTGTTTTGCATTTGTTGTCTCTTCATTTCATTAAACACGTTGTTTAGTTCTGTAAATGAGACAAATTACACCAGTCTAATTTTATTTATTTATTTTTCTTATACATTACTGTGGTTTGTCTAATTTTTCAGCTTTTTGATGTCTTGAGTCTCTTTCTTGTTTTTGATGTTTATTCCCTCTTGTAATTAGTAATTTTGTTTGTGTTGTTAACTCTAAAGCTGGATGTTTAGAGCTGTTTGAGTCTCTCCTTAAACTGTTCTGTTCTGCTGCTCTCTGTCTTCTGCCCCTCCCCCCCCCATCCGAGTCAGGAAGGAGATGACTACGAAGTCATCCCAAACAGCAAATTCTATGTTTCCAGGACTGCCAACAAGGACAATTCCTCTTACTACCATATCAATGGCAAAAAAGCTACATTCAAAGAAGTTGGAACTTTGCTCCGAAGCCACGGTATTGACCTGGACCACAACAGATTTCTGATCTTGCAGGTAATTTTATTATTTGTATTTATTTCCTTTTCTTTTATCCTTCTTGTGACCAGCCTATTCAGTTGATTAATTCCTGCTCTTCATACTACTTCCTGGTGAAAGTTTCATACATACTTTTAAGCTCTGCCTGTGTGTGTGTGGTTGGGGGAATAACCTGTTGCACTGGAATTGGAAAGGAGAGGACATGTGCTCTGCCAGCCCTTAGACTGCTATAGCAGCGCATCATGGTTTGAAACAAGTGAAAAGGGTGCGAACCATTATTTGCTGCTTTAGAATTTTAAGGAAAAGACACGATTTGACCAGCTGACCAACGTGCATGTGAGTGTTTGAAGGATTTTCATCATGGAAGACTATTTTGGGGGTGACTTAACAGTGGGGACAGGTGGAACTTTCTCTCCCTTCCCTTTTTTCCCCCCCATGTACCTGCCACACTTTAGCAGCACGTAAATATTGGTGTGTGTGGGAAAAAACCCCAATATTAGCAGTGCTGCTTCAGGGTGGCAGGATAAAACACCCTCCATTGCCATGGCTTTATTTTTATTTTATTTATTATTTTAACCACTGTGAATATAATGTAGTCTATAAATTCTTTCAAAAATATTTTTCTTACTTAATTTATATATTTTCCCCATGTGTTGTTTTGTACTCTGCTTGCACCAGCTCACTTGTTACACTCATACCCCTGCAGAGTTTATTGCATCTGACCTACCTGTTATTACTGATTAACTGAAGGCATATGATTAAAAACTATTTGCATTTTTTGTTGTGACATTTAATTTTCTTTTTTTATTTTATTGGTTTTAGGAAAATATTTTTTTTTGTGCATGTCCATTTTCATTCTTGGATGTTTCTGTCTGTCACACGGCTGCATGGCTCTGGGTAGAGTCTTGGTCTTGAAGGTCATATCACTTTTCTTTTTAGTTTAACCTGCTTTAAAAAAAAAAAAAGAGATACAAATATTTAAAACTAAAGTTTACACAAATCTAAGCTACTTTGAGGAGCTAGAAAGAAGCTTTTAAAAAAAAGCCCTGTAAATATTATTTAACAGGTAATTTACAATAATAATAAAAAAAATACATATGACCACTCCAGTGGTGCACTCTTAAGGAGGTTTGTGTGTGTGGTTTTAGAAATCTGTTTTATTTTTAATACTTCTCATTTTTAGAGGTGCACCAATCAGTCGGTCAGGGACAAGAATCTGCCAGTTCTGTGCCTTTCTGCTATTGGCTGGTAAAATACAAAAAATCTTTTTTTTAAATCTTTTTTCCTCCTGTTTTTAAAATCAGTTTGAAGAATTAGGAATTAACTTTTTTTTGTTGCTCTAAAAACACATCCAATAACAGCATGTACAACAAATCTTTTTATTTATTTATTTTTTTAGGTAAAATATCCAGCTAATTTTAGAAGAGTTGCTGCTTTTATACACAAACACATAATCTTGCAGTTCCTCATTTAGTTGGTTTCAGAGCTATTTCTTCTCATCAGAGAATCTTGAGCACATGTTTTGGCTTTTATTTGTGACGGTCTCTCAAGTAAAAGGAATCTGAATTGCAGGTCAGATTATTTAATTTTTTTTAAGGGATCTAGAAATGGACATTGGCCAGGGAACACATGATTGGTGCATCACTATTTATTTTATAAAGGTATTATTAATTTTTATTACAAAAAAACCCACTTATCATTGTTGGGGATGATTGTGATATTTTAGCAATAGCTCTAAAGAAGTTTGATATATTTTATTCCTTCTGCAGATTTACACTGACTGTTTTATTTAGTAATTTTTTTTGGGGGGGGGGGCTAGATTATCTCTTTGTACTCTCCTGTTTACTGTTAATTACACTTTTGTGTACTCTGTCAAAAATTGTGTGAGAGAGATTTGTCTCTGTTAAAGACAAAAACAAAAAAACAACCAAGCAAAGTCGTTATAATTTTATTTAGACTGGTATTGAAGCTTCATTAAGTTAGTGTGTGCCTTTGCCAATGTGCGCTTGTGGACTGTGTCTAGGGTGAGGTGGAGCAGATTGCCATGATGAAGCCTAAAGGTCAGACGGAGCATGATGAGGGGATGCTGGAGTATTTGGAGGACATTATCGGTTCATGTCGTCTCAAAGAACCCATCCAAACGCTGTCCCGCCGCATCGAGCTGCTCAATGAGCAAAGGGGAGAGAAGGTAACACAACTTCTGTTTGTTTGTCTCGTGTCTTTGGGAGTGTTTGTGTAAAATTGTATATTTGGGCTTTAGATGAACCTGGAATAATAAAACACAAAAAACGGTTCACTTGTGAGATGAGCCACTCATTCATTATAGTATCCAGATATGTGATGTCATTCAAAAACAGCTTACCCCTACTTTCAAATGACAGTCATTTGTTGAATTTCATATGGGCCTTACTTGCATCACATTTTTAGCATTGCTCAGTTACAGTTTCTGCTTGTTTAATTTCATTAGACCGCAGAATTTGTAATTATTTATTTTTGTCCAGAAATTGAAACGGCAATATGTTTTTCTGTTGTAGCTGAATCGAGTAAAGCTTGTAGAAAAGGAGAAAAATGCTTTGGAGGGGGAAAAGAATAAAGCTGTGGAGTTCCTCACCTTGGAGAACGACATCTTCAAACACAAGAGTCAGCTCTACCAGTACTATGTGTGAGTCCACCAGAAGCATCTCTGCTCTGTACAGAAGAAAAAATGCAACAATTGAAAACGAAAACAAGGAGCTGGTGTAGAAAGCACATCTCTGATGTCTTACCATTAGAAAAATATATATTTTTCATAAATTGCTTAATTTGAAATTTAAAAAAAAATTATTTAAAGTAAATATTTGTTTCTGTATGCTTCTAGTCATGATCTACAAAAACGTGTGGTGGATAAAGAGCAGGAAAAGCAGAAGATCTTAGAGGAAACCAAGGAGCTCACAGAAAAAAATGCAAAGCTATCAGAAGAGATGGAAAAAATGAACCAAGAGCTCAAAAATGCAGAGAAGTAAGAAATCTCCTTTTTTTTTTTTCACCTTATTTCCTCTCAGCGACTAATATAGCATGTTTTGTGTACTAGTATTTTTGTTAATTTGGCAGGTTTCTGTTTGTTCAGACATTTAGAGGAAAGCTTGAGCACCCTCAGGATTCTAGTTTACATTTGTTCTGCAGAAGAATTGGTTTATAAAGTAATGAGTTTAAAAAAAAGAAGAAAAATTACAGTTTGATATACTGTTGTTATAGGAACTTCCTTTGTCCTTTTGCCGTTTTTCCTTCTATTTATTATTTCTAATTATTGCTTTTGATAGGTTTTATAGTATTTAGACGAGATTTCCATGAAACTAATTTGAATTTTAGTCTTTAAAAATGCTTTTCCTCCTTCAGGAAACAAAATAAGATCAACAAGTACATTGAGACCCAGAAGGAAAAGTTCACCCAGCTGGACCTGCAGGATGTTGAAGTGCGTGAGAAGATTAAACACTCCAAGAGCAAGAGCAAGGCACTGCAGAAGCAGCTGGAAAAAGACCAGAAAAAGGTGTGTTGGCCTTCAAGTTGCAGCTCACCGTTGCCTGCAGTTCAATGACTTTATCTAATTTGGTATTGGTGTTTGCAGTTCTGGAATAGATAAATTGTGTCACTCTGACAGTATCACTGCAGCAGCACAGTCCAGAGACATTTAGATACTGGATCTGACAGAGGCGTGTAATTTTAGCCCTTTGTTTTCTAAATTTAACCCCACACATTTAATTAAAAAGTAATGCTGAGACAGCCATGGCATAACTAGGGTTGGTATGTGTATTTTGATTGTGGTCTGTGAAGAAAGGGAAAAAAAGGTGTAAAAAAAACAGCACAATAATTTTTGTGTTTACTGTTTTTGTTGCTCACATGTAATAAAATAACTGGTGAGGAGGAAGGTTGTTACCCCCACACCATACACACATACTAAAGTGTTATTTTTATTTATTTGAGAAAAATAATCAATATCTCACAAAATTCTCTTCTGGAATTTTTATTGCCCATTTTAAACGTTTTTGAGAAAGCAATTATTCATCCGAAAACGTCAGCCTCTGAAGAAATACAAATTTAGTAAAACCCCATAAAATCTGGTTTAATGAAAGTTTGTAAAAAATATGACAGCATTTTGCTTCATTTCACTTTGATTACTGCACTGGGGAAAATGCCCAATAGTAGCTTTTCTTGTTTTATTTAATTTTTATTAATATTTTTGCTCACCATTATTGGCCTCAAGGGATGGTTCCTTTGTGTGACTGTAGTGCAAGAAATCATCTACAAATAATTCTTGGAGAAATTTTCTCTTTAATGATGTTTGAAGAGGAGCTGTTTTTATGGTTTTATGGTCTTAATAATGTAAGATTATTTGCAGAATAAAATAAAATCTGTAAATCAATTTAGATGACTCGTAAGAATTATCAGTCCTGAATTAGCCACTAGGGGGCTGTAAAGTTATAGAAAGTAAATCTGGGTGTGTACTTTGAACCGTATTTGTCCTGATGGATTAGGTTGACGTTTCTTTAATTTCATAAGACTTTACTGTCTTATGGCTGTGTCTTTCTTCCTGCTCTGAAACGCTGTATTCTGGAAATATGTTGGTCAGAGGGGGAGCCGGGCAGAGGCAGGCTGACCTCTGGGGAGCAGTGTTCTGCTGTGTGGTAGTCTACTATGGCCTGGCTTGTGTAACACTTCCAGCAGCCACATTCACGTTTCACCCGCAGTTAACCCTACAAAATATAAACTATATATGCAGATGCCAATTCTTGTTTTGTTTCAGCTCCAAAATACAGACTGTTGTGCCAGTCTTAACCAGGGCTTGTTTAGTCCTTGTGAGCTTATACTTTATTACATGTGTGCTTTGGCCTGCTTTAGAATGCATTGCAATGTAGTTGGTAATTTATTTATTTTTCCTTTTTTATATTTTTTTGTATTCAAATGTAACAACCATACGCATATGTGGCACATCATATCTGTTGCTTTGCTTGTTATTTGTTTGAATTGCGATCCACATAAAGAAGGCGTTTCTTCGGTAGACTCCTGATCACATTCTCTTAGAAATCAGCAAGATTAGCCCTTTCACACCAGCTATTATACGCAGGTAACTAGCTGAACTTTGTCTGTTGTAGACTCACATAAAGCCATAACATCCATTTACCACAAATCCATAATGTCTTAAATGAAATTCTGCTAGAATTAAATGGGTTTATTTTATTGCTTCCCTTTTTGATGTGTGACAAAAACATAATGGAGGTGGGGGTGTCAGTTCTGATAAGTGAATATAAATTTAAAGGTTTGTGTGCACAAATGTAAAGGTTTTCCAAAGTTATATCTTAAAACCTTGTTGATTCTTCTAACATTTGCATTAATCTTCATTTTGGCTTTCCTATGTATCTAGATCAGCTCTGACTTGGGGCTGGGCGATATGGCAACATTTTCATATCACTGTATTTTTAAAAATATATCGGTATTACGGTATTTAATGGTATTTTTTTCATACAAGACCATTCATATCCACATTATCTTATAAGAATTAATGTCTACAAAACATATGTAGTTTAAAATTTTATCTAATTCAAATCAAAACAAGCATGGAAATTGACTTTTTTGTATTAAATAAAACAAAAACTAGGAAAAATGGGAATAGGATGCATCTTCTTGGATATTTAAAAATGAATAAAAGTCAATAAATTATTTCATTTTGTCAGATATATACTATACTACTTCTACAGCTATTCTGTTTCATAATGGCTTATGTTGCGTTCAGACCGCAGGCTTTGTCAGCGTCAGCAACATCAACATTACATGTTAAGTCTACGGTGGAGGCCGTTGGAGGAGCGTCACGGTCTCTGCGGCGCTTTGTGAGCGTTGGCTCAGTCAACTTTTCAAGCTTTTCCTGTGTTTCAAGCTTAAAAGCTCTTGACGCAGCACGGCAACCAATCAGAGCGTCTCACTGTAGTGACTTTGCCCGACGTCGACGATACCTAGCCAACCCCGATCCGCGAGTGTTTAAAACATCCAGCAGAGAAAGACCCGCCCAGAAGCTGAGCTAGCTTTAGCTTAAAAATGAATCTTACCACCTAATGCTTATATGTAATATATATAATGGGTGTATATGTAGTGGACCAGTTCCTTTTAAACTTCTGTACTTATTTTTTAATCTTATGCCTTTTTTCTTTGAGCTGAAGTTTCAAGTGTCATAGCTGCTAGTATCGGAAACTCTTTGGTCTTTACTTTCTGCATCATAACAGCGAGGCTGTCTATATTTACAGTAGTAAAATTACAGTAGTAGGCTGCAAAATAAAATTACAGTAGTAGGCTGCAAAATACAGTTATGTAGGATGGTAACCATGGAGATGGGAGTTGCAGGTCAAGGTCGGGACATATTGTTTTGTAAAAAGTTTTTTTTTTTTTGTCAAAAGCTAGTTTGAAAACCCAGTCCTTGGTTAGACATTTTTATTTTTTGTGTCCAGCAAACTACTTAGTCCAAAGTCACACACTGTTACTAGTAGGGGGCAGTATAAAGGTTATAAGGTATAAATTATATAAATTTAGCCAAAGGTAGAAATTTTGTATATACAGTCATAATCACAGTTGTGCATTTTGGTGTAATGAAGCTGTGCCTACATACTTTTTACCAGGTATTTAAGGATGCTGATGTTCATTGTTTATCTTCATACTAAGTTTGAAAGGTTAAAGATTGTTTTCATTTAACTGAAAGGAAACCTGATTAACTTGAAGCATTTTTAATTGAAATATATATGTAGGTTTTTTTGTGCAATATTAAATGTATAAATAAGTAACCAGGGAAGGAGAAAAGTTTTTACTTAATTTTCATAATATTTAGGTCTTATTTTATTTAAAATACCTTCATTTTTGTATTTATGTTGTATGAATTCTTTTGTTTATTTTGGAAAAACAATTGAATATTTTTAAAATGCATTTTGCTAATTAAATTTTCTTTAAATGAAATTCTATTCTCATTTTGAGGTTGTTCTGTGTCTGGAAATTGAGAAGGTTCATAGATATGTCATTTTGACATATCAAAGCATATGCGATAACGATATGTATTGCGGTATACTCCTTTTTTTTTTTTTTTAAGTTATATCGCAATATAGATTCAAGGCCATATCGCCCAGCCGTAATTGTTACTGTAACTAATGACAGGATACACATGGGGAACCTAAGTCTCCTCTCCATCCATTGGTCTCTTGGACAAAGAAATTAATGTCAATGGAGAGAGAAGTTATTTTCTGGTCCGCTTTGTCTTACGTCCTGAATCACACATCTGTTGTACTTCGATCTAAATGATAACTAATGATGTACATTTCGAATGTGTTTGTTGAGTGATTTGGGATGTATTTGATTTTGAAAATTTGCATTTAAAATGCCTATAAATCAGAACTCGCATATGTGACGTCATTTGGCTAACGGGAGCTAACACTAGCTATAGCTCGTGAAACACTCAACTAGAGCTTGTAGAACTTCTCCATTCTGGCTGTCACTCCACCGACTGCTTTATCCCCAACATAGCTGCTACTTTCCACATGGTCAGATTTATAGTGGTTTTCTCCATGTTTAATGCCCCTTTCTTCCTCCTGGAGGTTACGACCCTCGCTCTCCTCCTTCTGCAGTTGTAGTCCGCTAAACGTTTTTACATAAAACCTAAAGTAACTTTTGCCGCCGGTCGCAAATCGGCGTTTTCCCTGCAACAAAATTGTTTTTTTAAATTCTCGGACATCATATGTTCGATCCATGATGCATTTCAAACTGGATCAGAAAATAACTTTTATGGCTCCATTGACTCATTCATCTTTTCTTTTTTTTTGGCATTAGGGGACCCATAGACAGGAAGTAGAAGGGCGTGACTTAGGCTCTCCATAGAGGTGCACAATGTGGTTACCTTTTTTGTTGTTGGTTATTTTGAACTGTTCCAACTCGTAGAACCTTTGAATGAGACGGACGATTGACCAAATTATGTTTTGTATTTTGCTGGATTGCAGTCTTTATTGACTGCTCCTCTTGTTGCAGTTCCAGTGCTGCTGATGTGAGATTTCTTCTGCTCTCTCTCTCTCGTACTTTGTTGATGAAATATGTTTTCATCTTAATTACAAGTGCACTTTATTAGAATAAAATTTTAAATTTCAGTTCATTTACTTCAGCAAGTCCATTAAAAAACAGCTAATGAAAAGTCAGAGTTATGACTTTGAAGCTTAAGAGAATGGAAATGGAAGTTTCAACAGTTGTTTTTTTTGGTTTGTTGGCTTGTTCAGCTGGAGGAAGTGCGAGCTGTACCAGCCAGCAGTGAACAAGCCATCTCTGAAGCAACGACCTGCAAAGAAGACCTGGAGAAGCAGAAGGCAGAAGAGGAAGAAAAGCTGAAAGAAGTAATGGAAAGTCTGAAGGAAGAGACAAGTGGCTTGCAACATGACAAAGAGGTGTGTTTCAATGTTGCGGCTTTTTTTTTTTTTTTTGGACAACTTGGTTGAGTTCAACAGAAAAGTTTTGGGTTATTTTCTGTAAAATTGATCGCTCCGTATTTTTTCCAACCTGCCGTCTCCGCTTGAACTTTCCAGAAAAAAGAGAAAGAGCTCATGGAACTCAGCAAGGCTGTAAATGAGACCCGGTCTCAAATGGACCTCGCTCAGTCGGAACTCGACATCTACCTCAGCCGCCACAAAACGGCTCTGGCTCAGCTCAATACAGCCAAGCAGACGCTTCAGACGACCTCTGCTACGCTGCAGGAGCGCCGGCCCGCCATCAAAGACCTGCAAGTCCAAATCCCCCTGAAGGAGCAAGAGCTTAAAAAGGTAAACCGGTAACGGACCAAGCTCTAAATCACCAGATGGCTGTAACCCACTGCGGTTGTTGAGGACGTCATTCGCCCAAGCTTCAGCTTTACTAGCTCTCTGTGTTTTGCGACAGGACCAGGAGGAGTTGGAGCAGCTGATGAAGATGGATAATGAGACGAGGCATTTGGTGAGAGAATTACAGCAAAAGGTGCATGAAGCCAAGAGCTCTCTGTCCTCCAATCGCAGTCGAGGAAAAGTCTTGGATGCTCTGATGCAGCTCAAGAAGAGTGGCAAAATCCCTGGCATCTATGGAAGATTGGTAAATGGCAACTGTTTTTTAAAAACTCCTTGATTTGTATATATTCTTGTAATTGTTCCTATTTTTTTTTGTTTCGTTTAAATCATAATGCAATATTTAAAAGCATCTTCTGGTGCTTGCAGGGAGATCTTGGAGCCATAGATGAAAAGTATGACGTGGCCATTTCATCTTGCTGTGGTGCTCTGGACAACATCGTGGTAGATACGATCGACACCGCTCAGAGATGTGTCACTTTCCTCAAAGAACAGAATATTGGGGTTGCCACTTTCATCGGCCTTGACAAGGTAAAAATAACCTGCCCCTGAGAAATGTCATTCATGCGCTAAAGAGGCGATTTTTGGAAACTCGTAAAACGGAATTATTTTTTTATTTTTTTTCAGCATGGAGCCTATTTTTAGCATGCGTTACTTTCTTTACTCACACAGACAAGTTTGGTGTCACTTGAAGTCCGAGAGATATTCAGATTCATTCGTGAAAAGCACATATCCATGCAATGGGAGTTGTTGGCGTAACTAAAGTGCAACCTCTAAATAAGCCATTATCTGCCTCAAAAGTCCTATATTTTCCCAATGTTTTGTTATGAGTCGCTAGAGCTATTCCCTCTCAGAGTTCACAGCGTCTCAGAGGTGCTTTCTGGTTGTCTTTAGGGGTGTTTACAAGCGTTTATTCCAACTTAGACCAACCGGCGATCTCCATTACTTCACTGCCGTGCAGCATCCCAGTTGTAGTCTGAGCATGACTTTCACTCTGTACTATACGACGTCGGTTGGTGAGACAGAACTTGCTACTGCGAACATCAAGGCGGTTTGCAGGGTAGTGACGTCGGTAAAATTGCCTGTTGGTGTAAGTTGTAATAAACTCCTATAAAAAACCTTGGAAGGCAACAAGAAAGTACCTCTGAGATGCTCCAAACTCAGAGGGGAATACTGCTACTGATCCATAACAAAATATTGGCAAAATGAAGGAGTTTTGTGGCAGATAAAGCCTTATTTAGAGGCTGCACTTTGGCTTACCCAACAACTCCAATTATATGGATATACGCTGATCATGACTGGATCTAAATATCTCGAAAAAGACTTCAAGTGGCACCAAACTTGTAAGGGTGAGTAAACATACTGCATGCTACAAATAAAGTCCAGGTTGCAAAATAATACTAATTTCTGCTTTAAAACAGGTTTTTGCCTATCTTCTTCACTTTTTTGTTTTGTTTAGATGAAGGTCTGGGAGAAGAACATGAGCCCCATTCGCACGCCTGAGAACAGCCCCCGCCTCTTCGACATGGTGCGAGTGAACGATGCTAGCGTCAGACCAGCTTTCTACTTTGCCCTCAGGGACACCCTGGTAGCTCAAGACATGGAGCAGGCCACAAGGATGGCTTTCCAGAAGGACAAACGCTGGAGGGTGGTGACCATGAAGGGACAGATAATAGAGATGGCAGGTTGGTGAGACTCTCCACCTTAGCACAGTTTCCTAATTTAGGGTATTTTTTTGTTGTTGAATGTTGTCAATTTGCAGCCACGGGTTGCTCCTTTTCCCTGATGTACTGATGTTTCACAATTTTGAACAGACCATTTCGTACCAATGTGCCTGACCATCTGTAGAAATGACCCAAAAGGGCTTTATTATTGCAGTTAATACAGATGTTTTCTGTCATAATCTTTGTGGGTCAAAAGATATAAAGAAGCTCCATTGGGATGAAATGGGAGATTGATAGGCGAATTGGTAAAGTGCCTGCAGTTATGCGGCCGCTGTATCGGTCTGTTATGGTAAAGAGAGCTGAGCCGAAAGGCAAAGCTCTCTTTACCGGTTGTTCCTACCCTCACCTATGGTCAAGAACTCTGGGTGGTGACCGAAAGAAGACGATCACGGATAAAGGCGGCTGAAATGAATTTCCTCTAGGGGTGCACCAATCCGACTTTTTTGGTCACAATACAGATACCTGGATTTTGTGTATCTGTCGATTCCGATCCTCTGATATCGTTTTAAGTAATAAACTCTATAACTTCCAACTTATACCTTTCTTGAAGAGACTAAAGGCACCAGACTTTACTAACTAAACATACATAAGACCTAATAAATGGTGTAAAATATAAAATTACTACACAAAAAAATTTCAAGTGAACAATCAATCTTTTTTTGTGAATTTATTGCAGATTTTACGCATTTTGAGTATCGGTTCATGGTATCTGTTAAGTTTAACCGATTCATGTAAATTAGAAGGTATCAGGGCCGGTATCTGTGCATCCCTAGTTTCCTCCGTAGGGTGGCTGGGTTCTCCCAGAGAAATTCTAATAAAGAGAGAACTCTCCGGGTTCTGAACGGGTTGCAGTTACACTCTGGTTCCATATGAGGGCGCTCCCATGACGAGTGCAGAATGGAGGTCTATGGAGATATACCCCTCAAAATCCACTTTTGTCAGGATATATTTTTAAACCACTAGTAATTTGATTTTTTTTTTTTTTCTAAAGGAGATTCAAAGAAATTACACATTGCTGGGTGTTAGATTTTTTTAGAGTCACTTATTTGCTTTAAAAAAATAATTTTAACTGTCAATGACTTCATAAACATAGTACAATGAGAAATGCTGCTTTACAGCAATGCTTATTTTTTGGTTTACATTTCACATTACATACATAACCATAGGCAGATAATGGTGATGGCAACCAAAAAAAAGTTGTTAGGTAAAAAAAAAAACTTTGGCGAAAAAGTCCGCCTTAATATTCCGGTATCGCTTCGGTCGTAATCAGTCCTTCACTGACCAATCAGTGGTCCTTAGCAAAATGGCAGAGTTATGGGCAACAAGTCAACCCGTAAGAAAACAAAAGGACATACGTACTCGTTCATTCAACTTTCCTACTATAACCCATGTTGAACTTGCAAAACCTACAATCAAATCTTAGATTTCTCAAGGGCAATCGGGTGAAAGAGACAAATTTAGCTGTCTAGCTTCATAGACTCCCATTCATGCTGCACCCATGGCGATCGCCCCCCAATAGAACTGCAACCAAATGTCATTACAATGGGACTGAATGGAGAGTGGGACGGCTTTTCTAGAACGTCTCTTGTTCTCCCTTAGAGATAGGGTGAGAAGCTCAGTCATCTGGAGGGTGCTCCGAGTAGAGCCGCTGCTCTCCACATCGAGAGGCGCCAGTTGAGGTGGCTTGAGCATCTGGTAAGGAAACCTCCCCAGTGAGGTGCTACTGGCACGTCCCACCAGAAGAAGGCCCAGAGGAAGACCCAGGACACGCTAGAGGGACTAAATCTCTCAGCTGGCCTGGGAAAGCCTCAGGATTCCTCCTGAGGAGCTGGCCCAAGTTACTGGGGAGAGGGAAGTCTGGGTCTCTGTGCTTAAGATGCTGCCCCCACGACCTGACCTTGGATAACTTGACCCACCCACCCCAAAAAAGCACAACTGTCTAAAAAGTCATTTAAAAACAGGGGTTGCTGCTGTGTCTGAACGGTCTTTGAAGAACTAGAGCAAAAATGGTTATAAATCTTTGTTAATCTACACTCTGATGTGCTACCTTCTGGACCAATTGATATAATTTACTCTTTTCTTTTTTCTAATCTGCAGTTTAGAGGCACACATTTTCTGGAGGCTTTATTTTACACCTCATTTTATTGATTGTTTCTGAGCCCAATTTGGTCCCTAATCTAACTGACCAGGGCTAATCATCAAACCAAAATAACTGATTATATTTTTGTAGTTATATCTACCTGAGATGATGCAACCTATTTACCTTGGTATGGATTATAAGTAGATTGTCTAAATTTACATGAACTCACTCTTCAACTCAGTTTAACGTCTTAAAGCTGTCAGACGTTGCCTTTTTTCTACCGTCAAGGCCCTGTTTGAATTTTCATTATTCCAGGATTCCTCCCATGCCCAAGTACAGTGTACAGATCGCAATGTAATTCTTCTTGTAACGTGTACTTCACAGACTGTGACAGGATAGTTAACAATTATCTCTCCAGGAAGGTTTTTGTTTCTCATTCCCTCTTTGTTTACCAGGAACAATGACTGGAGGTGGGAGAGTTTTGAAGGGAAGAATGGGCTCTTCTATTGGCACAGAGGTCTCCCAGCAGGAGGTTAGTTCAAAGCATGCAAAGAAGGCAATGCTGGGTTTCTTATATACCTTGGCAGTGTAAAATACTTCTGGTATTTGTGTTTCCATCAATTTAAACATGACGTTACAAAAGGTAGATATTAAAGCAAATTTTAATTACTTCAAAATAAATTCTGATGCTGATTTTTGACCAAGTCAGTTTCCTCTCACTAAGGAGCATAATTATGTGGGTGAAAATGTGTTGTAATATTTTAATGGAGTAGGTGTGATCATTTTCAATGTGAAGAAATTACAAGATTATCGCTATTTACTCAACTTTTGTTTACAACAAAGTTCATGTTGTTGGTTTATGTTTATAGACTGAAAGTATTAGGGATTCTAAGTTTCGATGTATTTAATAAATTGGATGACCAATCAGAACTGATAGCAGAAAGCTGGCCAATTAGCAACTATAGCTAAAAGACTATCCATCTCTGCTTTGTTATTGACATTCAGCAGATACAAATATAGCATATTATTGATTAATCAATATATTCATGTATTTTGTGTATTAAACATGATTCTTAATGCAATTCATCGTTAACGGTAATGAAAAACTAATGCCTCGTTAATATAGTCACTGATTACAAACTATATTAAGTTAAATGGTGTAAGCTTCCTAAACTAGTCCAGCTGGGCAACTTATTTATTGAAGATATGTTTTTGAAGTGCTTATGCTATTAAGCATGTATTCTGTCACAACACAACTTTATTTTAATTTTATTTTTTTGTCCCCCTGTCTCTTCTCAGCTCGACCATATGGAGAGCAAGCTGAATGAGAAAGTGTCAAAGCTGCAGGGCTGCCAGGAGCGAAGGCTGCATTTGGAGGAGAACATCCAGCGTCTGCAGCCTCAGCTCAGAGAGATGAAGAACACTCTGGAAAAATACACCAACAGCATGAGCGTAGGACATTTTTATGCAGTTTTTTTTCTTCCACCTTGATTTCACTTCACTTGTGGTTTAAATCTACATAATCAGTCACATCTATCCATGCATACAAATTTAGTTTTAGCCAATTAAAGAACTCTGCTCAGGGTATTTTTTTTTTCCTCTTTTCCCCTCAGAGTCTGGCTGACCAGGAGACTCACTTGAAACTTCAGATTAAGGAGCTTGAAGCCAACGTGCTGGCAGCTGCCCCAGACAAAGCCAAACAGAAACAGATGGAGAAGAGCCTGGAGGCATTCAAGAAAGGTAGGAACTTGTGTAAACTGTAAAGAGGGGTGCTAATTGTTTTATGTCATTATATCCTTCCTCATGTCAGATTAAGACTTAACTTGTCGAAAAAATGCACACTACACTTTTAGTATCACTTTAATACAGAGCAGATTCCAATTGAAATAGATTGCCTTAAGTTATAATGCCTGAAAGTTTAATTTCTTTACCTTTTTTCTCCCCTTTTTCTGTTAGACTTTGAGTCGGCGTCCAGTAAGGCTGGGAAGGTGGAAAATGAGGTTAAAAGACTCCACAACTTGATTGTAGACATCAACAGCCACAAGCTGAAGGCTCAGCAGGATAAGCTTGACAAGATCAACAAAGAGTTAGACGACTGCTCCTCAATCATTACAAAGGCCAAAGTAGCCATAAAGACAGCCGACCGGTGAGGAAATGATGCTCATTCAAGCTGTGTACATTTTAAAGATGCACCAATCGGGCCTTCACCAACGGACATTAATTCTGGGTTTTCTTAGAGGTTTGAGATGTCAGTTCTGGTTTTCTGTATAAAGACTGCAATGCATACAAAGCAATTTTTTTGTTTCAAAAATTATGTGGAAAAACTTACAAACCATAAAAGTAATAAGATGATTTGTAGGGTATAGAAGAGAGGGGGATACCCATTCATGCATCAACGCAGAGATGGATCCATACAAACATTTCGAGGGGTTGCTTCCTGCTTCTATAGAGTGCAGATGTGTTTTCAGCTTGCTCTTGCTGCTTGCCTCTTTAATCAATTTCTAATCATTTTTAATCATTCTTTTTTTTGACAAATCTTGAATATGATCTTTATGCTCTTCTTTTAAGTAAACAAAGACTTTTTAATTACTTTTATGCCTTCTTTTTGTTTTACATCTCATCTGACGAGCCAGCGGCGACAATCTTGTCGATATGGCTGAGGGAGTAAGACAAACATCGGCTTGTGAAAACTGTTTGATATATCAACAAGAAATATGCTTACTCATTCAGTTTTCTTTAGTATGAGGTTACATTTGGTACAAAACTTCAATTCCCTTTTTGTTTAGTTTAAATGAAGTGTTAGCTGTGGTAATTAGAAAGCATTTGTAGTATGTGTAACTGGTAAAGATTACAAAAACTGGACAGCGTCACACATCCAGTCAATCACCGACATAGTAGAGCTGTGTTTAAACCAGAGGAACCCCTTTGTAGCCGTACTGCTTAAAACTCTTGTTGCTGCTGTTTGAGAAAGTCTACAATGCTGAAGTGTTATCCAACCAGAGTAATACCAGCTAAAAATACCATTTTCCAGGGAATAAAATGGTTGTCATTTATCTGGTTTATGGTCAAGTTGACTTCAATAGATGATGGCTTCACTAACTGTTGGTGTGTCGTCTGACTGACTGAACCTGAGGCCCTTTGTAATTGCAATTAAAGCTGCAAACTCTTGATTCAGCAGAGCTCAAGTTGTGCAACACTCTTCAGATTATTGTTAAAGGTTTTTAAAATAATTTTGAATATTTTTTTTTTTTTTGAGTTGAAAAAACATGTTTTTGGGAGTTATAATAGTAAAAATTCAAGATGTGTGAACATTTCTGCAAAGCTGCGGATCAGCTGTTACTGTTGACCGTCATCCAGCTGTGGAAAAACCTCCCAATCCTTTTTTTTTTTTTTTTCTGTGTTTGCCTCGTAGAAACTTGAAAAAGTGCGAGGAGAGCGTTGCTCGTGTGCAGGGGGAGCTGGAGGAGAACGGGAAGTTGATGGCTGAGCTCACAGAACAGCTGAAGAAACTAGAGGACGAGGCTGGGGAGATCATGAGCGCCTGTCAGGAGGCAGAGGTGGCTGCTTGCTACTTTCATTAGATGGGACTTGTTTACGCCTTCCCTTTTTTTATATATGGCTCATTTCAGAACATCTTGATTTATTCTGACCTACTCCTGGTTTATGTGTGGTTCTGTAGGCCACGCTGCCCGAGGTGCAGGAGCAGTATCAGCATGTGTCCAAGGAGATCAAGGTCCTGCAGCAGCAGGAGCACGCGCTGCAGGAAGAGTCGCTGAACGTGCGGCTGTCCATCGAGCAGATAGATGCCACCATCACAAAGCACAACGGCAAGATCAAGTACTGGCAGGATGAGGCGAGTCCCTTCACTGTAAACTAGTAAACACTCAGCCTTCCTGAGCTTTTTTTAACATCTTTGATTGCCTTCTGTTTATGTTCTAGAGCGCCAAACTGACCCTGCACACCATTGAGGGCCAACCAGCAGAGGAGCTGCACGTTTTTCCCCCCGCTGAGCTGGAGGCCATCTCAGATCCGAACATACTCGTCAACAAAATGAACACGCTGGAGATCCAGTGTGGTCAGATGAAGCCCAACCTTGGAGCCATTGCAGAGTACAAGAAGAAGGTACGAGCACACACAATAAATGGGCCCTAACTGTGTTGCTAGGCAGCGACGCGTAACATTTGGGGTCAGAGAGCGTCTACTTCACCCATTTCTGCTGAACTGTGGCTCCTCTTGCAGGAGCTGCTGTTACCCGTACTCATTTACGTCTCAAGCTAGTTTATACGACTTTCTCCATCACCTACACAAGAATGGACTGAGTAGAGTCCCAATTTTCTAACTATCCGTCAACTGAGAGCGTATGCCTCTGATTGGTCAGTTCAACAACAGCCAGAGATTGTTCACCAGAACGGTGCTCTATAGTCGCTGTAATCAGTATTAATGCAGCGTTTGGCCACTATATGCTTTATATTAAATGGATAATCTGTCTAATGTGGTCTTGTCAATTTTGAACTCAAGAAGTTGTAGAGAAACAACAAAACAGACTATTTGTTTATGTGCATTTTTAAGAGTATTCTATGAGCTGCATTTCCAGTAAAACGCTTTACAGTTTAATCAAAACTTTGTCGCCCATTAGTCCCTTGAGGGGGGAATGCGTTCAAAAGCTGAAGAAAGTAAACTTTAGTTATGCAGAAACTACGCTGCAACGTTGGGCAGACCCACCATGAAAAGTTGGCACCCCTGTTGTCCTGGCGGGGAATTGCGTTGCAACACAGAAAAATCTACGGCGAACAGAGAAAGAAACTGATAACTATAAACGACAAACCTCTCCGTCAATACGTCTCCATCTGGGTGCAAAGTTGCTGTCGGAGAAGTATAACCTAGGCTTAACTCTGCTGGAGCATTAGAAGTTAATAAATTGATTTAAAGAAAATGAAGACCCTTAAAAAGTAAAAAGAAAATTTTAAGATTTTTTTTTTTGTTCATCAAAAATACACACCTCAACTAATAAAATTAAACTATTTTTGTGGACGTGTAAATTTGCTGACTCATGGCCAGAAAGTGAGGATTTTAAAAAGTGACTGAAGCCTGTGACATAAAGCGGGTCAGTGCGTCAGCATGAATGGAGCCAGCTACGATAATGCTGCTGTCAACATATCAATCTGCGGTTTTTGTTCTGAAGCTGTTGGTGTTGCAGCGGGGGGCATCTTTAGCAGCTGCATCACCTGTGAATACACCGCTCTCCAAGCGAGCGCCTCCACAACGAGTGGCGCTGATGTAGTGTTCAGGCATTGCAAAGTAATTTAATATATAATATATATATATTAATGCTTTATGATCAGTGTTGGGTATAGTTACTTTGGAAAGTAGTTAATTAGGTTACAACGTTACCATCAATTAAAGGTAATCAGTTAAGTTACAGCGTTATCTATTCATAAAAGTAACGCGTTAGAGTACTCATGGTTTACCAAAAACGCAGCGCCTCAAACATGCTGCAGCTTAATGACAGACACCGCCCCCTTTTAAATGCACCCAGAAGTCGTGACTCCTGACAGTGAATAACGTCAGTCATCCGACTAAATTAACGCTGCAGGATAATAATAACACGAAAGACAGTCAGCAATAGACTATTCCACAAGGCGTTTTATTTATTAATTATCACAGAAATTAATCAAAATTCACGCCTACCCAGAATTTTTGGCCGCCGACAGAAGCTTTTCACCGACGCAGAGTGTGCATTTTACCGTTATGTTCTTCTCCTTTTCGTTGACAAATTGAAAATAATGCGTGTACTTCCATGATGCAAACGCTGTCCTCTCTGCCATCTTGCCGGGAGTTCGGAAAAAAAAACACACTCACATTGTCAGGCGCAGGGCACAGACTTATCACAGCCACTGACTTTATGATCACAGCCCTTCGACTCCGCTGATGCATCTGCAGGTGGCACCGTAGACCTCAGCCTACTGTCTGACAAAAAGCAGGCTGCAGTCGGAATTTTCCTTTCCTTGTCCGGAGAAATTCTTAAAATAACAGATTACTTTTTAAGAAAAATAACGAAGTAACTGATTACTTAACGCACGAAACTAACGCGTTAAGTTACACATTTCACGAAAAAAGTAATTAGAGTACTCTAATTACTCTAATTAGAGTACTCGTTAGAGTAACGCGTTAGAGTACTCTAACGCGTTACAAAGTAACGCGTTACTTTGTAACACTTGTACCCACAGTGTTGTGGGTAACGCGTACCCACAACACTGTTTATGATAGTGTTTTATTTCAGAAGGTTTTAGAAAGTATTTTTTTGAGTTAACAGCATATACCCTGCTAGTCACTGCTGCACTGAGAGATCATCAGCTTTTGATCAGCTGACATCTTGAGAACAAAGACGAGCCACTAAGAGGCAGACGTTGTTTGCATCCAGAGAAGGTGGAGGCGCTTCACATCTCCAACGCTTTTTTGTCCTCAGGAGGAGCTGTACCTGCAGCGTGTGGCCCAGCTGGACGAGATCACAGCAGAGAGAGACAAATTCAAACACGCCTACGAGGACCTCCGTAAGCAGCGGCTCAACGAGTTCATGACCGGATTCAACATGATCACCAACAAGCTGAAGGAGAACTACCAGATGCTGACACTGGGTGGCGATGCAGAGCTGGAGCTGGTGGACAGTTTGGATCCCTTCTCCGAGGGAATCATGTTCAGGTGGGGAAGGATTTTTAAAAACTCCACCCAGACGCTAGCAAGCATTAAGCGCTGTCCTCTTTTATTTATTTCCATCATTCTTTCTGTTTTTGTTTTTAGTGTTCGTCCTCCAAAGAAAAGCTGGAAAAAGATCTTTAACCTGTCAGGAGGAGAAAAGACTCTCAGCTCTCTGGCTCTGGTGTTTGCTCTGCATCACTATAAGCCCACCCCACTCTACTTTATGGATGAGATCGATGCTGCTCTGGACTTCAAGAATGTCTCCATCGTTGCCTGTTACATTTATGTGAGTATGAATCTCTGCATGATCCGCCCCCGCTCTCCTACGGTGTGAAACCTTGTCTTAACGCTCAACATTCACAGCTTCTTATTTTACTTTTCCTTTCCTTTTTTTCTGAGGCTTTTATGATTCATTCTCTGTAAACCAAAAAAATATTGCAATAGGCTACTGCATCCTAAAGTGTTTAAATTAGAGGATCCCCACTGAATAAATTATTCTACAGCAATATTTTTAAAGCTTAAATGCATGCTTTTCTTATTGCAGGAACAAACAAAGAACGCTCAGTTCATAATCATCTCCTTGAGGAACAACATGTTTGAGATCGCAGATCGTCTCATCGGCATCTATAAAACACACAACACAACCAAAAGTGTGGGAATCAACCCTAAAACCATCGTGTTCAGGGAACATGACGCAATCACTGCATGAAAGCCAACACCCAGCTCTATTTCTGTCTTATAATCATCCCATGAACTCTGTAAATATTTTTTTTGTCTTTTTTAATAAAGTGCTGCTATTCTAATTCAAAATAAACACTTTTTCATAAATCTCTTATTCGTGAAATGTTGGGAAAAACAAACTAGGAGCACATTTTCAGTTATTCATACAATTTGTGGAAAATATTTAGTTTTAATTTATAGTTTTAGGTAATACTGGGATGGACTCTCTGTGTTTCCAGTTATTGTGTATTAACTCTTTGTATAGAGATTAAAACTTTTCATAAAGATTTGAAAAACTTAAAAAATGTTTGGACCTGTTGGTGCTACTACTGATTCCAACAAATTTAACTACAGGGCATATATCATGCAAAATCAAGTTTTTTGAGTTTGTTCAACCATCTGGTAATGCAATTTTCTAATTAAAACCCCACCAGAGTGGTTTTTGGCTTTATTCAAGCTAGTTTGAGTAATCCTCCCGAATTCTCCTCTCTGAGCAGCTGCACCTCCCTCTCCTAGAAAACAATTGATTGTTCAACTAGTGACCTCACTGGTTGAAAATTGAGTGCCAGAGGTGTCTGCACCGTCCCTGCAGGCAGAGCGGCTAACCCCTGGTAGAGCTCCAAACACACCCTCCTACTTCCCAAAACTAATTGCTGCTTTGGTTTTTGGCAGCTTAAAACACTTTGTTGGATTTTTTACTTTTTCTGTGAAAATGCCAGTTTGCATTGGCAAGGCAACTGTAAGCCATGCAGGCTGCATGGCTTTATTCTAAATTCCTAAAGAACAGCAGCAGGATCAAAGAACAAAGACGCCTGATGGACAGAGAAGTAGCTTAATGCTAATGTGGGTTAGCCATTTATCAGACTGCCTATGTGATCTTATAACAGCATCGTGTGGTTAATTAATCTGTAGCATCTCAGAATGTTCAGTAAACGGGTGCAAACACCCACGGCTTTTTTATAAACTGGGCTGGAAAGCTCTGCTTCGTGGACACAGCTATGTTGTTTTCAGCTCTGTCTGAAGCCTGGAGATTTAGCAGCTAAAACGAGCTTTATTGAATGTTTTTTTTTACAAAAAAATAAAACCAAACCAAACGTCTGAGCTCTTAATATAACAAGAGTTTAATTGTGGTACTTTGTGTTTTTCAAATTTACTGTCAGAATACTGTTAGATGAAGCTCAGCATCGTTTTTCTGTGCAGCTGTGGCTTTATATGGGGGAGGAGGGGGTTTTTACTTTGTGGTCCAACATTAACTACTAGTTACCATTTAAATTTTTAGACAATACTGTATAATACAATCTGTAACATTTTAATAATGTCTATCCCAGTAGTTTAAAGCTGTAAAATAGCATGATATAGTCCCTTTAAAACTACTTTGGAAGATCTAAAGCAGGCTATAATAGTCTTTTTTTTTTTTTTTTCATTCTCTCTACAGCGATGCAATGTCTCATTTATAAGTGAGGACTCCTTTTATGTATTAAATCAATGGTACTACAATTATTGGCATTATGGAATTCATAAAGAAGTTAATCACTTTAGAAACCCTTCAAGCTGTAAAAGACAGGAACATTTTTTTCCCAAGCTGATGTGTATATGTTAAAGTACGGAAATAGCAAGGTCCTAATCCTGCATCAAATAATACTTTAAGTGGAAAGCTGAGAAACTGGTTCTTGTTCATTTTTATCTCACCACACAGAACAGGTAAAAATATCCAGAGTACCATGGAGAGAACTGGGGGTTCAGCGTTCAGGTTGGGATTCAAACCTGAGACCAGATTGTGCTGTTTTTAAAGAAATATTTGCAAATTTCCTGACTGTTCAGTAGATGGCAGTGTAGAAACCTAACGTGTATGAAGGGGTGAAACTTATGGTAGCTGCGTTTTCTGCTCTGAGGTACGTCAACATGATGAAAACAGCACACAAGATGAATTAAACACATTTATTGCACATTTAAAACAATTTTTTTGATAAAATTACAGGTCACCGATTATTACTCTTAGCTAACATTGTTTTTTATTCAAGTGGGCATGTAGGGCACTTTTGCAGTAACATTTCAAAGTCCCTGTTTCTTAGGCAGAATATAAAGATGCAGCATTTCCTTTCTAAATAAAGTTTTGGTCCTCTAGGAAAAATAAAGGCACAGTTTGGGAGTCACTCATTATGCAACAATTTCCTCTATTATTCGCTGTAAACCGTCTGGTGTTGTAGGACCAACATGTAACATGTCTCATACTGTCACAGAAACATCCGAAAGTCTCCCAGAATCCTTACACAGTAATATCGGATACCTAAGAGACACATAACACGAAAAGATATCAATACATAAAATCAGAGAACGCTACATAACGCACACTTAAAGTGAAACGCCTTCCAGAAATCTCCAACACATTCAGCTGAGAAAAACCAGGCCTCAGATTTATACTGTCTTCATGTCCAAGGCTGTTCTCTGTGTGCTGACAGCCAATAAACAGAAGAGAAGAGCTAAATTCTGTTGCTACTGGCTGGAAAGGAGCTACATTTTTTTTTTTTTTAAACAGACCTTTTCATGCAAAATTACAAATGGGAGAGGTTTATAAAGTGACAAAAAATTTGGGATTTTGTTGTTTTTGGAATAGGGAAATGAGACTGATGATTAAAGAATTTGGTTTCCTTATAAACAAGACATCAGAGTTTCAAATACGGCAGCCACCTGCTGGAGGACCCGGTCTCTGAACACCGACAGCTGTGAGCTCCATCCCCGCACAGTGGCCCACTCCGACGCCAGCGTGTCGCAGACGGATGGGACGAGGTCGCTGCTCAGAGCCTGGAATAAGTGGCTGAGGCGGGAGAGCAGAGAGAGGCCGAGTGACGCCCCTCCATCCCGGCTGGCCCATAACGCCACCGCCAAAAGAAGGAGTAGGAGGCCCAGAAGCACTTCAGAAGCGGTGCAGGGCTGCAGCTGGTGTCCCCCGTCCCATCCCGCTCTGACCGGCTGGGCCGCTTCAGTCTCCGTACCGGCAGAACATCTGGAACAGCAGCACAGCTTGGGGACAGGCGCCTGCTCCAGGCTACTGATTGTGACGGCGGGCCAGTTCTGCTGCAGGTAGGCTGCTGCGCGCGGCGTCACTGAGAGGTTGATCCCAGTAGGCAGCGGTGTTTCGATGAACTTCTCCACCCGATCTTTGAACTGATGAACCTTTTCCAAAAAGACCAGGGGGGATTCTTCCTCCTCCACGGAGGACCCCAATGACACCAGGTCCAACTGCTCCTCCTGAGATCAGTCAACAAATCAAGGCAACACGTAAACATCTCTTTATGGTCGATGTGAAATTAATACGTTTAAATTTGACTCAACTGGCACCCCCGGTAGAGATGTGAAAAAAGCATGAAAATAAATTCATTTTGTATTTGGATGTCATTAAACACCATGTGTTCATAGAATTTAGTTCTTAGAACTACCTTTCCCAGGGGAACCTTTTCAGATTCTATTCGTACCGGAGTCAGGGACCTTAGATGAGTCGCTTTCGGACCGTAAGAACCTTTCGTAGCTCCTGTAAATTTTTCGTGGTTCCATCAGAACTCATTTGTGTTCAGTGAACTCATAAACCACGCTGCTTGATAGATTTCCGCTTCTCGATACCCCAACATTAAAAATTTATCAAATTAGAAAGAATTGAACTAGAAAATATTTTGAAATTAAACAAAACTTTCTTTTAAAAACTGGAGGTTTTGTTACATCTGTCAATCTAGGTACCTGATTTCTGTGCAGATGGAATCTAAAAAGGTTTAGTTCAATTTGACTTTTTTTCACTTTTAAACGGTAGGGCCTTAGGAAATGGAAATCTAGCAAGGATGGAACTTATATGAGTTCAAACATCTACATAATGTGAGTTCCAAATGAACAAAAAAAGTCCCTGTATCAGAGCTAAAATGGTTCTACGAACTGAGGGCCAAGGTCCTTGGTTCTCCTCTGGTTCCAGAAAAAGGTTACAGGAACTACAAAAATGTTCCTACAGACTGAAAGCGACTCATGTAACTATACAGAAAAAAATATAAATCTAAATCAACGCACAAACGGTTCAGCGAACACAAAATCACGCTAAAGATGACCCAGGGATTCCTGAAGAGGACTACTCCGCACGGGATTTCCAATAACTACAGTTTTGTAAGTAAAACAAATTGTTTCAAATGTAGGATTATTTTCCTCCTTGCAACGCGGCTCAGATTGAAGCTTTCATTTGTCAGTGTGAGTTTTGCAACTGCAAGAAAGGATTAATTTGGCTTAAATGGTTTCTTTCCCACGGCGACAGCAAACGTTTCCTGCCGGCCCATCACTAGGTGAGTCCTGAAGGTTCTACCCACCTGCAGCTCCTTGACTCTGTGGATGATGGGGTCGTAGGCCTGCGACACCTCTGCAGCGGCTTCGCTCAGAGCTTCCAGGTATGCCTGCTTCTTCCTGGCCAGCGCCTCCTCTAACGAGACGAAGAACTGGTTGACCTCCTGCCGGTCCTGCCTCAGCAGAGACTCGCAGCGGGCCTTCTCCTGCTCCAGCTGCTCCCCCAGCTCACAAACCTTAAACGAGCATGCGGATTATGGTTAGTCGCCGTCTCTCTCTGCACCGGGTTTATGGCACCCGCGGGACCGCTCGCTTTCCCACCTGAGCCCATCTCTGCTCCGAGAGTCTGGCGAGAAGCAGCGCCGGCGTTTGTTTTTCTCTAACGAAAGCCGCCTGCAGGTCATCTATGGGATGGCCCAGGTGCTGGCCGACGGTCAGGCAAAGGCCGCAGATCAGCTGCCGATCCTGGATGCAGTACATGTTCAGAGGCTGCCTGCGGTGCTCCTTGCAGGACGGCGCCTGAGGCTCGCTCTCCCTCTGGTACTGAAACCGCAGCAGCAAAATAACACAAATCAGTAAAAAAAAACAAAAAAAACATCTAGGTAGGTTTTAGTTTGAATATTTTACCCAAATGTGGCAATTTTAAGAACAATTACTTTCTCAACGATGGCTCGCAGAGATACGTTGGACGGGAGAGTGTCCACGCCGCTTGGGGGCAGCTCCACCACGCTTCGGCAGTGCGGACATTTTATGGGCAGCCGCAGCGGACGCCAGATGGAGTAGTTGTTGGACACCTGGAGCAGGTTGTCCAGGCAGTTCTTGCAGAAGGTGTGGGAACACGGCAGAACGCGCGGGTCGGAGAACAGCGAGTAACACACAGAGCAGGTCAGGTCCTCCTCCAGGCTGTCCATCGTGGAGAGAGGAGAGCTCAGTGGAGAACAAGAACGGCCGGTGGGAAGCTACGCCTGTTGGGGAGAACATCCAAGAACTCAATATGAATGGAAAAATCAGGAGAATCCCAGGATGTAGTTAGAAAGGCGCACATAATGTAATAAAAGGCAATAAAAGAAAGTAACAGAATACACAAAAAACAGTCACATTTGGTTAAGGCAACAACAACTGGTGTAAAAATTTGGCTGTAGTAGTAGGAGTGAAAAGTAGAAAAGCGCTATAAAAGTTTGTCATTCTACCATTTATTTCCTATCATAAAAAGTTCTGTTTCGGTACATTTACCCTTTTTCTGGTGGACTGCTGTGTTGGTGTAATTATTCATATTAACCCAGCAACTCAGAACACTTTTGTTACATTTAGAAATGGATTAATTTGCAAGTTTGATCAATGATTTCGTTTGGCTTTTGGATACATCTTGTAAGGCCAGATTTAAAGGGTGTGTTGTTGGTTTTTTTGTTTTTTTTTGCTGCTATTGTTTGTTAAGGTGCTAAACTCCCGTGGGATGGTTGCGTTGTCGTTACACATACCAGACGTCTTGTAGCAACAAAACTTCTTTAAAGAGCATCTTTAGAGACTTTGTTAGCAACTTTAATAGATGAACCAGTAAATCAAGGTTTAAAGCAAAGTCCCAGTTGCAAAACTGCCCAGCTAAAAGACGACTTACAGTTTTTATGCACTTTTAGTCAGTATAGTGAATTCAACAAGAGACCGAGTGAATGTGTTGAACAAATGTATTTTAATTCTATTTAAAATACACAAATTAGGTAATGTAATACACTTTTTGTTTTGTTTTTTTATAAAATGGAATGGTATTTCTAATCAACATTGCAAAATAAAATCTATGATGTACTTATTTTATTAGGGTAAATTTGTTGGTAAAAGTTTAAATTTATCATTCTATTTTTTATCATTTAGTTTAAGAAGATCTTTCCTTTTAACTTTGGCTGGTTATTTTTTCTGCTCGTCCAATATTAGAGTCTTCGTTGTTGTTGCTTTTCTTTGCTAAGCTGCTCATTTATTTTTCATAAAAGACTTCTAAAATGGAGGGATGGGTCATAGTTTTCTTTTAAACACATGCCAGACATGTCATAACACCAAGCAAACTTTCAATGGGCTCTTTTAAGACTTAGCCAGTCATACAGAGAGAAATTGTTTTTTATTAGTTTTATTTTAGCCCAATCTATGAACAACATCAACAAATAAAGATTAAATAGTATTTTAGCTCCATCAAGGCGATTCCCAAAAAGCTATTAGCTTTAAAAAAATTGCATAGAAAAAATAGCTTTTTTTAGGAATGTGGTCATGGGTTCAATTTAGGGATACAACCGATACGATACCAATACTAACCGATACCGAGAACCAATGCCAATACTTCTACCATACAAAAAATGCAATTAATTTGAAGACAGGTGGAGAAATGATGGTCATTTAGATAAAAAAAAAAAAAAAGAAAGAAAAATTACCATAAAAAACACAAATTTACAGTGAAAAATAAAGATTTTCTGGGAAATTATTGCAGTTTCCACATCAAACATTACTATCGATTAACTTTAACCTATCGGTACCAGTATCGGTTTCTGTGCACCTCCAGTTCAAATCCCGAGGGACTTTCATAACGGAGTCTGCATGTGGTCCCTGTGCATGCGTGGGTTATTTCTGGGTACTCTGGCTTCCTCTGACTTTCCAAAAAACATGAGTTTCATGTTAATTGGTCACACAAATATGTTCTTTGGTATGAGTGCGTGAGCGTGGAAGTTTTTTTTTCTGTGTGTCTCTATGTTGCCCTAAGATGGACTGCTGGGTTTAACCCCAACTCTTGTCCAATAACTGCTGGAGATGGGCACCAAATAATAATAATTTCCCGGAAAATGTTTATTTTTCACTAGAAATGTTAGTTTTTGTGTTCATTTTTATCGATGTTTTATCTAATTCACCGTCATTTGTTGTAACAAGCAGAGAAGAAAATAAAACCTGTCCTCCAATTCAATACAATTTTTTTGTGTGGTAGAAGTATCGGCGTTGGTGCTCTGTACCGGCAACTACTCGGATCTAAGTATCGGTATCGTTTAGAAAAAAAGCGGTATCGTTGCATCCCTTCTGTTTATATAAATTTTGTTTTTATATTTTTGTCCTGCATGCCCACTCTCTCAATTGTAAATGCACACATTATACAACAAGGGCTTGAAATGAGTGAAAACGAGGCTCAGCTGCAAAGAAAAAGACCATCAGGAAGTCTGATGAAATTATTGATCCACACCTTCAGTGATTAGAAGAAACTTCTGGCTGATGATTAAATTACAGAAGAGAGAAATAACAGTGTTCTGGTGAGACTATTTAGCTTTAGCCCCCTATGGCTGAAAGAACAGACCAACAAGGGAGCAGACAAAAACACAGGCCTTAGCTCATATTACCCTGATTAGTTATGTTGTTTTGAGTCTCCTCTTGTTACAGCTAGCAGCACAGCGACAATAAAAGGCCCGCTGCCAGCTCCCACCCTAAAACAACACACCAACAAACACAGCTTTAACCTTCCACAGACTCTGATCTGAACAGCTGAAAATAGTCCTGCTGCGGATAAATCTGCTTTACAAACAATGCTTTGTTTTAATATTGATCCCATTTCTAGTTTTGCCTTTACAGCCCAGTTCTTAAGAAACCTTATCCACACCTAACCAGTCTACATAAAATTAACTCCACTTTTTTTTTTTCTAACTAAACTGTGGCTTCCAACCAACACTAATACGTCTAATTTTCCGCAAAACTGCTGTGTTATTCAGCTAATTCATTAATTAATTGCGATCAGTCAACTCTCGGGACTTACATTTTGGTAAGGATATTCGAACTAATGGTTTCAGCAGAAAACATTCACACTTACCGTCTTCTCAGAGGAAAACGTCCACAGCAGCTTTTTCTTTCCTCTCCCTTCTTTCCTCACTTACAAAAACAGAGGCAGCTGTTTTTGTCAGGAAAGCAACTCCAACACCCGCAGCCTTTTAGGTGCGTTTAAAATGTTTCTACCCCCCCTCCTCAAAGCATATTAAAGTCAAAATAGGCATCAGTTTAGTTTCAAATGTACTTTATGGTGTACCTCGGAAAATATGCTGCGTTTACTATACCTCGGAAGTTTTAAAGTTATTCTGAATGACGCTAGAGCTAGTTAAACTCCGTTCCAGTTGAGGACCAATACGTTCGTGTTTTTGCTTTCAACCACGAAACAAAGGTGTTCAAACGCAAAAACCTTAACCATTTTAAATAAAACAAGTCAAAATTCACTCCACAAAGGGGCGTTGAGTTCTCTACACTTGGAAGTCGGAATTTCCCAATGTCGGTTTCTGTTACTGCGCATGCGGATTAACGGTCATCCATTGCCAATCAGAGGACAAATTTTTTTCCGTTTGAAAGTAGATTTAGAACTTAAAGAAACATTGGCCGCTACCATTTGAAACATAACTGTTGAAACATATATATGTATATATGAGTTCATTTGCATTTGTATTTGCGTAGATTCTACATATTATAGAGATGAATATTGTCACAACAAGAACCAAAGATGTGATTTCCGGGGACTTCTCTCATTTTCGATGTGTACCTGTGATGGAAATTACAGGCCTCTCTTTTTTTTAATTGGGAGAACTTGCATAACTGGTAGCTGATTAAATACCTTTTTGCTTCAATTCATATATGGACTTAGGATTTAACACCATACCTGTATGGTAGAGTAACAAGCAGCTAATATAAAAGCTGAAGTATCGGTGTGTTCACAAATTCACAAACAGCCATGTGTGTGGATAAAAATGTTTCACTCTGAGTGCTGGAACTTGCCTTGTCTGGAGTAATGTTCAAGGCAGAGTGAGGAATAGAAGAAAAGCTTGTGACTTCTACAGAGTAAGAGATTGTAATTCCTTAAATCTTCAGAAGTTGATCAGAAAATGTGAAGATCATAGTCCTTGTGATCATTAACATCTATACTTCATCAAAATGCTTAACTAATGATTAGGAATTGTATATTTTAGAGCTACATAATGCACATTGAGAGTATGAAACAAATACATCATGATTGGCCTTTCCATTGGAAATTAAAGCCACTCATTGAAAAGACCAAAAAGGAAAAAAGGACTGAGTACTTGGAAACAAAAGTAAAGACCAATTTTATTATATTACAGCAAAAAGGTGGAAACATTTTTTACCTCTAGATAGAGGTATCAAAATTACTGCAATGGGGTTTATATGGTATTTTTTTGTGTCTTTTCAGTATAAAACACTTACTGATGTCTGCAGATTATAACCGTCCTACATGTTTAGCCTTGACTTAAGCATCTTGAATTGCCTCTATGAGGTGGTATATAAATAAAATTGCCTCTCCTAGATTAATTAACTTCATCAAATGTTTTTTGTTTTTCTTCCCAGGCCGGAGCCATATCAATGTTTCCAGCACCAGTCAATGTATTTCAGTATTTTAAACTCCCTAGCCGCTTACCACAAAAGTATCAATAAGTTTAAAGTGACTTTTATAAGGCCAAACATAACTAGGAAACCAGCTGCAGATTGAGTTTTTATGACATGATGCCATGGGTCATGGCGTGTTTTTAGAGCTACATTACTGCACTGAATTTAAACCAATGCAGGTAAAACATGGGGAGACTATGTGAATAAGGATAACCACTGCATGATTTGCAAATACAAATTAGTTTATTCTGGTGTCAGTGGTCGGAAGAAGCAGTTTCCTAATGTAGTTAATACAGAGCAGTTGAGTGCGTTTTTAAACCCCTCAACAGTGTGCTGGTTTGTTAGGGCTCTAAATTACTTCTCCCACCACATTTCTCATGGCTTCTGACTCATTGAACAACCGCCTGTATAAAGATCCACTTTATGAACACAAGCGAGCTTCAGATGTTTCCTTCAGTGTTTTTGTCTCACGTACATCATGACGTTTTGTGCTCACCCTTTTCCTTCATATTTCACAACATGAAGGAAACTGTGTAAATTTTCATAGAAATCGTATCGATTCACAAGTTCAAAAATCTATTTTATTTTTTAGAATTGTTTGCCCTTTTTTCAGCTAAAATAGGAAGGAAAAGTCCAGGCGGCCATTTTAAGTTTTGTCCGAAAGGGTTAATAGTTTCCCGCTTGAACTGTTACTCATGCAGTGTTAAGTCATTGAATTATACCCATTTAATTAAGATAACAGCTAAAAAAAAAAGCAGACCCATATCAATATTGAAATGGATCTGATTGAATCACATCAGTTTGTGATCGATTCTGACTCGATAATCGGAATCGCATCGATTCTGAAATTTCAATCAATACCCAGCCCTAATATAGACTCATTAGCCTACATGCTAAGTGAAATATTTCAAGCCTTTAATTATGCTTATTGCTTACAGCTTATGAAAAGCCCAAATTCAAGACCCGTCTACATGGAGATGAAACCAGGTGTAGCAGCAAAGATATTTAATCCATGTCTCAAACCCACAAAGAGCCGGTGTTTCGGGACACTGTAAACGATCACGTTTGAATTGGTTCTCAAAGTGGATGAATCTCGGCGTCGGCTCAGTTTTCTCAGTGATAATGAGTTCTCAGGCATTTTTTTCTGAGTTGAACTGTGTGATCATATAATAGGATTTATTGTTCCCTCTTCCGTATGCAATGGCAAAAATTTGTTCTGGAGAACAACTGATACAGTATGCTTTCGAATAAAGCTCTCATTTGAAACTAGATTTGTCATGTTTGATAATGTACATTCTCATTCTTTTCTGGTTCTCTGGCAGTGCCACAGTGGGCCCAACGTAGACACTGAGCAGTTTCAGCCAGTTTGCGAGGACCTGTGGACAAAATGTTTTATTGCGGTGCCGTTTTTGAAACTAAATCAGTTTGATCTCCGTGTAAACGGAGCCTCAAAATCTCAGAAAATTTGAATATTGCTAAAAGACTCAATATTTTATGCTTAAGGTGTCCCACGCTAATCAACACCTGCAAAGAGTTCGTGATCCTTTAAATGATTCAGCAGGAATCACAATCATGGGGAAAACTGCTGACCTGACAGTTGTGCAGAAAACCATCATTGACCCCCTCCATGAGGAAAAAAACTCAAAAGCTTGTTGCAAAATTATTTGGATTTTGCAAGTGTTGAATCAAAGTACATTAATATAAAGTTATGAAGAAAAAGGTGTAGAAGCTGCAGGAGAAAGTGTTGGGGACCTTCACATGGAGGCTGGAGTTAGTGCATTAAGAGCCACCACACAGACATATCCTGGATATGGGCTTTAAATGTCCTTTTCCATTTTGTCAAGGTGCTGCAGGTCTGTTGCTCAGTGGTGGAAAGTCCTATTTTCTGATGAGAGCAACTGTTGTATCTAATTTTTTTAAATCAAGCTCCCAGAGTCTGTAGAAAAAAATGAGGAACACGATCATGTCATCTGCTGGTGTTGGTCCACTGGGCTTTTAGTCCAGTCAACCCAACCATCTACCAGGAGATTTTGGAGCACTTCATGCTTCCTTCTAGAGGCGAGCGTTATGGAGATGCTGACTTCATTTTCCAGCAGGACTTGGAAACAGTCCCCTCTGCCAAAAGTACCAAAACCTGGTTCAATGACCATGACATTACTGTTTGATTTGCCAGCAAACTCTCCTTACCAGAACCCCACAGATAATCTATGGAGCATTGCTAAGAGAAAGATGAGAAACAGAAGAGCTGAAGGTCGCTATTGGAGCATCCTGGTCTTCTATAACAGCTCAGAAGAATTAAAAGCTGATAGCATCCATCCTACGATGCATTGAGGCAGTAATTGATGCAAAAGGGTCATAACCAAGTATTGAGTACATATGCATGATTATACTTTTTTCAAAGGTCCGTTTCAAAATTACAATTAATAAAAGCTCAATATATCTCAGTTTGCATGTAAAGAGTCTGTCATATTACCTTCACATTTTAAGTTGAATTAGTGAAATATTTCGATGACATTCTAATTTTTAGTTTCACCTGTATGCTATTCACAACATGTATGCTATTCACAACATCACATTGTACACAGGTACAATGTGGTGTTACAGACACGAAATTGAAACAATTAGGCGGTAAATAGGTCCAAACTGGCCTGGAGCCAGTACAATCAAATGTTTTTTACAAACTGAGCACACACAATCAGCCTCAGTTTGGGTTTCACTATTTATTTTCATGAAGACAACCAATCATTTAACCTTCCTTTCCCCCCCCGAAAAAAAGGTTTTGAGGCTTTCTCCGTTCTTCCAGGTCATAATTTTAAGATTTGAAACCACTTTGCTAACAAGGAATGCTGCAAAAAACAAAAATTATTCCCCCTATGTTCAACAGAAGGTTTATGAGCACAATGTATAATCATTACTACAGTGTCTGAAGTTAACAAAAAAAACAAAAAAAGGAGGTTAAGCTTGTACATTTAGCTTGTAGAAGAGCAAATAGGGGTAAAGGGAAAGGACTCTGCAAGATACTTAAGCAAACTTGTTCATGGGTTTACTTATTATTCAGGTAAGCCCGCTTTGAACAGCTCCAGTCTGACACATGGGACACCTTTGACTTTCATAGAGGAGATTTAACCTCCCTCCTAGGTCAAGGTGAGATACATCAGCAGATTCAGCTACTGCTGCTCCTGAAATAAAGTAAATATATTCTCAAGTAGCACTAAAAAGTATCATTTTATCACTTTAGAAAGACAAAGACTGTGGCTGAGTGATGCATAATGTAAAGGGTCATCAGTGGGGTGAAACCCACCAACGTTCACCCAGGCCTTACTTTGCAGTACATGTGCAAAACCATACAGATCATTTAGCAAATTTGACAATAGTGAGAAGAGGAAAAGGGACACATGTAACATTTAAGCACAGTATTACTTAAAATGAAAATTACACTGTATTCACAGCCTAAAGAAACTAAAATATCCTAAAAAATAACTGTGCTAGTACATGCAAGGGTTATGATTCACAATCCTACGAGACGTGGCCATCGATTTGTTCTCCTGTGGCGACACTCAGAAGCTGTGGCAACGGTAAAGCAGAGATTATGCTGCAAAACGAGGAGAGATGGGGAGGTTACAAGAGGACATGGTTGATTATGGTCTAGATTTCACAGCATCAAGCCCACGTCTGGTGTTCAGCTGGGAGGATGGAATATGATGATGTCATCATCATCAAAATTCGCCTTTACAGGAAAGCAGTGAAACTAAAAGCGGAAAATAAAAAAAATATAATATATAAAAAAAAAAAGGAACGCACTGGAGGCAAAAAGAAAAGCCCAAAAGCATCTTAATTCAACACACTTCTGCTCCTCCACACCTACCAGAAACGATGTCCAGTGTCAATTAACACTAACTTAATAATTCTGAACAAAAAATATTAATCTTTGTGATTTTTGTTTTCCTTCTTCCCATTTTCCAAAGTTCTTCCTTTCAGAGATTTGAGGATCAGCCTCGTTTCAGGAGGCCGAATTTCTTTCCTTGCAACCTTTGCGTTGCCGTGTTGTTTGCGTTTCTCTTCAGATGTCGTCGTTTGTTTCTTTTTCCCGTCTCCGCATGCGCTCCCACCCAGTCACGCACGCAGCCAAGCGTATTCACACACATATCTCATCCGTCCATTCTCTCGCACACGCGACACGTTCAGTCGGACTCCTGGCCCCGTCGAGGAGAGACGGGTGGGGAGGAGGAGGGGGAAGGTTTGAGGATGGTTGCCCAATCAGGGGGCGTCTTGTTGGAGGAGATGAACCTGGCTCCTCAGCGCTGAGTCCAGACATTCATACACAATGAGTCCATTCACACTCGTGTCTGATAAACGACGCCGATAGGGGGGGGGGGGGGGGGGGGGGGCGCCCCCACATCGTGGGTGGCGCCCTCTCGTGTTGGAGGGATGGATTTGCAGAATTGGGATGATTTTTGGTTCATAATTATACTCATATCTGCTTTTTTTTCTTGTGACGTCTCTTGATTTCCTATTCAAACGTCCACGGTTCCCATCCACATCCAAGGATTCTTTTTGTTTTGCGTCTGTGTGGTTTTTTTGTCGTCGTTTGAAGTTTTTCCCCAAAGTCGACGGCTCCGATAACACAGAAGTTACGTCAGCGTGTCTCTCAACACGTCGATGTAGATGTTTTGCTTCTTTTTTTAAAGATATATTTTTTTGCAACATGTAGCCACTCATTCTCACTCGCACCCACTCGCCATCTCAAACTTCATTTGGGCTGGTTCCCCTGGAATGCCAAATGAAATCCACATTTTTCTCTCTCAGATAAGATGCAGCCATGGATCCCACGAGCCAAGCACAATGGATCGAATTTCTCACACTCGCTCTCTCTCGCTCTTTCTCTCCTAATTGGTTTATGTTGAACAGGGTGCTGCATCGCGAACAAAACTCCAGAGTACCCCCAGGTCGACGTCTAGAACTGGAACCCCTCGGCTGGCACGTTGGCAGCATTAAAGCCGAAAGTCCCGCCTTGGACCAGGCTGGTGTCTTCATCAATCTGAGTAAGGAACACAGAAACGGAGCTCTTAAAAGTTTGCAAAGGATTTGACAAGCTGATAAAAAGGAAAGGCTGGTTAACTCGCCGTGGGTCGGGATGACTACATCTTTAATGTTTTTACTACTTAAACCCCATTTTTCAGATCCGCTCAAAAATGACACACCCAAAAGGAATTAATCGTTTCTCAGGGACTCCAGAAAACAATCATTTATGTTACAGGGAAACACAAAACAAATACTTTTATTTTAAAAAAGGACTTTGATGTGAATACACCCTTTGAAGAGATGAATCTAGCAAATCACAGTAGAGCCCTGCACTGGAGCCCTAGGGTCCCGACAGCCCATGGCACTTTTATTTTTCAATTGAATTCATTTATATATATTTTTTTAAACCAGCTGATAAAAGAACTGTGTTGTG
Source organism: Apricaphanius iberus (assembly GCA_028564705.1). NCBI lineage: Eukaryota > Metazoa > Chordata > Actinopteri > Cyprinodontiformes > Aphaniidae > Apricaphanius > Apricaphanius iberus. The sequence goes on from JAPXFQ010000899.1 coordinate 566,812, forward strand.
TTCAAATGGAAACACTTGAACGCAGCAACAGCTGCTCTGCCCCGCACCGACACCTCCCTTCTGTAAGTCTACCTCAGACACACGCGACTTCCCGACTCCCACCACAAACATGGAGGACGTAAAGAAAAAGATTAAAAATGGCGAATTGAAGAGCGTGAACAGCACCAAGGGAAAAGCGCTATTCTGGAGCATGTTTAATCTTATTACAACCCTTCAAGTTGAGCCAACCGGGTTTCTTCAGGTGTAAGAATCAGTACGACCTGTGTCGGGACGGGCTCGGACACAAATATGTTCATGCCTGTTGGGGTCGGGTTCGGTTACTGCCCTGTCGGACACGGGCCAAGCTCAGACAGAAAAATGCGTCCCGATCGGCGCTCTAAATCACAGTACAGCATCTGACCATTTTCACTACAAAAAAATCATGCAAAAACAGTGAAGCACCGAAGGTGTAGAGAGGCATTAGTTGATGAAAGCCGGGGCGAAACTTCCATTTGAGTCATTCTGGCAAAATTTGGCTTTAAATTTCTAAGGTTTCTTTCAAAGGTTGTTTCTACTCATAAACAAGCAAATGTTTTTGATTGAAAAGAAACTGAAAGTACCCCGAAAATTAAACAAATACACCTGCACATGCTCTACGTTCAGCACTCAAGTCAGACATTATGATTAACATGTCAGCTTTTCAAGAACCCACTGGCCGATCAAAACATCCAAGCAATCACAGCCAATTATATCCTGGGGCATTTACAAAAGAAAATGAAACTTAAAAAAAAAGAAAAAAATTCAGCCAACAACAGCAGCATTCGGCAAACACAGGTGGGAAAGTAAAACGAGGGAATATATCGCTGCAGTTTTCTAAACAATATCTAGGAGACAAAAACTAAAGCAGAAAAATGGCAGGAATCACACTAGTGTTGTGTACGGACCGTTGACTACAGGAGCCAATGAGAAATATTTACTCCAACGCAGACTGTGACCATAAAAAAGGAAAGACTAAATTAAACCTGCTTTTTACTCTTCTATTGGATTGGATCCATCTGTGGGCAAAACTTCAAATATCCAAAATAAACGGTTCGACCCGACTGCATTTAGGGGGCGCTGTTGAACTGTTTGGCCATCCCAATCTGTCGATGCAAGGGCTCTACATCACCTACACAAGGACGGACGGAGCCCCATTTTCAAATTATCCGTCTCCGTCAAGGAGAGCAATAACAGCCAGAGGCCACTTCATCAGAACGGAGCTCCATAGTCAATGTAATCAGTAGTTAATGCAGTCTTTGGGCCCTGCATCATATATAATGTAAGGATAATTTATCTAATCTGATCTTTTGCCGATTTTAAACACAAGGAGGTGTAGAGAACAACAAAAAAGAACGCTGTGTTTGTTTACATACATATTCTATGAGCTACACTTCGAGTAAAAAGCTCAACAAGTGAATCAAAACTTTCTGACGTCCACCGCTCCTTGAGGGGGGAATGCGTTCACAAGTTAAAGAAACTAAACTCAAGTTAATCAGAAACGACATTGCAGCGTTAGGCAGTCCCGCCATGAAAAGTTAGCACCCCCTGCTGTCCTTGTTGGGCATTGCTTTGCAACACAGAAAAATCAACGGAGGACTATAAACAAAAAAACGTCTCCGTCAATACGTCTGGGGGCAAACTTGCTGATTGAGAAGTATAAACTAGGCTTAAGCCTTAGTGAGTTTTTCAGACACTTAACATAGGAAAGCACTGAGTGGGGTTTAATCTGAAAGGTCTATATTTTGAAAATAAATTAGCTTTCACTTTTGTGTCACTTACATCATCAGATGAGAAGTACTGATCTATTATTTCATATGCCAGTTTGTAGATATCTTCGTTTTCATGATTTTGCAGGATCTCAATTTTTTCGAGCCCTGCAAAACAAAAAAGATCAAAAACGATCACGCATGAGCATTGGATTAAAACAAGCGCCATGTAGAAGCGGGAAAACCTACCTCCACATTCCTCGATGAGGTTGGCAATCGTTTCCGCCTCATCGTCGGCCATCTTCAGGATATTACTGAGGCCATCGAGAACAACTTGCACGACTTGAGAGTCCTTGACTGTGAGCAGGTTGCAGAATGGAGGGATCACCTGTTTCTCTATGAGGTGGGCCACCTGTTTTATCACATTTCAGAAAACGACAAATATCTAATGAATAAATTCTTTAGTTTCAAGCACAATTAAATATGACATAAACTGTCAAGCTGTATTAAGGGCAGCTACACTCTGTTTTGCTGCATATGTTGCATACAACATTTTAATTTAGTATTGCCTTTTTCTGAGAAAAAAAATAATTAAGCCGCAATTCAAGTCAAAGGAGAAAAGCTTAAAATATATAACTGTAATGACTCTCTGCTTGCTTCTTGTAAAACCAACTTCTATAACAATTAGCTAATAACAATTAACGATTTTACCTGATCTTTTCTGCCACTTATCGTCAGGTTACTGATGGCCCAGGCTGCTTCTTTCTGAGTCCCAAAGTCGCCCTGAAATTTATACATTTAGCGTCAGCAACAAATCTGATCGTTAATTGCAATTTTCTTCACCCCAATAAAGCAGACGATCCGCACCTTGTCGAGCAGGTGGATGATCATGGGGACCAGTTTTGCATCAATGACAGCCTGCACCTGTTGCTGGTTACCTGCTGTGATGTTGGACAGGAACCACACTGCCTCCTACAGGACAAAGACGTCAAAGGCAAGAATAAATCCTGATAATTTGATCACCTGCTACTACTAAAACCCAGTATTTTAAGGCGTACAAAAGCAGGAGGAAACAGATTTTTGTTTGCGAGTTGGATCAGAATCCAGAGGTCGACCCAAACGAGTTGACCTCTGGTAGAGACGGTGCTTGTGGGTGGGGAGGGGGTGATCTGAGGCTCTAATCATCGTCCAGTCAAAAACAGGCCTCGTTTTTTTAATTGACTGGTCTCAGATGCACTCCGATGTCAGCAGAGATTTTTCAGCACCCTTTCACTCCTCCGACCCATGATACAACACACACACACACACACTCACACACACCCCTAAATCCCACCCACCCTGATCCTGTCACTGACTACAATCAGTCCGTCGTCTTATTCATCTTCACAACTCTTCCCGATGTCACGCCAGTCTTGCTATAAGCTATCTAATACCCCTCCATAATCTCACAGACAACAATCACACCAGCACAATGTCTCCGATTTCATCACTTCCAGAAAAAAGGTGTAGTTTTCCAGAGATCGTCAGCGTGTGGAGTGAACCTGAGCAGGGATTTACCTTGTTGATTTTCTCTTTAGGGTGAGTGAGGAGTGATGGGAAGTGGCTGAGGGCGTCGCAGTTGAGGACCACCTGCGTCTGTTCGTCTGTCCCGGTCACAATGTTACCGACGGCCCTCAAGGCGGCGGTCTTCAATGGGAGAGGAACCAGAAAAACAAGATGTGCAAGATCAGGACGTGTAGCAGTAAAAATAGTCAGAGCGAGAGGGAAAACTAAAGTCGGCACAACGTTTTTACTAAGCAGAAATACAAAGCCGTTAAAGTCTGGTGTGTGTGTGGCTGTCACACCACTATTTGTGTGACAAAATGCACTGTTCAGACACGACTAATGCTTCATGGACCAATTATACAGTAACTCAAAAATGTAGGGATGTTCGGCTTGCTTTTGAATTTTCAGGATGAATATTTGACCAATGATCCTCTCCAAGCTGCAGGCTTTCGCAATTTTACACCACTTACACGGTCTTCACACAGAGAAAATCTGCGCTTTCCACAAAAAAACTGACTTGAAAATAAAAAAACATTAATTCTGTGCCATTTAAGACAATTACCATATGCGCCAATTTAGAGATCCAATTAGTAAAACCCACCCTCGACTGCAACATTAATCTATTCCCATATCAACGAAGCCCACACACCGATACAATCAGTGGCAGGCCGCGCATTTGTTACCTGGGCCTTCAGGGCGCTTTCACATGGTACGGGAGTCCGTACTCGGGTACGGTATTTGGTCAAAATCCACTTATTTCGTACCATGTGAACACAGACTGTACCGTGCCAGAATACGGCCAGAGAGACCTGCCTTGGAGGTAGTATCCGAGTCCAGGTACGAGCGGCCACGTATCATGTGAACACAACCCGTACTCTGGCCGTACTCAAGACAATAGACGCGCTCCATGCGGAAATGACGACACCGCCGGCCGAAATTACAGAATCACCTCGCGACCATACAAATACCAAAACAACGCGATTCAAGCATCCCACAGCAACACAGCAGGTTACAAAACGGCGGGTTTACTACAACACTCACCCTGTAGATGGCTTCAGGTAGCAGCTGACCAGTAGACCAGTTTGTTTACATTCTAGGCTGTCGCTCGTTTTATGACGTCGGTACTTCTCACTCCCTTGTTTGTTGGAGAACTAAGACTTATTTGTATACCGCCACCTGCTGTTTATTTGTAGTAAAAGACTGGATCGCAATACGGGCAGAGATCCGTGCCATGTGAACAGAAAAAATTAGCATTTTCTCTGGCCGTTTTCTGGTACGGCCACACATGTGAAAACGGCCTCAGTGTGCGTTTACAAACTTATGAATATCAAAGCCATCAATACTATATAAAAAACAATATTTCACGGCCTGGTACTTTAAACGTCCTACATCAACCTGGCAATAATCGCGGTAGTGAGTGAGCACTGTTTGAAGACTTTTGTTCATGCTTACCTGTGCTTTTATTTGATTTATTACATGTATTCATCATCAAACAGTTTTTGCATATTTATGGAGTGTGGAAAGAGGGAAGACGCAGTGAGATACAGCTGCCTGATTTAGATTAAGCATCACTGTTGATTCAGTTACCCAATTATTAATAAGTAATTATTTTTAATCCAGAGCTTTTCTTCTTGGTTCTTAGTACATAGCGTTATTACAACAAGAAACCCAAGTAAACTCTAATCCAGGGATGTGCAATGTGCGCCCAGGGGGCCATTTATGGCCCTTCGACTGATTTTGCATGGCCCTTGGCCAAAATTTAAAGATTGGTACCTTCTGCAATTGGCTCCGCAAAATAAATGATTGATGCAGAAAGAGACTTTATAGAAGGGAATAATTTAGTTAAAAAATCAAAAGGATTAAAAAATGATCCGTGGTGCAAAACTAATTATACATATTTTAATAATCCTACGTTTTTTTGTTTTAATTTTAATTTCATTGCGTAAACAACTAACACCAAAGCAGAACCTGTTACTCTGCTGATATTTGAAACCATTTGAAAAAGATTAAAAAGTCGTGTTTTAAAACTACAATCCTGTAAAAATCATTTTCTACAAGAATTCATTTTTGGTTTGTTTCATGAAAATATTACCTGGTTAATTATTAAGCAGGTAAAAAAAAATATATATATAAATATATTTTTATTTTACGCCCGAAAAATAAATCTTATTTTTGTGGCCCATTGACACTTTTGATTTGGCCCCTTGTAGCAAAACTTTTGGACGTATATCTGCTCTAAATCTACATGTATGTTGTCTGAAACTGGAAGACAAATCTTTTTTCTGTCTGACAAAAGATGGGTAAAAAAGGGGTTGAATAGCACCTCTTCACAATCTCCTGCTACTAATTTATTCATAATTTCTGAGACCAAATCAATTTCTCCCCCTTCAGCCCTTGTGAATATAATTAAAAAAGAATTGATGTGCACAAATCCCTGAAGATGTGCTTTGCTAAGCAAGAGGGGGCAGCAATAACTTTGCTATGACCATGCAATCCGAGCGAGTGAGGTAAACCTCTGACATTATTTATGAATTTTTTTTGGTGATACCAGAAACACCAGATTATATGTGGTCTGCAAGTGAAGGTTTTTCCCGGGTCAAGATTAAAGATAAGAGAAAAATAGAAAAAAATGAATGAAACAAACACAAACTCAACTATTTTAATTATTCTCACAGAATATGTTGTATATGTATAATGTTTTCGCTGTGAAAGGAACAAACCAGTGGACCTGTCTTCCTACAAATATAAAAAATATAACGAAACTTACCACTTTCAAAAGAAAAAACGAAATCCTGGCTCCTACAGCAGCAACAGTATGACCATGTCATATGAAATGTATATTGTGAGTATCTGTTTGAGCAGTGTGGATATATTTATTTACACGGACTCTTATCCTATAATGGACTCGGACCTGAACTTAAAAAGCCACATCAAAGCAATAACAACAGCTTTTTACCACCTGAAAAACATTGCTAACATCAGAGGAATAGTGTCAAAACCAGACTTAGAGAGACTTATCCACGCATCTGTGTCCAGCAGGTTAGACTACTGTAACGGCCTGCTTACTGGCTCTCTAAATGAGCTGTTAGACAGCTGCAGTACATCCAGAACGCTGCTGCTGGAGTCCTGACAAGAACCAGGAAATACAACCATATTAGTCCAGTGCTCTGGTCTCTGCACTGGCTTCCTGTCGCTCAGAGAATAGAATTTAAAACAGCTCTGCTTTTGTACAAGTCTTTTCATGGTTTGGCACCAAAGTACATCTCTGACATGTTAGAGACATATGAACCATCTCGGGCCCTGAGAACTTCAGGGAGGGGTCTCCTGGTGGTTCCCAGAGTCAACAATAAACACGGTGAGGCTGCATTTCACTTTCAGGCAGCTAAAATATGGAAAAGTCTTCATGAGGATGTGAGACAAGCCTCATCTCTAAAGCTGCATTCACACCGCACATTTGGTCTGCGTCAGCCAACGCATTCAACGGATGACGTTTGACGTATGTACCTTTGGCTTCCATAGCCTGCTTCTGAGGAAAAAACAACGCATGGGCGGGGATTCCTCTGTTGCTGTACGTTCTGCACTATGGTGGATCGTAACAAGAGAGTGCTTTGGCTTTATTAGCTAGATAAAGCTAGACAACGTTGACCTCGGGTGCATTAGCGCCCATTATTCAGATGCGTTCTGAGTTTGGGGAGATTAACCATTTGCTCCAGGAGCTGCAGGTGGATGAGGTTCGCTTTCACTGCTACTTCCGTCTGTCCCGCGCCTAATTTTACGACCTCCTCGGCCGCATCGGAGCTTAAATCTCCTACCAGGACACAAACTACAGGTGCTCTGTTCCTCCTTAGGAGCGCCTGTCCATCTGTCTTCGGTAAATGTTATATCTGATTTTTTGAATCTGCGTTTGTTGAAAATGTTTTCACTGGGCCCACGCTTCATTCAAGATACAGGTATAGTGACATAAATACAGTGAGACACTCTGGTTGCCGCACTGCGTTAACTCCGTTGGATCCGTCAAAAGTTCTGCTTGCTGAACTTCTGTGATGCATGCGTTGGTACGTTGCCGTATGAAACGCAAGCGTCGTTGACGGAGCCAACGTACTCAACGCAACGCAGAGCCCTTGACGGACCTCTGACGTACTCTACCATAGACTTTACATGTAATCTTGCCACAACTGACGCTGACGCATGGGCTTGGTCTGAACGCAGCATAAAAATGTTTAAATCCAGGCTGAAAACAGTTCTTGCGTTATTCGTGCCAACTGGTTTCTGGACATGTTTAGTGTACTTACTGTAGAGTTTTTATTTCCCTTTTAACTTTACTGTTAAAAGCCCTTCTAGGGACAGGTGTTGCGAATTAGCTATGGCTTTAAACACTGGGATACAGCCATCAGATTATTTTATAATCGTCTATATTTTTGTATCTGTCCCTATTCAAATAAATACAATAAGAAAGCTATATATATATATATATATATAAATATATACACACATATACACACACATACACACACACACACACACACAAAAACGATGCAACTTGGACAGTGTGATGCTGGCATGACCACAATGCACACGTCCGATGTTGCTCAAAGGGGTCCAAGGGACCGCTCATGGACTCTGTAAGTTTGCTCAGAAACATGAAAAATTAGAGAAAAGACTGATTTTGACCTTTCCATGCCAACTTAATGTGACCTTCTCCAAATTTCTGAATGCACATGTCTGTTTAACATTTCAGCACAACGGTTCTCTGAAAAGGAGCCTAACAACTAAATTCCCAACAGGTGTTTGAGCCATGAATAGACCCATACATTTCCTGGTGCAATCAGAATGGGTATTTAAGCATTCCTCATCATCATGCCGTTCCCAAATTTGACATGGTGAGACGAGGATGGCACCCAACAACAGAACCTCCCCACTGTAAGGCGTCAAACAGGATGTTCTCGCATGCAAGTAGCTGAGGACCTTAGAGACCCTCAGAGTTTCACCAGCAGGTTGCAACAAAGATACGGAGCAGGGGTCGTGCAGGGCTTTCTACATAGACACAGACTAGCCAGCAATAATATGAAAGTAGCCGGTCAGAGGGGGGGCTGACCATATAATGTAAATGTAATAGGGCTGAACAATTTTGGAAAATAATCTAATTGCGATTTTTTTTCTTCAATATTGCGATTTAATGTGCAATTATTTTTGTGGGGCTTTTGTCATGCATTTTTTAATTAATGCAATCAAAAATATTGTGTATTATAAACAGATTTTTATACATAATTTATTCTATTCCATAAGATTATTTACTTATTTTAAGACAAAGGCAAATATTAACAACTTTATCTACTTTTAATCATCACACTCGATGGTCATCGGTGTCGTTCTGCAATCAAGGTTTTCTTCCTTTTGATCCCAGCTAATAATTCCCTCCGGCTGCAATGTTTTCCTCCGTGTGGTTATCCAGGAAGTAGGATGCTTGAAGGAACAAGCTCTGATTTTTAATTCTCCATCGATCTAATGCACTTTCAGACTCTGGTATGGCTCCGTAGAGCGGTTTGATCTCAGGTCAGTTGTTGCAAAATACTCCGCTGTTTTCGGTGCGGCTTTAACTTTCTGTCGGCATTTTTTATACAGCGCAGGTAAAATGTGGCTAAAATGTGTGTGTGAGATTGAATCCTAGCTTATTCATCATGGTTAACAAAGCATACTTTTGGCTATAAAACCCGTTATAGCACGAATTATTTCAGTGTGCCGTTTTTTTATGTTCGTAAGGAGCGATTCTTTCAAACAGCTCGGTCAGCGATCCCTGTCGCCTCGAAGTTTGTTTACTGGAAATTTAAACACTGGTGGCGGTCAGTTTAGCCGTGCAACTCTCATATATGGTGGTGTGATGTTTTTAGGTGTTGATAAAGGTTCGTACTGTAGCCTACCTCGTGAGGCAGCAACAATACCAAGACGGGTTCTGCATAATACCTGGCGTTGCGCAGCATCAACGTTTTCATAGCAGATATAATTTCTCACAACTGATGTACTGTTCCTCTTTGGTACCAAATATTGTGTAGTGTTGGATTCTGTTAAGCTTTAGACCATTTTATAACGGGTTAAAGTGCAGCGTTTCCTTTTCTCTCTGCATTTTTTGAGCCGTTTGCAAGTCATGTGACTTTACCAGATATGTTTACATCAAGTAAAATCGCAGCTTTTGCGATTAGGAAATCGCATTTTATCAAATCGTGATTTAATTGCATATGCAATTAATAGTTCAGCCCTAAAATGTAAGCACGATATTCATGTGCATTTATTAACTTCGTCGTAAACAACAGAATATGTATACAAATAAAATAAAAATACTCTTAGGTAAAAGACGTTTCCAACATAAATGATAAACTTAATGTTTCAGATCTCCATTCTGCTCTTTAATCAACTTCATTTTGTCACTATCTTCCCATTCAGGATCAGAGTCCATGCCCAACTCAAAATATTGCAGCAGCAACAATATAACACTTGTAAGTGTACATTAAAATGCCACCATTAAAATAAAAAAAATCTGAAAATGTTTTGATTTGATCAATGAATGTCCCTTTTAGGATGACTACAGACTCTTAATACTATTCTGAAGCACTTAAATTGACCACTTGTCTTCTTTAAGAAGCCTTCCAGAGTCTGCTGATTGGATTTCCTTTTTGGTGGCATCTTTCTCACACCTCTGGACAGGAAGAAACCATGAACAGGAGAAGATTACAAATACTTTTTATTATTATTATTACAACTACTACTGTGACTGGGAGCGCTGCTCTGGCGGCTGCAAGCACTTCAGTGACCGGATCAATAAAGTATCTTTGAATTGAATCGAATCATAAGCAGGCTATATTATTTTCTCAGACATTTGCTCAAATATAATATTACTTTACTACTACTATTATCACTAAATTATTATCATAATTATACAACATATAAAGTAGCAATAAAAACTGATTTGCACAGCTAAAAATAAAAAAACAGGCCAATACAAGCCGGCATAGTATGGCCTCAACGGGCTTTCTGTGGTTGTAAATCTCTTCATTTCAGTTCATGACACGTTCACAGAGCAGTGGTGGCTACACAAATAAAGAGCAAATAATTCTCCCTTATAAACACACGAAAACACACTCTTACGAATCAGTTTGTTTTCACTAATTGAACACTTGAAGGGAGGACTGAATTACCAAAATGACGCTCTGCTTCTCGTCTATGACGGGTCCGACAGCCTGGTTTAACAACAACGCCGCCGTGGACTTAGCCTTTCCGCATCGTCCATTTAGCTAGACCTGAGTCAAGAGCCCCATGATAACACTGGGTACAACTTAAGCGGGCGGAAGGATATTAGGTCAGTGCGACCGGCCAAAAGTATATTAAAGGACCGGGCGGAGCAGTGGAGTTTGAAAGCTAACCCAGTTCACGTAGCATTCTGGCGGAGAATAGAGCCGTGTTACGGCGGGACTCATGCTGAAGTATGAAAGGGAAAATACAATGGGCGTGCCAACGTTGTGCACAGCATTGCGCAGAATCACATCCTGGTCATAAATTAGTAGACGACTGGACTTCATTGAGCAGTCGGCTATATAGCCAGCAGCCGGCGCTTGTGGAAAGCCCGGGTCGTGTTAGCCGAATATTTGCCGTATTTGACCGCTTTTTTAGAGTGGTGACAGAAAAATCTGAAGGCTGTAATTTTTCTTCAGGCATGTTATGGGTCAGGAAACCGCTTGTTCTGAGAGTCTTCGACTTCTGTTTGATTCAACGGGATGTTTCTTCACGTTGTTAATTTCTTTCTGAAGTGATTAAGGCAACTGCAGGTAGATTCTGCCAACAGATCAATAGTCAAACTCCTCATGAGGGGTAATCTATTCTGTCTGAGGCAAAAATGTAAAACGTCATCACACTAACGTCTGCAACAATTACAAAAGAGTATTTGCGTTCCATGCCGTGCGGGAACTGCATCAGGTATTCTAATAAGTAAAGGCGTTTTTTTATGAAGTCCGGAAAGTGAAGAGTTTTTCAAGGGGCTTTAGTGTTTTACACTCCTTACAAGGACGTTGACAATGGATTATGCCAATGCTGGTCTCTTTGGGTTTTTGGCAAATAGTGTATAACAATAGATCTTTGTGTGCAGCATAATCTTAGAGAACCTGTTTATTAAATGATTCTAAACCGCCTTAATTCCTCCTCATACCTGAACTTTAACTTCGTGATGACTGAGCAGCGGTACCAGGTGAGGAACAATGCCAGAGTCAATGACCATTTGGATCTGTTCATTCCCAGCATCCGTCAGGTAAGACAGAGCCCAGACAGTATCCACCAAGATCTGAAAAGAAACAAAAAAAATTATGATAAAGAGATGGGTGTTTATCTCTCCAACTCTCTTACGCTCTACTGATCTGTGCTGGTTTAGAAAAATACTAATTTCTTCTTAACATCCGAGTACTTACACTGACGTCAGTGTGGTGGATCAGCACACAGAGAGCAGGCAGGATCTGAGAAGAAAAAGCAGCTTTGCTTATAACTTCAATAAATGCATACTACTTCCTGCATAAGAAAATTCCACATCACTACCCAATCTTTTCACATTAAGCTTTAAAGAATCAATAAAATCTGCAATCGTACCGGTTAATACCTCTTGTAAAATATCTTAACATTCACAATTTGCAGGATCTCTGAGATATAAGCAATCCTTCCAAACCATTTGCACAAAAACAGGTTGTGCTTGTATGCTCACCTCTTGGATCGTCTCCATTGGAGGTGGAGGGTCCTTGTGGCGGCACAGGTTGACCATGACCCAGGTGACGTTGCGGAGGAAGGTGATGGGAATGGAGGGACTGATGAAGGACAGCAGGGGCTTGACCACTCCCAAGCTGATCACATAGTCTCTGCACTGTGGACCGTCACCTGAACGCATTTACAGAAAGCACAGGGAGCTTTTTAACTGCATTTAATAATAGATAAACCAGTAGACATCATGCAGACAGGTTGTTTTTTCAATTGCAAAGCAAAATCTCCCACCAAATCTCCCAGCAGTCAGAGATCGAGATGAACTCCATTACTCACCGATTATGTTTCCCAGGGCCCAGACGGCCTGTTCGCATACATTCTGATGAGGAGAGTGGAGCAGCCTTAAGAATAGCGGCACAGCATCTTCAAAAAAACAAAACAGAGAAAAAAGGTGATGCAGAAAGAGGTCTGAATACACTAACCTTTAGATTTGTTAAAATGCAGACAGGGGGCACGGGGGTGTGGTCTGGAAGACAGTCAAGCCTGAACCAACCCAAGTTAATATGGCACGGGGGGCACCCAACTCCATAAAGCCTCTCTTTACCTCCGGTAAATGGAGAGATGATTTATCTTCTCCGCCATCCACCAGAGGTAAAGGGAGGCTTTATGGAGTGCAGCAGCCAAACGGCGTATCATTTTGAGCCGTTGGCTCAGGGCGCTGACCCCTTAAATTCCACAACATGCGCTGCGCAATGCACGGCGCAGCGGTCCACTGCCATGATTCCTTTCCACTGCATACGCCTCAGCTCAGCTCTAGAGGAGCCCAGAGTTGCTCAAAGAAGCATGTGCCGAAATGGCAGAAATACGAAAATCAGATCAAAACTATCCATACCTGGAAGACGAATAGAAAAAGGAGGCTTGGTATTTTACACTTAAAGCCATTTTCCGACTTTTTATGATGAAATAGAACTGTTTTGATAGAAATTGGGACAAATGCCTCTGTTCCGATAAATTTAGGATTTTTTTTTGGCATTAGGGGACCCATGGACCGGAAGTGGAAGGGCGTGAATTAGGCTCCCCATAAGACTACAAACAAAACCATTTCCTTTTCTGTCTGCGGAGTGATACCGTTCCGCACAGAATTTCAAATACCAGTCAATGGAGTTGGACAAAAACTATGATAAAACCTGTTGGCTAAGAAACAAATTGATCGGGACAGCAGCATTTGTCCAAGTTTCTATCAAAACCGTTCTATTTCATCATAAAAAGTCTAAAAATAGGGCTTTAAGTGTAAAATACCGAACTTTTCCTTTAACAAACCAATTTTTTAACTTGTGAACTGTGGGCACGGCCCTCCTTCCCCTCAGCTTGTAGCTACCAGCTGCTGGGTCTACAAAACAGACTAATCTGTTCACACATTATTACAGTCCAATGTGCAGTCTGCTTATATTTATTGCTAAGGGATGCGCAGATACCGTTCTAATGTAATTGTATCTGTAGGTTAACCAATACCATGAAAGGACATTTAAAATGTTGAATTTTTTACTTGATAGTTTAGTTTTGTAATTTAATTTTGCTTTTGATATCCAATTCACCACTTTACATTGTAACAAGAAGAAAATAAAACATGTCTTTCAATTCATTGCAATTTTTTGTGTGGTAGAAGTATCAGCAATGGTACTCGGTATCAGCAAGTACTCAGATCCAGGAATCTGTATTGTATCGGTTTGAAAAAACAGGTATTTGTGTATAAGGTGTGGGTAACCAGTTATCCTCCTTTGCCTACATCAGAAGGAGTCCATCAGAGGATTTCCTCTGGGTTCTTCTCATCGTAAAACTAATAGAGCTTATCCAAACAAAATATGGTAATAAAAATATGGTAATAAAAAAAGTTTTTTTTGTGACAGAGTGGAACTTACTGGACTGCACCACGGCTTGGGTTTGCTCCGAGGTACCAGACGCGATGTTGGTTAGAGCCCAGGCTGCTTCGAACTGGAGAGACGGGCTGCAGGAAAGCAAGATCGACTGATTAATGAGGCAGGATTAGGCAACAGAGTTCGACAATATCAGCATGCTGATTCGTCATTTGCTTTCTGCGGGGAAACTAGAACACATTTACATAACAGCAGCACGATTCAGATGTGAGGCAGGCGAAACTCTACCAGCTCATCTGCATAACATTGAAACAGAATCAAGGAATGAGGGGAACTTTGACTATAATTATCACAAACGTTAAAAAAAATAATCAAATAAAGCATGAGTCATCAGCCGCAGGCAGACGGACAGAACTGCAGATTACTTACTTGTCATCTCTGTCCAGGCAGTGGACCAGTATAGGAAGGATCCCGGACTTAATCAGGTCATCTATAGGAGGATTACGGTCACTGGATAACAGCTTCCTATAAGAAATACAGGAAACGCCACAACATCAGAACAGAGAAACGGCTAACAGAACCACCAGGGTCCATCTCCTTCCCAGCAAAACTTATGTATCTGCTTCATCCCACTTTAACTGAAGATACCTCTGCCACCAGACAGCTGGTGAAGAAGAGCAAATAAATATCTGATTTAGATGCTGCATTAAAGGTTCACAGACCAAAAACGAACTACAATGTCAGCCCCTGGTTCAGCCACATTTGTTCGGGAATAAAAGTCAGAATAGCAGGATTAATATGCGCTCGTTCCCGTTAAAACTTCAACTCATAATTGATAGAGGCGTTATGAATGGTGGCCAGCAGTGTCAAGGATTCAGCCACAAACAGCTAAAATCAGCTGTAATCCAATGTAAAGTCAAACACGGGTGTGTGAAAGGTGCAGAAATATTGAAAAAGTATGTACTAAATATTACCATGAAACTATTTGAAATGATAAAAGCATTCACTGAGCACATCAGTTTTACAACAAAAACTCCCATAATATAGCAGTTTAAACAAACACCAAGATTACAGAAAAAGATGCAAACACTGAACAGAAAAAGATGGAAGAGTCCAAAAAGTTTGGGTGAAAGTACTGTTAATGTAAAATTTGGCAAGAAACTGCAAGTGCATGTGGTAAAAAAAGAAAGGAGTAATTTCAAAACCAAACAGAAAATTTTTTCTATTCAGTCCATAATTTCAAAGCAGGTGAAAATTCTGGCTTAAGTTATGAGAAGCATCTCTAGAAAATGTCTGTTCTATTGAACCATATTAATGAAGTGAGAAAAGAAGGTAACCCGACAATTATGCAGGAATGCTGGGGACAGCCGTGTGAGATAAAGCAGGCTACAACAGGGTTGAATGTTTGGTGTGAAAAGCTATTAGGGAGACTTGTTTGAGATGTGGCAGAGATGGAGTCCCCGCCAAGCCATCCAGCAGTATTCGTTTCAAATCCACCAGCATCTTATTTGTTTTACCTTTAACCTTTGAAACCATCTTTTTGTGTAACCCACAGCTGGAGCTCTGATGATTAAAAAAAAAAAGTCATATCTTAAGTAAAGACGGTCACAATCACAAACAGAAGACTGGATTTATATTGTGCAAAAAAAACGGTCAGAGGAATACTTTCTACAGAATACAGTCTAAGGGTGCATTCACACCAGCCTGGTTTAACCCAGGTTAATCTAACTCTAGTTCGCTTGCAGAGGTGTGACGCCCAGATCTGGTCACCTATGAAGGTCCTGACTCTGTTGAACTGAACCCCGTGTGATTCGACTGCATATGTGAGCACCAAGCAAGGTGAAAACGGACTTTGGCACAGGGACTTCTGGGTAAATACAACCAAGGCATTTTTTTTACATCTGTAAGCAGGACATCAATGTTTTGAGGTTGTAAGTGTCTCCCATTCTGTGAACGACGCCCCACGCGGAGCCATTTCAGCATTCTAATGTAAAAGATCATAATAATAATTCTATGTGGTCCTCTGCTCATGCTGAAGACATTGCTGCAATGCATTTGTCTGCCACATATACCAACAACAAGGATACAGCCCTAAAACCACTCAAATCTGATGCCTCTCTAATAGTTTACATTTCACAGAACAGGAAGTGTCCCCTTTTTTTCTCGTGCTTCTTGTTGCAGCGCCACCACAGGCAAGGAGGTAAACACATTGACAAAGTGCAGCGAACCGCATCAGCTAAAACCGAGTCTGCCAGACTATCAGGCGTGAAAACGACCTTAGTGGAGAAAATATGTTGAGCCTGTTTGGGCTGGTTTTCTGTAAACCTCTCCAAAGTTACCTCTCCAGCTTCTACTAACAAAAGCACCAAGTCAGGAATAGCACAGCGCTGATACAATAGAAACAAAGTCCTGAAATATGAACAAGATCAATAAGAGGATGAATTTGGCAGCCTTCAGCGCACTTGTAGAAGACTGGACGACGGAGCTACACGGCCTTTTCCAGCATCTATTAAGCAGATAAGGACGGTTGCTGGTCAGTCTCTCAATCTGCGACAGTGAAATGCTATTTTACAAAAGCCAATCAGCTATAACCAGGAAGACTGCAGAAACAAAGCGGAGGTGTCCAAGCGCAAACGCAGACATGAGATGCATTTCCTTACCTGGCAGCCTGAACAGCACTCAGCTGGATGCCCTGGTTATCACTGGTGGCGTTCTGCAAGTCAGTGTAACAACATTATGAGAGGGTGTTGCATTCCAAATAAAGAATTTCCTACTGGTATTGATTTAGAAAGTTTTAAAATAGCTTTGCTTTTGGAGAAGTTTTGAAAGCACAAATCAGAAATGCACAAAAACAACCAAATTGACTTACTTGCACTATTGTTTCAAGAGAGGCGTTTTGCTGCAAAAGAAAAATCCAGAAATGAGCTTCAAAAGAGATTCTAGATAAATAAATGAAACACCAGGATGACTCTTAAAAGTTACCATATTATGGTGCATTTCCTGGCCAACAAATCATCAACAAAAGAGCCCTCGTTTTTTTGTTTGCATATCCCAAGCTGATGAGGAAACCAATTTTTAAAAGGACGGATAAACGGGCTAATTTTCCCCTCAAGTGACGCCTTCTACGCTTCAACATATGCAGGGCACCTTAATCCACTCTTCATTGACTGACCTCGACTGTAAACCCTTGGATTAGGTTAGCTGCCCTCTGACAGGGTTCTAGGTCTATTTGTACACCTAGTAAATTTGTACCACCACTTTTCAGCAACTCAATGCCATTTCATCTCTACCTACTTCCATTTTAAAAACCATATAATTCAAGTGCTGCATTTTCATTTATTTTTCCAGGTGGTTAGGCATATTTGATAAATGATGATCATTAAAACTGGCCTTAAATCAGATTATGTGCAGATGACAAAGATATATTTTAAACTACTGATTGTCAGAGTGGGTGTGAAACGTCTCTGGGTTGGGTATAAATCGACACATGGATGTTTGAAGCATCTCATTTTTGTACCAATAGACGGAAAATGCATCAACTCACAAATGGGGAAAAGGGTGAAGCATCAATCTGACAAATCTCCTGTCTGCTACTTCCTGTAGACCCTCAGAGACACACGACTCTAACGAACATTCAGGTAAACCACACGAACCAATACCAGCAAGTACAATAACATAATTTTGACCATCATCATTAGATATCCTCACTCCTGGGTGAGATATAAATACAGTTTAACTCTTTTCACCCAACACATTTCTTGATGTACTGCTAAAAGCAGCTCCTTCTGTAACGGCCTTCAGCACCGTAAAGTAGTTACTGTGATTGAATCTCAACAGCTGAGGGGAACTTTTAATCCGGCAGCGGCAACAAACCCAGAGACCTTTTCCTGAACGTTGTAGTCTTGATTGATCCTTTTTCTGTGACATATTTAGTAAATGAATCAGACCGTTATGTTCTGAATGAAGGCCACAGAGGTGCAGATTAAAAAGTTGGAGCTTCACAATATCAAAAAGGCATATGCAAATATTTGAAGGGAAAGTTTGAGATTTTCATCCTGGACCTTTTTTTTATAGCATTTATTATGTTTGGAGCCACTTTGGGTTCTTCAGGAGAAGTTTATATCCAGTTGCGATCAGCGTATATCCATATAAAGGCAGTCGTGAGGGCAGACGTGTAATAAGGCATTATCTGCTCCAAAACGGCTTTTTAGCCAACCAATGTTTTGTTATTCATAGCTAGCGATATTCCCCTGCAAGTACGGAGGTGCTGTGGTGTAAGCTTCTGTGGGTTTGACCGGCTTTTATTGTAACCGATTTCAATTTACATTAACCTGGGATTTCAATACCGTCGCAGCCACCGCAATTGCACCTGTAGTCTGCGTCGGTTAGTGAAAGGGAGCCTGTAGAAGCTGAACTCAGTGGTGATTCGGTTAGTGCAATTTGGAAACGCGTAAACATGAACCACGTTTACGTCTGCAGTAGCAGGTTCTGTCTAACCGACCGCCACAGAGCACAGAGTGAATGTACTGCTCAGACTATAACTGGGATGGAGCACAGCAGTGACGTCATTGTAATCTTGCGATAGCGTGGTTGGATTATAAACCTCTAAAACGCCACGGAACAGAAGTAATAAGCATTTCCAAAACACTCTCTGAGGGGAGTAGTGCTAACTATTAATTACAAAACATGGTTAAATGAAGGAGCCTCGTGACTAGGGATGGGTATCGTTTAGGTTTTATCCGATACCGGTGCCAAACTGGTACTTTTGAAACGGTGCTTGAAATGGTGCCTAAAGAATGTTAAACATACAAACATGGTCCAAATACCCTCTTGATTTTTATTTTTAGTAGGTCCGTCAAACAATAAAAATCTTTAATCTAATTAATCACAGTAGCTGTGAATCAATCACCATTGCTAAATATGACCCCAAAAAAATACTAACTAGAACCTTCTGTGTAAATAAAGTGATAAATCCAGATGCAGTTGCTCTTTAAAAAAAATAAACATAGGAGAAATCAGCTAACTTTTTTTTTTTTACTCCACAGTCACATTCATAATTTATTTGTGGTCCCATATGAATAATAACAAATAGAGGAAGAACTAAGCCAAATATATGAATAAACATTTAGATATCAGCAGTCTGTGAAAAATATCACATAAATAAAATGCATTTGATCATTTTCCAAAAGTAAACAGAAGATTCTCCAGTTCAACACAACAGGAAATAAACGCTCTTATGGTGAAGATGGACACAGCTACTTCTGCTAATATTCAAGCACTAATTTAAGTCCGAAAACATCACCTTACCTGAATAATTTCGTATTATTAACACACCGGTATCTCACTATGAGATGTACTGAAACTATACAGTGAGCCAACATGCATAATACGAAGCATATAACTTTAAGCACCGCACACAGAAATAAGGCACCAAAATGTGCGCTGCTTTTGGGTCTGGTTACTACCGTTCATGTCGTAACAGGATATCGGTACCCATCCCTACTCGTGACGTTTAATGCCTTATTTAGAGGCCTAAAATCTCCTTTCCCCACCATTCTCATAATATGAATATATGTTGATCGCGTATGGGTATAAACTTCTTCCAAAGGACTCCAAGTGGTTCCAAACTTGTCTGGGTGAGTAAAAGAAGGTAATAAATCCTAAAAAATAAGGTCCTGGTTGGATAATAATAAAAAAAACCTATAAAAAAAAACGTTCTCTTTGATATTGTTTGCAAAAACCATTACAATCATCCGTTTTTCTCTCTCTCCTCCATCACTCTGAGCTCTATCGGCTCAAACATCTTTATTTGTACAAAGTTTGGGCACCAAGTGCAGCTAAATCCCCTCAAACTGTCCAAAAATACCACCGGCATGAAGCAGTACTGATTGTGACTTAATAAATACTGCAGCCAGGCTGTATGAATACACTTTGATGCTGCATAAACGACTGCAACTGGACATATTGTGCATAAATAGTATAAATGCATATTACTTCGTGAAAACACTGGCTAACAGCTCAATTTCACAATGATGATATTCGTAACCCTGAACCTGGAAGATCATTAATATGAATTATATTTAAACTCGTTGGATATACAAAAAAAAAGTAGATTTTCATTCTACACCCTAAAAGACTCAATGGTAACAGTTCACTCCCCAGAAACCGTGGTGTACTTTATCTGTGCAAATACCCCTCGTCTTTCATAAGTGAGATTATGTTGATTACCTTCTACTAGGGACTCATTCTCACAGTTTCAGCCAAGGCTGACAAGAGCAACATAACACTATCTTATAAACAGATAAGCCTAAAAACTAGATTTTCTAGAAGTCAACCAGACTGGAGATGGAAAAACATACTGATCTGAAATCTCCATCAACATCAGAGTCCTCGCAGATGTCTTCGTGGGGCACATTCCTCCTCTTCAGCAGGTGCTCGTCTCTTTTGTGCTGCGGCACAGGAAGAAGACACATTCATTTTTATTTATTTTTTGATACTGGTGCATTTTCATAAAGTCACAGATTATACACAGAGCACAGAATAACAGGGTAGTTATAGATGATTCAGTATGAGAGGGATTACCTTTCTGAGCTCCACCACGACCTCAGTCCTCTGTCGTCTCATAGTCTGCAGGAAATACATGAATGTTAGGAGAGAAATCTCACCAATAAAAACTACCTGAATCTAAAAGTGCTGATTATACCTCAATGTTTAAGTCTATAGCGGGACGCTGCATAAGATGCCTAAGGTTTAAACAAGTCTGATCTAATGTAGCTCAGTTTTAGCTATTGCTTTGATTTTGAAAATTTGTCTTGTACATGGATAATATTTGAAGCCACTCATTGACATATATTTACCTTGACCAGGCGCTGTCTGATAGCTAGCAACGTAACTCAAAGTTATAGGCGGACTTTGCTGAAAGTTTCGTGAAATTTCTGCGATGAGACCAGGAGCAACCAATTCGATTTTTTTGCAGCACAAGAGAGACTGAGCTGCACTGGCAGAGGTGTGAGCTCTTCCTGCAGACTCTGGGAGCTTAATATCCAAATAAGAACTCAAATATACTTTCATCTGAAAAAAAATCTAAGCAACAAACTGGGCAAAACTCCAACTGATAAACACATTCCAACCACGGATAAGCCATAATTGTCTAACAAATTTTAACCATAAAATACAATATGAAAACCCGGGAAATGGGATATTTTAATTAAGTTTGAAAAAACTTTATCAAACGAATAATGAATCTCTATGATTTAGGTGGTTTTCACAGCAAAGACTGAAAATTAGAGCTATAATAAAGCATCTGCTAACAAGTAACCATTGTAAGTCCTTTTTAGTCATTCAAACTTGAAAAAAGGTACATAAATACGAGCAAGTTCCGGCTGTAATGGTACATCGAAGTTTAAAAACATTACAATGATTTAAAGTGGTCTTATTAAAAAGTCAGAGAAAGCAAGAAAGTGACATTTTTTTCCTAAATAAGTAGCAAACTATACAGCTCAAGAAACTAACTGAAAATGATATCTTAAACAGAAATATCAGGCTTCTGAAAACTGTCCATTTGTATGCACTCAATACTTTGTTGTGGCTTCTTCTGCGTAAACTTCTGCATCAGTGCAGTGTGGCATGGAGGGGAGCAGCCTGCGGTTCTTCTGAGGTGTAAAAGAAGACCAGTTTGCTCTGATAGTGACCATCAGAATATCTGCTTTAATCTTCCTCTATACAATACTCCATAGTTTCTCTATGGGAGCCCAGGTCAGGCCAGTTTGCTGGCCTATCTAGCACAGTGACACCACGGTCATTGAACCAGCGTTTGGTACCTCCAGCAGTGTGGGCAGGTGCCAAGTCCTGCTGGAAAATGAAAACAGCATCTCCATGAAGCTCATCAGCAGAAAGAAACAAAAGGGCTCTGAAATATTGTCCTGGTAGATTGCCGTGTTGACTCTGAACTTGATAAAACACACCAGCAGATGACACGGCTCCTCAGATCATCACCGACTGAAAACTTCACACTGAACTTCAAGCAGTGTCGATTCTGTGTCTCTCCACACTTCCAACAGACTCTGGGACTATCAGTCCCAAACGAAATGCAAAACTGCGCTTTAATCTGAAGTGAAGACCATATTTTTTTTTTTATACCGCTTAGTAACAGTTCTTTTTCTCCTCTCAGAAGAGATGTTTCTGATATCTTTGGTTCAGTACTGCCTTGACACAAGGAATACGACATCCTAATTCCATGTTTAGGATTTATCTGTGGGAAGCGACTCTGGATGTGCTGAGTCCAGCTTCGCTCCACTCATTGTGCAGCTCCGGCAAATGCTTCAGTAGATTTGGTTTGAAAATAACCCCAAGGCTGCGGTTATCCCTCCTCCAGGTGCCCCTTGTCCTTCCACTCAACTTTCTAACAAATTACTAGGCTCTACTTTTCACAACAGCTATTTTTTTGAGACACTGAATTTTGGGTTTTCATTATCTCATGGCCATAATAATCAAGACTGCAAAAAATAAAAAGGCTTTAAATATTTCCCTCTGTGTGCAAGGAATCCATGAATTTTCACTTTTTGAAATGAGAGAAACACTTATCGAGTTTCTTTGCAATACTAACATTATTTTAGCTGTACTTGTAGAGACGGAGTGAGCCCATCAGCTGGCTAAAAGAGGGCATCTCCCCTTTCCCCACAGTTTGCCACAAAGACAAGTTAAATAATTCGGGACTCAAACAAATAGCAAGCTTAATTAACAATCTAATATCAGCTTTTTGTATGCGTTACCCTATAAAGATGAAATTTAGAAAAAGGTACCATACGTTTTGTGTTCGCTCTAAAATGTAGTTGATTTTTTGTTAAGCCTATGCTATGCATCAACACCAACATAAATAAACTTTAATCTAACTAATATTAGAATGTTATTTAACTTTTGATTTGAAGAAGAAGCTATCAGAGTCTATGTTTTGTGCGTTTGTCGCGTAAGAAAGACAGACTCACACTGAACTGGATTTTTCCCGAGACGTTTGATGAATTGTTCCTTTTAATTTTGTCACAAGCTGACTTGGTGCAGCAAAGTCAGTGACTGCAATGATTTAATCAGCTGGCCCTCCGTGGATATTTTTTTCCCTACATGGCACTTTTATACTAAAATTGGCTGCGCTGTAATATAGTTGGCATCACTGAGGGATGTGCATTTATTGCATTTTAATCTGCAGATGGTTCATGTTTTCCATTCTTTGTTTTCACTGATGTTTCATCAGTGGCCAAAATTAAATTTAACCATGCGTCTCTAAACGCATGGGCACCAAAGAAGGTCTTTACCGTACTCTAAATGCGTGTGTTTAGATCAAGGGTGTGTTCAGCATTTACATTCCTCTAATTGAAGTTGTTACCACGCCGAAAGACGACATGACCCCCGAGGCCCGCTTCACTAACAGAAAGTAGTTGTCAAACAGGATGTATGAGTACACGCCACGAGTAAGCCCCCTCCTAGACAAATATCGATACCCACCGGCCTCCATGAGACCGTGACACGCCGAGCTGACTGTAAATCAC
The DNA here is from genome assembly GCA_028564705.1 of Apricaphanius iberus. Lineage (NCBI taxonomy): Eukaryota > Metazoa > Chordata > Actinopteri > Cyprinodontiformes > Aphaniidae > Apricaphanius > Apricaphanius iberus. The sequence continues at coordinate 590,227 of JAPXFQ010000899.1, forward strand.
CTGGAAATGTATTGATCCGACATCAGCTAGCATGTTTAGCTTTCATCTGTCAATCATTTCGACTGACCAAAAAAAAGTGTACATTTGGGGTTTTAAGCATACGCAGTTTAAACACGTAGTCAAAAATGTGATTATTCACGTCGACTTTGCAGCAAGGTAACAGGACAGCTAAGAAAGCTAACTGGTTTCCGCCATTGTTTTTGATTATCGGGACGGGGGATGGGTGGAACTGCAGCTACTACCTAGCTAACGAGGTTAGCCTGCTGCAGTGCTAAAATGACGTTAATCTGCTGTCAAGCTCACAGAGAAATTAAGGGAATACTTCTATTGTGGTAGATTTAACATTTAAGTGTACTCTATACACTTTTAATTAAATGGTTTACATTTGACACCGAGCAAAAGGCACTCGGGAAATGATATGCTTTACTTGAGCTAGCATGCCCAGAGCGGGCCTAGCTCATCCAGCGGAGGCTTTTCTGACGTTATTAAACAAGCAGCGCGGTCTGCCGGGGTTACGGAACCAAAAAACCCAAATGGGGAGACCTCCCAGCCGAGGCCAGCCGTCTTCAGTGGCTAATATGTGAGGGTCCTGGTCGGGTTCAGGCAACAGAGTTCCCCGTTGAGTGGGAATTAGAAACGACGTCACAGCGGAGCCGAGAGGCAAACGCTGGCCGTGAACGCAGCAGCGGCGGCGGCGGCAGCAACGCCGACCGTAAACGGAGACTCCTATTTGCACAACTTTTACCTCCAAATCTCGGCCCTTATTCTTGAAATTCTTCAGCCGCTGGTTGTCCAGTTTCTCGTTGTCAGCCATGTTAGCGGTTCTGGGTTACGTTGGATACACTTAAGCGAATGAATTTAGCTGGTGAGCAATCCCCTTTTCTGGTTCCCTTTTCGCAGCTTTCGCTAGCTCACTATTTTCTGCTGCTCTGTCCGCGGCGCATACTGGAAATGCCGGTGATGGAGGGCAGCCTCTCTCTGGCGTAGAGGAAGGGTGGGGAAACCCCTCTCACGCTCATTGGCTTCTCCCGTCACGTCTCAGCGCTGGGAAAGCCACACCTAACCACTCTAATAGGCAGTCATGTGTAATATATAGTAGTATAAAATCATTTCAATATCTCCATACTTTACAAAAAAATAAAAAATAAATAAATACAGGTGCATATAATTAAATTTGAAAAAACAACAACACTTTTTTAGTAATTCAGTTAAAAAAGGGTAACATATATCAAGAGTTGATCCTGATTAATTTGATTAGTATTTGGCCTACAGCAGTTTCTTTTTTTTAATTAAAAATACTGCCAAAATTTTACACTTAAATAAAGTTAACATATTAAATAGCCTATATCATGCAAAATCAAGTTTTTGGAGTTTTCAACCATCTGGTAATGCAATTTTCTCATAAAAAACCCCACCAGAGTGGTTTTTGGCTTCATTCACGCATGTCTGAGTAATCCTCCTGAATCCTGCTCTATGAGCAGCTGCCCCTCCCTCTCCTAGAAAACGACTGAGTGTTCAACTAGTGACATCCCTGGTTGAAAGTTGAGTGCTAGAAGGCTCTGCACTGCCCCTGCAGGCAGAGCGCCTTATGGTGCATTCACACTGCACATTTGGTCTGCGTCAGGCAACGCAGTCAATGGATGAAGTTTGACATATGTCCTTTTTGCTTCCATAGCCTGCTTCTGAGGAAAAAACAACGCATGGGCGGGACTTCCTCGGTTACCGCACGTTCTGAACTATGGTGGATCGTAACAAGAGAGTGCTTTGGCTTTATTTGCTAGATAAAGCTAGACAACGTTGACATCGGGTGCATCAGCGCCCATTATTCAGATGCGTTCTGAGTTTGGGGAGTTTAACCATTTGCTCCAGGAGCTGCTCATGGATGAGGTTCGCTTTCAGTGCTACTTCCGTCTGTCCCGCGCCTAATTTTCTGACTCCTCGGCCGCATCGGAGCTTAAACCTCCTACAAGGACACCAACTACAAGTTCTCTGTTCCTCTTTAGGAGCACCTGTCCATCTGTCTTCGGTAATTGTTATTTAAGATTTTTTAAATCTGCGTTTGTTGAAAGTGTTTTCACTAGTCCCGCTTCATTAAAGATACGTGTATATTGACATAACTACAATGAGACGCTCTGATTGGTTACCGCACTGCGTTAACTGCGTTGGATCCGTCAAAAGTTAAAGTAGCTGAACTTCTGCAATGCTGCGTTACTGCGTTGCCGTATGTAACGCAAGTGAAGTTGACGGAGCCAACGTACACAACGCACTGCAGAGACTTTGACGGACCTCTGACGTACTCTACCATAGACTTTACATGTTATCTTGCCGCAACTGACACAGACTCGTGGGGTTGGTCTGAATGCAACATTACCCCTGGTAGATTTTCAAACACACCCTCCTCCTTCTACCGGCTCATGGCTGCTTCAGTTTTTGGCAGCTTAAAACACTTTTTTTGTTGGATTTTTTACTTTCTCTGTGAAAACGCCTGTTTGGCTGCATGGATTACAGGATTTTATTCTACATTCCTAAAGAGCAGCAGCTGGATCAAGAAACAAAGACGCCTGATGGACAGAGAAGTGGCTACATGCTAATGCTAATGTGGGTTGGCCATTTATCAACCTGCTTATGTGATCTTATAACAGCATTCTGTGGTTAATTCATTGATCAGTAGCATCTCAGAATGTTCAGTAAACAGGTGCAAACAACACCCACGGCTTTTTTATATGCCGGGCTGGAAAGATTTGCTTAGAGGACGCAGCTATGCTGGTTTGGCCTCTGTCTAAAGCCTGGAGATTTAGCAAATGAAATAGGCTTTATTGACTCCGTTTTTTACAAAAAATTTTTAAAAAAATAAACCAAAGCCCTTAATATAACTGAATTTCATTGTGGTACTCTGTGCTTTTCAAATTTTTTGTGACAATACTGTTTGTGATGAAGCGTAGCCCTGTTTCAGTTTGATCTGCTCCCGGCTCTGCAGCACAGAGGAGTGTAGCGTAGCGTTGGCGGGTTTATAGTGAAACAAGCCGTTTCACTTCCTGGTCTAATATTAACATTAAGTTAAATTTCAGGACAAATTAATACTGTATAACACCAATGCTAACATTTTATCATTTATATGTCTATCCCAGAAGTTGAAAGCTGTAAAATAGCATTATATAGTCCCTTTAAGTTTATCGATGGAAAATCTGGTGGAAGAACAATATTTGGTAGAAAATGTCTCCTTGCAACTGGATTAAGAGCAGCGAGATAATTGAGAAGCAATTAGCAATGACCTGGGTTACAACTATCTGGTGCTTTGTTTTAAGCCAAACCTGAACCAGAAACAACATCAGAAGCAACATTCCTAAGTCTCGGGGGGGGGGGCCAAATAATACAAATATGTATATTCTAACAAAGGATGTGTTTATTGTACAGGTATTTAGTGCGTTTTTACGCAGCAATTTATTTAGATACCCTTAATAAATTTGTACTAACTGTAAGTTTATCCCTGAAATTTTTGATAAACAAGATTGTATATCACCAGGTAAAAACAGGAAGTTGTGCCATCCATCCATCCATCCATCCATCGTCTTCTGCTTATCTGTTTAAATTGAAAGGCAAATGGAGGCTTTTGACATTCGGCTCATCTCTCTCTTCACCACAAAGTCTGCATCACTGCAGACGCAGAACCAACCCGCCTATCGATCTCCCGCTCTCTTTTCCCCTCATTTGAGAACAAGACCTTCATCCTTAAACTCATGCACACGGGGCAGGACCCTGTCTCCGATCAACAGAAGGCATTCTAACTTTTTTGGCTCAAGACCATTGTATGGGACTTGGAGGTGAATATGTTTTTTTTGGGGGGTTAATCCTGTAGAAGTTTTGCATGCGTTTGTTTTCCGCAAAACCTTTGTGCAGCCACAGACTTGAAGGGGAAGTTGGGGGTTTAAGTCCATGGCTGAATTTTACCTATTTTAATCAAATTTTTACTACTGATTGATATTGATCTATTCTTGGAGAAAAGCACATGTATCTTTGTACATATTAAAACACTAATGCCTAAACATTTTAAGTTTGAATTATGCAACAATACCAATTTTTTCAAACTGATACGATACTGATACTTGGATCTGAGTACTTACCGATACCAGGAAGCCGATACTTCTATCACACACACACACACACACACACAAATGCTATGAATTGAAAGAAAGGTTTTATTTTCTTCTCTGTTAAAATATTAATCAAAATGACCACAAAACTAATATTTAAAGTGAAAAGTAAAAAATGTATTTGAAATTATTTAAAACTTTTTACATTTTAAGTATCTGGTCACAGTATTGGTTAATTAACTAATACTAACTAATACAAGTAAATTAGAATGGTACCAGGACCGATACCCAATACCAGTATTGGTATTGGTGCATACCTAGTTTACAATTTTAATGTCTTCAATTGTCTTTACATATATTGAGGTCACTTAACCAGTCTGGTGGCAGCCCTGGAACACCTAAAATTACTCTACTATGTTTTACATCATATATTGTATGTTGATCCAAATCAACAGATCAATTTCCTACACTGGTATGTTTATAAGTTCTTTAATTTTACCAGATAAATCTGTTTTTTTTTGTTTGTTTTCTTAAAATCAAACTCTGCTGTTTAAATTAAGTAAAATGACAATAAAAAATGAGTAAATATACAAATCTTTATTGGTATAGTTATTTTTAAAACCAAGGTTACAAACAAAGCATTTCTTTGAAGTTACTATAAGAACGGAAATACAATGTCTTTGCAAATTAGTCAAAACAAACACATGTGCTTGGGCATGATTGCATGCTTAACCCTTTTTAAACTTAGAATGAGCATGTTTATCCAAATGTTTGCTTTAAATAGAGAGAAAAAATAGAGAGATTGCAGTCTTTCTATATACCTGTGGTTTTAAAAATTATGTGAGCCAGAGGCCAGTTTCTCTAAGTCTCAGGCCCAAAGACAAGGACCTGGGGTTGTTTTGCCACCACATGCAGTGAGGAGGTTAGGTAAGACAAGTAAAATGACTCTTCAAAGCCCATCATGGGAAATTCAGCAAAAAGTGGCATCCCGTGGCTGTTATACCTTAATAACAACCATTAGATGCCAAACAGTTTCTTTCCCCCTGACTTTTCTGCTATACCATCACCAAAATAAAACTGTAAAGTTTTCTAAACACTACTGGGGCTTTCAGCGCAACCTTGTAGTTTGGGCTTTTTGGTACCAAACATAAAAGTTGAATGTGCAGAAGAGTTCCCTATGCCTACTGTTAAGTATGGTGGGGGATATGTGATGCTGTGGGCCTGTTTCTGTTCTAAAGGCCTGGGGAACATGGTTGATGGTGTATGACATAATGTACATACTTCTGATTGGCTCTTCATAAACTAACTAACTAACTAACTAACTAACTAACTAACTAACTAACTAACTAACTAACCAACTAACGTTTTTTAGCAGGATAATAATTGAAAAAACATTGCCAAATCAACAAAGAAACAGTTCACTAAACACAAAATCAATCCTTTGCATTAATTTAAATCATGTTTTAAACACAGCAGTCTTTTTTCACTCAATGTAAATCACTTTTGTACATTTTCTATAAACGAAAAACAAAACAATATAATTTTGGACTTGTACTCTCATATCAGGGGCTGAGGGATGTTCATGTTTAGCATGTGACAGAATCCCACGTTATTCATGTTTTAGTTGTTGGAGACAATCTTTAATCTTTACAGTTTTACACATTGAGATTTAGACCAAATAAATTGTTTCAGCTTATATCGGTGGGTGAGTGTTGATTTTGTGAGGAGAATGCATGGATAAACAGATAACAGATAATCCAAACGCGAACTGGCATTTTTTGTCTGACAGTTTTCCTCTAAATGAACCAGATATTCGAAGATTATCCTAGGATCCGTGTAGCTTATTTTCTCCAACTGAAAATGATGTATCTGGACCACAATGACATGTTGGTCCATGCAGGAGATTACATCTAACATCTTTGTTTGTGCAATGATTTAGCCTCGTAAATGCCTCATTTAGGACGTAAGAAAGAACCATGGACAATTTATAAATCAGCTACCACAGAGAATGGCTTGTCTGGCTGCCGTGAAACTAAATCCTTTTGATCTTATCTTCACCTTAATGTCCTCTTGAGTCTGTCTCAGTGGGTTTTTCATCAGATAGACTATTCTTCTAAAACCTTCTTCAACACCCATGCCAGTGGTGGCCGAACATGGCTGGATGAACCATGCTCTGCCTTCACACACTCTCTTCAAGTCCAGTTTCTGGCAAAGTGTTTCTGGGCACTGAGCACTAGGAAGATCCTGTTTGTTGGCCAGAATCACAAGAGGAACTCCTTTCAGACTGTGGTTTCTCAGGATCTAAAATGTAAAAGGAGAGGACACTATTATTTGGATGTTAAATAAAAATGAAAGAAATACATCTACATATGAGACATTTTATAGTTTATGTAGTTTATGTGCTTAGAATATGTGCCCTTTATGTATTGGATCTGGGGTCTCATTGGGTCGGATAATTGTTCAAGCAACATTCTACGCCAAGTTTGGGATTTATAGAAAAGAATGGTTTAAAAAATGTGAGCAGCTTTAAGCACACTAAGGACCTTGTTTACACACATTTTGGATACTGACAGCACAGCTGGTGAGATGGGTGTTCCTTCTCCTTCTAGCTTTCTTCTCAGTTTGACACATTTATAAGTCTAGTTCATAAAACCCCTTTGTTTAAACTCTTGAGAAATCATTAAATTCCTGATAAGTCTTAAATTTGAAATAGTTTGATTATTTTTAAATTCCCCCTCATACACTCCCACTTTTGACTAATGTAGTTTGTAGATTAGAATTAGATTCTTTTTGTTTGGGTTTATTTGTAATGATCTAAATTAGAATCAAATAGACATTAATTTGATTAATAAAAAAGATAATCCTTGATGACGAGATACTGTAAGTTTGTTTTGGATATTCTTCTCATTTCAGTGGAAAGGTAATCATGGAGGTCATCCTAAAATATATCTAGCCTAAATCCTGAGAAATATCTAAAATATCTTTGCTTTTTCATTTGATGGAGATTATTCAATGAATTAGTAAATAATTCCCAGTTTAGACTAATTTTTTTCATATTTACGAACTTAAATGTAAGTTATTTATGTACTTTGATGTAGTTTAACAAAGGATTCAATGCTGTTTATATTAAAAACAAGGTATTCTCATTTAAAAGTTTACAGTTCGAAATTGTAGCATAAACAGCAAAAAAATATTAAAACTTAAAAGAAACATTAAAAATCTACTGTTTTCTATACAATATGAAATAATTCAGTATTAAATGACAAATGAAGGAAATTATATCTCGAATGCCTCTTAATAAAAGTGAGCAAATAAATGTTCACTGATTCTATTACCCGATGGAGCTCCTTGCGGGCCTCATCCAGCCGCTTCCCATCCCAGCTATCCACCACAAACACCAATCCAGCTGTGTCCAAAAAGTGATGCTTCCAGTGTGGCCTCATCTTCCTCTGGCCCCCAACATCCCACACCGTCAGTCCTGGGCTGCTCCTGTCCGTTTGCAGCATCTCTACGTTGAACCCCACAGTCGGCACCGTGGCGACGCTCTCGTTGTACTTGAGCTTGTAGAGCAGGGTGGTCTTCCCTGAGCCATCCAGGCCCAGCATGAGGACCTGCACTTGTTTCTTTGACTTGGATCCATGCATACCCATGTCTGAAGCCTGCAGTTTAAATATAAACGATGCCGTCTGCACTGGGTGAGTTAGGACAGTGTTTGGAGAGCTTGGTGCGTCTGGTCTCTTAAGAGGACTAAGTGAACCCCTCCCTTCTGCTGGGACACAACTCCGGCGCTTTCAGTAAAACTATTTATATCAGACGTGACGATGCAACTAAGAGTGGAGGCATGCGGCCCTGCAGCCAGCACAGACACCGTGGTCACACTGCACCTGTCCCAGGTCATCAAACACATGAGCGGCCAGGAGGTTTGTGTTCGAAACAACGAGAAGATTTCATTTCTTTCTGGCTGCATGTCCGAAGTGTTAACATCAGTTATATTTTGGTCACACCAGACGAAAGACAAATATGGCTTTTATATTTAGAAAGGTATGTTTTGTGAAGTAGACCTTCTAAATCCTAACAAGGTTTTTAATATGGAGATATTGTTAAACTTGTTGATAAATATAATGTATGGATAAAATGTAGTTATTTTAAAATGAACTGGACGCCCATTTGCACAAATTGCTTGTTGGGAAACATATGAAACCAGTGCAATGAATATATATAGACCCCCGTGACTCTATCACACTAAAGGAAAACCTCAGATTTACTTAAAAATGTTATGTCAGGTGGTTCCACACAACTTCTTTAAGTAACTGTTAAGATACTTGGTTAAGTTACTTGGTTAAGTTTCTTTTTCCGATTCTTAGTTTTATCTAGGTTTAGACTTTAAAATAGGCCACTTAAGTACATCGATATACAGTGCTCAGCATAAATGAGTACACACCCTTTAAAAAGTACAAATTCAGTCAGTAGCTCAATGAAAAAAAGAAAACTTTCCAAACTTTTCACAAGGCTGAGTTTTATTGAACGCTTATTTAACTCCATAACATGAAATTAAGGTTAGTTAACCTAACTTAGATCCCAAAATCTTCAGTTTTATTCAAATTTGTTGAAGCAAAAATGAACATCTCGCAACAAAAAGTACTACATCTAGTATTTTTAATGAGCACTGTGATTTTCAAGGACATCACAAAGTCTTCTAGGAATGGAATGAACAAGTTGGCCACATATTGCAACATCTATATTTTTCCATTCTTCAAGAGAGAGTGATCCTCAACTGATTTCTTCAGTATTCAGTATTCCCCACAGGTGTTCGATTGGGTTAAAATCAGGAGACATAATTGGCCATTCAATCACCTTCAACCATTTGTCTTCTTCAGAAATGCAATGTTAGTTTTAGATGTGTGTTTTGGATAATTGTCGTGTTGGAAAATTGCACAACGACCAGGTGCACAGAGTGATGGCAGCATATTTTCCTTTAGTATAGAGCAGTACATTGTTGAGTTCATGATGCGATCAATGAAAAGCAGCTCCCCAACACCAGCAGCCCCACATAATGACACTGCCAGCACCATGCTTCACTGTATGCACCATACATTTTTCTTTGAAATCCTCACCTTTACGACGGCAGTTTTTAAACCATTAGTGCTAAAAAACGTGATCTTTGTCTCATCACTCCAGAGTATAGCGTCCCAGTAGTGTTAATTTTTTTCAGCATGGGCCCTAAGAAATTCTAGGCGTGCTTTTTTGGGCTTTAGGAGAGGCTTCCTTCATGGACGATAGCCATACATGCCATTCCTCTGCAGTGTGCGTCGTATGGTGACACAGGAAACGATCACTCCAGTTTGGCTTTTCTACTGCTTTAGGTAACTGAATTGAACTCGGAAGCCGATTTTCTTCAACCCATCTCATCAGAAGACGCTCCTGTCGAGATGTTAACTTCCGTGGATGGCCTTGTAAGATGGTTGCATTTCCATCCATCCATTTTCTGAACCACTTAGTCCTCCAGGGGTCGCGGGGTGGCTGGTGCCTATCTCAAGCTGTCAAAGGGCGAGAGGCGGGGTACACCCTGGACAGGTCGCCAGTCCATCACAGTTGTTGCATTTCCATCTTTCTTAAATTTTGGGATCACTTCTGCTACATTATTTTCACTGATATGTAAAGCTTTGCTGATCTTCTTGTAGCCCTCACCTTTTTTGTGAAAATAAATAATTTCCTTTCTCAGATTTCTCTTCCATGGGGAGCCATTACTGACTGCATGAAATGAGAGGCGCTTTTCTTTGTTAATTATGCCCTCTAATAGTCACCCGTCTGCTGGACAACTCTTAAATTAATTGGACTCATCTGTGGTTGAATGCCTGTTAATTCGAATTTTGTAGTTTTAAGTGTGGCTTTTCTCTTAAGACTATAATTGGGGTGTACTTATTTTTGCAACATGGGCTTGAACAAATGTTAGGGAAATCGCTTTTGTGTATGCAAATTAACAAATCTTGTTAGCAATCAGAGATCCACATTTGAGGGAGCATATTTTTGTATAGCATCTCATAGAAAATTTTCATTCTGAAAGGAAACCAAAGATTTTCTTACAAATGTAGTGGGGTATACTCATTTATGCTGAACACTGTACTTTGATGTGAACCTCTTAATTGCAGTTCTGGTTGCATGTTTGAAGTAAACATCCTTCTGCAAGGTGAACCTTCACCAAAATGTCCTGTTTCAGCAGGTTTTCTCTTTCAAGACTTGAACTGAATTGCACTCATTCAAACTTCTAATCAATTTCATATAGTATCCCCGTTTTGATTTTACAAGATAACTTGCTATGCTTTCAGTCGCAGTAATTTTCTTAGCAGCAGTCCGCCTTACAGTTCCATTACACACTACGCTTCTGGTTTTCATTTCTGTAGGTGTTGTGCCTTTTATGGACATGTCAAAAACATTTTTAGTGGTAGTAGCATCGCTGCTTAGAAATTCCTGCAGTACCATCATTCAATAGTTCAGTGGAAGAGAAGAAAAACCTGAAAACTATTGTGTTGAGGTCATGGGAAAGCTTAAAGTATTTTTTACGTTAAAATCTATACAAGAGGGAAAAGAAAGGGTTGATGTTTTATGCTTACATTTAAATGTGTAAAAAAAAATGCAAAAAGACTAGAAAAGCATATTTATATTCTTGTTTTCATTTTATTGGCGCTCCTGTTCCCATTCCAGGATAAAATGTACATTACATTTGATAGTTTTTGGGGTAATTATTTGTAACATTATTCTAAGACTATCATATCTAATTGAAACTACAAATGATATTCATTAAAAAAAATAGATAAAATGACAATCATTGCTTTAATGTCACCATTATGATTTACAGCATGAATTAGTTTTTTTGTTTTTTTATTTTTTACAGTTCAGTAAAATCAAGAAAAACAAGTACAAATGTCAAAGACATTCTGTTAGATACATTAAATATGATTAAGGAAAACAAGTGAACTTTCATATGCTTTTTTAAAAATTGTGTTGAAAACCAAGTATCAGGGTGATATGAACACATCGACAGTATGTACATTCATTTTACAATTTTATGTCTTAGAGATATCCTTTAATGCTCCAAGTTTGAATTTACAAGATATGACAATAAGGTCGAGCCTCTTGTGCAGCGTGGTCGTCTGGTTTAAAAAAACAAACAAATTAAATGGACGGGTAGTTTTGGCAGCAGAACATAAAAGTAAGGCAACAGCAGCACATCTTAGTCAAAAATCTTTTATAAATGAACACAACTAAAATGTGAACCTCTGTCTCAATAAAGGTGAAATTGTTTTTAAAAGTTCACATAATAACCTGTCACATAAAGCATACTATCCTTTTATTTACTGTTACTGTAACAGAATTACACTTTAAAAAAATAACTGGCATGTTTATCTCATACCTGTCTTGACAGAAGTATAAATGAATAAAATCTGCCTGCATTAAGTGAAATTTAATGGACAAATAATTAGCAGTCAGCAGTAATGTGAAGTCCTGCATTATCATTCCACTGTGAATCCACACAGAAACCTTCCATCCCTCTCCGACAAGCTGTGGTTACGATATTACACATTATTATTAGTCACAGATGTGACCTGTGCTGAAACAGGAGAGCTGATCAGTATCAATAGTGTTACAAGATGCAAACAAGAAAAATTCATCTGATCTGAAATAAGACCAAAAATACCATAAAAAAGCAAAAAACAGGATAGCTAAATTCAGAGTCCTCTATTCTTACACCACATACACCAAATGTGATATAAAAATGTGATCAGTTCTATTGCTGTACAGGTTAAGAGGTTATTTTAGCATAGGCAAAAAGTAGCTTTTGTGTTACTTATGAAAATATTTAATTGTTACTGCAGTTATTCATGTCTACTCGACAAAAAAAGGGGAAAAAGCCATGTTGGAACAACCAATCTCAGTGGCATTTTAAACCAAGAAAAAAAAAAGTTAAAATATGAACAGCAAAAGGACACAATCATCTTGATACAGATGAGACTGTCATGTTTTTATTTAACAAAGAGAAATCCACTGGTTTGTCTCAATAAAAACCCCTTTTTGAAAGGAATTCAAAATAACTCAAAATTCATGAACCACAGCTGTATAAAACACTATTTGCATAACAGCAACCCTGCTCATATTAGCGCCTAATAGGTAATGCCAAGCCTAAATTAAACTCGTTTTTAATTAAAACAAAAAAGACAATGGAGGATGCTGATGTGAGGTCTGAAGGGCAGAGTGCAGTGAATATCTGTGGTGAATTTTGCACTCCAAAAACGGTGTTTCCTAACTGATGCCCTCAACTCAAAATCCTACTTCTTTTCACCCGCCTTGCCTTTAAATTTGACCACCATGACGGTGATGTTGTCGGGGCAGCCCCGGTAGAAGGACTGGAGGACGATGCTCTTTGCTCCGAAGTGCGGCTCGTCCAGTCGCTCCCTGATGAAGCGGACTGCCTCCTCGTTGCTGAAGGTGTCCCACAGGCCGTCCGAGGCCAGGATCATGAACTCGGGCTGCAGCTTGTTCAGGTCAAAGGACATGATGTCGGGATCTGGGACAATCACGTTGAGGTTTTTCAGCGGGTAGTCGCCCAGGGAGCGCGACATGGCAAGGATGCCCTGGACGCGCCACGAACCGTTGAAACTGATGAAGCCGCCTGCGAGAAAAAACAGGATGAGAGATCGAACAGGAAAAGTGGGAGAAGAGGAGGTACAGGTGCTGGTAAGTTAATAAATATTCTTGCAGTTATCTGAAGAACAAAGACATATTATTGTAGATGCATCTTGAGATTGCCCTTCTTTAAATTTACTGTCAACCATCCCCTGACACTCTTTACTATACAGGTGCTGGTTATAAAATTACAATAAAAAAAAGCAGTTATTCATTTTAGTACTTCCATTCCAAAAATTAAACTTTTATATTAGTTTCATGCGTTACACACAGACTGATATTTTTCAGATGTTTATTTCTTTTAATTTTGATGATTATAACTGACAACTAATGAAAGTCCCAAATTCAGTATCACAGAAAATTTAAATACCAATTAAGACCAACACAAAAAAGCAATTACTGCAGCAATGCGGCGTGGCATGGAGACCATCTGTCTGTTGCACTGCTCAGGTGTTATTAGAGCACATGCAGCTCTGATGGAGGCCTTCAGCTCTTCTGAATTGTTGGGTCTGAAATGTATTACATGTTTCCCTTCACAATACACCAATACATTTTCTATGAAGTTAAGGTCAGGTGAGTTTGTTGGCCAATCAAGAACAGGGATAGCATGGTCTTTAAACCTGGTACTGGTAGCTTTGGCAGTGTGTGCAGGTAACAAGTCCTATTAGAAAATGAAATCTGAATCTCTATAAAGTTGGTCAGCAGCAGGAAGCATTAAGTGCTCAAAAACTTCCTGACAAACGGTTGCGATAACCTTGGACCTCAGAAAACACAATGGACCAACACCAGAAGATGACATGGCACCCCAAACCATCACTGACTGTGGAAACTTTTCACTGCACCTCAAGCAACATGGATTATGTGCCTCTCCTCTCTTTCTCCAGACTCTGGGACGTTGATTTCAAATGGAAATACAACATTTACTTTCAGAGAACATAACTTTGGACCACTCAGCAGCATTCCAGCCCTTTTCATCTTTAGCCCAGGCAAAACCACTTCTTACGCCGTCTCTTGTTCAAGAGTAGCTTGACACAAGGAATGCAACAGCTGAAACCCTCGTCTTCTATAAGTCTGTGGGTGGTGGTTCTTGAAGCACTGACTCCAGCTGCAGTCCACTCTCTGTGAATCTACCCGACATTTTTAAAGGTTTTTTTTTCTTTCACAATCCTCTCCCCGGTGCGTTTATCCCTATTGCTACTAGACTTTCCCTACCACATCTGGTCTTCCCCTTTGCCTCCATTAATGCGCTTGGACACAGAGCTTGGTGATAAGCCAGTCTCTTTAGCAATGACCTTTTGGATCTTTCCCTCATTTTGCAAGGTGTCAATTGTCGTCTTTTGAAGAAGTGTCAAGTCAGCATTCTACTCTATGATTGTGTAGCCTACAGAACTAGACTGAGACACCATTTAAAGGCTTATGCAGGTGTTTTGAGTTAATTAGCTGTAGTTTGAGCTGTGTTAATTGGAGTGTGGCACTAGATGTCTTCAATATTGAAGATTTTACACAATATTGTAATTTGCTGAGATGCTGAATTTGGGACTTTCATTAGTTGTCAGTTATAATCCTGAAAATTTGAAGATATAACCATTTTAAATATATCTGTGTAATGAATGAATCCAATATAGAAGTTTCACATTTTGAAAGGAATTACTAAAATAAACTTTAATGATATTCTAAGTTTATGACCAGCACTTGCATAGTAAAGAGTGTCAGGGGGTGATTGACAGTAAAGTTAAAAATAAGAGCAATTTTAGGCTGCATCTAAAATAATAAACATCTCTGTTCTTTAGATACAGAAGCAGGAATTTTTATTAACCATCAATGAAACCAACAAATTTACATTTGAACTGAACTTTAACATAGATCATAGCCACCAGCATGTTTTTGATACATTTTTCAGCTCACAGAAGTATTTAGGTTGTATATGCTTTACTTCATGTCCTATCCTGGTGAAAAAGCTGAATCTCATCTATATATGCAGTAAAAGCAAGCAGATGAAATGGAGATTTCCAACTTGGTCATAAAGCCCTCTATTTCTTAGTGTGCCGTCCTAACAGCAGGGCTTCGGAAAAATCTGAAAACAAAACCAGCTCGGTGTATTTTTCCACAATAAAGTCCCTCGTAGGGACATTACATCATGATTCAGGAAGTTAAGGTAATGATACACATTATCGGTGATTTCTTTTTCATGATTATGTGTTTTCTGCTTATTTCATTCCATTATTACTTTGTGTAATCATTTATTTAAAAAGCAGGATTTAACCAAAATATCCTTAAAGGCAAACATGAAGTATTACCACAAATAAGACAACAAAATTCATATAACTAGAAACTGAATTTAACACTCCTAATAATGTCGGTGAGGAGTAGTCAAAAAAAAACCTTTACTACATCATTGCTTAACATAAAATAGAAAGAAAAAACATTAGGAGGTATTTCTGTTTCAGCAACCTTAGAAATCTAACATTTGAATTATATGATCCATTGAATCAAATTATTAATTCAATTGGACAATTTCTTAATGGATTCGAGTTAGGGCTGCACAATTAATCTGATTTTGATCGTGATCACAATTTTGGCGGCCACAATTAAATGAACCTAATCGTGAATAAAATTTACATTCAAAATGCGAGCTTCACTGTGTGCCTCTTCATCATACACTGCCTCAATCAATAGTCTGCCAACCACCAGGGAACAAACGCATGGCTAAAGCTTCATTAAGCTGACCAAATAAAAACTGCGCACATGCCACTCAGCACTCATAATGGCTGCACTGCGCTTGCTACGTAGCAGATGAAAAGGAGTATTTGAGCAATGTAGTAGATCCAAATCTCCATTATGGATCTGACTAGTAAGCAGAAAGTTCCCGAAAGTGTACTACCGCCACAGTAAGCAGCCGGTGGATGCTACGCTATCCCACAATGCAGCGGACGCCCCGAAATCATAGAAGAAGAAGGACCTACCTAAATGTAGATGTAGCGATGTTACTGAATATGTAATTGTTTTTTGACTGATTAAACATTTAAGTTGTTAAGTCATTCCAGACAAAATAACGGCTAGAGGATGGTGGGACCACAGGCGAACGTAACGTAAACATCTGGGTCAACAGAACAGTCATATGGGTCAAAGGACATAAAATGGTGGATCAGTATGTCTAATATCATGCCTATTACACGATTTTTTGCTATGCAGTATGAGGTGAGTAATAGTTGCTACACTTTGAGATTGCACTCTGCAATAACATTTAGCTTGTACTTTTAAACATACACACATACATACACATATATATACCCACACATATACATACACACACACACACACACACATGTACATATATTTTTGTTAGTTTTTTGCATTATTAATCATCTATTCTAAAGTTGTATTTTTCACATTTTTAAAAGGTATAATAGGTGCAATAAAAAAAATAGATATTTTACAGGACTGGATGAATGATCGTGATTAATAATTGTGATTACAATATTGATCAAAAATCATCATGATTATTTTTTTGGACATAATCGTGCAGCCTTAATTCGAGTGTGACAGAAAAACTGAACTGTATTAGACTGATCACTGGATTTTACATAAATGGATATATTTTTGTTTAAATCGTTTTGTCTTGTAAAGTTCCTTCAGATGACTTTGTGCAATTGGTTATCTTGGGATAACGTTAAACTCAAAGTGACGAAATTTGCAGGCCTCAAAAACTGATTTGGATTTTGACTTTTGCAAATTAAACCAATTTTTTTTTAACCTTTTCTTTGATCAGGTCTTCAATATATGCTGTGTTAATATTTAAAACATGATGGGATGCGTTAATGTGAATACTCTACCACTGTTTCCTCTGTGAAGGAACACTGTAATTTAGAAAAAAGAAAATTTAACATGTAAGTGGATTTTTCCTGTCTTAAAATTCTGTATCAACAAAATTCCTGTTTTTGGTTTTTGATGCCAAGTTTTAAGATCCCTCAAATAAATAAATAAATATACATATTCTTCAAAACACACATTCAGAATATCCTTCAATTTAAATTGATCATCGTTTCAATATCTTATTTTATTTTAGTTTTTTCTCCATTTTCTTTATTTCAGTAACCATTGATGGAGCTCTGCCCACATGGATAGCGTAGTGTGGACGTGGGTGACCAGGGTGGCACCAAAAACAGTCAGTCTTTTGAAAAATCATTATAAATACAGTGATCATAATAAAGACATATCCCAAATAAAATGTGTAAAACATGTTAATGGGTAGAATCCCAGTGGTCAGTCCAATTATGCCTCATGTCATGGCATTGAAAAGGCATTAAAGGTCATGGGTGGAAAAGGAACCCCCCCCCCCAAAAAAAATAAAAAAAACAACTCAAAGCAAACCCCCCCCAAAAAAGCAGGATGATGCTGGTGTGCCACTAGCTACCTTTAGATGTGAAAAATATCTTTAAACCGATTCCGATCACAGTTCAAATAAGAATTTGACTGTGTAAATTGGCGCTCAACAAATACATCAGATTTTGACGAGCACAGAGCCATCTAAAATACAGGAAACGACCACGGAGAAAGTCATACCAGACTTCCTTTGTAAACAAATATAGCTGTGTGCTTTTAAAACAGTAAGATGTTCTTCAGAGCATAATTGTATTTTTCATGATCACAGTTTTATATCTACAGGCCTTCATTTTTATGTACACAAATAATAAACAAAATCCCTTTTTTTATGCTGACATATTGTACATCTACGCATGACCTAACAGACCTAACCCACCCGTCTAAGTCGGAATGAAATTCTGATATGAGTGATTGTGATCGGGTCAGAGTAATCTGAATTACGTGTGTACATGAATTTTTATTCCGATCAGGTTTTTAATCTTATACTTGTGTCCATGTAAACGTGGCTAATGTTGCCTTTGTGAGCCTTAGTTTTCCCCCCACCAAATAAGGAGACACACAGTGAAATACTGATATAGTTAATTTCCTTTAGGGCGGGGGCAAACATTTGTGCTCAGGGTATCAAAATGGCTAGCGCTGCCCCTGTCAGCAGCTACTGTTTTCTTTGAACTGTGCGCCACTCTAACCAATTCCTTTCTGGCTCAAGGATAAATAACGTATCCTGATTAAGATTCTGGTTCATTTTTTGCTGAAAACGATCAGGTTTCACTAACAGACAGATCAACTGAAACAGCAGCGTCTCCGTTTATTTAAGCATTTGTTAAAGGGAAGCCGTTTGTGTGCGTGGAAATCAATTTAGGAATGAAGCTTTCGCGAATCCTTTCTCCGTACATCTGTTGGACTCTACAACTGGAACTGCTCCTTACAAACCCAATAAGGTTTACACCTCTGCTGTCAGTTCCACTGTTTGACATTTCTGCAGCACATCTGTTTTTTTTTACTTTAAACTGTTACTTTATTTGTAATACACAACTACTTATGCAAATTCTGTCAATATTCTGTTTATAAATTATCGCACTCAAATGCACGTTCTAAGCCGGGTACGCCACTTTATTTTTGAAAACTGTAAAGTACTTAATGTGTCCTTAATGTACACACATTATATACTTTTTCAACCTTTCTTGTTCGATCCTAAATTCTGCCATCATCTGAAAGTTTGCGTCATTACAGCTGAATTTCCATCTTTGTGGGACACTAAAGCGGATGTTCCCAAGCTTCCCGGTCTCTGACCCACAAAATATCAAAGTCAGAAGCGTGTGACCCCAACTCTTGATGGAACACACAAGCACTTTTTCTGAGTCACTTAAAAAGTGGTACAATGACAACAAAACCAAAATCAAACACCAATATATTGAGCAATATATGATGTTTTTATCAATTCAATTTAAAATAAATCCTTTTTTCAATTTATAGACTGCAGATGAAACTTTGGGAACCGCTGCACTAAAGGATTTATTCCATTCTGAAGTTTTGCAGAACACGATTGCACCATTAGATGGAGCTGTTGAGCTTTCCCAAATTAATCTGACAATCGGTCTAGTTTTAACACGCATGCAGACACACGACGTTCATATGCCTAAAATATTATGCACATGGATAATGATTCTCATATTAAACAAGAGCAAATATATTTATGCCCTTTTTGTAAAATGATGGTCTGATCCATGTTTTATTTGAGGCATTCGTTTCAGTTTCTCAGATGTAAATGAGGAAAACAGACCAGTCGGCGCCAGGGCTGAGCTTTCTCACCTGCCTTCTTGATCCTCTTGCGTTCCTTGAGCTGGTAAGGTTTGTGGTCATGTGACAGAGGAATGGCGTTGCCGTCTTTATCGCAGAGAACTCCCCGCGAGTCTCCCACGTTGGCCACTATCAACTCCTTATCAGACAGCAGAGCCACCAGACATGTAGTGCCTGCAGCGGAGGGGAAGGAGGAAAAATGCAGAGGAGGATGAGAAAATCACAAGTTTCTCTCAAAAATATTACATCTCAGGGAAAAGGTCAGGAGATCATAGACTGGGGTCTGTAAGACTTATCCCCAAGGGGGCTGGAAAATGTCTGCAAATTTCCCAGGCTGTCCATCAAACTGCTGCAGAGAGATTTAAATTTTAGCCAAATTGATGGGGGAAGCGGAGAAGCAGAAGTGGCATTAATACCAGTGTGGATTTTGTTAAATAAATTTGGGGATTAATCATTTTGCGCTGAAGAATAGGGGGAAGCCCAGGAAGAAATTAACTGCAGAATAAAATACCACAGACTATTTAATTACAAAAAAATGTATGTAAAACACATGCCTAACAACAGCTGGTGTCAGAAAAACCCAAGCTGATAATAAAACATAAAAGCATGCAAGAACAAGGCAAGAAGTGGCTGAGTAATGCCTCCATCTCACACAAATCGAAAAATACTTTTGTTTTTCCTTCCTCTCTTTGTTTCGCTTCCCAGCCAAGCAGACCCTGAGTGTAGGCTAGGAATGGGAGGCACTTTGTCTGAGATCCAAAATCCTGTGGAGACAGAACAGATCTGCCCACTTGGTCATGTGCTCCCCCCGACTGAAGGAAAAACTGGAGAGTAGGCGAGGGGAGAAAGAGTTAGAAGAAAGCAGGGGATCCTGTCCCACCACATGGAGCTGGCCCACCCAGGTAGGGTTAAGTATAGTTTATACTTCTCAGTCTACGTCAAAAAGGACAGACGCAGCGACATTATCCAGTCGACACAAGGGCTCTCCGTCATCTATGCAAGGACGGATGGAGTAGAACCTAGTTTTCTAACTATCCATCTCAGTCAACGGAGAGGGTATACCTGTGATAGGTCATTTCAACAACAGACAGATTGTTTCAGCAGAACTGTGCTCTACAGTCGCTGTAATCAGTAGTTAATGCAGCGATTGGGCACTACATGCTTTATATTGAAATGGCAGTTTATTTAATATTAGTATTTTTAGAGTATTCATTGAGCTGCACTTTTAGTAAAAAGCCTTACAGCTCAATCAAAACGTACTTTGTCGTCCATTGCTCCTTGAAAAGAAATGTGTTCACAAGCTGAAGAAAATAAACCCCAGTTAACCAGGAACAACACTTCAATGGTAGGCAGACAAACTATAAAAAGTCCGCACCCCCTGCTGTCTTGGTAGGGAATTGTTTTGCAACACTGAAAAAAATCAAATGGAGAGCTATTGACATATTGTTTCAGTCAATAAGTCTGCAACTTGGTGCAAAGTTGCTGACGGAAAAGTTTAAACTAGGCTTAAGAGGGGGAAAAGGGACAGACACCAAGATATGAATGAAATGCAGGAGGGAGAAAATATTGTATCAGTTTAATAGGTTGGAGTTAACGCTGAACAGTCAACGCAAAGTGTTTCACGAAAGACAGTACAGTAGAAACACCCTCTTACGCAATTACAGCCCAAGGTTTCTAGATCTAAAGAATCTAGAGAAAGGCAAGCAGACTTTATTTGTATATTACACTTAATTCATCATAAAGCATAAAAAGTATAAAAAGCCATTAGAGAAAGTAAACAGTAGTCAAGTGTCATAATTGTTTCCTCAAAGGCAGCTATAAACGGATGAGTTAAGTTTTGATTTAAAGCAGCTCAGTGTTTCAGCAGCTTTGCAGTCATTAAGTTCAGGGGACCAGGGTTGGAAACCACTGTTCCAAAGGTGGAATTTTGTTTGCCTAATTTTGTTTGGAGAATAGCTCAAGCTCAACCAGACTGGAAGAAGAGGATCTCTTAATAATTTTCAAGTCTTGCAACTTTCTCTCATTTGAGAACAGGTTTAGGCCATTCTAATGAAAACCTGAAGCTTTGGCTACATGTTTAGATAGTTTACCTACTGGAAGAGTAACTTCCGCTCCAGTTTCCAGTCTTTTGCAGGTTTTCTGAAAGGATTTCACTGTACTTAGATCCATTCTGTCTACTATCAAGTGTCACTAGCTTCCCTGCTCCTGCTCTCAAAAAATAAAAGATTTACTTAAAAATGTTACACTTCAAGGTAATGCACAAATATTACCGCAGCTGCTCCTTTAATCACTCGTAGCTTTGAGTGATTAAATGTTTCTTTTACTTCTTTTTTAAATAAACTTTTGTACTCTGGAAGTCACTGTTCTCCCTTTGATTCAAGACACACATATGGCAAGGTTTCATGAACAATAGACTAAAGATTCATTCCTTCAGATTATGAGACTGATATAGATATTTGGCTATTAAATTAGTTCCTGGAAACAGCTTGTGCCCCAAAATATAAATTTTTCATATAGTATTTATCTCATTGACTGCCATAAGCAGTCCCTTAACTATTAATAGCCAAACAGCTGCATTTCCACAGAACTGTTCTTAGGCCTTCATCATGTTTTTTTGTCACCTTTTCCTGCCACAATCTTTTAGCTGCTTTGCATCCATCATATAAAATCTCAATAAGGTAAAAAAAAGTTTGTACTTCTTGCCTAATAAAACGAGAACAGTTTAAAGGTTTAGTGCACTGTATAACAGTCTATATATTACAGTCAGTTGACTTGATAAAATCAGTCTGTGAGCAATGACATAAGACGA
Organism: Apricaphanius iberus; assembly: GCA_028564705.1. Lineage (NCBI taxonomy): Eukaryota > Metazoa > Chordata > Actinopteri > Cyprinodontiformes > Aphaniidae > Apricaphanius > Apricaphanius iberus. The sequence continues at coordinate 611,989 of JAPXFQ010000899.1, forward strand.
CAGACAGCAGCGGTTGAAGATAATCAAAAGAAAAAGCACAGGAAGAGACGGTAGCCCACAAAATGGCAGTCCTTTAAGAAGTAGAAAAACTGAAGATTATGTTATTCATTCATTTCAAGAGTGATAAAGGTGATAAATTAGATAAAAGCGAAGAAAAGGCAGCTAAGAGGAAAAAAATACACTGATGGAGCTGCTGATACCACAAAATTTTAATCACTGGCTGAATATTTATGCTTTATCATCGTATGCATCCTTAATCCTGCTGCACAGACGTATAGCTGAAGCAGCATGGTGCCTTGCTGTCCAGCCAATTATCCTTATCTGGTTCCCATGGTGATGGAAATAATAGACTGAGGTGCTTTGCGAGTACACCCTTCCCCAATTACATCAGACATGCCAAGCATACATTCACTACTCCCCATCAGAATGCCACCAAGGTCCCCATGCATCCAGTGCCCATGTCAATAATTAGCTTTGCTTGGACAGGAAAACCCTCAGCACTCCAATAAGATTAACATCTCCTCAACAGGTTTGTTTTCACTCCAATTTGGATCACCGTGACCATTTATTAAGAGCTGACCAGTCTGTATAGCTCTGAGTAGAGCTAAATTTATGTCCTGCTAATTAGCTGAAAAAGAGCTGAAAAAGAGGTGGTGACCTAAAAAAACAGCTCACTTTCCAAGATTTTTTAAAGAAGCCTTCTAGCAACTCAGAAAAAGGTTTTGGTTTTCCTACATCAGCACAATTTGTAGGATCAGAATAGATGTGTCAGTGTGTGCATTATTGCAATCCCAAAGGACTGCTTGCAAGGAACGTCTGTGGGATATAATGCTTCAGTAGTTGTAGCAGTTTTAGTGCATGACTATGTTACTAATAGAGAGTGGAAAGACACTGTTTTTAACCTACATTTAGCTTATTTCAATCTTTTTTCAATCATCACAAACGATATAAATGTTTGGGATTGTTTTTGATGTTAGCTAAGCCTCCGGTTTCAGAAACATTGCCACATATTTAACTCCAAAACAACATGGTATAGAAAATCCAGCCATTATCTTATTTGCTTATTTATGTTTAAATTGTACTTTCTCATAAATCTAATGTAATATACTAATATTCCGATACACAGAATTTGGGTTTTCATCATATCTAAGCTGTACTCATCAAAAGCACAAGAAATTAATGGTGGAAAGATTTCACTCTGTGCAATGAATCTATAAAACATGTGACTTAAACAACAAAAATAGCTTGTATTTTTTTAGATGCACCTGTATGGATCCTTCCAGGGGGTTTTGGGTCTTCCGGGGGGAGACCTCAACGGACTCCTTTCGATGCGGAAAAGCAACAGCTCTACTGCTGCTGCCCCAAAACAACAGGGAAAACTCATGATGAACTAAAATCCCTGCCAAATGCAATAGTCATGTTGTTGTAACACAAGCCCAGAATATCACCCCATCTACCAGGTTTTACATCTGATATGAGGAATTTGTGCTTATATCTTGCCCTCCCCCTCCCCACTAACACAGCACTTTGCATTAATGTTAATCTCTACTTTGGTGTCAGCTATCCAACTAACAATGTTCATTAAGTCTTCTGGTCAATTTAATTTTCACTAACCTGAGTCGTGCATTTTTACAATGCGAATATAGTAATTTCTCATCAGTAAGTTAGTAGCTGTTGAAAGACAAGGTTTTAACTAATTTAAAATGTGAATTCACTAACAACTGTTTCACTCCAACCCAGCATTCTTTCTTTCGCCACCTTCAACACGCTCATGGAGATTCAGTTCAACTTCAACAAAGAAAATGCAGAAATTAAAATAAAAATGTGACAAAACTTCCATTAAAAAACTTGCACAAACAGCAAACACTGTAAAGGGTAATAAAAGTTCTGTTTTTAAGCAATCGGAACACTGGCAGCAAAACACAAAGAGCAAAGCTCTTGTATTGAATTGTAGCAACTACAATCAAATAAATGGGATTTTTTTAAAAGAGAAAAAAAAAACTATACACTCAAGGGCAAGGGAAAAATAGAGCCTGACTTAAAGGTTAAAGATTTATTTCTATATCACAGTACAGGGTTTTAAAGAAAAGACAAACATCCTCTACAAAGACTGTGTGGATGCTGAGAGCAACGATTTACTGAGCCTAAAGCAAGAAGACGAGAGGGTTCATGGGCAGGTTGGAAGCTGTGCAAAGCCATGTTTTATGAGCGACATTGGCCTCAAAATTGATGCCAATTTCTGGTGTGGAGGTTAGTAAAAAGCTGAACTAAGCAAGAGTACCAAAAAGGTCAAGCTGAAGCAAGTCCTTCAACATCAGTAATTCTAAGCGGTTGCCGCTGGACTGCGGTAGGTTTGCAGCCGTTCATTCTCTTTGAAGGATCATATGACTCTTTGTTTTTGAGGATATGAGAGTTCAACAGCTCTTTCATACAAATGGCCCCCTTCATCGACTTACGTCACATGTCAACAGTTTTTAAAGGGGAAACACACTACTGTTCAGACTTACAATGACACCGTTAGTTTTCACATTTTTTCTTACAAAACATTCCAATAAACACAACTTAAATGTTACGTTTTTCATGGTTACATCGGTTAACCTTGATGGGGTAAATCAAATGTAAAAAAAAAAATGTTGCTGTATGTATGAGAAAGTCTAATACCTCAAACCTCAGGCCCTTGTACAATGGGGGAAAACAAGTATTTGATACACTGTAAGTGGGAAAACTTCAGCAAGGCATGTAGAGGTCAGTAATTTGTATCAAAGGTACTCTTTGGGACAGAATCTAAAAAAAATTAGAACATCATTGTATGACTTTTTAAATACATTTTCATTTTTTTGCATTAAGTATTTGATACATCAGACAAACAGAACTCAATATTTGGCACAGAAACCTTCATTTCACAGAGAGCAGACTTTTTCGGTTTGCCTTCACCAGGTTTGCACACACGGCAGCAGGGATTTTGGCCCACTCCTCCATACAGATCTTCTCCAGAGCGTTCAGGTTTCGGGGCTGTCGCTAAGGAATACGGACTTTCAACTCTCTCCAAAGATTTTCTATAGGATTCAGGTCTGGAGACTAGCTGGCCCACTCCAGGACCTTGAGATGCTTCCTATGGAGCCACTTGTTAGTTGGTCTGGCTGTGTGTTTTCTGTCGTCATCAAGCTGGAAGACCCAGCCACGACCCATCTTCAATGAGCTTACTTAGAGAAGGAGATTGCTGGCTAAGATTAGGGGTGGGCGATATGAGCTAAAATTAATATTGCGGTATATTGAGCATTTCACCTCGATAATGGTGAGTGAATGATAAAAATGACCACATCACTCCCAGTCCTTTTCTGTATTCACTGTCCAGTAGTGCCCAAATTTCCAAAATGCATTTGAAAATATGATGTGTTCTTACTATTGAACGGCTTCAAACCTTTTAATTCAGTGTTTGACTCCCACTAATTTCTGTATTCCTTAGGAGTCCAGTTTAAAAATCAGAATTGATCTCACAGACCAGATGAGGCGAGGAAGTGACGGGCTGAGTAAAATCGGTGATTTTAGCGTGCAGTCTAACATATTTTACATTGGAGCACAGGTGGGAGCAGGCGGCAGCGGCTTCAAGCAGTGTATCAACAACAACTCAGTGGGGTCAATATCTGCTTCGGCTGAGCAGGACCTGGGCGGGCGGAGCGGGTGGGCTAGAAATGCTCTGCCACTCCATAAGTGCTCCACATTAGAGTCTGAGTATCCATAACACCATAAAAAGTCACTGTCACTAGTCGCATTTTTCTGAAACAGTTGCTAGATAAGTCTCAACACTTGCTAAATATAGCCACACAGTTGCTGCGTTAGCAGCGCCATTTCTTCTGGATATGACTGAAGGCGATGCTCATTTCTTAAAGTTGCAGGAGCACCGCTAAAACACAATGATGGATAAAATATTTTTGGTGTGCTCAAGTCACCTGTGTATATGATCTGTTATAAGATTATAATGCTGATACTCTGCTTGCTTCGTAGGTATAAACATTCACAAGGAATGAAGGGGGGGGGGGGGGGTTTGGTGTCTAGGAGACAGCTCTCATGAAACTGCTGCGGTCTCTGGTTTCGAAAACATGTTTTTTCGAAACCAGACAAACTGATAAGCGAGGAGGGCCTGAGAGTGGGGTTTGGCCCGCCTCATTCTTCACGCATTCTTCTGTGTATAATTGGAGAAAGAGCTGTCGAGCTGATGAGTCTGCTGTGGGATTCGTGGACGATCGCCCGGCTCGCGTTAAGTTAACAGGTCTGACCGAGAGGTGTATGGCTCTCCACTCTCAAGTGTCAAAGGTGAGATGCTGTGAAAACTTAATGCCTGTTTGATGAAGCATTGTTTTGCTTTTGCTACTGTATATTGTGTGGGGAATAAAAGTGACATTATTCTAGCATAAATCAGTGTCTTTGTTGTTCTTTTAATATTGGGTGTGCCGACTCACAGCGATCCTTTAAAAATATTTTACAAAACACACATCTTTTCATTTTTTTTTTTTTACATACAGAATTTACTGGCAGGGGCATAATGTCCTCGGTAAATTTTCGATACATGGCCCCATCCATCCTCCCCTCAATATGGTGCAGACGTCCCATCCCTTTTGCAGAAAAGCATCTCCACAGAATGATATTTCCACCTCCATGCTTCACAATTGGGATGGTGTTCTTGGGGTTGTACTCATCCTTCTTTCTCCAAACACAGCGAGTGGACTTTAAACCAAAAAGCTCCCCTTTATCTCAGACCACATGACCTCCCTCCATTCTTCCCCTGGATTATCCAGATGGTCATTGGCAAACTTCAGACGGGCTTTGACATGCACTGGCTTGACCAGGGGGACCTGGCGTGCACTGCAGGATTTTAATCCATGACGGTGGAGTGTGTTACTGATGGATGGTTTTCTTTCAGACTGTGGTCCCAGCCTTATTCAGGTCATTGACCAGGTCCTGCTGTGTAGTTCTGGGCTCATCCCTCGCTGTCCTCATGATCGTTGATGCCCCATGAGAAGAGATCTTGCATGGCGCTCCAGACATAGGGAGATTGACCGTCGTCTTGAAACTCTTCCATTTTTTAATTATTGCACCAACAGTTGTTGCCTTCTCATCAAGCCGCTTCATTATTGTCCTGTAGCCCACCCCAGCCTTGTGCAGCTCTACAATTTTATCCATGATGTCCTTGCACAACTCTCTGGTCTTGTCCATTGTGGAGAGGTTAATTTATTTGAACTTGTTGCCTGTATAAAAGACACCTGTCCACACACTCAAACAGGTGCAGTTAATACATGTAATGAGTGGAGAAGAGGACAGCTTCTTAAAGAAGAATCAACAGGTCCGTGGGAGCTTAAATTCTCACTGGTTGATAGGCGATAAAATACTTATGTCATGCAATAAAATCGAAATTAATGATTTAAAAAAAATAAAAAATAAAAAATCACACATTGATTTTCAGCATTCTTGTTTTAGATTTTGTCCCTCACGGTTCTTTGATACAAATTACAGACCTCTTTATGCTTTGTAAGTGGGTGAAAAAATAAATAAAAATAATCAGTAGTGTATCAAATACTTGTTCTGCCCACTGTACCCGTTTGTGTGTGCCAGCCACATCCCAGGCGAGCCATGCTTTTAAAGGCAAAGTACCTTTTTGTGCAAACTGGACCTTATGTATAGCATGCATTAGGATCATTTACGCAACCAAGTTTGGAGCCACTTTGATTCCTTCGGGAGACGTTTCTATACATTCGCGATCAATATCCATATCATGGGAGTTATTGGGGCAACGGACATGCAGCCTCTAAATAAGGCATGATCTGCCACAAAACATCATTTAACCAATGTTTTGTTATGAATATCTAGCACAAATACCTTGCGAGTTTGGAGCATCTTGTAGTCTGCAGGGTATTTTACATGGTTTCTCTGAACTTGACCATCAGCTGCATCCGCAATGTTTAGTCGTGTTCGGATGATAATTGTGCACTTAATGGACAGCGATGGCTTGCAGTGGTATTGAGTCCATCAGACCGTCCAAGAAGAAGTTGCTTGATCGGAAATGGATTAAAATGATCAAGTTTCTTCCTTACAAATTTATTATTAAATTAGCCTAAAAGGCTAACCGCGGTTTTCTAGCCAATGGTGACCGCTGAGCTCCGTTAGCTTCAGTTAGATCTGGGTCAGCCAAATAAGCTTGTAGCCACATCTCAGTGTCAATCATCCGCCCTCACAGCCACACACTCAGCTCCACCTCTTTGCCCATTTTCTGTATGTTCCCGGTGTGATGAGGCGTGGAACACAAGCAAGATGGCGGTGTACTGCCCAGTTTGGTTCAAGTCAGCTCTTCAGAAACTTACGGTTCACGTCACCGAGGCTCCATCAATCTTTATATACGGTCTTTGGTTTCCACCCATCTCTCCCTCTCTCTCTCTGGTACTATTCTCATTCTTCCCCACATCCCTTCAGAGATAATTAATACAAGCTTTGTGAAGATCAACTTGTATTTAAACAGCTGAATAAGCAAGCCCTCAGGCCGCTGACAGTCACCGTTCAACTACTGTCAAGCGAAACACTAAACTAGAACATACTGCCTTAAATGCAGTATTATAAGAGGCACTTAAAAGATTGGTTATTTCTTTTTTATTGTACTTGCTTTTATGAACACCACACATGGCTTGAATCCAATTTTTATACTCTTAATTTTATAGTCTCATACACGGATAGATATACTGCTTGTGCATATTTAAATCACTGAGAGGTAATGAACCAATTCAGAGTCTTGACACTGCTATATGGCACATAACTTTTCTGCATGGACACATTAACGATATGTGCCTTTCTATATAGATACTGACCTGCTTCATTGTAGTTGGCAGAGAGTTTCTCCAGCATTTCTCTGTCTAATGTCAGAATCTGCTGTTTCAGAATGGACGGATAGGAGAGCCCGCCCCTCTCCTTTTTGTCGTCTTTGTCTTTTTCTCGGTCTCGACCTCTCTCTCGTTCATAGGCCAGTAGCTGCTGGCGCAGAGCCTCCGCCAGGTGGGTCTTAGCAAACTCAGCAGCAGCCTGATAATGGAGAGCACAGGCAGAGGGGGGAGAAATTAATACTGCTGCAGATAAAAATTAGGTTGGTTAAAAACTAAAACAACACTGTAGGAGGTATGGCACTGACATTTGCACATAATCACGCTTCACATCTAAGCCTCGAAGTTCAGGAAGCAGTCTTAAAGGGATAATATGTTGCCATATTCTGCAATGTTAGATGAGTGAGAAGAAAGCATGTGAATCTTACATCTCACTATTCAATTTCTTGGGGAGACTATTCGATTCAGAAGCGATTCTCGATTCAAAGTTTTTTTTAATATTCTTTGTAACAGCAATAGAGGGGATTTTCAAATTTCAGGATCAACTATTTATCCTCTATAAACTGGAATGTATAAGTTATCAAGCTGCACAGCAGGCAGCATATTTGCAGCACTATCTGTAACTATAAGCATATCTGATGGATAGATTCCATTTATTTACTAAAGCGTGGGACATCACATTCATATTAGTGGCTGTGTGGCTTTCATCTATCACTTGTGTGTAATACATACGACTCGATCTATCAAGTGTCTGATGTAGTGAGCCGTGAATGTAACAGGGCTGTATGTTACATTTTTCAGCTTATAGCACTGGTGCTATAGAGGTTTTTGGTTTTGTAGCACAGACAAAAATGTTGTAGCATCAACACAAAATGTCTTTTACAATCGCTTAAAACCTCGTCTTATCTTCAAGAAGAGACTGTGGAACAGGTTATATTATCTTTCCTGAAATATACTGTTGAGAGAAGGGAACTGGTTCCAAATTTACAAGATATCACATTGCAACTGGACGTCTAAAGCTGCATTCAGACCGCATCCGTTGGATACGTCGAGCAACACATCCAACAGATGAAGTTTGACGCATGTACCTTTGGCTTCCATAGCCTGCTTCTGAGGAAAAAACAACGCATGGGCGGGGCTTCCTCTGTTGCCGTACGTTCTGTACTATGGTGGATTGTAACGAGAGAGTGACTTGGCTTTATTAGCTAGATAAAGCTAGACAACGTTGACTTTGGGTGCATCAGCGCCCACTATTCAGATGCGTTCTGAGTTCGGGGAGTTTAACAGTTTGCTCCAGGAGCTGCGTGTGTTTGAGGTTCGCTTTCAGTGCTACTTCCGTCTGTCCCGCGCCTAATTTTACGACCTCCTTGACTGCACCGGAGCTTAAATCTCCCACCATGACACCAACTACAGATTTTCTGTTCCTCTATAGGAGCGCCGGTCCATCTGTCTTTGGTAAATTTTATTCACGATTTTTTAAATCTGTGTTTGTTGAAAATGTTTTCACTGGGCCCACGCTTCATTCAAGATACGGCGTATAGTGACATAATACAGTGAGATGCTCTGATTAGTTGCCGTACTGCGTTAACTGCGTTGGATCCGTCAAAAGTTCAGCTTGCTGAACTTCTGTAACGCATGCGTTGGTACGTTGCCGTATGAAACGCAAGCGTGGTTGACGGAGCCAACGTACTCAACGCGACGTACTCCACCATAGACTTTACATGTAATCTTGCCGCAGCTAACACTGACGTTTGGGGTGGTGTGAATGCAGCATAAGACCTTTTAAACAAAACTTATAGTTCTAAAAAAAAAAAAAAAAAAAAAACAAAGAAGAGAGAAAAAAAAAAAAAAAGGAATTTAGCTTTTGTTTTTTTTAGTACCTAGTAGAAAATATGCTGGGCATATTTAGTACGCACCAAACGTTGGTTATCCAACGCCATTAAACAGAAGTTAATGGCTTATGTTATTTTCAGTCTTTTTGTCCGAAGTTTTAAAAGTCCTACGTTATTGAACTCAGCATATATTTCAGCCAGGTTCCTTGACAGCGCCAGAGTTGTTCAGCTCTGCCGGGTGTTTTTGTGTGGCTCACAAAAGAAAGATCGCTCATATAAACCTGCAGATTTATAAAAAAGAAAAAGTATCTAAGGGTGGTCATTAGCATGGAGTAGTCCTTTCAGACAGCCCAAACATTTGCCTTCAGCAAAGACGGGACAGGCTGCATTTCCCTTTCTTCTTTCATGCTGAAGCACCAGACTAGCAGCTACAGCTAGCTAGCAAGCTAACACGTTGAGAGCGCGTCATAATAGGAGCGACACATTCCGATGCCTGATATGTGGGTTATGTTATTACAAAAAGTTACAGATCTACATGCCTGTTACGTTTCCTGACGAAAACTCCTCGAGTCCTCTTTGATTGTCTCGCTGAGATAAAAACTTGGCTTTCACTAAATTTTTTAACTTTAAACGAGAACAAAAAACAGAGCTACTCTGGTTTGGCAAACAATGCTCTCCTTACCTTTCTACTGATACTCTCAGTGTTCTATCTGCCCATATCCACCCTATAGTCAGAAATCTTGGCGTCCTCATTGACTGTGGTTTTAAATTAGATAAACAGATTAGTGCAGTTATCAAGTCCAGCTTTTATCAACTTAGAATCGTTGCCAAGACAAAACCATGCCTTCCAGCTAAGGACCTTGAAAAAGTTGTCCATGGTTTTATAACCTCTCGCCTGGACTACTGCAATTCTCTATTTAGGTCTCGATCAATCCTTAATTCACAGATTAAAAGTGGTCCAGAACACGGCAGCTCGTCTTTTAACTGGTGGTAGGAAACATGAACACACAACTCCTATTTTAAGATCTCTTCACTGGCTTCCAGTCAGTTTTCGTATCCATTTTAAAATTTTGTTGCTGACTTTTAAGGCTTTATCTGGGTTGGCTCCATCCTATCTCTTTGATCTTCTTCACTCCTATACCCCTCCGAGGACTCTTAGATCAACTAGTCAGTTTTTATTGGATGTCCCAAAATCCAGGCTAAAACGAAAAGGGGATCGCCTTTTGCTGCCCCCAAATTATGGAATACATTACAACTAACCGTTCTTTCTGCCCAGTCTGTTCAGGAGTTTAAATCTCAGTTAAAAAAAAACATATCTCCATAGCCTATGGTTAAATTTGCATTGTCTCAACATTTTTCTCCCTGTCATTTTAGACTTCATTTTAATTGTTTAATCTATATTTCTTTTTACATTTATTGTCATTTATGATTGTTCTATGCTTTGTGAAGCACTTTGGTCAACTGCTGTATTTAAAAGTGCTATATAAATAAAATTGACTGAACTTGTTATGGTGAAATTTAAAATGTTAACCGAGGTTAATCACTTAGAAGGAGCTTAGAAGGCAGGCTGGATGTCAAAAACACAGACAATGGTAGACAATGGTGCTGTTGTGACTAGGTGTTTTAATCCAGTTTTAGAGAAAACTTCTTAAATCTAGTATTATTTACTTAAGCTTTAATCAGATCCAGACAAATGTCAGATTAGTGGAAAAACACCAGGTTTCCTCTTGAAACATTAAATCTGTCCAAACCTCCTATAGATGGGAGTCAGTTTAGACAACAGTAGAAAGAAACATCAATTGCATTTCTTCATGATTAAACGGGTCATAAAATCATGTAAAGTGTGGAAACAATGTTTGTTGATTTATAATGGTAATCAGTATCACAAACACTCATAGACATTTGTATTTTTGCCATTTGACACACATACTTATAGAAAAATAGAGATATAAACATGTATGCCAACTCTGCAGAAAGCTGGTCTCGGTTAGCAGTAACCTCTATGTCCTTTCTGCCTCGCTGCAGTACACAAACAGAGATAAAGAAATAATCACCTCCCAGTCAAATACACACAGGGACATGCTGTGGGATACAGCTGAGCTAGAGAAACTGTATCCTCACCTCTACCTATTTTTTGCCAAGGATAACACCAAGCAAACCTTTTCTCCCACATTCCCTTTGTGTTTTGAGAGCAAATAACGCCCTACTCTTCAAGAAGAGGGAAAACCAGCCAACGCAAGGTCAGTAAGTACGAATGGGAGACAATACACTGCAAACATGCCTGATTTATATTGTTGAAAACTCAGAGCTCATACTTCACACAAAGTCAAACACCTGCAAAAAACAAAAAGCAAAAGAGGAAGAGGGGAAGGTTTGGCAGTTTCCAGGCAATAAAAATAAAAATGTTAAGTAATTTGGTAGAAAACTGTTGATAAACCCCAAGTAACATGCCATAGCACTGTCCCCATATAGGTTCTTGTTCAATCTAGACCTCCCTCTACATACTTCTGCACTGTTATTTGAGTCTTCTTTCATGGACTTAAATAACCCTGCCTACTTTGCTTTTTCCTACATAAGCAAACTATTTATCTACCGTCCGGTTATATTTTGTTAGAACTGGTGATGGGTTTTATCTGTGCACACTGTCAGTCTCCCTCCACATTGTCACATTTTTCATTTCCTACCGTCCCTTCAGCCTGCTTCCATGGCGATGCTCAACCTAAAATCACCACAGATCTTTTGTGCGTGCTTTTCTGACTCCACTTGCAGAACAATAGAAGTCGACATACTTTTCTGCTGTTGTTTCCAAGCAGGAAGCTGCACTAAACATACTGGGTTCAAAGGTCAGAACTAGAGCCGAAAGTCTTGTTTGCTTCAGTTATATTGTCCCAATTACCAAGAACTACTAATGCCTACCTCCTAGGTTCACGGTTTAGATCCAAAATGTACATTTCTATAAATCTAACTTAGGGGGAAAAGCTGCCTAATCATACCTGCATTTATTTTCCTCTCAGCCTAAGAAATGCTGTGCCACACTTACAACTACAGTCAACTCTTTTTTTATATTTCCGACAGTATCGTTTTGATCATGAACAGCCTGTTTAAGGTCATGCCACAGCTTCTTCAATCAGATTTCACACACTTTGACAAGGCTGCTCCAAAACCTTCAAACGATTAAGAGGTGGATGTGCTGTCGGGCTTCAGATCGTTGTCCCACTACATTACCCTAGTGCTCTTCATTCAAAAAGTGATGGACGGATATTCCCTTTAGGGATACTGGTGGAAGCAAAGCTTAATTGGCTTCATCGAGTAAGGCAAGTTATAGCTGATACTATAATCAATCTCATAATTTATCTAATGAAATAATATTTTCTCACCTATATCCTGTATTCCTGGGAATCTTCAAGATGCACCTTTAGATTTAGTCATTTAATCATTGGTTTTAGTTTAATTTTAGTCGACTAAAATGGCCTTCGTTGAAAATTCACAACTCAAATTAAGGTCTCACAAACCAAAGACTTCGTTTTCACCATTCTGCTGTCAATGCAGAATAATCTACTTAGTTTAAAATGGATTAGGAAATGTAGTTTTTAAACTAGAGCAAAAAAGACGCTCAATGAAGAGATAAATTATGTATAATTGCCCTTTAGCCAAGAGTCCATAAATCTTTTCCTCTTTCTCTCCGTCATGAACAGTTTATACTTTTTATCATAACGTGATCAGCTGTTGTCTTCCCAGGAGGTTCTTCAAACAGTATCACATCTATATAACAGCGTCACATCTCAGTAAGGCGACTGATGGGTTCTCTTCTCAGCTAGTCCTGCCTCTTCCATTTTTGTTGATTGGTTCTTCTGTCTGTTCCTCATATCCGTCATCCGATTCGATTTCCGTCATTAGCCGCTTTTACAAAAAAAAAAAAATGATTCATGTAAACATGCCATTTGGCACACAGTCGGATTAAAATTTAATTTAGATTGAGAGAGGTGGATCGCTGCACATGTAAACTCTTATTCCAAATGAAGGTCCTTACTGTGCATGTCTGTTACCTCATGCCTTAACATACCATACATTGGCGATGACGGAAGCTGGATGAAAGCATGGCGGGCGTTATACAAAATTGAAAAAGTTTACACTGTTTGGCTTGTAAATGTAAAATTGTGTTCAGAAAAAAATAAAAGCACGGCAATAAGATCGTACTGCTCCATTTTAAATGAACGCAGCCATGTTTAATTACCAAGGAAGTCTGCTGATTCTTCTTCTACGGCCGTTTCCGGTATTTCAGATAGTTCTGCGCATTTCAAAATGATTTAATACGATCGAATGTACGGCAGATGTAAACGCTTTAGATAATCGGATAGATGTTTTCAAGGCAATCTACTCAAATTCTAATCTTATCAATGATAAGATTAAAGACATTTTGCGCACGTAAAAGTAGCTATTAATGATTTTCGTCTCGTCTCTTATTCATTGACAAAAATGTTGATCAACTTAGCCATTGTCTTTGCCTTTATGTGGTATATGTTTTTTTATATTTAATTTGGTTTACGTGTGAAATTTTTTTTTTTTGACGAAAATATTTAGTTAATAAAATTAACACTGGTAAAAGGTAATCGAGCTGGCCGTCAAAGGAGGAAGTCGAGCTGTATATACTGTATATGCATATGTTGTAGTATTTGTGCCGCACAGCAGATTTTCAGGCAGTTTGACAGAAAAAAATAAAATAAATAATAAGTCTTCTATGTACTCTCCTTCTGCGTAAATATCTCATGTTGCAACATGAAAAAGTGTGGCTTACGTCATGGTGCACTCAATATTCAGAAAATTATGTTAGTTTTGGCCTCTTATCGATTTGGGTTCTCTTGTGACTTGATAGGTAAGTTGTCGTAGCACTGTTGTAGTAATGTCCATAGGTTGGCAACTTGTGGCAAGGTTCTCTGCTTTTCTAAAATAAAATTATGCAAAAACTACTTTTATCTACTCAGGGCATCTTTGAGATTAAAAATTGTTTAATGACCATTCACATTTAAGGCTAACCCCCAAAAGAACAAGTAATCAGTGAGGGTCACTGGTATATGCTGTAAAAATAGTGCACAGGAATGTACAGTACAATGTAGGTCCCAAACAGAAGGATAGTCTCGTCCTGGAGATCCGACCTCATACCCTGCTGGCCACCGAGACCTGCACATCTAATACCAGATTGGAAGATGAAAGGAGGGAAAGTTGGATGAGGAAGGGAGAGCAAGGATAGATGGAGAAAAAAAACTGAAATAGAGAGATGAGGACTGGGATCGAGAGTGGTAACAACACAGGGGAACAAAATGTAGCAGATTAGCAAAAGGCATGAAAGTGCAGTGAAGGAATGTAGAGCATGAGTTGGTAGAGCCAGAGTAAATGGGATGAACAGGGAAAGCAGAGCTGACTATCAGGAGGTGGGTATTATAGTCATGCAGCACAGAATGTAGGATTGTTCCAAAACTGTGTTGCATCAAAAAAAAAAAAATCATATGAAATGTATAAAAGTGGACAAGACATCACAATAAATACTGCTGACCAGGGGCTGACTTAGGACTGAAGGAGATCAGGGGCTTAGCCCAGATGGCTGATTTGATCAAAATTAAAAACAGCACCATTGTCAGATGTTAATTGAAGTCACCTCAGATCACTGGTCCAGGTAATACTGCTTACATCCATTAAGAGCACACGATATAAAGGAAACGGGCGACAATGATGTAGATTCTCAGTCCTCCAGGGCATGATTGTCTTCAGTTTAATTGAAGGCACCTTGATTTTTTCTTCTCGTCTTTAAAACGTTTAGTCCATCACGCAAGAGGCTTCTTTGGTTCCGAAAGACGGGATTGGACAAAGAATCTTGGATGAGAGATGAAAAATGTTCAAAACCAGAAGAAAAGGTCCAGTTGCCTTCATTTAAACACTCGAGCAAAAAAAGCTACTAAGTTATTTATTGTCTTAGATATAAATCTGGTCTCCGTTTTGTCTTTTTTTTTTTTTCATACACAGGTTTTTCAATTTGTCTTTGCAAGTATACGTACATACATACATACATACATACATACATGTGCTGGCCAGTAAATTAGAATATCATCAAAAAGTTGAATTATTTCAATAATTCCATTCAAAACGTGAAACTTGTACATTATATTCATGCAATGCACACAGACCAATATATTTCCAATGTTTATTTCTTTTAATTTTGATATTTATAAGTGACAACTTATGAAAACTCCAAATTTGGTATCTCAAAAAATGTGAATATTTTAAAGGCCAATGAAAAAAAATGTTTTTTTTTAAATGTTGGCCAACTGAAAAGAATGAACATGAAAAGAATGTGCATGTATAGCACTCAATACTTAGTCGGGGCTCCTTTTGCCTCCATCACTGCAGTAATGCGGCGTGGCATGGACTCGATCAGTCTGTGGCACTGCTCAGGTGTTATGAGAGCCCAGGTTGCTCTGATAGTCGTCTTCAGCTCCTCTGCATTGTTGGGTCTAGCGTATTGCATCTTCCGCTTCACAATACCCCATAGATTTTCTATGGGGTTAAGGTCAGGCGAGTTTGCTGGCCAATCAAGGACAGGGATACCATGGTCCTTGAACCAGGTACTGGTGGTTTTGGCACTGTGTGCAGGTGCCAAGTCCTGTTGAAAAGTGAAGTCTGCATCCCCATAAAGTTGGTCAGCAGCAGGAAGCATGAAGTGCTCTAAAACTTCCTGGTAGACGGCTGCATTGACCTTGGACCTCAGGAAACAGAGTGGGCCAACACCGGCAGATGACATGGCACCCCACACCATCACTGACGGTGGAAACTTTACACTGGACCTCATGCAACGTGGATTCTGTGCTTCTCCGCTCTTCCTCCAGACTCTGGGTCCTTGATTTCCAAAGGAAATGCAAAAATTGCTTTCATCAGAAAACATAACTTTGGACCACTCAGCAGCAGTCCAGTCCTTTTTGTCCTTGGCCCAGGCAAGACGCTTCTTACGCTGTTTCTTGTTCAAGAGTGGCTTGACACACGGAATGCGACAGCTGAATCCCATGTCTTTCATGAGTCTCTTCGTGGTGGTTCTTGAAGCGCTGACTCCAGCTGCAGTCCACTCTTTGTGGATCTCCCCCACATTTTTGAATGGGTTTGTCGTCACAATTCTCTGCAGGGTGCGGTTATCCCTAGAGCTTGTACACTTTTTTCTACCACATTTTTTCCGTCCCTTCGCCTGTCTGTTAATGTGCTTGGACACAGAGCTCTGCGAACAGCCAGCTTCTTTAGCAATCACCTTTTGTGTCTTGCCCTCCTTGTACAAGGTGTCAATGGTCGTCTTTTGGACAGCTGTTAAGTCAGAAGTCTTCCCCATGATTGTGGAGCCTTCAGAACTAGACTGAGGGACCTTTTAAAGGCCTTTGCAGGTGTTTTGAGTTAATCAGCTGATTAAAGTGGCACCAAGTGTCTTCTATATTGAGCCTTTTCAGAATATTCTAATTTTCTGAGATACTGAATTTGGTGTTTTCATTAGCTGTCAGTTGTAATAATAAAAATGAAAATTAATAAACACTTGAAATATATCACTTTGTGTGGAAGGAAAGTATACAAGTTTCATGTTTTGAATGGAATTACTGAAATAATTCAACTTTTTGATGATATTCTAATTTACTGGCCAGCACCTGTACATACATACATGCATAAAAATAGCTTTTATTTTGACAAAGTATTATTTGAAAACTTCACAACCCTGGCCACTTGTTGCAGATTTGCAGACATTTTCAACTTTACACAGTATAGGAAACTACATTAATAAAAACAGATTCCCATAACAGCATCCTAGCATGATCCCCAACCTGAACAAGGTACTTAATGTATCCCTTTCTGGGAGCTGACAGCAGGCTAAAGAGTTACTGAGGCCTTGAGGAATATCTGTGGTTGGAGCAGCTGATCAGACACAGTGCAGTGCCAACCACCAGTACAGAAACAGCTCATATGCTGCTGTATTTTCTCCCGTTGAAGCTTGCGAGTCAGGGACGGGCTGCTTCAGAGTCTTTAAGACTTTCTGATCACTTTGATTTCAGAAATGTTCCCTGATTTCAAAACTGTGGCTGGAGTGGTGCTTTAATCCCTTTCTACAGTGGCAGCAGAGCGCAAATTCTGCTTTAAGAACATCATCCTAACTCCCAGGCAAAAGTCCCAAACCTTATATACAAACCTCTGCAGCAGTCTCACTGTTTGATTACATAAATGCAGCAGAACATCCATCCATCCATTTTCTGAACCGCTTAGTCCTCCAGGGGTCACGGGGGGCTGGTGCCTATCTCCAGCTGTCAACAGGTGAGAGGCGGGGTACGCCCTGGATAGGTCGCCAGTCCGTCACAGGGCCACACAGAGACAGACAAGACAAACAAAATGCACGGACACACCCACACCTAAGGACAATTTAGAGTGTTCAATTAACCTGACAGTCATGTTTTTGGACTGTGGGAGGAAGCCAGAGTACCAGGAGGGAACCCACGCATGCACGGGGAGAACACGTAAACTCCATTCAGAATGGCCCTGGGCCGGGATATGAACCCAAAACCTTCTTGCTGCACCACCGTGCAGCCCTGCAGCTGAACATTTCACAT
Source organism: Apricaphanius iberus (assembly GCA_028564705.1). Classification (NCBI taxonomy): domain Eukaryota; kingdom Metazoa; phylum Chordata; class Actinopteri; order Cyprinodontiformes; family Aphaniidae; genus Apricaphanius; species Apricaphanius iberus. The sequence goes on from JAPXFQ010000899.1 coordinate 629,308, forward strand.
TTAATTTAACTGGTTATACATAGGGTCACATTCAGTGGTTTATTATCATTTTGGAGGAAATAAAAGTGACAACTAGTCATCTGTTTGATGTGTGATCTAAAGCAATAGTTCAGATTGAGTATTAAAATAAATGTAAAATTAAATAGATGCTACAGACTGTACTCTTTAAAAGTTGAAGACTAAAGACTAAAACATTTTTATGACTGGCTTTTCTGAACCTGTTGGCCAAACTGATGAAAAAGTGCAATAGACAATGCTATATTTATATTTTATAGCCCATTTTCAACGTTTTACAATATTTATTCACTTACAGTAATAATACTTTACTCTTTTTCAGTTGTTTCAGAGAACATCTGCCTCTGTGATATTTACTTATTTTTCATGATTATCATCTTTTAGTATTTTCATATTCCTCCCATATGATTCATTTTCTCTACCAAAACTTACAGGAAATTGACAATTAACAAGCCAGCCCTTTTAAAGTAAGATTAACAGACCTGAATCATGATTTGTTTCTTCCAAGCTGCTGTTGGCAATCTGTACTTTAAAATGTTCCCGATATCCGAAATCAGCAACGGTCTTCTACTGCAGGTGTTACCGCAGCAATCTCCCATCCCTGCAAGCAAACGGCTGAAGCGGCCGAAGCAGCTGCTTTCTTCTTCAGGGGGCTCAGGGAGGCTCTACAAAGACTACTTTACGTAGCTGCTGCCCCTCTGGTGAGCTCTGGTACTGCAACTATTTCAGAGAAGCTTTTTTCCTCTTTCGAAAATTGAAATCCATATTCGGGGCATCTCAGAAAACATCCGGGGCTCAAGCCCAAGTAGCCACCCCCCAACTCCCCCCCTGCTTCTGACACTAGAGTGCAATCTTTTAATCAGAAATGGCAGATGTGTCTGTGTTTAAAACCTGGAGGTGCACAGAGTGCAGACAAAGGAGGGCAACAAGTTTCAACAACATGCAATTTTCAGTGGACACAAGCATAAAGAGCTTTTGAGAAACAGGAGAGAAAAAACTATTTAAAAAAAAAAGCTGTAAACCGACGACCTTGACAAAAAAACAAAACATAATAAACAAAAATAAATTAAATAGCCCTTTAGCTCCAAACTGGAGGCTGTAAACACCAAATACACCTTGGTACCTACAGGCCAAAATTGACTGAATTATCATTTGTCTTTTTAACAGTTAAAATGCATATTTAATAGACACTTAAAGCACTTAAACCGTTTGTTTTTTACTTATGACATTTTAGTTTTTGGTACCAGGCACCCAAACATTGCCACATCTACAGTACAAAAGTCTTGGGAGAATGTCCCATTTAGAATTGGCATTACCGTAGTCCCTCACTTTGACGCAGTTCACCTGTTTCGCTGATTATTTTTTTTTGTAGTACAAATTTACACGTGTACAACTGTACAGTGTAAACTAACGTGCTTCGTGTTTTGCGTCCTGATTGGAGGTAATTGTTAATCTCCTAGTGAGAAATGTTAATGTATGTCTGAGCAAAAGTATAAGGTGTGTGACGGGGTTTTTATACAGCCATAAAAAATTTATAGAATACTTGCAAAAAATAAAGACTACTATTTTGCAGATTTAGCGTGTTGCAGATTAATTTTAGAACGTGACCCCTACGATAAAGGAGGGATCACGGACCACTGAGTCACACTGCCTGCGGTTAAGATGGTGCCTCACAACAAAGACTTTCTATAAGAGAAACATTGTAAAATAACCACAATGCTAACAAAGTTAGTCAATTAGTCATGATTACGTTGATTACCAAAATGATCAGCGATGATTGTAATAAATCAACATTGTTAATTTTTTTTCATCCCCTCTCAAACCTGCAGCTGTATTTTCTCCTACTTTTTCAGTCTGTCTGCCCTTGAAGCACAGGTGCAGTAGTGCCAATCTGGGTCAGATGTGGCGTAACGGAAAAGCTAGCGGCAGAGCTCAAACATTTATAAAAGTCCAAAAGAAGCAAGTGCAATGCAAAAACCTGGAATGCAGAATCTGCCATCCAAGGCCGTACATCGATTATGGCTGAGCAACTTAAAAAAAAAAAAAAAAAAAAAAAAAAAAAAATTGGGGCTGATGACCAAGAGGGACAGAAGTCTTTGTAAGCTAATATCCAGCTAATTAGGAAATTCGACTAAATCGGCAAAAAATTTGTGACCAGTAGATTATCAAAATAACAGTTTGTGGCAGCCGTAGTTTAAAAATTACATAATCTTGTGGTGAATTTATAATGTGATGCCATGTTTGGATTAATTGTATTGCTGGGACTTTTTAGACCACTGTATTATATTTTTTGGGAAAGGTTCGTTGTAAGTGGTTAACGAAGAAAGCCCAGCACACACAAAAATAGTCTGTTCAGTCACAAGGTAGAAGACGTGAGTTGTAGCATTTTATAATGAACCATCTGCACATGTTGGGGAGGCATGGTGTCACTTCTCTCTGGTATGTGTAAATTAAACTAGAAATAACAGCACAGACCTACAGTTTGACTGAAATATTGGTGAAATTCCGACCATTAATTTCTTTCTATTGTGATCGTTTTTTACACATTATTGTGCTTCCCAGCTTCACACAGCCTTGTTTCCCCACAGTAGTTACTCATTCAGATTGCCAGTAAACTCACCTTCGGACAACACATCATCTGGATCATATATTAAAGTTGTAAGCAGAATTGCGTCGCCAACGGTATATTTCTTATCCCATCATGAGACAACCTTTTCCCTTTCCATCATCCGTCATACTCCCAGACACGCTCACCCTGTCAAAATGGGTCAATATCTATATAAAAAAAAAAAAAAAGTCCACCAGAAATAGTGAGGCATCAAAACATTTCTCTTCATTATTTTGGCAGGCTGCATAAAACCATCAGAAGAATCTCTTCCTGCCCCCTGACACTTTACTGTGGAGTGAGGACTTGCTATGGGAGACCATTATCTGACAGATCAGAAAAAAGGGAAAAGAAGGGTAAGAGTCTGGGAGATGAATAAAGGGCTTTCATTAGCAACACTCAACCAGCTCATTAAAACACACCACTTAAGTTGTAGATAAGTTAAAGAAGCATTTAAAATGGAAAGAAATACAGAGAGAGTTTGATGGACACTAATGAGCCAGATAAAAAAAAGCAACCGAGTTTATTTGAATTTCCAACTTTTGGCTTGTGATTCATGAAGAACAGCAGACAATACCCTTACATTGTAAATTAAAACTATAGATAAAAAAGGATTTTTCATAAATAACTGGTACCTGTGCCTCTGTCTGCGAGTAATATTTTATAAGCATAAGATTACAGGTCGTATACAGGCATTCGCAAGATGGTGGATGTTGGCAAGATACATTACGTATGTTTGATGCAATAACCTTCTGGAAAAATTAATGGGAAAAAAAGCATCTTTTTTGGTTCGTCACAATTCGATTCCAACGCAGCATCTAAGATTCCATTACAAAACATTTTTTGTTTCATATTCATCCCAATAAGGCTTTTTTCTTCATTCCTTACATAGCCACGTTCTACTTTTTAATCCAGTGTCCATTACTTGAAATATCCAAATAAATGTATGCTCGGCCTTTTATCGAAGTGAGACCACAAATAAAACCAACACCAGTCAAGAATATGTTTCAGAACCATGACAAGGTCATGTTTTCCCATTGAAGCCAAAGGAAATGTTGGCAATAGAAGTATAATATAAAAGGACAGTATATGTTAAGTTCCCAAAAAAAAGAGTACACTTTGTACAGTCCTGAAAACGTTTAACATATTTAAAGTATTCCTCCTCTGTGGTTAAAAAGAATAATCAAATAAACGTCATATAAACTTTTAAAAGTCAACCACTCCTGAATTAACTTTAAAAATAAAAAATTACTTTCCTAATTACAAAATCTTTACTAATAGTGGCTCAAAAATTACATAAAAGCAGAAATTATATTCAGAGAAAATAATCATTTTCTATTCAAACTAAAAAAGGAGTATTCTCCCAAAGACACCTTAAGATTATACTCCAGTCTTTGGTTTGTCGCTGTTAATTTATTACATAAACTCACTTCGCACAGGCTTTTCATTGTTTGATGATCTGAACCGGTGATATACAGAAAAGAAATCAATTAGCTATGAATTTGGTGTACTCAACCACAAATTAGTTACGGGCGGGACAGTATGAAGGACATTTTATTTGCATCTCACTCCCAAAGCTACACCTCAGCTGACATCTTATAACCGTGAGCCGCCCTGTTCTGTGCTGCAGCTTGATGAGGACGCCCCGGACAGTGAAAAGTGGACATGTCTGGGAAAAAGAGAAATTGCTGCCAACGTAAATCCCCACAACATAGCTGTCCCTTTCAAAACTCAAACCAAACTATGTGATGTATTTGTAAATTTCGCAGTAATTTGAAATGCTTAGATTGAAATTTAGATCCTAGAACTCATTCAGACTTTACCAAACTAAACAAAAAGTCACTGTGTGGAATAAAAAAGGTAGGACTCTTGAATACGGCACACCAGTGGATTGTAAGTAAACTCAAGTGTGAAGCTTGCAATAATCAAACAGACGATGTAAATTATTTTGTTTTTCAAACAAATCTGTAATTTACCTCGTTAACTAAATGATCCTCCCTTGATATAATTTCTATATTGACCAACCTTAACTAAACCGAAATGTGATTGGAGCCAATTATCTGGAGGTCATATCAGAACAGAGACATGCTATTGGTAGCTTAGCACTTTAGCAAATTGTTCCCTATTAAAACATAATCTGCTGAAGTCTTTATTGAAGGCTGTACAGCTCCTTGTGTTAGATTTAACTTTTAAAATTACACATTATATAAAATTATATACAAAAAGTGTGGGTTTCAGGATCGATGGATGTTGAGGTGTCAAGTGGGACACGTAAGGGATAATGCCCGACGAGGTGTCCATTATCTGAAAATAATGGACGACGCAGAGGCGTGGACTGTCCGACGCGAAACTGAGGACTGTTGCTTCAGCGAAGTCCATTCTTTTCTGATAATGGACACCTTAGGGTATTATCCCGCTTTTACCATGGTCACTTACGAAAGAAAGAAATATTTAATCAATAATACTTTAATGTGTTTTAGAAATCGCAAGCTTTGTTTTATATGAGTCAAGCGCACTATTTAATATCTCCCGCATAAAGGCGTTGCCAAACAACGTGGCCATAGCGAGCTGACCGGAGCAGTTTATCAGTGATGGGAAGTGAGATGATGGCTTTACGTTACGTGATACAAAGTATAATTTCAGAAGGCCAGGGCACTATTTACTACCTGTGTGCGTCCAGAGGAGGATGACGTTGAGTCTCTGTTGTCATTTGAGCCAGCGCAATACTTTAGAACCATCATCAGGCAATCTGACAGGATGCCTTTCCTAGGTGTACATCATCACCACTTAACGTAAACCCTCCAGCCAATAAGAATAGAGTATTCACCCAGACCAAGGTATAAGGTCACACTAATGTGGACAAAGTTATACAGCTGGATTGTAATGTGTGTACCTGTAGTTAAAAGCTACTGTGTCTTCGAGCACATGCAGAGCAATAATTTAACCTTAACTAGTAAATGGTCTGTATTTGTATAGCGCTTTACTTAGTCCCTACAAAGCACTTTACACTACATTAATTCATTCACCCATTCACGCACACATTAAAAACACTGGAAAAAAAAGGCACCACAAAAAAAAGATTAAGTGGAAATTAAGTTTTAGCGTTTTACTAAATTATTTCAACACTCATTTTAGTATAACACAAAAATATCTGTAAAGCTGGGTATCATAACTCATATATACTGTATATATAACACATATTTTGCATCCTGTGTGATGTGGGGCTTGAAGCTGATTGGAGCCAGTGTTTGTCAGGCCTTGGACACACTTCCTCCGAACGCACAGATCTTACCAAGGAATCCCAAAAACCATTTAATTCTTCCTGAGAAAATAAAATTGAAGAAAAAAAAAAAAAAAAGCGAGAACAAACATTCTGAGCACATATGGTCTCCAGAAAGGGAGGGGGGAGACAGAGGAGGCAGCACTACAGTGAACCTCTCATCTCCTTTAGTGACCAACAAAGCACGAAAACTCTCAAAAATAAATCCCAGAGAGCATCATTCATATTCAAATATGCGTCGTGTCCTAGAGGCGGGTAGGTAATGGCCCGCAGCATGCCGCCCAGCCGACAGCGTAAAAAGGACAGAAATGGTTTCAGTGAAGTGAATAAAGATTTCAGAGGCAAGACGCAAAGCAATAAAAATGAACAAGGACTGGAAAGTTGAACAGAAGTCCATTAAAAGTTGCAGGAGACGCTTCAGTGCCTTCAGCCTTCAAAGAGGGGAAAGAGAGATCTACATGAGGTAAAACAGCCTGCCTCAGCTTTTACCTCAATGATTATATGACTGTCAGACAGGTGTGATGAGAACATCTGGTAACCACGGTTACAGCTGTCAAAGGTACCGACAGCCTTGACATCTGTCCCACCTCAGCAGACGTCTCACCTGCGTCAGAAGACAGGACGTTGTTGGCTCGTAACGTTCTGCTTCCTGTAAAGCAGGTTTTCCTACGAAGGTGACCGTCCTGCGGTTCCAAATCTTCTGCTCTGAATACACAGCCAGACACATACACGCCTTCATACGAAAGGACTCGAGACTCATCGACACATCTCACACACACATGGACCTCTGAGTAAAAGAGAGCAGCGTGTCCTTCCTTTGACCGCCAGAGCCATTAGAAGAGGTGAAACTCACATTAAACCCAAACAGACTTTTGGAAAGAGGCCATCTGGGTAATCTATAGTGTAACCTGGTAGAAACAGCTCTGTGTCTCTGTCACTGACCTGGATACAAACCCTAACACACCGATATTTGGCTCATAGAAAGAGGATTAAGCAATCTTTTCAACGTTTGGTGTTGTGTCAAAAGATTATTAAATCTTCTGAAGGAGGAAGTGATCCCTTTATACTATCCATTATCAATTTAAGCTATAATATCTGGAACAGTATATTTTTTTTATGAACAAATGTCCACCGGCAGTATGGATTTTCAGCGCAGGATTTCACAATATAGAACGTTTTTAAAATGTGCACCAAAGAAATTCTGCTTTGTGTTTTTGAGTTTTTAAAAACGGAAACTCCACTGCATTTAGCAGGTATTCTGAAGCATTTGAGTTGCACAGGTTGGAATCAGATTAACCATAAGCCTCTGTGAATGTTTCTGTGGTCAGATCCATACTCTGTCGAGGGCAATAATCATCTTCAGTAGGGCTGCCACAAACAATTATTTTAATAATCGACTAGTCAGCCATCATTTTGCCGATTAGTCGACTAATCGGATCATGTGTAAAATGCAGGTCATTGCAGGAGCAAGCAGCTGCTCTAATATTTGCGTGTTACATAGTGTAATGTACCTAAAATAGTGATTTTTAAGATGATAGCTCATTTAACAGTTATGAACTATATAAAAAATAAAACGGTGATACAGCAGACACATGATAGCTGCAACATTAACTGTGGTGATTGTAATTTCACTAAGCTTAGCACACGTCAAGTAATACAACAGCCTCTTCAGTCAGGAGATTCATCAAAACTGATAAATAATCCTTACAGAAAGATCCGTCCTGCCCATAGCCATTTACCATCTAAAGTCAGAGATCACATTTCGACAAAATAAGTATTTTACTGCAAAAATAACAAGCAGCAGTTTTTTGGTGAGACACCTGCACATTGATGACCCGTCAGGTGCTGCTGATCTTTGTAAAAGTGCGTTCACACCAGCCAGCGGGTCCAGGCAGCAAAAGGCTGAAATGGACGAAAGTTGATGCTTTAAATTTAAAACTCAGCTGCTTTCACATTTTGTAGTCCGCATCAGTGCATGGCGTCAGATTTTCAGCAGGCGAACTTTGATTTCTGTTGTTTCTGTTATTTATTTCTGCATTTTCCCTCACTCTGCTTCGCTCTTCCTAGTAATGTGTATTTAGCACGGTAGTTGCCCTAACCGAGATTGGCTAGCATTAACTAACATGACAAAGTTAAAAGAAAATATTTTAATATACTGCTTGCCTGAAATTGCTCATCTGTTGATGCTAATGTTAGCAGCTAACAAGCTAACTAGCTCACAGAGGCTACTGTTCCATCAGCCACATCAGGCTTCCCTTTAAGAAGCTCAAACAACTCTGTTATACTGTCGTGGAAAGCAGCTTCTACTTTGTAAATTTTGCATTACACATGCGTCTCTTTTTATTTAATAAAACTCTATAGAACGTTAGGGCTACGTTGTCGGCTCACTGCTCTTAAAGCTTTAAGCTGCAGCAGAGCCTGATTGCCACAACTGCGCATGTGTGTGAGGGGCAGAAAGGGAGCAGATAAAGGGACAGCGACCGCAAGAGAAAAACAAAGCTTTAGAAAATAAACGATAACGTCGATTCCTGAATTTTTTTGTCAATCTTTTTACTTGACATTGTCGTGACGAATCGACAAATCCTGGCAGCCCTAGTCTTCAGTACTTTAATTTGTAAAAATAAGTTAATGTTGCGCAGGCTGCACGGTGGCGCAGTGGTTAGCGCTGTTGCCTTGCAGCAAGAAGGTCGTGGGTTCGTATCCCGGCCCAGGGTCTTTCTGCATGGAGTTTGCATGTTCTCCCCGTGTATGCGTGGGTTCTCTCCGGGTACTCCGGCTTCCTCCGTCCTGTCAAAAACATGCATGATAGGTGAATTGATCACTCTAAATTGTCCCTAGGAATGAATGGGGAGTGATGGTTGTCTGTCTCTCTGTGTTGGCCCTGCAACAGACTGGCGTCCTGTTCAGAGTGTACCCTGCCTAACGCCTGATAATTGCTGGGATAGGCTCCAGCTGCCCCGTGACCCTGAATTGGATAAGCGGTTAAGAAGATGGATGGATGGATGGAAGTTAATGTTGCTTTTATAAAAAGGTGCCTGTGGGGCTAATGAGTTTCTTTTTTCCTCTTTATTCACCAAATGTGTAATGGAGGATGCTTTTCTGGTGTCTGGTGAAGGATGATGCCCAAAAGTGTTTCATTGTAATTTCCCCAAATCAATGCAGTGTTTTAAAATTACCTGTGGTCATGCCTAAAATCACAACCCCTTTATTGGAGGAATTTGATAACCGTCAAGCATACATGCAAAGAAAGGGCTAAAGATAATACAGAAATGGGTACAAATGGGCATACTCTAAAGGACTCGATAGTTTCCTTATGAGGAGTTAAATAAACAGCAAAACAAATACAAAACCATGACATATTTTTTAAGTTACCAAATATATAAAGGGAGTTTAGAACTAGCAGCTATAAACATTAAAGTGACAGTGTATAGTTTTTGCAGAACATCTTTGAAAATAGCCATTAAAATATTATGTACTAATAATTACGTAAAATATTAATTGCAAAATATTGGCGATATTGTAAAATATGACTTTAAAAATCAGTTTTAAAATACATATGTGTGGGTCCTCTTTTCAGGGGAAAGCCATATTAGATGACGTCTTTACTTCTTTGTAGAACCCGGATGTACAAAGCGCACGGAACAAGCCTGCTATTAAAACATTTATTTCCCCTCAAAATGCAAAAAAGTTTCGCCATAAATACATTTTTACCTCTTCGCTAGTTCCAAGCGATGAAAGAGAGACTGATGTGGTCGTCATGCTGCTGCAAATAGATAATTCTCAGGTAATTCAGCGTTTGAAAACAGCACTAGTTGGACCTCCGCTGTTGAGTTTCTTACTCGAAGACACCAATACCGCATGCTTGTGATAAATTAGGTATGCACTGCCCCCTACTGGCTGAAAATTACACAATGTGCCTTTAAATTAGCATTCCTTAGAAAGTTTCGTCTTACACAAGTGATGAATCACAGTTTTAACTGTGCTTTGTTCTCGTTTGTATAATTTACATTAAAAGCTGCCTATTAGGCATACTAAAATCCAAATTCTACAACAATGTTAGCTTATTTGGCTGTGGTCACATTCAGTTTCTGCCACCAGTGTTTTGCAAACAGTTGATATGCTTTAATGCAGGTGAATCACATACCGTTTTTTTATTTTTATACCTAAAAATATCTTTGCCATCTCTTTCCTCAAGTTTTTGTAGGCTCAAAATGTGAGAAAAAGCAATCCAACTTTTATTTTTTACAAGATATGTAAAAACTAATTTTAAAAAAACCCACTGTTTTCTTCCAAAACTTGACGTCAATGCATTGCTCAAACACAGAAACAGCTGCCAGAGGGTGACTGAGGCTCTAGTGACATGCATTGCCACCCACTGAGCAACACAGCGCTTTCACGTGCTGGGATAACGATAAACATACGATAAACCGTAAAGCAGCAAATGCAACGTCTTGTGGCATGTGCAGCACAGATGTAATCAATCTGCACTTCTATGTACCAAAATAGAAGCATTAATAACATCTGAATTGGGGCTTCACACATCACAACCCTATACATCTCACAGAAAAAGAGCTCAGCAATTAGAGAAGCGACAGCTGGCAAGAATCGGTGAAACGGCGCAGCAAAGGGGATGCCGGTGAAAATTAAAAGCAGGAGGTAACGGGAAGGAAGTCACTGCTTTATATGAGGGGGTTGGGTGAGAAATAAATTTGTGGAATGAGAAAAATAGCTGGAGAGAATGAACAGGAAATCATTTCCTACCTCATTCTTCTCCTGAATTTCCTGCACCTTTGGGAGTGATAAACCCCCCCCCCCCCCAAAAAAAAACAACAACTCACACTGGTGCCTTGCACCAAAAAAAGAAAAGAATTCTCTAATCTTCACCAAGTATTAAATGACAGTATACAACCATTTGGAGCATTTTCTGACATAAATACCTCAGAGTATAGGTTTTATAACATAATTAAAAAGCTATGTACTGTCAACTATAAAATTACTGTAAGAAGTGTGATTTCTGCAACACAGAGTGTTGTATAGTTCCTCAGCCCACACCTTCAGCAAGTCTATTATTATCATAAACACCCACACTGGATCCCACACCTTTACTTCTGCAGAAAGAAATCTAATAATGCTGTATCAACGCCACACTACCCCATTATAAAACCGAGCAAGAAACAACAAAATAGGAGCCTCTGCAAACACATCTGAGACGCCTATAATCTGACCATTATAGGGTGAAAAATGGGCAGGCAAGAAATGCTTTAAGTAAATGCAGCAAAGTCACAAAGTTAGAGGATCAACAGTTCACTGGCAGAGATGAGTCCTTAACTTTTATTAATAGTTTGATAAGATATTTTGTGCACAAGGAATAATAGATGGATGGATCCGTCCTATTAAAAAACTGCATGAGGTTACATCTTCAATATTGTTACTGAAAAACTGCAAAACAAGCACACCACTTCCAACTAGACCACAATCAATCAAAACAGATTTTAAAATGTTAGTATAGGTAATGTTAGACTGAAAGATACTTTCTTTTCTTAAGGAAAGAAAAACTCAGTTTGGAGCAATTTGTGTTGCAACTGATGGCCAATCTCCATTGGCTAAATATGAAGCAAACCCAGAAGTGACAAATACTGCAGTTACACCATCATTTACTAGAGACTGGCTAGAATTATTAAAAAAAATTCCAACTTCGCAGCAGAAATAAACTTGTTTGCAGTATATATATATACACACACACACACATGTATATATACACACACACACACACACACATGTATATATACACACACACACACATACACATGTATATATACACACACACACACATATATATACACACACATACACATATATATACACACACATACACATATATATACACACACACATATACACACACACATATACACACACACACACACATATATACACACACACACACACATATATACACACACACACACACACATATATATACACACACACACACATATATATACACACACACACACATATATATACACACACACACACACACATATATATACACACACATACATATACACACACATACACATACATATACACACACATACACATACACACATCAGTTGGCCTCTAATAACGACCAATGCCTGGACGTCTTTGGGAACAATGAGCAACAACACAATCACACCACACAACTATCAAAAGCAACTGGAAAATGATAACTGTTGCACACCAGGCATGGCAGACACTAGATCTGAACAGATTAAGAGAAAAACAAAGAAATTTGGCAGAGTTTGTGGCAGAATAGAGGCCCCTTTTGCAACAAAACTTTACATGAAAATATTAATTAAATCTCTTTTTATTTTACTCAATTTCTCATCTTGTCTAGTGGATTTAATGCATTGTTACACCCTGAGTAGTTAGTTCGGCAAATGACATGCAGTTATTGCAAGGCTGTAATGCCCTTAGCTGTATTAAAAAACTGTTTAATGTGCACAATGTAGAATGATGAAACTAAGCAGCCTCATGGTTGAACACCAATTTTTAAAAATGAACAGATGTAACACCAGATGACCGTTTTAGTTCAGAACCCAAAGGGTTTAGCTAAGCACATCTCTGATAACCCTCAGTTCATGGGATGTCAGTATACTAAACACAACAGCAGTGCTGGTATAAGTTTTTATTCATACTCTACTAAACTGTGAAGAGAAAAGAAAAAAGAGGGAAGAGAAGAAAGAGGAAGGAAAAAAAAAAGAAAAAAAGAAGAGATCTCCATAGGCTTGTCCTTTGACATCTATTAGAACAGCATTTATCCTTTGGACCCCTACACCTACCTGTGATCTATTTATACACACTACGTAAGGTGTGTAGAGAATAATGCTGACATTTACTTGTCTTCATTTTCTCCCGCTGAGTGGGAATAAAGACCTGAGTTCATAGTGATGCAGTTATCCAAGCAGAACAAGAAGCCTCTTGTACTATCAGTTGGGTTTTTTCTACTAAAAAGGTACCAACTTAGCAGAAAATGTACTTTGTCAAGCTTACTATCTGAGCAAAAAAAAAAAAAAAGAAAAAAAAGCTTACAGAATGATTGTTGGGTTATGGAATGTTTGTCACTACTGGTTGAGAATTCATTGCTGGCTCTGGATGTGAAGGCATTCATCAAGTAGGGCTGACCAGTGTCTACTTAAGCCTCGTTACAGCTACCTAGACAGGCTTGTGATATTACATTCCCTCAAATACACCAACTAGAGCTGAACAATATACGTAAAACATGAAAAATTAGATAATCATGCAAAAGTTCTTTTTTTTTAGTAATTAAACTTAAAAAGTGAAACTAATATAAGAGACAGACTCACTACAGACAAAGTGACATTCACACTGGCTACTCTATTAGGTACACCTTGCTAATACCGCTTTGAACCTCCTTTAGCCCTTCAGAACTGCCTTAATCCTTTGAGGAATGTTTCCAGTACCTTGTTCAATCTATGCCACAGAGATTTTGTTCGGGGTCTCCTAGAATGGAGAAATCTGAAAACGCTGTGTGATTCGTTGTCATGTACACGCAAGTCGGAGACTTTTGAAAACGATCATGTCACTACCAGCCACCTACGGCCTTTCTGGACTTGCACATTCCGCCTTTCTTCAGAAAAAACAACAATAGCGGATCCAGGTATGCTGTTACTGATGATGTAGCTTCTGAAGTTATTTGGTCTCTGTAAGCAAAGTTAGAGATCATGAAGCTTTTATGCGTTCGCTGACGAAAATGCATACAGTATGTGCATTAAATAATAAATACGCCTTTCTTTAAGCGGAGGAAAACTAAAAGAAGTTTGTGGAAAAGACCCATTGTTCGTTAGGTTGATACGTTTCTTTTCTGGGTTGTGGGCAGGAAACCTTGGAATCCTACATCTCTATTTAGGGCGCTATACTAGTCACACTGCCATCTAAAGGCCGCACATATGTACTGCATCGTTTTCAATCATGCCCCCCTTTCGTGTAAACGCAATGCGTTTTCACCCCGCGTATTCAAACAAAAACGGCAACGTTGTCATGTGAAGCCTGCCTTAGACCAAGCCCGTCTGGCACCAACAATCAAGCCACGTTCAAAGTCACTTAAATTTCCTTTCCTCCCCATTCTGATACTTGGTTTGAAATGCAGCAGATGGTCTTGACCATGTCTTCATGCCTAAATGCATTTAGTTGCCACTATGTGATTGGCTGATTAAAAATTTGCGTTAACGAGCAGTTGACCAGTGGCAATAAACTGGCCAGTGAGTATTTCAAGCCTTTATTAGTGATAATTTTGACGATTACGGCTTACATCTTATGAAAAACCCACATTTTAAATCACAGAAAATTAAAATATTGTTAGACTATTGAAAAGGTTACATATTTGATGCTACAAGTGTTACAATCTAATCAGGTAGGCAATCCTAAAATACCTGCCTTTAAATGGTTCTCTGTCTGGTTCAGGAATCAATCATAGGAAAGTCTGACTGACCTGACTGTTGAGCGGAAAACAATCATTGACATCAGGAGGGAATGCCTCAAAAGGTTGTTGCAAAAGAAGTTCGAAAGAAGTGTGAAAGGGAAAAAGATGCACAAGCAGCAGAGATGACGCAGCCTAGAGCCACTACACACAAATGGATTCTGGGCATAGGCACCAAATGTCCTTTTCCTTTTGTCAAGCCTGTCCTGAGCAACAAAGAACATCAAATAAGGACATTTTGGAGGACTTACCACTTCCTTCCACAGACTAGCTTTATGGAGAGGCTAACTCCATTTTCCAGCAGGACTTGGACCTTGCCCGCACTGCCAAAGGTACCAACACCTGGTTCAATGACCATGAGATTACGGTGGTCGACTGGCCAGGAAACTGGCCTTTCCAGAACCTCAGAAGCTATGGAGCATTAGTAAGAGAAAGATGAGAGGCATGAAACAGAATGCAGAAGAGCTGAAGGCCGCTATTGAAGCATCCTGGTCTTCCCTAACACCTCAGCAGAGCCACAGGCTGATGGCATCCATGCCACAATCCATTGAGGCAGTAATTTATGCAAAAGGCGCCCAAACCAAATACAGAGTACATATGATTATACTTTTCAGAGGTCCAAAATTTCTCAATTTGAAGTCCTTTTATGATTTTGTGTAATATTCAAATTTTCTGAGATTTTCAATTTGGAGTTTTCATAAACTGTAAAACATAATCATCCAAACTATAACAAAGACTTAAAATATCTTGCTTTATAAGTAATAGGTTTATAACTTATTAGTTTTAGCTTTAAGTTGAACTAGTGAAAAACTTTTGCACGATATTGTAATTTTTCAAGTTTTAACTTAATACTGAATCACAATTTTCCCATCAGTATTGATGCATGCATCAGCGCATAAATAAAAATAATAAAAAAAAAAAAAAAAAGAAATCACTGCTTAATGCTGCGTTCAGACCACATGAAGTTGGACGCATGTCCTAAAAAGCATGCATCTGAGGAAAAAAAGCGTGGGCGGGGCTTCTTCTGTTGCCAGACCTTCTGAACTATGGCGGATAGTATTGAGAGTGGCTTGGCTTTATTCGCTAAATAAAGCTAGACAATGTCGACTTTGGCTACATCAGCGCCGTTTGTGGGTTCACCCCATTATTCAGATGCGTTCTGAGTTTGGAGAGTTTAACCATTTGCTCCAGGACCTACGTATGGATGAGGTTCGCTTTCAGCGGTACTTCCGTCTGTCCAACGCCCAGTTTGATGACTTCCTGGGAATCAGAGCTCAAATCTCCTCCAAGGACCCCAACTACAGGCGCTCTATTCCGCTCTGTCCATCTGTCTTTGGTAAGTGTTATTTTTGATTTTGTGATCGTAGATGGCCAAGATCAGCTCATCTTCCATCGTTTTAAATATAATTTTTTCTAATCCCGCTTCATTCAACATACGTGTATAGTGACATCACTACAGTGAGACGCTCTGATTGGTTGCCGCACTGCGATAACTGCGTCGTGTCCGTCAAAAGTGCAGCTTGCTGAACTTCTGCGTTGCCGTATGAAACACAAGTGAAGTTGCTAATGTACACAACGCAATGCAGAGCCCCTGACGGACCTCTGACGTACTCGACTATAGACTTTACACGTAATCTTGCTGCAACTGACGCAGGCATTTGGGGCAGTGTGAACGAAGCATAAGATGTGATATTTGACCCCATAGGATCCAAGTTGTAGATTCTTGTTCATTATTGTTTCCATCAGTGATGTGTAGGTTTATTTCTGGGAGGAAAAATTATAGTCTTGTGTGCACTAGAGAATCCTGAGGTTGGGTTGACGAAAGGCTTTGAGAGTATAAATAATTTAATGTGTCTGTGTCCCCCAGGAATCTGATTAAGCTGAGCTGCAGAGGAAGTTGGTGCTATTAAAGATTTAGAATAAATGATTTTATTCCATCTCCCTTGGGAACTGCTTTGGAGGATGACAATATTAACAAGAGTATATGAAAAGTATATGTCAGTTCATCTGCAATGGTAAAATAGTCAAATGAATAAATAAATACTAAATGAACCTTTACAGAGTCAGATTAATGTTCACCAGCTGTTTAGTCATTTTATTAGGCCAAACATGTTGAATGTACCTCACCCAATCTGGCTCCTTTTTACATCAGTTGCAGTGGTGTTTCTCAGGCTTTCATCTCCTATTTTAATGTCACATTCTGAGCTTATTTTAGCAACTTGCTTGGAACAAACAGAATAATGCAACAGAGTGAGCGAGGCTGCATTAGGAGCGGGGGAAGACGGCATGGGAAAGTTTCACAGACAAGAGTGAGTTGTTATTCTCCTTTTGAATGTGGGGCACAAAAAGCCTAGAGGAGAAGAACTAAGTAAATGTCAGCTACGCCTTTTCCTTCCCTCACTGACAAGCAGATATACACACACACCTCGATTTTACATCCACCCAAAATCTCATGTACTCCCAGGCCTATAATCTTCCACTGCACCCACACACACACACACACACACACACACTTGGAGATGCTCTTATTTGTATTCCTCCTATCTGGAGCCCGTGTTCCCTGGCAGACACAGATTAATCAATTGCATAAATATTCATACACTTGTCAGGGTGGTGAGCCTCATCAGCCTCCTGTTATCTTGCAAATGTGATTGAAGAGGTAAACACAAACCCTCACACATCAGGTCATTCTAAAACAATACTAACCTTTCATGCACACGTAAATGCATTGCAACAAATTAGAATGTCATCAGTTGAATTTAAGTTTGATTTTTAGAACAGAAATGTCCACCAGCATGTTAGAATATGCAGAGTGGCTGAACAGTGAGGCGATAGATTCTGGATGGGTGTTTAGGTCAGGAGAGTGATCCACTGGTTATTTAACCAGGTGTTGGTACTTTTGGCAGTCTATGCAGGTTCGAAGTCCTGGTGGAAAATGACATCAGCAACTCCATAGAGTTGGTCAGCAAAGGGAAGCAAGAGCTGCTACTAAACCCTGGTAGATTACACGGCTTGCCAAATCTTCACAGACTGAGACTTAAGGCACTTTTAAGTTTCTGAATCTCCACTAGACATAAGCAAACCATTGTATTGTTCATTTTTATTATTATTAAAAAAAAAATGGGATCCAGTGAAAGTAAAACAAATATATATATAGAAAGTCTAAACTTTACAAAAACAAATTGCATGGTTGGTATCATTATTGCTTTTTCACGGTTCATATTTTTTTATATTACAACCTGACTGCTGTATGAAAAAACTGCTAAGTACCCTTCTTGAAACTATGTGAGCTTCAGCGTAAGAGCAGCTGCCAATTGGCAAAAACACATTTATTGCCATTAATATTATTACAATAAATACAACAATATATAATGGAGAAAAAAAAACTGAGAAGCAAAGTATATATTCATCTGAAAAAAAAAAAAAAAAAAAAAAAAAAAAACTACAATCAAAACCTTTTTCTGCTTAGAAATGTTTTTTTCTGCCACACTTTTTCCTCCCACTCAACTTTCCATTAAAATGCTTGGATACAGCAATCAAAACAACCAGATTTTTTAGCAATTTGGCATCATTTAGCATTTCATCTGACACTTCTTGTCACTTAGTGTCAGCGACTGTCTGCTGAACTACGGTTGAGTGAGAAGTCTACTCCATAATTACCAGAACATTTCTTTATTACAAGTCCTGTGTTGGCCTCTCAACAATTCAATATTTTTAGTTTTCCTGTGCTGTAAGCCATAATTGAAATTAAAAAGTATCCCCCCCCCCTTTATACTGAATTCACATACACTTTAGAATTTAATTACGGTAGAATGGTTTTGATGAAAGTCTAATTTATTGAGGTCCACATGAGCAATGTGTGAATCCTGAATTGAAGAGAAAACTTTCCTCTAAGCTTAGCCAACACAGAGTGTGCTGAACATCTAAAACGAACGTATAGAGATAAGAGTTTTCTCTGCCAACCTTCTGCCAAGCATGTTTGGTACAAACTAGTCGGATTTAAACAAAAATGCATCAAGGACTCTATGAATAATTACAAAGGCTGCAAATGAAACTCATTCCTCCTCGACATCATTAAAATGGAAACACAAATCCAGTTGCAAATCCAGTTGATGGTGGAGAGACAACTGAAGACCTTCGTCAGTGTGCATCAATCATCTCGACTCTCCGGCTTCGTCTCCTACGTCTTCACAGCTCATTGCTCCGATGCTCCATCTATCTCCCACACACACTCGTTTCACCCGTTCAGCTTCTGATCTGATATGGCCATTTACATTTTTTCTCAATTCACTGAGAGTACTGTGCACATTTATGCATCGATACCCTATCAGACACTCTCAGTAAAACCTTGTTCTTCTAACTCTTCGGCTTTGATTGAAGGAGAGATTAATATTTATGCAGCTGTCAAAAAAAAGGGGGAGAAAAAAAAAAAGAGACAGCAGCTGAACTTAAAAGTCTGCACATCTCTCACTCCTCGCCTCCTGTTCTTCATATCCTCTGCTTTTATAGAAGCACAAAATCAGTGTAAGCATGGCAGAAAAGAAAATGAAAGGGAAAGAAACAGATCGAGTTAAAAAAAACAAAAAAAAACAGTACAAGTGAAGTTAGGTGCAGAAGGGTTCCCCTGTTCTTTTTACCCATCAATGTGCTTCGAACTTCTTTATAAGATTCCAACTCCGGTTAGCAAACTTCACCCCTTGTTCCTCTATATAAATCAAAACAGCTTACAGACATCATTTGTGTCAAAATAAGATGTATAACTAGAAGAAATCAGATGGCAGCAAAACTGGTGGTGTCACGTCAAATTACAAATCACCAATAAAGAATAATGTTCAAGTCAATAATTTTTGAATCTAAAAGAAGCTTTATATTAGATGGTTCCTACAGCAGATTTCGGTTTTAAAATATGCCATTTCTCTTACTTTATGGGCAAACAAAAACAATAGATTCAATGTTCTTTAAATCCGTTTTACCAAACATATTTAAGTAATCCAAGGCATTTGTCCCCAACCTTTATCTGCAAGTGGACGAATTTTTTTTCTTCTAAAAAAGATGGCAACAGACTTAGCATTTATTGTCGCAGTGTGTCAACTGCTTATAAGGATAACGATTTGAGCTGAATAACGCAGCCAAACACGATCGGAAACTAAATAATTTGTCCAATGTCACAATCGGAAAAAGAACGGTCTGGATGCAATATTTGGTAGTTTGTTGGATTCCAAGGGAGATACTTGACCAGTTGGAAGAACTTTCAATATGTATGTAAAGTAATCCCTACGGTCATTGCTATTATTGGTTTCCTTTTTATTCATGCATGGCTGATAAAAAGGCAGATCAAATCGCTATGGTCGTATTTTCCCAACCACACAGAGTCGCTTCCATCGTCTGGACCAACGGCTTCCTGGACTTCATTCATCCCTACTTGTATCTGTCTATTCATGGGCGCTCTCATCTCCATACAGGTGGCTTCCTTGGCAGAAGAACCCTTTTGGTTCCAAAAAACACTGCATCTATAAGCTTACAGTGAGCATATGGAGCAGGATGCCTTACTTTTCATATTCAGATAATTACCATACTGAGATGCAGAAAGCAGCAGGCTTATATTTGGGAAACCGATAAATAAGCAGCAGAGCGATGCCTGGGATTCTGCCAATTTGTTTAGCAGGAGATGTGTGCCTGAATAACATGGTGGCGTTTTACTGCATGGAAGCTGCAGTCTGTTCGTATCGTCGCTTCCTCCCTCCAGCAACAGCTAACAACTTTGTTCATTTATCGTCACTCACTACCCTGACCGTGCTTCATCTTAGTCCAATTTAAGGGTTTCAATATATATCCTCCTCCTCAGCCTCACCCACTTTATCTAGTAGATGCATTAGAGACAGATGTTGGATTTATGTCGCGAGTCACAAAGTGCCAGTCTCTGCATCTCCATCCGGATTGTCACAGATAAAAACCCACATGCCCAACAGATTTTTTTAAATACCATTACTGAGTAATATTCAAGTTTTTCTTCCACAGTGCCTTGCAAAACTATATCTTTGGACTTTTTTGGATTTAACTAATACAGAAAAGCCATATACAGTGGGCCCTCGCTATAACTCTGTTCACTCTTCCAGATTTTTTTTTTTTTTGTACAGTGCAATTTCACATGATCTTATGTCTTGTGTGTAAGCATTAGTACAGTGAACTATGTGCACAATGCAATGTTCTGCAGTACAACTTAAAAAATTGACAAGAAAAAAAATAAGCAAAAAAACAATAAAAACAGAAGACTCCCAGCTATCACCAGACTTTTCTATTTGGGAATATTAGTACCTTTCCACCCTTAGGACTTCAGGGTAATTCTACCAGAGTTTAATCAGTTGGGGTAAATCTGTCTTGATATGAAATTGGCCCTTTCAGGAATTAGCCAAGACTAGCACATTTCACAACCGTTTCAGTAGTAAGTAGGGTCACTGATCAGAGCCAGAAGGTGCCCACAGCAGCATAGAACAACATGGTTGACATGGAAGAAGTAGGGATTGTTAACATGTTTCTGTCTGCTATGGTGTTATAAACTGCTTCTCCAGCAAGTTTTCCAATTTTACAAAGCCAGTTAATTGAAAACGCCCAATGATATAATTTCCCTCCAAATTACAGCCAATCAGCAGGAGTTAGCCTCACCTAACACCCAGCAAGTCTACCGGGCCATTTCAGAGTACACCCCAAGGCTGATACTTGGTGGTTCCTGAAATGGCCCCTCAGTGTAGTGGAGACACGCGCATACTGTGAAGGTTCGGTAAAACTACACTTAAGTTTCAATAGTAGAAACGTGCCTTATGCTTTGCTTGTATTGGTTTGAGAAAGAAAGAAAAAAAATCCAATGAATTAAGGAATTTCCTGTTTGTGTATGTTACAGAATAAAACCTTAATACACAAACTGATAAACACACAGGCTATTCAAAAAAAATAAAATTTAATACTCATCTACTCTCCTGCTGCTACTGGTGTCCTAATAAAGCCTAATGTATGCATTGCAAGGACTGATGACTTCTCTGAAGCTTAACATGGAAAAGATTGAATGGACTCAAGATATGCAGATTGTTTAAGTGCATGCAGAGGGAAGACTTTAAATTGTGATCAGGAAACACTGGGCTAGAAAGGGACTGAGTGGAAGGAATTAATATAAATCAAGAAGAAATGCGTGCATAAATATGAAACCGGGGAGAAGTGGAACCTGAACGTGAGATTTCGGCGCAGGCTTGGTGGAGAAAAGAAGCTACCCTTTTCCACGTATGGGCACAAGAGATGATGACTAAAACCAAATATAGCATGGGAAATAAAGATCTGATCCAACATGACTGTCTTATTCAGTCAAGGAAGGCAGACAAAGCATTAACCTAATCACAGTTTTAGGCTTGACAAGTGATTGGCTTAAAGGTCCCACACATGTTCATTTCCATTTATTTTGGAGAAATTAACCTCTTCCCCCAGGTCAGATTAATTTAATAGAAAACAGCATATAAACGGACAGGTGATGAGCCTCTGATGAAATAGGCCTCTTTGGGAAGGTTCAATATGGAAGCGTAGCCAAGTTCCCCATTCAACATAACGAGGTCAGGATGTGAAGCAAGTGGCTACTTTAAATACCCCCCAAAATTTTCCAAAATAAAGCTAAGGACCATACTCCAGCGATTGGGAGTTGGATTTCTGTTACAGTCTCGTGACAGACCGTACATTTGTTGTGAAGCCTGTTCAGAGAGGCTGTGGGGTGATTGAACCAGTGGGCATACAGCCACGCAGCTTTTAAAGCAGCCCAGTTTCCAAAGCAGGTGCAGAACCATTCTGGCCTCGTCTACATTTCCAGCCTTAGACATCACTCCTCTCGGAGAGGACCGTCAGCCAAAAACAGAAGGCAGCCCAGGCCTCTGCCCTCGCCTCTGTGTATACATTTTTGGGGGCGAATGTATAAACCATGTAAATCCTGATGGACTGTAATGCAGCAAGAGTTGAAAAGACAAGAAAAAACTTTCATACCAAAGGTGACAACATTCTAGCAAAAACATTAATAAAATTACCCAGAATAAGGAGTTTTCGTGTTCTTTATAACAATGAATCCAATGTTGGATGGTATCATTTGTGTGTGTGCATCATCTCAAATTTTCCTCTTAAAAGAAGAAAAAAAAGGAAAAAAGTGGACTGTCACTCATGCTACAAGCTAAAAAAAAGGGTCTACAGTCCAACCTGCAAAGAAAAAAATGCTTCTATAACTTAAGGGCTTTATATGTAGGTAAGAACGAAGTGATAAATCCATAGGTGCTGATTCCGTGGGTGATTCGGGGCCGAGCGTATCCCATGTGGGATTTGATGGCAGAGTCCATCCGTCCAAGCATGATTGACAGTTGCAAAAGCCAATCAGCTCTCGAGTCTGTGACACTGATGTCAGCTACAATGTTTTATGCTAAAGTTGACATGTAGGCTATACAATCTATGATTATGCACTCGAGAGCATAAAAGTTGGCATTTAAAAAAAAACATACATCTCTGAACAAAATTCGAAGATTTGTTTGCTACCGACAGCTAGCGGTGTATCTTTTAACCTACAATGGCTGAAGGAGGAAAACCAGGGCGACACCAAAGCGCGGCTGGCCGGTTTTAAGCTACGGTGATATCCTTAAAAACGTTTGTGGACACCTGAGTGTATCTGCAGCTCAGCGATCAGGCATGCAGGGAATTCCACAACAAAAAAGGTAGAGGAAAATGGAGAGACATGCCTATTAAAGAGGATGGATTTTATTTTCAAATAAGCAGTCGACATGATAAGATGCATATTGGTGAGTGCAAGCAATTTCTTTTTAAATTTTATGTTTTTGTCATTTTATTTCAAGTGTAATCAGTCGATGGTAACAACAAATGGCTAAGGATAAAAAAAAATTTATTCACTGCAAAAAGGTAAAAATAAAATATTGTATTTTATTGCTGTATTTTGTTGGAGCGGGGAGTGTGTGATAGTGCTCTGTAAAAATATCGATTCATCAATGCATTGCAATTATTTGTCTCTCAATTCAATATAGATTCATGAAATCCTATGAATCGATTGAGTCCACCGGCGGCGCTGTGGCCGAGAGTAGAGTGTTGTACAACACATGTACAATATTGTTCAGTTTTTACTGCTAAATAAACCATGAAAGGAAACATACTGGGGTCAAATTAAACATTGATACTACTGTGCATATTATTCAAAAATACACTCAGGTACTTGATGGTGTATTTACTTTTAACTGGATCGATATCAAAGCTAATAAATCAATGTCCAATTGAAATTAAATTGTGAAATTCCTAACAATACCCAGCCCTAGAATGTGAGCAGCCACTGACAGAAATTTAAATCGACACCGCTAGAGGAATCCTGTAAACTTTTACCTACTTTCTAAAATCAAGTAATCTTGGATGCTTAAGCTAAATACATTTTTATGTATTGATGATTCCGTCGGCTGCTTGCTCACAGGTATAGGCTTTTGGCTGATTGGTTAGCATGCATGACTCTCACCCGAGAAAAAAAAAAAAAAAAAAAAAAAAAAAAATCAAAATCCAAATTTAGAAGGCTGAGCAGGTAGAAAGGTTTCATCCAATACGGTCTTCTTTTGACAAAGCGTTTCAAGCATTTCTCATGAAACATGTGGATGTTTCTGTAAAGCCACCCACTATTTTCCCACCTATATAAGCTGATCTTCAAAAATCATAGACCATCAGTGGTATACCAGAACTGATACGAGTAGGCTTGGGTATCGATTCAAATTCTAATAATCAAGTCGATTCCGGAGTTTGAATCGATTCGATTCAATCTGATCCAGTTGGATATTGGTATGGGTCAGTGCTACAAAAAGTGTTTTTTTAACTTATCTTATATGCCTGCAATTCAGTGACGTAACACTGGGTAAGTAACAGTTCACCATGGGAAACTTAACAGTTCCAGGCACAAAACTTAAAATGGCCGTCTGGACTTTTCCTTCCCATTTCAGAAATAAAAGGGCAAACAATTCTAAAAAATAAAACCGTTTTTTGAACTTGCAAATCAACTTCTACAAGAATCGATTTTTAGATTATTTCAACACAGCACTAGACGCGAGCACCACAGGCATCCAAGCACATATGCAAAAGGTATTTGACAACAAATGTATCTACAAAGTTCCCAAGAAACAGCATTGTTGAAGACTCAGTGCAGTCTGTCAGCCTCTGTAAACCAGGGGTAGATGCTGAAGGGAAAGGACAGATTTAGCTGAGAGATCTCAGCACATGAGGAAAGGAGTGCCTTACACTGGGTGTATGTGTGTATTCGCACATGCATGTGTTCAAAGTGAAAGACATGGACTCCAATCCAGAGGCAGGAGGCCGTTTAATATTTCAGAGCAGCGATAAATAAGTCAAACAGACTGCAGAGAGATAAGGTGACTCTGTGGTTATGGGTAAGGTGGGGATGGAAGATATAAAGAAGATTTATAATTCATAGTAATAAGCAAACGCTTAGATAACCATTTGAAAATGAAAAGAAAAAGATGAATAATAATACCCAAGGAAAAAAACAACAACAAATTTCTGTATTACCATAATCTAAACACTGACAGGAAGGATGCCGGTGGTTATACACAACTATTTTATACCTTTTCAAGCTTGTGCGGCTCAGTTGACCAGTAAGGCATGAACAAGGAGGAGGAAGAGTTTTCCCTCATGATTCCTGCTTCCTAAGGCACTAACATGAAGATAGTCGGGGTGAGCAGTGAACTTTGATTTCTGTCAGCTAAAAAAAAAAAAAAAAAAAAACAGATCAGAAAGAGAGAAGAGTAGGCGAGGCGGAAGGAAGGAGAGAGTCAGAGTGGAGATGGAAGAGAGACATAAAACAGGGACTGTTACTGTGAGGAAAGGTCAAAGTAGACAGAGAGCAAGTGTGAGGAGAGAAGATAAAAAACAGGCGAAAGAGGTGGAAGTATGTCCGTTTACTGAGGAGAGAATACGTCCCATGGTGCCGTAGCCTTTGGTCAGGCAGACTTATTAAGAAAAGATACTAAAGCTTCACTGACACATGATCCAAAGGGCTTTGCAAAAGTATTGATATCATTTAAAGTTTTTCAAAGTGTATTAATTTGGGATTTTATGACATGAACCAACACAAATTAGCATGCATCTGAAGTGGAAGGAATAGGATATATGATTTTAAAATGTAGTTTAATCTCAGTATAAATGCCGTAGTCATGTAAATGCATGAGAAGTCTGTAACAGAACATTAATGAACATCTCATGGAGCACTTTTCAATTAGTCATTTGAAAACGGAAAGGCACATCTGCAAATCTACCAAGACATGGCCGTCAATGTAAACCGGCGGGAAGGGCAAATGGGACATTAATCAGAGAAGGAGAAAAAAAACACCCATGAACTTTTTTGCCCTACATGTAAATTGCTACAGGTGGAGGAAAATTAGAACTATGCCTCACCTTGAACACACCATCCCCATGGTGGTGGCGGCATTATGCTGTGGGAATGCACGTCCTAAACAGAGTCAGGGAAGCTGTTTGAAGTTGATAGGAAGATGGATGAGGCTAAATATAGAGCAAGCCTACAAAAAAACCTGACACTGCATGAAAGGTTCACTTTCTACACTTTTTACACAATAAAACAGAATACAATAAACCTCAGAGGAAAAAAAAAAAAGCAGCAAGGTGACATAACTGAAGCATTAGATTCACACAAGAAAAAGAAGAAAACATGATTAAGAATGTTATATGTACAGTAAGGGCAACTAAAGTACTTTGCAGTTCTTTGAAATGAAAATGATCCAGATTTGAGGAATGTGCAACTGAGGAGGATAATTTTAAAATATTTACTGTATTTGTAGAATAAAAGCAGATTTACAGGAAGGGGAAAAACATCAACTCTGCATTCAAACAACAGCAGAAATGTGATGATCTTGAACATGCAGGCAGACATTCAAGAGAAAGTTTGAGATCAAATGAACATGTTAATTGCCCAAAGTCTAGAACTAAATTTAACCGTGAATCTGCTGCAACACCAAATGCGATGTTTACAGATACTTGCAGTGTACGATTATATACCACTTTTTGTTGGTCTATCGCACAAAAGTCTAATAAAACGCACTCAGGATAAGGCTTGTAATATGACGACTTGTTAAAGGATCAAGAGTATGAATACATTTGTAATGCACAGTAAGAAGCAGTCTTTGGTTCAGACTATGTTGCAAATATTTTCCTCATGAACACACAAAAAAAATATCCAAGTGGGTTCTGACAAACGGACGCTGTGCTGCAGCCCTGTAAAACCTTTAAGCCGTGTGCAGAGAGTGGCTTCTCATCCTTCCATTTTTATCCTTCTCTCTTTTTAAAAGAAGAAACTACTTCCCCCGCCTTTTCTCCACCTCCAAACAGCAGCTCTAAGCTCCCTCTTCTGCCATCTTGGCTAAACGCTTCAGTATGCCAGAGGCGTTTTTTATTTCCTAACAGCTTTGTCACTCTCTCGCTCATCTTAGCATCACTCCTCATCCATCCTGCTCAATCATTCCTTGACTAAAGAGTACTTTCGTCGTCGTGTGTTGCTGTGCAGTATACAGACCGCTATCGGTAAAAATAAGACAGCAGGAACTATTTAAAACTTATTTTAAAAAGATTAGGTAGTAAGAATGAGTAATTGAACAGCTAAATATATGAAGATGACAAGGATAGAGTTGAGGGAGGAAATCCTAAATTAATCCCAATCTTCCTGAGGGGGATAAGTGATAATCTAACCTGCCCGGCTGTCTCTTCTTTGCTTTATAATCTCATGTTAGTGGCACTCTCAGGAAGCGAGCAGGGATCTTATACGAGCCTTGAGCTGATGGCTTTAGCTCACATCACCATAAGCTTCTTCTCCACCACACAAATCAATTACAAACCCTGCTTATCTGCCTCTAAACTTTCCATCCATCCACAACCATCACCGGCTAGTGGCGAAACAAACAAACACACACAATAAATCTATTGAAGGAGGGCCATTTACCAAAATGTGGGAAGAGGGGAAAAACACGTCTACACTAAAACGTGAAGCCATGATCAAATCAAACTTTATAAATCGCTTTTCAAACACAGTTTCTCAAAGTGCTTTACGGATTTAAAAATCCCCACAACCCCCCCTTCAAAAATAAAATCATCAAAGCAGCTACACCCCCCTCCCAACCCATCAGCCATACTCACACACTTAAAAGCTACAAAAACAGCGGGCTGAGTACAGATGAGCCAGGAAACGCCATCATGGGAGCCATCTGCATCGGCAGCAGCAGATCAACAGCAGCAGCCAAGGCTCCGACCCAGGGCGCCCAGAGGAGGGAGGACTGGTACCCCCACCTCCACCCAAGCAATACCTGAGGGGCACCCAGGCAGCCACAGCCGACCACCGCCCCCGATGCAGGGGGCCCCCCGGAGAGGAAACACTGGCAAGAAAGATTAAAATAAGTTAAAATAAATATAAAGTGTATAAAGTATAAAACAATAAGTGTAAAACAACGATAAGATAGATCAAGATAAAAATGCAAAGCAGATTAATAAACAAAAAGTTTAAAGCTAAACTAAAAATTAAATCAGGTAAAACATGCTGAGCAGTTAGAAATAGATTGATAAATAATAATTCGTTAAAAGCTTGATTAAAAAGGTGATTCTTTAGCCTGCTCTTAAAAACATGAACGTTCTCTGTGGCCCTGAGGTCATCTGGCAGCCTGTTCCAGAGATGAACCTAAACACAAGACTGAAAGGACATTCCTGTGTTTTTGAACTAGAAAATGTACATGTTGAATCAAACTTCTTTAGGTTACTCTGGTCTCAGCATGTGTGCAACCCATTTCAGATTTTCTGACTTCCTAAGTGAGGCCATTTTGCCTCTGGATGCTTCAAATGTAAACCTCTTCCTAAGTGCCTATACTGTAGGCACATCCAAATCCAAGTGTGCGGCTAGTTGTTACCTTCAGCACTTGTTGTCATGCTTGGGGATTACACACAATTAGGTCGGAAAAAAATCCAGACTGGAATCGATTTTTAATCAGATAGAAGGATTAAGTATACTTAGCAGTTACACTGGTGAACATAGGACTAAAGCTTCAATCTATACCTTAACAGGGCTAACCTTGTTAAGGTATAGGTTAAAAACCCCTGCAAGACCCTAACACACATACTCTGCCTACACAGATTAAAAAAAAAAAAAAACTACCAAAAAGGATAATCTCTTTTCACTTTAGCAATTTTAATCACAAGCACACATTAATTACATTCTTTGGAGTCTGAACTCCCTCGTATCCCATGACCCTTTGTTGCAGTGTATATTAAAGACAACCCAGCAAAAGACTGGTTCTCCAAAGAGTTTATCTGAAGGTCTGGCCCGCTCCCGAATAGGCACCACGTGAAAATATCAACCAGTTAATATTAGCTACATTCCTCAAGTCTTGTAAGGATCCATGTCTGGAAAGGCTTTGCGGCACATATGTGCACCAGACCAGCTCAAACATGCAACACATGTGCGAAAATATCAAATTAACTTGAGGCAGAACAGGAACAAGCTAAAAAAGATTAAAGCCATGAAATATTTTTTAATGAGGGGTTTAGCATTTTATAAATCAGACAGCCCTATCAAGGTTCCGGGTATGTTCCACCAGAGTGCACCTGCTTCAACCTTCTGGTCCATCTGGGCAGAGATGCAGAGCCACAGTCATGCCTCAGTCCTTTTAACAGACATTCTCTCACCCAAACATGTTTGTATTGTCCACATCAGGACAGTCAATTGATTTTAGTAACTGGACTCATGCTCAACCCAAACTCTTACCAGTCTATTCCTAACGCTACGCCCAACAAAAACTCTATTCACACCATACCTCTAAACCTAACCCTAAAAGGGTGTTAGCAGGATTAGGACCAGACTCGGTCCTAATAAGGTCCATCGGTCCTAAAGTGGTTAGGGACGATCCCAAAAATCAGTCCTAAGTAGGGTAGAAAAAACCAACAACAAACAAACACCCCCAACACAAATGTCAAACTCTGAACAGCTGCGACTTCATACCATCTGTCGGCCAACATTCTTCTCCAGTTGTCTCACTGCCAAGGCAGCTACCAGGCAAACGCTAACTGCCCCATCTATTTTCTTCAATCACTCACACACAGACAAACAATTGTGTCGCTTGTGCTCACACACAGGCTTAGGTCTGTGGACCTGAATTTAAATTGTGGACAATTCAGCACAAACATTCTTTGAAGTATTTTATGTAAGTGCAATCTACATGGAGAGTCAAATTCTGTTCACCTGTGGAGACATGAAACACAGACTAAGAACTTTTTTCTTTAATAAAATCTAGTTGAATACAGATATTTTTTAAAACATTGAATGGATCTCATTTAAGAAAACGTATGGCCAAACAATGCATTTTACCATTGTGAGCAAAAAGACCTATTATCAATTTAGTTAAAAATCAAAATGAGAGGTTTTGATTTATTTTATGCATACATCTGTCTCATAACCTGGAGGCCTTTAATCAGCGTTGCAGAAAGCGGCAGGGTTATAAGTTTATATATATGTTTGAATCTTTTAAGTGAAATTGTAATTGTTCTCTTACCTGTAGTAAAAATCATTTAACAGGGCTGGGCAGTATAATGATCATATCAATACATGAAATTTTTATGTTTATGAAAATTAAAGACTTGAAAAAAAGAAAAATATAGGAATGTGGGGTGGGGTTAAAAACATATCCACCACTTGGGTTAATTTAAACTTTGAATTCAGGTCAACTCAGAGAGAAAAAGAAAAGTTAAAAATATATTTTATTCCTTGGTAATTTTAGGTGAGACATCTGCATGAAACTTAGCTAGATGAGCTTTAGTGTAGTATGTGCAGTGAACAAGTTTAAATCCTTGGCAATTTCTTTCTAAGAATAGAAAGAAAACACAAATCAAAAATCAAACTTGGCAGTAAAAAATATTAACCATTTTATTTTTAATCAATATTGTCCAACCCTAAAACAACTTTAATGTTTCCAAAACAGTTGTATAATCTCTGATAACATACGTAATTTTTGGAAAAAAATTTCATATCAAATATAACTTTGTAAATATTAGCAAATAGTGATGTGTTTTATATCAGCGTATATGTCGATATTGAGTTATCAGGAAAAAAAAAAAAAAACTCAGTGAAGTCCGTTTTAGCTTACTGTAGAAATTCAAAGCAACCCAAAATTTGAATCTTAAGATCGGTGCAAAAATGCAACCTAGAGTTAGCCTCCATCAACAGCCTACACTTTAACAATAGGTTGTTGTTCAGCACTCTTATTTTAATTTGAAGCTACGTTGTTTAAGATTGCCAAATGCATCAGTCCACAAAGCCATATGCGATTGAGTACACCATTTTATGTCTGTTGTGAAATATCAAAGATGGTATGTTCCTGTGCTTTCTGATTCTCGTAGCCATTTAAAAAGGTCTTCTCTGCGATCCGGCAGTCAGCTGATCCACCATATCAGCTAATGAGGTGGATTAAGAGCGATAGTGTGGATCTGATTAGCCTCTTAGCTCTCACCACCTTTCAGGATATACTTTCCAGCATCTCTTGCTGACATTTCCTCATACTGGGATTTCTACCTGTAACTTCACAACCTGATTCGAAGAAGGTTTACGACCCATACGCAGATCCTTGCGATTAAGTTGGGCCAATTATTTTTGTTCCAAACACTGATTATTATAATGTGAAACACTGGTATGTGCAACCCGAACACATACACTAACTGTGGTCTGCTCTCATCCGCAGGAAGCACGCCATCTTTAGCTGCCTAGTTTAGTTTTAGTTGCACAATCCAGGACGTAAAACTTTATCCACTCATCATTGAATTCCCCCCAACAAATATTGAATCAAATCTGTAATTGGATAAAATCCCAAACATCAGGTCATGGTTTTACTAAATCTAAGTTTTTTCACAATACTTCTGCATCACTCGCCAAACTTCGGTTTAACAGAGTCCTATACTACAAAACCCACCAGTTGAAAGGAGGCACTGACCAGAATTACCAGGGTGATAAGTTTAACTACCCAACAAACACACATTTCAGCCATTTGTCAAATCAGACTGACTTGCAGAGAGGAGCTTAAAGTTCAAACTTGACAACTTTCCAGGCAACGGCTCTTAAAAAAAAAAAAAAGAAAAAAAAAATCCACCTACAGAACATTACTTGGATGTGATGTAATGCATGTGTTTGCGTCTCATGAAAAGACCTTGTGGCTTTCTTCTCTTGAAGAGGCAGTAGGAGATATATTTAGACAGGAGGGTTTAGCAGAGGGACAGAGAGAGCGTTAAAAATTAAACAGTGCCAGCAGTGAAGGGTGGCACAGGGAGGCTGACGAAGGTCCTCTTATCTCTTACCTGTCACACAAAAAGACATGCTTCTAGTATCAGAAGAATGCTAGGTCTTCTTAAACTCTACAAAGCTTCAAGCAAAAGATACAGAGTAACAGCTTCCAAACAAACTATTCATTTTCTCAAAGAAAATGATGCAGCACAAAATGGGATGTTTGCACAACATGTTTGTAGCTTGACAGGCGACAGCTCATCCATCCTGGTGTTCGGTTTTCTGCTCCTCGGATTCTCACCCCAATCGTCTCCCAAGGGATTTCTCACCATAGCGAAAAGCAAGCATCACCTCCAGGGACAAATCACTGGTCTCTTCTCTGCTGGAGGAATAAATTTCCAGGAGAACATGACCTCTCGTTTACCTTCTGCTTCACTTCAAGGAAGAGATGAAACAATCCCAGCTTCAACTGCCAAGACACTGTTCCATTTTTAGGTGAAGTCCTATACTTATTCAATCTACATTGAAAGACGATACTCAAGGGCACGTTGCTAATATGATTCCACATTCTAAGTAGCAATAAGAAACATCCAGCTCCGTCGGCTAGATAAAAGTAAGATGCTGACCGCGGTTGGATCCACACAGTGTCAATGAAATAAATAGAGTTCGTGAAGCAATAGTGACAAAGACGGATAAAACTATGGATTTCCTACCGAAACAGACTTATAAAATACTTCATTACGAGTTAATAATGTCCTGCTGAATTCTGTTGGGTGCAAAGTGAAGGAAACGTGGCAAGATTTTAACCTAAATGGATCACCATGGTAACTAGAAACCAACACAATTGGTAGGAATTTATATTTAGAGCTTAGCGAAATTATCTGCTCATATCTGCTTATATTATTCGCTGTAGGCAAAAAAAAGAAGTCTGCTACACTTTTGTAACATGTACAAAACTTCACAGTTCCAAAAAAACGTCCTTGTGAGCAAACTAAAGTAACAATCATTTTGGCTGTAAAATTTAAAGTAGAACTGGTTTTTGGTGGCCTTTTTACCTCCTTCGAGCCAGTGGATCAACTAGAACTAGTAATAAAAGTGGATGTATTATGGATGAAACCGTTTGGAGTGTTTAGGATGCTGCGACAAGTTTTCTACATTTAATTTCAGTTTTGAAAATCAAAATATACAGTATTGCTCATAGTATGATATATAGCAATAGACCATACCGTTCCCCGTGTCGTGATACACATTGTGTCGCTAGATTCTGGCCAATACACATCCCAATACCATTAACCAATACTTAAAATGTAGACAATCTCCAATAATTTCAAAGAAATTTTTGTTTTGTGATCATTTTTATTAATATTTTATTACCAATTTTCATACAAATTATTGTCTTGATTACCGTTTGTTTTTGTAAATACTTTCTTTCGTTATAATCTTCAAAGTGATTTATTGCATCCCAACTGCACACACTTACAATCAGACTTAGCAAGTTTTTTTCAACTCAAATCTAGGGCTGGAACGATTCCTCGAGTAACTAGAGTAAAAAAAATCCTCGAGGCAAATTATTTCGCCTTGAGGCTTCGTTTAATTCACGTCACCATCGTCACTCCCGCTTTGAAGACCACTGCGCTGCCCCGTGTTTCACACGGAGTGTAACACTGACACGCATTTCACAAGCGGCACTGAAAATGCCCAAAATGTCCAAAGTATGGAACCATTTCACGCCTTGTAAAGCGGACAACATGGTGCAGTGTGTGTAGCCTACTGCAAAACGGACCTAGCCTACCACAACAGCACGTCATCTATGCTACAGCACCTGAATAGAAGACACCCGAACGTTAGCTGTACTTCTCCGAGCGGAGTCGGCCCCTCAACGAGGTAACGTA
Source organism: Apricaphanius iberus (assembly GCA_028564705.1). NCBI lineage: Eukaryota > Metazoa > Chordata > Actinopteri > Cyprinodontiformes > Aphaniidae > Apricaphanius > Apricaphanius iberus. The sequence goes on from JAPXFQ010000899.1 coordinate 662,920, forward strand.
TTTTTACGATTCCTAACTGATATGAACACGATCGCCTGTCAGAATATTAGTACAGTGTTTGTAATTATTTATTGCCTGCCATGAGCTGACAGGGTCAACAAGGCATGACAAGTAACAGAGAAATGCACCAAAATCTCATTCATATAATTTATCCCTCCTCACCTCAAACTCCGCTCGCGGGCACATGCATGTTGGGCGCGCGCACACGCACAGATAGGTTACATCTCATAACACACCTTTGACCATCAGTTGCATTTATTATTGCAATGCTACCTTATTTAATTTATTTATTTAATAAATAAAAAAGATTGGCAAATCTACATTCATTAGCATATACATTTACTTTTGGGTGAGCGTTTGTCATATAAATCAATTTTATTTTATTTTCCACAGTACATCACAGTATTTAAAAACTCAAACGTGTAATTTATCCGATTACTCAATTAATCGATGGAAGAATCGACAGAATACTCGATTCGAAAATTATTCGATAGTTGGAGCCCTACTCAAATTTAAATAATACAAAATAAATGTAGGAAATAGAAATATTATCCAGCCCTTCTTTATCTACACCCGTTTGTCCTTGCAGGGTCGCAGAGGGAAGGTGCCTTTATCAAACAAACAATCTTTAGTAATTAATATGCCAAACTATGCTCACAGCAGTAGAAATGGTGGTGTATGTTGTTTAATAGATCATTTATTTTGTTCCGTCAACATTTGTGGCAATTTTTGTGCTGAAAATAAACCATATGGTAACCATCTCATGTTGACCTATGTTTACACATGACTGGCGATACACGGCTGGTCATGCAGATACCCAGCAATGGTAAAGATGGAAAGCCTGCGGAAACAACGATGGTGTGCATTCTCCATTAAACTTGCTAGGCCCCGTCTACACAGGGAAACCATGAAACCAGGTGCAGCAGGAAAGATATTTAATTGAACAGGTGTCTCATCCACATCAAAGGTGGAGATTAAGAGCTCCTGCCATTTTTTCTTAATGGAGGAAATTGCCGCCTCATTCCTATTCTTAAGGCGAATGCACAACTCTGCGATAAAGTAAAAAAAAACACAGCACCGCATGGTGTTGCAGTCCTATTAAGGCAAATCCTGACCTTATTATTGATCTTAGGATATGATTTACTGCCCCCCCTCCATCACCAGCAGCAAAAAATTAATCTAGAACCACAAACACCATAAAGCTATCATTTGAAAGCTAGATTTGTCATGTTTACCACTGGGTTGATTGCTCAGTGTTCCTTTGCGCCACCAATGGGCCCAGCAGAGGTACTACAGCAGTTTCAGTAGTTTGTGTGGAACCGTGTGGACAAAATTACTTTTTAAATGCAGTGGCATCTCTACAGACTGTTTTTGAAACTAGAGTGTAAACGGGGTCTAGATACATTGACATTATTTTTTGACCTGTATAAAGCTATACAGAACATCTTTCAGGGGTTGATTTATTCTGAGAGGATCTAAAGAAGGCAGTAGCTCACATTGTACAGCTTGTGCACAGTGTACAAAGCCTAAGCACTTAACTCAGCAACGCTTGTTCAGTTCAGTTCAAGTCTTTTCTTTATGTCAATGCCTTTCTTTGTAGCCTTCAGCTGAGCTAGAAGGCAAAAAAGAAGAAAGCCTGACTGATCATTTCAATGAGGGTGCCTGTGAAGTCCATTTACCAGAACCGCTGAGTTAGTATGAATCAGATGTGTGCCTGATGGATCTCTGGCTTTTCCAGTTGCAGATGCGTCTCTCTGTAGAAAGAAACAACAAATTGTCCGGCTTATCTCTACCTGAACCATCAGCATTATTGTGTACCCACATAACACACACCAATTGTTTCACACGCTATGATGAACACATTTGTTTTCCCGTCCTTGGTCTCTGTAATCCTGTAACGCCAACAGTGCAATTAGTCACATGGCAGGTCTTTCTTTCATCTCTGCAGTTGGAGCGAGCTCACGAGGAACTCTGACCACTGAGTGTGTTAACGAAATTACCATGTGCTTCTCCTGAGGAAATAAAACAAACTTGTCTGCCTTCAGACAAATAAAGGCCTTTAGCAGCCACCCAGTTGATTTAACTAAAAAAAAAAAAAAAAAAAAAAAAAAAAAAAAAAAAAAAAAAGGCTTTTTGCATGATCATTCAATTTCAATTAAAACCGCTGAAATCTGAACATTTAAAATGTAATAACCAGAGGATGACAAATAAGTTACATTAAAGCAATAACTACAAGCAGAAATAAAACACGGCAGCGATATAGGATGGTAATCATCTGTGGCTCTGAGATCTTGCATTGCCGCCTTCTCAGCAAGAAACCGTATTCATTACATCCCATCAAAACCAAAAGCCACTGGTCGAAACCGCATGCGAGACTGAGCCGTGATGGAGCAGGAACCCTGCTCTCGAACTGAACAGGCTTGTTGTGAACGTCTTCTCTGAACTCCGCTGTAAATTAGCAGCGCCTGAGGCTATGGCCTGACTCCGAGACAGAGATGGGGGTGAAGTGCAGCAGACTCTCTGCATCCCGGTGAGAAACGAACGGCTCGTGTTGCCGATTAATGAATGGAAAGCCTGGGATGATCCCTTCCAAGCTGTTTTTTATTTTAAAAGGAGTCAGGTAAGAAAAATATATATATCAATTTCCATTTAACAAATACATTTCCTTACCAAGTCGACACATAGGATGACTGAGGCAGCCGTTGGATGCGCTCACATTAAACACCAATTTTAAAAACACCATGAAAATTGAATTTACGATGTCTGAATGGGGTTGTGTAGAAGAAGAAAGAACGATACTCCAGGTGCAACTGATTGATGATCTGCTAGAAAGTGAATTCATCTTTAACAAGCTGGTAAAGCACAGACAGAAGCACTGATCTGGGTTTTCTTCTGCTTTCAATATTTCACATCAAACTATTCAGATCCTGAAAATGGGAATACATTGAGAATACAAATTTATACCCCCCCCCCAAAAAAAAAAAAAAAATGTACTCCATGGTTCTCTGCATCGTATTTTCAATCCATTTTTTCCCCTCCATTGAAAGTACTCCTGGGTAATGGTTTCGGCATCCTCTTCCCCATTTCAACTTCTCGTAATTTTAAGGGATTTTAAAAGTTTGCACGCCTCTCCATTTCACTGGGCCGCCCAGAAAGGACCGCTTTCCAGGCCATTTGGGATATGTACTCGGAAACGGCCCAGTAGAGTCTCTGGGAAGGACTTGTGGATAACTCATGCTGATTTGCGACGTCTGGTGATATGATCTTCCTTCTGAGTTACAACCAAATAGCTGGTACTTGTAAAATAGAGAAAATAGGAAGAGTTGCTGGTGAAGCAGAATGAAGAAAATAAGAAAAGATTAGACAAGTGGACCGACCATCGCTGTGTATGACAGAGCAAACGGAACCACAGCAACCATCCCTGCTTCTTCTGTTGTCCATCTTTTTTTATTCTCTTCAGCTGTGAGCGCATTTCAGCTCTACACAGTGATGTCACTCACTGACAAAAGGGTCGTGATATGCGGACGTCTAAGCAGATTCTTTAAAAAGGGCCGATTTCGGACTGAGACAACGGCTAAGAGGACTGAGCCAGCGGATTTTACTGTTTCACCTCCCGGAAAACGTCCCGGAACTTGTTTAGCTATTTTGAAAGTACTCCAGGCTCAGCGCTTCTCCGCTTTACGTGGCTATTTTTTTTTTCTTTCACAAAGTGAGAGCTCCCCTTTGTCATAGATAGTACTCTGTGATTCCTACGTTTTCGTTTTTTTCTGGGACTCCTTTCTGCTGGTTTCATCTCATAGCAAGCCTGGTTCTGCTCCAGGTTTATTCCTGTTAAAATACACTGTTCTTTTCCACTGTCTCTACAAGCTTCTTCAACATGGGTTGTTGCTGTGAACTCAACAACTTGATACAGTTTGCTAGCCTTCCCTAGATGGATGAACTAAATTTGGCTGCATTGTCATATGATTTAGACGGAATTAGACCGTATGTAATTAAATAACTAATTAGGATTTTATAGGAATGAAATTAACTGGTTTTCTCTCTTATATAATTGGATGTGAAACCAAACAGTTCATCTGTGCTGATACTTGTAAATTTGGCACGACACAAACAAAATGAACTGAATTACAGAACAAGCGCTTGGTTTCTGGAGTCAAAGGGAATTTATTGATGCATTCTTGAACACCAGATCGATGTTGACACAAGGAATGCGTTGTTTTAATGACACTGTGTGGTTTCAGTGAGAGGATTGTTTGTGTGAACAAAGAAATAAAACGTTATGCCTCTGCTGGGTTGTTGGTTAGCTGGCAGATTTTATTCTTGGTGCCGCCTTGGGCCACAATGCTTCCCACTGCGTTGGTTTACTTAACAACTTTTGCCTGGCGGGGGGGTAATAAATCCGGATTTACTTAATATAGAAACTTGTTTCTCAAGGCTGCTGTCTGGCACCTTGTTTCACAAAATGGAACAGAGAATAAAAACATGAAAATAGACTAAACTGTTACTCATATATGCATATAACTTAACCTTACAGCAAGTGCTCCCCTACTAATCATCCTCAAGAGGATTAAATATAAAAAAAAAGTCCCACTAGAAGGTCTGTCTATTTAAGGCGGTCTCTAAAACTTAGCTCCACAGAGGGAGGAAGCATACGATGAGAGGCTGGAAACAGAGGACAGGAGGAAAAACAAAGAGGATGACGACCCCTTGACCACTTTTGGTCAAAATCTCCAGAGCGCACTCTGCTTCCACCAAATTAAATTTACCCTAGAACAACAACAACTTTCATGGCTATTTGGTGCTATTTTTAGCGTGTTCTTGCTGAGCTTCAGACCACAGCAGTCAAACTCGGAATGAAAAACATTCACCGTTAGGGCCACAGTGGTCCTCAGACAGATAACGTGCTCTCTGTAATGTTTGATGCAGACTCTAAAAAGAGAAGGATTAATGTGATTGTTTTTTCTTCTTCCGTTGTGTTTTTATGCTTCGTCTTTGTTGCATCAGTGCAGTCAGGTGAAATCCAGCTACTTTAAAGGATCTTTTAGTATTTCTCTTTTTCTTTCTCCCCTCTCGACCCACCAAAAGAAATAACAATATCAAACTGTTTGATTCTAACCACACTGGAACCGCTTTGAAAAAAGAAATAAATAATTGGATCAGAACTGCTGTGAGTCAACAATGAGTCAGACTACACCTGTATCCTCACACTGCAACGGCACCGATTGTTGCTACATATCTGTTGCTCTGTTTAGCACTCAACATAAAGACAGTCATTGTGACGATGGGAGAGTATAAGGGTTCTCATTTAACCCGTAAATTAATTACAGACTACATAATCATTATAATTGGCGACAGTGTTTGATCCTCAACAGTAGAGTTTCAGCTGCTGAATCCCTCCTTTGTTTACTCATATGCCCAAAACTGGATTAGTGATTTTCCTAGAGCCGACCCAACTGGAAGTGTCGGTTTTGTGACAACTTGCCTTAGTTTCCAAATAAAATACATCAAAGTGAATTGTGGAGAGGTTTAGGCTGACAAAGCAAGAATTTCAGTGCATATCCTTACCTTGAGCCACTGTCTCCAAGAGTGCTTTTATGTCAAGAGCCTCATCTTTAATTCAGTTTACCCTGACATACTCCATAAGCCTGGAGCAATTTTACATTCAACCAAATTACCATTCAGTGAATTTAAAAAACAGTGATCTAGGCCCATTTGCCAAACACACACAGACAGACAGACTACAAAACCTTTCAAAAACTATTCATACACCTTTGAGGTTTTCACATTTTGTCATATTACAGCCAATTCGTGATGCGTCGTGTTTGAATTTTATGTGACTGAGCCGCATAAACTACTGCAGACTTGTTAAGAGGCAGAAAAATTATTCATGTGTTCAATATTTTTCACTAATGAAAGTTTGTTGTGGTTTTGTATTCAGCCCATAGACCGTAGACTGTGACGTCAGCCGTAGGTTTCTGAGGAGCTGAATTGAAGTGAACTGGCCCACCACCACCATCTTGACCGTGTCACGCACCTCATCGTACTCGGAAAATGCAAAACAATTGCAAAGAGTTGGACCTGAGAATGGGGCTGTGAAGGTGGGTGACGGCGGAGCATTAGCTACATTGGCTAAGAGGTAACTGAGCTGACTAAAGCGAACGGAGATTAGCTGGCATTTTATCCCCAAAAAAACAAACATGGCTGACAGACTGTGCTACACCTCTGCCCTCTCGGCAGATTCAACAATTTTGTTAAAGTGACAGTGTGTAGGTTTTGCAGTACATCACTGAAAATAACAATTCAAATATTATGTAATAATATTTACATATAGCACATTTATTCCAAAATATTGGCGATATTGTAAAATATGACTTTAAAAATCAGTTTTAAAATACATAGGCACACATCCTCTTTTCAGGGGAAAGCCATATTAGATGACGTCTTTACTTCTACAAGAGCCCGGACGGACAAAGCGCACGGAACAAGCCTGCTATTAAAACACTGATTTGCCCTCAAAATGCAAAAAAGTTTATCCATAAATACATTTTTACCTCTTTGCTAGTTCCAAGCGATGAAAGACTGATGTGCTCATCATGTTGCTGCTAATAGATAATTCTCAGGGAATTGAGCGTTTGAAAACAGCACTAGTTGGACCTCCGTTGTTGAGTTTCTTACTAGAAGACACAGATACCGCATGCTTGTGATAATTTAGGTATGCACTGCCCCCTACTGGCCGAAAATTACACACTGTCCCTTTAAATGAAAATCATAATGTTTCAACCCATTTTTAATCAAACAGCTATCTTTAATGCACAGCATAAATCTATTATCACTTACAGGAAAAAAAATAGAGCAGAGACTTTAAATGTTTGTCTGGCCGTGTGGTTAGAAACCCGGGCAGAGAAAGACGCTGGAGTCATGGATAATTATTATCGATGGAGGAGATGGTTTGAATTTCCCTTCTGCCCTGTGGTACTGCATCCATGAAGCATTTTTCTTTTAATTGTATGTTCGGGCCCAAGTTGACCATTTGCTTCCAGTTCTACAAACAATACCTTGCTGCCACAGTTACACAACAACTGTTCCCAAGTAAAAATCTAAGAGCAGAAATTCTTCCAGCTGCACACCATCCAGAACTAAAGGGAATAGTTGTCGAAACATGCGATGGTTCGTCCAAAAATAACAAGCTGGAAAAAAATGCAATCAGAACCAGCTTAACAGAGCTACTCCATGATGCAACAAATTCAGAATCCATCCAATCTGGCAAAGATTGAAGCTATTCTCTAAAGCAAAATGGGAAGAGATTTCAGACACAAATGCAAACCCACTTGTGGCTATAATCGGGGTTCTACAAATTACTGACTAAGTGGAAGGGCTGAATACAAATTCAGGCCACACTTTACAGCACCAGCACCTTTTCCTTCCCATTCTCAATTATACCTCACATTGTGTTGGTCTAAAATCCATATCAAACACATAGCAAATTATGGTGTCAATACAACAAAATGCATTTTTTAAGCCACGGTGTAACACATTTATCAGAAACCAAGTTTACACTTTTATTTCTGGCACAAAATCTGAACCTCCCATAAAACGGATTCAAATTATTAACATGGTAGTCATTCTAAAAAGGCTAAATTACATTTTAAGTGACACTTTAGCGTCCCAGTATAAATTTGAGCTTGAAGGACCGAGATTCTTTAAAGAGACAAAGATTCAACACAATCAGACTCACCTCTCCTCCGTGGCCATCAAAAACCCCGTATATGGACGGGTGGCTCTTGTTCACGATGTCGGTGAGCACCTGGAACCTGTCCTCCATGTGATCCCGCCGGCCTTGGATGGAGTACACCGCCACATTGTTACTCTTGAACTCCCAGGTCTTGGAGAACTCCGCGTCCAGGACGTCCAGCCCGCCGAAGCGCTCGTTCTGCATCATCTCCGCCACTTTCCCCTTGACCATCTTGACCGCATCCCGGCTGGACTTGACGATGGTTTTCACCTCGTCCGTGTGGAAGAAGTAACTCCAGAGAGCCAGGCTGATGCACAGCAGGAACAGGGTCTCCGGTCTGAGCAGAAAATAACGCATGATCCTACCCAAAAGAGATAGCAGGGTCATCGTATCCTCTATCATCTATTTGTTTACACGAAGCTCACGGGGAAACCACGGCAGGTCGTTGTGTTCTTCGCGCCCGCCGCAGATTTCACTCCATCGCCGTGGTTGACGCACATCTAACAGCGTTTCGCACCGTCAACATATAAAGGAGACACTTTTCTTTAGAGCATTTTCTAAACCGGGGCCCGGAGGACAGCGTGGCAACGTGCGCACAGCAAAGGGAGACCGACGCGGTGCTGCTCCGCCGGGTTCCTTCTAGCATGTAGCCCAGCGGCGGGGAGCCACCAGCGGCTGTGCGCTGACCATCTACCGCGGTCCAAGAACACCGACAGTCGAAGGAGGATTTAAAAAAAAAAACTCGTTTGGACTTGAATAATAGTTCGGTTTAGCTTACTGGATTAGAGGCTCCTCCGCCAGAGTTCCCAGTTCTGAAAATAGCGTGCGTTTCCCAGCCGCACATTCCCGTTGGCCACACTGACTGCGACGCTTTGCTCCTGCTGTTCTTAACCACAGTGCTGCCTTCAACTGCGGCTCGGAATATCCTAAAACGGCGATTGCCTGTTTTTTTAATGTATTTAATTAACTAAATGTCTCCTGACAGGGCCTCGTTTCGTGCTCCGTGTGTATCTCATAGAAGCAAAAACCCTCCTTTAATGTTCCGCATGGAAATGTATTATTTCATTCTCAACATTAGTCTACCGCACATGAGAAACATCAATACATCTTCTGACAGTTTAGCCCTTTCAATCCAACTTCTAGGGGTTCAAGTGTCTGTTTTGGGGAGAGGGTAAGGAAAGAAGAATACATTTTTAATTCACAAATTGGAATTATCCTTATAATATATATTTTCTGTGCGTTTTATCCTAACATTTTAAAAGCACTAATATTAACTCGCAAACACAACAAATATGTATGAATTTAGATAGATAGATACTATCTCGTGTAAAACAATAAAAATAAAAACCACTCTGAAATTAAAAAAACATAAGGAAGAATGATGATTGATAAATGTGGGAGAACGAATGTAAACATTAACCCTAAATTTAAAACTGTGACACAAAGTAAACTAAATTCATACTGTTCCATTGACAATATAGGCAACATATTTAACTACATAAAAACCTCACAAAAACAGCTGTTTGCTGTAAATTTTTAACCTTATTCTTTCGCAACCAACAAACTTGATATGCTCAAGATCCAACTCCAAAAACATTCCCGACTGCACCTGAAGGCATCCAAACAAGTGTCCACGACAGGTGCATTCAAACACCCTTGAATTTTTGGGGACGGGCTGGATGGGGTTTCATTATGGAAAATGACAGCATAAGAAACTTGAGACCTGCACAGAGCTTTAACCGTGAACTTTGTTAAACTAGGTCCAATAATAAGGTTCACGTTTTTTGATATTTGTATTTTTTTTATCCAAGTATTGAGTAAAATGTGTACTTATTAATGTAAAACCATAAAGTCATCACTTTGTATGTGTTGCAAAACAATTTACAATTTTGTTTAGTAGGCTATTTAACATATTTTACTTTCAGCTAAATAAAAAAGGGAATATGTATATATGATTTTTACTACGTTATATTTATAACTGTAACATATTCGAGGTTTAATAATAGATTTAGCTGAGTGTGGAAATTTATTCAGGCAAAACGTGGGCAGTTGAAGCTTACATCGGGGTCCTTTCAGACCCCTCCTTCTTCATTCCTCGGTTGTGAAAACGTGGAGCGCTCCGTCTGAGTGTATGTACACGGTGTAATGTTGATCCAGGTTTATTGTTTGTTTGTTAGCCCTCGTTTAGACCAGTTGCAGGCAGAATAAATGCTTTCTTTTAAGCTTCAGTATATTCCTTCATTATTTTCTTGTAGAACTACTCGGAGACCGAGCCGGTTAGCATTATATGCTAACAGTCTGCTACTAAAATCCAAAGCATCAGCGAGGTTAGCAGCTTTTAAGTGACCCAGTATCAAGTTTAATCGTAGTAAACTTAACCTGTTTGGTGGTACATTCTTGTAAATGACAGTTAATAGGGTCAGCGTCAGTTACAATAGTGTCTTAAAGCTGTATTGTCTCAATCAAACCTTACTTTAGTTTTCCAAATGCGTCTCTCATGTTTCTGTCAGCAGTGATCAGGGGCTGCTGCTGTGATCTGTCAACCTGAGAGATGGAGTACATGCAAGCTCCAGCTTCCAGCAGTCAGGGGAACATGTGAGTAAAACAAGTGTAATTAAAACTTTGTCCTAGTTATATTTATTTGACTTTGTTGACTTGACCCTTTTTATCAATGCCTTGCTAAAAGATCGAACAAGCCCATAACAGTTTGCCAGCTAATCTCCTTTTTTTCATTTAGCCAAACTAATAAATGAACCCATTTTAAGTTTTAGATCTACAGCGTTTTACACATTCCTTTCCTATAAAAATATTGACTGATTTATTGGTTTTAATTAAAATACATCATGTTTGGTTTGTTGCTGAGCAGGCAGGGAGAGTAGTATGTTTAACTGGACAATTTTTAAGTCACTTCAGAATTTTTTACACCTGCACCAGACGATCATTGAGCGGCACCATGTATGAAACTGAAATGCTGAGTTTGTAAGCAAAATGGTGTTGGCACACCAGGATACAAAGCAGCATTTCTTATCAGTGTGCGAATTTGCTGTGAAAGCCCCTTGCTTGAACCTCTTGCCCTGATAAAAACAACAACATAACCATGAAGATTACATTCCTGAGTTTTGTGTTACGCAGCTGGCTACGCAAAGATTCTGGCTGTTTCTGTTTTCACACGAATCCCATCCAAAACAAGGTCCTGTTCCAGAAAAGTAGGATCAAGACATTCAGGATGAATGACTGTGTTCATCGAATCCAAAACAAGAGCATCCAGGCATAATTGGTCGCACAAAGACCAAGACACGATGAGCAGACACAGCTTCATTAAGCCAGGTGTAAGATAAGTGTGAGCTCACGGCTCCCTTATATAGACCTCGCCACCGATCACAGATACACCATGGGAACTAGAGGGCTGATTTTAACCTATCCGAGGCAGCAATCCTTATGAAGGCATAGGATGAAGTAAAAGGAAAGAATTGCTGAGTCCGCTCAAACATCACAATTATAATCCAAATAGATAATTCACATCTCCGGAACTCAGCTGTTCTCTGATTATTAATCAGTTGTTTGAAATAGGCTACGGATTAGCCTGTGTGTGTGCTTGTGTGTGTGTGTAATTTCCCTCATCCCTACGGATGAGGGAAATTGTGTAACTCTATAATACTATAACTCTTATATGAGATGAGTTAATGACTAGGGATGTGTAATGGCAAGAATCTGGTGATACGTAACATATCACGATACAGATGGAACTATACGGTATGTTACGATATATCACAATATGATCAGTAATACTATATGTTGCGATTTTCAAAACTGAAAACCTGTCACAGCATCCCAACCACTCCAACCTGTTTCATCCATAACAAATTCAGTTTTCTTACTAGTTCTAGTTGATCCACTGGAATGAAGGAGGTAAAAAAGCCACCAACTACCAGTTCTACTTTCAATTTTACTGCCAAAATGATTGTGGTGTGTCAGAATTTCATTCAAATTCTTAGAAATAAAAAATCGATTTGTTGCTTTTGAATATCGATACAATATCATGACATAAAATATCGCAATATATTGGCATATTATTTTCTTAAATTCCTACTAATGACACAAGAATCCACCAGTCCAGCAGCTGACCGTTTACCTGTTTTGTTTTATCCTCATTATGTAAAATAATGTTACTTTTTGCCTGTTTATATTTATTAGAATGAGTATTTTATGTGATGGAGTATTAGGGTCACACTGATGAAGAAGGAAAAACATTTATGGAACTGGTTTCTTTCCAGTTCTTCTTTACTCACATATTTTTTTTAATGATACTTATGATGATGCAATTCAATTAGATTCAAAAATACCTTATTGATCCCAGAGGGAAATTGAATGTTGCTGTTGCTTATATATTCATACATTCATTCATTTAAGAATGCTGATGTACTGAAAGATTGAATAGGCTACCAATCTCCCTTTTTTGTGTGTGTGTGTAACATAAAGTACAATTCCTCGAAATGCTCCACAACCCCTAATTTAAACAACTGTCTCCATAATCATGATCATCATTGTAAAGCCGGGATCATACGGTGTGATTTCAGCCGTCTTACCCCTGATTCACACAAGACGCCGAATGGATGCGGCCCAGTGTTCACACTGCTGCCGCATAAACAATAAAATATGGAGTCCAATCAAAGCATTCACACTGGGTGCGTTAAGTGCGTTAACTATCCAGATCAAGTCCATTTTTTCTGAATGCCAGATGGATAAAAAAAAAAAATGAAGTTGAAGATATTGTGTAAGTCAGACAGGAAGTAAGACGTGAGCGAGCCAAGTTGATTCTGTATCTTAAAAATAAAACTGGTACGAGCAGATGAGTGTGTCTTTTAAATAAGTTTCTCTCAACTGTTGTTATCGCGTTAACCACAGAGATTTGGCGCTCTCACTGGAGCAAACTTCCACATAGCAAAAGCGAAGAGTAGTCTGATGATCCAGCATTCTACCGGCATTCAAATGCATCATCTACGCACAAATCTCGAGACTGAAATAAGTCTTAAAACCCCTTATGCACTTGTAACTCTGATCTGTGTGTAAATGTGGTTTTGTCTGTGTATCAGGTGATTGGTGCACATGTACTTACTGGTTTGCATGCATAGGAGCAGTTTTGAATTGTGAAAGTTGCACACAAACAGGCTGACACAAGTTACAAATCAGGTATTACACACAGACACAGATCTTGTGAGTCCATTTTTCACCATAAATAGACCTCAAGTTTAGCAGTTAGTACGTTTTGAAACTGCAATGCACTGCTGTGCAAGCTTTAAACTTGTGTTTTATCTAGCAGGAGCAGTGAATCGCTGTGTCTCTAGCTCTTTTCCAGATTTAACAGTGCTGTTTTCTGCTCCGCAGCCTGTGCTGTACCTGTGGTGTCCCCATTCCTCCCAACCCTGCCAACATGTGTGTGGCCTGCTTGCGCACTCAGGTCGACATCTCCGAGGGAATCCCCAAGCAAGTCACGGTGCACTTCTGCAAGCAGTGTGAACGGTTTGTTTCGCACATTCTAAAGAACGTCAGAGCAGCTGTCTGTGATACAAAGTGAAACAACAAATCATTGTTTCTCCGGTGATTTAGAAATCTGATATAGAAAAGTCCTGATTGTTTCCTTGAACGCAGGTACCTGCAGCCTCCAACCACCTGGTTGCAGTGCGCTCTGGAGTCCAGGGAGCTTCTGACTCTTTGCCTGAAAAAGCTTAAGAGCTCAATGAATAAAGTAAGATGGATTCTTGGTTCACTACACGTCTAAGGCCATGAGCATCTCTCTCAGTCTGAAGCTTGTATTGCTAACCTACTTAAGAATAAAATACTATGTAATTTTTAAAAGGGTCTTTTATACAGTACTGCTTTTATCATGTTAACACCTTTATGCTTTTATAATAGTTGACTCTACACTTAAAGTTTTACACATGTACTTCTTTGTTGGTTACAAAAATACCAACTGAACTGTTTGCATTTTTTTTGCCTTGTGATCTAAAATATTTAGTGTATTTTATTGAGATTCTGTGTGAAGTAAATGGAAAATGATCGAATGGCTTTTCATGTATATCATGACCAACAGCCACACTGTTTAGTTGGGCTGTTGGTCATAATAGACATGAAAAATTGAAGAATCACAGTTTGAACCTGTCAGGGTAACATATTTTAATTTCTATTTTTTAATAAAGGAGCTTAGGGAATAATTTAGTTGTGAAATTGGTTTTAAAATGTTTTAGAATATTTATTATATTTTATTTTGTACTGTTTAGTAGGAATATCAGGCGATACAATAAGTATCACAATACAAGGTGGATGATGGGATATATTGGTGATATAATGACTAAGACTATATGTTGTGTTTTTAAAAATCCCTAACTTGATTTCACTTCAAATTCTAAAAAAGACAAATAGGTTGCTTTAGAATATTGATACAATATCATGACATAAAATATCATAATATATTGGAGTACGGATATGTTCTTAAATCTCTACTGTTTAGCATTTAAGGCATTTTATCGATTGCACTTGCAAAAAAAAAATATTTTTTTTTTTTACAATTCCTGTCTGTTGAACGATGCTCTTGCTGTTCTATATATCTCTTAATAGCTGTTCAAGCTATGGTTGCTGATATAGCATTAAATCTTACCAACACTAGTGCTCAAAATTGAGTACAAATGATAATCTGAACTAAGGCTGGGCGATATAGGGCTATATGGCATACCAAATCAGATTTTCTTTATTTTAATAGATTTTTTTTCACTAGTGTTTTCTTAAAATGAAATTGTACGTGACAAAATATATTTTCAAAACATTGCTTTTATTTCAATTACCCTGTCGCAGAGCTGACCTGAATTTAAACTCCAACTAAAAACCAGCTGTAAAAATCCTTGTGTTTTCTTTCTGTTTTTTCTTTCTTTTTGTGTTTGCTTTTTTTGTTTTGTCTCGTTTTTAATGTAATACTTTGCCTTTTTTCTATGTTTTATCTCACCTGCCTATGCACTGAAGATGTAAATTAACACTGGTGCTGCAATCTGGCAAATTTACTGATACAACTTGTTTAAATTTATTAATATGTCCCTATTAAATAAATAAAATATCCTTGTAAAACAAGATGGCAGGCCCTCAAGTGATCACTTGTATTTATCTCTCCTGTACGCGGATGACCATAAATGAATAAAAAAAAAATCTTGGCAACCAATCGCTCTTAGTAGCTATCTGATAGTAAATGGAATCTGCTTTAGTTTGTAGTTAGATGTAAACTTGGAAAACTTCAAGAGATATTTTTGACCCTGATTGAATGCGTTCTCAGAGTTGTCCCTGTGGACGGCCAGGTACTTATATATATCATTTTTCAGGTACGTCTTATTGATGCTGGCTTCCTGTGGACAGAGCCCCACTCAAAGAGGATTAAGATCAAACTGACCATCCAGAAAGAGGTAGGAGGACAGAATGGATGTGATTAAGTGTGGAACGGTGACGTTTGCAGAGATTAAATCTGATTAGTGACCTGAAATTATTGGAGTTTTTGAAAATGTACCTGTTTCTTTTGGACGATAATTAGCTGTAAAGTCTAAATTGATCATTTATTCAAGAAGGTCATAGAAACCCATTTTTAATTAATAGCATACGGTATTATGCATGTATTTTAATATTAGATGAATTAGCAACAGATCTGTCTACATTTGTATGGGGGGAAGCAGGTTTTACATGTGACTGTTCTCTCATCTTCTTGACCTTTAGTGAGAACTCGAGCTGCTGGAGCTGCGTCTTAGTGCCAGCTCTTTTGTCCTGTTTCAAAGTCTTGCTTTATGTTGCATTTAAATTTAATCATAAAATAATCTTCGGTTTCATTTTCAAACTGCTTGGTTTACGGTCGAGTGTCAGCATAGATGTAATCGGTGGGTAATGTTAATG
Source organism: Apricaphanius iberus (assembly GCA_028564705.1). Taxonomy (NCBI): domain Eukaryota; kingdom Metazoa; phylum Chordata; class Actinopteri; order Cyprinodontiformes; family Aphaniidae; genus Apricaphanius; species Apricaphanius iberus. Next base: position 678,575 of record JAPXFQ010000899.1, read on the forward strand.
CATCTGGGGAACGTTTTTGCCGCTCCAGGTGATGAATGGAGCTATCCTGCAGCAGGTGTTTGTGGTCGAGTTTGTCATCCAATACCAGATGTGCGACGACTGCCATCGTGTGGAGGCCAAGGACTTCTGGAAGGCGGTGGTTCAAGTGAGGCAGAAGGTCTGTGCCTGTTCTGTAAATAATATTTACTGTATAATTTTAATTCCAGCTGCCTGCCTGTTTATGTTAGACTTGACACATTACTCTGGTTTTTAAAAATAGACTTTGATGAAGGTTTTATTATTGATCAATACTCTTTGCAATGGGGCTAGGGGAATTAGTGAATTTCAGGATAAACTTTTGTTTTATTATTTAACCAGGAAAGTCCCATTGAAATTTAAAACCTGCAGCTAGCTGCGTCAACCTATCAGAGGGTCTCACTGTAGTGATGTCACTACACGTATCTTAAATGAAGCGGGACCAGTGGAAACATTTTCAACAAACGCAGATTTCTAAAATCAGAAATAAAACTTACCGAAGACAGATGGACAGGCGCTCCTCAGAAAGAACAGAGCACCTGTAGTTGGTGTCCAGGTAGGAGATTTGAGCTCCGATGCGGCCGCGGAGGTCATAAAATTTGGCGTGGGACAGACGGAAGTAGCACTGAAAGCAAACCTCATCCATAAGCAGCTATGGTTAAAGCAAATGGTTAAACTCCCCTGTAGTCAGATTTAGACTCTTAATAAAACGAGAGCGATTCCTTTCAACCTTTGGTGGTTTTAATATCATTTGAATTGATCATACAGGAGGACAGTAACACATTACAGTAAAATGCAGAATACTCACCTGTCTCAATTTTACAACAACTAGATAAAGTACAACTCAGGGCGAAAATCAGAGACTTGAAGGCGCCTTTCTCTTTGATTAGAAAGCTGTGAACTTTGTAGACCTTTAAGGATGCCCGGTCGAAGAGCCATCTCCATGGTAACGCAGGATATGACCTTGACTTGCTAAAAGCGTCACTCCATAAGACTAATCATTCAAACTAACACTACAACATAAGTAAACATGGTCACAGTTGATTACAGAGAAACCTCCATCCTAGGGTCGTGTCATTTGTTGTTTCTCTTCACGACTCGGCAGGCAAAAAAGTTTGAGACGGCCCCTAGCCCCATAGGTAGCACTCTTGTTCAGTTCCTCATTAGTCAGGATGCAGGAACGCAACTGCAAAACAAAGAAGCGGGGCACAATGTTAGGCAGTATCAATCAGCTACACACCAAATGATCTAATCTCTCAACACAACTTGGAGTATGTACTCTTCCCTTAAATGAGTCAGGCATCCACACCGTGAACCTCAAAGTCAAGATCGTCAGTCACTGTTTTTCCAGCACCACAGTGACTCTCTAAAGAGTGAGATTCCATTCATTTGCTACAGTGTGGAACATCACGTTCACATTAGTGGCTGTGTGGGTTTTGTGCATTTCTCGTGTTTGTAATAGACATGACTCGATCTGCCAAGTGTCTGTGATGTAGTGAGTCGTGAATGTGTTTCGGACCGCCCCTTGCTTGAAAGACACATCGTGGAGGCAGATGCCTGACAGATACTATCCTAAGCAAATAATTAGTCTATAAATGTTTAGAAAAAACATGTTTTTAAGAATCGAATTTGTAATGTTTTGGATCGATCCAGAATCTTGTTAAATAGGAATCGAGATTCAGATTTGTTTATTTTCATATCCAGCACCCCTATTACCTACATTCAACACATTTAAGATTTTAAACAAACTTCCTGCTCCTTGCAGAGCTAAGCTCTTCCAGCTTGTGAAACACATATCACCCGTTCAACGGAGTTCCTAACTTCAGTCTTTACCGGTTACTTAAAGAGCAACTCACCCTCTTAAGAGAAACTTACTCCACCTACATTTCAGTTCTAAAAATGACACAAAAGGAGGCAGATGGGTGGGGTGACGCCATCACTTCCTCGCTATTCCGATTCACTACGGAGGTGGGTCCTGAGGCTCTGCTTGTTTTTTACTCCACAGCGACAGGAGTATGATGGTTGATGAGAAAATAGTAATTGCCTGATTATAACTCAATTGTAGTGTAGAGTTTTAACTTGAAAATGACACCACTAGAAAATGTATATTTTTACAAAGAAATCTACTAAAATAATAACAATAATGCCCGGAAATGTACAGTACTATTAGAGCTTCATTTATCCAGTTTATCAGCAAAAAAAAAGATCTATTTTTTAGTACTTCTACCTTCTTTTTCAGCTTTTTGATTCCTTGTTAGCCATTTGTTTCTATTAATTTTTTTTTGTTTCCGTTTCTTTTTACAGCCTTTTGGTCAGCTGTCATGCTGTTTAAGGGGCTTTATAAATAAATTTGACTAGACATGACAATCAGATTGCAGCAATGCCGGAGCCATGTTCTTATCTAAATTCAAGGGCTCCTTACACAATCCATGCAGTCATCCACCAATCACAATTGTTTTTAATCTGTTTGCTGAAGCAGACCTCAGCAAATCAAACTAGAAATCACAGGAAACAAACATTCGGTAACAAAGAAAAGCAAAGTCAATTACACGGAGTTATTTCGGCTACAAGAGGGATGATTTTAAACAAATTTCTGTTCCCATGTCGAGAGTGCCTTGCTCCTGTTACCACAAAGAAAGTAACACAACTTCACGCTACTTCTTTATCTCAAGTTACCAATCTGGAGCTGAATCAGAAATGCAAGGCAGAATCTATCGGATCTTGTGTTCCAGTTGGCCAGTGGAGTCCAACATCAGTCTGACTGCCCACTTCCTCAGTTAATTCAGACAAAACCTGTACTTTTAACGTTCAGAGAAATAAATAAGATCAGTCCAGGTTAACTATTAACAAGATGCCAGGAATGCAGCATGACTTAAAGGGAAAGTGGTGTTTTTCAACCTGGACCGTATTTTTAGCATTTATTAGATTCACTTAGTCACCCAGACAAGTTTGGAGCAACTTGAAATCCTTTGGAAGTAGTTTGTATCAAGTTGTGATCAACGTATATCCATATAATGGGAGTCAAATTGGGGTAGAGGATTTGCCGTATGTAATAAGGCATAATCACCCCCCCAAAAAGTTGATGAGCTGTTTTTTACCTGATAAATAATCTGAGGGTTGTTTCAACCTGCTTTAAATTAGTGGAAGGTATTTTTCCTGTCTGAATGTGATCATATGTGAATGTCTTTTCTTTCAGACTGTTCATAAAAAGACGTTCTACTATTTAGAGCAGCTGATCCTGAAACATAAACTCCATCAGAGCGCCTTAAACATTAAAGAAATTCATGGTAGGTTCATGTTTTCTCTCATCTTTTAGTTTATTTTTTGTGTTTTTCATCAAGGTCTTAAACCCAGACTTGGACTGAAAAGTGGGAAACATGCCACTTGGTTGGAGCAGTGCATAATTATATGTCATGTGTTAATTACCTCTTCCTGTACCAGAGTGCAACCCATGCATGCGTATCACTGGCGCCAATTGCTCCACACAGCTGGCCTCACGAGGCCCTCATGGTGGCACGCATCGTGCATCTAATCAGTGCGCTGTAATCAGAGCAGGCACTTCTAACCAGTTTCTAGCAATGCAAGCTCGCTTCTTTCCCTTTTTAGATATGCTGAGAGCTACTTCACACATGCACACGCTGTGACAGCTCAGCAGCAGCTTTTTGCACTCTTGGACAGGATGCTAAAGTGGAATTTGGCTCAGAAGTGTAATTTAAATCATCTCTGTATCAGAGCAGGACTTGAAAGCTTTATGAAGGTTAAAACATCTGGCTGCCATATTTTCATCCACTTTCCTGTGAGTGTGTGTGTTTGCATGCATACATACAGTGCAGCAGCCATGACCTGTGAAGCACCTGTGATTAATTTGCCGGCGGAGCGTGTTTGACTGTGTTGGTCTTCTCTTGTAGAGGGTATCGATTTCTACTACGGCTCCAAGCAGCATGCACAGAAGATGGTGGACTTCTTGCAGTGCACTGTGCCCTGCAGGTGAGCATTTCTTCAGTATGGGCAAAAAAAAAGAAGCTTTCAAAGTGATACTACACCAAGAAATAATGTTGCAGACTGATTTATAAGACAATGAAAATGTAAAATTGGTGAAAAAAATATTCATATCGGCAATATTTTATGCTTATGATTGAACATGATTTAAATCAGAGTCTTTCTGCAGTTATATTAATTTCATGCTTACCAGTCCAACTTTCTGTTGCATATAATGCAAATTGTTTCACTGTTTATTGAAGGTCCAAAACATCCCAGCGGCTCATCTCTCATGACATTCATTCAAACACCTACAACTATAAAAGCACCTTCTCTTTAGAAATTGTTCCTGTCTGCAAGGTAAGGAGTATTAATTTAAAATGGCTTGTTTTCTTTTCTTTGGGCCTTATGAATGAATTCAATTGTAGTTGCATGTCTTTTTTTTAAAGCCTTACTGTTAGTTTTGAAGAGATCTGCTTTTATTATTTCCAATATCTGGGTTTAGATTTTAAGCAAAATCAAATTGTTATTTAATAATTATGGCAGATGGAATTCATTTTCCAGCCTATCATCTGTGTTTAAAGATAAATTATTAATATTGGGGGCAGAAGCATTGTCAACCAGTATGAGCGAGCTATAAAACAGGGTTTTACTCAGCATTGGTTGATGTGTTGAGTTTAGATACAAAAGCAATATTATGTTTGTATAGATGTGTGTGTATATGATATAAAATTATCCTTTTTCCATATTTTACACGTATGTGTGCTTTTATTTTGAAAACACCAGATGTGTTACTTGGTTATGAATGGTGGGAACAAAATAAAGTTGTCGTTCAGCTTACATGGAGAGTTTCATTAAGAAACAAATGCATTGGTTAGCATCAGAAGCTGTTAGCATCTGGACTTCCTGGAGAAAACACTCTCATGGGCTTTTTCTAAGATAAAAAGTTAAGCTCTGGCATCTATAAACCAAACTTGCTATTTAAACAGTTTCTTCCATCCTTTGTGTTTCACCTCACGGATGCTGAGAGTATCTAACTTTAATTCTTCTTAGTTTCTTGTCAGTGCAATCTAATATTAGCCAGGTAAAATCCAGACCCTAATCTACTAAGGTTAAGATTAAAATCTTGCCCTATCCAGTCGGCAAAACAGTAAAACCGTCCTTCTTGCAGAGGAACGTTTCAACCATGGTTTTCTGTTTGTCTTTTAGATGAAAAGCCAAGTCTAACTCTAAACTATTAAGATTCAGGGTCTGGCAACGATTAATGAAAAGCGCATAACAAAGCATGCATTTTAAACTCTCACTGCACGCATTTTGATAACGCCATCACCAGTCACAACAATACATGGTGTGACGTATCCAGAGTGGTAGCGTAGCTACCAGCGGAGCTAACTGGTAAATTAAACTCTTGCCGTATCGTCGTCAAAACAGTAAAAACGTCCTTCTCGCAAAGGAAAGATTCGAGCGCGGTTTTCTGTTCGTCTTTTACATGAAAAGCCAAGTCTAACTCATTCATTGTAGCGGCCAAAGCCGTTTGAAACAACTTGTGTTCATCTGTAGCCATCTCTAAATGTTTACTAAATAATTCCTAACGTTGCAGCGCTGTTCTCATCAGTTTAGCTCGCCTCTGGCCCGCCTATATCAGATACACCGATTTGATTGGTGCCCCCTAACTGCTTATGTAATGCAGTAACAGTATCATTGCTCGATGCCAGAGGGTCTTGCAGAGACAATTGACTGAGACAATCACTGGTTGCACTGAAAATAAATCACAATTTAGACTTTCTGACTGGATGATCCAGCTGAAAGGTAACCAAATTGGATCATTAGCCATATTCTTGATGCATTTATAAAAATGTTTCTATAAATTATGGCTAAAAGTTGAAACCCAAGCAAAGTTGTTGACTCATTTTGACCCTCATTTTTCTGCCCTTGTCGATGCCAGGATAATGTGGTGTGTCTCCCAACACGGCTGGCTCAGAGCCTGGGCAACATGGGTCAGATCTGTGTCTGCATCCGTGTCACCAGCACCATCCATCTCATTGACCCCCGCACCCTGCAGAGTGAGTATTTACATACTTTCACTACAATGCCTTTAAGTAGCTTGGAAAAGCCCGTATGCAGATGTCACTGCTTTCTATGCTTCCATTAGGTTAATTTGCGACCTTTGAGTTAAACATAGACATGCCTGTGGATTTAGTAATCATCTGACATTGTAGTTTCTGCCTATTCGTTCTCCTGACTAAAACTACCCTGAATTGGAGCATGCTTCCCTACTTCTTAGTATCTGATTTACCCCAGCTCTGATCATGCTTTATGAAAGGAAATGAGATGTTGCCGTCTCACAATGGGCCTCAAATATCAAATCTTCATATGGCAGAAAATTAAATGGGTGTGCAGTCATTTTCATAGAGCTGTCAAGGATATATTCGTTTGGATCTACACTCAGATCCCACTCTAGAAGGCTGTTCTACAAAGTAAGATCGAACACAATCGAGGCTCATTTGAAATATCCCCGCTTGAATTAGCTTTGTATCAGTTCACTCCAGGCTTGTTTGATTCCACGACCAAAACTCATTTAACAATGCTGCTTTTTTAAATGTTTTATTTTTATTTTATTTTTATTTTTTGTGATGAGTGTTTTTATTGTTAGTTTGCACTTTTTTGTCAGAGCCAAGCGATTAATACTTTTCTTAAAGGTGATTTTGCTTAGATTTAATCCCTTTTTTGTTTTGTTTCAGATGTATTATATATTAAAGATGTCTTCCAGTAGCAGAGTTAAAATGTTTTCTTCATAAATTACTTTATTGATCGTTCAGAGGGTGTACACACATTATTTTGACATTTGTTGAAAATGGTCTCACTGCGACAAAGTAATCGTTGTCACAGTGATTTCAGGGGCAATTTATCGACCAGCAAAATTTTTTATTGTACAGATCTGGACAGTATGGGGGATTATTTGCTGAATATAACCAGTTAGAGCGAGCCTTAAATGCATCAAGATCATAACGACCAGCAGTGTAGGGAGATTTTAACAGTTCGTGCTGTTAATGTATTGTGAATGGGAACAGGAGGCCAGAGTTCTCAGGATTGCAGAGATTATTTTTATGCAATGATCAGTTGCTTGGTCTGGTGGTGGTGGGGAGGGGTTGGTTATGCTCTGCTCTGTCAAACATGGGCGGTGTGAAGCAATTTAGACTGCCAAATATAACGCTGGATAGTTAGATTAATTTAGGTACTCAGCATCGTTTTGAGCAGATATGGTTCAGAATACACAAACACTAACTGGTGTTTTTTGTAAATGAATTAAAAAGCACAAAGTATTTTGCTTTTGACATTTACAATTAATGAATAATAAGGACTCTGTATCATTAGAGATCTCCAATTAAATCTGAGTCATCTTTCATTTGTTTTGACAGTTCTAAATATTCTGACTCCTTGGCTGATTAGTTATGCAACAATTTCCCACGGATTCAAATCAGAAATTTTTCACTTATTTGGCTCCAATCTATAAATGTCTGTTATGATACCAGAAAACCTCTTCTTTTTTTTCCATTTCTGGGTATTATTCTATAGAAAGTGAAAACTTCAGCCTTTTCCTACTGGTGTAACAAGCACTTTTATTATTACTGTCTGGTACCATTTTCTTGACTTGTTCCAAACATTTATGTTACAAGGAAACATTGGCTTAGGACTTTCCCCACAAAGGTGTCTTAGTATTATAAAACCAAGTACATAAATACATTTGTTTATGTATTTACAGACTAGAAAGGTGAGCAGTTTTAGGCTTTGATGCAACCAATGAGAAGCAAAAACAATTTTATAAATGTTATCAGGGTATTTAACACTTTTTTTCCTTCTATGGGTAATACTTTCTACATTTAGGTCTTTAGTCCAACGATTTTATCAGATTTTTATACTTTAAAAGGGGTTCAAATATTTAAATTAGCATCGGCCTTGTTTTTGCATCTTAAATGTTATTTGATTATCAAATACAAAATGTTTTTTGCTTACAACATAATGTCGCTATAATTTTATTGAATTCGCTAGGACTATGAGTCTTAAAATGATACATTTTCCGCTGACACACAGAGCTGAGATACACAGAGCTCTAGGCTCTGTAAGAATAGTTGCCATAGGTTACGGTATCTATTTGTGACTCGCTCAATTTCCTGACCTCTTGTTCATCTGACTCATCTGCCTCCATTCACGGCACCATTAGAGAGAGACACAGGAAGTCCTGCTACAAACCGCTGTTATCACTCTGCACTCTGACATGTTTAAACCATTTGATTCAAGGTTTTTCTGACGAATTTTAGCGGCGTGAGGATCTGACTCGATGCTGGTTGCAGCCATTTGTTTTGTCAGCACACTTCTGACATTCTACCGCAGCACACATGTTTTTAATTGCGCTTCAAAGAGCGTCGGCTTTCTTCAGAACGTTTCTGAGCCGACTGCATTGCTGAAGCAGCCTTGGGCCTGTTGAGCAGATTCAGAGTCAGTCAGTAATTAAATTGTTTGTGTTTTTCTGCTTGATCATCTTATTTGTTGTATAGAAGTGAGGAATAAACAGATTTCACAGACATTTCACATACAAATCAGACTCTGTTTACAAGCTCGGGAGTTACAGAAAAAAACGTATCCCAGATTTTATTTTATTTTTTTCTTGGTGCAATGCGTAAATGTCTTAAATCTCAGAGTTTTTAATCCATAATGTTCTCCTTTCGTACCAGTTGCGGAGGTGGATGGGAACACATACTGGCGTAACCCCTTCAACAGTCTCTGTAGCCCCCGGCAGCTTGAGGAGTTCATCGTTATGGACATCGACGTCATCAGAGACCAGAAGCTGGGCGCTGGAGCTGGCATGAGGTCCAACAAGGTGAGTGTGTGTTGGTGTAGAACAGATTGCAATGCAGGGGAACATTGCTCTTCTCTTGGAGGTAAAAATCAATAGCAGACCATTACATTATCGCTGAACCTGTATGCGGGGCTCGAGCCAAGATGACAAAACCACTCAGAAGTGTTAAATTTTTTTTTTTGAGGTTTATTCCAACCTTTCCTCTCTCTAAATACTATACTCTTATTTTTTGTTTTTGAAAAGAGCCGAGAGTAATGTTGTTTTACCAGCGTCCCTGTTTGTGTTTGAGTGTTTCCACTGATGTAGATCCTCAATGCTTAACTGGATCTACAAAGAGCATGTTTGGTTAGCAGTAGCCTTGAGATGAATTTTAAAGCCACATTACCAAAAACTGTTAAATTTAAATAAAAGTTAAATTTTCCCTTTTTTTAAACATTTCTGTAGGATTGCTGTTGCCACCTGTGTCGTCTCTCCTATACCAGACATTGGGACCATTACATGAACACACATGGATTACTAAACCTACCGCAGATAACCGTCCATCCGCCGCCATCCCAATGTCTGGTACAGGAGAGACGACACGGGTGGCCCCAACAACATACGCTGTTCAGGGGCTGAAATTACGTCAACATAAACTCTTTTACCTGATGCCAATCATGTCCGCAGTAGCCAAATGGCTCTAAGACCCGCCCCAACGTAAAATTAAAAATTAGTCTGAATTGAAACTGCAAACTGAGGACTGAAAGCAAAGGGGAAGAGAAACGTAAAAACTGGCCAAAAAAGATTGAAAATACAAAACAGGAGTTGTTTCAAACAACCTTTTTTTCCCATTGGTTACAGTTTTAGGTTTGTAGATTTTTTTAATTCAAGTCTTCAATTTTTATTCAAGTTTACAACATATTTTTGTTTTTTCAAATTTACAGGGTTTTTTTCACGTTTATAATTGATTTTTCAAATTTACAATGTCTATTTTTCAAGTTCAAAACTGTTTTCAAATTTGCAATTTTTTTTCAAATTTACAAAGTCTATTTTTCACGTTTACAATCTGTTTTTTTTATTCACTTTATGCTGATCCTGATCTGACCCCATAAGAGCTCTTCAAATACTTTTCTGCACCATTATACAAATAAACTGTTAAAAAAAATCATACAGTGTGATTTCCTGGATATTTTTGTTTTACATTCTGTCTGTGTCCCTATAATGAAAATTACAGACCTCATCTTTTTAAGTGAGACAACTTACACAATTGGTGGCCACCAAATGTGTTGTTCTTTGCCCACTGTAACTATAATTAATGGAAATTTGCAAAGATCTTCATTAGAAGAAAATTTACTGAAGAAATTTTTTCGGATATTCTGGATCTTGTGGCAGCAATGTTAGGCTTTAATGGAATATCCTCTAAATATGTTATGTTACAGCACACCCTGGCTGATGTGTGGGTCCAGAAAACCTCAGAGATGGATACGAGTCAGCAATATCACTGCCGTACATTCCTGGGCCATCTGCTTAACATCGGAGACCTGGTGATGGGGTGAGTCAGTGAGTAGGATCGACGTCAAGTTCATATGCAGGTCACAAGATGCTTGGCTAATTCTGATGTGTGTTTGGGCCCAATTATAATTCTGAAACACCTATTATCTTCCCCTTTAACTGTTCCTCTGCCTCAGATGTAGATGCCGCCATTATTGGCAACATTATTATCTTAAAAATGTGTTAGATTCACAATGAAAGGACGGAAACGGGACCATGCAACCTCAGCAGAACAGAACACTGTAACATTTGTTTCCTCCACAGGTATGACTTTGCCAATTCCAACATAAATGATGAGAATCTGAACAAGATTAACCCACACCACCTTCCAGATGTGGTAGGTTTTATCTAAGCATGCCTAAAAACCAAGAATCCAAACTGTCATTTAGAGGTGGTTGTTTGTCTTTGCAAACACTGCCCCTAAGTGGCAGCAAAAAACAACTGCAAATGCATTTCTAAACCATATTTTAACTGATCATTTTCTTAGCATGTTCTTGTGGGTAATTTATGCCTGTTGCCTTTGGACTGTAAAAGGTGCTGATCAAGAAGAGCTATGACCGCAGCAGGAGAGCGAAGCGCAGGAACTGGAAACTGCAGGAGATGGCCAAAGACCGGGAAGGCATGGACACAGATGATGAGAGGTGGGATCACAGCTGATGCTTAATTCATGCGTTTTAATTTATTCAGAATAATGGCATTAAAGGTTTGTGTCCAGCAGTTTTCTAATATGCTTTTTTTTTATCGATTAATTTATTTGAGATTTCCATTGGGATTGTTTGTTGCCTTTATTTGAAGACCTTTTGTTTATAAGGGACAACAACGCTTTGTGAGACAGGATGCTTTAGGTGGCAGAGGGACTTGGGTTGAACTTTTCTTGGAACTAAAGCATCCAGTATTTTATTTAGGTTTTTCAATAAATTTAAATGAGTATTTCTTCAAATACAAAAAAAAAATGCCATATTAGTTTATTTTTTCAGTAGACGTTCACATTCACAGCATACCTCATATAAACACTTCAGCTCGCTAAAAAGTTGATTTGGTTTTGGTGAATGTTCTGTTGATGCTTTTCTTGTGTTGACAAGTTGATTTACACAGATTTTTTTTTCTCCTTCAGACAATACCAGGACTTCCTGGAGGACCTGGAGGAAGATGAGGCATTGAGGAAGAATGTTAACATCTACAGAGGTGAGCAAATTGGGCAATGTTTCTTCTGAAACTATAGCACCAATTCCCCCAGAAATTTCAACTCACGACACTTTAAAAGTCAAGCGGACCTAATTTTTAAAATTTGATTATATCGGACGAATTTGGTTCAGATTGAGTTAAAGTCTATTCACTTGACAGCTGTGCCACTCAGATCAAACAATATACACTTCAATTCAGTCTAAGTTATAATAAAAGATTGTTGAAAATATCGACATGCCAATATATATTGCGATATTTTATGACCCGATATTGTATCGATATTCGAAAGCAAAGTATTGGGTTTTTTTAACAACACAGATTGTTGTTAGCACCAATTCAAATAGACTGGTTATGTTTCAGTTTTATTGTATAGAATAAAGTAAAGTCACATTAAATATAAAGTTCAGAAATTAAGTATTAAGGTCTTCTAAATTCCGAAAATATTTTAAATTCATTTCCACTTCGTCTTTCTCAAAAATCGCTATTTTCGAATATCAAGCAGACATGGTAGGTAGGATGAATGAGTCTAAATATTTATGAAGATTTATCTAATATCTCCAAAAATCTACAGTTTGGAACAGAGCAGAAATATATTTTATTTTCTCACAGTGGTTGATCAAAATGACCAATTTATCCTAAATGGTTCTGATTAAGATGTAACCCAGTATGTAGTAATATTACTAAACCATGTGGACTAAATCAACTTAGTGATGCGTCAGACTTACCTTTCACTGGCTGAACATGCATGTTGCTCTGTACGGATTGACACAACTTCATTATCCGTCGACGCATGGGCTCTCCAGCACCAACGCAAAAGCGCACGGAGTAAATGCCCATTTTTTAACTATCCGTAAACGGAGAGTGTATGCCTGTGATTGGTCAATTCAGTAACAGCCAGAGATTGTTTTACCAGAATCGTGCTCTATAGTCGCTGTAATCAGTAGTTAATGCAGCGTTTGGCCACCATATGCTTTATATTGAAAGGATAATTAATCTAATCTGTTCTTTTGGCGATTTTGAACACAAGGTGTAGGAAAACAACAAAAAAACAGCTGCTGTGTTTGTTTCCATGTGTTTTTTGTAGTATTCTATAAGCTTCACTTTTAGTAAAAAAGCTTTACATCTCAATCAAAACTTACTTTGTCATCCATTGATCCTTGAGGAAGAAATGTGTTCACAAGCCTGGAAAAAAAACCTGAAACGACGCTGTGATAGTAAGCATAGACACCATGAAAAGTTAGCACCTCCCGCTGTCCTGGTCGAGCAACGCTGAAAAAAACAATGAAGAGTGGAGAGAAAAAAATGGAGAACCATAAACGAAAAGCGTCTCCGTCAATACGTCTGTGTCTGAGTGCAAATTTACGGTCAGAGAAGCATAAACTAAGCTTCACTCTTCATAGAGACGAATCTCTCCCTACTCTGTCCCCTCACCACTTTGCAGTTCTATCGGTTCCTTCTTTTCAGAGGTGGAAAGAGTACTGAAAAATTCTTCTCCAGTTAAAGTACTACTGCTGTGATGACATTTTATTGAAGTACAAGTAAAATTACCAGTCTAAAAATTGACTCAAGTTAAAGTGAGAAGTAGCTTATTTAAAATTTATTCAGAGTAAAAGTTACTTAGTTACTTTGTTTATTACAGTAGTCAGTCCTGAAAAGTGCAAAAAGACAATAGGACATAAATCTGTTATTTTTTCCCAAAACATTTTTTTTCAAAGTGTAATTGCAGGTTAACTAGAAATTTATAAATCGAAATGGGTAACACTAACGGTCACAAGTGCTGTGACTTTCCTCAAATGACGCAAAGAAGACAAAAATTGTCGGGTACCATGAAAATGTAAGACATTTAAGACAAAATCTTTTTTTTTTCATGAGACTGGGTTTAACCTGTCAAATATTAGAACATGTGAAATAAAGTTAAGACTTGTCAAATAAATATAATAGCTACTAAAAAATTTTTTTTCTCAAAATAGCCCTGCCCTAATGTAATTCTAGATGACTTTCTTCTTTTGTGTCCATCCTTAGTGTTGCTGTCTGAACCCGAAGTTAGTAGAGTTTGTTCTTGCTCATTTGCAGTAATGGTTTTTTTTGTATTGAAAAGATAACTTCTGACATCCTAATAGGTCTATAGGATGTCTTATTTTTACTTCTACATATTCTAAATCCCTCTAAAAATCCCAACAAATTGCCCAGCATTAGTAGCCTAATATGTCTTGTATATGCCTGACAAAAAAAAAACAGTAAAACTGGACTAATTTATTTATGAATCGCCACCACCAACCCTGTGCGCGATTCATGCCCCTGACATTAATGTCAAAAGTGGACAAGACGGTGAAAAAGATGACATTAACTCGCGTCATTCACTGACGCTTTTGATCAAACTAAGTATAACCTTTTATTAAACTTTAACTTTTCTGTGATAGTAGTTTTATTCAACTTAGCTCTACATGTTTGCGCAGGACTGATGTATAGTTTCTAAAAGCTGTCACCTCGGTCTCTGGCCAAACTCAATAATGCTGTTGCACCTTCTTGAACTGAAACCGAAGTGATCACTTGCATCTTGCCAGGGATTACATTGTTTTCTTTGAGTTTATTTTATTCCATGGGGTCTCTTTGTTCACTGGATCCATCATACCAATGTCAGCTGCTTCCATCTTTATTCCTACTAGCGGCTGTTCTATCTTGCATTGCAGTATTTCCAGGCACAATATTTTTAATCATATTAATTTTTATTCACTGTAATGAATATAATAAAAATGTAGCCAAGTAAAACATTTAAAAAAAAATTATACTTAAGTAAAAGTAAAATTATAGACTTAAACTGGTGAGGAAGGCAGGTACTGTTGTTGGCACAGAGCTGGACAGCCTTACATCTATGGCAGATAAACGGACTCTGAACAGGCTACTGTCCATCATAGACAGTCCACACCATCCACTGCACAACGCCATCTCCAGGCAGAGGAGCAGCTTCAGTGACAGACTGCTGTCATTGTCCTGCTCCACTGACAGACTGAAGAAATCGTTCCTCCCCCACGCCATGCGGCTCTTCAACAACTCTAGGGGGAGGGCGATAAAATCAACCATAGAACACTGGACTTAATGCTAATCACACCATGCACCTTCAGTCACACATGCACTTTATCATACACATACATCTACAAGTTGGACTCTAAGTATGTACAAACTGACCATTACTCAACTGTTTTTGCATACTGACATCTGCACAACTGCACTGAACTGGACTGGCAGACATTATACTTTTTTATACCATTATATTTTACCTTAGTTCTTCTTTTAAATTTTTATATTGTATTTTCCCTGCATGCCCCTGTGTTCCCGTAAGCTGCTAGAACTGTGAATTTCTCTTGGAGATGAATAAAGTATCTATCTATCTATCTATCTATCTATCTATCTATCTATCTATCTATCTATCTTAAAAAATCACAAAGTACAATTACACAAAAAACGTACTGAATTACAGTAACGCATGTAAATAGAATTACTTTCCACCTTTGCTTCTTTTCCTCTTTATCACCCCTTTGCACTTCATCACTTTCTATTGCGCTTCTCTTTTTCCACCTCGTCTCCTCCTTCCATCTTATTCATCATGCTTCTCTCACCTTAGTCTTTGGTTAGAAAATAACTAGCGGTGCTACCTTTCCTCTTTATTTCTGTAGAATTCCAAGTAATTTTACAATGTTTTCTGGACAAACAACGATTTCAACTTCTCTGGCTTACTTTACATCGCAAATTAATGTTTTTCTATTTCTTAGTGTTTTACCACTTTCATGGCATACTGCTGCCTTCTGTACCGTCTGCTGCCCTCTCACTTGTGACTAACCATCTGGAGTTGGGTTACGCAAATCCGCGTATCATTCGTCCTTTCTTTTTTTGATTGAAAAAACAAAAATCAAAAAAACAAAATGTGATTGTTTTTTTGTTGTTTTTTTTAAGTCGGAAACAAAAATCAA
This sequence comes from Apricaphanius iberus, assembly GCA_028564705.1. Taxonomy (NCBI): domain Eukaryota; kingdom Metazoa; phylum Chordata; class Actinopteri; order Cyprinodontiformes; family Aphaniidae; genus Apricaphanius; species Apricaphanius iberus. Next base: position 694,109 of record JAPXFQ010000899.1, read on the forward strand.
AAAATGTCTTGTTTTTCATGTTTTAAATTTTTGCCCATTTTCCTTCAAAGTTCTTCGCCGGCTGTAAACTCTTGACAAAGCACTTTCATTTTATCTACCAGCCTGGGTCTCCTGTTTTGAAGTACCACATGTTTTTTCTGCGACTTGATTGGTTAGCTTGACAACAAGGCAGTGCTTTGACTGGAGCACATTTCGAAATCGCGATTAAGCTTTTTAATATCGCGATTTTGATTAGAATTCGATGAATTGCCCAGCCCTAGTGGCAAGGCTTTCTGTTAGCGTGGCAGCTGCCGCCCTATGCCGCCCTGGTAGATCCGCCTATGTCAGTCAGTAAATTGTCTATCCAATGAAAGCTCAACTGAATTCATCGAGTTAGTTTGTAGCTGAACTAAGCTTACTGTTCCCAAAAACTGTAGGGGCATTGAGCCAGGAGAACGACTACTCGATGAGAATGAGTACGCAAAGTTGAGGACACCAAAAGCCCTGTTGGTAGCTTTTAAAGAGACGCACAGCTAATACCACACTCATTGAACCAAGTTTACTTTATACAGGACAGGGAAACATTAAGTAGCAACAGTTCATGACAGAATGAATAGATCTGACAAAGACAGAGAGTACATTTTGTTTTGGCCTATATACACATCCACCAATGACTTCCTCCAGAAAACGGCCAAATACAGAAACCCTGATTTACTTTCTCCTAGGGGAAAAACTCAAAAACAAAAGCAAGATGAGTAAGCAAAGTTAATCGGCGCAATAATTGTAAATAATGGATAATTGGAAAGTACCTTTTTATTTTGATCTGATTGTAGCTCAGTAATTGACAATCGCTGTTTTAATTTCCTGTAAAAAACAAAAAAAATTAGTAAAGATTTTGTGTTGATAGTTAATAATTTTTTTTTCTGCCTACATCAGATGCCTCAAAGATCCCAGTAGAGAGCGACACCGACGATGACGGAGCGCCGCGTATATCTCTGATGGAGATGCTGGAAGAGCTCAGCCTGACAGATGCCACAGGAGGAGATGGTGCTGACATGATGACAGACTAACCAGCTTTTTCTTAATCCTGCGTGGCTTTAACAGCTCATGTGTCAGATTAATATTCTTGAACGTTCTGCATATTAAGGGAAGAGAATGCCTGATGAGGCAGTAAATACAGTTTTTGGGAGTGTGGTGAAATGACTTGTAACATCATTGAGCCTCCATGGAGTGAACCTTAAATAGTCTTTCACTTCGAAAGTTTCCTTTCAGTCTCTCATTAATTGAATAATCTCTTCTCTGTACCTGTAATTACACTTTAAGCAATTTCAGTAGTACTCCTCTTGCCATCTAAAAATACAAATAAATATACTTTATCAAAATAAATGTGACCTTAAGTTTTTCTTCTTCTTTAATTATGAACCTAAATGGTTACCATTTAATTATCCACCAGATGGCGTTTTGTACAAAGGGAAAAAAATGAGGATGACTTATTCAAATTACTGCACTTGGTGCAAGGTGAACCAGTGAGTCAAATAATGGTTTCATTTGGCTACTGTGGGCAATATGAAAAAAAGCCATGTGTAATGCATGTTCAAGTAAAGAACGCTCTTTCCATGTAGTAAAATCTGAGGGTGTTGGAGATATTAATTTATCTTTTATGTATTTATTTATTTTTTATCCAGACAGAACAGATTAACAAGGATATTCTTATTTACAACTGTGGCCTAGCAAAAGGCAAAACATTTTGAGAAATGAAAAGGAAGAAGAGTTACAGAAATAGAATCGAAACAATTAAGAAAATTCAACAGTATAACGAAGTCTAAAATAATTTAACTGTACATTACATTTTTCTTTAAAATGATAATTCAGATAAGTTTTAAAAATAAGTGTCCAGCCTGAAAAAATTTTTTTAGGGCGACCGTGGCTCAGGAGTTAGGAGTTTGGCTTGTACTCGGAGGGTGGCTATTTTTAGCACCAGCTGGACGTTGTGCCCTTGGGCTTCACTCGGTGCCTACTGGTGGTGGACAGAGGGCCTCTGTCAGCAGCTGCTGCAATGCAGCTTGCCATCACCAGGTGTGAATGTGTGCGTGTGAAAGACTGAATGTAGTGAAAAGCGTTTTGGAGTCTGTAGGGACTGAATAAAGCGCTATACAAGCATAGACCATTTACCATTCATTCCAGTCTCTGGCTGCAGTGAACTGAGAGGACAGAGAACAGAATGAGGACTTTGATTTAGGATTAGTTACGCAGAGCGGTTATTGTACCTGGTGAATGAAGTATGCAACACCTGAATCTGATAAGGAGGAGGCATACTTATGAGTTTTATAAATGAGCAGTAACCAATGAGTTTTTTATTGAGTGAATAATGAAGACCAATTTAGAGAGGAGTAAAGGGTACATTTCTGAGTCTTGAAAGAAGCTGTGGTTATAAATAGGATTGCAGAGCTGTGGTCTGGCTTTTTCAACATATGTTCAATTCAATTCACTCTTATTTATATGGCGCCAGTTCACAACAAATGTCATCTCAAGGCACTTCACAACAAATGTCATCTCAATACAATTATACAAACATTCCAATCAGTTAAGTTTTCTATGTAAGGAATCCCAGCAGATTGCGTTACTGAGCAAGCATGTAGCGACAGTAGAGAAGAAGAACTCCCCTGTAACAGGAAGAAACCTCTGGCAGAACCCTGGCTCAGTACAAGCGGTCATCTGCCACGACCGTCTGGGGGTCTGAGATGACAGAGAAGAGACAGCATGGAGGACGCTCGGTCACCCGAGCATCATCTGGACCAACGCTCCCCATCCAGCAGGGGGCATTATAGCTGAGCAGGGTACCAGACTGGGCAGAGCTTCTATGGGGAGAAAAACACTGAGAGAAAACCGGGTTAACAATCGCATCAACTTCCGAAAAAATATATCTGGAGAGTAGTAGAAAAGAAAAGTAGAAGGTGTGTTAGGGTCAGTTGAGTCTGAAAAAGGATAATTTTTTTTTCCTAATTCTTAAGTCTATTCGTAATGTATGGTGTGAGGGAGATGGAGTTGAGGAGGGCCGCCGGACAGGTCTGCATCCTTAAACGCCTATACATGACACGACCGTATTCTAATAAGAAAAGGATGGTCATTTGGACCAGTGTTTGTCTTGCAGAATAAGTGAAAGTGGAGAGCATTCTATAAAGAGATCCTATATTTGATTTAAATATACTATTTTTGACCCTTCCACTCTTCCTGATTGTTGCTGTTTATTGGCGGGACGCATTCATCTAAGCAACATTTCCATTTCTCACCTGAAACCAAACTGTGTGCAAAGGAACTCGCGGAGGTGGCTGTCAGGCTTTTATAAAGTCATGCTGATTTATGAAAATCTTTTTTTAGAGAAAAGGCTTTAGGTCATGAGGAGCTGATGTTTGAGGTTATGGTAGTGTAGTGATTAAACAATTCAAATGTGTTAGTGGTGCGTGTCAGAGTGGAAAGACGGGGGGGAAAAATGAAAAGGAGGCCAAATTATTCTGGAACCTTTTTTAACATCTCTCAACCACAAACTTGCATGTATGTTATTTGTGTTTTGTGTGATAGACCATCACAAATCAGTGCACAATTATGAAGTAGTAAAATGCTGACTTTTGCTACATATAAATTAAATAAAACTAGTGTGCATTTATGTACAGCCTCAGTTATTCCTGTATTCGTAAATAAAATCCAGTGAAATCAATTATTTTCTAAATTTACTTAATTAGGAATGGACACGAGGTCTGTAGGTTAAAGGTAAGGTACTGTTATTTTGCAACCCAGACCTTATTTTTAGCATGCATTTCTTTAATTTACTCACACAGACAAATTTGGTGCCACTTGAAGTCCTTCGGGATAAGTTTAGATCCATTCTCGATCAGTTTATATCCATATAATGGGAGTTGTTGGGGAAAGCAAAGTGCAGTAGCTTTATGCCTTTTGTGTGATCTGAAACAAATCTTCATTTAACCAATGTTTTGGTATGAAGCACTATTTCCCTGTGGGTTCGTAGTATCTTGGTGCTGCTATTTGTTATCTATAGTGTTTCACAGTTTTTTTTAATGGTGTTTCAACCAGCTATTTCAATGACATTGCAGCTGTAGTCTGCTCCAGGTTCAGGAACGGAGCCTGTGGAAGCTGAACTTAGTCCACTTGGTCATTTTGTTTGTGCAATTTGGAAACACGCAAACATGAAACATGAAGGTGTTTGCAGTAGCAAGTTCTGTCTAACCGACCTCTGTGAAGCACAGAATGAAAGTCCTCCTCAGATAACAAATACGATCAGTATGTCAATAAAATTGCATGTTAGTGTAGGTAAATTCAAAGCCTGAAAAAACCCCGAAAGAGATCCAAAAAACACCTCTGATACGCTCCAAACTCATAAGAATAGCGCTAGTGATTAATTACAACACATTGGTGAAAGGAAGGAGCTTTGTAAAAGATAATGCCTTATTTAGAAGCGGCAGTTCGCTTTCCCCAACAACTCCCATTATATGGATATTCGCTGATCACAAATGGATATAAACATCTTCCAAAGGACTTCAAGTGGCACCAAATTTCTTAGTAAAGGAACATAATCCATGCTGTAAATAAAGTCCAGGTTGAAAAAAAAAGGTATTTACCCTTTATAGTGACAGAGCAGTTATCCATCCAATAAAGGCCTGAGAGAAACACACCAGACACACAACACGGAGGAATTTGTTTTGTTGTTGATAGTTAAAGCAGGGGTATGTTAATGTCCCAGCCTTAAAAATCTCACAAAATACTAATCCATAATCCAAAAATACAGCGACAAATTTGCAAATGGTGAAGTAAACGAGGCATATTGGTGATACTCAGTTGGAAGAGTCTGTTCTGGTCAAATGGAAGCAAAACTGACCATTTTTGCCTCCCATGTTTGCCTAGTGCTAGCGACTCATACCAAAACATTGGTTAAATGAAGATTTGTTTCAGATCACACAAAAGGCATAAAGCTACTGCACTTTGCTTTCCCCAACAACTCCCATTATATGGATATACACTGATCGAGAATGGATCTAAACTTATCCCGAAGGACTTCAAGTGGCACCAAATTTGTCTGTGTGAGTAAATGAAAGTAATGCATGCTAAAAATAAGGTCCGGGTTGCAAAGAAACAGTACCTTACCTTTAACCTACAGACTTCGAGTACATTCCTAATTACGTAACTTTTGAAAGCAATTGATTTCTCTGGATTTTATTTAAGAATACAGGAATAAAGGAGGCAAAGTGTTAGCAGTGCATACCACCCTTCATGCAACATGTCTACAATTACGCCTGCTGGGGACAGCAAGATGATTGGTGATTTAAATACAGGATAATATTAAAAGAAATCTGTCTGATTCTATAAGACGATTTTAGACTGGATCCTTGAGGCAGGATAACAATCCAAAACTTACAGAGCATAGAAAATAACCTAAATCAAGTGATAAGATTGAAAAACTGATGATTACAGATGCTTATTCCACTTTGTAGAGAAGAATTTGCAAACATTTAGTTTTCTCCATGTACAAAGCTTGAGACATGGGTGCCCCAAAAGATCTGCAGTGTAGTTGCAGCACAAGGTGGTTCTACAAATTATAAAGTCAAGGAGGTGAGCAGAAATGCCCCCCATAGTTATTTTTTTTAGGTGAAGCTTTTGAAAGCCATGTAGGGATGCGTTCATATAAATATTAACTCTCAATTTTGCTGTTATGGCCAAACACAATACACCCTTTCAACACCATGCAAAAAAAAAAAAAAAAAAACGATCATGCCACTGACACTGAAATGCTGCTGTGCATCACCATCTCTGCCACGTGATAAGGGAAATATCACATGGCCAACCCTCTTGCCCGCTCCTCCCAAAACATGTCAAATATCAAACACAGCACAATTTAACCTATGGGACTTGTACCGATATGTTAAACATTGGCTCCCAATGACCGATACAATGATAATACAGCTATATTGTCCCTGTAAAGACATATATCGCTTTCCTTCCATAATTATGTTGGACTTTATGTAGATCGGTCAGAAAAAGAAAATCTCAAAAAAACCACACTGAAGATTGTGGTTATAACAGGTTAAAATGTAAAGAAGTTTTAGGGGAAATAATATTTTTGCACAGCACCACATGTAGCGTTGTTTTAGCAAGTGTAAGCACTTGAAGTTGACATTTTGAATTGAAATAGCTCACATGTGGCTTTTTTTGCATTTTAAATCAAAAGTCAAGATTAGTTTTCTTCCATGTAGTCGTTAAGCCGGTAAGGAATGATGTGGTTTAGAGGAACGTGTGTCTCAGTCTTTTTGTGACACCTCTCACATTTTCCCTTGAGGAGAGACTGTCTCATTTTTCACAAACCTGAGCTCGTTGTTCACGGTAATCAGATCCACTTGGGAAAGTGAATGAAGTGAATCCACAATATGTGTGTGTGCATTTCACCATCACTGTTTTTGCATTTTTTTTTTACGGAGTGGAAACTCATTCACTTATATTTGTTACTTTTATTAATGAAAATGTTTCAAGATCGTTAGGAGACAAGCACGATGTAATTAATCTTTGCTTATTCCTTGTGTAAGTAATTTCCTTAACACTTCGTAAAAGCAGGTCAGAACTCAGACTGTTATTTTACTGCCAATCTTAAGCAGAGATCTGTGTTGGGACGGGTTAAACTTCCATTTATACCCTAGCCAAGCAAATAAAATAAAGTGTGTTCATGCATAGCTGGTGCTCCTTATCAGCATTGTCAGGTATTTACACAACAATAATGCAGCGTCGCAACACAGCTGCTCAGCAAACCTACAGTTAAGATAAGATTTTTTACATCTATTTCTGCCCCCTGCCATAACGAACAAAAAACAGAGAGGTTTTCCTGCTTTACATAAATATCAAGTTTTTTCAGATTTTCTAAACTAGTGTATTTTTTTTCATTGTTGCTCCTAAAGGCTCCAAGGTTTAGCTCCCCCTAGCTGCAGAGACTTCACGCTGGACGTCAAGCAACTACAATGTCGTGCCCTTTTACTCTCCCTCTGGATGGATGAAAGGACCTTAATTTCCAAACGAGTTGCAAAAAATGTCCAGTCTTTTTCTCACCACTGAAGGAAAGTAACTGCTGGATTTGTTTCTGGTTACGGGGAGGCTTAACATAAAGAATGGGACAGTTGTAGCCCAAGTCCTTATACACATATGTTTGATAGCCGCCTATGTGTGATAGCTGCAGTCCACCTCTTGTGATCCCATAATAATTTACCACACTTTTTCCTTCCACTAAACCTTCCATTAATATACTTTGGTATGGCAATCTGTGAACAGCCAGCATTTAATAACAATTTAACGAGTTATTATGCTCATGGAGGGCATCGCTATCTGCTTCCTGAACAGCTGCCAACAGGGTTTCTGATCGTGTTCTCCCGAGTTAAAAATTAAGATTTGATAAGCAATCAACGAAGCTTCATTGTTTGAAATTTTGGTTCTTGCATTAGGATCAAAATAGATAAAAACCAGCCCGGTTGGTGTGTGTGTGTGATCCCAGCATGGTGCCTGTTTGTCTGTTCTTATGCGGCTGCTGTCCGTTGAGTCAAAAAGGTGGGACTGCGGCGCAGCTTCTGGCTGCGCGATGGCGGGACAGCAGCGCCAGGGTTGCGGCTCGGATCGGTGAAAGGTTTCAAGATGCGGCACTTCGGCGCACCATGCATGTCGCAAATACAGCCGCACCCCGGATTACATCGGCTCTCTCTGCGCCTCAGATTCGGCAACAGCTTCCATTTGGTCGCCTAAATTAACGCATACCGGCCCTTGCGTCAACCCGGTCCTCCTCCTCCTCCACCTGCATTATCCGTAAGCCAGGTGAGGGGTTAGTGTAAACACGAGCTGTGGGTGTGGTTCCATTTCCAAAGCATGTATTAGGGCTGCATATAAATATATAAGAGAGAGGGGAACTGGTGAGACGGCTTTTTTGGTTTGCAGAAAGCAGCGGAGCTGCAGGGGGGAACGCTGGCTGCTGCTTGTCCTGTTACGGTCGGAGACAACCGGGGGTCCCCATCAGCTGAAGTTAGTAACAATATTTATATCTCCACCTAAAGCCTATTGTAATTTCTGACTTGTTTCAATTTAATCAAGCCCATGGTGGGCTATAGTATGTTTACTATTTTCTTGCCTATCATCTTTAATGTGTTAAAAGGTGTAAACAAGGCCAAACTATTTTGCATCTTACTTTAAATTATAAGCCCGTATTTGTACTGTCTTCCATAATTAATTTGGTCAAATCATCTTTTAAGTCCAAGTTTAAGCTGTTATTCAAATTTTCTCTAAAAAACAAAAACAAAAACACAGGCAGGCACTTTTGGCTCCTCCCACTTCAACAGTGGCAGGAGCTTCTCACATCTGTAGCCGTCTTAATTCAAAAATAAACATAGTTTCCTTCAGTATTTGCAAAATTGAGCTTGATCTTAAGTCACAAAGTATTATTGATGATAACAATGCTTTAAAAACGATGTTCAGTTGTCTGATAGAGCAGGGGGGTCAAGCACGTTTTGATTGTGGGCCACATCAAAATCATGTATGTCCTCAAAGGGTCGGTTGTGGAAGAAAGTATCAAACTATGTTTAAAGAAGTTTTAAAATATGAATAAATTTATGTCTACGCATTTGTCTTCTTAAAATAATCTTATACTGAGATATGTTTTCACAATGTTGGGATTTAGGAATATTCAAATAAACACTGATTTGATTTAACAGTTAAAATAGTTTTTACGTGCGCATAAATAGAACTTAAAGCTTCTTTTTATATGGTCCTCCAGAGTTTAGAGGGCCACATAAATGGCTATGGTGGACCAGATATGGGCCCCGGGCCCCGAGTTTGACACGTGGGATAGCGTAGTGTACTGGGAATTAGAGCGACTGCTTATTTCCCTTAATAAACCCTCCAGATTCTTTTTTTTATTGAAGAGTTTTAAATAATTTAAAAGGAGTCCCTCATAAACATATGAAGTAAACTCAAACATAGGCTCATTTTTAAATGTAGCTCCAAATCTATCAATCTATCTGCATCAGAAGTCTGTTGCTCTGAGGGGATTGCTGTTGGCCTGGAGGCTATAAGCAGGATTGTTTGTTTATGCCTTTTGTCAGCTTTGTGTTTGAGGAACCTTCCAGTTTTCTTATGCTTATTGATCATTAAAAACACCAAACAAACAAACAAAAAAACTACAAGGACCTTTTTATGACTGACTGAAAATTATTTTGTCTCAAGAAAACTGGAACCGCTGATTGAAACACATTTTATTCCGCGTTTGGAGTAAGTAGTTTCTTCTAAGCCTGTGAATATTCTCATTCATCCAGGTCATGGTTATCTCAAGGAAATTTCAATCAAACGCAACTGGACTTGGTAATTTGTCTTGGAAGACGTTTCACCTCTTATCCAAGAGGCTTCATCAGTTCATGCTCGCCTCTCCCAGCCTGGTCAGCGGCGAGCATGAACTGATGAAGCCTCTTGGATAAGAGGTGAAACGTCTTCCAAGACAAATTACCAAGTCCAGTTGCGTTTGATTGAAATTTCCTTGAGATAGTTTCTTCTAAAAATATTTAATGCCAGCATATTCTCAGGCAACATTTATGTTTGCCCCAGTTAATATAATTTTCAGCTAAAGAAAAATATCTGGTTGTTTCCATTTTAATAATAATTTAATGTAAAACTGACTTGAACTACTGTATAAGCAACAGTAGTATTATATGGAGCTCATTTAAATAGAAACTGTGGCCCCTAGATAGGCGTTGAAGCAGGTTACATAATGGACCCATGTTATTTGCGATACAGATTAACTGCACAAGTCACAATATTCAGTGGGAAACGGAAAGGTGCTGTTTGGGTTGTTCTGTTTGGGGTACTCATTAGCACCCATCCAAGTTTAGCCCTAAGGAGGAAATCTGGAAATAGTGACGAAAACAAAGTTTACTATACAGGGTCTGGTTTAGAAAAGTTATGATAGAATACATTTTTTAACGGTCTCCCTAAATATTGTAATGTGCTCATTCATTCCCAGGACAGGAAATGTGGGATATGATCCACTTAGGCTAACTGAATCCAGAATGTTTTGCCAAAAAAATAGTTGGGAACCATATGGAAATCTTTGCCAAGTCTCAAATGGATATGGAGAAATTTACTTCAAGTTGGTGCAGAGGATCGGACCACCAAGTTGTCTTGCATGAACCCTTTTGATCCATCTTTGAATTATGTAGCTCTTGAATGAACCCAGTTGGGGACCCAAATGACCTCATGTGAAAATGTCAATTCTATTTTTTTAGCAGTCATTTATAGATATTTTCCTAGTTTCTTTTCTTATTTTAGGACTGTTTTATTTAGACCTTTTTTATATTTTTATCCTCTTAAAATGTTTCATGTCAGCATGTGTATTTATGCTGATTATTTCTTTCTTTCGAGGATTTTTTTAATCAGTTGTGTTTATTTCTTTAAGTTTTTCTGGAACCCTTTTGCCATGCTAGACTTTCTTGCATCATTGTTTTAAATGAAGTTAAGTGATCACTGATCACATCAGAATTATTATACCAGGACAAAAACTACTACAAGAAGTGAGAATTACTTGAACTAAGTCATTCAAAAAAACAAAGCAGGCAAAAATCTTAAAACGAACAACACTTTTTAAATCTCAGAACTCCCCATAACCCGCTGGAGGATTTTACTTGTTTGAGATGAATAATATAAGTTTAGAATTTAATCATGATATTTTATGGCGGTGCAATAACAATACAGGTGATTATTAACAGAGAATGAACGGCAGTCTGTTTTGGTAATAGATTGCGTAGCTATAAATGTTTCTCGAGGTACATTGCAAAAACTAAATCTACTAAATCTAAAACTGTCCTTATGTAGTTTGCTACTTTATTACACAGTTACATGAATCATACAATAATTGTATTAAATAATATTTGCAAATAAAGTCATATCTATTGGTGCTCGTAATGGACCCAACTGTAGAAAAGAATAAAGTTTTTAAAAATACAACAACCATACTGTTAATCACTATCTTGAATAATCTAATTTATTTTACTACAGAATGTTTATCTCATTTTGCTTTGAATCTCAATAAAACCAACTTTGCTGTTTATGTCATTCACTTTCTCTAAACTCCACTCCTGTTTGTTTTCCACCCAGCTGGCAGGATGAACTTCAAAAACATGAGGGAGTACTTGGCCTGGCTGTACTACCAGTACCTGCTCATTACTGGCATCTATGTCCTGGAACCATGGGAAAAATCCATCTTTAACTCTGTTCTCTTCTCTGCCATCGCAATGGTGGTTTACACCTCATACGTGTTCGTGCCCATCCACCTGCGCCTGGCTCTGGAGTTTTTCTCTGGGATCTTTGGCGGCCAACCGGAAAGCACCATGGCACTCATGACTTAAAACAAAGAAGGAAAAAAGACTGAAAGAAGGAGTGGTTTGTAAATCATTTTCATGTGACTTTAAACATTTCTTTCTTCATCTGAATCACAAACTAGACACTTCATCAAGACTGAAAACATGAAGATCTTGCTGGAATAATCTGGAAGCCTCACTCACTTCTTTTGAATCCCATGCCCTCTGGCCTTACCTGATGGTACTCCACAGCATTACTTTTATTTCTTACACTTAATGATACACTTTGTTTTCTATTTCCTCACCATATGTCCTGTGTGAGTGCATGCATACCACCTCCAGGTTTTGCATGATGGAGTTGTACATGACAGGTGGATTTGCATGCTTGTCAGACAACAAATGTCAGCCGGTGTCTTTCCTCCCTCTGGCTTCGAGATACTAACTTCATGAATGTATTCCAGTAGTTCTGATTTTTAGTTTGATGAGAGCTTGACATCAAGGAAGGAAGGGTGATTCAGAACTAAATCAGTGACGTTTTTTAAACTTTAAAAAAATACTCTCTCTCTTTTTGTGTATGTAAGTTTTCTTTACTTTTCTAAGTTGAGCATTGTCCCGTTTTTTTTTTTTTTTTTTTTTAATGAATAGTTCAAAATCTCATCAGCCATTCAAAATGGGGAAAAAAATTAAGAAGCTTTAATCCTGTACGCACATTTGGCTCTTTTTCAGAAATTATGACGTGACACAGAGATTATTTCCTTTACTATTCGTCAAAATGGGAACGACAAGAGGTACTGCTGATCAAGAAAGGCAGATGTGTGGTGATCTTATGATAGAAAATAGCTAAAGAAAAACGGCTTACAAGTATCACAGCCGGAACTGTGAAGAATGAAGCCTTTTTGCTTTGAAAAGGGAGATAAACACAAATCCGTAAAACTCAGCAGCATTTAAAAAAAAAGAGGTGTGATGTTATAAAAGCTAATTTATTTTAAAGGTAATTGTACATTACCAGCTGTTGCCAGTAAGTTTGGAGAGCGCTGTCCTTGGAACCCATTTAGTCCAAATTAATGGCCTACAATTTCCAAAGCTGACAGCAGAGACTTACAGCTTTTAGATATGCAAATAAAAGATCAGCTGTGACTTTTTTATTTTTCTCTGTCTCTGGTGAAACAAACTGGCAATTGTGTCTTATGTCTGCACACTCTAGAGTAAACACCTGCAGATCTGTTATATAAAGACTGAAGAGCCATAACAACACATGGCTGCTGTTCTCACCAGGGTCGAACGTGTGTACACATCTGCTGTCTGTGTGTTGACACTCTACACATGAAAATTATTCGCTTTCTGATCAAAAAAGAAGGTAGAGCAGAGCTTATCACTGTTGTGTTGAAATGTAACAATTATTATTATGTTCTGTGTCACGCTTGAGAAAAAAAGGAAGCCTTTTTTAGCCTTCTTTATGCACTGAAAAGAAAACTGAAAGTAAGCAGTGCAAAAGTGAATGCAAACATTGTGTAAATCATTGCAGAAGAAAAAGCTTAAGCTATGCAATGGATTTCAAGCTATCAAGACTCTGCTACACTATTTGACATGAGCATATGTACCAATCAAAAGGAGCAACAACAGAATAACAATGATGAAATGTGCTGAACCCTCTCTTTATCTCAGTTTTTAAATTTATTTGTTGGCGTATCAGGGAGGTGTGCTCAGCACTGAACGGGAACAAATATTGATTTAACTCTCTCTCATGTCCGGGCTTGGCTTTGTTCATGGCATAGCTTTGCTTTGCTCGTGTTTGCTGTCATGCAAAAATGAGGAAAGTCAGATGAAAGGAACAAAAGTCTTCCTCAGCTATAGTAGATCTATAGAGATAAAGCCTGAGATGCATTTGGTAGTTATGATAAGCACTGTGCATATTTCTGAGTTTAAGATCATCTTGAATTATTTGTGCTTTGGATCAAGGGCTCACTGATAACATGCTTATTTTATTTATATATATGTATTTATATTAATTGGTAAATGCTTGGCTGGTTACAATGTCACTTACCAAAGTTTTTATGATTCAATTGTTTATTTTTAAGTCTCTTGTAGTCCATAATTATTGCATTATTTGTTCTTTTATCTCTGCCTTAAATTTTGTATTATTCCCAGTTTGTATTATGTTCCCTTAACTTTTGATAAACATTTTCATTAATATGACACATTTCCAGCAAGAATGAAGAGGCCTCTAAGATGCTTTTTTCACAGTTTACCAAACTGAATGTTGTATTTCTACATGATAGCTACAAATCACTGTAGTAATTGCAAATAAAGGGATTGGATGGTACTTCTGCAGTTGCTCTTTGTATCTTTTCTTGTTTGCTTTTTTTTTTCTTTTTGCCACAGCTGTATGTTTGTAGTTTGAAGGACACATTCATGCTGGATGTGGCTTCAGATATGCAGTTCAGCTGCTTTGAAACAGAAGAACAAGCAGAACAAAACCCGACCCAAAATACTTCACCACATGAGATGAATTCAGACAATAAGAGGAAGAGCCATCAAACCAGTTCATCCTAGCTGAGACATTGTGTTTACCGTGCTGAATCGCACACCTGCTCGTGAGCTGCCCATATACCCACAAAGCTCTGTTGTCCTGAGGCCACAGGCTGTAACTTTTCACATTTTCTCACATTGGAACTAAAAAAACTGAACATGTTTTTTTAGATAACCTTTTAGATCCTTTATCAACAGATTTTTTAAATATTTTAAATTATATGGATTTTAGCCAACATGTCATGCAGCCGACTCACAACAGAGGACACAACCTGGACCTGGTCAACACGTATGGCCTGTCCACCAGTGTGTCCTCTGTTGTTGACTTGGCTGTCTCTGACCACTACTGTGTGTTTTTTAATATCACCAGTTTTATCCAATCAGGGACCTCTGTGAGAACTGTCAGGAAGCGTCATCTAACCCCTGAAGTGGCTACAGGTTTTCTTGAAGTTTTTAAAAAATGTCCTCCTATACCTTTACCTGCCCCCTGTGATTTTATCCTTAATGATTTTAACAGTAGGCTTAAATCTGCTCTCAACCTGCTGGCTCCAATTAAAGTTATAAACCCTCATTCAAAACGTACAGTACCGTGGAGAAATGCAGCTATTAGAAAATTAAAGAGGAGCTGCAGGGTGGCAGAAAGGAAATGGAGGAAAAATAAAATCACAATAAATAATCAGATATACATAGAATATCTCAGACTATATAATAACGCTTTAAGAAATTCCAGAAATACATACTTTTCCAGAATCATCTCAGAACATAAAAATAATCCCAAAATTCTGTTTTCCACCATTGACAACATTTTACATCATATTTCTAATACTTTTCAGAAACCCCCCTCAAACACTCTTTGTGAGAAGTATGCAGACCACTTCAGAGGGAAGGTAGACACCATCAGATGTAATATTTTATCCTCTCAAACAAACATGGTTTTAGACAAATCAGAGTGTCTGCCTTCACCAGAGGAAACACTGGACAGTTTTGTCCTGGTAGAAGCTGGGACCCTTGATAAAGTTTTCTCCTCAGTGAGGCCCACCACAAGCGCTTTGGACCCGATTCCTACCAGGTTTTTTAAGCAATTTTATGGTTCTTTTAAAGATGAGATTTTAAACTTTATGAATTGCTCCCTTCAGACGGGGGTTTTTCCTGCTGCCTTTAAAGCGGCGGTAGTGAGGCCCCTGCTGAAGAAGAGCAATTTAGATTTTAATGATTTAAACAACTACCGACCAGTATCTAACTTACCATTTTTAAGCAAAGTTTTAGAAAAACTTGTTTTTATTCAACTTAATGATTTTATTAACGCTCAAGAGAAATTTCAGTCTGGTTTTTAGGATGAACCACAGCACAGAGACGGCGCTTTTAAAGATTTTAAATGATTTTAGATTAAACTATGATGCTAAAAAGGTGACAGTGTTGGTTCTTCTGGATCTAAGCGCTGCCTTTGATACAGTAGACCACACTATTCTTTTAACTCGTTTAAAACAGATCGGCCTCTCTGGTGCTGTTCATAAATGGTTCACATCCTACCTCACAGACAGGACTTTTACAGTAAGTTTAGATACCTGTTCCTCTAAGGTCCATAAGATCACTTGTGGTGTTCCCCAGGGTTCAGTTTTAGGCCCAGTGCTTTTTAACCTGTATATGCTCCCTCTTGGCAGTGTTATCAGGAGACATGGAGTTAACTTTCACAGTTATGCCGATGATACACAGTTGTACATCTCCATGTCTCCTGATGACACATGGCCAATGGATGCACTTTTTAACTGCATTTTAGACATTAAATCCTGGATGGCAGAAAACTTTCTCCAGCTCAACCAGGACAAAACTGAGGTTTTAGTTATCGGTCCTGAGGCTCAGAGAGAAAAACTTTTACCAAAACTACAATCATGTCTTTTAATTCTTCTTTACAAGTGAAGAACCTGGGTGTGATTTTTGACTCTGAGCTGACTTTTATCCCTCACATTAAAAACATCACCAAAATAGGTTTTTATCACCTAAAGAACATCGCCAGAGTCCGCCCCATTCTCTCTCGGGCCAATACGGAGACCCTAATGCATGCTTTTATCACCAGTAGAATTGATTATTGTAATGCCCTGCTTTCTGGTCTTCCCAAAAAGACTACCTCATGTTTACAGCTTCTACAGAATTCAGCAGCTCGTGTCCTGATGAAGACTAGGAGGCGGGAGCACATTACACCGGTCTTAGAATCACTGCATTGGCTCCCCGTATGTTTTAGGATCGATTTTAAGGTTCTTTTAATGGTCTTTAAGTGTCTTAATGGTCTTGGGCCTTCGTATCTGTCAGAAATGCTTTTACCGTATGAACGCTCGCGGTCTCTGCGCTCCTCTGGCAGCCGTCTCCTTATCATCCCCAAAGTCAGGACACAGACTCATGGTGAGGCGTCTTTCCATTATTATGGCCCTCACCTCTGGAACAGGCTGCCAGAGGACCTCAGGGCCGCAGAGAACATTAATTTTTTTAAGAGCAGACTCAAGACTCACCTTTTTAGCTTAGCCTTTAACTAATTATTATTTATTAATATATTTTTAATCGCTCAGCATGTTTTACCTGATTTAATTTTTAGTTCAGCTTTTAACTGTTTATTTATTAATCTGCTTTGCATTTTTATTATTTGTTTTACAATTATTGTTTTATACTTTATATACTTTATATTTTATTAACTTTATATTTTAATGTATTTTAATCTTTCTTGCCAGTGTTTCCTCTCTGGGGGCCCCCTGCATCGGGGGCGGTGGTCGGCTGTGGCTGCCTGGGTGCCCCCCAGGTAGCGCTTGGGTGGAGGTGGGGGTACCAGCCCTCCCTCCTCTGGGCGCCCTGGGTCGGAGCCTTGGCTGCTGCTGTTGATCTGCTGCTGTTGATCTGCTGCTGCTGATGCAGATGGCTCCCATGATGGCATTTCCTGGCTCATCTGTACTCAGCCCGCTTTTTGTAGCTTCTAAGTGTGTGTGTGAGTGAGTATGGCTGATGGGTTGGGTTGGGAGGGGGTTGTATTTGCACTGATGATTTTATTTTTTGAAGGGGGGGTTGTGGGGTTATTTTAAATCTGTAAAGCACTTTGAGTAACTTTCTTTGTTTGAAAAGCACTTTATAAATAAAGTTTGATTTGATTTGATTTATCAGGAATTTATATGACACTACATCAAAAACCATTGCTTAATTGCTGTGGAAACAATAAAACTCGATTTTCAAAACCTTTTCCAAATAAAAATGTTTGCACATCTAGAGACAGAAATAAACGTTCATTCTTCTTTGTCAAATGCTTCAAATTCAGTCATATTAGATAGAGAGAACTTTTCAAGTCTTGTCAAACAGTTTAATTAGATTTAGCTCTGGGATTATTCCAGCACATGAATACACTTTGATCTAGACCATTTCATTAGAGCTGTGTGCCCCAGTCTTAAGTCTTTTGCAGCTTCTAACAGTTTTTCCTTTAGGTTTCTTCAGACTTTCTCACCACCATTTTAACATAAAAGTTAGGTTTATGGAGAGCTCAACTATTAGTTATCTTGCTAACAGATTTTCCGACCTGAGCCCTGGATCTGTGCAGCTATTCCTGAGTTACCAAGAGCCTCTTGGCAACTTCTTTAGTTTCTGTCGTCCTAACACTTCTTTAAACTTCTTCGTAACTTTATCTGACCTGTCTGGAGGCAGGGCAGCTACATTTATACTGTGATTAAATTGCAAACAAGTGGACTCTGGTTTCTAGTCCTTTATTATCACTTTTCAGTTGTGTGCTACTTTGTGTTTATCAATCACAGACAAAAATCAGAATAAAATAATTTTTTGGTTGTAATGTGACAAACAAACAGCTTCAAAAAGAAGCATCCAGGAGGGGATGAATACTTTTGCAAGGCAGTTTAATTGTGATGCACATTTATGCAGCACAAACTGGATGGTGGCTTGAGCAGCAGCTTACTTGTGGTTAGGCTGGACTACAGGGACTTGAAGGGTTGCTATGTATATGAGTTGTAACCGAACACCTTCGCCTTGTATTTTTCCAGGATGTTGGAAGACGATAGTTGCAACACCCTCGGTTTTCAGCCCCACACACCCGATCTTATCCACCCCCCCACACCACCACCCCCCCAACCCCCCCACCCCCCACCCCCCCACCCTATGTCCTCCTCCTTTCTTTACTTTCTTATGGCTTAGTTGATTTTATCTTTCTTAGTAATAAAAATATGAGTCGTAACTTGCCGTTAACTTTTGTTTCCACTCCTTGCTCTTTGAGGAGCAGCTTTGTTGACACTGAAGTGTTAGTTTATATCCGTAGAGCAAACGAGTTAGAGGTTAACCGGATGAAGAAGAGTTGCACACAAGGCTGCATAGACTCTGTAACACTCAAGGAGAAGGTTAGTGTACTGTTTCTGTTGTGTTGACATTTCACCCTTTAGTGTTGTACACCAAAACAATAAGAAAAGGTGCTGAGGTGGGAGGGAGACATCCTTTAGTGTTGTTCACACCCAGCACCCCTCACACAAAGAAAAACACACACCTTTTGTGGTGTTTTACTTGGCTCTGCTCTCACAACCAAGACTCACTTTACAACAATACCCCAATAGTGTTTAAATATTGATATAAGATGCCAATGTTTGTAAGGATTTGCGTCCACAACTAGAAAATTATTGCTGCACACAAGTGTGGGCTGACGGAATGACTCTCTCAGCTCACCTGTTCATAGCAGGGGCTCGAAACTGTTTAGATTTCATAGAGTCTGTTCAGCAGGTTAAAGTTAATAACTGTTAAGGAAAAATAAAAATAAAATTCTTTTTTTTAAATATGAGTATAAGAAGGGTTGCCACCTTTCATAAATTAAAATTAGGGACACTTAGGCTGTAGGGCATTTTATTTCACAACGGGCCTAAGCCCTGGAGGTGTGTTGCTTTTAATGAATGGGTCACCAAGAATGGTCATACGTTAAGCACAATAAACACGTTGATGTATCAGTGCTGTAAGTTAGGCCACACATATAGCTGCTCGCTCTTAGCCAAACAGCCTCCGGCCGGGGCGAACGCTAGCAAGACTCACATCAAAGAACCTTCCTTCGCGGGTGAAGGAGATACGTCTGAGTTCAAGGAGGAACTCATTCAAGCAACACTGGCGTACGTCTGATCAGGTGACTGAAAAACATTGATAAACAAACCCCGTTGTTCCTCCTGAACTCTCCAGACCACTCCACATGCTGCTGCCGGCCGCGGTGGGAAACAGAAGACAATCTCCAACCTTATTCCTTGGCTAGCAGAGGAAGGCCCGAGTTTCTGCAGGAACTCGCTTCGAGGTGAATCCTAAATATTGATAAACAAAGACGTTGTTTATCCCCAGAGCCCGACGAAAACCCTCTGAGTTTCAGGCTGCCAACTGCTGAGAAACGGGAGGCGAGCCACGTGTGCCGAGAGCCGCACTGATTAAATTTAATAAATTTATTCGAGCCTCTCTAAACACCCCACGTGCATCGCAGAGAGCTAAAGCTAACCCAGCCCACGTGTTGGTTTAGGCCGAAGTTTCGTACACAAAGATCGTTATTAACGGTTCAACCAGAACTTGGTTTAAAAATAGATTGTTTAAGAACAGAAACTAATCTCATTAGCCGTGTTTAAACTCTCCTTATTTGATCAAAATACGGGAATTAGATTGTTTTACTGTCGTGATCAATCCATGAATTAAGTAATCCTTGATAGGTACATTACTCTTAACCAGATCATATTTAAACATAACACTTCTTAAACTTCTTAAAAAAGAATGTTTGCTGTTTTCTTACATTGCTTATTGGTTTAGAGATAAACCACTGGTGCTGAATTAGTTAAACTAATTAAAATTAGTGAAACTAATTCAGCTTTCATTCCAGCATCTGCAGATCAAGTCTTTGGTTCTTAAAACATTCAAATTCATCTAGAATCATATCAGAATTAATGATTTCTCATCTTATTACATATTCATCTTTGTGTTCTTTTATTTTAACTATTCATTTATCTTAATCAGTAGTGTGTTATTTTTCTAAGTTGGTGTTTAAAATGTTTTTCTTCTTTTTCCTTTGGTAAATATATTTTGTATTTTGGGAAGTAACTGTTGTCGTTTCTTGTTCAACACACACATATGGCAAGGTTTATGGTCAATATACGGTATTCATTTCTTCAGATTATGAGACTGACAAATATTTGGCTATTAAAATAGTTCCTGATAAAGGTGGTGCCCCGAATAATAATAATTTTCCATAAATTATTAATCTTATTGACTGCCATAAGCAGTCCTTTGACTGTTAATACCCAAATAGCTAAATTTTTGGTAAAATCCCCAACACTAATAAGATCTTTAATGCAATGTTCCCTTAAAATATATAGGCTATTCCTCTAAAATATAAACATTAACTGGCAGAAACCTATCCATTTTTTTTCTCTTAATTTTTATATATTAGCATAACAGTTAATTAGTTAGTATGATTTGCTCTTTAAGTTGTCATTTGTATTCATTGGATAATAGACTATGCCTAAAAAAAACTTTAAGCTTTAAAAAACCAACATATTCCAAGATTAATCAGTGGAGGATATTCTCAGTGTGTGACTGAGAACACCTGCCGACATAGTTTACAATTTGCCTTGTATTCGTCTTTACTGACCCTGTCCAGCCAAGGATGGGCCTAACTCACATCTGTATCTCTATAAGCGTTTTTGGTTTTGAGTTTGGATACATTTTTATAGGTACGGGATCCATGGGAAGTGTCAGTGTTGTGTCGACCTGCCTGATCAACCTTAAATGTTATGTATGGAACATTTTTCTAAAAAGCTACATAAAAAATTTGGATTAGAGGGGTACAGAATGATAGTACAACATTTATTTAAAAAAAAAATTAAACTTGAATTAAAATATAATAAAATGTACATTTAAAACTGGCATGACAGTGATGTTATGTTTACATCTACCAGCCAGTAATGGCCGCGGGTTGCAAGTTGACATGTAAGGTCTCCATGATCCAACTATATGGTCGGCAAAGCTTGGCTGGTACTGGGAAGAATGGTGGAGTCAGCAAGTCAAGAAGCTGCCTCAGAGACCTGGATAATTGTTATCCGTCTCAGGAGAGGAGTGACAGCAGAAGAACAGAAACTAGAGTAGTTTTAGGTGAAGCCGACACTAGATGGATCCACATAAAGCATTTCCATGCCATCAAACACACACACGGAAAATGCGACTTTCCTCCTGAATGGGTTAGCTAACTCAGTTGCTAACTTGGCTATCAGTTAAACTCCTGTAAAATACATTCCTCACTGGATACAGTTCAGGTTGGTCACTGGGCTCATCGGCAGCGAACCAGGTACCCAAACAGCTGGAATTATGTTTTTATTGTTGTATCAACAACCTAGATAAATGTCGCTATCATGCTTATTTTCCGTATCTAACCTTTAAGCGTGAAAAACTCACAAGTCGGTAACACAAACAACTGGCGTACCCCTTTAGATTCCGCCACCACAACAGTTTTGCTGACTGTAGATGGGAGATTTCCTGTATTTTATTTTTTACACACATAGAGTTAGAGTTAGGCTAATGTAGCCTATGTGGAACAGAAATATTGAACATTTATGAAATACAAACCCAACAAAAGTGTTCCTTATTGACTCAAGACAGGACACCACATTTTAATTGTCGAATAAAAGGCGCTATATTTTAAAGGACCCTAAGTCAAAGTGCAAGTCCAAGTTCTGATTAATCCAAACTGAGCTGCTTGGTCCCACATGCTAAGTCCCAACAATAATCTTCTATTTCAAGCCAAGTCATTATCACGTAAAAACAAGTCAGTAATGGGGAGCATAAGTCACTTCCTTCAACTTCCAGTCCATGGGTCCCTGACTGCCAAAATAAAATGAATGAGAATCAATGGAGCGATTAAAGTTATTTTCTGATCCAGTTTGAAATGCGCCGTGGATGGAACATATGATGTCCGTGAATTTTATAAACAAATTTTGATGCAGAAAAAACACAGATTTTCGACCAGTGGCAAAAGTTACTTTAGGTTTTTTGTGAAAACGTTTAGCGAACTACAACTGCAGAAGAAGAAAGAGAGCGAGGGTCGTAACCTCCAGGACGAAGAAAGGAGCATTAAACCTCTATAAATCTGACCATGTGGAAAGTAGCAGCAATGTCGGGGTTAAAGCAGTCGGTGGAGTGAGAGCCAGCATGGAGGAGAAGCTCTACAACCTCTAGCTGAGTGTTTTACGGGCTATAGCTAGTGTTAGTTCCCATTAGCCAAATGGCGTCATATATGCGACTTCTGACTTCTGTTTTGTAAGCATTTTAAATGCAAATTTTAACAATCAAATACATCCTAAATCACTGGACAAACACATTAGAAATGTACATCATTAGTTATCATTTAGACCGAACTACAACATATATGTGAATTATCGTAAGAAAAAGCAGACCAGAAAATAACTTTTATCGCTCCTTGACTTTCATTCATTATTTTGTTGGTTTGGGGACCCATGGGCCGACCGGAAGGGGAGGAGACTTAGGCTCCCCATATAGAAAACAGGATGTCGATTTTAAGAATAAAATAATGGCAGCCTACATGGTTTATTTAAAAAAAAAAGTACTTAGTGGCCCTGTGCTAGCACCATGATAACTCAGTGGCATTTGCAAAAACAATGAATATTCTTAAGATAAATCTGAAGACAATAAATATCTGACATTTCACCTGTACACTTACAAAGCTGTTTGGAAGTTCTTACATTTGTCCTGTAATCTGACCAAATATAACAAGCTAACGTTAGCATTGGCTACATCCTAATTCCAAGAAAAGAAATTTGTCATTTCCGAGTCCAAATCCAAGTTCAAGTCCTGATATTGCAAGCCCGAGTCCAAGTGCAAGTCATCGGCTTACTGCTCAAATCAAGGCAGGACTCGAGTGCTCCAACCTCATCATCCATCTGCCGATACAATCATCGTCTCTCCTCTGAAAATGTCCAAACGGTCTCGGGCTGGCCTCTCTGACTTTATCTCCAAAACATCTAACATGATCTGTACCTCTGTTGTACTCATTCCTTATGTTATTGGTCCTCATCACTCTCAGAGAGAATCCCAGCATCTTGAGTTCTGGAACCTCCTGTCTCTAAACCGTACAACATCGCTGGTCTCACTACTGCCTTGTACTTCTTTCTTTTTATTCTTGCTGAAACCTTTTTAGTTCACATCCCCCACTTTTCTCCACTCATTCCAACCAGCTTGCACACGCTTCTTCACTTCTTTTCCCCTCTCTATATTGCTTTGGATCAAACAGAGTAGAGGAAGACTTTGAAGACATTTATGTCTCAAATTTAGAATTCAGAGAAAGTGTTTGTGTTGGTGACATCAAATCTTTTGACAGCTCCAAACGTTCTATTCTAGGGCCTATCTCTTTAAAACTGGAATGATAATCCAGAAGCATCATGCCTGGATCTCTATTTTTTAATGTATGAACATGACAGGATAACGTTTAGTGGTCCGCTATTACTATTAACATGTTTTTTTTTTGTTATTTCCTTCTGAATTTATAGGTATTGTGGTTTTACCCTGGGACAGACAGGGAACCTGTCCAAGGTATATTTACTGCTCAACCTCTCACCCAATGACTGCTGGAGGTGTGCACCACCCCCCTTGGAACTTTCAAACCCCACTTTTGTTTTCTTATTTTGGACCCTACATGGACATAAAAACCATAAAACACAAAGATATTTATTTGGTTATACTTACCGGCAGTTTTTGATCAAATGGATCAAATGAGCAGTTGCCCGCTGTGGTATAAAATAGTGCTCACAAGCACCACAAGCCCCTTACCATGTTTTCTATTGCTTGTATGCATATGCATTGCAGTAGTCTTTTCCCGCTTAATGCTTAGAATAGGAGAACTATGCTAACTGCTTTCGATGGGACTGTAATGACCCCCAAAAGTTCAAGTTTAAGTTTATTTTCATATGAAACAGAAGCAAATGGTTCCTGTTACAATAAAACTCTTCCTTTGCCGTCTACATAATGCTAGTTTAATAATGCTAATAAAAACATGATTAAAAAGCAATAACTTAAAACAGATACGTTAAACAATGTATAGAGAAAAAGTGTAAGAAGTCATTCAAGTATTTAATTATGAATAAAAAATCCAATCAAACTTCTACAGGTTTCTTAGGAAATACAGCTGTTCTCAAATAACGGTAACTCCGAAGTATTCAGTGGGCCACGTAAAGTCCACAGTAATGTGGACGAGATATTTGAAGAGGCTCACACATTCCACTTCCAACTCCCCTTATGAGCAGTGGTTCATGATGCTCGTTGCACTCTTTCATGTACACTATCATCATGTCCCTTTGTTTTGCTTATGTTGAGGGAGAGTTTATTGTCCTCGCAGCATGCCACAAGACCTGCCACCTCGCTCCTGTATGCTTCTTCATCATCCCCAGAAATGCGACCGATCACAAAGGTGTCGTCTGCAAACTTCAGGATGATATTATCCATATGGGGAGCAAAACAGTCATATGTTAACAAGCTTTACAGAATGGGACTCAAAACACATCCCTGTGGAATACTCACGTTTGTAGTAATACTGCTGAGGTTTTATTAGGAATCCTGACAGATTGTGGCCTGTTTGTTAAGAAGATTGACTGGCTTGGGCATTCCCTACCCTAGCCCTCAAAATTTCTCATCAAACCCTGAAAGTGTTTTTCACCCCACTAAGAATATATTTACTTTAACCGAAGGATCCTAGGGCATCAATGAAGACGGCAGTATTGGAAATCTCTGGCTTTGGTGAATGCAACGGAAGCACAACAGTTTTACCAATCAGAGAAGAGTTGTACTGGAATGGAGAGTCCTCCGTGTTTTATTGGGTAACAGCCTGGTGTTTAATCGAAATTCTGGCATTGTTTCAAGTGGTCTTGAAAGAAGATGGACATCAGACGGACAATTCTTCAGTTGTGTGGCTGGGAGTAGGCTGTAAGTGTCTAGGCCAACACATTAAACCAGGTAAAAAAATTAGTAATTTAATTTCCTGTACCATAAGTCTTCCAAACAATATAAACATTAGGCAGATTATTCCCAACAGCAGTGTTTGCAAAAGCTGAAAATCATGGCACATGTTGACTGATGAGCAAATATACCGCCATATAAAAAAAATCTTAAAGAGACATTGGGTCTATCTGTGTCTCCCAATTGATTTGTGTCTCACAACAGCTCCTCATTTCCCCCAGAACCAAAAAATGCTGATGGACTGCTTCTCCTCTTAGCACAAGAACTTAGTACGCAAAGATCTGAAACATGCTGTTTGTATTTTATTATGTGTAGTTGCTTGATTATGGATAATAATGCTTGAATAATAATGTGTATATAAGCTTAAAAAAAGGCCTTATTAGGACTGCTGAGCAGGGGTGTATCCAGGAAGTTTTTAAAGAGGACTAAATGGGGGCTAGTGATTATCTTGGGGTGTCAAGCCAAAATGAAAGTAGGAGTTTGACAGGGAGTGACAGACTATTGTCTGTCAATAAATAAATAAAATGCATGGATAGTTGTAACTAATTAATGCTATTCTATCTTATTGATTTACATTCAATGAAATATTGTCTTCACAAGAAGTGATCCTGTTGACATCTTTATAAATTCAGAACAGAAGCAGCAGAAGGCAGCAAGGCAGGATTAAAATCACTGACGAATCACCCACTTACTTAACTTTTTTCACGGATAATTGTCTGTGAGGAAAAAACCCAGAGTAAACCACCTGAATAAATTAGACTACACCACTAATTAAAAACACTGTTTTGGTTTTCTTCTGAGTGCAAAGACCACTGTAATTCATGTTTTCAGTTATTCATATAGAGATTCATCAATGTTATTATTATTATTAGCCCACCTGATATAAATGTGGCAACATTTGATTTGATTTGATAATTTGATTTACTTTGAATGTTTAACTACCATATAGATTGGATGAATGTTGTATTTCTTTGCGTCTCCAATGACACAGGGCTGTGTGTTGAGCCCCCTGCTCTACTCCCTCTTCACCCACGACTACGCCCCTGTCTATAGCTCCAATGCTATAATCAAGTTCGCAGATGACACCACAGTAGTGGGCCTGATCAGAGGGGAGGAGGAAGCAGCATATAGAGATGAGGTGCAGCATCTAGCTCTGTGGTGCAAAGACAATAACCTGGCACCCAATACCCAAAAGACCAAGGAGATCACTGTGGATTACAGGAGAGCGAAGGGCAGTGCACACATCCCCCTCCACATCAGCGGTGCTGAGGTGGAACGAGTGTCTAGCTTTAAGTTCCTTGGAGTACACATCACTGAGAATCTTTCATGGTCTCTCACCTCCTCCAGCCTGGTGAAGAAGGCACATCAGCGCCTTCCCTTTCTACGAACTCTGAAGAAAGCACACCTATGCCCCAGGATCCTAACAGACTTCTACCGTTGTACCATCGAGAGCATACTCACTAACTGCATCTCTGTATGGTACGGCAACTGCAATGCTGCCGATCACAAGGCGCTACAAAGAGTAGTGAGATCTGCTCAAAGGACTATTGGTTCACAACTCCCCTCCATCCATGACACATTTCATAAACGCTGTACTAATAAGGCCAAATCCATTGTCAAAGATGGCACCTGCCCAAACCATGGTCTTTTCAGTCTTCTGCCGTTGGGCAGGCGTTACAGGTGCCTGCGCTCCGCCTCCAGCAGGAAGAGGTGCAGCTTCTTCCCTGTGGCTGTAAATCTGCTGAATGGAACTTTACCACCTTGCTGTTGATAGTTTGACTGTTTGCTTTTTCACTCCTGTACTGTTTACTACTGTTTACTAATACACAATTTCAATACTGTATATACACTGCTATCTATTATATGTTATAATTAAAACTATATAATTGAGCAAATACTTACAGTAAATGAAACCTGAACTCAAATCATGTTGCAAAGGTCAGTTCCCTTTTATGATTGCCTTTTGATAACATTTATGATAGAATAAACCCGATGATATACTCTGTTTATAGATAGCCTAGACAGGAAAGAGAATAAGGAGATGATAGTAGCAGGCACAGAGGTCCAACCTGGAACCTGGCACAGAACCTACTTTTGTGCTTTTTAGGGAAGTAAAATAAAATAATTGTTAATTCTTGACTTTTTCCCTCCTGTCTAATTTGATATCAATACTGATTTTCAAGATCATGTTTACATTGTCCCATTTAAATGTAAAAATATATAAAATTTGAATTACATATTGCAGTATTTGGCATTAAACAAGATGCCCCAATACCCAAGAAAGGTAAGAATGCGTGTAAGAATAAAAATATATATATAATAAAAATGTTTATCTAATGTGTACTCATAATTTTATTAATTACGTCTCATATCATAGAGCCAACATCATAATATGAGTAACATCCTGTCTGCTCCTCATATCACTCTCTGGTCAATATGGTAATGTTTGAACATGCCTTTAAAAATACAATTTACCACAAAAACAATCACAAGGTGCAGGAAAAATACACTTAACCATAACACGGATTTAATTGGAGCCCTGTGGCTGTTTCCCTCTAAGGAGACGGTCCCATCTGGGCCACTTTTAAAAGCTTCTCAGAGAGCTGGTTTGCGTAGCTTTCTCTTTCTTGGAAGCTGTCGGCTCTTCCTCTGTCTCTTCACAGGAACTTTTCTTTTTCGCAAAGAAACATTTCAGATATCTCTGTGTTTAAATCATTTTGAAAGCTTGTCAGTTTGGTTTTAGCAGTAATGCTTTGACATGAGTCAAGAGCTGGATGTAACAGCGAGAATCCGCTCAGTTTCCAAACTGAATCAACGTTTAGATTTAAATAAAGAAAGCAAAAAGAAATACAGTAAGTGATTTATTTGCGGCCAATGTACCAATTGACCCAGGAAACAGTACTGGTCTGGGGGTTGGAGACCGCTGAGGGTGTGGGCTCAGCCCCCAATGTTCCCAGTTCCAGGAAACACCCCTGCTGTCACCTATTTGTTTGTGGCAAAGTATCTCAACAATTAGGATTTTACGTCACTTGTTAAACACAGAGATCATCTAGTCATTTGTAATCTTGGAAGACCTGGAAAAAACTCATACTGCAGCCAAGTTTTGCAAGATGTCATAGTTTGTGTCCCTGTGGGGGGAACCTCTATGCACATTTCCTATCTAATAACATTTCAAGCTTGAACGATAGGGTTCAATCTCGAAATTTGGGTTAAAAAAGACAGCAGAAAAGTAAATATTTGTTTGAACCTTTTTTAGGTGGAATTGATATGTTGTAATATTATGCTGTAACGCTGCGTCTGACAGGAACGTCTATGCTTACAGTTCCATAATAACAGCTGTCAATACCCTAGAGAGGTAAGGAAAAAGGAATACATACATGCAAGATCATTATTATCATTTCCATCCACAAGCTAAATGCTCCTTCATGACCAGTTTTTACAGCTCAGCAGAAACTGTTTGGGATGATACCAGCAACCTTTGACACTTGATTTACTCTGCATCGTGTCACAAATTAACCACATGACTCAGTCTTATGCCTCATTGTGTAAACATATTTTTATCTTTTTTTTTTTATCTCTGTCCCTTGATTAGAAGTATGTGCTATCAATGAAATAAAGGGGCATTACCTAGGTCTGACTGAGTATTACAGCTGTTTATTGGGTTTGCTTTGAGTGAGGATTGTTTGTACTGCTGGGTGTGTTTGTCTATGTCTGTTGTTATAGTATTTCAAGATGGAGCTTGGGCAAACACAGGCCTTTGACGGTGGATAATCTTGAATATTCTGCAGACAAAGTAAAACAAAATACACTCAAAACTTTAATACGTCATGTGTAATTGTTATTATTTTTGATTGTTCAAATGGAAAAATATTAATGCTTTTCCAGCAGTTACATTCAACCCAATAAGCAAACATTAGGTATTGATTATATTATGTCCACATGGACTATTCTCCCTTTAGAATTTTGTCATCATATACATACAGAGGTTTTCTATGCTTTGACAAAAAGCATTCTTATCTTCATTCATTTTCTTTGTTTTCTGACTGACTGATCTCCGATCAAACAGGTGTGTCATGACATTTAGAGATGTTGTGCAACTATTGACATTTTTACTGATCAAAGACAGATGAGGAATCCACTGCATGAAACTCCTCCAGCTTTGCAATATCTGAGCCATGAATCAGGTACATATGACTTTGGGAAGGGCTGATTAAATCTACAAACTATAAGACCAAAGACTGGGTGGGACTGAGTCAATAGACTTTCAATTCAAGGAAAAATACAATTATCAGTCAATACTGCTGAATAACAATGAGGTTGGATAAAGATCAACTGGTTTATGATTATTATTTGTTTATAAAACTAATATTAGTATATTCACTTGATGATATTTCTCTTTGAGTAATATATATCATGATAGACTTTTCTGGCACAAACCAGATTCGATTCACTGCAAGCCTAACAGTAGTTTTATTTGAAAGAGGAAAGAAAAAATAAAGTCTGCCACCAAGCGGACATACAAAGAAATAACTTTTTTTTTTAGTTTCCACTTATAATTTTTTTTGATTTATTTATTTGTGCTTGTTCTTTCAAAATGAGAAAGCTGCTGAAATTGAAACAGAAAATACTTACATGTTGCGTTAAGTTGAGAGTAGTGTAAGGTGGTTTTGTTCTGCCAGTGCTTACGGAGATAATCAAGTAATAATGAAAAAACAGGAAATTTCTCTGCTTGAACAAGCTGCTGTGAAGGAATGTTTTAAAGAGTTCCAAGAATTTGACTGTGAAACTCACCAAGCCAGGGAGGGAGAGAAGTTAATACCGGAACTTTCTGATCCTTCCAAGGTTCATGTACAGGTCCTTCTCAAAAAAATAGCATATTGTGATAAAGTTCATTATTTTCTGTTATGTACTGATAAACATTAGACTTTCATATAGTCTAGATTCATTACACACAACTGAAGTAGTTCAAGCCTTTTATTGTTTTAATACTGATGATTTTGGCAAAAAAGTAAAGAAAAACCAAAGATTCCTATCTAAAAAAATTAGCATATTTCATCCGACAAATAAAAGAAAAGTGTTTTTAACACAAAAAAAGTCAAGCTTCAAATAATTATGTTCAGTTATGCACTCAATACTTGGTTGGTAATTATTTTGCAACGCGGCGTGGCATGGAGGCAATCAGCCTGTGGCACTGCTGAGGTGTTATGGAGGCCCAGGATGCTTCGATAGCGGCCTTAAGCTCATCCAGAGTGTTGGGTCTTGCGTCTCTCAACTTTCTCTTCACAATATCCCACAGATTCTCTATGGGGCTCAGGTCAGGAGAGTTGGCAGGCCAATTGTGCACAGTAATACCATGGTCAGTAAACCATTTAGCAGTAGTTTTGGCACTGTGAGCAGGTGCCAGGTCGTACTGAAAAATTAAATCTTCATATCCATAAAGCTTTTCAGCAGATGGAAGCATGAAGTGCTCCAAATTCTCCTGATAGCTAGCTGCATTGACACTGCCCTTGATAAAACACAGGGGACCAACACCAGCAGCTGACATGGCACCCCAGACCATCACTGACTTTGGGTACTTGACACCGGACTTCAGGCATTTTGGCATTTCCTTCTCCCAAGTCTTCCTCCAGACTCTGGCACCTTGACTTCCGAATGATATGCAAAATTTGCTTTCATTCGAAAAAAGTACTTTGGACCAGTAAGCAACAGTCCAGTGCTGCTTCTCTGTAGCCCAGGTCAGGCGCTTCCTCCGCTGTTTCCCATTTCCTGCACACGCCTGTGCACGGTGGCTCTGGATGTTTCTACTCTAGACTCAGTCCACTGCTTCCGCAGTTCCCCCAAGGTCTGGAATTGGTCCTTCTCCACAATCTTCCTCAGGGTCCGGTCATCTCTTCTCGTTGTGCAGTGTTTTCTGCCACACTTTTTCCTTCCCACAGACTTCCCACTGAGGTGCCTTGATACAACACAGCCTATTCGTTCGGAAAAAAAATTCTGTGTCGTACCCTCTTCCTTGAGGGTGTCAATGATGGCCTTCTGGACAACAGTCAGGTCGGCAGTCTTACCCATGATTGCGGTTTTGAGTAATGAACCAGGCTGGGAGTTTTTAAAAGCCTCAGGAATCTTTTGCAGGTGTTTAGAGTTAATTAGAGCGTTTTCACATGGTACGGGAGTCCGTACTAGGTTACCGTATTTGGTCACAATCCACTTATTTCGTACCATGTGAACACAGACTGGACCGTGCCAAGATACGGCCAGAGAGACCTGCCTTGGAGATAGTATCCGAGTCCAGGTACGAGCGGCCACGGATCATGTGAACACAACCCGTGATCTGGCAGCACTCAAGACAATAGACGTGCTCCACGCGGAAATGACGACACCGCTGGCCGAAATTACAGAATCACCTCGCGACCACAAAAATACCAAAACAACACGATTCAAGCATCCCACAGCAACACAGCAGATTACAAAACGCCGGGTTTACAACAACACTCACCCTGTAGATGGCTTCAGGTAGCAGCTGACCAATAGACCAGTTTGTATACATTCTAGGCTGTTGCTCATTTTATGACGTTGGTACTTCTCACTCCCTTGTTTGTTGGATAACTACAGACTTATTTGTATACCGCCACCTGCTGTTTAGGTGTAGTAAAACACTGGATACATGTACGGGTCAAATATGTGCCATCTGAACAGAAGAAATTTGCATTTTCTCTGGCCGTATTCTGGCACGGCCACACATGTGAAAACGGCTGTAGTTGATTCAGATGATTAGGTTAATAGCTCGTTTAGGGAACCTTTTCATGATATGCTAATTTTTTGAGATAGGAATTTTTGGTTTTTCTTTACTTTTTTGCCAAAATCATCAATATTAATTCAATAAAAGGCTTGAACTACTTCAGTTATGTGTAATGAATCTAGAATATATGAAAATATAATGTTTATCAGTACATTACAGAAAATAATGAACTTTATCACAATATGCTAATTTTTGAAGAAAGGACCTGTAGTCTGTTAGGTAGACTGAAACTCACCACTGTTGGGGGGAAATAATAGGCCTATTCCTTAAGTTTAGAAGTGGGGAGAGGCAAAATGTATTTATTTATTTAGTTAATAGGGACATTGCACAACAAATGTGTTGCACAGACCAGAGATAGCCATGCTAATTTTCAGTTGTCCCTGGGCAGAAGCGAAGTGACAGCATATTTATACAGTGGCCAGTGAGCAATCTCATTTAAGAGTCCATTCCCTATATAAAATACAGATACAGCGCCAGCAAAATAATCACTTCAACAAACATTCAGATGCAATATTATTATTATTATTATATTTACCATTTGTAATTACAATTAACAGTTTAAGAAAAAAATTACCCTCTTTCATTTCTGTAATTTACTGAACAGAAAAGTTAAAAATGTATTTATGGTGATGGGATCAAATCTTGCAGTCGGAGCTCTAAAGGGGTCCCACAAGCTTCTGTTGTCCGACCACTCTTGTTTGTGTTTTTTTCCCCTCGGATGTATGCTCAGAGTCTAAATGCCCACATATATCAGGGTGACATGATAATTTTTACACAGACATAAAATGTAATCTTTAATATCTCTCACGTATCAAATTTGGATCTTTATGTTTACCGACCAAAAAAGTTATTCTTCCCAATATACATTTTTGTGTGTGTTGTTTTTTAAGTTCATCAAAGGTTCATACATCTTCTCAGTCTTTCTGACTGAGATGATGATGGTATTTTAATATTTATTGCTACTGTATTTACTTACGGCTTAATTCATATCTAAATTAATTATTTATTATTCTTCCTCCAATAATAAATATCTCAGGTGGAATACGCTAATACTAAATGACATCATAGGATGGAAAATATGGAATTATATCATATATGAATAGATTTGAACTATCAACTCATATCTCTGGGTAATGTACATTTTTTTCACAGTGGAAAAATCATTAATTGTATTTGCACATCAAAATTAAAGTGCTTTAGGATGGCCTGATGTAAGAGAGGCTTGTAAAGAAAAACATAGAGATAAATCAATAAACCTATTCTCTTTAAGTCTTTAGCTGATGATAAATTGTATCATAAGCTCTCAGCAGGCAAAAAACATTTGTCGTAAACTATAATGTTTTGTAAGATATTATTGATACTTATAACACAGTTATTTTTTTCTTCGTTGGTTATTAAACATGTCCAAAACGTGCTCTAACTTTCTCCCTACACATTCACAGTAGCATGATGATCTCCTTTACATGCAGAGGGTTAATGTAAGTTAATACACCTCCTTCCAGCTAAGTCTTATTTGGTCCTCTCTCTGCTCGGCTGCACCGGTAATTTAACTCTTTCTTGTCCGCATCCCATCAAGGAGTTAAATTGCATGGATTTGATAGCTTTGCTTAACTATTTCAAAGAACAGAAATCATTCTCATTAAAGAAAAAAAATATAATTTTCTTATGTTTTTAAAAAACGAGAAGAAATTGTGCTTTCATAATCAGGGAGCTCTCGTCATAGGTTTTGAAAAGAAGGCAGAATATTTTATGTATTTATCAACAAAATGAATCCTAATACATTCTATTTCTTTAAAATGTATGAGTACGAGTAAACGAAACAAAATCTAACAAAAAATAACAAACAGTAAAAGTGCCAACTTCTTCAGGGAGCAAAGGTTTGAAAAACTGTTGATTAAGGTGATAAAATTAACTTTTATTAAGGTGGTTCTGTGTGACTGGGTGACTGTGGCTCGGTGGTAGAGTAGTTGGCTTGCAATTGGAGGGTCGTAGGTTCGATTCCAGCTTCCTCCAGTCACATGTCAATGTGCCCCTGGGCAAGGCACTTAACCCCACAAATTCTACATTGTCCTACCGAGCAATGTTGGCTATTGGTGTATGAATGGGTGAATGTGGCTTCAGTATGACTAGAAAAGCGCTATATAAGTTCAGTCCATTTACCATTCTGTGACCATAGTGGCCTTTCTTTTGACAGCTGTTAGCTTAGAAAGGGGGAGAGAAGTAAGAGAAGACTTGCAAAAAAGATCCACTAGGACAGGACTTGAATTCTGGTCAACCGCATTTAGGACTGAGGCCTCTACACGGGGTACCCGTACTAACCACTACACCACCCCACGGCCTTTTTATTATGACTTTGTTAGCCTCCCAGCATTTTAATAAAGTAGTCTATAGTTCAAGTCCATATCCAAGAAGTAAATGATTAACAGTGAAAATCCAATAGGTATTTAAAGAGAGCCATTTCTGATATTTCAGCGTCTAACACCAAAATCGCCAGAGAGGAAACTGAAAAGAGTGCCTTCATGGATCTCCAGACCAAACCTTTGATGCGCAAAGCATCCCCCGACCATCACACTACCACCACCATGTTTGAATATTGAAATATTAAATTACTTTTCTGAAATTATGTGATTTCTTTTTGCCGCATATAATTCAGTTCACTGCAGATCTTTAAAATTTCATGGATGCATCAACATGTTTCTGAAAATGTGAGGCAGGCTTTTGTATTTATTTTTTCTCTGTAGTTGAATCATGAATGCTCGTCTTGTGATTTTGGTAGGCTGCTCACTCCTAAAACGGTTAATCACTGTTATGATTGACAAATTTTCAATGTGATTTACTGAAGTCGTAGAACCTTACACATGGCTGTGAAACACAGCAAGTTTCTATTCCATCTGTTTTTTATTTTACAAAAGTAATATATTTAATATGTTGCTATTTGGGATCATTTAGCCTAGTTCATGTTTTCAGACATGTTCTATGTAAATGTTTGATAAGAATTGCTTGGTTAGCACTGTTGCCTTGCAGCAAGAAGGTTGTGGGTTCGTATCCCGGCCTAGGGCCTTTCTGCATGGAGTTTGCATACATGTTCTCCCTGTGCATGCGTGGGTTCCCTCCGGGTACTCCGGCTTCCTCCCAATAACATGACTGTCAGGTTTATTGATCACTCTAAATTGTCCTTAGGTGTGGGTTTGTGCGTGCACAGTTGTCTGTCTCTATGTGGCCCTGTGATGGACTGGCGACCTGTCCAGGGTGTACCCTGCCTTTCGCCCGTTGACAGATGGAGATAGGCACAAGTCCCCCGGCGACCCCTTGAGGACTAAGCGGTTCAGAAATGGATGGATGGATATTCCATTAAAAGGTTTAAAATCTCCATTTATTTATTTTTTCTAACATTAACCTTTTTTTTTCATTCAACACTGCTTAAGATTAACGATATTGTAAAATATAATAAAGTGCAAATCGTTTATAAATCAAAAAATGAACTTCTTCCGCTAAATATAAAAAGAATTTTAAGGAGAGAGAAGGAGATTATACACAGAAGGCAAAACAATGTGAAACAACCACACAAAAAAGTATGTGCGTTTCAGTCTGTGGAGTGGTGTTTTTGTGGAACTGCGTGGTGGAAAACGTAAAAAAATAAGAAAATATTATACAATTCAAAAAGTATAAATAAACAAAAAACATGGGAAACTTGTTAATAAGTAAATGAAACATGCTCTGAAGGGTTGGCAGGAAGAGTAATCATATATTCTGAGCAGGTCATTTAGATTTTCTTTTTGATGTAAGTGTAAATATATTTATTTGAATTCTAGGAAAAATAAGGATTTAATGTTGAGACATACGGCAGGGATAAACCTTGAGCTTTTTCCTATTCCTCTTTTAGACCATAGAAAACTCTATATTTTTCAGTTTTGTATCTGAAAATAATATGTTTAAAAAGTCTGAAGTAAATAAATAAATAAATAAAATTATCTGAAAGATTTAAATGCAAAGAAGAAGAAAAATAGAAAAAACATCTCTTAACATTTTCAAGGGACTGTTCACAGCATCTAAACAAGAAGATTTTGATCATAGCTTCTGTTTGAGGTCATAAAAACATTTATGCAAGATCCTGGAATAGGCTAGGTTTAAGAAGTGGCCCTTTTGAAAATCTGGCAAGATATTCTCAAGCTAAGTGTAGGTGACAACTGAATGTGTGAAAGTTTTAATTTTAAGATTTAAGGTCACTAGGCTGCAAACCAGACTGGTGCCACAGGTGAACAATTCCTTGGCGCTCCAAACTGACCTCTGCTGCTGTATGAGGCTTGAGTGAAGCTGAGAGAAGATGCTGTTGAGCTAAAGGCTCAGAGGACCCCCTCCCCCAAAACTATTTTTAAAAAAATCCTGGTTTTCTCATAAACTGTCTGCATTTTTTATTTTTCTTTGGTTTGTTTTTAAGAAACGTAAAAGAAGTTTACATGAGCTGCTTGGAGATGGGAATTGTGTACTAAGAATAATGCTTTAAATAAGAACAACTCTCTTCCTTCAGATACCACTAACCCTCTCTAGTTCTCCAAATTTCATTTCCCGTCTCCCTGCTCACTCTTAGCCGGTCACAGATCTCCCCAAGGACATCGGGTCTCCAGCAACCGAGGCATGACCACTTTTCAAACATTCTTTGTCACTGGTAAGTCAAGAGTTTCAGCTCCACAGCCACCAGAAAATCACTTTTCTTCAAAAACCTGAGGCGATCTGGTTACCCCGTAAGAATGAGTCATTGTCTGGCCTCACAGTCGCAGCTACCAGATGTCGCTGCCAGCAACCTTGTCTGGGAAGAGAAAAAGTTTGCCACCGTGATTAGGCCAGCACTGCAACTGCATTGATTTAAAAGGATAAGTGGGTTCGTTTAACAAAAAGCTCAGGTTTAGCAGCACCTCAGTGATTAGGAGAGCTCTTTAGGCTAAAGCTTTCCACTGGATATCAACCAACCATGGTTAAATAGAAAATAACGAGTTCCCTGTGCTATGTGCCAGATTGTAATTATTACACACATGGTTGAGAATATTAGCTTGCCAGATTAGGTTTAAGTCTAAGATTGTATTAAAATTTGCTGTCATGCACACGTCCAAAGGTACATCTGAAAAACATAAAAATAAATAGCCATGGACCTCTATGTCTCAGACTCCTCTTTGCTTGGCTTTGTCCCACCTTAAGAGCCTGGACTGAAAGAATGCCTCATGTATCGGGTGACCCATTGCCCCAACGGCCTCTGCTCCTTGCCCAGATCACAGGGAGGGAGTGCACCAGGCGGGCGCTGTATTCCCTGTCACAAAAGCACCTTTCTACACAACAGGGACACAGAGAATGGACCACAGCACAGTGGTTGCTTTTGGGTCTCAGCCCACCATAGTGGGATTTCAGACCTCCCCTTTTTTGGCTTTACACAAAAAAATACACCCCCCCCATTGATGATATATTTTTTTTCACTTAAGCCTGGTAGAGATAACAGAGGACTTGGAGCTCCTGGTGCTGCAGACGAAACATCGTTGGACAGGATAAATTACTTTACTACTCATACGTATGTGGGTGAGTTCAGCTATCTCTACTGAGATTAGTTTTTCACATTTGATAGAAAACTAATTTAAGTACATGTTTAGAGAAGAAATCTAACAAGATTAAGTTTACTCGCAGACATAAGCAGGTTCATCTGAAAATAACTGAATAGTTACTAAAGATAATAGCAAGCTTTTGCTAATTATGTGCAAGTCTTGATTGGTTGTCCTACAGGTCTCCTAAAATGCTTTCAGAGTTTGTCTTTGGACCTTCTGTTCAGTTCTTCTTCCTGAGCATAATAGCACATTTTGCAGCTAAGGCTTAAAAACCCAACAGGTGAAGGACAAACCGCCCCCCCCCCAAAAAAAAAAACCCAAACAAAACGACATTAGGCTTAAAACCAGATCTGAAAGAAATATCAATGGAAAAAAGGAGAGAAAATCTCTTGAAAGGACCTGACACCAGATCTGAGAGATACATTGTGCTTTATACCCACACTCACACTTTAAACACACACAAAGACTCTTGATTGTTTTTTAATATTTTTTTATCAATTTATATCTACTCTGTTAATGTAATCTGCATTTTAGCTTTTGTTAAATTATAAGTTTGTCGTGATTAATTATTTGTGTCACCATTACTTTTATAACTTAAATTTTGTTGTGTTGTGCTGCTCACTTGTGCCTTTAAATTGAACTTTTTAGGAATCCAATTTTTGGAGCTAAAATGTTGTGTCATATCTGTTAACATTTGTTATTTTGGGTATTTCCCATCAAAGTAGGACTACAGTGATTATAAACCTTCAGACTTTGCAGGTTTTAGTGATGTAAAAGTAATTGCAAGACTTTTTTTAAACACAACTAGACACAAATTATGTACAATTAAGCTGAATGATGAACATATTGGACAAATGTCTTTTTTATACAGGTGTAACAACATGGTTGCAAACATCAGCATATCCTTTAACTAATACTCTGTCCAAGCAAATTTTGTTTGGGTTTCAGAGTTTAGTCTTCTTGAATTCACATCTACCATCAGTTGTGGTGAATCTGATTAACCTTAAGTAACGTTAAGCTGTCTTTATAGGTCTTTCCTGACCTTTGGTCATTTTCATCCTTTATTATTGTCCACTGTTTGCTCAAAGATTACAGGAGATCTAAAGGATCTTATTGTACAAAGGTTTCTGTCAGGAAAAAAAATACTATATTTACCTGTATGTACATCAAGATAAAAAAGTTATGAGACTGCAGGGGAATTTACAAAATTAGGACTAAGTAGGACAAAACAGAAAGACCCACCCTGGTCAATTAGCTTGGTAAAGAAATTGAAGAAGCTGCAGGATTTTCCAACAGATACTGTTGTATTATTACCAGTGGAAATACTTTCCAGTTTTTCACATATAATTGAATTAAGGAAAAGGAAACCTCCGGGCCAGGAGAAATTATCACAAAACCTTGCTTGAGAAACTTAAAGAACCAATTCTCAAACTTTGGGGCCTTGACAAAAAAAAAAAGGCATACCCACATAAAAAATTATAGTGATGGTTGTGGTAGCATTGTGTTCTGGAGTTACTTTGCTTCAAATGGAATAATTGACGGATAGTTTCAATTACCAGTTAACTTGGACCCCAGACCACTGGTGTCTGTGAACCAAAAATTAATGAAAGTAATTTCATTCTTCAGCATTGAAATACATCCGTAAGTGCATCCAGATCCACAAAAGAATGATTTCATAGAAAAAAAAAATTACGTTTTGGAGTGGTCAGACTAGAGAACTAAATTTGACACAAAATCTGTTAGATCACTTCAAGAAGGCTACAGGCAACACAGCCTCACGTTAGGAGGCCATTTTAAGATGAAGTGATAGACTTAGCAGCCTCTTAGGCTTCTGGTCCAAAGACCTGTTTTGAAGTCTTTGTGCTGTTTTATCATTATATTCTCAGATTACAGTCAACAATGAGGATTATCACCTGCCAGTGGAGTCTTGTGGCTGTTATTGTGGTTTCAGTCACTGCAGTATTCTGTACTAAGGTCAAGCCTACAGCAAAACCGAAGTACCTGTACACAAAAAAGCCTGTTCAGCAAGTCACACCACAAAACCCCATCACTACCAATGTGCCCAAGACTCTCAAGATAGTGGCAACCCCACACCCTGTGCAGCCTCAGCCACTACCTCCACCACAGCCTACTGCAGTGAGGACCAGCTACTTGAACCATAACCGTCCACAGCACTACAGTGAAAACCCTGAGCCTCCTGGTGTGGGTCTTGACAATTACACACTTGACTACAACGAGTGTTACTTCAACTTCTGTGAGTGCTGTCCGCCTGAGAGAGGCCCCAGAGGTGCAAAGGGAGAAAGAGGGTCAGCAGGTATCAAACTTAAATTATGTTATGTTTTTATTAGGGATGCACCGAAAATTCGGTCATGGAAAATTTTTGGCCGAAAATGACCCAAAAGTGCATTTTCGGTTTTCGGCCGAAAGTCCTAACTCACCGAAACAACACAGCCGAAACTTTATTAATTTAATTTATATTGTGCATTGTTATGTCAGTGTTAAATAAATATCTTCATAGTTTTGTAACTGATTTATTGCAATGCCTTGATTTTAGTGAGGTTAGTACACGTCATAGCCATAAAGTCTATGGTTCTAATAATTGACAATCATTTCTTTCGGTGTTTCGGTTTTCGGCCTTAGTTTTCTTCATTTTCGGTTTCAGCCAAGAGTTTTCATTTCGGTGCATCCCCAGTTTTTATATTATAATAATAACCCCTGTGTGTGAAGCTTCACATAATAATTGTTTTTATCTAGGAGCACCAGGTGATATAGGGCCTGCAGGACCACAGGGTATACCTGGACCGCCTGGCATGAGTGGTCCAATGGGCTTTAAAGGAGAGAAAGGTAAATACACTCTGGTTATATGGATTATGAATCTATCATTTTGAATGTAATTTATTAAAAAAGATAAATACAGGCATTTTATTTTTGGGATGATGCGAAAGGTCACTTTACAGAGTAAGCAAAAGATTAAAAAATAACATTTAAAACTAATGCATACAAGGAATGTCAAAAGGGGAAATTGAGCTAAAACCAGGCAGTTTACAATACCTTCAAGCATATTCTCTCCTATAGACCTTTTAAAAGATACATACTAGATACTGTCATACTTGATCAACATGAAGTAGTGCATAATTATAAAGTGAAACACAATCAAGGAGGATTGTGAATTTTTTTCTTACCAGTAATATGCAGTAAATGCAAACTAGTAAATTTCTGGTCCTCCTGAATAAATACTTTATTAAAGTCTCTCTCAGCAGTCTTCATACTCCTAAACTGATGAATTAGGGTCAGTTTTCACCAAGACAAGCTGAGAGTTTCTCCAAGTTGTTTTTTTATTCCACATATAGGTTGTGAGTTTGGAGACAACCTGTGGCTTA
The DNA here is from genome assembly GCA_028564705.1 of Apricaphanius iberus. Classification (NCBI taxonomy): domain Eukaryota; kingdom Metazoa; phylum Chordata; class Actinopteri; order Cyprinodontiformes; family Aphaniidae; genus Apricaphanius; species Apricaphanius iberus. The sequence goes on from JAPXFQ010000899.1 coordinate 734,769, forward strand.
GCTTGTTCGACGCATAAAGCTTGGTTTATGCTTGCTGCGTCCGCAAGGTCCAAATTACGTCATTTCAGCAACCACGCCTCTCCGCGCGGCCTGCATAAACCAAGCTTAAGTCTCTGTTTACAACCCAACACATCCTTATGTGTTGATCATTAACTTCCCAATTGCTGCAGATACCTTCTGAAATGTGCGATACACACGGAACCCACCCACTCCAAACAGCAGAAATCAGGTTATCACAAGTCCAATCATGTAAATATCTTTGATATCTTCCACGGAAAGCAACGACAGGCAGATAATCTTCCACTCTCCCCAGGAAATCATTATGAAACCACCAGGGAGCATTCCGGCAGGGCAGGAAGGTTCACCCAGAGCAGCTCTATGATTAGAGAAAATTTGATCAATCGCATTTAGAGACGAGACTAAATCCATGATTCCTCAGAGGAAAAATGCAGAGAGGTTTTCAAGATAGACATAAGAGGACAAAAGAGCAGCAGGATAAGAAAGGAGGGAGGGAAAGTGTCCATTCTCAGCGATATCAGAAAGTGACATTTTTGGATATGTCTCTACTAACGTTACATCTGGAGGAACTTTTTGCCCAATTCTCTTTGCAAAATAGCTCAAGCTTAGCTCAACTGAATGGAGAGAATCTATGAGCATCAATTTTCAAGTCTTGCCACGGCTTCTCAAATGGATTTTGAATGGGCTGTTCTAACACATTAATATGATGTCAAGATGGTGGCAGTGTGTATGGCCTGTCGTCTGACCCTGATGATGCTAAATCATATTATTACAGCACATTTTCTTAAGAAAGCTTTTAAGGTAGTCAGGGCTGACATTTCATTAATGTTTTAACAGCCGTCTCAGTTCAAGTGTTTTGCCTATTCTACACATGGAGTTGTACAGCCTGTACTTAAAAACCTAATATTGACTAATGTGTCCTTTCAAATTTTAGTCTTATTTCAAAGCTTTCTTTGATCTCAAACGTTTTGAAAAAGTTTACATGTAAAATCCACCTTTCATCACATTTTTATGTCATTCCCTCCTTAAAAACATGCAAAAGGGTTTCTTAGGTTACTTTATGTAGTTATGTTTGAGTAATCTTTTAAAACTCTGGCGGTCGCCATGTTGAGCTCTGAATGCCTGAGTCCTCCTTGCTAGGCTCTCACCTCCCCGCAACGCCCCTACATATTGATTACCGCCCCAGTCTCTCCACAGCCCTCCATCCCCCGCTTCTCGAGCACAAAAGCAAAAGGTCATCAACAGCAATCAGCTATCTCCTGTGGAAATTGATAAATATCTAGTTATTTTTCCCAATTGGACAATGCCTTCTTAGAAAAAAAGTCGGATGATGCTACAGTAAGCCTACTGTAATGTCAGTGACTGACACGGAGTCACAGCATCAGCGTGACGGGGGAAATACTGATAAACTCCGTGGCTAATTACCCCGAGCTACATGACACCAGCTTTCCATACAGAGACAGGAATGAGAAAAATAAGCATTATAAAGAGATTAAACTATTTAGACAGGAAAGCTCTTAAGAGGTTTGTTGGTGGCTCTTAAAAGAGCAGTTGTGGCTGCAAATGCACCACTCCCTCTGCCGTGAAGTGGACATCAACAGCTTCCTCACCCGGACAGCCTCTCTGGAAGATTAAACTCGACTCAGGCATGTCTCCACCAGAGCATATTATACACTTTTACTAACTGCAGACAGATGGACAGTCGCTCAGCATTGTAGTTGGTGACTCGGCGGACGAAGCTTGGACCGACGCCGGACGCTGGGGGCTCCTCAAACCAGGCCTGCCGACCAAGTGAGGGGCCGCTGTTTATGGCTTCCCCCAATTTCCTGCTGTGGCGGTCCCAGCTCCGCCTGAGGCCAGGCAGAACACATAATGCAATCAGCTCGGAGACTAGAGTCCACCGGCAGCCGTGCTCCACACGCTGGGCGCAATGGAGCTGGTGCTCCGAAAATATTATGATGACGTTGAAGACAGCGTGTGGAAGGGGGAATGTCCGAGATCTTAAGGGACATGCAGCTAATTTCAAAGCATTCATTTAGGACATGTTATGAGTGCAATATTTCAAATAGGTAGTATATATCATTTATTGAACTTACAGATCTATTTAGGGTAATATTATAGTTTTACTGCACCACAGAATTGCTCTGTATTACCCAAGAAGAACGTGCCACCTCTCTTTTAAGCTGCAGTTCTTTTTTATTTTATATTTTTGTTTTTACTGGCATTTCTAGAACTTCTGCAGTTGTTATTTAATATGCCATAACTGTATGAGAACTTTAATATGCTCTGATCTAAACCATAACATTGTATGTTTTGGATCATTGTCTTGCAAGATACATTAACCTCAACAAAACAAAAGCCTATTGCTTTTATCTTTAGGTGTTTGGATATTAAGTTTATTTCTAGTTGGTTTTGGTTTATTCCTCATGGCTATTTTTTTCACTAATTTATTTCATTTATATTCCTTATTCTCTGTTCATGTGTAGACTTATACTTTTTGGTTAGGTTTCTTTCTATCTTTCTTCCCTGTGTTTTGTCTGTGTTTGTATTTTCACTTTTCCTCTGCTTTCTAGCTGTGACAGCTTTTTAAAATGTCCTAATTGCTCCCTGCTCTCCATTCCTCAGGTGTCCTCTAACCACCCGATAACTTTCTCTGGTTCTCTCCCTCATTCCTCACTCCTTCAGTCCTCCATCCCTCCTCAGTATTTTATTTCTCGCTGGTTCCTAATCTTTTTTTGTCATTTATCCTGTATTTTTCCCCTTGTGAAGTTTCATAAGTTCTTTTGTTGATTTTGTAATAAAATTATCATGTCGAGGAAAAATTTAGAACTTGAAAGTTCTAAAAAAGGCGAGTTGTTGTAGAATCTACTGATAAAACTATCCCTTAATAAACGGTTTTAACATAAATCAATATAAATCTTCGCATTTGAAAAGTATTTCATTAAATGAAATAATATTAAACATCCTCTAATAGAGATGTAATTTGGCACTATAAAAATGAAAACAGATTTGATTAGACTGAAAACATTTAATCACACAACTTATCTTAAAGGCTATATTTATGTTGGCCTCTAGACTGTAGAGCCACATAATAGTTAGTTGGCCAGATTTGGCCCAGAGGCCTTGAGTTTGAAACATGTGTCCTGAAGGTGTCTCTGTTAAGGTAAAGGGGTCTAAGGATATAACCTTGAGGAACACCAGTGGTAACGGGCATTTTAAAGTTTTGATCTGTGTGTGCTAGACGTTTTTAAAGAAAGTTTACAAAAACTTTAGTTTTGTAGACAACTGAGGCTAAATGTCTTACGGTGGCGGTACTACACCATTTAGTGCTCTAGGCGAGCTTGACTGATGTTGCCCCTTGTCCACAAAAGTCATGTCCAAAGTATTGCACATTTATTTGAATAACTATAGTATAACAATAACAATATAACAACGTGTGCAAAAGAATAAAGTTGTTCAATAATAAATATACAAAAAGTAAACTTAACTTGAACAGTAGTGGAACATCTGAGAACAAACAGTGCACACTAAAGAATCCAAACAAAAAATAAATTAACAATAAAACATTGTGTGCAAAATTATATAGTGTAAAATAGGATTCACATAAATACACTATATACACAAAATATTTATGTAAGCAATATTTATGTCAAAGTATTTTTATGGATAGAGATGGCAAAAACTGTAGAAAAAAAGAAATAGACATAACTTTTTTCTTCTCGCCACATATTTGGCGCCCCTCACTAGATGGCGCCCTAGGCAAGCACCTATGTCGGCTGTAGGAAGAAGCGCCATTGACGTCTTACACCCATTTTTTCAGTATTTATAACAACATAGCTTTTATTTTACTTTTTTAAATGAATCTTTTAGGGGATAAAGGTGAGAGAGGATACCCTGGACCATCGGGGCCAACAGGTATTCCAGGAAAACCAGCACAAAAAGGTATAAGGTTAGTTAGGTGATTGTTTAAATCTCTAATACTGTTGCACTGGATTTAAGCTGACAACAGTTCTCTAACTTTGCAGGTGAGACTGGCCTCAAAGGTGAAAAGGGTGATGTAGGATTTGATGGTATTAAAGGTGAAAAAGGAGAAAAAGGAAACCCTGGCCAGAATGGAACTGCTGGTGAGAAAGGAGAACCAGGACCAGAAGGGCCTGTTGGACCTCCAGGAATAGCTATGGGGCAGGGTCCTAAAGGAGAAAAGGGGGATAAAGGGGACTGTGGCATATTTGGGGAGAGAGGTCCTAAAGGGGAACCTGGTGCTCCGGGCATTCAAGGTACAATGGGAATTCCAGGATTACATGGCAAACATGGCACCCCTGGACCCGTTGGCATTAGAGGGGATCCGGGACACCCTGGACCTCCGGGGGAACCAGGGGTGCCAGGGCCTCAAGGGCCACAAGGGATACGAGGGATGTCTGGGCCAAAGGGGGACAGAGGGTACCCTGGCATCAGAGGTGAGCGGGGCTTTCGTGGATTTAAAGGAGCAAAAGGTTCAGGAATGGCTCAGAAACGCTCTGCCTTCAGTGTCGGCATCTCTCCAAAGAAATCCTTTCCTCCCTCTGGCTTCCCAATCCACTTTGACAAGATATTCTACAATGAAGAAAACCACTTCAACATGAGTTCCAACAGATTCACGTGTGTCCACCCCGGGGTGTATGTCTTCTCCTTCCAGATCACTGTGCGTAATCAGCCTCTGCGAGCCACACTTGTGGTGAACGGGTCGCGGAAAGTCAGGACACGGGACTCCCTATACGGTCAAGACATCGACCAGGCATCCACTCTGGTAGTGTTAAGACTGGGAGCCGGAGATCAGGTCTGGATGGAGACATTTCGAGACTGGAATGGGGTTTACGCCAGCAGTGAGGATGACAGCATCTTCTCTGGCTTCCTGCTGTACTCAGACAAAGCCTGAGGCCCCTTTTTGTTTGCTTTACTGACACTCTCTCTTCTGCTGAACTGTTACAACCTCACCACATGGGTGATAACAGCAAATACTGATGGTGCTGTGCTATAACTGTGAATTACTTGTCTGTAAATGTTTTATTATCACCAAACACCATGTTGAAATTCTCTCGCTACAAGATTTCTAAATAAGTCAACCACTTGTTACCTCAAGAGACAAATATGCTAATGCCACCGGTTCAGTCCTTTAAAAAAAGGACAAATATAATGATAGAATAGCAAGATTTCAGTAATAATATGAGTTAAATTGTGCACAAATCGAAAAATAGACAAGACAGAAAAGAAAAAAGCTATTAAATATACAAAACCATTGCTAACATATAACAGGAGTAACTGATGAAAAACCTGCCTATCACACAGTGCACCCTCCATAGTAATCTCAACAAAACTTTGTAAAGTCCAACTTTTAAGCCTATTTTTTAATACAGACATAAAACCCACAATAAAAAAAACAATTTCTTTTAATAGAATTTCTGGTGGCAAACAATTTTTACCGCCTCTGTTTTCAGCAAGCTGTACAGCTTTGTTTTGTAATTATGACAGACGGCCTTCCCCTAGGAAACTTCACACGACTGAATCGTACTGAGAGAGGGAAATTTAACCACTACTCTTTCCACAACCTCTCTAAATCATCCAGAGTCATTGTCCTCTCTATGGATTCTTTTTATCAACTCACCCCATGTGTTTGCATCAGGATTTAGGTTTGGGGACTGAAGAGACAATAAAAGATGATTTACCGTATTCTGTGAACAATCGCTATTTTGATTATGTTTTTAATAATTATCCAGTTGCTGAATTTTTCCTCCCTTATCTTTCTCCTTGTTTATGGTGGCCAGATGTTGCTGCTTCTTAGGGTTAGTAAGAAGGCCTAACAGAAGAATAAAAAATGACCGACATACAAATGATAACGTTTCATTTAAAGAGAAATTATTTGCTCACAAGAAGTGTGTGCTTGCATTTAGGCCGTTCTTTGATCTAAATCACCCAATGCCGTTCTGGCTATATGTTTATTCTGTTCATGGTGGAAGGTGATATTCACCCTGGTTGTAATTAAATTGAATTAAATTAACTTTTATTTATATAGCACCAATTCACAACACATGTCATCTCAAGACACTTGACAAGAAAAGTAATTTCAATACAATTATACAAACATTCCAATCAGTTAAAAGTTTTCTATGTAAGGAATCCCAGCAGATTGTGTTGAGTCATTGTCGTGACGTTGTGCCCGGATTTAGGTCTTTTGTAACCTCGAAAAGCTTTTCTTCCTTAATTTGCCAATAATTATCTTTGTTCAGGGTGATGTTGTGCAATTTTAGTTTTCTGCCACACATAGAAACAGTTCAGCTGCATCTGATTTGACTAGAACATCTCTCGTTTCACAATTTCGCACCACTTTCAGTTGACCTTTCAGACAAAATCCCAATAAAATGGCTAAAAAGTGCTGTTCTTACAAACATGGTAGTAATATTTTTACAAAGGACGGTAGTATGGAAGTTGTTTCTGAGGTGTAAAGTATTTCTACATTTCAAAATCTTACATGACATTCCCAGTAATTTTTTTTCTTCCTGTAGCTTAAACTTAACCCCCCGCTAAATGCTAACCACAATGTATTTACAGTCTAATGTAAAACCTTTTCAAACACAAAAACCAAGAATCACTTTGTTCCTCATAAAACATTCACTTTTGTCAGTCTGCCCTAGTGCAGCTGTGGCTACAACGTATCATTACCAGTGGGTGAATGACTGAATATAGTGCAACATACTTTGAGGTCCTCAGGAATAGATAAAGCGCTGTACAAGTATAGACCATTTATCATACAGCATCGTCATCTTCTTCGTGTGTATTTTGCTGGGTCTTTTGTTTTCTTTGTTAACCTGACATGTAGGGTGCTATAAGAAAGTATTTAGATCCCTTACAATTTTCCACAATTTGTTGTGTTAGAGCTTAATTATAAAATCAATTTCAGTACGGTTTTATGTTTAAAAATGAATACAAGAAGCCCATATTTCTGAAATGAAAAGAAAATGCTTTTTGGCATTTTTGTAAATTTATAAAACACTTAAATGTTTTCCGTCCATCCATCCATCCATCCATCCATCCATCTTCTTCCGCTTATCCAAGGTCGGATTGTGGGGGCAGTAGCTTAAGCAGAGACCCAGACTTCCCTCCTCTCGGCCACTTGTGCCAGCTCCTCGGGTGGAATCCCGAGGCTTTCCCAGGCCAGGCGGGAGACATAGTCCCTCCAGCGAGTCCTGGGTCTTCCTCTGGGCCTCCTCCCTGTGGGACGTGCCCGGAACACCTCACCAGGGAGGCGTCCACGAGGCATCCTGACCAGATGCCCGAGCCCCCTCAACTGGCTCCTCTCGATGCGGAGCAGCAGCGGCTATTTTCTGACCCCCCTCTGGATAACCAAGCTTCTCACCCTATCTCTAAAGGAGAACCCAGCCACCCTAAGGAGGAAACTCATTTCAGCCGCCAGTATACGTGATCTCGTTCTTTTGGCTCAGCTCTCTCTTCATCACGACAGACCTGTACAGCGCCCGCATAACTACAGACGCCTTACCAATCCGTCTATCGATCTCCCCATCCATTTTTCCCTCATTCGTGAACAAGACCCCCAGATACGTAAACTGGAAGGCACCCTACCCTTTTCCGGCTCAAGATGGTCTCGGATTTGGAGGTGCTGATCCTCATTCCAGCCGCTTCACACTCGGATGCGAACCGCTCCAGCGAAGCCTGTAGATCACGTTATGAAAGGTAAAGGTTATGATCATGATCAGTGACAAAGGGCAACCTTGGCAGAGTCCAACTCTCACTGGAAGCGAATCCGACTTACTGCCGGCAATGCGAACCAAACTCTGACACCGGTCATACAGGGACCTAACAGCCCTTACTCCCAGAGTACCCCCCACAGAATTCCACGAAGGACACGGTCGAACGCCTTCTCCAACTCCAAAAAACACATGTACACTGGTTGGGCGAACTCTCTCCAGGACCCTGCTGAAGTTGTAAAAGTTGGTCCAGTATTCCACGGCCAGGACAAAAACCGCAATATGTTAAATGTTTCAGTTTAATGCATAAATGCTAATTCATCACACTCACGTGTTAGCACTCCATTGAAGCACCTTTGCCAGAAATCGCAGCCTAAAGTTTTCTTGGGTTTATCTCTACAAGCCTGGCCCACCTGTTTTGGGGGGTTTTCTTCAGTCATCTCCAGATTCTCTAAAGCTCCTTCTGGTTGGATGGACATGGCCTTAGGTAGATGTTTTTTGGTCTTTCCAGAGATATGTAAATTTTATTCAGGTGCTCCACGTTCTGTTGTGGTAGCGGGAACACAGTGCTCGTTAAGCCACGTCTTTGTTGTCTTAGCGGAGCGCTTCGAGTCTTATTGGTCTTGAAAAGTAAATAATTGACTAATTAGTTTTATGGAACCTTTTTTTCTGCAATATTTCTATATCTGGGTGCCGTTATCATACCCACTATGCAAACTAGCTGGCCAGTTTCTGCCACAAAAAAACATCCCCACAGGATGATTCTACCACCACCATGTTTCACAGCAAGTATGTTCTTAACTATGTGATAAACAGGAACTGTTTTTCTCTAGATATGATGCTAGAAGTTTAGACCAAAAGTTCCTTTTAGCCTTCATCATATTTAGTTTCTTGCTTTGTAAATATCCAAGGTGTGTTCTTACAAAAATGAGCAATGGTTGACCTTCTAGATGGTTCCATCTACAAAAGAAAAAAAAATGGACCCCCCCCTAAAGGATGATGGGATTCATGATTGCCTTTTTTACCCACAAGCTTCTTCTCTTTAGTTGGTTAGAGAAGCTACATCCATTTTTTTCAACTTTCAAGGTTGCTAAGAATTTTTTACATCCTTGGCCAGATCAGTGTTTTAACGCAACACAGCTTACACAGACATTTCGTTTATCTTCATTGCTTAGCTTCTCCTCCAATGTGCACTGTAAGCTGTGAGACCAAGTGTTTTATATTCCAGATCGTGTTTAATGAGATGAATTTACCACAGATGGACTCTAAACAATGTGGAGAAGCAGCTCAAGGATAATCAATGGATATCAGATGTCTCTCAGCTCAACTTTTGAGTGAAATAGCAAAGGGTGTGAATGCTTATATAACTATTATGTTTAAATGCTAGCAACATGCTCTTAACTTACAAAAAACCCTCAAAACATATTGTTGGTTTGTGCTATTTTATGTAGGAAACATTGCTTTAATCAATTCCAGAAAACATTTTCAACATACATTTTGTAAAAACTGAAGGGGCATAAATATTTTCTGGCAACACTCTACAACTGTGTTAACTCTTACAGCAGAAATGAGTAATATGTAAGCAAACAATGTCTCTGTGCTCTGGTGTTAATTATTATTTTTTTATCTAGAACAGAAGATTTTAGTAATATCTACTTGCAAGTTAATCTCACAGGTTTCTCCAATATTTAAAATGTTTTTGATGTGCTGTAGGTTTACAAATAAAAAAAACCCAGTTAATTGAAAATAAAGTCAACAGTTCAAACACATATAGAAAGCTTTATTTGCTTAAAAGAGTGATATTTGTTTTAACGGCATTTCTTCTGTTATCCTAATGTAACTCAAAGCGGCTGATGTGAATAATTTTTAACAGTAGCAGAACAGATGGTGCTAATAGTTGTTTGAAATCTATGCCTCAGATTATTGCTACGTTAGCTATGGAGACATCAGGTTGAGAGGAGTTGAAATGTGAAGGACCCCCAGATTTGTCACGGGATTTTCTAAAACTAGCCCCCAAGACAAACCTCAAGCTGCTGGGGTTTGACTTTGGCCTGGAAACTGGTCTGGAGGGGTCACAACGGGTGAGATTGGTGGTTCAGAATGCGTCAAGGATTGTTCAGGGCGGTCTGTGTGCGGATTAAAATATGGTTTTGTAGTAAAGTACTTTGTTGCTGCCGACTGACTTGCAGGAGCCACGACATTGAGTGGGAGGCCTTTAGAGGGAGAAAATATCATCTGGTTTCTGTGAGTATGTGTAGGCATCGACTGTAGTCCTGTTGGGTCAAAGAAAAGGTGACCATAAAAGTCCTGCATGAATTCAGTGTACAATCCAAATCGTAATAATCAGCAGAGCAGATTAACTCTTAAGCACCTGTGACCTCTCCGAAGCTTCTGGGCTCACTCCACCTTATTATATCCAGCTTTGGTACCTTGGCTCTGCAGCTGTACCATCCCGGAGTCCGTCTGACGTGGAAGTAGTTTAGTGAGGTCGCTGGTCCCATTAGGTTGTTGTTCTTGTAGAAGTAGTAACTTATCGGTGGCGCGGGCGCACGGGCGTTGTACTGGAGGTGGCAGATGAGTTTAATTTTATTTGGTTCGAGCTGGGAGTAGACTTCATCGATCTCCAACAGCGGCTCAGTTACAACCTCTGCGATAATTGAAAGAAAAAAAGTTACTTACATGGCTTTTTTTTTTTCTAATGTAAACATGTTCTTTCCTCCACTACATTAATCGTCAACTCACCTAAAATATCCACAGGGGTGGGAACTGACATCACAGAGTGTGTGCGTCTACTCAGATCCCAGGACACTCTGCATGTGTACATTCCCTTATCCTCCAGGGTCACGTTGGGGAGAAGGAAATTTAAACTGCTCCCGCTCTGTACCACTACTTCAATCCCATCTCTGTACAAGACCGTCTGATGGACGGGGGCTTTCCCTCGCAAACGGCACTTCAGATTCAAAACGTCTCCAACCAGGATAGGGTCTTGTGGTGTTTGCAGGATAGCAAATCCTCCTGAAAGAAATTATAAAGCATAAATGCTTCCCCTGTCATTTATTCAGCGATGTACTTTTGTTTGAAATACTCGCGGCTTGTTTTGCAGTTCAGTGCAGGTCAGGTCAGAAAGAATTTGTGGTTTGACAGTTTCAGAAATATGAGAAAGAGGAAGAAAAACCGATAAGCAAAAACGTTTGTGTAATGACGAGAACTAGATCCTACCATCAACATGGATCTCCTTAGGTAGGCTTCTTTGTGTTGTTACGCTTCCCACTTGTGTCTCTCTCTTTCCCTGGCAGGAATATTTTCCGCTCTGTTTAACATTGGTCTTCCACTGGTGGAATATCTCCCTGGACTCTGGAAGCTGCACAGATCCCTTGAACCACAGGTAATTCCAGGAGGCGTTGTAGACATCAGGGATGCTGCATCTCAGCTGCAGACTTTCCCCTTGGAAGATCCTAGAATTTCCAGAAACAATCTCAACGATGGCCCTATAGGAATTCACAGTGGCAACTGGAGAAAAACAAAAAACAAATTAATAAAGCATGTATGGATAAATATCAGGAAAAAAAGTGAAACTGAGCTATCAGTTTCTTTCATTTTAAAATCAGAACGTAACTGTGTTAAATACCTACATTCAGGCACAACAAGCTGCGGTAACATCGAAAGAACTGAAAAAAAAAGATAATTTTAAATGATTAACAAGAGCAGATAAGAATCATGTTCAGATCAAAGTCATCAAAATTAAGAAAACCTACCGAGGAGGGAATTTAAGGCGTCCATTGTGGTCAGTTTGTGTGCTAGCAACAGATGAGGGATGATGCTTTATTCTAATAAAAAGAGAAGTGAAACTGTCTTCATGCAGGATATCCTCTTTACCAAAAAGTGCTGTCCCCTCAATTTTGTTTGTAGTCTTAATTAAAAACATGCTTAGTTTCTATTACATATCTTTGGAAATTTTAAGTTTGCCTGTTACATTTTTAAACATAACAGTTATTAAAACACTGAGCTTGCTACTTATTCTTCTCAACAAAACTCTTATATTTCATTTTTTCATAGTTTGGGATTTTTCTTAAGCCTTACTTGAACTGTATTTCCTGATTCTCCTCTGGAGTGTAACTCAATGATGGAAACTTAGTAATGAGGTGGAAACGAGAACCGAAAATACCAAAATATTTCCCTTAGTACTCAGAAAGCAGTAATAATAATAAAAAATAACTTTACCAGTATTGAAGAGTTAAAAAAGCAGTATTTAGTTTGTAATGTCACACTATTGCTCAGGTACCTTGGAATTTCACTGGTGAGTGAAAATGGATGATTCAACCAGCTAACCATTCTGTATGTTAACTGAGAAAACAAAATACAGCATCTGATCATCACTGAAACATTTTAACACACATACAGTTCCAATGTCCATTCTGCTTATAGTTTACGACTTGATCTGTGTCGGTAATTTAACCCCGAATGATACACGGATTTAGAACGATTTAACTGAGCACGTGCTATCCAGTAATTAAATATTAAAAACGTTATTTTTCTTTCATGCGGCCCGTTTTTTCAATTATCTTTTTGATCAGAGAGAAAATTTCAAAACATGAGAAACAAAGCGTTTACAAAAAAAAATTTCTGGTCAATCAATAATAGAAAAGTCGAATGATACACGGATTGAAAATAAAACATGTCTTTTATACTGACTTATGCTTTATATAACTTATGTTGCATTTTTTTGAGCGGTAGAATAATCAGCATTGGTAGGCTACTCTGTATCGGAGAGTACTCCGTTTAAAGTATCGGTATCGGTTTAAATAAAAAGTGGCATCTTTGCATCCCTACTCGGTTCAATGAGCAGAAACGACCCATAAACATTTTCAGATTCAGAAAATCCAAGAATTCATGTTTCACAACAAATTAAAGGGAAAGTGACTCATTAACATTAATGTAAGGCAGGAAAAACAGAAACTGCACACAGATACTGAGTTTTGATTTTATTAATCATCATTGCACTCACACAGATGTAGGTAGACCAAAACTCTCCCAATAAATTAAGTTTTAAATTAAAGGCAGTTTTGAGTTTCTCTCTCCAAATCTGTAACTAAAACAAAACTATAATCAAACAAATGGTTTAAAACACTTGTTCAATGACCTCAGCTCTCAGTGCAAAATTAAAAGGTTGTTCAAGCTGTAGCTACGTGCTAGAAACCCAGAGTTGCAAAGATCAACAATATACATTAAAACCATGAAACATAAAATAGAAATAAAATTCAAGCTAATGAGCAAATATAAGATATTTGCCTCCTGCATATTTTTTGCACTGTTAAGTCTGCCAAAGACGATGAGATTAATGGTCTTCACCATCTGTCTTAAATCTTCTATCCTGATAAAAGCTGAAACTTGACTTGGAATGAGAATCTTTAAAAATCTAGTTAAAAGATTTAAGCAAAAAAAACAAAAACAAATAAGAAGCAGCAGCTAAAGCTTTAGGAGTGGTATTTATGTCACGTTTCTGAAGAAAAACATTAACATATTTGTTTTAAAAATAAATAAAAGCTTTGATGGAGCAAATTAATTATTCATTAAGCAGAGAGTTCTGCCTCTAGAAATCCAGATAATTCAGAATTCATTTTAGATTACATCCATGCTTTTTCACAACTGTAAATATTACAGGTTTAAAATCAAATATTTCATATTCTGACACTTTATAGAAAAATAAAATCTGAACATCCAGCTGATGAAAGGTCATGAAAACTAGAAGGTATTTGGACGTACCAGGGGAGAACTTTCTGATTTTTCATCCTTTAGGGAACGGCCATGCAGCACACATGCACATCTGTCCACATGCAGAGTCACTGTGCACAAACACAACCTCTCTCTCTGGTTATTTCTGGGAAATACAGGCTAAATTCACCATAGAAAAAAAGCACAACTTTAAGATCAACAATAGTAACAGGGGAGTTGGATCATTCAGATTTTTAAAATTTCTTTCTTTTTGGTTTCCAATAGGGCTGGGCAATTAATCTTCTTTATTGATTATCAAATGTTCTTTTTATGACTATATAGATTTATTTTTTTTTTTTAACCAATGCACTATTTGAACGTCCATAGCTCAGAATGATATCAGCCCACACAGGACCTACCATATTGTTTAACAAGGATAGTTTACAGCTCTTTTTTTTTTTTTTTTTTTTGGACTTTGAATTCAGGTCAGCTCCTGGATTGGATGATTAAAATAAAAGAACATTTTTGAAAATATGTTTTGTCACTGGTAATTTCTTTTTAAGAAAACAAGTAGGGCCAAAAAAATCTATTAATGTGAAATCTGATTGGTTGTGGAAAAAACAATGGATATTCAATTTTTAAGCCATATCTTCTAGCCCTAGTTTCTGAACTGTAATTTAATCTTCCATTTTCTGATCAGATGTTCACAGCACATCTTGCATATGTGCTGAAGGTTTAGGACTCAAACACACCAAATGTAACAACTTTAAAAAGAACTGAGGTTATGCAGGTAGTGGCTGACGAGAAGTTTTGGAAGAGCTGACAGCGGAGCGTTTCTGCCCCGACACCCTCTGTAGCCCAACGCCCATTGGAGCTACGGTTAAGTTTCACCACTTATTTGCCCCCTTTTTATGGTGGCGTAAATTGCACCTTTACTATTGCATCTGTCAGCAGCTTTGTCCAAAACCATGGTATTCAGATTCACCTCTTGTCATTTCATGCAGCTCAAAGATGTAAGGGGATTTCTTGTTGTTGTACTTGATTTTTACCTCCTTTGACTGATTGATAAGATAAACATCTGGCTGCAGGGAATCCATCTTCTCAGAAGGTAAATAAGCACACTTGCTAAAATCCTAACAGTTTCGTCACTGTTCAGCATGTTTTTTTTGACAACATCTATAACAGACGGATGGAGGAAAACTGGATCCAAATCCAACAGACGCTGCATGAGCTTATGGACTATAAAGAGGACAGGGGAAGATGAAGTAGAACCTCGAGGTGACAGACATTTTCCTATCAGCCAGCAAACACCTGAGGCTGCAGCGGCGGGGGCAGCAGCTCATTCTCAACGTTTTCAGAGTCGATGGCGGACGACGCCATGGACGCTGTCCCGCTGCCTGCGCCCGCCGCGGTGTCCTGCGTCTCACGCGGGAAGCTATCCAGCGCGCTCTGCACTTTCTGCTCCACTTCATCCGTCCAGTCTATCAGGTCGCTCTCCAGCTGCCGAGCCCCATCTATGACCCGCTCCTGCCTCTCGCCGAGCCCGGTTAGCAGCTCCAGACTGTTGTGGACTTGGGTAAGAGCCGCACTGCCCGAGGATGAGGAGGCGGCGGTGGGCGGTGGCCAGTTTGGGGACGTCTGACCTGACATGTAGAAATCGAACTCCTCTGAGCTCATGTTCAAAGACTGGCCATCCAGTTTCTCTATGAAGGCCACTGCACAGCACTGTGGAGAGGAGACAGAGTGTTGTCACTAACCCAACACCAACACTGTTTGGAGTTATATTTATTCAAATTTAACAGCAATGAGGGAAAAACTGTGCTATGTAGGTCAACATTGCCCCTGCTGGATGATTTTCATTTCCTCAAATGAAAAACCTTTAAGACTACACAGTGAGGGTTAGTGGGACTACGCTAATAAAAAATACAACAAATGAACGCATTACTGACTTGACGTTTGGAATCTTAGGTTAAACATAAATTGAACAAAATAAAAACACAGCAGTAAGTTCATAAAGTCATGTTTTTCCAGACTCAAATTTGCAACGTTTTTTTCGTTTACTTTTATAAGAATAGATTTAAAGCCACGAGTATAAAGTTCACTAAGAACTGATCACTTGCTATACAGTATTCAGGTTTTAATCTGCAAAAACAACACATAAGAGTAGGAGTGCATCAACATTTGCCTCTGATTCTGATATTTGCACCATTTCCATTTATGTTTAAACACATCAGTAGAAAAACATTGTGTGAGATGTTGTGGTTTTTCTCTGCTGAAACTGTAATAACAAGCAGGAATTGAAAACAACACTGAGGGAAGATGGGAGTCACACCTGCTGCCCAATCCTGCTTACTTGAGCTTAACATTTCACTGTGTCACTAATATGAGAGTAAAACTTTGGTCGAATGTTAAAACAAATAAATAAAAATCAGGAAAATAAGCATAAAAACACTTTTTTCTTGTCAGTGGCCAGAATTGCATTTGAATGTGAAGATAAAAAAGACACAAGATTGCTAGACTAGACTCTATAAAATCCCTTTGCTGTTAGTTCATCTAATATTAACAGAGTCTAAAATAATAATGGACCATAAATCAGTATAAGGTAGAAATGATATAAATTGCACCAATGGAAGAGATTTTGACTATACCCACCTACTGCAATTGTGCATGTTGATGTCATCAAGTTGTGCCTACGCTGCACTAGGTAAGCAAGGAGGATTAGTACTGATGTTCAGTGTTTCCATATACTCTATGTATTGCAGGTTTAAAACGTATTGTTGTCTCTTTACCTGAAGAGAACCCTGTAGAACTTGAAGCAATTTTAATTCAAAAACATGGAGCTTCAATTTTGTGCAATATTACATTTAGAAATAAGTAACTGGGGGGGGGCGCTAGTGAACGCCGCATGGAGTAGTCGTGTCTTCGAGTAGCTCCTCCACACTCTCGATAAATACTCGCTAAAAATCAACACTTACTCAACTATGAGCGGTTCCAACAAAAATAAAACTAAGGAAACGCTTACGCATCCGAACTCAAACCCGAAGAAAAACGCAAAGACAGTTCCTGCCATGAATACGGTCAGGGCCGTTAGCCCCGAGCTAACCCCGACTAGCAGCCCGGATACCGCCACTGCTGGCACCGATAGACCTTCAACTTCTCAGCCCACGCTGGCTAGCGTCATGGCTGCCATTGGGAAACTGGACGAAGACATGAACACCAGATTTAACACGCTCGACTGCACACTCCACCAAGTCCAGACTTCCCTGGCGGACCACACATCACGCATCTCCGACCTGGAGGGCTTTGCAGCCGACCACGAGTCCCGCATCACAGATCTGGAGAAACAGTGCACGGAGCTACTGGAAATCAATAAGTCAATTAAACATAAGCTAATAGATCTCGAGAACCGATCTAGACGCTGCAATATTAAAATCACTGGCCTACCAGAAAAAGTTGAGAAAGGCAACCCAACACAGTTTGTTACTGAGCTCCTGCCGCAGCTCCTCGGAGCCAACAACTTCACCAGCGGACTCAAAGTTGACCGGGCGCATCGTATCGGTCCACCCGCAGCCGGACGTCAACGCACCATGATCGCCAAAATTCATCACCCTCCAGAGAAGGAGAAAATCCTGAAACTCGCTCGGCTACATGCTCCACTGACCTACAACGGTGCCAGGATCAGCGTGTACCCGGACTTCTCACCTGAAGTCACCGAACAACGCCGCGCCTTTGATGGAGCGAAAAAGATACTGAGGGCCGCCGGAGTCAAACACGGTCTCCTCTTTCCAGCCAGACTGACCTTCAACCATGGTACGGAGCAGAAAATATTTCAGGATGCCAAGGATGCCGAGACTTTTATAGACAGATTTATCACATCCTCCGCTGCTGCGGAGTGAACTGTACCTCCGGCCGGGATTATTCAGCCTGCTGCCGCACCCAGTCACCTGTTTGAGACTCTTTAATGGCAGGCTACTCTAATGTTCCTCAGTCTCATCAAGAATTGAGTTTTATTTAACCGCTAAATACGTGTTTATTTCTGTTTTTGCTTTCACACGAGTGTGGAGATAGTTATGTTCTCTGCTTTAGTCAGGAGTTTTATTTGAGCTCGACGGTTTCTTGCAGTGTCTAGCTGTTTCTCAGCGTTCATGGTCTTTTCGTCCCACCTCGTTTGGGGAGGGGGACAGGGGGATGGATCTAATCTGTATGTTTTCCTGTTTTCTCTTTTTTTTTACCTGCTCTTCTTAATACGTACCCCACTAATTATAATTATGCTTTGGATATGGTATGTTGTCATAAACTTATCTTATAGTTGCTAATGACCCTCTCACCCCACCACATGGTGGCAGCTTAACATTACTCAGCTGGAATGTCAGGAGTTTAAGGACTAATTTAAAAAGGGGCAAGGTCTTTTCCCATTTAAAGTCACTAACTGGAGATATAATTTTTATGCAGGAAACGCAAATCAAACATAATGAGCAATGGAGGTTGAGATGTGCTTGGATATCTCAGATATACCAGTCAACTTTTTCTTCTAAGGCTAGAGGTGTAGCCATATTAATCAGAAGGAATGTCCCATTTGAACATATTTCAACTATTTCAGACCCTAACGGCCGCTATCTGATCATGTCAGGTCGCATTCTGTCACGACATGTAACCTTTTTGAATATTTATGCGCCGAACTTCGATGACCCTGTTTTTTTTAGGAAAGTCTTTAATCTTATCCCGGATTTATCATCTACCCACTTAATTGCAGGCGGAGATTTTAACACAATTCTGGACTGCTTTCTTGACAGACTCTCCACCCGCCCCACCAGTCCCTCTAACGCTAGTATTGCTCTTAATAATATAGTTAAGTCAATGAACCTGGTTGACATCTGGCGACTACAACACCCAAATGATAAGGACTTTTCCTACTTCTGTAATGTTCATAAATCATATACAAGAATTGACTACTTTTTGACTGACGGCATTTTGACCTCGGATGTAATCTCCTCCAAATATCATGATATTGTAATTTCCGACCACAGCCCCGTTGAACTAAAAATCAATATTGGTAGAACTAAAGCTGCGTTCAACTGGCGGTTCAATCCTTTACTACTTAACAACATTCAATTCCGCCAGCAAACAGCCAACAAAATAACAGAATACTTTGATCAAAATGACATCTGAGGTAAATGACTCCACCCTGTGGGAGGCCTTTAAAGCTGTAACACGAGGAAATATTATAGCCCACGAGGCTAAAATAAAAAATGATAAGGAGAAAGAATTAGCAGATATCACAGCCCAACTCAAACCGTTAGAAAAAGACTACAAGGCGACCGCCTCTCCAACCAAGCTTAATGAAATAATCAAATTAAAGTCGAAATATAACGCTGTTCTTTCTGACCGTATCAGCTTAATGCTGCTAAAAGTAAAACAAAAGCATTTTGAATTAGCTGACAAGCCAGATAAACTACTAGCTCGCCAGCTCAAGAACATCCAGGCCAACAGAACAATTCACAAAATTAAGACCAAAACGGGAACTACTACCACAGAACCTGAGAAAATTAACGAATGCTTTCGTGAATTCTATGAAGATCTTTATACTTCAAAGTCCACCACTGCTACATCACATATCTCTGGATTCCTTCGTACTCTCCACCTGCCTAAATTGAGTCCCTCAGCACAAACCGACTTAAATAAAGACATAACATTAGAGGAAGTTAAACAGGCAACTCGCTCCTTTCCTAATGGAAAGGCGGCCGGGCCAGATGGATTTGGCATTGAGTTCTACAAGGCATACTTAGACATTATAGCTCCTTTTATGTTGAGAATGTTTAACCATTCTATCTCAGTTGGTCTGCTTCCAGAAACGCTTTACTCTGCCAACATCTCTCTGATCCTGAAAAAAGGGAAGAACCAGACAGACCCTTCTTCATACCGGCCCATTGCGCTCCTTGGCTGTGATCTTAAGGTGTTTACTAAAATCCTCGCAAATAGACTTAATAAATGTATTGCAGATATTATCCATGTAGACCAAACTGGATTTATTCCAGGTAGATTTTCGTTTTTTAATGTTAGTCTTCTGCTAAATATTATGTACACTAAATTTAGCAAAGATTCTAAAATTGCCGTTCTCGCCCTTGACGCTCAAAAGGCGTTTGATCAAGTTGAGTGGCCATACCTTTTATCTGCAATTAAGGAGTTTGGATTGGGGGAGAATTTCGCCTCCTGGGTCAAAATGTTATACGCTCGCCCCACTGCCTCGGTCATCACCAACAACAACAGGTCTCCTGCCTTCACTTTGCAACGATCTTGCCGACAGGACTGCCCCCTCAGCCCTTGATTATTTGCTGTTGCTATGGAACCCCTGGCTATAAGTATCAGGAATCACCCCTCTATTGCCCCTTTAATTTTGGGAGGAGTAGACCATCGCATCTCGCTGTACGCGGACGATGTTGTTCTGTTTCTGTCTCGCCCAGAAGCCTCTCTCCCTCCCTTATTAGGACTCATTGAAAAATTTGGTGAAATTTCTGGCTACACTTTAAATTGGGATAAAAGTGAATTCCTGCCGCTCACAGGTGATCTGGACCCAAATTTTCTTAAAAACTTATCATTTAAAATTGTGTATGATAAAATCAAGTACTTAGGAGTCACAATTCCTAAAGACCCCAAGCTAATTTATAAACTGAATTTCCTCGACATGATTGACAAGTTAAAATCAAATATTGAATCCTGGACACTGCTACCCTTATCTCTTATAGGTCGGGTCAACGCAATTAAAATGGTTACTCTTCCCAGATTCCTCTACCTGTTCCAGAACCTACCAATTTTCTTACCCAAATCCTTTTTTAAATTAATAGATTCACTCATCTTGCCTTTTGTGTGGGGTTTCAAGGCGCATCGCATCTCTAAAAAGCATTTAACCAAACCCAAATCAGCTGGTGGCCTCAGTTTACCAAACTTCTGCCACTACTATTGGGCTGCGAACTGTCGAGTATTGATGTACTGGCAAAACCCACGACAAGGTAATGTTAGTTCCTCCACCCCGTCATGGCTTGCAATTGAACAGAGTCTCCCTATCAGTTCTTTGCCTGCTCTCCTATTCTCCTCACCTCAGCCCCCTAAATCCAATCCTGGAAATAACTTCATAGTTACAAATTCCTTAAAAATATGGTACCAAATAAGGAAATCGTTTAACCTGCCTGCAATTTCCACCTCCACCCCTCTGCACCGAAACCACAGTTTCCCACCCTCACTGTCGGACAACGTTTTTCTGCTCTGGGTTAAAAAGGGTATCATTACCATTGAGGACCTTTATCTCAATAAGACTTTTGCTACCTTTACTCAGCTGAAAGAGAAATTCACATTATCTGATACGCATTTCTTCCGCTATCTACAGGTTAGAGATTTCGTCCGCAAAAACATTTCTCACTTTCAGTCATTACCAGCTCCCATTGAACTGTATACTCTTCTGAATCGTTCCCCCGACTCTAAGAGACTTACTTCACGATTTGTCGACCTTTTTAACTCACTTAACCCGACTTCATCCCACCATTTAAAAGAGGCTTGGGAAAAAGACTTAGCTCTGTCAATAAGTGACAATGACTGGGAAACTTACCTCGGTGACATCCGCAGCTGCTCAATCAATTCGAGACACCAACTTATTCAGTTTAAAGTTATCCACAGGCTACACTACTCTTGTGTTAAACTTCACTCTTTCTACCCTTCTATATCCCCAATATGCTCAAAATGTAAATCGGCGGAGGGAACTCTGCGCCATCTATTTTGGTTCTGTCCTAAATTAAATCAGTTCTGGCTGATATTTTCAAATGTTTTTCTGAGGTATATAACTGTAATATTTCTCCAGATCCTCTCACTGCAATTCTAGGTGGCTCTCGACACCTTTCTATGCTCACCAACTCACACCCTAAAACTATACAATATGGAATGGTCATTGCAAAAAGGAACATCTTATCTTATTGGAAAAGTGATGAGGCCCCTTCCTTTAAGGCCTGGCTTTCAGAAATTACTAATTTGTTGCATATCCTCCTGACTACCAGAAGAAAAAAAAATGTCCAATCACCTTTTTTTTTTTAATTCCCCATTCTTTGTAAGGTAAATGAAATACTGAAAACATTTTTTTGATTTTTTAAGTTTTTATTTTTATGATATAATGTGTCCACTGCAGTGGACATCGGAACGCCATACATGTAAAACGGAACCTTGATGGCAACTAGTCAGCCCCAAAGGAAATAGAAAAAAGTGAACATATTGGGTTGAACATCCATATAACTGTTTATCATCACTTTTGTTTTGTTTTTCTTTGCTGTGCTCATTTGGAATGATACTTCAAAAAGCAATTCCCCTTCTTGGAAACACAAAGGAAAACCTTGCACTTTGTGCACATCACATATGTTTTACTCGTGCAGCCGGATCTGCGACACCTTGATGCATGTGTTTCGTCCACCATTTCTGGAAGATGGATGGCGCCGTAGTGTCTCAGAGCTGCATTTGGCTGCGGTTTCCACTTTTGACGTGGGGGAGTGTAGTCATCTTCACTGTCACTTTCGATTCCTGCTTGGGCCCGAGTAATCATGTCTTCACCAAGGAGCAGTTTGAAGTCAAGGAACTTCAGTGGTTTCTTCCCCAGAGACTGGCAGTCACTCTTATACTGCAGCCATGAGTTGGTGATTGCCAGGTCAAAAAAGTGGAAAACTGCACGCACTGTCCATTTCCTAGTGCGAGAGGCCATCCTGTAGAAACTCAACATTCGGTCAACCAAGTCCACACCACCCATGTTGGTATTGTACTCAGCAATTGCCTGTGGCCTTGACACCTGGACAAACCTTTTGTCTTTCTTGGACCATCTTCTGCGTGTGTCCTGGGGTTCAATGCCATAGGCAGAGGATGCCAAGACAACTGGCTTGTTGTCCAACCACTTTATCACGGCAAGTTCAGGAGGGCTGCGTCTGATTACCATCACTGATGCCCCTCTTCCTTTCTTTTTGAAGAGTTTGTCCCCTATGATCTTGCACTCCTTTGGAACTCTGTTTTTCATGAGGGTTCCAGTGCCTGTCATCCCTTTTGCCATCAGGGTGTCGAGGAGGTTGATCGTTGTAAAGAACCTGTCGAAGAACAGGTGGACTCCTTGGGGAACAGACTCTGTCAAATGAAGAACAGCTTGCTCTCCAATGCCCTTTCCTTCTGTTACTCTGAAGGTAGTCTTGCCTTGGTAGACCACAAAGTCTAAGACCAGACCAGCGGGTGCGGCCAAGACAAACACCTTCAATCCAGTTGGGTTAGGCTTGCCCGGTACATACTGGCGCACTGGGCATCGACCAGTAAATGGGATCATTTGCTCGTCAATGCACAATTTTCCTGTTCTAGGCAGACTTAGACACCCTTGCCTTACTTTGGTCAAGAGTGGCCTGATTCTCCACAAGAGATCACTTGCTTTTTCATCTTCTGAAACGTCAAGGTCGTTGACAATCTTAATGGAATTTCTCAGCTTGTAAAACCGATTTCTGGTCATGGATTTTGCCACAATTTGAACTCTGGTATTTGAGGCCCAATACATTTGAATGTTTGGATATCTTAGACAGCCCATGTAAATAGAATTTCCAAAGAACGTCTTCAGTTCTTCAGGAGTGGTATTTAGGGTTGCTCCAGACACAAGGACTTCACGCTGATTTGTGCACAGGGCCATTTCTTCAAACACAAAGTCATCAATGTACTGCTTAAAATAATCCATTGGTGTCCAGTTTTGGCGTGTCATGGCATCATTGCTCTGAATAATGGGAGGATCATCGAGTTGGAATTCGAATCTAAAGAAAACCAATGAAGGATGAAAAAAATGATTAAAATGAGGCTCAATTGTTAGAGAAAGTAAGTTATTCTTTTTTAATACAAACTCAATGTGTACTTGGAATTATTGCTCCACAGTGGACGCCGACTGGACATAGATGTAGACTGTTCTGCCTCATCTGACTCCTCTGCATCTGATTGCCCTGCCTGAGTCTCATCCTCAGAGTTCCCTGAATCATCTGCCTCTGGCTCAAACACTGCATCTTGATCTTCATCAGACAGCTCAATATCTGAGTTTCCATCAACAATTTGCAGTAAAATTCTCTCTGCTTCTGAGAATGACTCCCTTTCTTTCATTTAAAAAAACAGAACAAATTGGAGGAAATAACTACATATGTCCACTACAGAGGACATGTTTTAAATACTTAAATACTACACTAAAATAGACCTAAAATAATTCAGAAAATGCTTTAATGTGTTCTTAAGAGACTTATATAAAATATGCCAACAACATTTTAAGCCAAAATTTGCTCAATAAAAAGTATTATGCACTTACTTTTCCTCTTCCCGTAAAATGTGCTTGCAGAGACGGACGCCATTTTCCTGAATGAGGAAGTAAAAGGTACCAAAGCCCACCCCTTCACATTTGGTATCATTGAAAAGCCCTAAATGTCCTCTGTAGATAGCAAAAGGAGTTAATGCAGTAGTATGCAGTGGGTAAGAGATATTCAGGTTTACAAATGTCCTCCACAGAGGACAAATTTGAACTACTGGTAGTCAGGAGGATATGGAAAGGATTCGACACAATGTATCTCTCAGCTCTGCAACCTTTGATAGGATGTGGCAACCATTTTTTCTACATTTGTCAAGACTGACTTAAAAGTAACACTTAACTCTCATACATCTTTGTCAACATAACCCCATGTTTTTTATTTTGATTTTTATATAATACCTGGTACGTTCTATATGTGAAGGTATACTGTTTCTGAGCATGAAAATTTACAAATAAAATATTATAAAGAAAGTAACTGGGAAAGCAGAAAGAAATGTTAGCGGCCTTTTTTTTTTTTACCTCTTTGCACATCAGCATGAACAATTTAGAAGTTTGTGTCTTCATAAAATGCAACTTTTATTTTATTAAAAAGATCCTCATCTATATTTATATGTTGTTAAAATTTTTGTAAAAAGATTGGAACACTTTTAAAGGTATTTAGCACATTAAATGCTCTTTAAATGACATTCTAAACTTTTCTTAAGTTATTGTTCTGCTGCAATGTATCTGAAATGTGAGAATGGTCAGTCATTTTGACTTATTTGAGGCCGTATCTCCCAGCAATCTTGTAATTCAAAAACCTCGAACTTTAATTGCTTCTTCATGACGGATGTCAGAAATATAACAGCCCTCTTCCAGACTGGGCTCAACGATAAACAGGGTTCCTACGGGTTTCTTCATGTTAAATTCAAGTATTTTAAAAACCTTTTTAAGACCACAAACATCGAAAAATAACATCTGTTCCAATGTCCTATTTCGAAGCCCTACCGGCGGAGAAAAACAGAATCCTAGAACATTTATAAATGTATTTCTCAGGGAAAGGTGGAATGTGTAAAACACGACGAGAAGCTGAGCAGAGGTGTGAAAAATCATTTCAGCAAGCTGCAAGAATGTTTGCCTAATTTGTTAGGTTGTTTAACATGGGATATGCAGGTTTTTTTATTTCAAAATCTTCATTTACTGGAGACGTCACGTTTTTTGAGCATACTGACCCAGAGCTTTGTTGCATTCTCAAATTATGGTTCCGCCACTCTTTATTTATGCTACGTTATTCACTCAAAACTAAACGTGGCAAATTAAAGTTTTGAGGAAAAATGCTACACACATATACAGGTGCTGGCCAGTAAATTAGAATATCAAAAAGTTGAATTATTTCAATAATTCCATTCAAAACGTGAAACTTGTACATTATATTCATGCAATGCACACAGACCAATGTATTTCCAATGTTTATTTCTTTTAATTTTGATATTTATAAGTGACAACTAATGAAAACTCCAAATTTGGTATCTCAAAAAATTAGAATATTTTAAAGGCCAATGAAAAAAAATGTTTTTTTTTTAAATGTTGGCCAACTGAAAAGAATGAACATGAAAAGAATGTGCATGTATAGCACTCAATACTTAGTCGGGGCTCCTTTTGCCTCCATCACTGCAGTAATGCGGTGTGGCATGGACTCGATCAGTCTGTGGCACTGCTCAGGTGTTATGAGAGCCCAGGTTGCTCTGATAGTCGTCTTCAGCTCCTCTGCATTGTTGGGTCTAGCGTATTGCATCTTCCGCTTCACAATACCCCATAGATTTTCTATGGGGTTAAGGTCAGGCGAGTTTGCTGGCCAATCAAGGACAGGGATACCATGGTCCTTGAACCAGGTACTGGTGGTTTTGGCACTGTGTGCAGGTGCCAAGTCCTGTTGAAAAG
This sequence comes from Apricaphanius iberus, assembly GCA_028564705.1. Taxonomy (NCBI): domain Eukaryota; kingdom Metazoa; phylum Chordata; class Actinopteri; order Cyprinodontiformes; family Aphaniidae; genus Apricaphanius; species Apricaphanius iberus. The sequence goes on from JAPXFQ010000899.1 coordinate 760,497, forward strand.
TGAAGTCTGCATCCCCATAAAGTTGGTCAGCAGCAGGAAGCATGAAGTGCTCTAAAACTTCCTGGTAGACGGCTGCATTGACCTTGGACCTCAGGAAACAGAGTGGGCCAACACCGGCAGATGACATGGCACCCCACACCATCACTGACGGTGGAAACTTTACACTGGACCTCATGCAACGTGGATTCTGTGCTTCTCCGCTCTTCCTCCAGACTCTGGGTCCTTGATTTCCAAAGGAAATGCAAAAATTGCTTTCATCAGAAAACATAACTTTGGACCACTCAGCAGCAGTCCAGTCCTTTTTGTCCTTGGCCCAGGCGAGACGCTTCTTACGCTGTTTCTTGTTCAAGAGTGGCTTGACACACGGAATGCGACAGCTGAATCCCATGTCTTTCATGAGTCTCTTCGTGGTGGTTCTTGAAGCGCTGACTCCAGCTGCAGTCCACTCTTTGTGGATCTCCCCCACATTTTTGAATGGGTTTGTCGTCACAATTCTCTGCAGGGTGCGGTTATCCCTAGAGCTTGTACACTTTTTTCTACCACATTTTTTCCGTCCCTTCGCCTGTCTGTTAATGTGCTTGGACACAGAGCTCTGCGAACAGCCAGCTTCTTTAGCAATCACCTTTTGTGTCTTGCCCTCCTTGTACAAGGTGTCAATGGTCGTCTTTTGGACAGCTGTTAAGTCAGAAGTCTTCCCCATGATTGTGGAGCCTTCAGAACAAGACTGAGGGACCTTTTAAAGGCCTTTGCAGGTGTTTTGAGTTAATCAGCTGATTAGAGTGGCACCAGGTGTCTTCTATATTGAGCCTTTTCAGAATATTCTAATTTTCTGAGATACTGAATTTGGTGTTTTCATTAGCTGTCAGTTGTAATAATAAAAATGAAAATTAATAAAAACTTGAAATATAGCACTATGTGTGGAAGGAAAGTATACAGTATAGAAGTTTCACGTTTTGAATGGAATTACTGAAATAATTCAACGTTTTGATGATATTCTAATTTACTGGCCAGCACCTGTATAGCCACACTCATTTCCTCACCAGATTAGTGAAGTAGTATCCATCCTCTCCGGTCATGAGTCTGCTGGGATTGCAGAAACGGGTGATATACTGGATGTTGGACTGCAGCCGTGGAGGGTTTGCTTTCAACACGATGTAGATGAGAGTCGGGAGGAAGTCGTCGGCTGAGGCGGCCTCCTTCTTGCTCACTTTGATGGCGTTGAAGATGTGCTTGCTGCACCGAGTAATACACGCCAGCTTGTCTTTGGGTACTTTCTTAGAGTCCACTTCAATTATATCTGAAAATAGGCCAGAAATCTTAGGGGTGAACTATACTGCCTAATCAAGCAATATCAGCCAGAGACTCACTTGTGATAGCTTTGACGACGCTGTCCGACACCTCAGGGATCTCCTCCTCCACAGGCACACACAGCATAGCTATGGTGACCCAGTGCAAGTCTCTGAAGACAAACACAAACAGGATAATGTTACATTTCTACTTTTTATTATTTAGCTAACCTAAAAGTAAGAGTTTCTGCCTTCCAACCTGATTCTTTTCTGAATAGCCAAGTCTTTCTTCTCATCATCAGTGGTTTCAGGACAGAAGACTTCTGTGTAAAGTCGGGTCATCATGTACTTCTCTACTTCGTCCATAACTCTCTCCACATGCTCTGATGAACCTGTAATACCACACAGAAATGCTTTTCACATTACGTTATCCTTGATATATGATTTCCATTATTTCAGTTTTTGTTAAAAAAAATAAAAAAACACATTAGAGTGATGAAGCACCTTTGAACTGGTTCTGAAGGCGATCTGAGAGGTTCTGGTAGAAGTCTTGCACACACTCCGACAGCTCATCAGGTCCCATGTCCTGGACAGGGACAGAAAAACATAAATTTTTCCCTAGACTCCATCAGATTTCATAGTGACGACAAGTTTGTGATGTCAATGTCATCTAAATAATTTAGGCAGGAAGTTAAGAATCAAATTTAAATAACTTCTGTCGTTTTATCTTAAAACCAAAACAAACAGGAAATTACCCTTTTTTATAAAGACAGGGATATCAGGGTGAACATCTCAGATGAAGACATTCCTCAATATTAGAATATCAAGTCTCAAGTGAGGCAATTTTCATTAGAAAACATCTGTCCTAGTGTGTTGAAAAAAATATAAAAAAAAAAAAAATAAAAAAAAAAAAATCAGAAAATTGATTCTGATTTGATTGTAATAGAAATCAAATCGAATTACAAGTTCAAAAATATTTTTTATTTCTACAGCTAAAAGAGGAAGAAAAAGTCCAGACGGCCATTTTAAGTCTTGTGTCTAAAAGGCTTAAAAGTTCCTTATTCACCCAGTGTTAAGTTATTGAACTACAGGCATATAATTAAGATACCAGCTAAAAAAACCAAAACGTTTTTAATAGCACTGATCCATATCTATATCGAACTGGATCTGATTGAATCGGATCAAATTGGATCATGATCATCAATTCCAACCCTTGAGAAATCAGAATCAAATTGATTCTTGAAATTTGAATCGATCCATAGCCCCAATCTGTATGTACTAGAGTAGCTTGAAAAAATATTCTTTAAGGTTTTCTCATTTTGTCAAGTTACAAATTAAGACGACGGATGGTTTTCAGTAAGTTTGCTCAACTGAAACCTGAAAAGAGCGGCGTCCATTTTGAATCAGCTCTTTTACTTAGAGATCCGCTTGTGTGTAATTTTTTTTCCCCAGTACAAAAACAGCTGTTCTGTGACGGCCTCAGAGGGTTTTTAGAGAACATCAGTGATAAAACAGATTCATAAGGGACCCAGGATCACAGCGGACAGGTCAAAGATAAGGTGGCAGAGACGTTTAACGCAGGATTCAGCTATAAATAAAAATCTCAATTTTCAAACGACTCCAACAGCTCTGTGCGTTCGACTAACCAAAAATATATAAATATAAATATATCTATAGATTTTGCAAAAATTACAAAAAAACATGTATCCTTTTTTATTTTAAAATGATGCTCAACTATCCACAATAATAACAAAAAAAGAACATTGACATTAAGAAGTTCAAGGGGTGTGAATATGTTTGCAGAAAGCTATGATGTGAACTCTCTCAATGATTGTTACCAGATGCTTATGAAATAGTTTAATAAAACTTTTTAGTAAATTAAAACCTCCCCCTCTTCAAGTGCCGTCTGAGTGATGGTATAAATACGATCATGAACACATGATGAGCTGAAACAGAAGTAGTAAACAGGTTGTCTAGACGGATCAAAGCTCACCCGCTTATAGGCCATGCTCTCAGTGAAAGCCCGACACTGTTTAAAGATTTCCCTGCCAGACTTCACAGGCTTCAGGAAATCAATGAACTCTCGCGTTGCACGGTCGCTCTCCGGAGCGGCCTGCCGACTGGCTGAGGAGCTGGGGCTTGGAGTCGACTGCGTGTCAAAAGGCCCGACATCTGAGAAAAGGACAATAAGCAGTATTTTGATAAACATTTCTGCACGCAGTTTCAGCGACAGTGCTGCAATTTTATAACTGTAAGTGGTTTTTTTTTTCCCACCTTCCTATATATCCAGGTATGTGATTAAACAAAAAGCTGGACAAATTAGCAAATTAAACCGGTAAAATGTCACATAACAATCTAAATGTAGCATTAAGAACCTACTGGATAAGAATTTGTGCTCAGTTTACAGAACATAATAAACTGAAGCAACTGTGAGTTATGTATTACTACGTTTTTGGCTATAAAGAGAAGTGAAATTCAGCTAAATCTGTGTCAGATGTTGTCAGGTGAGAGAGGATTTAAGAATTTGAAAAGATTTCTCAAAGAGATAACATCACAGAAACTGTCCCAAATGTCCAGTTTTAGGTTAACATGTTACGTAGCACTACATACTGTACTGTAGGATCCTGTAGAAGCCTTACCTGCACTTATAGAAAATTAAAGGATCAGCTGCTGGCACCTTGTCACTCAGACATATTCAAACGTAAGGTGGTTGCTAGGGTTTTGTAAAAAATAAATAATGCATAAAAGATGAGGGGAAAATAAGTGTTGAGCAAACGTTTATACAATCATTAGTTGTGTTTGGAGGCATCAGTGTGGCTTGTGGGTGGGGCGCAGCGTTTTGTTTCACATAGTAGGAAGGTGGATCCTGGACCAAAAAAAACGTTAGAACCCAGAGGCGCGTGTGGAAGAGAGATTACCTTTTTTGGGTGGTGTTTTTGTAGAAGGAGTGAAAAACTTTGTGACAGTGTTGACTTTGCTGGACTTCTCCTTCGTCTTTCTTTCTCCAAACTTGTTGAAGGGAGTGATTGCAGGCTGTGATTGTGTCCTCTGATGTCTGCTTGCATATGCTTCCTCTTCCTCTCTCTGCAGCCTGGGATACAACGACAGAGCAATTGAAAGACCCTGCGAGATTAACGGCGTGACAAAAGCTCAGTTTTTATGAGGTGAGTAAACATAGAAGTTTTTTTTTTTTTTTACACGTACTATGTTTTACACAAAGACACAAAGTGAATTCAAACCTCTCAGCAAGTGCCCAGTCCTCCTGAATTTGCCTTTGCTTTTCTCGCTGATTTTCCTCTCGCCAACACTTTGAGCACAGGCCCTGCCAGGCTGTGTTGCCATAAAAACCACATCCTTTCTTGCAGAGCAGCTCAGATTGGTCCATATGGATGCCACGCCTCTGGCTCATCGTTCCTCAGTGACAGCTGGGGAAGCAGAAAGAGGACAAAATTCTATATAGGAATTTAATGCAAAAAGTTTTTCTACAAGTACTACTTAACTCAACATTGTAGTTACAGTATTTTGTTACTTAATGAACGGAGGCTTGAATTTAAACTAACTTGCTTGTTTGTTTTACTGAGCTTATCAGTCGTTCAAGAGGACTAATCGAAGCTCCAACGCAACACAGTTGTATTTGTTTTCAGTGACACAACTGGTCCAAAGGAATGCACAGCTATTAGCTAAGTTAGCATTAGCTCGCATATCTGAAAACACCGTAACTGTTTAAATATTGTTTGTCATATAGTGACACAGGCTATAAACAATTTATAGTACATTATCGAAATGCCTACGATGGCTGTTCAAGCTAGAAACAACTCCTCATTCTCAAATAAACGCAAAACCTATAAGCTAATTATCTGTTAGCCAATCATTAGCCAATGCTACTTAAGCTAAACTACTGTCACATAAATGAATATTAAACATTGTTTATAAGAATAATTTATAAACATACACTCTTATTCGAGTTATCTTGTAACGTTATCACCGTTGTCTGCACCCTGTTGTTCGGGGATTTACATTAAGCAGCTAGCTTCGTCCTGAAGACATCTTCGTTCTTCCTTCGTCTTCTTTGGGGATCTAAAACAAACATAAAGCTTTTGTCTCCCCCTAGCGTTAGCTTTTTTTGTTTGACAAAATCAAATAAAATGGTGTAACCAGTTAACATGTGAACTTCATAACAAACAGTAAGTTATTTAATAATAATAATAATAATAATAATAATAATAATAATAATAATAATAATAATACAAAAATATTTAATGAGTAAAATTTTAAAAATCTATTTGGAAAAGAACTGGTCAGTGGTAAATCTGGAAATTATAGAATTATTAACATGTATGATATTTTTCTATATACAGTCAATACACCCCCTGTCTCAACTGCCCTTTTTCAAGATAAATGTCCCCTGTATTTATCCTTCTGTTATTTCGAACACTGCACTACAGTTCAAAGTGCTTTACAGAATAAAAAGTTGCCCCACATATATCACCCCTCCCCCCAAATAGCTTAAGCATGAATGACATTAAAATAGACTATAAAATTGACTTTCGGGTCGAGTACAGATGAGCCAGGTTAGGTAAGGAAAAGCCTTAAAGGCAGCCATCTGTTACTGTAGCAATGGATCGACAGCAGCAGCCGAGACACTGACCCAGGGCGTCCAGAGGAGGGGAGGCGGGACCCCCACCTCCACCCAAGCACTACCTGGAGAGCACCCAGGCAGCCACAGCTGACCACCGCTCCTGAGGCAGAGGGATCCCACAGAGGACGTTCAACAGATTTTTTCCTCAAACAAAAGTACAAAGTAGTAATACTGCAGTAAATTTTTTGTAAGCAACGATAGACCTGGGACTCTGGCCATTAATGTCCGAAAGGTTCACACTTTATCTTTTCAATAAGCTCAATGACCAGGTTGGGCATGCTAGGAACAAGCATTTGCCATTTATACAATCAAAAATATTAGCATGTGGAGTTGGCTAAACAGTACTAGGACTTTGTGCTTTGATCAAGAGTAAAAAAGTAGTAAAAGGACTACTCAATTATTGAGTACTTGAGTATTTATTCTGGGATCATAGCGTATTTAAAAAAATGTAAGGTTGTGTAAGAATCCTGAGCACTTAAATAAGTAGAAATACATGACATAATTGTAAAAAAAAAACAAAAAAACAAATTTGAGGAGGACATTTTTTTCCAAATCCCCCCCCCCTAAGTTAAACTAATAAAACCAATATTTAGAGTAGGAAATGTATATTAAACCAGAGTAAGTTACCCCCACTCAACCTCAAAATGGCACAACAGCCTCAGCAGAAAAATAATGAAGCTTGTGTAACATGAACTGAACGTCACTGTCCTGCATTTTCGATTGAAACAAGCATTCATTATCATTCAGTAAAGTTACTCGTTGTGAGTAGAGTGGTAAGAAACTTTACTCAAGGAGGGCTAGTGATACTTCATACAAATATTACTCAAGTAAACGTTGAGTACGGTCTAGTAAAGCTACTACAAAAGTACATATTTTTTCAAAAAAGTTACTCAAGTAAATATAACTGAGGAAATGTTACTAGTTACTACCCACCTCTGGATCCAAAGTGTAAAATCCAAACCATTGCATAATCTGACTGAATGTCAAACGTTGGCTCATTTGCAAACATTGTTTGATATCCTTAAAAAAGCTTTTCAATTTCCTATTCCAAGTTTTATTTTGAGGTTTTGGACTTACTTGGTTTTGAGTTACTTCTGGGATTACCTTGTTTTTCTCTTAAATGAGCCGGATCTTCATTCTGCAAACGGCTGTCAAAATCCCAAACTCGGCAAAGTTCCTAAAACACCTATAACTACAGTATGTTTTACAAATGAGCTCTTTATTTTATTATTATTTTTTTTGTTTTGCTAAAAAAAACATTTAAATGTGCATTTAAATGTACTGATTGTTGGAAAGATCCAACTCAGAATTTTATACAAAAAAAGTCATGAAGCAATAATATTTTCTGAATTGTGTTATTGGAAATAATTTCTACAAGTGTACTGTAAGTGAATGTCACACATTCACTTTTAGAAAACCTTAATAATTGTATTAATTTTAAGAAAAAAAGTTTTGTAGGAGAGTTTGAGACTTGTAATGTAATGTAAGATAAAATTCTTTTTATTTTTTGTCTGTGTACACGTTGAATCATGTAGACTGTTTTACTGTCTTTAACATACACACAGTTCAGTGTGACCTTCAGCGTGTGAATGTGGTTGTGAATGAATTAATGTAGTGTAAAGCTCTTTGTGGTCCTCTGGCTGAAAATGCTGTAAAACAAATGCTGGCTATTTACCATTTAAGAAAGCAAACTCACTTCATCGTATAATGAAACGCTTTTACAAAACAAAATGTTTATTTCCTTCAACATGTCAGTCTGATCTGCAACTAAGCAGAAAAAGTCAGTTTTCATATGCGCAGTAAAAAAACATTAAGGCAAAGGAAAATTATTGTGATCCTACTTATCTAAAACAATGTATGACAATTCATGATACACATTTTTGATTGTTGCTTTCTTCAGTCTGCAGGGCATCGGTTTCTGGAATGAATGTTTCCCCCACAGTCACTACAGCTGAAAAAAAACAGAAGATATTATCACTAACTTTATATTATCAATCAAGTGTTTTTTTATTTCCATCTGCAGGTGGTTCTTTATGTGAAGATGATTCATTGAGATATGGCGTAATATTTGTGGCACCAACATGAGCGCGCAGTGAGACTGATCTGAGAGCACATATCTACGTGAATGAACAATAATACTTGCTCTGTGTTTGTGTGCTACTCTGTCTCTGCTCACGCAACTTTGCTCGCAACTTACATGACTTTACAAAACAAAACGGGAGAATATAATAAGATCAATTAATTTTAAAGCACCTTCAGCTGTAATAGTCTTTTAGTATACTTATTTATAATATTTAACGATGGGATAAAAAAAAAGATGAAGACTATATTTCATCTTGGTCTTCAACCCAAAATCTACTGTAAATTGATGAAATATTGATGCATATGTTATATGTTTCCCATTATTAAAACACTGAATGCTTTGTCGTTTCCATTCAGGAGCTGGAAGAAAAAAAAGTTTTTTCAAACGTCACATAATTGCTTAAGAAATGTGTAATATAAAAAAACGCACAAGTAAGCAATCATCTTCATATGCTTAATTAAATATTCTCTGACTACAAATCTCAAGTGTTTATTATATTATGTTCTTGTCATTTGTTCAGTATTTTGAATTGCTAGCTATGATTGGTGGAGTTTAAACCCCGCAAATGCAGTATGCAGTACACGATGCATTAAAAAAAGCCCTGTTGTTGGCTGGGGGTGGGATTAATTTACAAATAACTGAAGCTGCGAGGAGAGATAGAGTTGAGCGAGCAGAGACAGAGCTGCGCGCAAGCACAAAGCAGGTTTTAGTGTTCGTTCACATAGGTATGTGCTCTCAGATGTCTCACTGCGTGCTAAAGTGAGGGGCATAAATATTACACCATAAGATTCATAGTGAACAGACATTCCTGGGGAGGACATACCTGGTTAAGACCCAGCTCAGAGAAGAGTGTAGGATCTCTTTTTTGAAGGTGAGCTATCATCATGTTGCTGGCGTTGTTTCCTTTCTTATGCACTGAATCAATTAGAGCCCGAGCCTAGTCTGCGCGACTCTTGTTCTCCTCCAGTATTGACTCTTTCTCTCCATCATTGAAGACGTTATCCGCCAGGAGGTCATCCAGGAGCTGATTAATTAGTTCTTTGGAGGACTTCTCCACAAATTTGGGCCTAATCCCCATAAGTATAGCTGCTAAAAGAAAGAAGATATATTTATAAAACTGTGATCAGTCAGTTTGCCCCTTAATCTACCAAGATGGACTACACAGAAATATTAATATTTATTCATTCTTACTAATAAACTTTTCTGCTTGATATATTTTTGCTTCATGGTTAATCCTGAGTATGTATGAGCAGGTTCCTGGTATGAACCTATATGTGAGGGTTTACATTGGTACCAGACAGAGTCTATTGATGGTTCTTGCAAAAATTATGCCCACAAACAACAAAACACACATTCACTCCCCATAGATAGATAGATAGATAGATAGATAGATAGATAGATAGATGTTGCAACGTAAGGCTCTTCAGAAGAAGATAAAAAGCGGAAATGGGTGGGTATTGAAACCGAAACTAAAAACGTCCAAGAAGGAAGACGATGTGGTTTTCTAAAACACATAATCGGCATGGGAAGTTCGCCAGGTTACCACGCAATTAATAATTAGGCCTACTGACTGCGTTTAGTTTGCATCTGCTGCTGTTCTGAGTTGAACTTGGCTTTCAATATCGGTTTTTGCTTTACCAGATTCCACTGGCTATAGGGCAAACTTTACAAGAAATGGTGGAAATCTGACAAATCATCAGGTCTACATTCACACGAAACTTGACGATGAGGCCCCGTTAGAAACTAGAGCGAAGCCTGTACAATTGTTTGCATTGAAACAGTAACATGCTTGTGTCTACTTACCTGCCATTACGCCAAAACTTTAGTCTGACGTGGAAGTCTTTATCCGGGAAAACTCCACCCCGTGTTGTAAATACGAAACCAAACCTAACGATGTTTGCACTCTGTAACTAGTTATAAAGTTCAAGGTTGCAGACGGCTGCTTCATTAATAAATGGAGAGATTTAAAAAAAAGTAAAACTGATCAGGAAATGGAGAAAAAAAAAGCTAATACATAGATTTCGGATTTTTTTTTTTTTAGGTTTGATGAAATAATACACACATAGACTGGGGCCAAATAAAAGTTAAAAAAAAACAACAACCAACATATATGTTTTGTGAAGAATCTTTACGAAATTGATAAGGGTAATTTTTTTTCATATTTCAGTGGTACCACAAGTATATTTACAGCAGTATTACTGGCATGCAGCATCATCCAGTAGGAAGTCATCCAGTGCGCATATTACGCATAGTTAGCCAGGAAGTTTTCAAGCTTTTTGTAATCAAATAGGTCGTGAACTCCAGTGGTACAACTAAACCATGGCAGGTAGGAGATAAAACTAAAGAATTTGCGGACATGACTGATGTCAAGTTGAATTTTGCGACATTACGCAGGCAAAACCTAGAAACAAAAAAAGAGCAACCTGCTTTTAAAAACAAGATATAGATTAATTAATAGGATACTATATGTTGAGGACAGAAGTTAGCTATAGTTTCCGATATGTATAGTTGACGCTTTTCCCCTTATAGGAGGAAACAGGTTACAGCTTTTTCTTATGATCATGCCACGTTTTACAGACCTAGATAATAGTTTCACTTTGCGTACGACGGTTCTTGTCTTTGTCCCCCGTTTTGACTAATGGTTTCTGATACAGAGAAAAACGGAATGCGTGTATTGTACGATTTCTAAATTGTTCATACAAGCGATCTGTGATCATTTACCAAAGCAGCACCAGAAGTTTGTTAACAATAACGCCCACAGTCCATCTTTGTGAAACTAATAAGAACAGATTACGTCAGTGCGGCCAAGTTCAGCCCATGAAGGATTGCTTATGTTTATAGATAAAACTGTTTAAATGAGACAACTTTGTGGAGTGGTGATAATAGTGCATAACTGTGAAGCACAAATGCACAACACTCTCAGAATTTTATGTATAAAGCCCTGTTAAAGTTTCCTAACCTCATGCACTTTGTTTTGTCTCTCACATTAAAATGTTGATGTTCACAGTTACTTTAAAGTTGTATAAATAGTTTTGTTCTCTGTCTCCCAACAGTTATGTATTTCTTGCCAACTTTTCTGAAAGTATGTCTTAGTTCAGATAATTTTTTTCTAAATTTTTGCAATTCCAGATAAGGAACTTTGGAGAGTGAGACCAAGCTTTGTGGACAAGGTGTCCAAAGAAGTAATTAAGCAGCTCCTGGATTTCCTTTTACATGATGGTGTGTTGAATGATGGGGAGAAGGAAGCAGTCATAGAAGAAAATGATAGCAGAGCAGACAAAGCACGCTGTCTGATCGACAAGGTGAAGAAAAAAGGACATTTAGCCAGCAGTAAGATGATTGATCACCTGAAAAGTGTAGATCCTGCACTGTACAGTGAGCTGGGTCTGTGCAATGACCAGCTAGCTCAGCCAGGTAAGAGGCAAACATTTGAAACAATATATATATATACATATATATATATATATATATATATATATATATATATATATATATATATATATAGTTTCAAATGTTTTTTTCTTTTTTTTGCTGTAGTATAGTTTTTGTAAGCCATGATAGACAAACAGTACTAGGACTTTAACTAGGCCTTTGTGCTTTGATCAAATTACGTTTCAAAAACCACTTAATGTGAGTCCATTATAAAATTTAGGCTCAAAATGTAGAAAAGAACCTCCTGTCCATCGTTAAGTAAGCCTACAGTTGAGGCTCTGTGATGCTGTGGGCCTGCTTGGCTTTCCAGTCAGAACTCATCCTGATTCAGCAGGTGCATCAATAAGTGTTTCACCTGTAATTTTATCAGTATGTATTTAAATTAAAGACCTTATATATATATTTTTTTATTTAGAGATAATGCCACTGCAATACAAGATTGTTGTTTTAAGGGGCTTCTTTACCCAGGGTTGCTAGGTACTTTATTTGCATGAAGATAATTCAGTTATAAATAGGTTGTTATGAATACAATGTAAATGCTTCTTTGTTTTTTATCATTTAGCTCCAACAGACCCGGTGGCTCAGAAGGGATTATCTCCATCAGTCACCAAAGTGGAAGAGTTCTGGAAGTCCAAAAAGGATGATCCAATGGTCAGTACTATCCAGAATAAAATATATATTTCTTTTAAGAAATAAAGAAAATTGTACATACAAAAACACCAAAAGTAACTAGTAAGGTGAGCTAAAGTTTTTCAGTATTCACTTTACTGCCTGCTTGATTTGTTTTATGTTATTTTTCTCACTGTTCTTTCAACTTAAAAATCCCCAACTAATTTTGCATCGATTAAAAATAAAATAACAACCTTATTACCTCAACTTACAGTTCAGCTGTTTATTTTAAAACAACTGTTAATTTCTAGTTTGTTTTACCTCTTTCTATTTTCTCTCTCAGGTATACCCTGTGACCCAAGCTTCTTTTAGGAACCGTGTAGCTCTGCTGATCACTAATATCAAGTTTTCTGATGAGTCAATGAACAGAAGAGGAGCAGAGAAAGATGAGCAGAACATGGAAAACCTGCTCTCAAGTTTGGGATATGATGTGGTGAAACACACAAACCTCACTGGACAGGTAGCCTCCTTTATTCTGGATATTCCAAAAAATATATTTTTAATTTGCTTCATGAAGAAATTTACCAACTGATGATGTGATTTTCTGTTTTTCTTCAGGCGATTGATGAGGCTTTAACTACATTCAGTAAACATTCCAAACTAAAACAGACTGACAGTGTGTTTGTGGTTATCATGTCCCATGGGAAGTTGGGGAAAATTCTTGGGGTTGACTGGAAAAAAGACAACCCAGATGAATTTTCAATCAACAACATATTCAAACACTTGGGCTCAAAGAACTGTCCAGAATTAATAGACAAGCCGAAAGTAATCATCATACAGGCCTGCAGGGGAGGTGATTCAGATCTGCTACTACAGATACAACGAATCTCCCTGTGAGTTCATTTAAGAGTCTTGTCTTACCTTTGTGCCATTTTTTTGTTGCAGTAAATGAAGGAAGTGTTCTGGTCAGTGACAGTCCAAACACAGGGGATTATGTTCCCCAGTCTGAGGACTTTGAAGCAGACAAGCTACGATATGTGCACCCAGAAAAAGACTTCATTTCTCTTCTCTCCTGCACGCCTGGTGGGTTGAAAGTGAAACTTTATATGAACTTGTTCTAATTGTAACAACTTCAGTACTTTTTCATGTCTGCTCATCTTTTGTCAGACACTGTGTCCTACCGACAACCAGAGCACGGGTCTCTCCTCATCCAGTACATTGTGAAGGTTTTCAGCCCAGAGTCATATCAGGAACACATTTATGAGCTTTTCATTAAGGTATGAAGAAGCTATGATTTCTGAAATGAGTTCTCATTTCATTTTTGACATTTTTATTACCACAAATATTCCCAATGAATTTACTGCAGATCATATAGAGAGATTAGGCTTCAAATACAAAATATGTAAAAGATGGACGGATGGATCTTTTAGACAATAGGACATACATGTTTCCGTTCCCCCCCAAAAAATCTGTCTGCTTCAGTGGAGATGATCTACAAGTAGGAGAGGTGTTTTGGATTGGTTCTATACGACTGTATTTCTTCGAGTTTTACATGCAGCAAGAGAAAGTCAAATTAATATCTTAGTCCGACCGAAATTAGACTTTTAAAATGCATGTGTACACGTTAGCTGGACTTGAATCGAACCAAACTGGAGTTTCTTAAATCGGACTAAAGGACCCAGATAATAAGATTGGGAATCGCACTTCTCTTCAACCAACCCCCTACCCGTACTCACACAGCCCCTCGGGAAAGGAGGAGACGCCGAAGTGCGAATCGAAAACATCACAGTAGTATGAGAAGAATATGGCTGCTAGGTCCAAACATGATCCAAATCCAAACATTTAACAAATAATAATTTATCTTTGTACACTGTTTCAGAATCCATTTCCCAGTGTACAAAAATAAATAATCTTTTAAAAATGTTTAGATTTGGATAATATTTTGACCCCGCCACTGTATAAGAACACAGAAAGACTACAAACAGAACCATTTCCGTTTCCCCCCGAGGAGTGATACTGTTCCACACAGTACTTCTAATACAAGTCAATGGAGTTGGACAAAAACTACGATAAAACCTGTTGGAAAACATATTTTGCAGCGACTTTTGTGTGAGCATATCAGTGAACACCCCTGACCGCTCAGTTAGTTACATGTCTTTGTAAACGAAAGTTTAATGCGTTTTAGGAAAGAATTTATGAGTTCACCCATAGTCCCATTGTGAGGGTGGAGGTGTTAGCAAAGAAACCAAAATTTATCAGGACAGTAGCATTTGTCCAAATTTCAATCAAAACCGTTCTATTTCATCATAAAGGGTCAGAAAACAGGGCTTTAAGTGTAAAATACCAAACATTTTTTTTTAATTCACAATCATTAAATTATATAAATTCAGTGATTTGACAATAACAATGATGAAGTACTATATAATAAAAACGTATTGAAGAGATTGATTCCCCTGACCGCACAGGGGAAGCAAAAATATATTTTATGTGAATATTGACAAACAAATATGTTTTCATACATAGTTTTTTTACCATACTTATTCAGACCTGGAAAACACGAATTTTCAGAACAAAATCTAAATATCAAATATAGTTTCAACATTAACATCACAAATAGGCAGTAATAAGGATATTGCTGATTTATTCATAAAGCTCCAGCTAATTGTTCACACAATTTCAACCCTACAGGTCATGCAGCATGTTGAACAATTTAGGATCCAGGAGAAACTACAGATGCCAACCATTGAAAGATGCACACTGATTAAGAGCTTCTACCTCTTTCAAGGCCTTCTGGACAACAATTACTAACATTACGTGTTTTACTGTAAACTGAAGCAGTACTTTTAGTAGTTTTTGCTCAGTGAAATCATGCATGAAACAATGTTGGAAATGTATTTGACTGGAATGCAGATTTATGTTTTTGCTGAAGTTTATGCATTATAATCTAAATCAAAAGAAATAAATACTGTGGTCCAGTGAAACTGTGAATTTTGTTCTTGTGATAAAGAGATAATCTCATACTGACCAATACAGAGTGCAATTTTAATTATTTATTAGAATACGGTGTTCAGTGTTGGCTAACATTCTAAAAAATTCTCCACTGGAATGTCTCTAATTAAAATTGTCAGCCTGTCTATCTGTTATCCATTACATAAAAGACGTACAATGATTCATATTCATAGCAATAAATATGACATGTTAAATATTTGTCCATGACAGTTTGTCACTTTCTGAGAATCTTTAAAGGTCTGTGATGTAAATAGTATGTTAAGATACAAACTTCATGATTATTTCCATTCTACCACAGAAACTTGTTTGAATACTTTTATTACCCTTTTTTGTACTTTTTATATTAATTAGGTGGATTGTAGTTGATTCTATAGAGCAAGACAACTCAGTCATTTGGCTCTCAGAACTCTGATGGTGATCTGAGTGAATATGAACCAGAATGGTTCTGATTATCAGCTCAGGTTAGTAATAAAAAGCTATTGTGATGTCCCAAGGTATAAAGAAAAAGCTCCCTCAGAAGATCTGCACAGCTGTCTTGTAAGAAGAGTAAAAACTGATACTTGTCTTAAATATAGTTCCAGGCTGTAAAGTTCACCTCTCAATACTTTAAAATGCTTTTCATTGGTTAAATTATTGCACACAATCTGATTACTCAAGAGTTAAGGGACACAATCAAGAATTTTTCTAAGGAAATTAAAGATTCTCTGCCAATCCTCCATTTCATGAGCATTTTTAAGTTTACTCCACGGGAGTTTTACCGCCACCACAAGTTGCATACTGTTAAATCTGTTAACCTTCCGAACAATGTCTGCTTTGACTGTAAAACACTGGAGCAAAGACTTCAAGATCAAGATTACCATCCACATCACTCAACTCTGCCTACAATGAGGATATGTGAGGAATTAAAGTTTCTGACCTGATTTACAAGACCACTGTCAAATCTAGGAGATTGTACCTCCTGCTCTTTGATACGTTTCCCTGTTGCATTGCATATTAGAAACCTCTCATATTTAAAGGTTGTGCTCTGTAGTTTCCCATAGATTGAACTAAGTCAACAAGCCAGTAGCCAAAGTCGACCTGTCATCATCCAACACTCCTCCACAAAAGAAATGGTACATTCCAAGACCTACACAACAATAGCAACAGGAAATGTGGATTGTGACAGCTCAGTGCATTTATCACTTCACTGTAATAAGCGAGGGCCAGGACCAGTACTCAACCACTCCTCATAGGGGGCACCAAAAAATCAGGCTTATGAAAATAATGTAATGTCTAATATAGAATACATATTAGCCGTAATAAATAAAAAACTTAATGTATTCAAAAGTATGTAAAGCATGTAGATTAGAAAGATTAAATGCAAAAGTGAAATTTTTGCTTGACAGAAAGATGAATCCCGGTGTGGCATGTACAGATGTGACCTTAAAATACATCCATGACTTCATAATCTGGTCTTCACTTCATTATTTTAACAGATAGAAATCATTATTTACGTAAACATCTAATTATGAAGATATTGATAAAATGAACGCCATTAACATATTCTGTCATTATTGCGGTATTTAGAAATCATTTTACTGACCTAAAACAAGAGACATTTGGTCCTATTTAACCTCAGACAGTGAACAAAAAATTTGTCTTTTTAATGGGTGTAAATCTTTGATTAATAACAAGCAGTCATGTTTATGTTTTTTGATACATGTTTGTGGGGAACATTCAATTTGGCAGCTGCAGTCGGTTGTAACATTTGCAATGCCTGGGGATAAATCCTGCTGAACTAACAGGTCTAAAGTAGAAATAGTGGTAATGCATATTGTGTCAATACTAGGTTTGTTTGGTGGTTTCAAAGGTTTTGCATGATTGAGTTTCATTTATTCAGCCTTGTAATCAATGTCTATGTAAGTTTTTTGTATTCAAATCTTTGTAACATAAAAACAATATTTATGTATTAATGATGCTATTGTTAATTCCTCAAATAATGTTTTATCTTGCCAGTAGCCTTGTGGAATAAAATACTATTTTCAGTCATATTTATTCCATCTGTGGAGAGGAGGAGCATGTCTTTGAAAATTGACAATGAATAAGTAAATAAATTAATAAATCAATGTGGAAATAAATAAATAAATGGTTAAATAAATTTGAAAAGAAATACGTCTGGAAATACATCACTGTCATAGTATGTTAAAAGTCTGTAGCCTGACATGACTACATTACCCATAATGCATGCGTTAGCTTGTAGTTCTGCTTGTTCGTAGTGGTGCGAGTTGTTTTTCTTTTGGTGCTGTCCGGTATTATGAGAGCAGCATCCACGGAGCAGAGAATGGCCATCCGTTTTCCATCCTGCTCAAATACTGTGTGTACGAGTGCCGTGTGCGTCCTTAAGATGTAAGTTTAGCCCTTTGCATGAATATGTGTTTATTTGAGAGTTATAAGCCCAGCTGTGGCAAAGTTGCGATACTCGTGTTTGTTTCTTACTGCTACTACTGCGGCCCGCTTCGGTGCTCTACATGCGCTCCGAAAGTAGCTATCCACTGTCTATATGTTAGTTGCTGCCATGTAAATACCTGCAAATATTATATATGATGTATATTTCGCCTTTTTGGGGCACTTTTCACCATTTAGGGATTTGCAGCATTTACTCTTGTTATTTGTAGTGTTGGAGCTCCCTCTAGTGGACTCGGTGGTACTGCAGGTCACGTTTACATCTGTTTATAATAGCCTGCCTACATGTTTATTAATATACATTTATTGTTTCTATTTCAGATAACCACACACCCACACACACACAGAGATATACCAGCACATATTATACACACCTGGTGTCAACCTCATCATCTTCATGTACCTGATCCCTTCTCAATAAATATTCTAAACTGCACCATCGAAGTTGCTTATTCCTTCTGACCGAGGAAGACTCAGTTGATGAGCAATCCAAATCAGCATCGGATGCAAATAGTCTTTAATAAATGGTCCTTCGAGCCGGATGTTTATTGGCTGAGTCAACAAGATGGCAACATCACAAGATAACGTTCCTCATGAGAAAAGTCCAAAGCATAGTCCCCGTCCAAACAGGAGCAGGAAGCTTCCAGGACATCTGTCGGAGTATGAGCATGACCTACCTGATCCAGAGGCAACGGAGTCTTCAAGCAGTAGCAGTTCAGAGGAATCTGATAAGGAGGAGAAGAAGGAAAGGAAAAGATGGAAAAGTATGGAGGCAGCTTGGGGCAGTGTACTGAAAACGATGAACGAGATGCAAATCACTATGAAGGAGACTAGTGGTGCACTAAACAAGCGTGTGGAGCAACTGGAACGAGCATGCAAGCCCTACAGTCCTCTCCCTCCTTTGATTGATGTTCCACAGGAATATAGAGCTGCATCCCTTCCTGCTCTACTCCAAACATCACAGCCAGAAAATGTAGGCATGCGCAGCATCCATACTACGGATCAGTTACACATCCCGCCACCAGCAGCGAGGCAGGACATCAGAACACCTGTAAACCTGTTAAGGCCAGTAGAACTTGATGCATCATCACCACTGGAAAATGCAAATCCTATTCTACATTCAGCGCCACAGCCTGTGCCCCAGCTGAGAATCCCTGCAGTCCATCCAGGTATCCAGTCGGCACTGTTACCTGCTCCGGGCCCCGGAACGACCCATGTGATTCAACCTGCTTTCCAACCTGTCAATCAAGTAGCCCGATCAGTACAGTTCGGGAAGCCCGATCCGCATCAGTCTGAGCCCTTACACAGTCAGAGGTACCAACACCCGCAGCCTCAAAACAGCTCCAACCAGGTACTCTCTGCACAATCCCATGTCTTCTCGGCAGCCTCAGCAGCATCAATGTATCAGCCACCACCGGGGATATCAGTGCCGCAGACCTACAGTCAGCTTTATGCAGCTCCACCTCCTGATTCTGCTAGCTACTACTCAGCTGCTTATCCATCAGCTTCTGCCTACCCCCCACTGCCTGCTGCATTTACTACGCAAGCCGCTGTACCTCCTGCAGCAGAAGTTCCCCAGCCAAACCTGATGGAGATGATCGTAGCATCATCATATGGCATCCCAAAGCCTAGACTGGTGACATTCAAATCGGGCAGAGAGAGTGATTTTGCATTACTGAAGAAAGGACTAGACAGCCTACTTGGGCCGCATGCTCATCTCACAGAGGAGTATAAATATCACATCCTGCTAGATCATGTAGAGCATCCATGTGCGTTACAAGTGGTCAGGCGCTATATTCATGACCGCACTCCCTATACTAGTGCAATGAGAGCTTTGGAGCAGAGGTATGGGCAGCCCAGGCAGTTAGTACAGAGTGAACTGAGTGCTATACTTAACTGCTCTCCTATTAAAGCAGGTGACCCTCAAGCCTTTGAGGATTTCTCCCTGGCGGTATCCAGCCTAGTGGGCCTCCTCAGTACTATGGACGATATAGCATCTAGTGAGCTTCAGTGTGGTTCACATGTAGACAGGTTACTCGCTAAACTTCCCCCTTCCTACAGAGACAGTTTCATTGAGTACTGCATCACACGTGGTATCATACGCACTGGCAGCAGTTGCACATACAACATGTACGACCTATCCGGGTGGCTCGAGCGCAAGTCCCAAGTTTTACAGCTATCACGGCAAGTCACTCAGCCACAGTTCTCAGACAGATCACGCCCAGAAAGGGGCAACCCCAGAGCCTCTGCAGTGTCCAAGACGCAGAGTAGGTCTACATCCATCTATTATGGCTCAGATCCCATTCAAACACAGCCAAAGGTGGACATTAAGGCACACATAGGTAAGCCTTCTTCCCCCCCTAAGAAGAAGCAGCCATTTAAGCCATTTTGCCCATACTGTGAAGGGACAGAACACTACCTCAGTGGCTGTGTAGACTTTAAGGAGCTAGACCTCAAAGCTGTAGCCTCTTGGATAAAAGAAAAATCCAAATGTTGGCGCTGTGCCCGTAAACACGCCCCCGAGCAGTGCACTCTCAAGAAGCCATGCAGCACATGTGGAGAACAGCACTTATTAGTGCTTCATGACCTGGCTGAAGCTAAGAGAAGGGACCCGAATATCCTAACAGTGAGCACCAGCAGAGTGTTTTTGGATCCTCTCGGTCACTCTGGCCGTGTAATGCTTAAGGTTGTGCCTATCCAGTTACGCCATCAAAGGAAATCTCTGGACACATATGCTCTCCTTGATGACGGCTCAGAGAAAACCATTATACTCCCTGCTGCTGTCAAGTCGTTAGGCTTAAACCAGGAGGAGGAAACTCTATCTCTGCGCACTATCCGTCAAGATGTGATCCAGATAAAAGGAGGCTATGTCTCTTTCCAGGTGTCCCCAAAGGCCAATCCGAAAATACGGTTCAAGATAACGCGTGCCTTCACTGCCCAACAGCTCAGTCTAGCTGAACAGTCATGTCCCATGGAGCTCTTAAAGGAGAAGTATCATCACCTACAGCGGGTGCCGCTTGAAGGATTCAACCAAATACAGCCACTTGTGTTAATCGGCTCTGATAATGCTCACCTCATAACTCCTGTCCGTTCTGTCCTCCGCGGCCCAGCTCGAGGACCTGTCGCCGTCTGCACCAAGCTCGGGTGGGCCATCCAGGGTCCAAGCTGCAGTATGCCCACACAGCAGGGGGAGGCGCACTGCCTTAACATATCATGCCTTTCTCCTGCTATCGCCCTTCAACAGGATGTACAGCGTCTGTGGCAACTAGACGCTCCCCTCCACCGACCTGAGAAGGAGGTCACACGCTCAAAGGAGGACAGAGAGGCCATAGCCATGTTAGAGGCCAACACCACCAGAGTACCTGTGGATGGTGTAGAGCGATATGCCACTCCCCTGCTCAGAAAGAAGGATTTCCCACAGATGCATGTCTCCTCTGAAGTAGTTAAGGGCCTTCTGAGATCCACTGAGCGTAAGCTAGCTAGGAATCCTGACTTGGCTCTCACATACAACCAGGAGATTAAGAGGTTGGTAAATTCTGGTTACGTTGTGAAGCTGACTCCCGAAGAGATCCAGAGCTCTGCTGAATCTTGGTTTGTACCACACCACATTGTGCATCACAATAACAAATCTCGAGTGGTCTTTAACTGCTCCTTTGAGTTCCAGGGGACTGTCCTCAACCACTACCTCCTCCCAGGACCTCCCTTGGGCCCTACATTGTTGGGTGTACTCCTGCGTTTCCGCCAGTATCCTGTGGCAGTGAGCGGAGACATAAAAGCCATGTTTCACCAGATCCGCCTTCTCCCTGAAGACTGCCCCCTGCTGCGGTTTTTATGGAGAGACTGTGAAACAGATAGGCCCCCAGATGTATACGAGTGGAGAGTCCTGCCCTTCGGGACAACGTGTAGCCCCTGCTGTGCCACCTTTGCCCTTCAGAGCCACGTGAGGGAGCATAGAGACACCCATAACGACGTCTACGACTCTGTCCATACAGCCTTCTACGTGGACAACTGCCTGCAGTCCCTTTCTGACCCACAAGAGGCCAAGTTGCTCATCGACAGAATGAGAGAGTTGCTTATCCAAGGTGGATTTGAGATACGCCAGTGGGCTAGCAACATCCCTGAGGTAGTCGCCCACCTGCCCAGCGTAGCCAGATCAGAGAGCTGTTGAACTGTGGCTGAACTTCAAAAGCCTTGATCCACAGGAATCAACACTGGGCCTCAGCTGGCACTGCCTAACCGACATCCTGGGATACAAGCATCGCCCTGTAGCCTACACAACAGTGACGCTGCGTAACGTCTACAAAGTACTGGCCAGTCAGTATGACCCATTGGGTTATATCTGCCCCTACGCTACAAGAGCAAAGCTCATTGTGCAGGCCCTGTGGAGCACAGAGAGAGGCTGGGATGAACCCATAGAAGGAAACCTGCTTCAGTCCTGGCTCGAATGGGAAAAGGAATTGGCTTATCTCCAGCATATCACCATCCCCCGCAGCTATGTTCCTCCTCACAACAGCAACAGTGCTACATATGAGGCTCACATCTTCTGTGACGCCTCAGAGAAGGCCTATGGAGCCGTGGCCTACCTCAGAGTCTTGGATTCACAGACTCACATCTCCACTTCCTTCATCATGGCACGCTCCAGAGTAGCTCCCCGCAAGCAGGTGTCGATACCCCGACTGGAGCTGTGTGCTGCGCTCACTGGAGCCCAACTGGCTAAGGTACTCCAAACTGAGCTTTCGCTACCCCTTCACTCAGTCTATCTGTGGACAGATTCGATGACAGTGCTTCAGTGGATCCAGTCCAGCTCCTGCAGATACAAAGTTTTTGTGGGGACTCGAATCTGTGAGATACATGAGTTGACCTCCATGGAACAGTGGGGGTACGTGAACTCTGATGATAATCCGGCCGATGACATCACGAGAGGGAAACCACTTTCAGAGCTCACAGTCTCCAGCCGCTGGTCACAGGGCCCACACTTCCTCACGCAGACTCCTGACACCTGGCCGAAGCCCCCGACAGAGTTCCCAGAATGTGGCAGTGAAGAAATCCGAAAGGCCGCCTTCTGTGGCTTCACAACTCTATCACCAACCCTGCCGGATATAGCACAGTACACATCTTTAGATGATCTGATTCTGGCCACTCACAAATCCCTGCATGGGGCGGCTACCACCTCCTACACTGCAGGTGAGCGCCTGGAGGCAGAGACCCAACTGCTTCAATCTGCACAGAAGGACAGCTTCCCAGAGGAGGTCCAAGCCCTCCAAACAGATAACCCTGTTCGACCGAGTAGTCGTATCAGTGCCCTGTCTCCTGAATATGACAGCCTCAGTGGACTGGTCAGAGTGGGAGGCCGCCTGCGTCTAGCTACAGACGTAGACCCTGACAGCATCCACCCAATTGTGTTGTCACCTGATCACCCGCTGACTCAGCTCATCATAAAGCACTATGATGTTCAACTGCTCCACCCTGGTGCAGAGAGACTTTATGCAGAGTTGCGCCGCACCTACTGGATCCTCAGAGGTCGCCAGGCCATTAAGAAACACCAGTACTGGTGTGTGGACTGCAGGAGATGGCGTGCCTCACCCTCCACACCAAAGATGGCTGACCTTCCCTCATCTCGGCTGAGACTCTACAAACCTCCATTCTGGTCTACAGGCGTAGACTGTTTCGGACCATACCTAATTAAGATTGGCCGTAGGAGAGAGAAACGCTGGGGAATCATCTATAAATGCCTCACTACTAGATGCGTCCACCTAGATCTCCTCCCTAGCCTTGATACGGACTCTTTCTTGATGTCATTACGCAGGTTTATTGCACGCCGGGGGAAGCCATACGAGCTGTGGTCGGACCGGGGAACCAATTTCAGGGGCGGCCATAAAGAACTACAAAGTGCCTTTGAGAGCATGGCCCCAGAGCTGCAGCAGCAACTGGCGAAGCACACCATCAGCTTCCACTTCAATCCACCGTACTCTCCTCATTTCGGGGGAGCCTGGGAGAGGGAAATCAGATCTGTTAAGTCAGCCTTGCAAGTCATCCTGAAGGATCAAGTTGTGGCAGAGGAAGTGCTCCTAACAGCTCTCATAGAGGTTGAAGGCCTCCTTAACTCTAAACCTCTCGGATACGCCTCCTCTGATGTCGCCGACCTCGACCCCATCACACCAAACATGCTGCTAATGGGACGGCGCGACGCTGCATTACCACAAGCAGTATACGGCCCTCACGATGCCCTGTCCAACAGAAGATGGAGACACAGTCAGGTGATCAGTGATCATTTCTGGAAACGCTTTGTCCAGAACTATCTCCCAGGGCTCCAGCTGAGACATAAATGGAGGAAATCCACAGATAATGCCGCTGTGGGACAAGTTGTGATGATCGTAGACTCCAACCTTCCCAGAGGACTGTGGCCGGTTGGGACCATCACCAAAGTTTTCCCAGGGACAGATGGTGTTGTCCGAGCTGCAGAGGTGAAGGTGAAGGACAGTATCTACATTCGTCCGGTAACCAAACTGGTGGAACTCCCTGAAGTGCCCGACGATTCAAGTGGCACTTCCTACAACTAGTTGACTTTTGAATGAGTGTATTTGCATGCAAATACAGGGGCGGCTGTTAAAAGTCTGTAGCCTGACATGACTACATTACCCATAATGCATGCGTTAGCTTGTAGTTCTGCTTGTTCGTAGTGGTGCGAGTTGTTTTTCTTTTGGTGCTGTCCGGTATTATGAGAGCAGCATCCACGGAGCAGAGAATGGCCATCCGTTTTCCATCCTGCTCAAATACTGTGTGTACGAGTGCCGTGTGCGTCCTTAAGATGTAAGTTTAGCCCTTTGCATGAATATGTGTTTATTTGAGAGTTATAAGCCCAGCTGTGGCAAAGTTGCGATACTCGTGTTTGTTTCTTACTGCTACTACTGCGGCCCGCTTCGGTGCTCTACATGCGCTCCGAAAGTAGCTATCCACTGTCTATATGTTAGTTGCTGCCATGTAAATACCTGCAAATATTATATATGATGTATATTTCGCCTTTTTGGGGCACTTTTCACCATTTAGGGATTTGCAGCATTTACTCTTGTTATTTGTAGTGTTGGAGCTCCCTCTAGTGGACTCGGTGGTACTGCAGGTCACGTTTACATCTGTTTATAATAGCCTGCCTACATGTTTATTAATATACATTTATTGTTTCTATTTCAGATAACCACACACCCACACACACACAGAGATATACCAGCACATATTATACACACCTGGTGTCAACCTCATCATATTCATGTACCTGATCCCTTCTCAATAAATATTCTAAACTGCACCATCGAAGTTGCTTATTCCTTCTGACCGAGGAAGACTCAGTTGACGAGCAATCCAAATCAGCATCGGATGCAAATAGTCTTTAATATAGTAATAATGGTTCAACACCAGGATACGGTGGCCCTGAAGGGTCACAGCACACAACTTAAGAAAACACATGCAAAAAGACAAAACTCAAGCAAATTCAGAAAAACGACACACAAGTAAAAAAAATGCACTGCAAATAAAACACCACACAACACATAAAAAAAATGCTGCAAATAGACCACAACCCAACGGAAGGGATTTTTCAGGGGGCACTTAAATGTGATGCACATGGCCAGACATAAAGTCACCGTCTCTGACCATCAGGTGTTGGAAAACGAGATAAAAAGTAATGTTTTAAAATTAACATTGTGATCACATGATTCAACTTATTGCAGTGAACTAGTGCTAAACTATCATTAGCCTTTTAGCCTGCCGCGGCGCGCACCCCCCCCCCCCCAAACTCAACTACTACATTAGTTACTACATAATGTTCAGACTTATATATACATATCTACATTTCTTTATTTATTGTCAATTTTGGCGGGGATGGTCCTCCATACCACCCAGGAGCTGCTGGCACCAGATCACTACAGGAACAGTGTTTAATTATCGGCGACCGGGGGCGCTATTTGAAAAGCATTACCAGAAAAAAAAACAAAAAACGTTTTTTTTTCTTGGTTGGGGTTGTTAAATGGTTAAATGTGTTGTCAATGTGTTCCCGATATTTAGTGGCCTTGCTACAGTGACGCTCTAGTGACATTTCCAAAGCAGCAAACACCGAAGAGGTCTGCCTGAGCAGCGGCGCCGTGTATGATGGAGGATTTTGCGGAACAGATCAGCGCTGGTAAGGAGAATGAAAGACATGAGTGAGAGATTAAGTCCCAGTTTGATACAGTGTACTCAGATATAACAGCCGCACTTGAAGTAGAAAGTTACGCTTGAAGACGTGAGAAACTCTGTCTGTTCTCTGGTCGGAAAGGGAAAGGCGCAAAGCAGGCAAATAGAGGAAATTAATTACTTTTCAGAACATTTCGAAAAATTAAATGGTTAATAAAAAGCCATGTGCAATCCGGAAGCTGGTCCTGTGTTGGAACCAATACAAAGCCTGAAGATAAACGATATAACTTTTTAATGACACCGTATGAGTTAGTCTAGAAAGGAAGTTAATCCAGAGGATTTGATACAAATCTGCACTTAAACAAGCTACCGCTCAGTTCCTTTACTTCTACAAACGAGAGGGGAGATTTTATCAGGTGGAGAGGTTAACAGAAGACTTTAAAATGACCGAATGTGTAGGCAACTGAAGTTATTCAAAACAGTGGTACAGTTATTGTTCCAGGGGCGGCTGATCCATGATGGGCGATAGTGCATCGCTTTCCTTGAATCACACGAAAAAAGAGAGGAGAAAAAGAGTCTAAGGTCCAAGTCTGTATATTATTGTCCAATCAAAAGCCTGAATGTCACTCTCCAACCTAGAACCCCGTCCCGTTGGGGCGATCTCAGTCAGATTGAAAATTGCCCCGGGTGCTCTCAGAGTTACATGTGAGATCATTTTTTTCAAAGTTCGGACAAAGAAATTCTAATAAAGAAAGTACTCCCACTCTCTTGGTACTTCCGGGTTGCAGTTCCACTCTGGTTCCATGTGAGGGCGCTCTCATGACGAGTGCAGAATGAATGGAGGTCTAATGCTGCATTCCATTTAACCTTTCCGAGTCGGAAAGTCGGAAATCTCGCAGTTGTCTCGCGTCATTTCACAGTGACACGCCCCCTTTAGGTCGGAATATACGAGCTCCAACTCGGAGCTCTGAGGGCGTTTCTCAATGTCAAGGCGCCTTGCTTACAAGGACACTGTCCTTCCTTGGTCAAACAAATGGTTTGGAACAGACTTGCCTTACGTGACTGCGGCTGCCGCCTTACGTGCTTTGTTTACGTCCCACCCATCGTAGTAGCATTGTAGCGCAGTAATATTACTTCAACCATGGAACTCTACGTGTATAACAAGCTTTACTTTTTTTTTGTATATGTCAGTTAAATCACATGTGCAAACGAATTAGTGCCTGGTAGCCACCAAAGCTGCAACTACTAAGCAACTAACGAACCATATTTGACTGCTTTGGATCTAATAAATAATAATAAAAAATAAAAAAACATTTTAGATATAAGCCCGATGGTTTAAATTAGTTGACTTACGTTTAAAATAGAAATTTACCCCCGAAGTAGCTGCTGCCGGCTCCTACCGCGCTGTACCCTTGGAAATTTTTGACCGACAGAAGGCATGAAGGCACGTCTGATGTATCCTTGGTTAGTTAGCTAAACGGCTAACAAACGGAGGACAGATTCCTCGGTAGAACATGAACATTGGGACACGCCTTGGCGGTACCTGATGACGTATCTCCTAGGCAACCGGGGCGGGATCAAGGCGAGGTTCCTGGGCATTGAGAAACACCCTGAGAGTTGACCGAGTAGAGGGGGGGCAAGTCGGAAACAAAGATGGCTGCGCCCGTAGCTGAGATATATTTTCTTTTTATTCGCACTGTTGGTCATTTTAATGTCATTTTTCAATGCTCTTACACACTTGACTACATTTCTGCTTTAATCCGGTCACCAATAATCCGATCACGGTCTTGTACAGCTTTGTTTTTCATGCTGGTCTTCTGAAGATGCTATGCCGCTAACAACAATAGCAATAACTAGCCCACCCCTCGACAGCTGCTGCCCTCAAAGCATTCATGTTCTTTCCGACTCGGAGTGTAGCGAGACAAACTGAAATGCTTTAAGTCGGGAATGACGTCACGTTCTCGTGTACAGCAACTCGGATGCCCGAGTTTCCAAGACAAATGGAATGCAGCATATGGAGGAATGGGAAGCCTGGGTCAGAAAATAACTTTTATCGCTCCATTGACTCTCATTCATTTTTTTTGGCATTATGGGACTCATGGACAGGAAGTAGAAGGGCGTGACTTAGGCTCCCAATATCCCTAAAAATCTACTTTTCTCAGGATATACATTTTTGTCTAGTAATTTGAATATTTTTTTCGAAAGTAGATGCAAAGAAATTAAATATTGCTGGCTTTAAAAAAGTACTTTAAGATGTCAATGACGTCATACACATTGTACGACCAGAGATGCTGCTTTACGGCAATCCTTTTTTTTTCGTTTAATTCACAGTATATACATAACCTTAGGCAGATAACAATGCTAGCAACCAAAAAAAAGTTGTTAGGTTGAAAAAAAAACGTAGGCGAAAAAGTCCGCCTTAACATTCTGGTATCGCTTTGGATGCCACGATGCCGTCAAGCGGCACATCTGGTCGTAATCAGTCCTTGACTGACCAATCAGCGGTCATTATCAAAATGCTAGCGAGTTATGGTCAACAACAAATCAACCCGTAAGAAAACGAAAGCACATATGTAGTCGTTCATTCAAATTTCCTCCTACAACCCATGTTGAATTTGCAAAAACTACAATCAAATCTGAGATTTCTCAAGGACAATCGGGTGACAGAGAAAATGTTTAACCGTCTAGCTCTATAGACTCCCATTCATCTTGCACTCATGTCGATCGCACCCAGTGGAACTCTGGTGGAACAGCAACCAAATTTTGTTACTATGAGACTGAATGGAGAGTGGGACGGCTTTTCCTAGACTGGCTTTGGTTACCTTGTGAGATTCTTTTTTTCAAAGTTTGGACCTTACTATACATTTCAATGGGCACTGGGAGTGCTTGCCCCAACGTGATTTCGTAATCACGCACTGATGTGTGCTTGGAGACGTAAAGTCGACATACATGTACAACACGCACACGGGTAGTGACAAACCATGGGAGTTAGAGACAAACGAAAAGAGACTCAAAATGCAGAAATAAAAACAATACTGTTTGAGAGAAAAACATATCAGGAGTAGCTTGAGGTAAAATAGCTTGGACCTGATTATCAGCTAAATATAAATACCAATAAGCAGTACAACGAAAGTAAAACGCGCTGTATTAATGTTGAATTATGCACGTTGGGTCATTGTATAGCTTGAGTACATTTCATAGTAAGGTACCGCTGCGTTAAAAATGCGCATTAATCAGATAAGGTATTGTTTTCGGACTTAAATTAGTGCTAATCATTAGCGAAAGTAGCTGTGTAGACACCACAACTTCACAATAAGAGCATGTATTCCTAATGTTTAGATTGTGAGTTTGTCTGCTGAGTGTTTACATTTTGGAATTTGATTACTAAGTCTATATTATATTAGATTTATTTAATATTTAACACAGCTGCTTATATCCAAATATGAAGTTTATTCATATATTTTGGTCATTTATACCTTAGCTTGCATTTGTTCTTTTTTTTAATTTGAGATCACAGATATCATCTCCATCCTCACATTTAAAGCTGTATCAGCAGCTGTGTGGAAATAATAAAGAACAAAAAAAACATAACAGTCTTTTCTCCACAATATCTTCTTGTACTATGAATGGCCCTAAGTGTAGCTCTGGCAGATTGTCCCAGTGAATCCCATGTAATGCACTGCCCCCTACTGGCCGAAAATTACACACTGTGCCTTAAAGAAACAGTCAGCTATACATACATAAAATGTTAGCCAGTTAGTTTGCCTAAGCAACTGGCTAAAAGATAAAAAAAAAAATCTACTAAGCTCTGCTTTATTTCACGAAAAAAGAGCTATGGCAATTGGATTTGTCCCTTTACACTGCAAATTGTTTTTTTTTAGTCATATTTAGGAATGTTAATTAGTCAGGATTAATTCACAGCTATTTAAATTAATTAGGTAAAACAATAAATAATCGTTTGGTAACCCTAGCATTTAACCATCATAGTCATAGCCCCCACCTGGAGAATATTCCACCAGCCGCCACTGGTTAAGACTGTACAGAAGATGGAGATCAAGATATACGGTATTAAAGTCAATGTAATCATACAGAAAGTACAGGAAAGTACTTCAGTAAGGACAATGTCCCTATTTTATAAAGGAGTGGGATTTTTTTGTATTGCATCAGCCTGGCCGGAATAATCAACTTAAAGCATCACTTAAAAGTAATAAATGCCTTATAAGCTCCTACACAGAGACGGCAGTAATAAAGCCACACTTTTTAGTTTTAATAAAATTGGGTTTAAACCATTCAGTAGGCAACATGTAGCCTGCGTAAAATCATTTTAAACATATTACGATTCTGTTGCTCATGATCAGGAAGTTTCGGAAAAGTAATTATTTTTTTTTTTTTTAAACAAACTGATATAAGAACCGAACTAGAAAAGCACTCGGAGGGCGCAGATCTCTGCCAACGATGCTCTGCTCCCCACTCCTCCCTTCCCAATGTCGTGATGAATATCTGGAATTTTGGCAGATTCCGGATCAATCGCTGATATCCTGTAGAACATGTTTGAATGTTATCCTCTATTTTTATTTATTTAATTTACGAAGCACCCTGACTATTTATTGTGGAGCTACATCCACATATACTGAACAGCCCTATCTCCAAATGACAAAAATTGAGTTTAAACCTCAAGATTAGATAAACCTTCTTCCCTACTCAACAGTGTGTTGCACCAGTTGTTTTTTTTTACTTTATAAAAATAATTATTACAGTTTATGTTCTTAACCAATATTCCTTTCTTATTTCAGATGAGGAACTTCACAGAGTGAGAGATTAATTTGTGAATCGAGTGTCTGAAGGAATGATTAATGAACTCCTAGATTTATTTTTAAGAGATCGCGTGTTGGATGATGAGGAGATGGATTCAATACGCGAGGGGTATCATACTCGAACCAAAAAGGCACGCGCTCTGATTGACGCTGTGAGAAGAAAAGGAACTGAAGCCTGTCTGAAGATGATTGCTTACCTAGAAAAAAGAGACCCAATTCTTTTCCAAACGCTGGGTTTGCCCAGTGTTCAGTCTTTTCAGTCAGGTAAGCATCTTACAGGTTTTATAGACATTTATTGGCTACCCTTGATTGCCAGAGCATAATCTCATCTGATGAAATACATAAGGGCAAAAAAACATTACAACTGGAACCTTTGAAATGTGCATAAGTGAAACACCATTTTAAAATAAAGCCAACAAGGTTATCTTAAAGTAACAAATTGTATTTTAATGACAATTTTATTCTATCAGGCAATCAATACTTTTTTCTTTTTTAATCCTTGTGGTCAAAACAGTTTTTAAAATATCCATAACGCCAACATCCACTTGAATAAAGATTTCCTAATATTTCTATTTGTCAATGTCCCATGTTGCACTGCAGCAGCCGCATCTTAAAGGATATCCTAAATATATCCACCTTCTCTAGGTGGATTCCAATTTTATTATCTGGATTTAAAAATGAGTTGATGTTCCTGAAAACTGACAAATGAACATGTTTGTAATTATAATTTGACAAATTCAGTAAAAGTCAGACAAAATGATTAGTCTTTAGTGGGTCAGTGGTTTTGCTTCCATGAATGGCATACTTCCTGGGGCTTACCTGGGCAGGCGCAAAAGACAGATAAAGAGAGAAAATTGTTTGTAACTTAATATGAACTTTCAGAGCTAGCATCTCAATCTGAGATGGTCATAATGTCCAGAAAACATAAAATAAATAAATAAAAGTACAATGAATTATTTGAGATATGACAATTTTAAACATGTTATGTTTTTATCCCCACACCACCAAACATAAAAATAACCTAAAAAATGGAGCTGGGAATCAGATACTAACATCTTCGTCAAAAACTACCAACAAACTGCCATTTACCTGAAGGTCTTGCCATTTCTTTTCCTGAAGAACTAAGTCTTGGTAAAATAATGGGGAATTTCTATTTTCTTTTTTTCTGCCTTGGGGCACTCCCATTTGAAGGATAATAAGCCTAATTAAAATCACAACAGTTTTGCTTAAGTTTTTTTATTATACCTATTAACTTTTAAACATACTCTTGCATTTTTTCTACACTGAATTGTTTTTTTAATCTTTCTCAGAATCAGTGTGGTGTTGTTTCTCCATAATACCTAACAGAAGAAAAGTTTTAGGAGATTTTTGTCATGAAGGAAAATCATAGTTGCACTTTAGTTTCTTTGTACACATTTTTTAACCAACAGGAGCTTCTCTCTGTTTTCTTTCCCAGTTATCAAGTAAAACTAAAATAAGAGGGATTTTATGTGCATTTGTAGTTTTATTTTTTATTATTGTCTGCCTAATGTCCATTTTTTGCTCCTTTTGGTCTCTTCAGGAAAAAAAACAAAGAACAGAGAGCACTGTAAGCTTCTACACACATTTTCCTTCATGTTTTCAGTTGCTACACTGTGACTTATATCATGTGGATTTTGCTCAAAGAGCTGGGAAAGAGAAAGACGACAAGGAAGAAGAGGATGAAACGGCTTGTAAAAGAGCTCGACAAGAGAAGCCAGGTGAATTTGCACATCTGTTGATCACTTGTCGGACAACTTCAAGCATATCCTTGTCCACAATTAAGTACCTTTACTTTTTGTCTGTTTCCTCAAATGAAGGGAAATCAGAGAAAACGGTGAGCCTGGTTTTGTTGGAGAAGCAGCTTCTTCTGGTTGCCCAGCAGCTTGGGAGAGAGTGGAAGCAGGTGGCCATCCACTTAGACTTAAAAATGCGGGATCTGGAAGACCTCGAGGATGCAGAGGAAAGTGTAACCATGCAGAAGCAGAAAATGCTGTTAAAGTGGAAGGGAAGAAGGAAACCAGGAGAAGCTACCGCATACCATCTGCTGGAGAGTTTGAAGGACATGAAGGTATTACCTAACGAAGTTCATGAGATACTGAAAGGTTAAACATAGCATCCATACTATAAGCCTTAACAATAAGACCATTCTATTCATCCATCCATCCATTTTCTGAATCGCTTAGTCCTCCCATTCTATTAATAATTTATTCATTTTCTTTTAAAGATCCAGAATTTCCTGCCATCTTTTCAAGTAATCTTGATAGCCTGCAGAATCATTCTGCAGGCTTTTCCTGGGTCTTTCAGTGTTTTCTATGAAAATGTGCTTGCTTTTCTCTCATTCCTAGCACCGTCATCAGCAGAGGATATTGTGCAGTGAGTTCTCAAGAATGTACGAAAAGTGGAAGTTAAAATAAGAAGTTTAATATTTACAAGTTATTTACAGCAGATAAACCTCTGAAAAATGTTCAACTGAAGTCCACAAAAGCTGCAGACGCTTAGGTGGATCAGCTTTCAATTAATCATTGGATTTATGGAAGTTTTCTGGTTCTTTGGGAATTACTGAATTGAAACTAGAATGTGGTTTTATGTATTTTAAACTATATTATCTTGTACATTATTTCAACTAAGTAAGTGAAAGCAAAACCTTCATTTTAATAGATTAACAAAGAAACTGAAGATCCAATTTAACTGGTTCATCCATTGAGTTAATGGGCCTTATGTTCCCTGATTGATTCACAGGTCAGAGTTAAATGGCTGAAAACAAACAAAAACACCCATCAGAAAATAGTCCGGCTTCAGGCTAAAATGGATAAAATACCTGCAAAGAGAAGGTTTTAAAGACCGTTAAAGCATAGGGAACAATAATTCAAGATTATCTTGGAAAGATTACAGCAAAGTCTGGCTTGTCAGGAAACATGAATTAGAAAATAAGCATTTAATATTAGTAGGAGTTACATGAATTGCATAAATTTTAGTACATAAAATAATATATGTTTGGTTGATAATTACCTGGTTGAAAAAAAGTAAATCGTAGTATGTTGGCAAGCCTTTTTCCCAAAATTTGTAATGAAAATGCCTTTGTAGGTAAGAAATCCCCAGAAAATATGAATGAGAATCTACAACCAGTATCGATCCAATATCTACTTTTATGGACTGAGATTCAATGTCATCCCACTGCAGTGTTTGACCAAGCTGGTGACCAACATGAAGACTATTGAGGCCCTTGTTTTCCAATAAAAACGTAAACTAAATAACTAAAAAACATGTGTTAGTTTTTGATAAGGATTATCAGACAAGTTTTTAATAGGTGCAGCTCAACTTCTGAGGTGCTCCTCAATATCAATGCTTTTTTTCTTAGAAAGGTGGCACAACTTAAAAGGATATGAAAAGGCTCTCCAATAGTGCACCTTTTCACTGCCAAGAACAATAATCAGCCAAACAATATTTCCTTATCTTTTGTACCTCACATACTCATTTGTATCTGATTATTTTTTAAATAAATGTGCAGAGTATATTTGTTCTGTGAAAACATTATGACCCCTGATAGGTAAATGGTGTCACACTTCTCATTGTGCTGCATTTTTTTTCTCCAGCATCCCTGCATCCAATCTGACTTTGTAAATACATCCACTTCATCCACTAAATAGTTTACAGGTTGTTCTATCCAGAAACCATGATGTAACATTATTTGGATTTTAGATTGTAAAAACAATATACAAAAAATCAAAGGAAATGAAGCCCTTTTGCCTTTTTAGGTAAAGAAAAGATGCAGTATATAGTCAGTGACATTGTTTATATTTTTGTGTCTTTTGTTTTAGATACGATGGACAATAAGGAGGATGGAGCTGCTAAATAAACCTGTTACGAAATGGGTCCTTAAGCAAAGTCGAACTGTGGACCAAAATTAAGCTCTTCAGTTTCTGTTTCTGCATATGAAAAAATGTTTTATATGTGCATTTAAATAATAAATACACATTTTTGTTTTGTGCCTTATGAAGGCACCTTTGTGTAACCATGTTTAAGAAATGTTTGATAATTGATTATGTTGTCAGAAGCAAATGTATATTTAGGTGCTGCCGTGCTTCAGCTGCAAACAGCTGGAAAGTCTTTTGTTTTTGGTAAAAACATAATTTTGTTAAAAAAAATCAGGCATTACAATAAGTTTGGAAGACTGTACCACTGACAGACTAAATTAAGAATATTTTTAAAATATTTTTTATACCCTCTCTCCTGTTTATATTGTTTGATTAAAATTACTTTTTTCAAAGTCTTTTCGTTCATCTTTGAATTTATATACCATGCAATAGATCATTGTGATGCCTAATAATGAAGAGGAAGGAAAAGTAATTGAAAAAAATCCTGTTGTCTGATGAAAGTAAAGTTGAATGGTTACATTTTGAGTGAAAAGAGCTCAAGCTTTCAAGCCTGAGAACAGCATCCCAACTGTGAAGAATACTGGTGGCAGCATTATGGTGTCGGGGTGTTTTAGTGCAGCAGAAAGTGGTGCGACTCATAAAGTAGTTCGCATCATGAGGAAAAACCGATGTAAAGAAATATTAAAGCCACATCTCGAGACAGCAGCCTGGAAGACAGCTCTGGTACAAATAAGTCTTCAAATGGTAAATCACTCTAATAATATCACCCAATTAGTTACCAGGTTAGAAAATGTCTGGACAGAGCTGAAAAAGTGTGTTAGTGCAACAAACCTGACTCAATTAGATCTGATCTGCCTGGAAGAATAGGCCAAAATTACAGGAAACTATGGTAAGGAGCTTGGAAGAGGATACACAGAAAGATTGAGACAAGTCTGACAGACAGTTTGAATAAAACATTTTCAAAAGACTGACATTTTATGTGGTTGATTTGTATGTAAGTTGAACAGTAAACAAAAAATTCCCACTTATTAATTTAACAATGTAGTAATGATAAATTACTTAGGGTGTTGTGTCTTCTCATACAAAGTATAAGCCTTTGGTTTTAACTGTATTTATGCTGAATAAATTTTATAAACAAGTTATATTGCATCAATAAAATACAAAAGTTATGACTTTTATGACTTTTTTTCCCTTTATTCTACACATGAACTTTTCTTACCATCCCCCCCGAAAGATCTTATCTGACAAAGGACAACCTGCCATGTAAGTTAGAAGTCTAATGCTTCCAGTAAGACATTCCAAGTAAGAGAAACAAAAGGAAAACTCTTTTATTTTCATTATCGGGTAAGCTAAGCAACTGATCTGCAGGTTAGTATTCTTAGAAAAACAATCATCTTTAGCAGATGTGTACGTAATCAATGTAAATCCCAATATGTTTTAAGGCTCAATTGAATGTGTTAAAAAAACAATGAAAATAGTTCAGGAGCTGTTCCTCTGACAACTCTGAAAATTGGTTATTGGCATAATTGGCATAATTTCAGGTCTGAGTGACAAGAGTCACAGCAACAAATCTGACAAGGTTATTCTAGTTTTACGAGCTTCCAACCAATTACCTGGAACTCAAGCCTCCAAATGGCTTTAAAAGCAGGTCAAATTTCCTTCAGATGCACACACTAATGCCTAACTGTTGAAGACAGGACATTTAACTTCAGTGTGATGGCTGGTAAGGTTTGATTATTAATGGGTTATGTGAATTTATGTCTTTGTCATTTTTTCCTTAAGATTCAGCTTTTCTCTGCAGACAAGGAGCTCACCAGAGTGAGAGGGAGATTTGTGGAAAAAGTCTCAAAAGCCCTAATTAAACAGCTCTTGGACGACCTTTTGGAAGATCGCTTGTTGAACGATGGGGAGACAGATTCTGTGCTGGAGGACAACACTGGGAAAGCAGACATGGCTCGCTGCCTCATCGACATGGTGAGGAAGAAAGGAGACAAAGCCAGCAGGAAGATGATTGAACACCTTGAAAACAGAGATCCTACACTTTACTCTGAACTTGGCCTCAGCTGTTCGCCGACACCAGGTGAGTGCAAAGTCGAAGTAATATTACAGAGTAAGTGTTGTTAAAGGAATAAAAACATAATTTTGTCCATTGTGATAACAGAGATGCTGTTTTTCTCAGTTCCATCTCAGCAGAAACAGAATACCTGGTCAAACACTCTTCTCACCACGACCGACTCCTTCTGGAACGAGAAGCGGCTTTCTAAAGATGTAACTTCTTACACTGAAAAACTCTTCTGCTGCCTCTCCAGACTAAATTAACACCTGTGGTTATGTTCACTGCACTGAGGGAATTTTCAATGAGTAGCTGCTAAATTTACAGTTCAAAGTGCAAATGAAAAACGTTGTAAGATATGGCATTTTATTATGTTTTCTTTTCAGATTTACTCCGTGTCCAACGACACCCTTAGAAGTCGCGTGGCCCTTTTAATTACGAATCGAAATTTTGCTAATAAAAGATTAACTAGAAAAGGAGCTGAGAAAGATGAGGAGAACATGGAGAAACTGCTTAAATCCCTGGGATATCAGGTGGTGAAATACAATGACCTCACTGCACAGGTAAGCATCTCTTTCCTATTTAATATACA
The DNA here is from genome assembly GCA_028564705.1 of Apricaphanius iberus. Taxonomy (NCBI): domain Eukaryota; kingdom Metazoa; phylum Chordata; class Actinopteri; order Cyprinodontiformes; family Aphaniidae; genus Apricaphanius; species Apricaphanius iberus. The sequence goes on from JAPXFQ010000899.1 coordinate 797,518, forward strand.
GGAATAAAGCTATGATTTATTTGTAGTCTGTCTATTTGTGGGATTCCTGACCCTAAATTAGACCAAAACATTTAATTATGTTTAAATAAAAAAAAATATTTTTATTCCATGTTAACAAAATATTTTGTACGTTTTTTTTTTTTTATCTCTGTGGATGGACACCAAAATTCCAAGATTTTTATTTGAAAAAACAAACAAAAAATCTTAGTTTACATGAAAGTAATGTAAAAAATCAGGAGTAGTGACAATGTTTTTTGCAAAGTACTGTGCTTCTGATGACAGATGATCACATTGCTTGATAAACTTTGTTCCTGAGTGGCAGAACCAGCATTTAAGACTGAAAGATGTTCCTAACTAACAGTAATTTTTGCACATCAGCCAAAAGCAAATGGCTGCTTGTAGTAATTGGCCAAAATGTTTAGGTTACAAAACATTTAATATCTGTAATTAAGACAGTTTTTCGCATACTTAAAATATATATTTCATGAAATGTTTTGTTGTTGCTATCTGAGAAGAAGTTAAATCGTGAAATTTGTTTCCCATTGACATATGCATGTTCTCCTCTTTTAGTGGTGACTAAAGTTTCTCCATCCAAATTCCTTACAGAGGATGAATGAGGCTCTGCATTCTTTCGCAGAGCATCCAAAGCTCAAAGACACAGACAGTGTGTTTGTGGTGATCATGTCTCATGGAAAACGGGAATTTGTTCTTGGTGTCAATCACAGCGAGGAAAATCCGGACGAATTTCCCGTTGACAACATCTACAAACACCTGGGTTCACAGGAATGCCCTGCCTTAATGAACAAACCAAAGATCATCATCATCCAGGCCTGCAGAGGAGGTAGCTATTCCCCACACTGGGTTTGGAGTTATAGTTTGGAGTTTAGAGTCCAGGTTACATTTTTTTTTCTTGGTTATTACAGCAACAGGAGGATCTGTTATAGTTAGTGACAGTGCTTCAGCTGAGGTGGTCTCTGATGATGTATCACAGCCTGCTAATGTAGGCAACATAGTTGATGATGCGATCCGATACGTTCACAAAGAAAAGGACTTCATCTCCCTCCTGTCCAGCACTCCCGGTTGGTTTGACATTTAAATCCATTATACTTGAGAACTTTGCCTAACTTATGCAATAAACCGTGTTTTCTTGCAGATACTGTCTCATACAGAAGAGAGGATTTGGGTTCCTTCTTGATACAGTACATCGTCGAGGTCTTTAACACCTGCTCCCACGAGGATGACATTGATGAACTTTTCAGAAAGGTACAAGTTTCAGTGGCAAAGAGAGACTATTTAAACCGTGGACAAAATAGCAATAAGTCAATATCTTTATTTTTCACCGAACTCTGCAGGTCATGCAGCGCTTTGAAGAGTTTCCTGATGAAACAAAAAGACAAATGCCAACAAAAGACAGATGCACCCTAACCAGGCGTTTCTACCTTTTTCCAGGCCACTGAGACAGCAACCATTGCTAAATCCATCCATTTTTTCACTAATAATGCTACACATCCATTGCTGTTTTAAAAAAGTTTTTTCTTATTGAAATATGCTATTAAAACATGTACCCTAATATAAAACCTTCATGTACACAAAATAACATGTGGGGCTTTTAATCTTGATTATTCTTTGGTTACTTTTTAAACTGTGAGTGATTTTACTTTATTTAGTAAAAGAAACTAAATTGGAGTTAGTTTCGTTTATGATTTTAGACTTTTGTACCATTGTTAAAATAAAGATTAAACACCTGAGGACAAACATGGTCCATCTCTGTTTTCTAGCATTGTTAATATTTTTGCAACATAAGTCTCCTCAAAGCATGTCCATATTCTGCCAAAAGTCTCCAAGTCCAGTAACGTAGGAGTTGAATGGCATTTGATTACTTGTATTGTTCAAAATGCGTCTCATAAGTTAAGAAAATTTTATTTCAAGACGCAATTTGTCAATGTTTAGGAAATTGAATCTGAAACTAATATTACAGAAACAATGAATAAATAAATAAATGCATACATACATAAAAGTAATTTTTGTGTGTTGCATTTTAAAATAACAATAATATACTACTTTTTTTTATTTTGGGATGGGGAGGGGTCCAATGGGTGATTTCTTTTCCTGTGTGAAATATTCATAAAAACAGAAAGGAGAAATGAAGAATTGGTCCTTTTTTTTAAATCTCTCTAGGTACGTTATCCTCTCATTCATCGAATGCCCAGTGTGATAAAAAGTGACAAAAAACCCCAAGTGGATATGCAGTAAATATATATCGCATTTGTAATTTCACCGGAGGCATGCAGGCCTAAAGATATGTTTCTTTTTAGCAAGGTAGAGTTCTTGACTTGAAGACAGCAATGATCTGTTTAATAGACTGTATAGCAAAACAATGAAAAAATATCCAGAGACATACATACAACATCTTCGATTAGTGTCCTCTTAATTCAGCAAATTAGATATAGGAGAACGTAACATACCTTGTATGCAAACACATTCAAAGTTAGGGATGCTGCCAAACTTGTTAGGCCAACAAGCAAAGAATCAAAAACAAAGCAGTTTTTTTAAATTGTTTCTAGTCAAAGGAGAAGTGCTGAGCAAAGAGAACAGAGAGAAAAAACTAGAAACAATATTTTAATCCTAAAAGTACTGACAAAAAAACACTCCAGGTTTGCGAGCATACGACACAAAGTAGATACTGCAAAATAAACACGTATTCTGGTTCCACCAGTTCTGTGCAAGTCCGTGTGCGGCTTTCAGTGGAAGTACGACTGGAGTTCAAGCCAATTTTCCTCTAGCCACTGACATAACTTTACATGTCAACTGACAAAGCCTAAAAATACCACAATTGAATTCTTCAGATTGTAAAGTGAGTAGCAATATTCACATGTATAAATCACACATGGCAAATATAAATCAGAAAATTCTGTTTGGATCTATTCATTTTTTTTAACTCACAAACAAACGAATTGCAGGTTTCTATAAAAAGCAAACAGATCTAATTCATTTTCAATATTTACAATCCAAATTTGTATTCAATGTCAGTGCGAAAGGGCGCACGTCGCCACCTATCGTTTGAGCGACAGAGGATGCTGGATTGATGGAACCAACCATTTATAAGGAGGACATTAAAGCCGCAGTCCGGAGTATTTTGGAAAGATGTTTTTGAGGCCTATTCACAAGGTCCCTCTCAACCCCCCTCCCCAACAGTTGGGAACACACATCACCTGTGATCCATGTCATCCTTGTACTTTATCAGTAAAACGTTATACTGATTTGCTTTATTGAACATATGACTGTCTGACTTCTTCAGCAGAAATGTGGCCAAACCTGTTTCGTTTGAAGCCTTTTAAGATCCCAAAGTATCTCCATTGTAGAAACGCATCTTTGATATAAATTAAGGGAGGAACACGTATCGACGTAACCCCCCTATTCCGGTCTCTGAGGCGTTATTTTCTGTGACAAAGTCGCCGTACCTTCCTTTGTTTTTCTTTCTGAAGTTGATGTAGCCCTGGATAGCTAGGCGATGGATAACTATTTAGCACAATGACGCTCTCCGCCGTTATGGTGAATAGAAGCATGAAAAGACGGAGCGGTCTGTCTGCACGGCCTCATCTCCACAGGTTTGTGCGATGCACATGCACCTTGATTGACAGCCGACACGGCAGAAACTCAAATTCTACCACCCGTTTAGGATGTGATCAGCCCATTAAATGGCCGTCAGACTATGCCCTCTCTACCTACTGAAACGTACTTTTCCGTTTGGTGTTTAAAACCTTTTCAAATTAGGTTTAGGTTTAGGCATTTAAAATAAAGTATATCTGTCCTTTTGTGACCTTAAGGTTAGGACATAAAACTTGTGGGTTGGTTAAAATTGGTTAGATAACTCCAGTTATGATATGCTACTCTGACGAAGAATTTTTGACACGTGCAGACAGTTGGCCGTTATCAACAATACGAATGTTTGATAACCTACTAGTAGGTAGAGAGGGCACAGACTGACAGCATTTAATGGCAGTGATAACCGCTAATAACGCAATTTAATAGATTGACAACATCCGAATCGGCTGATTCTACTGCATAAAAACAATGTGCCGGTCTGTGTGAATCGCATACTGTAGAACGTCTATGGGAGGAAGGAGGGACTTCAGAAAAATAACAAATGTTTTGGGGCACTAGACTTATATCATAGTACTGAACTCCACTATCATTTTAAGGATATACAAAACTGGATGTAAAAACACAGTTTTTGTTTGAGATGGCTGTTCTGGGAATTTAAATTCCTCTTAAAAGACTGAGTTGCATTTTTTTTGTGATTTGACAAAACTTAAACTTCGTCTACAGCTATAATTATATAATATCATTGGTACATATTATTTTTCTCACCAGCAGGGATAGGATGGTGTTGAAATTCACCCTGGGTGTTTGGAAATTTATTTACTTTTGTGGATCTTGGATTGGATTATTTTTCCCTTAAATATCTCAAACTTTCTTGCACTGAGGCGAAGTCCTGCAATGTTAGCGGGGTTTCTTTTAAAGTAGAAGAGAGCTATTGACATCTGGTAGCAGTTAGCAAACAATATCAGAATAGTTGACAGCAGCGAGAAGTAATTATTTACCCCGCAGAAGAACCAGTAGAGCTTACAATTAGTGTGTTTCCATTATAGGAAGTTCAGGGGGATTTAATTAGATATTTTTCTGACTGTATCTCCATATACAATCGCCCCTTTAAGGAATACGATAAAGACATACACATGTTATATATAATTTCAGCAGTGAGTATAGTATCACTGATAATAAGAAATAATAAGATATTGAGATGGAAGAAGTAGGACTTGTTTCCTGTTTCTGTTTATTGTTGTCATAAACTGCTTTCCCAGTAAATCTTATTTTTTAGAGCTGTTTTTTTGCCAACACCTTAGTTTTCCCTCGGAATTACAACCTATCAACCCAACCTATCAGCCATGCTGAGCGACTTGATCGGCCCATTTCCAAGAAGATACCCCAAATGATCTTCCATAAAGGAAGATGGCTAAATCATGTACACAAGCATACACACAGCAGGGTCATGACAGTGGCTTCTTTTAGAGTACGAAAACTAGAAGTCAAATCACCGATCTAGAACAGACTGATTGTTCAGGAAAACTGTGGAACATCCCCCGACCAGCCTGCCTCTGAAATAATCTCAAATTTGAATTAATATATTTTGATATTTTGATTGATATATTTATATATTTGATTGATATATGTACATAGAAAGGGTGTCAAAAAAGGCAATATGTAACACACTCCCAAAAGGAGTGAAGGGGTTAAATAAAACGGTGCCCGCCAAGCTAAATTGCACTGCCGCAGGTCTGCGTACTTAGTAAAAAATTGTCCTCAGTTTGAATTCTAGATTGGAGCGCACCCTCCTAGGGTAGAGGCACAACCAGGATCAATAGTTGATTTTTCACCTGTATTACATTTAAACTAAGAAAATAATCATTAATACCATCCCTGCAGTTTCACAGGAAGAAAAAAGCAATCAGACATGAACAGACAATAAGTTCAGAAACAGATTTTTTTTTATTTTGTCAGAAAAAGGTCTGCTTTGAAAGAAATCTGAAAACAGAAGTAAAAAAAACATTCAAAATAATTTAGTTTTGAAAATATAACAGAAAATAGAAAACAACAGTAAGAACTTTACAAAAAGCATCTTCTTCATTTTTGAAAATGAAGTTATTGTATAAGATAGTGCCTATAGATAACCACAAGCCACAGTTGTCATTGTACAGTTTACCTGTGCAAACTTGTGGGATGTAGGAAGTGACTGCTGGAATTCTGCTGGCTGCAGGACAAATATGAACATCTTAGTGTATTTGTTAGAACAGGCCAAATGTTCACAGATGATGCATAACAGTGCAGAGTGAAGGGGGAATGAAATGGGAAAACAAACACTGAAGATATTTTTTTAAGTTTCTTAAATCAAAGTACTTCTGTTTTAATCTTGCAGGTTGCAGGTAGATCTTCAATAACGTGTGAACACAGAAGACATGTGGAACGGCTTCTTGCTGATGAATATAAGGCCATTGTGCTGACATAGTTCACAAAAAGTTAAATAAAAGGTGGAGCAAAAAGAGAAAATATCTATTGGACATCTGATGCAATCTTAATTGTCTCTCTGGTTGTAATCTTTTAATATTGAATATATAAAAAGCCATGCGTAACAGAACTTCATTCTTGTTTCTGTGTAATGGTGTCCATCAATCAGAATCAGAAATGGTTAATTGCCAAATTTTGAGCAGATTCACAACATTAGAAAATTCCTACAGTATTTTGTGCAAACATATGATAGACAAACACTTAAAGGGCCTATATCATGCAAAATCGAGTTTTTGGAGTTTCTGGTAATGCAATTTTCTCATAAAAAATCCGCCACAGTGGTTTTTGGTTTAATTCACGCATGTCTGAGTAATCCTCCTTAATCCTGCACTCTGAGCAGCTGCACCTCCCTCTCCTAGAAATCTAATGAGTGTTCAAACTGTTCAACTCGTGACATTACTGGTTGAAAACAAGGGAGTGCTAGAGGTGTCTGCACCACCCCTGCAGGCAAAGCGGCTTACCCCTGGTAGATTTTCAAACACACCCTCCTCTTTCTCACAGCTTTGGTTTATGGCATCTTAAAACACTTTTTTTGTTGGATTTTTTACTTTTTCTGTGAAAACGCCTGCTTGGCTGCATGGATTACAGGATTTTATTCTACATTCCTAAAGAACAGCTGCTGGATCAAAGAACAAAGACACCTGATGGACAGAAAAGTAAGCGGCTACATGCTAATGCTAATGTGTGTTAGCCATTTATCAAGCTGCTTATATGATCTTACAACAGCATTGTGTGGTTAATTAATTGATCTGTAGCATCTCAGAATGTTCAGTAAACGGGTGCAAACAACAGCCATGGCTTTTTTAATATACTGAGCTTTATTGACTCCGTTTTTTTACAGGAGACGGGATAATAGAGAAACGAGCCGTTTTACTTCCTGGTCCAACATTAACTACAGGATAAAAGTTACATTTTAGGACAAATTATTACTGTATAACACCAATGGTAACATTTGAGCATATATATGTCTATCCCAGAAGTTGAAAGCTCTGAAATAGCATGATATACTCCCTTTACAAAAAAAAAAGACTATTTGACATGTAACATCCTGATAACATGTTATTTCCTCAAAAAAAACCTGCCTGAAGTGTTGCTCTGACTCATCCACTTATGTCTGAATAATTTCTGAGTCTCTGCTGGTGGTTATTGGGGTTGCTGAAATGCCTGCTCCCACCTATCTCCCATGTTAAACCTCCACCACATACCTGACCTAGCTTACTCAGCAGCTGGGCCGCTGCTCCTGGTAGAGTAGCAGCAGCTATGGTTAGCTTAGGCTAATGTAAGGCTAAGAGTTTGAACTTTATCTTTGGAAACAACCCTATGCTGAAAAAAACCTGATATCTTTGCACAAACCAGTTCACAGAGGACTGCTTTCTCAACAAAAACATTTTTTTATAGTGGATTAATAAGTAAAGGCAGGACTACTCCATCGGATCTGTACAGGTAAGAACTGTGACTTAGCATTACTAACTCCGACTTCAAAATGTAGATTCATATTTAAGTGCTTTTATGGTTGCAATGTACAACGTAGCTTCATTGTTATTTGAATTTATTGATTCAGAGCAAAATGTAGCTTTATAGTATTTAATATTTATAACAGGGGAGCCAAGTAGGTTAAACAGTACAGAGCCGATACAGCTTGAAAAAGTATCTGAATTTTCTCTGGTTCTTCAAAAACCCCACTTTCTGGGTCGAATATCGGATCAATTCATTTTACAATCTCCCGTGTTGCCATTGTTTACCAATGTGATTTTTTTCCTAAATACTTAAATGCAACACACGTAAGACTTCTGTAAACTGTCGGAGTCCGATTCCACGCGCATGCTGTGATAATAGCCAGTGTATGACGTTCTGCAGGGGGAGTTTCACAAAGTATAGCAAGGTTTTAGAGAGTCACAGCCGAATATCAAGGCATCAAATACGGAATTGATGGTGCGTTGAGACCACTAGCTTTGTCAGCGTCAAGCAACGATCCTAAAGCGACTAGTTCGACGCATATACACAGAAGATACTTTTTTAAGCTTAAGCTTACAAAGCTCGTAGGTAGGCCTTTCTCTGCGGATTGTGGTTGGATAGGCAGCGTCGACGTCGGGCAACGTCACTACTGTGAGACGCTCTGATTAGTTGCTGTGCTGCGTCAAGAGCATTAAGACCGTCAAAGTTCAACTAGCTGAACTTCTGCGTTGCTAGCGTTATGAGCTTCGAAGCTTGAAACGCAGGAAAAGCTTGAAAAGTTGATAGAGCCAACACTCACAAAGCACCGTATAGACTGTGACACTCCTCCTACGGCCTCAAACGTAGACTTAACATGTCATGAGTCCAACAGCAGAGGGGAAGAAACCGTTTTTATGGCGAGAGGTTCTGTTCTTAATGGACCACAGCCTCCTGCCAGAGAGGTGCAGGTTAAACAGTGTCGAGGGTGAAAAAGGTAAACTGTGATACGACCTGCACGCCCCCTAGTGTCATGGAGGTATACGGGTCCTGAAGAGATGGTAGTCTGCAGCCAATCACCTTCTCAGCAGAGCGCACTACATGCTGCAGTTTCTGTTTGTCCCTGTCCCACAATGATGGAGGAGGTGAGAATGGACTTAATGAATGAAATGTAGAACTGGAACGTCATCCGTGTTGGCAATAATCTCCACTGTCTTCTGGGTGTTCAGCACCAGGTTGTTGCGGCTACATCAGGACAGCAGACGTAGGCAGATTCATCCCCGTCTGAGATGAGTCTGATAATGGTGGTGTCATCCGCAAACTTAATTAACCAGACGGGCTAGTGGTTGGAGGTGCAGCAATTGGTGTACAGGGAGACGAGGAGAGGAGAAAGAACACAACCCTGAGGGGAGCCATTGCTGACGGTCTGGGAGTCTGAGACATTCTTCCCCAGCCTCCCATGCTGCTTCAGGAAGTCAGTGATCCACCTGTAGATGGGATCAGGCACGTTCATCTGGGAAAGCTTGCCTTGGAGGAGGTCTGGAAGGATGGTTCCCAAAGAATCCAGATGCTGCAGGATACAGTGTAGAGCCATGTCGATAGCATCGTCTACAGACATATCGGTTCTGTAGGAAAACTGCAGGGGGTCAAGGAGGGGGGGCGTGAGGATCTTGAATGATTTCAAATGACTTCATGACCACAGATGTCAACCACAGTTTTGTAGTCTTGGGGACAATAACTATGGTGGAAGTCTTGAAGCAGGCAGGCACATGAGATGCCTGTAGTGAGGAGTTGAGAATGCCAGCAAACTTCACGCTGTGCGCTGCCTTCTCAGCTCCGCTCAGCTCTACGCAGACGGGATCTGTCTTTTGTCTTGTTGTCTAATATCTGCTAATTACCGCCTTTGTTGAAAGCTGTTTTTTTGTTGCTATCAAAGATTAGAATCAAATTGATATGTGGGTTGTAAAAGAAACAGTAAAGCTAGCTTGCAGCACCAAGGCTAATAGCATTAGTGTCGACTAGCATTGGTTTGATTTGGGCTTTAATACTTCCCCTGCTCTCTCCATCGTCTAACTCTGGGGTATGCAGTAGGCTCATAGCTGTACATTTGTGGCCCATCATACAGTATGTGTATTTGTAAATGTTTAAAATTGAATCTCTTTCAAAGTCGGCGTCAGTTTGTTTTTAATAGTGTTGGGGACAATAACTATAAACTTGAATGTGATTTAAAGATTGCTGGGGGGCAATTATTGTGGCGGACCACCAGGGGGCTCCACTCACGACCAGACAACGGGATGTTTATATTTAAAAATGTAATGTTTATATTTGAAAATGTTCAAGTTGGTTGTGGCCATGAATGTGCCGATTTATCTGACTTACCGTTGTTCTGTTGTCATTTGGTGCTTATTAAACAAGCTGATCGGATCTAGCTGTGTCGTCGTTTTCATTCCTCCACATTGGTGACCCCATTTTTGAACATATCCGAAGGTGAAGCCAGCTCCTCTTGGTTTATGCCTACTACCGTGGAACATCCACCGGGTCCCCAGCTTCTTTTTCCGTGGCTGTGAAGATCCCGGACTTTTGCCTGCATTATCCAGCTTCGTGGTTTTTCCAAATAGAGGCACAGTTTGCTGTCCGTGGTATTTCCTCGGACGACACAAAATACCACTATGTGGTTGCTTCGCTGGACCCGCTATCAAACCGGCGAACGATGAGCCGACCGCATCCTCTACGCTACTAGGAGCTTCACGGTCCAAGTGGTGGCTCCCACATCCCCAGCGCTTCCTGCTGACCAACCGGCGCTGTTGGTCAGCAGGCAGGCGCCGGGGAGCAGCCGTCTGTTTCTACCACCAGCCATTCGGCGCCAAAGCCCGGCGTTGCCTCCCACCCTGCAGTTTCCAGCCGCCGGGAAATGAGACCGCCAACGCTCGGTAGCAGCTGCGGCCGTTAGCAACAGGGAGAGGCTGCTCTTCATCGAGGACTCACGGTCGGGGAGACGTTTTCTGGTGGACTCTGGTTCTCAAAAGAGCCTGGTTACCCCGGCTGGCTCCGACAGGCTGGCTGAAGGCTGCGGTCCCAACCCTGACTACTGCTAACGGTTCCTCCATCAGGACTTTTGGTGAAATGTCGGTGACTGTTTGCTTTCACGGTAGAGACTTCCAGTGGAACTTTGTCGTAGCCGCCAGTTCAGTTCCCATCATAGGGGCTTCCAGTGGAACTTTGTCGTAGTCGCCAATTCAGTTCCCATCATAGGGGCTGATTTCCTCCCTGCGCAAGGACTTCTGCTTGATGTCACTAACAGACGGTTAATTGATGCGGTATCTTTTTCCTCTCTGCCTTGTATGCCTGGTGCGCGGTTATCACCAGATTCCGGTGCGTGCGGAGGACGTTCCCAAGACAGCTTTAATCAATTCATTCGGCCTGTTCGAGTTTTTACGGATGCCTTTCGGTCTTAAATGCGGCGCTCAAACTTTTCAGAGGTTGATGGACTCAGTCTTGCGCGGTTTGTCTTTCGTGTTCGTTTATTTGGACGACATCCTGGTGTTCAGCAGCTCTGCTGAGCAGCACTTGTCGTACCTCCGTCAGGTTTTTAAACTTCTGGCGGCGCACGGCCTGATTGTCAACCCAGCAAACTGCGAGTTCGGGTTGCCGGTCATTTACTTTTTGGGCCATCCCATTTCTGCCAGCGGTGCCGTCCCATTACCCACTAAGGTGCAGGCAGTGACCGATTTCCCACGTCCGCAGACAGTAAAAGCCCTGCAAGAGTTTCTGGGGATTCTTCATTTTTAAAACCGTTTTATCCCCAGAGCAGCACGGCTTCTGCAGCCGCTTTACTGCACGCTTCGAAAGAAAAAGGCCACCAACACCGTGGACTGGACCCCCGACTGTCTCCAAGCATTTAATAATGCTAAATCCCCGCTGTCCGATGCCGCTCTTCCGGCTCACCCCTCTCCTTCAGAGCAGGTGGCTCTGACTACAGACGCCTCTGACATAGTGGTGATGGCAGTGTTGGAGCAGTGCATCGGTGGGGTTTAGCAGCCGCTTGACTTCTTCAGCCGCACACTACGCGACAATGAATGTAAATACAGTGTGTTTGACAGAGAGCTGCTGGCTCTTTACCTGGCTACACGGCATTTCCGTTTTTTCCTGGAGGGCCGCACCTTCACAGCTTATGTTGACCACAAGGCTTTGGTATTTGCCATGTTAAAGGTTTCTGACCCCTTGTCTGCACGTCAAAAGCGCCACCTTGCTGCTGTCTCCGAATTTACGACAGACATTCAGCATGTAGCTGGCGTGTGGTGGACCACCAGGGGGCTCCACTCACACCCAGACAACGGGATGTTTATATTTAGAAATGTAATGTTTATATTTGAAAATGTTCAAGTTGGTTGTCGTGTGAATGTGGCGATTTATCTGACTTACCATTGTTCTGTTGTAAGTTGGTGCTGATTAAACAAGCTGATCGGACCTAGCTATGTCGTCCTTTTCATTGCTCAACAAGCCTTAGTCTTACTCTGTTACACGTTTCCTTTTAATAAGCGCTGGAGTGTTTAAAGGGTGTTGAAAATCGCATCTTTATTCAATAACAGTTGAAACCCAGAGGATTATATGTTTTGTTTTCCAAATGGCAGACATTAAAATCCACATAGGCATCGATATAGCACAGTCCTGCAATAGTACATGTACCTGTGGCTAATCCGCTGTTTCTGGTGGACATATATCATACATATCTCTTTCTGCGACCACTGGATGCCGAGATAGCGAGAATGTTCTGCTTTGAGCAGAAAGTTGGGGGGATTTCCTGATATGCCCTCTCCACAAACACAATGAAAGATTCTCTTTGGTAGTCTCAAACAACCCAAACTACGTTATGAATATATCTTCGCCCATCCGCGGTAAAGAAACGTCCGCCAGACCCATGACATTTACAATATGTATTGTTTCCATCTTTAAACGGTACATGCAACATTGCAGAATGTATTTGGAGCAGACTAGGAGTCTTTAAAAATCTTGACAGTAGCATTTGTGCAGAAAGAAAACATGATTGCATAAGGAAGTGGATCACACTGATTTAAATATTATTCCCTTCAGATCGGGTATGTTAAAATTGTTTTGGGAGCACAAGTGGCTGTTAGATCGGTTCTTGTACAGAATTTACGCCTGGTTCACACCGGCTGCTCTCAGGAAAAACCATAGACTGTAAAAAAAAATTAGCTCCATCCACTGCCCACCTGTTAACACCGAGGCGCCACAAAGCAGGATGGGAAACCACCACCTCCACCAATCAGACTTCTTTTACCCGCCATTCGGTTTTCGTTTTTATTGCGTCAAAAAAAGTTAATATGTCAAAGCGTCCCAAATTATCTGGTGCCTAGGGGAGGAAGAAAAGAAAAGAAGAAGAGGAAAAACGTGACAAAGACAAAGGTAATGTTACAGTAAAGATGATGTTGATTATATTATTTTGATGTTACAGAACGATGATGATCAATAATGCCATTAGCTATTAACATACATGGTTAGCTAATCTATAAATTAGTAGAGATGCAACGGGACAGGGTAAAGTACCGGACCGTTCGGTATGCCCTGCACGGGACAATCCGTCCTCCTGTACCGCGGGACTTCGGTACTGCCATTGATTTTGTGCTGGTAATTAGTTACTGCCGGCCCGACGTTACCAAACTGCGCCGCTCTCCCAGACACAGGTGCAACAAACAGCTAGCTCTTCCCCGCTCCAGCAGCTGGTTGGCATAGAGACACGACCTCCTCTCCACAATGCGCACATCACGGAGCACCGTGAGGAGCAAAAAAATGTACATTGGTCGGTTGCACTTTTTTCGGAAATCAGCCCTGGTGTGAGGTGCTGCAAAAATTTCTCCCTGATTTGAACGCTTTCTGCCCGGGCGGGCACCAGCATTCAGGCTCGCCGGGTTGCACTGTGTTCATCCCATCTTTGCGGTGCGCCGCAGCACGAAGCAAAGAGGAGATGTGCTGCTCTCCATTCATTGATGCACACACAAATGCCCTTTGAGCAGTGGGCACACGAAGAATATTTATTCGCCACCTGTGTCAGTGTGGTCAGATATGCTCTCGTTTAAACAACCGGTAAAATACAGAAAACATTCTGTTATTGCGGCCCTGTGTGTCTGGAACACCTCGCCAGGAGGCATCCTGACCAGATGCCTGAGCCACCTCAACTGGCTCTTCTCTATGTGGATGGGCAGCGGTTCTACTCTGAGCCCCCTCCGGATGACTGAGCTTCTCACAATATCTTTAAGGGGGAGCCCAGACACCCTGCAGAGGAAACTCTTTTCAGTTGCTTGTATCCATGAACTCGTTCTTTTGGTCACTACCCAGAGCTTGTGACCTTAGATGACGGTAGGAATGTAGTCCAACCGGTAAATCGAGAGCTTCAGCCTTTCAATTCAGCTCTCTCTTTACCACAACAGACAGGTACAGCACCCGCATAACTGTTGACAACAATCCGCCTATCCCTCTCCTGATAAATTTTTTTCTACTTCATGAACAAGAACCCCAGATATTTGAACTCCCCCACTTGGGGCAGAACTTTGTCCCAGACCCGGAGAAGGCACTCTTTTTCTGGCTCAAGGTCATTGTGCTCAGATTTGTAGGTAAAGAGACTCAAATAATCAAGATTCAAACAAGGTGACAAGAAAATACAGAAGCAACAGGGAAGCAATCAAATACAAGACAGGTTTTCAAAATAAAACAAGGACTAAAATATACAGAGAACAATAAATTAAGACCTCCTGAGCCATGGTCGCCCCTAAGAAATTTGGTTATTTAACTAACTCATTAACTGGATGAAAGGTGCTCAGGACATCAGGTAGTTGGTAAGCATGTAGGTTATGGGGGACTTTTCACATTTTTATTTGTAAAACATTTTGAAAAAAGAAAATTATCCATTTGCTTCCTCCTTCTGTCTCATAAAATCCCAATAAAATGAATCAAAGTTTATAGCTGCAATGCAGCAAAGTGTTTTTAAAGACCGTTTGCAGACACTTTAAGTGTTGCACAGCCAAAGCCTAAGAGTAACTCAAATAGAGCAGTTTACTTTTCAAAGTCAGGTTTGGTCCGCAAATTTGTTTTTCAGTGAAACATAATCTTTGGCAGATGTGCATGTCTTCAACAGAAACTCAAAGCTTAGAATGCTGAGCTTTACAAATATCTTTTTAAAAGAATAATGAATTACTTTATAACCTTCTTTGCAATGCTGGGAACATTATACCAGCAGATTATATAACTGGCTCCCTGTAGCCCTCAGGGTTCACAACAATAACGAGTCAGATCATGTTCCTGGTAAAATAGGCTTCCATGGAACTGTGCAATTCAAACATCTTGCCCTGTCTGTATAAGCCAAGTGAATTCCTTGACATGCACACACTCCTTAACTTGTAACAAGCTGAGCATTCAACTCATCGAGTCTAAGTAATGGCAGGTAAGGGTTCTGGATTTATATTTCATTCACCAATAATTGTTTTATGTCATTGTCAGCATCCTCAGAACTGAGTTTTGTTGCAGATAAGGAGCTTTTCAGAGTGCGCACCAAATTTGTACAAAAGGTGTCAAAATCTATGATCAAGCAGCTCCTGGATGATCTTTTGGAGGATCGTTTGTTGAATGATGGAGAGGTAGAATCTGTAATTGAGGACAACAGTACCAAAGCAGACATGGCTCGCTGCCTCATCGACACTGTGAAAAGGAAGGGGGACAAAGCCAGCAGGAAGCTGATCGAGCATATCGAAAACAGAGATCCTGCACTTTACGAAGAACTTGAGCTGTCCTCTGGTCCACCACCAGGTCAGACGACAGGCAAAGCATTGTATTGTTGCAGGTTCTGTGCTTTTATAAAATATTTGAAAGAAATTAATAATTTGACAGCATAATAGATCTTTTTTATTTCAGCTGCTGCTCCTCAGAAACAGAAAACCTGGTCACAAACACTCATCCCCGTGTCCGACTCCTTGAGGAGGGAAAAAATGAATAATCCAGATGTAAACTTCTAAAATTACTAACAGAAATTCTTGAGATAAATATCTGTAGCTGTCAATTTTAAAGTAACACATGATCATTGTTTGTAAAAAATATTATGTTTGGTATTGATTTCTTGCCATATTCTTGGCTTTTTTAGATTTACAAAGTGTCAGACGCATCCATAAAAAGTCGTGTGGCCCTTTTAATCACTAATAGAAATTTTACTGATGATAGCTTAACCAGAAAGGGAGCTGAAAAAGATGAGGAGAACATGGAGGATCTGCTCAGATCCCTGCAATACGAGGTGGTGAAATACAAAGACCTGACAGCAAAGGTATTTTAACTTCTTTTTTCTCATCCAACATGCATTGCATTTAATTATTTAAAAAAAAAAGTAATGGAAACACTATTCCTACAAAGTGATATTTTTAATGTTTTCTTTCTTCATATGAATGGTCATCTCTTTTGTTTGCCATACTTTTATTTTCCACCTCTCCAGAATAATGCACTAATACACGTGTAGCTACATAAAATGTTTAGAGGTGGTTTTTCATCTATTTTATGTCTAAACCTGATCAGTTTCTCTCCAAATAAGGAGGGTTGTATCTTGATAACACCTATAGCAGTAGCGTGGCAAAAATACATTATTAAAAACAAATGCCCACATTTAAATCTTGTGTTATGCAACAGTAACATTTCTGCTGCTGAAATGTAGGCTATGCAAAAAAGTGTTTGTTATTTAAACCATTTTCCCCTCTTATTTAGGTTAAAAGACAGTTTAATTGAAATACAGAACATTTAATGATCTGAATGGCTACATATTTAAGACACAGATTCTTTGAATGCTAGGATGCCTTTAGGGCAAAACAGTCTTATTGTACTTGTCTCAACCTGATCAAGAAATACCATCATAACTCAGCTGTGGCTTAGTGAGTCTCAGTGTGTAAACGAGAAAGTCAATGTATGTATTCACTTTCTAAGGTGCTACTCTCACGGTCATGATTAAAAGGTGCCCTTCATAAAGACAAACATTTTCCGTGTGTTAAAATATGTAAAATTAGAAAAATCTTTTTATTTGACATATATTTAAGATAAGGCTCTTACTTAAGTTGTCTCATAGTATCTTGATTTTTCATGAAAAACTGACTAATTTTCGTCCCGTTTTCCGACAGGATATTGAAAAGGCTCTGCGTGAGTTTACCGCAAACCCTAAACTCAAAGACACAGACAGCGTGTTTGTGGTGATCATGTCTCACGGGAAACGAGGATTTGTCCTTGGAGTCGATCACAGACAAGATAAGCCAGATGAATTCCCTGTTGACAAAATTTACAAATATCTTGGTCCGCAAAAATGTTCTGCACTGATGGACAAACCAAAGATCATCATCATCCAGGCTTGCAGAGGAGGTAACCATCATTTACCCTGGGTTTGAAGCTTCAAGTATCTCCGTTCCAGATTTAATTGTTATTCATTTGTTACAGAAAAGGGTGGATCTGTGATTGTTAGCGACAGTGCAAAATCCAATATGGTGTCTGATGAGGCATCATACGAGACGCCCCCCTCTGTAGGCAAAATTGTTGATGACTCCATTCGATATGTTCACATAGAAAAGGACTTCATTTCCCTCCTATCAAGCACTCCTGGTCAGTTTGGATGCAGACGTTCTTTGAGATTACAATCAGAATTCAGAATTTTATGTAAAACAAAACTGTGGTTTCTTACAGATACTGTATCATACAGAAGAGAGGATTTGGGGTCCTTCTTGATACAGTACATTGTTGAAGTCTTCAACACTTGCTCCCACGAGGACGACATTGATGAACTTTTCAGAAAAGTACTTTTTTTAATCTTTGATGGCAAATAATGAAGAGTTTCAATCTTGAGAAAGACAGAACATACAGGAGAGTCATTTTAATGTCTGGTTCAATCCTGCAGGTTATGCAACGCTTTGAAGAGTTTCCTGATGAAACCAAAAGACAAATGCCAACAAAGGACAGATGCACCCTAACCAAACGCTTCTACCTTTTTCCAGGCCACTGAAACAGCAACCATTGGTAAATCCATTTGTTGTTAAGCTAAGAATGCTACCCCTAATTTGATTTTTCTTTTTTTTACGATATGCATAGCCTACATGTTATGTTTGTGGATATAATGACTTCAAAGCTCAGTAATCTCTGTAACAGTAGTTAAACCAGAGATGAGCCCAATTTTCACATTACATGAGAGAAATATTTTCTAAATGACTGTAGACAACAGATTTTCCTGGAATCTATCAGAAACATATAAATTCTCATCACATACTCATAAGTTAAGTCATAATTAAAAGTTTATTTGGGAAATGGGAGCATTTCAACTCTCTGTGATTCATCCTTGAAAAAAAAACTGTTAAGTTATTGTTTTTGTAAAATAACATCTTTCACAAAATTGCTGACCTCAGTTGTGCTTGAATATATTTAAACGGAAAGTTCGGTTTTTTTCAAACTGGACATCATTTTTAGCAAATATTATGTTCATTTACTCACTTTGGAGCCACTTAGAGTCTTATTCAGGAGGAATTTTATATCCAGTAGCGATCAGCGTATATCCATATAATGGGAGTTTTTAAGAGCAGGAAATTTTCCTACTGCACTCTTAACCCAGATTAGTTGACTTTACTTGCGAATCGTGAGGAAACCCGTTACCTTATTCCACTTTAGTTTTCACACAGACCAAAAATAAACATATTGAGCATAACTAATGCAGAATGTTTTACTTTTTACGCAACCTAAAACAAAGTTAGTTGAGCTACTCATATTTAATTTTAAATTGAACAAAAAGCCTTACAGACAGAAACAAATAGTTAATCAAGGGAGAAACTTCTTAACTTGATGGCAACAACTGTCGAAAGTTGCTCAGCTGAATTATAGACCATGCAATGCCCAAAAGTTTTCAGCCAATGAGAAGATTGACATAAATAATGTTATTAGAAATATAGCCTGAATATCTTAACAATGGACCATCATAGTGGTGTTAATCCCTTTAAATGTCTTCACTCACGGTGCCAATCAGGACATCAACAAATAAAGGTCACAATGGCAACACTGAACAAAGAAATAACAACGACCAACAAAAACCTGTCTATGAAATTGCAGCAAATGCCTCAAGTAG
The DNA here is from genome assembly GCA_028564705.1 of Apricaphanius iberus. Lineage (NCBI taxonomy): Eukaryota > Metazoa > Chordata > Actinopteri > Cyprinodontiformes > Aphaniidae > Apricaphanius > Apricaphanius iberus. Next base: position 816,215 of record JAPXFQ010000899.1, read on the forward strand.
AACAAAATAACCAAAAACATGGTTACCCACAAGGCACCTTGAACACTGCAGGTCACGCAACAGCCCCTCCCCTCTCTTATAAAACTAAACACACCAAGTTATCTCTACTATAATTGATCTTTCAGCTAAATAGAACTAATGTCGTTTAGTAATGAGAGCAGGTTTTTTACTAAACTTAACAGTATAAATAGTGATCACTCTGGGTTACAGTGTTAAATAACACATCATCTGTCCCAAAATCCTTTCATTTAAGCAATGTTTTGTTGAATAGTTAGCGATATTCTCCTGTGATTTCAGAATGTCTCTGATGTGTTAAGGTATTAGCTTCTGGGTTTTTTACAGCCTTTTAATCCAACCAATTCCTATTTACTCTAAACTAGGATTTCAATGACGTCACAGTCGTCCGCCATTGCAGCTGTAGTCGGCATTGGTTGCAGAATGGGAGCCTGTGGAAGCTGAACTTAGTCCAATTGGTCATTCAGCTTGTGCAATTTGGAAACACGCAAAGGCGAACCATGTTAATGTCTGCTGTAGCAAGCACTGTCTAACCGACCATCGTAGAGCAGAAAGTGAAAATCCTGCTCAGACTCCAACTGGGCAGGCAGTGACATAATCATCCCGGAAAAGAAATAATAAGCACTTCAAAGACTTTTTGAACTCTGAGGGGAGTCTTGCTAAGGTTTAATCACAAAACATTGGTTAAATTAATGAATTTTGCGGCAGTTAATACATTACTGCATGTAGCTAACTCCTGCCCCCGTTTACTCCTATTATTTTGATACACGTCAAACACTACTGGATAAAAAGGTCTGCCGTCATAAATGGACGTAATATTTGCTAAGAAATAAGTTCATGGTTGAAAAAAAGACATTTATTTTTAAGGAACCACAAATGATCAAAAAATCGGTCAACTAAGCGCTCAAGTGAACAAGGGTAATTTCGAGAAGTCTAAATTGTTGAAATAGAGGATTATCTTTAGTGAAACTTTTACAATCACTTCATGAAGTAGTTTGACCAGAGATTTTAGCAGCCAATCATAAGAGAATTTGTAACATTACAGAAGTTAATATAAAATGTGCCAGAAAAGCAGGTGAACAAAAATTATCACGAAGGTAAAGTATACAGAGAATACTATTGAGATTCTCATTGTGTGTGCATAGAAACCACATTAGTATTTTCTGCCCTGGTAGGTTGAAGTAAAGGACATGGAGCATATTTCCAGTGAGAATTGGTCAAGAGCCAGAGTATAGCCTACACAGGTTAAGAGTCATTAGTTAGGGACAAAACTTTGCATTTTGGTTCTGTGTCTGGTTTGCACTGTTTTCCCATTTTTGTGCAACTGTTTTATAGAACCCTTTGCATTCAGTGTGTTTCTCATGAGTTCCCTGTTCTTCCTCCACACTTTGTTCCCAGTATAAACCTATCATTAGTTAATCGCCCAACTGGTTCCTCCTCTGTAGTCACTCCTTCCTCTACATGACGCTTGTTTTTTCAGGAATGTATGAGAACCTTTGATGAAATTCCTGTTTGCTTGTATTGTTCCTGAATTTTACATCTTAGACTTCATGTTTCTTCTTTGGCCTCTGATTTTTATAACTTTCATTGTGTTTTCAGTAAAGGCTGATTATTTTACCAACCTGTCTCTCGTCTCATTGGGCCCTTTTTTCCCCTTTCTATATAAATGTCTAACTTTGTTCTGAGCAAAGCTGAGTTCAAACCCAATCAACCATATTGTGCTTTCTATGTTTCTCATATAAACTGTATTTAAAAAAACAGAACATAAATATTGTTTTGCTGTTTAACAAAGCAATAACAGCCCGTCACTAAACTGAGCCAGACCTCAGGGTTATTTCAGATGGTGATCAGGTGGGTGTGAAACTGTAAAAATTATCAGAGAAAATTGGTGTAAACTTAAATGAAAGTTTGTTGACTGAAAACAAATCTTGGCAGTACAAAAAAAAAATAATTGATGAGAATTGCAAAAGTAAATAGGCTAATAAAGTCACTGGGTGAGAGATGCGTTAAATTTTTCCCAGGTCGCCAGTCCATGGCAGGACAACAAATAAACACACAGACATGCATGCACACTCATGCCTATGGTGTAGTTTAAACTTTAAAGAGAACAAACTCCATGTTCTAGTCCAAATAGAGTGGAACTGCAAATCTTAGCTCTGAATTCCTCATTATTGTAGCTTCACAGACTCCTCTTTCACACCTGTTCTGACAAGTCTAGTTAAGTCTTTTTGTTGCAGTTTTTTAAAATCCAGTTTAGGTGCTGCATACAACCTTCCACTCCCCCCGGTCTGCAATTTTTGTAGTTTGATAGAGATACGACGATCTAATGTTGTAGAAACTTTTTTACCTAACACACTCACTTTTACGCAAATTATTACCCAACACACCCACTAACTATATATGACGGCTGCTTAATGGCCCCAAACCTCATTAAATATATAGTAATGTGCTATGATTAGCAATGCATCTTAAACACCAATGCTAACACAACAATACTGTATAATTTAAAAGCTATAGAAAAGAGGTCTTTTGTTAATATATATAGAGAAAAAGATTATACTAAATGAATATTAAGCAGACTACATGAAAAATAAAGAAAAACTTTAGCAATTTTACACTAACATCTGCTGACCGCATTACTGATACACTTTAACACAAACCAACGGTCAGATACCACATAAATATGGTAATTCTACTAAAATAAGATGAATACTTCTTTAATTCTATATTCACAACAAAATTTCCAAACAAGACCCCTAGGTTGTTGACCAGTGTTCTACTGCTAGCATCAAGCTAACGTGAATATTGTTAGAATAATGCGTTCTCCAAGACTAAAAACTGAAAAATAATCCAATATTTTTTCTGTGATAGTATTATTAAAAGAAGTTTTCATGCCGTCTCTGCCTACTATCACAGCGCCGCTTCTGTTTTTTTCTAGGCTTGTGAACGCATTTCTCCCACAAGGAGCAATGAACTACAGAAAGTAAGTTTTGATTAAGCTGTAAAGTTTTTTACTACAAATGCGGATTATAGAATACTCTAGAAACACATGGAAACAAAACACAGCGGTCGTTTTTTGTTGTTTTCCTACACCTTGTGTTCAAAATCGCCAAAGGAACATCGAAGATTTAAAGCATTTAGTGGCTTAACACTCCATTAACTACTGATTACAGTGACTACAGAGCACGAGCGATCTCTGGCTGTTGCTGAAACTGATGAATCAGATGCATACGCTTTCCGTCGACGGATAGTTAAAATTTGGGCCTCTACTCCATCCGTCCTTGCGTAGGTGACGGAGAGCCCTTGCGTTGACGGATAATGGCGGTGCGTCAATCCGTCTCCGTCAAAACGCAGAAGCATAAAATAGGCTTTAGACGCGCTCCATAGAGCCCGATGTGCGCCAAACACAGTTGTGCGGCGTCTGCTGCAGCTTTAACAGCAAGGCACTCCTCCGATAGTTTACGGGTTAGGAAACGACTCGTTCTGAGAATCTTTGACTTATGGTCGCTAACGGGAAAAATGTTTCCTCATGTTAAACTTTTTGTCTAAAGCGAATAACGTAATTGCAGTCTCCAGTGGAGCCAAGCACGGATTCTGCCTGCAGATCAACAGTTATGATTACCCATGTCAAGAACTTCTGCAACAATCCAACTACTAGATTACGAAAAAATAAATATGAGCATTTTTATTCCATGCCATACAGGAACCCCATCACATATACCAATAATAGCGCCATCGTTTAATTTCACTTTTATGTGTAGCTCTCTGGTCAGGTTGTTTTGACTGAATACTACTTAACAGACACTACTGAATAGGTATTAACTCGTCAGATTATTGCTGTAATTAGGCAACTCCCCCCCCTCAAATTTCATTAAAATTTGATAGACAAAAATAGATTGTGACTCGATTTTTTTGACTCTGCCGGCAATATGACGGACAAGAAAAAATGTCTAGCAAAACTTCTACATAGCACATAGCGCTAACATAAGCAGAAGGTCTGATGCTAATGCTATCAAAACATTGTCCATGAGGCAGTAAATGAATGTCTAAAATAAAGTTTACCGTCACTCTAGTGTTATTTCAAGAAGCTTACTGCTTTGCTGTGTGTGTTATTTCCATCGTCAGAAGGAACTGACCTCTCCATAAAATAAAGTATTTCAGCAAATCCTTGTAGATGCTGATGGAGGTTACTGACGCTCTCATCCTTCCCACAAACAAGAAATAATTTCCCCAAAGATGTGGGTAAACTACCATAAAAAAAAACATGTAACCAGGCACTTCGCAGAGGTTCTGGTGTTAGAGGACAATGTAAAGAGTCCTGTGGGTTAATAATACAAAAAACGAACATTTTGACTGTTACATTTGTACTTTCTGAATTCCTGAATTTGGACTACAAACTCCCAGCGAGAAATTCATTTAATGTTTAGCTGGAAGTCCATGACCTTGTTTAGCAGTTCCAGTGCAAGTGCTATAACATAGTATTTCGAAACACATAATAGATAATAGAGAAAACTGAACATCTTAAAAATATAACCGAAACAGTGTACAAAAACCTCTCCACAACACCTGCTTGAATTTACTGTTTGCTTTTTTGCATTCCTACAGACTCAAAATGCATAACACACTGCTTATAAGGGATAAAAAAGTGGAATATTCATGATATGCACCCTTTAAAGCACAAAGAGTAACTAAAAACCCTATTGGAGAAAGAATATAAAAAAATAATTTCTACCAAAACTGCTAAAGCACAAAGGAGAGTGGATTCCTTAAATCCAAATAAAACCAGTCCAAATTAACTCTTGCCAGTAAAACTGGACTCATGTGTAAAAGGCGAGATCTTAATCTCCGGAATCTACAACTTAAAACTTTTTCCTCAACCTAAAAATGTAGAAAAAGGGAACTATGTGGAATACTTTAAAACACGATGTGAAAATTTTGTCATTATTCAAACCCATGAGTAGGATTGGGTCAAAGCCTACAGCTCTCCACACAGGCATAACTGTGTCGTCCAAATGTTGACAGTACACCTCATGATCATTGCTAGCTATTGCTGTGAAGAAACCAAGGTCTACAGTAAATTGACCTCAACATAAAACTTTTTTTTAAGAGTTAAAAGATTATATTTTGTACATTTTATTTATCTTCTCTGAGTCATTTATTTACCTCAGAGGCTGATTCACCAACCAAAATTGTTAATTTAGCTGTTGATTTATCCCCCTTGTGTACATGGATGATTTATGCATATTTCTTACCAACAGTGAGTGCATAGTTGATTAATGTTATCAGATATTTTGGGTCGTCTGTACATTTAGACATCTTGAACTATATATCAGGGATCCGGGAAGTTTGTGTTGTTGGTTTTCGTAAGCTCTTGTAGCTTTAGGTAACAGTGAAACCGAAGCTGGAGGTTTTCCTGGAGGGTGGAGCTGAACAGGTGCCCTTCTTTGATTAAGTTTGACTTCCCTGTTCTTCCCATTTAAACGTCACCCTGAGAGGTGCCCATGAATGCGTTGGGAGGATGTGTTGTTTGTTAAGAGCCTCCAAGTCTACACGCATTTTTTCTGTAAATCAAAACACAAATTCTGCTGATTTTTTTCCAAATAAACTTTACTTGAAAACAGAAAAAAACAACTTAAAACAAAGAAAAACAGTTTATCACAATACATCACAAAGGCAACACGTTGAGTAGGCAACATGGTAACACGGTTGCAGTTTTTGCATGGGTAATGTTTCCATAAAAACGAACGAGGCCCACTCTGACTTTGCGATTACACTTTCATTGACTTGATGAGGAAAAAATAAAAAAAGCATTCAAAAGAAAATATATTTTTTTTAATTCAAAATGCACATAAATTAAACAGACAACAATTTATTTAAGTAGGTCAGACTATGTTTAGCTTAGTGGAACTGACTGGCAGAGTTAGAACCGCTTGTATCAGTGAAAAAAAAAAAAAAATCCGGTGGTTAACCGCCAACACTCCAGTTTGACTCAACAGTCCACATTCAGACAAGAAGGTAGAGAACATTTGTGCTTAAACATAGATGCATGCATATGGAAAGCTGCACCACCTAGGTGTGAGGAAAAAAATAGATTGTTAAATTGCTGAAGCTATGTATGAAAAAGTGAAACAAAAGAAGTTTGGCAGTGTGACGAATTAACAAGCAAAACACTTACACCTGTACAGGGTTTGTTTTCTTTTTGTTGTTCCTCCTTGCATCTGAACACAAAAAAAAACTCCTCACAGTGAACTAAACCATGCAAGGGTTTAAAGGAAAGCAGAATAAAAGGTTTCGAAAGACTACAAAAAACTCAAACAAGTAAATATGCAAAATGTTATCTCTAAAAACACTGCAGATGAGTAAACCCGTCACTTTGCTTGAACAACACAAAACAGATAATACAAACAAAGCAGTGTCATATTTGCAAGTTGGAATGTCTAAGAATACATATCATTTTTTGTAATGTCCCATTTCAAGAAACATTATACCCTTGACAACACCCAGATGAACAATTTGCAGCACCACACTTTTACAAAATAGCAACTCATGCGAGAACACCTCTTGCCCTGTACACAATATGCAGAAAGCATAAGACAGTATTTGACCCATCTTTTGCTGAAGAGATTCTAGACTGCATGTTTTCATACAGGAAACTGAAAACCGTTCTGCTCTGGTTTTGTGTGTTTTTTTATGTGCACGTGTTTGAAAGTGTGAATATAGCTTTGGTACTGTGGGTGCGTGCTTCCGTGATATAGCGCCAGAGGTTTAAGACAGGGTTCCTCCAACTATGGAAGCAATAACAATTCCCAAAATCACACAGCATATAAGGATCATGATTTTCTTCTACAGGGGTAAACAAGAAAATCAAAAAGGAAAAATCCCATGCAGCAAATAAGAAAGAGAGGAAAACATGTTAGCAATATGAACAGAATACAACAGTGATATTTAATATAATTTTAATCGGATGAAATTCTCGGAGTGTAAATGTTAGAAGCATTTGTAGAAGGTCATTTTTGAATATCTGCTTCTTGCGTTTTGTCCAACAATTTACAGACAGAGAGAAATCAGAAAAACTTAAGAAAACACGTAAATGATCATTTCAGATTATAATCAGTTCTTCAAAAACAGAGGTGAACATACTGCAATGTTAATAACAATAAAACACTGTGTCCAATGAGAGGGGATTCAGCCGAAATGTAAGGAACATTTTACTTTTTAGAGTTTGCTTGATTTAACAGAATAATTTAAAGATCAATTAATAAGATTAGGTTCAAAACGTGTATTTTCTTAAGTTACAGCATATTGAGCTCTCTCTGCCTTAGTGGCGTTACACACATCCAACAAACAAAATAGCTCCTCAGATTTGGAGCCAATGACAGGAAAACACAGGAATTAGTTTTAGTTCCCTCTGGTGGTAGAATTTTTTTTGATGTGGGTTCTTTAATATAATCTCAATAAATATGGTTCATACAAAAAACAAGATGGTAATAACTTGTTTTCATCTGAGCTTTAGTCAAATAATTCATATCTCTCATTTAGCAAAATAGCTTACTGATACAAACCAAAAAGAACTAGTGGATTTATGCAGTGTTAAAAAGGCAAATAGCTTCATACTTTATAGAAAAAAAGTTAAAAATCTTTTAAATGTATGCAATAAAAATGAACTGAAATGCACCTTTCCATATTTTTCAAAGCAAATAAGCAGTTTTACAACTTTTCGGACACACAAAGAGCCTGTGGAGTCGAGCCTCTAAAACATTAATAATAATGTAGCCTAAGTTACAGTGAAATGTGACTTTAAATTATTTGATATAAATTAAGTGGAATGCTTTAAAAAAGAAAGAAAGAAGATATTTCAAATATAAATATTTGAAAGAAATGCTGCTAATGGTAACAGAGAAAATGAAAGAGTGAGCACTGTTATTTTCTCAAAACACCCTAGCGAACTCTCTCTGCACATTTTGTCCAATAATTATGAAATAATTTGAATCTCGGCTTCAACGGAAGAAAAATCCCAGGAAAAGATAACAACACAGTCGATATGACAGATACCTCTAAAGAAGTCAGGAGCCAGACCATTGAGGTGACTGTGCGGCTTGGTTTTTGGGAAGTATAACATTTCTCAAACAGAAAATGTGTCATGCCAGTCTGTTTTTGGGTTCTTATGTAAGTGTAAAGCATCTGCTAATGTCTGCAGATTGTTTAATTAAATAAAATTGAAATGCACTTTCTCCAAATGTACCTTCAGTATAATTTTTTTCCCCACAGAGTCTGAGCTAAATGAACAACAGATTGTATATCAGCATATTTTAGAGTTTTTAAAGCTTGTGCGGTATGACACACAGTATTATAGGATTATTTTTTGTCTCACTAGCGACGTTGTGTTAGTGCAATTAAAGGGCTAGTTTGTATTTTCCGAAGTGAGGTTCGAAAAGGTTTTTGCCAGGAATCATTCCCTTACCTATAGCAGAATAGTTTTAATAGATTTTACCAGCCAGAATTAAATCTTTATATAGTACTTATTCTAAATTTAGTATCATCAACCAAAAATATTGGTTGTCCACGAATTATTAAGAGATAAATGTGTTAATAAAATATGAATAAACACATATTTTTAAACACTCAACAGTTTTGTCATTTTCAGAAAACATACAAAAAAGTAAAAAAAAAAAACACAACATGCACATGAGGAATATAAAAAATGACTTAATCAGGTAATACCAGTAGCCTATATTCAAAATATACAATTAAAAGTTTAGAGTACAGTTTGACTGTCAGTCACAGTGCAGACACTACAGTATCGAGCAACTTTTTATAGAAGCCAATGGTGCTTGTTTGACAGTTCATAATCAGTACTATTGTACCCGTCCCTGTCTGCTCTCTGTGGAGGTGACAGAGTCCTAACTGAGGCCAACAGCAAGAGCAATAATGAGGATGAGGAGACACACTGTGACACAACCACCTATCAGGATCACCTTCTGCATGGGGAACAAGGAGAACAAAGTGTCATATAATGGGTCATTGGGAAAGAATGAAAGAAAGAAAGTAAGTAAGTAAGAAAGAAATAATTAGTGCTGTTAAAGAAATCCACCAGCAGGGGGCAGAACTGTTCTATTAACTTTTAAGTTCTTGAGGAGATAAAGGCTATGATGCCTTTTAAAGGACCTGTTCATAGTCACCTGCTGAAGTCAGAAGAGTAAATATTTCTTCTTCAAGGTGGGAAAAGCTGGGAAGTAGTGCAAATTTTTATTTGGCATAAATCTTAATTAAATCATTTGCCTTATACCAATCCGGAAGTATTTACTCGAGTATAGTTTTAATAAACAAATCATGTTGAATTAGATTGAAGCTTAGAAAGCAGAGCCACACAAGCATAAAAGTCCTGCAACACTGTAAAAACCTACACGTTTTTAAGTAGATCTTAAGAGTCACATTCATAAATTCCTAATAAATAAGTGACTTCTGAAGGACTGAAACTTTTTTTTTTTGGAAGGAGGATTCTTTTTCCGTGTGTACAATTTGACTTTGTTTGATGGCCCTGTGACTTAAGCTGAGAAAAAGACATGGTGAGAACAAATCGTTCAACAAACATGGTCCAGTTCATTTAAAAGTGACAAAACACGACTTAAGCCAAAGAAAGACATTTTATTTTCTGATTGTTTTGGGATTACTTAAAGCACAAGAAGCTTCCGTACCCAGCCTGGGATGGTGCGTGATGACGCATGGGGCCAACATTGAGAAAAACAGATGCTACTGTTTGCCGTGTTGTTGGTGGAAGTTGCAACAAATACACAAGTGTCGCTACATTTCATGACACGGTGGCAGAAGTAAGAACCTCATGCTAACCCAGGGGGACGAGATGCCTAAGTTTGGTTCCCCCAGAGCCGCTTGATTTCGCCCACCCGGTGGGGTGGCTGGTGTGACGGCAGCGTTTTTCCAACTTCAGAGAATAATCAAAGCTGAACAAAAAGAAGGGGGAGGTGCAGGTTATTTCGCTCCTGTATTCATTGTGGAAAGATGCTAAGCCTATCGCTCCTTTGTGTTCCTGGCTGCCACAGAGGCTTTTCAATATTCAAAGTTTGAATTTAAGATTGGTGGAAAAGTTAGATGAACATTTTATACCCAAGCGGAATGTCCTCTTGATTGCACCGTTTTCCACAAGAGGACCCAAAGGGCAGGGAAGAGCATGGAGCGTTTGTCCATAGTCATGTGGCACTGCGAGTATGGTAATAGTAAGGATTTGGGACCAGGAAATATTAGACAAATTTGTCTTTAAGAAACTAAAGCCACTTGAAGTGCCTCTAACACTGGAGAGAGCGATTCAGCTGGCGCACCAAAGAGAGCAGGTGAAACAACAAAGCACGGAGCGTGTGGAAACTGGAGTGAATGATGTGAGAAAGAGCTATGATGAGACATGACAGCCACAGTGACAAAAACAGCGATGCTAAACGGAACTGCCATTGAAGAAATAGGATGCATGATAAAAAAAGAGAACTTTCCTGCTCGCACTAAAAGATGCAGGAATAGTAACAAGATGGGCCATTTTGAAGCAGTAGGCAAAACCAAAAGGATAAAAGTAGTTAGGACAAAGACAGTGGCTGAATGATCTTTCATAGGATGACTCTTCCTTGAAGCTATAACCGAGTCAGAGCAAACCATTATAGAGGAACCAGATTAAGACGAGGATGAGCTGATAGTGAATGGTGACCCAGTGAACCTTAAAACTGATCCTGAGGCTGACACAATTGTTATCACAGAAGAGGCATTCAGTAGACCAGGAGTGTCAAACTTATTTTCATTTAAGGCCATATCAAGGTCATAAATGTCCTTAAAAGGCTGGTTGTGGCAGAAAGTATTGACCAAACTACCTTTATATTATTATTGAATTTCCCCTTATTGGGGATAAATAAAGTATCTATCTATCTTTAATAAACCAGTAATATATCAATAAATATCTGTCTCTGCATTCAACAAGTACTTCCTAATATCAGATAACACTCAACATCTTTTCACAGTGTTGTGATTTAGGACTATTAAAATAAATAATGATTTGATTGATAAAATAGTATTTTGGTGCATACACTAAATGGAACTGAAAAATAAATCTATTTTTAACATCCTCTAGAGTTTAAAGGGCCACATGAATGGCTATTGTGGGCCTTGAGTTTGACACCTGTGTCAAAACAGGACTGGTTTTACATGTGGAGGTCATTTCAAGTTTATCCCTCTTGATCTTTTTTGGCTGGTTTTGTGCTCACTGCCCAGCACCGTTGAGCTCGAGTGGCATTTACTCAGGAACACCAGAATTGGCAAGTCCGCCACTGGCGCCTTGTACTTTTTGCAGACGAGATCAGGTTCACCCTGAGCACCTGTGATAGACGTGAAAGAGTCTGGAGAAGACAAGGAGAGCGTTATGCTGCCTGCAACGTCGTTCAACATGACAGGTTTGGTGGTGGGTCAGTGATGGTCTGGGGAGGCATATCCATGGAGGGACGCACAGACCTCTACTGCCTAGGAAATGGTGTTCTGACTGCCATAAGGTATCGAGATCAAATCCTTGAACCCAATGTCAGACCCTTCGCTCATGCAGTACCTCTTGGTTTCCTCCTAATGCACGAGAATGGCAATGGATGTATATATATATATATATTGTGAATGTTAATAGTTCCAATGTAATAATTTTATTTCAATTGCCAATGTTGTGATTCTGTTGTTAAATTTGTTTTTCTAATATAGAAATCCTACTCCTCCCTAGACAAAACCTTCAAGAGGGTTCATTGATAGAAACTGAAACATTAATAAAAAAATACTTAATTAAACTGATAAGAGAATTTGTACTTAAATGTAACTTTGTTGCTTTGTTGCTTAATCAGTTGCTAGCGCAGAAAGTTTGTATACTACAAAGCTGGGTATCACCACGAGTCAAACAAGGATTTATAACTGTTGATGCATAAATGTTCATGTAAAACATATAGAGTTGGAATCAGAAGACCATCTCAATGAAGAATTTCTAAAAAGTTATGAAGGATGATTAAGGAAATAGATTAGACACTTCATGCACTTCTGTCTATTTTATATTGTAATTATGATTTCTGAGGTCATTGGTTAAACTTTAGTTTCTTCACAGCATCAAGCCAGTTTTGTGATATCGGACATCTTTAATTAGTCTCTACAGGTTTTTTGATTTGATAAAATTTGTTTTTGTAACTTTTTTTCAGAAATCCAAAGTTGCTTTTAGTAATAGGCCATACTGAATAAGTTGGTACCACCAGAGGTCAACACTGTCCTGTCTACCAGTAGCTGCCACAAGTTGTGTTCAAAACAATCACAAAACAAAGACACTTCACATGCAGATTGTGTGACAGGTAAATATGCACACATACAACAACCAACACTGCACTTCACTTGGTACATGCAATACTTCTCAAGTTGCGCTGTTTTGCACATGCACGCTCGTCCCAGTCACTCACCCTCCGGGCTTTACTCTGGTATTTAACCGCCTTCTTGGTGTCTGATACGGCCCTCTCCACATAGTCTACAGAGTGCTCCACATTGTACTCTATGCGGTCTATCATTTCCCCCTAGGAAGGTTAGTAAGAGAGGAGGTGTGGGAGACCCAGAAAGTTGAAAGACGGAGCCAGGTGTGTGGGCAGGAGCAGGAGGAGTGGACACAAATAGAGAGGAGGTGAAGAAAAGGGAAGGGAAACAGAGAAAGAGATAATTATGTTACCCGTTTGTTGGTCTTTTTGAACTTTTTGCATTTTGGAATGCGCTCCTTCGCTTCCTCTACATATTCTTGAGCCCCCAGAACACACCGCTCAATGTTGTTCACCAGGTCGCCCTGCACAAACAATAAAAAGAGAGAGACTGTATTGGTGAAAGCAGAAATATGAATTCAACGAAAGCATCACTTAAACCACTGGTTTCAAACCCTGGTTTCCTTTAACACCCAAAGCATGTATGGGCATCAATGGGCTCCACTCCTCTAAAACTACTCAGCCTGGGTGAACAGTTAGCTTATTTTGCTCTGTATTTATCACTAAACACCATGTTTTGGTTGACTATGGTCCTGTTATAAAACATCTACTGTAGTTAAAAAAAAGGATTTAGAAGGCTGTCCCTGATTGGTACTGCATGCATATATGCATATATGTACAGACAAGATACTGGAGAGAAGTTTAACACTGATACTGCACTTGATCAGATTAGTTGACGATGGCTACAATTACAGCACAGTTTCATCTTCTTGGTACATTGCTGTTGCTCTTTAAAATATTTCCAATTCTGTTCAAGTCAGCAACAGACCTGATTGCAACTTTAAAGATATAAATAGATCATTTTCAAGACACCCCCAAACCCAGAGGGCAATAGTAGTAGGAATGAATAACAAAACACTGGTTAAATAAAGTTTTGTGGCAGAAAATGCCTTATTTAAATGCGGCACTTTGTAATGCATGCTATAAAAAAGGTCCAGGTTGAAAAAAAAACCTGAACTCTCCCGTTAAGTTGCACAATATGACTTTAAACGTGCATGTTGCACCACTGGAAAGAATCAAAATGTCCAGGTACGGCACAGCTTAAAATGTTAAACGCTACTGGCAACAAATTAAGTTTGCTACCCTACCTATCAAAAAAAAAAAAAAAAATCAGGACTAATTTTGTCTCATGATATCTAGAAGATAATAGATGACTTATCACAGGCGTCAAGACCATAAGTTAAAATTGTAAACTTAATGGTAATTCCAGTTTCATGAATGCAGAGTGTCTATGGTTGAGGAAGAGCTGATTTAAAGTCACAAACAGTTTTTTCTTTTTTTAAAGAATTCCTTATTGTAAAAGATTTTGTCAAAGACGGCTAATTATCACACTTTGTGATTATAGGCTTTAGAGCTAACCAGCAAGAAACAAAAAACCCCCACTGCTTGGCAAACACACACACTGCATATACACATACATCCTGATGTCGTGTTGAAGGCCTGAGTTAATGTCCTTAGCAATGTTGAAAGTAGTGGAAGCTACCACAGGAGCTGGTTACCATGGAGACTGATCACAATCTAGTGGACCAACATTTCCTAGACAAGTCTCCCTGTTGCTTAGGCCACTACTTTATCAATACCCTCCCACCACAGTTAATAAATATCAAGACTTTAGAAAAAACAGTAAAAGTTCAAGAATTTTGTGTAGAAATTGGATTTAATTAACACCCCCCCACCACCCACCACCACCTTTTACTGATGGCTTGGGATTCTCAGTGGAGTTTGTACTAATTATAAACCCCCCAACAGTAACACTGATACATTATTTTTGCTCATTTATGATCATATGACAAAGTCCAATTCAAAGCCAGTCTGCACAGCATGCATGCATAGAAAAATTTAAAACACAATACAATTATAGACTTAGATTACCTTGTTTTACTGGAAGGGATGGAGCTTTCTGTGTTCTCTAGAGCTTAGAGTCATTGGAGTGGTGACAGGGTTGTGTGAGCAAAAAGAGGAGAAAACAGAGATGTGGATAGGGAGAGAGAGAGAGAGAGAGAGAGAGAGCAAAGCTGAAATGGGCAAAATTACAGTAACATCTCAAAAAAGAATCTCAAATTATGAGGAAAGTAAAGCTCAATTCAGAAATTATTGCACAAACAAGCAATTAACTTGAATTAAAACAGCTATTCTCAGTTTTTATAACAGTTTACTGACAGCAGATTATAGAACTTTAATGAAACATTACCTCTGTTTTATATGCCAATGTATATTTCAAATAAACTTTATTGACTAACTTCCAGTATCGGTTTAAATGTAATCGGTCTAAATCAAGCAGCGCAGCAGCTAATAGAAGACAGAGATATTACACTTGAATAAATACTGGTATGTACAGTACATATAATTGTGACTCGAAGTTACTAAAGGTTGTTTGTGGGGTGCCAGAAGGTTCTGTGTTAGAAACAAAATTTGATACTATGCCTTAAAGACATAAGGAATCAAAAAGTTTAACATTCACCTAAAATGCTGATGACTAGTTTCATATTATATAAGTTAAAAAAAACTATAACAGTGGAAAGGGAAAATGTTTCAAAAGAAATGGTATAACAGATAAATATACACTATATTCAGGCAAAACAGTATAAAGTTCTAACTAAAAATGTATAAAATCAGATGATGGGGGGTGACAAGTGATCAGAGATTTAGTTGTAGCCCTTATATAAACAACGTATGAAGGAAATGCTTTCAGTGTTAAAGGAATCTAAATACATTTTAGAAAAAAAGGGCATGAAAGATAGGTAGGAAAATATTTCCTGTTGCAACACAGACCGCTACAGGAAATCCTACAACAAAACCTTAAAGATAAATCAATTAGTTTGAGCTACAACAAAACTTAAATTCCCCCTGTGATCAATAAAGTATTTTTGAATGTGAAAATAAACAATGTATGAAAGAAATGCTTAAAACATTGCAATGTTATAGGATTCTAAACATATTTTAAATAAACATAAAACCTACTGTTTTGCCTTTTGAGTATGTTTTTTTTATATAATAACTTGTGGCATGATAATCTGCCTTAAAACACAGGCAGTAGGCCTGTGCAATATCTCCAATAAACTGCCTTTTATTACAAGGTTAAATTCCAATTCTTTCTGTATTTCTGAGTCCAGTTTAGTCTAAAGCCTAGATTACAATTCTCTGTCTATGTCGAAACGGTTTGATGCAACACCATTACCATTTGAACCGCAAGGCCACTCCATCACCTATGCAGCGACGGACGGAGTAGAGCCCAATTTTCTAACAATCCGTCTCAGTCAACGGAGAGCGTATGCTGAAATTGGTCAGCCCAACAACAGCCTGAGATCGTTTCACCAGAATGGTGCTCTATGGTGGATGTAATCAGTAGTTAATGCAGCGTTTGGGCAATACATCATTTACATTGAAAGGACAGTTTATCTATCTTGTGGCAACTTTGAACACACAGAGGTGTAGACAAAGAAAACCCCAAAACAGACTGCTGTGTTTTGTTTACATGTGTTTTTAGAGTATTCAGTGAGCTTCACTTCCAGTAAAAAGCTTTACAGCTTAAGCAAAATGTACTTTCTAGTGTCCATTGCTGTTTGAGGAGGGCATGTGTTCACAAGCTGAAGAAAATAAACTCTAGCTAACCAGAGACAACAGTGCAATAGTAGGCAGACCTGTCATGAAAAGTTAACACCTCCTGCTGTCCTAGTGGACAATAGCTTTGCAACACTGAAACAGTAATGGAGAACTTCAAACGAAAAACGTCTCTATCAATAGGTCTGCGTCTGGGTGTAAACTTGCTGACGGAGAAGTATAAACTAGGCTTAAGACACGGTGACTGTTTAACTTTTGTCACACAGAGGCGACCACACTGTGGACGAGGTAAGGGACTGAGGTTATGATAGTAAAATTGGTGATTTATTTAGTGTGCAGGTAGGGCTGTGTGATACAACGAAATATATTGTCTGGACGATTGAAAATGTTAAACCACGGTTGGGATTTACTGCATTATTTTACATCAAAATG
The DNA here is from genome assembly GCA_028564705.1 of Apricaphanius iberus. Lineage (NCBI taxonomy): Eukaryota > Metazoa > Chordata > Actinopteri > Cyprinodontiformes > Aphaniidae > Apricaphanius > Apricaphanius iberus. Next base: position 832,759 of record JAPXFQ010000899.1, read on the forward strand.
CACCTAATGGCATATGTCCATGTACGCTTTAATATATAAACAATATTATAGGAAGATGGTAGCAGACCAGGGTTCCAAACAAGATGAGCAGACAACCCAAACCAAGGAGCTTGTACCTAAAATAGAGGCAACTTATTTTGCATCGATGTGGTTTGGATATACAGTAAGAAGACCATTGTAGATCAGAAACAATTGTTTCTAAAGTTTGCATGCTACAGTACAAATTTATTTTATCACCTGCGTAAGAACCATAACAACGAATAAAGAGCGTTTATATAAAAGTAAAATGTGGGAATGCAGTTTGAAATGATAAATGACAGTAACACCAGCCAGACTGCACTTATAGCATCATATTCATGAATTGAATTTTGTGAAAGTCAATAAGAATTTGCTGATATCGGTATCATCTTTGGGTGGTTTAGCCTCCTCTCATGCAGTCACAGATGCCAGCAGCAGGCCTGCAGTTTAACCAGAAGCACTAAAGTTATCTGAAGACAACAGACAAAACTCTACACTGGAAGATTATTGATGTGTGTGTAAGGATCAAAATAATTATATATCTGCATTGGGATCTGATTTAGCCCCAGAATTACTCAGTTTCCACTTCTCAACTTGTAGAGAGCACTTGACAAAAAAAAGCCTCAATGCAGCAGTTATATATAAAAAAGCCTGTGTCCAGAAATCCAAACAAATGTAAAAAATCAATTGAGTGCATAATATTCTTGTACCAAAACTGATCTGTCCTAAAATAGTAAATTTTTGAAGATATTTTGCATGGAAAAACAGATGGAGCTGAAGCCACAACCTTGTGCCAACTGTGATGGCATGAGAATGCTGTATTTATGTTAACACTGAAAGTGCTGTCTGCAAGTTAAAATACACCATCAGTTTCGGTTCAAAGGCTAGTTTCAGTAAAAAACAATACTGCAGCCCTCTCTACATTAAAGCGTTTCCGTTTGGAAAAGGTTTTTGCACCATTTCATGTTTTGAAAACCGTATAGCAATAATTATAAATTACTGCATTTCTCCACATATGCAGGAGTTGCAGCTTCATTCATTTTTGTCCATTTTGTTCATTTGGTTGACCCTAAACTCACACAGATAAAGGAAGTAAGACAGCGAGTAGAATGGGGGTTTTCACCTGGCTCTCTACCAACATGGCCATGTCCATGAACATGTCGTGAAGTTCTCTGATGCTGTTTTCCAGCTTGATAATCTCGTTGTGCCGCGTCTCGATCTCATTCATTGCTTGCTGGGTGATGTTGTCCATTATTATCTAAGGAGAACAAGACATCAGAAATGAGGTTACAAGAAATAATCAAATACTTAAAAAAAAATAAAAAAAGTAAAAAAAATCATTACCCCAGAGGTAAAGATAGCAGGGTTGTCGCTCTCTAACATGCTTTCTAGCTCCTCATTTGTCGTGTTTCTTCCAGCTAAAGGGAAAATCAGACACAACAAAAAACAATTGCAATAGTCACGTTGAATTAGTATAACTTCTTTTCCGTCGGATGCATGTGACAAATAAAAGAAATCATAAAAGGTGAGGGAACTGTAAAGGAAACCAAGCTGGTAAAGCAGACTTTGGCGCAATAAGATGCTTTGTTCTTTTTTCTATAAATTATACACAAAATTTTATCTGTAAAAAAGCTTCACAATTAATTTGATTGTAAGCCATTTCATTTATATATTTGACTTCTTATATGAGTAAACCAATGATAATATACATCTTGTCTTATAATAGAGTCCAAGCAGAGACCACCTCAACCGATGCACTTCAAATGTCCAATGTCTGAATTTCATCATCATGATGTACAGCAATGATACTTTTTACACAAATGCAGCACAACTGGTAGCTGATAAACACATTTCATCTGCAGGTGCTGGCATATTACTGCAGTTGAGAGGCTGTTACACACAAAGGCAGCTGTCTTCCCTTAGAGATAAGGAAATATAACCGTGTGGATATTTAAATACATACTAGTTTTAGGTTAGGCTTGAACATATTAGCATTTGCTTGTAAAAATGATCATGGTACTGATGCAAGTTGTTAGCATTTAATAGCATTCCCCATAGATGATAGCTAGGGTGACCATATTTTGATTTCCAAAAAAAGAAGGGCACTTTTGCTTTTAACATAGAGTATCTAAATAAACTACAGACTGCATGTACGGGTTTCAGAAGTGTAAAAATGACTTTAAAATTTCTCTGGAAATTACTTAATGATAGAAATGATTACTCTTCCAAATTAGAAAAACGACCTTTAGCATTAGTCATCCTGTATTTTTTTTTGTTCACAAAAATATCAAATAATACTCTGAGAAAACCAGGTTTCATTTTCTTTCCAATGTAACAACAAAAGTAAAAGTAGCAGTCAAAAAGACACTAAAAAAGTACACACTTTGTCCCTCAGTTTTTTAAATCTTCATCATCATCAGTCAATATATGCTGTAGATAACTCTCGCAGTGCACACTATTACTATAGTTTTTGTACCCATGTTGACAAATTGGAGTTTTGCCACTTTTGTCACACACAGAAACACATATGTTCACAGCTCTGTTTGTCTGTAAACCTTCACTTGCTTTGATATCTTGTAAATAGTTTCAACATGTGTGCGTGCAGCACGGCCTGCTGTCGGTCTATGAACGGATCAGAATCATCCACAGGACAGCAGCGTGGTGAGAATGTCAGATGAGTGAAAGGATGTTGTATTTCATGCATCGTACCAGTCAATTTAAATATTCTTTTTAGTCCCCATAAAAATGATAAAAACCTGGACATTTTTCATCAGTCAATGAAATCCCCCCCATGTGATCTGCCTACCGAGATCTGCTTCCCCCACTGCGATAGCACATAACCGAAATAAAGCGCAGAAAGCGCCTACAAATAGCTGTGGCGTTTCCTCATGTTGACACGATTTATCCTACTGTTTATTTTGAAAACATTGTGTTTTTTTTGGACTGAGATGTAAAGAGATTTTAATAATTTTCATTTAATCATGCTTGGGTTAAAACGGACAGATTTTTCCCGAATTCAAATAGGCTTCCTCCAGCACTGTTTCAACATCAAGGTTAGATTTGCGGCAGGAATTCTTCAGGATTTTAATATACTGTGTGTACTTTTTGTAATGATGATGAGAGGCAAGAAGGTTTTAGCAGATGTTACTAAAGGACTGCATAAAAGGTAGACACAGTTGAGATAGCAGGGGAGTGTACTTTTTAGCAGGGCTGATAATGAGTGCTGAAATTTGCATCCCCTGTCATTTAAAAACCAAATCAAGTGCTACAGCTCTGATACATGCAGTGATAACTAAGAGCTCATAAGTGATCAGATGGAAACATTAATATCATTCAAACAAATTTTGCTTCTTACTTTCAAGTTCTTGTCTGTAAACCTCGTCTCTCGCTATCTACTAACCATTATGTATCACAGTGTCTCCTCCTCATGCGTTTGCTCCTCATCCATTTTTATTTTCCCCAACAGAGTTGCCCTACTTCATGAACAATTTTTCTACACCTCCTCTAATATCCTACAGTATGAAAGTTGAAGATGCCTGCACAGTTTCGTCTCTGGAGCTCCATTACTCCCACTGTCATAGCACCTCTCCATAACATGTTGTCAGCATCCTTTTCAAATCTTGTCCATGCATATGTTAAATCTCTACTTGGGCATCATACAGCTCATACAAGAAGTTTTTACTCCTTCTTTTGCTGACAAATTTACATCAAATATTTGTTGGCTGTGGAGAGAAAATTAAAGTTGATACTTTCTTGCTTTTGTAATATTTCAGATGTACAGGTTACAAGAAAACACAGTACTCTATTTCTGCTCCAAAAAAATTAAACATGAAAGATTTCCTCAGATTTCTTTAAGTTTGACAATAATAAACATTAAAGTCTTTTAAATAAATGATGAGATTATTTCTTGAGGTAATGCTATAGTCTATAAAAATTTGTCTCTCATCCATTTCAGCTGGGTGATTCCACTTAAACCATCCTCTGTCAAATGCCTGGGAACAAGGGTTCTGCTCAGTATGTTAGCTGTTCTTAGGAATCTCACAACTTCTTTATTTCCTCTTTGAGACTGTACTCAACACAGGTGTTCCTGTAAACTATCCTTGCCATTTGGTTATGGCGTTCCATGCATGCTTGCCTACCAGTATCTTACACCAAGCTGTTTATGTTGGTCTGTTACTAGGCTATTTTCATACAGTATTTAGGGTCCTGTTTCTTGAGGTGGGTCTCCACCTCTAATTCTTGTGCTGAGAACCTGTCCCTGTACTGCCTTAGATGAGGGCCTCTGCAGTGTCCTCCAGTGAAGCACACTCTAGCATTGATACGATCTTTTTGATATCAGGGACTTCCTCAGTCTGTTGGCGGATCATGATGGTTTTTCCGGCTCCTTTTGTTGAACTCAAGGTTTCTGCTGCCTGTGACATTCATTTAAGGGTTCATAATTGGAGGGTATTTCTCTCTTTTGACCTGGATAGTGCCTTTGACAATCACTGGTCTCAGCCTCCTTCAAGCCATTTTGCGCATAATGTCAGAGTGCTGAACTTTAGATGGACCCCCCTCCATGTTGTGCATTTCGAAACACTTGTGTTCAGTTGCATAAAACCATCTTTATGGGTTATTTCTAAAAGATTGACATCTTCTGATTAAGACAAATTAGCAGTATTACAGCAAGCTGAAATATTAAGTGATGCCGAACAGTAGGAAATAATTATGTATATATATATTTATATATTTTTTTTTTATGATTGTGTTTTATCTGTTTTTAATCTACATTCTTTTGCAAAAAAATGTTGTTGTTGTTGTTGTTGTGTTGAAAGTGTGCTATATAAATAAAATGGCCTTGCCTTGCCTATTGTTTTTTGAGTGGAAGAATTGTTCAACTAGTTCTACAAATTCAAACAAGATAACAATTATATTTATTTTTTGCACGTTTTTTTAAACTATAGTCAGTTTGTTATCTCACACTTGGAAAAACTAAGTATATTTTTTATATTATTGACTGCATTCCATTTTACCAATGCGGTCTTATTGTCTTGATGACACCAGGATTCTAGAGCCAGATTTCCTTTTTTTGTTTCTTGCTGTGATCAAAATTTACTTTCCAAGGGGCTCCACTTCGAATGATAGTGTACTGTAGATAGTGTACTGTCCATTAGTCCATGCTTTTATATTTCATTGAAAATCTATCAGGAGTGACATCTACAGTAGCTATCTAGATTTACCTATCTAACTATCTAGAGCTGAGTGGTACCACTGCAGCTAACCCTGTCTGTTGCTTTTGTTGAGTTAAAGCTCGTATGCAGCTGTTCTGCCATGGAAATCCATTCCATGAATCTCTTTAAGCACCTAATCTAAAAACCACATCATGTTTAGAGGTCTGTACCACTGACTCTGCAGAAAGTTGGGAACCTCAACACATCACGGTATTTGGCATCTGAAGACAATGCTCTATGATTTTCTTTTCTTGAGAGCAATGAGGTTGCTAATGATTGAAATGTATGAATTCAATGTTATGAATCAGTGAATGAATACTGCCATTATAGTGTAAATACACAAATTAACCAAGCTAGATATTCTTGTCTCAGGAAATTTTTTATCATGACAGCAACTGTAACCAACATATACATGTACTTTATGAAAAAATAGTCCCTTATAATGCAAAATTCACTTTAACAGTTCAGATTTTGGTCACAATCTGAAAAGCCATGAGCTTGTTTTCGCTTTAGGAATCAAATCCGGATGTTCCTAACTAGGATTCTTTAGACTCTGTACCACAGGGATGATACTGACTGGTAATGCAAATTTCACAGCACACAATTTAATCAATCTCCTATAAGAAAATCCCTTTATTAAATGTAATGAAAAGTTCAAACTGGGTTAAAACCAGCAGGAGTTTTTACTTATGCTGCTAGAGAAAAGCAGACAAATTTTCTTTGATTTTTTTTTACACTTTAAGAAGGTTGTACATATTTCATAAAAAAAAAAAAAAAAGGATAAAAGTATGCACTAGAAAAATTATTTCTTTCAATAATCCACATTCACATAAATTATAGTAGCTAACCATTTTAGTCTGTGATGAAGCTGATTAAAAACAATGTAAAAACACAGCAAGCCAGCTGAGCTTGCTGCTTTAGAAGAGGTGCATAATGGACAGTGGGCTGATTATGGTAACTTTAAAATGCAAGGGATTACCTGTATTTCATTCTTTTTGCTCGCACAAACATGGGAGTGGAGAGCCGAGTTTCTGGAAAGATCAGATTATGCAGCTGTCCAGGTAGTTTGCTCAAATACAGCTCTACTTTCTCTCTGTCAGATCCCCAAACAGCAGGAACTCTGTCGTTGGAGGCAACTACAAAAAGCTCCTTTCATGACATTATCAAGGAGTGTGCGTGATCTGGTGTGTGAGGCATATGACCAAAATTTGGAGGGTGAAGACGTTATCAGCGGTAAAGCAGACATATTAATGTAGATTGAAAATGGTCTAAATTTTAGATCTTATGGTTGTTGAGTTAGAAAGAATACAAATGAAGCTGCTACCAAACTTTTACCAGATATGGAAAAAAAAAAGTCTCTACTCACGTCAATAAAATTCATTTAGTCGGCATTAAGTGGTAATATGCTTTCATTAAACAGCTTAGGGATCTATTCTAGTTGAGTAATGAAATGTATTTATTTATTTGTCTTTGCAAATTAAAGCATAAGGTATAAGCACATTTTTTCGACATATTCTAAACTCCATAAATTTCACTTCCTCCAAGAGGAAGACACACACAGACACACATGCAAACACCTTTGCACACCTTCACCTACACACACACACACACACACACACACGCAAACACGTTCCTTAAGTAAAACTTAACACACCATACATCTAAAACCAACCAGTTGAGCTCAGTAACATTATCTGAAACCGTGACCAGGCAAAATGTCTGAATTTTATATTAAACTGTCCTCACTTTATAGGTGAAACACTTGAAACAGTGAAAAGCGGTCCTCAGTTTGAATGCTAGACAGGAGCACACACACACACACACCTCGTTGTTTTCTTTATAGCTCTGACAAGCTCTGAGGGAGGCTCTTATTTGTTACCATGGAGACCCAAACCCTGAAAAGCCTAATAGGAAGCTGAGAAGTATAACTACACCCATAGTGTTCATAGGCTATTAAATCTTTAATACCACCTTGCAACCAGTAATGCCAGTATTTCATTTCCAGTGTGTGGCGAACCAGAAGTTGTATCTTGAAGGAGAAGAGTGGAGCAGTGGAGGTAATTAGAGACAGGTTAGACAGGTAGCTAGGAAGAGATAGGAAGAGTTAGAGTAGCTAGATAGAGATAGATTAATGTCAGCCAGGTAGAGAGTGTTAGCAGCTAGGTCTCCTAGTAGCTAGGAGACAGGTTAATGTTAGTAACTATGCTGCTTTAGGCTAGGCTGTTGGAGGCCATCATTAGAGTCAGTTCCTACTTTCTCTCCTACTTCTCCCCAACTGCATGATGTGCTGTCAATTCAAGCGCTAACCTGTTTTCTCTTACTGTACGTACACACGAAAAGCGAATTAAGCAAGCGGCGAGTCAGGTGTACATGTTATGTCAATGGAGGAGCGCGTTGAAGCGCAGCAGGGGGTCCCGCTTCAAATCAGAAGCAGATCTGCGTCGCGAAAAAGCTTTTCTGCCTTTTTCGCGCAGAGGATTTTTTAGGAATGAGGCGTTTGCAACGCGTCAAAAAGTCTGCTCAAGTTGAAAATCTCTGAACTCCAGCTTCAATTCGCACCGCGTCAACCAATCAGGGGACAGAGTTTCAGTGATTCTGCGACTGTCATGGAGTCACAGCCTCAGCAGGACATGGAGGAAATACTGATAAACATTGTGGCTAATCACCCCGAGCTACATGAAAACAAGCTGTTTTCAATACAGAGACAGGAAAAAAATAATTATTATAAATAGGTTAAACTATTTAGACAGGAATGCTCTTAAGAGGTTTGTGGGTGGCTCTTAAAAGAGCCATTGTTGCTGTAAAAGCACCTCTCGGCCTAGAAGTCAGCCTTGAAACGGCCTCCTCACCTGGTTTGCTGGTAGCATCTCCCACACCACGTCCCACGCTGCTCAAATATTATAAACTTTTACCAACCGCAGACAGATGAACAGCTGCTCAGAAATGTAGTTGGTGTGTCGGCAGGCGAAGCTTGGAACTTCACGGCACAAACTGGGCGAGCAGGTCACATTTTCCAGGCGGCGAGGAGCCAGTGTTTATGAGAGGCTCGCTGCTGTTTATGGATCTCTCCGCCGTAGCTAGACTGTATCTGTAGCTCACCAAACCCCCAGTGTAGCGTTCCCAGCTCTACCGGAGGCCAGGCTGAAGACCTAATCCACTCTGTCCTCCGTCAGATCGGAGACCATAATCCATCTTTCTTCATAAACTTCATAAACTGTAAACCATTTTATTCACCGCGGGAGTTCGCCTCGTTTGTGCTGGTCGCTGTATACATTCCACCGCAGGCGTGTGTAACGGAGGCGTTACATCACCTCGCCGACCAGATCACAGACGTGGAGAAAAGTCACCCGGACTCTCTGCTAATCATTCTCGGGGATTTTAATAGAGCAAATCTCAAACTTGAACTGCCTAACTTTAGACAACACGTGACGTGTCCCACCAGGGACATGAACACTTTAGACCACTGCTACACCACAATAAAGAATGCATATCGCTCTGTCCCCCGTGCTGCTTTGGGACTTTCTGACCACTGCCTGGTCCACCTCATCCCATCTTACAAACAGAAGCTGAAATCTGCTAAGCCTGTAGTAAGAACTGTGAAGAGATGGACAGATGAGTCAAAGATGCAGCTACAGGCCTGCTTTGACTGCACTGATTGGAGCGTCTTTGAAGCAGCAGCCTCAGACCTGGACGAACTGACTGACACTGTGACATCTTACATCAGCTTTTGTGAGGACATCTGTGTGCAGACCAAAACCTTCTGCACGTTCAACAACAATAAACCATGGTTCACTGCAGAACTGAGACGGCCACGCCAGGACAAGGAGGAGGCATACAGGAGTGGGGATCGGGACCTGTACAAGCAGGCCAGGAACAAGCTGACAAAGGAGATTAAGGCAGCAAAAAGGAACTACAGTGCAAAACTGAAGGAGCGTTTTTCTGTCAACGACTCTTCTGCAGTTTGGAAGGGCCTGCAGACCATCACCAACTACAGGAGACCACCCCCCCACCCTGTGGGGAGCCTCCGCCTGGCTGAGGACCTCAATGACTTTTTCTCCAGGTTTGAAACAACTTTCACACCTTCCACCTCCCCCACCATCTCCATCACAAAAGGCCTAGCATTACCCCAAACCATCCCCATACCTGACCCCCTGCCTGCGCTGACGATCTGTGAACAGGATGTGCGCCAACTATTTCAGAGACAGAGGATTAAGAAGGCATCAGGTCCTGATGGAGTGTCTCCGTCCTGTCTGAAAGTCTGTGCTGACCAGCTGGCTCCCATCTTCACTCAGATCTTCAATAACTCCCTGGAGCTGTGTGAGGTCCCCTCCTGCCTCAAACGCTCCACCATCATCCCGGTTCCCAAGAAGTCCCCTGTCACAGGATTAAATGACTACAGACCAGTCGCCCTGACATCTGTGGTCATGAAATCCTTTGAGCGACTGGTGCTGTCCCACCTGAAGGAAATCACGGATCCCCTGCTAGACCCCCTGCAGTTCGCCTATAGAGCAAACAGGTCAGTGGATGATGCAGTCAACATGGCTCTCCACTACATCCTGCAACACCTAGACTCTGCAGGTACCTACGCTCGGGTCCTGTTTGTGGACTTCAGCTCTGCATTTAACACCATCGTCCCAGAGCTCCTCCACCAAAAACTGTCCCAGCTCACCGTGCCTCCCTCCACCTGTCAGTGGATTACCAGTTTCCTGACTGACAGGAGGCAGCAGGTGAAACTGGGTAACTTCATATCCAGCACCCGGTCCCTCAGTATCGGCGCCCCCCAGGGATGTGTTCTCTCCCCACTGCTTTTCTCCCTTTACACCACTGATTGCACGTCAAGAGACCCTTCTGTGAAACTCCTGAAGTTTGCAGATGACACCACCGTCATTGGACTCATCCGTGACGGCGACGAGTCTGCATACAGAAGGGAGGTGGAACAGCTGGTCCTCTGGTGCAGTCAGAACCACCTGGAGCTAAACCCACTCAAAACTGTGGAGATGACAGTCGACTTCAGGAAGAGACCCCCATCAACATCTCCTCTCATAATCACCAACAGGCCAGTCCCCACAGTAGAGTCTTTCAGGTTCCTAGGATCCACCATCACACGGGACCTGAAGTGGACCTCCCACATTGACTCTATAAGGAAGAAGGCCCAGCAAAGGCTGTACTTTCTGCGTCAGCTCAGAAAGTTCAACCTGCCTCAGGAACTGCTGACCATATTCTACACAGCAATAGTCCAGTCTGTCCTGACCTCATCCATCTCTGTCTGGTTCGGATCCGCCACCAGGCAAGACAGGGACAGACTGCAGAGAACAGTCAGGTCCTCAGAGAGGATCATATGTACTGATCTTCCCTCCATTGAGGACCTATTCCGGGCCAGGGTCAGGAAGCGGGCCCGAAAAATCACCACTGACCCCTCACACCCTGGCCACAATCTGTTTAGGCTCCTCCCCTCAGGCCGGCGTTACAGAGCGCTGTACGCCAAAACCACCCGACACAAGAACAGTTTCTTCCCCCAGGCTGTGGCTCTGATGAACTCTGAATAGTCACAGAGTGTGAGTCCAGTCACATGAACAATAAACTAAAACTCTGCACTGCTGTATATACTTACTGTACAATAACCCTGGTTTGGTGTATATATTATCCTTTATTTTTATTTGTATTTATTTTTATTTCCGTTTTAAATTTCACTTATTTAAGTTCTGTACTGGAGAGTGGCCGGAGTCAAATTCCTTGTATGTGTCATACTTGGCCATTAAAGCTGGTTCTGATTCTGATTCTGATAATCCACCGGCAACTGCACTCTAGCCCCAGCTCCGCTGAAGCCCGGGCCGAACACGCTGTCCTCCATCAGCTCGGTCCATAATCCACCGGCATATGCACTCTGGCCCCAGCTCTACTGAAGGCCAGTTCGCGAGTGAAAATACCATATTTGAAGCGTGACCAGTCTGCTTTGTACACGCTTCAAGGTGCAAATGTTCAAGCATCCAGCTGGGGGCATGTGGCACCTACTGTAGCTGTCTGCTACAGTAGGTTCTTCTGACCCGCCCTGCTTGACGACCATGCCTAAATTGGCATTCCAGTGGAGGAACGTTCTCCACGTCCTGCTACCAGCTTCTGCTTCAGTTCTGTTGCTCTCTCTGTGTCTCTGCTGCCTTCTCCAAACCCAGACGGTCTCTGCAGATGACCTCTTATGCTGAGCCTGGTTCTGCTGGAGGTTTATTCCTGTTAAGAGGGAGTTTTCCCTCTCCACTGTCGCTTCATGCTTGCTCAGTGTGAGGGATTGCTGAGAAGTCACGACGCAATCTTCTGTGGTTCTCTAATTCCTAGATTAAACATTGTATTGTAATAACTTTTCTTGTAAAGTGCCTTGAGATGACATTTGTTGTGAAATGGCGCTATATAAATAAACTGAATTGAATTGAGTAGACGCTCAAAGGTTTGTGCAGAAGAAACAAAAGACGACAAAGTTCTTCAACCGTCTGATGATTGTATTTTGCACATAAATTAACAAAGCATTCCTCTAACTCTCTTGTTTAGCTATCGGCATGGTTTCAGTTTCGACAGATTTGTTGTACAGGTGAGGGAGGGTAGGTTTTATCACATCTAAGTAGTAGCTAGAGGAGCAGTCCAATGGGAGATGGAAAATAATAATCAAATGTCAGAGAGACACCCTGCAATGCCTGCGGTCAACCTCCTCTCAGCACAGCTTGGTCAGTCTGACTGCTTACTGCACACATAAGCTAAGACCTAGGATATTTAATACCAAGATATACATTTTTATTTATGTTTTATTCAAATCACAGATCTTTCAGCTTCTTTAATTATATGCAAGTTTTAAAGGCTGTTAATTATCATCATAAATGATTAAATTTTCATTATAAATAAAAAAACATTCATATAAAAGTGATTTTGAAAAAAGTTTATCTCACTTATATACAGGATATTGCAAGAAGATAGCTTAATGTTTCAGAGAAATAGGGTCAATGGATGGATGGATCACATTTTAACAGAGCAAACCAGCGTTTCTTTCTTGTCCTTTTTATGTCTGAACCTATCAGGTTAGAAAGTGGAGGTAAGCCGAAAAAGAGAGAAGTGGCGGCAGAATCAATACTGAGTCTGAATGTTTCCCTCAGTGTGTGACATTTTATTGATCAACAAAGAAAGCAGTGAAAGGTGTTTGAACCACGGCAACACAAAGAATAAAATCCTTATGAAAATAATTTAATTATTTACAAGTTATTTACCAACTCTAGTAGAGGGTTTTCCCATCGGATTATGTTTTTAGTTTTTCCTGCATACTCAAAGTTCTGCCTGTCTTTTGGCATGTGTGTGTGTTCTTTTTCCATCCCGACTTGTGTGTGATCCCTTCCTTGGCGACAGGTGATATCTGTGAAGGGCCTCCTGTGATTCCAGCAGCTGACAAATCAAACCCGAGTGGATCTGGAGGAGCTCAAGGAAAAAGTGACTCAGATGTTTAACTTCATAAGGTGTGTTTGTTTGCGATTATCCCCTGAGAGTGCAATTGTTATTTAGACAGGGGCGTATTTGCAGGATGGAGCTCACACATCTAAACTAGCTGCATGTGTCCAGTCTGAATCAACAGATGGCTGGAGGAAATTAAATCTATGCCAAGGGGCCTGTAGCATAACTGCCTCAGCTATTACCACTAAATGAGTCATGGCGCTCGTCTCTATATGGATCCACTCGTGTGCTGTATATATTTAGGCATCTGCATCATGCTGACTATTAGGGGCTGCTGGGTCTATTAGATGACGAAGCAGAGGTTGAGTCCTCCATCTGGTTCAGGACTGCGAGGCTTTCATCTATTGCCTGTCAATTCATTTGACACATCCAGCACAACAGGAATGAGAAGAGCATAGATCTGAGCAGCAGTAACCTGCCACGTGCGTCCAAGTGCGTCGGGGTGTCGCTGAAAGCAGACTTTATACATAGCGTTTGCTGAGACACACTCCACCAGGAAGATTCAAATAAAATATATATAAGTGAAAGTGATGCCTAAGCCGCTGTAGAAATAAGTACACTCTCTTTCAATAATAGGATTTTGTTTTCTTGAATATTATCGAACACTGGCCACGAGTGTGCAAAGAACACACAACAGATTCCACAATGTCATTATCAAAGCTACGGTCATAAAGGTTCTCATGAACAATGGGTTTCAAACAATTCTGTAGTTTCCTTCAGCCTTTTTAGAAAGCTGGAATTCACAAGAGCAGCTTGAGGTATTCTTGAGAACATTGGGAGATTTTCTGTTGTACACTGCCTCTAGAGTACTTGTGTTCTTGGTAAGGGGGCCTTGGAAACTTTTTACAGTATATTTAGTACAATCTTAGGAACATTGTTGTCCTAAGGTGCCCGATTGGCACCTCTATGAACAACTCACAGCAATCTTAAGTCGATTGGAATATCCTAGGGCTTTTGAAACATTTTGTTGAGAAAATGGCGTCCATTGTGATATCTTCAAAATTCTGTGTCTTGATCGTTATGTTGGTTGGAAGATTAGTGGAATAGTTTGTATTTTGCAAGACAGCAATAATGTTAAGAAGACTACAGCTGCCCCTCTGTCAGGGGAAGTTACTGGGTGAACAATAGAAAACTATCTAGTGGTTATAGCCACTGCTTTTATTCAGCAGTGGTAGAAGAACTTGGGGAGAACTTGGCAATGCTGGCTGGTGGTTGTGGCCAAGGATACAGAGGTGCACATTTTTAGCCAGTATGATGCTCTACTCTATGAACTGAGTCGCAAGGTTTTATACACCCCCCACACCACCCAAGAACGTACTTCTCCTTTATGCCTAGTTTATGCTTCTCCATCTGTGGAGCAACACAGCGCCATTATCCGTTGACGCAAGGGCTCTCCAACAGGAAAGCAAGTTCCTATTCATGTAAGACTTCGTTTTGTATTTTGATTGAACTTTTTCTGTGGTCTCTATGCAATTGGTCTCCTTCCCTAAGTTTCCCTGATCAATACTCTCCCACAGCTTTTTAGAATTACCTTGATTAGACTCATCGGGTTTTCTTTGTCACTGATTGAGCTGCTTTCTATTTAAGTTCCCCAGTTTTCACTGGTCCCTGTTGGGTTCTTCTGTTTTAAATTCCCCAGTTTCTTGTCCTGATCTCTTTTTAAGATATGAGTCCTTTTATTTCATCCTTAAAACATTTCACTGTACCCCTTTGTCTCTGGTCCAACAAAACGCAAGTTACTACAGCCGGTTTATTTTCTAAGACACCTCAATTGTTATTTAAGGCTTGTTACCTGCTGGATAAGAAGAATTGGCTGCCAGACACTCTGCACCTGAGTGCTAAACCAAGTGGTAACGCCAACCCTCTACATTCTTTGTTTCAAGCTAAAATGTATCTTTCTCTGTGTCTCCGTTCTAATTTTTTCCTCAGTGCAACGTCCTGGACCTGTACCTTCGTGTTCAGTCGCTGATCTCCTTGTGACTAAAACCTTTGTGAAATAACTCCTGGATCTTCACCTTCAGCCTCCAAGCTCCTTCTATCGTTCTCCACCTCCTCAAGCCGCCTGCCCGCCTTCCAATGTTCCACCATCTGCACAACCTTGACCAACCCATCATATCTTCCTAGATCACCAAACAGAGTAACACCCTGCAATCAAATTACCCTCCCTTTCGGAAAACCTCACCAACTACAGTAAAGCACTCCCACAGTTTCTATAATCTTTTAATCATTGTCGTATATCCTCTGCTTCGTTTCTGTCATCCATATTCCCCTGTGCAGTTGGATTTCCCCTTGACCATAACCTGCACCATATTCATTATTTTAAATAAAACTTTAATTACTAATTGCTCTCTGAAGTGGTTTTCTATATGTGGGTCAGATCCCTCAACAAAAACATGTCAGTTTTAAGTCAAAAGGGCAATTTGACGAATAAGTCTTTATTTTTAAGCAAAACTGACATCCTTGCTGCACTAATTGTCTGCAAATAGAGATTTAAAGCAAATGAAACAGGAAATGGAGTTCCTAATTTTTATTTGTCGTACAATAATAACGTTTATATCATCCATCCTTAGTGTGGATTAGTAAAAGGGTTTGATCTCTCAGATTTACTCACTGATCTCAAGCTGTCTCTGAATGCGGCCCTTGCAGCGCTCCCTGTAATCCGACTGGGTGGTGTTGTACTCCGACATCACCTCAACGAACTTCCGTGACAGTGTGGAGTGCTGGAGAAACAACAAGGAGGAAGAAAAAAAAATTCACACCAGCCTGGTTCACCCAAGCAGGAAAAGTTTAATAAAATCAAATCTACATAAGCATAGCTGTGGACCAAATGCATGTGACTAAAATTCACTCTAATTTAATGTGTGTGAGCAAACAGACAAATTCACTTAGTAGACCACTGCGAGCAACAACAGATGTGTGCACTATGGTGATGCCAGCATTGCATCCATCCAAGTTAAATGGTTTATTAAAAGAATCAAATGACAGCATTTACATTTCTGCAAGAATACTTTTAAGTGTGGAGGTTGTGTCTAGTTTTATTAACAATTTTTATTTTACAATAGTCTTATTTGCCTACCAGTCTCTATCTTTAAACTTGTCCATGGAAAAATCTTAACTTGCAGACCACATCATATGTTTCAGTTAGCACCTTCCACGCCCTCCCCCAAAAAAGAAAAGATTCACTTTCTATAAATAAATGTTACACATTAACGTGTGTTATTCAGTTGTGAATATATTCTGCATTTTGAGATGACAATATTGTGAAGAACTAATACAAAGTGTGAAGGATGAAAATATTTTGCAGAGCCTGCTGCAGCCCCTCAGTTAGCTGAAAAGGTATGTGAACGTTCAGTCTTTTTAAAACACTGGACAGGTTTCTAAAAGAGCGGAACATATGAAAGTGACTTAGTTTGTGTTTGAAAAATATTGGAATTGTTTTGACTGTCACAAAAAAAGGTCATGTGGGCAAAAATAGGCACATTTCCACTAGGGGTGCACCGATATGACTTTTTCAGTCCCGATACCGATGCCTGGGCTTTGTGTAATTGTCAATACCCGAAACCTTTACACCTTCCACCTTATACCTTTGTTGAAGAGACTAAAGGAACCAGACTTTACCAACTAAACAAAACTAAGACAAATTAACGGATATAAAATATAAAATCACCATAAAACAAAAATTTGAAAAACTAAAAGTGAAAAATGAACCTATCAGCACCACATGCACAGCTTAGCGACAACAATGTATGTGACCTGTTAATTGTAGAGTGTTTTCATACAGGAGTTAAAAGGTAAAAGCATATTGAAGCAAACAATGTAGAAAATCAATCTCCTGAATGTTGTTTGAAACTTGTGTCCTGCAATGGATGCAGGTAGATTATGTGGAAAAACTACTCCTAAACCTTTGTGATTGCTTTAAATGTACCTGTGTTTTACGTATCCTTAGGTCAGCTGATGATCTGTTCTGCCCCTCTTCCTGCTCAATGGTTTGCTGAATACCTGAAGAACAAAAATAACAAAACAAACAGACAAATCTAAGAATTTAATGAGCAGTTGAGTATTCAGCTCAAACAGGGTCACAAAAAACAACAGGATAACTTCTATGCTGAAGTTTTATTATGCTGCATGCATAACTAGATCCTAATGTCCTCGTATTTTATGCAGAGGCTTTCTAACATTAAGGAACTGCTTATAGTGGGGTATGGGGAGGAGATGGATCTGGGAGCGAAAACAAATGTGCTCCATAAACCTCATGGCAACTTGACGAATATATAACAAGACAGTGAGTGCTTTACATTGTGAGTATATACACCGATTGTTTCTGAGACCAGTGTAAAGCAAACAAATTAGGTTCATTTCCGGCGATAGGAGTTTTGCTGAGGAGAGCTTGAAATTTAAAAAAGAAACATTTAATGAAAATCCGTCTATCTCATCTTGAGTTTCCCTGCCATGTGCTTTTTTTCTCTAATTCATTATAAATACCACTTTGGCTCATTTAACCATTCATAACAACAATGACTTGTCTTGTTTGAGTATCTGCATGCATAACTACAGCCACAGACGTACATGATTGGATCAATGATTCAGCAGCTAAATGTGATAAAAGCTCAAACCTTATTAGGAAATTCATAACATTCCTGGAATATAGCTACCATTTCCATTTTTCTATCCAGATTCTTTCCATATTTTTAAACCATTGCTAATTAAATTTTTAAAACCAAATGGCAATATCCGCTTCTTCAGATTAAAAAAAGTGTTCTATAGTTAGAATAAAATCTGTGCCAGACTTCTACAAAAACTGTGCTCTTTCCTATTAATTATGAGAAGCTACAAATAGTGTCAGAATGACATTAATCATGTATTTATATCCTGTTTCTGTCTAGTGAACATTTTAAAAGCTCCCCAGGGTGGTGAACAACCAACATGGTTTCCAACTGTTAGTCGCTGGATCTTAAAACTGACCATTGGACTAAAATTTATCTTATTGTAATTTCTGTCCATTAATTTGTGTTTTATTGAATTTATATTTTTGATTTTGTGTGTTAAGAAATTCTGAAAATCACCTTATTGCTCATTTAAATAACTGAATATATCTTTAAGACCTTTTTTCAAATATTTGTAACTTTACCTGTTTTTCACTGGACATTTTTTGGGGAATAATTTCTCCTTAGAATGTTTTATTGTACTTACTTTAAAATAAATCTAATAAATAAATAAATAAATAAATAATCATGATAAAACTGTTTTATGAATTCCATCATACTTTTTTTTTAAACTCATTTGACCTTAACATGTTTCATTAAATTGTTTTATCAATAATTTTGCAATTTATCTTGAATTAATGTTTATTAAATCCCTAAATTGTTTCCTTGTTAAAACCATCGTTTTTTTATTCTTTTAATAATCAACCTTCCACAAAATATTATTGGATGCATTTTGTGTGATATTTTTATCTTCTGCCAGGAGCATTAATAATTTGTATTTGAATGTTCCATAAAATATAATTTTAGAAGAATCTAAAACAAAATGCTATGTACAGTTTTGATAATATCAACGGCTGATTTGCAACAGTACATCCTCACCAAATTTGAACCATCTGTTTTTTGTATTTCATAGTTTTTTCTGACTGTATACGTGAGAATAATGAATTAATATAAAATCTGTAGAGAAATCATGTTTTTACACTTGATTTTGTCATATAATGAAGTTTGACATACACTGCAATGAAATCCAGACATTTAGATTCACAATATTGTCTTATAGCAATAATTTAGTAATGACTTTTCAGCAACAAAACAAATTCAAAGTGATTTAGACACTAAAAAGAGCGAGGAAACCTTTCGATCACTTCGCTCTCCCACTGACTCCTTTTATATATATGATAGTGGCTGTTGTGGTTAGATAAGCTTAAGCAAGTGTTGGAGCAGACCTAACCTAACTTGCGGCTGACGGCAGGGTTTACAGCTGACCCGTGTATCACACACCATACGACACTGAGCAGCTGTAGATTCAGAAGGCATCAAATGGCAGAGTCTAATGAGCTCAGTGCAAACCATCTATTGTACCTTCCACAGCACAACAGTGGACTGGCACCACGATCTCATTCTCCTCACTCATGGTGCCAACCACGACAACTACCGAACATCACATTTAAAACACCGAGCAAAGAAATAACGGAGACCAATACAAATCTAAACAATCAAAATGCTGTAAACATCTAAAACAGAACAAAACAGCTGAAAACATGGTTACCCACAATGCACCCCACACTCCACTGCTCCCACAGTGGGTGGGAGTTATCCAGCTGATGGTTTACCCACCTAAACTGACACGCTGTATGGCGTACAGAGGAAAAAAAACCTTTCTGGTACTTTGACGCTGGTGCCCTCAAATTGCCAACGTCGGCAAGAGCGAACATGCTGTCTGGGCAACTTCTGAAAAATGGCCCCACACTATGGTCTCTGCACCAAACCTAAATTTGACACAGTGCAGTCAGATAAGTCCCATTTCCTTGGCAAGTGGCAAACTTAGACTCCTCCACTTGATTGAGATAGGCATGCTTCGTCACCCAAGAAAGCCACAGCTCCACCGCTCTACAGTGTGCATCCAGTGTTTTGCATTACACTTGAAAAAAGTAAGGCTTGGATGCAGAAAGCCCTTCTTTGAAGCTCCTTATGAAGTGTTCTTGAGCTACTCTGAAGGCTACTCAAAGTAAGGAGGTGTGTAGCGACCAACTACAGAAAATTGACAACATCTGTTCACTATTCACCTCAGTATCTGTGGAACCAGCTCTGTGATCATATGTGACCTACCACTTCATGGCTGAGTTGGTGTTGTTCCTAAAGCTTTCGGTTTGTTATATCAAAACTAATAGTTGACTAGGGAAAATGTAGTAGTAAGGTAATTTCATGACAGGGGCTCAATTTTTCACACGTTTGTTAAAGTAGCTTACATGCCTTGGTGCTTCATTTTATAAACACATCGTCACGGACATGACGGGAACACCTGAATTCTATTATTTGGTAAGTTAAAAAGAGCTGTAAAAAACACCATTACAGTCTTTATGTTGCGTTAAAGCATAAAAAAAAAAAAAATCCTGCATAAAAACATACAGGGTTGCAAACATGCAAAAACATTTTTTACATTTGTGATTATAATTTTTTGCTCATTTATGTCAAAAGAGCCTGAAATGCCTCTGACGCCATAGGTTGCAGACCTCACGTATATGTGGTAAACTATGAACACGACTTAAAGGTGAACTTGCACAACATTGACTGTAACATTACTAACAGTAATGTAAATAATAATGATTACAGGCCACCAGCACGTCTGTATTAAGTGTCACTCATCTTCCTGCCTCTGCAGAACAAAATCGGCATTAATAAATGAAGCTGTCTGGGAGCTGCCACAGGCTGTGTGCCTCATTGCCTACAAAGAAGTAGGTCTTCTCTCGTGGGAGTGCTCCAGGCCTTCAACACAAAAAATGAGATAGATAGGTAGATAGATAGCTAGATAGATAGATAGATAGATAATTTATTTTTTATTTTTTTATTATCTGATTCATTATGTTTAAGAAAATACCCAAAACCATGTTTTTAGTCCCCTGTTTCATAGATTTATGTTAACTGATGGAGACAACAGCTACTTACTCTTTAATTTAGAACGTATTTTGTTGGCCAGTTTCTTGATATCTGCCATTAGGTCCTCAAGCTCGGCTTTGGTCTCTGAGGAAAAAGGAGATAGAAAAAACAAAGAGAGCGCAAATGTTAGAAGAAATGTTAAAGCTAGACATATACCCCCCCCCCCGGCACCTCCAGCAGTTTTGCAGAGACATAATCAATAGCGAAACAAGAAAATTGTCTCTCCCAGCTGGGTGTAGCAACTGATCAGCTTCAGCCCACAGCTGCACAAGTTGTTGCTGTTTTTTTTTCCTTGACCTATCAGAATTACCTTTTTCACGTCTCTGTTGTCCATAGTTTCACATGATCACATGATATAGTAAATCATAAAAAAACATGGAGTAAAACTGTGAGGTTGGGTGAGTGCAGACGATCCTAATATACTGTTCTATTAACAAAAAAAAATCCTATTACAGACAATGGAGTTAGAAGTTAGAAGTTCGCCTTGTAACTGGAGGATTGCAAGCTCGAGCCCCTGCTCCGTCTGTCTCTGTTGTTGTGTCCTTGGGCAAGACACTTCACCCACCTGCCTACTGGTGGTGGTCAAAGGCTCCAGTGTCCGGCAATCAGTGTTGCCCATATACTCCTTTTTTTACTTTATGCTCCAAGAGTTACATTGTTTCTAAGATTCTTATTGCAAGATTTCTCATTTTTCTCCTAATACTCTCAACTGGAATTAGGTCTGGACTTTGACTGGGCCATTTTAATTAATCGAATCCAACCTTTTTTTTATACCTTAAAATGGGGTGAATTAGATGGAGATTTTATTTGCGGGTATACAATATATGGGGGAAAAAAGAACTTTAGGTCAAATATTTCGGATAGTAAAAAAATAAATTGTAAAAAAAATTGAAAAACATTTTCTTCTCCACAGTTTTACATCACTTTATGCTGTGGCCCATTCATACAGCCCAAAAGGTCAATGCCCAGACCGGCAAGATGACATGCAAGTCTATGGTTAAGGCTGTCAAAGGGTCATCAGTCTCCGTGGTGCTTTAGCTGTAGCAATTTTATAAGCTTTTGCTGCTTTCCCATGCTTCAAAGCGGCAAAAGCCAGCAACACAGAAGTCTGAAGTTTCGACGAAGTCCTCTGAGTGTGAACCAGTGAGTGTCTCACTGTAGTGATGTTGACGTCGCTGTTCGCTTGTCTACCTTTATTAGCAAACAAAGCTAAGCCAATCTCGATATTATCTGCAATTGTTTAAAACCTAAACAACAGAGCTAGCCCTGCCAACATGCTTTTTTCTTTTTTGCTCAGTAAGTGGCATGTTTTGCAAGCTTCAGTCGTAAAAATGTATAGGCTTTAAACTAGTCATTTTGTGACCATTTTTTGATTGCGACAAAGTGTACAGTGTGAATGTGACATTAGTCTATCACAAAAAATGTGAATAAAAGACATTGAGATCTGTGTTGTAATGTGTCAAAATGTTAAAATTTTCAGTGACTAAATACCTTTATAAAGTCCTGTAAAAAAGCAGTAACAACAAAGCATTAATTACGGGTTTCACATATTATAATGAAAACCTCATTCAGAATCTAAATGTCATATTCTAACCAATACCCATTAGGAAGCAGCAGGGTGACAGCACACACAAACCAAAGCCTGATAACATACCCCAGTCGACCTATTCTGTCAAAGTGAGCTGCCTGCAGTTCTTCTTCATAATGAGTTTATTTCTGCATGTTTCCTGCTTCTTTAAGGGTTTATAAATCACAAAGCTAAATTAGAGGCTTCAGTAGCCCTGACTGAAGTAAAACTCACCGCAAACATCTGAAGCCAATTACAGATAGCCACAGTGGATAATTTTATTACACAGAAGGGGACTTCAGTCCCTGGGACACGTTCAGTTAATAAGGAATAATATTTGCACCTATTTTTCAATAAGGAAGAAGCTTAAAATGTGAGATATGAGGCCATCCATTCATCCATTTTCTTAATATGAGGCGTTCATGGCAAATCTGCTTTATGTAAATGCTCTTAGTACCTGATAATATAACAAGCCACATTGTGTTCAGAATGAAACATAATAATTTTTCAAACTTTCAAAAGGAAGACATGTTTAGTCAAATAGAAACATAAAATGTGAATATTATAGAATGAGCAAATATGACCAAGAGAAATACCAAAAGCCTTTGCATATCTCTTATCTATGAAAAACAAAGCATCCTTGAAACATGATCAAAAACCACCAAGGAGTGGCAGTTCATAAAGAAATGGCACCCTTGTTCAGGCAAATAAAGTCATCCCTTTTAAATTTCTCAAGTCAAAACTATGTTTTAAAGAGCTTAGAATCAGTGGTTAATATTTTAGAAAAATAATATATTTTTCTGTATACTCTGGTATTAATGCTAATCTCTAAACTGTTCCTATTGCCAAAACTGAACATACCTATTTTGTCTGTTTTCACGAAATATAGCAAAGGTTTCAAAAATCTTAAACTATGTTTTAGACAATCTATGTTCATTGCAAAAATAAATATTGAAAGGAAATCCAGGTTGATTTAAATGTAGGACCTACCTTTTTAGAGGTGGCAAGTAACATATTTGGACAGTGCTAATAATGTAACCACCCAAGCAAGCAAGAAGCAGTGAGTATGTACAGTGGGTGTCAAAAGTTTTCTGCCACTTTCTCGTCAGAAGGCACCCAAGGTGACGAGCTAGAGCACCCACTCCTGCAACACATTTTCAAAGGTATTTCTGTTGCAAAAAGAGGGAAATATGCCCTAATATTTACTGATTAAGTCAGAGCAAGCAGAGAAAAATACAAACAGAGAGACAGTATTTCCTTGTTATTGGCATAAATGTGTGTAAAGCTATTTCTTTTGTTTGCTATTAAGCTGTATACATTGATCTGAAATAGATCTGAGGTTATGGGTTGAGTTCAGCAGAGGTGTGTGATGAGTCAAAGGGTAAGAGCTTTCTAAAATTGAGTTATTATTCTCTTCACAAGAGATTCCTAAAAATACTGGAACCACTGGGAATGAGAGAAGGGATACAGTCGTATAAAAATAGGACACTCTATTACAGCCTATGTTTTTATTATCTTTTCAGAAATATGGATATCTATGATCAATTTAAACAAGTATTAGAGATAAAAAATAACATGGATAAACAATAATTGATGAAAAAAGGACCTTTGAATTATGTTTCCGTTAAACATAATCAAAATGGGTTTTATCAGAGAAAGCAGATTAAAAGAAATCCAATCTTATTTTCTCAACAACTTTACACATATATGCCACAGCTTTGCAACATTTTAAAATGACTTGGATTACCTAGATACATTTTTTAATGCTGAGGTTTTGATTGACCTTCGTCTGATTACCTACCGTCTAGAGTCATCCCTGTCACTAAATGGAAAACAGTTTTTTTCTAACACATTGAAGACATTGATGTTGAATATTAATCCTAACAATAGATAAAATTATAATATAAATCAACTGAAAAATGCAGAAAAGAGCATTTAAAATGTTTTGGAAAATGCAAGAAAAATTACATTTCTAGGCAAGGCAAGGCGAGGCAATTTTATTGGTATAGCACACTTTCAACACAAAACAATTCAAGGTGCTTTACATGATTAAAATGGGAACACAGCATAAATCACTTGATGATGTGAATACAAGAAAGCAATTACAATAAGACAATAATCAAGACAATAATTGTAGACAAGAAGGTGAAAAAAAACAATAACATTAAAATACAAGAAAAGAATTACAGTAATCAATACTATAATTTGTGTGAAAATTAAAAACAAGCAAGTAAAAGCAGTTACTCATAAGTGAATCTATATAGGTAAGAGTTCAGTGTCTCTGCAGCTTTGCATTCTCCCGTTAGTTTGTTCCAGATATGAGGAGCATAGAAAACTGAAGAGCTGCATCTCCATGTTTGGTTCTGGTTCTAGGAACGATCAGTAAACTAGAGCTGGAGGACCTGAGTGACCTGGATGGTTTGTACCGTGATAGCAGATCTCTAATGTACTCTGGTGCTAACCCATTCAATGATTTATAAACTAATAACAGCACTTTGAAGTCTATTCTCTGAGCTACAGGGAGCCAGTGTAAGGACTTTAGAACTGGAGTGATGTTTTCTATCTTCTTGGTTTTAGTGAGAACATGAGCAGCACCGTCCTGGATCAGCTACAGCTGTCTGATTGATTTTTTAGGTAGACCTGTGACGATACTGTTACAGTAATCAAGGCGGCTAGAGATAAATGCATAGATGAGTTTTTCTAGCTCTCCTTGTGTCATCATTCCTTTAATCCTAGAAATGTTCCTCAGGTGATAGAAAGCTGACCTTGTTATTGCCTTTATGTGACCCTTCAGGTTCAGGTCTGAGTCCATTATTACACCTAGATTTCTGGCTTGGTTGGTAGTTTCTAGTTGGACCAGTTTAAGCTGATTACTGATATGTCGTCGATCTTTTTTGGGTCCAAAGATAAGTACTTAAGTTTTGTTTTTGATCAGTTGAAGGAAATTATGGGACATCCCACTGTTAAGTTGCTCAATGCATTTAATGAGGATTTGGATGGATTCAACATCACCTGGTGACATTGAACCTACATTGGACAGTCTAGTGAAAAATTAACTGGTCCACCAACCCAAAATGCATGCAAAATCCTAATTCAAATCATTAAAAACTCCCAAAGATTTAAAAGATCAGGTGAACAAGGTTTTAACATTGTTGTTCAATACTTTGATGGATGCTTTCTTTGCTTAAACTAAAAACACATAGTTTGCTGTGCACCTGTCTGTTAAAATCAGAGTGGTGAAATCGAAAAAGCTGTCTGACGGTTTCAGAAAGAATATTATATTAAGTACGAAAATCCTTTAACAGGACTCCTATAATCTAGTTTTTAAAGACAAGGGCCAAGAACAAAGCTGTAGTTAAAAGAAAGACAGTACGGGTCCCTTTTGCAGTAATATAACAGAAAACAATTCTTTCACACTCCCTGGAACACAGCATATCCACAGTGAAACATGGTAGAGGCATCATCATGCTCTGGGTATAGTTTTTGTCAGCAGAGAAGGCATTTGGCATTGATGGTAAGTTAGATGGAGCTAAATCCAGGGAAAAACAACTTTTATTCATCTCTCTATCATTTTAAATTTGGGATAAACATTTTCTGTCAGCAATTCGTCCCTCAACACTTTAATAAGAATATACAGCACAAGAACATAATTTCAGGGAATGCCAGAAAAGAATCAACAGATTAGTGCAACTGTTCCATAATACATACTGTATCTTCTATGCTACTGTTTCAGTAAGTGAGGGTCAGTTTCCTGTTGTGGGTTGTAAGACAGCAAATACGGGCTCCTGTGAGTGTCTTTTGCCATCAAACCAATGTGTAAAGTAAGTGTGAATTGAAATAAATTTGCCATCTTTCTAAGCAAATACAAAAAAGATGGTTTTAAAGGCTTAAAATGAAGGTGTAAAACCAAAGCAATGTGATTTAAGAGTGTGAGAACAAGTGGACAGCCTAAACATAGCCTCCAAGAGGTGTAAGATTTTAGGAAAATGTTCTCTCTCATTTCTCTATAACTATGCAGTTCCAGGAGGGCAGCTACAGGGCATCAAAGAGATAATAACATAAAAATTGAGGTCGGTCTCAGGTTCTTACAAGCGGTGTAGGTGTGCATCTGAGTGTGTGGTGTGTCTTTTAAGTGGTTAGATTTGATTTGCTTCTCGTGGTAACCGAACATAGGAAGCCAACCTGTCAGATCAAGTGTCTATTCAGCCTCATTATTTGCCGTGTGAAAAGAGGAAGAGTGCCGGCAGAGATGAATAAGTAGAAGGAGAAGTGAGACAGAGGCAAATTAGAGGGCAAAACTGAGGACTCAATTGAGCTGTGGCTTCTTCACACTCCGTCCCTCTCCCAGACGTTTTCAGATGAAATCTTCAGGTCACGCTTGTTGCCATCATTAAGACTGTGTTGCTATGGAGATGTGTGCAGTTGGTCCTCTCGGCAGCTTCAGATTGTTTCAAAGTGACAGAAGGAATGAGAGCCAGAGTGATGCTTCAAGGCATCGAGATATGTGGGAGCTAGAAGAGGCCCTCTGTGAGCACATAATATGAAATAAATTTGTTTTGGTTTTAATTTTTTTTTTTCGAGGTAAATGTACAGAAAAGACAAAAAAAAGAGGAAAATACATTCAGACTGTATTTATCTCCACCATTTTCTGTTGTTACTCTCCTTTGTGACGTAAGTAAAAAACCTGAAACAAAACCCCAGAAACTTGCTGCATACATATATACATATTTAATTTCATGAACTTGTCATGACTTTCTCCTGTTATCTTAAATAAATTAAACTAGCACATGTAAATAGAACAGATAAAGGTGGTTTTTTTTTTGTATGGAAAAACGGCACAGCTCTCATAAGAACGTCGTTAAGGCCACCTTTATATCACATTAAGACTGATCTGCAGACTCCTGATTACCACAACAATAGGCGTGTTTCCACTATCGAAACTTCAGGGTAATTTTACTGGCTCTTTTACCTGATGGTGTAATCTGTTGACCTTCTCCTCTCAGCCATCAGGTATCCATACAAAAGTGGCCTTTTAAGGAATAAGCGAAGATGTGCATGACTCTCTAAGTAGTGACTTATCAGCACCAGAAGGTGCCCAAATCAGCAGAAATAACAAGACATAGAAGAAGCGGGGATTGCTGTTGTGTTTCTGTTTGCTATGTTGTTATTAGGCGCGGTTCTATAATTTGAACTTCGTGGCATGTGCCTGACTCCATTTCGTCAGGCCAGGCAGACAGTGAAGTTCATTTCAGGAACCAAGTGAGCGCTGCCCCCACTCACTGAGTTAGGGCTGTGGTTAAGTAATGTTGATTGGTTGTAATTCAGAGGGAAATGAACAGACGTCTCCAAAAAAATGCCCTTGTGAAATAAAAAGTGTCATGTTAGAAATAAAGCAGCCTAATGCAGCTGGATCCTGGCAAATGTTGTAAAACCTTTCAGTGTGAAGACAATCAAACACTGCTTTGTTCTTACCGAACAAGATTTTCTCTAATGCTTTTCTGGCTAGGACCACAATGTGAATATCTGCAGAATTTTCAATATACATGTCTTCTACATGACTTTCTGCACCTCCAAGACCAGTTCGAGCCTTGCTGTGTAGGAGAACAAAACATCCAAACTGAGAGCACATCTCGGCCTGTCCTGTTGGAGAGAATCACGCACAAAAGAATTTGTCACAGTGCAGGAATTGAAAAGTATTTTTCTATTTTAACACAATTGTCCATGCATTTTTCCCTTATAATTGCTACACTAATGAGGACTTCAGGACTTCTCATTGCAACAAATAAGTATTGCATTAGAATCACAGCTTTGGAATTGCACAACTTCCCTTGATCACCCACACACCTGTTTGTGCAATTGCACAATTTGGAGGCATCCCAGCACAAAGTGATTTTTATGTGCAAAGAGCCTGACCACAGCATGGAATTTCACTTCTACTGCTGCAAAAAGAACAAATCCATTGTCAATTTTAGCAGGTTGGGGAAACCATTTTGGCTGAAGCAAAAGCAGCCAGGGTAGTAACGGAATACATGTACCCGTATTACATATTTAAAATACTAATTATGAATAACCGTATTCCATTACAGTTACTATTTTTAAACATGGTATTCAGAATACAGTTACTTTTGTAATACCATTGGAATACTCTTGTGTTTTCCACTTTCCACCTGAGAGATGAAGATATAAGATGTCTCCTTATTGTATAGACTATCATGCCGCAGAAACCACAGGTATCGTATGGCCCAAACACTCCCGACTATTAAACACCAGCGTAAACGTGAGTGGCCAGGTATGGATTCAGTCCTGGAGCTGGGGGGTGAAGCCACATCTGCAGCCAAATAAACCTACTAGCAGTGAAGGAAATGACGCATTCGATGGCGCTCTCTCGCATTTCTTTTTTTTTAAGCGATGCTACATTTCATTCAAGCATTCCTGACAAAAGCCATGGTGGTTAACCTCTTAAGCACTAGGCTGTTTTTTTCTTCTTCCAAATTTGGCATCCCTACAGTCTGGACTGCTTTTTACAGCTTGTAAAAGGTCTAAAATATTCAAATTGCTCCAAATATAATAGGAATTTCTATGGAGATACTGTGAATGTGAACATTTTCAAGAAATTATTAGTTGGCATAGTTGGCTATCAGCGCAGTTTGTGATATTTAATAGACGTAAATGCTGTTTTTCAGGGGAAGTATTACAAGTATTTAGAATACAGTAAGAGGATTCTGCAAAGTAACGGAATATGTTACAAAATAAATTTTAAAGCAGGTATTCAGTATCTAAGAACATTTATAAGTATTCTCCCCAACATTGTGCATAACACAAAAGTGACCACTCCTTTAAATTCCCTGGTGAGGGATCCATGAAGGTGAAGACAAAGCCACATCTACCAGGTTCCTCCACACGATGCAAAAGACCAGGGCCCGTATCCCTAAAGAATTTTTGTGCAAAAAGTGGCTCCTGGCGGCCAAATCATAAGAAAATTCTCAGAGTCATGACGTTTTCTTAGAATTTCCCCTAAAAGTGACACAAAAATCCCAGTTAATATAAAAGCTATTCCTCAAGATTTCCTAGCGCTTAAAAGGGCTCCTAAGGCGAGATCTGCTAAGAGCTGGGAAGAGGACTTTTCGTGGCTTAGGAGTTCACCTAAGCAGCTGTGTTTGTAGGATATTTGTTAACAAGCCTTCATAAAGAGACCAGCCAGCAATCACAGACATTGATAAAAGCTGAGCTGTGTTACCCTCGTTAAAACCACACTGAGTTGTAACGTTGCAATTTTAACTTCATTAAGGATAGCCCCTTGAGATAGGCCATCTTGTTTTCAATGGGGTCCATATGGGAGTGAAAGTACAAAATATGCCAGCTAGGATATTAATATGAGCAAATAAGACACGAATCATTATTTGAACAGGGTGTAATGAGCTTAAGTTTTCAAATATTTTAGATTCTAATGTTAGGCTATAACCCCTATATTATTTACAATTACAGTCTGCGTAAGATTAGAGTGTATAATTATGTTTATTGATTTGAGGGTGCATCCATTGCTCATTATCACCAAAAGTTCATTTTCATCAAACTTGTAGGATCAACCAATCACAGTTTTTGAAATGATGACTCATACCTAGCAACGGGGTCAACCACACCTCCTCACTAAGATAGGATTTTCCATCCATTACTTGCTCAGAGTTCACTGAAAATTTTCTGGAAGCACTTCTAAGCTAAAACTCCTGGCAAGGAATTTTTATGTTAAGTTAGGAGCTCTCTGAGAGGATTCTCAGAATCTTTAGGGATACGGCCCCAGGGGCCGTATTCACAAAGAATCTTAGGGCTAAAAGTAGGTCCTAACTGGCGAATTTAGGAGTAACTCCTAAAAAATTTGGGCGTGTCACTCCTAAATTGAGGACTCCTAGTTTCTTAAGATAAAAGTAATTCACACAGTAGCTCCTAAGTCTGGGAGTCCTTAAAATAAATCAAGAGGACTCCTAACTCCCTGAGACCTATTCACAAAGACTCCCAAAATGCAATGTGTTGGACACTCTGGATGATTCTGAATTGACCAAACGATACCGACTAAATCGTGTCCATTACATATTGTTCCCCCTGCACAAAGAAGAAAACGTGCACATCTTTCAATTTATGCAACATATGAGGGATTCCTATATGACGGACATTACCTACCTGTTGCAGCAACATCCTTTTTATAAGTGGGGATCTCAAGCCGACACAGGGACTGTAGAGAATACCATCTCTTCTCACAGTCTTCTGCCATTCGAGACACCGCTGGATAAGATGCATTTATGCTTCTGCTAATTTCCACCCATGCCTCCCTTTTCTTCTTATTCGTAATCCCGGCTCCGAATCGCCCTTTGAGGACCGTCTTCCTCTCCAGTACCAACTGTGCCAGTAGTAACAATTGGTCCTGCGACCAGTTAGGTTTCCTTGTTCTTTTCTCGCCACTCATTTTCCGTTCATGAGGTGCTTTTCACGGTAGTGGGGGGTCTATTTAAGATGTCGCTAATGTGCTCATTAGACAGCCTAATTGTTTACAGCCTACTTGCAATCACTCCCTTAATATGATGCATCCATCCATCCATCCATCCATTATTTATACCGCTTTCATCTAATTCAGGGTCGTGTGGAGAGGGGGTGGAGCTTATCCCAGCTATCAGCAGGCGTTAGGCAGGGTACACCCTGGATAGGACGCCAGTCTGTCGCATAATATGATGCCTAGCGGTAACACCTAGCGGTAAGATAAGAGTCTTTGTGAATACGGCCCATGGTTGTCTAGGAACCATAGAGGTTTAGAGCATACTCTAAAAGGTCTGAGAACGAGGAACATATTGTGCGCTTGATCCACTCTGGAGGAGATCTCCAGAACTCGTCCAGTATGAAGGGGATCATATATGAATAAACTTTTCTTTAGAAAATGAACTATTATTTTTTCAATAATAAAGTGAACATCTTTAGAACATTTTAACTGTGTTGAAACCAGTGCAGCACAGTAACTTTGAAATAGTTATCTGATTACTGAATACTGATGACTCCCCTCAAAAGTAAGTTACTTTACTGATTACTTTATTTTAAAAGTAACTAAGTTAAATTACAAGTTACTTTATTAGTTATTTTCATCAAATTCCTAATAACACTCCCCACTACATCAATAAAAAAAACAATAATCTGTTTTTACTATACTCACTTTATTGGAAGACCATTTTAACAGTAAGGCTGGAAACATACTCGCTTTTCAACCTCACACTGACACCAGCAACAAGTTCAGCAACTGAGCTGTTTAATTTTCTAGCTACAACAGAAAAAGACGGGAGCAGTGTTGTAGAGTGTATGTAATACAATATTTTTCAATAATCTTTCTATTTTTCCTTCTACTTTTGCTACCTGTGTACCAAATGTATCGTTTTGTTTAAGGAAAATCACAAAAATAGTAACACACTGTGGATTGAACAAATAACTTTAATTCAATTACTGGTATGGAAATAGTAGCCGGCATCACTACTTGAAACATGCATCAACTTGTATTGAGACTTACTTTTCAGTATTATATTTCAGTAATTCAAATTTAGCAGATGTGATTTGCCTTTCAGTTTTTATGCCCAGTGTTGGAACAAGTTATTCATTAGAAAAAAGATGAGAATCCAATATCAAAATTTGCCTTGGTTTTTAATTTGGAGTCAAGCTGCAGCAGCATATATCAACTAAAGCATGAATATTTGTAATATTTAGCAGTCAATAGGTCTCGCAATTAAAAGGACACAGTGTGCCTGTGAGATACTTAACAAGCTGCTTCTGTCTCCTCTCTAATGTCAGGTGAATTCTGCTTTCAAACTTTTATTCGTTTATCTTCTCTCTCCTTCTGCTCTCTCTGTAAATGTATTACCAGTCCATTGTGTGTTTGCTCTGCTTATTGATTGTCTAGAGTCCAGATGTCTGTGTCAGAGAGACAGAATCTGAGCTCATCCTTCAAACATTCCCCACATTTACTTTTCTGCTGGAATACTGTGTGAACACAGCAAATGGCAAACTGAAAGCACAGATAAAGTTTATCCACCAAAATATCACTGGGGAATTTCCGATGCAGGACAAAGAGCTTTATCTCTCGGTTTGATGTCAGAATTCACAACATATTAGCATGTCCAAAAAAAGAGGTTTCGGGTGTTCCGATATTTGTTGAACCCGCATACTGAGAACACCTATTTTGCAGTGTAAATTACCTTTATCAATAAAAAATAAGAATAAACAAAAGTCAGTTTAAAAAAGCATTTTCCAAGTCTAAATGTTTCTTATTTCGAGTGGTTTGTTTCATGACCAAGTCAGGCAGCTTATGAACTGAATAACATCACAAGTCACCTTAGTTTGAGATAACGTGGTAATGCTGCCGTCACTTTGAAACCTCTCTCTGCCTCCAAACAACTAACAATCCGTAATCAGAATCGGAGCATGAACCCTGCACACCGTCACTGAGTGCTAACACTGAAGTCAAGGGGACAGGGGTTAGAAGACATGATTTGTCTCCCAGTGAATGGGTTATCTTAACATCTGTGACCTCCATTGTCTTTGTGTCTGTGCTTAGCCTTGGACATCACCGTCCACATTCGATTAACCTTTCTTTTGCAGATATTATTTTTCTGCAGCACTTAGTCGAGGCTTAATATCAGCTCAGATATTATGAGAGAAATGCGAGAGAGGAGGAAATTAAAAGAGATAAGGCACAAAGGAACTGGAAGCTGAGAGACAAAGAAAGAAAAGGAGGGAAAAAAGACAGCTGAGGGTACTTTTGGTTGAGGGTGGAGGAGTGCTGGCAAACAGATTTCCACTTGGCGAAAAACTAAAACCAGAAATAGTAACACTCACAGGCTGCAATTAAAACAGCCGTCTCCAACGCAGCCAGCTGAGCACTTTTAATGGAGGAAAGATGCTCTTCAGAAACGGAGATGTCAGACGGATCAAGCTCTAAGTGGTTTCAGAAATTTTGATAAATAAACTCTTAAGCCTAAGTGGTAAACAGCAGGGTTACAGAAACATGATTTAACTTACCTACTTACTTAATCTGAGAAATGGACAAAAACATACACCATTTCTACCACTACTTTTTCTGTGACATCTCTAACGGTAGTAGATCCACCAAAATTCCCTCAATTTATTCAACACCAATGTCTGAAGCCAAGCTGCTAGACTCAAACGGTTTTAAAGTACACAGGATGTACTGTAGATGCATTAACAACCTCTGATCAATCTCTTATCTGGGTTTGCACTCAGCTCAGGTTTCCTGGATTAAGAAAAACCTTATGGGCCATAAAGTATATTTGAAGGCAACAACTTAATCTTCTGTGTGTCTGGGTCTATAGTAGTCAGCTGGTAACAAACTAGACAATCTGGCAAGAATGTTGCATCCACACCAAGCAGACATTGTCTTGTTTTTTTCTTTAAATTGTTATATTTTTTAGTTTTAGTTACAATGCTATGGATTAATTTGGGGGAAAAATGGTCAAATATTGTGCAGATTAAACAATGTTAAATGCCCAATGTGTACATACACAATTATGTTGGAAAAAAATCCAAACGCCATCAAATGTTTTGATCATTTTTTACGAATTTTTGAAATATAAATGTCATATCAACAGCAAGTCTTACTTCCTTTTGTTAGAATAGCTTTTGTGTGATGATTTTTGTTGCCATTTACAATCAGTGTTAGGATTGTTTGTGCCACTCCTCACTTTCAGCTGTTAGATCTTTAAGGGGTTTCTTATACAGCTTGTTAAAAATCACCCAGAAGCACCCCATTGAGATCAATACATGCGTTTTAAATTTACCCAGGTCCTTCTGTTTTAAGGTATCAGCCAGTCCTTGATTGATTTGGCATAATAATCCTGCTGGTGCCCTGTGATGGACTGGCGACCTGTCCAGGGTGTACCCCGCCCCTCGCCTGTTGACAGCTGGAGGTAGGAACCAGCCCCCCCGCGACCCCTTGAGAGATAAGCGTTTCAGAAAATGGATGGATGGATGGATGGAATCCTGCTGGTGTTTCTGTGATGTCTCTCATAAATTTACCAGATAACACAGTTAAGATTACTCTGAGTTCAGCTTTTGTAGAAGTATTTTTCAACAAACAACTAGAGTATCTGGGAAAGAAATGGGACTAAGAAGGTTGGTGCTTTATAAGGCAGTGTCAGCGCACAGACAGAAATTATTTTACCTGATAAAAGCTCTACAGCAGAAAATAAACATCAGAGATAGCTGGCATCTGTCAGCTAGTCAATATACCATTATATTGGACATGGAGCTTTTTAAGTAAGTGAATAATCATTAAAGACACTCATAATTATCTCTTTTTTTTTGCTATGTGCTTATTTCAATATAATTTCCATCTCTATCTATCGGTAATGCAGCTCTATTGCAGTTACAAAGACTATGTGAAGGGGGATATTAAAATTAAAGATGAAGCATATTCAATCCAGTAAAAGTATTATACATAATATTTTTTGACTCTTGGATGGGATATCCTGCTGAGATTGATCCAAACTCCATGCTCCTGTGTTGCTGCAGGATATATTATTTTACTCAACAAGTTCAAGTTTACTCCAAACAAATTCTACACACTTACATATCAACTTATAGACCTACATAGAGATCTCATTAAGTGTATACTGATCTCTTCTGTCAATGCAGAAACAAGGAAGTACATTGAACGGGGTACTTAGAGGGGAAGCATCTGTGATTAGAATGATGGATGTTGACAAAGAGTTGAGTGAGAATACAATTATCATATTAGAGGGAGAGGCAAAATCCGAGTGATGTTAGTTTATGAAGACATCCAGAGGAAAGAACTGTTTTTAAATGATGCAACCAAAAAGCATGGTTTCTCTCTGATTTTTAAAATGTCTCCACAACACTAATGAGGGAAAAAGTCTGTGATTTCAGTGATAAGGTAAATTAACAAATTCATATATAAATTAAGTTATTTTTCTCCTCATGGCATAATGATCTATCTTTTTCTATTAGTAAGACAAAGTTAGGTTTTCAAAACATATTTCTCATACCTCCTGACAGTTTCGATGTACCTGCTTGGATGACGCTCTGAGGAAGGCTACAGCAGTGTTAAAAATCAGTTTTTTCAGTTTAGTTTATCAGTTTATTGGCCAAGTATGTCACATACAAGGAATTTGACTCCGGCAAACTTTTTCCTCCAGTACAGAACTTGAATAAGTGAAATAAAAAAAAAATAAAAAAAAAAATAAAAAAAAAATAAAAATAAAAATATGAACAAAAATAAGTAAAAATACAAATAAATATCAGATCGTAAATAATAAAGGATAATATATACACCAAGCCGGGGTTATTTTACAGTGAGTATGTACAGAAGTGCAGAGTTATAGTTTATTGTTATGTGAGTGCACTCACACACTGTGTCTAGACAGAGTTCGTCAGAGCGACAGCCTGGGGGAAAAAACTGTTTTTGTGTCGGATGGTTTTGGCGTACAACGCTCTGTAACGCCGACCTGAGGGGAGGAGCCTAAACAGATTGTGGCCAGGGTGTGAGGGGTCAGTGGTGATTTTCCTGGCCCGCTTCCTGACCCTGGCCCGGAATAGGTCCTGAATGGAGGGAAGATCGGTTCCTATGATCCTCTCTGCAGTCCTGACTGTTCTCTGCAGTCTGTCCTTGTCTTGCCTGGTGGCGGATCCGACCCAGACAGAGATGGATGAGGTCAGGACAGACTGGACTATTGCTGTGTAGAAGATGATCAGCAGCTCCTGGGGCAGGTTGAACTTCCTGAGCTGACGCAGAAAGTACAGCCTTTGCTGGGCCTTTTTCCTTATTATGTTGATGTGTGAGGTCCACTTCAGGCCCCGTGTGATGGTGGATCCTAGGAACCTGAAAGACTCCACTGTGGGGACTGGCTTGTTGAGGATCATGAGAGGAGATGTTGATGGTGGTCTCTTCCTGAAGTCCACTGTCATCTCCACAGTTTTGAGCAGGTTTAGCTCCAGGTGGTTCTGACTGCACCAGAGAACCAGCTGTTCCACTTCCTTTCTGTACACAGACTCGTCGCCGTCGCGGATGAGTCCAATGACGGTGGTGTCATCTGCAAACTTCAGGAGTTTCACAGAAGGGTCCCTCGGCGTGCAGTCAGTGGTGTAAAGGGAGAAGAGCAGTGGGGAGAGAACACATCCCTGGGGGGCGCCGATGCTGAGGGAACGGGAGCTGGATGTGAACTTACCCAGTTTCACCTGCTGCCTCCTGTCAGTCAGGAAACTGGTAATCCACTGACAGGTGGAGGGAGGCACGGTGAGCTGGGACAGTTTTTGGTGGAGGAGCTCTGGTAAAATGGTGTTAAACGCAGAGCTGAAGTCCACAAACAGGACCCGAGCGTAGGTACCTGCAGAGTCTAGGTGGTGCAGGATGTAGTGTAGAGCCATGTTGACGACATCATCCACTGACCTGTTTGATCTGTAGGCGAACTGCAGGGGGTCTAGCAGGGGATCTGTGATGTCCTTCAGGTGGGTCAGTACCAGACGCTCAAAGGATTTCATGACCACAGATGTTAGGGCAACTGGTCTGTAGTCATTTAATCCAGTGACTGGGGACTTCTTGGGAACCGGTCTGATGGTGGAGCGTTTGAGGCAGGAGGGGACCTCACACAGCTCCAGGGAGTTATTGAAGATCTGGGTGAAGATGGGAGCCAGCTGGTCAGCACAGAATTTCAGAGAGGCTGGGGACACTCCGTCTGGTCCTGAGCCTTTTTAATTTTCTGTCTCTGAAATAGCTGGCGCACGTCCTGTTCGCAGATCGTCAAGGCAGGTACGTGGGTGGTTTGGGGTGAAGCTGGGTCTTTTGTGATGGAGATGGTGGGGGAGGTGGGAGGTGTGAAAGTCCTTTCAAACCTGGAAAAGAAGTAGTTGAGGTCCTCAGCCAGGCGGGGGCTCTCCACAGGGTGGGGGGATGGTCTCCTACAGTTAGTAATGGTCTGCAGGTAGCTCCAAACTGCAGAGGGGTCGTTAGCAGAAAAACGGTCCTTAAGCTTAGCACTGTAGTTCCTCTTTGCTGCTTTGATCCCTCTTGTCAGCTGGTTCCTGGCCTGTTTTTTACAGGTCCCGATCCCCACTCCTGTAGGCCTCCTCCTTGTCCTGGCGTAGCCGTCTCAGTTCTGCAGTGAACCACGGTTTATTGTTGTTGAATGAGCAGAAGGTTTTGGTCTGCACACACATGTCCTCACAAAAGCTGATGTAGGATGTCACAGTGTCGGTCAGTTCATCCAGGGATGAAGCCGCTGCTTCAAAGACGCTCCAATCAGTGCAGTCAAAGCAGGCCTGTAGCTGCATCTTTGACTCATCAGTCCATCTCTTCACAGTTCTTACTACAGGCTTAGCAGATTTCAGCTTCTGCCTGTAAGATGGGATGAGGTGGACCAGGCAGTGGTCGGAAAGTCCCAAAGCAGCACGGGGGACAGAGCGATATGCATTTTTTATTGTGGTGTAGCAGTGATCTAAAGTGTTCATGTCCCTGGTGGGACACGTCACATGTTGTTTATATTTAGGCAGTTCAAGTTTGAGATTAGCTCTGTTAAAAACCCCGAGAACGATTAGCAGAGAGTCCGGGTGATTTTTCTCCACGTCTGTGATCTGATCGGCGAGGTGATGTAATGCCTCCGTCACACACGCCTGCGGTGGAATGTATACAGCGACCAGCACAAACGAGGCGAACTCCCGCGGTGAATAAAAAGGTCTACAGTTTATGAAGAACGACTCAAGGTGAGGGCTGCATGTCTTCTTTAACACT
Organism: Apricaphanius iberus; assembly: GCA_028564705.1. Lineage (NCBI taxonomy): Eukaryota > Metazoa > Chordata > Actinopteri > Cyprinodontiformes > Aphaniidae > Apricaphanius > Apricaphanius iberus. The sequence continues at coordinate 870,466 of JAPXFQ010000899.1, forward strand.
GTGACATCTGTACACCAACCTTCGTTAATGTAGAAGCACGTTCCACCTCCCTTTGATTTCCCAGTCAGCTCCGCGCAGCGGTCCGCTCTGAACAGCTGGAAGCCTGGCAGCTTTAGAGCGCTGTCCGGGATGAGTTCACTGGACCAGGTTTCAGTGAAGCAAAAGGCGGCAGAACGACTAAAGTCTGAGTTCTTGGATAGGCGAAGGAGCAATTCATCCATTTTGTTAGGCAGAGAGCGGACGTTCCCCAGGTGTATGGATGGGAGAGCGGTGCGTAATCCCCGCTGTCGCAGCTTGACGAGCACACCAGCTCGTTTCCCGCGTCGTCGTCTCCGTCTAAATCCACAGAACGCTGCTGCTCCTCCGATCAGAATCTCCATAAAGCAGTCAGGTTGTGTAAAGACCGGTGAAAAAAGTCCGGCACTGGATAGCCCAATTTTTAAAAGTTCCTCTCTGCTAATTTTAATAGCAGAGGGAGTGCAGAAAACTACGCAAAAGAGTAAAACAGTAACTAGTACCAGAGAGCGAAGTGCCGAGGCGTCCATACGCGGCGCCATCTTGTCTGAATGTCGGCAGGTATGAGAAACATCAATTGAAAATCTAACTTTGTCTTACCAAAAGAAAAAGATAGATAGTTTGTAACTTCATGCTATACAATTTACAAGAAGCTGACCAGAGTATATGCAGAGTGTTAGCCTGCAGTGACAATTTAGTGGCTAAACACATTAAACTACTTCTAGATATCTGGGCAATCTGATCGAATATTAGAATCTTTCTTGGATCTGAAATCAGAGTGAGGCAAACAATTCATTCACCGATCCAGAATTGATTATCTTTACTGGGTGCAGTTTCTATTTTGGTTGATTTTATTCTGCAAACAAAACAAAAAAGACAAAAAAATACGGTTAATTGAAGTTGAAATGTGAGATTGGAGCTTGTTTTTGAAGTCTCCTTTTAGTGAGATAGGCTGCCAGCTGACGGGCGTTCTGCCAGATTTGTCAGCATGGCTGCCTTTGGAAATGTTGTAGTTTCAGAAACTGTATAAAATCTGATCTCCTTTCCTGCTAATTTAGTGCAGGTACATCAATGATAATTCTTTAATCAGTACTTTATGCATCATAAGGAAAGAGGAAGTAGTTCACTTTCTATACCCACATAATCTTCACAGGATTGCACAGGATTATGTGCATCTCCAACAATCAACAGGCAAGTAGAGTACACTAGTCCATCACAGGGAAAACAGGAACACAGAGCAGACAACCATCCATGACACACTCAGACCTGAGGACAATTTAGACATACCAGTTAATTTTACATGCATTTTTTTTAAAATACAGGATGAAGCTAATCAATGCAGGGGGAACTCATGCGTGCATGGATGCAAACTCCATGCAGAAAACCACTGACTGATATTGGAATCGTGGACCTTCTCAATGTTGGTAGCTCTGCATCTTTATTGGAAAATACACTAATTATTCTGACTTTGTAGCAATCCTAATAATGATTTTTTTTTACATCTTCTGAAACCAACAAACAGCCACATGCATCAAGGTAAGTCTTACTTTAAGTTAGGATAAAATACGTTTTTAAGGAAGAAGTTTATAGAAAAAAGGCTTATGCAGTTTTTACAAATTTATTCAGCAAATTCTGCTGCAATGTGTAGACAGGTAAACCTTTAGTTACTGCACCGCCAATTTAACCTGATATTATAAAGTAAAATTAGAGTTTTACAAAACCTGTAGCAGACCTTTTTAATAAAAAGATCAATCCTTATAAGGTCTTAAAACATCTTTCTTGAATTTACATCACCCTCACTCTCCTCTGGGTGTATCCAAGTGTAAACGTCACCAATGCTGCCGTCAGAAGAGCAATCATCCCCAACCTTTGACCCTATGTTATTAAAATCTTTTAACAGGAGCACCATAAATCCAAATAATGAGACACTGTGCTGTTCAAGTCCCACAAACAACACAAATAATGCAATCATTCAGCTTATTTGTATCATCTCTGTTCAGAACCCGAGGAAATACAGTTACATTGTAATTAAAAGATTACCTGCTCCATCATTCTTGTTGAAGCTACCTCTACTGTACAGAACTGCTGAGCACATTTCAAAGACGCTGATACCCACCCACAGAAAAAAACCCCCACATATAATAAATTGTAAATCTCTGGTGGGAAATTGCTTTGCTTCATTTAAAGGGGGTGGATAAACTGATATGGAATAATGTGTAACACAGGGGAGAAGATAATATTACACAGAGGCTGCATGTGACAACATCTCTGTGCTTATTAAGAGGGGCTGGAAAGAGGCCCAGGATTAACAGCCAAATGTTATGGTGAGCTGGAGGAGCAGAGATGAAACTAGACTGAACTGGGTCAGAGTTTGACTGAATTTAACTAGACTTTTAAAAACCACTGAGATTAAATTTGCAATTATGCACAGTGGACCGGTAGTTAGAACTGTGCCTTGCAGGAATGAGCAAGGGTTCGACTCCTGGCATAGGATCTTTGTGCATGGAGTTTCCATGTTTTCCCAGAACAAGTGTGGGTTCTCTCTGTTGGGTTTGCTCTCAATATACTGAATAGACTCAGTCTCCCAGTATCCCTTGCGCTGGGTCACCAGCCATTTTGTGACCCCAACAGCTTCTGATTGGTCAGTTGGTCAGTGACGGCCAGTGATGACGCCACGAAGCTAATAAAAAGGCCAGCTATGAAAATATGGAACAAATAGGGTCCCCTTATTGATTCAAAACGGAACGGTAAATTTAATAGTCAAATAAAGGACAATTCAGTATTTTAAGGGACTGTGGCAACCTTATTCATGGAAGACCCAAATGCAGAAAGCCATGCACTAAAGCTGCATTCAGACCGCACCCGTTGGATACGTCGAGCAACGCTTCCAACAGATGAAGTTTGACGTATGTACTTTTTGGCTTCCATAGCCTGCTTCTGAAGAAAAAATAACGCAAGGGGGGGGATTCCTCTGTTGCCGTACGTTCTGCACTATGGTGGATTGTAACGAGAGAATAGCTTGGCTTCATTTGCTAGATAAAGCTGGACAATGTTGAAATCGGGTGCATTAGCGCCCATTATTCAGATGCGTTCTGAGTTTGGGGAGTTTAACAATTTGCTCCAGGAGCTGCGTATGGATGAGGTTCGCTTTCAGTGCTACTTCCGTCTGTCCCGCGCCTAATTTTACGACCTCCTCGGCCGCATCGGAGCTTAAATCTCCTACCAGGACACCAAGTACAGGTTCTCTGTTCCTCTTTAGGAGCGCCTGTCCATCTGACTTTGGTAAGTGTTATATAGGATTTTTTTTAAATCTGCGTTTGTTGAAAATGTTTTCACTGGACCCGCGCTTCATTCAAGATACGTGTATAGTGACATAACTACAGTGAGCGATCTGATTGGTTGCCGCACTGCGTTAACTCCGTTGGATCCGTTCAAAGTTCAGCTTGCTGTACTTCTGTGACGCATGCGTTGGTACGTTGCCGTATGAAACGCAAGCGTCGTTGACGGAGCCAACGTACTCAATGCAACGCAGAGCTCTTGACAGACCTCTGACGTACTCTACCATAGACTTTACATTAATCTTGCCGCAACTGACGCTGACGCATGGGCTTGGTCTGAACGCAACATAAGAGGTGAATTTTTAATTGCAGATATGAAAAAAAAAATGAAAAATTTTAACAGAGGGCAGTTCCCAAAAGCATGCTAATCTCAAAAGCCAGGCTTACTTTGACATCCATCTATCCATTTTCTGAACTGCTTAGTCCTCCAGGGGTCGCGGGGGGGCTGGTGCCCATCTCCAGCTGTCAACGGGCAAGAGGCGGGGTACACCCTGGACAGGTCTCCAGTCCATTACAGGGCCACATAGAGACAGACAGGAAAAAAACAACCATGCACACACACCTAAGGACAATTTAGAGTGTTCAATTAACCTGACAGTCATGTTTTTGGACTGTGGGAGGAAGCCGGAGTACTAGGAGGGAACCCACGCATGCAAACACATACTTATACAATCCCGGCTTAATTTCCCAAAATTCAGTTCCACCAAGAAGGCTAACCTGAAGCCCCACTCATTTACTATGGCAACATATGCCATAGATTATAGCTATTTTAAGAAAGGTTCAATTACATTAATTTTTTTAGCACGCTTTGTGGAACAGCCCTCAGGTTTGAGAAACTATAAAATACAGGGAGACCAGAGCAATATTATGAAAGGAACCAGTGGAGAGCAAGGTAGACCTTAGATCTTAAATACACTGAGGAGGAGTGGAAGTCAGAGAGACAAACCAGAGTACTAAGCAGTAAAAAGCAGATGCAGGTGGAGGTAATTAGCAGCTGGGAAGCAAAGTAAAACAACAGGGAGAAAAATGAAAAATAAACAGAAGAGAAGACTGGACAAAAAATAATCCTTAATGAGAAAAGTAAAGACTAACTCTAAAGTATCTAAGATGTCTGAGTAACTAAGAATAAAGGAGTCAAAGATAAAAAAAAATGCATTAATGAATATAACAGGGGGAAGGGAAGGGGAACAGAAGGAAATACTAGAATGAGACTCAAATCAGAAAACAATCCTGAGGAGAGAAATAAAGTAAAACAGATCGACTACAAAGGAAGCTTAGATTAAGAGATAACTAATAAAAGATCAAAACAACCCTTGATAAAACAAAAGTAGAAATAGCGAAGGGTAAGGAAGGAAGTGGAAACATAAAAGCAGGGTTGGAACCTAAAGTCACTAAACTATAATCCTAAAGTAAAACATAACAGAAGCTAACACTGGGAAATAAACTAAAATGAGAAGGTAAACTGAATAATGAAATGAAATGACTGAAACTTAAAACACAAACCCCTAAGGATCCTAAAAGGTTAAGGATCTTGTATTGTTAGCAAGGATCCAACAGTGCCACTTTTATCAAACCAATAAAATACCGATACTTGGATCTGAGTACCAATGTTGATACTACTACCACACAAGAACATGCAATGAATTGGTAGACAAGCTTGATTTTCTTCTCTACTTGTTACAACAAATTGTGGTGAATTAGATTAAAAATGACAACAACACAATTTCAAGTGAAAAATAAAAAAATTCTGTGAAATACCGATACGGCGGTACCAGCACTGATACCAGATACCAGTACTGATATAAGAGCATTCTTGATTGTTTGAATTAAAGATTTCAAGAACAGTGGCATAGTTGGTAGCACTGTTGCCTCACAGCAAAAAGTCCTGGGTTTGAATCCCAGTCTGGTGCCTTTCTACTTGAAGTTTGCGTGTTTTCCTGCTGCATGCGTGGGAGCTAAGGCTTCCTCCCAGATGCCAAAAACATGAATGTTAGGTTAATTAGCCTCTCTAAATTGCCCTTATATGAGTGTGTGTGTGTGTTTATGGTTGTTTGTCCAGTATGTCTCTGTGTTGCCCTGCAATGTATGTTGACCTGCTTAGGAAGTACCCTGCCTCTCACCCGATTATAGCTGGAGATAGGCACCAGCCCCCCCTGCAACCCTGCATAGGACGGACGGTTGAGATGATGGACAGATGGAAGAACTAAAACCCTTGTATTATAAGGGTAAACCCAGATTTGCCTGTTTTAAAACTTAGATTGAGCATAAACCAAGGATGTGCCCAAATGATGCATTGTAGACCAACTAGTGGATTATTGACCTTTGGCTTTTGTTCTTTTCCTTTTGTTGCCATTTTAGGAGTATAAACAAAACAGTGCACTGTCATAAACACATTAGTCACACCTTTGCTCCCAGAAGCGAATATTGTCAGACGAATAAATGGAAAGCATTGAAAATGACCTTCAGCTGCAGTGCTGTCACTGCTGTGCTTCATGAAATACAGTATATTGATTGAAATATGCTCTTTTCGGCTGTGTTCCCAAACAAAATTTACTATTTAGTATGAGGTGTTTGGGTATGAATGTTATGCCTGAAAAAAGGGGCTCCACAGATGCAGGTTCAACTCAGATAAAGAGGTGTTATCTAGGTAGGCTCCATCCAATGCAGAAAGGCAATTTAACGATTTCCATTTAAGTAAAAAGTAACATAATCTGTGATCTGATTGGTATTTTCTGCTTTCATGGAGACAAACAAGCAACCGGGCTTTAAATTCAGTCACACAGAAGACAGCTTGTAGAGGAACAATGAAGCATCTCGTCTGATTGCCAGATCTGCACGGCATGTTCCGGCCGCTTACAGGGCTAATGTTCAGAAAGCAGATCAATGCCTTCTCAGGTAGAAAGAATGTAGGGGATCAAGTGGGAGACAAGGGGCAAGACAGTCTTACTAGAATGAGTAAATGATAGCAGGGGTATAGATCAATGACCTGGCATAAATGAGAGAACAAGAGGTGGGATAGAAGAAAGATGGTAGAGTTAATAGACAAGAGGACAGATGAGCTGAAGTATCCTGCAACGATTCAGCAACGGAAAAGTGGAAGGTGTCTCAAATGAGCAAAGTGAGGACAGAAAATGAGGCCTATACTACAGGGTGGGAACAACGGGGCCATAAAAATAATTGGAAAGCACAAAACGGAGAAGAATGAAGAAACAAGCGTGTAGGATTCTTCTGTAAGAGCTCACATTCCTAAACGTACAGAGGCAGCTGGACCAGACAGCTCTGAACATCTCCAAGGTCTTCTGACATCTGTTACAGACTTCCGCTTGAGGACAGATCTCTGCTTTTCAGATCAATCAATCTTTTCTCCTCTCACATTACTGTAAGAGACGGAGTCACTTTTCTTCCTTAATTTCAACAAAAGCTTTTTGCTTCCGTTACAAATCAGATCAAGAACATTGACAGCAACCCAATTTCATTACAGAAATAATGAACAGCTATGTGGGTCAAAAGCCTAAAAGGCTCTGATTTTAATCAAACTTGAATCAAACTCTAGGTTTCTTTCTTAGTTTGTAACAAAGATGAACATAAACCCACATCAAAAAGTGTACACATTCCTGTCAAACGCAGTGTTACATGTTGTCAAAAATTAGGCCAGATATGTCCAACTCCAGTCCTCAAGAGCTGTTTTTGTTCTCCTAGCTAATGACAAACACAACAAAAACTGATCAAAATCATCTTAAATAATGAAAGTTTATGGTTATTAATTAGTATATATAATATCTGTTGTTAATTAGAGACTATGATGAAGTGCAAAATACTTTAAAATAAAAAGAAACTTGCTTTTTGCCCCATATTGTTCTAACTACCAAGGTACTTAACTACCAACTAAGCATTTATCAGAACTGTGAGGGCTCTGGCATCTTGAACTTTTGCACTTGAGCAAATGATGATAAAATGACTTAAACAGAAGAATGAAAAAAAAAAAGCAGCCTTACTTTCATCAGGGTTAGGTGAAGCAAGGATGGCGCTGTGCTTCCTCTTCACCTCTTCAACTTTCTCTGCCAGAGACTCGATAAAACCCCGGATCTCCTCTACCTGACAGCAGAGAGAGGAAGAAGCAAGTTAGGCATTATACCCGAGACAGGAAGCAGCAATGATTTATCTGATGGATGTTGGCGTTGACAGACACCAAACTGCTAATGTAGTTAACATATTAGAAGGATAGTCCAAACCAGAGTGAAGCTGCTTTTAGGCCTGTCACCTTGAAACATTTTACAAGATAATATATTGTCCTAGAAATGATTACGATAAACATGAATATTGTTGTTTTTTCAATTAACGTAATAATAATGCCTCTAATTTCAGCATTTTGTATACAAATTAAAAAGAAAAAATTGAGGAACTCTTAACAAAATTGTCTTTCAAAAAAATATTAATCAGTAGGCTCAGAAAAGTTAAACAGGAAAAACTACCAGTTAGGAGGTTTGTAAAGAGAATGTGCAAACCTACAACAATAACAGTCAGTCTGAATAAATAAGAAATCCCATTTTACTCTGCTGCTACAGATATATCAACCATAATTTATCAAACTACTAATTGTTTACTCTTTTTTGTGATGGGCTTGGCTGGTTTGTAAAGACATGCAACAAGGAGAATGTTTTTTATAAGACTTTACAAATGTTCACAGCAAACCATGGGAAAACCTTTTTGCAAACCACAGAAGACGCTATCAGAAGAAGTGAGGAAAAGGAACTGGGTTCGTTATAGTGGTTAATATCACGGCGCAGCGGATCTGCGTCTGTTATGAATCAGGGGTAATGAAATTTGCAACATTCTGACCCGAGGAGCTGTACGTTGAAGCTCATAACAAGGCTGTTCCCGTTTTACTTTTTCCTCGATAACAGCACACCTCCTGCGGTTCCCGCTGCCTGCTCGCTCAGAGCAGAAGGCTGGAAGAAGAAGCAGGTGAGAGAAAACTTCCCCTCACTGCTGTGAAAAGATATTTTCTGTCAAATGGTTACCCAGTCTAAGTCAAAGTAGGATTAGCTTCTAAAACCCAGTGTTACAACTTTTCTGTGTTGTATGGTCAGCCGCTGTGAGTGAGACGTTAGAGATAAAACAGGATGCTGAACTAGCCATGTTGCTACTGGATTGGTAAGCAATAAATGCTTGCTCTGGGGTTATTTGGGCATGATGATGTGATACAGTGCAGAGAAGACTGTTTGATGGTTTACCAATTGATACTTTGATGTTTTGTTGTTAGGCTGACAAGCTTGTAAAACCGTCAGTTCTTCAGATGCGTTCCATAGAAATTTGTTTTCACGACAGTGACAATACGCTGCAAGCCATGAGGGCAACAGAGGACAAATACCTGCAAAGTTACGGAGTGTGTCTTTAATCTCCTTTATTAATTAAAAACCAGTTTGGATGTATACTGTGTATGGATCATTGTCTTGTTGGAACACCCAGTTGTGTAAAAATATCAGCTGACAAGCGGTTGTTTCTTTATGGTTACGTACACCCTTTTTGCAAAACATCAGCTACACTGTTTCTAACACGAAAAGAAGGAATTACATCACCGCGGTTTTAAATTGAAAAAAACTATAATTTGCTTTTAAAGCCCTAAATGGTCTTGCCCCAACGTACCTTTTAGAGCCTCTCATCCCATATCCCCCCAAGAAGGCATTAAGGGCTGATCTTTAATTTGTGGCCGTTCCTAGGATGGAGTGTAAAATGCAGGGAGAGAAAGTCCTTGTCCATTTTGCCCCCATTTGCTCCCTATGTCCTTTAGACTGGGCATATCAGTTAAGTTGTTTTAGTTCACCTTTAAAGGTGGATAATTTCAGCAAGTTATTTGATTAGTGACATTTTTTATCCTGTATGCTCTCTTTTTGATATTTCCTTATTGCTCTTCTGTCCTTGTTTTTACATGTATGTATGGTGTTGTATTGCACTTGATTTTATCCTAAAGGCTAATGTTAGCTCAACTTTACCTATTTTTAACCTTTTTCTCCTTTCTCCTTTTTCTGCCTTGTTATTGAGTTGGTAACGTCTCTGCTGTAAGGTTGCAGTCAGATGGCCTATGTAGCAACTCATCCAGCCTGTCATCATTCACAATGGCTTGAAGGAAAGAAAAGAAAAATATTAACGGTACCCAATTTTTGCCAAATTGTTTTACATTTTGTAACCATGAATTCAAATGAATATATATAATACTAATTTTGTTTCATTTTTACAAAAAATATTATGAACGCCCTTTGTATTACATATTTAAGTTAATCTTTAACAAACGAGGGGAGAAAACATTATCTTGACTGTTTATTGCTTCAAATAATTTTACTTTGAACTCTGTAGCATCTGCCACAAAGATCCACTTCTGACATTTTACCCAATCGCCTCCCACCTGCTGCCTCATCCCCAGCTGCGCTGCTTCGGGCCGCTGCCGTCAGCTGGAAGAGCACCAGGTCACATCTGTCAGTGACTTCATAAATCTGAACTTTCAAGTCAGACTGTCGAACTCCTCATCACCTCCTACTCCTTTACACCTGCTCCGCCAAAAGGACAGGCTCCAAATGTATTCATCTCTGTGATACAGTTGTCATTTCCCCCATAAAACCTAACTTGTCCTTCATTTGCTGTTCCCATTTCACCACTCTGCCACAATCCCGAGCCTATCTTCTCTAAGCCGGGGTCATAATTCTCATATAATCTATATGATTAACTGCAGATTGAATCAGTTTTTTAATTACATCATTGGATTTGATATACCACAGGGAAGAGACCACACACTGAAGGTTTCTTTTATTTGAATATGCGTGAGGTAGAGATCGAAAACTTAGAATTGTAATAAAACAGGGTAACAAATACAGAGAGAAAGAAGCAGAAGGTGAAAGCATTTAGAAACTGCTAGTGAGTCATGGTGCGCGTTCCAGCCTTTGTGATTTTATTTACGTGGGAGAAAAAACTATTTTAGCGACTCCTGAGAAGCTCATTTATATGCTATAATGTGTGAGAGCACGTGTATGCAAAAGCACACATGAGCGCACACACACACACATTCTTGTGTTGCTGGTAATAGTGAGGACTTCATCGACTTCTATTCATGTTAGAATCTGTATTATCTCTAACCAAAAAACTTTCTCTGATCTTAACCATTATAGATCTATTCCTACCCCTAACCTTAACTAAAACTGAATTCACACCAAACCTTTAAAACCAACTAGTAGAGCTCAGTAGCATTGTCTGAAAGTGAGGACCAGGCAAAATGTCCTCACTCACTTAAACGGTCCTCATTTTACAGGAGAAAAACTTGAAAGAGTGAAAAATTGTCCTCAGTTTGAATGCTAGACAGGAGCATACACACACATATACAAACACACTCACATACACAAAATACACAAAATCTAGCATTGGTAATATTGCATCTAATTTACTAAAGCTAGAGAACACTTGCGAATCCTTCAGGGTTAAAAAAAAAAAACAATCAGTTATAATCTATTTTTCAGTTAGTGCCTGAAATTCATTAATGCAACAACCAAAGAGAATCTGCTGCAGAGCTGCTAGTAAATTATCAACACAATGTTTATGAATCATGGTCATTTCTACCTCTAAATTGCAATGTTATTTGTGAAATTGTACAAACAATTAGGTTTTACAAATTTTTTCTGTCCCAAGCACATTAAAAGAAATTCTAAAAAGTATTATTTTTCATCGTTTTGTCATGTAACAAATATAAATAATGGCAATCCCAACTCACATAAAACCTCCGTTTAAATCATTTTGTGTCAAAATTGATAGTGTCAATATTAATATTGATCAATATTAACAAATATTGATTACATAGTCTTTTATGGTGGGAAATATAAGTCAGCCGAAGCAGTTTCTTTTTTAATACCATAAGGATGACCAAAATATATAATTATTTTCATTAGAATTTTGTAAATTTAAGTTGAAAAAAAAAAACTCTGCACTTGAACAACCTCCTACTGCAATACTCATAAGAGGTTTTAGACTTAGATATGATAAAAAGCTTACTCGCTATTATAATGGACACTAAACACTCCTAAATTGTCTCATGCAAAATGCTCTTCGATCTGTACATGTCTGCTTCTAAATAGCTTAAGCAGTTATTTTGTCAATCGTGGTACTCTTTACAAATTTATAGGTGCGATGACCAATCACAGACTTGTGCTCTTCCTAGCTTTCAACAGACATTTAAGAAAACTGGGCCTATGTCTGCCATCCTCTGTTGTCCTGCTACAGAGTGATTGAGTTAAAAGACGATGGCGCTGCATGTCTTTGCACCCCTTCTGACAGAAAGGTATAAATTAGCCTTTAGACACACCCTTTCTCCTTTTTAGCTCTGCTCAAAAATGTTATATGAAGCTATTACAAGGACTCTATGACAGTTACTCCAAAACACTAATTACCTGATATATCAAAATTTAATAAAAAAGCGCAAAATTACAAACTTTTACACCAAGGGGTTGTCCTTCATTTGGTGGTCATCTACTAAGGTTGCGCGCGAAATTCATAACAGACAAAAAGGGCAGTATTCAAATGAGGACTTTGCGGCCACTGCTTTGTGTGCCATGCGCTACGGCACAGCTAGAGAAAGGAGGAATAGGCACATGGATGCATGTGTCGTCTTTGGCAAAATAAGGGGGAAAAATACTGAGACAAGTCTACGGCTGTTACAGTCAGTGATGGGAATAACGCCGTTATAAGTAATGCCGTTACTAACGGCGTTGCTTTTCTCTGTAACGAGTAATCTAATTGATTACTATTCGCATCTTAATAACGCCGTTACCGTTACTGCCAAAAATTGCGGCGCGGTACTTATATAAAGTTGTTTTTTCATCACCAACTGGATGTTTGAGCTGAGAGGGAAATACTTTGTTATTCATTCCTTGTTTAGTGCAGTGCGCGATACAAGCGGTGAAATATTGACGATTGGTTGAGGTTGAGTAAAATTTCATGTTAAGCCAATCAGAAGTAGAGTTGGGCGGGTGTTCGAAAGCATGCTTAGTCAAACACAAAACAAACACAAGCGAGTCAGTTAAAGAGACATCAGGTAACGTTTTCATGTTAATTAATCATCCAGGCGAATGAAGACTCTTCCCCCCGCTGCCTGTAAGAAGAATATCCCACTTGCAAGGTGTCCTTTAGTCTTGCTCAGACATTGCGTGAAGCAGGATCAGTTTACGGCAAGCCTCCCAGCATTATATAAACAGTCAACGAGGCAGGCTAACGAAACCCGGCTAGCGATGCCACACGTAAGTAAGAAACTTACTTTACTTACCTCTGTAGACATAACTGATAGCTGGTAGTTTTGATTGCCGGTTCCTTTGCTCCGATGGGTTGGCAACTGATCAGCTGGGTTGCTCATATCAAGGGGGGAGTACGTTTTTACGACAGTGTGTTTGAAAGCATTTACGACGTTGGCTGAGCATCGTAGAGAGAAAGAGATTTAATTTTTGTTTTATGTATTACCTGTTTATATTTGGATTCCTTAGTTTTGCTATACATGGCACTTTTCAGTTACACTGATAGCACCTCATATCTACTTTTTCGAGGAAGAACATACTTGAAGTATATCTACCAATTTTCTGAAGTTTTTTTTTGTTTTATTTGCACTACAAATAGTGTATTTATGTTTGTTATTTATTGTTGGTATAGTACTTAACAAGCATAATTTAATTTTGCCCAGTTGGCCGATTGAGGGGCAGTAAATATCAAAAGTTTCAAAACATCTGTTGTGTTATTTGTATCGATCCACAAAATAAACATAATATCTACATACGTTATATGGCATTTGATTGGAAACTAGACTCACTGTCCAACAGCAAAATTAAAATAGTTTAAATTGGCTTACATTGTTTGTTAATAATGTATTGTATTAAGTGTCCATTTCATTATACTATTCAGATTTAACATAAATAATTCAATATGCACACATATTTTAAGTTCCGTTAAAGAGGGATGGAAGTGGGGTCACATTTAAAAAATAAAAAATTTTCTTGAAAGTAACTCAATAGTTACTTTCTGAAGTAACTAGTTGTTTTTATAATTTGTAACTAAGTAACTAACTTAGTTACTTTTTGTAAGAAGAAACTAGTAACTATAACTAGTTACTTTATAAAAGTAACTTGCCCAACACTGGTTACAGTTTGGGAAAAAGAGGGGAAATATCGACAGAACTGTCAGTAATAAGCTTATGTTGAATGTTGTGGCGCAAAGTTAAGACAAGCCTTCCAGAGAGGGTGAACCTTCTTATTTGAGTGTTCTTCTCAAAATATTTTGGGTCGTCTGACAGAATTGCTCATATTGTATATTCAGCATGGACAAATTAGCTAAATGGATTGCACACTTCTTGCTGAGGTTTAAAAGGCACGGTCTTATCTGAGTGTGGATAGTAACTATGGGTGCAGCCTGTTTTTGCGATGCTGTGCACCTTGCGTCGGTTTTAACAAGCCCAAACCATTGATAAATCAGGGACTTAGGGTTTTGCAGTAACTGTCACAAAGTCCTGATCTTAGCTTCACCCAGAAAGGTTACCATTACATCCTAGGACAATCTACTCTTATTCATTAAAAAAATATTGTAACAGGTTGTAGTGGAAGAATTATTTCAAGATTAGTTCTTTTTAGGGATTAGTAATTATTAGTAAAAGCAGCAGGGGAATATTCCAGAATGCTGGAGAGTCATGGATTTTTTTCCTACACTGATGTAGTTGGAGGATGTAGCTGTTATTCTATTTTGTCTAGGTGGAGCTGATATAACACAGTCACACAGGTAGCAGGTAGCAGAGACAGAGAGATGATATGTCAGAGAGGGGGACCATTTGCTCTGTACCATTGAAATTATTATGTTAAAACTACAATGGAGACTGAATCATCTTTATCCTTATCTACATCTCTATGGAATTCTGCCATATCAGTTGGTGCCTAGACGTGACCTTCAACAAGCGGACTGTGTGGACAGGGAGAATCTGAGCTTGGGACACCAAAGCAACCACTGGCGGCTGACTAAAGACAAACTCAGTTCTGGGATGGGGATGTTCTGAAATGATGGCTGAACCCCGTGCTCTGGCTGGATCCCAGACAGCTGTCCATGAGACATCATGATGATGCAAACATCACCATAGATAAGGGATAGACAGATAGTTCCATTAAAGGTGCTTTGATTAGGCTTTAGGGGGAATGAGAGATTTTCATATTAATCTAAGAGATTTTTTAAAAGGGTTTTTGTCAAATGTCATGTTTAACATAACATTTTGAAAAGGGGGTAGAATATTCAATGAGCTTCAGAAAATTAAATATTCCAGGAGGTGTTTATTTACAATAAATAAATGCTTATCAATGTACAAGGGATTAATAAAACAATTCAAATAAAAGATAAATTCCTAAAACAAAGCAACCTTCCTCTGATAACACAGAAACTGCAGTACAATCTAGGAACTAACAGGGACTTTATTCTTTTGTATTATAACATGAAGCTGGAAAAAAATAACTTAGAAATGAATTTTTTTTTTTGGTCGAAAAAAATCAAATAGAAATATAGAAATAGAAATATTATTAGAATAATAATAGAAATAGAGATCAAAGAGAAATATTAAGCAAGGTAACTAAACTACACTCAACAGTGAGGTTGAAAGTTAATTTCAAACATAGTCTTGAAGTCCAAGTTTCAGTCACTTGTTACCTGAGAGCGAGGGCAAATATGGTTGAGGTTTTAGTTAAAAACAATAATGGGTCCACTTGGTTGACTTAAATTAAAGAATAAAGTACAAATAAGTACAACTTAATTCAACAACCAGAATACCACACTGCACTGTACTAGTATGTACAGTCACTGAAATGACTAATAGAGGATGGTATAGACAACTATCATATGAAAATAGGAGCATCTGGATGAAAATAATGATTAGAAAATATGTTGCAAACTGAGGTGAACCTACCTGAATAAATTTAAATATTGTTAATTTGCATGACATAAGAAAACGTTTTGGGAAACTAGATTTGTTCAGCATGGCCACGGCTGAAAAAATTTAATGGTGATGGCGTCTCATGTTGTGTTCAGATTTAAAGTCTGACGAAAGCGTGGAGTTCGCTTTCTTTTTACCTATATAGCACATTTAATTACAACAAGATTGACACATTTTGGAACATGGGTTGCCATTAACAGATTTATTCCTGATCTGGCAATTTAAGCAGATTTTACGTACGAACTAACCGGCAGACTAGGTGAAATACCTGCAGCTGATCAGCAACTCAAATGAAGGTTGTGACTACAGACCAAAGGTCACTACGGGGACACTAAAATGAGAGGTAAATAAAATAGACTAATTTAACTAAGAGAACGTACACATATTTAATACTGGATTAAAAGCTCTCAAACAAAAATACTCAACAAACTGAAACTCAATGTCAAATTTATTTAGATAGCACATTTACAACAACAAATGCTGACTAAAGTGCTTCACAGTGTTGAAGATAGTTTAAAAAACAATCAAACAAAACGACAGAGAAATACCAAATATTTAATAATATAATTAAAATAGGTCTTTAGAAACACCTCAAAATCAGCCCTAATGGTGCTAGGAAGACTGTTCCATAGCCTGCTACTGAAAAGGCCCTATCTCCCCAAGACTTCAGCTTTGTTCTAGGGATCACAAGACGGTTCTGAATGCTAGATCTCATGGGTCTAGTAGGGGCATGACGTGTTAAAAGCTCAGATAAATAAGGTGGAGCAGGATCCTTCAAGGACTTAAAAACTAACAACAATAGCTTTAACTAGATCCAATACAATACAGGAAGCCAGTGCAGGGACCTCAACACTGGACTGATATGCTCTCTCTGTTGTGCTCGCGTCAGTAAGAAAGCTGCTGCATTCTGGACCATCTGCAGACGGTAAATTTATGACTGATTCAGTTCACAATATAGAGAGTTTCAGTAATCTAGTCTACAGAAAATGAATAGATTAATTACCTGCTCAAAAACCTTCAGGGAGAAATAAACAGCAGGTGCAGATGCATTGAGCATTCTGTGAGTTATAATGTTTCTTTGAGAAAAAAAAGGAAAAATAAACAAAGATGTCAACTTATTGGCCATTAGACTGTTGATTACTATTAGGTAATAATGTGTGTGAAGGATTTTTTTGTTTGTCATTAATAAACTTGAATCATGGCCGTGCAAAGTTAAGACAACAGGCATAATGGTCTCAGAACCTGGTCAGTAAATCAGCTGTGGCTTGTTTTTGTGACGCTGTGTGGTTTATGCTTGTTTAAAAAAGCGCAAACATTTGATGAATCAGGCCTTACCTTTGTTATCCTTAAGCCACTTTACAACTAAATTATTGATATTTTTAGTGTCATTGTCCCACTTTGCATTTGTATAGCACCATTGCATGTGTCACATGCATGTGTCCTTTTATTCTACTGTATGTATGTAAACTTCTGGCTTCAACTGTACAAGTCACTGGCCTACAGCATGATCCAATAGTGAGGAATAAGAAGCTAATGTGTTTTTTATGTGTAATTACTTTGTTACAACTTGGAACAAAGGGAATTCCATTAAAATGTCGGCTTTACGTGTTTGACTATTTATAGGCATGTGTTTAAGTAACACAAGCTAAATTCTTTAATCTATTGACATTTCTCTCAAATCTCTGAATAAAAATAATGCCAAACATTTAAAGATTTATTTACAGAAAAAGGCAGATGATCAAAGAAACAAAACCTGATGCGTTTTTTAGACTCAGCTATGCGTTCTTTAGACTCAGCTATGTCAAGAAAGTTGATATTCATTTTCAAACAATAAAACACCTCTGTTTTCTCTTTGGGAGCGCTTACACATAGCATAACATAATATTTGGTGGAATAATCCTGATTCTCAATCATAGCTTCTTCACCCTCCACAAATCTTTAACATTGTTGTTGGGTTCACACCTAATCAGTACATCATTAGACCAAATGATGTGTCCTTGTATTTGAACAACAGGCACTGGAAGGATATGGCTGTTATCTGAGTAGAAAGAATGATTTCAACAACTTTTTACAATAATGTCTCTGATTTGATCTAAATTTGTTATAAAAATCATATTCTTATTCTTGTACAATGAAAGCAATTAACAATACACCACGTTGAGGTGCAAAGTGCATCTTGCGTGCTTATACTCACTTCATCCTTGCATCATCAGATGAAAGGAGCCTTCAAACACAAATTGAAAGAAGAAATGACACTAATGATGCTTAGATGCTCCTCGTGTAGTATCATGCACAGGAATGTTACTGATCACAGGTGGTGGCATGAAACTTGGCTTTGCTACTTGACACATATTTATTTAAATCATCAACTCATATCGTTTCTCCTTAACAGATAATAAGATCTTAAATAAAAATCAGGAATAAGTTCAGAATCTTTGACTACAGAATGAAAAGTATAGATAAATTCGACACGCAATTTATGTGGGCCACCATCTTGGAGCACTGCTGCATTGACATTATCCATATTCATTCATTATGCTGTCATTTAGAGGTGAAGCCGAACCCGAAAACAGTATTCGGAAAGGCACATATAACATGTTTTTTACGAATTCTTACTTCGAACAAATACTTTTAAAAATATTTGTATTTGGGTCAACAAAAACTTTATATCAAAAAGCTAGGTTTCCTCATGAGATCACAGCGCATGTGCCCAGGATGAGTGATTGAGTGATATGTAGGAGTTGCGGAGGGGGAGATAAAAGAGGTGTATGTCACAGCTGCTCCACACAGCAATAGAAAAGGCTTGGCAGAGCAAATAAAAAGAGTTAGCTGCCTCACTATTATTATTTTTTATTTTTGTAACTTAACTGGGCTATAGAGACTCGAGAAGAGGAGTTTGATTGGGAGATTATTCCATTACGCTACATTAGTACGTAGTCTGTTAGCTCTGCAATTTAGAAAATAGGCTATTGACAGAGTAACATTAACATTCGGTTAAATGGTTAAAACAAGCTTGTGGAGTTGTGTCAATTAGAGTGGACTTGTAGGAGTTATTTGGTACGTTTAAGTCATTGTTTTTGCAGACAGCAAGATGTAGGCTATAGCTTCCCAACATTCTGAAACTTCCCACATGGCTTAGGGCAACCAGTTAAAAAAAGATTGTGCATGATGTAGATAATCAAACATCTGTCAACATTTACTATGCATAAGCATGTGTATTTAAAGCATCCTCTCCCAGTACTGTCAGAAAAAAAAAAGATTTTCACACATCTTCGGAATTTTACTCGAATACAAATATAAATAGTCCCCCCCCCAACAAATACAAATAGATACAAATACCGGCTCCTTTGCACACCCCTACTGTCACTGTAAACTGACACTCCACAGTGACAGCATAATGAATACCGGGAATAATGATGTTAGACAGTGGTCTCTAGTAAAAGATAAAGCTGTATTAAATAAATACCTATATTAATTTATGTATTAATCATTTGTTTGAGCGATGAACAGGAACAATTAACAGGGAGATTATAGACTGTACTTTTAAACACTTTACATAGCATTTGTGTTCGTGTACAGAAGTTAACAAGCTGATAATCGTTTGACTCAGAGTCCACACGATGTTGGTACATGATTGTAACTATATATCAATAAGGGATTGCATTCATATAGCTCTTTTTGAACCCACAAAGTGCTTTACAATTCCATTATTCATTCACTCTCACAACAACACACTGGTGGAAGCAGGCTGTAATGTTAGCCGCAGCTGCCCTGGGGTAGCCTTACATTTTGTTCCAACGGCCACTTTGGCCAGGACAAAGTAGGCGGAAGCGGGAACTGAACCAAAATTTCTGAATCACAGGCTAGAACCTCTACTCTACGACTGATCTACAGTTTGGGAAAATCTCCTGAACTCCTGCCCCTAAAAGAATCTCAACTTTCAAATGGTGTATAATATCTATATTTATAATATCTATATCCAGAAGTATCCAACATACTTTGGGGTGGAAAAGGAAACCACAGCATATTTTTGGAAAAAAAGAGTGGATAAGAAATTGTAGATTTAATTTTGCTTATACGTAAATGGAAACAAAATACTGGAATTTACACAAACAAGCTCTAATCAGATTTGTAATGTAATTTTGTGTCTGTATACAGATCGATCAGTATTCAGGTATTGTCAGCTTTTTTAATAGATTAAAACATCAAAAAAGGCTTCCTTTATGGCTATAGAAATTTGCACATATTTACAAATGCAGTTACTTATTTAATCCGGTAGAGCTGGGTATCCATTCAACTTCCAAGAATCGATTAGATTCCACTTCTCAAGTGTTATAATCGAATATCATAATCTGATCCAGTCTGTTACAATTCAATATCTCAGTGAGAAATGTTTTTTCAGCTCATACCTTAATAATAAGCCATTTGGGTATTGTGATGTGCGCAATGCATTCTGGGCTTTTGGACTCCAAACTGGCAGAAGTGAACTTACAGATAGATAGCGATAGATGCTAAATTTATTATTTTAAACGGTGGAAAGTTGACGAATTTAAAACATATATTTGCCATAGAGGGCTGTCTGTGTCCATGAAGCATAAAAAGGAACTATGTGCACCAGCATGTGAATGTTGTCATGCAGAAGAGGTCTCAGATACGTTTTATCCCAGAGCTAATGAAGTCAAGATGCGCTGTATCATCTTATCGCAGGTATTTCTTGTTTGTTAAATATACGCACTAAGGGTGGCAGTTAGCACGAAGCTTATTAGCTTCTGTCATGCTTTTAAACTCTTACAATTTGTACTTTTTGATTGGGATTTTTACTTGTTAGAAGCAGTAAGATACCGGATAAGGCTGTGATGCTCTAAACATTAATCCTTCACATCAACTTCCAGCAGTAGACTATATGAATGACTATATGAAGCCTGCGTGCTAATGACTATGCACCCAAAACTAAAACTGTTAGGTCTAGACGATCAACAGAAATATCGAACATTAACATGTTTAGTCACACATTTTTTCCTTGTTTATCCACCTCACATGTCCATTCGGATCCTTCTTTTCTATATGTAGTGTATATAAAATAAATGGTGGTTCATTACAAGGGTCGGTATCATTCATACACTGGTGCGTTTTGCATTCTGCACCGTTCAATGTGGTAACTGCCATTTCCACAACCAACTACAACACAATGAGTACCGGGCGGCATATTTGAAAAATTCGCCAAAAACACCCTTTAAGAGGCTTTAATAGGCTCCGTATTAACGAAAACACACGCATGCATACGCTGTTTACAGTGGAGCCGGGGGTTTGTTTGGGGTACAAAAGCCGTGACTGGGGGCCTAAGCCGCATTCGTGAGCATGCACACTCGCAGTACTGATATGGTTTATAGACTCTAATCCAGTAACCTAAAACAGGGAGGGGTTACAGTTCACCGGGGGAAACAGTATTAACCATTTCAGACCTAAACTTTGAAATCCTCGTCTGGACTTTTCCCTCTTATTGTAGAACTAAAAGGGGCAAACAGTGTAAAATGATTACATAATTTTTTGGGTGTACGAATGCAGTTTTAAGAATTTTTCAAGGAATCAATTCAGAATCAGAGATTTTTTTCAATACAGTACTATAATCCAATAAAAAATGTTCTCTTATAGAAATGTTAGTTCTTTCTGTGGGATTTCGTATCCCTCTAAGACAATAGCGAAAAGTCCAAAACGTTGGATTGTTCTCCACTTTCTGCATGGGATCAAACCTAATGCAAAGATATATGTCTTTTAAGTTTTTGATTTTACAACACTTTAAAAGTGGGAGTAGTAATTGTGGGTGATGTAAAATAAAAGAAAAACAATGATAACTGAAGTTGTCCATGCCACCTCCTCCTTTTAAGATTATAGAAACTAAACCTGCACAAGTCATTAGGGTTGATTACTGTTCAAGTAAAGTATTAATGAGATAATGTCAGGATTGTGAAAAATAATATTACTTTTTATTCTGGTAGACTGCAGAGCAATCGAGTTGACAACAGTCATGTCTTCTTGAAAAGATAAAGTTCTCATTGATTCCTTAACAGATCTACTGACAGTAATAAAATGCTGCTCTATTTTTCAAAAGCAATTGAAAACACTTACATCGACGTGTGTGCAGATTTCAAGCTGTGGAAAACCAAATCCAACCACCTTTACGTTTCCTCAAATGGCCCAAACACATTACAAAGATCAAAAATTGCTCTCTGTGGGCCAGTTTATTGTAATGGAGGACAAAGAGCTGCAGCTGTCTCTCCAATGTCTGCTCTCCCTCCTGATCTGCACTAAAACCTTAATCAGTCAATTCTGTCAAGACTGCACTGAGGACTGATTACTGCTATGTTCACTTGTCTTCTTATTACCTGTTGTTATTACCTGCTTTCATTTAAAAATATGCTTCTACCTGCAGCTCCTTAGTCTAAACCTGTTCTTTTCCTACACCTTTCAATATTATGAATACGTATTTCTACCTCATAAACAACAGGATTAAACTATGGGGAGATGAAATAGTCATTACTTCTATGTTATGATTTAATACTATTTCAGGTTCTAGCTACTAGCTAGAGGAACAAAAAGTCTAATGATAAAATCCAAGTTGAAATTGTATTTTTCATTCCTGCCATAAACGGGGCACATCCACAACAGACATTCAAATGTTTGTAAGTTATCTATGATGTAGTCTCTCTTTTCTTTACAGATGAGGCCATGATTTTGTTTTCTTGGGACTTGTCATGGGAAATGAGGCAATAATTTTCATCATCAATAGTCCAGATCACGCAGTCTGGATGGTGCAACACAACAGACAGCTAAAAAGACACAAGTTGGATATAAATCATTCTAACAGACATAAAAAAATAAACTCAATTTATTTTTATGTCCACTGTTTTCCTTTTTTTGAGAACCTAAAAATTATGATATTAGCCTGCAGTAAATATGTTTTCATTGCACAGAAAACAACTGTACAAATATGATGTTAGGGTTTCTTTAAAAAAAACGGAAGTTTGTTTATCAACAAGAAAATAAGGCTGTAGATTTTTAAGAAATACATTTTGATCAACTAAGTATTTGCATTAGAGAGAAAAGTTAAAAAGTAGACAAAAAATTTAGCTAATTAGTGGATTAATCCTACTTTCGTCTTGCGCTGCAGGTGGTACCATGTGCAACATTTTACTTTAATATCATTGGACACTGAGCGGTTTCAAAAAGGTAAATGGCTTGTATTTGTATAGCACTTTACTTTATCCCTACTGACCCCAAAGAGCTTTACGCTACATTCAGTAATTCTCCCATTCACTCACTGGTGTCGTATAGTGGAGGCACTGTGAGACACTGGCGCCACCGGGCCCTTTGACCACCACCAGTAGGCAATGGGTGAAGTGTCTTGCCCAAGCACCGAGACAGCCGGAGCCGAGGTTTGAACCGCAAACCCTCTGATAACAAGACTGACTCCCAACTCTTGATCCACGGTCACCACGGTCAAATACTAGCTTATTCTGAAAGTTGTAAAAAACCTTGTGGAGCAAATACCCTTGGCAACTGATCAAACCATGTTATAAATCTATCTTTAAATGAAAATCTGGAAACTGATGTTTAGCAATGATACTACCAAAACAAAAACTCAAAGGGACATTTTTTGAAAAACATCCCCTTTACATATCTACACATAGGTTTTATTTGATGCACCTTAAATTCCCCAATAATTTAGCCTCCTTTGTATTTTTTTTTCTCGTTTTGCTTTGAAAACGTACATATCAAAGCCCTGCTGGCTACACCTCTTTCATAACTCACAAATGCTTCCTAACGCCATTCAACCTCATGCGACCCTCTTTTGGGGACAGCATTTGTAATTATGATTTTAGCACATCAAAGAAAAAGCAGCCATGTCCATGAATTGATATGCACAGGTGTTTCAAAATGGAAAGTCCTCACAAATAACATTTTGGAAAAACAAAAAATGGCCGTGAAAGAGCAACTTGGAGCAATCCTACTTTTTACATTTGTCTCACTGTGGGAGATCAGGCCCATTAAAGAGGCCTTACAGAGCCCATTTTACTCAGAGTGAAAGATGTCACAAAGTATGGGTCTGTGTGACTGATGACTCACAGTGGGGCACCATCTCTCCAGAGATACCAGAGAAATGGCTCTCTTCCTCCAAAAATCAGGATGGTATACAGATTGTGATATGGGCATGTGTTCCAACTGAACATACATGTAAAATAGTCAGAAATGCAATGGTAAAAACAAGTTTTTTTATTACTTGGGAAAATAAAGTGATGGCCTAAAGTGAGTAATGAACCATACCACACCCAAAACATTAGCCACGGTTATAAATCATTCTGCAGCAGCAGGGAGAAAAAAAAGCCTACTTTAAATGGATTTACGCACCTAAACGGGTGGATTCAACATCATAAGAGGGATGATACCCGGGCAGGTGTAGTGTTACAAATAACCTGACCATTAATCAATGATGGCAGTGTACGCAGCAACAACTGTTTAGCAAGAACATGGGAAAAACGATGGGAAAAATTGGAAAACAAACCTGTTCGAAGAATTCATCCATAAAGCCTTTGTCCATGCCCACAGCGACTTCGTCCTCTTCTTCCGTTGTCTCCTTGCCCTGCATAAACACACACAGATTCTGTTATGATCCAATAGTGATAAAATCAATCTAAATGTGATGTGCTGTTTGTAGATGACTCAAAACACTTTCATCGAGTGCATTAATGATAATAGCAGCAATGATAAGATCGTGTATGATTTTTTTTGCATAACTTGAGGTTAAATAAAACAGCATCAACAGTTTTGCACCTTCTCCACCCATCAGCTGATTAGAGACAAGAACCACCTAATGACACTTGTAATTAGAACCACAACTAGCGAGATTAACAACTTATTATTTAATTATGATGGGGGGAAACAGAATGTTTGTCGGGGCTGGGTTTTTACATCTCCATCAGGTTTATTTCAGTGCTCTACATTAACACATAGCCGCTAAAATTAGGTATTTACACACATTGTAAAAAAAAACATGAAATTTGTTTTCTATTCTGTCAGACATCAAACCAGACTTGCTAAATATCAGAATAAAGAAAGAGTTTGTTCACAGAAGTTTACATACATTTCTTTAGTATATGGTAAAATTATGTTTGGTTATTCTTCGCCAAGGGTCTTAAAATAGGTTGCAACAGTATTTCTTTAACCTTTAAGCCTTTAAGCTGGTTCCATTGCAAGTATGGTGACATAACCCGACTTGAAAACGATTCTTTGGTTTTCAACGGGCCAAAAGAACCTTTCCAAACCACTGCTTAACCAAACACACAAGTCCTTCATGGGCCACAGTAGCTTTCTCCCCCCGCCCCAAGGTGATGGAATCACAACAGTAACAGCTGAAAGGGCCTAGTGAACTTCTCAATGTTAAAATCTTTCTCTTTTTACATGCTTTCTGTTTTCTTCTCTCAATGTGGGCATATACAGTTGCAATGCAATGTGTTAGATGATGTTGCGACGAAGCGCAGACTGTGGCTGCATCAGTGAAAAAGCAATCAGCTATTTAAAAGAACTGGCTAAGAACCGAATTATCACCAACTCTGGCTTATGGTGGACTTTTATGGTGGAAATGCCCTATTTTTCTCTGGGTCCATTTTCAAATTGGAATTCATGCTTCTCTAGTTAGGGTTCTTTTCTCTTTAAATCACTTTTCAGCAAAAGTTGATACAGGACTTAACTGTAAATACTGACACCTTACCACCCTAAACAGCACATTACCTGGGCTTTCCTAAGTAGTTTGAAGGCCTAGTATTGTATGTTGACTCTGAGAAAAAACAGAAATAAGACAAATATGATTGACACAAAAATATTAAAGTTTTTTTATAAAGTGTATTTAAATATTAAGGCTCACCGTTATGTCACAGTAATAGCCTTTCAGCATTACATTTTACTATTCGGGCTTTATAACAAAATCAAGACAAATTTGCAAATGACTATGGGATGAAACAATTATCTTATAGTGTAAAAGTATAAAAGTAGAGTCCTTTAATAAATGTTTGGTGGTAAGAACGTGAAGATGATTCAGTTCATGAAATTAGATGCTACATAACATTGATTTAACATAAATGAGATGCTATGAGCTACATAAGAATAGGGTCATGGCCAAATCTTTATAACATCTGAGTTACTGCCTTGCGTGTCGATTAGGAGGGTTTAAATCCTAATCTGGCAACTCACGACAAAATTGTTCTACCACAGACGCCAGAACAAGACATTCAAGATTATTTATGACTAGCTCATCCTATTGTGTATTGCAGAGCCAAAACTGGTAGAGAAGCTTGGGTGGATGGTACTGTACAGGAGCCTAAATTTCTGAGCCCAAACCCGGCTCCAACTATAAGCACAATAAGGACTTTTTTAATGCAAATTTTGGACACAGGGCGCAAAAGGGTGCATTTATTTGTGCAATCGTTTTGATAAAGTGTTTAGCAGTAGGTGTGATTATTGAGTACAAATATAAACACTGCAGTGACACTCATGTGTAATGCATCACAATCGATGCGTTGGCGCTCATTGAAGATCACGCAGGGTAACATCTGGATGGGGGAGTTTTTGTATACTACAAAGATTTCCTGCAGGTCACGATGATGACCTGCTGCTCAGCCGATTTAAATCCCCTAAAGCTGCACTGATGTTCTGAACTGGTCCAAGTGTTAGATCGACTGGTCTGCCAGAACCAATCATCCCGGTCCCCCTGTGGCTGTGGACCACTCTTGGGTTTCCCCACATGTGGCAGACCCACACTGGCAGTGGCATGCCATCTTCCTCTGCGGATAAGAAATAGGGAGTTTGTCTTACAATCGGAGGGGTACCGTTTTGAGCCCCGGCTCTGAGTGTCTCGGATGTTGTGTGCTTGGGCAAGAACTTTCACCGTTGCCTACTGGTGGTCAGAGGGTCCTGTGGTGCCAGTAGCTTGCCATCACCGGTGTGTGAATGTGTGGGTAAATTATTGAATGTAGTGTAAAGCGCTTTGGGGTCAGTAGGGACTAAGTAAAGGCTTTAAAAATAAAGGCCATTTACCATTCCTTTTTGACTCCAGCTTATGTCAGGCAGGATGGTGCAACAAAGCTAAGTCACTTGCAGTTCTTCCATTTATTTGAGACCCCCAGATATTTTGGGGATCACAAATAATACTACTAATGCTAGTAATATACTAATACGAATATAGCTTTTAAAAAGTGAATCACACCTTTTCTGTCACACTTTAAATAGCCAACTTATTAAGTTCTGTAAGTTAGTTTATATTTGCTTTTATTCCCATCTTATTGTTGCTACAATGAGTATTCATTTAAATCACACTTTAGATTTATTGTTCTTATTTGCATTACTTATGGCAGAAAGAGTTTGTGTAAAAGGCGGGATATGATCCAAAATCAACTTAGCACCTTTATGTGGGTGTGATTTACAAGGAGAGAATGGCGTGCAGCTGTGCGTATTCAAAGTTTTTTGCATCCAACTCCAGTCTTTGGCGGCAGCTGTCCCGCACGTCTCCTTGGTAAAAAGCGGTATTTCAATGATTGGATCAATAGCACAATAACATACTAAGGAGAAAATACATCTGAACAATGCCCAACCATGAACTATGCCTACTGAGGATGAAAATAAGGGCCAATCTGCTGATTACATCCCTGACCCCCCCAGCTCAGGAAAATCCCAAATGTCCCTCGCCCATCCCAAGCCTGAGAAGACCTGTCTGGCAGCCAGGATGTGACCTCATTAATAACAGGCTGACATCAGGTCAGTAGGTCTGAACATTTTTATTAATCATGTAGAGTCAGAAAGAAAACCTGAAAATAAGGAAGAAAATTCTAATTTCATATAGCTGGTGATTTATCATGAAATAAATGCTTATTCCTAATCACATATCAGCCATTATGCTGCATTAGCACAGATCTCGTTGCTTCATCTCATTAATTCAGTCACTGTCAAACTAATTTCCATTCCCATTAGAGGCTTATGAAATCCATTTGCTTATCAACATTGTAACGGCAGAATGCACTTTTCATCTTTTTCTGCCTGATGTTCCTGCTTTACTTTATTCGTAAATTTAAAAGAAGCAGGACAACTCCAACTTTAACCCATCTACATTTACAATTTATTTTAAAATCTTCACTTCAGCAAAGGAGAATCACTGAAATTTTGTTTGTCAAAATCCCTTCAAATGAGAGGATTTACATGTGAGCCCCAGTTAAAGTAGGGATAAAAGTCTCAGATGAAACTGTTATTAAAATATGACTTTTTGTTAGAAGGGACTGTTGCAGAGATCTTTTCATGAGCAAAGTCTCTGGTGTGTTTCAACCATTAAGTCTAATAAATATTTAAAACACAAAGATGAAGAGAGACAGTATTGTTAAATTATTATCATGAGCTTCATGAACATAAACTGGCTTCCCCTGTTCATCCAGACAAAAGCAGTAATGTGAATCCATTAAATGCATGAGGAGACAAACTCTGATGGGAAGAACTAGCCACTCTACAAAAGACTCCAAAAATTACAATGTTGTGCAAAAGTTCATTTATTTCAGTAATTCAACTTAAAAAGTGAAACTAATATGTGATGTTGACTCATTACATGCAAAGTAGGATATTTCAAGCCTTTATTTGTAATTATTTTGATTATTATGGCTTAAAGCTTATTTAACTAATAATAAACATATCTCAGAAAATTTGAATATTGTAAAAGGTTCAATATCTTAATCTCAAAGTGTCACACTAATAAGATGAATAATCCAAAACACCTGCTAAGAGTTCATGAGCGTTTAGATGGTCTATATGTCTGGTTTAGCAGGAATCACAATCATGGGGAAGAATGGTGACCTGACAAGTTGTGCAGAAAACCGTTGTGAGGCAAGTTTCCACTACTGGAATTTCAGGATAATTTGACCTGAACTTCCAAATACCCTCGTGTTCCCGCTTTATCGGGCCGGGCAGACAGGGCTGTTTTTTGAGGCCATTTCGAGAACCACAGGAGTACCTGAACGTACAGCCTGATCAAATCAGATCGAACAGAAACACAGCAAGACACCCTGCTTCGTCCATGTCAATCTCTGCTGCTCTGGGTACCTTTTTGTGCAGATCAGAAACGCTACTTGCTGCTGAAACAGTCCTCATTTACGGATGTCTTTATTTGATTCCTTAAGAGGCCAATTTTTGTATGGAGACATGGTGTCTGAGAGAAGCAGGCCAACAGATTACCCAGTCAGAAGAAGATCTTGTCAAAATGTTGTTGCAAAAGAAGTTGGGTGTTTCCAAAGTGCTGTATCAAATAACATTAATAGAAAGTTATGTAGAAGGGTAAAGTGTGGAAGAAAAAGTAGCAGGATGACTGCAGCCTGGAGAGGATTGTCCGGAATGCACCATTCAAAAATATTGAGGATCTTCACAAGGAGTGGACTGAGACTCAAGTTAGTGCATAAAGAGCCCCACACACAGACATATCCTGGAGATGGACTTTAAATGTCATATTCCTTTTGTCAAGCTGCTACTGGTCGGTTGTTCAGTAGTTGAAAGTCTTCTTTTCTGATGAGAGCAAATGTTGCATCTAATGTGGAAACCAAAGTGCCAGAGTCTGGAGAAAGAATGGAGAGGAATACAATCTAAGGTGCTTGACTCCAGTGTGACATTTCTATGGTCTGATTCCACAGTGTTGATTTGGGGAGCCGTGTCATCTGCTGGTGTTTGTCCACTGAGCTTTATTAAGTCCAGAGTCAAGGCAGCCATCTACCAGGAAATTTTGGAGCACTTCATGCTTCCTTTCATAGAAAAGCTTTATGATAATGACTTATTGTTTTCCAGCAGGACTGAAACAACTAAACGCACCATATTGTGCCAGACTGTGGCATCACTCACAAGATGTCAAAATACTTGTGCAGCTTTACGAATGCAACAAATGGGTGACGGATTGGGTTTACATATACGGTAGGTTTTCATACGTGTTTCTGTGTGTGACAAAAGTGTCAAAGCTCATGTAGGTCATATGGAAACAAAAACTACAAAAATGCTGTGCAGTGTGAGTTCATGGATTTACTTAAAAGGATGAGGTTAAAAATTGGACTGGAGTATATACTTTTTCAATTGTCTTATTGAGACTACTGCATTTTACTTTGATTTTTACACTGAAAATAAAACAAAAGGCTAGTAGTTTTTACTGAAACCTAGTTTTTGTTGTCCAGTAAGGCAATGGCAATTTTATTTGTACAGCACACTTTCAACACAAGGCAATTCAAGGTGCTTTACATGATTAAAATTGGAACACAGCATAAATCAATTTGATGATCAAAATACAAGAAAGCAATTACAATAAGACAATAGTCAAGATAATACAACAATATAAGGACAAGCGGGTAAAAACACGGTTTGTATTCACTAACTGATCTCGCTGAAAAGCTCACAGTTCTTAATTTAAAAAAATGGACAAGAAAGCATTTACAGTAATCAAGACTATTATTCGTGTGAAAATGAAGTATGACTCTAAAGGTGAACTATTGTTTATTTCCAGAGATTTTGAAGCTATTTTTGTACTTGTTGGATTGTGAAAGCCAATCTGATGTTTATTATTATTAAACTAGTTTCTCTAACAACCTGGAGAAGGAACACATTAAATTTGTTAAAATCAAAAGTCTTGGCCCAGTTCTGAAAGTGTTTCAAGACAAAATGTTCTGTGTTTCAAGATGGGGCAAAAGTGTCCTCTTTTTTGTAAATCAAGACATGGTCACTCTATGTGAAATAATATGGAGCTGTTTAATACAGTGAAGCTAGCTCATAAGGATAATGACGTACAGTAGGGCTGAACGATTAATTGCATTTGCAATTAAATTGCAATTTGGTAAAATGCGATTTCCTAATCGCAAAGGCTGCGATTTGACTTGTAGTAAACATATCTGGTAAAGTCACATGACTTGCAAACAGCTCAAACAATGCAGAGAGAGAAGGAAACGCTGCACATTAAACTGTTATGAAATGTTTTAGAGCTTAACAGAATCCAACGCTGCAAAATAGTTGGTACCAAAGAGGAAAAGTACATCAGTTGTGAGAAAATATATCGGCTATGAAAACGTTGATGCTGCGCAACTCCAGGTATTATGCAGAACCCGCCTTGCTGCCTCACGAGATACACTACGAAACTTTATCAACACCTTAAAACATCACACTACCATATATGAGAGTTTCACGGCTAAACTGACCGCCACCAGTGTTTCAATTTCCAGTAAACAAACTTCCAGCCAACAGGGATCGCTGACCGAGCTGTTTGAAAGAATCGCTCCTTACGAAAATAAAAAAACGGCACACAGAAATAATTCGTGCTATAACGGGTTTTATAGCCAAAAGTATGCTTTGTTAAACATGATGAATAAGCTAGGATTCAATCTCACGAACACATTTTAGCCACATTTTACCTGCGCTGTATAAAGAATGCCGACAGAAAGTTAAAGCCGCACCGAAAGCAGTGGAGTTTTTTGAAACAACTGACCTGAGATCAAACCGCTCTACAGAGCCATACCAGAGTCTGAAAGTGCATTAGATCGATGGAGAATTAAAAATCAGAGCTTGTTGCTTCAAGCATCCTACTTCCTGGATAACCACACGGAGGACCTGCCAGCTGGGATCAAAAGGAAGAAAACCTTGATTGCAGGAGGACACAGATGACCATCAAGTGTGAGATTAAAAGTAAATAAAGTTGTTAATATTTGCCTTTGTCTTAAAATAAGTCTATCTTATGGAATAGAATAAATCATGTATAAAGAAATCTGTTTATAATACACAATAATTTTAATATCATTAATTAAAAAATGCATGCGAAAAGCCCCATTAAAATAATTGCATATTGAATCGAAATCGCAATATTGAAGAAAAAAAATCGCAATTAGATTTTTTTCCAAAATCGTTCAGCCCTAATGTACAGTATATTTCTTTCTGCTAAAACTACTAGATTGCATTTTTGCTCTTTACTGCTGAGTTTCAAAATATTGGTGTTTTCGAAAATACTTTATTCAAACTCATTAAGGAATTAAACAACAAAATTTGTTCTTAATGTAATGCTGAGAATAAAAGTCACAATGAGTATTAGAGCTATTGTAGATCAGAGAAACAAGTAATAAGTAACAGGAATAACTCCACATAAATTGCCACATATATACAAGAAAAACATTTTTTTATGTCAAAATTTTTGAATTAATATGAAAAAAATATTAATTACCATGGCTAAATGTATAAATGTACGATATTGAAACAATGATATCCTTTGACATTTTAAAGTGAAATATGTGTAAGACAAAAAATCACAAGTTATGTGTTTTCTGTGTTCTTTTCCTGTATAAGAATTTTTGTCTGGGCAATTTTATTTATATAGCACACTTTCAATACAAGGCAATTCATGGTGCTTTACATGATTTAGTGATAATGATACTAAATACATGGTTACAGAAGCATGATTAGAGAAAAACAGAAACATAGGTTTAACAGATAGACACAATCAATCAATAAGAAAAGATGTAAGGAACAATTTTATGCAATATAGAATAAAAACAGATAAAACACAATAGATTAAAAATGAAATAAATAAAAAAAAAATTAATATTAAGTCACAAGAATCAAATAGTAATCAGAAAGTGCAATTTAGGGCTCAAAGGCAGCTCTGAACTTTTTAATTTTTGATTTAAAAGACCCTAACGATTCAGCATTTTTGATGGTTCTTCCTCACTGTATCAGATGTTTCTTCCACACTTTCATAATGCTATAGGCAGAAGTTACATGTACACATTGAAAACAACATTTTTTGAATAAGACTCAAACCTATCTATTTTAAAGGTGCAGTGTGTAATTTTCTGCCAGTAGGGGGCAGTGCAAACATAAATTATCACAAGCATGAGGCATCTGTGTCTTCGAGTAAGAAACTCAACACTGAAGGTCCAACTAGTGCTGTTTTCAAACGCTCAATTCCCTGAGAATTATCTATTTGCAGCAACATGACGACCACATCAGTCTCTCTTTCATCGCTTGGAACTAGCGAAGAGGTAAAATGTATTTATGGGGAAACTTTTTTGCATTTTGAGGTGAAATCAATGTTTTAATAGCGGGCGTGTTCCGTGCGCTTTGTCCGTCCGGGCTCTCGTAGAAGTAAAGATCGCATCTAATATGGCTTTCCCCGTAAAAGAGGACCCGCGCCTATGTATTTTAAAACTGATTTTTAAAGTCATATTTTACAATATCGCCAATATTTTGCAATTAATGTGCTTTAGGTAACTATTATTACATAATATTTTAATGGCTATTTTCAAAGATGTACTGCAAAAACTACACACTGTCACTTTAAGTCACAATTATTATTTTTCCCCCATTCAGTCAGGCCAGGTGACGGCTCACACTGACCCAGGTTCTGCTGTTTCCTCTTGCTGAAAGAGAGGTTTTCCTTTCCACTGTCACCACATGTCGTATGATGTATGAGGGATTGTTTCAAAGCCCAACACTTAATGTAATTAGCTAGGCCTCCTTAGATAGAAAACATTTTGACAAATTGTATTATAAACTGAATTGGACTGGCTTTCATTACAGATTGAGTTGTAATGTATGTAATCAGACTTTATAAACAGGTTAATTCTCAGTTACTTGTTGGTTAAAATGGATCAAGGCAGTTCCAAGCATCTTTAAAAAGACCTTTATCAAAAATTTAGTGGAAAAGCCACAAAGAATCAATCATGTATGGTGAAATTTAAAAATAAATGATTAAATACCAGAATAAGCACTGTTTAATTAAAAGCTTAGGGGTTATTCAATTATCCTGTTTAAGAACACTATCAATATTTTCTCAGTATTTATGACAAAGTTGGAAAATGTGTCTCTAATTTATCTCAATTGTAAATTATTTAATGTTTAATGAAATATGTTGGGATTTGCTGGAAATGTATTTTATTTTCATCAAGTTCTTTACTGTACGAAAAAAAAAAACTGTGAATGAAAATCATTTTGTGCAACTAGATATAAATCAGTACCTTCCTCCTTGTTCGACATTAACGTGAGACTAGCTGACAGATATGACTTGGAGGGAAGAAGAAATGAGCCGCAATAAAAAGATTAGTTAAAACAAAAACCAGCAGAAACTATTCTGAAGAACCAGGTTTAGAGATAGATGTAGAGACAATTGGCACAAATCTCAGTGAGAAGAACACAGAGCCACTGTGATCACGCTAATATTGTCTGAGGCCACTCCAGATATATTTAATCCAACACAAACAAGTTTTTTTATTCGTCAAAACCATACAAAACCTTCTTAAATAAAGACAAATGTGGCAACAACAAAAAAACTTAGTGAATTAATATCTAATCCTGATATTTTCAGGTAGGTCCTGTTGCTTTTCTCTTCAGCTACATATACTGTATGTGTTCTGTCTAAGCGCCGGCTTTGCACAAAGCAGAGAGAACACTGTAAAGGCTGCAGCAGCAGGATACAGAGAGGGGGAAATAAGACGGCATTCAGAGTAGGCTCTGAGAGCACTGTTCAGCCTCCACAGAGGGATGCTGTATCCCCTGCAGAGAGATAAGGGCTTTGGTCTGGTTTTTACTTTTCGGCCAGCAGCGGAGAAGATGGCACCATGAGCCTCCACCTCCCACCCATATCTGGAGTTCCCGCTGAGCTAAAAAGAGTCTGCGGAGGCCCTTAGCGCCGCACTCTCGACTCAGCCCACAGACTTGACTGTCCACACACAACAGATGCTCTCAGCCAGACACAAAAACATACATCTACATATCACAAATAATACACAGTACATGGCACACACACAGAGAAAACAAGGTCCATACGAGCCAGTCCTCAGTGGACCGTAACCTGTAAAACGCACTCTGCCTCTGGGCTCATGCTCGGGTGAAACACCCCAACGGCAACTGATGTGGTGGCCTGATTGTGCCGTTTATTATATTAGTGGGTTTGTCAAGGCACCACACCAGCAGGAAGTCTTTCCATGAAGAAAGAAGTGTCTGAACATCCAGAAGACACAGAAAAACTAGAGGAAATTTTGAGTGGGAGAGTGAAGGATAAAGCAGACATGGTTGTTAAGCTACAAGCATTACAGCATTCTATCAGAAGGCACAAATGAAGGAAAAACACTGCAATACCACAATTACTGAAAGCTGTGAAAGTGTCATACAAGGTGTAAAAAAAATCCAGAGAGACATGGGGAGCTCTGAATAAAGCATACTTTCTGGTCTGTGCTTACCAACAATCAGGATGTTTACATGCAGCAAGAGAAAGTCGAATTATTATTATTAGTCTGACTGAAATCAAACTAATTCATGTATACATCATAGTCCCATTGAACCAAACTGTAGTTTCAGAAGCTCGACTAAGCTATCTAGAAAATGATAAAGTTCTCTGCAACCAACCCCCTCGCCCCACCCGCACTCACACACTCCCTCGGGAAGTTAGTAGAGGCGGAAATGCGACTCAGCAACAACACGATAGTATTATAACAGGAATATGGCATGTAAGCGGCCAATCAGTGCATGTTTGGACTTAAGAAGAGGTGATGCATTCTGAATGTGAATATCATGCTTTAACTCCGTCTGCTTCACTCCCACCAGCCTCTGTTTACTGCCTGAATGCAGCTGGAAGCTAACCGCTATAAGGCTAACACGTAGGGGCGCATGTCGCCATCTATCGTCGGGGAGTGGAACATATCTCATTTAAGAATTACATTTTCTGAGTGACATGTAAACTAGAACTCGGCTCTCAACAGCAGGGAAGCCTTTAGTCTGATTACTCTAAAAACCTAGATTTAGCTGTGCATGTAAACATACTGAGTAATCTCAGAGCTGGACGTGATAACAGATGAGCAAGTGCCAATTATTTATTGTTCTTTTGTATTTCCAGTTTTCAAAGCCGACCTGCTTCTGGCACCTTCATATGAGAGCCAGTTAAAGCAGTTTCCTGCACTCAGACTCATAAAATAACCGTCAGCTGCAAAGAGAAATGATGTGAAAATAACCACATTTAATATCATAAGGCAGAGAGACAGATTTCATCTATGCTTCCACAGACATGCACAGAAACATTCAGGTTGTACAGTTTGTGAATGTTTAGGATCAGAAAGTCACGAAAAATGTAAAAAATATTGTATTTATGGAGCACTTGTTGGACAGTTTAAACAGCTCCGTCTGTATCTGTAGCTGATCACCATGAATATCACCAAAGCCCTCGTCACACCAGCTGCCTTGGGGGTTTTCTACAGTGCTGTGAAAACACATTTGCCACCATACAGATCTCTTCTGTTTTTTGTAATGAATGTTGTAGATTATCAGAAAAACATTGTCAGACAAAATAACCTGGATAAAATTTGCACCGAGTTTCCAAATGATAATTTATTAAAGGAAACAGCTTTCCAAATCCACCTGGCCTTGTTTGAAAATGTAAGTGCCCATAAACCTAATAACTGGTAGAGCCACCTTGGTTGACAACTGCCAGTAAGCATTGAAACTAGCAAGGCCAGGACTTTTACGTGGACTCTCCAAAAACCATCTTGTTTTGGATGCATGTGATTAAGGTCAAGGACCGATGGCTCTTTCAGGATTTTTTAGTAGAGAGCACTACTTCCGGTATGATGTTTCTTTATGATGTTGTAGTAGTTTCATAGTGGCTGCAACAGAGATTTTCACAATTTCACATTTTTGAAAGTCATCCCTAAATTCTCTAACTGCTGAGTTAATGAATGACTGAATAGTTTGTCATCAAATCCACAACATTTAAATGAATGAATGAGACAAGGGCGCAGTACATATTTTAAAGTGTTGAACAATGAATAAACAAACAGTAAGTGTTTTTATTTTTATATATTCAGCCATTCTTGTGCCTTGTCCACATGCAGTAGGGGTTTTAGGCATGGGCAGACCAGGCATCCGCCTCGGCCATGATATTTTCATGACATTAGGTGGTGTGCACAAGCTCTTGTGGCAAAAAGCCTACACTGCTACATGGGTTTCTATTATCTGTCACTGCATCTGGATATAGGCAGCTGCAGGAGCTCCTGTTGGCTTACACCGATGTGCCGAAGCTGTTAGAGGAAGAGAAAGGGGAGGGGTGCAGGGGACAGTTCACCTCTGGGTCTCTCCCAAATTAAATTGACAGGGGGCAGAAGGTGTCCACTGTAGGTATAAAATAGCTAAAGTCAGTCACACCTTGACGCTCTTCCATATAAAGCACTGTCCACTCAGATCTGTGTTTTTAAGTAGCCACAAGTAGGAGAACAGGTCATGTCCCACATGGGCCACATCTGCACAGTCAAAACCGAAACTCAACACACCACGTAGGTAGATGAACCCATAGCAGAACACAAGCACAGCCACAGGAAGGAGAAAGATCCTGGCCGTAATACTAGTACTAGGAATAAACACAGTACTAGGCGGGTTGCTGAAGGGTCTGCAGCGGCCGCTTATGAGATGATTCTGCATCAAGGAAGACCAAAAAGGTCAGGTTTTAGTTTGTGTTTTCTGTTCTTAGTCCAATAATATTAATATTTTAATATTAACATATAAGTAATAATATTTGCTTTAGCGTGTTATTGGCATGATGAAGGATTTGTGCTATTTAGCTTAACGCATGGTGAAGAATGATGAAGTCTATGTAAAGTAAAAGCACTAATAAATATAAAGGAAAACAGAGGAAACACAAGTATAAACGGTAGAGATAAATTTAAACCAGAGAACAGTAAGACCAATGAGGAAAAATAAAGTAAAGCATAGCTAACAGATTAGATAAAGAAATGTCTAAATAACGATCAAAAGGATAAAATAAAATAACTGTCTACAGAACCTATTAAAGATAAGAAAGACTAACACAGGAGTAACTGAAATAAGGCCTAAGTGAAAACATGATACATAAGAAATGACCAGAAAACAAGAAAAACTCAAAGTACAGACTGTAGACGGGGAAAAAAGGAAAAGAGGAGAAAATGTAGTGGAAGGAGAAAAAAAAAAGAAAAAAAGAAAGAAACTCAAACCACAAACACAAGCCGAACCTTCTGATGTACTAAAATTATTAGCTTCATCTAAACCTTCAACTTGCCTTTTAGACCCAATCCCAACTAAACTCTTAAAAGAAGTTTTCCCTCTGATCGCTGCTCCAATTTTAAATATAATGAATCTATCCTTAGTCAATGGATATGTACCACAGGAGTTTAAGATTGCTGTAATTAAACCTCTACTTAAGAAACCATCTCTTGATCAAAACGACTTAATTAACTATAGACCGATATCTAATCTTCCCTTCTTATCTAAAATTCTTGAGAAAATAGTTTCACACCAGATATGTGAGCATTTAAACAATAATGAGCTGTTTGAGAAGTTTCAGTCAGGCTTTAGAGCTCATCATAGCACTGAAACAGCTCTGGTGAAGGTTACTAATGATATTCTCATAGCCTCAGACAATGGACTGGTGACCATTCTGGTCCTGTTAGATCTCAGTGCTCCCTTTGACGCTGTCGATCACCATATTCTCATAGAAAGGCTTCAAAGTGTCGGTATAATAGGAACAGCACTAGGTTGGTTTAAATCTTATTTATCTAACAGATTTCAGTTTGTTCAGGCAAATGATAAATCTTCCTCAACCTCAATAGTTGCTTGCGGAGTACCACAGGGTTCAGCGCTTGGGCCGATTCTTTTTACTATATATATGCTTCCTATTGGTAAAATAATTAGGCAGCATGGGATAAATTTCCATAGTTACGCAGATGATACACAGCTATATAACTTTTAATTCAATACTATCCATAAATCCTGATGAATCCAATCAGTTAGGTAGACTACAGGCATGTCTGGAAGACATAAAAACTTGGATGACTCTAAACTTCTTGCTTCTGAATTCTGATAAAACAGAAGTTGTCGTCTTTGGACCAGAAGCTCTGAAAAAGAAACTACTTAGTCAACCCCTTCACCTAGACGGCATTAAATTAGCCTCCAGTAATAAAGCAAAGAACCTCGGTGTTATTTTTGACCAAGATATGTCATTTAGATCTCACATTAAAGAAGTCTCTAGGATTTCCTTTTTTCACCTTAGGAATATTGCAAAAATTAGAACCATCCTGTCCAGGAATGATGCTGAAAAACTAGTCCATGCCTTTATTACTTCAAGACTGGATTACTGTAACTCTTTATTATCAGGTAGTCCACAGAAAACAATTAAAAGTCTTCAGTTAGTCCAAAATGCTGCTGCTAGGATTCTGATGAATATTAAAAGAAGAGATCACATTTCCCCTGTTTTAGCTTCTCTTCACTGGCTCCCAGTGAGATCTAGAATAGAATTCAAGATCCTCCTTCTGACATATAAAGCTCTTAATAATCTAGCTCCATCATACATAAGAGACCTGATTGTTCCATATGTTCCTAACAGGGCCCTTCGCTCTCAGACTGCAGGTTTACTTGTAGTTCCTAGGATTTCTAAAAGTAGAATGGGTGGCAGATCTTTCAGCTATCAGGCTCCCCTCCTATGGAACCGGCTCCCAGGGTTGGTTCGTGAAGCAGACAATTTGTATATCTTTAAAACTAGGCTTAAAACTTTCCTCTTTGACAAAGCTTACAGTTAGAGATATGTTAATAGGCAGTTAGAGACAGGTTAGACAGGTAGCTAGGAAGAGATAGGTTAATGTTAGTAGCCAGGTAGAGTGTCAAAAGCTAGGAAGGGATATGAAGAGGTAGAGTAGCTAGGTAGAGATAGATTAATGTAAGACAAGTAGAGAGTGTTAGTAGCTAGGTCTCCGAGTAGCTAGCAGACACGTTAATCTTAGTTGTCAGGTAGAGTGTCAAAAGCTAGGAAGAGATAGGAAGAGGTAGAGTAGCTAGGTAGAGATAGGTTAATGTAAGCCAGCTGGAAAGTGTTAGTAGCTAGGTCTCCTAGTAGCTAGGAGAAAGGTTAATACTAGTAGCTATGCTGCTTTAGGCTAGGCTGTTGGAGGACATTATTAGGGTCTGTTCCTACTTTCTCTCCTACTTCTCCCCAACTGCATGATGTGCTGTCAGTTAAAGCGCTAACCTGTTTTCTCTTAGTCTCTTCCTACAGTAGGTGCTCCTGACCCGCCCTGCTTGACTAAGATGGCATTGCAGTGACGGAAAGTTCTCCACGTCCTGCAACAAACTTCTGCATCAGTTCTGTTGCTCTTTCTGTGTCTCTGTTCTTTGTCTCTGTTCTGTATTCTCCAAACCACAGACAGTCTCGGCAGATGACCGCTTGTGCTGAGCCTGGTTCTGCCGGAGGTTTCTTCCTGTTAAAAGGGAGTTTTTCCTTTCCACTGTCACTTCGTGCTTTCTCAGTGTGAGGGATTGCTGAGAATTACACGACGCAATCTTCTGTGGTTCTCTAATTTCTACATTAAACATTGTATTGTAATAACTCTTCTTGTAAAGTGCCTTGAGATGAAATCTGTTGTGAAACAGCGCTATATAAATAAACTGAATTGAAATTGAATTGAATAAAGTAAAATGAATAAGGAAATGAAATTACTGAAACTCAAAACACAAGCACCTAAGAATCTTTACATTTGTATCCAGCTGTACTTGCAATAGATGAGACATTTATAGTGGGCACACAGATTCAAAGCTAATTGAGTGGAACCTAAGATTTAATTTACCGTTCAGTATCTTGAGAAAAAAGGCACTGATAGCCCAGAGATGATGCTAACACTTTGAAACCACCAATCATATGCTGACTGACAGAGTGCCTGTCAGACTGAAAGATTGGCTGACGACGGAGTAGGACAGGGTGTAGGTCGATTGAAACCTGGAAATTATACAACTGGAGAGGCAGCGTGGCTGATGAGCTTACACACGAAGTGATAGAGTGAGCCAGAAGAAGACCAGCCAAGTGTAAAACTGATTGAATTCCTGTCTCATTACTCTTCTCCCTTTTACAACATCGTCAGCGGAGGAAATCCACAAGTGTCTGTCGTTCAGAGAGTACATTAATGGTTAGTGTCTGTATCAGAGGGAGAAAAAAATACCTCAAGTGATTTATTTTGTATGTATTTTATGCAAAACTGCTGGCTTAGAACTATACAGCAAAATCTCCTTGATGGAAACTTAAAGTAAGAAGCCTGTGGTAGGGCTTGACAATATAGAAAAAGAGCATATCGATAAAGGGAACAGTAAAATTGGTCGATATTGATAATTATCATTAACTATAACAAAATGTAGTAAAGGTATTTTCAGTCCCTGGTCATGTTGTTATTCTTCAACTGATTAATTGTAACCAAGAATTGTCATTTTTCAAACATTTAAAAAAAATCATAATGAAGTTTGTAAGATTCAGAAACAAATCAAGAGACCTGAGTAACATCACTAAATACAAAGAAAAGTAATGTTATTATATTATATATTTTTTAAATTGTTAGTAATTTAAATTAAAGGCTAATCTTGACGCTTTCTAATCTTTTAAACATTTAATGACACTTTATAATATTAATGGCTGTAACCTTTGGTTTAATTTGTCAATAAAGCTTATTCAAATTCAGTTTAGCTGCTAAAGCTAAAGTTAACCAGCTACTCAACTATACCAGAGTGTAGACGGAGCCCAGAACACTGAGTACTGAACCAGTCCAGTAACTGAGAGCTGAAGCCTGCAGGTCTATCCATTCCCAGTTTCTTTTTTGCTTCTGCATGTCAGCACCTATGTAAGCTTCCTGTGTATCTCTGTAACACTGATTCTTAGCGAGCAGTGGGAGGAGAGTGCTGTTTAAGACAACTGACCGTAGCAATTTATTTGGTTTGTCATTACTATGTTTAATGTTTTAGCGCGTCAAGGATCGGTTCAAAACGGGACGCAACATTTACCTGATGTACTGAAACATTTTTCTGGGACAAATTCCTCCTGCTTGTGACATCTAGTTGAGGTGAAGTTAGTTTTACGTTGATGGTTAACTTAGGGTACATAAACAAATTCTGTTGCAGCTCAAGTCATTTGTTGCTTTTTTGAGGTTTTAAAGGATAGAGTGACGGCTGACGGAGCTGCCTGGGTCTGTGTAATGATTTATTCAGAGTAGATAGTGAGTGTTGTATTGAGCTACCTAATAGCCTATAGGTAGAGCTGCGCGGTATGGCAAAATTTTCATATCACAGTATTTTAAAAATAAACATATCGGTATTATGGTATTTAATGTTGTGGCTCAGTGGTAGAGTAGTTGGCTTGCAATCGGAGGGTCGTAGGTTCGATTCCAGCTTCCTCCAGTCACATGTCGATGTGCCCCTGGGCAAGGCACTTAACCCCCAAATTCTACATTGTCCTACCGAGCCATGTTGGGTGTCGGTGTATGAATGCGAGTGTGATTGGGTGAATGTGGCTTCAATGTAAAGCGCTTTGAGTGGTCAGTAAGACTAGAAAAGCGCTATATAAGTTCAGTCCATTTAATGTTTTTTGTTTTTTTTCATGCAAGACGGTTCATATCCACATTGTCTTATAAGAATGAATAATATAACAATGTGCTTTAAATAGCCAATTTTGCTGTCATATGGACTGCATCACGCTTTTTTTCCAGACACAGGTGTATGATATGAAAAAAATAAAAATCATTGTGATTTTAGCTGACATTCTTGATGTTCTAAGGCTTGGAAACCTCACGTTGACACAAGCAGCATATTTGATCTTGTACTGGCTTTACATGTAGTACTGAAGAACCCCGCTAGGGGGAAGAGTACAGACTCAGACTGGATAGTGCCAAAGAAGAAGTACAATAACCAAGGCAACCATATGAGATTGTTAGCTGGTTAATATTCAGATAACAACAGAAAAAAAGGCGGCACAAGTATCGTAGATGGTATGTAAAACATATTTACCGCTATTTTTGATTTCTGTCCTATTGGTTTTGCCTCCGTTGACCATGCTTACCTACAGACGGCCAAATAGGGCTCAATACTCCCCCCTACTGGTTACTCGAAATAGTGCTTAAGAAAGATGCCGTTTGGTTCTCGTCTGACCTTTTAAAGCTGATAAACTTCTAAACTACAGATGTGACACCTCCCTTTGGAATTACTTCCTGAGCTTTGTGTGCTTCACTCTGACAGCTTCTGCCAGCAGCCGACTTAGTTAAAAACCTTATTTTTTTTACACTGTGTTGAAGAGTCTGTAGCAGTGAAATCAGTCACCACTGAAACAATTACCCAGATTATACTTTTCGGAAAGTACCTGGCTATTCACCAGTTCATATAACAAAAATTAACACCGGTTTTCGGTATGAACCGGTATACTGCCCAAACTTCTCACTTTGGTTCAGTTTCTAAGGACTTTATGCTTAGGTGTTGGGACCAATACTGCTTTAACACACTCGTTGAAAATAACCAGCTCCATGAACCGATACTTCAGACGTGGATTCTTTGCAATGATTTCACAGAAAATGTTTATTTTTTACTTGGAATTTTAGCTTTGTGGTCATTTTTATTAGTATTATTTTGATCTTATTGACCACCATTTTTTGTAACAAGCAAAGAAGAAAATAAAACCTGTTATCCAAATCAAACTTTTTTTGTGCAAGAGAAGTATCGAAATTGGTACTCGGTGTCGACAAGTACTTAGATCCAAGTATTGGTATCATATCCGTGAAGGAAAATGGTATCGTTGCATCCCTACTATAAATGATGCAGAAACGGACGGAGTCTATTTTGACTAATATTTTACTACAGATTGGATGGTATCTGGAATAGGGCTGGGCAAAACGATTATTTTTGTAATCGATGTATCTAGCGATTACTTTTTCGATGCATCGATTAATCTAATTAAATGATCTTTCAATTCGATTTGATTATCGATTATTTACCCATTATTAGATTTTTATAGAAATTTGACATTTATTTATGTCGACGTAATCGATTACGTCGACGCGTCCTCCCAGCCCTAATTTGGAATAGACAACAGCTGTAACTTTCTCATTTTTGAATATCGTAAACAGCTGCCCATAGCTGTGAAACTTGGATAGAAGATAAGGTATTTAGAGATTTAGTGATCAAAGTTTTCCTGGCCAAAATGATATTCCTGAACTCTTTGTGGTCTGAATGGCCAATTCCACTTTTAACTGATTCCAGTAGTTTTGCTTTTGAACTGTAACATATAAGTAAGAATGTCTTACCTGTTTATTGTTAGTAGAAAAGTAAAGAATAAAAAGGTTTGTAATTAATATTCATCAAGAAAATTAGATGCAGATTAAAAAAATAAGTAAAAAAAAACGCACAGAAAAAGGAGGATTGGGGATTCGGTGCAAAGAGTGAAACTTTTACCACTTGCTCGGCAATTTTTGCATCTCTAATAACTTATTAGAGTGTTAAAAAGTGTGAAAAAAATCAAAAATTACTGCAAAGTAAAATTTTATTTGATATTTCGATGGCTTATAATTTATATCCATATCTTTATTCAGCATTATGTTAAACACACAGGATTAAAGAAGGATTGTTAAAGGCTAAAATGTTATTTCTCAGCAAGTTTTTCTTTAAACATCTTAATCTTTTTAAAGCCAATAAACTTCTACATTTTAGACGTGACTCCTCTTTATGTACTTAGATAAAAACTTTACTTTTCACACTGTGGTGAAGAGCGTGTAGCAGTGAAATCGGTCACCGCTGTAACACTTACCCACAATAAATGTTCCAGAAGTTGTCTGAGCTATTCACCGGTATAGCGGTAAATAAAAAATTCATATCATAATGAAAATAAACAGCGGTTTTCGGTATGAACTGGTATACTGCCCAGGCCTAGCTATAGGCCTAATGAAAAAAGGAGGGGAAACTCTTTATCGACCCCTTTTTTTTCTATCGCACCAAACGTCTATCGATCAATAGATGTTGCTATCAAACTACCGTCCAGCCCTAGCCTGTAGTTAGGAAATGTAAAACATAAAAAAAGAAAATCATAAAAATAAAAATGATTAATTTTTTTAATCTTTCCCTTTAATCCAACCAGCTTCCCTGTTACAGAGGTAATTATCAATCATAATTATCTGGAAAAATATTAAAACATTAATACCTGTTTTTTAAAATATATAAAGCAGAATTTACAATACATACTTTTTTCTGTGTTTCTCATTCAATTTAAACTCAAACTACT
This sequence comes from Apricaphanius iberus, assembly GCA_028564705.1. Classification (NCBI taxonomy): domain Eukaryota; kingdom Metazoa; phylum Chordata; class Actinopteri; order Cyprinodontiformes; family Aphaniidae; genus Apricaphanius; species Apricaphanius iberus. Next base: position 914,933 of record JAPXFQ010000899.1, read on the forward strand.
TCAAACCATGCATACATCTGAGTAAAAAAAAAAGATGTTTTCATCAAAGAAACCAGAGATTGGAGGGATACTAAAGGGATAGTTAAAATGTTTTGGTTCTGCTGAATTCTGGAATTCAATCTTTTGATAAGCAGATTAGTGCTGTATTCATAGATAGTTTCCTTCATCTCTGGCTACTTGCAAAAATGACAAGATTCCTAAGTTCCAGAGTCACTGAGGGTGCAATCCATGCTCTCCTCCCATCTCATTTTGACTAATGTGGTAAGTCTTTTTTTCAGCTGTCAGTCAGTCACTGGCTAACCGAGTAAAGCTGGCCCAAAACGGTTATTTGCTGGCACATGCAAGAAAGGATGAGCTAAATTTTGAACCTCATGACCACAGTCAAGTAAAGGCCTGCATCATCCACAATAAATGTTATAATAACATCACAAACAGCATCTAGAAGCACCCACAGAAGCCCACCAAATGCTGGCAGCAGTAAAGCAAAGTGAAAGCCTGCACTGGTGTTTTGATTCCCACTTCTGGGGTCTCGTCACTTCCCTTTGAATGGCTCGGCTATGGTTGGGTTGGATTTTATATGCAAAGAAATTTGATTTTCTAATTGCATTATCTGGGTGCATCAGTCTAATAAAAGGAGTGGTAGGAGATTTTGTTCTGAAAAATTTTTTGTAATATTGTGCTAAAAGCTCATCACATATTGAAAGCAACCAATAAATTTGGTGTTTTAAAATTAGAATTGTCTCTGAAGTGTACAATCATCAAAAAATCGTCTTGAGCAGCACGGTCAACACAAGGGATGGGTATCGTTTTATCTGATACCAAACCGGTATTTTTGGAACTGTGCCGGTGCTTAAACGGTGCTCAAAGCTGGGCTTAAAAAATGGAAAACATAGACACCTCATCCAAAAACTCTTTTTTATTTATTGTAGGTATAGTAGGGCTGTCAAATGATTAAAATATTCACAGAGTAGCTGTAAATTAATCACCATTCCTAAATATGACCAAAAAAACCTAAAGATTTTCAGTGTAAATAAAGGAGAGATTCAGATGCCGTTGCTCTTTTTAAAATTTAATTTAGAAGAAATCAATTGACTTCTTGTTTAGAACTCCAGAACCACTTTCACAATGTATGTGTGGTCTCATTTGAAAAATGATTAAAAATATAGGTAGAACTAAGCCAAATTTATGAATAAAGTCAACATCTAGATATCATCGGTCTGGGTTAAACACATAAATCAAATGTCACAATTAACCATTTTCCCTTAAGTAAACATTCAACAGATTGTCTGGTTCATCACATCAGGAAATGAACACTCTTACTGTGAAGATGTACACAGCTTCTTCTGCTAATGAGTTAGCACTAATTAAAGTCCAAAAACATCACTTTAACAGATTAAGGCACATTTTTAATGCAGCGGTAAGTCACTATGAAATGTACTGAAGCTAGACAGAGAACCAACATAAATAAATCAATATAAATACGGAGCATTTAAACTCTGCCTCGTGCACAATGAGCTGACATCCCAAGCGGACAGTAAGGGAAATTCCCACAGACAACTTATGAACTTGTAATCATATAAACCCAGTACGCCAATAGTAATATAATGTCATTTAGGATCACAAACACCTACTGCTGCACAACAATTCATAGTTTGGCTGGTTAGGAAGAACTGATGTGATGTGGGCTGAATTATAAACGGGGCACTGTCCTGTGTATGCTTTAATTGCGTTAAAACGATTCTTTTAATTCTAGGAAATAATCGACCCACATTAATGCATTCATTTTGACAGACCTAACTTTTAGCAGTTTTTTTGCAAAAAGGTAGCCATGTTAGCCTTTTTTTGGTGATATAGGGCATCACTCTTGGCTGATGGCATGCCATGAAGCCATTGTGCTGGACATCGCGGGGGGAAAAAAGAACCGAAAAAAAGTGTGAATGTGCGCTGCTTTTCGGTCTGGTTCCTACCATTTATGTCAGAACCGTTGGCTCCTGTACCACCCATCATACTGCCCTACATCAAGCACCCTCCCTCTGCTGTGTGTTTCCCTCTTTGTGAATTCATAGCGCATTCTCAACTAAATTTATTTACCAGTATTTTTTTAAAACATCCTAATATATTTCTCTAAACAGTGGTTTAAGTGGTCTCTAACCTGCAACCTGCTCTTCCAATTTCATTACTGTATATAAAAACCTTCTTTTTTTACTTTGTTCTCGACTGTATAAAAAATGAACCAAACTGCAAAATTGAACCATGTTACGCAATAAAGCAATACTTTTTGTGTACAGTTACACCCCTAATACATACATTATATGTGCATGCAGTGGCGTGCACAGACATTTTGAGGGGCAGGTGCTCAGTGTGGAAAAAGGGGCGTTTTAAGATGGTTTAATTTATTTTATTTTTATTCGATTTACGAATTTTTTCCAATTCCCCGATGAGAAAATTAAAACAAGCATGCCTACTGCAGTGCCTTTGTCAAATATCTCAAACATATGAGTTGAAATATTAGCAACAGTTTGTTAGACTCACTGATCAAAGAAAAAACGTATGTCTATTGCTGTGGATGAGTCCACACACAGAAGCGACACGGCACAAATATTTGTGTATGTGTGCTCCTTTGACTCTGCGTGTTTTTGAGAGGGACTGCTCTGCCTCCTATCTTTAAAAGGAAAAAATCTCAACTTTCTCTCAAGACAATGGTCTGGACACGTGTGTGTGCTTGTTACTGATGGGGCTTCATCCACGGCTAGATAAATAAATGGATTGGCAGCACACTGCTCAGCTGTTGCGCCAGGGATCAAATGCTTGCACTGTATTGTGCACCCGACAGTGTTGTGCGCGACATTAAGTGAACACTTCTTAACTTTAATGGACAATGTCATGGCCACAATAAACTCCTTCAAAACGATTTGAGGTGGCCTTCTAACTCTCTGTAGCATTTCTGTGAGCTAAGGGAGGAGAGAGAAATGTTCCTTCAGGAAAGCAAGCAAAAAAGCAGAGGCACACCATGAACCTGCATGATGAATAGAAGTTTTATGTCAGATTTTTGTTTTCTGACTGACTTAAGCCTAGTATATGCTTCTCCGACCGCACATTTGCACTCAGACGCAAACGTAATGATGGAGACGTTTTCTGTTTATAGTACTCCGCTCTTCCACTCCATTCTCTATGGTTTTGCTCGACCAGGACAGCAGGGGGTGCTAAGTTTTCATGGCGTCTCTGCCTACTATCACACAGCCTCGCTTCTGTTGGAACGACAGAAAGAAAGTTTTGATTAAGCTGTAAAGCTTTTTACAAGAAGTGCATCTTGTAGAATACTCTAGAAACACATGGAAACAAAAAACAGCAGCCATTTTTGTTGTTTTCCTACACCTTGTTCTGTTCAAAATTGGCAAAGGAACAGATTAGATAAGTTATCCTTCTAATATAAAGAATACAGTGGTCAAACGCTGCATTAACTACTGATTACAGTGACTGTAGAGCCCCGTTCTGGTGAAGCGATCTGTGGTTGTTACCGAAAATGAGCAATCAGATGAATACGCTCTCCGTCCATGGAGACGGATAGTTAAAATTTGGGCCTCTACTCCGTGCGTCCTTGCGTAGGTGACGGAGAGCCCTTGCGTTGACGGATAATGGCGTTGCATCAATCCGTCAAAACGCAGAAGCATAAACTAGGCTTTAATCAAGCACTTAATCCAGTTAAATTTGGGACTACAGGGGAGAGACAAAACAATCATTGAGCTAGTGAAGAAAATTTTTGTATTTCAAGCCAAACTAAACATTTTCAATCCTGACTTGACTAGGGAAAGAAGGCTGAATTTTCCCAGACTCCGTAAATCCACCTTGCCCAACAGCAGAAATTATTGATTTAGTTGAGAATCTAAAGGACAACTTTGCAAGTTGCCTAGATGTAGATGGTCTATTACTTCCTACATAGGCGATGCACGTGACCCATTTGCTTGCATTGCTAAAGAAACATTGCCCATCAAAGCAAAGCAAGTGGTGTCTTCTATCGACAAGGGACAGTTCCTTCTTGAGTTAGTGGACATGCAGTCATCACTTACAATGCCACAAGAGCTGCGCACAAATGGCCCCACTAAGTTTTGGAGTCAGCTGACTGCCTATGGTAGTCTACGCATGAACATTCGGAAACAGCCATTGTATGTTCCTGTATTTCAGAGGCACGGCTTAGGGAGTCCTAAACAAAGGGGATTAGACTTTTTTTTAAACAGCTTGCTGAACAGCTTCTCCAAGATATCCTACCCCACCTATAAGAGATGTCCAGTTCGGTTCAACTTCTACTGGTGTAAGTTTATACTAGGGATGTGAATTAGTAAGAATCTGGCAATACGATATGTATCACTATGCAAATGGGCTGATACAATATATTGCAATATATCAAAATACTACATATTGTGTAGAAGACTAGATATTGTGATTGTTTACAACTGAATTTAACTGTAGAAAATCTGTCACAAAATTCTAAACACTCCAATCTCTTTTACTATTGGATCTAGTTTATCCACTGGAAAAAAGGTGAAAATAACCACTAACTAGCAGTCATACTTTTTGTGACAAAAATTACTGTGATTATTAATGGTTTAATTAATCAATACTTTGCTTTTGAATATCAATACAATATTTTGACATAAAATACTGCGATATATTGGCATATCAATATTTTCTTACGTCCCTAGTCCGACTTAAGTAGAAGTAAGCCAATAATACGGCCTTCTTTTACTGCATGTAAACACACTATTACGGCAAGCTTGATCAGAGGTGGAGATGATTGCAATCTCAATAACTAACTGTAACTGTCTGGGATTCCCTACAAAACTTTACCAACTGACAGAATAATTTTGGTTGCACGTGGGATGTATGTAATTAAATTAGAACGTGCTTTGGACTGAACTATGTAGTTAAAGGTATAAATTTGATCTGCTTCTATAAAGCCCCTTGAAATGAAATTGGCAGTGAATTGGGGACTGGATTGAACCTCCTGCAGTTTTTGTATGACAATTATTGTGAATTAATTATCATTTTAAGACTCCTGCACAGAGCTAAAGCACACCTAACAATTTCCTGTTACTACCAATCTTCTCAATATCCTTCTCCTTTAATTATCTAGTTTCTCCTATCTTTCTCACCTTTTTTTTGTCTCACCTCCTCCCTACAAAATGAATTTTCGCTGCAGAATGGTTACTGCAGCAAAGGTATGCACACACCTTGGACTCAGTTACCTTTCTCTCCCCCTCCTCTCCACATTTCATCACATTTCCCCTCATTTGGTCTCTGTCTAGAGCTCAAATTTTATACTGCGTCTTTCACAACATTTAAAGGTGCTACGTATCAACTAAATTAAATAATTTATTCCTCCTCTCTCTGCCCCCTCATCCCCCCACCTATCTCGCTTTCCTTACATCTTTCTGACCTTTAACAATGCAATCATCAGAGCGATGCCATTTAAAAGCGCATAAACACAAATTTACAAAGTGCCACACAGCAAAAGGTTAAATAATGACTTATAATGTGATAGTACCTATACTTTGCTCTAATTGATATATCCGTCAATTTTTAGGTCTAAATCTGAACATCTTTGGCTGTCAGTACTCAAAGAGACATCTCTCTGTGCCACAGGGACTCACATGACAGAAGTGACCTTTCAGCCTCAGTCCTGAATTTTTACCCACGTTTTGGCTTGATAGCTCATAATTAGTCGATGGGTGTGACTATATAAATTACACATGATAGAGGATTTTCACACACTATTACATCCTGGGTGGGTGTGTGTGGGTCTGCAGGCAGCAGAACAAGGCTGGCCAGTGTTCAGTGTGGCAGGAGTGGGAGAGAAAATGTCATAAAGCCTCGATTGAACTTTAATGACAGAACACAGACTGGGAAGAAGGGATGTGCAGTTACCACTTAGCTTTTTTTCCTCCACCCATATCTGCTTCTCGTTCTTCCCTCTGAAATATGGGAAAGCTCCACAATCCGACTCGATGACAGATTACGACAGGATTCATGCCCCACTAACACAATAATACTGTGGATATGGAGGAGCAAGGTGTGGGAGGAAAAATATGTACATGCAGGGGAGAGATGAGAATAGGGTGAAACTTAACTAATACTTTAATTACTTTGATTTTAATTACTTGATTTCCATTTACCTAAATTCTATTTCGGAGGCAGGCTTATTTATTTATTTTTCTAGATGCAAACAACATTTTAAACACTCTTTAAAGTCTAGCCCAAGCTGTCGATTCAGTCTAAAATGCGTATACCCTCATTACGGAAAACACTGCAAGAAATGCATAAAATACAGCTTTTAAATGAAAGGCAATCGTGCTGGCCATCAAAGAAGTAAATAAAACTACATAGTGTAAGCTTGACATCAATGAACCGATGGTGAGACATTGGAGGAGGCAGTGGTAAGAACTGAATCAGAGTAAAAAGATGAGAAAAGTTCTCAGAGGACATAAAGAAACTGAGGAAGATTACTTCTGTGGCTTTACAGCGCAAGAGGAAAATGAAGATGGCGAACAATGACTTTCCTGATGGGCTAAAGTATGTTTTATTTTCTAACCAGTCATGTTACTGTCATGCTGAGTCGTTGCCGTACTAACGGTTTTTCCTGTAGTTTGAAAAGAAAGCATGTTTTAAATAAAAAAGAAATCTTTAGTGTACCGTCTTTCTGTATGTAAATATTTTATGTTATACATGAAAACATGCAGCTTATATTTAGGTGCATCCTATATGTGTACAAGACATTTATTTTCTTTAAAAATTTTGTTGGTGTGTCTTTTATTCAGGTGTGCTCAATAGTCTAAGAATTATGGCATATCCTTTGGTCTTTTCAGTTTTGGCACAAGCAGTCACAAACTTTAATGTATTTTTGCTTGATTTTTCTGTGAAAGACCAACTCAGATTAGTACATTACCGTGAAGTAAAAAAAAAAAAAGGATACATGGTTTTCACTTCTTTTGTTAATTTTTTTTGACAAATAGTCTACTATTTTGGCTTTTCCCTTCAGGGGTTGCTACAGCCATTTAGTCTTATCCTCTGCCCTCACACCAACTAACTTCATGTCCTCTTTTACCACATACATAAATCTTCTTTTTGGTCTTCTCTCTGCCTCCTGGCTGTTGGCTCCAACAAAAAAGACTCTCAAAGTGTAGTAACCATTTGTATTCAGTCCCCCTGGTAATGATAATGTTATGTTGAACAATAGAAATGTGTTTGATTTTGTTCATACAGAGTTTTACAACATGCAGACACTCGTTGTGTTTTCCACTGCTGTGTAGAATAGCCTCTTTGATGTTAGAATGTGACTCTCCCATGTGAAGCTGTGTTAAAGTTTATGAATAAAAATTGTTTGAGACTTGTTAGATTGTACGCCAATCCCCTGTTCTCGGAATTGGTGAAGGAGGATTGGAGTGTTGCCACAAATGTGCTGTTATTCTTGTAAGTAAAGGAGAAATTTTGCATTTAAAAATGGGGGAAAAACTGTGGTATATAAAAAAAAACTAGGTCTGGGCGATAAATCGATTTTTTACCAATGTAATGCTTATGGTGCTTTCAGCGCGAAGGCTTTGTCAGCATCAGCAGCGTCAAGATTACATGTTAAGTCTGCTGTTGAGGCTGTTGGAGGAGCTTTGGCTCAATCAACTTTTCAAACTTTTTCTGTGTTTAAAGCTTCAAAGCTCAAAACGCTAGCAACACAGAAGTTCAGCTAGTTGAACGTCGATGTTGCCTAGCCAACCATGATCCGCTAGTGTTTAAAACATCCAGCAAATAAAGACCCGCCTACGAGTTACGCAAGCTTCAGCCTAAAAATGTATCTTCTGTGTATTTGGGTTTAACTAGTCGCTTTATGAGCATTGCTTGATGCTGACAAAACTTGCGGTCTGAATGCACTATTAGACTTCCATAGCTCGGAGTGAAGTCAACCCACCCGGGACCTACCATCTTGTTTTACTAATTTACAGCTTTAAATTAAACTTTGAATTTAGGTCAGCTCCAGGACTGGAAGACTGAAATAAAACAATTGCAATTTCTTTATAAGACACACAGGTTGAACAAAAATCAGCAACATAAAAAAAACTAATAAAAATCGGATATCGATATTGAAACGGTCAAGGACTGTAAATCAGTTAATTTCGGAATAGCAATCTAGTTTTTGAATCAGAGGTCATGGGCTATTGGAGGGCAAAAAATAATCTGATCTATGACCAGCTTTTTTGTTTTTAATATTGACCTATCATAAGAATGGACAAAATGCCAGCACACGGGTAAGAAGAGTGAAGTGGTGAAATGACAAACTTGACAATATTGACAAATTTTTTTAACAGTATAGTTATTTTTACAAAATAATTAAGAAAGCATAAACAAGATCTTTAAAAGTAGGCAAATTAAGCCTAGTTTATGCTTCTCCGTCAGCAGGTTTGCACCCAGACACAGACATATTGACCGAGATGTTTTTTGTTTATAGTTCTCCGTTGATTTTTCAGTGTTGCAAAGCAGTTCCCCTTTAGGACAGCAGGAGTTTTTATGGCGGGTCTGCCTAACATTGGAGTGTCATTTCTGGTTTACTAGAGTTTATTTTCTTCAGCTTGTGAACTCATTACCACTAAAGGAACAACGACTGACAAAAAGTACGTTTTGATTAAACTGTAAAGCTTTTTACTAGAATGCAGCTCATATAATACTAAATGCATGTAAACAAATACAGCAGTCTGTTTTGTTGTTTCTGTTGCTCTACAACTCCACAACTTACTATAACATAGCATGTAGTGTCCAAACGCTGCATTGACTACTGATTACAGCGACTATAGAACATTACAACATTCTGGTGAAATGATCTCTGGCTGTTGTTGAGCTGACCAATCACATGCATATGCTCTCTACTGACAGAGATGGATAATTCGAAAATTTGGCTCTACTCCATCCGTCATTGTGTAGGTGATGGAGACCTCTTGCTTTGACGGATAATGGTGCTGCATAAATCAGTTTCAATGTAGACAGAGAATTATACACTAGGCTTTAGGCTTTTGTGTTTTATATAAACAGTGGCTTTTCACGGTCTTGTGAAAATTCTCTTCTTTTTCGTAATCAATACGTCAAATAATGTCAGCTGACCACCAATAATGGCCGCTTTTCAGTTTTAATGAACAGAAATTAAATGATCCTATATATTATTGTATGACTTTTTTTTTATAAACGGGATAATAATATGTTATTATAATGTTTGGTTGAACCAGTGCTCAAATTCATCATACCCGAAATTTAAGTCTACCCTTAATTTAAGTCTAAGGTTTGCAGACAGAATTCACACTGAAAATTGTTTCAAACCATGTTGTCTTGCTAACTGGGGCTTTTTCCATGTATTCTTGTTTATTGATTGCAGATGTTTCTTCTCACTGAGCAGCCTCTGCCAAAAATCCAAAAGGAAACATTCAAGTCTTTAATTAATCAAATTCACCTGCGGACTTCGAGAGGAACACCTAGTTACAGCCTAATGAGGATAATTACAATTTAGAGCCCTAATCTTAAGCAAGTGCCCATGATAAAAGGTTTTTATCTGCTCTACTAAAGAACCATTCAGCTGTCATCAATTATGAGAGGATGTGAGAGCGGGAGGTCAACACATTAAAAATTCAATTTTAACAGCCAGAACAAAGATAATCCAAAGCCAATCTCCCACAGCAGATGGGTAATGTTTGATTATAGGATTTTCGTTGAATTTATAACATTAGAAGTTTAATTAACTCATGCATTGAAAGAAGCTCTAACACAACCAAATCCTGAAAAATCAATCACTGTAATTTCATAAAGTCGTACATCTAAAGGGATTCTCACTGGCCTGAATCAATTTTCTGTGAACAGTTTAACAAGCCAAATTTCAGAAATAATCGTTATGAGCCAACAGATACTGGATATCATTGCAGCTGTCAACTATATTATGAAGACAGACAAGTCCCTGGAGATATGCCAGCTCGGTCACACTATTTCATGGCTCATTAATACAGCATCTACGTGTTAATGAATAATATGCTGGTGAGTGTACCTTTCTGATAATGCTGAACCATGACAAGGCATTTCATTGCAACTTCTGATTACATAAATAGGTCTCAGAACAACCTGAGAGAGACCTGAATTCAATTCAATTCAAATTCAAAGATACTTTATTGATCCCCGAGGGGAAATTTCAGTTTACAGTACAACCTGTCCAGGCCACTGAAGGGCTTGCAGCCGCCAGAGCAGCGCTCCCATGTATGGTTACAAAACAAATAAAGCCATCGCTGCTGTTCATGTGCTTGGATTGGTCGGTTACCAAACTCTTTCACAGAACAATTATTTAAAAAAGCAAAGACCAGCCTTCCACCAAGCTACTTCAGGTCACTCATAAGGCTTGACTCAAGCTTGTGACATCCAGAACATGTGAGCTTCCACAAAAAACAAATAAAGAAACTCAAACAGAGCCAAAGAAAGTGTGTAGGTGATCTCTGCAAGGTTGATACAAAGCGTTAACCTGATCCACCCTATAGCTATTAGACCGAGATCATGAGAAGTATTGATAGATGAGATCAACCTAGATCCCTACTAATTTATTCACTTATATGAAATATAAATTGTTTTTTTCTCATCAAACTGTACTAGATTGTTAGTTTGACCTCAGCACATACAATAGATTTAACCGATACGATACTGGTATCAGGGCCGATACCATTCTTATGTACTGTATCTATATCGGTTGCAGTTATCCGTATACCATGAACCGATACTCTGCAATAATTTCAACGAATTTTTTTTTTCACTTGAAATGTTAGTTTTGTGGTCATTTATATATATATATATATATATATATATATAGTTTTTTGGTCATTTATATATATATATATATATATATATAGATGATCTAATTCACCATCATTTGTTCTAACAGAGAAGAAAATAAAACCTGTCCTCCAATTCATAAAAAAAAAATTGCGGGGTAGAAGTATCGGTATTGGTACTATGTATCGACAAGTACTCAAATCCAAGTATCGGTATCTTATCAGTTTCAAAAAAGCGATATTGTTGCATACCTAGTATATAGTAAGAAAATAAGGGAAAATAGGCACAACTTTCCCACTACGGATAAAGTGCCTAAAATTTGATGGTATGAGTTAAATATACATCAACAGGCATTCGTGGAAGTCAGTGCTTCACATCCATCCTGTTAGTTAATGTGTCACTTTGATGCCAAACAAGCACCAGTTATATCACACACAAACACACACAGCTGCTTGAACCAACAGTAGCATGGCTAACAAGGCAGCTAAAAAAAGAAAGGATGGAAAAGGAAGAGGACAAACAGAGGAAAGAACAGGAAATCATCTGATAGGTCTGACCAAAGAGTAATCATACACAAACTTACCATTACTAGCAGGATAAATTAAAATAAGGTTTCTATTAAGGAGATAAAATGGAAAGACAGCAGGTCAGCGCTACCAACTGTGCCAGAGTGAGGACAACCGAGAATGGAATCAGATGTTACACATGCAAGGTTATAATGCCAGCCTAAGTAAATAATTCACTGCCACAAAATAAAAATAATCATCTTATTTGTGACAATCTTAGCTGTTTGTGTGATAGCTGTAATAACCTCATCTCTTTGATTCCCTGGAGATATCACAGACACATCATATCTGTGCCATCTGTCAATTTTGGGCCGACATGGGGAGCAATGGGAGCAAGTTGATAAGGAGAGGAGAAGCTCTATGACCATTTTAGTCATTGAGGCTGGCAGCTTTAGGCACAGAGCTAAAGAGAGGCTGTTAGGAGAGGAGACTGCTGGACACGTGTTGAGCTCATAAAGAGGCTTTATATGTATATGGGCAATACTGATGCACAACCTGAAACCTTGCATAAATATGAGCAAACCCAATATCCTGCCAACATGACACACATGCGGATGAGTAAACCTGCTGTGTGACTCGACAGAAACACAGAAAACACATGAGCAACAGAATCTAGAAAACTCAGCCTTATTTTTGCTTTAGTGCCTTGCATTATTCATGTCACTTTAAACTTCTTTAGCTTTTTGAGTGACAGACCAACACAAAAAAGTAGATAACTGCAAAGTGGTTCATTGTAACGCCAAGGGAAGTAATTAAAAAGCCCCATTTAATGTTTGCCACAAGCCATGTACTGTAGGAGACACAGCAAACGTGTGTTGAAAGGTGCTCTGGTCAGAAAACAACAAAGAGGAAAAAATTTTCACATACAGTATGTAAAGCTCTATGTTTGCAGAAAGTCAGTATAGTATCATCCCCAACGGTGAAACATGGTGGTGGGAATGCTTTTCTTCAGCAGCGATATGGAAGCTGGTTAAAGTTCTGCAAAGTTCACGTTTCAGAGAGACAGCGAAAGTTTAGACCAAAGCATATTTTGAAATGAGCTGCAGTGGAGGGATGAGGAGAACCAGAGAGCATCTGATTAAAACAACAAACAGATGAGGCACAGAGGACAGGCAAACTGGCATGGCAGGAAATGAAAGGAACTCATAAGAAGTGGAGGAAACTGACAGATTTATAACTTCTAGGGGAGGTGATTAATAACATGAGAATCAGGTGAGTCGAATTAACACAATACTGTGAACCTGAGTGAGGACCTAGTCCAAGGAGTTTAGGGCAAATTACCTATTAAAATCCAAGTGAATAAGCAGAGATCTAAAGAAGTTACAAAAGAAGCCATTAAAATAAAGACTAACGATTAAAGGACTAAAATAAGGATCTAAATAATCACAAGAAGAACCAAAATCAAAAAAACTATGAACTCAAAACAAGAGAGGGAATCAGCATGAGTTAGAAAACCAAATAAGACCTAAAAAATACCTCAAAGGAAATATAAAAAAACAAAAACAACACAAAGATCTGTGGATTGTGAGATTCTTATGTAGTAGAATGTCGAAGTCTAGGTGTAAATCATATTCAGAATTTGTGGCAAGACTGCAAAACTGCTCCCCATGCAATCAAATTGAGTTAGTTTTTAAAAGAGGATGGACAGATGGACAGAAATTTGAGTCTCAGGATAGGCAAAGTTGGCAGAAACATACCCTAAAGCCCCAAGAAGGCTGAAGAAAAGGGCATGTCACACTTTGCAGATTTTGATTTTGCAGAAAATGTTGAAAACCATGTATCACTTTTCATTCACTTTACAACTACGCGTTATTATATTAAATAATAAAAATTCCGTAATATCGCTAATACAAAACACTAAAAACTGTGGTTCTGTCACAAAATTTTAAAACATTTACAGGTGTGAATAGTTTTGTAAATGACTGTACTTTGTTTTGCATACAAAGATCATAATGTACTTATAGTGCCAGTATAATGATACCACGTTAAAGAATGTAGAAATATTTCTTTTGGAAAAATTAATGACTTCTAGTCACTGAGGTGTACAGATCTTTAATTTGGCAGAGGAGTTCTGTCTTAGGAGGACATGATCTAAGGCAATTTCCTACAAATACAAACAGCAGCCAAACATCAGTCTTGATGAAGCTTACTCAGGGCTGGAAAGTAAATTTAATTGGGGAACTCTCTAATTTTGTTTAGACTCAGAAAAAAGTCCACAATAAGCTAATTATTTCCAATTCACTTGCAGGGATTTGCAAGTAAACTGTCAACAGAGCTGCATGGGAGATAATTGGATACATTATTAGCTAGTCTGTTTGCTGGCATGGATCTTAGTTATTACCACTGTAAATAGGGCATCCATCCAATCACAGTCTGTCATGCTGAGGGTCTCAGGGGTTGAAGCAGAGACTGGTTGTTGTCTTGCAAAAAACAGGATGCTGGAAGGATCACAAATCCATCATAGCGCCAACACAGAAACTAACAACTATGAAAGCTCATCCTTCAGGTACATTTTGAGTATCAGATTGTACATCTTTTTTTAATTAATGTATCCCCCGGAAAAGTGGAGATAACTACAGACATAACTGTTTTATAGAGTTCAGGAGGAGCAAACCTGCGGTTCTGTTTGTCGATTCTTAAAGGTTTCTCGTAAATAGCCTCAAACACTGAAAAGTCTTTATCCTCAGACAATCACCTAAAACACAAAATTGGCTATCCCAGGCCAATGTGTATCGAAATACTGCTACAGTGCCTCTGTGTTTTCAGAATTGATGGTTAGGTTAGAGATGAGAATATTACATCACTGTTCTCTAAAAGCTGCCTATTGGTCTTCTAGACTGAAACACAAGGGTGCCGTTTTAAGTTTTTATGAAATATCGACTTGAGGCTCCAAAAGTTTGATCTTTGTGGAAAAAAGGCTGAAAGATCATATGAAGGGTGAAGCTGCCAAACTGAGATTTTCTTTAGAGTTAAACTTACAGCAAAGGGTTCCATAAAATAAACTCACTAATATTATTTTGTCATTTTAAATACTTTAATCCTAAAACTGTTAATTATGATTTAATGCATTGTGATTTTCCTTAACAAGCAGAAAAATGCAACCCTGTATCTCAAGGAAATTTCAATCGAACGCAACTGGACTTGGTAATTTGTCTTGGAAGACGTTTCACCTCTTATCCAAGAGGCTTCATCAGTTCATGCTCGCCGCTGAGCAGGATGGGACTGGTCCAACAAACTGGTGTGGAGACTCAGCTATTTAACCTCTTGGAGGGCTTTTCCAAGACTGATTATGTCATTGGATCCTTTGTGCTCCACGTCTTAACGACGGTCGTTGGCGTGTCGCCTTTTGGTGGAGGTTAGGTTTCGGCTTCGTTAGTGCCCTATTGTGTTATAACGAAAGTCGCTGGAGTCACAGTTGTTTTTCTTATTAGAGGTTAAATTGTTGAGTCTCCTGGGTAGGGATGAAAGGGCAGCATTGTAAATTGGAGATAGGTGATGTCTCAGGCCTCCTCCTCTGTTGAGAGATGGTTTCTCTATTTTTACATAGATGGCTTCTTTTACTCCTCTTTCAAACCATCTGTCCTCCCTGTCTAATATCCGGACATTGCTTACCTCAAAGGAGTGGGCTTTATCCTTGTTAGTTGGACCAGTCGCAGCCTGGTCAGCAGTGTGAACTGATGAAGCCTCTTGGATAAGAGGTGAAACGTCTTCCAAGACAAATTACCAAGTCCAGTTGCGTTCGATTGAAATTTCCTTGAGATAACCATGACCTCTATGAATGAGAATATTCACAGGCCTTTTGCAACACAGTATATTACAGACATCTTTACCTTTGTTGGAAATGGTTTACATTACCTACTGACCCGGATCTACCACATAGGAAACTTGGGCGCGTGCCCTGGGGCCCTCGGACATAGAGGGGCCCTCGGACATAGAGGGGCCCTCTGGCGGCAACATAAAAAATCCCACACAAGACTTTAATCTTAATTTTCATAATTGTCCAATCAGAAGAAAATTATTATAACGATAATGATTGTTTACAAAAAATGGACTCTTGTGATTGTCTCCCTTACATGTCAGTTTGTTGAGTTGACAGGTATTGATTGGCAGCAGGCGGCAATGCACTATACAGATTGACTAATGATAATGGTGAGTGGGGTTTAGCAGGTGGTTTCCATATGTGGTATATATAGTGGAACTGCGGGCAGAAAATGAACCTCAGTAGCATCACAGAAAGCCCAGAAGGGCTTCAAAGTGAAAGAAGAAAAAGAAAAAGGAGGAAAAAGAAGGGGCTGCTATACAAAATGCTAGCTTTAAAAAAAAATAACTAATTTTCTGGGATGCATACAATCTGAGTGTAATAATATTGATTGCTTATTTATGCGATTAATTTAATATTAATTCAAAAGGAAATGAGCCACAAAATAGCACACATCTATACACTACAAATGTCATTTTATATTAATTTAATTGAATAATAAAACCTTTTTTATGCATGAAATGTATAAAAAATGTAGATCTCTATCATTGAAAACATTTCAATAACTGTATAATATTTCAATCAATCCCCTTTTAAACCTATTATAATCTCTCCAAGTCCTTGAACAATGTTAAAATCCACAGGTAGATGACACCACATATGTCTAATCTCTAGTTTTTTTTTGTTTAAACTCAGTGCTAAATGAAGATTTCATATATACATATTTATTTATTGTCTTGGGGGCAAAAAATTGGGGCCCATCGGAGGCCCATCATTAAGCCATCTTGTTAAACCCACTCGGTGCCACCATGGAAACTGGGCACAAAATTCACTGGGTTTCCAAAGTGGGCCCCAACTATCAGCCCTGCTACTCTCCATGGTCAGAGCCACATGAGTGTTTTGGCTGGGAGGATATTAGAGGGCTACACACTTCTATCCAACAAAGCGTAAATGTGATGAATGCCATTCCAATATTTAAGTAGGAGTTAAAAACTTATCTTATGCTTCACAACCAACTTTTGTACTTTGCAAAACGAGCTGCATCACTTTCTGTGGCGGTTTGACAGCAGGACTCGACCGTCCCCAAGAGACGCCACAGATTATTGTTAACATTTTTGTTACTACAGACAGAAGAGGACACAGGAGCACTGAGAGGAAGAGAGAGACAGATAAAGAGGCAAAAGACACAGGACAGTAGAAAAGAGACAGAGGAGTAAGGCAGGATCAGGAAAATCATCAGGTATGAGTGTGTTTGGGATTGGGATATAAAACAATCCTGGCCTGGAGTTTAATGCTTACGTATTTATGTTAGTGCTTTGACTTTTGCCAAAAAATCATATTAGAAGTTCGTTTGTTTATTAATATTAAAATTAGAATATATTTGAATATTTAATAATTGTATTTTGACAATTAAATGTCTTAAGTAGCCTGATCTCAGCTCCAGAGGAACTGTAAACCTTTGACACCGCCGCAATTTCGGTGTATGAGTGTAAGAGAGTAGCAATGTTACTGATTAAACATTTAAATTAATAAGTTCTTTAACTGGACTGCAGGCGACCTTATATAACACAAACATCCGGCAAAATGGTGGCGCAGTACGTCTGTTTTCATGCCTACTACTCACTCGTTTGCTCGGAATCTGAATTGAAAACGTGTACAAGCAAACACATTTACAAAAAAAAAATTCCAATGCAGGTTCGGATATTAAGAGATCGCTCAATTTTTTTTGAATATCTTTAATTTTTAAAACATTCAAATTATATTTGAATAACGAAGTTCGGAGTCAAAGCCCTAATTTACATAAGTATGTAAATTAGTTAATGACAATGGCAGCGGTGGGTGGGGCCCCTTAAACACAATGTGCCAAGGAGCCCTTGCAATGATAATCCAGCCCTGATTACCTATACAGATATTCCAACATTGCTTATAATAAAAGAATTGGAAACAGTCACATTTTTGTCATGATGTATTTTAAAGGAAAGGTTTAGATGTTTTCAGGTGGGGTTCTATTAAAAGTCATTGCCACCCAATGGCAAATAAAAAAAACAAAGCAATTCTCAAATTTAAAATTAAAAAGTTAAAAGAATCTGGAGGAATAACAGTGCATAAAGGACAAGGGCACAAGCCTAAACCCTAGTTCATACCTCTCCATCAGCAAGTTTGCACCCAGACATATTCACAGAGACGTTTTTGGTTAATAGTTCTCCGTTGGTTTTTCAGTGTTGCAAAGCAAATCCCCACCAGGAGGCTCAGGGGGTGCTGACTTTCTATGACGGATCTGCCTACTATTGCAGTGTTGTTTCTGTTTAGAGGTTCATTTTCCCCAGCTTGTGAAGGCTTGCCCCCTCAAGGAGCAAGGGACGACAAAAAGTAAGTTTTGATTGAGCTGTAAAGCTTTTTACTAGAAGTGCATCTCATAGAATACTGTAAAAACGCATGTGGACAAAGACAGCAGTCTGTTTTCTTGTTCACTACACCTCCTTGTGCTGAAAATCATCAAAAGGCCATATTAGATCAACTCTAATTTCAATAAAAAGCATGTATTGCCCAAACGCTGCCATTACTACTAATTACATCCTTCTGTTGAAACGATCTCTGGCTGTTGTCAAACTGATCAATCACAGGCATTCGCTCTCTGTTGATGGATAGTTAGAAAATTGGGCTTCACTTCGTACGTCGTTGCGTAGGTGATGAAGAGCCCTTGCGTTGACGGATAAAGCTGTTGCCTCTATTAGGGCTGGGGAAAACGATTATTTTTGTAATCGATTTATCTAGCGATTATTTTTTTTGATGCATCGATTAATCTTATGATTCAAATTTTTAATTCGATTCGATTTTGATTTGATTTGATTATCGCATATTTACCCATTACTTGATTTGCATAGAAATTTGACATTTATTAATTTATGTATTTGCATGAAAATAACACATTTCTTCATTTGAACACATTTTAATTGTAAAAAAAAAAATCCCAAACAAAGTTGTAGTATTAGTACAATCTTATGTTAGAGGTTGCATTGAACATGAAGTAAAATGTTGTGCAAAGAAATCATAAAAAGAAAAAAAAGTGCTCTTCATTCACAAAAAACATTTATTTTGCTGCATTTTCGCTTGTTTCTGACATAAGATTTGCAAGAGAGAGAGAAAGAGAGAGGCGCTGTTCATTACAATAAAATGCTGCACATTTTTCTAGTTTTTAGATGGCAACAGATCGAAATTTGATTTTTCCACCTGAAACAGCTGCAGGTGCCAATTTTATTGTAGGACTCTGATCTGTGAAATTAGGTTGAAGTTTCAAACAAAAACAGCAAAGGTTGCAAAGGTAATGCATTTTGTTGTTGCGCATATTCTTCTGGGGCGGATACGTATAAATTTGCCTTACTTGTGCTATATGTGGATTTTTAATGTGCCATTTGAGAAACAACAGTAATCCTTTGGCTTTTAACTGTTATCAACTGAATAAAGATGCGATTTTCAACACCCGTTTATACCTTTAGTGCTTATTGTGATGAAACGTGAAACAGAATAATAATAGGCTATGAATAGTTAATAATTACAGTTAATAATAATAGTTAATTTCTGGCTGCCAGATGTGTGGATAAATCGCTATAACTTAATGCACTTTCAGTTTAAAATTGGCTCCTTATTTTTGTATGTATATTGTTTTAATTAAAGAATGCTTTAACATGATAATTGTCATATTCTTATTAGAACGCTTAAGTAAAAAACATGTTGCCTTTAAAAAAAGTGAGTCAGTTGAATGCACAGAATTCATGCATGTGTTGGCACATGGTCAGGATGGTACCACCTCTTCCTCAATTTGAGGCAGGAAAAACCCTGGTTATGGTAATTCCTTCAGGACCGAAACTCAGCCTGTCACCAGTTTCTCCTTGTAGCTTTGCAGTGAGGCTTTATTGTGCAGCATAAAAAGAAGCACTACTTGTATTTCCACTTTATTAAGATGGGGATATGTGTAACTCTTCAAGGGACTCCACAGACTCCCAAATCTCATTCAAGACCGTTTTAAACTATATCAAACACAGGGGAAATGTATAGGCAAAAATTATGACAAGCGATAAAAGCTACCCTATGAGGTAACAAAATAAAATACAACCTCTGCTGATTCCAACAACCACATGAATTATGTGGTTTGTATCAAAATTATTTGTGCCTAACCTCAAAAGTACTGAACACATATGTAGGATTCTACTGTGTCATTTTTTATTAAGCAAAGATTAATTGAAAATGGGAAAGTTTATGAAAAGCAAAGTATGAAGATACGTAGAACCACTATTCAGAATCTCTTCAGCCTGACAATGAAAGATTAATCACAGAGACAACCTAAACATTTTTTCATATTTTGCCCATGTCCAGGAATGGTTTAGATGGTTATGTAATAGTAAATTCACCAATATCCTGCTCTGCTGTCCCACAGAGACATTTATATGTCACTCTACCTGAGCTTCAACTTGAAGCTCTATAAGAAAAACAATATTAATCTAGTGCTGCTGGGAAATAACAGTCTGTGACTTTCAATTTGCTTCAATTCCATTTGGTCTGAATTGCCAAAAATAGGTCTGTCTGCAGCGGCTTCAGCCGCAACCTCTCAGACATGAGCGATATGATCAAAAATGATGAAAGAAAATGGGATCAGCAGCTGGCATATCATCGCTGTCGACCCCCCACACCACGCGCCTGAGTATTGGCTGAGCTCCTTTCTCAGTGAGTAGGATTCTGTCTCATTTTCTGTCTTTCTCGGTTTAACAGCAGCAGCATCAAGGAGGAGGACATGGATGAGGCAGCGTGGCACGAAGAAGACATGCCTGTCTTGAAACACACACACATTTGGCAAGGCTAGGTTGCATCCCTCATGGCCAATTCATTGAGCCCCCCCCCCCCCCCCCCCCCCCCCCCCCCCCCATTTCACTCATGTCAACTAAAAATTAAACTGGTTTAAGACTGGCCACTGTAGCAATCTAATTAGAAATTTCCCTGTGGATGACACTAATCTGAAAATAACTCGTAAAGTCAGAACAAAACCAGGTATTATTTTGCTTTTACACAATCATTACAACAATTTATAGCTCTCTATCTGTCTACATCTATCTGTATATCAATATATCTATACCTGTGTATAGGTGTGACCGTGTCAGGGGTCATGTTAACCGAATATATTCCGTTTTTGGTTTTTTATCTAAAGACTAAAAAAAAATCTGAAAACTACCCACAGGGGTGGTAATCCCATTGCAGGGATAGCTTCCAGCATTTTAATAATCAAGTTATGTTATGGAATGTTACATAATAGTAGGTAAAGCACCGTTCTGTACTAGCCCATATTCTGCCTGTATAAATGTTTTTCTATGTTTAACCAGTAATATCAGCTATGGTATTAGGTTGAAGCAGGTATTAATAAACCCGTATGACAATATCTTACATTTCTTTGCATTCTTCTCTAATTTACATTACCGTCCATCAAGTAATTTAAAAAAGATCTTAATCCTAAAATGAAATTAAAATAATTTCAAGAATTGTCCAATATCCAACATGTCCTGAAATTACATGGTTACTTTTACTAGCAGATAAACAAC
Organism: Apricaphanius iberus; assembly: GCA_028564705.1. Taxonomy (NCBI): domain Eukaryota; kingdom Metazoa; phylum Chordata; class Actinopteri; order Cyprinodontiformes; family Aphaniidae; genus Apricaphanius; species Apricaphanius iberus. The sequence goes on from JAPXFQ010000899.1 coordinate 935,902, forward strand.
CATATAGATCAGGTGTGGACAAATGTTAAACCAAAGGTAAAGTACTACAATATCTCTCTAATCTTTTCAAAAATAGAGATGGGACACCATCTTAAAAAATGAAATGTTAAAAAAAATGTGACTAAGTTGAATGATGTGGAAGCTATTAAAAATTCCAGAAATTTTCCATCAACATAAAATTGAATCCGAAAAGTTATTAGTACAGTCTAGTAGAATAATCCTGGAGTGACCAGTGAACATATGAAATCTGTTGATTTTATTCTGCAGTTTGTCACTAAATTACCTGCTCTGATCACCAACAAAGTGACAGATTCAGACCTGCTGGATCGGTGTTACAACATGGCGAAACACTGACAACTCTCTGCTGAATCAGGATGAACATCTGTCAAATTTGCAACCTAAAACCAACTTCAGTGTGTTGGCATTTTTCTTTTCAGAGTGCTAAATCAGAGGCAGCCGTAGATTATTAGTCATTTTAACTGGCAGGGTAAAAGAAAAAAATCCTGACATAATCTATTTTTATTAATCACTTTTCCAAAGTAATATACTCAATACTATTTTTTAAATTCAAATGAGCTGAACAGAGAATTCACATTGTACTATCACACATCAAGCTGTAAGTTTTTTCCACAGAGGCAAAAATCATGATGGTGGAACTAGATATAAACAACTTGTAGATGGTCTTTCAATTTATCAGTTTGCTGCTCATCTAAAACATTCAATCCAAAATCTTTCAAAAAATACAAATTATTAATTATCTATCTATTTAATGATTTTTGTTGGGGTCAATGTCAAAGGATCTCCACCTTTGGCTGTACGTCATTTACAGATTAGTGTTTACGCCTCCGTCCACGCTCAGTGGAGCCCAGATAAATAAATTAACTGAAGAAAAGATTCTCAGACACAGAATCAATGCATCTCGCTGACTGGGAGATGAATGGACATTGAAAAGTTACTGAGGGTTTGGAGTGCAACTACGGCCCGTGAGGCTGGTTAGACGCGCTCCAAAGAGCCTGATGTGTGCCATTCATTGGTGGATGCTGCTGCTTTCCTACCACAGATTTTCTGTACCTTCAATAGTTTATGGGTTAGGAAATGGTTCATTCAGAGAAGCTTTGTGACTTCTGATCACTTCAATAGGAGAAATGTTTCCTCATTTTAAAACTTTGGCTGAAATTACACTTGGTGTTGCAATGGAGTGCGGATACAGTCTTCATATCAATATCTAAACCACCATGAGAAGTCATCTGAGGCAAAATTCTGAAATCTCATGACGATGATCTCTGCAGAAATCCTTCTTCTTTTACATAATAAAACAATGTATGACTTGTAGCTAGAGGGTTACAATTTTTCGGGATTCCCACGGGTCACGAGATTCCTGCAGGATTCCCGCGGGATGGGAATCAATTTCACTGTTGGTAACGTGATTTGGACGGGACAGGAAATAATCCACGGGATCGGACGGAAAACCGGAAATTATTATTTTTTTATTTATTGTTTTTACATTTATAATGTCAGATATCAGGGAATTAACTTGAAAAAATGAAGCTGCGATGCGGTGCCAATGTGTGTAGTTATTAACTTCGCTGCAAAATGCAATTCCATAGGGTCTACTACACTGCACGCACCAAAACTGAAACTGCTACGTTGTTGCTACACCACCTGGATAAACTGGTAAGCGTATGATAGCCGACTGAAAATGCGTGTATCTTAATAGTTTGGTAGTCAGACGAATCGAGTCCATTCATGACGTGGTAAGGTGGCCAAACAACGAGAATGCAGGATATGGTTAAAGATGGCGGATAAAGCTAAATAGATTATCTTTGATACTGTGCTACGCTATGGTTTAGAGGGGGGCGGGGGGAGCGAACGCCATAGCAGGTAAATTACTAATCTACGGGATTCGGGTCGGGAGTCTTTCTCTCGGGATTTTTTTCGGGACAAGATTTCTTGGGGGGGGGCTGTCACGGGATCGGGACATGACGGGAGTGTTTTTTTGGAATTGGGACGGGAGCGACAATTGAAACCTGTGTCACCCTCTACTTGTAGCTGCTCTATGACATTTTGATTTTTAATTCGAATAGTTTCACCAGATATCTGACCTTATTAAATACCAACTATACCTGTTTTTAAGCAATTGTAAACTTTTCTTATCATGACATATGTAGATTAAGTTGTTTCGATTTTTTAATGTGTAAATTAAACGGGCTGTTACAGACTTTATTTTTGAATTTCATGTAAATATCCAAGTTAGAAGCATTGAAAAAATGTTGAGGGATAATTATTTTGAGATTGTGCTTCTTGGTAAAACTTAAAAAATCCATTAAATAGATCACATTGTGAAGGTTTACCAAAGAGGTACATCTATTTTAAAACTTTTAAAACTCCCTAAATCTTGGGTCCTCAAACAGTGGCCCCAAAAGCCACAGCTAGAGTCCGGCCCTGCACAAACATTTACACCAGTGGACCTTTAACAGGTGAAATGGACGAACTGGGACCAGTCTTTCTTCATCATCACAGCTAATCAGCTGAACATAAACCGACTAATTCAAAGATTTCATAGCCTAATATTCAACTATTTCAGTATTAGGCTACGTTTATTAATTTTTTAAACATTTTTTTAAAACAAATTTTACTAAATAATTAAATTCACAAAGGCCTTCAGCTCTTTCATTCAGCTCCAAATTAACATAAATCAATAGTGAGATTTCGTGGGATAAAAATGAGCGTTTTAATCTTTGAACCACACATTTAGTTCTGATAAATCTCGCACTGAAGAGTAAAAGACCGATTCAAAGTGAGGATACATTTCGAAGATAATCAAAAAAAGGCTTAATCAATTCGCCTGAACACCTGAAACCACTACTAGTTGGGTTGTGTCCAGATCTGCGCTCATGATAACCCTTGGACCCAATATTCGCTGGTTTCCTGATAAAACAGCAAATGTGAGCCTCCATCAGACCCCCGAGACTCACAACTGTTGCTCTAGCAGCGCTCCCGACTAAACCCGGTTCTGTTCTGGTTGAACAGGTGGAGATGGGGACTGTTAGTTAGGGTAAAAAACACACCGAAAAAAAAACTAAATCCGCAAAAAAACAACCAGAAACTTACATGTCTAAGTTCCTGCATCCGGTCCTTCATGGTTCCTTATTTCCACCGATGTGGTTCCTCCTGCTCACGTCGTTTTCTTTCTTTCTTTTTTTTTTTCCTGTGGATGTGAGCTGATGATGGAGCTGCGGGGCGGAGACCGACTGGATGATGCGAGCCGGGCGAGGAGGCGCGTCTGGCGGAGGGGAGAGGCTCCGAAGACTCCGTTTTCTTTACAAACACTTGTGTGTGTGTGTGTGTGTGTGTGTGTAAAGGTAAGGCAGGGCCTTCTGCTGATTATCTATCAGATACACACCTATGTATCCACCAAAAAATAAAACTCTTCACCTTTCTCTTTTTAGTGAATAATGCTCCAACAGGATTTAAGATAGGTTAACAGGGAACCAACAGGACATGTTTGCTGAACTGAGACGAGTATTTTTGTTTGTTTAGGTAATCGATTGAGGAGGTTAAACGATAACGCATAGGCGGTTTCGGTGAGCAACAGCGACCTCTATCGGCCAAAGTCGAGTCCAAAACAGAGAGCAATTCTCTTTCTCACTGTGACAGTGTAATGTAATAAGTTTAAGAAAATATAAAAAAAATAGGCAACATTTTGTTCTGGATCTCAATGTACTTAATATGAACAGCGTCCAAAGTGGCCATTTGATTCCCTTTGAATGACTTTGTGCGATCCAAAACCGCAATTTAAAAACAGCACATAGTTGCACATAAAAATAAAATAAAATAAAAATGCTGGTTCAGATTTTCAGACATTTTGAAACCTTAAAGCAGGATGTTCTAGGTGGAACACAAATTAGCTATATTTCATTTACCCCTTTTTGCTTTATTATTATTCATAATGGAGATAACAAAAAAGGCAGTTTTTTGAAGAGTAAACAAAATGCTGAAAACAACAAAAAATGGTAGTGAGCATCTGTTAACATCAGTTTAAGGCTTGCTCCCTTTGATTTAGATCTGGACTTTGACTGCGCCGTTCTCACACATGAATGTGCTTTGATCTTTGACAATCCATGGTTGCCCTGGTTGTAAAGCTGTTGTGCTGCTGGAAACTTCCCATTCAATTCAAAAGTACTTTATTGATCCCAGGGGGAATCTCCAGCAGTTTACATAGGCAGCTGGGTTTTCCTCAAAAAACAAATTGTCTTCACATGTAGTTAAAAAAAAAACTCCATCCACAACTAACTGCACAAGTGTATTTTTAAGAACATTCATAGACATACCAAACCTAAACAGGGCAGTAAAATACTATCCACTCAAAAAGACTTTCTTCCTAACTTCAACAGACAGCAGTAATGGAGCTTGTAAAAACAACCAAGCAAAAAGCATTTGGATAATGCCAACACAGCTCTGAGGACATAACTGGGATTTATGAGTGGCAACACAACGTGCGATGTAGCATTTTTTGTCGCAGTGACATTGCAACATCTAAAACTCTTATTTCTGCCCACAATCAAGTGCTTAAAATAAAAAAACCTGCTAATCTTCACTTTGGCCTGAGTTTTTAAGAAAGAATCATTTTTGGACCATCAACCTTTATTTTTGCATGGATGATGGGCCAAATTGTAGAAGAAGAAAAAACACCTCAATTTTGTGAGATATCCAGCTGCGCTTGGACAGGAATAACTGCAGTTGCAGCTCATACTAATTACTTCTTTAAGGAGTCACCATCTCAGTCTGGAGTCTTTTGCAGCCTCCAACAGAATTTTTTTCTTCCAAAATTGCTTTGATGCATGCTCCATCCATCTTCCTCATCTCTGCTGAGGAAAATCATCCCCACAGCATGATTCTGCCACCAACATATTTACAGGGTGTTGGCTTTCAGCTATATATCTGTGCTGCATGTAGGCCGGAATGTCATATTTTGGTCTCATCTGACCGGCTCAAGTACACACGTTTCAGTGCATATTTACTGTACATTTACCAGATCCAATTCTTAGCAGGCTGACATGTTACAAGATTTTTTTCCCTTTTTGGTTTTCTGTAATATTACACTTTTTGGATTTGATTAAGTGTAAACCAGAATCCTTAAAATTAAGAGAAATAAGCACTTAAGGAATTTCAATCTGTGACAAACAAGTCTCACTTAATTTAATTACTGAAGATGTAACATTTTAATGATGCTGTAATCAACTGAGACATGCCTATATTAGCTTTTTAATTTCTCCACACAAAAGTGTTTACTGGACATTTATGCAAGATGCAAAAATAAGATACATATTCAATATAAACAATTATAAATATGAACATTTACATAAATCAGAAAAGTAATGTTACATATCAGGGCTCTGCAGCAAACAGTAGTAATTCTTGGTAAAAACTACAACTATTTCATCCTTATGAGGAACTTTTTCTTCTTTTTGCAAGTAGGTCTTATGTTTCATAGATTTACATATATTGTAGTAAGAAGGGTGTATATCAAAATAGTTTATTCTCTGTTAATGAATAAATCAATGATTTATCCATTTCATATAGAAGAAATTACTCAAACTTCTTTTAAGAAAAAATTTGATAAAAACAGTGAACAAATTAGACAATGCAGACAATGTCCTTTAAAGTCTTTTTAATAGGATAACATTGCCTCTGTTCTGGGTGTTTTTCGTAGCAGCACATATTCAGTCATCCACTTCAACCCAAACTCAAAAGTGCAGCTACTCACAGCTTCTCACAAACCAACATCAAAGCACTTGACCAAGTATAAAAAGTGATTTGATGTAATTTCTCATTTGCGCCGCGTCCACTTGAATTAAAGACCTGAAAGTTCCAATCACGCTGCCGCTCCGGGGGGAGACTGCATGTGTGTGCGCAGTTGCGTGAATCACAGCTAGAAGTGAGGTCTGCGCTGACGTCCAGTGTATTTTGTGTCGGGTCGAACCTCCCTGCGGGAAATAGCAGTCAAGAGGGAGAAGGGGCGTCAGCCAATCAGAGAGAGATTTCAGTCAGAGTGAAATGTGCAAAAATGCCGGAGCTGAAGCAAACAAAATACTAATCTTATATTAAGAGTGAAAGATTTGAATTCATCACATACTTTCCTTGCCGTCGTCTTCTCTCCTTTTTCTCCATTATCCAGTCTCGTCCCTTCTTTGCCGATTTTCCTTTCATGTTATTAAACCGACATCTTCACAAAGACAAAGGAAAGCTTTTTCATGTACTCAAAGGATGTATTCAACAAGGGACATTTAGACCTAAGCATCTGACTGAGAAGAACCTAAATATCTGAGTGTGAAAGGGAGGAAAATCTGCCTGACAGAACTTGAAGTCAAGCAGCACGACTGCCCTCTATGAGTTTCTTTTGGTCTTTTGGCTTCAACAAGACAAGTACGACTCAACCTGAACTGATTGATGCCAGGACCTTTTCCCATTTCAATCGTAACCTGCTTTCAAAAGTATCCAAAATAAAAGTGAACACCACACTAGTCTGTAAGGAAGGGATCAGATAATTAATTTTTTTTAATCATTTTGTTGCTGAAAGGAAAATAAATAAATTTGAAAATGTATAAATTAAGCTAAGTATCCTAAATTTAAGCTTCAAGCATGAACAGAACAAGAAAGTGTATTTAAGCAACTGTTAAAGCCGCCACAGAACAGCTTAGGCAGCAGGTTTACAATAAAACACAACAATAGTGACTTAAATAAGCTGTTAAACGCAATCACATATAGAGCCCTCCACACTTATAAGTTCCCCTAGTAAAGATGCAAGGGAAAATAGGAATTACTTTTATTTCTAACCTTTAATATAAGCACATATATAGTGGGAAATATATTCATAAATATTATTTGAAATAAAACTGTGTGTGCAAAACTCATTAGAAGTCTACATTTTTTAAATCCATTTCCTGCTTAAAGCATATTTACCTTTGTCCTGAATATTGAACCTGGTTTGCAACGGTCCTGTCTGATGTCTCTGAGCCCAAACCCTGAAATAATCATCATAAAGAAGATACAGCTTACTAAATCAGGAGCTAAGCAAATAAATAGATTTTAATTTATATGTTCTTTACTTTTGGAAGAACTCCTGTCCCACCAGCAAACAGACACAAGAAGAACCTGGGGGTAAGTAAGAAGCATGTGGGTGAGATTCCGTAATCTGTTTTAATGTGTAATCAGTGATCATGCAACTTATATTACAGAGTTAAATTCGTATGACCGACATCCTTTTCTAGCTTAACGTTCATCTCAAACTGTTGCCAATTTCATAAACGATTACAGAAATGATCAAAAGTACATGGAGGTGGTGGAACATTTCTGGGCAAACTGACTTTTTAGCCTTGCTGCTGTTTGGGTAATCCACCACCATGCCTCCAGTGAAACCTGCCTTCATGGCCTGGGAGGTAATGAGCTCAAGCTTTAAGAAACAAAAATAAAAATAGGAAAGAAGTCACAGATGAGTAAAGGCAAAAGAAGATCATTTCAAACTCTAAATGAAAACATCTCATCATCTACCTGCTCTGAGTTTTCAGGATAAAGCTGAAAAACTGCACGAGAGCCTCTGGCCTAAAAGAACAAGGATTAAAATTACTTTTTATAAACCGAAGAGGCTGATGTACAAAAGTTTGGGTCAACAACAACAAAACTTTACCAACGAAGAGTAGAGAGTACTGAAGAAAGTGTAGAGTCTTTTTGGTGGACTGTGTGACCGTTTGTCAGCATTACAGAGCCACTGCAGAGCAGAGATGCTGCAGGCAAAACAGCACAAATGCAGTCATCAAAATAATTCACACCTCCATTAAGAACCTTAATATGTGTTGGACAAGCAACTGTGCCGTTTACCTGATGCAGCCGTCGAAGGTGCCTGGTCGGAAGGGCATCCCCTGACCCATGTCCCCCAGCAGGAGGTCTCCCTCCACCTCCCTGTCCAGAGCAACATCTGCTCACAGAAAAAGTTTCACAGTTTGGTCTTAGACATAAATCCACATCAATCAGTGACATAAAGCAGGCAAAAATATAGAAAGTCGGCAAAAACGCCCAAATATCTCCCAGTCGGTAACATGGAAAACTAGCCATAATGAAACTACTCTGTACTTCATGGTTAATTTTACATGTTTGCACTTCTATACCGTTCCTATGTACTGTATCGGTTAAAGTTAACTGATACCATCAACCAATGCTTTAAATATGGAAACTGCAATAATTTCACAGAAAATTTTTATTTTTCACTTGTTATTTTACTTTTGCTGTCAGTCGGTGTTCCAATTAATTGCATTTTTGTATGTTGTAGCAGTATTGGCATTGGTACTCGGTACCGGCAAGTACTCGTATCCAAGCATCGGTGTCGTATCTGTTTGAAAAAAGTGGTACCGTTGCATCTCTAGTGCCTTTTCCTCAAGGCACACAGTTTCTGTAATTCAGTACTGTTTGGATCGATATCGGGTCAGTATCTGCAGATGATGAACCTCAGATATCTGTATCGTATTGGAAACGAAAAAAAGTCTAGTAGCTACCTGCTAGTTATGGAACACAGAGTTTAATTATTTTCATTAAACATGGAAAACAGCTAGAAATCACACCTGAAGTCCTAAACTGAGTAAGTATCTTGCCAAGAATCCTTCTCATTTTCCTCATAAACTATGTCTGCTTTGTTTTATATTTACAATCAATCATCAATCAAAATGTTTTGAATAAAAACATAAATCAACTCCTCAACATCTATAATCATATTACTTCTACTATTAAAAGAAGCTCAAGATTACAATTTTTCAGATTCTTAAAATAAAACCTACAATAAATGGCAGATGGATGATGCACATGCACAATAACTAGACCGGTGGACAGTGACTCGTGTGCCTCTGCGGACCCTGCCTGGACACGCTTTTTATTTGCCCAAAATAGCCAACTGACACAGGCAGGAGGTGCATATATTATCCACAGCTGACTGATGGAAAAATCTACGGAAAGACAGACGAACAGACGTTTATTGTCAGCAAAGTCCCAGCCTTTATTATGAACTCACTACACTGTTGCTTCACGGACACAACCTGCCCCTGAAACCCATCTATAATGCACAAAGATTAATGCATCACGAAGGAGACTCTGACAACAGTCATCACGTCTAATAGAGTAGCTAAAATTCTGTACTTAACAGAACCTGAATCCGATTTTTTCCACAAAACTGCAGCAGTTCTCCTCCTCAGCTCACGGTTAACCCTCTATCAGAACAGATAGTGTTCATACTGTTTTCATACTACATTAAAATCCAAGTTTGCTTAAATTTTTTTAATTACAACAGCTATTGAGGGTAAACACACTTAAAATATTTACACGTCTGAACTAAATAAAGGCTAAAAGGAATTTAAAAGATATTTTTTGCTTCCTTTTAGTAACTTTAAAAACTCTACATGTCGACTATGAGAAAAAAAATGTTACACAAATGTATCATCTAAATTTAGCTTTTCTTTGTATTTAAGAATGAAGTAATTATACTTGAAGTAAAAGTGTGTGAAACAAACCAAGCATCGCAGTGCTGATATCGATTCCGATCCAGTGATGTCCCTCCTCTGTGAGGTAATCTCCACTGAGACCAGATCCACACCTGGGAGGAAGAACAGAACTTGGTGCTTCAGATTTCCCCGCTGGATCGTTTAATTTATCAGCTTAACCTTTAATATATCACAAATATAATGTTGCTTTAAATGCACTGAAGTTTAAAACACAAAAATGTCTATAAATACAAAACCAAACACCAACATTTAAAAAAAAGTTACGATCTTCCAACATGGAATCCGACTGTAACAGAAATATCTGACAAATAAACAGCCTAATTCTGCCTCTGATCATGGTCGGTGTGGCTTACTTACCCAACGTCTAACAGAAAGCAGGCCTGTCCTTCTGGTAGGCTTAAAAGCTCCACTGCTCTTTCTGACATCTGAGTCTGGATCTCAATAATCCGAGAGCTGGAGATCAGGAAGTACAATCAGACTTTAGAACGGCTAAATGTTTCACTCAAGAAAACAATATCTTATCTCCAGCACCATTCAAAGTATAGCTCTAAATAGATATAATGTAGCAATAAATAAGTAAATATATACAAAAAACACTGGTAAACTTGTAAACCTAAGGTACCTACTCGATCTACTGTACTAAATTTATTTTCAGCATCTCAATTCAACTCATGTTATGAATATGTTTATCTCTTCATAGTTCTTTTATATTACATACAGATTATAATATTTATAAAGACTTTAGCCTTATGGCTCATTCTTTTTATTTTATTTCTTTTTATTTTATTTTATTTTTACTTATGTTAAATGTTTTATGTGCACAACTGTACCGGAAAAAATTCCTAGTTTGTGAACTTGTTCTCAAACAATGGCAATAAAACCGATTCTGATTCTGATAGTGCTGATTCACAACAGATGTCATCTCAAGGCACTTTACAAGATAAGTCAATGCAGTTCAATCATACATGCATTCCAATCAGTTTACAGGCTTTCCATTTAAGGAATCCCAGCAGACTACATTGAGTCATTAAATAGCATCTATAAAATGTTAATGTCTTAGCGATTCATCGTTGCAGATCATAACACTGACTGAGGATTTTTTTTTTCACAAACATATTTCTCTCAGTGACTCTGATTTCCAAAAACCAATATAATCGTTAATCAAACAATAACATCCTTATGAAAAAAAGAAAACCCATTGTTTGTGAAATCAGTGATAAATATGAACTACTGTCATGACCTGAAATGCATCCATCCATCCATTGTATAAAAAAGGGAATAATAATCTGGGCAAAATAAATACCAAAATCACTGAACCATATAAACCCAACCCTAAACACAGGAAAAAAGTTAGTAATAACTAGAAAAAATAAAAATAAAAAACATGATTACAAGTACAGCATTAAACCTTAGCGGGCACATAAAAATTGATCAATGATGTAAGCAAACAAAACAAACACACACACAACAATCATAAGAAAAACAAGATGAAACATTTAAATTAATTAAAAATATATCGTAAAAAGAAATAATGAAATCAAGCAACACAGAAGAAAACCAAAGAACAAAAATACATACACATTCTGGGAGGGCAGGCCAAAAAAACGTCAAAACTGAAGTTTCAAATCAATCACTCAAACAAAGCTGTTACTAAAGAGAACGAAAACAAAAGAAAAGGAAGAAATGTGCAACAAAAATAGACCAGTTAAAGAAAAAAAACACATTAGTGAACTGAAACTCAAAGAGTAAAAAAAGGTAGTAAAAAAATTTAAAAAGTAAAAGCCACAAATATATGATAGTGATTAAAACAACCAGTCTTACTTCTGGGAGTATTTCTTTGCTTCCTCTTCATTGTAGAACTGCAGAGAGGAGAGCAGATCAGACAATAATAAAACTCAGCTCAGTAAATATGTTTGGTTTTTTCTGCAGGTTGCTGCTGATTTGATATATTAGGAGAAACATTCTAACTTACTTGTGCAATAAACACTTTATATACCTTTTTAAAGATGTAATGTTAGATAGGTACAAGTACAACAGACCCTAACAGAATTCTTCCTGCAAATCCACAGACACACAGGGTTACAGCGGCTATTCAAAAACAAAAAACAAAGCCGTCAAACTAACCACATCTGGTGGAGCTGTGTGTTCAGGTCTCCGGCAGCTGGAAGCCATTCTCTTCCTGGGTTTATTTCTTTATCTGCTGCTTATAAAAAGCTAGACGTTGAGATCGCAGCAGGCTACCCACATGTTAGTACACAGTCCTTATTCGTTGATTTAAATTATGGTGCTCCGTTGAGGAGCAGCGCTGTATCGCCACCTAGTGTTCATGTCGTCGTACTTTTGAGCTGGTTTCATTGTTTGCAGTATGCAAACTGGAAGATATTATTATTATTATTATTATTATTATTATTATTATTGTTATTATTATTATTATAATAATAATAATAATAATAATAATAATAATTACAAACTGTATCATACAAATAATACATTTGTTTTCTAAAAATCGTTTATTTCACACATATCGCTCAGATTTCACTAGTTTTTTTTTTTTTTTTTTTTACTTTTTACACAACATTTCCCGTTTCCATGTAAGCAGAAGAAGTAAAAACTAGAATTGGTATTTCTTTCATAGTCTGTGTGTAGAGACTGTGTATCTTTTCCAATACAACCCAAATAGACAAAAATTCAATTAAAATCAAGAACTAGAAAAGAGGAGAACAAAACTGCTGAGTGTAAGATTCTGCTTAGCTTACCTTTAAAATAAATAAAATAATCTACAGGCTTTTGACTCTGGGAGAGAAACTTTATTTACACGTTTTCTCTTACGTAGTTGAAAGTTCCTAGCTACCTCTAATGTAGCATTCCCGAGTATATTTTTGGGGGAATTTGATTGGTAGATTTTCTTAAATGTTTCCTGTAAACATTGCATCCGATTGGCTCGTTGTTCTGAATCACCCGGAAGCTGTCTGTATTCGTTCACCGGCTTGTTGTTGGTAAAATGGCAGAGGTCAGCCGGTGGCTCGGGACCGGAGCCTACCGGTATGTAACCGTAGGGCAGGCTCGCCCGCTTTGCTCTAACGGACCCGGCGGACTCCTCCCGATAAACGCCGCTCGCAGCCAGAGCCGTTTCACGGATGAACCGGCCCCGCTGTTAAAAAGAAGAGCACCTCACCGCACCTCTGAGCGAATTTACAGAGTGAGAAAAGCTCAAAATCATCAGAAACGAGTGAATTTTCTTGGTTGCACTTCTCTTAGCGCACCTTTAGCTCGTTTATTCTGGCTTCCTGACGCCAGAAAAAGCCAAACAGCCACCAAAACGAGCCTGCTCATCCAGACTGGACGCCTTCAGATGAAGCTATTCTCCTGTGTGAATCCCGTCTGGACCAGAGGGGCTGTTTCGATCCACCCTGACACCTGGAGGTCCCCTCAGCAACTCAGAGCCTTCTGCACTGTCCTCCTCATCTTCACAGAGGAGAGGTCAGGGTGTGGAGCGTCACTGAAACGCCCGAAACTTCGCCCTGATACGTTTAAAGCCTCCACAGCAGCTAGAAGCTACAGCAGGAGGTCAGAGGAGGCTCCTCTGCTACACAGGAGTAAAACTGCCTATTACGACATCCTCAAAGTGTCCCCGAGTGCCACACAGTCACAGATCAAGACGGCGTACTACAAACAGTCCTTCATCTATCACCCTGACAAGAACCTGGGCAGCAGGGAAGCCACAGAGCGCTTCTCTGATATCAGCGAGGCCTACAACGTGCTGGGCAACATCAGTATGAGGAGGAAGTACGACCGAGGGATCCTGAGCCTGTCTGATCTCCAGAGCCCTGGGAAGCCATCCACCAAGGACCCATCTAGCAGATCCACAAGCTCCCAGCACCAGCACTATCATCCTCATCACCAGAGAGCCAGAAGGTTCTCCCAAACCGGTGGGCGGCCCATGTTTGATTTTGATGCCTTTTATCAGGCTCACTACGGAGAGCAGCTTCAGAGGGAGAGGGAACTACGAGCCAAGAAGAAGCAGATGGATGAGATGCAGAAGCAGAGAATTAACGAGTTCAATAAGCAGAAGATACTGGAGTTCACTTTGATTATGCTTGTAGGCATGTCGGGGGTCATATTCCTCGGTCTGGCCAAGCCTTGACCGAGCAGCAGCAGCAGCGGCAGCAGACAGTGGTTGATGTTTCTCAGGGGCGCTTCTTCAGATTGGCCAGCTGTTGTTGCAGAAGCTTAAAAACTGGATCTCTGCCGTTTGCATTTCTGAAACAAAAACATCAGATTGATTGTTTATTTGTTCTATCAGCACCGACACAAAATTGTTGCTTACTTGATATCAAGATTGAAAAAGAAGTTCTTTTTAGGCTTATTCCAGCTTTTCTATTGGAGAATTGCTATTATTTGTAGAAAACAAACACCAGAGGAAGTTTCTTATTAATGGCCAAAACCAAAAATTCTAAACTTTTAATCGTAGATGCACAGGAAGAGGGGAGCATTAAGTTATGATTCTTTAGTGAGAAATATTGTTTAACTTTAAAGGAAATAATCATAAATTAGTGCAAAAGATTAGGTGATTTAAGGTTTTACATGGTTTTATTCAACGACTAATAATCCACACCTTTCTGGTTATGTTTGTCATGTCGAAAAGCTTCTTTGAAAAAGTCTTCTCAGAATAACATCAAAGTGTCTTCCATCATTGTTTCAGCCTGATAGGATCTTGTTATTTCTAAACAATAGTATGTTTGCTGTCTCTGCACCGAAGCCATGCAGCTTTTGGCATCTTAAAGTGATTGTTTTCTCTCCAAATGTGGGCTAATGATGAAGAAAGGGTTGCTCTTTTTACAATGGACGATGCACAAGCTTGTCACCTTTTTTTCCCCCACTTTACATTGGATATGTAATAGGAAAATGAAGTGCACAATTTAAATATTATAGGTTAACACCTTTTTATTTTCCCTTTAGGTGTCTAAATGTAAATAAGTCTATGTTCTGTACAGGAATGATGCCTCTTTATGATTGACAAAGTATTAAAATCTAAAAATATTTATGTTTGTGTTTGAGTTTGTTCATTCAGATCATGCAGAGGAACTAGATGCAGAGGAACAGATTCAACCACTGGCTAATTTCTGTTGTCCTTAAGGCAGGTGAAACAAAAGATGCATGAGACATAAATCCAGGAAACGTGTTTGTTTAAAATGACACTTTAGTATAAAACAGCTAATTTCTACTATAAATGTATTTATAATTTAGTCCTCAAACTGCTTAATTTGTGTTGAAATCGCATTTAAACTAAATAAAATCTAGAACATGAAGCTCCACTTGCTTTGGGTTAAAATACTGAGGCAAACTACAGTGGGGCAAATAAATATTTAGTCAGCCACCTATTGTGCCAGTTCTCCCTCTTAAAAATCATAGGTACAGGTCAGCTATGAGAGAGAGAGTGTTTAAAAATAATCCAGAAAATCTATGATTTTTCTAAGAATTATTTTGTATAATGGTGCAGAAAATACACATTTAGCCACTAAAACCTTGCAAGGATTCTGGCCCACACAAACCTGTTAAGGTTACTATTAGTAAAAAACTATATAATGATGGATTCAAATCCTGTAGTCTCCCTGCTTAAACCGGCACGTGTTCTGGCCCGTCTAAAGTTTACCAAAGACCATCTGGATGATCCAGAGGAGGACTGGGATAATATCATGTGGTCAGATCAAACCAAAACAGACCTCTATGGTATACATGCCACTCACTGTATTTGGAGGGGGAAGAATGCTGAGTTGCATCCCAAGAACACTGTGCCCACTGTGAAGCATGGGGGTGGAAACATTATGCTTTGGGAATGCTTTCCTGCAAAGGGACCAGGACAACTGATCCTTATTAAGGAAAAGATGTTTGGAGCTGTGGAATGTGAAATTTTGGACAAGACCTAAATCAATTAGATAATCTGTGGAGGGAGTTGAAAGTCTGTGTTGGACAGCAACAGTCCCAAATCATCAGAGCTCTAAAGAAGATCTGCATGGAAGAATGGGCCAAAATACCAGCTACAGTGTGTGAAAAACTTGATAAAGACCTACCTCTGTCACTGCCAACCAAGTTTATTTTGGAAAGGATTGAAATTCATTTTTATTTTTTAGCCAAATAATTGTTTTCTGCACAGTTATATATATAAATTGTTTAAAAATTATACAAGCGATTATCTGTATTTCTTTTTTACATTCTGTCTCTCAAAGTTGAAGTTTATTAATGATAAAAAATTAGAGACCTCTCCCATATTTAAGTGCAACAACTTGCACAATTGGTAGCTGGAAAAAAAATAATTGCATCACTGTATTCCAAACTATTATATGTTGCATACAGTTATATCTTGCATTCCTGAATACCCTCACATGTCAAAAAGCAGACTGGGTAAAGCAACATTTTATTTTGTTTCTCCTATGTCTTCCAGATATTAGTGATGCCAGGTGACGGGTAGCTGGTCCGCAAACAATCTGGGGCCGGCTTTGCCCAAAATCTACCTTAAATATTAGGTAACAACGTGCCTAAAGATTGACTTTAAAGGTTTAAAAATAAGGCAGATTGGTAGGAAAATTTAAAAAAGAATTATATAGACAGCTATATTTTTTTAAAAATTATTACAAAACAGAACATTTAAAAAAAATTGCATTTACATGTCACTCAAAGTTATTCATGAATCTTCAACATCTTTAGTTGTTTTGTGCTTTCATTGAAATATCTTTAATACTATATTCATTGTTGTTCTCCATCATGCCTCTATGTTCATGCCTGCCACCAAAGTAAACTACAGAATGTTACTGGAGAATAGCAGAATTTCAAAAAGGTATTATAACTATAAGCACTGTAGGCAAATAAACGCTTCAGTGTAAACAAAATATATTTTTAAGGCAAAGGTCTTGGAGATTGTTTTAGAATTAAAATAGATCACACTGGATGTTCTTTTTTATGCCTTATTTTAGAAGTTTTAGTTTTAAAAGAAAAAAAGAAAGTGCATGAATATATTCTACACGATCTTAAAATGTTATGGAGCTTTTTGAGTTAGACAAGAACTTCATATCTAATACAAATTAGCGTTTAAACTGGGGAAGATTTTATTTTGGTCTTAACTATAGTTTACAGCTTTTCTACTTTTAAATCTGTCCTCCAGGGGGCATTGGAATAAATCAAAAATAACTGAGCTTAAGAAAGAAAGAGTTTAATCTCTTTGGAGGACATGAAAGCACATTAAGGGGGTCTAAGCTTCAACAAACCCACTCATGTTGATCTGATTAACATGTCCCTTTGTCCTAAAGAGCAAATGTCCTGAATGCTTATTACACGTTTTTCTAGTCAAGCTTCCATATTTTTAAAGAAACTAATTTCCAGAGTTTTTTTTTGTCTGTTTTTAGTCCAAGTATTAATGCAATATTAGTTTGCAACTACAGACATTTCCGACCAGGAATGGCTTTAAATAGAAACAGAAACATAACTGGATGGATGGAGTATGCAGACAATAGTCAGAGATTACAAGTTTTCTCTATACATACGTTTTCTATCTGATTCTTGCCGGGTCGGGGGCACTGGCAACCTTCTCCAGTGGCCATTGGATGAGATGTCCAGTACAGGTGGCCCTGTCTAAGAATGACTGTGTTTTTGGGCTGAATTAGAACCAATGCATGGGGTAAATGCAAGCTCCATGCAGGAATATCTCAGGAACGCACGCAAGTCTTTTAAAGACTGGACCACAGTCCTATGAAACTTTACCTCTGATTAACCGCACAACACGTCTAGTAGATTCACATTTTATTCACAGAAATATAAAGTAGTATGTCACTTACATCACTTCTTTTTTTTTTTACAAAATTGCACAGACTCTTCAAAACTCAGTCAGACAACAGAAAGTTCGGCTGTGGGTGGGGTACGCTGAACAGAAAGAAGAGCAATCATTGATATGTGGGGTGGGTCGATTTTATTTCTTTTATTCCACTGTAGCATGAAGAAGAACCGGCAGTACATAAATAAGACTCAATAGGAAACATGTCATTTACATGGGTGAAGGAATTACTGGCTTTCAAAAAATAGGATTCATATTGGCACATGAGCTGCTCCCTTCACCTGTTCACTGAAATAACCTTCCAGGCTTGGTGGCCATGCTGGAAAAGACGCAGTTGACATGCTTATTCCAGCCGATTTGAGCTCACGTGATTTAAAACCTTTGCACCGATAAGTCTATTCAAGCATGGCCGCCTTTACCACTTGGTCTCTTCTTATGCATTGTTCTAGTTAATACCCACTAGCTTAACTGCAGGGTACATACAACAGTCCCCAATGCTGCCTTACAGAACAAAAAAAAAAGAACAAAAAATACAAGTAGCAAGTCCCTCCACATAATGCTGGATTTGGTTTGATAATATCATCGAGGCATTACTTCAAAGTAATCTTATAGTAACAGAGTACTTAATTTACAGGTTATCATGATGATGAGGATGGGTGTGAATACAGAACCATCACCAGATGGAGGGAGCCTGGAAAAGCATGTTTTAGAAACGCCACTGCAGCACACACACACCATTAAAAATATCTGGACTCTAATACACCACCACACATTCATAACGACCCAGTTAACACGGGAGCCGTCCTGTCCGGTTCATAGAAACTATGTTAAACTTATTTGTAAAGCAACACTTTGACTCGTGTCTGCATGTGTCCTCGCTGATATGGCATTTTTAATACGGGGTCTTGCAAAAATGGTTACATCCGTCTGACTTTTTTCACAATTTGTCACTGGTGCGGTACATATAAACTTTTGTAGATTTTACTGGTGTTTTACGTGATGCATCAACACAAAGTTGCACATAATTGTAAAATGGTTTGAAAATGAACTTTTTTGAAATCCTTTGGCAAATAGAAAGAGAGGCAATCAGTTCCCCTGAGTCAACCACCTTTTGTTCCAAATAGGTCCTTCCTTTCAGCAGCTTTAAGACTCTACAACCAGAACCGCTCCCAACAATCTCAATCATAGTTCGGCCTCTGCTGTAATTTGCACTATTTAGGCTCAGCTAAATGACATTCTGCTGCTGTTTTTTGCACATCCCTTTCTTTTTTCAGTTTGTATTCCGCTAACTTCTTGGAAGTAATGTGTTAACATTTAATGCACGACTACGCATGCACATTCTGTAAATAATCTTATATTGTTAAAGGTGTTTTTTTTTTTAATGATCCTACTCAATTGCACATTCTAATCGGAGTATGCCACTTCATTTTTAAAACTGCACAGTTCTCAAGTCTTCTGCAAACTGGATTGCCTCAATCCATAATCTTTTAATCATCTTGGACCAACTTTTCCTCCCTCTGCAT
This sequence comes from Apricaphanius iberus, assembly GCA_028564705.1. Classification (NCBI taxonomy): domain Eukaryota; kingdom Metazoa; phylum Chordata; class Actinopteri; order Cyprinodontiformes; family Aphaniidae; genus Apricaphanius; species Apricaphanius iberus. The sequence goes on from JAPXFQ010000899.1 coordinate 954,795, forward strand.
TATACTGCTACCACTGTGTTTCCTTGTGGGGGTGTGTTCACTGATGTGCAGTGTTTCTTTTTTCATCAAACATGGTGGTTTAAATGTTGACCATTAAGTTAGCTACCTAAAAAAAAAATCAGACAGCTGCAGCTTATCCAGAAAGCTGCTGCTCGCGTTCTCACTAGAACCAGGAAAGTAGAACACATCACCCCAGTTCCAAAGTCCTTACACTGGCTCCCTGTAGCTCACAGAATAGACTTCAAAGTGCTTTTATTAGTTTATAAGTCATTGAATGGATTAGCTAAACATGGGGAAGCAGCTTTTAGTTTTTATACTCATATCTGGAACGAACTACTGAGAGAATGCAAAGCTGCAGAGACACTGAACTCTTTTTAATCTAAAATTAAAACATATCTATTTAGACTCGCTTATGAGTAACTGTTTTTACTTGCTTGTTTTTAATTGTCACACGAATTATTGTCTTAATTACTGTAAATGCTTTCTTGCGTTAAAAACTGTGAGCTTTCTTCAGTAAGATCAGTTAATGAACTAAACCTGTGTTTTACTCATTTGTCTCGACATTGTATTTTCTGGATTATTTTCTTATTGTAACGGCTCATTTGTATTCTAATCATATGTAAAGCACCTTGAATTGCCCTGTGTTGAAAGTTTTCTATACAAATAAAATTGCCTTGCCTAATTTGTTGTCTCTTTATCTTACTTGGCTTGTGGCAAATTACAAACAGTACTTCTTATGACTTCCTTCTTGCCACTCTTCAGTAAGAACCAGATTTGTGACAGGAATACGAATGTTTGTCATAACAGTTTTTCCGGATGTCTGCGGCTCCTCCAGGGTTATCATTAGCCTCTTGTGACTTCTCCTTTCAGGTTAGCAGAACAACTAGGATTTGGTAGGTTTGCAGTTGTGCTAAATGACCAGAGCTTTGTGAAATCTTGAAAAGCTTGATATTGTTTTATAACCTAATTCTGCTTTAAAGCGCTGCACACTTTCCTCCCTGACCTGCCTTCTGTGTTCCTTAGTTTTCATGATGCAGGTGGACTCTGAAGGTGGGTAGTCTTTTTGTTTTCTAGGATTATCCAGGTAAAGGAGGGAAAATTAAAATGCAAACAACCCTTTTTTTAAAAAAAAACATCTACCTCACCTCAGTTTACTGTGTGTTGGTCTAATAAACAAAGTTCCTGTGACAAACTGTGGAAATGTACCAGGCTATGAATACTTCTGCAAGGTATGGTGAATTTTAAGCAGAGAGAGCAGATTTATCATTTGCATTCTAGTTTTAGACTTTTGGGATGTTAATCAACTCCTCCTTTTCGCCTGCTTCAGTCTGCTACAGTTCAGGCTAACTGTCAGGCATCCAAGACCCCTCAGGTTGTTCATGTTTAAGAAAAAAATATATCTCAGCTAACACTAACACATACGATAGCTGTACCAGTGTTAGTGCAAAGACTTGGAGCAAGACTCTAAAGAGAAAACCCGCAGGGACAGCGAGGATATCCGGGACAGATTCAAAGCAGCTTTACAAACATTAACAGGATGCTCTGAGGAGCTGAGGAGGGCGGAGTTTCTGCAGGGTCATTTCAGACTCAGTCCTCTGGCAGGGTGGTGACACAGGCTCTGCTCCTGAAGAACTGTGGGTAAGATCGAGCAGGAAATGGTCAGAGCAGTTGAATTGAAGCCATATGACTCTATCTGCCTCAAATCATCCACACCATTGAGGTTGGTTTTTTTTGTGCATCTTAACCTCTTGTTTTATATCCGTTACCCACATCCTGGATATCTGATTTTATTCAGGGAAAAGGAATTTGTTAGCATGGACACAATGCTTCCCATCATTTTCTTTCCAGTTCCAAGGTACAGGAAATGTCCTTGGAAGGAAGATAAACAGAGGAAATCAGGAGTGATTTGGACCTTTTTTTTATGTGCAGAGCGGTCCATGACACCTTGTATTTTCAGGATATAAACAAGCCAAAACCTGCTTTGGGTTGTTTAGTAGAAAGAGTACTGGTTCTCCACAGCACGGGCTCTGCGGGTCCCATCGGCATCGTGGTAATCCTCGGATGCTCCGCTAGAGGCCTCTAGAAGGCGTTCGGAGCTGTTGCTGCGGCTCTGCAGACCCCCTCCCATGCCCAGTCCCGTACCGGGGTCACTTCTGGAGAGGGAAGGGAGGGCGGTGGGTGAGGAGGAGGTGCTCGAAGACAGGGGGCCATCGGATGGAGGACCCGCAGGACCGGCCGTTCCAGGAGGGTGAAGAGCCGGCTGTACTGGATCCGTTCTGCAGGATGCATCCCTGGGAGGAGTGAAAACCAGAGGCACGGCCGCATCTGAGGCAGATGAAGCAAGAAACCTTATCAAACCTGGAGATATACATCCAAAAATACTTTATTGCTGATAACTGTTTGTTGGTCTGACTGGAAAGGTATGAGTTAAAAGCTCCTTCATGGAGTGGCTTGTATACCCAGGCAGTGTGGGCCTCCTTTATTATCCTTCATTTGGTGGAAAAAACCCACCAACAACACTGAGGCCAAAGACATGCCTGAGCAGCGCATCAATAAAGCCTTTTACACCCTGAATGAAACCCTCATTTTATTTGCATGTGAGTGAGTGATTGAGTGTGTGCAGGTCCTGCGTTTTGTAAAACAGAAGGCCTCTTTGTTACCACCGGGGTGGAGTTAGAGCCACGGCCTGCATGCAAAACTTCAGCTGCACATCCCCCCCACCGCCCACCCTGCTGCACAGGAGGCCATTTATCTGAGGAGAGTGGAGGGCAGGAACAGTGGTAGGATGAGGGAAGGTCAGGAACTTTCAGCTCTGTGATCCCCAAAACCTGGAATCCATCAACACCAACAACCACCTGCAAGTCCCTCCTGAGTTACATTTGGGCGGTTAAGGCGGTAGCTGAGATATTTAATTTGAAATAACATTGAGTGGCTATTTATGACAACAGATGGAATCATGAGAATATGCAAATCCTCTGATACCGCGTTACAATGACAAAGCTCAATGTGCTTTATTGAGGTTTTCCGGGACAGACAGAATATAATGCAAGTAGCGCCTCCTTATGAAATGACAGGAAAACATGCTTTTTTTTTATTTTTTCAACAACACCCCCCCACTAATTGTGCAGTAGGTCCAGGTGCCAGGACTTTTAGGTTGGGTCTCCTTCGGCTTGGTTCATCTAGAAGTGAACGTTTATACATCTTACATCTGTGCATAATAACTTAAGATCAGTCAAACTGGATGCAGAGAGTTTAAAAACATCAACTATCTAGACTTGTTGGAGACTCATTTTTAAAATTCGAATGTGCGATTCTATAACATGAATATCTTGAATTAATGCCCATGCACTCAATTACGGCTTGTTGGGCTTTTATGGCCCTCAGTTTTGCCCCTTGCAGCTTCAAAGGAAAGTTCAGTTTTTTTCAACCTGGACCTTATTTTTAGCAAATATTACTTTCATTTACTCATGCAGATAAGTTTGGAGCCATTCGGCTGAAGTTTCTATCCAGTTGTGATCAGCGTATATCCATATAATGTAAGTCAATCAGGGGAGGATTTTGCTGTCTGTAATAAGGCATTATCTGCCCCAAAACTCCCTCATTTAGCCATGTTTTATTGTTAATAGTTAAAACGACTCCCCTCAGAGGTCAGAGCATCTTGTAAGTGCTTCTTTGTTCTGTTCCGGGGTGATTTGAAGGCAATAATACAACCACATTATCGCGCAATTACAATTACGTCACTGCCGTGATCCGTCCCGGTTGTAGTCTGAGGACTTTGTGCCCTATGGTGGTCGGTTATACAGTGGTTGCTATTGAAATCATAATCATGGTTCGCATTTTCGTGTTTCCAAATTGCACTAGCCGAATAACCAATTGGACTAACTTCCACTTTAATAGGCTCCCTTTCCACAACCTACACAGACTACAGCTGTAATGGTGGACAGCTTTCAACGTAATTGAAAGATAGGTTACTGTAAGTTGGAATTGGCTACATTAAAAGCTTGTAAAACACCCAGAAGCTAATACCTTAACACCTCCAGGACGGTCCAAACTCAGAGGTGAATATCGCTAAGAATTAATAACAAAACATGTTTAAATTAAGGGGAATTGAAGCAGATAATGTCTTATTTAGACGTGGCAAATCTCCTTCCCTGATTATCTCCCACTCTATGGATATATGGTGATCGCTACTGGATATAAACTCGTCCTGAAGGACTCCAAGTGGCTCCAAACTTGTCTGGGTGAGTAAATGAAGATAATATTTGCTAAAAAATAAGGTTCAGAGTGTATACACTTCAACCACTAGGTTTAAATGAGGATTTTGATATGTCTGTGTTTCTTTAAAGTAAGCATAAATGTATTGCTGTATTCTTTTATAAACTTCATGGCCTTGCTTTATGATGGCTTTTTTAGCTTGATGTTTGCAATGTATAAATCTCTCTTCATTTGAGCTGATTTTGAATGCTTTTAATGTGAAGTGTACTATGTTTTCAATGACTGGGACTCTATTTCCCATGATGCTCTGCTGTATTGAGTCACACAGGTGTTTGACATCAACCGTCCTCTTTAACTTAGGACTGTTTGTATGAACCTGCACAACTCCTGATGAAGGTCTCTGACCGAAAGCTTGATAAATAAAGCTCTCACAATCGCAGATTGAAGTGTGCGGATTCTGCTCTTTTTGAAGGTTATAATTTGTAAATACTGTTAAAAACCATTATCTCCCAAAGTTTGTAGTTGTAATCTTAAAAAAAAGACTTGTGTAAGGCCTCTCTAGATGTTATATGTGTACTTTTTAATTCTGTGTGTTAAGATACCTGCAGCGGAGCATCGCTGAACCTGCACATACGAGCGCAATGTGATATCAGCTGATCCTCCAGACTCCAGGGGAATCGGGTGGGCGTGGAAGTGTCTCAGCATATCCGTTATCGTGTGGAACCACAAGTGGTGGACATGGCACTGCCCGTTCTCATTGACAGACAAACGTAAATGCTGCAGGGAGGAGAGAGGGAAACAAAGGAAACCGCAACAAGAATGTTAGCAAGGTGAAGAAAAAGATTCTAAATCGGTAGAGGCGGAAAGTGCACAGGGATGATAAAGAGAAAGTGGGAAAGCTGATTCACAGAATCCTAGAATGAGGGCATTATCTTAAGCGGCGACAGCATCCCAGGGCTGTCACTAGAGGAAATGATGGCAGCTGATGCTTCCTCAACACAGCCGACTGGCAGGATGTGATGATCAGGGATCACGTTACGTAAGAGCGCAAAGCGCTTTGATGCCACAGAGGGTTTCATTTCAATTCAGACTTTATTCTTACCAAAAGGTGAATTTGCCTTGCAGTTGATGAGTTATGACATATAGCATACAAGACATTTCAACATAAAACAACTTTAAAACATAAAAGCTAGAAAAGGAGCAGGATGACAACTTGGCTGGCTGTCAGCTGCATCAGGTATTAGAAGAATGAGAAAAAGTCCATTATTCAGGAGACCTGATATTAATTATTCTAAATATTTGATCATTAAAGCAAAACATTATCAGGATTTTTGCTATTTTTAGGCACAGAAACACCCACCCTCTTATAGTGATGTCTTCCTGTCTTTTTAAGGCCTTACCTTGGCTTTGCCCTGGAAGTTGAAGGTGAGGACGTACTCGCCCGGCCGTGTCTCACTCTGACGAATAACGAAGAGCCCATGGCTCCTAGCCCCGCCTGCGAGCACCAGCTGAGCCGCACGAACACGCGACAGAGTACCATGAAACCACGGGTAACCCACCAAGCTGGCGTCCCCCTCTGGCTCTTTTGTTCCTTCGCCACCACCTGAACAACGTCACAAGAGGAAGACCTAGTTTGTTTTTCTTTAGGATACCTTGAAAAAGTATTCCTAAACTTGAACTGGAATTTTTGTTGCAGCTAGGGCTGTGCAACCCTAACCCTCAGATTTATATTGCAATATAATCTAAAGCATGTGTGATACATTCTTTTTTTTCTTCCTTTATGCCAAAATGGCTGCTTATGAACATTTTTATTTTCCAGACAAATTTCATCAGAACAACTTTAAAAAGGTTTTAGAAGGCAATTTAAAGAACATTTATTGGGCTAAATGCATTTATAAAATATTCAAGTCTTTTTCCAAAATAATGCAACACAAAAATTCTCACAACATGAATAAAGATCAAAATATTTGTAATAAAATGAATTGCTAAATATTATGAAAATAAAGCTAAAAATTGTCTAGTTTTCTGGTTTGTTATTTATGCATTTAATGTCGCAAAAGAAGAAACAGCATGTATTTAGATTAAAAATGCTTCAGGTTCAACATTTCTTTTTTGGTAAATGAAAAACAAAAAACTTTAATGTTCCAATATCTAGTGTGAAGACAAACACTGAACATCCGTATCGTAGTGTACCTGCCTGGTACAAATTATGTAGGCACAGCTTGATGACATGCATTTATTGACCAAAATGCATAACTACAGTATGGTCAAAATCTCTACCTATGACTAAATTTATATAATTTCTACCTTATACCTTTTATATTGTCCGCCATTAGTTGAAACCACAAACTTCACTGTACTTTATGTTTTTTTGTGTGAAATATCTGGTCTATTATACCGACCTTTTTGCTCATATTTTGTTTGTCAATCACAGAACATCTTTATAAAACACATCAAAGTTTGTGGTTGAAATGTGACCACAGTTGAAGTTCATGGGGTGTGAATATTCCTGGAAGAAAAAGCAAAGGAATACTTTGTTACCTGCAGAGGAGTTGGAGCTCTGAGCTTCTGGGGACTGGAGGAAGCGCTCTAAAGGCATGTGTGATGGATGCTGAGTGAACGGAGGCTCCCTACATCGCACTGACGGGGCGCTGTAATGATCTGCTGTTGTGGGACAGGACCTCTCTGGAGCACGATACACACCTAAAAAATGTTCATAAAAAAATATAATCAGGACATTTTTTACGCCATCAAAGCATGTAAACAGCGTGTGTGCACTGTGCAGTTTAGAGGGAAGTCTTAGCTCACCCTCGGAAAGCAGCTCGCAGCTGCAAGAGGCCACCATCGAGCAGTCTTTGGAGGCCTGACCGTGAGGACATGACGCCAGCTCGATGTCATCGCCGCTGTCTCTACACACAGGGAGGCAGGTCAGCACGACCGCAAGAGCGTATACACATGAGCAAACAAACATTAACCATATCCTGACATGTTTCTAGGCCCCACCGCTTCCTCCAAACATGAACACAAATAATCTTTCTGTTTATACAACGACCTGTGCCGACAAAAGTCCACCAATCCTTAAAACTGAGCACTGCAAAGTGCCCATGTTTGTGTTCAAACAACCTGTCAAAAACCCACTAATTGGATGATTAATGACTATGTATGTTTCCCCCTCCATTCTCCTCCCATCCACCCCTCCTCTCCCTTCTCCCTCTTCCTCCCTCCATCTTCAGTCAACAACAAATATTTATCTGGCAGTTTACCCGGGGTCTATGCAGTCCTGAATATCAGCAACCCAGGAGTTTTTCTGCAGAGAGTCGATGGTTTCCAGGATGTATTCCCCTCCATTTTCCACCTGTGAAAACAGCCAAAAACACCAATCGCACACTGAGCTTCGTTCATTGAACCATGTCGTAGTTCTGCCAGTTTTCCAGGAAACCGGTTCTCAAGCTTAAACTCATCTGTCTGCTACTGTGTTTTTCCATTGGAGAATTTTAACCAACTCAGTTGGTTTAAGGGTAGAGCTTGAGACAAAACACACCTTTAGAACGAAAGTGTTGTCCTTGTCTGGCATCTCCAGCGGCATGGTGGTCCTCACCTCAACAATAGCTGTCAGAGGGATGCTTACTTTAGGCTTCGAACACTAGAACCAACAGAAGAAAGGAATCATTAAAGCTCACATATTTTTCTCCATGATTATATAACAAATACGTCAAAAAGCATCTAGATTAAAAATAAGAGAATTTGCTGCTTTTATTATATTATATTAGATTAGGTTTATCTGGACCATTTTTCAAACTGACCCTTCCTGTCAGGTGTTGAATCAAATGGATGGATAGATGAATGGAAAAACGGATGGACAGATGGATGGATGGAAAATGGATGGATGGATGGAAAAACGGACGGACGGAAAATGGATGTATGGATGGAGGGATGGATGGATGGCTGGGCGGAAGGAAAAGCGGACGGATGGATAGATTAACGGATGGATGGAAAAACGGACGGACACGCAGAAAATAGATGGATAGATTGGAAAAAACGGATGAACTGACGGATGGATGGAAAATGGATGGATGGATGGAAAGCAGATGGCTGTTTGGATGGACGGACGGATGGATGAAAAACAGATGGCTGTATGGATGGACGGACGGATGGATGAAAAACAGATGGATGGAAAAACGGACCGATGGATGGATGGACGGTTTTTGGTGCTGAAAACATAAATGAACAAACAAGCAGCCAAAGCCCAAAGAAAGAAAAGACTCTGAACACTTCTAGACAGTGGAGCTCAATTCAGAAAATTACAGGAAGCCTAACATAAAGAAATAACCATGAATCTATAGTTAATATTTGAATTCTTAACTGTAAACAGCAACTTCCCTACCAAATAACTGAGAGTTAAAGTGTGGACTCCACAGATAAAAAGCTCTCAGATCTTTTGCAGGGTAAATAAGATTTGACTAATGACAGGAATAAGGAAGAGAGAAAAAAAACTCCTGCCTAAGTCACTCCGCTTTCCCTCAGTTTCCTGTTTTTTCCCCACTTCATCTCAGCGATTACTCCTGCGGGCTGAAAAATAAAACATTCAACAGAACAAGCTTACAAGAGGGCGGACACAGGGAGAGCTGATCCCCAGCAGACCCTCTGCAGAGACACAGACCAACATGGTAATCTTCAATCAGACTCGATGAGCATGTTTAGGGCGGCAAATTGTGTATTTTGTGCTCATTTATTTTTGTGTGTGTCAGGAGGGGGGGTCGGAGCAAGGAGGCTGAGTGATCGTCTGGCAGAGGCTTATCAGCTGATCTGTCTGGAGTAACACTGCACTCATCTCAATCTGCCTATGCAGCTGGCTGCCATCCACGCCCACAATTCCCCTTTTTTCTGGATCAAATGTCAAAAAACACTTCCTGTATTTAACCATTTAACTGCTTCCTGTTCCTCTCTATTGTGAGATCAGTCTCAGAGGGAATCGTCTCCTATAAGTATCATTGTTTTTTAAAGACCGAAGTAACGGTGAGGGTCTCTAGTCTCCCTAGTCAGTTTGAGATTTTATCCTTTTCCTGTAATCGAAGCTTCATTATCAAACATTTTTGACTGCATGGAATTAGCGCTGTGTGATATGGCCTCAAATTCATATTGCAAAATAATATAAGGCATGTGCAGTAACAATATCTATTGCGATATATTTTCTTGTCTTTATACAAGTCAAAATGCTTATGAACATTCTCATCTTGCAAAAAAAATTCGTTTCAAAAAAGTTTAGAAAGCTATTAAAAAATATTTATCAAGCGAAAAAAATAAAAAAATGAATATTTTTCCAAAAATGCAAAAAAAATCCCACAACATAAACAAAGATGAAGATATTTCAAATAAATCCAATGCTAAATGTTATAAAAACATGACGTTCTAAACAGTCTGCTTTCCTAATTACTTATTAGGGTTGAACAATATAGAAAAAGAAGATATTAATAAAAGGAATGATCATATTGATCAATATAGATAATAAACGAAAACTATTACAAAATGTAGAAAATATATTTATATATATTTATCATATATATCATATATGATATATATATCAGCTGCTTTTTATAGGATTCAACTGAATCTTTAATAATCCTTTATAATGGTTATTAACATTACTTTTCTTTGTATTTACTGAAGACATTTATTTTTACACAAGCTTTCAGTTGATTGGTTTTGTAAGTACGTTTTATTCACCCCGTTTTTATTCTTGTAAAGCACTTTGTGATTTTATTTGTGACAGGTGCTATATAAATAAATGTTCTTCTTTGTTATATATATATATATATAATATTAATTATGTTAGTAATTTAAAATCTTATCTTGATGCTTTAAACGTTTTTAAACATTTTATGACAATTTATTGTAATAATGGCTGTAACCTTTTGATTTAGTTTGTCAATAAAGCTTATTCAATTTCAGTTCAGCTGCTAAAGCTAAAGCTAACCAGCTACTCACCTATACCAGAGTGTAGACAGCCCAGGACACTGACGCACAGTCCAGTCAGAGCTGAAGCCAGCAGGTCTATCCACCCTAGTTGTGTTTTTAAGTTTAAAGAGTTTTTCACTTCTGAAGAACCGGGTGGACATTTTAAAAGCATGGATTGTACATGTGTTGTTAGCAAAGGGACATGGGTAAGTTTCCTGTGTCTCTCCGTAACAGTTATTTGTTTGTGTGGCGGGGGATGGGAGTCCTGCTTAAAACAACTGACCATAGCAATTTATTTGGTTCATCATTGCTACATTTAGTGTCTTTGTGCGTCAAGGATCGGTTCAAAACGGGACGCAACATTTACCTGAGGTACTGAAACATTCTGCGACTACTTCCTCCTTGCTGTGACATCTGGCCGAGGTGAAATTTGTTTTACGGCGATCGTTCGCTTAGGGACCATCAACAAATCCTGTTACAGCTCAAGTCATTTTTTCCTTTTTGTGGTTTGAAAGGTGATCGGTGAAGGAGCTGACTGGGTCTGCGTTAATGATTCCACTGATAGGCTATAATGAATAAATAGGGGGGAAACTTTTTTTGATCAAAATTTTTTGTAAACCCCTTTTTTTTTTCTATCGCACCACACATATATCGATTGATAGATGTCGATATTGAATTATTGTCCAGCCCTATTACTTATTTATAAATCTAATAATGCCCAAAGATAAACCTCCACATATTTGAATTACAAAGATGTCAAGTTTAAACATTTCTTTTCCGTTACATGGAAAAAAGTTAAATAGGCACTATGTAGAATAAATACAAACGCTGATCATCAGTATTTATCCTCTTTGATGTCAGCTTGATGACATAATCGAAATACATAACTGCGGTAGGCTGATATAGCCAAAATCTCTTCCTTATACCTTTTATATCGCCCACTACTACATTAAATAATTACATACATTTAAGGGTTTGTTTCTGCTCAGAGTGTTTATACAACAAGGCAAATCAGCAATGTTCATAGGCCTTAGAAAAGAACAAGACCCACAGAATTAAACATCCTCCACCGTACTTAACAAAGGACAAGACATGTTTTCAAGTATTCATAATTTGTTTTAATCTTGACCCATCTGGAGTATTTGCTCAACCTCAAAATAAATTCCTGATCCCAGTCAACGTACCTGAATAATACAGTCAGCTTTACACATTTACATTTATGACTATGGGACAAAAAATAAATTTTTTGGGATGTAAATAGCATCTAATTTCAACCAACGTTAAGCTAACAATGCTAGCAATTAAAATACTCAGCTCTAAAAATATCTCAAGCTACTTTTTCAATTACCACCAACTCAATAATGCGGTGAAATGTATTTATCTACTTATCAACTTACTATGTATAACTCGTCCTAGCTCGTCATCATGCATCTTTTTGCCGATCAGTAGCAGGCAACTCTACATAAAATTCACGGAGGGGAGGGATGAATGCCTGAGAGTGGACTACGTTTATTTTTCTTCATGGACTACAGTACTCCAATCTGAGCTCAACATGCTAATATTAAATATGTACCTTTAAATAAGGCCAGCTATTGCAACAATTTCTGGACTTCCTGAACTCATTTTAAGAAGATATAACATTTAATAGGAATTTTTACAGTTTTGTCAGGTTTGGCAATGGAGATGTCATAAGAAATTAATTGTTCAGTTTTTCTAAAATGTTTTGAGTAAATATCTCTTGCTTTCATACAACATTAAATTACTTTCAGACTTTTTACACATTGTGGAGAGTGCTGTAGTTCAGGGCTAAAAACAACACATGGCCAGTATAGGATACCACTCAAGGCAAATTGTGGAATATCAAATAACTATTACATTTTAAGTAGTTTTAATGAGTCACAGCTAAACGTTGTTGCTTAATTTTAAAAACTTCAACAAAACTTACACATAATCTCCGAAGCAAACTTTTAGCTAATTATCAAAATCATTTAGAATCTTTGTAAACTATTGTCTCAAAACTGCATTTATCTGTTTCTAGTGGACCTCCTCATAATAACGCTTTCTCCTTCCACCTAACTTTCCATTACTGTACATGGATACAGCAATCTGATCACGCAGCTCCAGTAGCAGTTAGATTTGTGACGTGTGTTGGACATCTTCCCGTCTTTAATATGTTTTTTTGGGTGCTGTGAATGGCAGAGAGAGTGGGTCACCTCAGAGTTGGTTGCCATGTTGTAATGCAGACAGTTGCTGCAGTGCTGCCGTCTCCGGCGTGCACAGATTAATAGCCCTGGCAGGAACCGAGGAGCGGGCGCAAGTGAGATTTTTATGAGTCATCTTATCTCTCCAGCACTACAATGCTGTGATTTGTAACATGTGAATAGAATGGTGCTGATAAAAGAGCTTGTCCTGCTGAGATGTATGTGTTTAATTAACCCATAAACCACATCTAGGCTCTATCTACAGATGAGAATTGGACGTAACAGATTAACACTATGTAGATGATTATTCCTCTTTATTTGTTCCTCTTGTGGTTCTCACTGATTTGGCAAAGTATGAGGTCACTGCCTAAACTATTTTTGGTTCCTTCTTGCTGCTTGTCATGGTACCCATCTTGCCAAAGATGAGGAAGTAATCAGAGTGTACATGAAAGAGAAACTCTGAGATCCCCTTGCCTTATAAAAATCAATAAAGCAGCCTCTGGATGTCTCTGCAGCTTCCTTCCTATCCCACCTGTCCTCACCCTTCTTCTGCCCTGAGCAGCCTCTTCCACATTCCCACCAGCTATGATCAAAGGACAGCATCAGATTTACACACCCGGGTGAACAGCCTCTCGGCCTACTTAAGGTCACGGGCAGCGATGTGGAAATCCCATGCACCCAAATGCGAAAGTTGCATGCATGCTCAGGAGTGTGTGGCTTTGACCTGCGCAGCTCAGTGAAACCAGGGCGGGATCGCATAGCCGAATTTTAATCTGGCATTCAGGAAGGGCTGCAGCTCACATTTGCTCTCATTTCTTTTTTTTTTCTCTTCTAGTTTAAATTCAAGACTTTAAAATGGCACCAAAAATTTATAAATAATATCTGATGAAAAAGTTTCAACAAAAGTATTGGCACCCCTGTAAAAGAAGTGTAAAAATCCTCTAAATAAAGATGATGATTTAAGACGAATGTGTCTGCAAATCTTGGTTTTCTCTAACAATCTAAAGCCCCTTTCAGGTCATCTTTCAGTTCCTTGATCTACGTGTGTTCTTGAACTGAAAGGTCCTGAAGTCGCCACATCAATACCCTCCCCCCCAGATCCACCTCAGGAGATAATCACAAACCCGTAATTACAATGGAAAGGAGGAATGTAAAGGGTTCCGGAACAACAGTGCCGTGTTGGCATAATGCAAAAAAGAAGTTTGTTGCAGAAGCAGCAGGAATACCCAAAGAGGGTCCAGCATGTGTCTGATATGAGAAGTGTGCTGCTGCAGACAAGAACATGCTGAACATTATGAACATCTTTGGTTGAATTTAAAGTGTTAAACGTTTGCACCCAATCAGACGGCTGCAGCCGATCCAGAACCCTGCTGCTGACGTCTTCAGTAGAACCAGGGAAGTAGAGCACATTATCACACCGGTTCTACAATCCTTACACTGGCTCCCTGTAGCTCAGAGAATAAACTTCAAATTATACTTCTGCTAGTTTATAATCATCAAATGGCTTTGCTCCACTATATGTTGAAGACCTGCTGCCAATATAGCAACCCAGCAGACCACTCAGACCCTCCAACTCTTGTCTACTAATAATTCCTAGAATCAGAACCAAACATGGAGAAGCAGCTTTCATTTTCTATACTCCCCTTATCTGGAACAAATTTCCTAATGACTGCGAAGCTGCTGAAACACTGAACTGCTTTAAATCAAAACTAAAATCTAATCTGTTCAGAGTTTCCTTTAAGTGAACAATTATGATGCTTAATTGCTGTTTTATACTTTCCTTAATGTTCATATTTTATTCTTAATTGCAGTTTTTACTTTCCATGATTTTATTGTTTTCAGATTTTTATGCCTTTTGTGTTTTATAAAATTGACTGGTACTGCCAGGAGGTGAAAATAATTGTTTTAACCAGTGTAAGTAACTAACCACAGATTGATAACAAAGCAACACAATTAAAGGCTTGACCAGACCGTGTCTGAAAGTAACAAAATTTCACCTCCAGATACTCTCTTATGTCTTAGTTGCTGTTGTTACTTTCCATGCTTTTATATCATATGTTTTATTTCTTTAACACAGAATCATGTAAAACACTTTGAATTAACTTGTGGTTGAAAGTGTGCTATACAAATAAAATGGCCTTGCCTAAAAAGATATGAAGCCTACATGATGAAAATGACATAAACTTAGCCCTTAACGCGTTGTAAAACACACACCTTTGGTTCTGTAATCTCAGAACACGAAGAGTAAACTGTGTGATCTCAAAAGATTTAATTGTATGATGTGAAAGGTTAAACCGATCCATAACGTGGGGTTTATGGTTATTTACAGTGGATCTATGATCTGAAAGGGCTTTAAGTGACGTTCATTATGAAACAGAGACCGTACTGGCTGCTGCAGCTTTGTCTCTCAGGGCTTTTGAGAAATATTGAACCCAGATGAAAAAGAAAAGTCTTAAATTATAAGTACTTTTCTGTATGATAACATAACATTTTTAGACATTTTTTCTGATTTGGTTTGGTTGGATCTTTGCAAAGTTAAAATCTGAATTTAAAAAATGAATTATTGCAACAAAATTTTGTGTTGCTTTTATTTATTTTTTAAATGTCCACAATGCTTTGCGAGTTAGTATACCTTTGGAGGAACGTAGAACTCCAGCAGGAACTTCTCTCCTCCGTCGTCCCGCTTGGTTTTCCTGAGAAGCAGGCGGCACTTCTGCCACTGTGCAGCCCCCACACAGTTCGTGTCGTCAGCCACCATGTACCTCAGCGCCCCCTCCCTCTGGATCTCCAGCAGCTCTGCTTTGTGGCCTTGGGAACTCCTGGGAAGCCTCAGCTTCTGGGACCACTTCTCTCCTCCTCCTGTCTCACCTCCTCCTCCATTGGCCTTCCTGGTTCCAGAGGGGGCGTCAGGTTCAGGGGAGGCCCGTCTATGCCACATCTCCTTCACCCCGTCCACGACACAGAGGCTCATGTTCCTAAGGGAGAAGCCTTTCTTGAAGCGAGCCTTTGGGTGGCTGACAGACACGTCCTCTGAGCTGCGAGACTGTCCCAGAACAGACATCTTGTGGGTCTGTGGACCCCTAGAGGAGGTGCTACCACTGCCTCCCCGATCTATCCCTCCCCCTCCGCTGTCCATGCTGTCCAAAGACTCACTTGAAGCCCCAGTGTCCTTGCGCCTTGGGTAGAGGTCGTGACCGTAGGACAGAGGGCAGCCCTGTATTCCCAGGAAAGGAACGATGCTGTACTTTGGAGCCGCGTTGCAGCAGTCTTCCCCCGGAGAGGATCCCTGCTTCTCCTTTGCCTGGGTCAGCGCTGCAGAGAAGCACTCAAGAAAGTGGTTGGCAAAGTGCTGTGAGAAGCTGGCATCAGCACCGGGAGAGTCGTAGCACGGGTTCTCAGACAAGAAACGCTGGAACTTGTCGGCGAAATCTGCAGCAGAGGCTCGAGCGTGGAGTTCACAGAACTCTCTCCAGTCAGGCAGTGGGCACGAGGAGGGAAGCTCCGGGCTACCGGGCAGCGCCGCTCCGTTCATCACTGGGCCATGCCAACCCACCAAGGAGAGGCTGAGGTGGAGGAAGAGGAAAAGACAGTCAGTGTGAAAGAAATAGGAGGAAAACAAACAAACTGCTGGCTTTGAATCACATGAAACAGCTGGGAAACAGCCTGCATTTGAGATGGTGTCAAAAAAAAAAAGAAAGAAAGACGTGTGCATGGAGCAGACTGTAAACCAGCTTGCAAGCATCACCAAGATGATATTTAAATAAAAACACTGAAAAATCTAATCAAAATTTCCTTGATTTATTTTATGTTTTTTTTTTCTTTTTTTGTTTACACAGTGAGAGGAAGCCAGAATCAGTTTACCCACATTTACGCAGAGTGAAGATTCAAACTCTGCGCAAAAGAACCAAGATTTCTAACCAAGGACCTCCAAAATATAATAACTGGATGGGTTAGTGCTATACTGATACTAATAATGCATCGAAAATGTTGTGTTTTGTCCCTATCTATAGCCCTGATCCATTGGAATGGATGGCAGGAAAGCAGAAATCTTTTTTTCTGATTAGTTAACAGACATAAAGCTCAAAAAGCTAAAAACTTTTTTGGTGTGGGATTTTTTACTGAGAGGTAAAAACTGTACATTAGCTAATCTCAAAATTACTTAGGTGTCAGAGAAGCACAGAAGCTCTCGGAAGGTTTTAGAGAGTCATTTATATTTATATTCACAGGGGTTTTAAAGCTTTTAAAAACAAAGCTAAGCATTAGCAGCTAACCAGAAGCTAAACGTACGGAGGTGCTGAGTAAATGTTGACAATACTAAGGGAATCTCATAGTTTATGTAAGAATCTGCTAAGTGAAGGTTAATACACACATATACATGTAAAGCATGCTAATGATAATATGACATGCTAATTTCACAGTTGTAGTTCTTTTTCTTTACTTGGGAATCAAAGTGAAATCCTTTTGAATGAACGAGTGATGTCATCTCTAGTCCTGATATAAATAATATAAAAACAAAGTTAATCAAGCAGGCTTCTTGAGATGATTAATAAACACAAGAAATGACTCAACAGGTCAAGGTTTGGGTTTTCGGCGTACCACCAGGAATTCGTGGGTTAAATTCCAGCTTTCACCTGTTACACGCCGTTGTGTCCTTGGGCAAGATGCTTCACCTAACTTGCCTACTGGTGGTGTTCAGAGCGCCCAGTGGCACCAGTGTTTGACAGCCTTGCTACTGTCAGCGAGCTCCAGGGCAGCTTTGGCAGCAGTGTACCTTGCCATCACCAATGTGTAAATGTAGCGTGAAACGCTATGAGGTCTAGCTAAAGCGCTATATATAAGCACAGGGCATTTACCAATCAACAGAACGGAAAGTCTGAACTATTTCTTTGCAAAAATCTAACTGGAGAAAGTTAGGTTTTATATGTGTGTATAGAAAAAACAGTCAGCAATTAATTTTACTTAACTTTTCGTTATTGGTACCTCAGAAGGATTTTACTGTATTTCAGATAAAAGCATCTCTGACTTTGGGATTTTATTTTAGAACAAAAATAATAACATCGTTCAAATTGATTTTTATTTGAATAAATTATAAAAGATACATTTATTTCAAACTTTATTACATTTATAACTCATGACAAATGTAGAAATAATGAATTTATGTCAATTAAACCACCTATACTGCTAACTCTAATCTTATTAAAATCACTGGTGAAGGGTGAGGAAAATAAATGTGACGTCTTTACATCATGAACACCCCTCAAATTGTTTTCCATCAGTATAAGAGGAGGATCCATCAGTTCCAGTTTCTGACATCCATCATGCCCCTTTCAGTGTTTTTTTCTTCTTTTTTTAGGAAAAAAGTTCTTGTTTCCTCCTCTGCTCCCCAACATGTTAGTTTGTGTGAATCAGATTTTTCCCCTTTCGAGCTCCAGCTCTGCCAAATCAAATCACATCATGGCTAACACTTTTCGCTACACTGGGAATCTAACACAAAGCCGTAATGACACTGTGTCCGTGGCAGCATCCAATCAGACATCTACACACATAACATCCTCCGTCTTCCCCCTCTCTCTGCATCTGCATGTCAGTGACTAACACACCATCGTCCTACAGTGCCAAGCAAGTCGATGCATGTTGGTTTGAATATTCATCTAAATCTCACAGATAAGAGGAAGATGCATGTTTGGACAAGAAGGCCTTATCACGCAGTGGGACATCCAGAGAGAGAGAGAGCAGATTATCAGAGCTGCTGGGATTCTCCTGCATCAGCTGCAGGAGGTTTGCACAAATGAAACCAAATGCATCTACAGTGCAGATTTTCCAGGGCCTGATGCTTTTCTTGCAGGTCCAGTGTCGGTTGATGATTTTGACAGGTTAAACATAATATATTTATAGTAATAATGTCTGGCAGACACAGGTGTCAGTATCTTTTCTTTTTCTCTTTCAGACTACAGATCCGATAAAAAACAACAGACCGGATCAGAGCACGAAAACGCAAACAAGAGCGCTTCCAGCTCTTTGAAGATCCATTTCCAAGCTCAAAAGTCCTGGATGCTCTGACCTGGTGTCAAATTACAATGATATTTATATTCACTTTAAAGTAAAGGAAATTAGTCATATGGCAGAATAATAATTGAGGAGAAACAACATTTTCTTACGGGCTTGTCTTTTTTACTGCAGTGCAGGTTATTATTATGGCTTTGAATCTGGATTTACAAACAGCTAATAATTTAACAAAATAACAGATTATGATTATACATAGCGGGGGTTATGTATTATCATAATCTCCAAGTCCAGTTGCGTTTGATTGAAATTTCCTTGAGATAACCATGACCTGGATAAATGAGAATATTCACAGGCTTATAGCGGGGGCTAGGGACCTAAGCCACCCATGAATAGTTAAAATCCGAGAGTAATTGAGATCGCCTTAAAAAATACTTTGAACTACCAATTTTAATCATTCAAAGACCAAATGTACTTCAACATGCATTAATACACAGAGTGGAAACTGTCTTAGCGCCACCACAGAAGCTATAATTAACAGGCTTCCTTGTTTTCACTCTTGGGAGTTCAGCCAAATTATTGCCAAGAAAAAAGAATTGTCGTCTTTGCAAACATCAGCCACCAAACACCAGGGTGTCAAGTAGCATTTTTTCAAGGTATTTCACCTTCTCAAACAACATGTTTTAGATGTGCTCTAAGAAAAATATTGCAAATATATGAATTCGCAAATTCTGAACCGCAACTAGAAGATAAACTAAAATAAAAAAACTCACTGCTGATTTCTCCCAACATTATATCTACAAGTCAGCTTACAGCTGTTTCTATTGAAACTGGCTATATATCTTGTTACCATGCAAAATGCATTCTAAAATGTCCTTATTAGCTTTGTACACACTGATATTTGGGTAATTTTATATTAATATTAGTATGTAATAAGTGGGTCAAAATTCTTACAAAACAGTATGACAGACACCGTGTGTGTTCCATTGTTCCATTATTAGTCCCCTTATTCTCTGTATTATGATTCTGAATTAACAAAAAGCAGAAACGTGACAGCCAAAACTTGATTCCAGCATATCACTGGGCATGGCCCAGTGATATGCTGGAATCAAGTTTTTTTTTTTCCAAGGCTATACAGAAATATGTGAAAAGTTCATTTTCCTTCCATGATTGTATATTTTCTGAGTGTATCACATTTAGCTGTGGTGATATGATTTCAGTGACTGCCTTCTCTGACCAGCTGATTGGTGAGGAAACATGAACGAGCCGCTCACACGTTTCCTCTTATTTTGTGCTCTGAAGCTGAATCACGACACCATGTCCAGAAATAGCAGCAGATACATTATCAGTCATCAGGTTACACAATCACATGGCGATATGTTTCACACAGAGGAGATTGGCTTTGATTTTGGAATTGAATACCTAAACAGTGGAAGATCGTTTTCTTCTCATTCATGAACTGATAAACTCATTCATTAAATGCTCCATGCTGATACTGGGGAGCAGGTCAATACCCATTCAGCTATTTAAAAACCTACACTCTGCCAACTTTCCTCCCATTCAGCAAAAAAACAGCACACGACGAGGTGCTTCTGAAACTCCTGCCCTTCCTCGTTCAAGGATATTTAACTGTCCACTGTCTCTCATACACACACACACACACACACACACACACACGCCTACGCAGTCATTGAGTCAGCATGAAACTCAAGCCGTAAAGCTTTGGAGGAAGTGGACAGCATTATGGTTTTCTGGGGCTCAGCAGACTACTGGAGAGGCAAACTGGGATGTGGAATTCAAATGATGGCAAAGACGGCAGATCGAAGAGAAACAAAAGGGATGGAGGAGAAAAGAAAGTAAAAGAGAGTATTGCTACTGACTCAACTTTTACATATTTCCACATGTTACAGGTACATTGATGTATGGTTGTCAAAAAAATTTGGGACAGTAATTGTGCCTTTACTTTTATTTTAGCATTCAATACTCTTTAACGTCTATACAAAGTCCATTTTCCTTCATAAGTCACACAATTAGTCTGCATCTCACTTAAAAGTTGTATTGTAATCAGGATTTTACAAAGCACATACTTACGAGCCTCCTTTTGGATAATTACTGCATGGGCCATTATATTTCAGTTGGCAAAAAGCTATTTAGCCCCAACTGATGTAATCACCAGCTTCTCATTACTTAACCATTTCGAAAGACACATCCGTTTCAAGAAAAGATGTTACCCTCTTAAGAAAGGTCCCATCATTGCCAAGTATCAAACAGAGATAACATTAGAGGAGATTGCAGTAACTACTAAAATTAAGATAAGAACTGTCCAAAACATAAATAACAAACCAAAAAGAAAGTGAGGAACCAATGTCTTTGAGAAAGAAATGTGGTGGAGAAAAAAAAAATCCAGAATGATTGCCAATCATTTATATGTTTGGTTAAATCAAATCGGGGAAAAACAACAGCAGTAGAGAATGTTTAATAGTGAAAGCAGAAAGATTTCCAGCACGAAGGAAACTCAAGGGATTGGGACTGAACATCTGTGTAGCCATAAGAAAAAAGAGTCAGGAGCAATGGAAGAAAGTCAGATGTTCTGATAATTGCAAATGAACCCCCTTCAGAAAGATGGGTGCATCATGGGAAGAGGAAATGTAGGTAAAGTGATGCAGCCATCATGCTTAGTCCTATACTGTTAATGCTATGAGCTGGGGTTGCTGCAGTTGGTCAAGTCTTGGTTCTGCAATATAATGGTGCCCAAAGAAAGATCAGCAGACAACCTGAATACACTAAATGACCAGATTATTCCATCTATTTCTTTTTCCCCCTACCTAATGTCACAAGCATTTTCTAAAATGAAAATTTCAGGATTGATTGGGCTTTAAAGGGGAAGTTCATTCTTTTTTCAACCTGGACCTTTTTTTTTTTTTTTTTAGCAAATATTACGTTTATTTACTCACCCAGACAAGTTTGGAGCCACTTTGAGTCCTTTGGTAGAAGTCTATATTCAGTCGCAATGAGCGTATATCCATATAATGGGAGTCAATCGGGGCAGGAGATTTGCCGCCTGTAATAAGGCGATATCTGCCCTAAAACTCCTTCATTTAACCATGTTTTCTTGTGAATATTTAGAGATATTCCCCTGTGAGTTTGGAATGTCTCGAAGGTGCTACAATATAAGCTTCTGGGTGTTTTACAGCATTCCACCATTGCAGCTGTAGTTTGTGTAGGTTGCAGAAAGGGAGCCTGTGGAAGCTGACCTTACTCCATTTGGTCATTCGGCTAGTGAAATTTGGAAACACGCAAACAATAAGCATGTTGACGTCTGCAGTAGCAAGTTCTGTCTTACCGACAGCCGCAGAGCACAGAGTGAAAATCCTGTTCAGACTACAACCGGGATGGAGCACAGCAGTTACGTAACTAAAATCGTGCAATAGTGTAGTTGTATTACAGCCTCTGAATCCCCCTGTAACAGAACTAATAAGCACTTCTGAGACATTCGTAACTGACAGGGGAATATCGCTAACTATTAATAACAAAACATGGTTAAATGACCGAGTTCTGGGGAAGATAACGCCGTATTACAGACAGCAGATCTCCTGCCCTGATTGACTCCCATTATGTGGATATATATCCCGACTGGTTATAAATTTCTCCCAATGGACTCCAAACTTGACTTGGTGAGTAAATGAACGAAATATTTGCAAAAAAAAAAGATCCGGGTAAAAAAAATGTTTTCCTTTAATTGTGAAAAAGTAGTTCAGGGAGTAGTAGACAACATTTTCACATGTGTATTGTCCAACAAAGAGTCCAGGTCTTAACCCCATTTAGAATCTTTGTGTTGAAGAAGGCTATGGACAGTGTACAGAGTCTCCCATCATCAATGCAAGATGTTAGTGGAAATGTAATACAACATTGGATGAAATAAATATCGTTGAATTGCCTTTTTACAAGCTCAACAGACGCTGATAAATCCATCGTTTGCTAGAGAACATCAGTAAGCAAGCAACACGATGAAGACCAGGGAACAAGCCAGAGAGAAGGTTTCAAGCAGGATAAGGTTGTAAAGCAATCTTACAAGCTTGATCATCAGTCATAACTCTATTCACTGTATCAACAGGAATGTTTATACCACAACAGCAAATCTACCAAAACATCCAACAAAAAATATTGGGTCAAGGAGAGCTTTATTAGAGGAGCCAAGAGGCCTGTAGTATAATTGGCATAGCTGCAGAGATACACAGCTCAGGTGGAAGAATCTATCAACCAAGCAATTATTGA
Organism: Apricaphanius iberus; assembly: GCA_028564705.1. Classification (NCBI taxonomy): domain Eukaryota; kingdom Metazoa; phylum Chordata; class Actinopteri; order Cyprinodontiformes; family Aphaniidae; genus Apricaphanius; species Apricaphanius iberus. Next base: position 977,444 of record JAPXFQ010000899.1, read on the forward strand.
TGCAAATATCCAAATATGGTCTTGATGGAAAAGTAAAAAGAAAATTAAGACATAGTTAAAAGAAGGAACGCATAAGTGATCCTCTTTGCAATTTGTCACTGAACAAAAAGTAAAAAGCAAACAGAAGGTGAAACTGTTTGATGAGATCAACACTGGACTTTCAGTCTGCAAATAAAATGTCACGTTACAAAAAAAATCCACTGCATATCAACTTAAAAACACCTGGAAAAAAACCCGTCCATGTCTGATCAACAAAACACTCCTTAACTTAGTATTGTTTTGTTGTTGTTTTTTTATTCTGCCTGTAGCGAGGACGAAGCCAAAGAAAGGTAATCATGTGCAAGTGTGAAGTATTCATGATTGTGATTTTTTTTTATAAATATCACACTGAACTTTCACTTCCTTAACATCTGTTGTAAAATGTCTTATGAGGTTGGTTTCAATGTTAATTTCACTTTAACATAGGGATACGAAGTAATTACTGCAATAAATGTTTACACTAGAAATCATTGTACACATTAACTTTGTTTATTAAACTAAAAGAATGAATAAAATGACAGAACAGATTTACAACGTATTCTCAACCTTTATGATCTAATGATGCTATATTGCCCACTCCTAGTGGTATTAGTATTCTTAGAAATAAGGGTAAGGTAGTTTTCCCCACTAGTGAAGAAGAGGGGCCATGTTTTAAACCAGCTGCTAAAACAATCAGTGTCTATGTAGAAGACAAGGGGAGCATAAAGAAAAGCAGATACACTATGGGACAAGAGACAGCAGAGGCTCCATATAGATTCCCACATCAACATGAATCCCTTTAGAGTATTTCAGCTTCAACGGACCAGAAACGGAGAGAAAAAAAAGACAAGTCGCAGGAGAGTCACGGGGAAGCTGAAGGTGTACATTGTCCATCCTTCAGGCCTCAGAAAACCCTCGTCTTCCTGTATCAGCCACCTATCTGTTGTATAAATCTACCACTACCGTGCCTCCTCCTCCTCCTGCTGCTGGTTTTTCACCCAGGGGACCAGGGGAGATATCTCTGTCAGATGGTTGGGAGTCATGTCTGTAACAGTAAACTGAGTGGGGAAGAGAGAAAAGGGACATTGGTGTGCAGGGAGAGTGATCAGCTGAAGCCTGCAAAACGCATTGTAGAACTACCATTTATTATGTGAACTGAAGAGGCTGGAAAGCCATAATATTGCAAGAAACGACAATGCTGGAGGTCCTGTGGCTAGAAAGGCAAACGCTAAGATGATAATACAGTCTCTGTTACGCTTAAGAGATGCACACAGATTTGTTACTAAAGCTCTGCACATTTCCTGAGATCAACTTTGTGTATGCAGCCTTAGAGTTGCCTATATCCTACATGCTGCGCACTGCCTCGTGCCTGTAGAACACCCTCTGTGATTGGCTGATGAGGATGATTGGTGATGTTGTGCTCCCACCCCAGGGAGCTCGAGCCTAGCCATGTTTTCTAAGATTAGCCCGCTCAACAGCACGACACACGGCCTCAGCGCACGCTCAGTGCAGCACAGCAACTCACACATGCTACATCTCTAACACCACAAGAGTCCATTCAAGCCCGGTAGAGGTGCAAGTATTGCTAAGACATGCACCACCTTGTAACGTGTATACATGGTGGAACAACAACTTTAGGCAGGTTGTTAATAGTTAAAAGAAATCTGTTAAAAACAGATCAGCAAATCAGAGCATGGAGACCAATAGGTGTTTAGCTCAAAGTTTATCTGAACAGAGAATCTTAAAAGACTGAATTACTGAAGGCAAGTAAGTTTTTTTCAAATAAGCGGTACGATGCGGTTCAGTATGCTACTTTGTCTGTTTCCATTGCAAAAGCAGCCTGTACAACTTAAGCCTAGTTTACGCTTCTTGTTGGTGGGTCACTGTTGCAAACCAACTCCCCACCAGGACAGTAGGGGGTGCTCAACTTTCCTGGGGGGGAGGTGACGTCTCTGGTTGACGACAGTTTATAGTCTCTGGCGACAGCTGACAGAGTGAGTTTTGATCCAGCTGGAAAGCTTTTTACTACAAGTGAAGCCCATTGAATACTCTAAACATTGGGATGTTTTGTCGTTCTCCACACCTCGTTGAGTTCAAAACCACCAGAAGACCATATTAGACAAACTTGCCTTGCAATATAAAGCAACTAGTGCCCAAAAGCGGCATAGATTACTAATTAAATCGACTATAAGGCACTGTTCTGATGAACTGATCTCTGGCTGATCAATCACAGACGTGAGCTCTCTGTTGTGTTTAACGGATAGTAAAAAAAAATTGGGCTCTACTCCAAAAGTCCTGATTGACAGATCGACAGATAATGCCGCTACGTGTCACTGTGCCAACACTAACGGATAAGTATACACTAGGCTTAACCCCTACAACACTATTAATACTTCTGTTGTTAATGTACAGTTAAGGTGAGGCTACAGTCCATTGATTGGGGGACAAAAAAACGTCACCTTTTACGATGTGTCTACTCTGATACCCCGACAGAAACGCATATGTCATTTTCCTTCCAAGTTACAATACTGTGGCTGTGTGTTTGTCGGTCAGATACCCCCCCAAACGGCAGGAAAAAAAGCTTGGTGGCTGTGACTACATGTGTGTTTGCTGATTTTGGGATAAGTAGAGACAAACTCTAACAAAAGATGAAGAGTCAGACCTGAAATTAAAACTGAAAGAGAGAGAGAGCGAGAAGATAACACTCCCATTAGTGGGTGACCAAAGATAGAAATCATGAAGGGGGAGCATCAGACATGGCAGCAGGATAAAGAGTAGAAATAGGGGTCAGCTGAGATAAACTCCCACCTTAATTTAGTTTTAGATATGCTGACTTTACAGCAGTCGGTCAGTGACCTTTAGCCTGATCACTGATAACCTCGTCTCTCCTTAATGAGCCTGAAAGTTGTCTGGGAGAGTCGTACCCTCAGCCCTGATGCAGAAGTACTAGGGCTTTGACTCCGAACGTCATTCGAATATAATTTGATTGTTTTAAAATTTAAAATATATTCTAACGAATTTTAGGGATCTCTTAATATTCAAACCTGTATGGGAATTATTTTTTGTAAATGTGTTATCTTGTAAACGTTTTCAATTCAGATTCCGAACAAACGAGTGAGTAGTAGGCGGGAAATCGGATGTACTGCGCCACCATTTTGCCAGATGTTTACGTTAAGTAAGGTCGCCTGTGATCAAGTTAAACAACTTATGAACTGAAATATTTAATCAGTTGACATCGCTACACTTTTACATTTACTTGGTGTCAAAGGTTGACAGTTCATCAGGAGCCAAGGTCACTCTTCTTCTACGATTAGAACTTAAGTTTGATACCAATATTGGTCTTACTGAATACATTTAATCGTCAAATTAATTTATTTAATTATTTAATTTATTTAATTAATCAATATTCAAATATGTTTGTTTATTAATAAAAAAATTCAAACTTCGAATATGATTTTTGGGGAAAAGTCAAAGCCCAAAGAAGAACCAGAGGACGGAAATCCGCTAAGGAAAAAAAAACAGGGAATTTCCTTTTCTTTTTCTTAGCAGACAGACAGACATTGTTAATTGTATACAGTCGCAATCCAGACACTGATGCACCCAGCTGCATGCAGCTGTATCTGTGCAAGAGACTATGTGATGCTTTAAAAGAATTTAAGGCAAAAACCACTGATAAGAATCCAGACATGATGATGAGGAGAGGCAGATTTCCCCTGCAACAAATTACCTAAGTGCTTTTCCGGTTTACCTGTGGGGGATTTCCATCCTCTTCCAATAATGTGGAGAGCAGGGCCTCTTCACACACATATTAAACACATTAATTAGCCTCTACAGGCAGACCATCGTCTCACTCTCTCTCTCTGGCAAGCTTTGACAATATAAACGTCGAGTGAGCTCAGGCATCCATATGGCAGCCAGCGATAAAGGACGGACTGCGTGGGAGATGCACATTGCACCGCTGACTTGTATTTCCTGTCTCTCACCCACCAGGTTTAACTTATTCCACAGATGACCATGGGCCTCTCATGGAGCCTTGCATGAGCACAGAAATACTCGAGAACCTGAGTGAGAGTTAAGTGTTTCAGTTACAGGAATTAAATTTGGTTAATGTGAAAAACAGCAACAAAGAGTCAGTTCTGTCACTGTGTAATCTTTTGAATTTCCTTCTAGTCTTGGTTAATACAAAATTTTATACAAAAAATATTTTACTTGTACATATTTTAACTTTTTTATGTGATTGTTTCCCATATGAACCATTCAGACATGAAAAGGCCTTGAAACTTCATGGATTAACTTTTTTTTTGTCTACAACTAATGAAAAATGTGATATTTTTGCATTTTGTTTGCCTGATACAAAGGTAAAATGTGTTAACATCTGCTTTGGGGACAGTTTCAACCATTTTCCCACTCTTTTATGCAGCTTATAACAAAAAAATCCCAAAAGTAGGTCCATAATTAATACTACTACAAAACCTTTGCTTTGTGCATTTTGGATGTTTTATTATTGGATTTTTTCCCCTCTCTCTTCTGTCCTGCAGGTGTAATAACAGACTAGGATGTTTTTTAGAATTTCCTTTAATTCATCTTCTCCCTCTTAACTTTTTAATAAAAATGTATATTTTCTGTCTCTGTGTCCATCATATGATTATCCCACAGCAATTTCTAATAATTATTTCTTACACATATATCAAGTGGAGTACTATAGTTAAAGTCATAATGCTCCACTTGTGAAAGTAAATCTGTTGTTAAAAAAAAAATCAAAAGCTTTGCTTTGCATCTTCATAAATTTTTGCTGTGCTTTGGCTGTATATCACTACCAGGACCCAGATGTGAACAGGGCCTGGTGTCTGTCGCCAAAAAGACGTTACAAACTGAAAGTGACAGAACCTTTACAGGTGTAGCTCCCATAATCTGGAAATAACTTTTCAGAAGATTCAGATGATGATTCATTTTGCATTTGTGCCTCATTATTTCCAAATGTATTTTATATTAATTTCACATTCTTATTTTATTTTACTTTTATAGATTTTATTGGTGTCTGTTGCTTTGGCATAAAGCACCTTGTGATTTTTTTTTAAATGATGAAAGATCAAAACAATCAATGGAAATAAAATCTTAAGTATTCATTTTAAATTAATTAAAATACCAATTTGAGCAATATCTATGATTTTTTATTGCAGGCATTTATTGAAACGGTTAGAATCCAAAGTAAATAAACATTTAGGGATCACTTAGGTGCTCTGGAAATGATTTGTTCACACATAAGAATAGGTTCTTGTACAGATGATTTTCCCCCTGCTCTTTGTCAACATCACAGATCCATATATTAACTTAGCGCCTGCCTGCTGGTTAATTTGGAACCCTTCAAACAAGGTAAATAGCTCCACTCCGTCTTCAGGCTGTGACTTCTATATCAACAGATCTATTTTTTTTTTACCCATTATGGAAACATTTGCACAACAAATACATTTTAAACAAAATCGATGACTTAACTTTAATAGTGAAATGGTTGAAGTGAGGAAGAAGCTTAAGATGTTCAAAGATTTTATGAAAAAATAAACTCCTTAGAGGTAGGGGGGTTAAAAACACAAAAGACTGGATGTCTCTGTTTACATTTGAGAGGAGGTGCGAGTTTACCTCAAAGTTTTTTATTAAATCAAGTCATTTAAAAGCATTTTTTTAATATATATTAGTTTGATTTATTTAAGATCTATGGCATAATCAGAGTTCCTCAAGATATTTAATTTATTTATCAGGATATAGGCTTTAAATATAAAACCAGTAAGGAAGCGGATAGATGGATGGATGGAATTAAATCAAGCCCTACAGTTTTCAAGCCTGTGTAATCTGGGGTCAAACACTGTGAAGCTGTCTTTAAGAGACCGTCACTCACTTCAGGTTCAGGACAAGAATCAAAAGATATCATTAGTAAATTTTATATAAAGCCTTTTTATAAAACCGTTTGATGTTTTGGGTTTAGAAACAACAACTTTATTAAAAAATTGCACACTTAAAAAACCTTAGAGAGCCAATTTGGGTGATTCACAAGCTAGATGTCAGATATTCCGCACACCTCCAGTAGCGATTTCCTTATGCTGACAAAAAACGTGATCTTGCCTACACCCTCAGGTAAATGTTGAGGTTTTACTCTTAATAACATGGATGTTGAAACAATACAATCTGATCCCACTGAGCCAATTATGAGAGCAACAAGCCTGTCATCTGATGCAAAACTGATCAGGCTTTAAACGCCTTCCAGTGAGCAGGCCTCAGTCATATTGAGAATCAGACTTATTAGGCTTTCATATTAACTCTGTCTACTGACACATGAGAGAAAGTCAATAGCAGGCCTGAAACAGGGCCGCTGCAGGCCTATTTAAAGCCGACAGTGGATCGTTGTGCAGCCTGCGCACTGGCTTCATGAATGGGAGTCGGCAGCAGCCTCCTCCTCCTGAATGGCTGACAGATCCCAGTCGGTCCAGATGAATGGGAGCCTGGAAAATGATTATGGATCATCTTGATCGGGTTTCTACTGCACATTACATCCAATCAGGCCCTCGCTGGGCCGGACCACACTGTGCTCCTTCAATTAACCCCCTAAGTGGATTATCGGAGAAGCCCCTCTTTTTACACACCATGACCCCCCCTCCTTCCCTGTTGTATGCCATGCAGAGCCCGATGCGCACTTTTTTCCTCTCCTTATCCACAGATCCAGCATATTGCACTTGCTCTCTGCCATCCGGACCCGAATCTTCCTGCAGGTTTCAGCGGACGCTGACCGTGGAGATGAAGCGGGTCCAACACCGCAACAAAAAAGCACATTATCTGCAAGTCCTGCATTTTTACCACCATCATCATCGTTGTTATTATTATTATTAACCTTCAGAAAGCAAGACGCATTTTCTCCTCAGCAGATAAAAAGCGCGTCAGAATGATCCGCTAAATAAAAAAAGAGGTCGAAACGCAGCAGCACTGGCAGCAGCACTCACCTCAACACAGGGCTGCTTTCATTGGATCTCTGAGGCGATCCCGGTGTTTTCCAGTGAGGATGTTTACTCTGTAGAATCAGTCATGGTTGGTCTGTGCCCCACCGGCTCCATCTGGTGCGCTCCTGTCCGCTTTATAGGAGCTCAGCGGCGGTCACTTCTCCCTCCATCTCTGCACCGCGCACTGACTTGCAGCTGCTGCTGCTGAACACTGGGCTCTGTTTCTCCACAGACATATAAACCAGCAGGAGCTAAAACAACACATACACGTATACACACGCACACACACCACTTCCGGAGGACACTTTCAGAATAAAAGCAGGTGGCACTGCAATCCCTAGAGTTAAGGTGGGGTTCGACAAAGCCTTCACTAGAAATGTACCATATTTTGTTAGAGTTTAGCCACAAACTTGAATGTCTTTTTTTTTTTATAAATCTCAAAATGGTTGTGTATATCAGACCTCTGGAGTCAATTCACGGTAGAATTCAATTCAATTTCAATTTAGTTTATTTATATAGCGCCATTTCACAACAGATGTCATCTTAAGGCACTTTACAAGAAGAGTGATCACAATATAATGTTTAATTTAGGAATTAGAGAACCACAGAAGATTGCGTCGTGACTTCTCAGCAATCCCTCAGACTGAGCAAGCATGAAGCGACAGTGGAGAGGAAAAACTCCCTTTTAACAGGAAGAAACCTCCAGCAGAACCAGGCTCAGCATAAGCGGTCATCTGCCGAGACCGTCTGGGTTTGGAGAATTCAGAGCAGAGACACAGAAAGAGCAACAGAACTGATGCAGAAGCAGAAGTTGGTAGCAGGACGTGGAGAACATTCCTTCACTGGAATGCCATCTTTGGTTATAATTACAATTACAACTCCTTTACATTCGTTTATAAAGATGATGGATCTGCCCTTTCTTCTCAAGCACAGCCAGATTGAGTGGAAAGCATCAGTGTACATCATTTTTCAATTCTTTCCATAGATTCCCAATCTGATGTAGATCTGGACTTTGACTGGGCCACTCGAGGACATGAACATGCTTTGATTTAACAGCAGGATCCGTTTAACATCATCACCTCTAACTAGGCTGGTGGTCCCTAAACACATCCCAAAACATGACGCCTTGTTCACAGTAATTATTATAAAAATTAATAACGTAACTATTAAACGGGTGCATGAGACCAAACTGCTGGGTGTAACAGTAGACTCTAGTTTATCTTTGAAAAAACATATCAATAATATTATTGCACAAAATGGTAGGGGGTAAATCTTTTATGAGAAGACATGTACATTTCGTTAACTTCAAATATGATGAATTATGCGATGAATGCACCAATATTGACATATCTCGACTATTGCCCAGCAGTTTGGTCAAATGCCACTGGTGAATATATGGACAAATTACAACTTATACAGAATGGAGCTGCTAGTGTAGCACTTAGGTGCAGCCATAGGAGAAATATTATATTAATGCACAAAGATCTTAATTGGTTGATGGTCAAAGATAAACTGTTTTATTCACAGTTAATTCTTGTTAGAAATATTTCCATCTAAAAACGGCCTTCGGTTTTGTTCAAGCATCTTTTTTTCAGTGACAATCATCAGTACAGTACCAGATATGCAACTAAAGGCAAAATCACCTTACCCATAGCAAGAACAAATGCCATTTGATGCACTGTCATGTTCAGAGGTATGAAGGAATAGAATAATCTGCCAAAGCATATCATACTCACTAAAATGCCAATACATTTAAATAATATGTAAAACAGTATTTATCAAAATAATACATTATGACTGTTAGATATGTGTATGTTTTTTAACATTTTTTGTTAATGTACATATTTTCCAAGACCCCAGGAAGAATAACTGCAGCACGGCTGTAGCTAATGGGGATCCTTTCAATAAAACTAAAACCATGTTTTACTGGTGGGAGAGAGTGCTTAGATGGTGTCTTTTCACCAATCACAATGTTTTGCATGTAGTTCACAAAGTTAAGTTTTTGTCTCAGACCAGAACAGCTTCTATGCTGTCCCCTATAGCTGCAGGGACCCCTTTAACTATGTTTTAATGAAGTATTTCTTCTGAGCTTTGAATTTTCTCAGTTAATGTTCTCCTTATTTGATCTACCAGCTTAGGTTGTTGGCCATGTTTCGGTAAGTTTGCAGATGTGCCTTATACCCTTTCTGTTTGCCCATTGGGTTGAACAGAGCTCAGGGAGATGTTTTATAACCTAACCCTGCTTTCCGCTTCTGTGGCGTGTTTGTTGGCTTTCATAATACTATTTGTTCACTAATTTTCTCCAAGAAACTTATGAGGCCTTCACACAACAGGTATATTTTTACAAGTTTAGAATACAGCACAAAGGTGGACTAAATGTACAAATTAGCATGCTTTATTTTTAAGAAAAGGTTCAAGGCTACCCTTTTAAGCCTAGCTTTTAACTGATTATCATTATTGCCTATTTATTTGCCTTTAATATTTTTATTGTTTTATTGATCAGTGCTTTTATTGTGTCTATTTTAATACCATTTTAATGTTGCTCCTGAGTGTGTCCAGACATGGGGATAGGATTGGGAGGAGGGGGGTAAAAAGCACTTTGAACTGCAATTATTTTTGTATGAAAGGGGCTTAATAAATAAAATTTGATTGATTGAATTAGGTGAATTCTGACCACAATTGTTTGCATTGGATTTTCTAATGTATATCAGAGTAAGGGGCTTTCAGGTTTTATTTGTGAAAAATGACAATGTAAATGACAAAGCGATGTAACATTTTTATTATACTTCATTAACTAGGTGTTGTCAGTCCATGATATTAAATCCAAAAAAATACCCTTACGTTTGTGGCAAAACGTGAAAAAAATAATTATGAAAATCTTTGAAAGATACATAACACCAGTAAATGAAAAGAGCTTAAAGTTTGGTTTTTCAAGTTGGTTTTAAGTTTTTCAACGAGGACCTTAATTTTTTTTTAGCATTTATTACTTTCATTTACTCACACAGACAAGTTTGGGGCCACTTGGAGTTCTTTGAAGAAGTTTGTATCCACTCAGAATCAACATATATCAGTTAAATGGGAGTCAATCAGGGTAGGAGATCTGCCGCCTATAAAAAGGCCTCATCTGCCCTAAAACTCCTTAGTTTGGTATGAATGGTTGGCGATATTCCCCTGTGAGCTCAGAACATCTCAGAGGTGCAGTTTAGGTATTAGCGTCTAGATTATTTATAGATTTTTTTTCCAACTGATTCAAACTTAAACAAACCGGCGATTTAAATGACGTCCACAATTGCAGCTGTAGCCTGTGTAGGTTGCGGAAAGGGAGCCTGTGGAAGCTGGACTTACTCCAATTGGTCATTCAGCTTGTGCAATTTGGAAACACGTAAACATGAACCATGTTGATATCTGCAATACCAAGTTCTGTCTAACCGACCACCGTAGAGCACAGAGTGGAAGTGATGCTCAGACTACAACTGGGATTGACAATGGCAGTGAGGTAATTGAAATCGTATGTCAGTGTAATTTGCTTCATAAGCAGATTATGTCTGGGTGAATAAATGAATTCAAAACTCAAAAAAGGTTAAGGTTGAAAAAAACAAAAAACTTCCCTTTTAAATCACAAAACTTTATACTCATCATCCAAGGAGTTTAAAATTAAGAGAGGTGCACCGATTCGACTTTTTCAGTCCTAATACCGATGCCTGGATTTTGTGTATCTGTCGATAACCGATACCAATCCGATACTATTGTCGAATTAATAAACTGTAAAACTTCCACCTTATACCTGTCTTAAAGAGACTGAAGGCACCAGCCTTTACTAACTAAACTAAGACAAAAATAACAGATGTAAAATATAAAATTAACACAAAAATGAAATTTCAAGTGAAAAATTAATCTTTTTTGTGAATTTATTGCAGATTTTCCACATTTTGAGTATCGTTCATGGTATAGGTTAAGTTTAACCGATACCGATACATGCATATTAGACGGTATCAGGGCCGATACGGGTATCATATCGGTGCATCCCTAGAAATTAAGATGACTTTTTTTTCAAATGAAATAGGGTAAAACAGTGATTTGGCAAAGACAATTGAAATAACATTTTTTATGTTATAATAGGGACCAGGTCTGACTCTGGGGGGCAGAGGAGCAGACAAACAATAAAACAAATTAAAGAAACATTAGAGGCAAAATCTAAAGAAAAAAAAATCCAGATTATGAAATAACCATAATCCACAGGATGTCCCCCTTGTGACATCATGCTGCTTTGAGGAACGAGAGGATCTTTTTCTTAAAGACATGCCAGACTATTAGAAAAAAGGGGGAAAAATTTTAGTTAAACAAAGATCTAAAAATAAACAGTAGGTTTAGATGATAGGTACCCTTTCAGCACCACATCTTATCACAAAATCTAACACAAATCCTGTATGAAACTGACCTAAAATGGTTAAACAGTTTCTTTCATAACATTAAAACTAAAGGAGGAAGTGAAAGCCCTGGAAGTAGGAAAATTTGTCAGTCTTTCCTTGAAATCAGCTTTTAGATGAACGCGTTGTGTTAAAATATTTCCCAAAAGCCATATACTAATGGTATTAAAAATAAAAATAGAAAAAGCTGCTGTTTGTTAGTGTTGAGTACCCACTCTATCTCTGACTAACCCTGCAAGATGTTCAGTTGTGTTTTATTAAAAGTTATGGAATCAGTGGCATTTTAGTCTGTATGTAATGGTGTTTATTTATTCTTTTTTTCTTTTTCTAGTGAACTACTACTACAATTGGAACAATCTGGAGTAACTAAAAATAAATAGCCGTGTTTGAAAAATGTTCAAGTGACTATTATAAGGAAAACGTAAGGAGTGATGTTGATTTTTTTTTTTGTTTATGCTTTTCTATTTTTTCCTGTTTCCACATACTTATACTAATACATAAGAAAAATGAAAATCAAGCTTGATTATGTTTTGTTTTAGGGTGCTTGATTTTTACACTCTGAGCATCTTATATGAGATGATTTAAGTTAACCCATCATCTTATGGGTTATTTTCTCTGAGATACATTTTCTATTGATTTAAACCACTTCTTAAGCCTGGGTGGTTCGGATTTTTTCCAGCTCCTTGTTATTTGTTTTATAGCGGTAATTCTTAGCAACCAAAAAAAATATTTTAAAAATGTTTTTTTATATTTTCAGGTTGTATACATAGATTATGTTGTCCCAGTAACTCTGAATTTTTAAGCATGTATATAGTATACGAACCTAGTCTACATCATTTTTTCCACACTCTAACAATGTTTTGTTTTACCTGTACATTTGCCAATTAACAGAGGTGTGAATATTCCTGCCAGAAGGATGATTTGATATAGCTGTAAATGTTAGTGTAAGCCAGGTTCCACATATCAGTCAGTATTTTTCCATAGTCTTTCTCCCAGGAATTTAAAATCTGATCCGCATTTTTGCTTAGAATCTTGTAGATTTGTCCAAGATTTTTAAAGGTTGGGTTTTCATAGATTTTCACTTTTGTAAAATCAGAGGATGAAGTTCTTGAGGTCACTTCAGATTTTGTTTTTTAGTATAGTTTCTCAGTTGCAAGTATCCATAGAAATCAGTATTTGAAAGATTTAATATTTTTTCAAAGTTATTAATTATCTGATCTTCGAAGATCTGAAAGAAATTGTAAGACCTTTACTTTTTCAAATCTTGAAAGTCTCATCTGTACAATTTTGAGTAAATTCTGGGTCCTGACCGATTTTCCTCAGCACAACCAGATCAGCTGATTTAATTTTTATAAATCAGCAGATATTTAAGAGTTTTCAGACTAGTTATCTGGTACTAGTAGCTACACTATATTCAAAGTCGCATGAATCCCCTTTCTCCCCATTTCAAAAGCTCTGTTCAAACCCCAAATCAGTTTGATCTAGATCACATCTAGATACCTGAAACCATTGTGTAGCTTCCCCATAATAAAGTGGCCGTAATGTGAACAGTATTCTGACAAAAGTGAAATGTTACTCTTGGCTATGAAGGACAAAAAATTCCCTGTTCTGTATTGGTTTACAGTAAAAGTGAGCAGGTAACATTTCTTTCGTCATCTTCTCTACTGCTGAGACACTGAATGCTCAAACACTCTTAACAGGTTGATAATAAAAGCCTGAACTATCCACTTAAATTTATAAATCTAAAGAACTAGTATTGGTATCGGATCATTTATCTGTTGAAATTACTTAGGTTCAGGCCAAATGTTTAGATTTCACTCATGTCATTTAATATGAAATAAAAAAAGTATTTCACTTCCCAGAGTTCTTTTGAGATCAACACTTTTCTTTGGAATGGAGAAGCAAGTAACTCATACCGAGCTTTGCCACGAAAAATTTTCTCTTCTTGTAAGAGAGTTAGATTTTTTTTTTTAAATATCAGCAAACAATAAAGGAAGTATTACTTCTGGAATCAAACAGTTTATGAAATAACCAGTACAGCTATTTTTTTTTTTTTCAGGAATCGCATAGTTTAAGCGGAAATTTGCAGAATCATCAACAATGTGCCTGGAATACTTGCCTTAGGTTTAATTTTCACAAAAAAGAGTTTGATTAACTATACTGACCTCAACCAGAATAAGATGCCATGTGTATACAGGTGCTGGCCAGTAAATTAGAATATCATCAAAAAGTTTAATTATTTCAGTAATTCCATTCAAAACGTGAAACTTCTATACTGTATACTTTCCTTCCACACATAGTGATATATTTCAAGTGTTTATTCATTTTCATTTTTATTATTACAACTGAAAGCTAATGAAAACACCAAATTCAGTATCTCAGAAAATTAGAATATTCTGAAAAGGCTCAAAATAGAAGACACCTGGTGCCACTCTAATCAGCTGATTAACTCAAAACACCTGCAAAGGCCTTTAAAAGGTCCCTCAGTCTTGTTCTGAAGGCTCCACAATCATGGGGAAGACTTCTGACTTAACAGCTGTCCAAAAGACGACCATTGACACCTTGTACAAGGAGGGCAAGACACAAAAGGTGATTGCTAAAGAAGCTGGCTGTTCGCAGAGCTCTGTGTCCAAGCACATTAACAGACAGGCGAAGGGACGGAAAAAATGTGGTAGAAAAAAGTGTACAAGCTCTAGGGATAACCGCACCCTGCAGAGAATTGTGACGACAAACCCATTCAAAAATGTGGGGGAGATCCACAAAGAGTGGACTGCAGCTGGAGTCAGCGCTTCAAGAACCACCACGAAGAGACTCATGAAAGACATGGGATTCAGCTGTCGCATTCCGTGTGTCAAGCCACTCTTGAACAAGAAACAGCGTAAGAAGCGTCTCGCCTGGGCCAAGGACAAAAAGGACTGGACTGCTGCTGAGTGGTCCAAAGTTATGTTTTCTGATGAAAGCAATTTTTGCATTTCCTTTGGAAATCAAGGACCCAGAGTCTGGAGGAAGAGCGGAGAAGCACAGAATCCACGTTGCATGAGGTCCAGTGTAAAGTTTCCACCGTCAGTGATGGTGTGGGGTGCCATGTCATCTGCCGGTGTTGGCCCACTCTGTTTCCTGAGGTCCAAGGTCAATGCAGCCGTCTACCAGGAAGTTTTAGAGCACTTCATGCTTCCTGCTGCTGACCAACTTTATGGGGATGCAGACTTCACTTTTCAACAGGACTTGGCACCTGCACACAGTGCCAAAACCACCAGTACCTGGTTCAAGGACCATGGTATCCCTGTCCTTGATTGGCCAGCAAACTCGCCTGACCTTAACCCCATAGAAAATCTATGGGGTATTGTGAAGCGGAAGATGCAATACGCTAGACCCAACAATGCAGAGGAGCTGAAGACGACTATCAGAGCAACCTGGGCTCTCATAACACCTGAGCAGTGCCACAGACTGATTGAGTCTGATCGAGTCCATGCCACGCCGCATTACTGCAGTGATGGAGTATTGACACCTTGTACAAGGTGCTTGCTGCTCCAATTTTAAATATAATGAATCTATCCTTAGTCAATGGATATGTACCACAGGAGTTTAAGATTGCTGTAATTAAACCTCTACTTAAGAAACCCTCTCTTGATCAAAACGACTTAATTAACTATAGACCGATATCTAATCTTCCCTTCTTATCTAAAATTCTTGAGAAAATATTTGCACACCAGATATGTGAGCATTTAAACAATAATGAGCTGTTTGAGAAGTTTCAGTCAGGCTTTAGAGCTCATCATAGCACTGAAACAGCTCTGGTGAAGGTTACTAATGATATTCTCATAGCCTCAGACAATGGACTGGTGACCATTCTGGTCCTTTTAAATCTCAGTGCTGCCTTTGACACTGTCGATCACAATATTCTCATAGAAAGGCTTCAAAGTGTCGGTATAGTAGGAACAGCACTAGGCTGGTTTAAATCTTATATGTCTAACAGATTTCAGTTTGTTCAGGTAAATGATAAATCTTCCTCAACCTCAATAGTTACTTGCGGAGTACCACAGGGTTCAGTGCTTGGGGATCTCTTTACTATATATAGTGCTTCCTATTGGTAAAAAAATTAGGCCAGCATGGGATTAAAATTCCATAGTTTACGGCATATATACACAGCTATATCTATCCATAAAATCCTGTATGAATCCAATCAGTTAGGTAACTACAAGGCTCAAAATGGGAAAGACATAAAAACATGGATGACTCTAAACTTCTTGCTTCTAAATTCTGATAAAACAGAAGTTGTCGTCTTTGGACCAGAAGCTCTGAAAAAGAAACTACTTAGTCAGCCCCTTCACCTGGACGGCATTAAATTAGCCTCCAGTAATAAAGCAAAAAACCTCGTGTCATTTTTGACCAAGATATGTCATTTAGAACTTACATTAAAGAAGTCTGTAGGATTTCATTTTTTCACCTTAGGAATATTGCAAAAATTAGAACCATCCTGTCCAGGAATGATGCTGAAAAACTAGTCCATGCCTTTGTTACTTCAAGGCTGGATTACTGTTACTGTCTATTATCAGGTAGTCCACAGAATACCATTAAAAGTCTTCAGTTAGTTCAAAATGCTGCTGCTAGGATACTGATGAATATTAAAAGAAGAGATCACATTTCCCCTGTTTTAGCTTCTCTTCACTGGCTCCCAGTAAAATCTAGAATAGAATTCAAGATCCTCCTTCTGACATATAAAGCTCTTAATAATCTAGCTCCATCATACATAAGAGACCTGATTGTTCCATATGTTCCTAACAAAGACCTTCGCTCTCAGACTGCAGGTTTACTGGTAGTTCCTAGGATTTCTAAAAGTAGAATGGGTGGCAGATCTTTCAGCTATCAGGCTCCCCTCCTATGGAACCGGCTCCCAGGGTTGGTTCGTGAAGCAGACAATTTGTCTATCTTTAAAACTAGGCTAAAACTTTCCTCTTTGACAAAGCTTACAGTTAGAGATATGTTTATAGGTAGTTAGAGTCAGGTCAGACAGGTAGATAGGAAGAGACAGGTTAATGTTAGTAGTCAGGCAGAGTGTCAAAAGTTAGTAAGAGATAGGAAGAGGTAGAGTAGCTAGGTAGAGATAGATTAATGTAAGCCAGGTAAAGATCCGGAGCCGGTCGCGGCTTACCGCCGCGGAAGAAATGCGCCCCACGGGGGCCAGCCAGCGCCGGAGAGAGGTCCCTCAAGGAGATCCTCCCGCACAGTGCGGCCGCCCATTACCTGCCGGGTTGAATCCCCCGGGCAGACTGTGCGGACCCCACCCGTTTATCTCTTAAACGTTTCTCGCCCTCTTCAACTCTGTCCTCTCAGTTCTGTCTATTTTTCCTTAAGATATTTGTCGACTATCGGTCTCGTGCCGGTATTTAGCCTTAGATGGAGTTTACCACCCACTTTGGGCTGCATTCTCAAACAACCCGACTCCGAGAAGACCCCGGCATGACGGGGGCCGTTACCGGCCCTACACCGTCCACGGGTCAGGAGGACTCAGAGTGTTGGTAGCCAGGTCTCCTAGTAGCTAGGAGACAGGTTAATGTTAGTAGCTATGCTGCTTTAGGCTAGGCTGTTGGAGGACATTATTAGGGTCTGTTCCTACTTTCTCTCCTACTTCTCCCCAACTGCATGATGTGCTGTCAATTCAAGCACTAACCTGTTTTCAATTATAGTAGGTGCTCCGGATTAGCCCTGCTTGACGACCCTGACTAAGATGGCATTGCAGTGACGGAAAATTCTCCACGTCCTGCAACAAACTTCTGCATCAGTTCTATTGCTCTTTCTGTGTCTCTGTTATGTATTCTCCAAGCCACAGACGGTCACGGCAGATAACCGCTTGTGCTGAGCCTGGTTCTGCCGGAGGTTTCTTCCTGTTAAAAGGGAGTTTTTCCTTCCCACTGTCGCTTCATGCTTGCTCAGTATGAGGGATTGCTGAGAATTACACGCCGCAATCTTCTGTTGGTTCTGTAATTATTCCTACACTAAACATTGTATTTGTAATAACTTTGAAATTACTTGTCTTGTGAGTGGCCTTGAGATGACATCGTGTCATTCCATATAACGCAAGGATCTCGTTTGCTACCTGCATAAGGAGCCCCGACTAAGTATTGAGTGCTATACATGCACATTCTTTTCATGTTCATTCTTTTCAGTTGGCCAACATTTTAAAAAAAACATTTTTTTTCATTGGCCTTTAAAATATTCTAATTTTTTGAGATACCAAATTTGGAGTTTTCATTAGTTGTCGCTTATAAATATCAAAATTAAAAGAAATAAACATTGGAAATACATTGGTCTGTGTGCATTGCATGAATATAATGTACATGTTTCACGTTTTGAATGGAATTATTGAAATAATTCAACTTTTTGATGATATTCTAATTTACTGGCCAGCACCTGTAGTATCTCAGATCTCAAATCTCAGATGAAGAGCAATCAATTAACTTTTTAAATTACATTATTTATTAATAATTGTTCAAGTGGGACAGTTTGTATTGTAGAACAGATTCAAGGTCACAGATTTTAATGCACCCAGCCTGATGTCCATGATGGTACCAGCTGAACTCCCTAAAATAATCTATTGCTGTCATGTGAAAAAATTAAGACACTCTACCACTGCCTGTATATGCACAACATATTGTACAGTAGTACAAGCTGAAAATAATCATGACATATTTAATATAGATTACAAAACACTAAAAATTAAAATACAAATAAGCTAGAACATAAGAGGCTATTTTAAATAAATTGCAATTTCTGGTGAGGAATAAATTAGGACAGCCCAACTTCTCACATTTACAGTACAGACCAAAAGTTTTGACACACCTTCTCATTCAGAGCGTTCTCTTTATTTCCATGACTACATTGTAGATTCTCACTGAAAGCATCAAAACTATGAATACTTTTCCAAAAATTGTGAAATAACTTGGCCTCCAAAACACACCAGACCTGAACCCAATCGAGATGATTTGGGGTGAGCTGAACCACAGAGTGAAGGCAAAAGGGCCAACAAGCACTAAGCATCTCTGGGAACTCCTTCCACACTGTTGGAAAAACCATTTCAGGTGAATACCTGTTGAAGCTCAAGAGAATGCAAAGCTGTAATCAGAGCAAAGTGTGGCTACTTTGAGGAATCTAAAATATAACACATGTATTCGGTTATTTCACTCTGTTTGTTTAAGTAACTACAGTAATTCCATGCTTATGTGTTCATTCAAAGTTTTGATGTCCTTAATTGAGACTCTACAATGTAGTCATGAAAGTAAAGAAAACTAATTGAATGTACTGTATTCCCACTTAAAATGGCTAAAATTAAATCCGGTGTGTCACGTAAGGCTGTTTGCTCTGTTTGAAGCTTAAACATTTCATTTTGTGCACTACTGACCATTGGAAGGTCAATACTATGATGAGATCCAACGATGTCAGGGATAACAGCATCAGTAAAGTCTGGTACAGAATTTAAAGAGCTTGGAAGAGCGGCCAGAATTAGCCATTTCCACATATGTGACAGTTTAGAAGTGATGGACTTTTAAAACAACTCCCGACAGGTCCAGGTCCAGATTTTTGAGAAAAAGCTTAATGTCGTCATAATTTGCCTTTACGTAGCTTGTTTGGCAGGTCCTGACTTCTCATGTGTCTCTGTGCTGCTTTCCTCTCAGTAAGTGGCACAGAGAGCTTAGCCTCATTATGATCCTCTCTGAGAGGATTGGATCTGTTGGGCGCAGGGCTAAAATAATCACCTGGGGGGGGGTGATAAGCTTCTTCACCAGGTCGCTGTTTAACCTTAAGTAAGCAAAAAATTTATCTCGTTTTCCAAAATCTTTACTCAGCCACCTTAATCGCGTAATGAACAAATAATTTATAATCAGCAAAAAGCTAATTGAATGAAAGCACAAATCTTGGTTAACAAAGCAGAAGCAAATGTTTGGAGTGAGAGCAAACAGAGGGATCGATTGGACAACAGTCTGCTGAAGCACTGATAAATCCTTCATAAATACGAGAAGTCAACATAGAACTTTCTGATGATTTCTTAAAACTTTTTCTATAATCTCTAACACCTTATTAAGTGTATTACTGTGCTGTGTTTCATAAAAGTTCAAGTCAAAGCAGCAGAAACACATCTGGATACCATCCAGTGTTCGTTCAGGGTGCCCTAATAAATACACTTCGAGCTTACAACACATTTCTAATTAAAAAACCTAATCAGAAACAAAGTTAGGACAGTATGTTAAATTAAAATCAAACAGAAAATTGTATGTTATTAAACTATCTTTGACTTGTATTACACTGAAAACAAAACATCAGCACATTAGTGTTCTCTACATGAATGTTGTGGGCTTTTTTTTATAAACACTTATTCCAACTTTGGTCCTTGCAACACATCTCAGAAAAAGTTGAAACAGTAAAGCATTTACTACTTTGCCATGTTGCCATTCCTTTTCACAACATTTAAAAGACATTTAGCGACTGAAGACACCCAGTCATGAAATTTTTCAGGTGTCATTTTGCCCCACTTTTCCTGCAAACAAATTTTAAGGTGGGCTACAGTACCTGCTCTTCGTTTTTGCATTTTGTGCCTCAAAATGCGACACACATTCTACACAAGTAGGGACTGCAGACAAGGCCATTCAAATATCCCCACCCTCTACATTCACAGCCAGTACTTGGTAACGTGCAGAATGTGGTTTTGCATTGTCTTGCTGAAATATGGACAATCCTTTTCTTCTTTGGCCTGGAGCAAACCGTGCCCATTTCTCCCAAGAAATACCTGAGATACTGATGCATCTGACCTCAGCACACTGTGTGTTGCTCCATCCTAGATGCCTCTGAGCCCAGAGAAGTCGACGGCGCTTCTGGACGATGTTAACACAGGGCTTCCTTCGGGCACAGAACAGTTTTAAATCTGCTGGATTCCTACAGTTAGCTGGAAATGGGTCGTCCAAAATATAAAGCAAAATCAACTAATAAATAGCTTACCAGTCAAGAAATGAACCTTCCTTCTTTGACTTCTCAGGACCTATACACTCCATAAAAACTGTGAGGTGACCTGAACAGTGGACTTCTTCTGTGTCTCTGTGCCGTTAAGGTCAATTAAGGAGTTCTGCACAACTGCATGATTTACATGTTTCTCTGCTTCAGCACACCTGGTTTCATTTAATGGCTGATTAACAGGCTGCTGCTGAACTGCTATCATTTGAATTAGATGTATTAAAACAGGGAATTATGTAAAATGTCAAATTCCTTGAGGACAAGGGTTGGCAACCACTGGGAGATGACGCAGGAAGGGTCAAACAAAGGTTGTGTATGGAAAATTTTCAAAATAAGTTACATTGAAAAAAAATACATCCACGGGGCTTTTAGAGGGGAGCAGAATTTCCTTTACAATTTATATTTGAATTAAAATATAATAAAATGTACATTTAAATTGGGCACGACAATGACGTTAAGCTTACATCTACCATCCAGTAGTGGCAAAAGGTTGACAGATGCAGTCTCTATGATCCAACTATATGGTCAGTGCAGCTCAGCTGGTACTGGGAAGAATGGTGGAGTCAGCTCGTCAAGCAGCTGCCTTAGAGCCCCAGATATATCGTTATTCGTCTCAGGAGAGGAGTGACCGGACAAAAACAGAAACTAGAGTAATATTAGGTGAAGCCTACATTAGATGGACCGACATAAAACATTTCTACAGCATCAAACACACGTGGAAACAGAAACTTTCGTCCTGGATCGGTAAGCCAACTCATTCACTAACTTGGCTAAAGTTATCTGACATTTAAGCTTGGTTTATGCTTGACGCGTCCGCGCAGTCCGCACAGTTCCACGCAGCCAAATTACGTCATTTCAGCAACCGGGCCTCTCCGCGTATTGGCAGCGAACCAGGCAACCCAACAGCTGGAATTATGTTTTTATTGTTGTAACTACAGCCTAGAGACACTAGACGTCACTATAATGCTCATTTTCCATGTCCAAACTTTAACCCCTTAATGTTCCGACAGCCTGCCGGTGGGCCCGTCCGCCATTTTTACTTTTTAACCCATGATATTCTAATTAGTAATTTTCATGAATTTATATGTTTTATATAATTGAAAAGCTTAAGGTATTGATTTTTTTTAACCATATATGCCAATAAACAATCATAACTGTGAACTCAGCAGTTGTCTTTGTCACCCACCCCCCCATTCCCTCCGGGAAGAAGAATTATGCACAACTCACATTTTGCAGCCTGCTGTCTCTCACAAATCCGATCCAACTCGAACAAACAGAGTGTTTTTACATCCGCATGGGTCAATTTGATGTTCTCCAACAACATTCTTGCCACACAGCAAGTCCTACATCCACAGTCTAACATAATCTGCTCTGCTAAATACAACAAATTTCCCTCCCCAGGAGTACGTTTCTCAATGTTTTATAATTACAGATTCTTATATCATGTGGATTTCCCGCTACAAATTACACTGCACATGCCCGAAGGGCTTAGCTTATGACTCATAACTTACTTGATCCAATAGCTGACAGGTTACCCTGGTCTTCTGTGGCAAAATCGTCAGCTATTGGCTGATAGCTGAAAAGTCCCATCCCTATTCTCTCGTACGTGCTTCAAACCGGTCGCGGCTGAGAACAATTGTGATTGAAGCATCAAATAGCCAATGTAATTCTGAAAACAGTAATAGTTCACTTGAGGGGTTGGACTTTATCTTTGAGATAGGAAATGTCCCGCGTAAAAAAGCTTATCCAAACAAAGAAGGGAAAGAATTACACACCATTACGCACAGTAAGTAACCCTTTGAGTGCTGGATCAAAACACACTTTGTTGTTATTATACAAACAGGTGGAAGCCGTGGAGCTTTGTTTGGGACAAGACAGTGGTAATTTTGAGATATTTTTTTTTCATTAGATGGAAATAGCAGATTTGGCACAGTTTGAACCTTTTTTGGACACATTTGACCTTTAGTTTATGGTATTGATTTATATATGATGTAAAATGCTCATTTTTTGGGTTTGTTGCTGTCATGTTTCTGGTAATAAACCAGACTTTTAGACCCACAATGTTTTTAGGGTCACCACACAAATCTAAAACTATTTTTTGAGCATATATTTTATACATTTTAATTAGCGAACACAAAATTTGATCTTTTCCTCTGTATTAAAAATGATCTAAGTGGACAACAATTGCACTCAAGACATATTTCCACTGTTCTGTGAAATATAAATGTTTTCTTTCCAACGAGACCCCAGCCATATCTCTACTCCAAACGATTCAAGAACATCTTTAATTTTAATTTGGGTATGCGGCAGAGGAGGAAGCTGGAATAAACTATTACAGTAAGAGGTAAATAAATCATTGGTAATTAAAGGTCCAATATGTAAGAATTTTACAGTGAATAATCACACAATGAACGTCAATTTCTACTTGAAGCATTTAATAATAGGTACATCTTATTAGGTCTAGGCACTGGTCCTTGAATATTAGGATTACTAAAATAGTGAAGTTCGGATTAGGTAAAGCTCCTTGAATGTTAGGATTAAAAATAATTCTACCAGGCTAGGCTAACAGAGATGAGGAAGGCAGGACCTTGCCTTCAATGGCTACAATCCCAATATTTGCTCTGTCAAAATGTTGCAATAATGGCGAAGACAGGAAGTGATGTAAGATTCGCACATGAGTGGTACGGACCGGCTAATGACACCAATCCCATGTGAGCCTGCAAGGTCACCAAGTCTTCAAATCTAAACAACGCGCCGCAATTTGTAATCAGATACTAACCAAGCTAAAGGCTAACATTGAGCTTACAATGCTAGCCGTTCTATGGTCTGCTCTGGAATATCTCAAGCTACTTTTTTAAACTATCAACTCGATATTGCGTTGAAATGTATCTTCTCACCAATTAGTAAAAGGCATCTCTCCATTAAATTAACGAAGGGGAGTGGGCGAGTGACTGGGAGCCGACTACATTGATTTTCTTCATGGACTGCAGTACTCCAATTTGAATACAAGATGTCAATATTACATATTGGGGTGAAATTCAGGAGTTTGTGTTTTACTTAAAGACATAACATTGATAACATGATATGTTTTTAGGATGTTGTTTGAACAACGAGGGATGTTTTTAAAGATCTTTGGAGTTTGACAAATCTTTTTCAATCTCTTGATTTAATCAAACATTCAAGGTAAAATTAAATATTTAGAACTACATGTTTTAGTTTCTGTGCAGAGCGCTGGTTCACACAGCTAGTATGAAAAACTAAGAATGGCACATTTATCTCCTGTTAATAAAGAGTCTCAGTTATTGATGCTGGACGAAAGAAAGCCATCTCTGTTCTAGGAGAAGAATGGAAAATTCCTCAAATTAAGTGTAAAAATATTTTTTTTAGTAAAGAAGATTCCAAGCAGTATTTTTTTTTATCATCACATTCATTTATTGATGGAAATCAATATGATGTGTCAGGAATGTAACCCGTTTCCTTTAAGAAATGATGACCATGATGTTGCTGTTCCTGATTTAAAACCCAGAACAGAGCGACTGGGACATTTTAGAGAAACAAAACAAGTTGTGGATGGTGTGACGGTTCTGTCTTTGTCTCTCTTCGGAGAACCTCGCCTCTTATTGATCCTCAAACATTTCCTGCCGGAAGGACAAATCGACATGAGCACGGAGGGGGCAGTGGGCACTTCAACCTCCAGCTCTTCCTCAGATCCCTCCCTGTCGTTGCCACCTAAAATCCAATCTTCAAACACTGTGTCCAGATAAACATCACAACATCTTTGGCTCTTAATTTCTCCTCTTCTGTTGTGGCAAAACGTCACAGTTTCATGTGTTTATGCATAATCTATCCCTTTCCTGAAACAACATGACCTGCTGGGTGCCGTTCAGATTCTGTACTGCAGACGGTTGGCACGCAAGAAGGAGCGAGAAATGAAGTGTCTGAGTAGATTTCCTGTGAAAGCATCTAAAGTGGTTGAAATAGAAATTGTCCTCTTGGGACTGTTTGATGATCAGTGTGTTAGCAGGCTTTAATAACTAGAAACTGCTCCTTCACCGTCTCAAGACCAGAATCTGCGGAGAATCTTAGTTACATGCTGACAGCAGAAAAACAGCCAGGAAACATCTGAACTGCTTCCATTAAGCTGTTACTTTGTATCTCTATCCTCAGGTAAAGCGAGTCATGCTTCTTAGGTCCACCTCAGCATCTTTACAGTTTGCCACCTTACAGGCAGTAATTCGTTGATATTTTAACAAGATTTTATGAAGTAAAACAACAAAAATAGAGCATAATTGCAAAGTTTTCACGTCACAAGACAGATTTTCAATCAAGTTATCTGGACTTTGACCAGGCTATTCTAAACATGTGACCATTGCTCTGGCTGCATGTTTAGGATTGTGATCCTCCAGCCTAACTTTCAATGTTTTGCAGCCTCATACAAGTTTTCTTCTACGATTGTACCTGTAATGAGCTTCATCTGTATTCTTATCTTCAACCAGGTTGTTCCTCAGAGTTGATGAAAATGATGATGAGGGATTCTGTGCTCAGTGTTCTAGCTTCTCACAACAAAAACAGTAGGATTGTGCATGAAAGCCAACAAGTTCTAATTTAAACTGAATTTGAGCTTAATTTTGTGAAAAAATTCTGCCGTGTCACCCGTATGACTAGACGCAAACTACAAATAATACTTCTCGTGTTTTTTGTTTTTTTTTGTGTTGTTTACAGCTGTCCTTACATGAGATTATCCCACCTGAGCTGTGATTCTCTGCAGCTCTTTCAGGCATCATGTCTTCGTAGGTGTACAGCTGTTTTATTTTTGTTTTTTTCTTAGAATAAATTGACCGTTGCTATGTGAGGTGATCAAAGCTTTGGGCATGTATCGACGTCTTTCCTTCTGACCCGTCAGCTGTGTTTCTAGGTCCCTATGATGCTGTTTTTTCACGGTCTTCAATAGGCCTCACAAAACAGTTTTAGTTAAGATGAGATCAAGTTTCATACAAATGAACAGTTTAAAAGCTTATTGACATCTGGAAGCACAGGGTGTTATTTATGGGTTTCAATGTTGAGAAAATGTGATGTCAAATTTTCATATTTTTAAATTCATGAATCATTTTTCTTCTATTTCACAGTAATGCTGTTTTGTTTTGGTCTGGAACATAAAAAAACAAACATAAAATGTGTTGAATTCTGAGGTTTTAATATGATAAAATGTGGAAAGAAATGGGGATAAGAACACCTTTGCAATTCAATCTCAGGTAACAAAAAAAACAAACAATCCAAACTATCCCTTTGTGTGTGTTGGGATGTCATCACACAAAGTCCGAGTCACATTTGCTGTTACCGGCAACGACTTTAACGAGGCGCCATGTTATAAACGACTCATCCTCAGACGACCTGCTGCAGGAACAGGGATGCATGTGTACATGTGTGTTCTCTGTTTGCATCCTCCTGTGGAGCTTTCTGGAGGTGAGGTGTGTAATGATCTCATCCCATCCAAGCCGGGGGGTCGGCCCAACATAGCACAGGAAATAACCGCGTCATTGACACAGTAAACAACACGAGCAAACAACAGGAAAGATACAACGTCAGACGGCAGTCATGTGCTGCATGGGGTAAAACGTATCCGAGAGCTCTAAAGCATGACAACATTCCCTTCTTACCAGCCATCTAACAGCGTTTATAGGCCCAGGATTGTCACTCAGTGGAACGTCAAAAAGCCCAGTAAAATCAGCCTGAAATACGCCACTTTCCTCGTCTTTCGTCAAAAACAATCAGTAGTTTCTGCACTGTAGCTCCACACGCTGCTTTCTTTTTATGCTTCGCAGACACAGACAGCACTCTATGGCAAATATGTGTTTTAAGTTCGTCGACTTTCCACCGTTCATAATACTCAATTTTGCTGCTTTCGCTATCTATATGTAAGTTTGCTTCTGCCAGTTTGGAGTCCAAAACCCCAGAATGCATTGCGCACAACGCAATACCAGAATGGCTTATTGGAAGGTTGCCAGTTTGTTCGTTGTGTCCTTGGGCAAGACACTTCACCCATTGCCTACTGGTGGTGGTTAGAGGCAGCCTCGCCTCTGTCAGTGCGCCCAGAGCACACAGACAGCTAAGCTATGCTTCACTAAAGAAGACATATTATGAAAAAAAAAATCACTTTTCCTGGGATTTGGGGTGTTATTGTGTGTCTGGTGGATAAACACGCATACAAATCTGGAAAAAGAAACATCCATGCTGTTTTGAGTGAGATAGGATTTTCTTAATTGGTCCTGCATTCAGTCTCTGATTGAGCTATTCAAAATTTGTCCGGCTTTCTACGTCACAAGCCGGAATATTGGAATATCCACACCCCCTCTGAGCATCGTCTCCACCCACCAGGTACAGCAGCAAATAAAAGTTACCATTCAGATTAGGAAACACCATATTTACGTTCCACGCAAAATGCTCCGTTTTTGGCTTCTCAAAAGACATCAAAACA
The DNA here is from genome assembly GCA_028564705.1 of Apricaphanius iberus. Lineage (NCBI taxonomy): Eukaryota > Metazoa > Chordata > Actinopteri > Cyprinodontiformes > Aphaniidae > Apricaphanius > Apricaphanius iberus. The sequence continues at coordinate 1,004,353 of JAPXFQ010000899.1, forward strand.
CCTCATCAGGTCCCGGTTGAAGAGGACAGAAGAGCTGCATGAGTAGAATTTTATTTTTTATGATAAGATGTTGGCGGTAAGGGCATGGAAGATGGGAGATCTGCCACCACAAAGGGCTAGTCAAACTCTCAGACGAGCCACCGATCTGAGCTACTCCAACCCGGGGTAAGAGTGAGGATATGCAGCCACACGGAGCTCAAAGAGCAGGTTCTCCATGGTGCTAGAGAGCTGGAGTCAGCAAGATCGAGCTGGACGGCTTTAGGGTCGGCGTCTCAGGAAGATATCGGAGTGCCAGGTAAGCAGTTCAATATATTCTTTCAACTTTAAGTCATTTCTTCAATAACCATACAGAATTATCTTGCTGAAATCTCTGATTATCGGGTTCTCAGCAGATTCTGGTTCAAACATGTATGACTAAACTACCTTTTTTTATTTATGGTTAAACTACTGCACCCATGTCCGTATATTTCACACATAGCGGTAACAGTCACTATGTGAGTGCTGGGCGTGAGCAAAGATTGTAGAAGTGTTGGTCGTGGTCAAGTTAGCAGCAGCTCATGTGTAATATGTAATGAGCAGCAGAAAACAGCACAATCTTCAAGGGGCTGAAACAGAAGGTAATGCATGTTGGTAACAATCGTTTCCTACAAGCTATGTCAAGGAAACAACTTCAGAAACGTGTTTTCTGGAACTCATAGACCTATTTTAAATTATGGGAAAATAGTAATTGTATGTCTCCTTTAATAAGCCTGAAAAAAAAAGACCTTTAACAGTGGAGGGTATATATTCGAGATTCCTTTCATAGAGAATAAAATCACCTTTCATTAATTTAAAGCAGTGGTTTTGTTTCTGTTATGATTTATTTTCAAGTGAATCTAAAATATTAGGAGATTTTTTTACTTCGTTGTTCAACAAAGAAAAGATGATAAAGCCCATGATGCCCTCCACCTGTCACTTCTCATCAGTCCCTCCATGGATGTGGGGTGAGAGGAAGGTCAAGGAGAGAGTTTTTGAACGAGCCTTCTATCCAGCGTTCGGACAGGCTCAGGTGGGATCACGTGTCCGAGTGAATCAGCAAAGCAAAGTCAGAGAGAATCAGAGAGCAGGGGAGCGTTTAGCATGGAGTCACCTGACATAGGAAGCCTGTTTCCATCGCAACGCCAGGGGCGACGGGGGGCGAAGGGGCGATGCGGAGGAGGGGGGCAAAACAACCCTAATGTAAAAAGAAAACACAAGGGAGGAATTCAAAAAGGAGGGATGTTACGAGAAGCTAAAATGTAAGTGTGGGATTTCATTCTGAATTTAAATGAATAAGAAAAACACACAGTCCCACTCAGTGTTTGTTTCCACGCAACAGTCCTCAGCAGCTGCTCAACGACACAAAGGAGAGAAATGCTGAATGGTCTGTTGCTTAACGAAAGCCCTGAATGAGAATTTCACAGCCACCGCTGCGGAGGAATGAATGAAGACGGAGTCTCTGAATGGGAGAGACGTCTGGGGGGCAGAAAGCTTACCTGGAGGGGGAAAAAAACAGGCTGGTTTTCATGCAGAGAGGAGCGCTTACATAATTCATCTCCAACCAAGGACCAGTGCAGCCCAAGAGCCCCCGCTGAAACTCTGGACTCGGTCAGGACGCAGTGTGGAGGAATTCATGCCCTCCAAGCACAGCAGCAGAAACTCCCACACAGCTGCGCGTCTGATCCATTCAGCTCCAGAGGATGAACAGGTTTACACTGATCAGGCACAACATTATGACCACTCACCTCATTCCTTCTATTTACTTTACAGAAAGCAGCTCTGATGGAAGGGTTTAAGAAGGCTGGTGGTGCCTGCGAGCAAAAGTGTTCAGCTGGGAGATGCATATTAAAGTCTCGTTTACTGGCATCAGTTCTCAGCTGTTTTGCTGATGTTTAAGATATTTTTAGTTTCTCTGTCTGCGTGTTTTTTCAGCATAACCTTGGGCCCTCAAAATTCCAGTTTCTTTCACCTTTTAAATTATTACTCTGACTGCAAATATGTGCAAATCACGATTTTTCTGTCGTCACTTGCTGAATTAGGAAGCTCAACACCAAACTAGCTCCCATAACCAACATGATCTATTGTCTTTCCCATTTTGAGTGATGAATAGGTGATACCAGCCACAATGTGATATTATATTAAGACCACAGTGAGACAAGAAACCATGATTTATTTATCAGATGAGAGCATCCTTATTAACCAACCATCAATTATCTCTCTATAAATCAGAATCAGATTCTTATATTGAAAAATGGCTTCGCTAAAATATTATGAATTAATTTTGAATTCGGGGTCTTTTAATCCTTCAAAGTTAACTTATCCTGTGTGATTCTTTTTTACTTTTCAGGGGAATGAGAGCAAACAAAGCCACTAACTGATATGTTGGACACTGTGGACAAAATTACGAAAAAACGAAAATCTTAACTCGATCCTTGTTGGTGAATAGATTAACAATGCCTCATGAGAAAATTAGCAGAAAGTTACAGCTACCAAATAATAAACCTAATGCAAAAAAAGTTATAAAACTTGCATTTTAGATTCTGATTTTCCAAATAAGACTCAGAAAAAAAAGGATAAATATATCTATAGTCATCAAATTTGACCAACTTCACAGTAGTTTATGCTTCATCCTTAACTTGCTGTAGTTCAGGTTACAACCGTCTGCCACATTCTCTGGTCTTTTGCAGCCTCTGATAAAAGTTTTCATGTGGATTTCATCATATTTGGCTTCCTCCAAAGCCTTCCTCGCAGCATAATGCTGCCACCACCGTTTTTCACGCTGCGTTTAGTCACGTGGAATCCGTTTTCCCCTCCACATGTGTTCATCATGCAGGCCTTAAAGCTCAACTTCACCGTCAGCTGAGCAGAGCACCTTCTTTTTGCTATGTGCCCTTAATGGATCAATGGTAAACTTCAACGGCTTTTTTCTTGCCAGTTTTCCGTTGCGTCGACAGATTTTCCCACCCTGAGTTGTGGAAATCTGCAGCTCCTCCAGAGCGTCCCTGGTTAATTCTCTGCTTGACAAACCAGTCAGTTTAGATGGACAGTCATGTATGGAGGGTTTGGAGTTTCCATGTGTGAACTGTAGATTGAACAGAGCTCAGAGGCGTTCAAAGCCTCGGACATTGTTTCATAACCTCACCTGAGTGAAGAGGTGTTGATTGCGGTGGATTTTATTTAGGAGTCTCATGTTAACGGGGGTTGATTGCAAATTTATGTTGCACTTTTTGCATTTTTATTTACAAGCAGACCAGTTAAACCCATTTTCCCCCTTTACTTTTTAGGATTACGCACTGCTTTTACGTTGACCTATACCATTTAATCCCAGTAATGTGAAAAAGTTTACTGGTTGTAAAGTTTTGCACACGACTCTACTACAAAACTCTTTACATTTCATAAATAATAAAAATGTCTAGGGGGAAAAAAAACATCTAATAAGGTAGGCTCACAGAAACGCAGACCTAAAAGTCTGTAGTCATGACAGCTAAATAATTCATACCAATAATAAAACACAGCTTTACTGCCCTCTGCTGAACTCCTGCTGGAAATGAAACAGAAAATAATCTCATGTTCAGGTTGTTTTTTTTGTCACAAGAAGAACGGATCAGTCTAAATAAAGAGACCCATCGTCTGCATTAAAAATAACGTCAGGGCCATTAGGCTTCACTTAAGACCTTCGCTATTTCTGATGGCAGCTGGAGCAGCTGAGATAAGGGAAACGGAGTAAGTGGTTGAGATGAGGCGGAGAATGGGGGGTGCATTAGGTGTGTGCATGTAAGTTTGAGGTTAAAGGTGAACGGCGATGTGGAGGGCAGGAAGAGGCCTTAATTGTGCTGAGATAGCTTGTCGTCTGCTCTGATTGATAAGCGAAATGAGGATGAGACGCAGCGAAAAGTGGAGGAGGAGGTCTGCCAGGCTTTAATGGCCGCACGCTGAGGCGCTCCTTAAGAGGAGGTCTCTCATGAATAATGCAACCTAATTTAGTCGCTCTAAATGGGGGCAGCTTTAAGTGGAGCTCCTGATAGCAGCTTGTGTTTTTTTTTTTAGCTTCTCTTCAGTGCAGTTATTAGTTGGTTGCTTTTCCAATGAGGTTGGCTGGTAAACAGGCCAAAAGGTCGACAACAGTAGCTCAGATTATTTTGGAATATTACTGCAGAGTAAAAAGCAACCATAACTCGCTGCAAACCACCGGCAGCTTTCACTTTCAGAGTTGGGGTCAGCAGAACGAGGTTTCTGCAAGATTCAGTAGATTAAATGGAGGATTTGTCGATGGCAGGCTGAATGGTAGAGCACCGGTGAGCAGAAAGGTCCTGGGTTCAAATCCCTGCTGGGGGTCTTTCTGCAGGGAGCTTCCATGTTTTCTGTACATCCATGTGTGGGTTCCTCCCTAAGTAAATAAAAACCCCAAAAACATGACAGCTATGGTTAATTGGTATCTCTAAGCTGCCCCTTAGGTGTGTGTATGTGTGTGTACATGCATGATTGTTTTTAAGACCATTACCCACAATTACAGCGTTTCAATTAAGATTTGGTCTAATCTTGGAAAGCAGGCAGTTTATTTAGCTGATCCTAAAAATCAATCAGAATTATTATCATCTGAGACAATCTGAAGCTCAAACAAAATAGAAAGGTTAAACTAAAGCATTAGATTGGAAAAATGGTAACACAACAAACAATGGATATTAAAAAGCTATTTAAAATCGTATTTTAATTCAATTCAGATGTTTAAATGAACTTTTTTTGTAAATTAAAGATACATTTAAAGGAATAAAAATGTGTATTTGTTTCAAATATTTTGCAATATAAAAAAAAATTGAACAAAATATACTTTTAAAATAACTAACAAAGAACCTTGCCTAATTACTACAAATAAAATGTTAACAATTTAAAATGGTTAAATACTCTACACTGAAACAAAACAAAATCAAATGGAGTAATATTCACACTTTCATAATTTCTAACATTTAGTCTCTGTCGAATTTGAGCATTTATGGGGGGCCCTAAGCAACTGCTTAGTTTGCTTCTGCCTTTGGCCGGCTCTGGTTGTTTGTACTGTGTCTCTGTGTTGCTTTGGGATAGACTGGCGATCTATCCAGGGCACGACTCCTCTCAGAGTTCAGAAGGTCTCAGAAGTGCTGATTATTTCTGCAATAATACAACTACACTAAGGAGCAATTACAATTATGTCACTGATGTGCTCCATCCCAGCTGTAGACTGAACTTCTTAGAGAGAACTTGCTACTGCAGACATCAACAACGTTTGCGTGTTTCCAAATTGCACTAGCTGAATGACCAGTTGGACTAAGTTCAGATTCCACAGGCTCCCTTGGTGGACGGCTGCGACATAATTAAAATCCCAGGTTAATGTAAATTAGAATCGGCTGCATTAGAAGCCTGTAAAACACCCGGAAGCTAACACCTTACCAATAACATTGCCAACTATTCATAACAAAATATGGTTAAAAATGTGTTTTGGGGCAGATAACGCCTAATTACAGGCAGCGAACTCCTGCCCTCTGATTGCCTCCCATCATATGGATATACGCTGATCATGTCTGGACTTAAACTCCTCCTGAACGGCTCCAAGTACCTCCAAACCTTTCTGGGCGAGTAAATAAACATATTTGCTAAAAAATAAGGTCCAGGTTGAAACCAAACTTTTCCTTTGACTAGCAGCTGAAACCAGAGTCGTTTCTTCTTATTAGGCTCATGGAAGCTCTGGAGGAGCTGCAGAGATCCACAGCCCAGGAGGTACAATCTCTACACAGATTGTTGTTCAGTAGGACATAATTCTGGCCTTTTATACACACACACACACACACACACATTTCCATGAGGAAGAACTTGGTATCATAAATATCAAGACTGTTTTGAATATGATTGTATGCAGGCTTGTAAGGAAGACTGAGCGTGTAGGATGATTTCTTTAAATTGTGGAAAGAAAATGACTGGTGTCACCTCGTCCTTCATAATAAAGTAAGTGAAAGAAGCAATGAATGGACTAAGAAATTCAGGATTAAACTAAATTGAATTTAAATGTGGACATTTGGCAAATTTGTGGGAATTTAGGACCATCAAACCTAAAAAAATTACCTTAGAGAAACTCTTTTTTAAATGTACAAGCTTCAAAATCCACCAAATGTTAGGAAGGAAGATAAACAGATTGGAAACAATTTAATAAATATGGAAATTTGAATGATTTTCCAGATATTTAATTACTTTTCTTTACATACTAATCCAGACTGTAGAAATTTTGGACCTGTGAGTTTTTTTAGGCTCGACTTTATTTTATCATGCACACATTACACAATGTTCCACTTAAAACAACGAACGTGACATATAAATGCGGTTAATAATTCAAATACGTAATACTGTGCAGCGCAGGGGAAGAACCGAGGCACCATTTATGGCAGCCATAGTCCTGTCGAGCTACGGATGAAAGAACCCCACTGGCACAACAAAAAAATCCCACACATCATTTTATTTTTACCTAACAGTGGTAGGCAAAAAATCCTGATCAGTGGTTCCCAAACTCGGGATAAGAGAGATGCCAGTGGGTCCGCACAATTATGTCTGTGCTCAGGTCACCTTAATATCATTTGTCAATAGCAAATTTATAAAATCCAAAAGATATATATAACCTACAGTGTAAAAGAAGAATAAGAACAAAAACCTACGATTGCTCTTTATTCTTTGCGAAGAATTCATAAATTATTTTTACTGTGTGGGTAGGAATTGGGGTTGGAGAGTCCCATCTTGTTTTGGACACAGGCAAAAAAGGTTTGGATCCACTGATCTGGATGGCTGTATACAGTCCAACTCTCCTGGGTGTTACTGTGGTGCATAAATCCATGCTTCCAGACATCTACAGATGTAAATTATGTGTAAACATGCTTCTAATTTAACATCACAAACTAGTTACAAGTCCAGCAAAACTGGCTGCAGTTTATTTTGCAACCCAACATTTTAAAGGTTCTCCTCCCCACGCAGAAAAAAATCATGATTAAATAAAAAAATATTTGTTTCGGACAAGCAAATTCATGTTGATAGGATACGACTTTCCAGGTTGTTCACACGCTGCACAAATAAAGCAGCTACATCTCAGAATGGGGGCAAAAGGAGAACACTCCACAGCAAATTGCTGCATAGTCTTTATTTAGAATACAGTTGCAAAGGTGGAAAGGGAGGTGTAAGCAGGAAAACATGCACAGTAATGTCCTTAAGGATGACAGACTCTCTAACTTAAATCATTACAGGGATTCAGTCAGAAACCCACAGCAACCGGAGGACCTCCGAACTAACAAAATCAATAAAACTGCATCTATTTCACTTAAATACCTTAAATCAACCCCGTTTGAGTAAAACTGTATGCCTTATTCTACCACCATAATCTGATCTCATGTCCATTGATAACCTGTCACCCTATCTCTTCACTGATTTATACAAACCATTAAAATCAAAAGAAGTGAATATCCTGGTCCCCTTAAGTCTCCATTAAACCCCCACTAAACCAGAACACAACGTAAACACCATTTTCCAGAATGCAGTGATAGAAAATTTAAATCTAGACCAGTAAGCTAGCTGCAGTTTAATAAAGAGAAAGCAACGGGAAGAGAACCTCAATCATCAACCGCTTTCATAGCTTACAAGCCTTAACACGCCACCTAGTGGACAAAATAGCTACTGCAACCAGAGGAAGAAAAAATGATTCTGAAGAGAAACTCTAAGATGAGCACGCTCATAAAAAGCTTCTGCTGATGTTAAAGCGGGTCGGCTTAAAGGTTCTGGTCATTCTCATGGAAGCGGTGGAGGTGGTCGGCGTACCTGGGCAGAAAAATGTGTTTTTAATTTACAGTAAGAACACCAAAACAAAAGCTTGAGCCTTCTAAGACAACAGGAAGCAAGCTCACTTCTTAGCACAGAACGCAGTGCAGTCTCTGCCGATACTCTCGCTCCAAGCCGTCTTGTACAGCACCTGGAAAGATCCAACGTAAAAAAAAAAAGTTTGCAACGTTTCTCTGACGCCCAACGTGACACTATGAACCGTCTTAGTGGAAATAAGAAACAAAAAAAAAACTTGCCAAGAAGACCAAACAGTGCAGGAACAGGGTGTAGAAGAAGGCGATGGTTCTGGCCATCTTGTTGGAGAGGATCATACGGCCCTGGAACAGCAAACAGTGTGGAGGTTTGAGTTGGATCAAACACTTTCACAGGCACAAGATTATTTCTGTTAGACTGAGACGCACCAGACTGAGAGTTGCTTTGTCCCACGGGCTGAGGCTCAGGTATCGGCGCTGACGCTCCTTAACACAACACAGCAACATTAAAGTCACTTTCTGACAACAGGTCAGCTTGACTGACTGTCAGAGTTCTTCATATTTTTTCTCAAAGTTAAAATTAAGCTCCTTCAAAAGGAAAATATGGAGATATTCCAGCTGTTATTAGGAGCGGAATGATTTAGACAGAGTTAAAACAGGCCTAAATCTATATAGGAATCCATATAAATAGCACTTTATTGTTCCAGAAATTCAGATTTCTATCTTTTTGATAGTTGCAGAAGAGTCTGGAAAACTACTTTGTTTCCTTCCTTCCACACTGATCAGGAACTGAATGGGCTCCCATCTCTTTAGTTCACTGATTTTTAACTGCAAAAACTGTCCGTCTAACCAAGTCCAACAATCTAGTTTCAAGACAAAAAGTATTTTTGATCTTGTTTCGAGACTCATTTAGTAAGCACGAGTAGAATATCTTAAATTATTATTATTATTATTACTTATTTTGAGAATTCTTGCTAAGTGTAATTGTCTTACTGTACTGGCAGATACAAGATTAGCCTAAAACTTCTTAAATTAAGTGAAATAATCTGACAGTGCAGTAAAAAAATGACACTTGGTAAGAATTCTCAAAATGAGACATATTCTCTAAATAAGACTGTTGTACTTGGTTTAACAGAAGACTCAGAAATGTACATTAGTTAAGGCATAAATTTTCGATATTTAAACTAAAATGTTTTCTTATATTGTAAAGTCAGAACTTTGCAAGAAAATAAAAGTACTCAGAAATAGTCAGAAAAAAACTCAAATTTGTTTAGAATCTGATATTTCTGACAGAAAATGCCAGTTCAATAATATTTAAAGTTAAATTTACAAGATGTGCATCTGGAGATTTTGGCCCAAGTTGTTCATTGGACTATTTTCCTGGCTCAGAACCTCTTCTCCCATAAGTATTACAGCATAATATGAGATGATTTGATCCAACCATGATGCATCCGCTTCTTCTCGAATCTGTTTCAAAAGACAATTCATCTGTGAACCCTTGGGTCATTAATAAGTGGTCAGCTTGTAGCGGCAATGAACCACAATCAGGTTATTTTTCACAATGTGTACTTTTAAATACAGCGGCTGGTCGGTGTATCTTTTGAAAAGTCTGTCTTGTTTCAGGCGTTCATGGTTAATCTGAGCCGCCCTTCCTATCTGAACGAGCCTGGATGTAGCTACCACTTATGGACTTTGTTGAACATTTTCAGATGGCTAGCTTGTAAATTTAACACCTACATCTTAAAAGAAAGGTATTTGTTTCGGAAATAATGAAATCTCAGTAAACTTCAGAATTTTTTCTGATATATATCCCAAATTTCTGACTTTACAATGTCAGAAAAGTTGTCCAATGTTTTGTTTTTGTTTTTTTGGAATACATATTTGAAATAACCTAAACATTTGGGGGGTTTTTTGGTGGAAAATTACTCCAAAATGTTTATGTTTTCACTACGATGGCCCCGATACTCGATCGTAGGGCTGGGCAATAATGGCCTCAAATGTATATTGCGATTTAATCTAAAGCATATGCGGTAACGATATGTATTGCGATATAAATATATATCTTTTTTTCATATATGTCAAAATGACAGCTCATCAGCATTCTCACTTTCCAGATACATTGCAGCAGAACAACTTCAAAAAGGTCTAGAATTTTTGTGCAAAATGCATTTAAAGAATTTTCAATTATTTTTCAAAAAATAATGCAACAACAATTCTCACAACATAAAGTTTTATTAATTAAATATTATTAATAAAATAAAAGCTAAATACTATAAAAATAAAGTTAAAAATGTTTTGCTTTCCTGGCTACTTATTTATATATTTATTATATAAAAATGTTTCAAGCTTAAAAGGTTTTCTTTTTGTTAAATGAAAAACAAACTTTACACTTTTAATTTCTAGTGTGAAGACAAACACTGAACATCAGTGTTCTTGTGTACCTGGTACAAAATATGTAGGCACAGCTTGATGACATCATCAAAACGCATAATTGCACTATGGTCAAAATCTCTACCTTTGGCTAAATTCTTATCGTTTATACCTCATACTTTGTTTTATTGCCCATTGAAGCTTGGTTGGACTTTTGCAAGTTAAGAACGCACTGAAAGGTGTCAAACAATTTGTACTGAGTAACGAGAGCATTCAGAAAAGTGAGCTGCGTGTCTCATACCCTCTTGCTGAAGGAAGCAAATGGATCGAGTCTCTCCTCGTACTGGGTGGAGTAGCGCATCACGGTGTCATCGCTGCCTCCAGCCTACAACACGGTAACGTGAACAAAAAATTTAAAAAAGTTAAAATTAGGTGAGGAGGCCTCTGTAACAAAATCATCTGCACTTAGCCATGTTTCTGTTAAAAATAAACAATTAAGTCTAAAATCAAAAAATTTATCAAAAGTTTTATTCAGCAGAGAGCGAACATTTAAAAGTGCCAGTAGTGGTTGTAGATGGAGTGAGTGTATGTTTATTATTATTTTTTTTAACCATCTCCTACCCAGCCCTCCTACCTAGTTCCAGCTCTGGGCATTGCTCTCCCTCTGCTAACTGTGGGAGGGCCCTGCACTGAAGCTCAACCCTACTTCTTGCCTGAGGACTGAGGAGGCCCTTCTTTTCACCTGAAGGGGGCAGGGTTTCCCCAGCTGGGCATAGCGCGTGGAAGGATCACGTTATTCCAGCCAGATCCTCCCCAAACCTTCAGGCGCCCCGGTCAGCCGGGAGGAGGCAGTATACAGCCCAGAACTGATGCCTGTTTATGTGGGAGTAGCTCACATTAGTTACTCAAGAAAACATGGGGAGAACATGCAAACTCCACACAGAAAGGCCCTTTTGCCAACCCCACCCAGGGTGTGGGTGCTGATGACATGAACAAACACACCCTCAGCGTCCCGGCAGGAATCGAACCAAGGACCTTCTAGCTGTGAGGTGAGCTGCGCTACCAGCTGCTCCACCATGCTCCCGAGTGACTGTATGATTGATTGGAGGTGGGATTTTTAGTAACTATTTAAGATTATTTGGGTTGCATTTGTTTAATTTATGATTACGCTTGTATCTGCTGACAATAACAGGTACGAATGAAGTGAGACAAGGTCCAAGTCCGATATGTAAGTTACTGTTAAAATCAGAGGTGAGTTCAAAGGAGCAGGGACCAGCTGGACATCAGGATGTGGTCGAAGGGGCAGAGAGCGATCCGACTTCCCCTTTATCCATTCTTCAGAAATTAATTTCCAAAATTTAACAAAATGAACAGGGGGAAGACCTACTCTGCCTGGGTAGCTCTGCAGGAACTTGATTTTCTCATAGAGCTTGATGTTGTCGGCCCTCAGGCTGTCCAGCTCGCCCTGCAGGGCTTGCATGGTCTGCTGCATGGAGCGGTTCTCCTGCAGGGGGCCAGAAGGGAACGCATGACGAGGGTTTCATTCAGTAGAAACATCAACAGGGACTTTATTTAGCATTTCTGCGTGTGACTCACAGCTTCCAGCTCCTGGTTGCGGGAGCGGAACCTTTCTCTTTGGCTGGAGATGATGGAGAGCAGAGAGTCCATCTGGCCCTGAGGAAGCTCAGGATGGGGCCCGGCTCCTGAACCTGGACATGACACCACATAAATATCATTGACATTGTTTAAAATCAGCCTGAACTTTCATGTTTTTGAACATAAAACAAGAACCATGATGATGCATTCCTGCCACTAACCAGCAGTGGGCCTTCTACATTATACGTACATTTAGCTTTTAATGTACTCAGCCACAGATTTAGATTTCATGTTGTTGTTTTTTTGTGTTAATCTGAAGTTGGAAAGGCAGAAAAATCAGATTTTTGAGTAAATCAGGAGTAAGACACTGAGGTTTAATTATCAGTATAAACTTGGACCTCAGTAATAAAGGTGAGGTTGAAGTCAGACATAAGTATTCAGCGAGGGTTTTTCTTTCTGTTTTCTCTGGGAAAAGCTGCCCTGAACGTTCAAAGCTGTTACAGAAACGTTGCTTCCCACCGATAACCCCTGAGCCAAATCAAAGAACACTTGCCTTTCTGTTTTTAAGAGCTCGACTGTGTAAGCAGCACAATGTCCATGTCCTCATGTTAGTCTCTCGGCCACTGAAGCTTAGATTAGGGGTAAGGAAAATCGTGCTGATAAATGTTTCCATAATTCATCTGTATAGTCACAAATGTAGAGGGCAGTATTCACTTGGGGCAAATAGAGATACTTTCTATTTAATTCTACAAACCTAAAAGGAAAAACACTGTTCTAGAACAAGTGGGAGAACTTGTTTTTGTAGTATGAGGTAGAGAAAACCAAAAACCATAAAGGCAACATGAGAGGTGAATTATTTTGAATTGCCCACCATCTCTGCATCTTTCCTGACTGAATCCATCGAGAGGCAATACTGCCACGCACTGTGTGTACTCCTCCTTTAGAAACAAAAAATCTTTTCTTCTGCGTTTAGCAGTTTGTTTTTGGGGCTCTAAAACAACACTGCAAAAACGGTCCTAACCAAGTTAAAAAATCTTTTTTCCAGCTAAAAAGTATTTTTGATCTTGTTTTGAGACTTTTATACTAAGCAAGAGCGGAATATGTTAGATTATTAATCTTATTTTGAGTATATACGTCTTACCGAGATCAAATTTTTTTTATTTCATTGGCAGATTATTTCACTTAATTTAAGAAATATAAGAAATATTTAATTATAGTCTAAACATTCTCAAATTAAGTGAAATAATCTTCCAATGAAATAAGACAATTTACACTTGGTAAGAATTCTCAAAATAAGACATGTATTCAAAATAAGATTAATAATCAAACAAATCCTGCTCTTGGTAGTGCATAAATCTCAAAACAAGATCAAAAATATGTTTTAGCTGGAAACAAGATTTTTTTTACTCTGTTAGATGGACAGTTTTTGCAGTGAAAGCGAATAATACTGTTGCTATTAATTTGGTGCATTATCTTTGTTTTTCCTCACGAGGGAAAGCGTGTCCGAGGATTTGAAATTTCTGCTGCGTTTCCAGGGCTGTACAGTGCGACACATGCAAGAAATTATTTTTCACAGAGCAGCAGTTGTGCGACAACTTTGCAACTGCTTGTTTCTTTCTTTATTTTATTTTTGTTAATAACACTCATAGCGAACGGCCAAAGGATTCAGTGGATCAAACAGCCCCACGTGTCGTTCTAGCAAGGGTACACCAAAAGCTACCAGAATATCTGACATTGCCCGGAGACCAGTGTTACCCCCTTAAAGGCACAGTGTGTAATTTTCGGCCAGTAGTGGGCAGTGCAAACCTAAATTATCACAAGCATGCGGTATCTGTGTCTTCGAGTAAGAAACTCAACAGCGGAGGTCCAACAAGTGCTGTTTTCAAACGCTCAATTCCCTGAGACTTATCTATTTGCAGCATCATGACGAGCACATCAGTCTCTCTTTCATCGCTTGGAACTAGCGAAGAGGTAAAAATGTATTTATGGCGAAACTTTTTTGCATTTTGAGGGTAAATCAATGTTTTAATAGCAGGCTTGTTCCGTGTGCTTTGTCCAGCCGGGCTCTTGTAGAAGTAAAGACGTGATCCCCTGAAAAGAGGACCCGTGCCTATGTATTTTAAAACTGATTTTTAAAGTCATAGTTTACAATATCGCCAATATTTTGCAATTAATGTGATTTGCGTAATTATTATTACATAATATTTGAATCGCTATTTTCAAAGACGTACTGCAAAAACTACACACTGTCACTTTAGCGACTTAGTTGCTTTTTCTGCCATTTCAGACCCCTTAATGACTTATTCCCCTCCAAAAAACGTCCAAGGGACAAATATGGCATCACTTCTTACAACCCTTTGCTACTTTCTTCGAAACTTTGCCGTCGATATTCGCTGTAGATTAGAAACCCGGCTCGCTCTGCATCTGGACAGTCCCTCCACACGCTCAGAAAGGGAAAGATGTGACGCATGATCAAGTTAAATCGACTGACCAATCATAAACTTCTCGATTCATGTTTTTTTTTCTTAAAAGGTTTTGAATCTCCAGCTGCCAGTTTCCTTTTCTTCAAGCAAAATAATATAAAAATTTCCAGTCTCTTCTTGAAGTTTTTTTTATAGAGATTTTGTTTTGATGCTACAAGTTTTTTGTTTGTGCAACACCAGCAACTTCTGTAACACCAGTGCTACAAGCAGAAAAGAAGCTAACGTACAGCCATGGTTTGTTACTAGAATACAGCATAGCGAAGCTATTGCTGCTATTACGTAGTCCGAGTTTCTTTCAGAAAGCACACTAAGTTGACTGCCTCCACGTTTAGCTACACCTTTCTCCCACATGATCCCAAAAAGTCGGCCATAAGCTACTGATTAGAGGGACAGTCCCGATTTTGAGCCATTTGTCCCGTGTCCCCAATGATGGTTTCAAAACCCGTTATATTGTCCTGATTTCACCCAGCCTTTGTCCCCCCACCCACACCAATGTCATGGCTTAGAGCGCACAGAAGTAATTGTCTTTGGGTTTGTACGTCAATCACAAATATATAATACAGTGATGGTAATGAACTAATGAAAAAGCAAAACAGTACACTAAGAGTCTGGGTAACCTTATCCTCATTGGCTCATGCCATTTATGAGAGACATGGTTTTTACTGTTCACAAAATGGCAACTTTTAATATTGCCCAAAGAAATGTCTTCCAAAAATGCAGAATTGCTTCAAGAAAAATGATGCACTAAAAAGATTTCAAAATAATGTCCTTATTTTGAATATACATGTTCAAATATTACTAGTTTTGCACTTTCTACAATAAAAAGCTGTCATAAGTAACCAGCAAGGAGATGTCAACCTTTCATTTTATAGTTTTAAAAATCAGGTGACCCTATTATTTGATCCTTTGAACATTGTGTACCTTTTGTTTCAGTCTTCAGTGGAAAGTAGTAGTGGCCCAGTGAGTCTGGTTATAGCGGACTCTTTTTATTCCATTTAGCCACTGCTTCCATTAACTGTTCCATAATTTTTCTCCACTCTTTCCAGCGATGGGTTTGCTCCTCAACAAAAGCCACGGCTGTGCTGACTGTGTGTCATTGTTTTTTGTTTCCAATTTAAAAACTAGATCAGTGCTTCTGTAGATCATCTTATCGCTTATTCACTGAATTTGACTGTACAGTACAATGACTGAACTGGACTTAATCTGATTATTGGGATGTATTCTAACTATACTGATTTGTCTGAAAAAAAAAATGCAGGATATTAAATTTGTTGCAAACTGGTACGAGAATCCAGGAACACACCTGTAAATGCAGCCGAGGCCTCCTTGACTGGGTCCGGGATGTTCCCCATGTTGCTGACCTCCGACCCGTCCGCGTCGGGCCTCGACAGGGACGACATGTTCTGGACGGTGGTCAGGTCGTGCTCCAGTTTCAGGATGAGCTCCTTCTGCTCGGCGCTGGTGCGCACCGCGGCGGAAAACTCCACCTGCAGCTGGGAGTAGCGGCCTGCGGAGCGACACGGGGCCATTTGCAGATTAAACAGGGCAGACTTCTCATTTCTCTTCAGAATGTTTTGAGTAATATCTGAACTGACTCACGTGAGGAACGACGGCCAAAGGAGTCCAAAACGCCTAACGATAAATTTTTTAACCTCAACTAACCTGTTTCTCTGAGAATACTTATTGTTTCTGAACCACCACCGTGTTCAACAACAAAAAAACAACACAAAAGCACACTTTTAGTATTTGTATAAAAGAGATTTACTTCAATTATCACACCTAGGGTGCATGTGAATAATAATGATGATGAATCAAATGTCAATCATAACAAATACATTGTGAACATTTCATACAGTGATATTGCTTTTCAATGTCGTAGAAGGGACTGTTTTACAGTGCTGAGAACAAACAACATGATACGTTTAGTAAATAGAAAGCTAAAAGAAACAATGATACATGAGGAAAGAACCAAACAGAGGGACACCCCGAAGGACAGAGAAATAAAAGCATCTCAGGAGTGACAGAAGTGCTGAAGAAACCACTTATTAGAAAAAAAAAACCCCCAAACAGAATAAAAACATTGTAACATCCCTTTACAGTCATGCAGCCTCTTGTACTACAACACACACACACTCGCTCACACACACACCCTCACAAAAATAAGCAGTGGGAGAAGTTTAATGAGGATTATTACTTCCACGTTGTTGATGGCGGGTTGGAGAAAAAATCATCTAGAAACACTCTGAACCTGCTAAAGCCTCAACGAGCATCTTAAAGCTTTCCAAAAGAGGGAGGAAGAGGGCTTGAGGGGGAGATATATATACATATATATATATATATTTTTTTATATATACGGGGGAGAGCTCCCTCCAGGTCATTTGGTTGTCAGACTACACTGTGGTTCAAGCTATATGAGAAGCGACGGCACTAGGTAGCAACACAGGAATCTGTGGACCACCGCTCGAAAGAAGCGGAGAACTACGTCACTATTTGGCTTCTTTTTTTTTTATTACGTCTTGAAATGTTTCTTTTACTCTCAGACGGTTCAAGTCGTTCGCTGAAGCGTGAAGTAACTAAAAAGATGATGGTTTAAGACTTAACATGAGCAGGGAGCCAACGTGAGAGAGAGGGAAACCAATGGATGGGCCGGGGGTGGGGGGTGGGGGGGTGGGGGGTGGGGGGGCGGGGGGCTTAAAACGATGAGTGTATTGTGCTGTGTGTAAATAAACGTATTACTGAGTGTGCTATACGTACAGCACCGCTGATTCAGAAAGTGTTTCCTTACAAAAAACCCACTTCATAAGATATATTTTAAAAGTATTACAAAAAACATCTGAGGTTTCTCTTTTTTTTTCTCTTTTTTTCTCCTGAATATGGTGACCAGTGCTGCTGCTGTTCGGGCATCCATCACAACTAAACGAAGAACTACTACTTGAAAACAGATCATACAGTAAAGCTTTCACAACTTCAGAAAACATGATATGATATACAGCATCTGTTACACCTTTACAATGTTATTCAACAGTGTATAGAATCATCTGATTTAAATTTGTAGAAAAATATCTGTGGATCATGGAAAAGTCCTGAATCGTCCCTTCTCTCCTCTCCGGCCTTCAAACGAGAAGCGCGCTGTGACTAAAGCGAATCAATCGGCTCCATATTTACACCCGCCTCTCTTTTTTTTCCTTCTTTTTCCCCAATCCTCCAAATAACCCCTTAGAATTGGCACGCGTCATTTATCGATACATGTAGTGCCGTTATCGATAACGTTATCGCAGCAAAAACCTGACGTAAAAAAACAAACAGAAAACGATTACGAAAAATGCCCCGTGAATAAATTCAGTGTTCTAACAGTGTATGCTGCTGTTTCTTGCATGCTTCCTTCCTTCGTTCGTTCAATGCTCTGGCCGCTAGTTTATGTACAACACAAGAAACACATTGAGGGGGGTACCAAACATGAGGACGTGGACTGAAACATGACCGCAGCTCAGTCATAAGAGAACACACACAGTTTGCTTCACTGCACTCGGAGGAACTTATTCGGTACCAAAATGAAGTTTGTGAGAAACAAAACAAACGGAGATATCAGCTGGAACTGTCTATTGACATCACTAGTTTGGTGCCCTGCTTGGCAGTGGAAAGGCACGAATCTGATGATCTCACGTGGTTTAGGCGAGCTGATGAAGCTGGCAAAAAAAAAAAAAAAGGGCAATGGTTTTAAGTGCTTTGTGTTTTGTACGGAGGCCGTCTGTTAGTGTGAAACACGCCGCGGTCGCCCTGTCCAGAGCCCGTCGGCGTGCCGCGGAGGACGGATGTCTCACATCGGCGTCCGATATCTGACGAGTTTGACAATTACAGGTGCATCTCAGCAAGTGTGAGGTTTTTATTGGAAACTAATTCAACTTTATTCGGGTTGATTTGTATGATTATAACTTACAGCCAACGGAAACCTACATTTTAAGGTCCACCGCATTTCCCTCTGCTGACAAGCTACATGGAGATGCTGGTTTAATTCCCCATCAGATCTTGTCAACATGCCAACACTCAGGTTGGATAATAAATCTCTACCTGAAGGCCGCAATTAAAGGCTCAATGTGGATTATTTTCATAAAAAGCTACATAAAAAAAAGGAGGGGTGCAGAATGAAAGTAAATTCCATTAAATTTTGATGTGAATAACAATGTAAAATTTAACCAGGCACGATAATGCCATTATTATTACACCAACCAGCCAATAGCGGCCACAGGCTGACAGATACAGTCCCTATGATCCAACTCTATGGTCGGCACAGCTCGGCTTGTACTGGGAAGAATGGTGGAGTTAGCAAGTTAAGCAGCTGCTTCAGAGCCCCGTAGATATATTGGTATCCGTCTCAGTAGAGGAGGGACCGCAGAAGAACAGAAACTTTAGTAGTTTTAGGTGAAGCCTACACCAGATGGACCCAAATAAAAATTTCGACGGCATCAAACACACGGAAACGGCGACTTTCTTCCCGGATCGGTAAGCTAACTCATTTGCTAACGTTAGCGGTCATTTAAACTCCTCTAAAGTACATTCCTCCCTGGACACAGTTCAGGTTGGTCACTGGGTGTATCGGCAGTAAACCTGGCAAACCACCAGCTGGAATGATGTTTTTATTGTTGCAACTACAACCTTGACAAACTAGATGTCGCTATCGTGCTCATGTTCCATATCAGACCTTTAAAGCAACCTGGGCTTCCTAAGCATCTCAGTCGATCCAAAAAAGGCTGTTGGCCTCCATGACACGCCGCATTGATGCAGTTGTTCAAGCAAAAAGGAACCGATCTAATGCATACTTTATACTTTGCGACAAACTGAACTGGAAGTTTTGATTAGCTGCAAGTTGTAATCATGAAAAATCAACACCTCAACTATTTCACACGGTTCGAAATAAATCTCAGTTTGACTTTTTAGGATTTCTTTCATGAAATCATCTTTTCATCAGATTTTTAATTCACAGAGATGCATCCGTTTTAGAAAATCCAATTTCAGTTGAAGCATCAGTGCAAAAGACCTTGTTGGCTAACAGTAAAATCTGGATGAAGAAGTCAGGAAAGAAGGGGGAAGGCTTTTTGTACGCAGAGCAGAACAGGTGGTTACTCATAATATCTACAACTGTACATGACAACAGCTTATTGTGTCACACAGTCATCTGTAGCTTGGATAGGATTACAGATTATCATGTGTTCGACATGGGCGCAGCCACCTTGTTATTTTTAGTGTTCGGATGCGGATAAGAGTCTGTGCTTGGTTTACAACCACGGATCCAGATAAAAAAAATTTAAAAAGGCAAACACTCCCCAGGATCTCTGGGATCGTACTCCGCTGTAGTGTTTACAGACCCTGTCCGAGGTTTAAGTCATAAAAAGATCCTTAATAAGTGCTTCGTTTATTAACTGCAATAGAAATTCTGCATAATCACAGGCTGGCTATCTCTGCTTCGATATGGCGCAGCACGTCCTGCTCGCTGGTACGCTTCTCTAATCTCAATTTGGCAGATATGACCTCTTTCACGTGAGCATGCGTTCTCAAGTTTGACCTTTTCTTCAATTTTTTTTTTTTTCTTTTTACTAAAAGAGTACAAATTCGGACCGGTTAATTAAGTTCATGTGATTAATAGATGGGCGAAGTCTGGCTAAAGAAAGAGCTGTGTGCCCTACTGAGCGTTAGTGTAGGGCTTGCCCAAGGAAAAAATAAAATAAATTCAACATCATTATCCCAGAATTGAAAAAAAGAAATAGACTAACATATATTCAGTGATCTTGATATGTCCTTTGATTCTATAGCTAGCAATTTAAGAGCATAACAGTTGTGGTAAGAGCTTTTATGCTTATGGGAGCATGAACTGTAGCAAACACATCTCCAAAGCTATTGAAATGACACTAAAGTTTAGGATTCATGAATATACAAACAAATGAGAACTAGTACATCTTTGTAAATAGTAACCAATACTGCCGGCAGTCTATACGTCTAATAAAAATGTTACTTGCCCTCAGGAACAGTATAATCCCTTAAAAAATAGACAACTCATATGATAAGACATTAAATGACAAAAAAAATACAGCACCTATAAATAAGCAGAATAAAAACCAAACTATGAATGCAAAATGGCAATAAAACCAAGCTACAGTAAATCATAGTATTACACTACTTTGTGAGAAGATTAATGCAATGGTAACGCATCAAAACAGCTTAAAGAAGGGTGTCAGTTGTGCACTAGTAGTGTGTGCAAGTAGATATACGAAATATGACCCCACTCACTGAAAACGCCCAACGCTCCTCGATCGTTTGCGCACGAGTGTGTTCGTGCATCCATGCAAACTTCACACACACACACACACACACATAAAAGGGGAGGCAGTGGGCTGACAGGCACTGAGGGCTTGTGTAGGACACGGGAGGGAAGTGATATGCCTTAAAGTTTGTAGTGTTTACAGTAGAATTCAATGCAAAAAAAAAGACATCCCTGGATACAGGATAGACTGGAGAGGAGTGGAAACGACTCACAATCAGTAAGAGGCGAGGAGGGTGTGGGTGGTGAACTCGCTTTGACGGAAAACCAGCAGAAAGTGTACGATAAGAGTTTGGCAGTCAAAATCCGCCAAAACCCTTTTCTTTTCAGTCAAGAACTATAATATACGTCTTAAAATTTTACTGTGTGAATAGACCTCAACCCTGACTTACATGCAGGCAAGTATAAAGCACACACAAACACAAAATAAAATTAGACTCTCTCACACACACTTCCTGATTTGGCCTATAAAAACATGGTTGTGAACAGAGAGAAAGTTTCTTTTTCGTAGGTGGCGCAAACGCACGCGCGGCCGCGACGTGCACAACCTAGAAAAATAAAAAAACAAGCGACACACGCAGAGCATCACCATGTCAGACAGCTACAGTACTACATGGATTCATGGTGCCGTGTCTCGACAACGCAACATTATTCCGTTCTAATTCGTTTTCTTTTTTTTTTCTTTTTTCTTTGAACAGTAACTCGTTGCTCTCTCTTCTTTGCTGCTGATTTGAACTCATTAAAAATGATTCCTAAAATTCCCTATTTTGTACTCTTTAGAGTCGAAAGACTGTGCAATCTCTTATTGGCAACCTAATTGCAGTATCAAAAAAACCCAAACAGATCATCCTTCATCCTACAAAGAAGGTTAAAAAGAAGGCAGAAGAAGTTGCTTCCTTCCTTCCTTCCTTCCCTCCTCTTCAGACGAGAGTTTATGTTTGTGAGGATTAAAAACGATCCTTCTGGCCATCACATGGCAGCAGGACAGGATACGGGACAGAACAGGTCAAAGTTCATCAGTCTTATTTCAGTAACCATGGCAGCTCAGCCAGCAGGCTTTCCACTACCCTCTGTAAGAGTGTAGGAGTGACTTAAAAGAAAACACGCTGCCGCCGAGAAGAGACGTGCACACGCACCACGTTAAGATGTACACACACACTCACAGGTAAAACACACACACGTACAGGTGCACGCTGACACAACCCCTAACGTACAAACACACACGCAGTGAGTGAAAAAGGCAAAGGGTTTGTAACAGTCACTCTACAGTGTGAAAAAATGAGGCGTCTCACTGAGTGAGGGGAGGTTTGTGGACACTTGGGAGGTGAGAAGAAGAGAGGAAAAAAAAAATCTCTTTTAAGAAAGTGAGAGTTCTTGTAAGAGAGTTTCTGTCTCTATCGTCTATCAGTGTCTATCACTGTGACAGCTGCTGTGTCAGGCCTTGCCTGTGATACTGAGTCCAGTTTCGAACCCCAGCTGCGGGTCAGACCCCAGCTCAGGACTAACCAGTCTGGTGCACCAGTGGCTGGTGATAAGGGGAGGTACAGCAGGGCCAAAGGCCAGCAGGACGGCTAAGTGCTTTTTCTCAGTACAAAAACAAAACTCAGTTTAAAAAAAAAACAAAAAAACAGGAGAGACAATTCTCTTATTTTGTTCTTCTACGTACTCAGTAAAATCTTCTTTTTAAGAGTTTTGCCAACCACTCTTTGTTTCTTTCCTTTTATTTATTTTTTGGGAAAGCTTTTTATGCAATAAAAATGGCTGCTGAGCTTGACTTTGGCTGTGTCCACTCTCCGACTGGAATAGAGCAGGAGGGGTCCAAGGTTAGAGGTCGTGAGGTTATGAGACAATAAGGATGGAGGGAGGAGTTCAGGGCGAGCTAGAACTCCCACTCTGAGGGGTCCTCTTTACTGGCGGCCTTCTCCAGCCTGTGGATGATGTTGTTGAGATTGGCTGCCTTCTTCTTGCGCAGATTGTTGTCCCTGGGGTTTCTGGCGGGGCCAGAGGCTGGGATGTTTGTACTCGAAGCAGCGCTAGTGGAGGATGCCTCTGTGAGGCCAAAGATGCCCAGTCCACTTTGTCCACAGCTGGAGCCCCGCCCAGCTAAGCCTGAGGTGGCGCAGTCCGACTCTGCGGGGGAATCGTTAGAGCCCCCTGCCTCTGACTCTACCTCCATGCGTTGGTCTTTGCACGCTCCTCTGTGATCCTCCAGACCAATGCCCAGTCCCTGGCGGGGCTCCACCGTACCCTCAGATTCTGTCCCATCACAGCTATCCCCTTCTCCTGATTTGGACCCCCGGAGAGAAGGAGATCCCCCCTCGCTGCCAGGCCCCACCCCTCCGGCTGCCTGGATCTCCTCTATGAAAAGCTCTCTTCGGATGCGTGACCTAGAGCAGAAACACAAGTTCAATCCAGAGTCAAAGTCAGAAATAGTGGCAGAAAAAAAACCCTCTGAGTTCTCAACCTAATCGGATTTTTAACATTGAGAACAAAGGGCAGAACATTTCATTCATCTTACTGCAGTATGCAGTAACCAAAATGCTGCTGTAAAAGTTAGAAAGAAATAAAATAAAATTAATGAGTCGCCTCAGGGTTTATATAAAGGGTTCCTACAGGCTTTTAAAAAGTTTTAAAAGCATCTAACTTATGAATTTGGAAACAATACCTTAAAGAGACTTTAAAAAGTCTTGAAATTTGATATCTGGGTTTTTAAATTTGTGCTGTATTTAACTTCTTCGTATTGCATTTTCCCTGAAAAGTTTCATTTGTCAACCAGAATTATTTTGATTAAAATGCAGCATAAATGAGAAATGATGGAACCAATAACTGAGAATGCAACGAAGCCCAGGGAAGATGAATATACTCAGAGCACCTGATGTATTCAGTAAATGAAGATTAACGTTTAAAAAAAAAAGAAAAAAGTAACAAATATTAAAACATAACATTACATTTTTAGGCAAGCTTTTCTTTTGGCCTGCAGAAATGTTCTTTGATTATTTACACCTCTGGATCAGCTTGTTGCGTTTTACACATCCCAGATATCCCCAGGAAAATTATTTTTTTTCCTCTACTGGTAGGGCTGTGAAATAGGTCAATAAATGGGTATTAATTTGTAATAATATTGGCCTTAAAACGACGTGAATTTAACTTAAAGAAACCCTTTAACGAAGCTTGTGGGACTTTACTGATTTATTTGAGTCATACTTTTATCAGGGTGGAACAATAATAAAAGACTTTCTAAAACTAGAATTTGGTGCACAAGTTTGACTTTACTGTAGATTTTCTAAGATCCATACATCTTTCAACTCATACATACAGGGTCAAAAATATAAATACCCCCCTAACGATATTCAGAATAATTCTAGCTGATTGAGGTATGATCCTGGCTGGATATTCTACCTCCACTTTCATCAGAAATGGGAGCAGCCATTTAAATTGCCTGATTCGCTGACACTGACAATTTGTACATTTTTCCTAGCAGGTCAGGGTAACTGAAGTCAAGAAAAATAATACTGGCTTACTTTATTCAATTCAAAACCAGTTTTGACCATGTGACCCAAACAGCTCACCTAAGATTAAAGAAAATTTTTTGTGAGGTTCAGAAAACCCCAGAAGCCACTTAAGATTCAACCTGCCATGAAGTGGATTCGGCAGGTACAACAGCATCACTGTCTGCAGTGAAACAAGTTGTGTTTCTTAGAGAGACACACAGGGCATCCGTGGCAGAATGATCACCTTCAGGCCTAAACTGAACTTTACAGCTGCACATATGGAGCCCAAGAAGCCCCCTGAAGAAAGACGACAATCCTTAAGCTATCTGGCAACGACAACCGGACGTATGCTCGGATGAGCTGAGGTGAGCAAAGTTGCAGCAACAATCATGCTTTTCAGTACCATCACCAAAGTCTTCCACTTCACCTTAACAGTTGATGGTTGACACTACGGCAGTGTTGGGGAAAAAAAACCCTGGAACAATGAAAAATCGATTCTTATAAAAATTCTGAGAATTGAAACGATTCACAAGTTTAAAAAATCGTTTTCATTTAACATAGTTTATCCTTTGTTATAGGTAAAATATGAATAAAAAAACCTTTTGAAATTCTTAATACAGTTTTTTGCTGGTAAACCGTAACTCACCGAGTGTTAAGTCAATGAAAAACAGGAATATAATTAAGATAACCGCTCAAAACAATTTTTAATAGCACTGACCCATATCTATATCAAACTGGATCAGATTGAATCGATTCTTGAAATTTGAATCGATACCCAGCCTTAGTTGGCACAGTTGGGTGGTCTAACAGGACGGTTGTCCAATATATATATCTCTGATCTAGTTTCGGAATAGATAGGACATCAAGCTCCTCGAATGACGACTGAAACTTTATCAAGCAGGTCTGAACTAGCAGACCTATCAGGTTAAATCTGCAGTTTCTGCCGAGAAGATTCGTCTTGATGGCTACAAGAGTTGTAAGGCAAACCTTAAGGAAGGCTTAAAGGAGAAGTACTGTTTTTTGCAACCTGGACGTTGTTTATGTATTATGTTCATTTACTCACCCAGGAAATTTTAGTGAGGCTTGAAGTCCTTCAGGAGATATTTATATGCATTTGCGATCAGTGCATATCCATATGGGAGTTATTGGGGCAACCAAAATGCACCCTCTAAAAAAGGTATTATTTTTCACAAAACTCTTTCATTTTACTAGTGTTTTGGTATGAATCGTACATAAACCCCCTTTTAGTTCAGGCTGTCTCGGACGTGCTTTGTTGTTGTCACAGCTGTCCACCATTGCACCTGTAGTCTGCTCAGGTTGTGGAAATGGAGTCTGTAGAAGTTGAACTTAGTCCATTTGGATTGTATGTTAGTGCAAACACGCTAATCATGTTGATGTCTGCAGTAGCAAGTTCTGTCTAACCGACTGCCGTAGAGGACAGACTGAAAATCCTGCTCAGACTACAACTGTGGAGGAGCATGGCAGTGACGTAATTGAAATCGAGCGACACTGTAGTTGGATTAAAACTCTGTAAAACACTCTGGATGAGAACAACAAAGCACAGACGAGACGCTCCGAACTCACTGGGAATAGTGGTCGTGATTAATATCAAAACATATGTGAAATGAAGGATATTTGTGGCAGATAATGCCTTATTTAGAGACAGCAATTGGACCCAAAAACTCCCATTAAATGAATATAAGCAGATGGTGAATGGATATTAACTTCTCCCTAAGGACTCCAAGTGGCTCCACAGTTGTCTGGGTGAGTGAATTAATGTAATGCATGCTATAAACAATTTTGACCCCATAGTGTTTAGGGAAATTCCCCAGACACATTTAAACTTGTGCACTTCAACCTGTTTGCTGTTTAAAAAGTTAAAAAAAACAACGTAAAATTTAAAAGACCAAAAATAATATGACATGGTGTGTAGGCAAACCTCCCATCTTCTCTGTAAAAAAATCATTAAAGCATTGTTATTCAATATCTTTCTTCTCTTCTGAGCACCCACCTGTAATTATGAAACCAGTTGATGACTGTACTGGTCTTCAGGTTGAGCTGGGAGGCCAGCTCCTCAATGGTTTTAGGGGAAGGGTAGGGCTTCTGCTGATAAGCCTTTTTTAGGGCCTCCTTCTCCTCGGGGCCCAGAACCACCCTGGGCTTCTTCAGCTGCTGCTGTCCCCCTGGACTCTGGGAACCCTGCATGTAATCTGGACCTGGTAAAACCCCGTCCACAGAATGGCCGTCGCTCAGAGAACTCAGTCGCCTTTTCATGTAAGCTGGAAAGCAGAAAAAACATGTGGTTAAGACACCCAAAGAAAATGTATGTATTAATTTGGATCCTACCATTGTTATAAATGCATTATAAACCAACGGAGAAATTTTTTTCTTCTTCCTTTTGATATATAAAACATGTTTAAAGTTACATGTCTTTTTAAGGTGAATTAAAATCTGCTTTAAAATACTAATACAATTTCCAACAGTCATCACAAAAAATAAATAAATAAAAAAATCACGGTGAAAATTTGCTAGGACTGCTGAGTCTAGTGCTGTGTTGAAAACAAAAACAACGAATTCTTATAAAAATTCTAATAATTGATTTTACTTGATTGATAACTCAAAAAAAAAGAAGCTTTAAATGTTTTACATTGCTTGCACTTTTTTACTGCTAAAATTGTAAGGAAAAGTCCAGACATCTTAAATCTTCGGTGTAAATGGGTAAATAATCAAGTTTCCCCAGTTAACTTTCATTCAACCGGATCATTGCATTACAAGCATATAACTAAGGTAACAGCTAAAAAAAAAATGTTTTTTTTATAGCACTGACCATTAACAGATAGGATCTGAATAATAGACTAATTGTTGAGAATCGGAATAGAGTCTTAAAATCTGAATTGATACCCAGCACTATTGGAGGCAAAAATTTCTAAAATTAAAAAGACCTAATAAATTCATCATAAGGCTGGGTATCGATTCAAATTTCAAGAATTGATTCGTTTTCGATTCTCTAGAGTTAGAATCTATTAGCACAATCCAATCCAATCTGATAAAGTTCAATTATAGATATGGGTCAGTGCTGTTAAAAAAATTTTTTTTAAGCTAAAATCTTAACTATATATCTGTAATTCAAATTTAAACACTGGGTGAGTAATACTTTCAGAACTGAGCCTTAAAACAGCTGTCTGGATTTTTAATTCCTATTTTAGCTTTAAAAAAGTCAAACTTTGTCAAATGAAACCAATTTTTGAACTTGTGAATTGATTAGATTCTTAGAATTTTTATCAGAACATACTCAGAATTAATTATCACTATTAATTATTATTAATTAATAATCACTCATGTACCACTAGGTGGTGCTCTTGCCCTTCTCAGCGTTTTGAACAATGAATCCGTTCCTTCCCCTTCACAGCAAACAAGCAGCTCTGTTTACTCCAGGCACCAGCAGCTGAAAATGAACAGCTCGTGGCAGCTTCACATGAGCTTGACATTTTCCCAACCCCGATACACGCTGCCAGATATATTAGTGTTTCAGGGGAAGAAACCCCTCAGAGCAAGGTTAGAGCTCTCTGAAAAGTTGCGCGCTGCCTCACAGGCTAGCAGCACCAGGGCGAGAGGTCAAATACGGTTAGTCTAGATTAGGTCCATGTCTTTCCTCTGGGCTCCGCTGGTGGCCCCGACTGCTGCGCGCCGCCGTTTGGAGGAATTATTTTTGGTCAATACTCGGGTGTGAACACGGAGCACATTCACCGATCCCAAAGCAACAAAAAACGCGGACCACGGGAGATTGGTTTCGGCGTTGTGCCCTTTTGGCTTTGGAGGGGTGAACGGATCCTGGATAGACGGCCCCAGTGGCGGGTTCAAACGTGTGTGTACCGCTTCGGGAGAAAGCGCTTTGAAACGGGTCGATGAGGGGGTCTGCTGGCTTTCTTGATTTTGAACAAATTCCACCACCAGAGGATAATACAGCATGATGGACTGATAGAGAGGGGTATGGACTAACGCATGATTAAAAAAAATTAAATAAAAATACAAGCCCATAGACAGTGATGATTATGATGACGATGATGATGAAGAGGAGTGCTGATGAGTGTGAGTAAGCAGCCCCGCGGCAGTCCCCGAGCTGTCACATCCAATACACTATGTGATGTCTGCAGTCCTGATTGGTACAGACATCACACCAAGATGACTGTGATCTGCACAACATGCTCTGCTGTCCTGCACAAAGGATACTTTGTGTGCAGACGTGGATGCGGGGTTGTGCGTTGCTCTTAATGCATTTATAAAAATAAAACAAAACAAAAAACCCTCTGAAGCAGATAACACGACCGCATCTCTGACCTTTTTGTTGTTCAAAAGGATTACACATTTCTTTTTGCCATCTCTCGGAGGTTTTGTTGCTCACCTTTCTTCTCCAGGCGCTTCATGTCCATAAGTTTCTCCACGCTGTGTGGATCCTGGAGCCAAAGCTGCATCCGAACAAAGGGCTCCCTGCCCTTCAGGCTCAGCTTGTGCCAGGGTTTAGGCCTGGCCAGCAGGTCTGAGACAGAACCCTGAGTCAGACCCAGGATGGTCTCCCCAAACAATCGCTGACCTTTGAGTGGAAAAAGCAAAAAGAAAAGGTTCATTTTCATCACCTTCAGTACATAAAATAGTCCCAATATTCAGTGTATTTCATTAGTTTATGTGATAAACCAAAAAAAGTAAAACATAATCGTGAGGGTAATTGTTTTAACATGTTCAAATATAAAACTTAAATAAGTTTGATACACCTAAATAAAATCCAGATGTCACAGAATTAATTAGAGCACCTCTGTGTGTGAGAAAACCCCAGAGGTTTGTTAGAGAAGCATCATAAGGACCAATAAATAGAGCATATAGATCATGGATGAAGCTGGGGAGAAGTCTAAAAAAAGGCTAGGCTATAAAACCTCAGAGTAGGGCTGGGCAGCAGATCAATTTATCTAAGTTTTCTATTCATAAAGACAGATTTTTTATTTAAAAATTTTCACCAATGCACCTCTTTGGTTTCCATATTCCGTCCACCCACAGCCTTCCATCTTGTTTAATTTTGTTTGATTTTAAGAGTGTGTATTTATTAACTTGAAATAAAAGCAAATTTTAAAAAATATGTAATTTGTAAATTATTTAAATTAAAAGGGAGAAAATAAAATATTCGATTGATTTAATGACATTCATTTGTCATGAAAAAAGCGGAATATTTTATTTTTATCCATATTGCCCAGTCCTAATTTTATTTTCAGATATAGTTGCATGATGTCTGATGACATGTTGCAACATTTGAAAATAAATCTTTGAATTAAAGTAAAGTTGGGATATCTACCAGGTAATAGTATCAGGGAACGTTAAATGGTGACAAAAAGAGTGATTGGATGTAGACTGATATTTATCATTAGACTGATATGAAAAATAATATTTTGATAGGATTTTTTCCCCCATAGCGCCCAGCCATATCTCAGAGCACCGTTCGATTAATCATCTCAGAGTGAAAAAAATATGGGACAACTGCTAACATGGCCGTCCACCTTCAAAGACAGGCCGGTCGAGGATTGCACTGAGAGGCAGTAAAGCTGAGGAAATCTCAGACTCTGGCAGGAAAAGCTGATGAAGGGATGAATCTCAACTGGCCCCAAATCTGGACTTTTGTGGGAACGCAGGAAGGAAAAAGCAATTGATGAAGGAAATACATAAGACGTCTTTATTGCAGTTTACCAAACTGTGTAGGGGGCGCAACACTCTGGTGACAAGAGCCAAAACAGCCCAAATACAACCAATTAACACTGTACATCTCTGAAGCCACTGTTTCCAATGTCAAACAAGGTGGGGGCAGCATAATGCTGTAGGAATGCTTTCCTTTAAGATAACAAACTGCTAAAGAAATAAAGCCTTTGGGCACAACTACAACCTAAACATATTGCCAGTGCTTCAGATCAAACCATATTCTTGATTTAGAAAGGTGTAGTCAAAGTGCAGAGCTAAACACAATTAGGAAACTGTGGGAAGTACTTAAAAACTCCTGTTCATAGACGTTCTTCATCCAATCTGTCTGCCGATAAGCGGCCGCTGCATTGGCCGACAGTTTTCTCCCAGCATTACTGCACACTTCATTACGCTGCTTACTTGTTTCTGCTGTGTGCAATAGTTTCATAATTTTATTTATGCTTAAATATTTATTTTCAGAACTTTAATTACGCAGTTTGTCAGTATTGAATTATTTTTTTACTCACCGATGTTCACCATTTGTCAAACACTGTTTTAAATATTGTTTTAAAGTTCAATAAATGTAAAATTGGGATATTTGTAACATTTGCTATCATCATTGTTTTTATGATGTAAATTAAGGGAAGCAGAATCAGTATCGGCAAGAAATATCAGCTTAAGAATATCGGTAGCTCATATTGGCCATTTGCTAATAAGGTTGATTAAAAAATAAAATCGGTATCAGCATCGGCTCTAAAAAAATTCATATCGGTCGATCCCTAGTCTGTAGATGTGCCTTGCTACCAGACGACTGAAGGTTGACCCTAACAGCTCTTGACTTGGGGGTGAAAACAAGCAAAACGCACCTCTCAGATTTTGTTTTGTTCAAGTATTGAAAACCATATATGGATTTCTGTTGTACTTTGCAAATATGCACCCTTTTAGTTTGGTTTATCACATACAATTAAAATAAAATTAATCAAACTTTGTGATTTGATTTAAAAAAAAAAAGAATTCAACAACATTGGTGAGTGTTACAGAGGATGATACAAACACCAGTTACATCAAATTCCAGTTTTTCTTACCAAGGTTATTGTCAGTTAGCACCTCCTTAACCTTCTTGGTGATAGCATAAGTGTCGAGCTCAGGAGACATTGCAACCATCTCCTGGATGCTGAGACCAGAGTGACCCGGTATGGGCAGCGGTGTGCCGGGCTGAGACTCGCCACCTGAGGGATCTTCAGATGGAGGTTTGAGGCTGGAGGACTGGGAGGTGAGGGGGTCCCCGGCAAGACCATTGACAGACTCCTCGGCTGAGCTGAGCGGGGACTCGGGAGCGGGGCTGCAGCTTGCCGACGTCTTGGGAGTGCCCTCTGCTTGAGCGGAACAGACAGTGTGACAAAGATCATACAGTTTAGGTGACATGTTACATTATGTAGGGGGAAAACAGAGCTTCATCTCCTCTCCCTGCTGGGATCAGGAGGGACTTCAGTCAAATCACATCAACTAATTTAACTCCCGTTAAAAAGCAAAAGGTGCTTAAGTTTTTTTTTCCGGTTTGAAGCTTTTTTGGCTTCCCCCCTCTTATCCCTTCATCTCCCTGTCTGTGTCTGTGTAGTACTGCTGTGGCGCTCAGCAGGCTGGAAGAGAGCAGTCATGAGGAGCTGTCAGTGTACATTAGCTGCTGTTTACACCCCCAGAGAGAAAAAGAGCGACACGCACGCGCAGACACACATACACACACATGCAGAGCTGCCATCTGGCACTGCAACGCTAACTTGTCTATGACATGACAAACCAGCAGCTCGCTGGCTGACACTGCCACAGAACTGGGGGTGAGGGAAGTGGGTGGGTAGGAGGGAAGCCGGGTGGAGGAGGGTACGGGGCAGAGAGAGTGACAGGCTGACGGTAACAACTAGCCACTAGCTCGAATTGGCGCTCTGAAGTAACGGCAGGTGATGAAGTGGCTGGATGACGAGATTGCGCGGATGCGATCGGCTCACCTTGGTTCTGAGCTTGCTGGATGTGTGCGTTTTGCCCCTGGTCCCCGTTGAGCCACGTCTGCATGCGGAGGTACGACGGCTCCCTGCTCCTCTGGTTCAACTTGTTCCAAGGTTTGTGTCGACTTAAACCGTCACTCAATATTCCCTGGAACACACAGCGCGACAACAGCTCAGGCATGCACACCAATTAATGGGGTCCCTTCACCATTTTCTGCTCGCAGTCCCACACTTTTTCAGAATCTAATTTCAGGAGGTTGCGATCTTCTTTAGATCCACTTCTGAAGGATCAATATAGAGGTTCACTGTGAATTAAGTGTTGATTAGGCTTTAAACAGGGCAAAAAAGACCTAAAGGTAAGGGGAAGGAATGGTTGGAAGATTCTGGAAGGAGAGATGGATAGATGGAGGAATGGACGGCTAAATAGATAGTTGGAAAGACAGGCTGATGGATGGATGGATGAATTTATGGAAGGAAATTTTGGTAAATGGACAGATAGATGGATGGAAAAATAATAGATTGAAAAAATAGCTGGATAAATTAAAAGATGGACGCAGAAATGGACAAAAAGATAGATGGACTAATAGTCCATAGTCCACTGTATTCTTTATGTGTCTTTATGTATCTATGCTCCCCTTATCAGGAACAAACTTCCTTACAACTGCAAAGCAGCTGAAACACTGAGCTGCTTTATATCAAAGTTTTAAACTCACCTATTTAGAGCCGTCTTTGAGTGAAAAAAATTATGACAATTTATGTTTTTTTTTACCATCTCTACTGTGTTCCACTGCTTTTAACAGGTTTTGTTTCTGTATCACCGAATCACGTAGAGCACCTTGAATTACCAGGTTGATGAAAGTTTGCCTAATAGAGATGTGTTGAGTAAACTGAAAATTAATTTATGTATGAAATAGATGAAAGCAGCGATGAATACATGAACAGGGGGGAAGGACTGAGAGAGAGAGAGAGAGAGAGAGACAGAGACAGACAGAGAGATAGATAGATAGATAGATAGATAGATAGATAGATAGATAGATAGATAGATAGATAGATAGATAGATAGATAGATAGATAGATAGATAGATAGATAGAAAACTTGACAGGAGACGAAGTCTGGAAGTACGGCATTTTTAATCTCAATCGTCTTTTCCCACAATTATTCAGACCTTGAACAACACAAATAAAGCTTCATATTGTTCCAGAGTTTTCAAGAATGTGAAGGAACCCTGGCTTTAGACCAGAAGGAGCAAAAACAAACAAAAAGTACTTTTCTTTGGCTCGGCTCTCACCTCTTTGGAGTCCTCCTGGTTGTGGTTTTCCTCTCCCACCAGGCTGGACATGGTCCTCCGGTGGTCTGAGTGCATGTTGCTCCACCACTGCTCTCTCCAGTAGCCCCCTCCGACGGCGCCTCCGGGGCGCCCAGAACCCTCGGAGGGGCGGCCCAACCTGAACGTGCCGTCGGCCGACATGTCGATACCTGAGGAAGCTCGGCCCTCTCTTTTCCCACCGGAGCTGAAGTCCAGGACTGGAGACGGGGACGGAGGCGAGGACAGGTGAGAGCTTGGAGGCTTCTTGAGGGAGAGGGCTAGCGGGTTGTATGGCGGGAGTGGGGCGGTCAGCGAAGAGCCAAGGATGTCTCTCTGAGACAGCGACCCGGAGGATGTGGATGCAGACGAAGCTTTGAGGATGGGCTCCAGCGCAGCCTGCTGAGCCTCCATCTCCCTGCGCGCCTGTTCCAAGATGGAGCGGATGGCTTCGTCTGATCCGCTGCCCCCTCCACCTCCGATGCCACCTCCGCCCCCTCCTTTCAGTCCTGTGTAAGACGGCTGAGCGTGGGACAAGTCTATTAAAAGGAGAGGAAAGGGGCCGTCAGCAGACACTCACGCACACACACACGACGTCCATCTTCAACGCTCCGGCTACCTTGGAGATGAGGAAATAAACTAGAACTCACCGGCTTTCTGCACCTGCAGCTCTCTTTTGGCCTGTTCCAGGATGGACTTGATGGCTTCATCTGAGCCTGCCTCTGGGGTGCGGACGCGAGCGGTGATGTTACCTGGAAGGGAAGGACGAGGGAGCAGGAAGAGACAACAAGCGGCGTTCAGAATAAAATAGGAGGCAACAGAGCATAAGAACACAGAATGAAGCCAAGAGGATAATCACTACAGATGCATCTCTGTAACTTGGAACATCATCAAAAAGTTCACGCATGTCAGCAACTCCGTTCTAAAAGTGAAACTTACGCAGAACCATGACAAGCAATTGATGCGTTTCAAACATTTATTTCTGTTAACATTAGTTATTAGGTGATATAGGAAATAGAAACTCCCATTTCTGTCTCTTAGAATATTAGAGATATTGCACTGTACAGTATATGCAATCTATACTCTGTCAGGGCTATTTCTGAATGAATTTATTTTAGTCCAATGCAGCCTAGTGACACCATGGTCATCTGTGCAGGTGCTAGTGTGTTTGGCTGTGTGAGCAGGTGGCAAAAAAAAAAAAAAAAATCTTCATCTCCATAAAGCTTCTCAGCAGAAGGAAGTATTAGGTGGCAGACGGCTGCGCTAACTCTAGACTTAAGGGGATATTTCACCCCTAAGTAAAAATGTATCCGTCACCATATTTCCCAGAGTTAGATAAGCCAGATATAAGTATTTCGTAACCAACCCAGCCATTCTTCTGATCTGGCAGTAGTTTGTCAAAACCAATGAAAGTCAATGGGAACTACTAGCATGCTACTAGTTCCCATTCACTTACATTGGTTTATGCTAAGCTAAAGCAAACAGACAGTAGCCTGATGGAAGATGGAAACGGATATATTTTTACTCGGGGCTGAAATAACCCTTCATTGAAACAAAATGTACAGACTTTTTATAGTTGTTTCACTTCTTACTTCTTTGCGATAGACCACCCGTGGCTCTTTAAACACTGGTTCTGCACTTCTTTTATCCATTTCCATTAATGTACTTAAATACTGCACTTTTCTTCCATGGCAGGACTTTTTTGGCGGCTGCCTCTCTCTGTGGAGGGCGACTTCTCCATGATTGTGTGGGCAATAACATAACATTTCTGCTGTAAAATCCCAATTCATCCATTATATCCAGGTATAAGCCAAAGTCAAAATGAACAATTGCTCGTAATAAATCACACTGCGTTGGGTCAATCTGTCAGCGAGTTTCAGTTTTTGAATTAAACTACTGAACTAGTTCACTTTTTGGTGACGTTCTAGCTTACTGAAAGGCGTCTGCATGTCACAACACAAGGAACAACATTCCCACAGCTGAACTACACAGCCACAGTACTGTAGAGACCTCCTTCGTTTCTCCGTGTGGAGTGCACACATGCACGCCTCGTCAAATAAATACTCCCCACAGGACAACAACTACCAATAAAAAGCCTAAAACACATGCTGTTTTTTTCCTTTGACTCAAGTCACTGGAGCTGTGTGGTTACCTTCGAGGCACATTTATATCTGTATGCCTGCCCGCAATTAATAAAAGGTGACACACACACACCATGGATACAGTTTACCCCAACACAAACATGCCACACAGACACAACGTGCCAGAATATCTGCGTGTGGACGGGACAGACCTGTGTGTGAAGGTGTATCGGAGTGGGTTTTCCGCTTCGGAGCGTCCTGAAACACTCGGCTAAGCTGGGGCTGGCCTGAGCCCTCTGTTAAAAACAATACACCACACACCATGTTACTGCACTTTGGTGTTGCTTAGTTTCATTTTACAGCTAGGCTACAAGTCCTGCATGTTCTGCCATCCGACGGACATGACATTTTTTTTTAAAGGGGGGGAAAAAGGTGCGTTTCCATACATTACAACTGTATTTTGAAATTAATCTACTTGCTATGTTTCAATTTGTTTCTGTAATTTCAATGATAGTTGCTAATGACTAAAAATCAGTTTCTCAGAAAATATTAAATAGGACCAAATTATAGGTTTTTTTAAATTCGCAGAATATTCCAAATTATAAGAATCATCAAAATATTAATATGTGCAAAAGACTGCAAGGTTTCCACTTAAGGTAGGCTCTTCTATTTAAAGTACTGGGCATTAAAATTCCCCATTTAAAATATCCTTATTCACGTATTTGGGCTGGGCAATCAATCAAATGTTAATTAAAATCGCAAGATTAAAAAGCTCGATGACGATAGTCGCGTGGTGTGTTTTAATCGTTACGCCAACTGACCAATACAGTCAAAGCGCCACCTTGTGGTCAAGCTAACAGGCCAATGGAGTTGCAGAAAACACATCCAGTACTGAGAAGCAGGAGGCTCTGCTGGTAGGTAAAATGAAAGTGCTGCGTCAAGAGTGTACAGCTGGTGAAGGATTTTGTAGAAAAATGGTAAACAGGGAAGACGATAGAGATGAGCAAATTGTTGAAACTGACCACAGTTAGAATAAAGTGAAATGATGTGATGTTAGCAATACAACAGGAGTGGGATGAACGATTTGTATGCGACATTAATAGCGAAGGCTAAATTTTATTGTTTTTTTTTATTGTTTTGATAAGATAAAAAAATTAAATAGAAAATTGAGATCATTCGATATAGTGAAAAAACTTTTGAGTATTTTATTTCATAATCACCCAGTCCTAACATGTATCAGACTACTTGGACTTTAACTGTCTACAACTGCTGCAGCTCTTCATCGAGATCAAACAAATCAAGCTCCTAAAGCTCAAGGAGAGAGTGGGAGGATAGTCAGGATTCAAGGAAAACGTGGATGAATCATTATCAATATAGTCACTGCAATATTTGACAGTGGTGTTCCAGAAATGTTATAGCCGACACAATCATGGTGCAAACAGTCGCCGGATATCCTTCACTCAGAAGGTAAGCCAAAAAAAAAGGTAATTGCTAAATAAGATGCATCTTCATACAGTGCTGTATCTAAGACTGGGGTAGAAAAGTTGTATGATACAGGGAAAAAAGTAATTTTGTAAAAAGTAAATTTTGGATTTAATTTATAGATTAATACATGAATCAGTTATCCAAGATGCTTCAGATCCAGTGAAATCTTCACAGCCAGCCACGTTCAGCCACATGTTCACACGAACATCTAAATCGAGCTTTTGGCAAAGAATTAGACTAATAGCTAAACCAGAGTGGAAGCATTTAGTTTACATCACTCAGAAAATGTAATTATTGAATGACTCCAGGTAGCGACATAGGCCCTTTCCCATTGGATTTTTCCAGTTGGCCTAGAGCAGCGGTGTCAAACTAATTTCCGTTTTGGGCCATATCAAGCTGATGAATATCCTTAAAGGGCCAGTTGTGGCAGTATTGATAAAAGTATAACAAACCGTTAAAATCACCCTCCGCATTCCAAAAGTATGTCTTAAATTAAATAATCCAGAACAATGTTACATACATACATATGTGATTAAGGACTGTTTTAATAAATCACTGATTTTATTTTACAAATAAAATTGTATTGGTGTGCACAAAAAAATTACCTAAATTTTCTATCTATAGGGTTCTCTAGAGTTTAGAAGGCCACATAAACGACCTTGGAGGGCCGGATTTGGCCCCCGGGCCTTGAGTTTGACACGGATATGCAGAATGAGGAAAGAAATTAACGACAATAACGTTGCAGCACAGAATGTTATGTAAGTTTGATTGTGTTACAATCGTTGCTGATTTGTTGTTGGGTATCTGTATCGTTACTCCCGCGTCACTTCCCATGAGAAGCTTAGGAGGGTTGGAGATGTGTGCAGGGAAATTCGATACTCTAATCGCATGTTTTGGATGGGTTAGTCCGATTACATCATCTCCAGTTCGGTTCGACTTCTATTGGACTAAGGCAATAGTTCAGGTTTCTGTGAATGATGATCTGGGGAGCCGTATCATCTGATGATTGCACTTCAGCCATCTATCAGGGAACTTTAGACCTCTTCATGCTTCATTTTCTTAAGAAGCTCAATTTAAAAAGTGATATTTCTATTTTTATAGTTCTAACTAGGGATGCACCGATCCACTTTTTTCGTTTCCGATACCAATAGAGATACCTGAGGTTCGTAATCTGCCGATACCGGTCCAAACAGTACTGAATTACAAAAACTGTGTGCTGTGAGGAGTATCTAAGTATTGGTATTGTATCGTCTTTTTCAAACCAATACAATACCAATACTTGGATCTGAGTACAGAGTTCCAATGCTGATACTTCTACCGCACACTAAAATACAATAAATTGGAAGACCGGTTTTATTTTCTTCTCTGCCTGGTACAACCAATGATGGTGAATTAGAAAAAATAAAAATGATAAAAAATGACAGGCAAAGTAAAATTTCAAAAGAAAAATAAAGATTTTCTGTGAAATTTTTGCAGTTTCCACCTTTAAGTATCGGTTTCTGTTATAGGTTAACGTTAACCGATACAATACAGTACATAAGAAAAATACCAGTATACAGACGTGGACAAAATTGTTGGTACCCTTCATTAAATCAAAGAAAAACTCATAATGGTCACAGAAATAACTTTAATCTGACAAAAGTAATAATAAATAAAAATTATATAAATGTTGACCAATGAAAGTCAGACATTGCTTTTCATCCATGCTTCAACGGAATTATTTAAAAAATAAATGCATGAAACAGGCCTGGACAAAAATGATGGTACCCACAACTTAATATTTGGTTGCACAACCTTTTGAGGCAATCACTGCAATCAAATGATTCCTGTAACTGTCAATGAGACTTCTGCACCTCTCAGCAGGTATTTTGGCCCACTCCTCATGAGCAAACTGTTCTAGTTGTTTCCGGTTTGAAGGGCGCCTTTTCCAGACAGCACGTTTCAGCTCCTTCCAAAGATGCTCAATAGGATTGAGATCAGGGCTCATAGAAGGCCAGTGTTTTCCTCTTAGCCCTTCTTGGGTGTTTTTAGCTGTGTGTTTTGGGTCATTTTCCTGTTGTAAGACCCGTGACCTGCGACTGAGACCATGCTTTCTGACACTGGCCAGCACATTTCTCTCTAGAATCCCCTGATAGTCTTGAGATTTCATTGTACCCTGCACAGATTCAAGACACCCTGTGTCAGATGCAGCAAATCAGCCCCAGAACATAACCGAGCCTCCCCCATGTTTCACAGTAGGGACCGTGTTCTTTTCTAGATATGCTTCATTTTTCCGTCTGTGAACATAGAGCTGATGTGCCTTGGCAAAAAGTTAAATTTTTGTCTCATCTGTCCACAGGACATTCTCCCAGAAGCTTTGTGGCTCATCAGCATGTAGTTTGGCATACTCCAGTCTGTTTTTTTTTAATGATTTGTCCTCTGGCTCAAACAGCGAAGGATGTTCCGATCTGACACTGATGTTCCTTGAGCATAAAGTTCAGCTTGGATCTATTTTGAAGTATTTCTAGGCTCTTTTGTTACCATTTGGATTATACGTCTCTTTGATCTGTCATCAATTTTCCACCTGCAGCCACGTCCAGGGAGGTTGGCTACAGTCCCATGGATCGTACATTACTGAATGACATGTGCAGCTGTAGTCATAGAAACATCTAGCTGCTTGGAGATGGTCTTATAGCCTTTACAGTTAACCCTCTAGGCGCCAAAGTTGCAATATTGCGACAAGCAACATTGCTGACTTTAACGAGCCACAGC
Source organism: Apricaphanius iberus (assembly GCA_028564705.1). Taxonomy (NCBI): domain Eukaryota; kingdom Metazoa; phylum Chordata; class Actinopteri; order Cyprinodontiformes; family Aphaniidae; genus Apricaphanius; species Apricaphanius iberus. The sequence continues at coordinate 1,043,780 of JAPXFQ010000899.1, forward strand.
TTGAGATAGGGCCACTAATTTAATTACTACTTTACATCAGGAGATGGCGGACATGTGTACCTTTAATCTTGGACACCTTTTTGGGTGTGTTACCATGGAAACTTTGAGTAAATCGGCCTTTAAGTCAGCGCCGCGAGCGGGGGACGCGAGGTACAGCTGCTGTGGTCACAGTATAGAGAACGCGACTTTTAGAACGATAAAACTTATGAGGCCGAGATGTCGAGTTCCCCGCCGTAAAGTATTGGCTTATTCAGATTCTGAAGAGAAATATTTACCTCTGATCTGTTCAGTTGATCCGGGAGAAAGTGAAACTAAAATGTCCCGCAGCAACAGCCAGTCCCGTTTCGCCATGACGCTCCAAAAGCAGCAACATTCCAGCTCTGCATCACGTTCTCCCGGTGAGAGAAAGGTATGTATGGGTAGCTAGGTGGTCATCACAACGCTAATTGTGACCGAGGTGGGAGGGATGTAAAAATCAGTGGAAATAATAGCAGATGCGATCGAAAACAGGAGTGAAAAAAGACCGCTTATAAGCGAGTAAACAGCAGTAAAGTTCTCTGTCCCGCTGCAAGTGAGGATGATGATGATTTTGGCGAGGTTTGCTTGACAGATGAGGAAGAGTAGGATCACCAGTGGATCAGACAATTTGATGAGCCTGTTAGTTATTTTTGGGATGGATCTGTAAAATTCTGTGGCCAATATTTTCTTTCTGTTGATTTTATATAGTGAATAGAGTAACGGAGGCTCATAAGAAAGGACATAAACAGATATATCCACCTGTTCTTGAAAAAAAGCCAAAAAATGAAACATATAGATGTAGAAAATACATATATAGAAAAATCTAAATAAAAATTAAATATTGATGAAAAAAAAGTTTTAAACAATGTCAAAAAGCAAAAAATTGTAAAAGTCATGCAATCCAATAGTGCCAACGCCTGATGACGTCATAATATGCAAATTAGATGTGTGATTTTGCTCCTATCACAAACTTTGGATCATACTGAAGATTTTTCTAATTTACAGTGTACCTTTATCTATAACCATATTAAAGCTACAACATTTTGAACTAGTGATATCAAAATGGAATATTTTATAGAAAAAACCCCGGCGCCTAGAGGGTTAACATGCTTGTCTATGATTTTCTTTCTCATCTCCTGAGACAACTCTTTCCTTTGCTTCCTCTGGTTTATATTGAGTGTGGTACACACCACGTCACCAAACAACACAGTGACTACCTGGAGTCCTATATATAGGCCCACTGAGTGATTACAGGATTGTAGACACCTAGGATGCTGATTAGTGGACATTCCTTGGATTAACATGTCCCTTTGGTCACATTATTTTCATTCTTTTCTAGGGGTACCATCATTTTTGTCCAGGCCTGTTTCATGCATTTATTTTGTAAATAATTCTGTTTAAGCATGGATAAAAAGCAATGTCTGACTTTCATTGTTCAACATTTATATAATTTTTATTTATTATTACTTTTGTCAGATTAAAGTTATTTCTGTGACCATTATGAGTTTTTCTTTTATTTAATGAAGGGTACCAACAATTTTGTCCACGTCTGTAGGTACATCCCTAGTTCGAACCTAAAAATAAATGTTAAATGGTAAATTTCTGTTGTTTGCAAGCCAAAATCAACAAATGTTTGAATTATATCCTGTTATACAACAGTTAGTTCCAACAGAGTAATATGATTGGCCAAGAGACATTCAATGAGCGTTGATGTTAGAGTACAACAGCATTGGGACTTTTTTACAGACATCATCACTGCACTGTACAGGCGTTTTAATGTTTGTGTGTAGGAAATGTTTGCGTTGCCTGGCAACAGCCTCGTCTCCCTTTCAGTTGGAACAATTCGTGTTGGTGGAGTTAAATAAATGATTAAATAAAAAACTCATAATCTGTTGGTGCTCATCATAAATAATAAAATGCGCTTATAGAACTGTTGTATGAAAGCAATATCAGATTGGAGGTCGTGCTGAATACAAGCACTGGTTTCTCGTGTGATATTGCTTAATTCCCTTTTTCGAATTAATTACTGAAATTGTTCACTTTTCAATGTGATTCGTATATCTGCTGAGATGCAGTGATGTTTGCCACCTGTGGCCGGAGCGCTAGTTGAACCTCAGGGAGAACATTGAAACCGAAGCAGAAACAGACTCGTGCTTGGCATGCTTAAAACGGAGGCAGACGAAGTGCAGGTTAATTTTATAATACTTTTGTTCCACGGAGGCCACCTTCAATCAGAGATGTCCTGATGCGTTAAGAAAAGCAGGCCCGGGCTAATCGAATCTACCCGCAGTTAACAGTACCCCTGCCTTCCTCCTGGTTCCCTCCGATCAATACTATTGATGTGTGAAAGGTTTCTGTATCGATCCCGATAGCTCGGAGAGGCTCTAGGGATCAGTGTGCGACTAGCAGCTCATTCAGTACACACAGGTGTGGGACAGCAAAGGAGGCGGGAGAGAGAAAGAAAAATAAAAAAAGCTAGTCTGTATTGACAAGCTAATCGATAGCTCAGTGCAGGGCTGTGAACACACACACACACACAGAACACACACACAAACGGATGCAGAGACACATTAAAGACACACACTAACCTCGCTGTCGTCCCTGAATGCTTCGCAGCGCCAGGATGTTCTGCTCATCAGCGAGGAACTGCCTCATCTTATGGAAGGGCTCCTTTCCCCGGATGGTCAGCTTGTTCCAGGGCTTTGGTCTGGCCAGGATCTCGCTGACTGAACCCTGAGAAAGTCCCAGCACGTAGTGGCCAAACACCCGCTGGCCTATGTTGTGCTTGATCAGCTGCTCTTTCACCTGCCGGGCGATCTCCGCCGTGTCCATGTCCTCCCCGTCCAGGACGCCGCCGGTGGTGGCGTCGGAGTGGCTGGGCGACGGCGAGGGGGCGCTGCCCGCCGTGCTGCTCCCGTTGACTGGAGCCATGTCGGGGCTGGCCGGAGGGGGCTGGGGGCTGCTGGCCGCCAGGGGGATGGCGGCTGACCCTGAGCCGGGGGTGGAGGTAGGGATGGAGCTGAGGGCTGGAGTGAAAGGAGTGAACAGCAGAGCCCCGCTGTGGATTCCCGAGGAGTCCTGCAAAGCTTTTGAGTAGAACGTCTGGAGGAGCTGCCGCTGAATCAGGGAGTTCAGAGCCATCTTACTGCCAACCAGGGGGAACATGGGGGAGTAGAGCTCCTGTCCAATGCCCGTAGGAGTGAAGGGTTGAGTTTCGCTGCTGGTGGTGGCAGTGTTCAGGGGGTCTATGTGAGTGCGAGTTAAGGGGTGCTGAGAGGAGGAGGAGAGAGAGGAAGAGGGGTCGCTGTTGATGGCCTTCTCCTTCGCTGTGGACTCTTCTGTCCCTTTTCGCCCGGCTGACCCTACAAGAAAGGTCAAAACACAATGCATTATGGGGGAGTCAACAAAAAAGGGGGTTCCAAAACGAGAGAGAGCAAAAAAAAAAGGTTAAAGTTATCTTAGTCAAGGTTTTTTTTTTTTTTTTTAAATATGTGAACTTTGTGTTCTCCTTTTTTGCTAATCCCCCCCAGACAAAGTGCCCATGCATTTGTGATTTCAACCTTTCTTGTAAGCCACAGCCTGGAAAAAAACAGGACAAACAAAAACAGTTGTCACCGTGCCACATGGGCAGATTAGTCTGGCCACAGGCTCGGCCTCACTTTCTTTCAAAGTAGAGGTAGATGAACAGGATAAAAAAAAAAAAAAAAATGCTTTCCTTATCGAGTCAATAGAGTGAGCGGGTCCACTTCAGCGATCTTCTCAGTCCGCTGCGTCAGAGTCTTTTACTTCATTAAAAACACTCCACATACATAGAAGGCTCAAAATTTTGTCAAAGCAAAGAAAAAAAACTAAACAAAACACTAATTCATGTCACTAATATTTTTTTACAATAACCAGAACATACAGACGTCAACTTTATTTCCCCAGTCTTAATAACCGGAATCCATCCTGATGAGTGCTTGGGAGAAATATTTTAATGCATAACCATTGGGACTTAACATGATCGAATAAGACAGTAAGCTCCTCTCACTGTGAATGTTAATCAATTCTAAGCTATTCAACTATTCAAGCCTAAAGCAATGACATTTCAAACCCATAAACACAGTTTGGAGAGGGCACCGGATTCCTTATGTAAGGAACAGAAGATGGTGTGCTCATTTTTTTTTTTTTGCTGTACAATGGCGTGGTTTTTTTTACCTTTCAGGTTGAACCTCCTGCTGGTGTATTTATAAGACACAACAGAAGCTTTCCTGTAAAATGTGAGGCACAGGAACATCTTTGTGCCACAACAAAAATTTTCACACAACAGGTTTTTCATTTTAAAACAATAAATCTGTGTATGGCGGCAGCATTGTTTAAATAATGAAACATTGAAGTATTCTCAGAGAAAAGGAACGTGCATACAAACATGGAGTGGCATCAAAAGTCTCTGGACACCAGTTAAAAGTCCTGCTCCTGTGAACGACTAATAATAAAAGGTAGAATAAACTCCCACAAAGCAAAAGTTTCTCCTTTTATTATGCAATTTAGGTGTCTTTCATCTCTTTTTGTAGCATTAACGATGCATATGTGGGAACCACTACAAAAATATAGTTCAACACCTTCTTGTAGTATTCATTCCTCTGATTCTTTCTCCAAACTGTTTTCTCTATAAACACTAAACCTGTACAATATAATTTAAATAGATCAAATCTATATTCGCCTTTCGATGCCACTGACCACGTCTACATGTCTCTGCCTAGCTCTACGTTTCTGCTTGGCCTCACCTCAAGCTAAACTTGCAGCTAAAGATTTTTTCGAAGCCGTTTCCCCAGGGCTCTTTTTTCTTGAGTAGGCTACACGTTACAGCAGCTTCACGTTGATACAAACTTACCGCTCAGCTCAGTGTTGGCGATGCGCAGAGCGGCGCTCTCTGATTGAAGAGTCCGGTTCTTCTCCAGCAACAGCACTTCCAGAGGTTTGGAGGAGTCCTGATGAATAGGAAAGGTGGAATGAGTCTTGGGACGTTCAAGTCTACCAACTCACCTTTCCTTTTGGTTCCATAATTTAAAACGATGCGCATTATTTCTCTAGTGTGTTTGTACCTGCACCGAGTCCGGTCCAAACTCCATAGTCTTCAGGATGCTGAGGGGATCAAACAACAAACTTTCACCCCACTAAAACACATATATACACACTTAGCATCCTGTAGGCACCTACACCTAAAGTGAAGATGCGTCTCTGGTTTTCTCACAGGTCAATACAATAACTGTAAGCAATAACCTTGATAACCCTCCATTTCAACCCCACCTTAGTTCTTTCTTGACCTCCTCATAGTCAGCTTGCCTTTCCAATTTCTCTTCCAGTTCCTGTGGGTTAAAAAGAGATGAAAAGTGAATATTTCATGGACACGTTGCAGTGAGTTAGTCTATATGAAATAAACCTAACATGTAAATATGATTACAGATGCAGGCATAATTACAACACAGAGCGGAAAAAAGGGCGGAAATTACAGAGTGCTAAAAAATATGGCTGAAGAAGTGGAGCAGAAATCCCACAGAAAAAGGGAAGCTGGATGTTTTGTTTGTACCTTGAGAACTGCAGACTTGCTGCTAAGCTGCTGCTCCAACTGGGAGATCTGGGAGCTGGTGGTCTCACGGAGTTTGGTCAGGCTGGCCTGCAGTCTCTGGACATCCTCCACCAGCTGGGCGGTCTCCCTCTCTTTGGCCCTGAGCTCCGCCTCCAGACTTGAGTGCGACGCCGCCTCTGACGCCTGCTCCTAAAGGCCAGAGAGGTAAAAACTTTAATTTACTCAACTTCTTCAAACCTAAAACACCGGTTTAGAGTCTATAAAGAATCTTCCTAACAAATACAGCCATTTGTCAACTGTAATGAGCCAAAACAATACTACCATTTTACAGTTTCTAAACAGACTTTTCTGAACAAAATTAATCAAAACTCTCTTTTAAATGTCCAAATCTTTTTGAATTGCAGTCAGAAAGATTTGACTAAATAGTTTCATTCCTATCTTTAATAGTGTTTGGGGTCAGTAATGCCAATCGAATGCATGTAATGTATGTGGATACGACCTGCTCAAGTCAATATCTTGCTATCAGCTGAGCAACTGAATACACGTTACATGACATTTTCAATGTCACGTAACGCGTGATGATATCTCCAGATTGGATTGTTAGCAAAACATGAGAATATTTTTTTCCATCTCAGTATGAGATCTGAAGCTCGTTGATCATTGATGTTAAATAAATATAAGTCTCTTTTTCGTAATGATAACAGTAATCTCACTATTTTAAGATGTGATGTAAATATGTTTGTTAGTGATCACTTAAATATACTATCTCAAGATAAGGACATGTACAGCTCTTTTCGTTCTAACACCAGTTTTATTACCTCATAAGTGTCACAGTATCATTATGTCTTATCTCAGATATCTTGAACTAATAAAGTCTTGATCTTATTCCTTGCACTGAATCGCCAAATTATTTAGTAACATAAAAGCCTGAAGTAGTGGGTTAATATATGTATGTATGCGTGCTGATACTGACCTAATCAGCCTGAAACCTAAAAAAACCATCATACTGGGAAAGACAAATCTAATCAAAACCATGTTACTAAAACAGCCCAACATTACTGAAGCCTACAAACTTCTTCAGTTCTACAGATCCATTCTGTGTAATCTGTCAAAAATGGTATTCTTTATTTTATAAAGTGATTTATTTCCAGCAAAATGGAACCAGGGGAAATGTCTGGAAACATTTTTATCAACTATATTTCATTTATTCATTCAATTCTTACCTTGACTTAAAAAAAAAAGTCAAACTACTGACATCCTTTTGGCTCACTAATGTTCCTACAGCATGACCTCTCATTTCAAGAAATACAGCTACATCTGAATAAATTATAAATACATCAACCAGACATCTGCAGGTTAACAGAGGCAGTTTTAGCAAATCAGCAGCTTTTTACCAACCAATCGGTGAAGCTGTGAAAGTGGGTTACCGAGTCAGGGTCGGCCTTGGTGGGACTACTGAGCTGTTGGGATTGGCTGGATGATGACAGCTGCTCTCGGAGCGCCTCCGCCTCTCTCTCAGCTGCCTCTGCTCGCTGCAAAGAAACAGAAACGGAAACTGGAGATTCTGGATAGATCGGTTATTAAACTGCGAAACCCGATTTTATCTCATCACTGCCGACTTCAGCTCCCGGTGTCTTTAAAGTTATTGATAAAACATAAGGATGTGAACCTCAGCGCAGAAAAGAGCACAAGTGTCGAGCCAAAGGTAATAAAGTGAAGGCATAAAGGTTTTCCATTACACAATCTGCAGTCATGCTGGGAAGCGTTTGTATACAAAGGAAATGGCTCCCAAACAAAAGCTCAATAACACGATGGGGAATTTTCTAAATGTAAAATAACTAAAGAATTGATATTTCCTTAATAAATCATAATATATTTCCCTAAAGAACAGAAATAATAAGCCAGATTCTACATTTATAAGCACATGGCCATGCTCTAGTCTGGAATCATCTGCTACACGGGCCAACTTGCCATCATTAGGAGTTACAGGGAGCCGATTTCACAGCGTTCCTAATTGCAACCATCTTGAGAGCTGTTATTGACTGGGTGGGAGTTAAAGTGCCAGGCCAGACAAAAAAAAGTCCTGTTTTCCATTTTCTTCTTGTAAAAGCTTCTAAAAAGTCTGCCTGAGCTGCAGGCCACGCTGTCACCCTCAGTAAACCTCAAATCAAAAGTGTGAAGAGTGCGAGAGTGTGTGTGTCTGAGTGGCATTATAGTCGGAGCGCTAACCTTTGGGCTAATATTAACATTACATGCCTATTCCGGCCCTTTAACTAAAATCATACTCTTGGCCTAACAATGAAAGTTAAATACAATGACATTAACAGATAGCAAAGGGATATTAACAACACCAGGGCAGAGGGCATGCTGGGAGGTTCTGTACGTGCGCACATGGAAAACCTCCAGCGAGTTTTACACAGATGTTTAAGGATTTATGCTTTAATACAGGGAAAGTTTTCCTTCATAGCTTTTGAATTTGTAAGCGATTATGAACAACAATGTCTATTTTTCTTACTCAAAGAGAAAACCAGGCTGTCTTTGAATAAAAAAAGAACATGCACAACTTTTTCTCTTGGGTATAAAACAGTCAAAAATACACGGTGCATTTTTAGAAGGAGCTTAAATAATTCTTTAAACAGCTGGACATTAGTGTTGCTCAAAGTAGAATAAATAGGGTCCTTGTTCGGGACTATTTTCAGGCACAGATTAATACGCAGCCGGTGCTCAGGTGAATATTTTCTGCAGCAAGACGACAAGGGTGGGGTGAAGTTAAAACAGCAACAACCTGTTTACCCATAATGAAGGAATGACTTGGTCAGAATGTTCTTATTTTCACACCAGCTCGCGTTTTTAGCTTAGTTACACAAACAGCAGACCTTAGGGTTCCTACACTCTTTCCACTTCAATATTCTGACTTTTGTTCCTCACTTATAGGTTTAAATCTCTCTGTCAAATGTCTTGAAGAATTACAGATGACCGTGTTAATGTAATTTCTTAGTGGCTGGGATTCAGTATCAGAGTTCTTTAAGTAGCAGGAGCAACAGGGCTGAGCATAAAATCCATTACATCACTTGAGAGACAGCCACCCGTTAACAACATGAATGTCTGTGGTTGCTCAGTCAATTATTTCAAATCCTAAATGCTACGCACAAAATGTTTTTTATGAAAATATTCAGAGGCTTGTTGTAGGTCTCGCTATCCAGCTGGAAATGGAACGCAGAGAAAAGCCTGGAAAAAGAGCTGTTCACGTGTTTTTGTACTCTTCCAGAATCAAGAAAGGCTAAAAGCTAATTTCATCCTTTATTTTGAGAAAACCTATAGACAAAATGGTTTTATAGTTTTCCAATGCAAAAAATGTATTATGCAAATCCATACATGAAGTCAATTTTTAACTATTTTCCTTAAGATCTAGAGTTTAATAACAGCTTGTAAAGGCAGAAAAACAAGACCAAGCCCATTTTGCTGTGATAACTGTTTTTTATACTTGTAAAAATGCAATAATTTAAAGGTTTTTGTGTCTAAAAAAGTTCCACCGCCTTGCTATCTTAAGATAGCGTGAAGCTAAACTTGTTTTGCTGTGAAAAAATGTTTCATTATCTTATCATCCAAGGCCCATTTACTGGTGGAAAAATCTAGAGCTCCTAGTTGTATTAACCGTTTTCTCATCATATTATCTAAAACCCCAAAGAGACACTTTTTGTTTCAACTGTTTGATGGTCAGACTATCTTAACATATCCAACATGTAAGTTTTGATTACACCCAGAAATCATGACAGTGATGCTTGGAGCTGCTTTAAGATGGAAACATTTTCTATAGATTAGTTCATAGCCAAAGCAGATTATGACTATAATGACAAGTGAATAAACTGGTTAAAGAAAAACAAGAATCACTGTTTTATAGAGAAAACTGAAAGAAAATACAACACATACACATGTTTTGGATAGAATATTTTTTTAAAGGCATTAAAACCCAGAAAACCAGGTTTTCCATTATGGAAAACTGATAATGGTAAAAATAAATATAGAAACAAATGCATTTATTGTCCTAACAACTTTAGATTTAAAAATAATAAAGGCAAATTCTAGACGTTTTTATATTTTTTACTGAGGTCATTTGCTGTTTAATTGCAAGTTTGTTTGTTTTTTTACATTAAAAATTAGAATTCAAGTCCAAAGTCAGACTTATCTGGCAATTTTTAATGAAATAGCATGACACTGAATGCATTACCTGATTGGCTCTTTCCAAGTCTGTCATCACCATCTCAATCTCATCAGCCCTGAAAGAGAAATTTATGATTAATCTAAGAAAAAACAAGACGAAACAGCCCTTGAAAAACACACAAGCAAACAAGAGATACAATGGGGGTGGGGGAGAAAAAATGTGTCGATTCTCGTAAATCAAGCAACATTTTGACCACGAGTTCTGCCTCCATTTCGCTACAGTCTAAATTTCACCTTAATCCACTGATTGTGAACTCCGTTACTCAAACAGCTTGCATACATGTATTTAAGTGTACATGTGTGCCTATGCGTGTGAGTGTGCAAATGTAAGCCCCAAAACCCGGGCCACACTAAAACAGAGGGATTACATTAATAGAGCTCTAAGTCCTAATACAGCAGACTAATCTGCTATGAAGCTGTGTGATTGTGTCTGACTAATGGTCTGGATGGAGGCCAGGGTTCACCTCTCACTTGCTAGAGGTCAGACAGCAAGAATACATCCGTGCAACAACAGACCTCGATGGGCTCTGGAAAAATTGCTCACATGTTCTACAAAGGTGATGTAAACGCAAAACCATCTGTTAAAATTCTGTAAATATTTTTTTGTTTTTAAATGATCATACTTAGTTTCACATTTAAATAACTGCAGAGTACTTTGTTGTTTTTTAATATTTGGGTCCTTGATGTGCATATATTATTCTTAATTCTGTTTTAATATACTATTCTACCTTTCTTGTGTGATTTAAATGCTTCTTTCATCTATTCCTTTGCTGCTGGTACAGCTGAATATCCCCTTTGTGGGACAATTTTGCTGCATTTTACAGATGGAAGTCTGTTTATATACGTCTGTACCAGCTTTGCACATGTACAGACAAAATGTTCCAACCATAGACTGTATATATAGATGGACGGAGCCTCGCTGACGTCACCCTTAGGTCTCTGAAGAGCTGGATTGAAGCCAACCGGGGGGGCTTCCCAGCATCGCCCAGTTGGCCCGGAAAATACAAAACATGGGCAAAGAGGTGGAGCTGAGAGTGTGTGTGTGGGGGGGATAATTAACATTCTGAGCCAAATATATTTAGCTACAAGCTAACTGAGCTAACCCGGCGCTAACTGAAGCTAACAGAGGTTAGTGGGCACCATTAGCCAGAAAAATGCGGTTGTGCGACTCTGCTACCCCCTCTCCACTCTAGGATGATTGAATCATTTTATCAAAAAAAAGCATAAAGTCCTTTTAGTCCATAACTTTCATTAAAACAATGTAAAATTGTAATCAAAACAAGCTTTGACAATATGTAAAGAAATGTGACAATTTCAACCCCTTATTTGACCAAGCAGCGTTTTTTGCACAGCAGCAATATCACAAAGCTGCATGATCCAAGCAGCCATTTTTATTTAAGACACTGATAAAAACACATGAGCGGCAGTGAGAGCAAGGATGTGAAAACACATGTGCACTGCTGTCTCCATTAGGACCTTTTGATTTGACTGCAATCTTTTGATAGTGAACCCAATAGCCCACGCAGCTTTTGTATTTGTGTGTCACAGTATGCGAAACAGCGTTGTGTCCCATAGGCTTGCGTACTGCTGATTTGAATGCGTTTAACAAAACAGACACAGTTGATATTAGGTCAACATTGTGCCACGGGCAATGCAGCAAAAAGAATCAGATGTGGGTGGGAGAGCTTTTCACTCTCCGCTTTTATTCTTTCCTTAATAGTTGAAAGGATCTGGTGTGTGTTTAGGCAACATAATGGTGCGCTACCTCAACAGCTTTTATCCCATCTTAAGCTATACCATGCTGGACCCGTGTGTGCTCAGCCCTCGTCCTGCGCGCTCTCTCACTCTCTCACACACATGTAAGGTCAGGGAGCCATCGAGCACGAAAAGCTTGTAATGGAGAGCGTTTATGGGTGGTAATGCAACCCAAATACAGCGCCGCTCCTGCTCCAAATGTGATCGTTTAATCAAAGCACAGATGCACAAAGTCTTTTTAAATAACCTTTGGATTTGGCTGTATTTGGGAATTATAAAGGCAAAGCTAGAGGCTGAGGGCCAAAGCAGATCACAGGGAAGGGATTTTCAGCGTATCCTGATAACAGTCAGTCAGTTGCTGAGCAGGGCAGGACCTGCCGATGGCCTGCCAATGAGACGGGGTGATTTTACACCACCTAAACGTAAACATAAAGCTTAATGGAACAGCCACAAGAAGGCGCTGTAGAGCACATGCTGGGCTGCGTTAGAAATTACAAGCGGAACACTACACTACCCGTACAGAGCCTTTGTTTGTGCCATGAAAGCCAGTGGGTGACATTAGTGTAGGACTTCCAAGACGAAGCCAGAGCCTCAGAGCCCCGACTGTACTTCCTCCATCAGACAGGCCTTTTCATCTCTTATCTTCTCTGTCCTGCTCTTCACTCAGCTGCTGCACCCCCCACCCCCCTGCCTCTATTCTTCCCCCCTTTAACTGTTCCCTTCCAGTTTTTACCCCCTTTTCACCCCCCCCTCCCCTCAACCCTCTCTTCCTTGGCCTCTGTCCTCTGTGCCAGCAGGATATTCCCCTGATTTAGATTTTCATTTCCCCTTCTCTATCACACTCTTATCCCGTCTTCCTCGCCGAGTCCTCCAGCGCCCATGGCTTGCCTTTTTTTTGCCCCCCAGCTTTCATCACTCCATTTCTTTTCTTTCCTCGGCTTTCCCCACATTGCATTTTCACAGCAGGTTACCTCAGGGATTTCAGGGAGGCTTAAAACGAAGCGAGACGTGAGAGTGTGCCTGTGTGCCTTTTTTTTTTTGTGCATCCTTGCACCATTTTGTGTTTGTGGGTGCTTGTAACTGATACGTGACTTAAAAAAAATAAAATAAGTAGCCCAATTTAGGCTAATTATTGGGAATTAGAGGATAACGTGAGTAAAGGAACATTTATGGAAATGTGTCCATGCACGCCCTCTTATAGCATCCTGCGGGGCGGGAAATCAATGAATCATTCATCTTTAACAAGGACTAAACGATTAAACCGCGGCTGGCCAGACCCTCGCAGCGCCGGCGCAGAGAGTTCGAGGGGGGCGCAATGCTACATCTACAGACCTGCCTCCCGCTGATGCTCTGGCGCACGCACACACACACACTCTTGGGGCATCGCAACGTCAACTAGTTAGTCAGGGTGTGTCATCGGTGTGTGCTTTAAAGGGGAGATTACCTAAACGCAGCAAAGATATGAGGGGCGGCAGGGGGAGGGGATGGATTTGTCATGTAAAGTCCTCCTTGCTGGGAAGTTAAAACGGCCAATGCTTGTTCCTCTGAGTGTGTGTGTGTGTGTGGGGGGGGCACATAATATGAATGGCATTTATGTTAAAGTAGGCTCAGTTAAAGGGTTAAAAGTTGCTCAGCCAAACACTGGTGATTTGCTCAGCCAAGCAGTAAACGGGGGGTGGGGGGGTGGACTCCGAGGACTGGGAGGGAGCAGGGTTGGAGAGGGTTTGTGTGCGCTTTAAAGCGTTGCATTAAAATTTCAGATCACAGCACGCCACATAGTCAAGGACCCTGACTGCCTGAGGCTCACGAATGAGCGAGCGAGCAAGCAAGTGTGTGTGTGTGTGTGTGTGTGCTTTAATGTGAGCACATGTGTGGATGTGGGCGGGCATGTGCTTATTAGCTTCTGTAAGCAAACGGGGCTGACTATAGGCATCCTTTAAACATGATTTTTGTCTGACATGAAGGGAAGAAACATTGAAAGAAGAAGGGAAGTCATAAGAAAGTAAACAAGAAGTGTTAGACAGTTGGAGGAGTGGATAAAACTAGGTGTGTCCCCTTCATAAACAATAACTATTGATTAGTGCCTCTACACTGCATGCAATATCATCGTGTGGCCTTTCCACAAGCCCAACACACACGGCTGGAAGATAAAAAGATAAAGTGTGGGTGGAAGAAAAAGAAGGAGGTAAAAAAAAAAATATTCTGAGGAAGACAGAGGAGGGATCGATCTGTTTTTAACAGCCAATCAATTTAACAACTCTGGTAATGGAGAGACACAGCGAGACTGGGGCAGAGTAAACGCCACTGGAAGGGGCAGCTTTTAAAAGCCAAGTTGATTCTGGGTTTGGCTTTATGCATGCACACAGGACGCCCTTGGAGGTTTTTATTAACAGCCTCGTGTTTAGCAAGGGGACTTTGAGAAAATTGCCAGATTTTCTTGCCTGCCACAGATGATCAATAAAACGATAAACTTCTCTCACACACACACAGCCCAACAAATATCATTTTTCAGCTTTGTGGAAGAAGTCCGGACGCTCGAGTGGTTCTGGTTCCCACCGCTAACCCTGGGAGACGGCGGAGTGTGAATGTCACAAAGTGCCACTTTGCAGTGTGGAGTGCAGACATGGAAAAGCTTCTGTTCTCATCCTGCCCACCACTAGTAGATCAATAATGATAGAACCACACATCTCTATAAGCAGAGGAGAACTTATCCTCCAGGTCTTAAAGGCAGCTCTCCGCCGCTGAAAGGCATCTCCGTAGCATGATACTGCCACCACCATGTTTCCCCATAGGGGTCGTGTTTTCAGGGTGCTGCGTTAATGAAATAATCTCACCCTGCTTTGTTCCTTAAGACTGGTTTATGCTTGACGCATGTACATTCCGCACGGAAATGAGCCGGTCGAGACTCCTCCTAGTAGCGTTTATACTTTTTGCGGCTTGTCCCTGCTGAGAACCAATATTCTTGAAGACTGTAGGGGGCGGCGTAGGGCTCTACGGCATGCATACAACACTACACCATAGTAGAACTAGTAATCACTGTTGTTTACAAGATGGTGACACCCGTGAGCTTAAACAAAACAGAACTTTTATGCTGTTTACTTAGGAAAAATGGGGGGGGGATGGGGGGTTGTGAATACAAACTGCCTCTGCAGATATTTTCGTTAAACATTTCTCCACTAATACAACTGTTTAACTTTCTGGAAGAAGTTTCGATGCTAAAATGGTTTCAGTTCCCATACCAAAACCTGAGACACTGAGGAGTCTCTCTGTGTGGATTCCAGACATGGAAAAGCAGTTTTCATCCTGCCCACCACCATGAGATCAATAATGATAGTCGCACAAAGCTCGAGTACCTGAAGCCAACTTATCTTTCAGATCATCTTAAAATAAAATAAAAAAACCCATGTGGGTCAAAGTCTGAGGCCTTAAAGTGTGGCTACCCCCCTGCGTCGCCACGGACGACTCAGACAGAACAGACAGAGCAAAAACATAAATCTATTTTGATGCTCTGCCGAATCTGCAAAATGCATTACAATCCCTCTCAGTATTTACTGTGAGAGGGTAATGCTGGGATTTGGAGGCTGCTGAGCGTTGTGGGAGACATTCCAGCTGTTAGGGGAGAGAGCAGGAGGAGTTTCCAGGGAGGGAGATTCACTAAAACAGGATGATTATGTCAAGAGCAGAATATGGAGGGAGCCAGAGGGGAAAAGTCGCCCTGTAAACACACAAGTAGATCAGCGAGACACGTACTTTGCTGTGGATTCCTCGTCATACTTTGTCTTCAGATCAAAGAGCTCAGCCTGAGTTGTTTCAAGTACTGGAAAAGATGGAAAAAGGAGTCAGTTGTCAGAGACTTTTTCATCAGTTTAGCTTCTCCTTAATCGCACACACATACAATTCAGATTAAGAGATGTACAGAGAATCAGCTTGTGACTGGAACTGATCGATTTTCATCTTGACACAACTTGACCAGTAAACCGTTGGTCAGAAGAAAAAAAATGTATAATCTGTGAATGCACAGATTAGCGCCCAGATCACGTCAGCAACAATTTTTTGATTGGCTCGGTAACTGAGCAAAGGAGACTCAAAAGTAGGCTCTCTTTAGTATCAGAAAGTTGTTCATATGAATTCAGTGGAGGCACAGAAAGGTGGACTCCTGCTAAAATAGGAAAATGTATTTTCAAAGACATATGGAGAGATGACTGCAGCTCGTTCAGGCTGTGAAAGCAACCAAGAGTGAGGCTTAAGGCAGATAACAAGAAGGTAGAGCTGGGCGATATGGCTTGAAAATTAAATCTTGGATATTTTTTAATACCAATCTTTTTTTTTTTACTACCGGTGTTCTCTTGAAAAGAAATTGCAAGTGACAATTATTTGTTTCCTTTCTTTTTTGTCTTTTTTTTTTTTACCTGCTTTTATTTTAATCATCCCATTACGGAGCTGACCTGAGTTCAAATCCCAACCAGTGATGCCGGTAACGCGTTACTTAGTAGCGCGTTACTCCTAATATGACCACTTTTTTAGTAACGACTAATCTAACGCGTTTCTTTTTTCATGCAGGTAATCAGATTAAAATTACTTGTTCAAGCCACTGTGAGTTACTATTTTTGTCATTTTCTTGAGCAAAAAGATATATTATGTACATGGCGGCATTAGTATTAAGAAAACAAGTATCAATAGCGGTAAATATGATCCTACCTTCTACTGCTGCCGAAACAGCTGATAATCTCCTTTGCGGGTGCCATGTTTGTTTTGGCCTGAATCTGAGTTCTGTACTCTGTAGGCCTACTCTGCCCCCTAGTGGACCTCTCCATTTGTACATGCAGTGAGAGAGCAAGTATGTCCCCAAGACACAGCTTATTCCTTTATAGTTGCTGGTGTCAATGTGAGGTTAAAAAACAAGTATATATCCGTTCTTACTGTTAAAATGCACTTCAAATAAAGTGATTATATGTAAAAGTGGTTATTGTGTTTATGTTGAGGCAGTGCGGAGTGTTATTGGGAGCTGCAGAAAGTAACTAACAAAGTAACTTGTAATCTAACTTAGTTACTTTTAAAATAAAGTAATAAGTAAAGTAACTAAGTTACTTTTGGAAGGAGTAACCACTAGTCAGTAATCATATTACTTTTTCAAAGTAACTGTGTCAGCACTGATCCCAACAAAAAAAAAGCTGTAAAGAATCCTTGTAAAACATGATGGTAGGTCCTGGGTGGGTTCACATCACTCTGAGGTATAGCAGTCTAAGTAGTACTTTGGTTTAAAATAAATAAATAGAATCTTGATTTTCCCCCCAAAATAAAATCTTTGTAAAGAGAAATTTCAATCAATAAAATTGATTAATCGCAGCCAAAGTTGGCAGCAAATTGTACTGCTAGCTTAGGCATAGAATGATAAACGTCTGTTTTAGAACGACTGCTTTCTACTCACAGGAAGAAGGGCGTGAAGACAATGTGTTTCAAAGCCGACCCCCTCCTTCTCATTTTAACCAAAACACCTACCTACCCACCCCTTTGTGTGTAATCTAAGGCCACGTCCACACTAAGCCGGGTAATGCCTTAAACGTATAATTATTTAGTCTACACCCCCCTATCGTCCACACTAACCCGGTGTCGTTTAAGGTCTGTGGCCGGATAACTATTAGCCGGGTAAGAGAGCCGTGTAAACCTTAATTCAACGGCTAAGCCAGCCAGTGTGGACAGCTTCCCCGGATAATGAAAGGAAGTGGCGTCAATGAATGCTGCGTCAATAACAATACGACACTACAGACAAAGACAACAGCGAAGAGTAATAAATCGATCTCGTCGTCTGTCCACAACAAAAACTCTCTCTTCTTCTGAGCAGCTATTGTTGTCTTCGGTTAACGGGACAAGCAGATATGTACTGTGCTGTAGAGCTTCTTGTATATATTATGTAGGCGCCTGCGTCACGTAGGTTATACGCGTTTTCCCTTCTTCTTTTCGCGCATGCCCAGTACTTGCACAGGTCTGTATGGGATTGCGCAATCATGGGAACTTAAACGGACCTTAAACGGGGCGTAAATGCTCGTGTTGAGTGGATAACATTAGGCGTCTAACTCCCCGTATAACCTTATCAGCTTAGTGTGGACGTAGCCTAAAGAAGAATTTGGCTGGTACCTGTCTGCAGGGACTGGGCCTTGTGTTCAGCCTCTTTCAACCTTGAAGACATGGAGTCCTGACTCTCCTGGAGTTTCCTAAAGAAGTGTGAAAAAGAGAGCAGGAAGCACAAAGTCACAGTTAAGAGACAGTGAGTCAGCTATTTTCGGGTTTACACTTTGTGGAAAAAATGCAACCATTCTCTATTTTCCCACCATTTCTGAAGAGTACCCCCCCCCACACACACACACACTAAAATCCTCCACAACACAACCCACTCCTCATTAAGCAGCCCTATTAGGCAGGAATGTCTGGCCACTGGGGCACGCTGCACCAGGGGGGTGGGGGGAAGCAATGGTTGACTCAGAAGGAGGGGAAGGAGGGGGGTAGAAACCACAGGGATAAAATAAATTCATTCTTGGCAAAAAACTTGGGCTCTGCTGAGAAATTGCTGCTGCGTGTAAAAACATCAATAATCGAGCACAAATACGGCCTTTATGACACCATTTGATCCCCCCCCCACCCTTCTTCGCCAATCTGTCTCTCCTGTCATCTCTATTTTTCTGCCCTGTACTTCAGCCTTTCATCTCCGCCTCTCTCCTTCACAGGATAAAATGCATCAGGAGGTGCCATCCATTCGCCAGCCCTCTCAAGACGCAGGAAGTCGACTCTCTGCAGACAGGAAGGGGCCGATAAAACTCTGACGTACAGGAAATACAGTCGGACAATTGATCTTCGACTGCAAGCCTAGAAATCTTTAAAACACCCTCAGAAAGTTAACAAGATGATTGACAAAAGGAACGTTTTATCATGTTTATTATATAAACACAACTTGTTTTGATCAACAATTATCAGAAATATTCTACAATTCCATAAATGGGTCAACTGTTTATTCTACCTATTCGATTATTTTATTTATCTTAACATTAAATGCCACCCAAGGGAATGATAGTTTCACGGCATTCTTGTTTTGAGAACAGTGGTTTCTAGTTTTTAAAGCTGTTTACTATGAGTCTTCATTGTGAGTCTTCTGGATCGTCCCGTTCAAAATATTAAATACAGAAACAGCTGAAATGTTGTCATTTTTATTAGATTTTCATATCAATGAAAGTTATTGACAATACAAAAGAGGATTTAACTGATTTCAACTAAGTGAAAAAAGCAAAAATGATTTATCAAACTATTTCTCTCTTTGTGAGTTAGGGAACAAGGCACTCTTCTTTAAATTTAAAAAGCCTTTATTTTAGATGGCTATATCATATGGAAAATGCTAAAAACTGTGGATTATATCCCACGCGTATCGGCCTCTGCCATCATCAGGGTACAGCCACAGTTTTTAGCATTTTCCATCCATTTAGCCATCTAAAATAAAGGCTTTTAAAATTTAAAGAAGAGTGCCTTGGATTTTTTCTTTTTGATGAACCTGGTACACCAGGGTTGAATTTAGATGGTCTGTGGGTCTAATTTGTTGTTTTGTTTATTGTGGAAGAATAGAATTTAATCTTTGAAGTGAAGAGTCATTCAGATGAGCAGTGGTAGTTTTTACAAGAACAATGTGAAAAGGAAAAGGCATGGACATAGATATTTGCAGTTTAGAGTGGATGGTGAGGTGATGAAACTGATTAACATAAAAGTACAAGTATTTTTATCCTGTACAGTACTCACTCATTTTGCAATCTCCTGGGACCAGCTTGGTGTAACACATTCGCCCCTTATGCGTCCGGTATAAAAGTACTTTAAAAACACACTTTGCAACTTTTATACCTTAAAAACGAGCTTTTGAAACGGCACAACAGCATTTCTCATGTTCATTGTCAGAGCTGTCCACTATACAACTTTCTCTCCTGGGACACCACGCAGAAGTAGACTGAGTTTCGCTTTACGTCATTAGGTCACATGCTACCAAACGCATTTGTTATAACGTTGGTAATATTAAAATCTTAATACTGTACCTCGTCGCTCAACATTTCTGCTCAGTACCGATGGTTTACCAACCGTTTTGTTGTTTTGTCTAGCGAGCTTATAAAACGGTCAGTACAGTGACCTCTTTAGATGCGCTCCACAGATTTGCTTCTACGACAGAGACGTTACAGCGCAAGCCTAGAGAGGGCGATGGAGGGCAAATATCCGCAAAGTTACGGAGTAACTGTGTGTCCACACCAAAAGCGTCAAAACGAGCCACGTGGCCCCAGCTGGATGTTTGAACATTCGCACCTTGAACCGTGTACAATGCGAACTGGTCACACTTCAAATATTGTATTTTCACGCGCGAATTGGCCTTCAGCGGAGCTGGGGCTACAGTGCAGCTGGCGGTGGATTATGGACCGAGCTGATGGAGGACAGAGTGGATTACGTGTTCGGCCTAGCCTCCGGTAGAGCTGGGACCGCTGCACTGGGGGTTTGGTGAGTTACAGATACGTGGTGCCTGAGCTGCTACCAGGAAACCAGGTGAGGAGGCTGTTTCAAGGCTCAGATCTAGGCCTAGAGGTGCATTCCTGTCTAAATATTTTTTGTTCTTTTTTTTTCTGTCTCTGTATTGAAAACTGCTTGTGTCATGTAGCTCAGGGTGATTAGCCACGGTGTTTATCAGTATTTCCTCCATGTCCTGCTGAGGCTGCGACTCCATGACAGTAACAGAATCACTGAAACTCTATCACCTAATTGGTTGTCGCTGCGCGATTTGACGCTGGAGTTCAGATTTTTCCAACTCAAGCGATAGACGCCATGAGCGCGAATGCACAAAATGCACCACATAAAATGCAGCGCGATTTTTCCATCGCATCTGTAGCGCGAATTGTTCGCACAAATCAGGCAGAAAAGCTTTTTCGCGACGCAAATCTGCTTCTGAAGTGTCGCGGGACACCAAGTCGCGCTTCATCGCACTCCTCCATTGATTTTACATGTAAACATGAAGCTCTAGTCGCTCCTATCGCGTTTGGTCTGGACACACAGTAAGTCTTTAAAGAGCAAGAGTGGTAAAACTGAAAGTTCATTGTTTCTTTTTAAAAACACTTAATTTATACACAACTATTTAAAAACAACTATTCGTCCCCAAAAGTACTATAGACAATAACAAAATTAAGAGTTTGACCACGAACATTCGATAAGACGAATATAACTTATTACTTAAAATCAAAGTAAAATAATGACTTTTTCTGAAATGTCCCAGAAAACATTTTGCAGTATGAAGCAGAGCAAACATGGATACTACCTATTCCATATAAGTGCAAGGTTACCTTCGGGTTAGAACACAGGGGAGTAGGGATGTGTATTGGCAAAAATCTGGTATGGCATGTCACAATACGATATATCACGTTATAGTTACATTACGATATATTGCAATAATAAGAGGACGACTATTGTGACTGTTTAAAATGAAATTAACAGTAGAAAAGTTGCCACAGCATTCTAAATACTCCAACCTGTTTCATACATATCCAAGTTTTATTTTTAGATCTAGTTGATCCACTAGAATGAAGAAGGTGAAAACAGCCACCAACTACCAGTCATAATTCTAATTGTACTACAAAATTACTTCCATCATTAATGCTTCCATTTAAACTCTGAAAAAGTAAAATCAATTCATTACTTTTGTATATCAATACAATACCGTGTCAGGAAATATCACAGTATATGAATATTTTCTTGCATCCCAACAGTAGGAGCAGCAGAGTAGCTGATCAACAATAAGTTTCTCTACATCACATGATTTTTGGCTCGTTTAAGCAGAGGGACCCGCTCAGTTATAAACGGTTTCCACTACCACCCCGTATGAGGCAATAAAGCACTGGCTTGTACTTGTTATTATGGATCCTAGAATATGATTTACTGACACTCTTCTATCACCTGCACCAAAAACACAGATCCGGAGAATCACTGACGTGTACGCTTTGGAATAAAGCCCTCATTAGAAGCTAGATCTGTCGTGTTTACCACCGGGTTGACTGGGCATGCTTAGTGTTCTTTTCAGTGTTTCTTTGGCAGGATCACAGCGCCACCAGTGGGCCCGGCATAGGTACTGCAGCATCCTAAGGTGATTTGTGTTATTTACGTACAAAGTTTTGAATTATTGTGCTGCTGTGTTTACAGATCCAGTTTTTGAAACTATACCCGTTTTGTGTCCGTGTAAACAGGGCCGTCGTTTTTTTGATTTCTTCTTCTGCTTGTGTTTAGGGTGACCATTTTATTGTGAATATTGTTCTTACAATCAGTCTGAGAGAACTTCTAGCAGATTTAGGGGGCATGTAAAGATGATGTAGCAAGTTTCATGGTCGAACGGTCAGTGCAGCAGACTGGGAGGTATGAATTAGATCTAGGACCAGCGATGAAGGCTGATGCTCCTTCATGCAGTGCAAATTAGATTAAACATAACAGGCAGCCTGTGTGACAGTGCTAAATTTGGACTACTGTGACAGGATTCTTTTATTTTTTAATTAAGGTGCAACAATCACTGTAAGAGTAAATGAAAGCACAAATTAAGAGTCTCAAAGTCTTTAAAGAGAAATCAGCCTTTTAAATAGCAGAACTTGACCTAAGGTTAATCAACAATTTTCCACCCAAACAAAAAGGAAAAAAATAGAAGTATTAACCCCAGAATGGTAACTGAAAATTTAACGTACAGATTGTTGTTCACATTTAATTTATTAGATCATCGCAGTTCCTTCGTGAATGTGGAAAAACACAACTTGAAGTTTTGGTTTACATAAAGTAACAACTAGGTTTTGTTTAATTGTTCACCTAAATATTTCTTACAGTTATCTTTTAGAGGGCTGATAATTCTGCTAGAGAGCCAAAGTGTCCCGGAGAACTAAAATAGCCTCCTAAAAAGATGTAATACCCAGGAAGAATGAATCAGCAGCCCCACTATCCATCATACCTCTCCTTTTCTGCATAGTCGTTATGTAGCTGGAGCTGCTTCTCTTGGGCCAGGTTCTCAGCTTGGTTCTTCAGAGTCTGCTCGTATTCACGGATCTTCTCTTTCAAGGCCTTGATGGTCACCTCTGGAGAAAGATCAGAGCAGAATGACAAGAATCAACGGAAAGAACAAAGAAACCTGACTTGTCGCAGTTTTCTAGGATGTGAGAAATGACAGCGTTGACCCAGGATGTGTTTGATGGGGGCATTTTGACCTTTAGGGAGCAGCGCTTCATATCACACATTCTTCTGTCAGCACAGACACAGACCGTAGCCCCTGTGGCTCCAACCTAATCTTTACATCCGCGACTGGTACCAAATATTCAGCACTCCCCAGCAGCACATAGGCTGTCTTCATTAGAGCTGCGTTAGAACTGAAATCCCATAACCTGCTGATTGCCGAGCGCCGTATGGGGCGGCCTGAAATAAATCTAACACATAACTGGAGTAATAAACAGGCCCGTGTGTTTGTGTACGTTTTTCAGAGGGCGATATAAGCGAGGGAGACAATGATGTAAAGCAATGCTGCCTTTGACTGAAGGCTCTTAGCAATGTGTGTGAATGTGTGTGTGATTTAAACTACAGTCTCACAGCTCTGACATATAATCAATATAGGAGAGTCCCCTTAGAGCCCTCTTACCCCTTAACTGCTTAACTGAACTTTAAACATTTAGGTTGCAAGGATCAATGGCCTCTGCTCTCTGTGCGCCTCGGCGTGTGTGTTTGTGTGTGTGTGTGTGTGTGTGTGTGTGTGCGGGCGGGTCCACGTGTGCGTTTCAACAGGAGTGGGAGTTCCAGAGTGTGTTTTGGGGTTTAAATATCCCCCGTCTATTGAGGCGGGAAGGAGGGATAAAGGATGAGGGAACAGAAAAATCAATGGCAGAATGGAACCCTGCCGTTATCGAGCTGTTCCAATTAACTCTCACTGAGGAAAAAAAAAAGGGGGGGGGGATTCCTAAACATTCCCAACTCGCTCACTCCTCCTTTTTGACTGGAGTTGCAGCACTTTTATTACCGCTTCACACTTATCTCTCTGCATTTGTCAGTTTTTCCATCTTTCCCTACCCAGAGGTGGCCCGTCGTCTTTTATTCATGAACCTCGGCCGTCTTTTTTTTTTTAAATGGAGAACCTTGTACGTTTTCTGTGTTTCTGAAATATGAATGAGTCATTAAACATGTTCAAATAAGGACTTAACCCTAGAGTTTGTTCTGATGTCATATTTTTTAAATTACTCATTCTTTTTTATATACACAAACATAATAGTAAAAGGGTATATGAATCACAAGTTTTCGAATGTGCAGGAACAGTCCTTGGGAGCGGTGTGAAATGAGCCAAAAGACTTATTTTCTAAATCATCATGATGGTGCTGCATCTTAATCGCAATAAACTTACATTTATTACATACATTTTTACACTTTTTACTTAAACTACTTATGATACTTAAGGAAAAACCTAAATTAAACTTCTAAGAAAAATTTGAGTATTACATAAAACCAACACGAGGATTTTCAGTGAAGAAAGTTTATCATGTAGAAAAATGCTGAGTCGAGCAGACACCAACACTCTTTTACAAAGAAACTGGGGCACAAATGATTACTGCTAAAGAAGCTGCCCAGTTATCAACCATATTAACTGAAGGTTTAGTGGAAGGAAAATGTGTGGTGGAGAAAAGAAGTGCACAGAAAGGCAGAAACTGCACCTATGTGAAAGCCCATTAAAGAGTTTTGAGGTAATTTAAAGGGACTGCGAATTAAATAAGTGTTTTTTAAGTGCTGCTACACAGAGGACATCCAGGACATGACTGGCTTAGTGCATTAAATCTCAGTCCAGAGGCAGCATTCTCACCTGGGCCAAGGAGAAAAGGGACAGTACTGTTGCTGAGTGGTCCATAGTCATCTTGAGAAGAAAGCTAATACTGGATTTTATGTGGAAATCAAGATGTTGATGTTTGGAAGACTAGGAAAGCAAAGAATCCAAGCTGCTTGAGGCCCAGTGTCAAGTTTCCACAGTGAGTGATGAGTCTGGGAGCCATGTTCTCGTTTTAAGTCTGATGTAATGCCAGCCGTCTACCAGAAACGTTTTGGAGCACTTCATATTTCGTTATTCTGACGAGCCTTATAGAGATGATCATTTCCTAGTAAGACCTAACACCTTCCTATAGTTCTAAAAGGTACCAATACCAGCTTTAATAACTACGGTATCACGGTGCAGAACTGCTCACCTGACAAACATAAGAACATCAGACCCCACACAGCAAGCTGCTTTTGAAGCGACCTCGGCTTCCATGGCACCTCAGCAGAGTCACACGCTGACTGCCATGTCAAGCTGCACTGACGCAGTGAAATATTGATCTACTTTACAGTAGGCTGACAGTTCTGCATGATATTTTAATTTTCTTTACAAGTCATAATCATTGAAATTATCATTTTGTGAAGGGAATAAAAAAATAGGACACTTGTGTAAACAATAAAACTCCTCTGGATTGTAAAACAAGCTAAATGTTTGCCATGTATTTATGCTCCGTGTGGCAATAGTATGGGTCAACCTTATAAATAAACTCCATCCATCCATCCATTTTCTTAACCGCTTAATCCTTAATGGGTCGCGGGGGTGCTGGTGCCTATCTCCAGCTGTCAACGGGCGAGAGGCGGGGTACACCCTGGACAGGTCGCCAGTCCATCACAGGGCAGGACAAACAGGACAAACAACCATGCACACACTCACACCTGAGGACAATTTACAGTGATCAATTAACCTGACAGTCATGTTTTTGGAATGTGGGAGGAAGCCAGAGTACCTGGAGGGAACCCACGCATGCACGGGGAGAACATGCAAACTCCATGCAGAAAGACCCTGGGCCGGGATACGAACCCACAACCTTCTTGCTGCAAGGCAACAGTGCTAACCACTGCACCACCGTGCAACAAAAAGGAAATTCGGGTATATAGATTCATTACCAAAAAATGAATCTATGTTGTGAAATGTGTCAAATTTCACATTAGCCAAGTTCACAATACTAAATGTAAGTGTCAAGGGAAGTCACAAACATAGCTTGCCCTTTGACCTCATAGGATCGCCGGAGTGACCTATTGAGAATGAGCACCCATTCAAAAACGGATAATAAAAAATACCAGATATAATTCTTAGAAGAACAAATGGTTAGAGGTCCTTCATATTTAAAGTAATTTAACGATTTACTTCTCTGTTGAGCTGCTTTTTTTCCCTTAAACTAACGTTGCTTGTGGTCACCAGACACCCTATCACATAATGAGGAAGGAAAACTACTCTGATTGGGTATGGCTACCTCACTGTCATCTAGAAGTTATTAATATCCTCTCCAGTTCTCCCCCTCTAACCTTGGTTTTTAACTTCTGCAAACTCCTTGTTGTAGTCCTCCAGTGTCTCTCGTAGCTTGGTGTTCTCTGTCTCAATGTCGTGCATCCTCTGGAGCTTCAGCTGCAGCTGCTGAGCCAGCTCCAGCACAGGTACAGGGTCTGAGGGGGGAAAAAGCAAAAAAAAAACCATGTTAACACACTCCAAAGCAGATCAGACAAGCAAGGGCGGCGAGGTGGCCTAGCGTGCTTGGAATAACTACAGTCAAGGCCGTCTGAGAGCGAGCGTCTGAACTGGTGACGCGTCCTTGAGCAAAGCAATGAATTCTACACCTTAAGGACAAATGTTTCAAGCTGAACCCTGACCTGTGATCTCTGTGGAAAATGACTGATTGGAGGAAGAAGGAAAACATAAACATAATGATTAGTAGGAACCCTGTGAAAAGGCAGGATATATGTTCAGTCATTAATTCACAGAATGTAACTAAACAGGTTGTAAAACAAACAAAAAAACGAATAAAATCAAATATTTGATTGTTAACTGAAAAATTGTGTGCTTTAGCTGACAAAAATACTAATATCTTTAGCAAGTCTAAGTCTAACCACCTTCAGTGCAGTCATGCTATGGATCTATGTTTAGTTACTGTCTTCTTTTTTTTTTTTTTTACAGACCATTTTTAATGAGCAGAGCTTGAAAAGCTATGTACTGCCATATTCTCTGAAACGCCATTGGAGACGGCTTATGGTGGAGAAATGAACATTCAATGCACAAGCAACAGATCTGGTTGACATTCCTGCTGTCAGCATGCCAATTGCACGCTCCCCCAATGCTTTTGGCATCTGTGGCATTTTGCTGTGAGACAAAACTGCACATTCCAGGGTGGCCTTTTATTGTGGGCAGTATAAGGTACACCTGTGCACTAATCATGATGTCAGATCAGCATCTTGATGTGGCACACCTGTGAGGTGGGATGGATTATCTCAGCAAAGCAGAAGTGCTCACTATCACACATTTAGACTGATTTGTGAACAATGTTTGAGAGAAATGGTAATATTGTGTATCTGGAATGAATTTTAGATCTTTAAGTCCATCTCATGAAAAATGGGAGCAGAAACAAAGGTGTTGCGTTTCTATTTATGTTGAGCGTATAATAGTTAGACTGAACAACAGGAGGGAAATAAAACAAAAGAAAAAAGGATGTTAGATTCCTTCAGACCTGGAAACTACTTTAAACTAGGGCTGGGTATTGATTGAAATGTCAAGAATCGATTCAGTTTCTCAAGAGTTATAATTGATTATCACAATCTGAATCCAGTTTAATATAGATATGGGTCAGTGCCATTAAAACGTTTTTTTTAGCTGTTATCTTAAATATATTCTTGTAATCCGATTAAATTATCAAAGTATTAACACTTTCAAAACCATGTGGATTTTTAAATCCGATTTTAGCTGCAAAAATCGGGAAACAATATTAAACAATTAAACAGATTTTTGAACTTGTGATTCAGAATTGATTTTTAGATTTTTTTTTCAACACAGCCCTACTTTAAACCTTTCAAGACCGTAAAGGAACCCAGATCCTATTGTACACAGCCTATATGGCATAGATCTTAATCAAGTGTGAGAATTCAACTTTGTGTAAACCAGAGACTGATGGCTTTGATTGGTATGGGACACAAAAAAACAATAAATTAGATCAGTAAATCCAAACAAAATGATATATATATTTTGTATAGTAGTAATTCCCAAGGGTTCCATCTGAGTTTCCTTCTGTATCCTTCTCCATCTGTAGCACTGTTGTCTCTTCACTCAGTTCACGACATCCTTTCATCATTCTTCATCTGCCACCTGGATTATTTTACGCAATATGTCGTTCATAAGAGAATTATTAGAAAACGTAACCTGACCGATCCAGGCTTGCTGTACTTACTGTCCCCTGTGCGAACAAACTTTCTTCATTAGGTCTATTAAACAATGGCCTGTGAGAAGAAACTGTTGAGCTTAGTCATAAACATTGGCTTGGTATTAGAGGGGATCTAACACGACGATGGCTGACACAGAAGGGGAACTGGATAACAGACACAAACAGAGGCAGACAGACAGTAACACAGATTAGATACATTAACGAGAGATTACTGGCTGTGATCAGTTCAAGTGTTCACTGCGATGCATCTTGAAAGCGAGAGGAGAGCGAAACATGGGAACAGACAGTTGGGACAAAGCGAAGCTGTAAGAAGAAAAAAACAAAACAGGCAGTGAGAACTGTAAATAAGAGATTAGAGAAATGGAGGCAGAAAGGCAACTTTCTAGAAGCATTTTACCAACAACCCTGGAAAAAAAAACCCAGCAGGGTTAACTGTCAGTGTGATGAAAAGAGCCCTGTCAGTCAGGCCAATCACTTCTGATTGGTGCTCATGGGTGGCAGACTGGTGACAGGCAGCCAAGAGACGCAGGCAACGCTCATCAGCATGCCAGCTAAAAGAGCAGTTTATGTGTGTGTGTGTTTTTATATATATATGTGTGTGTGTTGTACAGATAAGAGGAACTGACAGTTTACAGCTGGGGGTAAGAGCTGTGTGTGTGTGTCTTGTGTCTGACGCAGTTAGATATCTTAACTATGCTAATGAGAGATCAGCAGAGAACGATTGGGGAATTTCATGCTGATTTTGTGCTGTCAAGGTGACACACAACACAGGGCTGCGCTCTGACTCACACACACACACAAGCTCGAGTGCTGAACGAACACACAAGCACAAACAAACGCTAAGCAACATAGCCGTATGCTCTGAATATAGACTCCTATCTACTTTCGCGTCCTTGAAAATTAACTTTCTCTCCCGTTTATCAAAGTTTTTGCCCTTCACAGAGAACCCTTCCCTCCCTCTTCCAATCAACAGCGCAGACCGCTAAAGACAACTCGACATGTGGGCCGCTGGTGCTGAACACTCTCGCCAGACACCTTTAATCTAAACCAGAGCACACTGGGATGACTGTCCAGGCCTTCATCTGACAGAAGACAGAAGAATACACGCCGTTTCCTCTTTCAAGACTGCTGCATTAGTCAGGCTGGTCTGTGTCTCTGTGCATGTGCGAATCGGGCATTACATCATTGTCTCGCTGCAAGTTAAGAATAGCCCCGTCAGAGCCGGCGCTGACTTATTGGGAGCAGTACAATCCAAAGATATTACTGTAGGTCTATCCGTGTGGGAATACGATGACCTCCTTACGTTATAGATGAACTCCACTCCTCTCTCGTTCCTACATACCGGGGCCCTCCAGGACTTCCACACAGCTGAAAATCTCCAACCGGCAGCACTGTGCAGATGCTTCTGTAATTTTTCTCTGCCTCAGAGTAGGAAATGTGACTGTTTTTAGTGCGTGTGCTTTGCCGCAGCCAATCCGGGGCGTACCAGTAATCAATGTCAGGATGCACCTTCTGTTAAGACCATCTTAAAGCTACACCCTTGGGATTAGTCCTTGTAGAGATGTATTAAGGAGCCACACACATAACAAAGCTCAAAACTGAGACAGTGTCAGAGTAGACTGGATGTGGGCTGGTTGAGACAATAATGTTCCTTCTGGATTGATGCCCAATCAGAAATCTGAATCTTCTACAATCAGTAAACCCACCGTGTCTAAGAGCAGTAAGATCACACTGACAACACTATTCAGTTTGGACAGCATTACTGTGGGAAGACCTTCCCACTAAAGCGACCAGGGCTGGAGCTAGATATATATATATATCTATATATATATATATATATATATATATATATATATCATGAAGCATGTTGAGAGCTTAACCACACATTATACTGACAACTGGTAAAAAAATATCGACTGTGTTATTAATTTCTCTTTGTTTTCAACATTTTAATGAAACCTGCTATTGATGTGTTTAATTATAGTCCAACTCTGCTCTTTTGAAATACCTCTCCACTCATTAAAAACAGATTTATGGTGTGGAATCACTCTTACGAAGGAGCTATTGGTTTTTATCTTCAGGTGCAGATAGCCTGACTAACCAGGTAACATCAGCTTCATGGACGGATAAACCAAACTGTTTTCTGCACAGTGCATATGCTTGTTGTAAATTACATTTAAAAGCATTTTTATTATACTTCTTTTTTTTAATCAAAAGTACAATAAAAGAAATATTTATGTTTTTTGGCAAAAGGTTTATTGTAATGTTGATTTTCTGTTTCAAATATAAGCTATTTTATCTACTAGATGCTGTTAAACTGTTAAATTGAAGGTTACAATGTATTGCCCAGACCTAGATGGGAGGTGCTACACTTTTCTGCCTATTCTCCATTAATGGCCGTCTATATGGAAAAGGGGGTCTCAAAATCCAGTTTTTGACTTAATGCATCCCAACAGAAATGTACATAAGCAAACACAGAGCACTATTCTTACCTGGGACATCGATTATTTTCTTGTACACGTTCAAGAAGGCGGCCTCTGCTTCTTTACTTCTTTTACTCAAGGCGTCAATCTGTGAAGACGAAAAACAGAAAGGGACTGTTAATTATCAACTCAAATCTGAGAGCCAGAGCTATTGACCCAAGAGGAAGGCCCATTAAATTCACAGTAAGAGTAGCCTACATATCTGTCTTTTCTCACTATGCTTTGGTATGCTGCCTGCGATGGCGGCCGTCTCAACGACGGCTGCTTTGGCCTTTCCTTCCCGAGAAGCCCGTTCAGCTGTTGGCCTGCTGACGGATGCTTTTCGTTTGTTGTGCACAAGTGCGTGTCTGCGCCGTTCTGTCCTCGAGTGAGTGTGCCCAAGTCCGCCTGTTAGCGTGTGTGTGTGTGTGTAAAAACGGTGTGTGTTCGTCTCCCCCTCCAGCACGCTGACATCATTAAACAGCTGGCTCAGTCTTTCCAGCCACAGCAGGGGCAGATTATTCAGTCAGCTCTTAGCGGCAATACAGTGTGGATCCATTACTGATGCAGCCATTAACACAAGAGGGCACGGCATGCATTCCATCACCAGTACTATTGAAATGGACGGCTTTATGACGGATCTATAAGAAATTACTATTAAAAATCCCAATGTGGAACTTTTATAGCGTTTTCAACGCTGAACCAGGAGGCGACGAGGCTCTGCTACAGTCTGCGCCACACGTCAATATGAGAATCAGACACAGTAGGCGAAAACGCATCTGAAATAATGTCTAAATTGAGGGAAACAGATGCCAAATAAAGACATTCAGATGGTGCTACTGTACTGGGCAGAACTACAGCTGACTACTCTGGCTCCCGCACCCAGACTAAACAGCCCTGTGTTTCTCTTCCAGCTCCTCCAGCACATTCACAAACTGAAAAGGAATGGAGACAAAAGCCCGTGTAAGTCCAAATATAAAGTCTTCACATTCCCAGCCAAGCCAGTAGTGTAGTTGATGGGTGGTTTAAGGGGTTCTTGCCACTGTAAACAGAACAGGCTACATGTAACACTGCCTCGGCTCCTATGGGAACCTAATAAATCTCCTCACATGGCTTTGATTCATCTCTAGTTTTTCAGCCACAAAACATCTGGCCCCGAGTAGGCTGGTGCCAGCACCCCTCCCTTTTACCCCCACTTCTTTTTATTTCTGGCTTTCTCTCAGTCTATCTCTTGTCACTTCCATGTTCTCCGACTCGTTTTGTTATTCCCCTTCTCCCTCAATGATTTTCGGCGTCAGTCTTTCTCACATGTTCTCTGTTATTTAGCTTCTACTCTCTCCCACTGAAGAAAACTCCTTCAGGCAAGAGCTGCTTACCGGTATCAAGGTATGTGGAGGTTTTAATACGGCTAAAATATTCCATCATAACTTTCAAATAGTTTACTGTAGCCTCAGCGGGTCTAGCCCTGGTTTGGCTAAGTGTAGGGTGGGCCAATCAAAGTGCTCTCATGCCCCTTTTCCACTAGGCTAGGTCCGGGCTGGCTCCTTCCGTATTTAAAGCATTTCCAAACGACCCCTGTTTTTGGACTACCTATGGCTTGGACCGAGGCTTCTTATGGACTGATTAGTCTATAAAGTGATGCCACTCTCACTCCTACCTACATAGTAGTAGCCACCGATTGGCCTGGCGATGTGCTTGTGAAGTGATGTCACAGAATGGAATTGCATTGCTTCCAAAGAGTTCAAAACATTTCCGGGGGAAACAAAAAATATTACAGTGCGAATATTGGTGTGAAAGACCACAACGGCCGGAGTGGGGCAAACCGCAAGCACTGGAAGTGCTTCGCAAAAATGGACGACATTCACGAAGAAAGGTTGGGGAGCAACTGGGGGAAGCAGATGTGCATCGGCATCTGTGATGTCAGAAAACGTTGAGAAATTTTTTACAGGAACTTTGATAGGTTGACCATGTCGATGACCCTGGCCACTGCCGCATTCCTGAGATGGCAATGGAAATACAACATTCTGGGCCTAGCTAAACTGACCCTGGTGGTTGGGTGGGCATTATGGCAGAGCCTTTTTTTAA
This sequence comes from Apricaphanius iberus, assembly GCA_028564705.1. Classification (NCBI taxonomy): domain Eukaryota; kingdom Metazoa; phylum Chordata; class Actinopteri; order Cyprinodontiformes; family Aphaniidae; genus Apricaphanius; species Apricaphanius iberus. Next base: position 1,076,176 of record JAPXFQ010000899.1, read on the forward strand.
ATATTTTTTTTTTACAATGACCACAGAACTGTTACGTGGTAAAACAACAAAAATGGCTGCACATGAAAAACAGTCTGTCATCAGTACACCCAATATTCTTGTGATTTGAAGACAGAAACTGCAGAAGTGATTGATCTTGAACGCCCTGTTTTTGCTCTTCGACGGTGTATGACAAACTGCCCCGTAGGCTGATTTCCGTCTCTATGAATATGTCCCATTGTTCATTGCTCAGATTGATCCTAGCGCTGCCTAACTGCGTATAGAGACAGTTTGAAAGACAACCCTAGATTCCGTCCCTAAGACTGAACTCTGTCTATGTGTTGTGGCACGGGTGAATAGGATGGCTTGCCAGTCTAGTCCTCTTAATGAGATGCCGGAGTGAGTTGTGGGATGTCAAGTTTTCTGTGGTTGTAATGAGCCGAGACCACACGGGTCAAACTCGAGGCCCGGTGGCCAAATCCGGCCCTCCATGGCCACTTATGTGGCCCTCTAAACTCTAGAGAATCCTATAGATAGAAAATGTTCTTTTTTTGTGCACCCCAATACAATTTTTAAAGTAAAATCGAATCACTGTTAACTGAAATAGTCCTTAATCACATTATTATGTAAAGTTCTTACGGATTATTTAATTTTAAGACCAACTTTTGGAATGCAGAGGGTGATTTTAACGGTTTGTTATAGTTTTCTACAATACTTTCTGCTACAACCGGCCCTTTAAGGATATTCATCAGCTTGATGTACCCCAAAATGGAAATTAGTTTGACATTAACAATGGATAATGCTAACACAGCTCTGAGGACATAAATGCAGTTTTTGAGAGTAGACATAGGTCGCAAATGTGATGTTTGAGCATTTTTTGTCGCCAAAAAACGCAAATCTCCACTTTGGCCGGAGTTTTTAAAAAGATTCGTTTTTGGTGCTGAAAATCTCCGGTTACGTATGGATGACAGGCCAAACCATAGAAAAATATCTCAGTTTTGTGAGATACTCGACAACGTGTGGACATGTCCTGAGGCAGCGATGCCCCTCCCCCACCAGTTACTGCATACTACTGGTCACATTTCCCTTTCTTACAAGACAAACTCAACTCAACAAATATTTCTGGTTGTGAAGACTACTGCGTCGTAGTGTGGAAAAAAAGCTGCGGCAGCCGTCACTCTTACCAAGGCTTCACTATTTTACAACTACAGCCTACAATATAGTGTATAATCAGCCATTTGCAGGGTTTACCCAGCTAATTAACCAGCAGCACTACTTATAATTTTACTCAAGTCAACATTACAATACAATAAGTCATGCTGTACTAATAATTTTTTTAACAGCAGCCTGAATAACCTTTGTTCTTGTGTTTTCAATGTAAGCTAGACTTTACTTTAAAGCCATTTAAGCGTATTTTTCAGTTGTATATACCTGTATCCCTCATGCCTGAAGAAAATCTCAACATGATCTGAAACCTCTGCTAAGGAAGCGGTACATGAAGCGTACTAGGGCTGAGTAAAATTAACAGATTTTCCTTTTACCAACTACATATTTTATCAGAAGCTGCAACAATCCTACATTATCAATAGTTACAAGGTCAGCCTTCAATCACCAGAAGAACATTTCCAGGTTTAAAGGACTGATGCTCCAGCAAGGGCTAGGGAATCTCTTCCATGGGCTTATCTTTAGTGTGATTGATTAGACTGTACATTTATATGGTGGCATTATTCACACTATTTTTATAACCACCTGTTGAAAGACTTCAGTCTCACAAGTCTCATCTTTGTCAACCTTCTTTGTGATGAGCACTTTGAGCACTTTCTTTTGATGTGATTTAACAAACATTACCATGAGATAGAAGGCATGCAAAGGAACTAGAGAGTTGTTTAATAAAATAGCGTTAAAAATACAGTATTTGTGGTGTCACACTTGTGTAAATTGATAAGTTACGGAGTTATAAGTCGTGTTAGATATTTAAGATATTTTGCCAAAAGTAACTTAAAGTAGTGTAACTGAGTGATAACTTTTAGAAAGTAATATGTAATGTAGACATACTACATGTTTGAGGCTCTAACTAGTAATATGAAATATATTAAAACATTTTTGTAAGTTGCCCACCACTGGTAACCAACATTTACGATACTATGTATACATCTCTCTTCCCTTCTGAAGACAGTCACTGATTTTACTTCAGTGACATTAAACAACCCACAATCCTGCGCTGCATCACATGCCTAAACAAATGCCACATGGTCTGGCCCCAACCCACCTGCAACACACATGGCAATAAGACGGAAATAAATATTAACTAGGGATGTGTATTGGCAAGAATTTGGCGATACGATATAGTATCACGATACAGATGAAATGATACCATATATCACGATATATCATTATATGAATAGTAATATTGTATACTGTGATTTTCAAAACTGAATTTAACTGTAGAAAACCTGTCACAACATCCTAAATACTACAGTCTGTTTGACCCATAACGCATCCAGTTTTATTACTAATTCTGGTTGATCCACTGGAATGAAGGAGGTGAAAAAGCCACCAAATACCAGTCCTACTTTCAATTTTACTGCCAAAATGATTGTGGTGTGTCAGAATTTCATTGAAATTCTAAAAAATAAATATCATGATATATTGGCGTATCGATATTTTCTTACACCCCTAATATTAACTATTAATATCAGCCCATGTTTTACTTATCAGAGCGATACATTAAAAGGAAACACTAGCGTTCTTGGTATTCTACCGTCTTTCCTCAATTTACAAGAAACTTCTGATGTGTAAACAATATTTCAGCTCACTTTGTGAAAAGTTTATTTGTAGAAATCCTGCGTTTATGGTTTCTCCAGCAGATGTTGGGAAAAAAAAGGAGAGGAACCTCTGAACGTCTACTTTATATCGATATATATCGGATATCGCTTTACATTTTTGTTTAAATACCCCGACACTCCCCCTGCCTAAACTCTGCTGCATGGCGTCCTGTACCCTTTTTCCGAAAGCTGTGTGACTGCAGATATTCAGCCACTAATGGAAGATTACTGATGTTAAGACCGCTTACACAACAATGTTGTACTTGTGTTTATGGTAACATGTGATCAGAGATTCTGAGAACCATCAACACAGCCGATAATAAAGAACACGCACACACATACAAAAGAAAAAAAAAGACGGGCTGATGGCAGTGAAGGAAACCAGCTGCATGACTGTACGATGACTGGGCCAAGGTCAGTGGTACAGCAGCTTTATATAGCGCAACATGGGAGGCAGGAAATAGACGTTTAATGTAGGACACACCCTACAGTTAAAAGCAGGTTAACTGCAGGACCAGAGCCATTAGAAGACCACCCAGGATTTGCAAATACAGCCCTGCTGTTCCAAACAGCGGCTCGCTCAACCAATCCCGATGACATCTGCTGTTACACGCTCCCCTGCCCCCATCCCACACACACACACGGACGCAAACCAAGCACAACAAACCAAGAGACACGAATGATACCTCGCCAGTATCGGTGGGTTACCGATGAGAAGTGCTTACAATGGCAGAAGGTATCCCTGACAAGTCCGCACACAAACACATAGATACATACGTCAGCAGCTTGTGGCACCATCACTCAGCATCGCCTTGCTCCCCTATCTAACCCGTAGTGTGTGAAGGGCATCAAGCTGACCTGTGTGTGTGAGTGTGTGTGGCCCCAGCGGAGTCTGATAAGGGGAGGCTATGGGAAGCAGAGACTGAAGCCTTGGATAATGGAAAAGCTTATCTGATCGATGGACCAACAAGGAACACTGAGCAGGCAACACACACACACACACACACACACACACACACACACGCAGAACCCGTTTACCAAACTGGGGCCTTGCGGAAACCGTACTGTTATTGGTGATAATTATGACCCGAGGGCTTCCACCTTTCAATGACAAAGATTAAACAAAGTGTCGGACGCTACAAGTTCCTTCTGTGAAAACTTTTTATTGAACTCCACGTTCACTTCGCAATGATTAAAGCTTTGGACAGGGGGGGGGGGGTTACTGCGAGGCACCAAGATGACCCTCCCACCCCCACCCCACCCACACACCGTCTCTTTTTCTGTTGCTGTCGTGTTTCTGATCAAAGGGTTCGAGGGCTACGCAAACAAAGAATGGTCTAAAATTACACACTGTGAAGCGACTCAAGTTGTGGCATGCAAGCGCACAGCACAGTCGCCTGATTGATGGGGTGCTCCGAGACTGGCGCGGGTGTACAGTATTATCTCAATAATCATAAGATAATGTCTTTCTCAGTTCCGCGGCCACCCACTGCGCGTCTCGGCGTGTCCCGGTGTGTGCACGCCACCGAGGTGTGTCAACATAAGGATGGTGGAAACAGCTGACAAAGCCCCAATTATACTGCTGCCGTTTCTATTCTCTAAATAGATTGTGGATCATCAGCAGAATGCGGCGGGACCGCGATAAATTACTGTATTTTTACACGACCGCCGGCTGTGTTTGTTGTTTTAACACAAAAATATGGAAACTAACCCAGTGTTAAACTGTAGTATTCCATGGCCAGTAGTAAAACAGACCTTGTCACCATCTATTCAGATGATTTCGCTTGACTACGTGTGTGTGTGTGTGTGTCTTGTCCTAGTGTGTACGTCAGCGCGCACCCACCCACTCCGACCCTGAATAAAGCTCCAGTCTTAACCAGCCGTCTCCACTCCTACCCTCGGACTTTCACATATGGGAGTGAACTGGAAATGTGCGGCTGCCAGAGTAGGAGGAGTCAAAATGGAATCGGGCCGGAATGATGGAGGACGGCAAAGTGGGCAATATTAAGAGCATAATACGGCACATGCACACTTTTATCCATCCTTCTGGATTCACCGTTAAATTGAAAGATGGTAAATATGGCTCAATGAAGGGAGAGGAAAAAAGCACAAGTCCACTGAATTACACAGGAACAAAGTGTGAGGAAATAGCAGTTGCTGAGTTGTGTGCGGATAGAGCTAGGATTTTGTGGTGACTTTTTTTTTTTTTTTTTTTTTCAGGATGCAATTTAAACACACCCTCGGGCTACAGGACTTCATGAATAGGACAGAAAATCAAGAGCAGAGGAGAGCAGAGGAGAGCAAAGCCAAGGAAGAGAGGAAAAGGGGGAAATGAGATAGTGCCGAGGGAGAGGGGGAGAAAAAAAAAACTGGAGTTGGTGAAGAGAAGAAGTGACAATGTAGGAAAGAAGAGAGAAAAAAAGGAAGCGAAGGGCACTGAAGAATGTCAAACATGGTTTGTAAACAGCATTGCTTAAATACAGTAAATGGAACAGCGACGGTTACTTTAAATTTCTAAAAATACATGCAATAAAAAAGAAACAACTCACCTCTCCTTGGAAGCTCTTCAGCAGAGGGGCAACCTGTTTCCGTAAATCCTAAAGAATAAACAAAATGCAGATAGATTAATAAAACCGGTAATAAAACAAAAAAATGAACATAACATTTTAATGTGAAAACGTGACATTTCCCGACTGAAATCGGACAATTTTCAACTTGATCAGCCCCAAATGGAAACTAAGAATTAGATATTTTGCCAATCAGCGAACGTGCAACACTGAAATTAGGGCTGTATTGAAAAAATAAATAAAAAAAATTCTGATTCAAATCGATTCACAAGTAAAAAAAATAAAAAATAAAACAATCCGTTTCATTGTTTAACATAGTTTTCCCCTTTTTTACAGCTAAAATAGGACTTAAAAGTCCAGCCAGCCATTTTAAGGCTTAGTTCTGAAAATGATAATACAGTTTTTCCTGATAAACTTTTACTTTGAGTTAAATCATTTGATTAGAGGCATATCATTAAAGTGACAGTGTGTAGTTTTTGCAGTACATCTTTGACAATAGCCATTAAAATATAATGTAATAATAATAACGTAAAACACATTAATTGCAAAATATTGGCGATATTGTAAACTATGACTTTAAAAATCAGTTTTAAAATACATAGGCGCGGGTCCTCTTTTCAGGGGAATGCTATATTAGATGACGTCTTTACTTCTACAAGAGCCCGGACAGACAAAGCGCACGGAACAGGCCTGCTATTAAAACATTGATTTCCCTTCAAAATTCAAAAATGTTTCGCCATAAATACATTTTTGCCTCTTCACTAGTTCCAAGCGATGAAAGAGAGACTGATGTGCTAATCATGTTGCTGCAAATAGATAATTCTCAGGGAATTGAGCGTTTAAAAACAGCACTATTTGGACCTCTGTTGTTGAGTTTCTTACTCGAAGACACAGATACCGCATGCTTATGACAATTTAGGTATGCACTGCCCCCTACTGGCCGAAAATTACACACTGTGCCTTTAAGGTAACAGCTCAAAAAGGCGTTTTTAATAACACTGACCCGTATCTATATTGAACTCGATCAGATTGAATCGTGCTAATGGATTCTAACGCCTGAGAATCGGATCAAATCGATCCTTGAAATTTGAATCAATACACAGCCCTACTGAAAACACGGAAAACTCTGTGTGGAAGTATTTATAAGTTCAAAGGGTCTTCAGAGAGGGGGTTAGGAGAAGCTGCAAAGAGATAACCAGCTTCATCCCACAGGAACATTTTTACTTGTTTCTTGAGGTTTCCGAAGTGTATTAGACATCAGCAAACAACAGGACGTTCTTTATAATACAGCAAAACTATTCTGATTGTCAGAATCTAAGCAAGACTCATGAGAAATACTGGGATAGGAATGGCAATAGTTTTGGAAACATCTCTGTTTTGGTGTGTGCTTAAGAGGAATATACACACACCAACATTAGATGGTAAAGAGATTGAACTGTTATCATTTTTGTCTTATTAATCGTTCAGGGAAATGTGTGCAAACCTGTTTAAAAGTGGAGGCGTGTGGAGCCAATTGTTTCCTCATACACACAGTGTGACATCACCCTTGGTCACATTATAAAAAGGGGTTGATCAAAGAAATGTCCGTTAGGTCCTGCATAGTTAAAAATTAATAAATCATTTAACATTTGTTCTTTTAAATCAGATTCAGAAGAAAAACTTTATTGATCCCTCGAGGGCAATTAAATTGCAGCAACCTCCAACAGATATTGCAAAAACAAACACATCACCACATTCACGCAGTGAACGTGCAAAAAAAGCCTATTTTTTAAATGATCTTGTAGAGAAAAAACATAGATTTTTTTACCTACATTTTCGTATCTACAAATAAATGAATAAAAATAGTGATTTTTAGACAATTTACAGATACTTCAGTCCAACAACCTTTAGGATTTCTGTTGTGGCAAAGGGAAATCGCTCTATAACTGTGCTTTTTATGAAAAGTCAGTGTTTTATAGCCAACATTTTAATGTTTGAAAGCTTTTTCTTCAATTTTTTTGGAAAGTAGAAATTTAAAATATCTGGTTTAAAAAAGAAAGACAAATGTTTTTTTGTCACACAATCCCTGATTGGTGCATCCGTTATCAAGATGTCTGCAAATATAAAGGTGAAAAAACAAACAGCCAACAGAAAACTAGAAACGCATAAAATCCTGCATTGAAAAAGGCAGCAATTATTCTTGCTACCAATAAATCCACTGTGGTGTGTGTGAGTGATGAGCAGAGCTGGGAAAAGGCTCGGTTTATACCCCGAGGTGCTCGGCCGGACTGCGCTCCTCATAAGAACAGGTGCAGCACCACCTGGGCCACCCAGAGGCACTGCTAGCGCATGCGATTCAGCGGCCAAAGGAGACATGGAGGAGCAGGCGTACAGTTAATGCAAATTGTATTAGTGGCAGACTTTTTTTGTCTTTCACTGCAAACCAAATGTATTTTTTCCTATAGGTCTTATTGTATGACTGTCCAGTAAGAGTCAGCAGTTTTAGATTAGATAGTCAGTCCAGTATGTATCAAGGGAACATGCAAATCACCATGCTGTTAGCCAAGCCTGCCTCCTGAAAAACTGAACTGGAGCGTACGGTAAAAAGCTCAGCAGAATAGGACACTATGCACAGGAACATGCGATTTGCACAGTCTATGGACACAAACATGAAAGCTGACTAATGAAGACGGTAAGTAGGACAACAACAGCTGTTTGCAGAGGACAATCTGCACCTTTAAAAAAAAAAAAAAAACCTGCAGCCAAAACGCCAAGTGGGAACTGTGGGGGTAGCTGACCTGTGACCGGTGTCTGGGGCTGGACTAAGCTTGAGCTGGTCCAGACAGGCCGTTTGTCTGGGGCTTAGGACAGGTCATGATTCGGTGACCTTGCTTCATTGTTACCTCATCAGGGGTCGGGGCGGCCGTTTGTCTGAGCCAAATCATTCTACCCCTGTTGTGGGTAATGACCTGTGCCCTGCACCCCACCCTCTCCAGCTCAGGGTTGCCTCACGTCCAAGAAAATACACCAGATTAAGTGGCCGTTGCAGAATTTGCATCAGATTGTGATTGTTTTTTGGGTTTTTATTTTTTATTTCATTTAGATTTTGAACATGCCTACACCAAAGCACATAATGAACTAAAAAAATGTATTAAAACGCTTAAAAAAAATGTCCTCGGATCATCTAAAGTTAGCAGGTTGTTAGCAATACTTCGTTACCGCATGCAGAGATCAATCTTCAGACCATTTCTGAGGTGCTCACACAGAGTCGGGAGTTATTCTTTCTAAGGCAAATTACAGGACTCTGAGAAATTTTCATCTGTCAACTATTTTAACTAGTTTGCATAACAGTTTGAACATTTGAGTATCTAAAAAAATTTACTTCCAATTCAACAAATTATGAATCCAGACATCAGGCAAAGAGGGCTGTTTCACTGCACCTCTAAAAGACATTTTGACACATTGTGGTTTAAAAAATATTGACAGTGAAATCTATCCGTCCAAGTTTGTTGTGTTTTGTCTTGTCTTATTCAAATGAAGTATATGAAGTTCATTTTGGGTTGAAAATAAAAGCTTTATAAGTCTTAAAGACGGTTAAAGAAAAACATCTGTTCACTGTAGGACTAAATGTTAAATAGAGTGAATTGGTAGTGATACGTTTTTCTGGTCATACTGGCCAATCGAAGTGCTTCACATCAGAGCAAATTCAAGCTCAAACGTGCACACGTTCATATGCGGATACGCAGCTTGACACGCTGAATCTGGGTCAAGTGCCTTGCACAGCAGCACACAGACATGTGGCTGGAGGGGGCCGAAATCAAACCCACAACTTTTAGATTTGCAAAATGACCATCCTCTGAGGCACCGTGTCCCACTTTATTCACTCCAGTCCAGGCTTAACACCTTAACAAGATGTACTTTGCTGCGCGTTTTTTTAAACTCACCATAATTTCTGGACTATAAGCCGCTACCATTTCGAAATTTGGAAACAAAGCTGCGGCTGATCTATAGATGGTTTTACTGACAGCCTCTGGGGGGCACTGTAGCAGGAATCGCAAAAGTGAGACAGACGTGGGGAAAGATTATACACAGAGGAAGACACTACTGGTAGTTTTCATACGCACATCCTAATCATAGAAAACACAGTGTTTTCTGATCTAATTCAGTGTTTAAGCTAAAGGCATTCGAGCTGGCCGTCAAAGAATCAAACAGAGCTACTGCACATAAACTTAATATCAAATGAATTGATGGCGTGATCCTGGAGGAGGCAGCGGGATGAACTGAGTCTGTATAAAAAGACGACAAAAGCTTTCAAAGGACATAAAGACACTGAAAAGGATGACTTTATTGGCTTTAGTGAGAAAGAAGAAGATAGCGAGCAATGACTTTTCTGTTAGGCTAAAGTAGGTTTTGTTTCCTAAATCAGACATGCTACCGGCGTGTTGTGTTGATGCCATACTGCTGTCTTTCATTTGAATTTGTTAAATTAAAACTTTTTTTTTTTAATTCTTCAGTGTAGCATGTTTCTGTATAAATATCTCACTGTACAACATGAAAACGTCAGGTGTGGCCAACATATGAACAAAAAAACATTTTTATTTTAACATTTTAGCTTGTGCGACTTATATTCAAGTGTTCTCAATAGTCAAAAATAGGGCTGGGTGTCGATTCAGATTTCAAAAATCAAATCCCAAGCGTTAGAATCAAGTATCACGATCCATTCTGTTCTGATTCGATATAGATAAGGGTCAGTGCTATTAAAATGTTAATTTTTTAGCTGTTACCTTAATTACATGCTTGTAATTCAATGACATAACACTTGGTGAGTAACAGTTTCATAACTAAGCCTTAAAATGGCCGCCTGGACTTTTCCTTCCAATTTTAGCTGTAAAAAAGGGGCAAACGATGTTAAAGGTACAGTATGTTATATTGACATCTTGGGGTCAATTTGGAGTACTGCAGTCCATCAAGAAAAACAATGTAGTCCGCTGTCAGTCACTTACTCCACTCCGTAAATTTCATGGAGAGTTGGCAGTTACTGATTGGCCAGAGTAGACTCTATGCTAAGACGAGTCACACACATGAAGTTGATAAGTAGATAAATACATTTCACCGCAATACTGAGTTGGTGGTAACTGAAAAAGTAGCTTGAGATATTATTAGAGCAGACTACTTTACTGCTCACATTTTTAGCTCAACGTTAGCAGTTAGCCTAGTCAGTGTCAGATTACAAACGGCGTCATGCTGTTTAGTGTTGAAGACTTGGCAACCTTGTGTGCTCACACGTGATTTGCCCTGGAAGCAGGAAGTGTGGACACGAGACGTCCTGTAGCAACATTTTTAAAACGACAAAAACCACCACCCACCCGACTGAGATTGAAATCTGCTTCCATGCAACATTCCTTACAACATGATTGGGACATTAGATTGTTGTGTGATTATTTCGCTGTAAAATTTGCACATATTACACCTTTAAATATTATATCGATTTTTTTTTTTAACTTGCGAATCGACTGTTAAGGGTATGGTTTAAAAATCGATTTTTACGTTTTTTTCCCAACACAACATCAGTCTGAAAACTACTGGAGAATATTTTCTTCATTTATGCCACCTTAAACAAAAAAAAAAAGGTTTTTTTTATAATTTTCAACATTTGTCTGTCAAGCTTGAGTTTTTGTAATTTTCAACTTTAAGGCAGCGCCTGCATGGAAAAGATGAACACATTCAGCCAAGATACAGCAGCGAGCTACATCTGATGGACAGTGGAGCCCTGAACCCCTCTGGTCCACTCTGGAGTCCCTCTCCCCCTGCCCCCACCACTTCTAAAGATTTATGACCAAATAACACAACAATGCACACAGACACCATGGTCAATCTGTGAGTGTGTACGTGTGTGTGTGTGTGTTTTGGAAGGGGAGTGAGGGGCCCAGGCAGCAGGAGATGGATGGCTGGTGTGTAAGCTGCCGGCAGACAGCAGACAGGCCAGCCCGAGGAATCCTCCAGGGAGTATGGAACTCCCATTCCCTGTCTGTCTGCCCTACAGCTAAACACAAACCTGTTTGTGTGTGTTTGTGTGCACGCAGACGTGCGTGTGTGTGTTGTTTTACTACCACTGCCTCTGGCCAGCAATCTTTGGGGCATTTTACAATCATCCCAACCTTCTCCTGTTTTACACCGTGCCAGCACAGCCTCGACTAAAAGGAAATTAAAAAGCAGATAAATAATTTAGTAAAATTAGGAAGCACGGCGAGATGTAGTCTTAAGGAGGGAAGGAGGGGGAAAAAAAATCTGTGTGTCAGTTCTAATGAATTATAAAAACTTTGTTTTCACGCTGCATTTCTTTGCGCTACTTTCCAAATGCTACAACGGCCGCTCTGTGTGTGTGTTTTATTATGCAGACCATGAATGCAGTTCACACTGAGTACAGCTCGGCAGACTAGACGCAGTCATCGTGGGCCGGTCTCCTGGTTGCTGAATAATGGATCAGAGACGGACTCCCGCGCCGCTTAATGCAGTCTGATCTGATGTGACTGTGATCTCGGCTGACTGGTGTGGACCACAGAGAGCTGACAGCCCCCTCTACGGGCTGGTCAACCACACACAGAGCAACGCAGATTAAAAAATAATAATATATCAGCTCCACAAACACACAAAGATTTTTAATCAAGCGGGGGCCATCACATGCTATGAACCTGGCCTGTTTGGTAGGCGGCTCTGATGCTTCAGAGTTTCAGTGCCGATTCGTGTTGGGCCTCTGTAATGAATCCGGTCGCTCGTCTGGCCTGGCTCGAATTCCTCCTCCACATACCAGGGAGATGCCAGGGGCCACACAGACGCCAGAGGAGCCTTCCTAAATCACTGCCTTGTTACACTGATGAATGTGCCAGTTCTGTTCTGTGATCTAGGCTATCTGCCTATGTGCTCCTTTGTGTGCTTGCTGGTTGTGCGGCTACGCTTTGGAGACGGGACGGGAGACGGACGTGTGTTGGGTGGGAGTTGGACCGGCACCGTTTCGCGCTCAGGTACGGTTCGGCTGCACCAGGAGGGCGAAGCGCTGCAGTCGATCGTCGCAGTCCTCATCCTGTGGCAAATATAATAGGCCTCCTGTCAACTCCGCCGAGAGCTGACAATTTTCTATCCACCGTCTACACCATCCATCCATTATTCATGCTACCATCAATAATTCACCATGGTGACATTACCAATAATAACACAACAATACTTTGTTTTCACTGCGAGGTTTTAGAATGTATTGCCTTGGTAACAGAGACGAAACAAATATTCCCAGGAGGAGCGACGGGAACACAGGAACAGGACAGAATTCCCTCCTGATCCCACTTAGTAGTGTTGTCACACTCTTTTTCTCTCTTACCCCTCCTGCTCAGCCTCGTTCTGCCTCTCGTCTCACACACACACACACACACACTCAGGGACCACACTTTCAGCTCACATAAAAAACTAGGTCAGATAATACAAACTCCTGAGGGGGTTTCTGTTTTGTCTCTTTAGGATTTCAGGGAAACTAATGGAGAGACTATTTTTGGGAGACGAGTCCGTGTCTCTCCTGTTCTGCTTTTTCAGTAGATAATCACAGCGCCGTTTACGAACAAAGCAGATGCTGAGACACACTCATGCCAACTCTCAAGGTGCGTTTTGTACCGCGCGTGGCCCTGAACGCTTTCCGCACAGAACTTCCCGGACGTTTCTTGTGTGGGCTCCAAAACCAGGCAGGTAATGTAAACCGCATCTGTTGATGCAAAAAACCATCATCCCCATTTCAGGAGTGTGGACCAGCGTCTCGGTCTGGCTCCCGTTACGGTCACTGGTTATAGTTTTCGGGAAGAAAACTATAACCTGTGATCCTGTTAGAGATTACCCTATCTAATTTTTGTAAAGTCACTGCAAATCTCTTGAAAGGTGCATCTAAAACAAGATAATTTTGCCAGTACAGATTTCTGTTAGCTCTCAATTTAGGGGGCAGAGGAACAAGAAAAAGCAAGATCAAACTCTAACCATCGCATTAACTCAATATTGTAAAGCCATAAATATAAACCTGTCACTCTGTTTGCATTCTAAAACATTTTTTAAAGTCACTTCAATTTACAATTCCTCTATTTTATTTTTCTTCTTCTCTATTTAAAAGAATACACTAAGATTAGCTCATTTTATTCATTTATTTTAACACTACTATAAAAAGTAAAAAATATTCGGCGTGTAAACAACAATTAACCAGTAATGTGATCTTCAAAGGGGTTTAAACTGGGTATTGACTGAAACAAATTTTCACCACAGCCGCTTTCGGACAGAGAAGTTCTAAGAACTGCATTATTACAACCATCCTCTTAGGATTTAGTTCTTAGAACTACCCTTCCCAGGGGAACCTTTTTCAGATTCCATTCACATAGGAGTCAGGGACCTTCAGACTGTGAGAAACGTTTTTGGTACTGCAACGTTTTAAGGAACCAGGTCGTATTTTCGTGCATTCATAAAGACAAGAACTAGGGACCACAGCCCTTAGATTCCTAGAACCATATTTTGCTCCTACTCTGAGGTGGGGTCTTTTTGTGGTGCCTCATATGATGTAGGCGTTAACTCAGACGCTACGCCCCGTGAGCCACATTTACGGTTCTTAAGGCCATTAAAAAAATATAACTAGAAAAAAATAAAACCAGAAAAAAAAAATTCTAATTAATACTTCGTGAAAAACAGGCATTTTTGTCACATTGGTCTCTATTAAGGTCCCAGACTCCTGTGTGATTGGAATCTGAAAAGGTTCCCCTGGGATGGGTATTTCTAAAAATTCCATTCTAAGAGAATGGTTCCAAGAACACAGTTCTGAGAACTTCTCTGTCCGAAAGCGGAGACTAGCGTGATGAAACCACCAGTTTAAAAAAAGCTTAGCCTAATTTTAGGGAGCAACGATACCACTTTTTAAAAAAAACGATGCGATACAGACACTAGGATCTGATACTTCTACCGCACAAAAAAAAATGCAAAGAATTAGAAGACAGTTCTTTTTTGTTTTCTGCCTGTTACAACAAACAAGTGTGCATTAGATCAAAATTAAATATGAATAAAATTGAACTCAATACAAGTTCCCACATTTTAAGTATCGGTTCAGTGTATCAGTTAACTTTAATGAGTACATGACAACGGTTTTGACCAGATACCAGTATCGGTGCATCCCCATGTAATTTACATTTTTTCTAGTTTTTTTTTTTTTATTTTTTTTTTTATAGTAGGGCCTTGAGAAGTGGAACTCTAGAAAGGTTTGTAGCTTATGAGTTCAAATATCTACGCCATAGGAGCTCCACTGGAACCACGAAAAGACTCTCCCTCAGAGTAGGAGCTAAAATGGTTCTAGGAACTGAGGGCCGTGGTCTCTGCGCGAGAAAACTGCCTGGTTCCTGGAAAGGTTACAGAACTACGAAAGGTTCCTGCAGTCTGAAAGAAACTCGTATGAAGACTCGTCATAACTGCAGGACTCATTTCCAGGTACCAGGGTAGTTTGATGGCATCATTCCCACCAACCATTGCTTTAAAATCCTAGTTATATCTTTCTGTGAACTCTCTAGTGAAGTTACATTGTTATAAGATTATTATTAGAGTAGGTGTCTTTTTAAGGCTCACCTCTGGAGTCGTCTTCTTGAACTCGCGGCTCAGGTCGATCAGTTTCTTTCTTGACTGTTCGCTCTCATCCTGTCTGTTGGCAAGCTGTGTGGCGGTGGCGTCTAGTTCTTTCTGTAATCCAAACACACATTTACATTAATCCATTTTCTAGTTTGTGTTTCGTGCATAACACGGCTAGTGTTTAAAAATCATTAAAAACAACAACAAACATTCAGAAGGCATTAAAAGAAAAAATGCAGCACAGTTATCCATCAAGCTGAAGACCACCCAAAGGAAACAACACCTTTCTCCTGCAAAAACAAAACCAAAAAAGAAAAAATAATCTCTGCTATAGTATCTGCTACTGCAGGTTGTAACATCTTAGTCATTCAGCCTATCAGTCGATCAGAAACGATTGTGTGTAAACCTGGGTAGTGAAAAGCTGCTGTTGGTACGACTTCAAGGCAGCTCACAACAATTATTAACTGTCAGCCCCAGACGACTCCTCCCCAATGAGTAACATAGCAGCAGCAACAATTATCTAAAACAGCGTTGTCAAGGCTGATCTCAGGCCCGCCTCCAACCACATCTATTTTGCATTGTTATTAATAGCCATTCATGGGCCTTGTTCCAGACGATGGGTCGAAATCTGACATTAACAAGGAATTCAAGTCTTGTACTGATGGTATCTCTCTGTGTGGCAACTGCTGGATTATGTTTCTGTTGGATTGCCCCCCCCCCCATCTCAGCAGCGTCTCCACAGATCATCCACTCACTCGTTCAACCAGCAGTTCCTCAGTTTAGGCTCTTCAGTTTCCTTCGGTGTGCGCCTCGCTCCCCACCCCCTGTGAGGACGCCCACCCCTGAGAGTGATTAAGCGGTGCTGAAGGGCCGTTATGCTAAGTAACGCACTAATCGTTTAATACACATTACCACAGGGGCCCTTGTGGACCCAGTACGCTGACAATGTCCCAAATCGCACTCCTGCCCCCCGAAAACACACAACACAATCCTCTAAAGAAATGCCGTGATCAAGTACTAATTAGTAGACTTCCCTTCATCAGCATCAAGTTTAATTCCCTGGCCGACCGCCATATCTGTTTTACTCACAAACCAGGATAAGAAGGAAGGGGGGGGGGGGAAATGAATTCTTTGACAGTCATCTGCTGTAGACTTAGTAGAAAAACGGAAAACTTGCTTACACGCCATCTTGCTCTTGCTGCCCATGGTGCAGTTGATGTAGCAGGCTGTCTGCCTGTGGCCATGGAGCAGCTGGGCTACGTGCAAGTGAATTCGAGCGTACGCGGGAGCTTGTGCAAAGCATGACGAGAGGAGGGGCTTAACACGCTTTTTTTTTTTTTTTTCATCACTTGAAATTGTCAGGAACTAGGTGCTGCACTTCATGGATGGAGATGAGCCAAAAGGACGAGGATGCTGGCTCAAAGTGGAAAATAATGATCCGGTGGGAGTGCAGTGAAATATGTGCAAGCGAAGCAAACACTGCAGCGATCTGACCCAAAAGAGGGCTTCTTTATGTCTAACGGGGTTGTCACAATGCTAACACTGCAAACTCTATAACTCCTTTCAATAACACAGAATTCTTTTTTAGTAAAGAGCAAAAAATAGGTTTGATTACAATATGAATTAAATATTTACTCCAATGGTGAAGTTAAACCGGTATTGAGCAATTAAGCCTTCATTTGAAAAACAGATATTCTTTAAAAAAAATCTGATTTACCTGTTTGAGAAAAGTAGACAAGGTAACAGAATAAATGTGAATATCCTTTGTTGATTTTTTATAGTGTAAAAAAAGGATCTGGTCCTTACCAAAGTATACAGCAGCAGCTCTCCACAATGTTCTACTTAATTTATCAGAATATCTCCTCTGATCGAGTACAGCAGCAGGGTAGCTTGTAATGCTTTGTTTCATTTCTTCACCAAGTAGCAACCGACTGAGCCGTCAGCTGATCAACATATCCCTGCGTTAGCGCGAGCGCCGCGCGTTTTGGAACTTTGCAGCTGGGAAGCTCATCTCTACAGGGAGCTCAGACCGACACAGCGCCGCCCTGTTGGTTTCTATATATTTAAACAGACAGCGTTAGCTAATACTTCACTGCTGCAGACACAGGAGCTTTGCTGAACTTTTTAAGTTGCTCTTCAAAGTCTGTGTCATAGCGTTAGCTTCTAATTTTAACTCAGCTAGCATGTAGCATCCCCGTACATTTATTGCCCGTCTGCCCTTGTAGGAAAAGAAGCTCCGAATGACGCCGTTTGTCGGCTAAAGAGGGACGCTCATGCTCCTTCTGGATGTTCTCACCATGTTATCCAAGTTTTAAACTTAGAGCAGCTCTTTGTTTTGACCAGGTCAGAGACTGCGGGTGCAAGAGGGGTTGGCCTTCCTGTTTTGGGCAAATTAATGGTTAAATGTTGATTTTGATGCAAAAGAGAGAGTATCTTTGAATAATTCCTTTTCAACACTGATATCTAAAAAGAATTTTACTAGCTTTTAGATCTAGAGCTCAATTTAAATGGAATAATCAGGCACCAGCATAGACCTAAGTATTTCCCCAGTATACATGCATGCTGAGTACAGACATTAGCGATCTGTTAAAAGGAAAACAATTTTAGAAATGTGCTGATCTGGCTTTTCGTGGCCAACACTGAACTCCGATTTTCTTTTGCGTTCTGACCTGCAGATAGCCGATGTTAAGCTGCAGGTTCTCTGATGGAGAGCACTGTTTTTAAACGCAGAAAAGAAACAGACAAATGTCACATTCCCAGAAAGGTGTATTGAAGTACATGCTACACTTTACAGGCCGAAAATTGTGAAAGATTTTAGTTTTGATACATTTAATAAATAGAAATAGTAAAATAAATGTAGGAAATAGAGAAAAATAATGATAAATTCCAATTGTTACCCGATTGATTGATATGTCTAAAATATAAAGTTCCCATGAAACTTTGCAGACTTACACAAAACTTATCCTAGACAGAACGGAGGTCAATAACACATTCATAAGGGCAAACTAAATATTGGCCCATTTTTCCTTGATTGACTCTAAACAGAGCTTTGTCAAAGTCAAATACATATTGCCAACTATTTCCACATTCATTAAATACATCAATACCAAGAGCTCCCCCATACTACCTACTGATGCATTTTTGCTAAATCTAATAAATAAGAAAGAGCTCTGCTTCAGGAGGTCATGTGCCAAACCTCAACGTCCTCAAATTCACTTTAATCCCTCCTCGATGCCCAGCGCCTATCCAAATACGTTACCAGATCCACATTTCCAAAGGAATTCTCACCACTAAGCTAAACACATCACGCTCAGAAAAAAATCAGATTAAGTTAGTGCCAACTTGGTAATTATAAGCATGGTCTTGGCTAAAACAAAAAGGGACCCTTAGACCCAATCAGGATTTGACTATGCAGCAAACTATACGCCCACATCAGCAGACAGCAGCAGACTTTACACTTGTTTTACCAATGGAGCGCAACATCCCAGAGTTCACAATCCCTCTTGCCAGACTTTTCTTACACATTAAACGGCGTATTAAAAAAATTCAAAACACATTTTTTACGCACCTATGGCAAACTAGTGGGCAAGAAGGCTTAGGAAGTTTTCTCGGCTGTTGTTTGTGTATCAAATGCATTGGAAAACCACCCAACACTAGCCTAGAGGTTCTGTCCGCTGTGATGCAAACAGCGTTTTTAATAAGGAAAAACAGACACACACTTCCTGGAATTAGCTTTTTAGTGTCTCCATGTGCACCCAACAAAGGGAGATTTTATGGCAGCCACGTCACAGCCCAGTTTTATTTATTCTTACTGTGTTTGGATAATAAAGTCAAACTACAGACCAAACAATCTTTCGAAAATTCCTAAAAAAGGGGTTAAGAAACATGATACATTCAGCTTATAAACACACTTCCTTTATCCTGAAAGGTTATATTTATATTCCAACAGCATCTGATGTGTGTGTTTTTTTACTGACCTCTTACATAAAAACGTTCTAATACAGTGTGGATTCTCGGTGCTCAAACGCTCCAGGTGACTGATCCTAGCACACACTTTGGAGCTGATATTACAGCTGAGGCTAAATATAGCAGATAGCTTAATTAACAGATGGCTAAACAGAAAGATGAAGACCTTTCATTTTTATAAACAGTGAACACAGACAGGCCAAAATGAAGCTGTAGCAGCCGCCAAAGAGGTCAACGAGGCAAACATGGTTTTCGGAATACTGAAAATCAGCTTCCGAGAAGCGGAGTAACTCCAGACCCATAGATCTTTAATTAGGTCGAGTTTAAGTCATATGAGGCGAGTTAAATGAGTTGCTTTCTTATTTTATGTTCTATCTTTATACAGAAAGTACTTCTTTTAACTTTAACCCGAGAGCACTGTTAATGTCAAACAAAATACTTCAGTCATCTGAAATCCACTAAGATTTGCCTTTAGACGGATCATATATTAATGATTAACCAGCTTTTCATGTCAAGAAGTCAAACTGAAAAAAAGGATAAAGAGCGTTCTATGTTAGAGAAATACAGTTTTCAGCGAAAGAGAGCCTGGTGTGCCTCATAGTGAAACTTCAATGATAACTAAGAAAAACTTAGTAAAATTCCAAAACATCCTCAGGAAAAAAAAAGGAAAAAAGGTTTCAAAAGGTTAAAGTTTAGGTTTTCCTATAGCTTTAAATACTTTTAATAAGATTTTTTGTGTGTGTGTGTGTGTCCCAAACAGTCCAACGCAATCTCAAACAGTGTGGAGGACCCAAACACAGCACCAACTCCCAAAACCTTTTGCTGTGGACTGCCATTCTGCCGGCTCAAAAAAGATTCTTGTTTTTTTTTTATTGTTTGGAAAAGTATCTGGTCCCTAAAAACACACAATGATGGTTTGGAAACTCAAGTTTATCTGTTCGTGATTGAATACTCTATCTTCTACGCAGCCTGTTTATTATTAGGGATGGGTATCGTTCAGGATTTATCGATACTACTACTCTTAACGATACTCCTTCCGGTACTTTATCGGTATCCTTACCGGTACTTTTTTCTTTGAAACAAAAGGGGGAAAACAAATAATTATCTATAATTGTTTTATTGTTTTAATAATTGTAACAGCAAAGCAAAGAAAATAAATAACTACCAAATAAAAATTAATAATTTAATAAAACCACTATATAAACAAACTATTTTATATATCAAAAACACACACAAAAAAAGATTTCTATTTAAAAAAAATAAAATCAAACATAACTTCCCTATAAAACAACGCAAGGGTCAAAATTTAAGATTTTTAATGCTGAAGTGTATAGTGCAAAATAAGCCCTGAGACCATTGAGAACAACAATATAACATCCACCCATCCATTTTCTGTACCGCTGAATCCTGCAGCAGCACTCGGGCGGTCAAAAAAAATAAATTTTTTGGTGTATTTTAGCAAGGTGTTAGGTGAAATTACTCGTGTTCTGTCCTTTGCAAGCAAAGCTTTTATTGCATGTCTTGACAGCGTGCATTGTCTGCTTCGATTTTTGTAAAACGAAGCTAAAGTTTGGATCGTTCCGTTTGCTCTGCCATTGTCTATGTCCCCAATGGTGAGCGAAGCTTGTAGTGAGAGTGCTGCGCAGCAGTCGCTCCTCCCACCATCAGTTCCCGCGGTGTGTGTTTGTTAAGGGGGAGCGGGCTACAATACAGTGTTTGGCTTGTGTTTTTATCTCTCGCAAAAGATGAATACGACCTTAATTTTACCGTTAAGAGGGCCGATAAGGCTGAAGCTTATCAGAATCAGCCCCAGGGCTAATTTAGTACCGGGTTTCGGTACCCATCCCTATTTATTATACAATGTGCTGATAAATTTCTGTTATTTCCTAAACACTTTCCTTCTCGAACGTCAACATTATTCAAAGTTTTGGTAGCTAGCCCATCATTCTTATCAAATGGCATCGCAGATTTACAAGAATGTACAGCTGGCGAGCTACAAGCATCCAGAGGTGGGTAGGTACTAGTTACATTTACATGAGTAAATAACATTTTTTTAAAGTAATTTACTTTTACCTGAGTCATACTTGTCTGAAGTACTCTTACTTGAGTAAATTTTTCCTGAAAGGACAAAGTTGTTTTTAAACCAGAAATGCATGAGACCCACACCTACAGTTTTTGTTGAAGTGAGTCCTCATTTTTGTACACAGACTTGATGATTTTTGTTTTATTTTCCATCTGCTGAGCCATCCAAACGGCACATCTGAGTGGTGTCACCTTACCCTGTTCTAACGTATACACATTACCTACTGTAATTAATGGTTCCATTGTTTTAATTTGAGAATAGCTTATGTGGAAGGATGTTTGTTCTACTTAAATTTGTTATTTTACAATTATACCATGTACTTCGTTACTCTTTATAATTTACACACAACTTTATCCAATTACATAATTTTTTCATATGCTATGATCTCAAAACAAGTACTCAGTACACGAGTAGCCCATCTTACCAAATACTTTTTTACTTTTACTTTAGGATTAAAAGTAAAAAAGTATTTTTTAGGGGGGGGGGAAGCTATTTTTACTTTTTCTTGAGTAAAACACATGTTGAAGCAGTGCTACCAGTACAATTTTAGGTGCTCTACCCACCACTACAAGCATCATGTTTGACTGAAATTAACCAGTTATAACCCTGTTCTAAGCCTCCAAACTTTTTTTATTCCTTTAAAAACGTGTTATTTTTCTGAATAGACTATAACAGGAGAATAGTCCTGACCAAGGTGTATACTACCAATTTTAGGGGATCCTGTATGTTCAACGGCCTCTTTTTCTATCTTTAAAATCTGAAAAACAACAAAGAAAAAATGACCGGGACTTGTTCTATCAAACAGTTCCAGCACTATTTTTAAATGGAGAAGAGGTTGGTGACTTCTTAACCGTCCAGTTTAGCAGAGGATACAGTATGTGTGTGCGCAGGAGAGCATTAAGTGGGCTGTAATGTCTGCGTGATTGCTGCAGAAGCCCCGCTTGGCTTGGCCGAACTGGCCCACAGCAGCAGTCCCTGTCCTGGTTCATTTGGTCGTCTGGTCAGCTGTAAAGACGATTGGAACAGATTGCCAACACTCCCTCGAGAGGCTTCAACACCGACTTGGCCAAGAAGCCTCTCGCACGCCCCTCCACACGCGTGTGCTCTCACATGAGTGCACAGTCAGGCCCTCCACAGTAAATTTGCAAGCCCGGTTTTCTCCATGTTCTTTTGAACCGCTCTTCAGAGGAGGAAGCCGGCGCACATGTTCGCCCGGCGAAATCTGGCACAAGGAGCGCTGTTTGCAGCTAGGGAGGGAGGCAGGGCCATATTCCAGCATATTCCCCATCTACCACTGCGAGAAAAATACTCGTCACCGGTAACCCAACAGCTATCAGAGCTTAAGGTGTATGTCTGCGTCCTCAGCCCTCCTAATCAAATTCCTTCCACTCATCTGCAGGCAGAGAGAGGCCGTCTCTCCGACTAATTCTGTCTAATTACTCTAATGAGCCACAGGTGATGATACAGTGCAACTGATTAATTAAATGGGAGGCCCCAATCAGGCACGTCTGATTACGCCAATCATGTTGACTTCAGCCTAAATGAGATAACAGGAGACAGACGCACTTTAATTGGCATCACAACTTTGTGGAATTCCTTCTGCCCTCACCCACCGACGATGACGAGTACGATAAGCCGCTGGAATGACAACAAAGTTATAGTTATGTACACAGTATGAAGTCAATCTACAGCTGCTCCCTGAACCGCCATGCTGATCGGCAGCTTAAGCCAAGGAGAAGATCACACGCGGCTCCGGCACTCTGACGCTCTGGAGAACACCTAGGAATGTGAATCCAAGAGACATTTCGTTATGTCTACTACATGGAATTATAAGATGTCTGCCTTCATTCTTTTGATTGGGCATGTTGCAGCAAATCGACAGCTCAGCCGTCCCCGACTGATCAGAAACAATAATCATTTTCCGATTACATTGCTAAGTGCTACCAGGTCACAGTAACAAAACTGTGACACCACAATGACTCATAAATTCATTGTCGTCAATATCATTGTGTGCAATATTAACACTGCAAACGGCATTGATTACAATAAACATTAGGTAGTAGGGATGTAAGAAAAAAAATCAATAAACGTATATCTCACAGTATTTTGTATCACATCGCATTGATATTCAAAAGCAATGTAATGATTTTTCTTTTTTGTTTAGAATTTGAATGGAACCATTATTGATGACAGTAATTTTTGTTTTAAAAAAATGTGTTTTTAATGAACCGCTAGTTAGTTATTGTTTTCACCTTCCTTATTCCAGTGGTTCAGCTAGTAGTAATTAACCTGGGTGTGTTGAGCATGAAACAAGAGTGTTTAGCATGCAGTGACAGTTTTTCTACAGTTATTTTTTTTATAAATCCCAATAGATCGTTTTATTCCTGGTATTGCAAATATATCGTATTGTCCCCCCTGTACTATGACCAAAAAGGAACCGGATCCTAAGGTCTGGTTCCAGACCCATTAAGATTTTTTTCAGTTCCTAAATGCCCGCAGTGTGAGCAAACAAACTAGTGTGGGCCCCGCACTAGTTTGTTTCTGGGGTTCGTTTGCTCAGCAAGCGCCGCAAAATGTCCCTTGTCTGAACAATAGACTGTGTAATACTCTGAACAACATGGACCGTCGACGCCGCTCGAAATTCTGGCTTCATTTTAATTTAAAAAAGGATGTATTCGCACAGTGCAACACCTGAGAAACTTATTCACGCCAAAGGAGGATGTAAAACAAGCATGATATAACACCTTCGGCATCTGCGTGGTATACAGTGTGGTGACCAGAGTACTGTGTTGCGCATTCCCGTCACTTCCTCCACTTTGGACAGTCAACCGTCAGCCAGCAACTCCTCGTTGGAAACGGAATCAGGTACACGAAAATTGTTATTGTCTTATTCTTTACAGACTAGCTTAAATTTGAATATACTACCAGTTGCTTAAACTGTGTCAAATCTGTTCATATTAGTTTAAATGCTAGCAGAGGGACGCAGCTACGTTAACCGGCCAGAGACCCCGACCAGCTAACAGACAAACCCCATTCACCATGGCAGCCACAGAAAAAGTAAAAAGGCTGCAACCCCTTAGCGATGTAGAGTCGCCCACATTTAGGTAACTTTAATTAAAGAATAACTTTAAGCTAAATAATTTAGCTGGTAGTGACTAGGGCTGAACGATTAATTGCATATGCAATTAAATCGCGATTTGGTAAAATGCAATTTCCTGATCGCAAAGGCTGCGATTTGACTTGATGTAAACATATCTGCTAAAGTCACGTGACTTGCAAACAGCTCAAACAATGCAGGGAGAGAAGGAAACGCTGCACTTTAACCCGTTATAAAATGACCAAAAGCTTAACAGAATCCAACACTACACAATATTTGGCAACAAAGAGGAACAGTACATCAGTTGTGAGAAATTATATCTGCTATGAAAACATTGATGCTGCGCAACGCCAGGTATTATGCAGAACCCATCTTGGTATTGTTGCTGCTTCACGAGGTAGGCTACAGAACGAACCTTTATCAACACCTAAAAACCTAAAAATCACACCACCATATATGAGAGTTGCACAGCTAAACTGACCGCCACCAGTGTTTACATTTCCAGTAAACAAACTTCGAGGCGACAGGGATCACTGACCGAGGTGTTTGAAAGAATCGCTCCTTACGAACATAAAAAACGGCACATGTAAATAACTCGTGCTATAACGGGTTTTATGGCCAAAAGTATGCTTTTTAACCATGATGAATAAGCTAGGATTCAATCTCACACACACATTTTAGCCACATTTTACCTGCGCTGTATAAAAAATGCCGACAGAAAGGTAAAGCCGCACCGAAAACAGCGGAGTATTTTGCAACAACTGACCTGAGATCAAACCGCTCTACGGAGCCATACCAGAGTCTGAAAGTGCATTAGATCGATGGAGAATTAAAAATCAGAGCTTGTTCCTTCAAGCATCCTACTTCCTGGATAACCACACGGAGGAAAACATTGCAGCCGGAGGGAATTATTAGCTGGGATCAAAAGGAAGAAAACCTTGATTGCAGAACGACACCGATGACCATCGAGTGTGATGATTAAAAGCAGATAAAGTTGTTAATATTTGCCTTTGTCTTAAAATAAGTAAATAATCTTATGGAATAGAATAAATTATGTATAAAAATCTGTTTATAATACAAAATATTTTTGATTGCATTAATTTAAAAATGCATGACAAAAGCCCCACAAAAATAATTGCACATTAAATCGCAATCGCAATATTGAAGAAAAAAAAAAAATCGCAATTAGATTATTTTCCAAAATCGTTCAGCCCTAGTAGTGACTTTATCTTCCCCTGACAGTAACAGTTCTGGTTTAACTTTATTGACAGAACACATAAAAATGGCCTGTGTAAAGGTTTTTCAAATAAAATTATTTTACTTTTTTTCCTCTCCTGTACCTCAAAGTATCGGAATCGATAGTGGGAATCGGAATCGCTAAAATGCAAACGATGCCCAGCCCAAACTGTGACACATTTCGTATGACCAGATTCTTGCCAATACACATCCCTGTTAGGAAACATGAATACAATGTTACTCTTCATCCGGGGTCTGTGTATCCAGAATGGAAAGACATTAAGGGATGAAACAGTCACCAACGCAATCACATGATTTCCTGATATCTGGCAGCCCTAAACTCCACTCTTTGGTGTGGATACTGTTGCTGAGAGAAGACATTTCACTATCAGTAAGCGGTTTAACTTCTCAGAGGAAGTGCAGATATTTAAAAACCTAATTCAAAGAAAAATAGATTTTTTTTTATTACCTCCCGACACATGGCTAAGTCTCATTCAGCCTGAGGGAGAGCGATACTTTTAGCAAGTAACAGAAAGGCTGACCAGACCACCCCAAAGTCGCGCTGCTTTATATCTTTACACCATTCACCCAGGATCTGTCTGGGAACATCCTGGATTTAAAAGTTGGCAGCCTTTTAGAAATCTGAAGATTTCTAGAGGTTCTGTGAAGTTACTCAATGTTATCCATCCCTTACCTGTAGTAGATAGCCTATCACTGATGAAAATACATTACCCTTAATGAAACTCAACATAAATTTCTATCTTACCAGGTATTAATCTCCAATTTTGCACAAAACCTTTATGCAGTTTTGCACCATTTTGTTCAGCTGAACAATATCCTTATTCCTGTGTAGACTTACACTCCATCATTTAGCTCTATCAAACCAGCAGGTTGATTATTTAGAAATTATTCCTATAGACTCACAATCAGCTGACACTTACAATGATTAGACACATTTTTACTACAGCTAAGGGAACCATTACAAATAACTTTACAGAAACTCACTTCAAAAACCCCATATAAGTCACTTAAAATGGAAAAAGATACATTACCCAGATTACACACAGAGACTACCTTTTTTCTGCTAACTGGAAGGATAAGATGCGAAATTCAGATTAAAACTTCAACTCCCAAGTCATTCAGTATTTTTTTAAATGTTAAACAGTAACTACTCTCTCTCTCTCACACACCATGTGACATCTCCACTTCCAATACTCTGAATTAATCATGTGCAGTCATGGCAGAAGGCAAGAAAAAAAAAATTCTGTGTGTGTAATGCTTTTTATAATAATCATAGCTCTTAAAGTGAAGCCAGAATCCACGAAAGTCTCCACTAGCAGGTAAAAGTTTTACTAAAGCGAGAAAAGCAGTCAATAAAAACACCAACCTGTGGATCTGTAGCTTTGATCCATTTAAGGCCACCGTCTCCACATTTACTGCACGTTTTACATCTGAAGTACGACCTCTAAATTTAACTCCTACATCAAAAAATACATGTACGTTAGGAGTGGTTAACAAAGAAGCCCCACTACAGAGGAAACCAATATATGAAAATAAAGACGTCAAGTTTTTATTACAAAGTGAGGAGCTTTTTTACAGCCTTTGTACTTGGCATCATGACACAGATGTTAAAGAGATGAAGTTTTTTTTCTATCCTGCCAGAGCAGTCACTAATCTTTCCTTTCATCTCCAACATGTCTGAGGCTGTTATGTGGTTATGATAGTAAACAGTAAAGGCGTCTGAAAAGATGTCTTATCTGAAGATCTCCGAAGCCTACCTTTCAACCTCACCACCCCCTCGACTCCTTCACCCGGTACGGCGTTCCAGCTCCAAGGCGGCTGACTGCTCTGTTTGCCAAAACCTACTGAGTGCGGGAGGAGACGTGGGGTGGCGGCTCAGTCAGGAGCGACAGCCGCACTTGCTACGACGACACGGTACATGATCATAGATCACAGGCACGCCCCCCCCCCAAACACAACAGCAGCGTAGATAAGAGATCCTGCTTGCTTGCCTACCTTAGCAGGTTAGAGAATTCTAAATATGCCAGCAGATGCCGTTTTCAGAAACCACACCGGGTTCTGAGACGCAGGTCATATCCTCTGTTTTCTTGCTTTTCCTCTACCCCCGTTTTGTAGCAAAAGCCACAACGTTTTCAAGCCAACACGACAGTTTCAGAGTAACAACTGAGGTATGAGGCATTTCAGCCTGCAGGGCGCTCGGGGATGGGCGGGGGTCAGCCCCTCTACAGCCCAACACTTCTCTTGGGCTCCCTTTAGTGTTTTGCTCCTTCTTTTTTTTTTTTTTTTGAACACAGATCTATATCTACCAGCAGAGCGGGAGCTGTCAGGACTCACCTCAGTGATGCTGACGCAAGCCCGGATCAAAAACAATCTTTTTACGCTGCTGCTTCGTTTGTATCGATCCATGTTTCTCTGCTGAGAGACCGGTTGTTGTTTTATCTCCCCCTACATCCAAAGCCTTAACTCCTCTGAAGCTCACCGAGAGCTAGTCATTATTTTTCCTGACCTATTGTCTGACAACGGGGGATTCAAGGGGCCTGCACTGAGCCTAAACACAAACATAATGAGACTAAGATGGTTTCTGGCGTAAAGGAAGTGCAGCTCATTTGGTCTCATTTTGCAGAGTTCGGATTTCGCTGGAGGCCCGTGTCACAAAGGGTGAATGGTATGGAGAGCGCAATGGGAGGAGAAGCGGCACGGCGATATGCTAGGGGTGTAATGCGTCGGTGAAAGGGCAAGATTTTTTCATCCCGGCGTTTACAGGGTGGAACGGCTAGGATATTGAGATCCGAGATAGGATCAGGGGGTAGTGAGCTGTTTCAGCGACGATAAAGGCCAGGCATTACAAACGCAACACCGACGGCGAGAAAGAGAGAGAACCAGAGAGAGTATCGCACCTCTCATCCCTGAATTAATGCCTCCTTTCTGCCAGGAAGCCATTCTGTGTCAGTGAGGGGAGAATGGTGGGGTGAACAGATACGGACTAAAAAATGGAAACGCGATCATGGAGTGGGGTAGGGGGGTTACAAGGATTAATCAAGTCCAAAGGAGGAGGAGGCCTTACAGCTCATAAACAAACCTGAAACCAAAGAGAGTGAGCTTATGAAGTTAATAGTTTATATAATGTAAAATGCAAAGAGTGGAAACTAGAGATTCACTGATCGGCCAATACAGACGTAGTTCTGCCCACCTGTTTCCAGTTTTTTTTATATTTTATTTTATTGCACTACGTCACATAGAGGAAAATTTAACTGCTGCAGATTCTATAATAGGGGGGTAATAGTTTAGAAAGCAATATTAAATAAACATAATCCTAACCTTTATCTCATGTTTATACACTAAAGAAGGCTAACAAAATGCTGCATCATATGTTTCTATATTTGAAACCACGTTTCTTGTTTCGATTTTTTCAATTAACAGGGCAAAAGATTCCAAAATTCGACTTTCCGGGTATTTGAGCCGCTAAATACCAACCAGATCTGATGATAGGAAAATCCTTAATTCTTGTCGACTGATCGATAGATCTAAAACAAACAAAAATTCCTTTTGGTGCCAAACTCGTTTCTTTATTTGCTCACGTTTTTTCATATTTTCTTACATTTATTGAATAATATTTAATAGGGATAATCCTGTAAAGTAAAAGTACAGAAACCTTCAGACATTCTGGACTTTATATATTTATATTCTTTCTAGTAAACTATTCAGGCTACCTGCTCAGGTAGCAAGCCTGCAGTCGACTGTTGTTGCTTCGCTCCATTACAGTACACCTTTTTAAGATCAGTTTCCCTTTAGTTTCCGAACAGCCGACCAGCAGTTTGCAGACACAAGTGGAGGAGGGGCAGTGCTGTATAACTTTATTCTCCCCGGAAAACTAGAGAAAACCTTGATCACTTCGGCTCTTTATCTGGTAGCTCAGAAAACCAACTAGAGATGCAAAGACACATGCTCATCCTGATCAATCCTGATTTCTGGGTTTCTTCACGATTATATATATATTTTTTTCCCCCAGTGGAAAAAAAAACAACTCTAAAAATGCACAGGAGGGTCTTCGATGGATGAAAAAGTTTTAAAATGCAGCACAAAATGCTAACACAAGATTATCCGCATATATTCAACAACCCAACATTCATCAGATTTTTATTCAACTAAAAATAAGTGCATTAAAGCACATACTGCTGGTTGATGCTTTTATAGAAGCAAAACAGAGGGAGCTCTTATGTATTTAATGAAGGGTTTTCTATACCTCAAGTACTGGGCGATAAATCAAATTTTTCTGTTTATGACGATTTAATTTTTGGAAGAAAAACAATTAACCAATGCACTATTTGGACTTCCATAGATACGAGTAATGTCAATCCACCCAGGGCCTGCCATCTTGTTTTACAAGGATATTTTATTGCTTGTTTTTAGCTGGACTTTGAATTCAGGTCAGGTCCTGGGTAGGGATGTACCAATACAGACACTGGTATCGGTGCCAGTACCTTCTAATGTACATGTATTGGCATTGGTTAAAGTTATCAAACACTTAAAATGTGGAAAATATGCAATAAATTCTAAAACAAAGGGTTAATTTTTCACTTGAAATTTTAGCTACGTGGTCATTTTATACTTTACGTCTGTTATTTTGTCCTAGTTATGTTAAGTTAGTAAAGTCCGGCGGCTTTAGTCTCTTCAAGAAAGGTTTAAGGAGGAAGTTATATAGTTTATTAATTCAACAGTAGTACTGGGTCGGTATGGAGTATTGACAGATACACAAAGCCCAGGTATCGTATCGGGAATGAAAAAGTCGGATTGCTGCACCCTTAGTCTGGGATGGGATGCTTGAAACCAGATTTTTGAAAATATTTTTCAACCCTTGCAACATCTTTTTAAGAAAACATTTGTAGGAAGGAAAAAAAAATCTATTAAAATTGGAAATCAGATTTGGTATAAAAACAAAAAATGTTATTTTCATGAAATTTACATCAAAGTTGGCATCGATGGACAACGCCAGAGTCACAGGTGAGCACACTCACACTACAGACATCCACACCTTCCTCCACTCATCTGCAGCCTCCAGAGAGCCTCTGACCCTCGATAACCGAGCAGCATTCAGTGTTTTTCTGTTCTCAGTTCGTTAGCCCATTTCACTTGTTGTAACTCACTTAGACTTCTATATAAGGAAGACCTGCATCTTCCCGCTGCTGGCTCAGATAGAAGAGGAAGAAAAAGGGTGTCCATCACTCATGTGCCTCTGATACATCGGATCCCTGCTCCGCATGATGTCTTTTTTCCACTTTTAAATTTAGCCTCGTCTATCTGTTGCATCCAGTAATTTTCTAGACGCCTGATGACACATCAGCATGAGCCGTGCCACGGCCTATAAAAGCAGCACGCCGATTTCTTTGCATAAATTAAAAGGCATACATCAAAAATGCCCCATTAGGTTAGGCATCTCTCTGTGCCTGGACTCTTTAATGCGTCTGGTCTGCGCTGTCACTACTTCCTGGCGAGGGCCTCGTCGTCTGACTGAGTTTGACACCCGCAGTCTATACGATCAACGTCAACAGAACATGTCCAGGGGCTTTTGTCTTACTCAGCCTTTATGAGCCAGACTTTTCTGCACCGCTTGCATGACTTTTGAGAGGAAAACAGCGAGAAGGAGAGAATGAGCACAGCTAATCCTCGCCATAATGACAGAATAATTAGCCTGTGTAAGGCTAAGTAATGAGTTGTAATTATATCATTTATTCTGTGTTGAGAAAATGTGATATAAAGGCTGCACAATGAAGGAGGAAGATTGAGCTCAGTGGGAAGTAGGAAGGAGCATGTGTAAGAGCTCAGGCTCTTTCTATTGATTGATCCAAACATCAAACGAACCACAAGAGTAATGGGGGGGGGGGGGGGGGTTGAAGGACAGCTAAAAGCTATTTGGAGCCTTCAGTGCATAAAAGACTTGACCTGTTCCACGCAGCCTACATATCAAAACCATCAAACAGCAATCAATAGACCAAAGCGGTCAACTCAACAAACCGTCACCCTACTAAAAACATCAAACCCCCAGCCCCAGCGTCGGATGATAGGCTACACTCGGCTTATCCATTACCATCAGATAAAGAGGAGATAAAACACAGAGCCTAATCCTTTCATGTGTCGTGACAGCCGCAGCAGCCTCCGAGGCATTCCTTCAGTCTGCCTCTCAAATAGTTTTATGGCGGAAGCCAGCCATTCAGCCAGCCAGCCAGCCAAGGCTGTTCTGGTCCGTTTGTCTTATTTCACAGTTTACACGCTGTTTTATAGGTAGTTATTATGGTCGCCATGGTGATGCCATACGTTTTTAATAGTCTTTTGGTCTGAGGGCAGAGGGTGTAAAAAATAAAAAAATAAAATAAATACACACATGAAAACAAAGCCTCGCAAAGCCCACTCCATCTGTGGAAAGGTCTTGCGTACCTCCCTTCCTCCCTAGCTCTTTATCAGTCTCACCAAATGCCTATCTCTCCCCACTTTCTGCTTCATGTGAAACATGGACAGGCCCGCAGATTTGTCCTCTCTCATTCCACATCTGGAGCTGATCAGAGGGCCTCCTGGAAGTTGAGGCCTCGGGGCCTATTAATAACCGTACCGCTGAACTCCGGGTCAGACAGCAGTCAGCGGATGAGCCTGTGTCTACTAAACACACGGCCCCTTCCCTTCCCCCCACCTCCCTCTTCCCTTACTCGAGAGGGCAACTCTCACTTTTGGAAAATGAGATGGACGGCTACGCAGCTTAGCAATGAAAATCCAATTCAAGGACTTAACCGACAGATAATGGGCATCAACCAACTCCAGATGAAGCGCACAGATCCTGCACCAAAAACAAACGCCTTAATTTAAGCTTCTGCCATCACATTTGGTCATTTTGGTAAAAAAAAAATAACCTTTTAAACTTGAGAAAAAGCTCATTGCACCTCTTCTTAGTTTCCAGCCCATGTGTTTTAAAGGGCAAGGATGTCTTGATAGTCTTTGCAGAGGGAGTGGTTTGCAAGCCCTTACAATTACAGATACATCACTCCTAATGATTGATCTGCCCTAAACACCAAAATTATTGTCCATTTTAAATATTTATCACCGTGTTGGTGGAGCTTGATGCCCATCAAGTTGGCCTGTCAGCCAGTTTGAGGTTCCCATGGTTTCACATTTCATTTACCGTTGAAAGAGACATAGATTGAGATCTCATTTGTATTTTGTTTTTGCACCATGGCAGTTTACATTTCCAAACAGGCAAAAAATATATTTTTTGTCTTTAGGCAACGGAAAGCTGTTTAATTCCGACAATCCAAGTATCATTCATCATTTCCATATTTGACTGACAAGCAAAAATTTAAATGTGAGGTTTTTTTTTTTGCTTTTAAGTTGGATAAAAAAATATTTTAAAAATCATTTTTCCTATCCTACATTAGTTTCAGATCAGATTGTTTATGGTTTTTATTGTTCATTGTTTAAATTTCATGATAAAAATAGATATTTTAAAAGACTGGATGAATGATCGGGATTACAATTCTGATCAAAATAGTCATGTTTTTTTTGGTCATAATCGCGCAGCTCTAAATATAAAGCATCCAGAGCTAAAAAGCTGCATTGACTACTAATTACATCGACTATGCAGCACCGTGAAATGATCTCTGGTGGATGTTGATACACGGAAACTTGTAATCACAGTGATCCTCAGAGTATAAACTAAGTCAGAAGAGAAATTTGGTCTAACGTTCTGAGCCATCTACTCTATTTGATTGTGTTGGAAAATAAAAAAATAAAAAAATCGATTCTGAATTGATTATATAAAAATTATAAGAATTTAACCAATTCACAAGTTGAAGCCTAAGTTTAATTGTTTAACATAGTTTGATCGTTTTTTACAGCTAAAATAGGAACAAATTCAGACAGCAGTTTTAAGGTTCAGTTCTGAAAAGTGAATACATTTTTTCCTTGTAAACTGTTACTCAACCAGTGTTAAGTAATTGAATTACAGGCATATAATTAAGATAATAGCTAAAAAATATGTATATATTTAATAGCACTGACCCATATATCTATATCGAACTGGTTCAAATGGAATCCGATCGAATTGGATCGTGATAATCGATTCTAACTATTGGGTATTGGAATCGATTCTTGAAATTTGAATCTATACCCAGCCCTACTTCCAACAAAACATGTTTTTTTCTCCTTACTGACTGTAGCATTACTGAACATCTAAATACATAAAATGAGATTTACCTTTAAAAAGGATATATTTTTGCATTTCCCTTTTTATTTAATCAAGCATAAAAAATAGGAATAAAAATAATTAGTTGCCTATATATGTTATAACAGACAGTTGTTTAAGTCAAATGCAGGCACATTATTAAAGGTTGAATATGGAATAATTTCATAAAAAGCTATTGTGTTCATGTTCCATATCCAAACATTACATATGCTCAGGTTTCAGTAATCGGTGCAAACTAATGGCATATCCACTTCTTGAAAGAGTGGCCAAGTTCTCATTGGGTTATTTTATTCACTTCCTGGTTTAAGTGTCAAAGTATACCGGCCGTGATGAGTGGGATGTACCAGCCTAGGAATTGGTATTTAGCCAAAAATCTTATGAGTATTTTCCTCACAATAGTGGCTGAAACAAGTTCAAGTTCAATGAGGCTAGACCTACTGAATGAGAGCCAGATGGCGAAGTCATCATCTGGTCCTACTAAAGGTTGGGCCTGTCAGACAGCCTAGGCCACGGCGAGGTCGTAAGGGTCACGACACCTCTCAACTGGGGCTCCGGACTGACAGCTGTGTAGCCCCAAGGTTAGAGGGAGGCTGAGCCGGCGTCTCAACTATTGGGCATCATTTGTCCTGAATTTCCCACGTTTCGTTGGACAACGTCGCGGATCGATTTCAGCTTAGGCATCAGACTATTCCCGTGCGAGGACAACAGCAGGGGGCTAGCATTTACTAGCAATATCATACCCACTCTGAAAAATAAGCAGCCTCCTTTAAATAAGTGCAGTGAATATACTTAAGCAGTTTGAGGTATCCTCCCCCCTTTTTTACTTCAACAAAGTTTTGCCAACAAAGCTACATCAGCCAAGACCATAGCAAACGCAGAGGACAATCTGTAAAGCACAACCCGCCTCCCCGCCCCATCTGACACAAATACGCACCTGTGAATACAGGGTAGTTGAATCATCATAATCGGTGGTGGTTTTGTGCTGAGACTAGCCAGCAGTGTGTGTTATTTTTAGAGGGCTGACACAGAAGCAAGCCGCCCATTTACCATGTGAGAGGCCAGAGGAACCGTCACATCTCTGGCATAAACCACTGAAACGAGGACACTGGGCTCCGTGCGACAAAAAGGTGGAGAGCAAGATTACCAGAATCCACAGGGGAAATTATTATTTTTTTTTTTTACACATATGAAGTGGGATTTGCTGGTTTTGGTATTCACTGTTAAAGTACTCACAGTTTCCAGATAAATACTTGAAACTAAAAAAATAAAATAAAAAACCTTTCCGTTAGCATCAAG
Organism: Apricaphanius iberus; assembly: GCA_028564705.1. Lineage (NCBI taxonomy): Eukaryota > Metazoa > Chordata > Actinopteri > Cyprinodontiformes > Aphaniidae > Apricaphanius > Apricaphanius iberus. The sequence continues at coordinate 1,111,082 of JAPXFQ010000899.1, forward strand.
TAGAATCGAATCAGGTTAACAACTGAAGAGACTAAGAGCGATCCAGAAGAAAAGTTGAAAGGCCGCATCTCATCTGAGGAGACTGACGGATCGGGCCGATTATGGATCCAGCAACTAAAGCAATGATTGACATTGAATATTACACAGAGTGAGCTATTAGCAGATAGCAAGGCATATCATAATTCAATCCCTACACCATCGAAGTGCACCAATATCATAATTCAATACTAGGAACCATTAGGCTGCTGCACACCAATATCATAATTCAATCCCGGGCACCATCAGCGCTTGCCAATATCATAATTCAATACTTGGACCATTAGGACACGCCAATAGGCCTATTAGAATTCAATACCTATGGTCAACGATCTAGCGGTACACTGATACTAGAGTCATAGGATAAGCTCTCCACACAAGGCTACTCAGACCGTTTTTAGCCTGGACGCCGTGATAACTGAGGAAAAACAACATTAAAACTAGGTACGAAAGGAGGCTCACCAGAACATACTGAAAGCCAAAAAGAGAAGCAACTTGCACTGTGCTTAAACAGAAATAACACTCTTTAGGGATAAAACTACAAATTTATTCCCTCCCGAAAAATATTCCTAAAAAAAAGTGGCCACCTTGGTTGTAAATATCAAACAAACCCCGATGAAGTCAGACCATTTCACATTCTGGCTCTGCTTGAATTCCCCCATCAAGTTCTCGCTCAACACTTCAAAATGGTGACAATTATAATCAGCATCAGCTGGTTGAGTCATAAAGACATCTGAGCCTTAACAAACAGCCAGGTTCTTGAAGGTAGGATTTGTATAGCCTTTTTTTTCCCTTCACATTTCCACCAAATCGTGACTTATTTGTCACAGTTTTGGATTTGATCTTCATGAGGCACAATCTTGAAAATAAGACGGAAGATTTTTCTAACACTCAAAATACAAGTTAATTCAAGGCTATAGCATTTTTTAGAAGCTATGGATTATTTGATCCATCTATGGAGGTTATGTCATTTCCTTGCTTTCTTTGGGTTGTAGCAAAAAAAAACATTTGATTACTGAAGGATTAGTTTACACATACCGCAGGTCAAATATAAAAGAATACACATGGATATATTCTTCTGAAAGTTGGAGATGGAACTTTTGATTATTAGGCAGGCCAAATTATTTAAATACAACACGTATTCCTCAATCTATAATTATGAGAATTTATAATCCATCTATTTCTTAGCTAAGGCATCAGTTTTAACCGTTTTCTTGTTTTAGGAAGCACAGATAACTGAAAAAATATATAATTATGAACTAAAACCACCCAGAAAAACTAAAAGGTGATGTGATCAACTTACTGCTACATGCCCACTGCTCTGCCTGCTCCTACTCTGTCTCACTTTCACCTAAAAGTATCGATTTCTGCTTAACTTCTTGGATGACAGTTGATTTCGACCCGAAAGAGGAACTTGCAGGAATACAGGGCAGTGACAATAACGGAGGCTCGTCTCGTGGGACGCGGTGAAACTCTACGACGCTGCAGGTGAGGGAGACTCCAAGTGGGTCTGGAAACGATGTCTCCCACTCGGACACAGGCCTCAGGGAGCTGCCCCACTCTTGTTACTAGTCGGTGGGGGAGTAGTTCATCAGTGGGATTTTAGCTTTTCAAGTTATGGAGGTAAATATGTACAGGTCAGGAATTTACTTTGGTCACAGCCACATTTTAGTGAAGAAAATAAAAAGTTTGCGGCTCGGTTCCCCGTTCTTGTTAGTACTTATGACCCCAGCAACTATGATACAAACAGACACAAGTCTAGACTAATAAAAGATGTTACTGATTTTACTGATACACCAACTGCCAAAATGTAATTTAACACGGGCTGTGAAACCATTGAAACATTTACTGGTGAGACGTACATTTATTTCGTTTAAGAAAACTCTTTACAACTACACCGGTCATTTGGCAACAGTAAACTAGGGAGAGATGCTCCATAGAGATCTCTACTTTTCACCTTTAAATAAAGGGGAAAAACGTCTCTGCTCATGTGAAACTATATAAGGTTTGAAAAGATTAAGATGTTTAAAGAAAAACTTGCTGAGAAATAACATTTTAGCCTTTAATTAACCTTCTCTAATCCTGTGTGTTTAACATAATGCTCAATAAAGAAATGGATATAAATTATAAGCCATCAAAGTATCAAATAAAATTTTACTTTGCAGTAATTTTTGATTTTTTTCACAATTTTTAACACTCTCATAAGTTAGAGATGCAAAAATTGCTGAGTAAGTGGTAAAAATCACGCAATTTTCACTCTATGCACCAAATCCCTAATCCTCCTTTTTCCGTGCCGTTTTTTTAATTTATTTTTTTAATCTGCATCTAATTTTCTTGATGAATATTAATTACAAACTGTTTTATTCTTTACTTTTCTACTAACAATAAACAGGTAAGACATTCTTACTTATATGTTACAGTCCAAAAGCAAAACTACTGAAATCAGTTAATGGTGGAATTGGCGATTCAGACCACAAAGAGTTCAGGAATATCGTTTTGGCCAGGAAAACTTTGATCATTGCATCTCTAAATACCTTATCTTCTATCCAAGTTTCACAGCTATGGGCAGCTGTTTACGATATTCAAAAATGAGAAAGTTACAGTTGTGGTCTATTCCAAATTAGGGCTGGGAGGATGCGTCGACGTAATCGATTACGTCGACATAAATAAATATCAAATTTCTATAAAAACCGAATAGTCAAAACAGACTCCATCCGTTTCTGCATCATTTATAGTAGGGATGCAACAATACCATTTTTCCTTTACCGACATGATACCAATACTTGGATCTAAGTACTTGTCGACACCGAGTACCAATGTCGACGCTTCTCTCGCACAAAAAAAGTTTGATGATTTGGATAACAGGTTTCATTTTCTTCTTTGCTTGTTACAAAAAAATGGTGGTCAATTAGATAGAAAAAATACTAATAAAAATGACCACAAAGCTAAAATTTCTAGTGAAAAATATACATTTTCTGTGAAATCATCGCAAAGAATCCACGTTTGAAGTATCGGTTCATGGAGCTGGTTATTTTCAGCGAGTGCGTTAGAGCAGTATTGGTCCCAACACCTAAGCATAAAGTCCTTAGAAACTGAACCAAAGTGAGCAGTTTGGGCAGTATACCAGTTCATACCGAAAACTGGTGTTTATTTTTGTTATATGAACTGGTCAATAGCTCAGGCAACTTCCAAAAAGTATAATGTGGGTAATTGTTTCAGCGGTGACTGATTTCACTGCTACACACTCTTCAACACTGTAAAAAAATAAGGTTTTTAACTAAGTACAGCTGCTGGCAGAAGCTGTCAGAGTGAAGCACACAATGCTCAGGAAGTAATTCCAAAGGGAGGTGTCACATCTGTAGTTTAGAAGTTTATCTGCTTTAAAGCGTTAGACGAGAACCAAACAGCATCTTTCTCAAGCGCTATTCCGAGTAAACAGTAGGGGGGAGTGTAGAGCGCTATTTGATCGTCTGTAGGTAAACGCGGTCAACGGAGGAAAAACCAATAGGACAGAAATCAAAAATAGCTGTAAATATGTTTTACATACCATCTACAATACTTCTGCCATTTTTTTTTCTGTTGTTATCTGAATATTAACCAACTAATAATCTCATATGGTCGCCTTGTTAATTGTACTTCTTCTTTGGCACTATCCAGTCTGAATCTGTATTCTGCCCCCTAGCGGGATTCTTCAGTACTACATGCAAAGCCAGTACAAGATGCTATTTGCGTCAACGTGAGTTTAAAAATCAAGTTTACTCTCTGCTTTAGAACATCAACAATGTTTACTAGAATCATAATCATTTTAATTATTTTCATATCATTCACCTGTGTCTGGAAAAAAAAACATGATGCAGTCCATATGACAGTAAAATGGGCTATTTGAAGAACATCATTACTGTATATTATTCATTCTTATAACGTTGATAACTTGTATGGAAAAAGTAGTTAAATACCGTAATATCGATATGTTTTTTAAAATGTTGTCATACCACCTAGCCCTACAGCACATCCTCTCCCTAGAAATACTGGCCCATACAGTAAACATGGAAGGAGTTGGGTTTTATTGTCTTCAGTCTTCTGACAGTTAACCACTCCTGTCTGCATGTGCCCAATGCCTTCACAGTAAAAGCTCAGAGACAGAGGACAAAGACCCAAGCAGAACCGACCCAAGGACAGACTGGAGACCTGACATGCACTTGTTCTTTTTTTCTCTGACTCATGCTTAGTCGCTCAGCACCACACAGTGAAACTTCAGTCCCAATGCCAGGTTCTGTCACCGGGCAGAGCAGCGAGTTGGCCACAGTGAAGCCATGACGTTATTGCCCCCCCCTTTTCCTCCGTGCTCCCCGGCCTGTGCAGCAACAGAGGGGTAAAAATATCCCCACCAGCGGGTTTGGACAACCGGCTCATAAATTAACACTAAAACTCCTGCAGACAACAGCGAGCCAGTCGTTGAGAGATTTATACCGCTCAGGTTGCCACTGACCACAGCTCTGGGATCGGTTTACAAAACCCTTTTCCTAAATTTACCCATTAGGAGGCGGTTGAATTAAGAACAGCGTCTGGATCAATTTCCCTTCAAGTCGCTATTTAGCTTCATGCTAAGGCAGCAGCCTATTTTTCCAAGCGGCGTTTTTTTGTTTGTTTTTTTATTCCAGGAAATATTACAAGGTGAGACCCATTAGGCCTAAACTGGGATCCGTGCGTAACCAAGTGGGCTGTTCTCCATTTTCCCCAACTTGCACAGAAAATACGAGCCGTAGGTTTGGGCACGGCTATTCATCCCTATCTTATTAACGAAGAGCCATTTCTCACGCAGACATCCGATGTTCCGGCAAACTGCTCGACTAGGTCTTAAAAGAAAAAGAAAAACAGGAGTGGGGGAAAAAAAAAAAAGTAAGAAGGAAACAACAACAGGAGAGAAGAGTGATGACCCATCCCTCTAAAGAAACTCAACTCTGTAATGGACAGAGAGGGATTACAGACGGTAAAACCTCCTCCATCTGTAATTCACTGTCACCCTGCCATCATCTCTGAATCACTGATCCACTCTGCAAGTGTGCAAGACCTTGCTAAAAGCATCACAGTTGCACCCATTTGTGTTTGTAGTGGTGATGGTGGGGAAGAAGAAGGAAAAAAAATCATGCAGAGACAACTTAACAGCTTACTGTGCTGTTTCAAAGCACTCTCTGTCCTCTAACAACCACCTAGCTTGTTTTCCCACACAGGGAATGGGACATACTGATCAAATAAGATTTTAATGAACATCAGCATTTGGAGCGAAGGAACAGACGCTACGATCGCTTAAAGCTACCGACATCCCAGCTGGGTTGGAGCTTCATCTTCAAAAAGGAAAAAACAAGAAAGTGAAACGTTCCTGAAAGAAAACAGGCCACGAGGAGAGTGCGGTTAGCCACGTCCGTCCGATCACGGGGAGGAAGCGAATGAGGAGTCAACCGGCTGACGGAGCAGGTTCTGATCATATCATGCCAGCCACATATTACCCTGAAAAAATAAAAATAACACAGGGGGAAATAAAGGGATAAGAAGAAAAGGTTGTTCTCTGAAGGCTTTCCTCTAGGAGCCTCTCAGTGGGAGGGAGAGTAAATAAGATGTCATCAATAATAGAAAGTGAATGTTCTGAGCAGTTCTGCACGCTCACACACGTACACACTCTCGCGCACGCAGCACACCAGCTCCGGCTGATTCCTATCCTGCAGACAGGCCTGCCAACCGCCAGCCCCCTTTTTTTTTTTTTTTTTCTGCACACGCTCAGATTCACTGTCCTGACTAATCGCTTGTGATAGGGGCCTTTGCCATAATTACCCAGGGCCTTATCGCAAACTTATGCGATGCATTTTTCATGTCCTAGCTGCTGGCAGTGCCTCCACTGTCCGTGCTGGCTGTCAATCTATGAAAACAACAGAAAATAAAACAAGGGATCTCAGACCAGCTCTCTCACACACACACACACACACAGCAGTTCGGAAAGGGTAAAATAGGTGAGAGAAGGGTGAAGGGCCAGAGTGAGTGAGGAGGGGGGAAAAAAATGGAGAGAAACAAGGAAGGGAGGGGGAGGAGAGGAAGTCAAGGATGTAGGGAGGGGGGTGGGTGATAGATGGCGGAGATGCAACGATCAGCCTTTTCTTAGTTGTCTGACTAGCCAATTCCAATGGTGACCGGCTCCGATTGTTTGTTTTTTGCTTTCTTTGAAGACGATAAAACAGAAAAAAAAATGAATTTAGAAAATTTCCTCCATGCATACATCAAGAACTTTCCAATAGATCGTGCATTTACAGACCAACATTTTTTAGATTTTTTAGAAAATTTCCAACATATCTGAATGAGGTACACAGAAAAATATGTTTTGTTCTTGTTGTTTAGAGGAAACTGCTTGATTATTTGGTATATTATTCTCCTCTTTTACCATTAAAGTAAAAGGTTTTACTGTAAATAACTTTCAAGAGTTGTGGAAAGCTGAAAAATGCACATTTCTGAGAAGGACTTGGTATAAAAAAAAAAACCCAGGTCAAACAAAATGCTATCTTCAAAAACGTATCTCAAAGTCAGCCAATACAAAGCATACGTCCCACCACGGATTATAGCGACCTTCACTGCTTCTGAACAACTCTTATTTATAAGGATGCACCGATACCACGTTTTTCAAATCGATATGATACCGATACTTGGATCTGAGTACTTGCTAAAGCCGATACTTATACCACACACACGCAGAAGAAGAAAATGTAATGAATTGGAAGTCGGGTTTTATTTTCTTCTCTGCTCGTCAACAACAAATATTGGTGAATTAGATACAAAAATACATCAAAAAATATAACCCAAAAACATAAAACTTCAAGTGAAAAATAAATATTTTCTGTGAAATTATTGCAGAGTTTCTACATTTTAACCATCGGTTCACAGCATCAGTTAACTACCCAATGCGAGTACATTAGAACGGTATTGGTACAGATACCCGAATCTGTCCATCCTCCCTCTTTAACATCTAAACCATCTAAACTTTCCAAACCCAAACAGACTGAATGTGCAACAAACAGAGATCCTTTAAAATAAATCTTGATTTTAAAACAAATAAAGAGAAATGTCTATGCTTACTTGGAAGTTGGATCTTCTTAGATTGAGACAATCATGGAAAAGATGATAGCCTAGTCAAGAGTAGATTAATGCATACTACAGCAGGGGGGGGGGGACATTGCCCAGGCAGTCTTACATGCAAGAACCACCACTGTGTCTAACAGATAGTGAGGAAAGACAAGAGAAAGCTGTCTCCGTTTTTTTTACATAATGCATGAACAAGGGGGCAACGAGTAGGAGGACCAGATAGGATCAAATAAATAGGAGAAGTGAAGCCTTGATGATGTGGCATAAGTGCAACACAAAGCCCGCTGGGAAGACTTGCTCACTGTCCTTTTGTCTACCCAGTCATCGGGGCATCATGACCCAAATAAAAGTTTAAAAACCCAAAGCTAGAACAGCCTTCAGAAAGAGAGAGAGAGAGATAATGTATGAACAATCGGGGCTACAGTCTACATAATGCAATCTTTATGTTAATTATGACGGCAAGCGGGCAACTAATATTCATAAATTATTATTTGAAATTCAGCAACGCGTGTTAAATGCCACGGGAGGAAAAAAAATACACAACAGTGCCATTGTCTCACGCGTCTTGTGATAGGTCAAACCTGGTGTAATATATTCAGGCCCGATGGGTTGTTTTTTTATTTTTATTTTTTCCTTCATACCCACTGCTGGAGCGCATGGAGGGGGGTTAATTTGAGGAGGGAGGTACATTTTAAAGGAGTTTATCACATTCACAAGGTCACGATCTGACACATTTCTAACATCGGCGTTCTTAACTGTCCCGTCCTGTCCACTTCCACAGACGTGGCAATGTCTGCTAAAAAAAAAAAAAAAAAAGAGGGGAAAAAAACTCACTGAAGTGTGAATGCCGACAGAAGAGAGAGGGGGGGAGACGGCCGAGCTCATCAAGCATAATCTGCGAAACCATATAAACTGTTCCAAAACCGTTAGCCGATAAGGTTGCTAAATGGGTCCTAAACTTGCTAAAATGTCTCCGCCAAAACAGCACAAAAAGGCAGAAGAGCTCATGTGTTTCTCGTCGGTTGGTGTCACCACAGCGCCACCGTATAACGAGTCGCACTTATTTTTTATTTTTTTCCTTCCCCAAATTATCCAACCTCACGGCGGCTAAAGCAGCGCGGCTAACTACGGCTACTACTCGCTCCGGTAAAAGTTGAACAACACGCAATAAAGATAGCCAGCCGAGAGCTGCTTCTTCTTTTCCCCCACCACCAAAAGCCTCGCCGTTCGGCTTTTATTTCGGCGCATCCCCCCGCAGCGTCGCCCCGGCTTGCCCGCTTGCAGTGTCCGATCGATGTTGAATTGAACAAAGAGGATCAATTTCTGATCAGCGAGAGAGCCACTTTCATCAATGTGAGGAAGAGGTCCGGGATTCTCTTCCGAAACAAGCTACGGGGCTGCCGCTGAAATAAAACCACGAAAAGCGGCCCCCGGAGAGTGACAAGGCGGCCGCGAAAGACAGGGGCTAGACGGTTCAAACGTAGGTTGAACTGACCTGTAGTTGTTGTAAGTCAAAGCGCTTCCAATATTGAAACATCGATCCTGCATTGGCCGCCATCTTGAGACATATTGAGACAGGAATGAGATGCTGATAGAGAGCGCGGGGGTTGGAGTTCAGTGGAGAGGACCGAGCGTCTGGAAGACCCGGACTGGATCACATCCCCCGCTGGGCCATAAAACAGCTGCTGGGTGGAGCGGACTCCACTTACGAGTGTCGCCTTAATAACGCCATTATAATTGCTTAAATAGCATTTTATTAACATTGAGAAATTACAGGTAAACAACCAAACTAGTACGTAAATACAGTAGTTTTTGTTCAGTGAGACAAAAACAAATAAACTGAAGGAAACGTTTTGTTTTTATTTATTTATTTTATTTGCTCATAAATATTATCTTCCAAAGTTCCTTGGAAAAGTATTTATATCCTTGGAACCGTTTCAATTTGTCACGTTACAGCGACAACACTAAATATATACACTGATATTTAAGTGATAGACAATTTCAAATAGATTCAAGAATATGAAGTGGAAGGAAAATAATACACAATTTTAAAAATGTAGCTGGTTTTAATTTTTACACTCTAAAAGCAAGGGCAAAATTCATTAAAAAGAGGACAAAAACAATGATTATATATGCTAAAAAAATTATTTCTACCAGTGTACACATCATGTATGTCATGAGCTTTAAGCTTTAAACGGATATTGCGTTGTGCAGTATGTTAATGCTTTATCTTCTTTTCTGAGCTCATTCTCTTCTTTCCATGTGTAAAATTAATAAATGAGGACAATTTAAAGGGTTATTAGTGAAGTGGTGGTGAGCAGTCTTTTTTTTTTTTTTTTTTTTTTTGAAGGTCCCACAATCAAATTATGTTTAGTTTTTTACACATTCTACAATATATAAACTGTACAATGTACTAACCGGACATTTAGTTTCATGCTTTTAACACATAAAGCATGTATATTTTTGATAATTTTGTAAATGGTAATTTGGAGGCCTTTTTAGTCACTTACCAGCTCTCTGCAGTTATTGTCTCTTTATGGCCATTTGGTAGTTCTTTATGGTCCTTTTGTGTCTGTTTTTCTTCTTTAAATCTCTTTATGGCCATTTTAGTTTCTTCATTAATGTCTTTTTTTCAGTCAGTTAAATTGTAGTTTTCTTTGCTTCTTCCTATTCCTGTATTTATTGGTATTTTAATTTTATAGACGCAACGTAGTTCATACTTTTGAAGTGGAAGAAAAATAAAACATGTTTTTTAAATGTCAAAAAGTCTAGATTTTTCTGTGTAAAAAATGTTTGTTCCACTGAATTAATATCCATGTCAGCAGTCGTTTGAAACCTCCAACAGGTTTTCTTTAAGGATTTTCCTGTATATAACTCCATCCGTTTCCCCATCAACCCTTACCAGAGTCAATGTACCTGCTGAAAAAAAAAACACAGCATTATGCTGCCAGCACAATGCTTTATGCTTGGGAATTCAGGGTGATAGTTTTCATATTGTTTTCCCTGTTTTCCTGACTAAAACACCTTATTTGATATGTTTATTGATTCCCCATTCAGTAGAGGCTTTCTTCTGGCCAATTTTTAATAGATCCCTTTCCAAACACTTTCCGGCCTGACCTGTGGAGCTCTGAAGCTCCTACAGTGTCACTATGGACCTCTTGATTTCGTCTCTGATCAAAGTTCTTCTTTCTCTCTGGTTATGTGGATGGGAATGATAGGTTTGCAATTGTCTCACAAACTTTCTATTATATTATGACAGGTTTGTCCTCCCCTTTCTCTTTAAATGTCTCCACATCTTTCTCCGTGTAAATTCAGCTGTGTTCCCTTGTCTTCATGTTGCTGTTTGTTACCTCTACCGTTGAGGCTATGTTTTCCCCAGTAGCCTGTTTGTTTGTCTTTTAGCAACATAACTCAAAAAGTTATACGTTGGCGGGGCCTGAGTTGCCTTGGTAGAGGTCTGCGCTCCCAGGTGCTTTTTTAGTTCAATAATGTCCTCTAATAGATCTCAGAGGCCTTCATAGAAAAGCTGCTGGGTTTAAATTATGCTATGTTTACCAGTTGGGTGACTTCTGAATACAGTTAGTCACGTAACACTTTTTTGAGGTGATCATAATGCATGAAAATGAATACAGATGCATGCCATACTTTTAGGATTTCTGTTTTTAATTAAAAAAAATAAAATAAAGAAAAAATCTCTTTCACCCCACAGCCCAATTATGTGCTACATTATGTTGGTCTATCACATATAACTACAAAATAAAATGAAAAAAACATTGAAGTTCTTAGTTGTAAGATGACAAAATGTGTACAAGTTTATGGAGTTGAAATATTTTTACACTGCTGATCTAACTCGATTTGGAAAAATTGAAAACTACCAGGCCTTTGCTCAAACAACAAGTGATTGTGCTGAAGAAAACAGCATGTGATTTTCTTCCGCACGTTCCCTTTAAATGTTACATTTAGGCTAAAACAGCTAATTTTTGGAAACAGCAACTAGTTTTTGCTCTCTATCTCACATCTGCGTGCTTTTGGTACAACTACAACTTTGTACATCCTCACTATAAGGGAATATTGCTGTTCACGCTTTATTGTTTATTATATTTTGTGTGTTTCATGCTTAATTGCTGTTTTTACTTTCTCTAAAGATGTATTCTATGTTTTTAATTATTTATCATATGTGTTGTCTGCTTATTTATCACCAAATCATGTAAGGCACCTTAAATTACCCCGCTGTTGAAAGTGTGCTAAACAAACAAAATTACCTTTTGTTGCTCAAAGCAGAAACAAAAAAATAGAATTTTTTTTTGAAAGTAGTTGTTTAATTACTCAAATAAGATATGAAAATGAACTATTATTAATGTCACTAAAGCAAAACTGAGCTTATGTCTTATTTTCATTTAAAAACAAAACATCTAAATAAAATAAATTAATGCAGCAACTTGTTAAATAAGACATTTTTTGTATGAAAGGCTGTCTATAAAGAATGGTAAATTTAGAGCTTTGGTCATTGGCCTCCATGAACCACCACCAGCACTATCACCCTTTTGTGTTACCACTGGGATGGACTTGGATACAACTTGAGAAATGTGTTTTTGAAAATGTCATCGTTCTGTGTACAGTAATTCAACTAGACCAGGAAATCTTCTACATGCATCAGTTTGTCCAATAATCTCGTCGCAGCAGGCCGAGCTGCAGCAGGCAGTGGTCAGACTGTCAGTGTGAATCCAGATCTGCTGCTGAAGTGACCTTGAGCAGTGTACTGAACCCTGGCTGGCCCCTGGGGGCGTCACTCCTGCAGACGGCGTCCTCTGACCCTCTCAGCTCGTCGACGTGCCTAAGAGAAATATGTAAAGAATCTAATTACACTGTATGCATGGTGTGCCCCGGATTCTTGCGTCAAACTGTTCTGCCTAATTCACCTTAAAAAACCACACCCCCCATGCCTGAGCTCCACCACCACCAGCCTCCACCGAGTCGAGCTGAGGGTTTCAGGTTTATCAAGGTGACACATCTGCTGCACACATTGTTTTCCTTTTTAGCACTCTGTGGCTTCCCAAATTTAAACTTCCACAGTGTGTGTGTGTGTGTGTGTGTGTGTGCGTGTGTGTGTGTGAGAGAGAGAGAGCGTGTTAGGGCACCATTGTGGAAAATCCACGCCTGTGCTCACACTTTTAGTTTTTTTTTTTTTTTTTATTGAGCCGAGAGCGTTTACCAAAAATATTTCATAGCATTTCATAGCTTTATTTTTCTCCAATTTCTTCACAGTCATTGCACTTTAATTGTATTCACCCAAAAATAACAGGAGAATTTGCCATAGATAATAACACCTCTTTGGCTACATATGTGTGGACACAAAGGTGGGCATTCTTGTGCCTGGAATTACCTCGCCTTTCAGGCCATTACTGGATTTGATTTGAAGCTGTTTGTGTCTCCTCCTGAAGCATGAATAAGGCTCAGTGCTAAACTCTGATATGCAACCTAAATAGCCGTGCCTTATTTCATACTTCATTTGTGGGCATAATGCAGTGATTTAAAAGTCGACGGCGGTTTTCTCATCAACAGCTGGTCACATGCGTTTTATAAAATGCATTGAATTACTGCTGGCTGAACAAAAAACAGATGCATATGTATCGATTAAATCATTAAGACGTAACGACAACAGCATGATTTACATTATGCATTAAATCTTTTTTCATATACTTTCTATAATTCATCTGCACAAAGACTGGTGATCCTTTAGTTGCATATGAGCTGATGAATCCACTGTTTAATCCTGTCATTTCTTTCTCTTTGTTAATCAGCGTTTCCCTGGCTTGGCCCCTGACTGGTGACGTTACCTATCATTAAGCCAAACCAGAAATACGAGTCTGAGATAATCCGTACAAGCTTAGTAGCTCTGCAATGTGTCCATTATACTGTATTTGTATAGTTATCTGCAGCCATTACACAAGCAGGCACACTGAAAGGAACATGATACATTTTATGGCTCTGACATGGCTTCAAATAAAACAGGGAATTAAGCAAAGGATGAATTCAAACTTTGAGTCAACAAAGGAGCATGATTATGAGCGTGATCATTTAACAGTTACAGTATTTTGGGTGTGATACACGCTGGATGTTTTGTATATTAAAATCTCAATTTAATTGGGATTTTTTTTTGTTTGTTTTTTTTTTGTTACACAAACTACCCAGCATGCGGCACTGCAGATGAGAAAATAAATTTATTCAAAACTGAAAATAAATAGTTTTTTTAAAATGACAAATCTGTGCATAACTCATGCGATTTACTTTATTTCAAAGCAGGACCTCCCCAATTTAAGTTCAATATCTCACAAAGCAGTCATGACATCATCTCCAACATTATACTGATTGTGTTAATGATATAACTAACTTTTTGATCAAGCTTATAGTTAGAATGCTTTGGTTATCCTGAGCTATCGCCATATTTATGTTGCTTTAGGCTTAGATTGTTGGAGGACAGACCGACCACTTTTCTTCACTCTGCTACTTTTCTCTTCTACTACTCTCCAGTTGGGATATTTCAGCAGTTAACCTTGTTTTCTCCGTGTTTTTCTCTCCATAGCAGCTACACCTGGTTTGATATCTTGCTCAGCTAGAACACCCTGTTGGACAGGGGGACTGAGATGATGCTCCAAGTGACTGAACATCCTTCATGTCCTATTATGAAATTTTAACTTTCTTTAATACAGAAATTACAGAAAGTACTCTTACATCCATCAGTTCTTTCTGGGTCTCTGCTCTGTCTTGTCAAACCCCCAAACGGTTGTGGCAGATGGCCGCTTGTACTGAGCCAGGTTCTGATTATGGTGGAGGTTTCTTCCTGTTAAAGGGGAGTTTTACCTCTACACTGTTATATGCTCGCTCAGTATGAGGGATTGCTGTGGTTAGAGACTGCATTAACAGGGCACAACTTCCAGTCAATGAATCAATGCAACTTGTATGGATTTCTTAAATAGGAATGTAATGAAGTGCAGGTTGGACTCAGATACAGACATAGGCTTCAATTGGTTATTTCCCATTTTAATAGTAAAATGAATCCAAATACATAAAAAACCAGCGGGAAAACACGATGGGAAGACTAGACGAGGAGCTGGTAAAGGTCATGAGAGAAAATGGAGTATATAAAGGGCAGGACAAAAATGGGAAGACTAATGAGGAAACAGGAGACAGGTGAAGGTAATTTGGTCACATCGAGTGATGCAGACAGGGAGACAGTCACACCGTGACAAGGAAACTTTTTTTAACTGACTGGAATGTTTGTAGGATTGAATTGAAATGAATTTTCTTCTAAAGTGCCTCAAGATGACAACTGTTGTGAATCGGCGCATGGTAAACTGAACTCAATTTAATATAATCAATGCTTAATGTTTCATTTTAATATCAGACCCAGATAACCCAAGTTAATAACAAAATTAGTTTTAAAATGATTTTAGTTACTAATTGAGAAAAACAAACTTAAACCAACCTAATCTTGTTATTAAAAAGTAATCTCCCCTTAAACCTAATTACTATTTGTGGCACACTGTACAGCATTGATGGCAAATAAGTGTTTTGATAATTCACAATGAGTTCTTGACTTGACTACAGAGCAGTTTTCTATTAAAGGTCACCTCATTACCTCTCGGTGTACGGCTTTGATTGGGCTCCAACAGCATTCAGAGGTGGACTTGTTGGTGAGCTCTGGATCATTTTTCTGCTCCACAGACCAAAGGCTCCTTCGTTTCAAGTCACAAACTCATGGCCGGACACCCTCTTTCAGGAGTGCACAGGATTTTTTCTTCTTCTTTGGGTTCAGTCAGGAGTAGTTAAGCGAAAATAGGTGCGTTTTTGTTTTAATACGAGCATTAAAACAGCACTGCGTTTACATGACAGCCTGTGCGATTCTGTCTCGTTGAAAATGATGTAGTACATATGCCCGGCCTTTAGATGGCAGTGTGCCCCGTGTATGCAGTGTTCTATGGTTTCCCCCCCACCCGATTTCCTCCTCCTTATCCGTTGAAGAATGGCAAGTCCAAGCCCTGAGCAGCTGGGAGTGACGTCATCGTTTTCAAAAGTCCCTGGCCTTGGATTTACGTGACAACGAATCACAGAGCGTTCTCAGAGTTCTCCACTCTGGAATCCGTTTTTGATTTGGTTTTGCTGGAAAATGTTGTTGTGTATACAGCCTCTCATTCATGACAAGTTTTCCAGGTCCTGAAGCAGCTCAGCATCCCCAGAGCATCACAGTACCACCACCATGTTTCACCATTAGTATGAGTGTGTTAATTTTATGCCAATATGACACAGACCCCCCAAAAAGTTCCACATTTGTTTCTTGAGTCCTTCAGTGGGATTTTACTTAGAAAACTCCCATGGAAGCTATTTTTGCCCTCTTTCTCTCTTTCTAATTGTTGAATCATAAAGACTGTCCGTAACTGGGGCAAGTAAAGCCAATGAAGCTTTGGAAGTTACTCTGGGTTGGTTTGTGACGTCATGCATGAGTTATTGATGTACTCTAGGAGCAATTTTTGTTGCCTAGCCGATTCCTGTGAAGATTCATCTCCGTTCCATGTTTTCTCTATTTATGGTTTAAAGATCTGGGGTTCACTGTTGTCCCAAAACTTCAGAAATTACTTTGTGACCCTTTCCAGACCGATGGATGTCAGTCAATTTGTTTATTTTTCATCTGTGACTGTAATCTTTTAGATTAGGACATGATGTGTTGCTTTTTGGATGTTTTAGCCAACTTCATGTTGTCATATAGGTTTTATTTAAGTGCATTCTTCATACCAGGCCTGGGTATGCCACGTGAAACTGAACTCGCCAACTTTATTAAAACCTGTGGTACTTAATTTTTTCGGACCTTTTCTCAAAAACTAATAAAGATACAATTTAAAAACTATAAATGTAGTTTAAAGATAGGAACAAAGTGTGGACAATAAGCAAAAACTAAAGAAATCTGTAAAAGAGTAAACACTATTTCACGACACCCTACGGAGACATTAGAAAAAGAAGCTTTAAACTTCCGGTTCAGAACTGTAAATAGACTTCTCTGTTTGAAAGCAAACAAGTGCAGACAGATAAGCAACATTGGGATTGCTTGGGAAGCTTAGCTTGGGAGCTTAGCAGTTGTATTTTTGTAAAGTTCTCAACTTTTTTTGTTTGTTTTTTTTTTGCTTCCTGAAAAAAATTTATAACCTCTGCTTCAAAGACACAAAACGATCCATGATTTATGCTGTTTCTGCTTCGCAAAATCCCTTCATATTCTCATCATTTGGAATGATTTGAGGATTTTTTTTACTGAACTTCAATAGTATCTGAATTACTTTGAAGCAGTAGGGGGGCTGTTCTCTGCACGATGCAACACAGCATGAGTAACACAGACGTACCAGTCCTTGGACATAACTACTTATTGACAATATTAGAGGCATCTGCATGCCCCTCCATCACGCAATCTGACAATATACAAATGAATAAAATGGGCACCTGCACATACCCACATAAAAACAGGAGTAAAAAAATACCTTTATAGATATTCTTTTCAAATTTGATATGTAAGTAGTCAACAAGTTACTTTGTGTCAGTCCCCAAATACATACTGTTGCTTTAGACACCTTCATTTTCACAAAGACAATTAAGGTGGACAAAGAAATTCATTTTTTTGTTGTGAGTTTTAAAGTAACTTTTTATCAGTCATACCTACAGTGATTCTAACTATTATGAGTGAAACTAAAGGGTGTAACCTTTACAAAAGGGCCAAACATGTTTTAATAATGTTAAATAACATTATAATTACGACAATAATTCTGATCTGGAGAGGTCATCTTGCATTTAATTAAGCCAAATGCTCCTACTTGATAAGGAGTAAGAATCCGATAACGTAGGGGGGGAGGTTTGGGCTCTCTGAGTGCTCTAGTTTGAGCTTTAATTTTATATTTTTTCATGTGACGAACACAGCAGCAGGAACATGTCGCCAACCTGGGATTTAAAAAAGCCTCATCAGCTCTTGCACATTTGGGTAAAGTTTAAATACAGAGAAAAAACAAACACATTCATCGTGTCAGTGCCATCATGCAACTAGATCAGCAGCCCAGCTGGAGCTACGGGGGATGAAATAAAACAGGCTTTCTGTCTCGTAGCCTCCCATGTTTCCTCTGCTTGTGTCCCTGTTCCTCCTGCTCATTGACTCTGCCCGTAAGGTGCTTTTAGCAGGCCTCGTGTGGCCCGGTTAGAGACGGATGTGAGGCCCTCGGGAGCTGCAGGCAGGAGTGCAACACTGATCATGTCAGACAGGCTGGGGAGGCTGCATAAGATCATCATCACCCAGTAGTGGAGTGAATCGCCGCGGTGGCACTTTCACACAACCTCTGACCTCCGGGGGCAACCTCTCAGGTCATGATCAAGGTCAGGGGTCAGCCGCGGCTACGGCGATCAGCCTCTTCCTGCTTCCTCCTTCATTTTTCTCTCTTCCCCTCATCTTCTATCTGTTTTTCTATCGCTCAGCTTCTCCTTCGTCAGCCGGGACCAATTGAGACATCCTCTCCCCTGGGAGTGTAAAACAGAAAGGAAGAGAAAATCAATAAGGAAGATGAGTGAAGACCTGGAGGTCCCATCAAATACCGCATGCTTCTTTGTGCGCTGTGCTCCCACAGCGTTGAAAATACACAAACTGTTCTCCCTCTTAAAATATATAAAGACAGGAGTAAACGCAGGTTTTATGAACGATCAGTTTACTGCCACACAGATTTGTCCACTTTTTTTTTATAAACCTCGAGTTACCAATTTGTCCCAAACTACCTCTACCTTTTCACTTTGAACAAACATTTCAGTATAAATGTAACCACTAGGTAAGGTTAACTAGTTTTGATAAATTATAGACACAATTCTTGATAAGAAGTGATGATTGATTGAGTTTAAATGTGTATTGTATCCTTCATATTTTAGCCTTTTGGTTCTGATTCCTGTCTGTAGCAGTCACCTCTGATCAAATATGACATATTATGACTCAGTCAGTATGAAATTTGTTAGTCACAAAAATGCATTTCTTTACTGAAAACTACGAAATTTGCTATAAGACATGACATTAAATCAGCAGCAGTGGTGAAAACAAGAGATTAACAGCTGCATGGTGGCAGGAGGCTCAAAGCTGAAAACGCAAAGTCACAAGAAACCATTGAAAACTCATTGCAATGTCTGTAAATGACCAATCCTGCTGTTTCTGGAGGATTGCAAAATCAGCTGAGGAGGCATGTTTTCCACATGTAGTTAGTAGTTAGCTGCAGCATATCAGAAGACATTTGCCTGCCTAAACAAGTTCTGAAAAGGCATGAAGCTTATTAAATCAATGGCAGGAGATTAAAGGAGAAATTGTACAATTTTTGACTGCATAGTACTGTGCACTTCCGGTGAGCCAGAGATATTTGTAATATTTTAGAGGGTCTTGATCAGTGGATATTCAAACATTTTATTAGGAGCTTGACAGTCTCTTCCTGTCATGTATTTTATTTAGTGCTGAAGAAACAGAAAAAAAAGTGGAGGAAAAGTTAAGCAACCCTGTCGTTATCTTTTTGTTTTCTTTGACTTTGGTTGCTTCTTTCCTTTCTTTCTTAAATCTTGTGTTGCTTTTTGTGTTTTTTGTTGTCTTGCGGCAGAGTTGGGCTTGATTGTACCTAATATTTTGCTGTCGGTTTATTGTTATCACCGGTTTATTGCATTTATTTCTGCTTTAATTTTCCACCAGTTTGCCAAGAACTGCAGATGGAAAACAAGATGGATGGAAAATTCTTAATTCAAATAAACACATAAACTCCAATGTTTTGCCTATCAGTAACAAGTCCTCATATAGCCAATAGCGGTATGTCTGAATGGGAAAAAAATTGTCATTTACTACTCAAACAAAATTTCAGAAGGAATGATGTTAATTACCAGTACCAGATCGTCTCCATTTATTAATTAAATATATCGTACCTTTAAATCAGTCTAATATAGAATAGATTCCAAATTGATCAAGGGAAAACGATTATTGTTGTTCTTTATGTGGCAAGGCGGGATTCAGTCCCCAGACTCCTCACACTGTCACATCTACATATTTTGTTGTAAATTTCCTGTAATTTTACACGGCTCGCTTCATATTATGGGGTTTAAAAAAGTGCGTAAAAAGGATGAAAGATGTACGGAAGATCTGTTAATCGGTGCTTAAAAGACTGCAGGAAAATCTGGATCACTGGAAGAAACTGCGAGGGATTGTGTTGGTTTGAAACTTTTACACAAAATCATAATTTGAGCTCTCACCATGTCTTTTTGAGCTGCAGGAAACCGCCGATGTAAGTCAAACTAAACCGATAAAAATGACAAAAACCGAACACATCCAGATTTTTTCTCATCCGATGAGAAGTGCACATGTGTTTACAATATTCAGGCCTCGTCCTGAAGCTGATTCATCCTTGCTCCTCGGTGCAACATAACCTAAGGCACGGCATAAATGATGGTCCGAAAATAGAACCGTTCTGATGAAAGGGAGGATAAATAATGCAGAAGGAATACACCGACTCTTATGGGGATAACTAGTCACACGCACATGAAAAAAGGCTGCACGGTGAGGAAAAGTGAATGGATGTAGCAGGAAGCAGGAGGACCCAGTGGAGACACACACATGCTTCTTACTTCATCTCCTCCCTCTCCTGCTTGTCTGCCTGTTTTTTGTAAAAAAAAAAATTTCCACCGCTCTCAGTCAGACTTCATGACAACCTCCGTGTCTGTGGGGAGGAATAATCTTGTCCCAGCAATGGGCGTGTTTTTCCTTCCCACCAGACACAACACACAACCATGCTGCCTCATCATTTTTTCATGACTTCTGATCAGAATACCTTCCAACAGATGCAGCACCCTGAACACACCATTATTTTATTTATTTTTTACAGATAGAACGTCGTGCTGCTTCAGCGTTTAAAGGAAAATATAGTTATACTTTGAATCCTTGTATTTGTTTATATTAGATCACATTAAATCTGCGACTCATTTATAAACATTTTGTGGTTAGAGGGTGTTGCGCTGCTGGGTCACATCTAATGCATAAAACATTGAAGACAAACCTTTTCGAAGCGCCGCTGCTGGATTCCTCATTTCCAGCTGAGATGTTTATTCATTTGCTAAATTAAACATGCACGCTTGCAGAGAAATCTAAATACCACCACACTGTGAAAAACAAACTACTCTCTGAAGTGGATTTATGCTTGCCTAGGGAGACACCTAGCGGTGAGTGATAAGTAGCGTTTCGTCACAGCAGAAGGCTAAAAGTTTTCTACAGCTAATTTAGAGGCTTATCTCCAGATAAGGCCATCATCCACCACAGCACCACTGATCTCCCTTTTATAATGCACACGCGTTATTATTTGTTGCTTCCTAGAGAGCCAACAATGAATTTAACTGTCTGACGGAGATAACAGAAGGCCCTTAGCACCAGAAAGTGCCCAGATAGGCAGACCTTCATTCCCTTCTTGTGATTTTTTTTTAATTTAGGCTATTTCTGAGTTTGGAAATATTTTTCCCCCACCTTTAATTTAGTTAATGAGAGAAGTGCATGCAGCATTTGATGATTTACTCAGATGATGTGAAGCCATCAGAGCGGCTTCACACATCTGGATACTGAAGAAATTGTCCATGTCTCTCCAAAATAGTTCATCTCGGTCTGAACATGTACGAAAACGTTGCTCAAATTTAAATCAAGATCCTCGTATTGTTTTAAAGCTTTACTTTGACTAAGCCGTGCTCACACATAGTCCCATCTATGTGTTTAGGGTCATTATCCTCAGCAGCTGTACAGTCTCTGATGTTATCAAAAACATTTGTTTTAAAATATCCCTCTGCTAATACCCTCAAAGCCTTTTAATGGGTTTAGCCTGCTTTTACATGCATACTTCATTAAAAAATTCATGTTTAATTTTCAAAAAGGGGTTAACCTCTTTTGAACTTCTATAATTTTCACTATATGAACGTGTATTTATACTTTATTAAAAAAATATGAGATAAAAATATTCATGATGTGCCCATTTCAGCGGCAGGATGCTGTATTCTGGGTCAAGGTGTTTATCCAAACCCAAAGAAATCACCACTCAGTCCCTCCAACAGTAAACAGGCCTCACAAAAGGCCCATTCAGCAGTAACTGGAAGCCAGCACTGCCACGTCTAAACGCTGCTGCGTACAGCCCTGATATTAATGCTTCTCTCCTTATTTAAAATGATCCATAAGCAGGACACATGAGGCAGGGAGTAACAGGATCTACATAACTGCTGCGGGCTTTATTCTGTAACATCCTTATCTGAACTGGCTTACGTGAATTACAGGGCAAAGTTATTCAGTTACTGAAGGTGTGGCAGCAGCGCACTGCTAAGGGTCACTTCCCTGTAAGCAAATGTATCCTGTTTGAGGGCAGGTTTGGGGGTTCTGCATGGTGAGGGGAGTCCATGGGAGTTCGAACAGTTTGGAGACAAGCGAACCCCTCCTCCAGAGCATCCGGGAGGACAGGTGTAAGGATATTGTGTTTGGAACGTGTCTTAAAAAGGCCCTGCCTGTGTTTTTGCGTGGCCGCCGTGGGCTTCCTGCTCCTCCTGGTAACCTGTGCGCTCTACCTGCCGGATCAGACCGCCTCTGAGCAGCCTCTGTCCGTGGTGACGCTCCTGATATGGACCCATCCCTTCGGGGCAGTACGTGCGCTACCGGACTGTCAGGAGCTTTATCAGATCCGTGGGTGCACGCTGACGGACGATCCACTGGCGTACCATCAGGCCGATGCCGTGATCATCCACCATCGGGAAATCGCCAACGGTGAGGCGGATCTCCCACCAGAACCGCGGCCCATCGCGCAGAAGTGGATATGGCTGAACTACGAGTCCCCCACACACTCGTCCGGACTGTGGTTCATGGAGGGTGTGTTCAACCTCACCATGAGCTACCGGACAGACTCGGATATTTTCCTGCCTTATGGATATCTGGTCCCCCGGTCGCGCACAGCCACCGGCGTTGCGCACCAGCTCTCCCACTCAGGACGTCCACGTAAACGCTTCGTGGCCTGGGTGGTCAGTAACTGGTCGGAGACCAGCGCCCGGGTTGGCGTCTACAAGCAGCTCCGCAGGTTCATCCCGGTGGACGTGTTCGGGCGGGCCGGGCGGCCGCTGCAGCGGGGCGGCGACAGCGTGGTGCGGCTCCTGCGGCGCTACATGTTCTACCTGGCGCTGGAGAACTCGCTGCACACCGACTACATCACGGAGAAGCTGTGGAACGCGGTGCTGGCCGGGGCGGTACCAGTGGTTCTAGGACCGTCCAGGCAGAACTACGAGCGCTTCCTGCCCGAAGAAGCGTTTATCCATGTTGAGGACTTCCCCACAGTGAGGGAGCTGGCCCTTTACCTGCTGACGCTGAGGGACGATCCGGCTCGGCTGAGGCGGCACCTGGACTGGAGGAGGGGCTACAGCCTGCACATGCCGAAATTCTGGGGGGAGCACTACTGCATGGCCTGCAGGGTGGTGAGGAGAACCGAGGGACGGATAAAGACAGTGGAAAACCTGAGGAGATGGTTTCACTCATGAAAACTTAATGAACAATCAGAAGTTGAGGGAAGAGATGATTTTATTTAAACAGGGAAAAACAAAGTTGCTGCTATTTTGTCCAGCTTTTGATTTCCAAAGAGAGTGTCCTTGAGCTCAAAGGGTTTCTGACCCCTGCTTCTTCACTCCGTTTAGGCCTATATGTTTCAGAGTAGATGATGCTTTGACTGTAGATTACGCTTCCACTCCGAGCTTGGTCATTCCCTGGAGTCAGTGCACCTTTGGGATCTCTGGTTAATAATGAAAAGGTATTTTTACCTCCGAGAAACGATTATTATCCTCAAGCATAAAATCTCAAACATTATTAACAGAGGTGTGGAGTTGGGTCACATGACTTGGACTTGAGTCAGACTGAGTCAATAAATTTGTGACTTGAGAATTGAATAAATGTGAAAAGACTTTGACTTGACTTGGACTTCAACATATTTACTTGAAAAGACTTGATATTTTACCCAGTAATTATAGTTTAAAAAATGAAACAAACATTTCAAATTTGCACTTTTGTGCAATTGCACTCATCCTGTAGCGCTGATCCTTCTATGTGTCAGTGTTTCCAACTGTCTCAGACAGAAAGTAGCTGAAGTTGCCCCAGAAAGTCGCTAGATGTCCCCAGATGACGCCATGGGCTAATTAGCATAATAAGTACGTCATCGCGTCACGCTGGCATGATGACATCATTACTTTTGTGGCATTCTTCATTTTCTTACATCCAATACATATAAAACCAGTTTGCATAAAAACTGTCTACAAATCCACTGTGTTCAGAGATAAAATAAAAGAATCAATAGAATAGAAAAAGGAAGCCTTAAAAGGTCAAGGAAAGAAGAAAAAACTGGTGTGTGACTTTATAAGATTCAAAGGAAAGTTGGTATAATGAGGAGAAAAGGGCATAATAGAAAAGAAGGAAATAATTATATCGAGATTAGGATTATATAAAACAGGGTAAATAAAACATTATTTAAACAGCAAAAACACGTAACTGTGGAACATGCTTACAAGAAATCACACCTGGGTTTCCAATACCTTTTAAGCAAAATGTTTACTTTGTAAAAAGAAAATGTAGGGCATATTTAGTATGCACCAAACATGAAACATAAATTTATGGCTTATCGTATTATTTACAGAGTTTTTTGTTATAAATTTCAAATCTTCTAGATTATTGATCTGACCATACATTTCTGACGTTTCTTGAAGGCACCACACGTACAAATATAGCATACAGACACATGCTCTACTTTTTTTCCCCCTCATAAGGAGCGGTTTGAAAGATGAAGGTAAAGAATGATGTTTGTATGGCTTAAAAAAAAGAACGATCGGTATTATACTCATGCGCATTTCTTTTTTACTTTTCAATTAATGTTGAAGATAAAAAGACTTCTTTTGTTACTGGGTGAAATGAGCTCCATCTCTATGTACAACGCTGGGTGAAATGAACCAAGAGAAGTTAATGACGTGTGATCATGCTGTCTGCTCTTCCACAGATCATTCCCCTGCTGAAACAGTTCAGAGCAGAGTAAATCGGGTCTTTAATCTGCAGGGAACATCAGGGACTAAGGCTACGTCCACACTAAGCCGATAAGGTTACACGGGGAGTTAGACGCCTAATGTTATCCACTCAACACGGGCATTTACGCCCCGTGTAAGGTCCCATGATTGCGCAATCCCATACCGACCTGTGCAAATACTGGGCATGCGCGAAAAGACGCGTATAACCTACGTGACGCCAGCGCCTACATAATATATACAAGAAGCTCTACAGCACAGTACATATCTGCTTGTCCAGTTAACCGAAGAGAACAATAGCTGCTCAGACGAAGAGAGAGTTTATTTTTGGTGTGGACAGACGACGAGATTGATTTATTACTTTTCGCTGTTGTCTTTGTCTGTAGTGTCGTATTGTTATTGAAGCAGCATTCATTGACACCACTTCCTTTCATTATCCGGGGAAGCTGTCCACACTAGCTCGTTTAGCCGTTGAATTAAGATTTACACGGCTCTCTTACCCGGCTAATAGTTATACGGCCACAGACCTTAAACGACGCCGGGTTAGTGTGGACGATAGGGGGGTGTAGACTAAATAATTATACGTAAAAATAGGCATTATCCGGCTTAGATTGGACGTGGCCTCAGTTTCACAGAAAATAGCTAAGGGTGGTCAGAAATGTTGCTAGATTTGTCGCAAGGCGCTTTTTGGTTTAAAAAAAACATTGTAAGGGGTCTGAATAGTCGGCCACACTGTTCTGTGTACGCACATGTGTGAGAGCTGCAGAACAGCATGAGATTGATTTAAAATTGAAGCCATCCTAACCCACTGTCTGTCCTATATAGGAGGCGACACCTCCTTTTGCCGCATTTTTTAAACTGGAAATGTACATTGAGTAAGACTCTGGAAGGGGGTGAGTTGCTCTTATATGAAGTAAATACCTGTGACTTTTAAAAACCTAAATATCATCTTTAAAAAATTACATCACCCGTACTTTTTGTAAAATCTCTTGAATCCTTAGCAGTGAATCTTTGAAATTATAGTTCAAAGACTATTCTTATTAGCTAAGTTAGATTAAACTGTACAACATGGAGGTTTGAGTTCAGTAAAAACTTTCTAAGTGTTCTAAGTTCAGTTGCACGTGTTTCATCGGATATTCAAAATAACACATATTTTAGAAAGAAGAAATGATTTATGATTGACACTGAAAATAAAAGTGCAACAGTTTTAAAAAAATGACTCCAAATGACTTGAAATTCAACCTTTAAGACTTGGGGCATGACCAAATTTGACTCGAGACTTGAGGGTAATGACTTGAGAGGTACTTGACTTGGAAAGTAATGACTTGGTCCCCAATCTCTGATTATTAGGAATATTTTTTGTTTTGTTTGCTTTAAAGTAGTTTTTTATAACGGGTCGAAGATTTTAGCTAAAATTAGCCATTAAAACCAGTTTAACTACTGTTTGTAGCAGCATTTAGTTTGAAGAAAAAACAAAAAATTAGATATCCTCCCAAGACAATCTTTAGCTTTTTTTAAAAATATCACATATATAATTTATGCATGTAACAGTGTTGAAAGGTTGATGATCAAATCAAAAAAATGTAGAGCAGAAAGCTGATACTTACCTCTCTTTACCGTATGAACAGAAAATACTTAAATCATGTATCTTCTAAGAAGCTAAGAAAGTTTAATTAACCTTTTTTTATGGGAGACTGGTCTGTTGTTACATGTTTGAACAAAACTGGGGGACATGTTTAAATTGTGTGAATTTATACATATTTAATTTCTCTTTCTATATATATATATATATTTTAATTTATGCAAAAGAAGATATAAAATAATAATTAATTTTTTAAAATAATTTTATTACCTGAAAAAACGTCTGGCTACTGTCTATTTACATTTGCATTTCATTCACAGAAAAAGCAACTTTGTTAAATGGGGACATGTTTATTTGACTGCCATCTACTCATTACAAACTAATAAAACTTTTTAAAAACTTCATTTTTGAAATATGTTCGTGTGTGTTATTGCAAAGGAATATACAGGTTTCTATTTCTTGTTTTAAAATGTGTTGCGTGATTTCCTTTAAATTAATGGTTCTTTGTGGTGAACCTGAGGAACACAAAGCACACTGATTTGAATCATTCAGGCATTGAAAAACCCCAACCTCATTACGTCAAGAGTAAACTGACAGAACTAACCGATTTTACATCAATTCAAGCGAAGCCGCTGTTCTATGTAGAGAAAATCTGCACCTGAGAGACTTTGATGCCACCACCACCATTTTTCAGTGAGGTGTTAATAATATGCCGTCTTGCCTTTTTGTGCCAAAGAAACCTTTTAGAATAAAGCTTCTGTCTGGTACAATCATAACACAATCTCTCAAAAGGTTTTAGAAAGTTTTAGTCAAAGCAGTATGTTGTGTTTGGAAGAAAATGGTCCTGTCATCAACTCTCCTTCATCCAGCTTTTATATTAAGCTAATATGGCATAGAGTGGATGAGTTTCGCCAAAAATAACAATTGAAAAGATGTGACCTAATAAGTCAATTAAACAAGAGTGTAATAACAACACAAGCCATCTGTGACCATTTCTTCTTTATCTTCTGTAACATTTCTATCATAAATATCCTGTCACAAATGATTTTTGGGGTTTTTTGTTATGATTTCTAAGAAATTTGTGAAGGCCCTATAATTGTTGACTTTCGACCCTGGTGGGATTGCAACGTATCTTTGGGAACCTCTGCGGAGAAGGACTTTGTATCTCTTACTTCTGTGACAGATCTTTGTCCAACTTTGCAGAAACTTGACTTTCTGATCCAAACAATCTGAAACGTTTTTTTTTAAATCTGACCTTTTGTTCTGAGATTTTAATTTTCCTCATTTCTTAAGGATTCGGTTGGAATTTGGAACAAAGACATGCAAAGAAAATAGGTGAAAATAATCCAAAGAAATACTTCCAGAAATACTGGAGTGCTTCAGATTAATATCTTAAAGTGACATTGTGTAATTTTTGCAGTGCATCTTTGAAAATAGCCATTAAAATATTATGAAATAATGATTACGTAAAGCACATTAATTGTAACATTTTGCCGACATTGTAAAATGTGACTTTAAAAATTAGTTTTAAAATAAATAGTCGCGGGTCCTCTTTTTCAGGGGGGAGCCATATTAGATGCCATCTTTACTTCTACAAGAGCCCAGACAGACAAAGCGCACAGAACACGCAGCTTGTTGGGTTTTTTTACACAACTTTGGTGAAAACTATGTTTTGATTCACGCTCTCCCCGCCTGCTGCAGGGAGTTTGAATCAGTAGCTAACCTGGAGCTCACACACCGGGCGCTAGTTACCTTATCACGGAGTGAAATGGCTCACCACACGTATACTTCTCACAGGCTTCCGTTGTTGAGTTTGTTACTCAAAGACACAGATACCGCATGCTTGTGATAATTTAGGTATGCACTGCCCCCTACTGGCCGAAAATTACCCACTGTGCCTTTAAGATTTCCAAACCATCTAGCTCAATTCAAACAAAACAAAAAGAAATCAGGGATCCTCTTAAAAGTTTGCACATTTTCCATAATTTTTATTCATTTATTTATTGTTTTTGGATAACATAAAATGTTATTTATTTTACTGTTATTTTAGAACAATTCTCATGAATAGAGACTTATTTCATACTAATGGATCCTAAGATTTTTTTTTAAGATGCAGAAAGAACAAGAAAATACAAGCAATCATCCATCTGTTGCCTATATTTTACTTATCAGTGCAGGGGTGGAGAGGGGGGGTGGTACCTATAGGACAGGTTGCCAGTCCAATTACAGGGCAACACAGAGGCGCAAAAGACAAACAACCACGCAAACACTCACTCGATGATTTAGAGCACACGTGTCAAACTCAAGGCCTGGGGGCCAAATCCGGCCCTCCATGGCCATTTATGGGGCCCTCTAAACTATGCACCCTATAGATTGAAAATGTAAGTACTATTTGTGTGCACCCCAGTACAATTGTATCGGTAAAATACAATCACTGTTTATTTGGACAGTCCTAAATAACATCATTATGTAAATATGTTCAGTATTATTTAATTCAAGAAATACTTTTGGAATGCGGAGGCTGTATTTAATACTTTATTATAGATTTATCAATAATTTCTACCACAACCGGCCCCTGTAAGGATATTCACCAACTTGATGTGGCCCAAAATGGAACTGAGTTTGACACCACTGATTTAGAGGAAGGCAGAGTACCTGGTGAGAACCTGCGAGCTCCATGCTGCATACTCATGTTATGATGTTAGCAATTTGTGTTTGACTTTTAGTAAGTAGTTTTTTTAATTTAGTTTAGATGATCATTTTATTCTATATTTTGGCATTTTGTCATTATTTTGGCATGTCTTTGTTTCCATATTTTCCCCTTCCCGTCCTTAGATGTTTTCACCTTTTGTTTTAATGTGTGTCTTTTACATTTTATTCTTACTTCTGTAGTTTCACAGCCTTTGTTTGTTTCTCTTAGATATCTCATCTTTAGTTAAGTTTTTAGTTCCTTATTTAGGGTGATTATCTGTTCATTCCTTTTTTGTTTTCTCCCTGCCATTCTGCTCCCTGACCCAGTTCCTGATTGCCTCCACCAGCTCTCTCCCTCTGACCTGCGTCTGTTTATCTTTAATTAGTCCCAGTCTCTCTCTGCCACTTTCACTCCGCCTTTGTCTATTAAAGCTCTCAGACCTGCATTGTTCTTTAGTGGTTCCTCACGTTTCTCTGCTCCGGTCTTTTTGTACTTCCCTCCCATCCTCAACTCCCAAGTCTGTCACCTCTAAGTTTTTCTTTTTTCTTCATTAAATATTCATTCTGTTCATGGATTTTCTGCATTTGGGGCCTTTGTAAAAGTCCAGCACTCTCAAAAATAGGGGTACCAACTTGTAACTAAAAGCTTGTTGCTGGGGGTGTCCCTTTTTGAGAGGTATTTCTGTACCGTTTAGTCTTAAAAGATCATTTACTTAAAAGAGACTCAACGGTTCCCAACAATCCACAATATTTGGTTCTTGACCATTTATTTCAATTTTAAGAATCGGATTTAAAAAATTTCTTGAGGTTAACAGTCTGGATTAAATTCATACATTGTCGTACGATATGTCAAGTAAAATATATTCATATAAAGTTTTTAAGCAATCACATCGAGATAGTTACAGAGAATACCTGGACACAACAATGTTCTGTCTGATGGAGCTATTTAAAAAATGTCCTCACAAAAGTTGTATCTCTGAACTAGATCATACAAAATCTGCATATTTGGGAGTTTTTCATTGTCTTTCAACACTGGCTGATCATATAAGCAGAGAGGTTGTCACATGAAATGGTAGCGAGAGCAGCATGAATTGTGTGCTCGACTTTATCTACACAGATTTATACAAAATTCACAGATATACATCGCATGTCATACATATATTTAGATACACAGAAGACATGTCAAGTAAAAAAAATCTACATGTCAAATTCTCTCAATTCTTTTAATCAAATCACACAGAATACCTCAAGGACAAAAACAGTCTATCATCACCTAAAAAGGTGTCTAAAGCTGGAAAGTCTGATTCATTTCCTGGATTGAACAGAATCCAGTCAACAGTGACTTGGTCACCATGGAGATGGCTGTCATAAGAACAAGGAAGTAATAGTTTCCTACACAACTCCGAACAAAGATTCAACGTTCAGAATAAAGGTATGGCTTCAGACAGATATAGCAGACACAGAAGAATTTCATATTTTTAAAATTCATTCCAAAGCATTATTTAAACCACCTGGCAGAGATGAAAATAGCACACTTACAATTAATTGCTGAGTGAATTTTCAAAGTCATCTAGGGCTGCCATGTTCAGTCGATTCGTCACGACAATGTGGACAACCAGAACCGTCGGCAATAAATGTAATTGTCGAACATTGTTTTAAAAAAAAAAAGCTTTGGCTTTTTCTTAAAACTGCGGCAGTACCGCTCACTGCTCTCTACATCCTGTATGTCTATGTCTCTTTCCGCCTCTCTGCCCCAGACGCACATTTGCAGCAGAGGGAATCCAAAACAGTTCTGGAATAAAACTGGAAAAGCCCAAACTGTAACGGCGAGCCGACAACAGAGCTCTAATGTTTAGGAGCGTTTGATAAAAATTGTAAATGTTGAAGAAGTTATCATTTTAAGTGTTAGTATTTTAGATAGCAAAAAAAAATAAAGTAAAAAAAACCCCATCCAGCTCGAAGCTAATGATATATATATATTTGAGCAGCTTCTGCGATAAGATACAATTTATCGGTCAACCGATTAGTCGACTTATTGGCAAAACAATAGACTATTAGTCGATTATCAAAATAATCGTTTGTGACAGCCCTAAAGTCAACTAACAACCTATCTGTAATCACTTCTGGCATAAAACTGGAAAAGCCCAAACTGTCACGGTGAGCCGACAACGGAGCGTTAAGGTTTAGGAGCGTTTGATAAAAATTGTACAGTAGCATGTGTGATCCAAAATCCCCAAGATAGAACCTGCTAACCATGGCAGGACGACGGTGATGGTCCAGCATCTTAACATGAACACGTAGCCCCATGTGTTTATAATTATTTCCTAAATGTTGAACAACTGATCATTTTAACTGTTAGTATTTCAGATTGAAAAAAAAAAAAAATAAATAACACAGAAAAAACCCACTTCCAGCTCGAAGCTAATGGTATATATATTTGAGCAGCTTCAGCAATAAGTCAACTAACAATCTATCTGAAGAAAACTTCCGGCACTGTTTTTTATTGGGGCCAGGCTATCAGGTTGAAATGGTACAATAATGTACTTCATATCAGTTTGAACCTTTAAAGAGCCAATTCTGGCCTCTTAAAGACCAATATTGTTCTTTTGAGGGGAAACAAAATGTACCTATAGGTACAAAAATGTTCTTGTCTTCTACCTCTATTTCTGAGAGTGTTGAAAACACCTGGAAGGATTTTAATGTAACGGAAATTCTTATTTTGTGTGACCAATAACGGTTAAGGAGCTTGACATGATGTGACTGCAATTGACTTCATAGGTAAAGGTCAGATTGCAGATTTTGAACTTCAACACATCATTTATCTACACAAAGCAGACTGATCTTGAAATCTGTTTAGCCAGTGTCCCCAGTAATCTGCAGGCAGACAAGGGGCACAGGTATGAGTTAAACTGTTATAGCTTGATGCTATATGATGTTTGTGTCTGCAAGGGTTGAGTGGGACACTCACACACACATCTAAGGGCAATTTAGAGAGACCAATTAACCTAACACGCATGTTTTCGGACTGTGGGAGGAAGCCAGAGTACCCGTAGGGAATTCATGCATGCACAGGGAGAACATGCAAACTCCATACAAAAAGATTTGAATCCAGGCCTTCTTACTGCAAAGCAACACTGCTACCACCTACTGTTCCTCCTTGTTAATTAACAAGCAGTATAAAATTCTTAAAAGACTAAAGGACTCTATTCCTATTCTATTATTAAGGAATTTCCACAAGACAAAATGAAGTAAAAAAGAAATATCTGTTAAATTCAAAGAAGCATTGCATTAGGTGACAAAAAGTCACCGTAAAAAACTATGTCCCTTAAAAGACCATGGTTACAGATTTTTGAATTACAATGTTTATTGAAGTGATGAGGTCTTTGGGAAGATGCACCAATGGAGGTTTAGGATGAAGATTCAGGTTTGGGGTACATTATTTAGGAACTCATATTTTCCTGAGCCGGCTCAGGATCCCCCCAGACAGAACCTGAAAGATTTAGGAGAGGCAAGGACTATGAGAGAGCTAGAACGAGAGGGAGGGGATTAGTAGATGAAGGGATAGGATGAGGGTGTGAGAGGCTACATGAATCGAGTTTGAGTAGCTTGCTGAGAGAGAAGTGGTCCTGCTCTATGTTAACACATTTGCTACATTAAGAGAACAAAAAGTGTTCACCATCTTCAAATCACAGCCACAGTTTGTACACCAGAGGTGTACAAACTGTGAACAGTTCTGAATAAAAATGCACATTTTACAAATGCACAATTTCCATCCCTATAAATGACTTAGAACAGAATTAGGAATGTTATCACTGGTTATTATACAGGGAGGGCAGAATTATTAGGCAAGTTGTATTTTTGGGAAATAATTTTATTATTGAACAACAACCATGTTCTCAATGAACAAGCTGATTCTTTTTGGAAGTTGTTTTTAGTTTTAGCTATTTTAGGGGGATATCTGTGTGTGCAGGTGACTATTACTGTGCATAATTATTAGGCAACTTAACAAAAAACAAATATATACCCATTTCAATTATTTATTTTTAACAGTGAAACCAATATAACATCTCCACATTCACAAATATACATTTCTGACATTCAAAAACAAAACAAAAACAAATCAGCGACCAATATAGCCACCTTTCTTTGCAAGGACACTCAAAACCCTGCCATCCATGGATCCTGTCAGTGTTTTGATCTGTTTACCATCGACATTGCGTGCAGCAGCAACCACAGCCTCCCAGACACTGTTCAGAGAGGTGTACTGTTTTCCCTCCTTGTAAATCTCACATTTGATCATGGACCACAGGTTCTCAATGGTGTTCAGATCAGGTGAACAAGGAGGCCATGTAATTAGTCTTTCCTCTTTTATACCCTTTCTTGCCAGCCACGCTGTGGAGTACTTGGACGCGTGTGATGGAGCATTGTCCTGCATGAAAATCATGTTTTTCTTGAAGGATGCAGAGTTCTTCCTGTACCACTGCTTGAAGAAGGTGTCTTCCAGAAACTGGCAGTAGGACTGTGAGTTGAGCTTGACTCCATCCTCAACCCGAAAAGGCCCCACAAGTTCATCTTTGATGATACCGGCCCAAACCAGTACTCCACCTCCACCTTGCTGGCGTCTCAGTCGGACTGGAGCTCTCTGCCCTTTACCAATCCAGCCACGGGCCCATCCATCTGGCCCATCAAGACTCACTCTCATTTCATCAGTCCATAAAACCTTAGAAAAATCAGTCTTGAGATATTTCTTGGTCCAGTCTTTACGTTTCAGCTTGTGTGTCTTGTTCAGTGGTTGTCGTCTTTGAGCCTTTCTTACCTTGGCCATGTCTCTGAGTATTGCACACCTTGTGCTTTTGGGACCTCCAGTTATGTTGCAGCTCTAAAATATGGCCAAACTGGTGGCAAGTGGCATCTTGGCAGCTGCACGCTGGACTTTTCTCAGTTCATGGGGAGTTATTTTGCGCCTTGGTTTTTCCACACGCGTCTTGCGACCCTGTTGACTATTTTGAATGAAACGCTTGATTGTTCAATGATCAAGCTCCAGAAGCTTTGCAATTTTAAGATTGCTGCATCCCTCTGGAAGATCTCTCACTATTTTTGACTTTTCTGAGCCTGTCAAGTCCTTCTTTTGACCCATTTTGTCAAAGGAAAGGAAGTTGCCTAATAATTATGCACACCTGATATAGGGTGTTGATGTCATTAGACCACACCCCTTCTCATTACAGAGATGCACATCACCTAATATGCTTAATTGGTAGTAGGCTTTCGGGCCTATACAGCTTGGAGTAAGACAACATGCATGAAGAGGATGATGTGGACAAAATACTCATTTGCCTAATTATTCTACACTCCCTGTATATCTTATCATAGACTATTACAACTAAATATAAGGTACACAAGTGAGCAAAGTGTTGCAATTAATGAAACCATATCCAGGTATTTCACAAAGACAGGTTTGTTTGTCAAGTCCTGTATTTAACTTCCTGGTAATGAATTGGTTTACCATTGCTGAGTTTGTTTTATCAGCGCTCATTATATGTCCCTAATATTCCTGCTATAACTGTTCTAACAGAGACAAGGGGATGAACATGTGAGCTCCACAGATCTTTTGACACAAGCAAAATCTGTTTTTTGGATTAATTACATTTACATCTTGTCGTAAAAGAATCAACACTTTGCTTTGTCCAACAAGACATATGTTGTTGTAAAGGCAGGGAGTGATGTTGCTCCTAGTAAATGATCTAATGTTCCAACACCTGCTGAAATCATTGATGTTTAACAGCAGTAATGATCTCAGTAGGTCAGAACAGCCAGACCCCTGGATCCCATCTAAATCCCATTCCTACAGTCACTCTGAGTTACATTGAGGACCTTAAAGTCACATTCACTATCTCTGCTTTTTAATCATGGATCCATGAAAGCTTACAGCTTGTTGGTCTACAATGTGTCTCTGAAACTGGCCAAAAATTCATACTGTATCTCCCAATGCTCGTCTAATCAACTTGGAAACTGCAAGAAGCTCCAGCCGACAGACAGGCTGAGCAAGTCATGCGTGATCCTTTGTGTTTATTTTGCTGAGTCACATATGATCAGTCCTGCCCACGATGCAACATTAAAACAGTAATTTTACATCATGTTCAGGGTTGAGGCAGTGTTGGAGCTCTGTTTGAACAGTGAGACTGACACGAACAGAGAACCTGCAGAAAACCTACACTCCGAGAGAACATCTAGAACCCCCACCTCTGACACTCAAACCAGATGCTTTTATTCAGCAGCTCTAATGTGACTGACACAAACTCTCAGCCTTCTCAAACTTATTAAATGTCTCTGCTGACTTCCTAACTGAAGTCAGCAGAGACATTTAAGGGAACCACGGCGCACAATCCTCTCTTCTCTGGTTTTCTGTCTTACAAACAGAAAGATGTTCCCAGTGCCTGCAGACAGATTTTACAGTTCAAATGGATTTGGAGACAGAATCTGAGCTTCCTCGTGTTGTGTGGAGCTGTACTGCCCCGTCTGGCAGCTTGAGACCACTGCAATCCGCTGGTTGCACCGACACAAAGGTGTTTGCCAGCCCTGGCCCTCAAGGCACATTCATTCCCCTACATGTTTTACATGTTTCACTGCTTTAAAACACGTGATTCAGATGACTGCACTTCAACAAAAGCCTGTTAATCAGCCATCACATGAAGGCAGGTGTGCTGAAGCAGGAAAAACACCTAGAACTGTAGGGAAGCGTGCCTTGTGGAGCAGGGTTGAAAAACACCAAACAGGTTCTTTATAGCTGCTTAAAACCGACTTGGAAGCTTAAAATACTTCAGAAAATGTATGTTTAATTGTGCAAAAGGTTAACATCATATTATAAACAGGAAGATCAATAGTTTTCAGTGGGAATTTAACATACAGATAATTTAGTAATTAAGTTTAACATTGGCCAATTTTGCTGTTACAGTCATAAAATGACGCATTAGATTAACACAAATTAAATGATGTCAGCTTTTCCATCCAATAAATGTATGCTGGTTCAAATAAATTCACACACACCTGCAAAATGTTATTTAATTGAAATTCGTTAAACCAGCATCTATTTACTAGATGGAGAAACTGCTATCATTTAAGTGGTGTTAATCCAATGAGTCATTGTGATGAGTGTACTTTATCTCATATCCATTTTTGGAATACATAATAAACATTATATTAAATAAATAAACAAATGAATATTCTCTGATATGAAGTGAATACAAAATAGAAAGATGTTGGATTGTTTCCTGATGACATCTGAAGTTATTGTACAGCAGGGGAGTACAAAGAGGGGCCTTTGACGCTGTTTGCGGCTCTCTTAAATTAACTTGATTCATTTGTTTAATTCATTTTAGATTTGATTCAGTTTAAATCACTAATTCCAACGAGAACAAAAAAGTTGAAAACCCAAACAGGAGAGCATCTATTTCTTAAACCTGGAACAGTTCATTCTTATTGCTGAGGATAGACTACATTTTACAGACCAAGAAAATAGATAAAAATGTAGAAGTTCTTTGTGTCTACAATTTACCGAGGCAGTTTTGACAAAAATTTTACTAGTATGGCTGTTTTATTAAAATGTTTCTCGTTTAGGTTATTTCTCTGCAGGTTTGAATATTAAAAAGCCTAAATATGATTTATATTGCATGTTGAGTTTTTGAAAGATGTGTTTTTTTGGGGTCTGAATACTTTCAAGAGGACTTTTTTGACATATGTGATCTTAAATTCAGAGACTACTGATGAATAATGGTCCCAACATTAATATGTTCTCTGAATTAGATTAGAAAATAAAATACTGATAAAAATGACCACAAAAAGAAACTTTAAAGTGGAATAAACATTTTCTTTGAAATTATTGCAGGGTTTCCACATTTTAAGCATAGGTACATCTTGTCAAGCAACTTTAACCAATAGGTTAATGATGAAGGTTTTGTAATCCACACAGGTTCAAATAAATACATACAGATTCAAGCAAATATCTGCGTTGATATTTGGATAAATGTCTCTTAGTAAGTTGTAGAGAAACCAAACTACTTTTTATATCTAAAATCAATATGCTGATTTATTTCTGGGTGGATATGCAATCACATATAATTAAAAACTGGTTGGTTTCCTGGAATAGACTCAGCTTCAGAACCTTATTGTTGGTCTTCTTCGTCCATTCCTTGACCAGTCCCGATGGAGCAACCATTTGTTTCCAAATGTCAACCAGCTGACCAAACGGACACCTGACAGGAAACTGATTTGGATGTTCAGGTAAAATTCAGGACGGTCCAAACTAGAAACTGCAGGAACAGCGAAGAGAGCTTAACATAAATGTAAGATGATAAAAAAAACCTAAAACTGTCGGAGAATGACATCAGTGTAAACTGAAATTTAGGAGTTCACAGAACATTATGCATCATGCTGAGGGTCATGCTTTGCTCCCAGTGGTGTATTTCACAAAGCAAATGGGACATTCACCGTGACAATTTAAATTAACTCCATAATATCTGATAATAGAAGTGCCTAAATATCCATCAATATGCTTACTAATATCCACTAAAAGTATGTTAAGTTGAAGCGTTCAAAAGGACAGTCACATAAATAGGGAGGTAGGTGAATATTTTTACGTTTGCATATAAAATGTAGCATCTGCGTCTTGAAAAATAATCAAAGCTGTTGGTGTCTGCTCATTTTGAAAAACAAACAGTTCAGTAGGTCATTAAATGCCTCAGATTTAAATAAAACATATTCCCCAGATGAGTCAATAAAAAATTTACAATAGTGCTTGGTTGCATTAATGACACACGGGATGGCACCTGAAACTAGGTCAATGCAGCGCTCAGTTGTTTTTGTGCAAATGAATACCTCTGAGCTGCAACATTACTCGTTCTTTATCAGGAGCTGACCCGGAGCACACAACTCCCTGGAGGAGTGCACATTTGCAGGAATTTGTCAGTTTGAAATAAAGCTCTAAAGTCGAGACGCATAAATCTTAGGGTTTAAAACTGATAACAATGTAAACATGTAGAAAGAACATGACTTAAAAGAATATTTCTTCTCATTGCTCCCCTGGAGCGTAAAAGATCATCTCATGTCACAGACTGGCAAGTCAACAGTATAAATGTATAAATGTGATCATGCTTTTAAATCTGTGGGGGAGGGATGGGAATGGGGTTGAAGATTTTAATCTTTGCATGAAAAGCACCTTATAAATTAAGTTTGTTTGATTGGTTGACCAGAAAATAAGGTGAAATACTGGATGCATCAGTATTAGGTAGTGATTCAAGGATAACAACTATACTCATCCTGAAAAAGAGTAAAAATCATATGGCTCGTGGGGTTTTAAATTTTTTTTTTCACAAACACAAATTGTCACAAACAGCTTATAAAGTGAAAGAAAAAAAGTATTCAACAGTTTTTTATAATAAAAATCTGAAAACGCATCCAACAGTGGACACTGGAGGCTGGCCAGCTCTCATCTTTATTTATTCCAAAAAATTACGTGAAGATAATCCAAAACAAATGCAAAAAAAAAGTTTTGGTTTGTTTTACCCAACAAGTCTTGATGAGCTTTGAAACCAAACAAAAACATGAACAATCTGGTTTGGTTAAGAACTTTCTGCGACTATTTCTGAGTCACAGTTAGCCATCAAACAGATTAAAGATTTCACTATTTCTACATTTATTCAAGAAAAAAAACATGAGCTCATCAGTGCTGTTGCAGTAACAATCTAGGGTGATTTTGGTTTGTGATTGGTTAGTTCCTCATGGTTTAAATACTTTGGTTGTTGTTTTTCCCTTTCTTGTGTCTTATTCTTATCTAATCTTACTCTTCCTTTTTACCTCTTCGTGTTTTTGCTTACGTTTATGTTAGTTATATTACTATTTTTTTTCCTCTCTGTATCTCTACTTTGATTTGCCTTGTCCTAATTGCGCGCTGCTTCCCATCTCATTTACCTTCGCTGACTTTCTCTGGTTCTCTCTGTCATTTCTCACTCCCTCCTCAGTATTTAAGCAGTTCACCTTCATTCCCAATTTCCTGCATCTGCCATCCGTTTTCACCTGTGTTCATTGTATTCCAGTGTAAGTTACCTGGTGAATTTTCTTCAATAAAACGTTTATTTTTGTCCACAAGTTCCCTGCTTTTGGGTCCTTTTTTATGTAAATCGTGACGGTTGCGTGCATTTCTGCTCAGCCTCTTAACCGGTTTTCTTTCAGGACTGACCTGTATTTAGCTCTACTCATCTTCACATCAAAACTGACAAGCTTCCGTGTCCCCACGGAGGAAAGCATTTCCCAGGGCATAATGCTGTCACCACCATGCTTTACAATAAGGATGGTGTTTTTCAGAAGTGTTTTGCTACTCTCACAGTGCTTTGCATGCAGGACCACAAATTTACATTTTTAGTTTCATCTGACCAGAGCACTATTTAAATAACACTTTGTATGATTTTCTTCTTATGACTCTTTCATAAAGCCCAGATTTGGAGAATATAGGACTAATATGCTCTCAAAAGATTCTCCCACCTGAGCTTTTTCTCCACATCCTGCTACCAGCTTCTGCATCAGGTCTATTGCTCTTTCTGTGTCTCTTCTGCCTTCTCCAAACCCCAGACGGTCTCTGCAGATGACCGCTTATGCTGAGCCTGGTTCTGCTAGAGGTTTCTTCCTTTTAAAAGGGAGTTTTTCCTCTCCACTGTCGCTTCATGCTTGCTCAGTGTGAGGGATTGCTGAGAATTCACGACGCAATCTTCTGTGGTTCTGTAATTCCTAAATAAAACATTGTATTGTAATAACTCTTCTTGTAAAGTGCCTTGAGATGACATCGGTTGTGAAACGGCGCTATATATACAAACTGAATTGAATTTGAAAAACCATGTGTTGTTTTTCTTTTAATTTAGCATCACACACTATTTGGGTAATTCTACCACATAAAAACCCCAATAAAACGCTTTGTAGTTTGTGACTGAAAAGCAACAAGTTGTAGGAAAATTGAAGGCGTTTGAATATTAGTACAGATTTAAAAATGAGCGCTGATAAATACCCGAAATCGAATGGTATTTCATTTGGTTCAAAGCAACTTTAATAGCCAGCTACAGCTTATTACAAAGCTCCTCCTCAGACCTCCTTGTCAGCCACACTGCCATTCATAACCTCGGTGGCCCCCCCGGCTACAGACGCAGTAATCCCATTTGTACAGCAACAGATGTTTCTCTTAAAAACATCCGTTCATTCCGCAGCAAAGAAGCCTGCCTCTTATTCTCTCAGGAGATCAAAGAAACCAGTGTAATCACTATGAAATCTGACATATTTGCTCTGGTTTGCAGGGAAGTATTGACTTTCAGTAGGCACACTGTGCTTTAAAACATAAACAATCTCCTTCTGTGTCTCTTTTTAAACAAGACCCCTACCCATGTTTTATGAGCAGGCTTTCATGTAGTGTATATGAAAAGGCAGCAGAGATAGAGGGAGGGTGTGTGTGTGTGTGAGTGTGGGTAAGAAAATGCATATGAAACAACAAAACCCCCCAGACAAATAAACAGTGCATTGTTCCCATGGCAGCGTGGCACATTAATCTGACGGCTGGTTTCCCATGGCTGTGTCTCCCTGCCCTGTAGACCTTCGCTCTGTCTCACTGATGGCTCCTGTGATTGCAATCATCCATCTTACTGTCAAAAGCAAAAAAAAAGGGCAAGAAAGTGGGGAAAAAATCACACACACCATCTCACTTTCTCTCCCTTGTGTCCGGCGAAAGCGCCACCCCACCGAGAGCAGAGCCAACACGCAGACCAAAAAAAAAACAGGCCCAGGTCTGCATGTGTGTCCATGCTCGTATGATTAGCAGAGGGAACATGAGTGGGTGTGCATCTTTTGCACCATGTTGCATGATCAGTCACTGGAGTACACACTGGGGAACGGTGGACATGTCTGATCTCGCAGCCGATCAAAAGCACCAGAGACTTGCTCCCTTGTGGCCACACAAGCGGGGGCCCCACATCAACACGTCTCTGTTCAGTAGACAGGAAAAACAAGAGTGCAGAGGAGGAGGAGGGGGAGAAGGGCACACGAGCTGGGAGACAGAAACACAGATGAAAGAATTCATAAAGAGGCCAGAGAGGAGCGTGAAGACGACTCGTTGCCATGCTTATCTCTCTGTTCTCGGCTGCTAATTGAGCAGCAGAAGTCAACTTTGATTTTGTAGAACCGGTGATCCCACATTATAGAAATCTGAGTTTGTGAAAAAGGAGGAAGAAGAAAAAAGAATTGCTTAAAGGTTAATCCGTTGTTTACATGCCCTCCAAAAAGATCTCTGAATATCTCAACGAGAGCAAAATAAAAAGAGGCCAAGAGGGGGCTGAATCATGTTTCTGCTTGTCAGTAGTCGTGCTGTAAAAGTGAGGTTCTGAGCGTCTCCAATTCAAAGATGTTGAACCATCCCTACTCAGAAAATTTTTTAACATCAGCATCAACTGTCTTAATCTAATGAAGTAAAGAAAAAATGCATCAGTACTGTCAATCATTGACACATCTAAAGACCTAATAATATGATGGAGTGGCGACCTGTCCAGGATGTACCCCGCTTCTCGCCCCATAACCAGTGGGGATGGGCACCTTCTCCCATGCATCCCTTCAAAGATAAGTGAAAGATGGATAGATGGAAGACCTAATAATAGTAATTGTTAGTAAGAAGAATATGAATGATAAAGAAGTGTTTCTTGCAATCAATGCATTCCACCGTATGTATATTGTGATATTCTGCATATGTGCTTTATTGTAATGTTTTTTCTTTCTATTATCTCTGTCAAGTTTCTAGTTATTGAAAGTAGGATTTTTTTTCTTTCTCGCGCACCCACCCTGACCTATTGTAAATCTTCTCTGCTACAAAATGGGAGCACCTACTGCGGCGACCCCACAGCTTCCTGACCCCCACTGTGATGTATGTCTAATCATTTCTCTCCAGAAAGATGTGCTGAAAGGCAATTTCATTGTACCACTGGTTAGAAATGGGGGTACAGAATAGGTACATTACTGTGCTCCAAGGTACAAAAAAGGAATTCACACAGTGTAAGGACAAATACCGGACCTCAGGGTAACTATCTGTACCTTTTTAATTGTTTGAACGGTACATACATTTTCCTCAGTACTAAAATGTAGATTATTGTACCATTTCTTGGATAGGGAACAGTTTCTGGTGATCATCTTTTTTTATCAAAAAAATACACCAATTATCAAAGCTAGATTTATATTAAAGGACTTCATATTTTTATTGTTAGCATATTTTTATCAACAAATAAACAAACGGGTGACTATTGGCTATATTGTGGTCAGATTATGTGTCAATCATGTCAAGTGAATAATGATTGGCTTGCGTGTTCGCGCTGATTAAAGGTACAGATCATACAGGTACAAATAGGTACCTATAGTTAAGGGAACATAATGGTACCTTTGAGTGAACCACCCTAATGACAAGACAATGTACCCCTAAAAATACAATTCTATACTTTAATTTTGGAGTGTGTACAATACCAATAAAGCATTCATCCATTTACTCACTGTCCATGTCATCCATCCTTTGCGGGGTTGGGACGGGGTTGCCATGTGTTCCAAAAAAACCAGCATCAAAGAGACACACATATCCAAGGAAAATTTAAAGAGACTAATTAACCTGTCATCTTTATAGACTAGAAGCTATACGCATGCACAGGGAGCATGGACCCAGAACAGGATTTTAACCTAGAACCTTCTTAGTGCAACACAACAGTTCTGCTAACTGTGCCACTGTGCAACCCACCTCCTGGAATCTATTTAATGAAATCATTGAAATGAAATTTTTAGAAGCTAACCTAACCGCTAGCATCTAGGTGTGATAATAGACTCAGACCTGAACGTCCAAGGTCACATAAAAGCAATAACAAAGTCAGCCTTCTATCAACTGAAGAACATTTCTAGTATTAAAGGACTAATGTCGCAGTAGGACCTGGAACCTGGAAAGTAGAACACATCAGCTCTAAAATCCTAACACTGGCTCCCTGTAGCCCAGATAATTTACTTCAAAATACTCCTGTAAAAAGAATAACCTCACTCAGCCTAAAAAATGTTATGTTCCATTTTCACATCAAAAATATTCAACTTCACAGAATCTAAATTGAGTCAACTAATATGAGCTGATTCTTTTACACTGACGTAAACCATATTACTGTACTTGACCGAACTTTAATTCTTTGCCTTGATCCAAATAAATGTCTTCACATACAACCATATTTTGGTTATTGAACCAAGCTAATATTTTAAAATTGAAGCAAACTAATGTATTCACATGAATTAAATTTGTATTGACTCCCATTAATTCAATTACATATAAAGAAGTATATATTTTTCACATTACATTTATTCTTCACTTCAAAAATAATTTGT
Organism: Apricaphanius iberus; assembly: GCA_028564705.1. Classification (NCBI taxonomy): domain Eukaryota; kingdom Metazoa; phylum Chordata; class Actinopteri; order Cyprinodontiformes; family Aphaniidae; genus Apricaphanius; species Apricaphanius iberus. The sequence continues at coordinate 1,154,043 of JAPXFQ010000899.1, forward strand.
ATTTAAGGTAATAAACAAGATAATTGGCCAACAGATTACATTACATGCATTTCTTCACAGGAATAAGAACATGCTAATAACTTTAAAGGACGCCAGTATTTACAGTTGTCTTGTGTCTCATACGCCACATAACCTCAAGCAATTTTAGAATTTAGAAGGCACAAAATGGTAGAGTTTGATAAAATCAGTAGAAACCATTTAATTTACCTTCTACGGCCCAACAGTAGACTGGCACAGCAATGTCATTCCCCTGAATGACTCATGGTGCCAACCACAACATTACATTTAAAATCAAGAGACAATCAGAATGCTGTAAATACATGGTTACCCACAATTCAGCAATTAATTTTGACTCAAACTAAAAATATTACCTGCAGGTCATGAAGAAAAAAATTTGAGAGAAATCAAAAACATTGTTTTTGGTCCTTTGAACAGATTTTTAGTTCAGTATAAATCAAACTTGATGTCTTTAAATGAAAAAAAAAATGAGTTTAACTATCAATAATTTTATCTTGTTTTAAATGGCAGTTATTAATTTGAATGAACAGCATTTTACACTTTTTTCAGTGTACTAGTTTACGAATCATTAAATAGCTTAGCTTCAGTTGTTTTAATTTCTTTGTAGTATTTTTATGCTTTTCATTCTACATTCTCAATTGCTGTTTTTACGTTATCTATTTTATTCTATGCTTTCATCATATGTTTTTTTTTTTGTTTATTTATTACTTTCACAAAATTATGTTTTTAAAGAACAGGTAAAGGAGCCATTTCAGAATTATCTGAACTATCCCGTTAACTATTCTGGGAAAACAGCACGTCTTGCATCTCTGAAATATGAGTAAAATAACCCAAAGCAGTTATTTCTGCCCTTCTGGGTTTCATTTGAACACTTTGAGGACTATAAACAGCTGATAATTGCCAATAAAAAGTGTGCCTGATGTTAGAGGGGCTTTGATTTATTTTATTGTATTGTAGTTCCTTTTTTATAGTGCAGTAAAAACTTAGGGGTTACAAATAGCTAAAATGCCAAACTCTGAAATCGACACTGACGAAAATAGTTTTCACACTCATCTGTTTGGAGTTTAGATGTTTTGACCGGTTTTAAACATCGTTGTCACCAGACCTACAGTTCGTCTCAACTTTGATAAAATCCTTCATATTAAGCAAACATCTGAGAGCCATATTGATGCTCTCTGCGACTCCCTGGAGAGAGAAAGTATGTCTGTTCTAAACCCCCAAAAGGATTCCCCGTATGAACTCTGTAATGGAGAAAACAAAGATTGTTCCAGACACGGTTTTATTCAGAAACTCCCAGCTTGGTCTCTCGGAGGTATATCACACAATAAATCATGTCAGTTTAAACAGAAATCTCAGTGGCAGTTTATTAAGCAAGTCGATGTAATCCTGTCTAGTTTACAGCTCTATCAGCTTCCAGGTGCGTCAGGGCCGAGCAGAGGTTTTGGCCTGAAATTCAGGATCTTTTTCTTCCTACTTCCAGATGTTGGCTCTACGTTATGTCAGGCTGATATTCTTGGAAGCCGCTGCAGGGGCAATTAACATAAGCTAAAACATAAGAGAGAAAGGATGGAAAACAAAGACTTTTTTTAGATCACTAAAAAGTTTTTATTTTGACCGACTTTCAAGAATGTAAATCTTTTCAACCTTAGCCCCAGAAAGAGATAGTTACTGATCCGTCTTTTATCTGAAGTAAAGATGCCAAACTCTCAATTCTAATTTACAATATTTCTGTGTAAAGCACCAGAAGGGTGATAAGGTAAATAAATCATTTGATGTGGAGGAAATGTTCAACATCTCTCTTCAACAAAGACTTTTTAATACCAGGACTTATTTATATCAAAGAGGAAAGAAAAACAACCATGAATCTGACAAATACAGATAAAAGGAACAGTTATATTTGCAAATGTCCACGTATAAAAAAAGGTAATATTCCCTTAAAATTATCCACACAAATGTAAAACGATACAGTAACATTAAAGAGAGACCCGTCTCTGCCTCCCAATAGGCACGGGAGACTTTGGAGAAGCTTGAATAGCTTGACGGCGCTTCGCCTTCAGGCCGGAGAAACTCAGCGGGTCTAAAATGCTGCCGAATCCAGATCCTTCAGAGTTTTCTGTGCAAAGTAACAGCAGACAGACAAACCAATAAGATAGGAAGGTGTTCATCGGTTTTAACAGTTTGATATATATCAGAACAGTTTGAGATCCTGGAGAAATGCTCTGGTTTGTTTGCATTAAACATGAAGCAAAAAAATTATAATAATAAAACCAAAGTAGAAAAAGGTGGAAGGAGCGTGAATACACAATTTCATGAAAACCCTACTCTCTATCCATTTTCTATAACCACTTAGGCCGTTTTCACATGTGTGGCCGTACCAGAAAACGGCCAGAGAAAATGCTAATTTTTTCTGTTCACATGGCACGGATCTCTGCCCGTATTGCGATCCAGTCTTTTACTACAAATAAACAGCAGGTGGCGGTATACAAATAAGTCTTAGTTCTCCAACAAACAAGGGAGTGAGAAGTACCGACGTCATAAAACGAGCGACAGCCTAGAATGTAAACAAACTGGTCTACTGGTCAGCTGCTACCTGAAGCCATCTACAGGGTGAGTGTTGTAGTAAACCCGCCGTTTTGTAACCTGCTGTGTTGCTGTGGGATGCTTGAATCGCGTTGTTTTGGTATTTGTATGGTCGCGAGGTGATTCTGTAATTTCGGCCGGCGGTGTCGTCATTTCCGCATGGAGCGCGTCTATTGTCTTGAGTACGGCCAGAGTACGGGTTGTGTTCACATGGTACGTGGCCGCTCGTACCTGGACTCGGATACTACCTCCAAGGCAGGTCTCTCTGGCCGTATTCTGGCACGGTACAGTCTGTGTTCACATGGTACGAAATAAGTGGATTTTGACCAAATACCGTACCCGAGTACGGACTCCCGTACCATGTGAAAGCGCCCTTAGTCTTTAAAGGGCCATTTTTATTTGAAACAGTCAGTGGCTCAGAGGAGGCATACATCACACAGCAAGTCAGACACAAGCAAAGGGAAATCAAGCCTGTTGGTGTGTTTCCACTATCCAAACTACAGCGTAATTTCACCTGACTTTCCTCATCGGTGTAAACCTGTTGGCCTGCTCCGCTCAGCTGTCGTGTCTCCTTTAAAAAATTGCCCCTTTTAGGCATTAGCTAAGACATTTGCATATCACAACTGCAAAAATTGTTTGGGATTTGGGGTGTTATTGTGTGACTCTGGTGCATATACATGCATACAAATTTGAAAAAAATAAAAAAATCCATGCTGTTTTGAGTGAGATAGGGGTTACTTAGTTGATCCTGAATTCAGTCTCTGATTGAGCTGTTCTAAATCTGTCCGGCTTTCTATGTCCCAAGAGAGAATATTGGAATATCCAAACCGCCTCAGAGCGTTGCCTCCACCCACCAGGTACAGCAGTAAACAACAGTTACCATTTAGATTATGAAACACCATGTTGAAGCACCACGCAAAATTCTCGGTTTTTGGCTGGTCAAAAGAGCTCAAAACACTTTATCGGGTCGCAGTCGAAGAGGACAGAAGAGCGGCATGGGTTGCATTTAATTTTTTATGGTAAGATGCTGGCGGTAAGGGCGGGGAAGATGGGAGACGTGCCGCCACAAGAAGAAACTCAAACTGCGGGCAGAAGACGGGAGACTTGCCACAGAAGAGCGGCATAGGTTGGATTTATCTTTTAGGGTAAGATTCTGGTGGTAAGGGCGGGGAAGATGGGAGATCTGCCACTGCAAAGGGCTAATCAAACTCTTAGAAGAGCAGCCGATCTGGGCAGCCGATCTGGGCAGCCGATCTGGGCAGCCGATCTGGGCTACTACTGTGGACATGCAGCCACACGGAGCTCAAAGAGCGGGGTCTCCATGATGCTAGAGTTGGAGTCAACAATATCGAGCTGGAAGGCTTTAGAGTCGGCGTCTCAGGAAGATATCGGAGTGCCAGGTAAGCAGTTCAATATTTTTTTTTTACTTTAAGTAATTTCTTCAATAACCATTCAGAACGCTTGCGGCGTATTTCCATTATGTGTTTCGTTTCCAAACAGACCCCAGCCGACCCGTTTTTTTGAACTACCTCTGCCTTGGTTTGAAGCGTTCCGATGGGACCCAACATGCCCATCTATGGATTGATTGGCCTGGTAACATGTTATCACTCTCACTCCTACCCAGCAGTGGTAGCCTGCTCTTTGGTCTCGAGTTATTTGTTTCAGACTAAGCTATAGTTTAAAGTTTCTAATAGGCAGCACACTGCAAGCATCTAAAATTATAAAGAAATCAGTGTGAGTCGCGAATCATATACGTTTTAAACAATGTCGGGATCTTGTCAGTATATATTATTGAATCCGTGCTCCTCACCATGTTGTCATGATGGCGGAGTGGTTAGTGTTGGTGATTCCTGTTTGGTAGGTCCAAGTTTGCGTCAAGTTTGGTAAATACTTTTTCTAGATAAAATTATTTTTTTTTAACATAAAATCAGTAGCCAGATCAGTTCTGTATGTTTAGTGCTGAACGGTGTGTACGGTCAATACATTAATGAAGATAGGAGGAATAATAATTCTGTTGATTCGTTTGCTCCCCTAAAATGCACAAGATCTTTAAATCTCTGATCCTTGAAAAACAAGATGGCTACATTATTATCACTCTGAGCTATGAAAGTCTAAGTAGTACATTGGTTTAAAAAAAAAACTTCAACAACAGAAGAGAGATGCTTTTTGCTGGAGCTATTTGTTAAGCTAAAGCCTAGTTTATGCTTCTCCAACCGCAAATTTGCACTCAGACGCAAACGTATTGACGGTGACGTTTTCCGTTTACAGTACTCCGCTCTTCCACTCACTTCTCTATTGTTTTTTTCAGAGTTGCTCGACCAGGACAGCAGGTGGCGCTAAGTTTTCATCTGCCTACTATCACACAGCGGCGGTTCCATTTTTTTCTAGGCTTGTGAACAAATTTCTTCCTCAAGGAGCAATGCACGACAGAAAGTAAGTTTTGATTAAGCTGTAAAGCTTTTTACTAAAAGTGCGGATTGTAGAATACTTTAGAAACACATGGAAACAAAACACAGCAGCCGTTTTTTTGAGACGCAAGAATCCGTTCCCTCGGTTTACTAAACTGTGCGCACGGATTACGAATCTTTTCCCATTGATAATGGGCCCTGACTCTTTATGGTTTGAGTTGCTCCTTTGGTAGAGTGGTTATCACCCATGCTTAGCACATGTGGAGTTGTTGGATAGAATCCCAACCTCGGAGCCTGCTATAATAGGAAAAACTTTATTGATCCCACAGTGAACGTATGTATATTGTTTTGGGTCCCTGCAAGAAAGAAGGCTATAAATGTGTCATATTTATAGATAACAGTTTTGTAGCCACCTACGCATCCTGGCAGGGTCCATGGCACATGTGTTTCATCGCTGTAAAACGGCCTAGGAATGGGCCACAAATCATAAAGTGTATGCCCACCTTGCCCACTGGAATACAGGCACAGTCCTGCGCTATCTGCATAGATGGATGGAGCAGGTAGGGCAGCATAAACACCTTGCGTTAAAGATATGAGTTAACCAGTTACTTGTTGATACAGTGCCCACTTAGAATGCTAGTCTTTATTGGACATAACATGAATCTCTGCTAAGAAAGCTACAGCATTCGCACATAAACTGTTTAAGATAGTGGAATATCAGTTTGTATACTGATTATATGAAACTAGCAATGGGAGCATAAGTGGAGGTTAGACCTGCACTGTAAAAAAAAAAAATCCACATCTGGTTTTTGTGTGGTGTGGACAAAACTATAATTCATAAATAATGCTGCGGAAATGTCCAGGTTTCAACAACGGTTATGTTCATAGCCTACTTTCCTGCAGGCCCCCCATTAATTACTTGTATGATAAAACCCAAACAGATGACTTAACCGGGACTCGAACCAAAATGTGCAGGAGCCAGTCCTGTATGTTAACCACTCTGCCAAGGTAGCACTTTTCCTTTCTAACAACGACTTGGGAATATTATGAAGCGGACCCCCCAGACGGCCACAGTTTGATAAACTGAGGGTACGGATTCGTAATCCGTACGCACGGTTTAGTAAACCGAGGGAACGGATTCTTGTGTCTCAAAAAATTGTTCTGCACCTGTCCCCTGCCGGGCTCCATACAAAATTGCCAAAGGAACAGATTAGATAAGTTATTCTTTCATTATAAAGCATATAGTGGCCAAACACTGCATTAATTACTGATTACAGCGACTATAGAGCCAGTTTCTGGTGAAGCGATCTCTGGTTGTTACTGAAACTGACCAATCGGATGCATACGCTATCCGTCGACGGAGATGGATAGTAAAAAAAGGGCCTCTACTCCGGGCGTCCTTGCATAGGTGATGGAGAGCCCTTGCGTTGACGGATAATGGCGTTGCGTCAATCCGTCAAAACGCAGAAGCATAAACTAGGCTTAAGCCCGCCCACGTCCTCGCCCACTACAGTTTTTTTTAGATGTTAATGGAAACACAACCTACCCGTTCCAGCCCGTACTGACCCGTTCCATACTGTACCGTACTGGCCCTAGTAGAAAAGGGGCATAAGTCTCAGGAGTGTAACCAGAAAGCTCATTGAAAGATACAGAGAAGTAACTGCCCAGTTCCACAATGTGGCTGTTAAGTTCTGGATAGTAACCTCTAAATTCCAGGAAAGTTGATTAGTTTGAAGTTGGTAAGTTCTGGGAAAGTAGCAAGTAATTTGCGATGATGAACAAATAAAGGTTCCTGGTAAGCTATGGTAAAAACCTTCTGTCCATATAGCAATTTTTTTATGTTTCACAAAGTACCCGCTAGGTTTCTGAAAGCCACCTCTAAGTTGCAGGAAAGTAAATAGCATTCCATGAAGATTTCTGAAAAGTAGCCCACCTAGTTAGTTTTAGAAAGTGACCTCTAGTTTCATAGAAAGTAATCTCTTATTCCTGGGTAAGAAACATTTAATTTACATGAAAGTAACCTCAAAATTCGGTTGAAGTCTCCATTAAGTTCTGGGAAAGTATGGGTTCTCCTCACCGTGAATCCCAATCATGTGCTCCAGAATCAGGACCCTCTCAGCCAGAATCTTCAGGGCCTCTCTGAGCTGCTGCACAGCTTCACCCTGAATGAAACCATCTTCCTTATTAGGAAAAACTTTCAAAACAAAAAGACCTGCCCTGTTATGTGGTTTACCTCATTCAAACCCATTGCTGGCTCTCCCTTTGGCCCTGGTGTTCCCTGTGAGTGGAAAAAATACTGTCGTCATCTTCAGGATGTTTGTATGTGTGAGGCTCATGCATCACATGAACCGTAAACTTACAGGTAGGCCCTGCTCGCCTCTGGCACCCGGGAGCCCCTAGAAGAGGAGTAATATCAGTCAGACATAGTTCTACAAATTCCAGGGGTGAGGTAATCTGTCTCTTCACCAATTCACTAAATCTAAAATCACATGGGTTGGAGAGGGTCTTTGAAGAAAAGCTTGTTCACTTTTAATATTTCTAAGAGTGACTGACAGGATCACTTACGCAACTAAAGCCTTCAGATTATTAATACGAGCGAAATATGTTCAGACAGCCTGATAATCCAGTAATGAGCATCATTTTTACCCTTTCCCCTGGATCTCCTTTAGGGCCGGGACTGCCTGGTCTGCCTGGAACACCCTTCTCTCCCTGGTATAAACAAAGCCATGGGTATTAGTGATGAAGTATGACGTAAACTGATTATAACAAAGTGAGAAAGACTTACGTCATGTCCTGGAAGACCTGGTGTCCCTGCAGGTCCTCTCTCTCCAGGGGCACCTGCAGAGTCCCATACAGAAACCAATGAAGGTGACCATTGATTAATCCTGACGCCTTACTGACTGTAATTCACTAATTAACTCTATTTTATTAAGCTCTATGACATATTTGCAACTATTTCTATTAATCTAGTGTTTTCTCGAAGTCTATCTTTCTTTAGAGCATACAGCGGGCCCAGCCCGGTGATGCTGTATTTAACTTGATCTCTTTCCTGGACAAAAAACACAGATGAAGCTATTACTAACATTAACTGTGTGAACTCTTTTTGTTATTTCGGCAAAGCCACTGACAGAGGAATTGGAGTCATTGATCACACGGGCTCTCTTTGCCTTTGCTTTCACAGAAGGTGTTCCTGGGTTATTGTTTGTTTGTCTAGCTTTGCCTTTTCCTAGATGAAGTCAGTGTTGGAGCTATAGGCCAATTCCTACTAGACACGTTCTGGTACATTTCTGGGAGGAAGGAAGCTGACCGGGAAAATCTGATGGCTCTGTCCTCCCAGCCATACAAAACTGACCCAATAAGGAATTTGGTAAGATTGTCACTGAGATCACAAGAGATCAACAATAGAAGAAGCAGGGATAGCTGCTGCATTTGTTTGCAATGCTGTTGTGAAATTTTTTGGCAACAAATCTTTCAATTTTACAAAGTTGTTTGTCGACGTTAGATGATACTTCCTGCTGAGTTACAGCCACAGGTCCTGCCATTTTTCGAGTACAGTACCCTAAGGTACATATTCATTTGGTTCCTGAAATGACTCACAAAGTGGGGTTTTTTGGGTGGGCAAGCAAATAAAGACACGAACATACTGTAAAGGTCCAGTAAAATTAGTTTGGATAGTGGAAATGGGACTACTACTCTCATTAAAATGTGTGTTCTCTTTGCTTTTCTTTCCAATGGACAGTACTCTTGTGTCAGGAAATTTGTGATAGGCTATCTTTCCTGGACAGAACCATAGATGAAGCTTTTGCTGCTGATAGCCTTGTGTGCCCTCTTTGTTTTTGTGGTCTCCAAACCCAGTCATTGAGAGCTACTGTCCTCTAGGTTTTAGATGCATCCCTGCTCCAACACATCTGAATCAAACGTATGCCGTGTTAGCAGGCCTTTGCCAAACCTGAAGGCATGTTGCAGAGTTAATTCAGTTACTTGATTCAGCTGTTGAAGCAGGGATGAATCTAAAACCTTCTGGACAGTAGCTCTGGAGGACGAGGTTTGGAGACCCCTGGGTGTTCTCCTGGTTCAGTCCTTCTTCTGTGTAATTGTAAAGACTGAGGCCATGTCCACACGTAGCCGTTTTTTTTTTATTTTTATGAAGATTTTCCTCTGCTCCTTGAAAAAAAAATCTCCATCCACACGTAACCGGATAAATGCGTTTTCCAGCACATTCATAGATGTGGCAAACCATTAGGGCGCAGTAGTTCTCCCCAGTCCTATCCGCCAAGAGAAACTTTACATCCTCTATCTTCAGCACACAGCAGTCATACAGCTTATAAAAGCAAACAAACAAGACGCGCTTTAAAAATGGATGATACCAACACAGCGCTGAGGAAATAAATGCTGTTTTCGAGAGTAAACACAGGTCGCACATATGGTGTTGAAGCATTTTGAACAAACTCCGTTTTCAACCGTCCACACCCAGATACTGAAAACGGAGAAAACGCAAATCTCCACTTTGGCCGGAGTTTTTAAAAAGCTTCGTTTTTGGTGCCGAAAACCTCCGGCTACATGTGGATAACAGGCCAAACCGTAGAAAAATATCTACGTTTTGTGAGATACCCGGCTACGTGTGGACAGGGACTGAATGGTTCTTTTCCAATGTCTCTACGTGCTTTCTCCAGATGGCTTTCTTAGATAATCTTTCAACAACAGTTACTAAAAAGTGAGTAGCATCAAACCGTTCTTTATGTAATTTAATCTGAATATGACCAATTTTGGGTTTAAATTAGAATGAATTAGATGAATATTAAATTACTTTGGGCCAAACTGTGTTGGCAGTAATCGTACATTAAACAGTTAGTAAAGTTTTTTTAAATGAGTATTGGCACGATATAGATAAACAAAATTGAACTGAATAAACTGTGTATGTCTGTTGTGATTCCTTGGCAAATATTTTAAGGCTGCAACACGTCCTAATTTGCAATGAGTTAAAGTTTTATACATACTGTGATGCATAATTCATGCACATCTACAGAAAATAATAAACACATGCTGTTAAGTGATAGAGTCACAACCACAACACTGACTCATTTTGCTTGATGAAAATAAATCCAACAGCTTTGACACCATGTACCATGTAATGGTGCACTCAGCCAGGGATTAGATTCCTACAGGACACGATGTGATACACATGGATATTGTATTGAAACCAGAACGTGCAGTTGTCCTCCTACATTTATACAGGAAGCGGCTCATGTTCCTACCCGAGGGGCCAACAGGACCAGCTGGACCAGGAGGACCGACTCTGATCTGAGGAGGAGCGAGAACTGGTCGGTTCAGGTCCTCTTCTGGGGAAAACATGATTGTTAATTATAATCTTGGCTACATTTAAACATTTTAACTGGGCTTCACAGCAATAAATTCAATGCAGCTAGCTAGCAACCCAAATATTTTCACTTAAAGTTTAATTATGTCCCTCATGAGTCAAACTACTTCAAACTAAGATGAAAATAAAATAAATGTCCATAGAAAATTGCACAAAGATAAACAGCTTCTTAAATAAATGCTTCCATGAATCAGCATTGGATACATTCCTAAATGGACTAAGGTGACAAAGTAATTGTCAAAATATCTATAATCCACCGTCTCTGGGTTACTAAGGATCATAAACTAAAAGGCTCTATGAACAAAACAAAAAGACACTCACAAAATGATAATTGTTCACTATTGATTATTATCAACTTTTTGTTTTAATTGTAATATTTTTCTTGCAGTTTTACTGAATAAAAATGGCACTGGTAGACAGTTTACAGTAGATTATATTCATTATAGTTATTAGGTCAAGCAACACTAAAATGTACAGTATGAGTAATTATAACTTATCAAGCATGAACTGTAATACAGTCTGGTCTCTAAAGTGCATTATGTGATAAAATAAGCATGTTGAGTTAGTGTTTAAATGTATGTGAGAGCGATTCAAGTTTGAGTAAAAAAGTTTTATTTATTCCTTGCTGGAAAATGCAGAGATAATGTTAAATGTTTATAAATACTATTCAAGTATTAACACAGATGTGTCACTTTAAACTCTCTTATCAATTCAGACATGTTCACTTTTGGTTTTCTTATTTCTTCATACAGAAGTCACCCATACAAAGAGCAGATCCTACATTAGTTTGGTTTGTATGATGAAGTGGTAATTCATCAATAAACAGAGCCTGCCTAAAGTTATATTTCCCACCGAGCCTTTATACATTTTGACACTTTACAACCACATACCACAAGTACTGTGTATTTATTGGGATACTCTGTGGTGTGTGATATTTCAACATGGCTGGACCAAGACAGAAAAAGTACTATATGAACAGCAACACTACATTATTGACTAGATTCAGCCATAACAAGCAAAAGTACATCCAACATACATCGCCAGGTAATACAAAGTAAAAGTGAAAAATAACATTAACTCACACGTGGTGCAACATCACACAATGTCAAACAGGTTTGCATATATCTAACCAGCAAGTCCATAAATCGAACGACTAATTTATTAACTGAACCAACAGCCATTTATAGCATTTAAACAAAACAGGACATAATTGTTGATAGATTTGCGAAAAACAATCTGCAACCCTGATGCCAATGATGGGAGGCCCAGAGGAGAACCCAGGAAAAGATGGAGGGACAATGTTCCTCGCCTGGGAATCACTTGGGATTCCCCCAGAGGAGCTGGACAAAGTGGCTGGGCAGAATGAATTATGGGTCTCTCTGTTTAGGCTGCTGCCTCGATCCAACCCTGGATAAGAGTTAAGCCTACTTTATACTTCTCAGTATAGTATGGAGACACGCTACATCATTAACCCTTGATGCAAGGGCTTTTGGTTACTCACTCAAGGATGGATTGAGTAGAGCCCAACTTGTTGAACGCAATGCACATATGTGATTGGTCAGCCCAACATCATTTCATCAGAACGGTGCTTTATAGTCGATATAATTAGTAGTCAGTACATCTTTTGGGCTCTAGATGCTTTATATTGGAAAGATAGTTAAATAAATATGGTCTTTTGGCAATTTTGAACACCAGGAGGTGTAGAGAACAATAAAACAGACCACTGTTTTTGTTTGCATGCGTTTTTGGGAGTATTCTGTGAGCTGCACTTTTAATAAAGAGCTTTTCAGCTCAGTAAAAACACATTCTTTGTTGACAATTGCTCCTTGAGTGGAAATGTGTTTACAAGATGAGGTAAATAAACTATAGTCGACCAGAGACATATCTGCAATGGTAGGCAGACACAGCGGAAAAAGTCTACACCCTCTGCTGTCATGGTGGGGAATTGCTTTGCAACACTGATGCATCAGAGAAGTATACACGGAAAACAAATCCATCGATACGTGTGTGTGCAAACTTGCTGGCTGAGAAGCATAGACATTTTTAGTATTTAAGTCTTTGGGGAATATCTTCATCAGGTTTGTACATCTAGGTTGGTATTTTATCTGATTAGTCTTTGGAAAATATCTAAAAGTCCAGTCAGAGTGAATGGAGTGAGAATTTCCAAGTCACAGATTCTTAAATGGATGAAGATCTGGAATTTGACTGGACCATTCACACACAATAATTTTCTTTAATTAGCTGCACATTGGGGGCCGTGTGTTCTGGGTCATGTCTAGTGTTTTTTTGTTTTTTTATATATATGCGTAGTATGTTGCATAAAGGTCAAACGTATGGTCTCATTTGACCAGAGCATCTTCTGGCCCCTCTATGGTTACCATCAAGCTGCATGAAATAGAAAGGACTTCTTTTGGCTTATTGCAACAGTGACTTTCAGGATTTATGCTGAGATTATATTACAAACTATTTAGTAATTAGGTAGCTTGGACTGGATTTTAATTAGGGGTATCAGAGTAAAGGGGAATGAATGCAAATACACACCAAATCTTTCAGATTGTTATTTGAAAATCATGTTAAAAACAATGTACATCTTTCTTTCCTCCATCTGATAATGCACCAATATGTGTTGGTCGATCACATAAAATTCAAATAAAAAACATTCAATTTAGTTGTTATATCATGATAGATTGATGGGCATAATTACCACGCAACCATCTGCTTACACTTTAGAAGGAACTTAGAAAGACTGGTAAACCTAATGCTCATGTTGCTGGGCTGGAAGAAGCTGGAGTGCACAGTGTTGCCAAGTGCACCAACATGTAGCCTGAATTTTAGCAATAAAACATGAAATAAGAGCAAATTTGAGAACAGTCACATATTTCTGCTGTGTATTAAACTGTAAAGCTTTTAGAGAAAATTGAGAACTAAGCCTTCAACTATGTGTTTTTATTAAGATTTTTAATAAAGTCCATTTCAGCCCGAAAATCTTCTTAACCATCTGTACATGCAAACTAATAGTTAAGGCAGATACAGGTAGGTGAAGAATACACTGTCATGCATCACATGTTATCCGTTACATAAAAAATAGGCAGATAATATCGAAAGAATGTCGATGAACATAGAAATTCTTAGCTTTTATTTAAAATGGTCCTGCATAAGAAACGTTCCTTCAGGTTTAAGAGGTCTTGTGATATCGGAGAGATTCCTGAGCAGGACAGAGCTGGATCAAATCCAGCCTGACGGTGAAGACCAGGAACAGCTGGGTGATCTAAATGAGGCGCCATGTGACGGGCCAGGAAACGCTCAGACGTGATAAAACGTTCAAGAAAACACACAGGACATGGAAGTCCTGTCTTGGTTACAGCATGTTGGATACTTCCAATCAAATTTGTGGGAATAAATTTAGTCTGAAACCACCTCACACTTCCTCACCACTTAAGCATATGCTCAGTGTCAGTATTTCCCCGATGTTGAGACAGGCCTGTTCCATTATGGCTGCGGTCCACAAAAAAAGAGGTCTAGAAGGAGCGGATTTCCCTCTGGAACTAATTTTCTAATGTTACAGTCTCCTCCAGTCTGGCTGCCTCCCCGAGAAACTCCACACGAGTGGCAGAATATCTCCTCCCTTGTTCAAAGCCAGCTCTGCTCTTGGCTCAGGGCCGTGGCCAGTCTACCCCCCCACCAACCACCCGAAATGCAGATTGTTGTGCTGACAGCTAACAAATTAGACCTGATTTACAGCCAGTTAGCCCCCCTACTCTGCCTTCACTTACATAGTCCCACAGACCCAAATCTACATAGCTGCAGACCCACAGACACAGTACCGGGCTAAGAAAGGCAGGCACAGCCAAAAAGCCTAATGAGAGCCAGCAGGCCTCATGAGGTAATGATTATTACACAGACTCCTGCTGCCTCCCTGTGGTAACATGCCAGTACTGGATGTGAGAAAACTGATGTGTTTGGGGTTTATTTAGATCAAAAGGAATAATTACTTTGATGTGACAGACTGAGACAAAGCAGTGACGCCGTGTTAACGGAAAAAAACAATGCGGGACCTATGAAACACGATGCAGTAAAGGAAAAATGTGGCAACACGTTCTGTTTTAATCTTCTCAAAGCAGCCACAGCAAATCTTGTGATTTATACTTGGGTGTTCAGCTTCATTGTTGTTGGTGGCTGTGCTTCTTAAAGCCCCTGTATGCAGTGGCTGAGGGGCAACAGAAAACAAATAAATCATATAAATAAACCTTATAAAATCAAGTACACTCCATTGAGATTGTCACATTATAAACTTCAATGCATTTTTTGTGACCATAGTGTTAAACATGTTCAACAAATGACAGTTGGGTTAAATGATTCATTCTTTAAATCCTCTTTCCTCTGATACCCCTAAATAAAACCATATGCAACTAATTGCATTTAGAAGTTATTTTAAATAAGTAAATATAATTTAAACGTGTATAATTTAATCTCAGTACAAATCTAACTGTTTGGTGAAAGCCTCAATGGAGAAAAAACAGCAACATGAAGAGCAAGGGACCCAGCAGACAGGTCAGGAGGAAAACTGTGAAGAAAGTTAAAGCATGTTTAGGCATTGAATCAACATCCCAAGTTGAGCTCTGCTTAGTCCAACAAGATAGGACTTTCTATCTAAACTGACAAGTCAAGGAGAACATTAATTAGAGAAGAAGCCAATAGGAGCAGCAGAGATGAAGTACTCACGTCCTGACTCGATTCACTTTTAAGGGACTTGACTCGAGCAGCACAATGATGACTTGCACTTGGACTCGGACTTGCAAGATTAGGGTGGAATTTAGGACTCGGACATGTAATTTTGCTGTTGTTGGATGTAACATGCAGCTGATGCTAATGCTAGCTGGTTAAATTAAGTTAGTTTACTAGAGAAATGTAATAACTTCTCTAAGCCTCTGTAAGTATATGGCTGACAGGTTGTTTATGTTTTTTCACATTTATTTGCAGCATGTTTTATTATTTAGCACATGCTAAATAATAACTTTATGCTTAGGCGCATTGAGTACAATAAAAAATACATAAACAGAGTAAACAATGTATGGCTGAGATGATTATAGTAATAAAATCTATACTCTTCTCTTATTTTTGACTTGCTCTCAGGTGATAATGACTAGACTTGAACTGGAAGATTCTTTTTGGAACTTGGACCTGCACCTGGACTCAAGCGTAACTTGGACTCGAGGGATGGAGACTTGTCTAGAAAAAGAAAAAATATATCATTTTGAGTTTTCCAAAAGTCATGCAGGAGATGGAGTGAACGGGAGCAAGAAGGTGCTCTGATCAAATGAGACTCATTGTTAACTTATACCTATAACAGCATGGTCCCGATTAAGCAAAAAAAAAAAAAAAAGAGCACAAAATTGCATTCTCAGGAATGGAATACATGATCTAAAATGATTAGATACCTAAAGACATCTTTTCTTTAAAAAAAGGGATCAAATCTAATTTTAGCTTTGGATTTACCTGCATGTTTTAGGTGTTTTATTGATAGTTAAAAATGATACATTTATATACAGTGGAATTAAAATGGAAATTAATTATTTAAAAATCATACACTGTGATTTCCTGCATTTTTGTTTTAGATTCTTTCCCTCACAGTTGAAGAGTACCTTTGATACAAATTACGTATCTCTGCATGCTTTGTAAGTGGGAAAACATAAAAAATTGAGCAGTGTATCAAATACTTGTTCTACCCAATTTATATTGTCATTTTGGTATTACATATGACTATTATATTTTATTAATTAGACCCCCAGGAGATTATTAGCCAGTCCAGTGGAAACTAATGGAGATTCAAATAAATAAATAAACAGCAGGTGTAGACACATTGAGCGCGCTGTGAGATATGTGTTTTTGGAAAAAAGGGAAAAATTGACATAACTGTCAGATTTGTGGCCATTAGAGTGTTAATAACAATAAGGTTAAAAAGTTTGTGAATAAAATTTTTCGTTTGTCAGTATTAATATTATGCGGAATATTGGTGGCGTGTGGAATATTTATTTATTTGCATGTTCTCCACTCAATATGTTTGCGCTTTCTGACAGAAACGCCCACATTGCATATTCATCGCGGGTAAATGCGCTAAATCGACTGCATGCATCTTACTGCGGGTTTAATAGGTGCAACTGCAGCATGTTGTTGTTTTGCTCCCGTTGTAAGGTTTATGCCAGTTTTAACGAGCACAAACCTCTAATAAAGCAGGCCCTATATGTAACTACCATATCATGCTGTCCGGATGCTTTGCGTGAGCAGGGACAAGAAACTTGGTGAGAGTTTATGAGAAGCTAAATACAAGGAAAACCTGGAGTAAAACTTATTTGACACTGCAACAGATTTGAGACTAGTGTGGTAGTTCGCCTGCAGCAGGAGAACCAACCCAAACATGCAGTCAGATCCCATTTTATTAGAATGGCCCAGTCAAAGTCCAAATACAAATCCAATTGAAAATCTGTGTAAAGTCTTCAAAACAGAACAAAGATCAGTGCTCTTCCAAACTCATCATACAATCTAAATGAATTTGAGCTATTTTACAAAGATGAATGTTTAGTTTCCAAAGGTCTCAAGCTGGTAGAGACATACTGTACCAAAAAGGTCTTACTGCTGTCCTTGCAGCTAATTTTTCAACAAATTACTCCCTCCATTGGGCTAAATATACTTTTCACAGATTAACAAAAGAACCTTTGGTCACAATGTATCTTTTTCTAACACATTATAGTTATGCACTACCTTTCGCTGGTCTATCATACTAATCCTAATAAATTCAGTTATTAGGATATTAGATATTGCTCTAATGTATAGCTGTAAAGTGTGGTAAAGGTTAACAGGTTTGAAAACCTTGCAAGGCTTACTCAGAGAAAGGAAGTCTCTCTTCAATAGAAATAAAAATCCGTTGATATGATCTTATATTTCAGTCTCTGTTCCACCTTCAGTGTGAGTCAATTTGGACAAGAATTCATGTTCTGTGGATGAAATTATTTCTGGTAATAAGCATAATGCATGAGAAATGTGCACACGTGAGGCGCATGGCTCACCATGCACTGTGAAACAGACGTGCTTGTAATTTTGGCATCACTTCGTTCTGACCACCCAAACACTTGAAGGTTTTTATGGCAGCTCAGGGGTGAAAATTAAACCCGAACTGTGAGACCCTGGTCTGACTTGGCATTCACACCCATCTTGGGTAATCCAATCACACAAAGACAGCGCCAATAACAGGTGTCAACACTCGATGCACTGAGGACGGCTTTCGTCAGACCACCTTCAGAGGTGTCTCGGGACTCTTGTACATGCTTTCATTTAGCAGTCTGACCGATTTGCCCTGAAGGACCACCCATTGACCTTAACCGACTCCAAACTAGCAGCAGAGGTAATGCTTTACTACCATTCCTTCTAACAAGAGCAGTCATTGCTGGAATCCTCATTGATGAAAAAAAAATATTCAGTCTGAGTTTATAATTATGCTGATGACTGGATTAAAGAGTGACTGAGTTTTCTCAGTACCGGAATATTTATTCCATGGTACTGTCATGTTGTATATATCCTCCTACAACAGGGTCTTGCATGTTCACTTACTGTACTTTTATGCAGCCTTATGTGCACAATATCAATGTGTAGAGCATCTAATGCTTTCTTGCTGCCATGTTTTTGAGATAAAATCTTGAGTGTCTGTGAGCTGACACCTATGTTACAGCCTATAGCTGGCATTGAGCAGCACAAATAAACCCACAATGACATGACAACAGGCCTGTTGATGTCCTGTTTATTGCTCAGTTGTCAGCTCACTGTGCAACATGGCTTTGAGTGTATTTGAATGGCGGGAGGTAAATGTGGTGTTAAATGCCATGTTTGTTTGAATTATTGTATATAACCTTGCCTACTTTTATGTGACCTAACAAGGATAGATGCTAAAACAAGTTTGGAACAAGGTCTAAAAGGAATTTCTATTGACTTACCTGTATGGAAAACGTCTCCCCGAATGGGTAAAGGAAAATAATCTGTTCCTGAAGGACCTGGTGGACCAGGAAGACCTGGAGGACCAGGGAGACCTGTCTCCCCTGGGAGACCTCTGTCCCCCTTTTCTCCTGAGCATTAAAAATAGACACATGTAATAAACAGGAACCAACAGTAATCATTAACCTACCTTAATGAGACCAAAAGAACGAAAGATTTATTTTTCTGGGAGCTCCTCGATTACCTGTTCTTCCAGGAGGACCTGGAATTCCTCGTGGTCCAGCGGGCCCAGGAGGTCCAGCAGGTCCTGGTGGCCCTCTGGCTCCTTGTACTGTGGAAAATGCAAAAAGAACGGTTGGTCAAAAGTTTAAAAGCTGTATTATGTGGTATATTTTTTAAAAAATAAAGCAGTTCTTGTAATCTATAGTCACATTTTTTCATGTCCTGATGAGACGATTGGCATTAAACTTTTTGCCATGGTGGCATATAGGGGTTGCAATTTAACTTATTTTGATTTGACATGGTCCTAACTATATGTCAGGGAGCGCTTGTGAGAGAGTGCCTGCTGTAACATAACAATGCTTGTATGTATATTGTAATATGTAATATGTAATATATTAAGGAACTACAGCAAAGACTGACATCTCGGAGTCACCAAACCTTCTGTCCTACTATCACAAACAAATGGGTGGCGTTTACTAAAGTCTGTTGAGATCTTGTGTTCAGCGGCAGACTTTGGTCAGATGAGATCATTGAGGCTTAGGTGGAAAACAAAAGATAACCCCAAGGTTGATGCTATGGGCCTTTTTCTAATCCAAAAGCATGATTAAAATATTTCTGTTTTTCTATTGATTGAGTTATTTTTTACATTTTGGAAATAATAACAGCATAGAGAGAAATTTCCTGAAGTGGTAACTTTGAACTGGTTGTGAGTGAGTGAGCAAGCGAGCGAGCGAGCGAGCAAGTGGGTGCTGGCCTGCCTCCCCGCCCGCTCTCATTCCATCATTCATGGGGTAGGACTTGTCCCCAACTCAGAGAAGGCCCTCTACTCTTTTCCACCTCAAAACCAATGGTCTTGGATTTGAAAGTGCTCATCCCAGCTGCTTCACGCTGCGAACCACTCCAGCAAAAGCTGTAGATCATGTTCTAATAAGGAACAGGGTGCGCTTAGAAATCCTGTTTATGAAGAGTATGAACAGGATTGGTGACAAAAGACAGCCTTGGTGGAGTCCAACTCTCACTGGAAATGAGCCCAACTTACTGCTGGCAAAGTTAACTAAGCTCAGGCACCGGTCATACAGGGACCTAACAGCCAATATCAAGGGGCTTGGTACCCCATGTTTCCGGAGTACCTGCCACTGGATTCCCTGGGAGACATGGTCGAACACCTTCTCTAAGTCCATAAAACACATGTAGACCTGTTGGGCAAACTCCCACCCTCCCTCCAGGACACTGCTTAAGGTTTTGAGGTGGTCCAGTGTTTAAATGCCAGGACAAAAAACGCATTATTCCCCCGGAATCTAAGGTTTGACCATCTGTCGGAGCCTCCTCTCCAGAATCCCTGAATAGACTTTACCAGGGTGGTTCAGATGTTTGATCCACCTGTAGCTGGAACACATTCTGTGGTCCCCCTTTCTAAATTTAATCCTGGTCTGCCAATCAAAGTGAAAATCCCCTGATGTCCATGCCACATTTCAAAGCCACATTAACACAGCCACACGACATCCAGAGAGAAGGCATGCTAGTAGGAATGAGGAGGTCTGTAAAGCATTCCGTCCACCAATGCAGGACGTTCTGAGTCAAGGTCAGCAGCACACCATCCCCACTATAAACAGTGTTTTTGGTGTACTGCTTTCCCCTCCTGAGACACTGGATGGTGAAGCCATACAGAAGTCGTTCTCCATGGCATTACTGAACTCTTCCTACTCCCAAGTTTTTGCCACAGCAGCCATCCAAGCCAGACTGTGCTTGGCCTGCCATTACCCCTTTGGCTGCTTCAGGCGTGCCACATGCCAAAAAGATCCAAAAAAGACTCCTCCAGCTTGACAGCATCCCTCACCACCGGTGTCCACCACCAGGTTCGAGAGATGTTCCTGCAACAATGGAGGAATGGAACATAACCCACTAAGGCTCAATATCCCCCACCTCCACCAGGACCTGTACAAATTTCTGCCAGAGGTGAAAGTTGAAGGTTGTTCTGACAGGAGACTCTGTCAGACCTTCCCAGCATACCCACAAAACACGTTTGGGACTGCCAGGTCTGTCCAGGATGCTGTTATAGAGGTGCAATGGAGGAGGATGTTGTTATGTTCCAGAACATGCGGCCACAAATCGGAAGCTCATGGGAAGGGGGTCCCATGTTGCCTCTTCTGGCTGAGCCCGGCCGGCCCCATGGGTAAAGCCCCGGCCACCAGGCCCTCGCCAACAAACCCAACTTACAGGCTTAACTCCAGAGGGAGGCCCCATGACACACATCCAGGTGAGGGAACAAGGAGTTCAGTAATGTTTTCCATCATAGGGGTCTCCATCCATCCATCCATTTTCTTTACCGCTTAATCCTTAATGGGTCACGGGGGGTGCTGGTGCCTATCTCCAGCTGTCCATAGGGGTCTCATCAAGTTAAAAATATAATAAAAGCCAACAGACCAGATGCTTTTGTCTTAATAAAATGAGGCCTCGTTTTTTCTAGCATGACGAGTGTAAGCACTGAAGGTGTGCAAGTTTCTGTTAAGCAAAATTCAGAAAAGATTTCACGAAAAATAGGGTGAGTTTCGATAAATGAATGCTAAAGCTAACACGTTTTTATCTGTTTATGTTTCTGTTAAAGGACATCATTCTTCAACATCTCTATTTCTAAGACAGTTTTCTGTGATGTGTTGACACCTGGTGGCAGGTACGGTGGTGGAGTGGGTCGACGTGTGTCCACCTCATTTCCAGTTGAGCCATCAGGCAATGTGACTTCAGGTAGAGTTGATCGATTCTCCTCTAGCAGTATGATCTGTAGTGATAGCAGCAGATTAAAGAAGTTATGTTTAAAGGCCTGCTTACAAAATTGTATTAAAGTTATTTGCATGGTTCTAAATGCTTATCTTTACCTTTGATTCAATGGCATTAATTCTACTGTTCAAGTCATTGAAACTTGTGCAGTTCATGCATTCTGCAAGAAAATAAGAAAGGTAAACATATCAGTTCAAATCTCTTCCAGCTGGTTCTTCTTTATTTTATTCTGGCAGCATCAACCACACATCATTATGTCATGATGCAAACAAAACCAAGTTACTCAAGAAAAATAGCCATGTAACCAAACCTCTGAAACTTTAAATCATGTCATTATACTGTCCACTCTTATGCACAGATGTTCTGGTGTCCCAAATGTGTCTATTTTCTGTCTGTCCCTTCCGTAGGACATGATTTTATACTATTAGGAAAACCACAGCAAACACTGATCTAACAACTGGTAACATAGATATGAGGTTAAAATGTTTAATCTCCAAATATGGAAAATGTCTTCTTTCATTTTGGGGAATATTTCACTTCCAATGTAAAATATGAAACCTCCCTTTTAGGAGTTCAGTGTTGTCAGTTTTCCACAAAGCCTGAACAACAAACTCACAGCACTTCTTGTTGTTAAATCTTAATTTCTAAGTCCTGTCAGCAGTATTAAATGGTAACTCTTACCCTTCTAGAAAAGTGTTGGGTCACACACACAGCATGGCGATAATCCACATTCTATCTACACAGAATTAGAAGAGAACCCAGCTCCAAAACTAAAGGCAGGAGTGAAGAGGACCAGAGATTTTATAAGGGCCCTCTCTGGCCCCGATTGATAGGGCTTGGTCAAAGGGAGAACTTCTCTACTTCAGCCTCCCTTCGATGGCGTGGGAAGAGAATGTAAGCTTCCAGGAGAAACTTACAACAAGGAACACAAAGCCTGCCGATCAATCAGGTGAATCGCAAACCACTGATGAAACAAACCCATTGTTCTGCTCTCAAAGCCTTCCGAAAGCTTTCTAAATTACAGATGCTGCTGTAAGAGAGGGAAAGGGAGCTGAACCCCTGTAGGCCGCAGGATCTGAGCCAGTCAGGAGCCGCATTCATTCACAGCAACAGAGCTGATATGAGGTGTATACTGCACTGGAGAAGCTGCAAAGAAGTACTGCTCAGTGAAGTAAAGTTGGAGCTGATCACTGCTTAGCCAAATTGAAGAAGACAAGCCTACGTCCAGCCAAAGTTGAGCTACCTGCTTCCCTAACAGCCATGAGCCCCACTGTTAACTACCGCAGCATTTGTTAGCCACTGGCTAACGTTGTTGAGTTGCTTGATTGGTTTTAAATACATTGTTCAAACACAGAAAACTAATCTTATTAGTTTATTTTACCCGAGATGCATCAGAATACTCAAATTAGATTGATAACTGCTAGAGGTGGAAAGTAACAAATTACATTTACTTCCGTTACTGTAATTGAGTAGGTTTTTTGTGGAATTGTACTTTTTAAAGTTGTTGTTAAAGTCTATAATTTTACTTTTACTTCAGTATGTTTTTTAAAAAGCTTTGTACGTCAATAAATTTTTATTATTTATTTATTTATTATTACTAAGTAACTAAGTAACTTTTACTCTGAGTACATTTAAAATAAGTGAATTTTTACTTTTACTTTAGCAAATTTTTAGACTGGTAATTTTTCTTGTAGTTGAGTAAAATTTTATCACAGCAGCAGTACCTTTAGTTGAGTATAATATATTAGTTCTTTTTCCAACTCTGATGACTGCTGTGGTCAGTCCATAAATAGATTTGATTTTCTAAAGGTTATTGATTCCTACACCAGTAAGTTTTTAAACAAAACATTACTTAATCCAAAGAATGTTTGATTTTTTTCTTTGCATTGCTTATTGGTTTATACATAAATCAATGGGGCTAATTGGTTTAAACTAATCACAATTAGTAAACTATTTTGGCTTTACTTTCAGTATATCAACCAGATTCCCATAGAACTGTAACATCAGGATTTATGGCTTACAATTCTTTGCATATTCATTGATTCTTTGGATTCTTTAATTTGGTAGTTAGTTAGCTCATTCTATTTTAATTAGTATGGTGTGTTACTAGCTTGGTTGATTTATATGTTTGATTTCTTTCTTTCTTTGTAAATAAACTCTTGTATTTTATAAAGCTATTGTTTGTCCATTATTCCACATACATACGTAGAAATTTGCTGTTCAGTGAACGTCTAGAGATCACTCCTTCATCTTTGTTTAATTACCTCAGCCTTAGCTAGGCAGGTGATCATAACAATCACTGAGACTGAAATACCTGGCTATTAATAAAGTTCCTGAATATCAGGTAGTGCCCTGTATTTAATAATTTTCCATAAAATTATTAATCTCGATGATTGTCATAAGCAATTCTTCATAAATATGATCTTTCAGCCTGCCACAAGTTTTACAAAACCCATTGTTTGGCAACTTTTGCTCATTTCCCTCTGAATTACAATCAATTAGCATTAGTTAACCACAGCTCCCAACTGGTACCCAGGTGGTTCCTGAAATGGCCCATAAAACGGCCCTGTTAGGCCGAACAGGTGAAGTGGAGACATGCGAATATAGTGAAGGTCTGCTAAAATTACCCTGGCGTTCTGATTATGGAAATGCACCTAAGAAAATGCTACAACAAAATGCTCTGTCTACAATGGTTAGAATTATTCCGCTTCATTCACCTCTCATTAGTGGATTATTTCAGGTAATCATTTTTGATCACTTGGCAGCATTAATAGGCTTCGTAAAGAACACAGTAAACATTTAGCCCAAGATGGTCAGATGACCGATAAGTAGGGGGGAAGCATTAAGTATATGCAAATAAAATGGATCATGAGCAACACACAAATTTCATTGACTTGACAGGAATTTATATTTTTACAAAATGTTCTTCCTTTCTTTATATTTGAACTCAATATATGTGGCCTACTGAGACGAAGGACCAACAGCTTAAGTAACAGACCAGAACACAGAGTCTAAAATCTGTATGGCACACAACGAATCCTAAAGAATTAATGCTGTTGTCACTCATTTTAATTCACACATACACAGAAATATTATGTTCATTTTGTGACAGGCTGTTTTAATTTTGTTATTACTCATTGCCTGGTTTGCTTCTCTTACTCTCTGAAAGAAATGTTAGGAAATGCTAGCTTTGAAATCTAGCACTTTACTAATGGAATCCCAGTCGGTGTGTCTGTCTGGTATTCTGTGTAGAAAAGGTGTCGTTTTCAGACGTTTACAGACAACAGCTGCCTTTGCAGTAATACTAACAGAGCAGTGGCACGTAGCACAAAACAGCATTTTGGGGGCAGTAAAAAAAAACATAAAGGTTTTTGTAAAAAGCACCAAATCTGCCCACAGCTTAAGTTTGCACAAGACCAGCGGAGATTTTTTTTTTTTAATGTTTACGTTTTTTATTTGCTTTAATAAAAAAATAATCTATTGAGATTTATATTTAGAATCAAGAAAAAAAAACACAAACTAAGAAATTGTTAGATTAGGATATTTAGTCATATTTGTAGGCAACACTAAATTTCCCTTAATTTCCCTCTGGGAACAATAAAGTATTTTTGAATTTGAATTAAATCAATCTTGGATATGCTTCCTGGCACAAACTTATCTTGTTATATCTCCTGAGTGTTTTCTGCTAAACTAGACCTACACATTTATGACTGCACAGCCTTTCGACCCTTGAACTGTAATCTAAAATACAAAACAGTCAATTTTCCTTGAACCAAACCACACATTTTTTTTTGTAGATCTCACCATCCTCTACTCCACGGCTCATAACAACTGCGGAATGTCAGCTGTCAGTCCCACAGATGGGACCCACCCACATTGTGGTCACTGCAGGAATAACCAGAAGGTGGAACAACTGGTGCTCATAAATAACTGAAGCAACAACAAAATGACCCAAACAGCTCTGTCTCAGACTGCAGCAAGCAACTCGGTACGACCAGTTGCTGAGGTTTCTGCTACACTATAAAAAGACATTGTCAGTGTTTGTGTCACATTTGAGCTTCATTCCGAAGATATTCATTTCCTGCTGGAACCTTTTCATATTTTGGGGTGATAAAACTAGCAATGTCAATGTCTTTTATTTGGGGTTTTACGTATCAACTGGCGAAGATACGGAGCATTTGTAGTCAGCCCTGTCCACTGTGAAAGACAAGTGGGAAAAAGAAAGGTTGTGTAAAGAAAGCCATAAGTGTTGTTTGCCACAAGTCGGGTAGGTGACACAGCAAGCTTGTGAAGGTCCTCTAATCAGATGACACCAAGACTGAATATTTGTTAAAAAAAAATTCTATATCCTTTATAGAAAGATAATATTGCAGATTACGAAACAATGTAGTGCCAGTAAGGATTTAGTTCAACACTAAGATTGATGGAGCCTAAATTAATTACACACCAAATCATGTTTTATACTCTATTTCATTTACCCATACATCCATCCAACCAACCAACCAACTCTGGGAGGTTATAACTCTTTTGTTTAGATGTAGTTTTAGCTTGAAATTCTGAATAAAAAGGGGTGCGTCCTCTTGATTGACAGACCTCAGATGAGCTATCAACACTAGTGCTAGTAGCTAGCAGCTTGCTCCCCCCTGTGCGCTCCAGAGAAGGCCGCAGCCACTGTCTTTGGATGAGATAGAGAATGCTGCTTGATCGAAAATGGGTTAAAATGATCACATATATTCTGTGATTAGGAAAACTTGTTTTAATAAAAATTCACATAGTTTGAGTGAAAGTTATGGACCTACAAGGCTTCCTGCTTTTATTTGACAAATTTATTGAATCTGCCTATAAAGGGAGAGGAGTAGCAGACTCGCTCAACTGCGGCTTTCTGTTTAAAGCGCCTCCGTTAGCTTCAGTTAGCTATATCGATTCAGATTGTCAATCATCCGTCCCCATCCTCACAGCATCATTCTTCGCTTTGTATTTTCCTGATGGCGCTGGTTCAGCTTGGCTGACCTCATGACTTATGTTGATGATAAATTTCTTGCTCTTAGTGTTTTAAAATCTGGCTCAACTTGCATACCTGTAATTTTTAGAAAACTTTGTAGACGGGCCGAGCACAAGTGGAAAAAAAGACCTTCTTCAAGTCTCTTATTAGATTATTGCAGGACCTCTGGTCCAAATACCAACAAGCAGTGATGCATGCCAGAAATAATGTTTTTTCCCAAAATTATTTCTGCTAACAGGTTCAATCACAAGGCTCTTTATAAAATTATGAACTTTGCTCTTGTTCCCCATCATCCTAACTGTTCAGTTGTGTCCCCAGATCTCCCTGATCAGTTCCTCAGCTTTTTTCTGTGATAAGATATCCTCTATTAGGGCTAGCTTATCACTCCCTTCCCACACCCTTCCTACTCCATTCTCCAGTAAGGTGCCCTTCCATAGCTTTGAAACCATTTCCATTTCATGTCTTCAGTCTTTGATTCTGTCAGTGAAACTCTCTGGTTTTCCGGACAACATCCTCCCTCCACACCTCCTTAAAGAGGTTTTCCCAGCCTTAGGCCAATATATTATGCATATTATAAATAACAGTCTGACCTCTTGCGTTCTACCCCCCATCTTCAAGCATGCTGTTAAGGAAACCAGGCCTTGACACCTCGGTTTTTTATAATTTCCATCCTATTTCCAAGCTTCCATTTTTTTCATTATTAATTCAGACAGACAGACAGACAGACAGACCATGTGAAAACATAACTCCCCTGTTGGAGTTAATTCCTTACTTTGAATGTTTTAAACAGACTTTAAAGTTGGTGTTCAGAGAACACACAATTTGACTGAACTTGACCTTTTTTTGTACAGAAGAATGGGCAAACATTTCCATCTTCTTATGTGTAAAGTTCATGGAGTCATATTCTCAAAAGATTAGGAACTGTCGCTCAAGAAAAAGGAGGTTCTACAAACTACTACAACCAAATTTCCCCATGTGGGACAATTAAAGGATTATTCTAATCTAATCTACTCAATTCTGTTCTACTGATACAATGTGTTTGAACAGAAAGGTCCTTACCTGCATCCCAGCTGCATGAAGGAGCGTTATCGCAGGTCCTTCCATACTGCAGCTGTTAGACACTACAACCAAACCTCACAACAAACTCGATAATGTTTACATCTCTGCTGTCATTTACACTATTTAAATCACTTATATAACATGTCTGCTGCTTTTACTTACACTTCTGTAAAAAAAAAGTAGATTCTTCTAACTTCTTGGAAAAAACGTTTACTTTTTAATGCACAACTACTCACGCACATTCTGTAAATGCTCTTAAGTTGTTAAATATTTTTAAATTATCCTACTCTGTTGCAAATTCTAAGTATGCGATTTTTATTTAAAACTACTCAGTTTTTTTAGTTTAAAGCTTATTGTACGTATTATTCTTAATTCTTAAATTCAGCTTTTGTACTTTTTCTACTTGTGTGAATCCAATGCCTATATTGCCTGTCATGTTGCTGATGTTACATCTGAATTGACCTTTTGTGGGAGGATACAGGATTATTCTATTTTTTTCTATTCTAAGTCATGCCACAGTATTTGGATTTTCACAGTAAAAAAAACAACCAATAAATTATTTTCTCTTCTATTCTTTGTGTTTAAGTTTTACATAAAATACATAAATTTTGCAGTTGTGTTTGAAAAAATATGAAAAACTTCAAGAAGCATGAGTAACTTTGTATGGATATGTATATTTAGTCCAGAGAGGATGTGGTATCTTGATGCTTTCTGTCAGATTGTTTAATCTCATCGAGGAGGAAAGCCACAATCAAACAGTTTAATCTAAAACACATTTTTCCCCATGTTTTTTCAAACCAAATACTAAGGAACATCTGACGGTAAAATTACCCCACATGATCTGTTTGTTGTGACTGGGAGAGCTGAGGTTTTTGCTGTGACTAAGGGGAGGTTGAACATGCACACATCAGCGGGGCTGCGGCCACTCAAGGGCTCCATAATTTGATGAGTGATAAGATGATATAGAGGCATCTTCTCTGCTGCTATTCATCATCAACCCAGAGGAAGTCTCCACCCACAGACACTCTGAGTGTAATAAAGCATCAATCTGTGACTCATTGCAAAATTTATCCTGTGATTATGTGCTGACATTCAGTCTGGAGCCAAACTACAGCGATGCTGGCTACAAATCCAATGATAAATTGTTAGACTTTTATATTCCATATTTCTGCTTGTCATGTTATGTATGTTGAAGACTTCAGATGTTGGCTTTTGTTCTAAAATCATAAAGCCAACATCTGTGGCTTTGAGTTCCAAACCACTACAAGAAACATAAAACATAAATGTGTGCAGATCCCTGTACAAGCTGCTAAAAAGAACAGCTATAGGAGGAGGGTAGGAGAGCACAAAGTAAATTTGACCTATTAAGATCACACTGAATCTCATTTTGTCCTGGCAGCTCACTTCATCTCCTTTGCATGGTTCAAGTAAAAAGAAAATCCCTTTTTACTGAACCAGCACCCATGACACTCTAAAGTTGATGAACTCTTGCTTCAATTGAAGTTTTTTATGGGCTGCATGTTTAAAAACATTATTTTGTTTAGCTGACTTGCAAAATTCCTTGATTTTGGGCTTTAAAGACAAATTATTAATTAAGAAAATGTACTGTGTTGTGTAATTTTATGAGCAACCTGGTGGCCGGGCTGATGACTATATCAATAAGTGAAACTTTAGATAAAGTCCTCTAATGACAGGGAAGGGGAAAAAGTAATGACAACCAATAGTTAAACTATCTAAAGCGCACATATTATTGTACATTCTTTAAAGTTATATTTATTAAGCCCTACCCGTTCGTTTTATTCTAATCCTAACCCATTTTTGTTTATGCCTAACCCTAGCCTACTTATTCAGAAAACTAAATACAAAATGGTCACATTTAAAGCCTGATATAAGACCATTGTATAAAAAGACACATAACATTTTTTTCTCTCTCTCTGACATTAAGTCAAACCAGTCATGTGAACCTCTTTAAGTTGCATTGTTGCTGAAAATGTAAAACAAATTCCGTTGCATACCATGTCAGGCAAAAACTCTTTGAATGTTGCAGAACTGCTGAACTGCACAAACAAGCCACTCTTCAAAGCTCCACGGTTGCCAAGGCTGAACGGCTTTAAGGGAGTTATTTGTACGTTTCTCTGAAGTTCTTGAGTTTGTTGGGACTTAAAGTCCAGAGGTATAGCCCAAACAAATTAAATACTCTGTACAAACAAATTAAATACTCTGTACATGAAGACACGCTTATCACAGCTTAATAACCGTAGGAAAACATCTGCAAAAGAAATATGTCTGTTTGGACTCTACAGGAGTACCAAATGTCAAACAATTACCACAATTACTCCCACTGGAGTTACCATCAATTGTGGCATCCCAGATGGGTCCCAGTGAGTAGAAGGACTGGTAGGGACAAGATCAAGGGACGGCGCATCCTGAGAAAATCTTTTTTGCAGCCGAAGCATCCAACCTCCATCAGCCAAGTGGAAGACGGGGGGATTTGAGGTATCTCTGCACAGACCAACCGCCCTTTGTTCATTTCTACATCTTCAATAGCTAGAGGTTACAGGAGTGTTAAACTCCAGTCCTCGGGGCTCTGGTGTTCTGCAGGCTTTAGATATGATCCTGGTCCAACACTCAGGGTTCTGCTGATTACTTAATTATTTGATACGGTGTGTTGAAACAGAAACATGGTTAAAAGTTGCAGGACACCGACCCTTGAGGACTGGAGTTTGACATTACAGGATACTGGTTCAGATCAATGAAATGCAAATACTTCCTCATTTACCCCGATTTGAAGATTTTGATCTGAAGTGCATACTATAAAATAGTCAGTTAGATTTATTAAAAGCTAAATTTCGACTTTATTCATTCAGCTATTATTACTGGGCTCTTAAATGCTGGAGACATTACAACGCAGAACCCATAGAGGTTCGACCAGGCGGCTCTGGGATTTCTGGTTGGTGTTGTAAAGAATAAGGTGGAGAATGTCACCCTGAGCGAGACCCTGCTCAGACACAACAAGGTTTTTAATGTCCAGCAGAGGAACATAGAAGAATGACCATACATCTTTCCTTATCTTCTGACTTTCCAAGTTGGGATTCCGACTTCAGGGTCTTTCTTTCATATTTGTATGAATTTACAACCACCAATTAATGGTTTCTGGCTACAAGATCTCAGACTTGTTTTTATTTTTTCATATTTATGTATGTTCTTTTTAAAATTACAAGGAGTCTATAAGTCCTAAACAAAGGCAACTTCAGATTCAGGAATTGCCAGATCTCTAACTCCGTTTGGTTTTCCTCAAGTACAAAAACAAAATATATTTGCAACTATTCTCAACCTCAAAAAAGATCTTACTTTAGCGGTTTCCGTCTTTTGTCAAGCTAGGACCACAAAATAAGCCATCTATTTCTTTTCATGCCATAAAGACACACTATGGGAAAAACACAAGAAGTAGTTCGCCATTGATGTGAAGCAGAGCAGAACAACAACGTATGGTTGGTAAGGAAATTGGGCAGGAGTTTAGTTTTCTAAAGTTGGAATTCAATGATGATTGGTTAGAAAACCAAACTTCCGCTGTGCTTGAGCTGTTTGGAACAACACCACAACTATAGAGCCTGTTTGGATCCATAATTATACCACTGGAACATCAGACGGGGTTATTTGTCTTGGATGCACAGAGCTCATGGGAACAAATCACAATTATGTTGTTTTAAGAGGAAAGCCAAATAAACAGAAAGTCTTTCTGCTCTAATGCGATTCAGGAATTTGGATGTCTTTGCAGTTTTTCCAAATATTCACATGTTACATCTTGTCTGATTGTCTGATCTCCAGAACTGCAGATTCCTTGAAATGATGCAGATCCATTTTTTTTCCCGATTACATACATGACTTTGCAGGTTGAAATAATAAAGCATAGTTAAATGATATATAATTAATAAAAAAGTAAAGCCGGTGTATAATACATCAAATTAAACGGTACAGCCATTAAAATAATGACAAAGCTAACAATTAGTTTAACTGGAGAGTGTGGGAATAAAAACGGAGGGAGAAGAATTCCAGGACCTAAGTCTCTCATTGCAAAAATACTTGTGAGATAAGCTTTATTTAAACATGTATCATAAACAGACATCTTGCATCTCAAAACAGCAAAATAAATAAATAAACAGATTGAGGAATCCTTCACACCATTAACGTGTGGATTTACAGGAGAGGACAGCATAGGCTTTTTTGGAACGCATTCCTCTCCAATTGTTGATACTGTCTGCTGATTTTCTACATCAGTCCTGGAAGGAGATCAGGATTACCTCCCCTTCCCTCTTCTGTTCAGCACTTTAGCACACCCGCAGACATATCCTCCTAGAATCCCCAACCACTGAACAAACCATGACGCACACAGTTGGGGACAGTAATTACAAATCCCACTAAGACATTCCCTCCGTCCGAACACGTGAGTTGTATAAAAGATGATGTAGTGAAACGTCTTCCTTGAGCATCCTAGCAACTGCTGTCAAATCACTAGGATAGACTTACAAATTAGCTCCATGTATGTGTGCATCCACAAACCCTCCAGAGCTGGCCGAGCCCCAGAAGGCCTGCTGCGCGTCTGACCTGGCCAACAAGTGGTCAGCTATTGCTGGCGTGAAGAACAACTGGCAAAAAACGTACACACATATATATGCACAGATGAACACACATATTTGTCCAGCCACAAATTCTCATTCAGTAAATCACTCACCCACTTTGACTGTGGCTGGTGGCCGACAGAGGAGGGGCGGAACGAGGGCTTTATTTTTGAAAACCAAGATGTCCTGTTGTGCACACTGAGGCTATTTAGCGTTTTTCACCACGATGAAAGCTGCCAGACCACAGATCTTTCTATAGACTGAGCACTTTAAAAGCCAGAACATATGACAAAACAAAGACATTTTATGACAGCTATCAATCCTACAGTGCTCCTAAAACACAAAGCTGGTGAAACACTAACAGTCCAGAAGAAGAAGAATCCTTTATAGTGCCACAAAGGGGTAATTTAGCTGTACTGCAGCTAACAGATGATAGAAGCATTTAGGATCACACAGAAAGGTAGAAAAAGTATAATTCTAGAATAAATAATGATATATGTACATTAAGAATACAAGTATAAAAGGTGCTACGCAATTATTAAAAATAAAGTGGGATAATCAGATTAGAATGTGCAACAGAGAAGGATAATCTAAAACCAGAATATATACAGAATGTGCATATGTGCTTATGCATTAAAGAGTAAAAAAGTGAATGTGTTATTTACAAGAAGTTAACAGAATACGAACTGAGAAAAACAGATGAGCAAATAGCAGCCCCAGAAATGCTAATTCAATGAGTCAAAAAGTGAAAATTATAGCAGTAAACCTGTAAACATTTAGTTTTTTTGGGAACGGTTTTGGTTGTAGAGTCTAACAGCTGCAGGGAGGAAGCACCTGCAAAGACGTGCAGCTAGGAGCAGCAGGGGTTCACTGAAAGAGCTTTGCAGCTCAGCAACATCTTCAATCCAGTGACCACTTTACTATTTCTATCATTATGGGTTGTTGTTTTTTGTTCCTGCATTTGAATCTTCTGAGGAAGACATAATCTAGAGATGCTAGAGATGCAGCCATCCCTGCAAGACCGTCTGAGTGATGGGATTGCACCAAACTCAAACGTATACCATATTGGCTAATAAAGGTGTTTATGAAGAACTCTCATTTTATAAAGCACTCTCTTTGATTTTCTCTCCATAGAAAATACTCCTACCTCAGTGCTTATGTACTTATTGTGTATCTTTCTTGGAAGAATCTAGTTTTTGAATCAACTTTGTTAACTCTTTCTTATTTTTTCTTCCCATAGATAGAACTACTCACTCAGTACGTTTATCTTTATCTCTTTCCTAGAGGACTCCACTGATTGTATTTATTTTTCGTCCTGATAGTAAATATTTGTACCCCAAGAATGTATGTGTCTAGTTGCATTTATTTTCTGAAAAAAGTGACTGACAATTATTGTTGTCATTCAGTATTTATATTCATTTTGCTTTTCTTCCAATAGAAAGAACTCCAGACTCAGTGTTTCTGAATTTAGCAGTTTCTTTTTCCTAGATGAAGCCAGTAAAGTATTTAACCATATGTATTAATCTCTTGTATTGTTGTAGAAAGTACTCCTGAACCAGAATTTTTTTGTTTAATTATGTATTTTTCATAGGCAAAGCCACTAAAAGAACTACATCTGTAATTATGTTTCCCTTCGTTTTTCTTAAAAATACTTTATGTTACTTTATGTTCATCCCTTTGTTCCCTTTCCAAGACAAAGCCATCTACCAAGCGTTGGCCATCATTAGATATGTTTACTTACCTTGTATATCTTCAAATAGAAAGTACTCTTTACCTAGTGAATAATTATTTAGCAACTGTGTGCATTTACTTTTCTTCGTCTTATAAAAAAGTATTCCTGACTCAATGATGCACTGTATTTTTTTTTTTTTTTTTAGATGAAGCAATTAATATGCTACTACTACCATTATGCACATGTGCTTTATGCTTTTCTTTCTAATAGAAAGTACTTTCTGACTCAGTGATTCAGAGATTTGCAGTGCAACTTTTCTTAATGAAGCAACTTAAGGAGCTGCTGCAGCCATTAAGCCATAGGTACTTTCCTTTTGTTTCCCAATGAAAGTACTCCAATTACAACGCTGTTTTTTTTTTCTTTGCGTCTTGCTCTAAATATCCAGACAGCTGCAACAGATTGCTATTCATACTGTTCTGTTGGACGTTTTGCCTGTCTGCTATGCCACATGCTTTCTCACAAAAAGGGATAAATCCAAAGTCAACAATTTGATTGACTTGAGCTCCATAGATGGATAACTTTCTACCAGTAGAGTTTGAATGGTCAATTTGACTGTGTTTTTTCACAATTAAAACGAAATTGACCTGAATGAAGATGGATCAAAATGTCATAATTTGATCTGATGAAAACCTGGATTTGTGAATTTGTACATTAGTGAACTGCTCAACATAAAAGACGAGGGGAAGAAAAGTTCTGACTCATCTCCAAACCAAAGATCCATTTTATTTTTCTGCTACTCGTTTATTCTGCCTAAATGGATCCACTACCTCCATCATCCTGTATCAGTCCAGCCTATCGATGCAGCTGATTCCAGAGCTGAACTTCATCAATCACAGTTGTGACGATAAAGTGTGAAACGACTGAGCAAAGCTGGTTGGTCTAAATAAAAGTAAAAAAATAAATAAATAAAGTAAATGGGCAACTCTCCGGAGATAAAGATTGTGAGACAAAAATGGCAAAAAATCTCTCCCCTTCATTAAAAATTTTAACTTATTGCATGAATGAAATGACAACAAACGCTGGAACATGAATACAGTGTAAGAGTGCTGCGCCACTGAGTCCCGCATTATTATTTTAAGATTTCTGTCCAAGCAAACAAGACAAACACAGGATATTATTCAACCATGAAATCTAAGAATGACCCAGATCCTGCCGAGGTCAGAAAAGAGCACATTTGTAAAAAGGTGAGGGAGGAAAGAGGAAGGAATGAGGTTATAGGTCATCTCTTCCTTAATTATCCGTTCTTCAGCCATAAGCACTTATCCTAATCTCCTTTACTCAGTTCTACCTTTCCTCATCTTCACCTCCTTCGTCTCTCCTTCCATCATTCTCCCTTATCGCTCATGTATTTCATCCATTTGTTTTTATGCACCCTAGGAGCACCTGTGGAGTCTGTATCTGACTTGGGGAACTGTTGACCTAAAACAGTTCTCAGTCTGAGTCTCCGCCGCCTCTAGTGGGAACTGTCTCCATCGAAATTCTTCAGTTCTCTCCCATAAATCATTTAAACTGGCATTACTATTGCCTTGTTTTTGCTCATTAAATCTTTTTTGAATAAGTTAAAGCATCAGCATGGAAATTATTTGCCAAAGAGCTACTTAGGTTTCTCGACACATAATAATTCCT
Organism: Apricaphanius iberus; assembly: GCA_028564705.1. NCBI lineage: Eukaryota > Metazoa > Chordata > Actinopteri > Cyprinodontiformes > Aphaniidae > Apricaphanius > Apricaphanius iberus. The sequence goes on from JAPXFQ010000899.1 coordinate 1,189,444, forward strand.
AGGGCTTGTTTTACCTGATAAACAGACGATTGCATCTGCAGGCAGACAAGCTGACAGCTGAAAGGAAAGCAATCACCAAGAGGAAGGAAGAGAGACTGATAACATGGAGAAAAAAGTGAAAAGGCCCAGAACAAGCACGGACGGAGCATCATCCATCAGGCAGATGGCACCTAGTGAGGGAGCGGCTGAAATATCCCACAGCACCCAGAGGGTCAAAGGGCACCCTGTGACCCGTACTGATGTACAACCAGGGATCCAACAGAGACATCAGTCATATCCTCACACCGCAGGTTGAGTCCTGAAGAGGCACAAGTGGGATTTGGCTCTGTTTTATCGCTTTGCTCCGAGGAGAGGGAGATCTAAAGGACGCAGGAAGTCAGATAAGTGGAAAGCAGCACGGAGCGTGGAAGATAAAGGAAGACGGCAGTGGCGAGGAAAACCAAGGCCAAAAGAGCGAGATGAGAGCGGAGGAAGAAATCCAAAAACTCAAAGGTACTTTTGAAACCAACATAATAAAGCTGGCGTCGGAGATAATCCATCCGACAGGTTTCCTTCTGATCCACCAAAAATGAGAAACTTCCCAGCGGCTGACTCACCAAATGAAAGCCTTGGAAAATGTAACTTTGGGAGATATTTTTGCTCAAAAACCAGCCGAGCATGCAGTATTAAACTTGTTAATAACTTTCCTGAGTATATTCATGAAATCAAAGCCTGCTGCTCTCATCAGGGGAGGTCCTGGCTCTGACTCCTTTAACATCATGCTCTCCAAGGGAGCACACGCAAATACCCACAAGTTAATATGATCGCATGTGCAGATAGGTGCAACATTGACGGGGCCAGGAGGTAGAGAAGGAGGAGGGCGAGCAAATTACAAACACATTTTCCCTTAAATGTGTTCCATGCCGTCATGTGTTAGCACAGCTACGTTGAGAGAAAAACGTAGAGCCGGCGAGATGCCCTGTGCTCAGCCAGCACAAACCTGGCTGTCAAAAACAGTGACGGGCCGCGTGTGTTCGTTAAACACCCAGCTCCATCAGCAAACCACAAGAAATCAGGCTCTGAGACCTGCTTTACCTATGCGTCCGACTAGAAGAATCGGGATTTTTCAGCCATTTCTCTTAACACAGAGGGCTTGTAAAGCATACGGAAATCATGAAAATCGTTTAATGCTTCAGTCATCGACCAGCTGGATTTACCACAGTATTACAGCATTTATCAGACTTCTACAGCTTACAGTGCTACATGCCAAAAATTTTAGGCCGACTATTACGGCTTTACCCTTTGATACGGGCTGTTAGGTCCCTATATGAACAGTGTCAGAGTCTGGTTCGCATTGCCGGCAGTAAGTCGGACTCATTTCCGGTGAGAGCTGGACTCCGCCAAGGTTGCCCTTTGTCACCGGTCCTGTTCATAATGTTTATGGACAGGATTTCTAGGCGCAGCCAAGGTGTTGAGGTGATCCGTTTTGGTGACCTCAGGATCGGGTCTCTGCTCTTCGCAGATGATGTGGTCTTGTTGGCTTCATCCGACCGTGATCTACAGCTCTCGTTGGAGCGGTTCGCAGCCGAGTGTGAAGCGGCTGGGATGAGGATCAGCACCTCCAAATCTGAGACCATGGTCTTGAGCCGGAAAAGGGTAGAGTGCCTTCTCCGGGTCGGGGATGAGGTCCTTCCTCAAGTGGGGGAGTTTAGGTATCTGGGGGTCTTGTTCACGAATGAGGGAAAAATGGAGCGGGAGATCAATGGACGGATTGGTAAGGCATCTGCAGTTATGCGGGCGCTGTACCGGTCTGTCGTGGTGAAGAGAGAGCTGAGCCGAAAGGCAAAGCTCTCAATTTACCGGTCGATCTACGTTCCTACCCTCATCTATGGTCACGAACGCTGGGTGGTGACCGAAAGAACGAGATCATGGATACAGGCGGCTGAAATGAGTTTCCTCCGTAGGGTGGCTGGGCTCTCCCTTAGAGATAGGGTGAGAAGCTCGGTCATCCGGAGGGGGCTCAGAGTAGAGCCGCTGCTCCTCCACATCGAGAGGAGCCAGTTGAGGTGGCTCGGGCATCTGGTCAGGATGCCTCCTGGACGCCTCCCTGGTGAGGTGTTCTGGGCACGTCCCACCGGGAGGAGACCCAGGGGAAGAACCCAGGACCCGCTGGAGGGATTATGTCTCCCAGCTGGCCTGGGAACGCCTCGGGATTCCTCCCGAGGAGCTGGCCCAAGTAGCCAGGGAGAGGGAAGTCTGGGCCTCTTTGCTTAGGCTACTGCCCCCGCGACCCGACCCCGGATAAGCGGAAGATGATGGATGGATGGATGGATGGATTATACTTCTCATATTTAGTCTAGTACAGTGTTAATTTGAGATTCATAAAAGTCAGAAAAAAGCTGTAAATGCCCAAAGAAACATTAATTAAATAAAATGCCCAAGGAAAAGTAAAAAAACCCACAGATAGTAAAATCAGCAAATAAAAACACATACAGTCAGGCCCATAAATATTGGGACATCGACACAATGCTAACATTTTTGGCTCTATAAACCACCACAATGGATATCAAATGAAACGAACAAGATGTGCTTTAACTGCAGACTGTCAGCTTTTATTTGAGGGTATTTACATCCAAATCAGGTGAACGGTGTAGGAATTACAACAGTTTGCATATGTGCCTCCCACTTGTTAAGGGACCAAAAGTAATGGGACAGAATAAGAACCATAAATCAAACTAATATATTTCAATACTTGGTTGCAAATCCTTTGCAGTCATTTACAGCCTGAAGTCTGGAACACATAGACATCTCCAGAGGTTGGGTTTCATCCCTGGTGATGCTCTGCCAGGCCTCTACTGCAACAGTCTTCAGTTCCTGCTTGTTCATGGGGCATTTTCCCTTCAGTTTTGTCTTCAGCAAGTGAAATGCATGCTCAATCGGATTCAGGTCAATATTTTCTCCAGCGAGAGCACCAAATCTCTGTGGTTCACTTGAAGGCACGCAATAACTACATATATAGAGAGGAGCTGGTAAACTAAAAGCCACACTCGTCTTCTTGTGCTTTAATTTAACAGTGTTTATGCACTTGTCTTGTTCAACAATGGGTGAGAACACTCTGTTTTTATATAGTTTAATATTATCATGTTTAATCTAGTCTTATGTTGTTTTTCAATTCAATTTGCTTTTATTTATATAGCGCCAATTCACAACAAATGTCATCTCAAGGCACTTTACAACAAAAGTAATTTCAATACAATTATACAAACGTTCCAATCAGTTCAAAGTTTTCTATGTAAGGAATCCCAGCAGATTTTTATCTTTTAATTATCCAAACTGTGTTAACTTTAGCAAAGTCATGTGCGTCAATCATTTTCTATTGGAACTAAATATGTTGTTATTCCTTCAAATTCATGAAAATCTGCATGCGGCATCGTCACATTCATAGTGCAGTCGATGTGAAAACTTTGATCGGACTCAATGTTGTTTCTTTCTTTCTGGACACGGTACGGAGTCAGCACCCGTTGTGATTTAAGAGTTAAGGTGAATTAGCTGGGAAGCCCACTCCTGGGAACAGAAGCTGTCTTGAATGTTTTCCTCTTTTTAATATTTGAATAATTTCTAATTGTAGAAGAATTCACTTTAAATAGTTTGGAAATGACTTTCGTCAGGCAAATGGGAAGAAACAGATGATTTTGGATAGGGATGCACTCATACCGATACTGCTCTCATGTAATGTATCGGTGTGGGTTAAAGTTAACCGATACCATAAACGATACTGAAATTGTGGAAATTCTGCAATAATTTAACAGAAAATGTTTATTGTCCACTTGAAATGTTCGTTTTGTGATCATTTTTATTAATTTTCTAATAGCAGACTGTCACACCTGACAACAGCCAGTGAATAAAACACATTTTAAATCAGCCTTGTAAAACAAAAAGTGTGTACAAAGCTTTTCTAATTTAGCTTTGGTTGTCTTTAACAAAAATATAATCCGTGTAATAAATTGTGTTATATGTCAGCTTGATTTAAGTCATAAAAAGCAACAGCTGACTTTTATTTATATCTAGTATAAAGTCCAAAAACTAAAAGGTGTACACATATGAGGCCCTCGGCCGGGTTGGGTGGGTTGGGGGTGCATTTGAAGGGCAGCCAGAACCCCCATCAAACTAAAACCAGAGATGATGTAATCTTCATTGGTTAAGGCTGTCCTGATAAAACCGCTGGCTCGATGCCCCATCACAGCAGATTTCAGATGCTCAGAGCTGCATGTTCAATGTCGGTTTAGCCACATAAAGACCCAAACACAAATGCAAAAACATATTTATAGTGTTCTGGTATTAGTCAGTGGAATCGTCTGACAGTATGGGAAATACGCTGATTTTTTTTTTTTTTGTCAAGCGTCATATGAGAGGATGGATAACATGTTTCCTATGTGCCTGTTAAATCAAAAGCTAGAACAAGAAGATTGATAGTTTAGCTTAGCACATAAGCTAAGTCAAATTTTTCCAGGAATTCGATCTAATCTATCATGAATGCACATAAAACCCAGCTATATCACTACATATCATAAAGACATTATCCATGGTTGTTTGTATGCAGGAAAAGCTGATCCTAAAATGCCTTTCTATGTTAGCCGAAAATATGCAAACTGCTGGGGATTAGCAGTTAATTTGAAGGTGAAATCAGAGTCATGTGTTTTCAGTCAGGGAAATCCCAATCAGCTTTGAGTCAGCCTCCTGTTTAATTTCAATATAAAAGACATATCTACGCTTTAATGCATGATGGTGGAAGGTTATTGCAGCAAGAACAAATTAGTTTTTTAAAGGGCTCAGAAAAATATGTTTTTCATGCTGATGGGGCTTGACAATATTACGATCGGTCGGTCAGATTGTATAAAACTAGATGAAATGTGAGAGCAATGTCAGGCCCCCGAGGAGTTGGCTAACTACAATCAACCAAAGAGCAAGACGTGTGATATAACATGATATCCCAGAGCAACCTGATGTAACGTAGAGGTGGTTCCCAGAGTTTTTGACCTCCGACCATCAGAATTACCCTGAGACTTGACCCCAGCTATCTCTGGTTGAAGTATGAAAACATTACTAATATGAGACTTCTCCATCAACTCTCCACGCTGCCACCTCCAAGTTCTCTGACGACTCTGCCATAGTCGTTTCAACACAGGCGAGGACAATTCAGAGTACAGACAGACGACCACCTGCTGATCAACGCTGGGAAAACCAAAGAGTTGGTGTTGGACTTCTGGAGACGCAGACCCACCACACTGACACCAATGAACATCCAGGGAGAGGATATTGAGATAGTGGACTCTTATAGTTACCTGAGTTTTCACCTGAATAATAAACTGGACTGGAGCCACAACACTAATGCTCTTTACAGGAAGGGTCAGAGGTCAGACTCTACCTGCTGAGGCGGCTGAGGGCATTTGGATTCCAGGGAGCGCTGCTAAAGAACTTTCTATGACTCTGTGGTAGCTTCTGACATTTTTTTACAGCATTGTATGTTGGAGCTGCTGTTTATCGACAGCTGAGAGGAAGAGGTTGGATAAACTCATCAGGAAGGTCAGCTCAGTTCTAAGATGCACCCTGGATCCAGTGCAGGTGGCGGGAGACAGTAGGACTCTGGCTAAAATAACATCTCTGATGGACAGAGTCTTCCACCCCATGCATGAAGATGACAGACTGCTGCATCCTAGATGCATGAAGGAGCGTTTCTGCAGGTCCTTCCTCCCTGAAGCTGTTAGACTCCACAACCAAAACGGCTCCCAACAAACACAGATGTTTACGTCAGCGCTCGAAATTGCACTAATCAACCAAACAATTACTACTGTTATAACTTGCACCTTATTTTTTTAGGTTTATATATAATAACTTATCAGACGTTATATGTTTACTTTTTAATGCACGGTATAATGCATATTTTGTACATATTTCTAAATATTTGTAATTACTTAAACATCTTTCAGTTCCCTGCTCTGTTGCACATTACAACCTGGGTGTGCCACTTTATCTGTACTTTAATCTTAATAACTGTACAGTACTCTGTTTTCGTAACTATTGTACATGATGTAAATATTTTTTTCTGTAAAAATTGTGTTTCTGTTTTGTATTCTGTTCTGTTTTTTGCACCAAATTTCCCCCTTTGGGACAATTAAAAGATTATTCTGTTCTATTCTAACATTTAAAAGGTGCAGATATTAAACACCATATTATTTAACACTATGATTTAAAGGTCTATCAATGAAATTCCAGAGTGACCACAATGATCTATGGCTCTATCCCCAAATTGTTGCTGTGCACTGCCTGCCAGTTGGTTTAATCAAGGCTGCTACAGGTTTCTCTTAGCAACATACAAAGTAAAATTCAACTGCTTAGAAAGACATTTATTTAAAAAAAATTGTACAGCAATCGATTGGAAACTATAAGAGCTCCCCTTATCACTATTCTTAGGGTAACGCTGATTTAAAACTATTATTGGTGGCAATGGGCAGAGTATCTGGTAAGCAGCCAGCTGTAGGCGCTACCTGAGCTGACAGATGGACCTACTAACTTGTTATGCCTGTTTCTCTCTATCAGGACCAGAATGGTAAGGATGGAGAATATTATGCCATATGTTGAAAACTAGAGGTGCACAACGTATTCCCAATTTACCAAATCAATTATTTTGTTTAATATATCAGAAAATGTTTGGAGAGTATTAGGATGCTCAAGGAGAAACTAATAGACATTGCTAATAAGTCAATTAAAAGGGTATAAAGGCAACACAGTCTTAAAAATCATAGTTTATCCACTTGTACAACTGTTTTTAATCTTTTGTTGTAATCATAAGCTATAAACATGCTAACAGTTGGGTCCAAGCTTTGAGAAGCAGACCTCAAACAGGTCTCGGTATGTCCGCATCTGCTACAAAGCGTCGGTGAGGAGATGTTCTGCTCATTAATCTCAGTGGGGCAACTCTGTGCCTCGCAGCGGACGGTGCAGTTTACAGCAGCTGAACCCTGTGGGACAGAAACACTTGACATTTCTCTTCACCCCAGTGTTATGTCTGCACTAACTTTTCCATCCATAGCGTCCTCTTTTCCTGTGGTCTCACCATGACGTTTTAACCTCTGCCAGCTCTTCCTCCACCTCTCAGTGTGACATCAACTTCAATCTTTAACATCTCCAACCATATATCTCCATATGGAGACGATTACCTCGCTGCTCTGCAGCCACTGGAGACTGCAAACACATTTCAGCCTATGTTAAATAAATAGCTGATTACGTCCTCACACTCCTGCCCCCCTTCGGTCCCAAGAGAACCATGATCTATATAAAGCTATATTCATAATGATATCCCGAGGTGAGAAATAATGGCTTTGTAATATACTCTGTTTATGTCATTCATTTCAGGTTTTTTTTGTGGTAAATCATTTACATGCAAAGGCAGCAATGAATAATCCTCCAAAACACAACAAGGTGTGGTAATTATGAGCAATATGCAACAGCTGCTTTTTGAGCTAAATGTTAATGTTGGCCGAACTTGAAGAGGCTCATGGTTTTCAATGAAATTTGAATTTATTGCACAGCCCCACGAAGCTGATGTCTTTACCTTGCAATTTTAAGAGAAAGCGTTCATATAAGTGTGTATTTTAAATTACTCCAACTAACACAGACTTTTACAAGCGTCTGTGCAGCTTAAAACATGTTATATGAATCTCCTGCCACAACTCCGGCTCTTTTTCCTAATGCTGACCATTGCGGCTCGACCGGTTTTGAGCCTTTTTCTCCAGCCCAATGTCTGCGGTCTGTGGCATCTATGGCCAGAGTGTTCCAGCTCTATTCACTTTACAAGCTACCCGACCAAGCTTTCTTCATTCATTCTTATAGCTGTAATGGCAATGGTGATATTTTCTGAAGCAAGCAAAAATGGACTCGCTGCTGTAAAAGGGCTAAAATGTGTTTATGTGCACACATAACGAGGGCACGGCCCAAAAAAGACAAACATTGTGGTTCTACCTTCCAGAGAACAGGAGTTCTTTAAACTGTAGGGTTTTTTGCAGTCCCTCTTCCTGAAAGTAATCAAATACAGACTTTCTGTCTTAATTCAGCGCCACTTTTAAGAGGCAGACTGGTTCAGAGTACAGTGGGGTGATTAGCAAGCTAACCAGATACACACCAACTCACATGAAAAGGGCACTGATGTGGGTAAAGCTGCCTGGTGTTGCTAAAAGCACACAGATGTGTTCAGGCTAAACATGTGGTCCTTGAGAAAATTAGTCTCTGATAACTCCGCTTACAAAGACTGACTTTGAAAGAGAGAAAAAAAAAAACTCACCCTCACGACAATCCACCCCGAGAAATCCAGGGCAGCACCTCCACTCCAGAGCGGTGATTTGCTTGTAAGTAATCTTAAACGATGGCTTGATAACAGTTCTGTAGCTGCACATAATGAAGAGGAACCACAAACGTTATCAAAGCAGAAAATATTAGATTTTTTTTTACATTAGAGGAACAGAAATTTGAATGGGATCAAAGGACAACAACAAGCAAAGATCCAGACTAATTGGATATATTTAGGTAAACAAAATTTATCCAGCAAACAATAACCCGACCAGAACCCCCCCCCCAAGAACTTTTGCTAAAGGTTCTCTAAAGTTAAAGTTTAATATTGACCTGGTGATCTTCTCGAAACTATGAAGGGACTTTGACATTTTCTCCAGATGAAAACTGTAACTTTTTGAGAATCCTTTGGGGAATATTTCCTGAAAAATTCACAGAAGTCTAATTTCAATATTTTTGGGAACTATTGGGGTAAAAAGGAATGTGCTCTAAGAGTGCCTTGGGGGTTATTTACAACTTTCCCAGCAAAACCTTCAGAAATCTGTTTTCTGAAATTTACCAGTTTTTTTTTGTTTTTAAAGAACATTTGGGGAACCTTTCATAGAATATTATCTACACCTTTCCAACCTTTCATATTCACGTAAAACTCGCTGAGGTTTCCCTGATAGTTATGGAACCCTTTTGTATTTAAACTTTTAGATAACCCTTTGGGAATGTGTCTTAAAGGTTCTGTGAAGGTTAGTTTCTACAGTGGGATTGGATATTTTTGGGAACTAACAATGAATGCTGTTTGAAGGTTATCCATTACTTATGCTTGGAACATTTAGAAAATGGTGAGGTAATGTTCAACAAAGATTACTTGAGGATTTTTAACTACTTAAACAATGTAACCTTTAGAGAACCTTTTGGCAATTGTCTTGAAGATAGTTCCAACAATGACTATGTGTCGATTTGAGAACTTCAGGGGATTCAGGGGTTTCCTTAGAACATATTTACCTTAAGGGATCATTCCCTGAGGTTCTTTGACTAGTATCTATAACTTAGAATACCTTCAGGGGACACTTCAATGTTCTCTGGTGGACATCAACATAATTCAAAAAGTAATAATTAGAGAACTTTCAGTAAACGTACACTAAACGTAACCGCTAGAGAACTCGAAATAATTTTAAATACTGACTTTGCAACTTTTTGTCAACAATCAGTAAAACGATACACTCTAAAGATTTCCTTTAAATCGTTTTTTTACTGCTTCAATTTATTTAGCCCAACTTGACATGTTACTGTAAGTTTAACTGTATCCTTTATCTAATCTTACTTTAACATCAACTAAAGGTCGCCAGAAAGCTAGAAGAAGCCATTTGTAAACGCTTGATAAAATTTATCTGTAAGTAGAAAGGACATAAGTTTGTTTCAAAAATTTTGGGCACAATTACCATCAATTATTCATATACCCTATAACTATTAATCCATTTCACGTTTCCATTAAAATATGCACTGAAAATGTTATCTTTATTCAACCGATAAAAGTTGACAGCTTACGTGTTTTGTTTTTAAAACATCACCGAGAACCAGCATTTGGCTGCAAGAATCAATCGAATCCACATTGTAGCAGAACAATTATAAAGCACTTTCTCTTTGACACCCTTGCCATTCTGTGCGGAGAAACGTAAACTTTAACTTACATTTCAGAGTCCAGCAACGAGTTGGGTTCCTGCGGGTGACCCGCATAAAGTCGTTTCACACGAGGAATCCATTAAATTTCAGAGGTCCAGTAGGAAATTTCTTTACTGCGGGCAGGTTGCGAGTGACAAAATATGATGGTTTTAATGTTTTGTTTAAGATTCTCAAAGAGGATCATGTTGATATATTGTGTTGATGGAAAGAGCATGATAGAATATTTCCCAACATTGCACTGACAGTGGAATATTCACACTATCCCAGCATCCACGTCTGTCAGTGCGCCCCAGGGCAGCTTTCCATCACTAGTGTGTGAGTGACCGAATGGTGTGTAAAGCGCTTTGGGGTCCATAGGGACTAAGTGAAGCACTATACAAATGCAGGCTACTTACCATTTATAATTTACATTAAATCGGGGATTGACTTATTTCCCATTTATGACTGTTTTTTAAACTATGATGAAAAAAATCTGAATATATATCCCATATTATTACATTTTTCATTTTAGTTCAAATTCAGGCCTAACGAGCTGAGCAAAGAATCTTGATCGTACCATCACACATGGGCCAGATGAAAACATGTATATAAAAATTTTACCTGCTATGGTATTAACACACAGTTCACAACTTTATGGTCCATGGAAGTAAACTGGGATGATGACGCTTTAATGCTCTTATTGGAATCTTTTTTTTTTATCGCTTCAGAAACTTGAACTCTGTGGGCAAAGTTAAAATGACTGTGTGTCTGCATCAAGTGGTCAACAGAATTAATTGTAAACCTTCAAAATGAAGGTTGGCCTTTAGCTATACCAGGGATTTTTTTTTTACATTTTTAAAAAAATGATCATAGCTGAAAAATAACAAAACTCCTGATTGATTGTAAATTATATCACAATGAATTATGTAGCTTTGATTTCTTTGAAATACAGCACAGCTAAAATATATATCTGATGCTGAGATTGCCGTGCAGAAAATAAATGTTGTCTGCATCCCCTGACTTTGTTCTCCGTTCCTGAATCGCATTTCCAGCCGCAGAAAAATCTCTGTCTGACAATACTGGATGCCTATTTAGAATTAATATTCCGCTGTCAGTGCAAAGTTGGGGGAATATTCTGACATGCTCTCTTCACAAACACAAAAAATCAACCCTATTCTCTCTGGGACGGTTAAACAAGCAAAAACATTACTCAAATATATTTTCACCTAAACCCACCCACAGTTAAGAAACTTCCACCAGACCCATGAAATTTAACTTATATATTTTTCCGCAACATTGCAGGACTCTGCCCTAAATGTGTTTTCAGCAGACAAGTCTTTTAAAATCTTGGCAAATCCACTGTGAAGAATGCTGCAGCATCTGTACAGAAAGCAAGCATTACTATAGTAGAAAGGTGTGATTTAAATTCAGTTCATTCAGATACTGATTAGAGCACAGGTGGAAGTTAAATCTTTGCTGGTAAGACATTCTGCATAAAACCTGTCAATCATACATTTTGCTGGGGACATGTCCCCAGTATCCCTGCTAAAATGTTTTATAAGTACAATAAGAGAACATAGAAGATAATTTCTTAGTGTTTCATCTAATTTCAATAAATGTTCTCTAATGGTTCTTGTTAGCTAACTTTACTTTGTACATTATACTTGTAAGTATCAAATCGGCTTTTGCTGAAAAGAAATAGTGCATTTGAGTATAACTTTGTACCAAAATTACACAGGTAATGTTTGAAATAGAATCCACGCCCTATTTCCAAAAAAGTAAAGGAGACTTTTTTCACAACTTAACAGCCCCAGACCGTTATAATTCTACATACGCCCCTGTTTTGTGCAAGCATCCACATTTTTTTTGTTTAGATTAAACTAGTCCTGATCATCTCTACCAATAGCATGTGCAGCTAGGAGAAGAAGGGTTGAGTGAGGGATGTGTTTTTGAGGTCTCTACCTGATTAGTTTGTTGCATGGTCCAGGCCACCGGCAGCCGTGCATTACCCTCTGCACTGTGGTTTCTGTCCCATTGTGCACTTTGCAGGGCACGGTTCTAGAAACGGTGTGCTGACACCAGTTCCTAAAATGCAAAAGTAAAAGAAACATAATCCTTACTGACAAAAGCTGAATGAGAAACGCTACAGATAGGGAAAAGATGCTGTAATGCGCAAAACCCGCAGCCTGCTCTCTGCGCACCGAGTCGAGGATCCGGCTCCCGTCGAACCCGTACTGCTGCTCTGTTCGGAGTGGATGCGCTGCCGCTGCAGGGTGATCCCTGGAAAGCGATAAACAAACCCGGTTCCAAGTGAGTGAGGCAACAAGCTTATCCACACGCACAGCGCGTAGACGTAACACAGAGCCATCTTTATAATGACCACTGACGGAGATATCCCAGAGATACCGATAGGCTTTCAAGTAAATCCCGTTACAGTACTGAAATGGAAACAGGAAACGCTACAGAAGTCCCGCTGAAACCATCAGAAGGAGTTTGTATCTCCTGAACCAGATGAGAAACAAACTTGCCCCCTTCAAGAGTCCAGTATGAATGACAGACAACCTCTTCCTATAGAATAACTAGGCTCTCTGACGTTTGACATGTTGCCTTAACCCGAGGAGTCAAATATCCAGAGAGCGAATAAAAAAGGCGCCGTCTGTGAGGTTGGAAACGTGCGTCAAAGCGCATCTGGTCTCCATTGAAGGACAAAAACTCCCAAGGCTGATACTGAATCATAATACATTTTGTGTGAAACTTTGCTAAACCTTCTGCCTCCGCAATTATAATGCAGCTATAGAGCGATAATGCTGAATGAAAACGACTTGCCTGTGTTCACATTTATCTAAATCTGTTTACGCTTCGTTCACGTAAATGTATCAACTATTCTGACAAAGTATGGATATTTTAGCCTATTTGTTCTCATTAGTTTTAATTAACGCAAGGAATCCCAGCTTAAAGCAATTAAACTGCCACCCACTGGCCAGTCAGTGTAAGTGCAGCACACAGTTCATCGAGTCCAAATTTGTCCCCCCCCCCCCCAAATAGTTTAAATGTTTTAAAAAATTTTAATTCATTTGACACATTGATTAATAAAAAAAAGTCCAGTTACTGTGACTAATAACTACGCATCATTTCAGAGCGGCAGTTATCACATATTTTGTTTGTCCTTCATCTAAACTAGTTGTTAAAGTAAGATTTCAACTTATAATTACAGTACAAATTTTAATAAAAATAGTTTTGATACGGTGAGATTATACTTTAAAAGGGGTATCGGTATTGGCTGGTTTTAACCTGTAATGCAAAGCAAGACAAAAGGCATCAAAATATAGACTAAAGATGTTCATTTACAGATTGCTGCTTTTCTAGTTTTCATACAAGAAATCTGTTGAGGAGAACCTTTTTACAATGTTCAAATACTTTAAGTCTGACTGTTACATAAGGAAAAAAAGGTAGGTGTTATGCTTTTCTTACTCAATAAACATAATGTTTAAAGAAAGAGGAATAGGTAGAGAGTTTAGGCTATGGATCTGATTCTAATTAACTGATTTTCTATTAAAATTGCTAGGTTTATCTCAAAAGCTTTTTTCTGTTCATAAATAATCAAAAGAATAAGCACCAACCAGGCATAACATTATAACCATATTATAACCTGATGGCGTGATGTTTTCCATTTTGCTGCCATAATAGCCCTGAGACAACAAGGAATGAACTCCACCAAATTTTGACCGTTTTTCTTTTAAAGTGAAGGTAAATGTCTCTTTGGCATGAAACGGTTGCTGTTCCCTTACTTATCGTTGAGCCCTGCCTGCAGCTTCACCTCTGTTTCTTCAGTGAACCGCTATTGATACAGACCACTGCAGACCGGGAACACCAAACAAGACCTGCATTTTTGGAGACACTCTGACCCACAAGCATCATGATCATAGTTTGGTGAAACTCTCTAAAATCCCCTAGGCTTGCCAATTTTTTTGCTTCTAACAATTCTTTCAACTTTCAAGATATCATGTTCAACAATAACCAGTGCGATTCACTTCAACTGGTCATAATTGTATGCCTGAAAGGTTTATTGCAGGGCCCGGCAGAGACCTTGAGAGGGGCAGGTGCTCAGAGTTCAAAAAGGGGCACACATAGCAAGATATAAAAATGACTTAAAACAAGATAAATTAGGGCATCATCCTGAATAGCAACAAACAATATCCATCAACAGAATAATAGAGTATCACAACATAATATATCGGCGTCATCAGTAGGGGACCATGCAAAGCCAAAGTACCCTGTTTTTTTGGGGGGGGGTTTATCCGAAGGGGGGCAATATTGCTGATGAGACGCTGCTGTTGGGGTATGTTGATCAAACACAAACATTAAAAAGACCCTAGGATAGCTGGTAGCTAATTAAACCATTTTATAAAGTACATTATGGAATAATTAATCTTGAAGCTGTTTCTTACTGAATAAACTCTCATATCTTACAGGTTAACATCCACAGCAACTCTGGTGCCGCTTTAAAGAAATATTCCACCCCTAAGTAAAAATTTGCCATATTCCTGAGAGTTAGAGAAGTGATTAAAAAAAAAAAGCATTTCGTAACCAGCCCAGTAATTACCCTGATCTGGCAGCAGCATGTTTGCTTTAGCTTAGCATAAACCAATGTAAGTGAATGGGAACTACTAGCATGCAAATCCTTACTTAGGGGTGGAATATGAGATCCAAACAGCTCAGAGCGGCAGACTCTACTTTTCTATATTAGTGTTAGGTACCCTGAGGGATTTTTTTTTATTTATTTAACAACTAAAATACATTTGATATCTTCAGCACATATAAGTTAAATATGAATAAAACTATATAAAAATAATGCATATTAATTTGTATAAGTTTTATGTATTTCACATGCATAAATAGCCGTTTTGAAACGTTTCGATGTATCGAACTGTAAAATGGCCTGTACTTGTATAGAGCTTTATTTAGTCCCTACGGTGCCCAAAGCGCTTCACACTACATCCACCTAATCATTCACACACTGGTGATGGCAAGCTACATTGTATTTACAGCTTCCCTGGGGCATACTGATGGAGGCGAAGCCAGACTACCAGACACTGGCGCTACCTACCTACTAACAACCACCAGTAGGCGACGGGTGAAATGTCTTGCCTAAGGAGACAACCACTCAGACAGTTGGGGTTGGGGCTTGAACCAGCAACCCTCTGATTACAAGATGAACTCTCAACTCCTGAGCTACAGTCAAGAGTTGTGGCGTGTCTAGCTTCCCACTTGGGAACACCAAAGTGCTCAAAATTAGATAACTAAATAAAACCTTGTGAAATATGTCTACATTAACAACAATAAAACAAATATATAATGCTAGAGCTGTGTTGAAATAATCGAAAAATCGATTCTGAATCGATTCTTGTAGAAATCGAAACGAATCGATTCACAAGTTCAAAAATCGATTCTGTTTTTAAAATAGTTTGCCCTATTTAAAACTGAAATAGAAAGGAAAAGTCCAGACGGCCATTTTAAGTTTTGTGTCTGAAAGGATTAATACAGTTTTCCACGGTAAACTGAATTGAGAGCATTGAATATTAGGCATATAATTAAAATAACAGCTTAAAAAACATTTATTAGCACTGACCCATATCAACATCGAGCTGGATCAGATTGAATCGGATCGAATTGGATCAGATCGAGATAATCGATTCTAACTTTTGTGAATCGGATCGAATCGATTCTTGAAATTTGAATCGATACCCAGCCCTACTGAATACTTTCCTTCGGTGGCTGTAATCCTCCTCCAGACTGCTATACAGTAGTGTAACTATATTCAGAGTTGGGTAACCACAGTTACATTTTAGGAGTAGCTTTACTGAAACATAATTCTACTTTTGCTTGAGTTATATTATTATGAAGTATACTCTTACCTGAGTACATTTTCTTGATACTTTAACCACTGTGAGTAATATCCCTGAACCAAAGTTGCACCAGATCTATAAACAGACCTACACATGTTTTGTTGAGATAATATTATTTTCTATCTTAGGGTTTGTTTGTTTTTTACTATTTGGTGTAAACACTATATATTGCAACAGGAGGCACTTTGCCCCATTTTAACATAAATACACTACTGTGGGTATTAGTTTCAAAGTTTTATTTTGGAAAAAAAATTATGATTTGGAAAGGTTTTTCTTCTGCTTGAATTTCTTATTTTCTAATTATGCTATTTGGGTTTTTTGTTTTTTCTGTATCCAAATGTCTGTAAATATTAAATAAGATGTTATGATCAGTTACTCCTGAGTAATCTTTTACCGACATACTTTTTAGTCTTACTATATCTGGGACGGTTATTTTTATTTTATTTCTTTATTTTTACTTAAAATATGATAAGGTAGCGTTGCTGCTACTTGCTTATAATCTTTAGCTATTTTACCCACACCATTATAAAAAGGAGCATCTCAGCAGCAGCTTCGCAGCGCCCCCTGGTGCCGCTTCACGCTCCCTACAGTCTCCAGAAAGAGACGTGTCCCATTTCAGATTAGCTTGAACAGACGCACAGTAACGGACCCGGAGAAAACATGGGGGAGAAGACGGACGCGGAGATGACAGAGAACCCGTTCGAGCCCTACATGGAGTCCGTTCGTCAGTACCTGGAGAAGCAGGACCCCGTGGTTCTGGTCGGAGTCATCGTGGCTCTGGCGGTGGTCATCATCACCTGCGGTAGGAACGTTAGCTTCTTAGCTTAGCATGTAGCTTAGCTTAGAGAGTGAAAACTGTCCGGTAGCTAGAAAGTAGGTGTTTGCTCATAGACAACCAAAACTTACAGTACACTTTCTAATTTATTTCAGTCTTCCTGAAGTATTTTCTAACCAGCAAAACAGTCCGGAGCGCCGTGCTGCTAGTGGGACTGTGTGACTCTGGTAAAAGCCTTCTGTTTATCCGGGTGGGTATCACAGTGGGAACCCTGGCCACGTTGGTTTATTTTTTTTAGGTGGACACAAAAAAGTTTCCGTCTCTTTTAAATTGTTCTGTCTTAATGCCCTTGCAGCTGCTGTCAGGGAAGTTCAAGCGCACACAGACCTCCATCACAGATAGCAGCGCTCCATATAAAGCTAAAAACGACAGGGTAAGTCACAGACAGCTGCTGGAGTAACACTGACAACAGCGCCGTCCTTATATCTATATTATATAAGGTTTTCCACATTCAGTCTGATTCAACACTATGTAGTGGATAATTGTTAGGTAGAAAGAATAATATACATCTATTTTTTTCATTTTTAACAAAAGGAGCATATGAAAAGCATATCCACAGCATGATGATGCATTCACGGACATATGAAGTGTGTTCGCTGTGTTTCAGTAATTTCATTCCTCTTACCGCTCTTTCATCCAGGCCAAATTTGTAAAGTGTAAGATTAATAGTTTCGCTGTTGACTGATTCTCCAGACTTAATTTAACATTTTCAGAAATCGATATTTCAGTCATAAATTTACAAACCGTTCAGCCCTACTCTGCAGCTCCTCCAGAGTTATCACGAGCCTAATGCTGCGTTCAGACCGCAGGCTCTGTCTGCATCAGGTAACGCTCATAAAGCGACTAGTTCGACGCATATATACAGAAGATGCATTTTTAAGCTGAAGTTGAAGCTCGTAGGCGGGCCCTTCTCTGCCGGATGTTTTAAACACTCGCGGATCGTGGTTGGCTAGGCAGCGTCGACGTCGGGCAAAGTCACTACAATGAGACGCTCTGATTGGTTGCCGTGCTGTGTCTAGAGCGTTAGGACCGTCAAAAGTTCAACTAGCTGAACTTTTGCGTTACTAGCGTTATGAGCTTTGAAGCTTGAAACGCAGGAAAAGCTTGAAAAGGTGAAGGAGCCAAAGCTCACAAAGCGCCGCAGAGATCGTGACGCTCCTCCAACGGCCTCCACCGTAGACTTAACAAGTAATCTTGTCGTTCCTGACGCTGACAAAGCCTGCGGTCTGAACGCAGCATAAGGGCTGATTCTCTAATTGATGGTCTCTTTTACAGTTTATAGTGAATGACCATATCTTTTGCATGTGAGTGTTGTCAGCAGTTTGAGATTTTGGTTTCTAACCCAATGCTACTTTATACTCTGGTCTGTCTGTTGAACTTGATGCTTTTTGTCCCCTGATAAGTCCTTGGCTCTTACTGAATTTATACTGAGGTTAAATTATAGTGACTTCTAAAAGCATTATTTTCTCCTGGATGTTATTTAGAGAGCTGGAGTAAAAGGAGTTGCTCTTTCTCAAAATGTGTGAAAACTTTTTTCAGTTCCCTCCCTCCTTTCTTCCTTTCAGGGCAGCACCTGGACTCTGATAGACCTGCCAGGACATGACAGTCTGCGTTCTCAGTACCTGGAGAAGTTCAAGTCTGCAGCCAGGTGAGAACCTATTCATGGGTTTCTCCTGCTTCTGCTGGGATCATGAAAAATCAGTTCAACATTTTCCATGTCTATAAATATAACAATAACAGAATTTCTACAGACTTTGAAAATGTCTGGAAAAAGTAAGAAATATGCCTTTATTTGTCTAAAGAGGTGGATAAGCATGAAAACAAGAAAACAGAGTATTGTCTTTTCCAGTCTTTATTTCTACTCTTTCTCTACTCTCTTCTTTAGCGTTAAATTACATCAACTCAACTTTTGTGGAATACAGTATTAAAATTAGCGAACATCAATGTATACAGGCTTTAGGTGACATTACCTTGTTTCAGCGACGCTTGGTGAAAAACCATGGGTGTTTCTCAATGTCAAGGCGTCTTGCCTACGAGGACATTGTCCTTCCTTGGTTAAAAAAAATGGTTTGGAACAGACTAGCCTTATGTGACCGCGGCGGCTTACGTGCTCTGTTTACGTCCCGCCCATTGTAGTAGCATTGTAGCGTAGTAATATTACTTCAACCATGGAATTGGAAATGTATAACGAGAGTTTTACTTTTTTTATTTTGTTTGTATATGTCAGTTAAATCAAATGTGCAAACGAATTAGTACCTGGTAGCCACCGAAGCTGCAACTGTTAAGCAACTAACCAACCATATAAAAATGCTTTGGATCTAAATAATAATAATACAAAAATAAAACAAACATTTTAGATATAAGCCCGATGGTTAAAAATTGTTGACTTACATTTAAAATAAAAATTTTCCCCCGAAGTAGCTGCTGCCGGCTCCTACCGCGCTGTATTCTGGGAAATTGTTTGACCGAGAGCAGGCTCAGGGCACGTCTGATGTATCCTTGGTTAGTTAGCTAAACGGCTAACAAACGGAGGACAGATTCCTCGGTAGAACATGAACATTGGAACACGCCTTGGCGGTACCTGATGACATATCTCCTAGGCAACCGGGGAGGGTTCTGGGCATTGAGAAACACCCCATGTGGATGTTTTCTGATTCTGGATCATTGAGCTCGTACTGCTGTGGTACGCCAGCTCTACTTTACAGTATTTACACTGCACTTTGTTCTCTTCTTTTTTTGGAATGTAACGATCCCAAACTTTTCACATTTTCTGTTGTTTATGGGCATCTTTATTCTCCGCTATCACGGCAACGAAATTCAAAATGTATCACGCGCTGCTGTTGGGCTTCGCACCGGTTCATCCAAAACAATGGTCCGTGTGGAACAATCAGATCTCTGAGCGTATAGTGTGTTCATAGGAATTTAACTAGGCTTCGAGACAGGCTTTCTGCCTCTTAGCAATTTTTGGAATCGAGTAAATCGACGAACCGCTGCAGCCCTAGACCTAAAGATGTGCTTAATCCTGGTGCTGTTCTCTATCTTATTGGTTTGCCAGTCTAGTTGTTTTTACACCTCATCTTGCAGCGATATTTTTCTTTCTTTCTTGGTAAATAAATAAAATCCATCATTCACCCGATTAAGAAGAATTCAACATTTTTTACTGTAAATATCTTTTTTCTTTAAATTTTTTTGACAATTAGAGATTTTTAAAAATCAGTTTAAATTGATTATTTAATACCTGACAGAGGAGTATTTAAAATCCTGTTGTGATCATCACTGGATTGTGACACTCTTGTCATCATTTCAGAGCGATTGTGTTTGTGGTGGACAGCGCCATCTTCCAGAAGGAGGTCAGAGATGTGGCAGAGTTTCTCTACATGTTGTTGACGGACACGGTGATCTCCAGAAACGCTCCAACTCTGCTGGTGGCATGCAACAAACAAGGTGTCACAAAAAAAATTTAACCATTAAACTTAAGCCTTCTCCTTATTTCAGGCTTGATACTTTTTTGTCTCATCTGCAGTAAAGTAATCTCATTTAATGATCTCCTCTTCTGTGTAGACATTACAATGGCAAAATCTGCTAAGCTGATTCAGCAGCAGCTGGAAAAAGAACTGTAAGTTATTCTGTTATTTGGTGTTTATTTTACAATACAAACTTCCGGCTTTACTCTTAACTTTGGACCCGCTAGCTCTTGTTAATAATGTATTAACCTGCTATAACAAATCCATAATGTTTGCATTGACACCTGCTAGTGTTCACGTCGCTTCATCCCTATTTCTATGTATTATGCTGCATTCTATTTTTCTTGGAAGTCGAAACTCAGAGCTGGGTTTGACGTCACCCCCAAGTAAACAGCGTTTCAGTAACATAGTCAAATAAGTTTGGATTCCAATATGGCGACACCCAGGTAGCCATAGTAGCTTTACCCATACAAACATCATTTTGAGCCGTAATTTCCACACAAACACTCCTTTTATTTTGTTACGTTTAGAGTTGCTGGCTCCACATGTATGATTGATTTTAGACGCATTCTTATGAGTGTGTCTTGCAAAGTAGACATGTTTCCACCACAACTACCATTGTTCGTACCAAGAGCTGCCATATTATAAGTCTAAATCAGAGTAAAAAAATAACAAACCTCCAACTTTTAGAGTGGGAAGTCTGACTTCGGGGAGCGTTCCAGTTGATTTTCCCACTTGGAAGTCGGAATTTCTGAGTTCATACCACAAATGCAGCATAAATTAGGACTGACCCATGTGATATTCAACAAGTATGACATCTCCTCTAAAAATATTTCTTAACAGCGGATTATTTTTTGTAATTGGTGGGAAACTAGGGCTGTGCAATATGATGAAATATATCGTCAGGACGATAGAAAATGCTTATCGTTTTATATGAATCTATCGTTTAAGCCACAATAGGGCTTTACGGCAGTAAATTATGTCAAGATACACCTTATGGTATTCCTGTGTATGCTGCAATACATGAACAAACAGGGAGGAAGACGGTAACCAAGATGTTTCAGACCAGAGATCTAAAGATTATCAGACAACCCAACATTGGTCTCCCTGTGTGTCTCGCCTCCCGACGCGCAGCTTGAGCAGAAAAAAAGTGTCTCTCAGAGGCTCCCGCTCTAAAAGTTGTTTCGTTCGCTAGCAACACATCAGCGGTGTGCTACAGCGTCTGTATCTGGAGTTTATCAGGGTTTACACCACGACTCGAAGCTGGTTTTGCTCATTGACTCTCTGGATTCGTTGTCGTTGTTCTTGAGCAGCTGACAAAATAATTGTATATTGTTGGAGTCCGTTGTTGGGATCGGGAGCTTGTAAACTGTCCAACAACTGATGTCTTATCTGCGTCAGTATTCTTATATCCAAATGGCATCGATAACCGTAACTTGACTATTTTTCTACTCCTACTATTCGGGAACCAGTGCCTAAACCTAACATGATCCATTTGTTTAACATTTACCAGCAGCAGCCGCTTCGAGTGTGGGTGGAGTCGTAACAAATCTCGAGGGGGGAACACACATCAACATGCACGCAGATAGTGAAACTAATAAAAACGAGAGGGTGCAGGAGGACAGAGAAAAAAAAAACGCTACTGGGAGAGGAGAGCTTGGACATAAATGCTAAATGCAGCCACAGAGAACCCAGGTTGCTTTCTCTTGGCTCTTATTTAAAGAACCTGATATGTATGATGTATATTTGCTGCAAGTATATGCCTAAACATCTGAATCACTGAATTCAGGTTCCAATAATTTTCATGACCACAGGTGTGGCCAGTACCCAGACCTGCTCACATCCTCCAGCCTTCGTTCTTGTGTACAATTACAAACCAAATCCCCTTTTTTAAATTATTATTAAGTCATGCGTAGACGTCTAATACGTCATCTTAACAGACATGCGCAGGACTGACCTACATTCGGAGTTTACGTGCACCACGATCGGATTAACTATCAGAATAAACCACCTCTCAATCAGAATGAAATTTTGGTCCGAATGAGTTTGATCGGGTCAGAATAGTCTGAATGGCATGTTTACATGAAGCATTTTTATTCCGATCAGGCTTTTAATCCGATTACATGAGTCCATATAAACGTAGCTAGTGTCTAGTTCAGTACCAGAGCATGATCTTGAGATGGTTCCTTGGTTTTCCACCGCCAAGGAACCGTTTCTCGGTTCCAAACCGGTACTTAACCTACCACCAACTTTTTGCTGGGTAAGAACTGCTTTCTCCCCCGGCCCATATAGACGTTGCATATTTACCTTCCTCCACAAGCGTAGTCGCCACTCTTTGTGCCTTTTGGTCAGCTGTTGACGGCGTGCCAAAAACATGTTGTGTATACATCTTTGCAAATCCAGCTAAGTGTGAAAGCACAACAGCAGCTCAATGAACTCCTCAATTATTAAAATCTGTTTGTGCAGTTCCCTTTTTCTCCATGTGGGCGTACACAACGCTTTAGGTGACATTAGGACTGATTCCTGAAGCTGCACAGAGCTAGCACCTGGTTCTTCTCTGTTTGAAAAGCCCTATTAACACCTCAGTTCACAGAGACCTTTTAGACGATTTCCTACATCCTCCTTTTTGGTACCATTTTAGGTTTGTTTCCATGGTTAAGACTTCAGAGAAATTTTACTTGACTTTCACAGAATGCCTTTCTCTATTTTACCTGTAGAAGGACCACGTTAAGGAACCAAACAAGCACCTGCTTTGGGGCATGTACTCAGAAATGGGCCGGTAGAGTCGCTGGCTGGGTTTGTGGTTAACTCGTTGCTGACATCCTAGCAAATCCTTAATGGGGCCATTTTGTACGAAGACACGACGGCTGAGAGGAATGATTCAGCAGAGTTTCCCCATCAGCTTTTCTCCTCCCAGAATTTGCCTGGTGGAAACTGGCCTTTTGCTTCAGCTTACCAGGACCTTTTGGACAATTTCCTGCTCCGTGGTACCATTCTCTTAACGGCTCATCTTTGATCCAACTTGAAGATGCGTCAGGGCGTAGAGCAAGGGCAATTAGGACCCGGATGAGCCAGTTTGATGAGAAGGAACCACTGGCATGTACAAAGTCCTGACCTCACGAGTTACAGCAGAGACTTTTAGCCGGGGCTAAAATATTCAAATATTCCCATAAGAAAACAGACACCTAGATAAAATAGCTTCCCAGAAGAGCTGAAGCTGTCAGGGCGGCAGAGGGTGGACCAACTTCACATTAAACCCTGTGGATTATGAATGGGATGTTACTCAAGGAAAACGAGCAAATAACTTTTGCAATATTGTGGATAAAACTTGAAATGGGTAACTAGTCCACGCCTCTTAGAGACCAAAGAATTGCTCCAACATTCCCGGGGCAGAGTTGTACAACCTGTGAATTATTCTGTTAACAAATACTTGTTTCCTCGCAGGAACACCTTGAGAGTCACTCGCTCAGCAGCTCTGAGTGCCCAGGATGGCTCTGTGGGCGGCAGCGTGTATCTGGGGAAAAAAGGCAAGGATTTTGAATTCAGCCAGCTGCCCATGAAGGTGGAGTTCCTGGAGTGCAGCGCCCGCAGCAGTAAGGGTGAAGACGGGGACGCTGATGTGGAGAACCTGGAGAAGAGTCTGGCTAAACTGTAGAGGCAGCAGAACAGCTCACTGGACGGGCAGTTGTGCCTTATAAAACACAAACCTCAGACCTGAACATCCGTCACCATCCTCAGTAATCAGAGGTGGTGGTGATGGATGCTTCTCTGGGTCTTTGCAACCGCAGCCTCTTCAAACATCTGTGCAGCACAGGAAAGATTTTCAACCATGGAAATCATCACAAGTTTAACAGACGATTGGATAATTGTGGACTTTATGACTCCTCTGATCCAGCTTGTTTAGTGCAAACGTTTGTTTAGCTTCTTTAGGAACCCTTTAAAAATACTTTGCAGTGGTTAAAGAGAAAAATGGATTGTATAAAGTTTGAGCTCTAAACTGCCTTGTGAAAATGGACAGGCGTGCAATGCATTTCTTCTTTTAACATGTACCGTTTGCTCCGTTCCTTTTTCTCTCATTTTCAACCCGAAATGTTTTGCTGAAAAAATGGCTGTTGTTTGAATACTTGCATTTGAAATGAATGTTTGCATTTAATGTACTTTTGCTTAGTAAAAGATTTGTGTTTGAGTCAAACTTGTTAAAGTTTGGTTTTGTGTATGAGAAGAGTACACTTCAAACAGGTTTTTATTGCAGCACCCTAATCTCACACTGAACATTTAAAAAAAAACTTAATCCTGAATGAGCATGTTTACTCAACAGGTACAACCTGAAGCATTTCTGTAACTTATTAATTCATAGTGCCTAAACTATTCATCTGTAAGACTTTTCTTCTCCGTACAGCAGGGATGCTCAAACCTTTTTCCTCCAAAGCTGCCATCCTGCAACGTTTAGATCAGGTTTTAGATGTGTCTCTGCTCCAACATAGCTGATTCCATTTGTCCAAGTTCAGCAGAGGCCTGCTAAATACCCGTCATTTGATTCTGGTGTGTTGAACCAGGGGAAAAAACAAAAACCTGCAGGATACTGACCCTCGAAGCCTGGAGTTGCTGACCCCTGCTTTAGATGCATCCCTTCTCATCACAGCTGAAACATATAAAAGCCTCCTGACCGGGCCTCTACAGATGAGGGAATTTGATTCAGGTGTGCTATATCGGGGAGCTAGAATTTGCAGGATGGTACATCTGGACCATAATTGGGCAGAACTACCCTACAGTAATGTGTCAACCACTCAACAGGAAATACATACATACTATAGCAGTTTATTTATATATCCCATTTAACAACAGCATGAGAGCTGAATAAAGTGCTGCACAAAAGACAAAGTAACATAAAATATGCATCAAAAGAAAAAAAGGAAAATATGACGGTAATAAAAGCAAAAGGAAATTCAAAAATAATTTAAAGCAAGAGAGTCAAAGTAAGGTTTTTAAATGAGACTTAAAATAGAAAGAGATGGAGACAGTCTGATTGGGAGAGGTAAGCGGTTCCAGAGCGTGGGAGCACAGACTGAAAAGGCACAGTTGTCCATGCAACCTCAGAAAATAGTAATTGCAGGTCAGCTGACCTGAGACCGTGGGGAGGGGACATAAGGGTAAAGGAGCTCAAACATGTAGGTGTGAGGTTAAGAGAAAATGCTAGTTGAGGAAGGCAGGTGTTTGTCTTCAATTTGGAAAGTTCTATATTTGGAGTCGGATTCTGAAGTCCAATGACCTAAAAACTGCACTGCAAAAACTGTCCTAACGAAGTCTAACAAGTCTCGTTTCCAGCCAAAAAGTATTTTTCATCCTGTTTTGACAGGTGTTAGATTTGTAATCGTTTTTTAGAGGATAATTCTTACCAAGTGCAATTATCTTACTGCACTGGCAGATTAAAATACTAGATTACAGTCTAAAACTTCTTAAATTAAGTGAAATAACATGCCAGTGCAGTAAAACAATTGCATTTGGTAAGAATTCTCCAAATATGACATATGCTCTAAAAGAAGATTAATAACCTAACACCTTCTACCTCGCTTAGTATATAAGTGTAAAAAAAATACTTTTTTGGCTGGAAACATGATTGTTGGACTTGATTATATGAACAGTTTTTGCAGTGAGGAAAAAGTCAGGATTTTAAGAGACTAATTTTGTCCCAAAAACTGTTTTCCCCTTCAAAAATAAACATTCAAGTTCACGGGTGGATTTTTCGAAATCTTTGAGAAAGACTCTTTTTTTACGGTAAGCGAAGTCTAATCCATTTTAAGGCCTTTTTAACATATGTGGAGAAAAATATAAAATAATGGATTAACATGAAAACACATGAGCCAACAAAGTGTCATCTGGAGCAGCTTTTTTCTGCCTTCATTCCAACATCTCTTACTCAAAACGTCTTATTTCACACTGTAAAAAAGGAGCTGCAGAAAACCATTGAATGCACATTTCTGAAGTCAGATGTGGTTGTTTTACACTATATAAAACCCTCTAAGATAATTATGCTTAAAAGCCCACACACATGCAAAGTGTAATGCATATAGTTACTTTTTTTAAGACATATTTCAATGATTTAGTCAAACAACAAAAACAGACCTTCTCTATGAGGTTGAATAAAATTTTGGAAATAAAGAACAGGAACTTACTAAAGATAAAAAAATTATTAATAAAACAAAAAGCAGCATGGATTAATCTAGAGCTGAGACAGAGGGTAGACAGTCAGACTGGTGCTCTGATCTGCGACTATCACGCTTGGTTGTCCTTTCAGCACAGCAGGGCACAGCCAGTTCACTTTTTCCCCGTGACTGATGCTCAGCTTGGGTCCAGACTTCTCCATCAACGACGGCTCCTCCTTTCCAGCTGCATCCTTTACCTCCTCTGCCTCCTCACTTTCTCCCTTCTGCTTTGATTTATCCCGACCTTGCTCTCTTCTCCTCCTGCTGCTCTTACCTTTCCAGCGCTGAGGTGCAGTTGCTTGTGCTTTTCCCTCTGGCGCCACTACCGGATGCTCACTGAGGTCCCAAAGAGCCACGTGGCCGTCATTCCCCCCTGTGACCATCCAGTAAGGGTGGGAGAAAAAGCTGATGAAATGGGCCTGGGAGGATCCCTGAGTGTGGGCCTTTATCGCCCCCTGCTGTTCCAGTTTAGAGCCGCTGCCGACCCGCATCAGGTGGAGGCGGCCGTCCTCTGCAGCGCAGCCCAAAATGTTCCCGCAGCTCGACACTGACACACAGTGAGCCAGAGGAGGGTTGAAAAGCTGACCCGGGCGCTGCTGATGGTCGCCCTCTTCTTCTGCCACATCCTGGAGGTTGAGGGTCCACAGTGGGCGGGTCTTCTGAAGACCCCACAGAATCACCTTGAAAAGTAAAAAGAAATTAGGATATAAAGCCACCGTGCCGTATCACTAGGAATGTGTGTTGGCTACAATCTGGCGATACAACATGTATCACAAAACGGGGTGCAATACGATATATTGTGATACTACGAGTGAGACTATATGTTCTTGATTTTTGAAACTGAATTAAACTGTAGAAAAACGTACAGTATTCTAAACCAGTTTCATACGTATTAAGTCCAGTTTTATTAGTAGATCTAGTTGATCCGCTGGAACGAAGAAAAAAACAACTTTTAACTGTATCATAAGTTACTCTCTTCATAAATGGTTCCATTCAAATTCTAAAACAAAAATAAAAATAGTCACATTGCGTTTGAATATCGATATATCTTGACATTAAATATTGTGATTTATCAGCGTATCAATATTTTCTTACAGCCCTATAAATCAGTATCTGGGCCTTTAGAACTTTTCATGTCACATTTAAACCACAAACTTTCATATATTTTATATTTTGCATAATAGACCAAAACAAAGTACAGCTTCAATAATGAAGTGTTGAAGTCAAACTGTTAGGGATTCACTAATACCGATATTGTTCTAATGTACTCTGTAACAGTTAACTAATATCATGAACATATACTTGAAATGTGGAAACTCTGTAACAATTTCACACACAATTTTTTTTTTTTTGTTGCTTGAAAATGTAGTCATCTTTATTAATATTTTTTATCTAATTCACCACCATTTGTTGCAACTAGCAAAAAAAAGGAAAACCTGTCTTCCAATTCATTCCATTTTTTGTGTGGTAGAGGAATCAGCATTGGTACTGGGTATCGGCAAGTACTCACATCCAAGTATCGGTATTGTATCGTTTGAAAAAAAATTAAAACGTATTGTTGCATCCCTAAAAAATATGCAAAACATATATACTAAAAGTAGTCTTATCGTTGCTTATTTTCTTAATGTTTTTGCCGCCATGTGCCAAATATACAAGAAAATTAAAAACGTAGTAAAGCACAGTGGCTTGAACAAGTAACTTTGATCTGATGACCTGTATGGAAATAGATTAGTCGTTACTGAATAAGTGGTCATATTAGGAGTAACGCGTGACCGGCATCACTGCTGGCCAGTCATTCGATTCAGGTGTGTTGAAAGAGGGAGGCATCCAAGAGTTGCAGCACAGTAGCTTTTGATGCGTGGACTTGGGTACTCTTGGTTCAAATCAACTCCCATTCATGTGTGAGCATTTTCCAGGTAAAATCTAGGCCTAAACTAGAAATCTGTAGCCAGAGTTGGAAATTATATGTCTCAAGACACTATTCATCCAGTCTGACTGGGCTATAGCCATTTTGTAAAGTACAATGTTATCCTCTAGATGTGCAAAGATGATAAAAAGATTGCAGCTGTAATGACTGTGGGGGTCTAAATACTATTGCATGTCACAGTTTTGAGACAGTTGTTTATAAAAAGCTTTGAAAATCATGCATTATTATTCTTCAACTTTTTAATTATGTGCCCAATAAAATACATTAAAGTTGGTGTTTGTTGCATTATAAAATGTGAAATGCTCAATAGGTATCGGGAGAAACCATGTACAAACATTCACACTCTTATCCTACTCACTCACCTGCATGTCCAGTCCAACCGAGATGAGGTTATTGGGTCTGTGGGGTCGGAAAGCAACGGACGAGCAGATGTTTGTATGTCTGCGAAGACTCCGGCATACTTTCCCACCTGGAATTTCAAGGATCCTCACCGCCCCAGAGTCATCAGCCACAGCCACGGCTGAGCCGGTCTCGTTCAGAGCTAAAGCATTGATCTCCTCCTCTCCTGCACCCTGAAAATCCTCTACGGGGCCCTTCAGGTTCCTGGGGTCGAACACACTCACCGTGTCTCCATGCGACACGTACAGGTGGGCAGAACCTCCAGGTGAGAACGCTGCACTGGTAACGTCCTCCTGTCCGGGGAGAGTGAGGCGGCCAACGATGGCGCCCTCTTGAGTCCACACAATTACCTCCCCAACCTCAGCGCCTGAAGCAATCAGACCCTCTGGGCCTGGAGATGCACCGACACAGAGGATGGAAGACGAGTGGCCCTCAGACCACAGACTGCCCATATTGACCACAAGAAGGCTGAAGAGCATGGAAAGAAACCCAAATTATTGGTAACTAGATGATTACAGAGTAACCAGCAGGTATAACTTAATCAAAGTTAAAGAGCTCAGTGCCTGATTAATATGCAGACAAAATAATTTAAGTCTTATTCAAAATAGTTTGGCTCTGGTTTCTGCTTTTCAAATTTAATGTTTCTTAAAAATTAAGCAGCATGATCTTATATTTTCTTTATTTTTTATTATTTTAATCACATAATATGTGAATAAATACAAAATGTGCACGCTGCTCTAAAGTACCTGCAATAAGAGTTTTAATCACTTAAATGTTCATTAAATATTCCTGTTTGTAGCAATAACTCGTGTGGTTAAATTTTTACATAAAAAAGGGAAAAATATTGTGACAAAAAAAAGATTAAACATTAGTTGGACCAAACAAGAAAAAAAAAAAGATATATAGAAAAAAGATTCCATATGTTGCAAAATGGGAAATATTAATTTAATATTCATACTGAATTTAATCGTAATGTAGAATTTTACTGCAATGGCATGAAATAGCTGGCATTGAGTTTTATATAATTATAAATTACATGGACCAGTTTCACTAACAAGGTCTCTCCAAATAACATTTGTTATGTAATGCTGCTATAAAGTTAATTAAATGAAGACAAAAAAAACTAAGAAAATAATCTATTTTTATACTTCTAAATATTATGCCCAATAAAAATAAACAATGTTTCGAACAGCAGCAATTGTCCCATAAATAAAATGTTAAATATAAGGACCAAAACCAATACTTTACGCTACTTATTCACAAAAATAACTAAAAATAAACCACTTTTTTAAAAACACCCCTTATGTTACCAATTTGAATATATATTGTTTGTAGGTGGCCGAGCCCACAGAGGTCATTTATTTACCCATTCTAGGTAGTTCATTACTTATTTAAATTGGACATAATATCATTATAATTCGTGGATAGGATTTGGTAACCCAGCTAAAGCAGTGAACAACCTTCAAATCATTGATATGTATACAAGAACAAACATTAAAATGGGCAGGAATTACATCCCCGATATTTGTTGGGACATGCTTAAAAACACATGAAGAACAAGATGTCAAACCAACTGCCTTGGCTCTGCGGCTAACTGGTTAGCCTCGAAGCTAATAGGTTGCTTTTTGCCTCGGCTGATTTAATGACAGCGGTAGAAAAAAAAACATACGCACGTAAATTTTACAGTTAACAATAGCTCACACACGCAATGTAGAATGGGTATAAGCTGCAGTATGTCAGAAGTTTACTACCTTCGCGAGATGTCACAACATTAGCATGCTACCATGTGGGGGTGCTGAGTCGATCATTATTGACGTCACCGATAGCCCTGACACTTGATTCCCTGAGTTTGGACTGCCAGGCGCCAAAATAACTTATTAATATAGCCATTTAAACGCAAAGCTATGCTTTAGTCGTTACATATGTAGGTAAATAACTTCTAAAAAATCTTCATAGATATTTATTTAATTAAAAAAAGGCTGTTGTAGTTCTTCATGGTGTCAGCACGTTTGAGTAGCTATGTTACATTAGTTTGATTCTGATTTGTTATTTCTCTAGACTTCTGTTTGAGGCAATGCTTTGTCTTGGCAATTATTCCCTCTAGTTTTGGATTAGTTCTGGAAGGATTTCTGCTCTTACCTTTTGACTTTCTAGGCAATTGGTATGACACACAAGCATAGAAACATAAAACATACAAGAAGGGGCTCAGATCCGATGCTTGATGGAATCCCACTTCCACTTTGGACCCCTCTGTCACTCCTAGAGCACACCTCACTGCTGTCTCACAGCCCACATACATGTTCTGCACTACTCTACCATACTTCTCTATCACTCCAGAGTGCCTCATGCAAAACCACACCTCTTCTCTTGGCACCCTGTCATTTCTCTAAATCTACACAGACACAATGCAGCTCCCTCTGACCTTCTCTATCGACATCCTTAACCCTTAATACTCCCTGGGGCGTTTTTTTGCGCAGGCGGGTGTCATTTTTGGAATAACCGTTGTTGTGCTAATGCAATTCTTACAATTTTTTCCGAAGATGTGCATTTTTGAAGGAGTTTGACAGGAATATATATATTTTTCTCATACTAGATTTAAAACATTGTTTATTCATTACAGTAACATAAAGGTCCCTCTGACACTGTTTTGTGCCATTGACTCCCATTCAAACGACATTTTTCTAACAGACCTTAATATCCCCATTTTTAAAAAAAAATTACACACCAGTGTTTCTGCGGCCATCATAAACTGAAATTGTAGTTTTGACTTTTTTTCACCTGAATAATGGATTTCTTTATAAATGCTGGGGACATTGAATAAAGATTAATTTAAATTATTCACATTTTTGGGATCCTAGAGGCCCTGAATTCATAATGCAATATGTATTTCTAAAAAATATGGTTTGAGCGTTTTTTAGAGATGTCATACACTGGTGTTCATGCTTGGTTTCATAATTTTTGTGAATGTTGTTTCTACAGTCTGCATCAAAAAAATCAGTCATTTTAAGAAGAGCAATATCCTAATAGACAATTTTATATGTCATTTTCCAGTTTTTTTTTGGGGGGGGGGGGGTTAGAGTGCAGATTTTCAAATAAAACCTGGTATTAAATGGCTTCCATCTCCAAAAATGGGATTTTTTTTTGTTTCCAGAGGACTGAGGCTAAGGATGGCAATTGCGGGAAAAAAAATTGAGAGTAATTAAATATTATATGACTTTATTTGCACTTTTTTTCTCTTGGACATTTTTTTGTTCCGAGGATCCCAAGTGTAGCATTTATTTGAGGGACTACGAAGGGTTAAAGTAAAAATTGCATCTATTTTACACTTTCTTTGCATGAAACTGTACTGATGCTCACAATGTCTCTTTGAAGATACTCTGATGATATGAGTTACCGCAACATTTGAGTTTCATTGAAAGTATTTTTGAATTTACTGTAGTTGTAGTTTGACTAAAGTTTTGCCTTTCAGAATATTGCAGGGTGAATATCTTGAATTGAATTAATTTCTATAAATGAAACACTCAGAGGATGTTAATTTCCAGAATCGCTGCAACAAGTAAAAATAGAAGGAGAGCGGAGGTAATGAAGGCAAACTATCTAATCATTGTTCAGCATTCTCTCCCCCTGGCCTTCTTGTCCACAATGGCTGCTCTCTCGCTGATTCATCCAAAGCTGTAGATCTGATGAGTGTTCATTTCTGGGTCAGTGAGCAGTATGTAGTGCTGTCTCTGTGAATAGTGAACAGAGAGGAGCAGGCATTGCTTTCAGACACAAACGAACTACACACAAACCCAACAAATATTCCCTGGTGAGGCTGTGAAGCCCTCAGTGAAGTCGCTGTGACTGGTTGTGTACCCTTACAGAGCTGCAGCAGCTCTCACACAGCTCCGGGATTGTAAGTATCTCTGTTTTAAGATATGTGCCAAATAGTTTACCTTTCTGGTAATGTTAGGAGTAATATCATGTTAGATGTATGTGTGAATGTTATTGTGGGCCTCATCAGTTAAATATGTATCAATATTGTTTCAGTGTCTAACATAAGAAACAAAGCAAGTTTCTGACCTTCTTTCTTTAACCGTTGCAATGTTTTATCTGTATGATGTGTAAAGCCTGGAATGATAGAAAGAAGAAGGTGCATCCTTAAAAGAGGTGAACCTATATTGCATTCATAACACATTAATTCCTGTATTGCCTGTCATTTAGGCAAAATGACGCATTAAATTGATTGCACTTGAACGTTTTGAAGTTTGAAATTTAGGAATCTGTGTGTATTCATATTAAATAGATGCACATAGCAAGAGCTTTTCATCAAGCATATCTTTTGCTTATTTAGTATTATTTTAGTCCAAATTCCTTCATAATATCTGAGCTTTATAACCATAACAGATTTTTTTAACAACCTTATTTTAAAGGTCATTACATCTACAATAATATTACCAGACATTTAGAGCACAAAATTTAATCGTAGATGGGGTTTAGTCTAGCTTAGCCCATTTTAGGCCTATCTTTGTCCGTTGTTCTCAGAGGTCGAATTTTTGTTCTGAAATTCTGCCGTTGAAATAACGTTTTTGTTGCACAGATGTAGCACAAAGCAGAGCATGTGCAGCTACAGTCGAATAACTTAGATGGAAAAATTTACACGTAGGATGAGACTAGACATTAATCCAATTAAGATTTTTTTGGGCAAAACTAGAAAATAGATTTTTTAAAGATTCTCTACATCTATTCTGTATGATATTTAGCTATTTTGCAAGAAATAGTAGGGGGAAAAGGTCAGTATCTAGATTTGCAAAGCTGCTATATACATAAAAGATTTGCAGCTGTAATTTTAGGAAAAAGTGGTTAAAAGTAGCACCTGCAGGGGTCTGAATATAAATATATTTTTAATCCCAACTTCACAATTATGTGCATTGGTTTATTATGTAAAATCAGAATAAAATGCTTTAAACTATATGGTTGTTATGTGACCAAATCTGAAAAGGATGGATGAGTCTTTGAAATGTCCAGAGTCACTTTTCTGGGAAAAGACTAGGGATGCACTGATACCGGGGGATGATACCCTTCTAATGTACTCGTATTGTTAGTTAACCAATATAATGAACTGATACTTAAAATGTGGAAACTCTGCAATAAATTCACAGAAAATATTTAATTTTCACTTTAAATGCTAGTTTAAAGTGTGGTCCTTTTTTAAATATAATTAGCCTCCATCAACAATCAGAGAAGAAAATAAAACCTGTTTTCCAATTCATTGCATCTTTTTTGGGGTGTTAGAAGTATCGGCATTGGTATACTCGGTATCGGCAAGTACTCAGATCCAAATATCGGTATGGTATTGGTTTGAAAAAATTGGTATCGCTGCATCCCTGGAAAAGACTGTATGGCTGTAGCTATATGTTTTTTGTTCATTGTTTCATTGTTCATTTATACTTCAGTAATCTTCACTAAAACTCATCTCATTCTCTTTAGATTCCAGATCAGGCTGAGAAATTCACTTTAAATCTAGCATGAGATCTCCCTACTTCCCAGCGAGGTCGGTGCTTTTCCACAAGGAGCCCAATGGCGTGACATACAGAGTCCCCGCTTTGTTGTACCTGTCCCGCTTCAGATCGTTCCTGGCTTTCTGTGAGGAGAGACTGAGCCCGTCTGACTCTCAGGCTCACCTGCTCGTGATGAGGAAAGGCACTTTCTACAGGAACTATGTGGAGGTCAGTGACCTGTGGTAAAACTCTGCACCTTATTTGAGAATATTTTAGAAGATCATTTGAAAAGACATCACGTTGATCCTGAAGTCAGTGTCCCAAACTTAAATTACTGATCAAGTCCAACAAGAACAGATGGGACAAAATTAGGTAAATGCACAGTTTGAGGCAAACATATTTACATTATTTCTTTTTTTTTTAAAACAGCTATTTTGTGTTAATTTTCTTCCTTCATTTGCCTTCATGTCGCTGCAGTGGAAGGACATGCACGTTCTGGGCACTGCCTTCCTGCCTGGTCACAGGTCCATGAACCCATGTCCTGTGTATGATGACTTCACGGGTATGCTCTTCCTGTTCTTCATTGCCGTCCTCGGCCACACGTCGGAGTCCTACCAGCTGGTGACCGGCGACAACGTGACCAGACTCTGCTACATCTCCAGCACTGATGGGGGAGACAGCTGGAGCCAAGCCAGGGACCTCACAGAGACGGTCATAGGAGGCTCTATCAAAGGTTGCTGAACGGCTTACAGTGGTGGTGACGTGGGCCATTTGGGTGATAGGCAGGGGTGGCGTTAAAGATGGTAGGGGGCGGGTTCTGGCGTGTCTGTGAGGGTAATGGCAGCAGATAGGAAAATATAGCTCATCAAGAGGCAGCAGCCCCTGCTTACTCTGAACAGGGTGATTTTTTTTATGTACTTTGTGCAGGAATACACTGAACCTTATCCCACTCCAACATTTTTAGTGGTTATCGGGTTGCAGAAAGAGGTACTCACTGACATTAAGGTTTTATTAATCAAAAAGGGTTTTATCTTTGTGTCTTTTATGTTATTTTGTTGTAAAGCACATTGTGATTTGGGGATAGTCTTTAAAGACCATGTAAAAATAAAATCTCATTTACTCACTTCTTACAGAGGGATGGATAGATGAAATGTATTATTTTTTTTCTAATGTGTGCCTTCTACTTATATTTTGGTTTGGATTGGTGCATAGTGACATTTTAAACTGATGTCATATTTGACATTTTAAGAGATTTAATATCTTACTTTTATCTTTATCTTATCCTAGGACCTGCTGGTTGTTTTAACTGTAAATGGAGCAGAAGAGGGGAAGAGTTTCTCTGATTGGTCGGTTCTGCTTGGTCCAGACAGATAATGCTTCATGTTCTAAAACATAATCATATATCAAAACATACCGTATTAAGGGGGGGTTATTATTGTTGCTGCTTCTACAGATGCTGAGAATCTCTGTCACAAAAAAATATATTTGTTGGATTATGTTTTGCTGACTTCCCATCAGGGGTGTAGCTATGGGTGGGCAGGGGGGCACCTACTTTTAATTTTGCTTCTCATTATATGTTGTGTGACGGACGACGGACACTGGGTATCGCGTCATTTCCTGTTTGGTGACTCACTTGGCTGAAGCATCTCGGTGCTCTTGCCCTCTTTAATTTATCTAATTTTCTCTCTCCAGAAGCTTTTCTGAGTTATTCTAACACACAAACACGTTGAAACACGTGGAACATGGCTCCAGAGACACGAAAGACCACTGTCAAGTGCCTTCCAGGGGCCAGAGCTGCGGACCTTAGGTCCCATCTGAAGCTTTTGGCCAAGGACAAACAGAGGTATAGGAGGATCGTTATCCATGCTGGTGGAAATGACACCCGGTTACGGACTTTTTCTGGTCCCCTGCCTGATCGTACTAGCGATGACATGTACAGCCGTATGCTGTCGTTTCACCTTTGGTTGTCAAGGTGGTGTCCAGATAACGATGTGGGCTACATTGATAACTGGGGGACCTTCTGGGGAAAACCTGGACTGTTACGTAGGGACGGCATCCATCCCACCGCAGACGGCGCTGCCCTTCTTTCCAGGAACATTGATAGGTTTATCTCTACTTCCCCAATGCCGTGA
This sequence comes from Apricaphanius iberus, assembly GCA_028564705.1. NCBI lineage: Eukaryota > Metazoa > Chordata > Actinopteri > Cyprinodontiformes > Aphaniidae > Apricaphanius > Apricaphanius iberus. The sequence continues at coordinate 1,225,765 of JAPXFQ010000899.1, forward strand.
AAACCCAGAGTCCAGCTCAGGGAACAGGGACTGCCACCCACCCACTACCCTATAGAGAAAGTTTCCCGTCCACTGCCGAAACTAATTAATTAAAAGTTAATGCTACTAGAGCAAAGTATAAAAATCTCATAAAGAAAAATACAACTCCGACTGAACAGACTGAAAGAAAACTTCATTATACCAGAACGTTATCAGACAACGCTGTAGCAAGTTTTAAATAAGCTCTTCCAACTTTAATTTCCTCAGTATATAAAGATACAATAGAAAATAGTGATTTAAATCCTGACCCCTCACAACTTAACATTTTAGTTCATAGCGTTAATTCCTCCCTGTGTCTGGCAATAGACAAAGTTGCCCCCTTGAAAAGGAAGGTTGCTAGCCATAGAAGATTAGCTCCCTGGTTTAATTTAGAGCTACGTACCCTAAAGTAGAATGTTTGAAAAATAGATAGAAAATGGCGCTCCACGCATTTACAGGATTCTTATTTAGTGTGGAAAAATAGTCTATTGCTTTATAAAAAAAAGCCAGATCAGTATATTTTTCATCTTTAATCGAGGAGAATAAAAATAATCCTAGGTTTCTTTTTAATACAGTTGCCAAACTCACACAGGATCATAGCTCTGTCGAGCCAACCATTCCCCCAGCTCTTAGTAGTAACGACTTCATGACATTTTTTATAAATAAAATAGACTCTATAAAAAATAAGATAAATGGGAGCCTTCCCAATATGCTTGCTTATTCCTTAGTTAGTGAGGCAGCATCAAAAATGGTTTAACCTAATATATGCTTGAACTGCTTTAATGCAGCTGAATTTTCAGATCTACTAAAATTATTAGCTTCATCAAAACCTTCAACTTGCATGTTAGACCCAATCCCAAATAAACTTTTAAAAGAGGTTGTCCCCCTGATCGCTGCTCCAATTTTAGATATAATGAATTTATCCTTAGTCAATGGATATGTACCACAAGAGTTTAAGATTGCTGTAATTAAACCTCTACTTAAGAAACCATCTCTTGATCAAAACGACTTAATTAACTATAGACTGATATCTAATCTTCCCTTCTTATCTAAAATTCTTTAGAAAATAGTGGCACACCAGATATGTGAGCATTTAAACAACAATGAGCTGTTTGAGAAGTTTCAGTCAGGCTTTAGAGCTCATCACAGCACTGAAACAGCTCTGGTGAAGGTTACTAATGATATTCTCATAGCCTCAGACAATGGACTGGTGACCATTCTGGTCCTGTTAGAATCTGTGCTGCCTTTGACACTGTTGATCACAATATTCTCATAGAAAGGCTTCAAAGTGTCGGTATAAAAGGAACAGCACTAGGCTGGTTTAAATCTTATTTGTCCAACAGATTTCAGTTTGTTCAGGTAAACAATAGATCTTCCTCGGCCTCAATGGTTACTTGCGGAGTACCACAGGGTTCAGTGCTTGGGCCGATTCTTTTTACTATATATATGCTTCCTATTGGTAAAATAATTAGGCAGCATGGGATAAATTTCCATAGTTACGCAGATGATACACAGCTATATCTATCCATAAATCCTGATGAATCCAATCAGTTAGGTAGACTACAGGCATGTCTGGAAGACATAAAAACTTGGATGACTCTAAACTTCTTGCTTCTGAATTCTGATAAAACAGAAGTTGTCGTCTTTGGACCAGAAGCTCTGAAAAAGAAACTACTTAGTCAACCCCTTCACCTGGACGGCATTAAATTAGCCTCCAGTAATAAAGCAAAGAACCTCTGTGTTATTTTTGACCAAGATATGTCATTTAGATCTCACATTAAAGAAGTCTCTAGGATTTCCTTTTTTCACCTTAGGAATATTGCAAAAATTAGAACCATCCTGTCCAGGAGTGATGCTGAAAAACTAGTCCATGCCTTTGTTACTTCAAGGCTGGATTACTGTAACTCTTTATTATCAGGTAGTCCACAGAATACAATTAAAAGTCTTCAGTTAGTCCAAAATGCTGCTGCAAGGGTTCTAATGAATAAAAGAAGAGATCACATTTCCCCTGTTTTAGCTTCTCTTCACTGGCTCCCAGTGAGATCTAGAATATAATTCAAGATCCTCCTTCTGACATATAAAGCTCTTAATAATCAAGCTCCATCATACATAAGAGACCTGATTGTTCCATATGTTCCTAACAGGGCCCTTTGCTCTCAGACTGCAGGTCTACTAGTAGTTCCTAGGATTTCCAAAAGTAGAATGGGTGGCAAATCTTTCAGTCATCAGGCTCCCCTCCTATGGAACCAGCTCCCAGGGTTGGTTCGTGAAGCAGACAACTTGTCTATCTTTAAAACTAAAACTTTCCTCTTTGACAAAGCTTACAGTTACAGACAGGTTAATAGGTAGAGTGTCAAAGCTAAGAAGAGATAGGAAGAGGTAGAGTAGCTAGGTAGAGATAGGTTAATGTAAGCCAGGTAGAGAGTGTTAGTAGCTAGGTCTCCTAGTAGCTAGGAGACAGGTTGATGTTAGTAGCTATGCTGCTTTAGGCTAGGCTGTTGGAGGACATTATTAGGGTCTGTTCCTACTTTCTCTCCTACTTCTCCCCAACTGCATGATGTGCTATCAATTCAAGCGCTAACCTGTTTTCTCTTAGTCTCTTCCTACAGTAGGTGCTCCTGGCCCTGCTTGCGACCCTGACTAAGATGGCATTCCAGTGGAGGAACGTTCTCCACGTCCTGCTACCAGCTTCTGCTTCTGCATCAGTTCTGTTGCTCTTTCTGTGTCTCTGCTGCCTTCTCCAAACCCCAAACGGTCTCGGCAGATGACCGCTTATGCTGGGCCTGGTTCTGCTGGAGGTTTCTTCTTGTTAAAAGGGAGTTTTTCCTCTCCACTGTCGCTTCATGCTTGCTCAGTGTGAGGGATTGCTGAGAATTACACGACGCAATCTTCTGTGGTTCTCTAATTCCTAGATTAAACATTGTATTGCAATAACTCTTCTTGTAAAGTGCCTTGAGATGACATCTGTTGTGAAATGGCGCTATATAAATAAACTGAATTGAATTGAATTGGCCCTGTGATGGACTGGCAACCTGTCCAGGGTGTACCCCGCCTCTCGCCCATTGACAGCTGGAGATAGGCACCAGCACCCCCCGTGACCCATTAAGGATTAAGCGGTAAAGAAAATGGATGGATGGATGGATGGATGGATGAATTGAATTGAAGGGCCCACCCAAGTAAATGGTTTTCTCAAAAGAAATTTGAACAAATTAAATATGAGATTAACTTTTATTTTTCAGGAATCTCTTAAAGTTATAAGACATAATAAATTGGAAGTGACAGTTACATCTTTGCAAGACTGGCTGTCTTAAATAATATGCCTTAAGTCTCAGATTGTAGTTTTGAAACACATACTTTACTGAATATACCAAGGTACATAGCTAAACATTCCAGGCTAATGAACTGAAGTACTGTTCCATACATTAAAAACAATTAAATGTGACAATCTGCATTAATTAACTATTAGTTTGGGGGGCTTTCTTTGAAACACATTGCTTCTGGGTTTACTATACCCAGATCAGGGTTGTCCAACTCATTTCCGTTTGTGTCTAAAAGTATCGGTAAAATATTTAAGAAGTCGTTAAAGTATAATCGGTTTCAACAAGTACATTAAATGAAACAATTCTAAACTTCGTTTCAAAATGTGATTTAGGACTAATCAAATAAAGAATGATTTGACAGAAATAGTATTTAGGTACAAATAAATAGAAGTTAAAGGTTATACTTATAAGGGCCTCTAGAGTTTAAAGGGGCACCTAAATGGCTATAATGGCCCTGATTTAGTCCGTGTGCTCTGAGTTTGACACATGGATTGTCGTGATTTCAGGAATCTTTCTTACCCACATGCAGAGACAGTAAAATTTGACAAAGAAATTATTTGAAACAATAAGAAGTCAGGCAGGGAAACGGCGACTCTGGTAGAAACCGGAATGTGCAGGTTGGAAGGAGATGTTAGGTCCTCGGAGTTTGAAGTGGATTTATTGATGATCATCACAAATAACTCTGTTTGAAAATGATTGTTGGAGCTGAGGTAGGGTGCTAGATTCTGGCAGGGAGCGACTGTGCTGGTAGGTGGATCCAGATGTAGTTATTTTGTTGAAGAGCGGGCAGACTGATGAGATCCAGGAGGAACCCTGAGGAGAAACATAAGGCTTGAGTTCTCCAAGGTAATCTCGGGAAACAGGTTTGTAGCTCAGAGGTTCTGTGTTACCAGGTAGGCCAACAACCAAGCATCAAATGAGCGTCTGACAGCTTTTTAAGAAGCCCTGGAGGTCTAATGAGCTCCAGGTGTTGCCAATTAGCCTGCTCACGCTCTCCACGAAGAGGTTTTCTGAAACACTAGGCACAGTGAAAATACAGTCGCTCACAGAACCTAAGATGGACTAGATCATCCCACCCCATTTAACTTCCTGTGCTTCCTCTGATTAGCAAATATGGCATTATGAGGCAACATGATTAATAGATTCTAACTTTTACTGCCTTCAGGGGAGGCTGCCTTAAAATGAACCCTTCAGGGAGTCAAATATTTATTTATAGCACCAGATATCTGACAGTTATATTGTCAAATATGGCAACTGTCATACTGTAGGTTTCTGGTGTATACAGACATATTCATTGAAGCAACGGTGGAACTTACGAATAAGCTTAAATTTAAGAATATTTATATGGCCCACACATTTTTTGTTTGGTCAACCTGAAAAGGAATTTTTGGCTACACCACTGCTTCCCAGCAATGAGACTAGGAATGCCTCCACATGCATACCATCCAAACTGAACAAGTTACCTTCATAAAAAAAAAGAGTGACTGAATTATGTTTTTATTTCCTGTTTCCTGACAGACTGGGCGACCTTTGCTCTGGGCCCGGGTCACGGAATCCAACTGAAGTCGGGCCGCCTGCTGATCCCTGCCTACGCCTATCACATCGACTGCAAAGAGTGCTTCGGTCAGCTCTGCCTGACCACCCCGCATGCCTTCTGCTTCCACAGCGACACCCACGGTAGAAGCTGGCGCTTCGGTGAGGCCATCCCAGCGCCGGAGAGCTTGGAGTGTCAGATGGTGTCAGTGGACGAAGAGGATGGCTCCAATGTGCTGTACTGTAACGCCCGCAGCCCCCTGGGCTACAGGGTTCAGGCCCTCAGTCTGGATGACGGGGCAGTGTTTCAAGAGGGGCAGCTGGTGCAGCGCCTGGTGGAGCCAAGAAACGGGTGTCATGGAAGTGTTGTTGGATTTCCTGCTCCGCTGCATCTATGTAAAACTCGTAATGGCCACACTCCCCCCTGCAGATACTGGACATCTTTCATGGCCTACACTGACCACACCCATTCACTTTTAGCAAACAGCTCCACCGTCTTTCCAAACATCCCATCCGCACCTGAACCCAACCCCACCCCAGACTTCCTAACCCCCACCTGGGTGGTGTATTCCCACCCAACGTGGACCACAGCCCGCAAAGATCTCGGTGTGTTCCTCAGCCTCTTTCCACGAGATCCAGACAGCTGGCGTGGCCCCTGGGTGATCTACGAGGGCCCCAGCGCTTACTCTGACCTGGCCTACCTGGAGCTGTCACCTTCACCTGGAGAACCGCCGGCTGTGGCCTTTGCCTGCCTGTTTGAGTGTGGTACTAAGACAGCCTACGATGAAATCTCCTTTTGCCTTTTTAGCCTCTATGAGCTGATAGACAATCTGCCGGGAGACGCAGAGCTGGGAACTAAGAGCAAGGACAATAAAGCTCAGCAAGCTGCTGAGGTCAGTGGTAAACATGAGCCTCGAAGAGCGCCAGGCATCCACCAGATGCCTCATGTTAAGAAGAGGAGGAAGAGTAAGCTGATGAAGATGTGCTCTATTTCTTAAATGTTTAATCTAGCGCTTTGTGTATGGTTTTATCATGAGGAAATAAAGAAAAACAAAGAACTATTTCATTTTTATTTAATAATCATGAACAATTTATTCTTTTAAGAAAAAAAGTGAAACAGGAAAACCCAGCTTGTGGATTCTTTATTCAGTTGAAAAGTTACAGGATTTCTGAAACATTTCCATTAGAAACAGTGGGCATTTATGAGAACATAATATGAATTTAAGGGCATAAACTGGGGCTTTATATAATATTGAATAGGGATGCTACAATACGACTTTTTTCAAACCGATACCGATACTTGGATAGGAGTACTTGCCGATTCCGAGAACCAGTGCCAATACTTCTACTACAAAAAAAAATGCAATGAATAGGAATACATGTTTTAGTTTCTTCTCTGCTTGTTAAAACAAATTATAATGAATTAGATTAAAAGATATGTTTAAAAAATGACAACAGAAACTAAAATTTCAAGTTAAAAAAAATTTTTTTTGTGTGAAATTATTAGTTTTGACATTTTAAGTGTTAGTTCATGGTATCATTAACTTTAACCGATGAGTATGTTAGACGGTATCGGGGCCGAAAACCATTTCGTTATCGGAGAATCCCTAATATTGAAGGCTTACCTCTAACAGTGATGTGTATTTTTATTTTATTTTGACCAAACCAAGCAGACCTTAAGCAATAGTCAAACACACAAAGCACACTGCTTACATCAGCGGTAATTTGGCCATGCCCCCCCTACATGCACCATGCGTTCCTGGAGTACATGCAGAAGGTTGGCCACATTTCTCAGGGAGGAGTCTAGGAAGGCAGGTTGGAGAGGAAAGATCCTTTTCATTTTTTACTGAAAAATAATCTCTGAAATGTTCAATAATACAGCTGGGATAAATTTCTACTTTTAAATAAATCTGTGGAAATGCACTTCTTCTGCACAGAGTAGTGAGCCATTATACGCTTTAATATTGTAAAACTAAACGTTTTGTTGATTACCCTTTTATATACATCTCCAACCTTGGACGTTTTGGGGAACTTTATGTTCGGTTTTTCCAAAATGTTGCTTAGGGTGAGTTTTAAAATAGTTTATTCCTAAATGAATGCTAATATTCCTAAAACCTAAAGAAATCCTACTTTAATGTTTAACATGAAGTAGCCAAAGCTTGCAACAATAAAGATTGTTCCCATTGCAAAAACATAAATTAGCTAATTAGAGCTAACTCCACCAAATAAAATCTCCTTATATTGCCTACTGGTGCAGTTCATCCTAGAACTGCCTGCTGTCTTAGAGGGAAGGACAGCTGACAAAAGTAATGAGTTTAAGAAAACTTAACTGCTAAATTTTTTTGAAACATTTGGATCATGGCGGAAAAAAAGAACTATTTTTGTCAATTCTGTTTAATTGACCTTCTGAAACATCAGCGGCTGAGACAATTGTTCACCTAGCTCTTGGTTAAAAAGCAGAGGTTCTCCAACTGGCTCTTTGGAACCAATGGATCCTAATAGTTTTGGCAGAAATGACAAGGAATTCACGTACATTATAGCATTTATTTCAGTTTTTAAAAGAATAATTTAACTGAATTTCCACGACAGAACGAAACTAAAGATACCAATAATATATTTGCAAGAAACTTTCATATTTTATTTTTTACATAATTTTTCACAAATCTCAACATCCCATAGCAGAAAATGTAACCATCCTACTTTTAAAAATATTGTATGTCTCTCTTTAAAACCTTGAAAGAGAGATCAAAATTATCTAAGATATTTATAATTAAACATGGTATTAAAAAAAAAAAGACTGGGTGACATTAGCACCTCCAAATTAGTTTAATTTACCTGGACGGAGGGAAAAATGGCTCTTTAGATTGTAAAGTGTGCACACACACAACTTTAACTATACACCACAGCCTCTAATAGGAGGTTCCTATTTAGTCTGTTTAAGGTTATTGATAAAAAAAGAATAGGGAAGAGTTGTGGAAGACCTTTTAAACCTTTGCTCAAAATGCCAGCAGAACAAATCCCTCAGGTTTGACCAGTCTTTAGGCAGTTCATTAAGTAAGCTTCTAAAGAAAGAAAATCCATATTTTCTTTGACTCCAGAGAAGCCTTTTTTAATTTAACCAAAAAATACTTCACCTTCTTAGAGGCTAAGGTTTGTTGTTTAGGGAAAGTTTTGCTTTTCCTTTTACTCAGACAAACAGAGGCGGAGGAAAGGCTGCAACCTATCAACTCTCAGATTAATCTCAGCTGCTTTCTTCTTCAGATGCTTGGAGGCAAAATAGCTTTAGTGTCAATGGAGACAAAATGAGAAACAACCAGCTAAGTGGAGCAGCTTGTTTAGTTTAAGGGAAAAACAAAACAGATTGCTCTTGGAAGACGACAGGATCTGGAAAATCTCGTCTTTGCTTCCCCTCCTCTTTGTCCTTCTCATTGCACAACTCCACACTGAGGGTCATTCTTCTTCTTGCACGCCTCCATGCTGGTTGTTTTCTAGTTGAGTTCTGAGCTTCACAGCAGATGGCAATGGGACTGAAGCGAGGGCTCGTTCTGGTTGTGTTGATGGGGGTGACATGGACAGCAATCACACCTGAAAATGTTTCCATGGACACATCGGCTTATCCCGAGAGAGCCGAGGATAACACAGAGCAGGTGAGGAAAATGAAACTTACGACTCCTACATGAAACATACACCAACATATTATATATATTTTTTGCAGTCATTATTACAGAAAGATCATTCTGTACACAGTACAAAAACCAATCTAAGCTTGAGTGAAAACACTAAGCTTTCAGTAACTACTCAGGTTTGAGTACAGAATGCAGCTTGTTGAGATCAAATGGTGTTAAAAACTATATAGATTTGTTTCCTGAAAGATTCTGGGGTGTCAGAACTACAAAGTAAAATATGAGAATTTGGTTTGGCTCCTTGAACTTCAGCATTGTCCTTGGTGATTGTGGAGTCCAACAATAAACAAGCAAGGGAGCAGTTCAGCTCTTCCACTTGTTCTTCTTTGCAGGAAGCTGTCCTGTGGCCTCCAAGTATTTGTTGATAAGTTCTTCTTGTGTTGCTGGCAGACAGGGCTGATATCTGCTGTAGTCCATGGTGTACTCTCCTTTTCCCTGCATAAACAACATAAAACAGCATTAGTCAAAAACCCTGCATCCACAGAATCATAAGGAAGATGAATGTGACAAATGACTCTGCAGTCCTCTAGTTATATATCTGTTTTATAAAAAAAATAGAAACCGTCTTCTGTCTGGCTGCTAATTGGAGTCATATTCAGACATTATTTATACACTCACAACATGACCTGAGCATCACAGAGGAATTTGAAGCCTTCATTTGTTCTGAATCTAATTTTATGGACTAATTAGAAAGTGACGCTGTGTCCAAAGACTGTGTAAATGGCAAAAATGTGTTAATAGTATGAAAAACAACAAACCCAGCATTTTTACAAGAGTAAGAAAATCTTAAGTCTTTAAAGTAAAAACATAATTACAATTGGCTTTCACCCAGATCATTTCAAAAACACTACTCTGACACAAAAAAACTCTCGGGAGCAAAACCCACTTAAAAGGAAAACGCACTTCGTTATTCCTCAAGGAAGAACAGAGTACTTGGCCGCAAAAGATAATCTGTGCAGGAGAAATGGACAGACTTCTTGAAACTAATTAGAGAATGAGCTAAAATTCCTCCTTACCCGCCACAAACAGTTTTGTTGTTTAAAACAGCTTTTGAAACACAATTATGAAGCTCCTTCAATGTTGGTTCGAAGAAAAAAAAAAAAAAAAAATTCAAGGCCAATAAATTGCCGCAGTGATGACACACACAGCCAGACCATGGATGCAACAGTGGGTGCTGTTTTGTGCGAATAAAGTTTATCAGGTAACAAAATGTGAACGTTTTTACTTTGCATATCCACATAGGCCTAGACTGTCCATCTCTGTTCTTACTTCCTTTCCATACACTGCCTAGCAATTGCTTAAACTAATGTTTTAGAGCCAAGCAATTTGCTGGTGTGAGAAAACGATCTGTACGATTGCAAAAACGAGATCTTGGTATCTTACTCTTACTGTATTGCAGTTACAGTAATTCCCTAAACTAAAGGCTGACAGATATATCAGCCAATCAATATATTAGGCCGATATATTCCATTTTTCTATATCAGCCATTGACTAACTTTTTTTTTTTTTTAAAGCCGATATCTAAAAGAAAAACTTTAATATTAGGTACCTGTGTGAGCAGCTGCAGCCACTACTTGACTGAAGGAAGGACCCAGAACAACTGCGAGCCAGCCTTCTCATATTTAACTCTTAAGTTTGCGGTTTAATCATCAACTCCAGTATTTTATTACATATTTTATATTTATATGGTAGTGTGCTTTGCTTTGTAGTGATTTTTCTTTGATACTTTAAGTCATAATTCTACCTCCATCAGCTATTTGCAGCATTATTTTGGTTACTGTTACCCAGGAAATCCAGAGGTCTCACGAGAGCATAGCTTGAACTGTCTCTGCAAGATTAGGTTCTGGATTTTTCCAGGCTATGTCACTGTTTGAATTTATTTTATTTTTTATTTCTAAAGAAACTTGAATATATTTCATTTTCTATTGTTCTGAAACCATTTTCACTCATGTTACTGTTTTGAGTTTGTTTTTATAATATTTTAAATTTGAAGTTTTGTTGACTTTTTAAATTATATTGCACACAGTGAGTGTTCAGTTGTCTTTCACAATCCATGTGCTGCTAAAAAGGTTACATATCAGCCTTGGATATCTGCCTTAATAATCGGCTTTAGATATTGGCCATCGGCAAACACATTTTTAAATAATCCGTATTGGCCTAAAAAAAATAAAAAATATCGGTCGGCCTCTACTGCATACTTCCTCTCTCACTTTTTCCGTCTCCTTTTCTGACGGAGAATGCCTCTTAAAGGTACAGCACCCTGTACACAGTATCCCTAAAGGGTAAAGTCTGTAGCCTGTGATCTCCATATTTAACAAGCTGCACCGTTGTACAGACGGCAGGGTTGAAACCATTGGAAAAAAGTAGCATTTTATAGTCTGGAAATTACAATAATCACTTAAAATAAAAGCAAGGACTGACCTTGTGTAGCAAAGTAGGACTTTTAGCAACTTCTCACCACTTCTGCTACATTTAAGATGATCACTGTGACACAGGATCAAAAATTACTAGGTTGACTTGAATGTTTCCAGAAATGTTTGATTTAGAATTACAGTTTTTGTCACAAGCGGTTAATACCACTGTGGTAAATTATAGGTAGACTGGGTTTGCCACAGAGTGCTTATAAATCCCTTGATAGATCAACGCCCCTTTAGTCTCCTAGCGACGGTCTCTTTTTTTCTTTCACACTTAAAAAAAAAATTATTACGTATTTCTTTAAAAACAATTTTAAGGTTTATTGTAAGAGATGTTTCAACTAGACTTTTTTTTAAAGAATGTATCCATCTGATAGAGTGATGACAACAGGAAAAGTTGAACACATTTGTCAAACCTTGATACGACGACAACCTGGATTCTGCACTCTAAACTCACCTCAGTGCAGGAGCGCAGCTCTGTAGAGTAGCCAAACATGTCATTTAGAGGAATCTGTTGGAAGAATAAAGGTTCATTTTAAAAACAATAAAGGAATATGTAGACCAAAAGACTGCAGAAACGTGCTGTAATTTGAAGGATGCAAACTAGACTTACATCGGCATACAAAGTGAAGTATCCCTCAGCCCCATCCTGGCCGGTGATGACACCGTGCCGACGGTTTACCCCAGCAATGACCACTCCTTGAAACTCCTGCGGTGCAACGATCTCCACAGACATGATCGGCTCCAGAATGACTGCGTTGGCCTTTTCCATCGCTGTGGAATAAATACGGCCACCAAATTTAATAAAACACTAACAATGACACAGGGAAACGGGCGGTGAAATAAATGGTTCCACACATTACTTTCATTTCTGTGCCAACGTAATCATAATACCAGTTTGCGTTGCGAACCACAGAGTTTAGAAGAACAAGCAGACCTTGTTTTAGGGCGCCCTCGCCTGCCCGGATAAAGGAGATTTCATTGGAGTCAACCATGTGATTAGCTCCGTCCTCCAGAAGGAATCTGACTCCTGAGATCTTGTGCCCACTGAGGGGTCCCTTCTCACAGGCATCCCTGAACCCCTGTAACGTGAGAAAAATTATATGAGCAACTGGAGAGGTTTGAAGCAGCCCATACACAGTGGCAGCACCTGCCTTTTCTACAGCCGGCACGAACTGCTTCGGGACGTTCGTTCCGACGGTCTGATCTTCAAACTCCAGCTTGGTGTAGTGTTCTGGCTCCAGAGGCTCCAGGACCCCGATGACTTTACCGTACTGGCCGGAGCCACCGCTCTGCTTCTTATGGGTGAAGTCAAACCTGAAAGGAGAGGGACGAACGATTCCATGTTTTGAAGCAGGATGATGCACTTAAACCAGAGCAAATTTAGCGGAGCTGATTCTGTCGAAGCATAACGAAAGAGCTCAGTCAGTAGAACGTGATAAAAATTGATCAACTCCAAAATGCGCTGGCTGAAGAAAAGCATCACAGCATGATGCTGCCTCCACTATCAGGGATCGTGTGTTCGGGATGATGTAGAGCCTCGGGGTTATTGGCACCTTATATATATATATATATCTTATTACAAACTTATCAAGAGAACAAACCATCAACAGATTACCCCAAGTAAAACTGTGGACCTCTGCAGCTCCTCCAGAGTTCCCATGGACATCTTGTCTGCTTCTTGGATCTAGCCACTTTAGGTGGATACGTGCATCCTAGTAGATTCATGTTCACAAGACGTACTGAAAAGTGTGCAAGACATTCTAAGCTTGAGGAACTGTTTATAATCTACCCCTGCTTAACCTTTTCCATCACTTCCTTCCTGACCTGTCTGCTGCGTTCTTTGGTCGACCTGATGGTGTTTGCAAACTAATTACATCTATAACCCTTCACAAAACAACTGAATTCATACTGCGCTTGAATTACACTCTGATCATTAGTCGGGGACATTTGAAGATGACTGGTTTGACTAAATTTGATTTAGGGGTTGTAAAAATGAAAGACGCTAAATACCAACAAACTGTACTCTTTTCACACATTTATTGAAACCATGCATTATTTTTGGTCCACTTTCCAATTAGGCACTAGTTTGTGTTGGTTTATCACACAGAATATAATAAAGTTTGTGATTGTAATGTGAAAAGGTTGAAGCTGTGTACTTTGGGAAGGTACTGTACTTGGCTGCATATTTGTAACAAAATTTGGCAAAAGTATACTGAAAACCTGTCAGCATGATGACAAAGAGTAAAAACTAGAATGAACAACCAGAATCACTCAAAGGTCTTTTCTTTTTTTAAATGAATCTTTTAGTATTTTCTTAGGGGAAAACTCCTGAATCAAATGAACCAAATTAATTTGGTTGAACTGGATTGTGTTTTGTGAGGTTCTCTGTATACTTCCAACAGTTTTGCACAGAAGATTCATTAAATTGAAATATTTTCTGCAGCAAAAAAATTTGAGTAAAGAACAAAATGATTCCTTGGCAAGTTAAAATTTAAAGTATATCTTAGTTTTACAACCAAGTTTATTCTGACTGGAAATAATATTCAACTTTAGTGGAGACACATCCAGAGACCTGATTAAAATATGACAGAGAATTTTAGTAGGTAACTAAAAAAATGCGGTGATGAAAAGAACCTCAAAGAGCTCATTTCGAAAGAAAAATGGTCAAAATTCCAGGGGAAGAATGCGAAAAGTTGGTCTGCAACATTAAGATCTTTAATTGCTGTTATGCATACAAGGTTTTGTAACCAATTATTGTGATGGGTACAATTTTCCTTTGAAAATCTAAAAACATTGCTTTTTCGAGAGATGGTTGTCTAATTTCTTATAAGAAACAATTAGAGGTAGGAATAATTTTTGGCTTTAATGTAAACTGCTTTTACTGTGACTTGTGTAAAACTATTGAGCAAGGAAGGAATCTGGAGACAGAAAAATGTCCTGTCTCTTTAAAAAGGGGTTGGACCTATAGGAGTCATTAGGAAGTCAAAGTAGGAAGTAATGCTTTCATTTGCCGGAGGAGCAGCTGAGATGGAGGGCTGAACGGAGAAAATATTCATTCAACCAGCTAAACCTACAACACTGCAGCCCAGGCACGGAGCTTTTTAGTTCACCGTTCTGGTTCTTAGACATTTCTTCCACTTCCTACTCTCCTAAGTAAATGCGTCTAAACTCAAGACAACAGCCCCACCCAGTGAACACCCAAGGGTCAAAGTCCATAAAGTGTTTACCATTTCTCTCTTTGTGCGCAGAAAGAGGCGTTAGCAGCGGAGGAGGCTGAAGAGGATGTGATGGCGACAGGTGAGCTGAACCCCAATCACTACCCAGCTCAGAGGGCTGCAAAGGTGGTCCAACACTACCTAAACACCCGCCACGGCTCCCCCTACAAACTGTTTGGATTAAAGAAGGTCCTTAGTGGGAACGCAGAGGTCAGGTCCATCTTTACTGCTGACTGGCTCACATTTACAATGTGTAGTTTGGATCCAACCATGGCTCACTTTGAATGTTCCCAACAGGATGTGGCGGACTCTGGGAGAAAGTATCAGCTGGAGATCTCCGTGCATGAGATCATCAGCAATGTAGGAGAAATTTTATTTTGCTTTCCAATTTCTGATCCTTTGTGTTTAGTAAAGTTTTGACCTGCAACCACATTTAAGATATTTTCTAGCCTGGAGTGAAAAGTATGAAAAGGTTTTACAAGTATTTTTAAATAAAAACTAAATGATAAACTGTTTAACGTCTTATATTTGCAACTAGTGGCGTTAGTATTACTGAAAGCGTCGATTTGCGTGTAGTTATGTAGCTTCTTTTCATAACCAAGATCTCCAAAAGGTCGCTAATATTTCCAAAGCAGACATGTTTGATAATATTTTCAGAGTGACACTGGAAGTTTAAAGGGATAAAATAGAGCGACTTTGCTGTAACGTGTTCAGCCTTCCTGTTATAAGATACAAGTGTTGCTTTCTCTTGCTTTCCTGCAGTTGTAATGAATCGCAGATATGACATTGAAAACAAAGTTTACACTAAATAGTTTTACAGTTTGTTGATATAGAAAAAACATTACATTTGGCTCTTTTTCACCAAGTAAAAACCTCCAAAGGCCATTCAATAACGCTCTTAGTGCTGGTAATGCTATGAAATGGTGCATTCCCTGATTAAAAAGTAAGCAATTAAAAGTAAAAAGTTATGTTCAAAAGTATAATTGTAGATACAGATATTACAGATAATAAAACAAAAGCCTTTAAATTACAAATTTTCCCCTCTATGAGCTGGATTATTTTAGATTTCTAAAAAATAAAAAAATCTCCAATTAACTGGTTTCACTAATCTTCTGACTTTTAAAATGTAGCAGTTTTCTGTTCTCAGCATCCATGAAAATAAATAAAACGCAAGTCTTGTCAGAGATTTTAGTTTTAAAAAGTTGGGTAATCTCTGGTATTACAGTAAGCAGGTCTAACCAGGCGTGATGAGAACTGACTGCCTACTAAAGGATGATTTGTATGAATAACTGTGTGGTTTGACCTTTGACTTACTGGTAACAAGGCGACGCCTTTTCTTTGTCTACTCCCACTTATTTTTTTATAATCAAACAAGTTGTTCCTTTTCAGACAGAAGAGAAGTGCTCCGCTGAGGTTTTCTTTCCAACTGGAGCAAAGCAGCTTTCACCCCAAGTCCAGGTGTCCTTGTGCGAAGAACTCTTGAAGACTGGTGCTAAATCTGAAGAAGAGGCCTTATACCAGCAGTACAAGACCAATAAAACCCTGCACACTGAAAAGCGCTTACCTGGTAGGTTCAATAAAAAAAACTGAAGCTTACTGCTCATAATTAACACAGAAAGCCAGAAATGTACAGAATAAGGGTTTGGTTTAATATGAGATTCTTTGCTAACGTCTTTCAGACAGCTATGGCCACATCGACCCAGAGATGACTCCCTTCTGGCACCTCGGCATTGTAGCCTCCAGCTTCATCATGCTGAATGAATCCTCAGAAAACACTCTGTACAACATGGCTCAGGTGGCCTACATCACACAGCTGGTAGGCTGCTTCGTATTTTATTCTTTATTAAATGTTTGCAGTAGAATATGAACAAACTGCATCTTTAAGCCAAATGTGGCCTAATTCTGAGGCAGCTCTGTAATGAGCCCAGAGTTGCTCTAAGCAGAGAATCATGTGTACCCCTAAGTGTTTAGCTTAGTTCATACTTCTCTTTCAGCAAGTTTGCACCCAGACGTTTTTTCAGTTTTGCAAAGCATTTCCCCACCAGGACAGCAGGGGGTGCTAACTTTTTCTGGTGGATCTTCCAACATTGCCTTGTCGTTTCTGGTTAACTAGAGTTTATTTTCTTCAGATTGTGAACGTAGCACCTTGAGACAAATGGAAATTATACCTAAATATGAACCTATTTTGTGGAGGTCCAATATTTTCTTTCTAATATCTTGGCTCATTTGATTTTTCCAATATGTCACAAACGGCAGCACTGTTTTAGTTGGTACCTTAAACAGCATCAACACATTTGCCTCCTTTTATCTCAATTGTTCCCAATTAATCAAATTTTTTCCAAAGCCATTAAATCATAATCTGTGCTTTCTAAGATTATTTAAATGCGTGGTTTATATAAACCTCTGATTACAAAACGTGTAGAAGCAGTTATTATACTGGCAGTAAGCAAGTAAATGTTCATAAAAAACCTTCCAGGTGTCAGAGCTGCCGATTCACACCTTCGTCTTCACTAATTGCCATAATTAGAAGTTTGTGTTGAAAATCTATCACTTTTCAATTTAACAATGAGCTAAAGAGGAGTGGAAACTGGGATGACTGAAACATAATACTGATAATATTCAACAAACCTCCACCACAAAGGTTCAGGGTCATACCAAAAGTGCTTCCTCTTGAGGAGAGTATTTTCTGGGCATTATTTATGGCCTGTTTTTTTTCTGTTTTAAACCAGGACAATATGAGAACACAGAGGTAGGGACCGGCTTTGAAAAGGGTTCTTGAAGGGAAAATGCATCTGCCTGAACAGTTTAAGAAATGCAGCATTTTCTTTCCTTTTCTTTCCTTCTTGTTTCAGGCAAAATGCTCACAAAAAATAGAAGGCAGCAGGTAGAGTCAACTTCTGAACTAAGTATGTTTTCTGTTTCCTGCTCTGTTGCAGGCTACAGAAGATGACCAGCTAAAGTTTGACTGTCACGTACTGCTCCACGACATGGTGTCTCAGGTAAACACATGCAGTAGCAGCTGATAGCTAGAGCCAGAAATCCAGGGGCTGCAGGTTGTAATTTTATGTTAAACCCAAACAGTGTGTAAAAAATGCCCCAAAAAAGGATTGGGTGCAATTATAAACCCTTTGATCATTTATCTGTGTTATAAAAAGTGATAAATTTATATTACAAATAGCGATCAGAGCAGTGATCTCCAACATTGTGCTAAACTGTCACATTAAACTAAAAACTTTATAAATTTTATATTTGTTTGCAGGAAATTCCTCAGTGGAAACTGCTGTTCACCTGGTCACCTGCAGGGGGCGTTAAGGTGCTGCAGACGGAGCAGCTGCCTCACGTTCATGAATGTGAAAAACAAGCGAAAACCAACTGATCTGCTGCTTTTTTTCCAAACAGAGGTTGCGACACTTGGTAGTCAGTTATTTCTCTGCAGATGTGCTTAGGATGATGCCGCAAGATCTGAAGCAAGATCGGTTGTTTATTCCTGCATCATGAACCATGTGAAACACGCGAAAGCTGGGGTTAACACACAATAAAGCGTTTAAAGGTGTCTCCTGTGCTCCGAACTGCTTTAAATTGATTAGCGGACAAACAGACTTACGGTACAGGGCTGGTGATCGTCTCTCTGAAAGCCACCTTTGGTTTCCCCATCACGCAGGGACAGTTGTATTCTCTCTCCATCCTCTACGATAAAAGTGTTCAGAAAAATTAGCATGAACATAGAGCAAGTTAGGATTAAAAACAACTTGAAATTGCACTGGGTTTTTTTATGCCTCGGTTATCGACAGAATCAGGCAGGATTAACAAGATAACATCATCCAAAAATAACCAGTGAATGATCCCAAAGAAATCAGGTAATTTTTACTGCAGCTCATTCATCTTATATATATATTTTTAACCTCGAGTAAATGTCTTTCTTGAGATGACTGTAGAAGAAGCTTGATTTTTGTGCCTGATGAACCAGTTCTGTGTTAACTTGGATCATCATTGTGGTAAAAAAATAAAATAAATGGTGACCCGTTTTAAGTTCACCGCTACCTAATTTTAAATGCTCGTGTTCACTCTGATAAGACTCCCAGAATCACAGCCACTCCACCCTGCTTAACTGTGGACGTGAGGTACTTTTCCACTTAATCCTTTGCTTCCTGCCAAACCTGCCTGCGATGTCTGTAGCCGAGAAGATCAATCTTATTATCGTCTGTTTAGCAACAGTTCCAGTAAAAGTTTGATTAGAGTTTAGCAAAATTCAAAAACGTTTCTGAGGGTGGGAGACGTTTCTTTTCCATTTTTTTGGCATGCATCACAATGAAGAAACTGGGATGAGAGAGCGTCTAATGGGCGTTTTGGAGGCTTTGTGACAACAAGATGCCACTGTTTGTTGCATTGAGCTTTGGGGATAACACTGTTGCAATTAATGCAATTAAGGGTAATAACCGTAAAACATGTTTGTCTGGATCTTTGGTGTTTTAGTGACATTGGTCCTGACGAGCTGCATTGCAGAACAAAACGAACGAAACAGCAGCTGGGCACATTGATACATAAAGCGATTAGAGGAGGATTTTGTACCTGAGAGTAGATTTCAAGATGCAGCTCGCCCATGCCAGAGATGATGGTTTCTTTGCTCTCTGTATCAAAATGGACTCTGAATGTGGGGTCCTCCCGGGTGAAACGATTGATGCCTTTAGAGAATTTGTCCATGTCATTCTGGTAATAAGATTAAAAAAAGAAGGAAGATTTAGCTGAAAAACTGAAAGCATTTTTGTTTTTTTTCAGGCAGTTATTAAAAGTATTTTTTACCTTATTGGCTGGCTTAATAGCCATGGAAATGACAGGCTCTGGTATGTGGATGGACTCCTGTTTGAGCAGAAGAACAGAAAATTAGCTGAGAGGTTCAAAACGATCAAACAAAACAGTTTCCTGCAGTTTGATCCCCCAGGAAGTTTAAGCGGCTCACCATGGAGAGGTTAGCGCTCGTCTTGGATGTAAAGGTGTCGCCGCTTGCACAGTCGATCCCAAACAGGGCACTGATATCTCCTGCATAAACCTCATCCACATCCTTAAAGAGCAGGAGAGGGAAAAGGAAATGGGGTTAAACTCACTCGTTTATTATTAGTAAATACACCTCAACATCTTTGTGTCTCGCTTCGACGTGAGATGCATGAAAACGCGTTCTGGTGGGGTCATGGGGGATGTGGTTATCTACACACTTGACTAAAGCCAAAAGAGGAACTTCACCTCTCTGACCAGTCATGCACTTCCCTAGCTTTAATCTGCACACCGCAGATGGAAATAAACGGCGCCCTGTGAGATCCCACTGAGGCGCGGCTCGCCCTCACCTCCATCTGATCGGCATGGAGGCGCACGAGCCTCTGAACCCGGACTCTTTTTCCCGTTCGCGTGTTGTAGATGTATTCTCCTTTCTTCAGACAGCCCTGGTAAACCCGGATGTAGGTCAGCTGACCGAACCGCCCGGCCTGTTAACGACAAGAGACGGGGGGGAAAAAAGCATGACGGACCTCACCCTTCTGATAAAGACGGAAGTAATCAGCTAAAAAAATTCAAAGTACACACCTCCAGTTTAAAGGCCAGACCAACGTAAGGGTTTGAGGAATCTCTGGTGGGGTCCATTTCAATCTTTGAACTTTCCTCAGAATCCCTAATATGAAGAAAAGAAAAAAAAAAAAAAGGTTTTGTAAGAGCGTGTAAGCACATACGACAAGAGTAATCGGTTCATTAATGTTAAAAGGAAAAAAGAGAATTTCCACCAATTTAATAATATATTTTAAGATTAATTCTGCATATGAAAATTACCCCATAAATTGGCAAGAAGAAGGTCAAAGGCACAAAATATCTATATTTAAACGAAGATCTTCTGACATAACAAAACAAGAAAATACTCCTTATTTTATCTGGGCAAGGTAATTTCAGTTCTATAGCTCACTTTCAACAACAGGGTAATTCAAGGCGCTTTACACAGAACATATGACACACACAGTATATAATAAAGCATGTAACACACACACAAAACATATGATATGTGGAAAGATTACTGAAAGGCAGCTCTAAAAAGATGGGGTTTTATCAATGATAGTCAATGATTCAGCAGCTTTGCAGTCTTCTGGAAGTTTATTCCAGATCAGGGGAGCACAGAGACTGACAGCTGCTTCTCCATGTTTGGTTCTGATCCTACGGATTATTGTTAGACTGGAATTGGAGGACCTGAGTGGTTGGTGCGACAGATATTTAACATATTATATTCTCTGAGCTTACAGGGAGCCAAAATAAGGACTTCAGAACTGGGGTGATGCGCTCTACTTTCCTGGTCCTATTGATAGAGATTTTGCTGAGATTATAAATCAGTTACTTCCGACAGCATATGCTAAAAGTCTTTAAAGATGTAATGGTTTAAATTTATGAGGTGGGTGTCTGGATATTTTCAAAAGTGTAAGTTTGGCTCTTTTCCTGGATCACAATGACTTCTCCCAGGTGCACACTTGATCCGCCTGAGACTGTGAGGAAGGAGCAGCAGTAATTAAAGTCAGCGATGTCCCGATCAGGTTTTTTTTGCCCTCGAGTCTCAGACATTTGATTTAGAGTATCTACTGTTAAAGAGTCCCGATCCGATACTTATATAGTGCAGTAAAAAGAATACAGAAGAGCAAAGAAACTGATCTAGATCATTCCTTATGTTTTATTTATTTCAGCTTATTTTAACATTTAACAACTCTTAACAGAGCACTTCTGTGAGATAGTTTGAACAACACAGTAATAAATAACAAATTCTTAACTTTTGGACTTTAGTGTAACAGTATATATAAGAAAAATCTAATATAAAAACAAATAGCACATCAAATTAAATAAACATAATAACGAGAGTATGTATACATATATCAGAGTCCTGATTGGGAGTTAACGTCCGATTCTGATTGAGTCTGAAACCACATGATGAGGCCCATTTTCCGACGACACGATCGGATCTGGACATCCCTAATTAAAGTTACACGCTGGCATTTTTCTCAGTAACACCTAAGCTGCGTGATGCAGCCATGTTGCAGCTTCTTCCTCTCAATCTCCGGTGGATCGAGTCTGAAGCTGAAAGAAGTCTGATCCTGGAAAACTTTTGCAAACATCCAGATGCATATCTCATAAATGTATTACTCACTGTAATTGTTTCCCCTTTTTGTTTAGCAATTTTCTGACTTTATAATGTCAGTATCTTAGTTCATATAGAAAAATGTATGCCTTGAGTAATGGAAATGTCAGACTTTTCTCGCAAATTTTTTGACAGAGAATTGACCTGTTTTTTTCTTAAAAATATGTTAAATTAATTTAAAATTTCTCAGATTACTGACAGAAATTTACCCCTCCAACATTTTTCTTTTATTTACAAGAGCAATACTCCAATGTGCGCTCCTTTGACATTGAAGATGATCAGGCTGAAGTTCTTTATGAGTTGTGTCTGAGATTTGAGGAAAATTACCACAAAATATGCCAAATTACCAGAAAGATTTTTTTTAGCTGCAAGGGGAATACCAATTCTAACCATGGTAACTTTGTTTTTTTTTAAATGGAATTACTATGTGTAAAATGAAATAATATCAGCATTAAAAATAAAACAATTCTCTTGAAAACAGCCGAAAACAACATTTTTGAAATGTTTGACGACGTATGTTCTGACATCAACATTTAAAGCAATACGTTTTGAAACACTCACTCGTCATTGAGGATGGCGTAGTTTTTGACTTGGCTGGGGTTCGGCAGGTACTCCAGGACAGCGTCCAGTAGAGGCTGGACGCCTTTGTTCTTCAGCGCTGTGCCAACCAACACAGGGCTGAAGAGACGCTGTACTGTGGCTCTGCGAATCGCAGCCTGGGAAACGAGGAGACGAAACGTTTATGATGCAGCTGGCTTACATAAATGTTTGCAGTCTGTGGTACAATGCAATAAAAAATTATTAATCAGAGAAAAAGGCTATGGGAACTCTGGAGGAGAACACAATCTTCCTCTTTTTTTTACAATTATGCACCAATTTGTTGTGCCAGTTAATATACAATTACATTAAAATACACAGTAGTTTAGAAATTTAACACAACAAACTACACAAGCTCAGGGGTATGAATACTTTTGTCACTAAGCCAAATTCCTTTATTAAATTTCTCCTTATTAAATATCTAAAACTTTGAAGTTGAGCTGATCTAAATACAAATACTTTCAATATACTATGTAATAAAATTAACATTAATCCACAAATGTTGTGACAAGCAGCTCATTTTTACAGTACAAGAGGCAAACTTTAATGTCCCAACTCTTTCAGACACGTACCTTCAGGTCGTCTTTGGTAGAAACTTTCTCCTCCAGGAACATCTCTCCCAAGGTTTCATCGGCGTTAGCGACACACTCCACCAGTTCCTGCCTGCGGTCTGCAGCTTCTGCCCGGAAATCTGCCGGAATCTCATCATAGCGGATGCTCTGACTGTGGGAAAGGAGGAACTCTTCAGACATTTACATGCAGCGTTATTTGAAAGCAGTGAAACTCTCAAATGAACTTTATGCTACGGGAAGGTTCCTGCAATCAGGAAAACAAACTGTAGCCGTTTACGGCTGGGGTCCCCTACCCAAACGGTCCATCGAAGTACATGCTCCGCTCCTCTATCAGGTCTATGATGCCACACATGTTCCCTTCCAGGCCGATCGGGATGTTCACAAAGGCTGCGTTGTGGTTCAGTTTAGATCTAAACTTAAAACAAAGCTTAAATCAGAGTCGAGAGCACTGCCATGACATCGTGTCTGCTGCACTTAGAGAGGAGTTTGTATCCGCAGGTAAGAGCTTCACAAAAGCAGGAAACTGGAACTGGTTTAGAAAGAGGCAATCTGTTCTCTTCCCATCAAAATTGCATTTGCATTTTTCAATTGCAGCGATGTCACTGATTACAAAGCATGTTGAGCTGGAAGAGGCAGAGCAGTAGATGCTGAGAGATTTATTAACGTCTTTACTTAACCAATCAATGTTTTTCTGTAGTTTTCAATTGCTATTTTTTTTAATAACAGATGAAAAATGATTCATATTTCTGGCAATAAGCCTACTTTACTGTATGTTAGACTCTAGCATGACAAGAGTTTGAATATTTAAAGATTGCGTTTCCCAGATTTCTGGTAATCTCGCGAAAGCTGTTAATGAGGTTAAACAAAACCAAAAAAAAAACATCAGGGTGTTGCCTGATCTTCACCACCCAGCTTTCTGTACCTCCACCGAGAAGAGCTTCAGTCGGACTCCTACCTCATCTGCTGCAGCGCCCGGCTGGGGTTGGCCCCCATCCGGTCCAGCTTGTTGATGAAGGTGAGGAAGGGAACGCTGTAGCGCTTCATCTGTCTGTTCACGGTCATGGTCTGACACTGAACGCCTCCCACCGCACACAGAACCAGGACCGCGCCGTCCAGCACCCGCAAAGCTCGCTCCACCTCGATGGTGAAATCCACGTGACCTGAAAACGCACATAGGTCAGCTTAGGAAAACTGTAAGTCAAAGTCAATATTGGCTCAGGACCTTTTTGAGGACAGCCAACATTATTTAACCAACAGAGACTTTATAAAAGCAAACAAGAATAGGACATGTGTGTTGCCAAGGTAATAAGATATATATCACAATACTGGGGCAACGATACGATGAGTGAGACTATATATACTGCGATTAAAAAATTACATTTTTACTGTAGAAAAACTGTCTCGGCATTCTAAACGTGTTTCATACTAGAAATCCAGTTTTATTACTAAATCTAATTGATCCACTGAAACGAAGAAGGTGAAAAACCACCAACTACCAGCCATACTTTTAATTTTACTACATATTTACTTTCATCATTACAATCAAACCAGTTTTTATACAGATTATCATCAAATCAATACATTGCTTTTGAATATCGATACAATATATATTGCAATATATATCATGGTATCTATATTTTCTTACATCCCTAACAGGAATATTTTGATATTTGACAACTAAACTTAAACATTACAGCTTTAACAGCAGCTTTAACTGGCAAAGGCCTTTATAGATTTTGTTTCCATGTATGGTTTTACAGCTAATTGCAAATTTATTTTTAGGCTTGAATCGACACAAAGTAGAGTATAATTGTAAAAATGGATCAAATGATAATTGATTATTAGTTTTGTTAATTTTATTTTGCAAATAATAGTCTGAAAAAGTGTTAGGGTTAGGGTTACACTTGAAATTATTGCAGAGTTGACACATTAAATATCAGTTCATGGTATCGGTTAACCTTAACCGATACAGTACATAAGAAATGTATCGGCCCTGACACCCGATACCAGTATCGGTGCATCCCTAGTGAGGAGGAACTGTTCAGGCTCCAATAAATGTCCCTCGAGAACTGTTTGTCATTGTTTCACCTCCCTTAGATGCTAGATTTCTGTAGAAATTGATACAATTATTTGCAGACTTTTGTGTTGCCTCCATATTTTCCAAATTTAAGAACTGCTGTTCGAAGAACAGTTGGAGGGAATCGCTGGATGAACTCAACAGATCTGCAGCTGTAAGAGGAGCAAAAGGTCCACAAACATGCCTACAAAAAGGCTCTGATCGGTACCTGGTGTGTCAATGATGTTGATGTTGTGGTTCTTCCACATGGTGTATGTAGCTGCTGACTGGATGGTGATTCCTCTTTGTCTCTCCAGCTCCATGGAGTCCATTGTGGCTCCGACACCATCCTTCCCTCTCACCTTCACACCGCAGAAAGAGCTCATTAACACAGCTTCATCTATAGGTTCTCTCATCAACTACTTAGCTCATTCAGGCCCCGACCTCATGAATCTCTGCGATCCTGCCCGTGTAGAAGAGGACCCTCTCGGTCAGCGTAGTCTTCCCCGAATCGATGTGAGCAGAGATGCCGATGTTGCGGATTCTCTCGTTGGGTAAGACCCCAGAGGAGCAGCTCCGACAGCTGTTAATAAGCACCTGAGGACAAGTCGTCAGTGTTAAGAGCTGATTTTAGAAAGCTACAGCTCAACCGGCGGTCATAAGCAGGTTACCTTCTTCAGTGTGACGCTCCCCGGTGCTAACAGGCGATTCCTGGTCAAACACAGACCCGCTTTAAGGACCCTCATATTAAAAAGAGCGGGAGCTCGGTGGAGTTCAGGCCCGGTGTTTGTTATCCTGCTTCTGCTCGACCCCCAGAACTGCTGTCAGCCCGGTGAATGTCACGCCGGGATTCTGGTGCCTGGTTGTGAAACTCAACTTCCGCATCTACGGAAGCCCAGATGCCCCACATGCGCTTTTTGTTTGGAAAATAAATTTTATGAGCACAACAACAACAACAACAAAAACGTTTCTTGAGATAGATTTTTTGAAACCAAGACGGTTTCTGCTTTAAGGGCACGGTTAAATGATATTAAAGCAAAGTCAGTACGATGTATTTAAGCATAAGCTGATGCTTTAAAGTTCAGCAAAAATTTCTGTTTGTGTGATATTTCGTACAATAATAACACATAATAAATAGTTACTACAAATAATAACTTAAAAGGAAGTCTGGGTCAGCTCAACCATAAAATTGATTCATATCCTATTAAATTAGTTGCAGAAATTATCCCTCATTTACTTCTTTAGACTATAATATTGCTGATTATATTGGGCAAAGCAATTTGTCATTTAATGTATAGCACACCATCATCAACCTGGTAATTAAAGGTGCTTTACATGATTCGGTTATAAACAAACAAACAAAACATATGATAAAAGCATGGAAAATAAAAACAGCAATTAAGAATAAAAAAAATAAAAGCATATGGGAGAAAGTTAAAATAAAACGGCAATTAAGTTTATTTATTGTTCACTTAAAGGCAGCTCTAAACAGATGAATTTTAATCTTAGATTTAAAGCAGCTCAGTGTTTCAGCAGCTTTACAGTTGTCAGGAAGTTTTCTCTAGATAAGGAGAGCATAGAAACTGAAAGCTGCTCCTTCATCTTCGGTTCTTGTTATAGGGATGATTATTAGACTGGAGTTGAATGACCTGAGTGGTTTGGGTGGTTGGTTAGTGACAACAGGTTTTCAATATACTTTAAACTAAGTACTCCAAAGATTCATAATCTGGCAGGAGTATTTTAAAGTCTATTATCTGAGCTACAGGGAGCCAGTGTAAGGACTTTAGAACTGGGTGATGTGCTCTATTTTCCTGGTTCTCATGAGGATACAAGAAGCAGCGTTCTGGATCAGCTGCAGTCGTCTGACCGACATTATAGTTATACCTGTAAGGACACTGTTGCAGTAATCAAGATGACAAAAGATAAAAGCATGGATGAGTTTTTCAAGGACCCACTGTGATATTAGTCTACTTTTTATTAGTTTGCTTTCTATTCTGTGACTTACTATCTGAAAAAAATTGGAAAGTAGGGTTGGCCTGATAAGGTTTGGAGAAGATTTGCAAAACAATTCAAGTATCCTTTAAGTGCCAAGTGCTCAGTGAATATTAATTGCAATTTTTAGTCAAATTTACTGCAAAGATTCCTCCACTCATATAAGCTAATGGACCCAATGTTTGGGTTCACTAAAGATTACTGCATTGTTCCTGCTAATCTGTTGCAATTGTTCAAGCTTGCTGCAGTGTCATAGGAATATTTGATTAAGATTACTACAAAGTTCGGATTAACTAATTGCATTTGTTTGGATACACTTCACTTAAGGTTCCTACAAAGTTGCTAGACACCTCTAGACATTGATTATGGAACATTTAGAATAGATTAATATCATAGAATACGCCTTTATATTCCCACAAAGGGGAAATTCAGATGTAACAGCAGTAAAGTGACATAATATAAGCATTGGTTTCACACAAGTATCAAAAGTCTAATAATTGAATTTAAGAATTAAGAATAAAATTACGTTAAGGTCAAACATTTGCTGTAACATTCTGAAAAAATTGCTAAGGGTCACTGCAAAGTTCTGATGATAATGATGATGAAAAGTTTGTTTATAGATATGATAAACTCAGTAAAAAAAAACAGGATTCAAAGTCTTAAATTGTACTTTTTCGACAAACCGAAAAAAAGGCTTAACTGCATTAACTAAAAGTACTAAAGTAAGTGGTTTGAAATTTATTAGAGAGGTAAGTAAAGGTAAAAACTAGTCAAATTTAAGGACAGCGTGTTTCATGTTTTTTGTTCTGTTTAATATTTGCAAATATCGTTACTATTTTCTCTGTGATCACAAATAGTAGGCCTACTTCTACAAAGTAAAACTGTATTAATATATACAGTTCAATATATTAAATACACGCCTTGATCCAAAGTAATAAATGAAATATATCTAATTAAAAGCAGTTTTAAGTAAATATTAGCGGTTCTTTTATTATGAAAACCTTGTTTCTAAAGCGTACCTGCCACTCACAAGATGGCGGACGCGCTGACGTATTTTTTCTACGGGTCGACCGGGGTCGACAAAGCAAATGTTCCCATGTTAGCTGTGAAAAGTCTCATCACGCGTCCTGTGGAAAAGTTTTTCAGTTTCGTCACTAATGGGCCTATGTGTTTGAGAAAAAAATATTTTAAGTGTTTTTTATTTAAATTTTAAATCTCTGGCAATCGTATTAGGTGTATTTTCAAAGAAAATCAAAAATAACGGGCAGGATCTAAAGGCAGCACTGTTCATTACGTTTATAAATTACTTCTTTTTTTTTACTTTTTAAAGTATTCATAGTAATTAATCTTGATGAGTTGGGAATGTACGTTCACTTTTCGTATTTTAGCTGTTTTATTACTTGACTGCTTGTTCCGTTAACTTTGTAGTCGCTAAATTTATGTTAGCAGTTTCATTTTTAAAGGAGCTGGGCGTGAATTAGCCACTCTCTGACTGCAGCAACAGCCTGAACGTCAGACCTGCCCCCGTTTACTTCAACACTTCCTCTCAGCTTTTTTCCCCCTCATTATAACCACATGCTGTTGTTACTACACTCATCAGCATTTCTCCGTGAATCACAGAACAGAGAAGCCGCAAACACATCGTCTTGACACCCTGCGAGTTAAATAACCATTTTCAGAGTCAGCTTTTTAACAGCTGCTTCACCGAGCCAACAGAGAAGAATCTGTCTGGTACGTTTCCATATATTCCCTTTACTGGATGTTATTTTGGTCCTTGTTCCTTGTAATTTGATTGATGAATACCTACAATTAATTTGCCTTAGAGGTAAAACAAAGCAACTGGCATTTAATGAAGAATATAAAAAAGTAGGCCTATATCTAAAAGTCCTTACAGCTTTCCTGTGAAACAACACTAAAGTTTTACTTGAGTGCACCACGATAAATTCATTATTCATTGCAAAAACCGTGTTAAAACTAAATTATTCTATAGGTCTTTACTTATGAGGAGTGGCTGACTGAGCAAACACATGACAAGCAAATAGATGAATGTCAATATAAAGCTGAGGTAGTTGCTGCAACTTCCTTATGCTGTTCTGTCTGCTTGGACAGTTTTTGTGTGTTTTATATTTGTTTTGAAATAACCAACTTCCCATAAAGTGTGTGTGTCACTTTTTGGTGGGTGTGGATGGTTTCATGAGTAAATTCAGTCCATGTCCATGAGACTTAAGACTGTCAGTCTTTAATCCAGCTTGATGGACAAAATAAGTGGTGGTCTTTATTTAAAATGAGTTTTCATTGAAGCTGAAAATCGATCAATCTGCTACAAATCTAAAGGCTAGGATGTGTTTTTTGATCGTTTGATGACTTCGAATGACTACCTCCTCTACTCAATCTAAACAAGGCAATTTCCTTTAGAGATGTGAGTCATTTTTATAAGATCATTAAGAATTTATAATATTGCACAATATTGTAATGGAGTGTATTTGTGCATACTTCAGTGAGTTGGTATTTCCATTGTTGCACATCCTGTCCCATTTCCTTTCTGTGAGCTTTCCTGCTGACAGCAGGGTGACTGTCACAGAAGATGACAGCAGAATGATATTCATCCGCTGCAAACATCAGTCGGTCTTCTACACAAAATGATTCATTTTTGAGATACCGTGAGTTCAGTCTTTTCACTGGAGCATACAGCGCCTTCTGGATTTTGAAATTTCACTCATGCAAACAAAAAAACCCCAAAAAATCAGCTTAATTTTTTTTAGAATATTGTATTCTATAAGTTAATTCAGAATGAACCTCAGTGTTGGAAAAACATTTAACAGTTACATATTCACAGCTTTTATGCATCTGTAAATCACATTATGTCTTGCTAAAATGGAAAATGAATAAACCTAAAGTAATAGAAGTATTTATACCTTTGGACATTTTTAATCTTTCAACACATTACAGGCACAATTTTTAATGTATCCTATTGGGATTTTATGTGAATGACCAACACAAATGACAAATGTTTGTGAAAGGGTAAGGAAACAACAGTTGGGTTTCAAAGGTTTTATAAATAAAGCTGAAATGTGTGGCACGCCATTTCTTTCAGAGTTAATACTTTCTTTCACCACCTTGGAGAAATGATTGCAGTTTTGAGTCTTTCCAGCTTTACACACCTAAAGGCTGAAAGTTTCGGCTGTTCTTTGTAAACTAGCTCGAGATTAGTCCGAATACATCCAGTTTTTATTCAGATTATCAGTTTCCAATTCTTAACCCAGGTTCTCATTTGAATTAAGATCTGGAATTTGATGTTTCTATGATGCGTTCACACTGTGCAAAACGTAAACGGCTAGAACGGCAAGATAACATCTTAAGTCTATAGTTGAGGCCGTCAGAGTCTCAGAGGTACTTCGCGTGTTTTGGCCACAGCAATTTTGAAATTTATACTAGTTTTATAGCTTGAAAGTAATAAAAGCCAGCAGCGGAGAAGTTGAGCGAGATTAACTTTCAGTGCCGTCCCCTGAGCTTCAACCAATCAGAGCATCTCACTGTAGTGATGCCACTTAGCCAGCCACGATCAGCCATTGTTTAAAACATCCGGCAGAGAAAGGCCCGCCTACACGCTTTGCCAGCTTCAGCCTTTAAAATGTATAGGCTTCAATCTAGTAACTTTGTGAGCGTTTTTTTGACAGTGAGTAATGCTGCATTCCATTTTTCTCGGATACTCAGGCGTCTGAGTCGCTGTACACGAGAACGTGACGTAATTCCCCACTTAAAGCGTTCCAGTTTGTCTCACTGCACTCTGAGTCGGAAAGAACATGGACGCTTTGAGGGCAGCAGCTGTCGAGGGGCAGGCTAGTCATTGCTAGTGTTGGTAGCGACATAGCATCTTCAGCAGTCCAGCATGAAAAACAAAAGCTGTACAATGTATCGCACGCACAGCAAGGCTGTGCAATGTATAAATTGCAGACCGGATTAAAGCAGAAATGTGGGCAAGTGTGTAAGAGAATTTAAAAAGATTGAAATGACCAACATAGTTACCAACGTAGTACTTATACAAAGAAAATACATCTCAACTACGGGCGCTGCCATCTTTGTTCTCCGAGCTGCCCGCTCTACTCGGTCTACTATCCAGAGAACCGAGTTGGAGCTCAAAATCTACGAGTTAATGGGGGCTTGTCTCGGTGAAGACGCGAGACAACTACGAGATTTCCGACTTTCCAACTCAGAAGAGTTAACTGGAATGTAGCAAAAGTGTGTGATGTGAATGCACCTTTACACTTTAAAGTGCTTGGTCTAATCCAGGGTTTTCAAATGAAAGCCCTCTGGATCTGGTGTCCAGCATCCTTCTGCTTCGTCCCTGATCTCACTTACTGGAGTTTAATGTCTGAAATACTTTCTCAACAGGCATACAAGTCCTCCAGAGTGCCACAAATGACCAAATTATTTTGGTGCAGATGTAAAAGTGTAAGGAAACTGGCCTTCGAGTGGTAAAGTTTTCCAACCTGTGAGCCAAGCCACTCCATTGTAGTTCAGGCTGTGTTTTGGGGTCGTTGACCTGCTGGAAGGTGAATCTCCAGTCTCCACCACAGTCTCAAATCTTTTTCACCCTCTATTGTCAGTTTCTTTGTTTGGTTTGTCTCATAGTTTATTAAGAGTTTGTGGCATAATGAGAAAACCTTTAAAGAATACTGTAGGTATTAATCGCTTTCAATTAACTAAATTTCTAGTTCAACCAGATTTACTTATAGTTTTTACCAAACAAGCACAAAACAGGTCACGGTGGGGACACT
Source organism: Apricaphanius iberus (assembly GCA_028564705.1). Classification (NCBI taxonomy): domain Eukaryota; kingdom Metazoa; phylum Chordata; class Actinopteri; order Cyprinodontiformes; family Aphaniidae; genus Apricaphanius; species Apricaphanius iberus. The sequence goes on from JAPXFQ010000899.1 coordinate 1,257,102, forward strand.
GAATTATTATTATTATTTTTTTATTTTTTTATTATTATTATTTTTTTAAGTTCATTTTCCCAGACTTCCTTAATTTTTGGCGTTTTGTTTTAAAATGCTATGTATCTTTGGAAACGTTTTTAAAAAATAGAGAATATTCATAAAAGGGTGTATGTAAAGGTTTTTATGTGTGAAATAACTATTATAGCAAAAATAGTCACATTATTTTTTCTAACCAAAGCAAATAACTTTTCATGTAGGTAAAAATTTGTACAGTTAGCATTATCACAACTCAATAAAACTTGGCTAATTTTAAGCGAAGATTACAATCGAGGTTTAGATGTTTTGCTTTAAATCCTGAAAGTCAAATCAGTTGTAGCCAAGGCGCAAGAAGTTGAGAACTATATCTTAACATAGAACCTCCAAAACAGAATAAGGAAGCAACGCAAATCTTTTGGGTCGTCTCCAACAATCCAGTACGAGGAAAATTAATGATTAAGGAGGCTACAAATCTGAGATTCCACCACTGATACAAAAAAAAAAAAAAACTGTCTTAAGTGAAGCATGTTGGATTGACTCCAGGAAGAATAGCTGTATTTGTTACAGCTAATGGAGATCAAAATAAATACAAATACAAACTAAACACCAAAAGGGATAGTTTAGTATGACTGAAAATGCAATAATAAAATCAGAAATACTGTCTCACGTCTTGGTCCCTAAACCATGACAGATCTGTATCTTGGGAAAATTGAAGTTAACACTCAAGGTCCATGATGCAACCATGTATTTTATTCTCAGTCTAAACTGTCCAGAGGTCAAGACCTCCAAAGCTTTATTTAATCAGGGAACTATCACTCAGCCAGAACTACTGGTTGATCATTGCTGATTTCTCTACGGCCAGCCCTGATTATAGAAAAAAATATTTGCAGGGAACAGCTGATAATATTTGGCAAATACGTTTTATCTGTCTGTTGAGTCATCTGTCCTGTTTTTTCTTTACACCAGGGATTGGTACTTTTCCATTTTCTTTAGCCCTGAAACATCTATAAACTAGGGTTTGTCAGTGCAGGCAATGACGTTGGAGCTACTTGCTCTGAGACACGTTGCTGGTCAGACAAGTTTCTGTAGGTACTGCCTAGGCATGCTCAGGTGAGGCCAGGGGGCTGATATTCAATGAATGACAAATATCGACTGAATTATTGGCAAATACTGTCCCAGTTTATTGGCCTGACAGTTTCTCTGTGGTGAGCCACAGATGGAACAAAAAGTGTGCAGAGTCTGAACTTCAAAAAGGCTGAATAACTTGAGTTCAACTTTGAATGTGTTCTCTATGGAAGCAAAATTAATTAATCAGAATATTAGTCTAGCTGCTATTTTGGACTAATAAATAAAATAACAAAGAAACAATCCAAAAGGCTGTTTTCATTTTCACTTGCACCATTGCTCATTATGTAACTTAATTAAAACGAAAAAGAAAAGGAAATTTAAGATTTTAGTTTTCAAATAACAGCAAAATTATTCGTAAAGTTACAGAATGATTTTTAAATGGAAAATGAAAACACATTTTGGATTATTTATTTTTAATGTTATGTATAAACCAAAAATAGTGGCTAGATTTTGAAAATGAAAAAGCGTTCCTGATAATCCACTTTAATTCGATTTATTTGACATATAACATATATGCTTCCATAGTTTTTGTCTGCAGTCTTCAATCTTTTTATTCAAATGGTGAAAAACTACTGGTAATTGGGAAATATTGAAAATTTTCTTATCTAAATTTAAGGATAGTTTATTTATTGTTTTGTTTGATTTAACACATGGACGGTGCACTCTTTAAGGACTAAGAAATAAACATACTGTAGATGGCAATGAAGAGCTGTGCCTCATGGTCAGACACAGGAGGTAAACTAATTCCACTTAAACAAAGGATGCTATACTAAACCTTTTTGAGCAAACATTATATTTTGCTGTGAACATGTGGTACTTAATTTTGTCTTATGTGACTCTATTAGACAATTTCAGTCCTAGAAGTTGATGCAGCCTTTAAATTCACAATGAAGAAACGTATAAGTAATATTCTAGAGTGAAGCCGTATTAATGCATTGGGATATCACCAAAAGGTTCTTACTTCATTCATTCAATTCAAAACCTTTAAGTTGGATATTTTATATAAATGTGTTGTGTATGAGTGTGTATTCTTTCCACTGATATGCTGAGATTCAGCACTCTGTTAGAGGCCAATTTCTGTAGCAAATGCATCTCGTTCTGCTTCCATTCTATCAGCGACTGTCTGCAGGACAATTATGAATCTAATAGTCTGATCCATGATTGTTTGGACCATAATATTTCTAAAAAGAAGTTTTTTTGCATTGTTTTATCAGATATGCTAATCATCTGAGTAACAGCATTTTAAAAAAAACCAATGTGTCTAATTCTATATAATAGACCAGGTAGAATGTTTTTAATAGAATGACTAACATTTACTTTTAGGAAGAACGCAGTCTGAATGTGTCTTCCCTTCAAAGCAGACTGTTTTCTCTTTGTAATAAATTATTTATCGATTTATCTGACATTTGTTCTATAAACTCATGGAAATTTTATTTTTATTTCTTCTCAGCAGTGATTTAAATAGGTTAAAAACAATCTTAGCGTTTCATGGGATTTTATTTAAACTCAGCTGATTTGAACCTACACACATGAGCTTGGTGGAGTAGTTTTTGGCCCTTTCAGGTGATCATATTGGATCATAGTAATGAAAGTGTCCCATTTTTTACATTTACTAAATATTAGTTTTGTATCTTTCTCCTAACAGATTTGACCCGTCCCTTTGTGGATGAAAAGATGTGGATCAATTCGAGATTTTCCAGTCTCATTACATGGATTTGGTGATTAATTGCTTACTGAAGCACTGTGGTTGTGAGTTGTACTTTTTCCATTGCACGCTGAGGGTGTGTCTACCACCACGGCATGCGGGATGGGCCAAACGCGCTCTGATCTGTCGCACAGCACCGCCGCTTCAGGCGGGGCGAAATGGAAATCAAACGACACGCCTCGTCGGCTCAGTATCTCCAGATTTAGGAGCAAAAGGAAGCAGCAGCTGAGCAGGAATCCAATGAAAAACAAAGTGCTGTCCTGTTTGGGGAGAAGAAAGCGCTACTCCAGTCAAACCGAGGAGGATTCGGGTTGCGGAACGGAGGCCGCCGATCCAGCAGCTCGCCGCGGCCACAGGGCAGGGAAGTTGCCCCGAGACGAGGCTGTGTCTGCAAGCGGGGAGTATCAAGCAGCCGCGGGTTGCTTTGAGTCGTTATCCGGCCTCAGTGATAATGTCGAGAGGGTCCAGCTCACAGTGAACCGAGAGGCTGGTTCCTCCGATGCGTCAGGCTTGGAGACACGGAGCGGTGAAACTAGCCGTGCGGGCTGCGAGGAGCGGGGACCCGGCGGCGTGCGAGAAGACGATGCCTCGGCTCCCCCAGCCATGGAAGATCAACCAGTGGGGGGAAACTATCAGAACTGCGTTGTGTCCGGGTTCGGGATTGGTCTGAGTTTGAACCCACTTCTTGCCTCTGACCCGGACGCTGACCGGACTTCGCCCCCGGATCAGGATTCGGATGGTGGGCTCTTGATACTGGACGACCGCATGAAAGGCAAAATGACGAAAACCGAATCCCCCACCGGGGGTCAGAACAATGGCTTTCTGGGCGAGACCGAAAGCACAAAGCACCCAGATCAGACCCACCAGAGCCCCCCAAGAAAAACTTTTCCCGGAACGATTCCGAAGCTGATCATCACCAGAGACTCCAGCCCGAGCCGCTGCCAGGGTACCGCGGACCTGCTGACCGACCAGACCTCCTGTTTGGAACCTCAGGCGGATGAAGAGTCGCCCTGCTCGGACAGCGGCTGCGGGGGGTCCCCTGCCCTGATGCGCACCCCCAGGAAGCTGTCCAACTCCTCATCCCTGGGCCTGTCCTCGGCCTCCTCCTTTGAGGAGTCGGAGGACGACTTCACCGGCAGCGACATCGAGTCCAGCCTGTCCCCGACCCGGTCTCTGTGCGGCGCAGGGGATGGCGCAGGGGTAAGCGTCCCTTTCCACAACACAAAACCCTTCGCAGACATCTGCTTTACAATCAGGGTGGAGCAAATTAATGGCAGCCTGTGAAATTATAGACTTTCTCCTTTGGGGTGACACAAAACAAGGTAAAAAAAAAACAGGTCTTACAGTTTCAGCTGCCAAAACAGCAGTGTAAATATTGCGCAACTTTCCATCAACCATGACAGTTTTTATTTACAGTGTGCAACTTGGCAACCTCTCCCCCCTTAAAGAAACCAGGCGCAAATGGCAATGGTGCAACAGGATGTCCACTAGGATGTGTTGACAACGTGAACTTTATCCCATCAGATTCCTTCTTTCGGAGCATTTACCTATGTAAAGACACGGGACTCATCGGACACACCTTTCTTAGTCAGAGGTGTACAAACAGCTCATGTCAAGGTCTAGATCGTACCCTGATGAAGCAAACTGTTTTTCATCCAGTAAAACTGTTACAATTTGCCTAAGATCCATTTAGGTAAAGAGTTTTCAAAGTTTTAATATGTACTTAATTGACTAAATAGGTTCAAGACTGACTAATCATTTAAATAACTTGGCTCTCCCGCTTTATCTGCCGTTAAAAATCTATAAAAAGTGAAAATTGGCTTAAGGTCTAAAACATTAAATAGAAGAAAAAAACCATTTAGTTAAGGAGCGATGTAGAAGTGGTCGTTTGCAACAACTGGGTTAACAGTGTTAAAATTCCAGCTTTGACACAAACGTACAAAAAAAGTCTTGTGACTTTTTCTTAGCTTTCGATTAGCTGAAATATTAATAGTAAAGTAGTAGTTGCTTTTCAAGCTGTTTGGCTGCAACACTAGCTGCTGCCATCATGTTTCTGCAGGTCCGACCCCTAACATTTCTGGACTTGTATGTTCCTGTCATTCGGTCGTTATGAAAAATCAGCGACTTTTGAACAATTTTATGAATCTGTGTTGATTTGGGATATTCCACATCACAGTTAATCGATTAAATAATGAATTGGCTCCCCTCTATGGAATGTATCTGCTTTTTTGCTTTTAGCCGACATTTACAAACTATTACGTCTTATTAGAAATTAAAGAAAGTAAATTTGACTACTGTTAAAAACGACTATTTTTGGTAGGCATCTGGTTAAAAATTAAATGGAGCAATAAAGGCGAGTTAAGGTCACTTGTCTTAAAAATCTTGATGATACGGAGACAACAACAGATGACTGTAAGATATTTGACTCAAATGGGAGGAAGTTGGCTCTCACCCCCCCCACCCACACCTCTATATTCTTCAGCGCCATCATACAGGATCACTTGGCTTTGATGAGCAATTAGCAATTTATTCTCTGAGACGCCACATTTTAAAAATAACTTTACACAACAGCAACTTATTGTTGGCTCTCCTTCAAACAGGAAAGTTTCCATCTCCTTTTTTCCTATTATCCCCCTGATGCCAAGAAGCTTTGATGATCTGTTGATTAGACATGTTTGGAATGTTTTAAAAACAGGATGTCTCTGCTAGCAGTGGTATCTTGGTGGTCATTTTCCTGTAGGCACAGGAATCTTGAATATCCAGGCATTTTTCACGCGGTTGCAAGATGTGTGGCGTGCCATTCACGCTGCAGAGCGGTTGGGGTAACGATTGTTTCATTATGTAACCAACACAATGGAGCAGTTCACAATCCTCCAGGCAACTGTTTGCTTGAAAAGAGATTGTTGGGAGTATGGCAAAGGGTTAAAACAAATAAATGTAAAAGTCTAAATTTGTGGCAGCTGTTTGACTGCTAAACAGATTTGTGTCTTTTCAACGAAAACAGGAATTGAAGACGAAATAAAAAGATTATTCAGCTTAATACGTTTTTAAAACAGAAGAAAATAATGAAAATGTTAAGTTAATCAAAAAATTAGGCGCGAACAAAAGCTTCAAAATTTACTCAAAGTATTTTCGCACCCTTCCCCACCTGTTGCTGGGCACTCAGCAGATTTTCATGCGTATCTAAATTGAGCTTTTGGCAGTAATTGGACTAATTTACCAGAATTGAGTCGTGTCCTGTTTCACATGCCACTCAGGAAATCAAATTATTGAACAAAGTGCATTCGACTCCGCAACGCTAGGTGGCGAGATGCATCCTTTCATGCTGACCTTCTTCTGTTGGACTCAAGTCACACAGATGGTAAACGAATGTTAAAGTCATCGAAGCAGACAAAGTAAAAGCAGAATATGCACAATGAGAAAAGAAATGGACGAGAGCAACGCTACAGCAAAGTACATTTTGTAAGTATTGCGCTGTTGATTGTGTTACAGTTGTTGTTGCTCTTTCTGTTGTTGCTTTCAGTTCTGGCGTCTCATCACTTCCTAAAACGGAGACTGCCCAGGCTGCTAAAAGCTTGGCTACTACTCCTGCCTGTCGTTTACATGCAGAGGAATTTGCTTCTTTTTTCTTCTTCCTGTTTTTCCAAAAGCATTATCAGGGCCCCTTAGTCCGATTTCTCCCACTCAAGTTTGGTTTGACTTGAATCAGGCTAAGGTGTATGCATGCGTTTCAAAAGTCAAATTTCAGTCACACTAGGGGAATAATTTGAGTTTCTCTTGCTGCATGTAAATGTGTTGATCACCCAGCTACATTTTTTCCTCAATTAAAAGCAAAACAAATTGCTCTGCTGCTTTTAGCTGATGCGATTTCTACGTGTTTTAAACAAAAGCTGGGAGCAGATGTGGCAAAATCGAGTTATTCTTATATAAATATTTAACACATTGAAACTATTAATGTGTTGTTTTAACTGAAGGTTATCTTACCATTCTAATCTTACTAGTTCTGATAATAGTCTTTATACACAGACATTATTAGAATGAATAATCTGTTGTTGTCTTTTTATGATGAAACCTTTAGCCCTTACTGGTACTTCCCAAATGTGTTATTCGTACCATAAAGTGATTAGTCAAATGATCGTTTGAGCCAGCCATTTGGAGTAAAATAAGTAAAACATCATGTGAAATTCAGATTTCTATGTATTGCAGTTATTTTAACCCTACCGGTCGCAGTAATGACCTCCAGGGGTCAAGCAACCGTGTCATTTCCAGGGGTTTAATAGCTGAAACCAGGAAGTGAGCAGCCTAAGGAGCTGCAGTCTCGCTGTAGAAACAAACAGGATGATACTGGCTTGTGGTTTGTGATAAGTGCGGCTGTTGATCGGCCCGTTTCTTTCAGCTACCGCCAAGTTAAAGGTCCAATGTTCTTTGTAATTACTACATAGAGGGTGTGTGCGTGTCGGTTAATCGACTCTCCTTTGAACTCCAAACCTTACGTCTACAGTTTGTTCTCACTGTGACGTGTGAGGATACTTTGCTTGCTCACTTGCAGCTACGCCGTCTTGCATTCAGAGTCGCACATACGCGTCTGTGTGTGTGTGTGTGTGTGTCATGGAAAATTGGGCTGAAAGCTGAGCCGGTTGCTAGGCGACATCTTTACCATATATGGTTGTTTTTTTTTTGTTTTTTTTTCCTTGGCTCGTTTTTTCTTTCACAGACAGCATCTACTCTGTTCCTGACATTTGAACATATGCAAATTCCTACATCTAATCAACCCAACAATAAGTGTGTCATTGTATATTGTTACAAGGTTATTCCAGTATGGGACAGTAGTTTGTTCTCCCTTCAAGTGTCTCTATGTTGTATAATATTTTCCACTGATACAACATGAGGCATACTGTGCTGCGGAACAGCAGAAAAAGAGGAAAATCAGGGTAAACTTGCAAAACGCAAAAATGATGAAATGAAAGCAGGAACGGGTAGCCTACACACCATGATTATTCCTATGTATGCTTAAGTCATGAGCCACGCTGCAGACTCGTTTGTCCCACGCAGCACTGCCACGGCTGTTATACACAAAATCTACGTTGCAGAGTTCTAAAAAGAAATTAAATGTATACGTCTTCCCCAACTACTTAAATATGGACTTTAATTTAGGGTCCACCGTTTAAGATGTAAATGTAAATGCCTTGTTTATGTTGGGCCAGAGACGAATTGGCAGACTTGTTCAAAATGATGACCTACTTTAACACCTGAGAAAATGGAGCACTGCTAAAATTACATGTTGTAAAAGTTGTCATTAAAAAAAAACTCCATCATGAATGGTTAAATGTTCAAATTCAGGAAAAAAATACTTTTTTCATGAAGCTGTTTTTTTTTGTAAAAATTGCTTTATCATATTCTAGGCTTTGTTTGATAAAATTGGTAAATAAGATGATACATCATGCGGGAGAAAAACCTAAAATAAATCATATTACCTCTTCAGATTGTGCTGTTGCGATCAAACCAATATATGATTGAATAAAAAAATACTATTTAAAACTCTTATCTTCCCAGTTCCAATAAAAGACAAACTCTATAACCAGGGTTAAAAAAATGATAATGGCTTAGTTACTGCACATAGTCTTGAAGTTTGCTCTTTTAGTTCCACCTGTAGGTCTAAAATGTTACATTTGGTTCATTTATATAGCGTCAACTAGCGATCAGATTTGGTTATAACAGAGACATTGTGGTTAAACAAAACCAAAAAAAAAACATCAGAGTGTTGCCTGATCTTCACCACCCAGCTTTCTACTAATGCTTTGCTTAAGATGATAAATTAATATGGCTGTCTGCTGGCGTAGCCTGCTTGCAACATGCTGCATACCACTGTTATTTTTAAAACAAGAGTTGAAGTGGTCCTCATTTCGCTTCTCACAGCATGACTTTCCTGCTTTTTTTTTTTAAATGTAAAAAAAAAATGTATATCGGAAATATCTCCAAACAGGTAATGTCTTTAGCTTTCAAGGAAGATTATGAAGCAACCAAATCGCAGACATAAGTTAATGATTCATCAGCCACTAAAACTGAATCATGAACATTGAAGGTGATACATTTATAGAGGTTTTTGTAGCAACAAGTTCAGGAACATTATATACGTCAGACAAACAGAATAAAGACTAAATTAGAAAATTCTCGATGCTTTTTGCGGCATTATTTTCTTTACTGTATTGGGGGGCGACTCCTATGTGTTCAGCCACTAAAGCTGAAGATTTCAAGTTGAGGGAAGGGGATGTGGTTTTGACATGCTTTCAGAAGGGAGCTCTAACATAACCTTGATGTAAAGCACATAATGTCCCTGTAGCTCATGATAGTTGCCTGACAGGTTTTTCTTTGTCTCTGTATACACATGCCCCTCCATGCTTTAGTGAAGAACTTGTCGTCTAGACAAAAGAAAAGCACAGGGATCGCTTATGAGAGAGGGCCCCGTTGGCCCTACCCCCATGCTGTCACGTTGGTCATGTATCCATCAGGAGATTGGCTCAGCGTGGGGCTCGAGATAGGCCCTATGGGGGATTAGAGGATAAGAGGAAGGAAGAAGGCAACTCATGGTGTGGAGTGTTGTCCCTCCAGGGGATGGGATGAAGGATAATTTGAAAAGGATAAGTTCAAGCAAGCAGATGGTTGAATGGGATGTTTTTGCTGCGGTTCAGCTGAAAAGGAGCACAATAGAGATTCAGCTGTTGAGAAAGTCTGAGAAAGCAAGGGAAAGGTGTCTTTGAAAAAAAGAATGTTGAAACCGGACGGATTGTGAATTAGGATGTCCTAAAGTGGTTTGAGAAACGGAGGAGTCGTCAGAGTGAGCCAAATCTGATCGCCTTGCAACATTTAACATTCTCGCCTGACGCTCTCCCACTGGACGACAGCAGCACATTAGTGTGAAAGCGAGAGTCCATTTGGTGAAAGTGGGTTTTCAGTGGCTGCTGAGGCTCTCAGACCACTAGGAAGGCAGGCGGCTAATGGGTGCTGCTTGATTGTGGAGAACGTAGGTGCGGATGGCCCAGAACTTGGTGTGCTGGCTGCGTTCTCGCTTCGCCTCGGGAGTCGCTCGCATCTTGTCCAGAGTCTGCCTCATCCTGAACTGTCACCCTTTCCCACAGGTAAGAAATGACTCCAAAGGGTAAAATAAACATCAAAATTCAGCCTTACTTCTGCTGCAGACTGGAACCTGCATCATGTTTTGTCGGTGAGAAGATGTGAGAGCAGATTACAGTACGGTTGATGGGTTCGGAGTTGTAAAGCGATGGATAGATCTTATCTGTCTTGTTCAAGTTTGTGTAGCTACTATAAATTTTTTATCTGTTACCAACCTGCAAGCTATCCAACAGGGAGAACATATCATTCATTTTTTTGATTAGAGATCTAACATAGTCACGCTTAAAGTGTTCCTAGGACAGGTGTTTACTAAAATAGACTGAATGTTTTGAAAAGGTTTTTAGTTTTTTAAATAAAAAAGGTTGTGGTCCAGCTCTTGGTGCATCTCAGTATTAGAAGAATAGTTTGTTTATTTCAATCAATTAAACTTTATTTACAAATTGCTTTTCATACAAGAGTTGCAGCTCAAAGTGCTTTACAGATTAAAATGACCCCGACATAAACCATATTCCAATCGCTCCCCCATTTAAATTTAAAAGCATGATCACAGTTCAGTAATAGAAAAACTTGTATAGATTAATTACACACAAGACTGATGTACTTCAAATATTCTAATAACTTTGGTTATGAAATTATAGCCACAAAATATGGCTATAGAAGCTTCAAGTGAAGCAGAAAGTTAAGCGGAGGAGAAAATGTGGCACTGTTGCAAAGTTAGGAATAAGAACAAAGGGCAAACTTAAATGTGAAACAAAGCCCATTGAAGAATCCAGGCGACTCTAGAATATACTGCTCAGCACAAACATCTATTTTTCAGTGAACGATTTTACACTAGTTTTTCAATATCTTACATCATTCTTCTTTTTGGTTTTCAATATTCAAATGAACAGAAATACGTGTCTTAAATGTATCCCTATGTAATGAAACAGTGTTTTACTTTTTGAGTCAAATTCCTGAACTAAATGAATGATTTCATTGTATGTGTTGAAATAAGTGAACTGAGACATGGAAAAAGTGCTTCAAAGCAGGAGTTTGGCTTCGAGTTAAATTACCGGTAATCTTAAATGAAAATAACATATAGAAAGAAAGGGGAAGTTTGCGGAAAGTGCGCTTGTCTCAACGCTAAATTTGCTGGAAGTCAGCTGGAGGTGCACAAGACAAACAGTCATGAAAAAGAGCTCTGTGTTAGACGTCACGAGTTGCTTAAAAGGGAAAGAGACGACAGAGGGCTGACTGAGTGGGGTGAAATGTGACATCAGCGTTGAAAATGCGTGTGGGATGGAGATGCAGCTGATCTTACTCCCTTCAAGTGAGAGATAGCATGCTCCCATGTGAATAACTGCAAACATTTACCATCAGACCCATCGTTTTTTTATGGCAGGGCTAGGTCATTTAACAAGGTAAATTCGGCCTTGCAGCGGAGCACATCGAGCTGTCGGCACGAAGTAATCGGAGACTCGTAAGAGGAGAGGCTGGAGCCGTGGATATCCGATTCACCTTCCTGTCATACTAGCTTTCATCCACCTCTGATGCCTTTTTTTTCTGAAAGGATGAAAATGGTGCAGAGTTGGTGTGTAAAAACAAACTCGGCAGGTTAAATTTGAAGTTTAATGTTCGTATTACTTATATCTATCAGTGTGGAATGGCCACAGCGCATTGTGAAGCTAGTAAGAAATGTCCTTTACAACATTTCCCGTTTTTTAAATGCACAAACAGACATAAAATAATGGCGGAATACCTTACATCTGAAATGGCGTGAATCAAAAGTAAACATATTTCATTCGATTAGACGCGTCTTAAAAGCAATCCGGTTTTTTTGCATTCCCAAAAGACAAAACATACAGTAGAATTACTTATCTGCACATCCATCTTTGCATGGTGTCAGGCGTTTGGTATTCGGGGAATCCTGCCGAACAAGATGAAAACTTCTAATAAAGGGGTCGAGGTGACCGGTTCGAGCTTGTCCTGGTGTGTTTTTTAGCTTAGCGTTTTAGTCTTCTCACGTTCCTCGACTTGATTAAGAAGAGAGGTATATTGAGGCAGCAAGGCAACATGTGTTCCTCATTGTCGCAGGAAAAAAATATTGTCCAAGCATTACAACTTTGCAGAGTTTCATGAACCCAGTTTGACGACTGGGTCAGACCATTTTCAAAACTGCAAGTGTTGTGTTGCTTGTCTGCAGTTCTCTGTATCCATCTAAGGTGGATAAAGGAGGGAGCAGAACCAGTAGCCGGGTCACAGATGGCCAACGTACATGGATGCATGTGGGGAGCGAATTAATGAGGCTGTGGTTTTCTTGTAGAAAGGTGTGAAAATGCATCATGAATCGCAAAGTGTTGCGCACAGTGCTGCACACCAGTGAGTGCGCCCTTTCTAGTCATGCCTTATCATGCTCGCATGTTGGGGATGTTATTTTGAATAGAGGCAAACCTAAAAGGCCCACATCATCGTCCTTAGTGCAGAAGTCTATTAACCCGATCAGGCGTCTTTGTTGTCTTGTGAAAATCCTCTCTATCAATTACTCTGTCTGGGGATTCACTGATGCGTTTCCTGTACAAACCGTAAAAGAAAAAGTGTAAACTGTATGTTGACCAAACTGTATGAATTTAAATTTAGAAGCAAAAATTATTTCCGTTCCCTGAGAAGTTACGTTTTTAAAGATGCATAGCTTCAATCCACCAGCAGCGAAGATGAAACACTCCTCTACAACTAAGCAAAATCTGAAGAAAGCATATTAATAATCAGCCCTTATGCTCAGATCAGATGTTCTACTTTTTTTAGGAATAAAATATATTCACAGAAATGTCTCAGCCATCACCTCTCAAACGTTTTATTTTTAGTACAGGTTGGAGGACGGCATGTGGTTCGGTCAGTGAAACAGGTTTTCTCAACAAATAGGAATTACTCTCATATTACAAATTCGGTCTACCACATCGTACATCCGGTTAGTTTCATCACAGTTTTTTGACACTAAAGGTGACGCAGGTTACAGTAACTGTGCAGCAACAGTCGCATTCAGGTTTTGAAAATCCTGACCAACAAAACCTGTTGAAACTGTTTTTATCTTACAGCTATACCAGTATGTATGTATGTATGAATGAATGAGTCTGGGCGGTATAATCTATAGCATGTGTGATAACGATATGTATTGCGGTACAATTAGCTTGTTTTATTTTAACATTAGTGTTTTGAGTTTTGGTTTAGTTATGGCTGAATAAGTGTGCATTAGGCAGGCAAAAAGGGTCATTTCACAACCTTTTGTGGACTCTACACAAAGTAATAAAACCTTTTTTTTTCCTCCAGAATAACCATCACAAATTCTACTTGAAACAATCTGCATTTGGTGTTGGATTCTCAAGCCCTTTATTTACAAGTCTGGTATAGATTTTGAAAAATTTTGCTTTATCTTTGTCCATTAGCCAAAAAAGCACTGAAGCATCTCTGTACCTCCTTCAGAAAATCAGAAGCATGCTTTTTCCCCCTATTTTTTTAGACCTAAAGGTGATAAGACTTGATTATTACTAAACCATTTTAAGTGTCATTATTTTGAAGAGAAATACTCAAAATGTTGTAAACATGACTTCTTTTTTTTAGATATTGGTCTTGGAAAAATACGTAACATTTAAGTCCATAAAAATGTATTTTACTATTTACATAACATTTAAGTTGTATGCATATATTTCAGTTTTTAGTTGTTAAAATTTAATGAAGAGCTTTGCTCTCTTAAGTCCTACACACTAAACATTTACCTATATCCATGCAATCCTCCTTTTTACCTCTCTCATTTTTACCTCTTTCATTTTGTCACTTCCTGTTTTAATCTTGTGTATATAAAACTCTTGATGTTGCACTAGCGCGTAAGTGCTCCAAGAATAATGAATAAAAGAATAAATGTTGGTCCCTTATAAAAAAAGAAATAAAATCTAAATGCGTAAGTTTGATTATCGATGCCAATGCTGTAGGCAAATCTAAATACTGAATATTACAATTAAAGATAGAAGGGAACGATTTTATTAGTGGCGATCTACAACTCAGCAGATTCTTTTTTTTTTTCTTTATGAAACCAACTGGCTTGAAATGAATGTTTATTCCAGCTGTCAAGCTATTAATATACAAAATACCATTGCATAAAGTCAACTAAATCTTTGTTCCACTTGCGTAAGCAGAGACATGTAGTCACTGCTCTGTATGCGTTTTTAATTGTAACAGCGTTTAGTGCAGAATGCAGACACTAGAAGGAGCAAATATTCACAGTAACCATCCTGTAATTAAACTAGAACTATTTTACAATTATGATGTGCTGTCCCTGAAGTTTATTGCTTACCTTTGCTGACTCTGTAGTTTTTTTGTTTTTTTCCAATCGGGTCAAATGTTTTTTTTTGTGTGTGTGTGTTTATGTTTAATTGCACGCATCCACTCATCACCGACCACCCAAGGAAGTATTTGCTCCGACTGTGTATCTGTGTCGTTGTGTAACACTTTGAAGAGCACATTCCTGTCAGAAACTGTCCGTCGAAGTTGTTGTACTTTGCCAAACACACTCTTGCTCTAATCAGTGCACGTCTGGTACTCCTCAAACGACTTGCGTCAACACTCATGTTGCACACTGTCCTCGATTTCATGTTTCCCAACATAGATAACCATTACACACACACACTCTTTCAGACAGTGAGGTTCTGTTTTACGACACAACACTGGGGGCTTTGGTAAATGTTTTATGAATGGGCTTCGTCATGTACGTTGTGCACCTGGCCTTGGTTTAAAGGGGAGGGTTTGTCAGATGTGTGTGCGGAGAGCAGGGTGTGTTTTCCTTTAATCAGTAATCGCTCTTGTGGCCTCCACTTACCAGAGTGCTTTGTGAGACCACTAAACAGCTCAGCAGATCAGTCAGGATCCCAGATTTTCTGTTTTTGTAACCTTTTTTTAACAATATATTTCAACAAGGTTTTGCTTGTCGTTTCTGTTTTCAGAATAAGTCCTGGAGCAAGTTGAAGAGCATGGTTCATTGGTCTCCTTTGGCCTTTACGCTAAAGAAACGCCACTCATGGGTGCAGCTAGCCGGCCACGCAGGTATGCATTTGTATCATATTTCTTGCCTAGAGCTGTAAGATAAGAGTGAAGCCTCCATCATATCTGTTTGGTAAACAAATCTGCAGCAGGCAGTCGGGTCAGTTCAGCCCAGGACAAAACCACTGGGAAGGGGGCAAGGAAAGTCAGTGTCCAAAGGTGACAAAACCAGCCAGACCGCCTCTCTGCAGCTCATTTTCAGTTTAATCCAAACCTACTTTTTTTTTTTTTTTAGATGTAGTTTTATATTAAGAGGTTGAAGAAAACAGAGTCAGTCTTCTCTTAAAAAATTATTCATAATCCAAACCTTTAATCAACATTATATTCTTCTGTTGAAGGCAACTTCCATGCCAAAGAAGGCGGTCGTCTGCTGAAGCGATACTGCGAGAGTGAGGAGCAGTGCCTGAAAAATCTAATGTCAGACAGTCTGCGTCCCTATGTGCCTGGGTATTATGGTGTGGTGCGGAAAGACGAGCAGGCGTTTAACGTCATGGACGACCTGCTGGACAACTTTGACTCTCCTTCCATCATGGATTGCAAGATGGGCAGCAGGTGAGCCTTTATAATTTGGCGGACAATTTTTTTTTTTTTACAAAACTCCTGCAACTGCAGACGATATTTCAGTAAAGCTTTTTTTATACGATCAGAATATTGAACGTTTCAGGTAAAAAAAAAGTTAAATAATTTTCATAAAATAGTTTTAGAAAATGGTTTACATTTGTTCAGAAGATAATGATGGCTTGCCATGTTTTTTTTGGTGTGTGCAAATTATAATCTAGGTGTGGCATGCCTTTGTTTTCATGCCTCTTTTACTCTGATACCCCTAAATAAAAACCCTGATAGTCCAGTTGCTCTTTAGATAGATGGATACATTTATTGGTCACATTCAAAATTTTAAACCAAGGTTAAAAACCGTGCAGTGAAATGAAAGTACCGAGCTCACGACTGTACCAAAAACACTCGCACTAAAAGACAATTCCTTCAATAATAAATAAACTAAGATGAAACTGAATACTTAAATCCAAAAAAGTCCTAAAATTATGGCATGTTCATGAGCCTCACAGCCTGTGGAAAGAAGCTCTTTTTTTTTTAGCCTTTTTGGCCTGCAGTCGTCTGCCTGAAGGCAACCACACAGAGTCTATTGTGGGGGTGGTGAGTGTCTTTCATGATGCTTTCAATATGTGGCTTGCAAACCAGGCAAGAGGTGCTCCCAAGATCTTCTCCGCACACCGAATAACTCTGCTCACGGTCTTCCTGTTCTGGACTGTGTAAACGGTCCTTTGCAGCACTGGGGAAACGTCAAATTGTCTGAGCTTCCTTAGTTGGTAGAAGCTCTGTCTGGCTTTTTTTGTGTTTTTGTAAGAACAGAACTATCTACGGTCCAGGACAGATCCTCGGTGATGCTAACTCCCAGATATTTGTAGCTGGTCACAATCTCCACCAGAGTCCCATTTATGTTGACAGGTGTGTAGCTGTTCTTTTTGCACTAACTTCTGTAATGTCAACAAATCTTTGCCCCAGGCTTAAAACGACCTGGCTTTTTGATTTCACCCCTCTACCCTGATGAACCGAAAATAAACTCCATGCTGGTCAGATGAGATCGGCATTGGACTATTTTATCCATCACGCACCATTCCAGCAGAATCATTCTGGTCAAAGTTGATAGGAAGACAAATGTTGCCAAACACAGGACAACCCTAAAAGACCACATGTTAGAGACGGGAAAAGATTTGAGAATGGGGTGGAAGTTCATATTTCTAGCAGGACAATGACAGGACAGTGGAAGCACGCTAGTCGTGGGGGTCAGGGACAACAACCGCCTACAAAAAGCTGAGACCTCCTCTAAAAACACTGTTTAACTGCCCTTTTTATTAGTTCCCCTATATATCTTTTATATCCATTAATACTCTCGGTGAACACCATCTTAGCACCAGTTGCAGCCGATCAGGTCCAAAGGAGTGGCTGCTTTGCAATAGCAAGTCAAGCGGCATCGTGTATGTGTGTATATATACACATATATACACTAATACAAATCTGCGAATAGGTGCGTTTTCCACGAATGACTTCGGAGTCGCGTTCCCTAGAAAATGTTGAGAACATTGAACTACAAACAGGCAAGGGTCCACTGTAACAGCGACGTGTGTGCTGGAATGTCCCAGTCAAAGTAAAGACTTTGGTGCAACTGCTAATCTGGTCCTAATCTTGAAAACTGACGTTGACAGATGGTCTTTAACCAATCTGGCGAGGTTTGAGCTGTGTTTCAGGCATACTGTAAAAGACTTGCAGCGAAAGGTTGCCCTTCAAGTCGTTGAACTGAAGTAATGAAGGAAATGCATGCCACACTTTTCATATGTTTGTTTATGATTAAAAAATACATTTAAAATGTTAAAAGAAGAAAAAAGATTGGACAAATGATACCAAGGGAAAAGTTGTGGAATTGAGAAAGAAATAAGAACGGATTGTACAAATAAAGCTAGTTTAAATAAGTAAACCTTCTCTTTTCAGGACCTATTTGGAAGAGGATCTGATGAAAGCAAGAGAGAGCCCCCGTCTGCGAAAAGACATGTATGAGAAGATGATATCCGTGGACCCCGGCGCCCCCACCGAAGAGGAGCGCGCTCAGCAGGGCGTCCTGAAACCTCGGTACATGAAGTGGAGGGAGTCGCTGAGCTCCACGGCTACACTTGGCTTCCGCATCGAGGGCATCAAGGTCAGCGTTCTCTGTGAACATCCATCGCTAATAACACGTCTGACTGTTGGCGTCAGTGTTGGCCGGGTGTGAGCAATAAATAGTCCAGCTTGTTTTTACAAGAAGCAAACAAAGGGTGGGATCTTTCATGACTAGAAGAACTGCATTGGGAAACTCTGTTTAGACTCACAGCTGTAAAGGGGGCTGATTGTTCTTTTTAAAAATAAATCCGAGGCTGCTTATCAGAGCGAAAAATGTTTTATTTGCATTCCTCATAGACAAATGAAAATGCAGGCAATGGCTTTCCTTTTCCGGTCTAACGGGTATTTACAGCCAGCTTCTCGAAAGTAAATATTGGTTGGTTGTTCAGCAAATCGTCGAGTAATAAACCAGACACCTGAAGTTTGGTGCTGGACGAATAGAGACTATAAAATAAAATTACACTCGGATGTGCTTCTATAACTTGTAACTTTCTGACCTTTTCTGCAAAAAACTTCTGGGAAATTGTATTAAACATGAGAGCATGAGGTCTGTAACAAGAAGTGTTCTGGAGTAAGCTTGCCAGGACGGCACAATGGGCCCGTTTCATTCTTCATCTTTCCGCTTTCCACATGAAATTCATAAAATTCACCAATTTGGGCTTGAGTTGAATCCCTTTTCTTTTTACAACCCCCCCAGCACTTTATTTAGGAAGAGGGTTAAATAATTTGAATAATTTGAATTACATAAACCAGTGTGGCTGTAATTAGTCTTTAGTGTTATGTAAATGGTTATAAATACTGCTGCACAAAACTGTTTGTTGCACACAACAGTCGAATCCCGATGTACCTCATTGAAAAAATGAATCAGTTTTAACATTTTAAAGTGTATGAGACTGTATTACTAATATACTGACAGAAAATTGATGCTCATTAGTGTACAGTTGCTCCAGAAGAGCGGACTTGCTTACAGGTGAAAGCTGATAAATGTGAATTATCGTGCAAAAGATAATTTATTTCAGTAATTTAACTTAAAAGATTTAGACTAGGCTCCTTACATGCAAAGTGAGATATTTCAAGCCTTTTTTATAATTTTGATGATTATGGTTACAACCAAATTCAGAATCTCATGAAACTAGGGAAATAAGGATTTTAGGAAGAGAAATGTTTTATTTTTATACCTAAAAAATAAATTAAATGGTTAATTAAAAATTATAGTTAAGCTGTCTTTTTATTAATAGGTTGTGTGAAATTTGTGTCTCTTAACAAGTTTTATTTAGCTGAGCTAAGGTCAAAGATGACAAAAGTTTAAAGAAAATGCATAAGAACTCCTATAACTATGAAACTATACATTTGAACAGTAAAATTAATAAAAAGTCCCACTTTTTAAATGTGATAAACTCCTTCCTTACCTCTCCACTGTCAAGTGAGGGGCAACGGGCGAAACGGCATTCAGCCTAGTGTCCAAATTGCTTTTAATTTAAACTTCCGCCTTCTTTATTCTTTTTATTAATGTATTTTTTTTTATTAAACAATCTAGATTTTGCTTCTAAAACCAGCTTGTTATATCCACTACTAGCTCTGAACAAAAACAAAAACAACTCGAATAAAACAGCCTCTTTCTGTCGTTATAGTGTTTTATACCCTGCATGTCTGTTCTGTTAATTGTTTTTATTCATATTTCAAATTTTATATTTCTTTCGTGTTATTTTTGTGAAGGACTTTGGGCAGTTTTTACTGTTGAAAACATGCTATATAAATAAACGTGACCTTGTGGTAAATTAATATTGCCTCTTAAAGTTTTAGCAGATTTATCAATAATAAGAATGAATCCTGTTATCAGGGTTAATTCATATTTTAATCTAGCTTCATGGTTTAAAGTCTAGGTTTTACTTCTAAATAATTGTGATCTAAAGTAAAGTTATTTTTTTCTCTTACACCAGAAAGCTGATGGAACTTGCAACACTAGCTTCAAGAAGACGAAGCAAAGGGAGCAGGTGATGAAGGCCTTTGAGGACTTTGTTGATGGCAACGTTCAGATCCTGGTATGTAGCCCAATAAATACACATATAAATAAATACATTACCACAAAATAAGTTTTTAATGGAAAGTGACTTGATTTTACCAAGAGTTCACGGAGTTTGTACCAAGTAGTATGATGGAGTAAGAACATGAATAATTTCAGTGATCACTTTATGTCACTTCTTGATTACGATTTAAATATACATGAGGTGTATTTAGGAAATAAGTTTCCATTCCTAATGCTATTGAACTAAAAGCACCTCTAACTTTTTAGTTAATGGTTGGGCTGCACATGATAATAAATTTATGAAATCAGTTATTCTGGCCTCACTAGAGCCACTCCAGGAAATGCGTTTACTGTGACGCTAAGTTGCTGTGAAAGTTTAGCCAATCAAATGATGGCGTCTAGTTCAAAAGAGCCAAAGCGACAGCTCCAGTTATTTCATGCAGCCATTAATTAATATAAAAAAACAAATCTATGATTTAACCTTATAAAATTGAGTTTATTTAACAAAAGGGTAAGCATTTATTTTTTGACACATTTAAACAGTTATCAACCTATGTATTTATTAAGTAAGCATACTTTAATTTATTTCATAACTGATCTGTATGAATAACAATTTAATAATTGACGTATTACATTATAGCACTTCAGTCACTCAATGGAAAACGAGCTAACCTTTATATTTAGTAAAAGTAGTGTCTGTGAATCCTCCTTAGGAGCAGGTTTCATGTTTAATTGGTTTTGATCTCAGCTATTCTGAACAAGCAGCATCAGTTTAGTGCACTAATTGGTTTGAATTGTGTTTTCTCTAGGGATGTACCGATGCTGGTATCGGGTATTGGCCCCGATACTGCCTAATGTACTGGTATTGATTAAACTTTACCAATACCATGAACTGATACTCAAAATGGGGAAAATCTGCAACAAATTCACCAAAAAAGATAAATTTTTCACTTGAAATTTTATTTTTGTGGTAATTTTATATTTTACATCTATTATTTTGTCTCAGTTATTTTTAGTTTGTAAAGTCTGGTGCCTTTAGTCTCTTCAAGAAAGGCACCAGAAGTTATACAGTTTATTAATTCAACAATATGTGGCAAGGTACACCCAGGTGGGATTCGATCCCACAACTCCCCGGTGAAGGTCATGTGCGCTAACCAGTCAGCCAAAGGGATATCCCTGTGGCGAAGCAGCCAGGGCACATGATCTATCAGAGCCATAGTGACAGGACTGTCACAAATAGTATCGGATCGGTATCGACAGATACACAAAATCCAGCCATCGGTATCGGGACTGAAAAAGTCGGATCCGTGCATCCCTAGTTTTCTCCAGTGTTGATGCTAAGCTACAAGGTGGTGGTTGCTTCATGGTTAGCTGTTACGCTTGCATGTGTTTTTATTTGAAGAATATAAAGCTCCACACTTGGTCTAACAGGAAAAATAAGATAAAGGAGCAACTTCCTGTTTCTTTTCCACTCTCTGCTGAACTTATTTTGTTTGTTTCATAGACAACTTACCTGCAGCGGCTGGAAGAACTGCGCTCCGTTCTTGAGGAGTCGTATTTTTTCAAGACCCATGAGGTGGGACGCTCTTTCTTTGCTGAATCTATTATCGCTGCTGCATCTTCTGATCACCATCTGTACTGCGTCGCTCACCCGTCTCCCCCCTCCCCCCCCTCTCCCCCCCTGTTGCAGGTTGTTGGGAGCTCTCTTCTGTTCGTGCACGACGCGTCTGGGAAGGCCAGCATCTGGATGATCGACTTTGGGAAGACAGTTCCCCTGCCGCACCCCATGACGCTGAACCACAGGACCCCCTGGGTGGAGGGTAACAGGGAGGACGGCTACCTGTGGGGAATGGACAACCTCATCGAAATTTTCAGAGGCATGCTGCCTCGGACGCCTTGTGATGAAGTTGAAAATTCAGAAGGCATAGTGTGATTGGACATCGATTTAGGTTGTTTTTTTTTACGCCATCATCAAAATGTCTTTATCCACTGAGGAGATAAGACGAAACAGAAGGACAAAGAGGAACTTTTGATTAGCATTATTAGAGGCGACCTGAGCACAAGCTAAAGGTTGACTAAATAAGAGTAAACCTCTAAATATTCCCACATTGACTTACTTTTTTCCCCAGCACACAAATGCACATCCCCTCCTCAACAGCGCCCTCTGCTGGATGTCGTTTCGTATCCATGAACTTGATGCTGCAGTCTCAAGAGCATTGGCTAGATTTTCTTCTATTTTTTTTATTTATTTTTTTAGATGGACAACTTTTTATGTTTAAGCACACAGTAACACTAAAAACACTGAGACCAAGTGTTGACTAACTCAGTATGTAAATAGCTTAATTTAATCTTCTTTTTTTTTTTTTGGCCTTGGGATAACCTTCTTAATATTTGTAAAGTTTCTGTGCCTGACGACTTTTATAACGGATCATTCCTGTGCGACAAACCCAAGTATAAACTGACTTACATCTAATTCTAAAGTTTTGCTTTTTATTAGAAACTTTTTTTATTCTGTTATTTTTGTATGACAATGCAGTGATTTTTATTTTATTTTTAATGTACATTGAGCAGCTGGACCTAGCTTTGCTTCTTTGAAAATTGTTGCACTGTGGATCCTCAAAAAGCCATCGAACAAAAACGACCAGTGCCTCTGTCTGTGGTGTGTGTGAACATGCTTGCTTTAATTTTACAAAGATTTTCTCTAACTGGTATTGCTTTTGGGGGGGGGGATACAACAAACTGGTGGCATAAAATGTGAGATGTAACTGGATGTTAGATTAATGTGTTTTTAGAGACTTTGCAAGAACAAAAGACTGGAAAATCTTAATCTTAAAAGAATGATTGAAATAAGATTAACTTTAAATATGGGGATGTTGCTGTAAGCTACATTTGGGTACACTAAACTGGATACTTGTGGGTCTGATAGTCGTATTCAGCACACAGTTTACAAGGAAACAATGCTGTATGATACCATAGCAGCACTATCATACTCACGTGTGCAATTCCTTAACTTAGTAAAGAGAAATTAACTCTGGCGCTGCATAAATCTGATGTAATGAAATTAAAATGCTGAAATTTTCATCTCTAAATAATTAAAACACCAGGTGAAAATGTAGTATTAATGTTTACTAAGTATTATCAGTCCACACAGTGTCTGTATTTGAAATGTGGGGAAGTAATCAGGTTCTCAAACTGTGTGCTGCTTTCCAAGAAAGAAAACTGGACATGAACCATGGTTTTTAAGTTTTACCAAGAGGTAATGCGTTTAAGACTGTTGAATATTGATAATTAATCCCTGCTTTGTCCACATTATGGATTGCAATAAACGGAAAATTACTCAGTTTTTTGTTTTTTTTCTCAGAGCAGTTGTCCAAGCTCCAAGGACAAAATACAAATACATGTTATTTTACTTGAAATGTTTAAACACATTTTTAATTATCAGTTTTTCTCAGGATAAACTGAACAAGATTGGAAGGATGAAAGATACAATTCCAGGATCAAAATTGTCTGAAAAGAAATTTGGTGAATGTGCATTAAATATTAAGTTTCAATAACACAAGTGTGGAAGTATTGAATAAAATTTATGTACTTTATGAATAACCGTTGGTCTGTTAGCAAGTGAAACAGTTACAAAATGGGTGGTTAAACAAAAACGTTTTGAAATTTAGAAATTACCCAAATAGTGAGATTTTGGATATTTAGACATAAAAAATAAATTTTTAATATTTAATGTATTAGTTCAAAACATTTACCATATGTTTAAATATTTCTAAAACAATTTGTTGGATTTTGACACTTTTGGCTTTCAGATAAATCCCGATTCTTCTAGTAAATATTCAGCCGTACTAATGTAGCACAGTAAAAGCCCAGGAGGCTGTGTTAACAGATGAAACCGTAGTTCTAGGCAAAATCACTGCGGTTCCTTCCTCAGAGTTCTTGTGTGGAGTAAAACCGCCTGTCCCGCCAGGCCGGCCTCCACTCCCCCTTCAGGAACCACGTACTGGCTCCCATCGTTGCCTCTCCCTGGGTCCATCGTCCTCAGCTGCCCGTTGCTCTGGACGATGCTGTCCAGACTCCACAGCTGGTAGCGCAGGCTCTTCCCCTGCTTGGCCAGGATGTAAACCTCCGTGGGGCTTTTGTGTGTCATGGGACAAGGAAGGCGGCTGCCGTCAGTGAGGTAGAGCCAGGGGAGAGTGGGATCGGACTGAGCGTGCTCATTGTTCACGCTCGCCTGGTCAAAACCAAGGAGCACACCTGCAACCAGTGGATAAGTTCTGGGGTTAGGGTTCAAGAGAGTAAAGATTCATTAAGGTAAGAGGTAGTTTAGCCTATTAGCATTATGCTCCATGTCAGGCATTTATTGTGACATATTATACATCATTGAAAAGCGAAGATTTGAGATTCCACTGTTGTGTGCAAATCAAGAAAGCGCTTGGAAATGCAAAATGTGCAGCTCCCCATTGTCTGCCTCATATCATTGACAAAACAGTAACCTTTTTACATCTGTAAATTACCAATTAAAGTCCTCACAGAAAGTCCACAAATCTTAATCCATAATCCAATGTTAAATGTCGCTAAAAACCTTTGAAATTTCTTTCAGATGAGTTTTTTGTTGTTTATTTTTATTTTGGGGGGTGGTTATGGCAACCATATCAACCCAAGTTACCTTCGAAATTTTTTTTTTTTTTATACTTTCTCACATTTCGGATCATCAGCAACTGATAAACAAGAAAAATAGGAAATTAAGTCTTGCCACAGCTTCCAAACTGGATTTAGGCCTCGGCTTCGACTGGGCCATTAGAACAAAATAATATTTGAATCTAAACCGTTCCATTGTAGCTTCAGCTCTATGCTCAACGTTGATGTCCTGCTGGAAGGTCAACCTCTGCTCCAGTCTCAAATGCTTCCAGGCTCCCCTTGGATTTAGCCCCATGTTCCCCATCAGCACTGACCAGGCTTGCTTGTCACGGGTTGAAGAAAAGCATCCCCTCAGTATGATGCTGCCACCACCATGCTTCTCTCTGGGGAATGTAGTTTGCAGCTGACGTGTAGCATTCGTTTTCTGCCACGCACCGTTTGACATATTTCATTTTTGTCTACTTTGAAAAGAAACTTTATTAAATCAAAGGGGGGCTGAATGCCAGTTATTCATTACGTTCTGCAGGTCTTTCAAAGACAAAACCAATAAATAAACTGAAGATTGCAGGTTTTATATGAAGAACCTCAATTGGCATAAATAATTTTGCATCATAATAGAATCCAAAATGGCTGATATGGTAAAAGTGTTTTACTACGATCAAATGTCAAATAAAATTATTATAATCTAGAACGTCATTTTTATTTTGAACCATGTATTTATTAAAATTGATCAAATTGTCATTTTACATCCTGGATTAAAGGTTTGAGGTTTTCAGACAAAGAACGCTCCGGAAGCTGAGGTTTGATGTGGGTTGACTAGACATTAAACCAAATCCACTTTATTCAACAAGCAGATAAACTTTTCAGAGTGAAATCCAATTTTTCTATTTTTTATTTCTGAGGAAACCATCAGGTCTTACCCGAAGCAACGGCCCAGTGCGCCCTGTGACCGTTGCGCTGGCACGGCTCATGGTTGAAGTCCTCGTCATACCTGCGCTTAGGGTCAAGGAGATGCCCATTGCATGTAAAACGATACGTTCGGTTTCATTTGGCTAAAGGATACGGGATGAGAACAGGCTGTCCGCCCCACAGGTGTTTGATGATGGCTAGAGAGTTTCTACCGCCCAAACCTCCCGACAGCAGTTCCACCTTACAGGCACAGAGCTCTTCTGCCAACAGGGTCATGCTGTACGCTGGCAAAAGAGAAAGCTTCATAAGAACAAAAGGCAGCATTAACCAATATAACTGATTTCTTGGAGAAAAGTATATTCTCTCTACAGCGGGACATACAAAAGTATTCACAACCCTTGAAACCTTTGTTAGAGTTTTACTACAACCCCATTACCTTATTTCTAAATTAAACGCAACACATTCTTCAGTTTATTTTACATTAAACTGAAGCTTATTACATTCATTTATTTTAAACTACTTTTTTTTCACCAATCAACAGCTGGAATAGAATAAAAATAATATAGAAATATAGTATGGTCCCACCATGGGGAAATTCAGGAGTACACAGCATTAAGCTACAGATAGATAGAAAAACTAAGATAGGACAAATTATAATTTACTTTTATTTTAAATATACTCAGATCAAAGAAATGCCCAACTGAGGTGTAAATTTGTGAATAAAAAGCACAACAACACAACACACCGCAGGGATGTTACTTATGAGAAAAAAAGGACATAGATCTTCAGGGATGTAAACACTTGTTAAGTTTGTAGGAAGCAGTGACGGTTATAAAGTCTAACAGCAGCTGACAGAGGTCGACATTTTCCCCACAAGATAATGGCATAAAAGACTAAGTTGCTTTTTTGTGTGTGTGTGGGGGGGGGGGGGGCTGTTCTGTCCATTGCACAGAAGTCACAGAAAAGTCATTTGGAAGAATCACAATTTTTGTTATTTGCAGCAACATGACGAGCACATCAGTCTCTCTTTCATCGCTTGGAACTAGCCAAGAGGTAAAAATGTATTTATGGCTTAACTTTTTTGCATTTTTAGGGGAAATCAATGTTTTAATAGCGGGCGTGTTCCCTGCGCTTTGTCTGTCCGGGCTCTTGTAGAAGTAAACGTCATCTAATATGGCTTTCCCCTGAAAAGAGGACCCGTGCCTATCTATTTTAAAACTGATTTTTAAAGTCATATTTTACAATATTGCCAATATTTTGTAATTAATGTGCTTTACATAATTATTATTACATAATATTTTAATGGCTATTTTTAAAAAATGTACTGCAAGAACTACACACTGTCACTTTAAGTAAATTGGTTTAACATAAGAATATTCCCTTATGGTAATTATATCATTAAAAGCAGATGATTTTACAGGAATATTATATGTAAGGATTTAATTACTCTGTGAATGCATTTAGTGCACGAGGTCAAGTTAGAGAACACAAGCTCATTGTTCCAGCATAATGTTCTTGATAAAGATGCGTCAGACCACCTGGATGACAAATGCCAAAGCAGCAAGATATCTACTGGACGTTGTAATCTTGAGGGACTGCTTTGTGCTTGACTGGCATAAACTGGTTCTTTAGGTGCTGAGCAAGAAGATTGAAGAAGACGTCATGGAAAAACAAGACTGTGATTGCTGAATGCTATTTAAGGTGTCCGTTTAGAAAGGTTGGGTATGGAGCGCACGGCTAAACCCTATTTGTGTCGATCAAGGCTAACCGTTGCCCTCTCAACATATCTCACACCAGAGCTGTGGATCACTGTAGCTCCTCCAGAGTCGTCGTCAGTCTCTGAACTTTCCGGGTCTGTTAGCTTAGATGGATGACCAAGCTTTAGTAGGGCTGCAGCCGTTCTATATGAGGTAATTGTTTGCACTGGATTTTATGTAGTCATATAAAGGTTGACTGCTCAAGAGTTGGGGGTTCGCCTTGTAATCGGAAGGTTGCCGGTTCGAGCCCCGGCTCTGACGGTCTCTGTTGACTAATGGTGGTCGTCAGAGGGCCTGGTGGCCCGTCAGTGGCACTATACAAATGCAGGCCATTTACCTTATGTTTGTAAAGGAGGTTTAATGCAAATGCTCGTCAGAGTTCTAGTCCGTAACATTTTTGAAAAACCATCTTTATTCACCACTTTGTGATACATGAAAGTTTTTGGATTTAGTGAGACAAATAAAAAAATAAACTGTTAAAGGGTGTGAATACTTTTGCAAAGTGCTGTAAAAACCCCAAACAGTAAGCCAATATGAAAAAATAAAACATTGGGAACAAACTTAAAATGAAAATCGATTTAATACAACAAGATCATCAGAAATCATGAAGAAACTCTAATGGCAAAACTGTTTCACACAGTTAAATATGAATGAACACCAACTTAAATACATTATTGCTAACTTTGCAGCTCTGGCACAAAGTGTTTTACACATTGAGGTTACCTGAAAACATTTCCCCCTGGGCTGTGTAGCCCCTCCCAACCGCTGTCTGAACCACCGTTTCCATTGCGACCGTCAGCTGCGGCTGTCGCAGGTGAGCAGCCATCCACAGAGCCACCAAACCACACCTGAAATAAAAAATACTCTTACGTAAAACTACTCCTCATAGGGAAGCACCGTTCTGTTCAGTAACAGGTCATACACACTATCACAGATTTATCTTTAAAGATCTAGACCAGAGTTAATGACTTACTGCGGGCCGTCTTGGATGAGGGAAGGCACGTACGTGTTTGCAAGTAACCACTTCAGATCCTGTCTGAAACTGAGGAATAAGCAGATAAAAGCCAATTACTTGTTAAGAGTAACTTTGATTTTAGCTTCTCTTGCGGTCTAGTTGAAAACGACGTTCTTTTCCAGAATATTTAAATAGAAAGTGAAATATACAGGAAATAAATGAGAATTTATTTCTCTGCTGGAGTCTTTTACAGTCTAAAACTCTTCCTGGAAACCATCACTCTAAAAGAAGGCTTTGCCTAAACACTGCTCAGTGTTGTTTCATGATCCTTTTATATGGTAAATGACGGAACGTTTTCCCCTCAATCAGCTGTGGCCAGTCTTAAGCAGATCAGGTACTGAAAAATCGAACTTTTTTCTGACTCAGTCAATGTTTAAAAAGAGAAAATGGCCGCTCTTTTTCTTTCTGTCTGCAAAAACAGCAGACAGTACGTTCCCTGATGCATTTTGTTATTAATAAGGACAAAGCCAGATTAGTTATCATTATTATCCCACCTGAGTAATGGATCTCTGCAGCACCTCCAAAGTTTGCATTAACCCTCCTGGCTGCTTCTCTGACTTATGTTCTCAATACTTGCCCTGTTAGTTTAGATCAGGGGGGATTTTATGTTGAGGTATCAGAGTAAAGGTAGATTAATCTAATTTAAATGTATGTCACATTTTTTTTTACCTTCCATTTCACAATTCTGCAGATTTTGACAAACTAAAAAACACACAACCTCCTGTCTTTTACGTATCTTCGTTCTTTTCTTTTAGTCTTGGTCCCTTTTCCCTTGTTTTGGTATTTTTATATTCGGTTCCATGTATTGAACAGTCATAATGTAGTTTTCTTGTGTTTCTGAAGATAGTGGTTCTACAGCTCGTAGCTGTAATTTGATAGAAATGGAAGAAGATTAAGGGGTAAGCAGTGTAAAAGGTGGCCT
Source organism: Apricaphanius iberus (assembly GCA_028564705.1). NCBI lineage: Eukaryota > Metazoa > Chordata > Actinopteri > Cyprinodontiformes > Aphaniidae > Apricaphanius > Apricaphanius iberus. The sequence continues at coordinate 1,286,088 of JAPXFQ010000899.1, forward strand.
CCTGCAGGAGCAGGAACAGAGAGTAAAGTCACCAGATAAAGCAGATCCAGTAAACGCCTCTACACCGTTTTACCAGCATTGAAAGAGTTTAATATGGGTCACATATTATGGTTCTGTTTGTGTAAACACCTGGTAAGTGGAATTAGGTGTTGTTGGCACCCAAATGGGTCATGTCACCCTACACCCCAAATGACTAGCATAATGTGACAGCCTGGCCTCATAAATAACCAAGCGACCTCAATTAAAACCAATGATGTTTTTTTGGCAGCAGGTTTTCTCACTACCGAAATTATTCTTCACCGCAGAAACAGAGAAAAAAAAGTTTCATTCTCAGATCACTTGATTTTTAGGACAGTTAGAATATTGATTCCTGATTTCACAGATTAATTTTCTATTTTCAGATTAGGGGATTGGCAGATATTTAGCAGATGGATTTTTTTGTTATTTTTTAACAAATCTCACCGGTTCTCCCTCTGTTTGAGGAGCTGACAAGCCTCAGTGTAGTTCCCCTCCACAGGACTCCTGCTGCTGGCTATGGTCTGGTACAGCTTCTTCTTTGCTGCCGAGGCAGCGGGAGGTGGTGGAGATGGAGCAGCAGGAGGAGGAGGAGGTGGAGGTAGTGACATCTCTAGCTTCACCTTAACAGTGGAAAAAAGCCCCCGTCCGCATGTTTTGCATCATTTTACAGAGGCTAAAGATAGTCAATACCACTCCGCCCCAAACTGCTCACCGGACGCGCTGCTCTGCTACGTTCAAATCAACACGGAAGTCTCAACATTTATCCTAAAAAGCGTCTAGTTAGAAATAACGCATGAACACTATTCTATAACAACAAATAAAATGCTTTACACTAACTTCTCCGACCGTCAAAGACAACATACGCTTACCGGTTTCATACCCATATTTGGCAATAACCACCTCTTCTCTTCCGTTCTTAAATGTTTTGGCTCATTACCGCCACCAGCTGGAGTGGAGCGTAAATTGGGACGCTAACTTTCTGCAGTCGTGGCCAAAAGTTTTGAGAATGACACAAATATTAGTTTTCACGAAGTTTGCTGCTTTCAGATCTTTACTTCAGTTGTTTCTGTGATGTACTGAGATCATTATGTCAGGCTGATTGGGTTAGAATGGCAGACTTGACAAGTTAAAAGGAGGGTGATGCTTGAAATCATTGTTCTTCCATTGTTAACCATGGTGACCTGCAAAGAAACGCCTGCAGCCAACATTGCGTTGCATAAAAATGGCTTCACAGGCAACGATATTGTGGCTACTACAATTGCACCTAAATCAACAATTTATAGGATTATCAAGAACTTCAAGGAAAGAGGTTAAATTCTTGTTAAGAAGGCTTCAGGGCATCCAAGAAAGTCCAGCAAGCACCAGAATCGTCTCCTAAAGACGATTCAGCTGCGGGATCGGAGTGCCACCAGTGCAGAGCTTGCTCAGGAATGGCAGCAGGCAGGTGTGAGCGCATCTGCACGCACAGTGAGGCAAAGACTTTTGGAAGATGGCCTGGTGTCAAGAAGGGCAGCAAAGAAACCACTTCTCTCCAAAAAAAACCCATCAGGGACAGATTGATCTTCTGCAGAAAGTTATGGTGAATGGACTGCTGAGGACTGGGGCAAAGTCAGATTCTCCGATGAAGCCTCTTTCTGATTGTTTGGGGCATCTGGAAAAAGGCTTCTCCGGAGAAGAAACAAACAAAAACCCACTAATTCTGACAAGCTCCAAGAAGTGATTATGAAAGAATTGGTTGCTATCAGTCAGGATTTGGCCCAGAAGTTGATTCAGAGCAAGCCCAGTCGAATTGCAGAGGTCCTGAAAAAGACGGGTCAACACTGCAAATACTGACTCTTTGCATAAATGTCATTTAATTGTCGATAAAAGCCTTTGAAACGTATGAAGTGCTTGTAATTATATTTCAATACATCACAGAAACAACTGGAACAAAGATCTAAAAGCAGTTTAGCAGCAAACTTTTTGAAAACTAATACTTGGGTCATTCTCAAAACTTTTGGCCACAACTGTTCATATATTGATAGAACATCGATCCGTTGTCCATACCTGCTCATCCTCGGGGCAGTCGGAGAGCCAGTGTCTATCTCCAGCAGTCATTGGGTGAGAATCAGGGTGAACTCAGGACACCTTGCCAGCAGAGGTGAGTAGTAACTTTTAGTTACAATTACTTCAGTAACTTTTTTGGGGGAAATTATACTTTTAAGAGTAGTTTTCCTGCACCATACTTTCTACTTTTACTTGAGTTATTATGAAGTAGCCTTTCACGACTTTTGCTTGAGTACATTTCCTGGATACTATACCCGCAGTGAGTAACTCCACTAAATAAGAGTCATGTTTTTTTGTGCGTTTTTTTTTAAACTGAACGAGACACAGACAGACACCTAAAGCTTAATAACACGACACAAGCTTTGTTTTTATATTGTCATTTTCTAAAATTGCTGAGATTGTTGCATTTTGAAGTCAAATAAAAATATAGTAAACATAAATTGTCACTGGAATTACTTTTCCCCCTTGTCATATATTCACAAGTCATATATTCCACAAGTATTGGTATTATATTGACTAGGGATGCACCAATACCGAAACTGGTATTGGGTATTTTGGCCGATACTGTTCTTATGTACTGTTTGGTGTTGGTTAAAGTTAACCAATTCCATGAACCGATACTTAAAATGTGTAAACTCTGCAATAATTTCAAAGAAAATGTTTATTTTTCACTTGAAAAATTTTTTGTGGTAATTTTTATTTAAAAAAATCTAATTCAACATTATTTGTTGTAACAAGCAGAGAAGAAAATAAAACCTGTCTTCCACTTCATTGCATTTTTTGTGTGGTAGAAGTATCAGTATTGGTACTCGGTATCTCCAAGTTCTCAAATCCAAGTATCGGTATCGTATCTGATATTTTTTAAGAGCGGTATCGTTGCATCCCTAATATTGACTAATTTTGGCCTAGATAAGTCTTTCTTCAACTTAAAATGTGTTATTTCGTAAATATGTTGTTTCTTCTAGAAGTTTTTTCATTTGTCTTTAAAATACCAGAATTGCCCATATTTTTTTTTTGCCTGTCTGATGACAATAATTTTGAAAATATTAAATCAAAGGTTATTCAGTACTCCAATCACCTCTTTATCAAAAACGTTTTTACTCTTACTCGAGTAAATTTTTGGACATTTACTTTTTACTTTTATTTGATTCAAATTATACCGTAGTGATACTCTTACTTGAGTACAAGTTGAGGGTACTCTGCCCACCTCTGCTTGCCAGTCCATCATAGGGCAACACAGATTACAAATATAAGAGAAACATGTATGCAAGTTACAAAGTTATATTCCATGCAATACAAATATATATACACTACCGTTCAAAATTTTGGGGTCACATTGAAATGTCCTTATTTTTGAAGGAAAAGCACTGTATTTTTCAATGAAGATAACTTTAAACTAGTCTTAACTTTAAAGAAAACACACGCTATACATTGCTAATGTGGTAAATGACTATTGTAGCTGCAAATGTCTGGTTTTTGGTGCAATATCTACATAGTTGTATAGAGGCCCATTTCCAGCAACTATCACTCCAGTGTTCTAATGGTACAATGTGTTTGCTCATTGGCTCAGAAGGCTAATTGATGATTAGAAAACCCTTGTGCAATCATGTTCACACATCTGAAAACAGTTTAGCTCGGTACAGAAGCTACAAAACTGACCTTCCTTTGAGCAGATTGAGTTTCTGGAGCATCACATTTGTGGGGTCAATTAAACGCTCAAAATGGCCAGAAAAAGAGAACTTTCATCTGAAACTCGACAGTCTATTCTTGTTCTTAGAAATGAAGGCTATTCCATGCGAGAAATTGCTAAGAAATTGAAGATTTCCTACAACGGTGTGTACTACTCCCTTCAGAGGACAGCACAAACAGGCTCTAACCAGAGTAGAAAAAGAAGTGGGAGGCCGCGTTGCACAACTGAGCAAGAAGATAAGTACATTAGAGTCTCTAGTTTGAGAAACAGACGCCTCACAGGTCCCCAACTGGCATCTTCATTAAATAGTACCCGCAAAACACCAGTGTCAACATCTACAGTGAAGAGGCGGCTGCGGGATTCTGGGCTTCAGGGCAGAGTGGCAAAGAAAAAGCCATATCTGAGACTGGCCAATAAAAGAAAAAGATTAAGATGGGCAAAAGAACACAGACATTGGACAGAGGAAGACTGGAAAAAAGTGCTGTGGACGGATGAATCCAAGTTTGAGGTGTTTGGATCACAAAGAAGAACGTTTGTGAGACGCAGAACAACTGAAAAGATGCTGGAAGAATGCCTGACGCCATCTGTTAAGCATGGTGGAGGTAATGTGATGGTCTGGGGTTGCTTTGGTGCTGGTAAGGTGGGAGATTTGTACAGGGTAAAAGGGATTCTGAATAAGGAAGGCTATCACTCCATTTTGCAACGCCATGCCATACCCAGTGGACAGCGCTTGATTGGAGCCAATTTCATCCTACAACAGGACAATGACCCAAAACACACCTCGAAATTGTGCAAGAACTATTTAGAGAAGAAGCAGGCAGCTGGTATTCTATCGGTAATGGAGTGGCCAGCGCAGTCACCAGATTTGAACCCCGTTGAGCTGTTGTGGGAGCAGCTTGACCGTATGGTACGCAAGAAGTGCCCATCCAACCAATCCAAATTGTGGGAGCTGCTTCTAGAAGCGTGGGGTGCAATTTCTCCAGATTACCTCAACAAATTAACAGCTAGAATGCCAAAGGTCTGCAATGCTGTAATTGCTGCAAATGGAGGATTCTTTGATGAAAGCAAAGTTTGATGTAAAAACAATCTTATTTCAAATAAAAATCATTATTTCTAACCTTGTCAATGTCTTGACTCTATTTTTTATTCATTTCACAACGTATGGTGGTGAATAAGTGTGACTTTTCATGGAAAACACAAAATTGTTTGGGTGACCCCAAACTTTTGAACGGTAGTGTATATAAATGTTATAGCTTCTATTTTAGATTCATTGCAAAGAATTCAAAAGGATTCCTATACATTTTTATGAATATTAAACTTTGAGGGACTCAAAATAAGATTGATTAGAAATATGACAAAGGAGTTTGTCACCTTGGAACCAATGATTCCTGACAAAATATTCTCAAAAGGAGGTGAAAAATCAGGTTTTGATGTAAATGGAGCTCAGAGCAGCAGCTCTGTTTTTCCTGTAAAGTCTGTAACAGTTACTTTCTCTTAGCATATTTTATGAAGAAGAATAATTGCTACTGCTTCTTAATCTTTATGTGATTTGGTAAATCCTTCAGAAACACCAAAAATCTTTCCCACCCTCTACTGCTGTGTATCTCAAACCCCAAAGCCATTTTCTAATACCATAAGTACTCTCTTCGTAAAATGTGTTGATTTGTCAAAGTATGAGTAGAATATACAATAATTAATAAATGAAAATAATTTTATGAAATCTTCCAAAAATTACTTATGATTTGTATTCTTAATATTAATATAAGTGATTAAAGAAAAAAATTATTAAACTAATAAATAAAATGATATTAAAGAGATTAAGCATTTCAGACTCAGGATCAGCTTCATTGGCAAATATTGTGTATGTAAATGAATCTGATTATGGTTTTCAAGCGCCTACAGCATAGACACAAAAACTATAAATATTAGGGATGCAACAATACCACTTTTTTCAAACTGGTAATTTTCATCAATAAATGTAAATTCCTCAAATACAAATAGCAGTTTTATATGTTCCTGAAAGAACTAAAACTATTCTTCTCCTCTTCTTCTTTTAGGAGAAAAAAAAACTGCAATTGCTTTATAAGATAAAATGACTCAATTTTTTTACCCCCAGCCCTGTTTTTCATTTATCTTAATTCTGTTTATAGTTTGTCGTATTTTCTCTGTTAGTTTGTCTTATATTATCTGTTACTTTACCAAAGTCAATGTGGTTGCACTAAATATGTACTTTTGCTACTATCCAATATGGCATCAAGAAATTAAGCAAGACAATGCAATTTTATTTGTATAGCACGTTTTCAACACAAGGCAATGATTTGAGACAAAGAAACAACAATGCAGCATTTAAAAGCATGGAAGAAAAGAATAAAAAGCAATAACCGTAATTAACTCTCTTAATTAATTCTAAAGAATTCTTTAATTCTGTCAATTAATGTTCTCTTTGTTAGACGGATGCATATTTCTTGTATTGTTAAAATTTAAAATGAATGAAGTGGCACGGGATATGACGTAGAAAACTCAGGAACTTTGCGTTTCGATCTTAACGCGAGAAGATAAAACGTGATTTGTAAAGTCCGGGGTTTTCATTCATCGTATCGAGGTGAGTCGTCCGGCTACATTCAGATTTCGTTGACCGTTTTTCGTTTCTGGGGCTCGTTACTTCTCCACACAATATATTTACATACTTACAGTTCATATTAATGTGTGTACGGCAGAAATAGAAAGCAGTTGTTATATCTAGTCGAATTTATTTGATTATAAATGTCGACCTAGCTTAAGCAGCTAATAGTCGTTAGCCTCCTGTGTGTAGCATCATTGTTGCGCCTCAGATATTAAAACTGAAGTCTTATTTTATTCCAGGTGATCACAAATTGCTCCGAAGATGACCACTCCGGAGGTTCGTCCCAATCACACCATCTACATCAACAACCTGAATGAGAAAATCAAGAAAGATGGTGAGTTTCTGAACCGCCTACTGGTGACTACATCCACAACTTGTATTTGATCTAAAGCACTCACGTTCTGTTTCTTCGCAGAGCTGAAAAAGTCGCTTTATGCCATCTTTTCGCAATTCGGACAAATCTTGGACATCTTGGTAGCACGGAACCTGAAGATGAAGGGCCAGGCCTTTGTTATATTCAAAGAGATCAACAGTGCCTCCAACGCCTTGAGGTCCATGCAGGGGTTTCCCTTCTACGATAAACCCATGGTAGGTTGACTAAAATGCGCTAAATAACAGCAGGAAGGGTTCATTCCAGATTGGGTATTAATTAATGTTGCTTTATTAAATGCTGCTCTGGTTGGTTGTGTGCTGACACAAAACCAGTGAGTTCCGTTTCGTTCATGCTTTCAATTAAGTCCGAAAACGACACAGCTGATGCATTAAAGGGCTTCAGGCCAGTTCACCTATCTGTACCCACGCATAGCCATTTCATCCCTTCCTATTTATCACCTTATTTTTCACTAGGACTCTTTTTAAATATAAAGCTGGTGATAAAATGTTACAGATGTGCAGAATTTTTATTTTTAAAAACTTTTTTTATACCTTTTGTTCGTTTTGATACTCCTTGATATCTGGCTGACTGGAATATGACAGATTAGAAACTTAAAGTATAAAACTGCAAATTGCTGTAAATTCTTAACTAAAGTACACAACTTCACTGTTTTTTTGTGTATGTATTTGGCTCTTTAACAGTTCGCAAACTGAACGATATACTGAATTGGAAGCACTGCCACCATTTCAATGTTTGCGATATAGCAATGAAAAAGGCTTTGGGTTGAACCCTCCATGCTCTTGATGAAGTTTACAAGATGTAGGTTACTGCAGTGTTTCTCAATCCTGGTCCTCAACGTGCACCGAACTGCATTTTTTTTTTTATGTTTTCCTGCTTCAGTGCATCTGATTTCAATCAATGGCTGATTGAGATGCTGTTGTTGAACTACAGTTGTCTGATTAAGGTGTTGGACCAGGTAAAACTTCCAAAACGTGTAGGGCACCGTGCATTGAGGACCACGGTTTTGAAACACTGACGTAAAGCTTTAAAACTCACAGGGTTTTCAGTGAAGAATATTTCTCCTTATATTCCCCTTTTAATAAGTCTGATTGCAGCAGGAGTAGCATTAGCTTTGTGTGATTCAACATTGCTTCCTCTATCAGAACCTGCAGGAAATTTTTATCATTTAGGTACATAAAAGTAAAAAAAAATCATTTTGGAGGCCAGAAGGCTCGATCGGGCTGTCTCTAGAACCTACGTAGGGTCTAATCAGTATAACTTCATATTTGCATGAATTTTAGTAGACTTCAGTGCAAGTTAGTTGTTGGGAAGTGAGTCGTGAACTTTCCTGTATCCTTTAAACAACCACCGACCCACCTGGAGCCCCGAATTAATGATTAAATTCAGAACTTGACTTTAGGTGCCGTGTCCAAGAAATAACTGTTGCTTTCTCGTTGAAGAATAACGGAAGCAAAATTTTTAACTGTTTATCTCTCTGCAGCGTATCCAGTATTCCAAAACGGACTCCGACATTATAGCCAAGATGAAGGGGACCTATGTGGAACGGGACCGTAAAAAGGAGAAAAAGAAGCCCAAACCTGAACCGGGTACGAGTAAGAAAGCAGCCATGGTGGCTGGGGTGCCTGCAGCCATGCCAGTAAGTGGAACTCTGCTTGTGAACCTCTTTGGAGATTTATACCTGCGTTCCTGGAGAAATGGGGTACAACGAGGATGCTTTAAGCTGTTTTCCTCTACAGGGAATGCCTCCTATGAGCCAGGCTCCACGGATGATGCACATTCCAGGACAGCCGCCTTACATGCCCCCTCCCGGGATGATGCCCCCACCTGGAATGGCTCCTGGTCAAATTCCTCCAGGTGCCATTGCTCCTGGTCAGATGATGCCTGGCCAGATGCCACAACAGGTACTATTCCTGGGTGGTGTTGTCTTTTTTCAACAAAGTTTGTTGTTGTTGGGATTTTAAAATTTTGATCTTTCTTGTAGGTTTCAGAAAATCCCCCCAATCATATTCTCTTCCTCACAAACCTTCCCGAAGAGACGAACGAACTCATGCTCTCCATGCTCTTCAACCAGTCAGTAGCGGCTCCTCTTCTTGTGCTGTGCAGCTTATTAATGGATTTGCTAGTCTGTCCTCATAAAGACACAACCTGACTTGTTGTGTTTCTCTAGGTTCCCCGGCTTCAAAGAGGTGCGTCTGGTTCCCGGTCGTCACGACATCGCCTTTGTGGAGTTTGAAAACGAGGTCCAGGCCGGTGCGGCCCGAGACGCGCTGCAGGGCTTCAAGATCACACAGACGAACGCTATGAAGATCTCTTTTGCTAAGAAGTAGCTCCTCATTACAGGTCCTGGGTGGAAGTGCTTTCAGATATTTTATTTTTTATTTTTTTTTAATAAAAATTGCTGCTGATTTGTGGACAATAATACTTTCCCTTCTTCGAGGATTACCATGTAAGTATAAATTTAAATGTTATGTTGGTGGGTTTTAAACAGTAGCTAGTAAATGACTCAAAGCTATGGATTCAAGAACCTTTACATATACGCTGAGTTCTGCTGTTAATTTAAATCCACAACTTGACTCTTGATTTTTTTATTTTATTTATATACATATACACTGTTAAAGCATTGCACCCAGAGTCTGGGCAACCAGACATTGAACCTGGAGCTTTTTCCTGTTTTTTGTTTTTTTTTGTTTTACATTTTTGATTAAAAGAGTTGACTTTTAATAACTCATGTTGTTTGTGTGCTTTAGTTTGTTTTAGACTAATTCCTACTTTTATAAGACATTGTTTGGTTTTGTCCCGTCTAGATAGCCTTTCCCCTGTCCTGTCTTTAGGATAATTAATTCAGGTACTAGTTTGTCCATTTATATGGCGCTGATCTATTTTGAAATTGTGTCTCGAGGCACCAAACAAAAAGGTCCCGTTCATGTACTGAAACATGAAGACAATTCAATCAGAAAGATTCAAAATCTGTTGTTGATCGCTTCTGCAGAGAGAACCAGTTTTCTGGCCCAGGGTGTTTTGGATGAATCAGTGAACGCCTGTTAAATCAGCCATCAACTTAGCTGGTCGCCTCTGTTCACATCAATCCCTCATACCTAGCAAGTATGTAGCAACAGTGGAAAGGAAGAACTTTTCTTTTTAAAAGAATGGAACCTCCAGCAGAACCAGAACTTCAATGGAGAGAACAACACTAATGCAGGGCGGTGTTCCTTGAGAAACTGGGTCTGACGAACACTGTGATGATGGGTTTGTGAAATCTGGAGATTTTTTTTTTTTTTTTTTTTTTTGTACAGATGCATCTTTAATATGTGGAGATAATCCTTATAGAAATCCCTCTGGCCCATGGGTCTAAAATATGCAGGTTAGTTGGCTCTGACGACCATGGTTGAGAACCACTGTCCTAAAGCGAGAGACCTGAAGAACTAAACGTATATTTAAAAAGCGAAACTTGCCCATATCATGTGAAGAGGAATCCAAATTGGAGTAGTTGTGGACAAAATATGAATTGCTTTAAACGTTTTCTACATTCTGAAATCTCAGGAAACATTAAGATCGCATCATTCGTGGTGCTTTCTCGTTGGAGAAAAGTAGTGAAAGACTTGACTGAAGCCTCAGAACACGTAAAAAAATATTACTGTTAGATTAATGCGCAGTAGCCTTGATTTCCCATAAGCAAACCGGAATATTTCTGTCTATCACGGAGGAAAGAACAACGTGGAACGTCAGTCTCGTTGCATGACTAGAACTCCCATTTTATTAACAGGCTTAGCATCAAGTGCATACAAAAACAGGAAGTACAACCTTTCAAAGTAAAAGATGAACCGAATTGAGAGCATAATATAACTAAGTATTAACACCCCCACTTGCTCTCACATTGATGGCTTCATTGCACAAAAATAAACACTTGCAACTTTAGGGTATACACTGCTTTAAACACCCAAAAATGAATCTTGAAAATTTAAACAGTTTACACTGTGATGTAGGTTTTGTCATAACATCTGCCAACATTTTCTCGGACAATATTGCAATACCACTTTTCCATCATTTATAGTTGACCTTATAAAATGGTACTTTATATCAAAATGCTTGCACCTTTGCCTGCTTACTGGGTTCTTTGCCAATGCTATGGCACCCTGATTGTCCTCCAAAACTTTAGGTAGTGCATAGTAAGTTGAGTCAATACCTTGCAGTAGCTGTGTCAAATATAAACATTCTTGAATTGTTGCAGCTAATGCCATGTATTCTGCCTCGCAAGTAGACAATGCTACAGTTGGTTGCTTTTTAGTCTTCCGCAATACAACAGGTCCATTTTCATTCAGACATACACAATAACCAGTTGTGCTTCGTCTATCAGTGGCATCTGCCGCCCAATCGGCATCGCTGTAGGCTTGTATCTCCATTTTGTCAGTTTCAGACTTTCGGTAACATAGTTCTTTGTCCATAGTTCCCTTCAAGTATCTCAGTACTTGTTTGACAGTAGCCCAATGCTCCTCTGTAGGATTTGTAAAATACTGGGATAGCCTACTTACTACAAAACTCAAATCGGGTCGTGTACATGTAGAAAGGTAAATCAGGCTTCCTACTGCTTCTCTGTATTTTTTAACATCACTAAACACATTTACGTCAACAGAATAGTTTAGTTTTTGTTCACATGGTGTTGTTCGGGGTTTGCAATCCTGCATATTAAAACTCACCAACAACTTTTCCACATATTTGCTCTGAGACATTTTTACACATGTATTTGTCTGTTCAAAATCAATACCCAGAAAACACTTGAGTTGTCCCAAATCTTTCATTTTAAACTTGACTGTAAGCATCTCTTTGACTGTTTTCGGTGCCTTCTCATCACTTGCAGCAAGAATTATGTCATCAACCCATATTATTATTATGACTTTGTCACTTGGGGTTTCTCTTGCATAAACACAATGGTCTGCTCCATTTTGAATGAACTGATTATGAATCAAATATGAATGTAACATTTGATTTCAATTACGACCTGTCTGTTTGAGACCGTATAGTGACTTTTCAAGTCTAAAAACCAATTTCTCGTTTGAATGTGACATTATCTCATATCCTTCTGGCTGCTCTACATAGAGCTCACAAGCTATGGGTGCATGAAGATAGGCTGTTTTAACGTCCATGTGGTGCAAGAGTAGCTTCTCTTGAGCTGATTTCTGCATTAACACTCTCACACTAGTCATATTTGCTGTTGGAGAGAAAGTTTCTTCATAATCTACTCCGTGCTTTTGACTACAGCCCTTCGCAACATAACGTGCTTTGTACTTGTCTGTACCATCTTCATTCCTTTTAATGGCATACACCCATCTACCCCCCACTACAGTCTTACCTTGGGGTAAATTTGTTAAGGTATATGTGTTATTCTCTTTTAAGGATTGTATTTCATCATCCATAGCTTTTGTCCAGCTGTTCGAGTCAGGTGAAGTCACCGCCTCTTTAAAAGTCTGTGGTACTCCACATGCCAGTCTGTAACAAAAGTGAACGCGTTAGTGAGTGCTTGGTCATCAGTTTAATCAGTTACATACTCACTTAGGTAATCTGGCTTCTTTCTGACTCTGGTTGGATATCTTTCATTATTAGTTTCACTTGTCTGCGCATCTCTGTTTGATACAGGGCTATTTACTCCCGGCTCATCCTGTATACTCTCTGAGGTCACATCTACTTCTGGATTAGGTCTAGGGGTAGTTCTGTTTGTGTCATAATCATCATCGTCTGAGTTTAGCACAGTCTGGGTTTGCTGCTCAGTAGTTTTCTTGGCTGTAAACTTAAGTAATCTGTGTTTTTGTACTTTTTCACTTTCGGGATAATAGACTAAGTAAGCGGGGCTGTTTTTGTCATATCCAATGAACACTCCCTTCTCGCTTCTTGAGTCTAGTTTCTTTTTGTCATGCTTGTAAGCGTAGCATACAGAACCAAATTTTCTCATTTTTGAAACATCTGGTTTCTTTCCTGTCAACATGAAGTAAGGTGTTTGCCTTGTGCGATTATTATAACATCTGTTTCTGACTACTGCTGCTGTCTGTACAGCGTAAGTCCACAATGTTTTGGGCTGGTTGCTTTCGATTAACATGCATCTAGCCATGTCAAACAACGTTCTCCAGTTTCTCTCCGCAGTACCATTCTGATGTGGCGAGTATGGCGCTGATGTCTCGTGTCTAATGCCATTTTTATTCAGAAGTGACTGATATTCTTTTGACATAAACTCAGTACCATTGTCAGATCTGATACACTTGATCTTCCCATAGGGGGCAGTGTCAGCTAGGAATTTCTCTGTGGCACACACTGTATCACTCTTGCTTTTGAGAAAATACACAAAAACTGCACTGGAAAAGTCATCAGTGAATGACATCACAAATCTATGGCCATCTTTGGAAATGGGATCTATTGGCCCTGCGAGATCTGTATGTACCAAGTTTAACACCTCTTTGGCACGTGTATCAGCCCCTCTATTTCTAGACTGCACAAACTTTCCCTGAATACACACATCACTTGGTGGCACGGGTTTTTCAGTTTTACCCTTGATTGTCATACCTTCAACCACCTTTGGCAATTTTTGCACATCTTCATGATTACAATGACCTAGTATTTCGTGCCATGTTTGTAAATCGAAACACCCATTACATTGGTCATTACCTTCATCATTTACTGTAGAGAGGTAGTAAAGTTTGTTATGCACATCAATAGGGAATACAGTACCATCAGTCACTTTGAGGATGTCCTGCCCTTCCTTGAAGATCACAGTTGCTCCACTTGCTGTGGCTGCCTTCACAGAAAAAATGTCTTGTGGGTAGGATGGTACTAACAATGCACTCCTCAGTGTTGCTGCATGATGATGGCCCTTGCTGTCGATCAGGGTCACCTCTGCATCTCCCCGTCGCTTGGCCACACCTTGGCACTTGGTACCATCTGCTAGCTCCACGCAGTGTGTCTCCGCCCTGAAGGTCTCATCGAAGCTCTTGAACATGGATTCATCCGTGATAATGTGAGAAGTAGCCCCGGCGTCCACCATCAGGCCTTTTTCCTTCACTCTGCGTCCTGGCTGGATATCTTCGTCTTTGTCCTGGGTCAGGAAAGCATAGGACTTGTTGCTTTCTCCTTCTGTAACTTGTCTTATATTGTCCTGTCGTGATTTGCGTCGGCAGTTTGTGTCTCTGTGTGTGGAAACTTTGCAAAAACGGCACCATTGCTTTTTCTGACATGTCCTGGATTTGTGTCCGCACTTGAAACACACTATGTCCGCCATGCTTCTCTCTCGTTCTTGCACTCTTGTGGAAGCTTGATATGCTTTGCCTTTAATCTTCATTACATTGTCCTCTGTATTTAGAGTGCACAGCTTCTCCGTGTCTTCAAATGAGCGTAATTTCGTTTTAAAGTCTGCAAACGTGATTTTGTCATCACTTTGGGTCACATGGACTGCAAAGGGTTTGAACGACTCCGGTAGTCCCTTTAAGACCATGGCAATGAGCAAATCATCACTCATCGTTTCTTTTGCGTTTCTTAGCGCTGTTATTATGGTCTCTATTCGTATCACATAGTCCATAGCACTTTCTTTGCTTCCCTTTTGTAAATTGGTCAGTTCAGTGTAAAGGTTAATTATGCGTGGTTTTCCATTACCTGCATAATATTTCCGCAGTATCTCCAAAGCTTTTCTTCCATTGTCAGGTGCTTCTCTCATGACCAAACTTAAACTTTTGTCATCCAAAAACTGTATCAGTTCAGCGTATGCCTCTTCATTTTTCTCATCGTCGGTTAAATCACCTTCTCTTAGCTCGTACAATATCGTGTCCTTGCGCCTTTGCGCAGTAGCCTTGCATGATTTCCCATGAGCAAACCGGAATATTTTTGTCTATAACGGAGGAAAGAACAACGTGGAACGTCAGTCTCGTTGCATGACTAGAACCCATTTTATTAACAGGCTTAGCATCAAGTGCATACAAAAACAGGAAGTACAACCTTTCAAAGTAAAAGTTCCACCGAATTGAGAGCATAATATAACTAAGTATTAACAATTACATTAAGGGAAAGGGGGATGCAACAATACCCCGTTTTTTTTTAACCGATACTTGAATTTGAAGGCTTGCCGATACAGAGTAGTGTTTCCTCTGTGGGAGCCATCTGCATCGGGAGTGGTGGTTGGCTTTCGCTGCATGGGTGGAGGTGGAGGTACCAGCCCTCCCTCCTCTGGGCGCCCTGGGTCTGTGCCTTGGCTGCTGCTGCCAATGCAGAGGGCTCCCATGATGGCGTTTCCTGGCTCATCTGTACTCAGCCTAACGTTGGTTTTGTTTACTGTTGCTTTTAAGTGTGTGCGTCTGGATGTGAGGTGGGTTAGGATGTGTGTGTCTGGGGTGGCGGGTTGTAGTTGTGATGATTTTATTTTGGGTTTGGGAAGGGTTGGGTTTGTTGGGTCATTTTATTCTGTAAAGCACTTTGAGAAGCTATGTAGTTGGAAAAGAGGTTTATAAATAAAGTTTGATACCGATACGTCTACCACACAAAACAATGCAATGATTTGGAAGACGGATTCTATTTTCTTCTGATTGTTACAGGAAATGGTGAGTTGTTGTTTTTTAACAAAACAATTTCAATAGAAAAATTAACATTTTCTTTGAAATTATTACAGTGCTTCCACATTTTAAGTATTGGTTCATGTTATCTGTTAAATCGATACCGTATCGGCCCTGATATCTGCATCCCTAGAAGAAAACCGCAGTGATGCTGCATGATCCTGTAAAAATTGGAATTGTACAAAAAGCTTGTAGTTTATATCATTATTAGCCTTGAAATTTAATTACAAACCAATGAGGACGACCTCTTAATCTCATAGGCTGGATTCATGAGCTTCAGACAAGAGTGACGTGTGAGTTAGGCATGAAAAGCCTAATTTAGACGGGCAGTCACACAGGGCCTCCCTGTTGAGGACTTAAACTATGCCCTGGGTAATTGTCTGCAGGTCAGGCCAACAAACTACACACAGAAATTGACTTTCTTCTGCAGTTTCCCAAGCCTTTCCACACACTCTTATTTTGACTTGAGAAAGCACTGACCTTAGCTATCAGGAAGCCATGTGTGCGTGTGTGTGTGAGTGTGCTGGGGGGGGGGGGGGGGGGGGGGGGGGGGGGTTGAGTTGGAGACATGACTTCCTACTCAGCAGAAGAATAATTCTGTCGCAGTGAGCGAATACAGACATAGAGCTGAACATTGTTTGAAGCCTAAACACAGTTGGTTTTCAGGTTAGCTTTGTAAAAATCAGACCGTTTAAAATTCATACCCATCACGGTCAAAACAAACCATTTGTCCTTGATTTCTTCTCATTCTGCTGTTTTGGTCACACTTTTAAGATTACCAGTAACATTTTAATAACAGAGAAAGGCAACAATGGTAAATACAAAAGGCTGTCTAAAGATGATTTCATTTAATGAGGGAATAACCCCAATCTGAATTGAGCTGGCCCTATGTGCAAAGTTACTCTCCCTGGTACGCACCTGGTTTGCAATAATAAGTAATGAGTCTTTTAAATCACTATGGAGGAATTTTGAACCACAATTTTTTTTTTCAGACTGATTCTACTCCAGCCACACTGGAGGGTAAATGGTACTTGGCCTTTCCTTGTATAGCGCTTTGTTAAAGGGAAATTGCGTTGTTTTTTTTCCAACCTGGACCTTATTTATTTTTTTAGCAATTTTTTGTTTTTTCCACTCACCCTGACAAGTTTGGAGCCAGTTTGAACCGTTCAGCATTATTTATACATTCGACGCAGATGCTGCCGCAGCTGATTCGTCAGCTTTTTATTATTGTTTTATTCTTAATCGGCCCGGAAGACAATCAAGAAGCACTACCGAGGCGTTTGTAATTCCAAGGAGAACATGAAAATGGTAAAATTACGGCGTTAGGGGCAGATTAAACCTTATTACAAGCAGCATTTGTACTGCCCCGAGCACTCTCGTTCAGCGGATGTAAAATTACTGGTGAACGGCTCAAACTGCCTCCAAACTTCTCAGGGTGAGTGAAAAAACAGAAAAATGGCAACAACAAAAAAATACGGTCCAGGTTTTAAAACAAACAACGTAATTTCCCTTTAAGTCCAAAGGATCCCAAAGCACTTCATGCTACATTCAGTCTATCACACGCTGGTGATGGCAAGCTACGATGTAGCCACAGATAGGCTGCCAAACACTGGCGCCACCAGGCCCTCTGACCACCACCAATAGGCAAGGTAGGTGAAGTGTCTTGCCCAAGGACACAACAACATGCTGTAGGTGGAAGCTGGAATCAAACCCACAATCTCCGGGTTATAGGCCAACAACTCCACAACCGCAGAGGGATTTTGGGAGAACCTGTTTAAGGCCACATCAAAGCACCTCAATTGCATTTGTACTTTACATTGGCCACTCCAAAACTTTTACGTTTTATGCCGTTCAGACTTGATGGTGTGCTTTTGGCAATTTTCTGACTCTATATCTGGATTGTACTCAAAATAAAGGTCACAATCGGATGGACAGACATTCTCTTTTTGGATTTCTTTTATACTGAGCACAATTTGTTCAAAATGATTGTCAAAATAATACGCTTTTTGAAACGTCAGACCAGAGGAGAACACATGTCTTTTGCTTTTAATCTGAGGTTAATTTACTCCAAAACATAAGCGGATTGGACATTCTGTTTATACTCATGTATAAATGTTTGAATAGGTTTGAATAGTATGAACCAGGTTTGTGCAGCTCCACAATTCTCTTTCTGTTATCCAAAAAAACACACACAAGGAGGGAGCTTGTTTGAGAGATTTTCCTCAAATACGTTGATCTAATTTGTTTAAAAGCATTGGTGTCTTAAAAATTTTAAACATCTGAATTTCTGAGTGATCTCTAATTGTTCAGGGATTTAGCGGATAGAAATATATTTGATGATCCGATCAAACCTGAAACAAAAAAAGAACTTGTGATTACAAAAAAATCGACATGTGTTCACAGTTTGTGTAAATACTGTATGCACAATGCGTATGCGCTCAGGTAATCGTATTGTTTTAAAATAGAGCTGCACCAATACTGATATTGGATATCGGGTCTCATAATGAACTTGTATTGGTAAATTAACCGATACCATGAACCGACACTTAAAATGAAGAAACTATGTAATACTTTAAGAGAAAAATTTTATTTTTCACTTGAGATTTTACCGTTGTGGTCGTTTTTATTAGTATTTTATTTGTTTTATTTTATCTTAAAGTTTTACTTAAGTTTGAGAGCTTGTGACAGAAACAAAGGTGAAACTGGAAGGAAGCAAATATATGCTGTTTTGGAACTAAAACTGCAGATTGAGGCCAAAAATGTAACTTCAAAAGAGTTGCTGCAAATGTCTTAGTTATTTTCCTTAAAAAGCTAATGTTTGAAACTAGATCTAAAGGGAAATATCTGGTTTATTTTATTTTATTCTTGGACTGAGGATTAACTAGTAAAACACTCAGAGAACGCAGACCTCCGCCAGGGCCACTCATTACCACGATCCCCATGTTGTGATCTAATTGTTAGTTTAGGTACTTTTCCAATAAAATGTCTGTTAATGAGTCATTCCATCAAAGTCCCAACATAAACAAAAATCTACTATTGTCCATAAGATGGCGCCAAGTGCACAATTCGAAAAGCTCAAATTTATGTCTAGGTCTCTTTATTTTGTTGAGCTCCTTGCTGTGGTAATACTTAGAGCCTGAATAAAACAGCAATGTGTGTTTCTGATTCAGATCATGCATGCACGTCACTTCTTCTCGTATGCAAATCAACGCTCTCCTCCTCAAGAGGCCTCTGTTGTGCTCCTGGGGTCACTGTGGAGCGCCAAGCCGCGGAAACTCCAGCGGTTGTCAGGGAAGCTTCTTGAGCAACAACCCCGTGATAGGCCTTAAGATGAAGGAGGGGGAGGGAGGCAGAATCTCATTAGATGGCCCTCGGATGAAGAAGGAACATTGTGTGGAGGTCCTGAATCCAACAAGACGCGCACAGTGGAGGTCAGATGTGGAAAATATGCCATGTGACGGGTGCCAATGTTCAAAAGATGCCTTTACACTCCACAACTCTCTTTTATATTTATGCGCTCAGCCGGTTATGGAGGAGCCCGGCGGCTCCGTTAAGCAGCTGCATGCGAACAGCAGGATACAGCTGCAGCTGTCCGAACAAGTTTAATCACCAGTGTCCATATGTGAGAAGCATGTTCAGAGGAAACCATGCTGCAGGTGGAGTCTGACTGTCCTCAAGGATGCATCCTCCTATTTCTGCACATCCAAACTCTCATAACAACATTTGTAGGCAACTTACTGTATGAGAAAAAGTGATATATCATTTGACCCAGATCTGTAACCACTGGAAAATAATTCAATCCAGCCTTAACTGTTGCATTTTATGCTCATCTCAATCTGAGGTGGCCCATGTCAAGAAATCCTTAAATAAAGAATAGTATAATAATGAAGCACTGATCTGACCAGCGTAAACACGCATGATTATAACCAAGAAGTAATCAAAATGGTGACCTGACTGCTTGCTATACAAGCACCCAGCATGGTCAAGCCTCCCATTCTCCATGCCTTTTTTATTTCTTTAATAGTCCAAATATCTCTCCAGTCACAACATGTATTTTAGATAACCTATTATCAGTGACAAATCATTAAGTTTAATTAATTATTTTTGTTATATGTTTGCTTGAGTTAATCTAAAGAAGCCATAATGTCAAAAAGTATCAAAAATACTCCTTTGTATTTTTACAAACACAAATGCTTCCAAGACTTCAAACTGTGTTTTAAAAGAATATCCTTGTAGAATAATCCAGTTTGGGCCAAAATGTTTTAGATTGCAAACTAGAGGTCACATTCAATGACCACCCCCATGAGGGTGCCCCTGTTTCTTTGATCCTGACATGGTAGCAGAATCTTGCGGTCATCTGCCATCAAAATCATGGAACCACTTAGTTTGACCCCTCCCTAAGCTTTACATGCCAATGGAGACCCTACAAGGAGCCAAAGCCCTGGATGACAAAGCTCCCAGATCATAGGGTACTAAAACCTATACGCCATGTTGAGGTGGTGATTCAGCAGAGGTCTCTTCTAAGTCGGAAGCCATTGTTTGTCTTTCTCAGATTGCTTTTTCCAAGCTGGACCATGACCAAAAGAAAAAAAATATACTTCTTACAATGACATAAATTAGCTGCCTTCAAAGGTGGCTGGCCCTTAAAGACGGTGAAAAGCTCCGTCACTAGAGGAGAGCCGTAAGTAAGTCTGGTACTACTCCACAATAAAAATAAGTTGCCTTTAGTTGCCAAATCAGAAAATACAAGTACAAATCAGGGAATACAAGTACAAATCAGAAACATAAGTACAAATCACGCTACTCCCAGAACCAATCAGATTTTCTCCATTCCCTAACCAATCACGGAGAGAGGAGGGCGGTGTTCTTCTCTGTTCACAACTAAACTTGACTCTTGGAAAAGTGCAGCCGAAGTCCCGTCGGTCATCACCACACATAGTTCTCTGAAGGTGAATCGGTTTGTCATAAACAAAAATTTCTCTCTGAAGACTGAAAGACATGTCTCTGCTATTAACTAATTTCACTAATGATAACGTGTAGAGGACTTATTGCCTTCCGCTAGTAAAATTGTCAGCTAACCATTAGCAACAGCCTTTCGGCTGCACTTTTCCAAGAGTCTTATTGGTTGTGAACACAGAAGAACACCGCCTTCCTCTCTCCTTGATTGGTTAGGGAATCAAGAAATGTGATTGGTTCTGGGAGTAGCGTGATTTGTACTTGTGTTTCTGATTTTGTACTTGTGTTTCTGATTTGTACTTGTATTATTAAATGAATCCGTACTTGTATTTTTCAAAACATGTGTACAAGTTACAAATAAGCAAATACAAGTCACAATACATAAGTCCCAACTCTAGTTCCATAATCACGGGTTCTGGCACCAGCACCATACTAGTTCTTTTTTTTGCTACAAAAGCCCTATTAGTGGATTGTGACACCCCTTAGGCCATGCCGCCCTAGGTGAAAAGCCATAGATCCCGCTTTAAAATAACTGGATATAATGCATTAACATTTGTGCTTTAATAAACTTTTCTGTTAATTTTTTATTAGATCACCTGAAACTGTTGTTTTATTATAAAGTGGGTTCGGTTTGAAGGCCGGTAGAAATATTCCCAGCCAAAGTCGGACAAAACTGTGAATGGAAGTTAATTAGCCTAGTGGAGCTTTGAAGTGAAACTGGAGTACATAAACCAGGGACATGTCACAAAAGCTGGAGTGGAAATTTAAGTAGATCCGTAAAGTGGGCTGCAGGTCATTGAGAAGAACAACGCTCGGTGCGCGACGGGGACCATTCCAACTGAAAGAAGGATATTCCCTGCCTCAGGACACACCCTTCGCTTCTCTCTCTCTCTCTCTCTCTCTCTCTCTCTCTCTCTCTCTCTCTCTCTCTCTCTCTCTCTCTCATTGTTTCTCACAGTGACTCTGTCCCCGCTAGGCTTCGGGTCAGGTTCACAAACCAACCGCCATGGAGCCGCTTCTTGCATGAGAAGTCCGCAGAGAGAGAAACATTTCAGCTTTGGAGATGCAACTTTTACTCCCTGTGCGCACTGGATAAACCTTTCTTCCTGCAGAAACGGCATATTTTGTTATTTCTGCCGGTGGATCAAGCTTGAATACAGACGGGGAGATGAAGCGAGAGTGTGTCATCTAATTGGGATGAGAGTTCACGTCAAGTGAGCAGGCAGATTGGCGCTTAAGTCTTCTTAACTCGGGCGGAGACGGGGCGATAACGCAAAAGGAGAGTGTAGATTTATGCGCTGAAACCCAGGGGGTTGATGAGGTGTGCGCATATCTTGGTTTGCTGGGGCGCAGTAGCGGGGTCAGAGTGGGTTCCCGTGTTCTCGACGCGATGAAATTGCGTTATTGGAGTTTGAGGGTTTGAATCCAAAGAAGAAGATACCTGCGCGCAGAGAAGACCCGGGAGGAGAGAGAAGGAGCAGGAGGAGAGTGAGAGGGTGGCACGACCGCTGGAGCGCACAGCGTAATTCCAGACCTCTGGACGCAGGGATGGAGAACAGAAGAGCGCACTGGATAACTCTGATGGACCCTGGAAGCAGAGGCGTAAAGATCAGTAGGACGCGCCTCCACCTGCAACGAGCTGTGATTCTTCTCGCTGTCCTGACAATCCAGCCGCAGGTAAGCAAACGATTAAGTGCTATTTAGGGCGACATGCCCTCAAAGCCTGACGCTGACCTACAAATGTAGTTCAGTCTTCATTTTAACGAGCACCTGCATGCGTGGAAATAGCCACTAACAAAGTCAACGCACCAGCGAGGCTTTTCTCTGCTTTGTGCTGGCCTCTTTCTGCTCCCATGGCGATGCGCCCACCTGTTGTTTCAGCCCGCTGCTGTCTGCT
Organism: Apricaphanius iberus; assembly: GCA_028564705.1. Classification (NCBI taxonomy): domain Eukaryota; kingdom Metazoa; phylum Chordata; class Actinopteri; order Cyprinodontiformes; family Aphaniidae; genus Apricaphanius; species Apricaphanius iberus. Next base: position 1,308,294 of record JAPXFQ010000899.1, read on the forward strand.
ATCCAATGCAGCAGAGGCCAAACGTGATAATAGTTATTAGAAATAAAACTCAAAGATCAGAGATGAAAAAATAAATAAATCCCATGCCTCTATCAAACAGAAAAAAAAATAAATTTTAGAGAATTAAAACTGTGAGTGTGGCTCTGTAGGATGAGTACTTGTTTTGCAATCGGAAGCTCGTATGTTTAATTCCCGATTCCTCCTGCCACATAAAAATGTGCCCCTGGGCAAGGCATTTGCATACCGAGCTCTGTATCAGTGTATGTGTGCGTGTTGAATGTGGCTCCAGAGTGGTCAGCAAACGCGCTATAGTAGTTCAGTCCATGTATCATTTATTTGCGATGAGGTTTGCAGAAAGCAAACCTGTCTGTGAAAAAGAAAAAAAGAAAATCGATTATTTCTGTGCCTGATATACCGCTTCTTTTGTCGGAAGTAATTTGATGAATCCCCGCTGAGTAATGGAGCATGGATAACTCCTTAATTACCCACCACACCTTCTGTGTTGTCCATCTCACTGGCTCATAAAGGAGCTCTTCACTTTCATGGGTGTTACTCTGCACTCGAATTGTGCAAATGTGTAAATCAAGGATCCTGATCCTTAGTCCTCATAGCTGATGCGGACTATTTTGTTGGAATTGTATTTGGCAGACCCACAGCAGCTTGTGCACATTAGTGATTTGGAAGAAAAATACTAAATTGTTCTCAACATGTTTTACCTGAACCTGTGAAGACCCCAGAGGTTTGTTAGAGAACATGCAGCATCATGAAGGAGCACAAAAGGCAGATCACTGGGATGAGGATATGGAAACGTTTAAAGCAGAGTTAGGTTATAAAACAACACCCCAAGCTTTGAAAATCTCACAGAGCTCATTCAATCCATCATAAAGAGTAAGGCACAACTGCAAACCTGCTGAGACTTGGCCTAAACAGACAGGTCGGCTAAGGAGAGAATTATTCAGAGAAGCAGTCCAATAACAACTCTAGAGGAGATCCACAGCTGAGCTGCGAGAGTCTGCTGATGAAATAACCATTATCTGTGGGTTTTTAATTTTTAGATTTGTTCAGATGAGACCAAAATTAAACGTATTGGCTTTCATGCAAAACACAACACATTAACCCAACAGTGAAACAAGAAAGTGGCAGCACAATGCTGTGGGGATGTAACAGGGATATCAGAGCTGACATAAGGATAGATAGATGGATCAAATGTAATGGAAGGACCAAGTCAAACTCAAGACCTAAATCTGATCAAGAGTTTGTGTTCTCTGATGCTCTCCATGCAGCATAGTTAAGCTTCAGTTGTTTTGCAAAATAAATATTTCAGTCTCCAGATGTGCAAAACTGGTGGAGATGTTCCGCATTAGACTCTCAGCGGTAGTTGCAGCACAAGGTGGTTATACAAAGTACTGACTTAGAAGGGCTAAATACATATGTGTGACCAGTTTGCAGATTGTCAATTGTAAGAATGTTAAAAAAAACATGAATCCTTTTACTCTCACTCCAGAGGTATACTCAGCTTTGTAGAGTGAAAATTGTGGTATTAACATGAAAAATGTGAACAATCTTAAGGGGTGTAAAACACATTTTTAAGGCACTTGTAGATCTGTTATTGCGGTTTGACAGTCTTGAGGAATCATAGCCTAAAACAACCAAGTGACGGTAAAGTTCCTATGAGAGAGGAAAAAACAGAAAAAGGTTATCTTTGCGCCTTTTCTTCTATAAGTTGACAGGACGGCCGTGATGTGTGACAGGACCCACCAGGCACAGAGGTGCTCCTCAGTGCATGCGTGTGCACTTTTTTTTTCTCTTGCTCCAAGCACTGAGCTCACAAACAGCATCTGTGCTCCTGGGTGTGTGTGGAGCAAAAGGGCCACAGGCGAATAAACTCTGGGGCGTGTGAATGTTGAACATGGGGCAGCGCTGCACCTCTGGAGCCCCTTTCGCAGCTGAGCAACAACACACTTCTCCTTCTTCCTGACTGCAGTGCAGAGTCAGGATCCTCTGCAGCTGCTCAACACTTTATAACGCAGGGGAGAGAGGGAAAAATCGTAACCTGTGATTCATCAGACAAGCAGTGCCTCCAGTCTTATCTTCCCTGCATTACGTTTTTTAATATAGAGCGTACAAGAACCACCACACTGTGTAATTATAGTTTGCAGAAAAAGACTTCAGACGAGATTAAAGCTCCTCTTATTGCAGATCTTTGAAGTTCATTTGTTGTGAATTGCCCAAACAAAGCAGAAGACTAAAAGAAATGAATGAGAATCGTGTTTCTCATTAATTTCTCCCAGAATATATTTTTCAGGCGCTGCTGCTTTTTCAGGAGAAAATGATTCTTTGCAGACAACATGCTCTTAAACTAAACATGAAAGGCCAATAAACATCACCTCGATAAACGTTGAATAAAAATAATAATTAAAAAAAAGTGACATTTTAACAAATTTCAAAACCAAATTCTCAAGATCAAAATAAGAGAAAAGCCTAAAAGGAAACATTAGAACCAAATCTTTACCAAAAGCAGGTTTAAAATATAACTTTTATGCTGCTTACTGCATCTACAGAAATGAAATGTTGTCATCGTTAGCCTCTCACAGCCCATAGATCCAAAGGTACATTACATACATTTAGCTACATAATTCCAAACTGGATCTTCAATTTGGTATTGGCGCTGTTTTGAAGTGCGTGTAATGAAAATGGCAAAGCTGCGGCATGTGAAAACTTGGAGAAGTTAGTCAGAAGACTAACAGAGGTGTTCTGAGTAACCTGCAGGCGATCCAAGGAGGTCTTGTTAAGACAAGTGAATAATGAGCTGCAGTATCCAGGCGTGATGGAATCAAAGAATGAACTAAAAAGCCCTCAAGAGAGCGCAGACCTCCACCAAGGCAGCTCAACTCTCTTAACCTACAGCTAGAGCCGCAATGTAATGGTTTAGATCAAACTGTATTTATGTGTCTGAATAGCCTAGTCAAAGTCCAGACCTAAATCCACCTGGTAATCTGTGGTAAGAGTTGAAAGTTCCAAGATGCTCTTCATCCAATCTGACTTATCTTGAGCCATTTGGCAGTGAGGAATTATTATAAATTTCTCTTCAGCTTTGCTGAGTTTTCTTTGTAAAATACTGTGAATCATTTTTATCATGACTTGCCATTGATGTACGACTTTGTGTTGGTTTTATCACATGAACTCCTATAAAATAAATTTTTGTGACTTTTAGGTGACTAGAGGCGAACAAGTTTTAGGTTTTAAACAGTGTCCTCTTCCTTTATTAGTCAAAATGAGTTCCATTACGGAGCTGTAAATGCACACCTATTGATTGGTGGGCACTTTTGTGTGACTTTCAGCCTTTAAGTGCTGTGGGTCTCCTGCAGAGCTGGCTGGGGCCTCAGCTCAGACCCCTCTGTCTCCCCTCTGACTGAGCGCTGAAATGCTGGTATGCGGGGAATGGCTCCGGCAGCGAGCGGAGGAGAGGAAGAAAGGAGGATGTGGAGTGATGAGCGCCACTGTATCTCCACAAGCCTTTTTGATGTAGACAAGTCCACCACCCCCCTCTTTCTTCACCACACCATTCCCCCCCACCAGGGAAAGGGTGCAGTAGGGGGACACTCAGTCATTAACAATGGGCCGATTTTGGCTCATGTTGGGACATTGCTAATAGGTTCATGGTTTGGTTCACAGCAGCTCTTTGGATTTACAGCTCTGATTATCAGAGTTACGCAGCCATAATGTCTGTGGATCAGTCTGAGAATTAACAGGGAGTTTACAGGCAAACTGAGATTATGGTGCATTTGTTTTTATAAGCAACAAAGAAAAAGCAAAGAAATACGCACACTTTTCCTTGCTTGCACACACATACCTGACCCTCATGCTCTGGGAGTCTCAGGGGGTCTTATTAACTCCAGCATATGTGTATGGGTGTGTTCGTATCTCCCGTTCGTCCATAAACAAGGAGGAAACCCTGAGAATAAAACAGACGACGGACACAAAGCAGAGGAGCCGGGAGTCGGGAGAGAAATGACAGGGACATCACAGCCTCGCATTGTGAAAGAAGTGAGGAGAAGAAGGAGGAGGAGGAGGAGGAGGAGGAGGAGAAGAATCCCATGTTCCCCCTGGGGAGGAAGACATGAGGGAAGAATAAGAAGGGAGTGGTGGCGACAAATAGTGAAGAAAAAGAGGAGACAAGGCAAACAAAAGGAAGTTGAGAGATAAACAGTTGGAGGATTATATGGCAGGAGTGTTACTGTGTCTGTTCATAATTTAGATGGAAACGTTTGTTTTTTCCTCATCAGAGGTCAGACAGAGTTGTGGGAAGCAAAGTTTCTCTTTTTTTCTCCTGCTTCACTTGTCTCTCTGAATGTTTGAGGGCTGCTTTTTTGTGACATGCTGGAGCGCTTAGAAGAGACCTCCACGCTGTAGGAACATTGAGAGTAATTATAAATGGTGCCCAAAGCTTTATTATTATTTTTTTTTACCATTTAGAATGTGAAGCGTGTACTGTGTGTTTGTACTTACTCCATTACTCTGTAACTTCAAAACAAAATCCAGGACAGAAGCCTTCAGATGCCACCTGCTAAGTAAATACAGTCATAAAGGCCTCAGAGGTTTGTGCAGAATCTCATTACGCTGAACACACCATCCCCAGTGTGAAACATAGATGTGGCAGTATCATGCTGGAGGCGAAAAAAAAAAAAAGAGACAGAGAGAACGATGACACTCATGGATATGTGTTAGGATTTTATCTTCTCAGATGTCCTTATTTGACCTGATGGGCTTTGCAAAGAAGAATGGGGAACTTTTTAGAGACACACTCTACAGGAGCTGTAACTGGTCCTGATTGTGAAAGCCAAGTATTTATTTCCCCTCCACTTCACAGTTACGCACTGCTTTGCTCTGTCACGTAAATCCTACTATAGCAACACAACATGTGGAAAAGTTCAAGGGGTATGAAAACATCTTCAAGGCGGTGAATACTGCTGTATTTTTGAAAGCAGCTGCCCATAATTTTAGAATATGACAACACGGAGGCTCCCTTTTTCTAACGGCGTAAACCTTCTCTGGGATGCAAAAGCTCAGCAGGGGTTGAAGCAGCAGCAGCAGCAGCTTACTTTGTGATTTGAGAGCGTACACAGCAAAGGTTCCCTACAGGGGATCCTGCTTTGTTCAGTCTCTCTGTGGGTTGTGCTGTCTCACCAACAAATCAAACTAAGCATGAAGATACCTCAAAGTCTTTAGTCGGCTTGCTTAACATCGCTGGGAAATAGCTAAAAGTTATCAGAAACACCTCTTATTGCATTCCAGTGGACTCTGCTAAGAGTTTGCATGTTGTTTAAGTTTAATAACTGTCTCCTTATCTCTCCGCCTGCTGCTCTCTCTCTGTACTCAGGCCACGTGTGCTGCTGGGATGTTCGAGCTTCAGATCCGTCACTTCCACAACCCACACGGATTCCTGCAGACTGGAGACTGCTGCGATCTGCTGGCCGCCGGGGGACAGCGCTGCTCTGCCAGGGACCAGTGTGACACCCTTTTCCACGCCTGCCTCAAGGAGTACCAGGCTCGAGTGGCACCCACGGGAGCCTGCACCTTTGGGTCAGGCACCACAGGCGTCCTGGGTGGGAACTCCCAATCGCTCCGGCACCGAGGACACGACGCAGGAGGAGAGGATGGGACTAACGGACACATTGCCATTCACTTCAAATTTGCCTGGCCAGTAAGTACTGGGGGATGTGCTTGTTACCAGTATGGTTACCAAGGGAACAGGCTAAGCTTCAAGTACAATTCAATCCTCTCAAACCAAGGCTAAATTGGAGTGATGATAACCCCTCGCTGTCAGAGTTCAGATGATGTTGGTTTTCTATTACTGGGAGCCATTACAGCTGCTTTTATCACATGTGGCGCAGACAGCTCCCTTATTTCAGTTAAATATTGGGTGTTTTATGGGAGATGCCTTCTCTTAGGAAACAAGCTCCCTGTATTAAGTAAAAATCAATTTCTCTTGGGGGGGAATCCTTAATTTATATGCAAAGACTGGCTATTATTAGACTCTTTTATTCTGACCTTACACATGTATGAGGAGTCCAAACAGTCTTATATTTTAGAGGATGTTTCATGTTGTTTTGTGGTAAAAATAATCATGGCTATTTATCCCTGTTTTGGGTTTTGAAGGGAATATATTTTGCACGTTTAAATGAGCTCCTTTCCCATCAGCTTCGTCTGTGTTTCATATTCAGCTTTAATTCATCCTGGGAGGCCCTCAGCTGTCATCCGCTGAAAGCCTCTTGGGATAATGACTGCTGCTTTCTGAGTTTCCTCATCAGTGCATTTAAAAGACAACATAAAATGGAACAAAATATACCCCCTGATCTATATGCCACTCAATGCCTAAATGCAGCTAAATTAAAAACAGACGCCAATTAAAGACTACATTATCATCAAACCGTGTCAAATGGTTTGGATCTTGTTTTACAGCAGCTGCGCTCGTCCCCCCCCCGATGCACTTAAAGGCAGAAACCAGGAATATTTTGATGCCAAATTTGTATTGAAAGTCTGTAGATATGATCCAACTTCAAATTAGGGATGATCAGGACAATTTTCTCCCCAGTGCTGATAAGGAATTATTGAGATAAGTCCACCATGGAAAGTTAAGCTCCAAATTATTCACACCTGTGGCAGATTTAGGTTTAAAAGACAATAATATATATTTTTTTTACCAATGTGTCTCTTCAAAATAAAATCAATATTAATGATTTGTGGTGGCTCAGCCAGAGTCCAGACTTGAATCTGTAGAGGGAGATAGAAATCATGTATGTTTTTGTCCAGTATGATTTAAAAATTGAGTTATTATTATTACTGTAAATTCTATAATTTGGAAGAGTAATTATTTCTACAAATACTTAATTTCCTGAGATTTTAAAGTCAATTTTGTTCTTGTGAAATATCTGAAGTTTGTTAATTAACTTTTCATTTAAACATTATGTAGAATGTATGCTTTAAATATGTCAAAAGTCTTGGGATTGTCCTGAAAGGGTTTTAGGACTGCGCCAAGTGTCCTCTTTTTTAGAAATCAAAATACACTCACCCTGCTAAAGGTACCCTTTAAATTGCTTATAACTGCATATTGTTATAGTTCGCAATGAGATCTTTCTTATTCTGGATGCACCAGATGAGGTTCAAATCATTCCATAATGTAGGGCTAGTGCAGCATGGAGAGCCAAAGTCTCCTCCCTGTCAGCCTGTGGGTCCCCTGGCCGAAAAAAATCATGAATTGAAGTCAATGGAGAGATAAAAGTTATTGTCTGGCCTGCTTTGTCTTGCTTCCTGAATCACAGATATGTTGTACCTCAATTTAAATGATACCTTTATGATGTGCATTTCTACTGTTTGTCCAGTGATTTGGGATTTATTTGTTTGTAAAAATTCGCAATTAAAAGGCCTGCAAATCCGAAGCCAGAAGTTGCATATATGACATCATGCAGCTAATACTACTTTCCACATGGTCAGATTTATAGAGGTTTTATCCGTCTTTAATGCTCCTTTCTTCATCCTGGAGGTTATCGGCATATGTTTCGTTCCTCTTCTGCAGTTGTATTCTGCTAAGGGTTTTTACACAAAACGTAAAATAATTTTTGCCGCCAGTCAAACCCCAGCATTTTACATACATCAAAATATGTCTTTAAAATTCATGAACATCATATTTTCGATCCATGGCGCATTTCAGAGGGGATCAGAAAATAACTTGACTCTAATTTATTTCTTTTGTCAGTAGGGGACCCATGAACTGGAAGGAGAAGGGCGTGACTTAGGTTCCCCATAAGTATTTAATTTTCTTCAACATTTCCAGAAGTGCTACCTTCCTCTGGAGCATCATAACCTTATTTTGGCACATAGATTAGAAATATTATTTTGATGCTAAAGTTCCTAAAGATTTCTCCTCTCATTGAGCATTACTGCTAAGTTAATTAGGTGGATTTATTATAACAAAGCATAAACTATCAATATTTAGTTTTTATCAATCTGTGACTGTGACCACACATATACTTTACCACAATCTCTCAATACAATGCCTCTTTACTTTTATTTACAAAAAGCATTGCCACCCTGCGAAGCATACTGACCTCAGTGCTTGGACTCACTTTTCTAATTCATTGAAGGATACCGTTTCTGTGGTTTTTTTAAAAACTTCCTCTGGTTCCTTTTTTCTGTTCTTTCTCTACCTTCCATCCATCCAAATGTTTTGTTCTTATATTTTCACTTTGGGTGTTTCGGGAGCTTTTGAGCTTCATGTTCCGGGCTACTAGACTTAACATCCTTCATTGAAAGAGTAATTTATTTACCAACACAACACCACAGTGGCCAAAAGGTTTATTGATCAATAGACTCTGCCCCTTTTATTCCCTCTCTAGCCTTCTTTTTTCTTTGTTTTGTTTCATGTTTCTTTTTTAAGATAAAAAAAATACACCTTGGGTGAATAAAGACAGAGACTACTTAATTTTTACACTCAATTAGCAAATAATGCTCAGCCAATTTTCTGTAGGACTATAGAGAGTTTTTAGCTGAAAGGATTCTTCCTGCTGTATTCTACTTTAAATGTTTTCTTCCTGTAGGGGTTTTTCTTGATACATTCCATGTTTAATCTATGATCATAGCATGTTGTAAGGATGTGAGATGTGGTTTGAGGTGAAACATGTTTCCATCGCTCCTCAGAGTCGCCGTACTAAAACTGTTTGATTTACCTGATCAGGATAAAGCTTTTAGTCCCCACACAGTGCCCTAACTACACCTGCACACTTGAATGTTACACAGGACGGGCTTGGGTTTCCTCTTTGTGATCGGTATCAGCCCGTTTACCTGTGAGACTCACTGTCCCAGAGCCAATTATCTTCTCTTATCTGTGTACAGTTTACATTTGAGTGTGCTGGATGCTTGCTGCGTGAGCTTCGAGCCGTATCCTCCCGTCTTGCTCTCCGGGGAGGTGTGTGATTGACAGGTGCGAGTGTGAGAAAGTTCTCCATGAGAAAGCCTACCTGGATAGGTTACAGGGCCGCCCCCGTGGGACGGGTCAGGCTGGGACGCACTGTGGTAGCCTTAGCTGAAAGCATGGCTTTATCCGGCCATCTTTGAGAGGCGGCGGGAGGTGAGGAGGGGGTGATCCCCTTGCCCCAGGTGAGCGGATCAACAGGTGAGCACAGTTATTATGAGGAAAGGTGAGCCCTATCTGCCCGCTGCCCTCCCTCGCTTTTTCCCAACCCCCACCCCGTCTAATCTCTTCAGGGGAATTTTTGCATTTGCTTATGAATGTGAGCATAGTTGTAATTCATTGTGTCGTATTTGTTTTGTGCCCAATGTTATCGAGGCTGGCTGCCAGGTTTCATCCCCTGTAAGCTGCTGTGAATCCATGTTGGGATTTTTTTATATCTAAATCTGTTTTTTTCGTTGGGCTTTAGATGTGAAAAAAAAATCTGATTTTTCCATCACCTCCTGGAAATCCGTCCTGTAATATGTACCTTGAGGAACACGACTTGTATTTGACCCCCAGAGGAACAGACAATCAGTCTTCTGGGTTTTTATTATTATTATTATTTATTTTTTTTTAGCTGAGATTAGACAAGTTCAAAGACTTCATAACATTAGTCATTTCTTGAAGCTTTGTCTGCAGGTATTAGTTCTGCTTTAAACAATAAGTGGAACAAAGCAAGATGTTACATGAAAATGCTAAATTAGCTTCTGTTGAACAAAAGAAATACATTCTCAGTGGAAGGAGGCAGGTTGGCAGATAAAATAACTTTCCTTTTAGTTTAGTGAGAGATGCACTTCACTGATTTTACTGTGCACTGTAATCTTTAGGGTTTAGGTTCTAAAATACTGTGATTATTTTGCTTCCGAGCAGCCAAAAGGTAAGGTTAGGTTAGATAAGGACTCTCATTGTGGTTCACTGTAGTCCAGACCCTTAAAATTGTAATCCTTTCCAAACTGACCGACTTCAAAGATTTTGTTACTCATCTGTTATTGAATTTCTTTAGATCAAGTAATATGTTGATTGTATTTTAGTCTATTTCACTTTGTCAGAGAGGTTGTGGTAAATGTTTGTAATAAGGTGTGAGCGAGGAAATAAGTTGTAGTTGTTACAGATATTGTCCATTTATATCTTTATATATATATTTATAAATATTGTTTATATTTTACCTGGGATCAGGTCAAGGTATCTGTAGGCTTGATTATTAATTCTTCAGGTATTCTGGAGGTTTTTCAAACTTATTCTTTGGACTTTGGTTGCTTTTCTTTTACTATTTTTTTGTCCTGTTTTGTGTTTGACAATGATTTAATTAAAGGGGATTTTTTTTTTTAAACCTGGACCTTATTAATAGCATGCATTACATTCGCCCACTCACCCAGACAAGTTTGGAGCCACTTGGAGTCCTTCATGAGAAGTTTATATCCAGTCACTTATCCGTGTACATCTATATAAGGAGAGTCCTCAGGACACGTGAAATGCCACCTCTAAATAAGGCATTTTTTCTGCACAAAACTCCTGTAATGCCCTAAATCTCCAAAGACAAACTTGTTTGATAGATTAATTAGCATAACCAAGTTGATTTGCTGAAAATGTGGTGTACAGTAGTTCATCATTTGAAAGTAGTGTGCCTTGGGTAAATGCATTTATTTGTTTCTACGTCTTTAAGCTATACCTTAAAATTCAACAGTTCTTCTTTCGCCCACAACTTATTCATTCTTCCTGTTGCAGCAAGCAGATGCTCCACAATTAGGGATGTGCAGAGCATCTAATATTTGTATCTTTATTTGATATTTTTGAGGGTGAGAAGTATTTGTATTGCTATTCGAGTAAATATCCAAGTAGACATAAAAAAATATATTTTTTTTTGCTTTACGCCTCTAATTTACATTATATTTAGTTATCTATTTTAATAATTATGGACATGCAATATTGATTGATGTTTTTTTTAAACCAGAAATGAACATGTAACAAGGAACATCAATGAAAATAATATAACACAACAGCCGTTACTTTATTAAACCTGGGTGCAAAATGCCGCTGATAATGAACTGCTGCTGGTGGGTTGATTGGTTTGGGGGTGGGGGTTGACAGACAGTACAAGGAGAGGATGCTTTTAGTGCATGTGATTATGCACAACATATGTTGAAAGATATTTGATATATCTGCCTCTGCAGTCTGCAAAAGACACTGACTTAATCATAGGCTACCAAATAACTTCCACAAGTCCACACGATTTGACACAACTACACCAGTCTTGTTTTAACCTTTTTAACCAAAGGTTACTCTGTCAACAGCTTATTGTTAAAATTAATGAACTACCGAACTACGTAAACAGAGCACGAAGCGATGTGAGAGCATCCGACTGCAGACCTTAATAATAATGCTGCATAAAGGAATAATCTCCCGATGAAACACAGCTTCCCGAAGGTTATAAACTGCATCCAGAACCCAGTTAATTTGCAAAAATCTATTCAACAAAAATAGTAATGCAGTTAAGTCTTTTTTTCGCTCAGCTGAGCCCTTCTGTTGTTGTGTGGAGCAGCTGTGACAGGCACCAACATCCCCGACTTCTAAACGTCACTCACTCACTTACTTATTTTTCTGGGGTCCGTGCACTGCAGTCTCAAGAAGGAAACTTAAGTTTCTGATATGAAGTTTTTCTTGTTCCCGAATTCAAATATTTTTTAAAGCATACGTTTGAAATAAGTATTCATTAAAAAATGTGTTATTTGTGCCTTTCTGAATACTGAATTCGGGTTCGGCTCCACCCCTTTCCTCGATATGCTTCTATGGTCAGCTTCAAGGACTGAAAATGCTAAAATAAAAGCAGCATAAGTCAAAAGAACATTTTAAAGAAAGTTAATGTTTAAATATATTTGGATGTGAATAGCGGAAATCTGATCATTTGTCACCTTTTCTTATTCAAACCTTGGTCAAAATGAGCTATTTGTTTTAATGACTTAACGACATTATCATAGTTTGTATAGAAAAAGTGTTCAGATGAAGTAAATTGAGTGAAACATGAACCAGCCGGGGCTTGGGATCTTCTTGTTAAGTTTAAACTCATTGTGTTGGTTTATTTAGTTTAAATGTATCTGATAAACATCCAGCTAAGAGTCTGTGTAGACATTTTATCTTGACTTGCTCTCACCCTGTGTCGTCATTCATGACTGACATTTCTTATGTGTTTGCTTAGATATGTTATTATCACATGCTGAGTTAAAATGGTGTTCATCTAGCAGAGGAGAAGTTTAAGGCACTCATTTTTTACAGTTTACTAACAGGTTAACATTTTAAAGTCGATATTTTATTACAAAATGATGCATTTTTTTTCTCCAAGATAATGGTGAATTTGATCTGAAGAACTGAACTATCAGGACAAAAAAGGGCATTTATTGCTAAAAGTGATTAGCTTTTAGCTTAGTGATTAGTTTGTAGCCTTAAAACAAACCGACATGTTATTGCAGTAACATGATCTAATGTGGAAAGTATTAAGAAAAAACTCTTCCTTAAATCTGAGCACATTTGTTTAGTTTTGGAAATCAAGACAAAAGTTATTATTCTTTTTAAATAAAATCACCAGTGCCTGACTCATTAGCATATCTATTGTTAACACATTGAATAACTCTCTTTTGCTAGTCCTGTCCTATAACATTTTACAAAGTTTGAGCACACAGATGTGAGATCTTTGACTGCTTTCTCTCTTAATCATCCAGTCTTCGTTGACAGATTATCTCTGGAATTTGATCCATAAATTGAGAAGGTTTTGTATCTTTTCTGTGTTGTTTTGTGTTGATTTGGTCATATGTTGTCATATGTCATGCTTGAAATATTGATAGTTTGAAGGGTTCATGAATCCATCTACTCAAACAAAGGTTCCCAGGGCACTTTGGAAGAGAATTAGGCCCACAGGATCACAGATCCTCCACCGTAGTTAGCAGTGAGGTGCCTTTTCTTATGTTCATTCTTTGTTTTACACAAGACCCATTTGGGGTGTTACCAAAAAATTTTAATCTTAGTCTGGTCAGATCAGAACACACTGTCCAACGTAAAAGGACTATATAATGCTATTTTACAGCTTTTAACTTCTGGGATAGACATATAAATGTTACAGTTGGTGTTATGCAGTATTCCTAACATTTAATTTTTATCCTGTAGGTAATGTTGGACCACGAAGTAAAATGGCTCGTTTCTAAAAGCCCCCCCCTTCCGCTCCTCTCCGCTCGCTGTCGCGCAGCGCCCCAGCAGCGCAGGCTGAGAAAAACAGTGCTGAGTTTTATCTCAAACAGTATTCTGACAGTGAATTTGAAAAACACGAAATACCACAATGAAACTCTGTTATATTAAGGGCTTATACGTTTCGTTTATGTATTTTCTTGGTTAAAAACAGAGTCAATAAAGCTTATTTCGGTTGCTAAATATCCAGGCTTTAGACAGAGCCCAAACCAACACAGCTACATCCAGTAAGCAATCTTTCCAGCCCAGTATATAAAAAAGCAGTGAGTTTTGTTTGCACCCGTTTACTGAACATTCTGAAATGCTATGGATCAATTAATTAACCACACAATGCTGTTATAGGATCACATAAGCAGTCTGATAAATGGCTAACACACATTAGCATTAGCATTTAGCTGCTTACTTCTCTGTCCATCAGGCGTCTTTGTTCTTTGATCCAGCTACTGCTCTTTAGGAATGTAGAATAAAATCCTGTAATCCGTGCAGCCAAACAGGCGTTTTCACAGAGAAAGTAAAATTCCAACAAAAAGTTTTTTAAGCTGCCAAAAACCGAAGCAGCAATGAGCTTTGAGAAGTAGGATGGTGTGTTTTGAACTCTAGCAGAGGTAAGCCGCTCTGCCTGCAGAGGCGGTGCAGACACCTCTAGCACTCCCTTGTTTTCACTTAGTGATGTCACTAGTTGAACAGTTTGAACACTCAGTCGTTTTCCAGAAGAGGCAGGGGCAGCTGCTCAGAGAGCAGGATTAAGGAGGAATACTAAAACATGCGTGAGTTAAGACAAAAAACACTCTGATGGGGTTTTTTATGAGAAAATTGCATTAACAGATGGTTAAGAAAAACTCCAAAAACTTGACCTTGCATGATATAGGCCCTTTAAAGTCTCAGTCTAGTTTAGCAAACTCCAAATGTTTATGTTTGTGATGATCGTAGAACGAAAGGGTTTACAACCAGTTAGCATGGAGATATCTAACAAATGATTTTTATGGAGCCTTGGTGACCCTAAGATTTATCTCTTCACACCAGCATCATAACCATTCCTAACTGTTATTCTGTCTGTGTTGCCAAGATATACAGCATATAGAGCATCCATTTTTGTTCAGAGTTCTAGTTGTTTTAAAAGTATTTCAATAATTGTAGGTAAGTTTTAATAAGGTAGCAATCTTTCTTTAGCAGCTTCCTATCTTATCACTCTCAATGGCTGCTCTCTTGTCTTTCTCATTTTGAAGAGCGGCTAAGTGTTTTGTCATTTGTATACCCTGCAGAAACAAAAATAAAAGGTTGATACTCAGATTATCTTATGAAGTAGAGCATTAATTAAAAAGATTCATTTTACAATCAATGAAAGAACATTCTAATATTTAAATTTCCCTGTCAGTGTTTTTATCTGAAAGTATCTGCACTTTTCTTTGAAGTTTATAGCCTGACTGATAATCTTTACTTAATCATCCACCAATCGTTTTTAGTGAATCTACTCCCAACTAAAAATAGACAGAATCTCAGATATGTGATGGATGATAACTTCATGGGGATCAAGAAAATATATGCTAACTTTTGTACATAAAAATAGTGCAAACTGCAATACGTTGCCACTAGAAGGAGTGAATCAAATGGGAAAATATACTTCATACTGTAAGTGCAAGCTCCTAATTTTTACAGTGGCATGCAAACTGCTGCCATCATGCAAATATTTAGCATTGAACTTCCCAGGCTTCTCGTTGTGTCACTGAGTTTGTTCCTGGATCTATGTTAAAGAGAAGTGTGAGAAAATAGAACAGTTCCTCTGAGTGTATGAATGAAACATGTTTAGGCCAATAAAAAATACAAATGACATTCAATTTTATGCCATTACGAAAAAGAATCCAGGCTAATAAAAGTGATCAGGTTGACATTTCCATATGTTAGTCATGATGTCCTAAAAATATCTTAAAACATAAAGGTAAAAATAAACCTTTTTGCCTTTAATTTGTGCAAAAAAAAAAAAAATCCAGTTTGCATCCTAAATATTATTTTGAAATACTTGGATTCTGGGAAATATATTGATAGAAAATGTTAAGACTTGTAGAGTATAATCAAAAAAATGTGCGGTTTCTGCTTTAGGTCAAACACCTAAAGCAGAAACTGCTCCTTGATTCTGTTAGCTTTTAACAGGAAATAATTACATTTAAGTGTTCACGTATACTGACATGTTTCCCCAAAACACCAATCTGTCAAAGCCCTGTGGATATTGCTTTAATTAAAGTTATTATTGCAATGATTTTGAAGAAAGAAAGGGTTTAAATCAGACTTGAAACCTTTTTTCTATGACGCAGAAACAATTCTATGTGCCGCAACCTGAAAGAAGCTGCAGCTTATATTAGCTCTTATAACTAAAAACTTGGAGGTTGTTTTAAACCCCAATGACACAATTTTATGTCGCTTTTTACTTCTAGATTATTTGCATTCAGACAGCAAATAGACTGAACAGGAAAAACCTCTAGATACCCAGTTGTGTCAAGAGGTGTCAACAGTGTTGTCAGAGGAGCTTTCTTCTCATTTCGTAACTTTTTTCTGCACAGTTTTTAAGATGGATGTTAACAGAGTTGGGACAAGATAATAGAAATGAAAGGGTAAATAAAATATTTTAGACATTGTTTTTAAAAGTCTTACTTTTGGGAAAGCATTGTTGTTTTGATTCAAGCCTCTGCGCAGGTACATCCAAAAAGAATGAGTGATAGGAAATAAAATATTGCTTCAAAATAAATTAAAAGTAAATTAAAAAAAATTATTTTAGTTTATCTTTGCAGTTTTCAAAGACGAAGATTTTGTATCTAAGATATAGTCGCCAATTCTATGCATGCCTGCAATTGGTGGTGCATTAACCCAGATTTCCAGTCTGAAATAAAACAAGAACACCCCTGAATTTGGAACTCTTACTTGGAAAGTCAGAGATATGTGAGTAGCACCCAGTTCAGTATCCAACAGGACTGCTTCATCTCCTAATGGTTTTCCAACGTTCAGCTAAAACAAACTCCACTCAGGTGTCACTCGATTCCCATAACCAAACTCCAGCTCTAAGACACCAGTTTGGCTGCTGTTACAGTTTTTTTAAGCCTTTTTTGGTTTGCCAAAACAATCTCTGCATTTGTTTAAATATCTGTTTTCAAAACCAGTTTTTTTGTTATCCGATATGTTAGTACAAATAATGTAAAAAAACAAAACAACCTAAAATAAAGTAGGTATGGTGGGATCAGCTTGAAACTCTTGTTGCATTTTATTTTTGTTAAAATACCACAGTTTCATGGTTACACCTACAACTAAAATGTGTAACATGATCCAGAACCACTCCTTTCTCCTGCTGCTAAAATACTACAAGTTCGCTTGTACATTTTTTGTCTGACAGTATTTGGAAACCTGAAAGAAAAAAAAAATGAAACTGTAAAGATATGAATGTTTTGTAAACACTGAGGGAATACCACAGTTTCCTGTAGACTCTGTCAGCACAAAAGTTATTTCTCAGTTGTTTTGATAAGTCTGGACTGGATCTCGTTGCAAAAGTCTATCAGACTTTTTAACTTATGAAAACGTTTTCTTTATTTGTAAACTAAGTTATTATTTTTCTCTAAATATAATGGTAAAATCCTTCCTAATCTTATAAACTGGATCTATTCATTTAAAAAAGAAATGGTGCGACTGTAAACAACAAAACTGGTGTAACAATTTGCACTTTGTTTGTGATTACATTTGAAACACAACTAAAATTTAACCACAGTGTCAAACGCTTGAAAAGTTCTGTCAAATTTAGACACCTTTGTTACATTTGTATTTGGTGTAAAATATTTGTAAAATTCTATAAATATTATTTACAGGTTATTTATTCAATTATTAAAGATTAACTAATGTATTTGCATGTTATTAGTGAAATTACTAACACTTTTTGTCATAATAATGTCATTAAAGCAGTTTACGTTGCTTTTTCTACTCTTGTCTGTAGCTTTGCCTGGTAGTTAATGCTAATTGGACTAAATAAAATATATTACAGTAAATGGACTGAATTTATAATCCATTTTTATAGTAATGCTGACCAAGCGCTTTGAGTGCTTTACACTGGAGCCACATTCACCCATTTCGCTCACAAAAGTGCATACACTCCAACTCAAATATAGATCGGTAGTCAACTCGGGGTTAAGTGCCTTGCCCAGGGGCAGATCGACATATGACAGTATACAACCCTCCGATTACAAGCAAACTACTCAACCCACCAAATCAGTCTTTATCCGGAACTTATTCTTGGCACAGGTATCGGTTAAAAAATACTTCCTGACTATAAACTATTACGTAATTATATAAATATTTCTCCGTCTGTGGAGGTGTGGAGACACGCAGAGACATTATCTGCTGAAGCAAGAGCTTTCTGTCATTCACGCAAGCACAGACGGAGTAGACCCCAATTTTATGTAATCGTTGTCGAATGCAACGGAAAGCACGGACTTTCTGTGATTGGTTAGCCCAACATCAGCCCCGGATTGTTTCACAAGAACAGTGCTCTATGGTCAATGTAATAAGTAGTTAATGCAGATTTTGGGCACTAGATGCTTTATATTGCAATGCCAATTTATATGATATGGTCTTTTGGCAATTTTTGAACACCAGGAGGTGTAGAGAACAAAGAAACAGAAATCTGTGTTTATTTATTTACATTTGTTTGTAGAGTATTGTATGAGCAGCACTTCTAGAAAAAAGCTCTCCAGCTCAATGAAAACTCACTTTCTTTCACCCATTGCTCCTTGAGTGAATATCTGTTGAAGCTAAAGTAAACTCTAGTTGACCAGAGACGTCAATGAAATGATTGGCAGACACACCAGAAAAAAATCAGCAACCCCCTGCTGTCCTGGTGGGGAATTGCTTCGCAACACTGACGCATCAAGGGACAAGTATAAAAGGAAAACGTCTTTGTCAATGTAAGTGTGTTGGCAAACTTGCTGACGGAGAAGTATATGTTAGGCTTTATTTAGTCTTGCGATGCTTCTTAACTTTTCCAATGCACACATATGCATCTACACACACCAATAAAACACAATAGCTTACACGCAGTGCGCACCGCCAGTCGAGTGAACCTTCCCTCCTCCTCTTGATGGGTAATGTGACAGGATACAGCACTGAGCTAATATTTATGGTTAAGTTTCTAATTATTACATTTCGGTTCTATTTGTTAATGAAATAAATTAGGTACTCTGGTTAGAATTGTCTTTTTTTCAGTGTTGTTACACCTTTATGAAGCAATATAAATTATAATAATGTCATATTTAACATTTATTAATAGTTATAGTAATGATGTTAAATGGAAATATATATATATATATATATATATAAAAAATATATATCTGTGTGGAGTCTGCATGTTCTCCCCGTGTTCCCTTGAGTAGTTAATGTGAGCTACTCCCACAAAAACATGCATCAGTTCTGGGCTATATACTGCCTCCTCCTGGCTGACCGAGGCGCCTGAGGGGTTGGAGAGGATCTGGCTGGAATAGTGTGATCCTTCCACACGCTACGTCCAGCTGGGGGAACCCCACCCCCTCGGGTGACAAAATGGGCCTGCTCACTCCTCAAGCAGGAAGGAGGCTTGAGCTTCAGTGCGGGGCCCTCCTGCGGTCAGCAGAGGGAAGGCAATGCCCAGGACTGTACTTAGGTAGGAACACTGGGGTGATAATAATGGGAAAAAAAATCGTGGGATAAAAAAAAAAATACTATCAATTGAAAACTCGCTTTCAATTACATACAGCATTTTCATCTTGTTTTTTCTCTTTTGATTTTGATAGATTAAAACTGGGACTCTATTAGCCTGATAATATCAGTGAATTACTTGACTCAGGTAGCTAGGCTGCAGCTGGCTTCTTGACAGACACGCTGCTCATTTCTTTGCAACAACATTTATTCAAATGCATCGGATGCCAGTGACCATCTGGCCATTATGTAATTTGGCTATGAAAGCAAACAATAAAAAAACCACTGAAAGGACTCCAACCGTAGGATTTTAAACATCAGTGGATCTATATCTTGAGCTTCTGTTCTTGTAAAACTATTTATTTTCCAGCGTAAACTATTATCCTCTCATCACTTTATAAGTTAAATCTGTACTTGGAGCATTTTATATCAAAATAGACTTTAAATGTATCTGTTGAGCATTAATGTGTTCCCAGACAGTGCTTGGTGTCATAATAGACAAACCTTACTCTTGCTGGGGGACAAAACTTTCTTTAGACTAAATAAAAAGTAAACTTGTTAAATAAATAAAAAAGAAACTACAAACAGACGAGATTTTAAAATTACGTGACGCGTAATAAAATGGATGTACTTTGGTCTCCGTTTTTGAGCAGAAGGCAGCGACATTCACATCACATGGAATGGAATGGAGACACACAGCCATTGTTGTAACCTGCACATTCCTGCTGTGTGGGAGCCGAGCATCGAGAACCCAGTGAACAGAAACGAACGGAGACAAGCATAGTCGGAGCTTTCTTTCCCCTTCTGAGTTTCTCTTTCATTCTTTCTCTGTATGTCGCTTGTGTTTTCCTTGCTTTTGTCCCCCTAATTGACTCTCCTGTGCAGCCTTGCATACCTGCATGTATGCTGATACTGCTGTCTGAACATACACTTCTGCAGCCGTGCATACACACACATTTCTTCTCACAAGCCTTTTAATTTGCCTCCCACAGACACACCCAAATACACCGATCGTGAATGCATCCGGATCCATGCACACAAAGAAGGTTAATTTCCAGCAGGATTTGTAGTGAGTGTTTTTTAGAGATAAGTTAATAACTCTGGGGGGTAAACGTCTCCGGGGAGGCATGCATTAAGGATTTCATTTGTGTGCAAATTAGATTGAGAGTCTTTATTAAAAGAGAAAGGAGAGGAGTTTGATTTACATGATCATTGTGAGATTAGAGGGTGTCTCTATATATGTTTACTTCACAGGTGTATAAATGGACTCAAAGCTGTAATTACAAACAATGGTTTCTTTTCAGGGCCGTCCTTGTGACGTCTTTCACCCCGTCACGTTTCTCTTTCCCTTTCTTTCCCCAACACGCAGATTTAAATCCCTGTTTTGTTTTTTGTGCCGCTGCCCTCCTGAGATCTTCAGCCGCATCGAGTCCCAGTGGGACTCCAGTGTTGTTGCAAATCCGCAATATGGCTAACCACAAAAATTTTTAGCTTCACATTATGAAATATTTGACAATGACTCATCGCTGATTTTACCCCTGCAACCTCGGGCTCTGGTCTTATGAACTTGTGTTTTTGCAGCAAGGAACATGTTGGATGATGCTCAGAGGGAATATTTAATGGCATGGTATACAATTTCATTTTAAAACACTTTTTTTTTAAACTGCAAAAAAGTCCTCTTCATATACCAGTGGCAACCTATAAGTTAGGAGTTCTTAAACTTGACCGAGTAATATTCACTCTTTCTACTGCGAGAAACCCTGGGAAAACCTCATCCAATCAACTTCCACGGTCCGTCCAGGATAAGAGGCTTGTAAGCAAAGCTTCAGTATTCCAGCACCTCCTCCTCTGCGCGTCCCCTTAGTGTGCACGCAACGCTCGTTCTAGCCTGTAAAAAGGAATTGAGCTTGCGCTACATTGTCGCGCCAACAGATAAATTGATTGCGCCAACTGCAGGAGCGGACATGTTTGTTTATTTTTTTAACATGTGAATGCGCCATGTGAAGCTGGAGAACGCGACTGTGGCGGAGACCTAACGAGACCAGGCTGGCTGCGTGTGTCTGTGTTATTGAGCCGTGGCTTAGGGGGAGAGCATGAAGCAAGGGGTGGGACGTTTCATTTTGCAATAACACCCTTTTGAGGAGCGCTCTCACAATCGTATAGCCTGCCTTTAAATTTTGATTGCTTTTATGACATTATTAAATATATATATATATATATATATATATATATATATATATTAGGGCCGAGACTTTAACGCGTTAAGATTAATTAATTACACAAAAACAACGCGTAATTTTTTTTAGCGCATTTTAAACGCACCTATTTATGCACTGCGGCCTTCCAGCGCTGGTCCGCAGAGAAAGGCGCAGATCCCGTTTCATGTCCGCTAAGCCAAGTGCTGTCGTTCCTCCAGCAGCTGATGGACAGAAATTTAGCTTTCACTACAGTTACAACTTATGCTGCAGCTATTTCTTCCTGTCATGAAGGTTTTGGTGACGGAGCGTTTGTTTTCTGCTGTGTGTTAGCCTGTGCCTACAGGTTACTGTGCTGCCCACTGGATAAACAGAGAAAAAAACGGAAAATGTATTTGATACAGCACAATTTTGATCTACGTAGAGATACAGTTTGCAAGTGTGGAGAAGATCTGTGAGCAAGAAACATACTATTTAAGAGAGAACAGAGAATATCTGAGAAAGAGAAGAAGTTTTGAGCGCAAGCAGTAAAGGTTTTGTAGGAGAAGACAGAATGATCCTCTCCCAAATTGTAATTGTATTCTCTTGATAAAGGGCAGGAATTCCCCCCCCATACACAGTCCTCATCATGCTGGTACACTGTTCTTAGATTTAAAAAACACATCTTGACTCCAAATGTTCTTCCTTTTATTTTGGCCTCCACGCTCATCCTTTAACCATTAAACCTTTCACCATAAAGCTTTTCTGCGGAAGGATTGACCTGTCTATTGAAGCAGCGGTCTATGTGTTGGCGTTTTGAAGCAGAGGCTTTGTCCTGTGTCAGCATCCTCTCTGTCCATGTTACTTGTATTTAACTGGTTCCACTCGGAGGAGAGAAACCGGCATTGCAACGTCTTCCAGTTCATAATACGTTCAGGCCTTTGGATCTTCCACGGCGTCCTAAACATGCTGATCAATTTTCTTTCCATCGCTATAGTTGGGGTCACCCGGTTGAAACATTATTTGTCCTTTCCTAAACCAGTTTATGGTGATCACTGTCTTGTTGGAAAAACAAACTGTGTCCATGTTTCAGCCATCTGATATGTAGGGATTAGAGCTGGGTGATATGGCCTCAAATCAATGACATATTGAGCGGTTCATCTTGATAACAATAAAACGACTACACAATCAATAGCCTTTTTCTTATGTGCAACTTAGTAACAGGTTGGGCCCCATTTAGCCTTCAGAAGTGGTTAACTTCTTTGTTGCATTGATTCAACAAGGTTAGGAAACATTCCTCAGAACATTTGGTCCAAATTGACTTGATAGCCTCACCCATGTGTTGCAGATGTTTTTACTCGCTCGCCCACCAAATTTTAAAGGAGTTCTGTTAGACAAATTTGGTGACTGTGGAGGTCATCAGTACATTAGTTGACCTCTCTATCAGTGGTCACATCCAGTCAAGCAGTTATTGGCTAATTACAATCTCTGGTCAATTAATTAGTGTCTCTGTTTTCTATTTGCTCACATCACCAATATCTAATAGATTATTCACTGCTCCAAACTCAGATAACGTACAATATCTGGCACTCATTGACTGCAAACTGAACTGGGATTTCTGGAGGAATTATAACAAATGTCCTTTTAAAAAGTTTATCTAAACCGACATTTCCACCCTCAACATTTAGAGAGATGTTCATTTTTTTTAAAATATATATAGTGATCTTAACGCAAATTAAAACATGTAATAAGTTAAATATGTTGAAAGAAATATTGTAGGTAAATAAAAATATACATGCTATACCGTAGATAGTAAGTTTTTGTTTGCATATTTTCTGACCTTGATAAGAATGAAAAGTAAAAGCTGACAATGTCAGAGGTTTATAAAGGTTCAAGCTTGCAATGACATAGAGTAGACCCCCGCCTATGAAGTTTGTGGGGAAGCGTAACTCCAAGTTATTCCAATCTGCCTATTTGCAGATCTCTTCCTAGAGTATATCTAAAAATCCAACTTGGGAAGCCAAGAAAGTAGCCAATCCAGAAGTGCCATTTATGTTCTTTTGGGCCGATTGGCTGAACCCCTTTAGAAGTAGACGGAAGACTATAGGTCTTAGCTTCTTCCATAGTGCTAAGATGGATTCAGACAAGCCCAATAATTCATACTAGAGTATCTTTGGTGATTAAAATAATGAAATATGCAGTCATAAGCATTTTAGATGCTGTTTGTTGTTGTGGTCCTTAATCCCAACTACTGGGGGTCGACTGTTAAGATGGCACTGTTCACTGGGCATTGATTTTTATATCAACAGGCCGTCAGTCCTCAACTTTTTAAAGGGGGGGGGGGGGTAACGTACAGAGACGGTGTAGGACTTGAAAAGGGTGAAGCTTACCATCCAGTCTGACTGAGGTTTGGTCTTTTTACAAAGGATAATGGGGAAATATTCATTCAGATGCGTGAACCTAGTCACGAGATAAACTTATTGTTAAAAATGTTGAAAACCATGTATCTTTTTTCTTCCAGTTAAAAATCGCAGCCTATTTTTTGTAGGTCAAGCAGATAAAGTCTGAATAAACTACATTCAAATTCACGTTTGTAAAGTGACAAAATTTGAATTGCTCAAGGTGTGAATACTTGTTAATCACACAAACATAGGAAGAAAACAGAGAGCTTATTTTAAAAATGTGTCAAAAGTAGAAGTGCAGGCAGAGGCTGTTATTAAAAAGTCAAAATTGAAACAGGAACGTTTATTCTGTATTAATATACAAATAGCTGAAGGTTTCATTCAATAAAAAACTATGCTGGACAACATGTTTTATTACACTCGGTGATTATTTTGTAATTCCATCCACCCTTCTATTATCTGTACCTGAACCTATTGTTGTGGGTCGTAGGGAGCTGGTGTCTATCTCCAACAGTCATCAGGCAAGAGGCGAGGTACACCCTGGACAGGTCGCCGGTTCATCACAGGGCAAAACATTTACATACTTTATAAAGGCTCATTTGAACACATTGTTGTTTTCAGAATGTTTTCTTAAGAAGTGATAGCGATGCAAGTCTGTTACTGTGGAGTCTAAGATGTGAAGCAGCCAGTGGCTGGAAAAGGTAATTTCCTGCGGAAGTGAGGGAGGATGTGAGGGAGGAGGTCGAGGGTATCAGAAAGAGCTGGGAATATTGTGCGAAAGTTAACGTAAACGGTGTGGAGGGGAAAGGGTGAGGAAAAAGGAAGTGAGAGTTGAGATGGAGTGGTGGAGGTGGTCTGTGGATGATCTCAGAGAAGGGCACAGGTGCTCTGGGTGGAGGCGCGCGTGTCATAGCGGCTTACTCACACTGCTGAGAGAATCATAATCAGCAGGAGGCGGAGGAGGAGGTGGAGCTGATGGGTGGACAGGATAAGGATGAGACAGGCTGACATCGCACGACATGTCAAGAGGCCTCTGTTGTTCCACGCTGTTTGAAGTGACCGCAGAGTTTAGCTGAAGCCAATTAACCTCGCAGGAATGTGACTTTCAAATAGAGAGGGAGGCAACAACATGGGACAATGAGAAGTTCAAGTAAATTTCCTTTTTGAAGTAGAAAGTTTCTACTTTTTACTGCAAACAGGAATTCTTCAACATGAAAAACATGCTTCTACGTGTTTGATTATGCTTTGGGTCAATTTTTAACAATATTCAGTGCAGTTCCTGTATCTGCTCATAACAGCTTGTTGTGTGATGTGTGCTGATTTGTTAAGGAACATGGACAAATGAAGGTCAAAAGAAGACATTTCAGGCTTAAAACTATAATAGCTGATTAACAATATTAAAAGCATGTATAAAATAAAGGAGAGAAATGTAACAAATACCTGAGAGATCCATCATCCTTCATTGTATGAAAAGTTTTCAACTTATGATTCATTTGATCCATTTAATTCTGTTTGTTTTTTTAAAGACACAACACTCAACCTTTTTGTGGCTGTTTTTCAGAGGTGAAATGTTTGATCAACAAGCAAAGGAATGGAATTTCTAAAGAAATGTTCAGATCTAAGGTTCAGGTTGAGTTAACAGCAGCCAAAAGTACTTTTGAAAGACCTCCGGAAAGTCTCTCCTGGACACAAGCGACTCCTCCTTAGCAAAATAATGTTTGCAAAGAACTGCAGCTGATCAATGTTATAATGTATGAACCACAATCAGTAGCCTATTTCTTATGTGCAACTTACTATCAGGTTGGACCCTCTTTTGCCTTCAGAAGTGGTTAACTTCTTTTATGGATTGATTCAACAAGGTGTGGGAAATATTCCTGAGAACTTTTGGTCCAAATTGACTTTATAGCCTCATACAGGTGTTGAGGATTTAGCAGCTTGCATCCATGTTTCTACTCTCTCGCCCACCAAATCTTAAAGGAGCTCTGTTAGACAAATCTTGTGACCGTGGAGGTCATCAGTACATCAGTTGACCTCTCGATCAGCAATCAGATCCAGTCAAGCAGTAATTGGCTAGTCGATTAATTGGTGTCTCTGTTTTCTATTGTTTGACATCACCAATATGTAACAGATTATTTACCGCTCCCAGCTCAGATAACGTTCTGGCACTCATTGGCTGAAAACTTCACAGGGAATTATGGAGGACTTATATCACACCCACACTGGTAAGATGCAAAATATTTACGCCCTCGTAATTTAACCATTTATTACATTTTTACAATTTTTTTATTGTGATGTTGAAACAAAAAAAAAACGTCATAAGTATTTTGAAAAAAATATGGAGTAAAAATAAAAGTAAATGCAAATCAACAGGATACCTCTACTTACTTTTAATACGTTAAATTGTTACACGTTAGTTGCAAAAACCATAAAACAGAAGATTGTAAGCTTTTTTCCCCCACATTCTCTGAGCTTGATAAGAGCCGACAGAAATGTCTGTCTATAAACCCCCATGTTGCACACATTCTGCTCCTTGTTGGAGATCAGTTCTCTATCTATGAGCTGCACAAATGTAATTTTAGACACAAATTACTCTCAATCACCCCTGAAGCGTGTTATTACCCCACGAGAGACCAAGCGTACAGTATTTTACGTAAAAGCTCACACTACCGCAGAGAAAACTGAGAGAAAATTTTCGATTTTAGTCTAAAATAACAATTTCTCTTCTACATTTCAACCAGTTGATACAGGAGCAGTTTCATTAGTATCTGGAACATGTTGAGAAAACAGAGAAGTGCATATGGGAACAGCAGAACTGGGTGTGTGATTGTAAACTACTTATAATCCTGGAGTTCCTCCTGTCACAGGTACAGTCACTGCTTCACTGTCAGGCCATTTATTAGTTATTTTTAGATTCTTTTAACTTATGAGCTTATTAGTTTTATTAGTGATAAAAATGTTTTCTTTTGTAATGGTAAAACTGATTTATTTTCATTTAGTCATAAATGTGAACCCAGACTTTTCAACTACCGACTGTGGAAAATAGCCTGAATAAAAGATGTATTTATTACAAAACCTTAAATGATTGAGTTAACTGCTGATGAGAAATTACATAAGATAATAATAAAGCAACAAATCAGCATCAACTCCAATGTCTGAGGTTCAGTAAAAGAAGCATTACTTAATAAAAAAATGTTGTAATGTTAATAAATTGTCTCAAAATTGCTGTAGGGAGAACAAAAATGAGTGAAAAAGTGGAATATAGAACTGAAAACAAAAACACAATCAAGCAATATAATCATTAAAGCTAACATGAAAATGCTGAAAATATGAATTAAAAAATATCAAAAATAAAGATGAAAAGGAGCAAATTATAAACCTATCTATCAAGGCCTATTAAATATGACCTAAAAAGTTTCTAAGACTATGAAAAGAATCATTTTCATGGTTAAGTTAATACAGAAATCAAATTGATGCTTTTAAGTTTAGGGAATCTAATTTTCTTCATGAAATGACCCTTTAAATGAAGACAGACTCATTATTGTGACTTTTGAGAACCAAGTTGAGCCCATTTCTTCACTGAGTTCAAATCTTTGGCTTCTAATAGAATAATGTTCTGTGTTGCTCTGCAGTGAGCAGTCAGAGCTTTTGGTTCCCCGCTGGATGGTCAGAAGCTTTTAGGAAAAGCAGCCAGATTGACAGTCTTGTCCTCAGTGTTTTTGGACAGATGGAAAAGTGAATGATGGCAAACTGGGGGAGATAAAGTCTGCTGCTAATTATATCCACAATGGAAGAAAAACAGAGGGGACGTCAGGAGTGTGAGAACAGAGACGTCTAATTACAGAGACGGGGCCATGGGAGCGGGGAGGGGTGGATGGCTGCACACTGGGGGTCTAATTCCTCGTCTCGAGCTCTCTCTCTCAACATGTATGTGTTTCACCTGAGGACAGGGAGACGGACAGCCCTGGTTAATATCCATAGCAGGTTTTAAAATTCACATTTGAGCCACCATAATGTCTCCTGCTCCTTCGGGATTGCTTTTATTTATTTTTTAGATCCCAGAATCCTTTAGAAGCACAATGAACATATTTGACAAAATCATGCTCAGACTGTGGAGCTTTTGGGAGCTCAAGGAATCAGATAACATTTTGCAGTTTTGTTTTTCAGTGAAAACATATCCGATCAATTTTTTCTGGCTCTAAACAGTTGCAGAAAACAAACAAAAAAATGTTTCCACCTTGGCACTTTAATCAAACATACTTTACGGTAGCTTAAACCTGCAGGTTTGCTGCAGGAATAATAATTGCATTGTTTCTGTGGTTACCTCAACAACCAGTTTACAGCGCAGGTAAAGTGTCAGACGTCTAATCTGGCTCAGTTGCAGCTGCAGTCATGACAACCATTTGCATGTTGCAGAGAGAGGGTCTTGTGACTGATTTAAGTTTCTTAGTGTAACGCAACAATAACATGTTTAGTTAGTATTCTAAGTATAGAAGGAATGAATTACCTTCTGTTCAATCACCTGTCTCCTGCAAGCAAGTTATAGGTGTGCACAAAAGCCTTTAAATGCATCTGTTTAAGTAGTGAACTTTAATATACTGCTCACCCTACTTTGCAACACTTCAGGACTTAAAGGCCCCGCTGCTATTTTCTTGATGCCGGATGCCAAAAGCACACCTTCATGGGATCTAGTGAAGTCCATAAATTCAGTGCATTTACATGAATTAAGAGAAAACCGAATTATTGCCTCAGTCTGGCTAAAGTTGTACTAAACTGGCCTATTTTAAATGAGCTAACACACCCAGATAATGCAGTTATAAAGCTGAATTTCTCTGCATGTCAACAGCATCCCAGCTTACCCGCATTGTAAGCCGCCTGGGCACATCGCACAGCAGCAACACAGCAGTGTAACACAATTAAACACCACCATGATTACAAACTTTACCGTGGTGCAGTGGTGTTGTCGTCGATTACTTTACTCATTGTGCATATTCTGCTTTTACTTACTCTGCTTCACTGCCGCAAGCATGTGTTTACTATCTGTGTGACGCTCTAGACCAGACTGAAGAAGGCTAAAGAGAAAGGGTGCATGTCGCCACCTACCGTCGTGGAGTAGAACATATTTCAATTTTCTGAGTAATATATAAAGTGGGATAAAGGCTCCCTTTCTGGTTAAGCTATCTCTACCACAAGCTCAATTCAGATCTGCATGTAAATTTTTAATTGATGGGTCGGCAGCAAAAGGACATAATGTCATAATGTTATGCCACAATGATATCTGTAAGTGAGAAATTCAGTTCACATCAGTCTTCATCAGAGGGCTAAAAGGATGTTTCCACATCACCTGTAGCTATTTGTGTGTCTCAAAATAAGACTTGCAGCCATAATTGACCATAAAGCAGAAAATCAATTGTTCAGCCCGTTTAGTATTCAGAACTTGTCTTCTAAACAGATGTAGTAGAAAGAATGTCAGAATGGGTCCATATGTTTCATGATTTTCCTGTCTGATAATCTTTCCTGGGAAAAAAACACCATCTAAAGTGTTGCTTACTATAAAAAAAAAACGACAAAAAACACGCTTTTAAATCTTAGCACAGCTTAATTATTTAAAATTAATTACAAGCACAGCGGGTCTTGCTGAACAAATTTGCTAAATTTGTTTGCAGACAAAAATTGACTTCAGCAAACTCTGTTTTGAATCCTAATTAGGCAACAATTTTTAGAAGAATTGACAAATGAATAAACATTATTTTCGACAAGTGATGTGTCAAAATTAGTAGCTTTTCTAACGACATAAAGTCAAGGTTATAACAAAAACGTATTGCTAATTCAAAATAATTATGCATAGTTTAATGGAAAACCAGTGCAAAATTACAATCAAGCATCAATTTGAGGAGAATCCTCTCTGTCAGATAACACTTTTTTTTCTCTTCTCAGATATATTGGCAGAGTCTCCGTCGTTCACACTTTTATTTTTCACCTCAGCCTTTTTCAGTCAAAATCTTTGCATTTATAATTTGCCATTTGAAAATTTGCATATAAATGCACGGAAAAGTCTACTGTGGCAGCAAATAGCATAATATTGTAATTAAAATCTAACTTTTTATTGAAACAAAGATGACATCCGCCAAAAGCCTTTGACGCATTATAAACTCTACAAAGGTATCTGAAGTGGCAGCTGCCATGCTTATGTGGTGATCAGTACATTCTAGCTGTTGTTGAGTGATTGAAACAAACACCCGAAATTCCTGTTTGTTGTCTAAATTGATGAATGACATGTTTTGTCTCAAATTATTGCATATTACAAATGAAAGCAAGGTGTGTTTAGAAAAACAACGGATTTTGGTTGTATGTCTGAGCTGCTATGTGTGTGTGTGTGTGTGTGTGTGTGTGAGCTCTGAGGGGAAATTCCTTTCTCAGGGCTGGGAGTTCTTCCTGTCGTAGAGCTGTGTTTGTACAGCCTGGCTTTGTCGGGATATCCTACCCTGCCCATGTCTGATGGGGGGAGAGAGAGAGGGAAGGACAGACGGTGAGACGGGGCACCCATATGGGAGGAAGGAGGGATGGATGGAGAGGAGGGGGTTGCACTGAGGAAAAAAAGGAGAAACAAAGCAAACCATAGACCAACGCTGTGAAACTCATTTCCATTCTGGGCCACATCAAGCTGATGAATATCCTTAAAGGGCCGGTTGTGGCAGAAAGTATTGATAAAACTATAACAAGCCATTAAAATCAGCCTCCGCATTCCAAAAGTACGTCTTCAAATGTAGTAATACTGAACATCTTTACGAAATGGTGTCATTTAGGACACAGATTTTATTTTACTGATAAAACTGTTTGGGGTGCACAAAACCAGAGCTTTTCCATCAATAGGGACCTCTAGAGTTTGGAGGGCCAATAAATGGTCATGGCAGCCCAAAAAGGAGAGGACAAATTAAGGCGTGTGACAGACAGAGAGCTTCATGCCCTGCTGTTCAAATAGAACAAAAAAGTAAAACAAATAAAAATGTTGTTGTCATACATTGCTAGAGACTCGAGACTCAACAAAGAAAAAAACGGGTTACAATTTTTATCTACAAACTTGGACATTTTTGATACATTCATCTTTTACAAGCTCACAACATTCCCAGTTCAGATATTTTATTTGTTCCTCCTTTCTTTTCCAGCTAACTGGAGATAATTTGTAAAACATGATTTTACTGCGTGGGCGAACTTGGGCCTAATGTAACAAATACAGGTTTCAGTGCTGCTTCCTGGTCACCCTCCCAAAACGCTACCCAGACATCATGGATCTCACATTTGCACTGTTTTTTTCTTTACCTTCTGAAATTTCCGTATACTTAGCCTATGAGAGGTTTCTGTACCTCCAGAATCAGTTTCAGCCTTACTGTGGAAGGTTTTTGTGCAATTATTCAAACCTGAAGCAATGTGATGTTCAGATGTCTAGGCAGAATTGCAGTCAGAAGAAGTCCTGCACAATCAGCATGTTTCAAAAATAAACACAAAAAATATTAATTCTTTAAAGATACTCATATTTAGTTGAGATGTAGGACCGAGAGGTTCAGGAGATCGTTTGATCCTGCAGCCATAAGACTATTCAAAAGAGACTTCCAACATGTTTCCTAAATTATTTTGTTATTATTGATAATCTTTTTTTTTCTCCCCCCAATCTAAGATGTATTTGTAAATATACAAGCACTTGACAAATTGAATTTCCACTTTTTTGGGGATAAAGTATCTATCTATCTCTATCTATATGAATCAACATTGACACTCACTTTTCCTCTGACTTTTCCTCTGACTGCCGAAGGAGCAGGACGTGTTTTCCTCTCCTCTACTCCTGCTCTCTTCCCCCCGCTACCTATCTTTCTTTTTCTTTTCTTTTATTTTTTATTTACTCACCCTAAGGACACTAGACGACCTGCCTGGGACAACTTTTATTCCTTTTTCTACTTTTCCACTGTGGACAAAGAAACGAAGACTACAATGGCTCTCAACGCTGATGTCACTCTCCAAAACATTCTGGAAAGAATGAAGGACATGGAATTAAAAATCCAACGCCTGGAAGAAAACGCCAGAAACAAGTCTACTCTGAGTATGGCATGCGATTTTCAACAACCTGGCAGGTCGATGCCAACAACAACACAGAGTTCCCCTCCAAACAGACGGCGTCTATCCGGAAGGACCCCCCACTCATTAGAAGAGTGGCCAGCACTCAGACGACAGACACCCAACAAGAAAAATAAGGAACGTAAAAAGAAACCCCAACAACCAACAACTTCTTTTATTCCTTTAAAAAACAGATTCACAGCGCTGGCATCTCCCAGCTCTTTGAGTCTAACAGACACACAGCAAAGCCAACAAAATGCAAACAGTTCCCTGGAATCAACGGACCCACACAGAGTTTTCCTCTCCTCTCCTCCTGATAAGAAGAAACAGCAGCAAGAACACAGAAAACCAAAGAAAACAGAACACAGCAAGAAAAGGAAAACGCTTGCTATTATTCATGACAGATCTATCCAAGGTATTGAACTTCTATGCATCAATACAAAAGTCATTAATTGCCCACAAATGACAGTTAAACAACTTTCTGAGATAATTCCATCAATTATTGAGAGCAATCCAGAACTAGAAAAAATTGTTGTCCATGCTGGATCAGTCGACATCGCTCACAAGAAATCGGAAATTTTAAAGAAGGACTTCATGGATCTACTCCAGAACTTTAACACCAACAAGGTAGAACTTCACATATCTGGACCAATTCCAGCAACGCCTTCTGATGAAGAATGGAGCCGGATCAAAGGTTTTAGCAGATTTGTTAAAACTGTCTGTGCAGAAAGGTCTATTCCATTCCTGAATAATTTTAAGATCTTCTGTGAACGAAAGCATCTATTCTCAAAAGATGGACGTCATATCAACAAAAAAGGTCAGAAGCTCTATCTCTGGAACTTGTTATCTAATGTAAACAATGCAAACAAACCGCTCTGTCCTCGAACTAATGATAAGCCTGCCACAGTCATACCAGCTGACTGTGCAACAACACCATCAGATGACCCTCTAAAGAAACACAGAGTTCCAGTATCTCTATGTGTTGATTCTACTGTACAGATGATGCTCCCTGAGACGGCACATCCAATCAACACACCAGCTGATCTAGGAAAGACAAGCAGATCCATTTAATCTTCAACTCCTGACTCTGAGACGCTCTCACCATTCCAGGAATTCTCTGAAAAACTTCAAACTCAAGAAAAAAAAGGAATCCTCCTTTTAACTCCACGCCCAAGCAGGAACTATGAACATTATTGCTCTCCAATTCAACTCACCATATCAGACATCTGATACCGACCAAACACAGCCAGAAAAACTTCTTTCCAGAAAGTGGTGTTTGGTCAAGATTACTCACATTCTCACCTTGAAAGTAAAATCCCAGTTATTATAAAAAAGAGGTATTCACACACTAAAACTAAAAATAACCGAGCAGTACAGAATTTAAAAATAATACCTAGCAAACAGAATCTTTTTTTCTCTATAAGAAATATTAATGCAGCTATACAAAACATAAGATCACTATCAGAAAAATCACTGCTAATCAATGACTACATCATCACACATGATATACATGCACAATTTCTCTCAGAAACTTGGTTAGATGAAAATACAGAACAAAATGTATTAATAGAGACTTGTCCAACTAATTATCACTTCATTAGTGAGACCAGGAAAAATAAAAGGGGGGGTGGTTTGGCCACAGTTTTTCATGATTCCTTAAACTTTAAAAAAGTATCACTAGGAGAATTCAACACTTTCGAATATTTAGCTACTGAAACAAATGAAACAAACAAAGTCATATTTGTAAACGTATACAGACCACCAAAACCAAAACTTAACACAAACTTTTATAACGACTTCAATGACCTTTGCTCTGCAATATGTCTAGACTATGACCACATAGCAATTGTGGGAGACTTCAACATTCATACTGACAAACCCTAAGATAGCGGAACAAAAGCACTATATGACGCCCTTCATAACTTTGACCTAAGCCAACACATTAACGAGCCAACGCACAACCGAGGACACACTCTGGACCTACTTATTAGCAAAGACTTAAATATCTCTAACATTGCTGTAACGGATATAGCATTATCTGACCATTTCTGCATCTCATTTCAAAGCACCATCCAAGAAAACATACCTAATCAGAGTAAATCCAATGTTAAAAAACGCTTCCTCAAAGAAAATTCAGCTGAAAACTTTAAACTGATGTACACTCCAACCTTGTCTGAATCGCCAACATCCACTAGCACACACTCAGTAAATAAACTGACAGATGATTTTATATCCAAAGTCTCAGACGTGATGGATACGATTGCGCCACTTAAGGTTAAAACTGTCTCTAGTAAAAAGAAGTCTCAGTGGAGAATCAATCCACTGGTATGTAATGAAAAAAGAGAGAAAATGGCGGAAAACTCGACTCCAGGTTCATTATGAGATTTATAAAGAGAGACTGAACAAGTATCAAGTAACCTTAAAGGGTGCAAGGGATTCATTCTTTTCTGAGATTATTCACAGAAACAGCAATAACGCTAGGACATTATTTGCTACAGTGGAGAGACTAACTAACCCTCCAGTGACAGTATACCCTGAACTAAACTCCACCAGGGCCTGTAATGATTTTGCCACCTTCTTCACTCAAAAGATCTTGAACATCAGAAGATCAATCAGTACATCAGTTCAAACCCCAGTACCAACTATGAGCCCAACTAACACTCACCCAGAGAAAATGACTCACTTCCAAACAATAAATCATTCAAGCTTTGATGAAATTATTGACAAACTAAGCTCTGCCACCTGCTGCTTAGATATCTTACCAACAAATTTTCTAAAAAAGGTCCTCCCATCCATCAGAATGGATCTTATCAAAATAGTTAACTCATCGCTCCTATCAGGTGTTTTCCCCAAAGCCCTAAAAACAGCAGTTATCAAACCAATACTAAAGAAGAAGAACCTAGACAGCACTTTGATGCAAAACTACAGACCAATCTCTAATCTCCCAGTTATCGGTAAAATTATTGAAAAAGTTGTGTTCCAGCAGCTAAACAGCTTCCTAGCAATGAACAAACGCCTTGATGTTTATCAGTCTGGTTTTCGTAGATACCACAGCACAGAGACAGCCCTCGTCAAAGTTTTTAATGACATCCGTACAAATACTGACCATGGAAAGACAACAGTGCTGGTACTGTTAGACCTCAGTGCGGCGTTTGACACTGTTGATCATGATATATTACTGGAACGTCTAGAGAGCTGGGTCGGACTCTCTGGTACAGTACTCGACTGGTTCACATCCTACCTCAAGAACAGGAACTTCTTTGTATCGGTTAGCCAGTTCTCATCACAAAACACAGAAATAACATGTGGGGTCCCCCAGGGCTCCATCCTGGGGCCCCTCCTATTTAGCATCTATATGCTTCCGCTTAGCCAGATTATAACCGCCAACCATGTTAAATACCACAACTATGCTGACGACACTCAGCTTTATATCTCAGTGTCACCAGATGATGTTGAACCCATCCAAATCCTCAATAAATGCATTGAGCAAATTAACAGCTGGATGTCCCATAATTTCCAACAACTGAACAAAAACAAAACTGAAGTGCTTCTCTTTGGACCCAAAAAAGATCGATTAAATATCAGTAAACAGCTTCAGTTGGTCCAACTAGAAACTACTGACCAGGCCAGAAATCTAGGTGTAATAATGGACTCAGACCAGAACCTCCAGGGTCACATAAAGGCAATAACAAGGTCAGCTTTCTATCACCTGAGGAACATTTCTAGGATGAAAGGAATGATGACACAAGGAGACCTAGAAAAACTCATCCATGCATTTATCTCTAGCCGCCTTGATTACTGTAACAGTATCCTCACAGGTCTACCTAAAAAATCAATCAGACAGCTGCAGCTGATCCAGAACGCTGCTGCTCGTGTTCTCACTAGAAACAGGAAAGTAGAACACATCACCCCAGTTCTAAAGTCCTTACACTGGCTCCCTGTTGCTCAGAGAATAGACTTCAAAGTGCTTTTATTGGTATATAAATCATTGAATGGTTTAGCACCTGAGTACATTAGAGATCTGCTATCATGGTACAAACCATCCAGATCACTCAGGTCCTCCAGCTCTAATTTACTGATCGTCCCTAGAACCAGAAACAAACATGGAGAAGCAGCTTTCAGTTTCTATGCTCCTCATCTCTGGAACAAACTACCAGGAGAATGTAAAGCTGCAGAGACACTGAACTCTTTTAAGTCTAAAATTAAAACGTATCTATTTAAACTTGCTTATGAGTAACTGCTTTTTTTTTTCTTTTTTTTTATTGTAAACATTTGATCTTTATATTATTTTATTGTTGTCGTTTTAATTTCTATATTTTATTCTATCTTTTAGCTTTATTTTTAAGTGATTGTGTATTAATTACGTGGATTTGTTCCTTACAATATCTTTTCTTACTGATTGATTACTGTTAAACTTATATGCTTTGTAATCATATGGTTTCATTATCACTGAATCATGTAAAGCACCTTGAATTACCTTGTGTTGAAAGTGTGCTATAGAAATAAAATTGCCTTGCCTTGCCTTGCCTTGAGATGCTTAATCTCCCTAATAAACCTGCCTGGTGCACAACTTTGCACAGCTTCTCTGAATGATAGCGGAGGTTTGCAGTTCCTGAGTTGCTGCAAGATGTTTAAAACACCCACATAACATAGTAGATACATTCATAGAACAGTTGTTGTGACAAAAAAAAATAAAAAATAACACGTCTGGAGAATTGAACAGATGAACAAGAAAAGAAGAAAGATGCCAATAAGCCAAGATGCAAGCTGTGCTATAAAACTGATGTACTACAGCCAGTGAAGTATCTTATGTTACGTTCACACTTCCCCAAACGTCAGCATCAAGAGCGGCAGGGTTAAATGTCTATGGTTGAGGCCGTCAGAGGGGCGTCAGAGTCTCTGCAGCGCTTTGTGTGCGTTTGCCTCTTCAATTTTTGAAACCTTTCCTGCTTTTAAAGTTCAAAGCACCAAACGCCAGCAACGCAGAAGTTCACCTAGCTGAACTTTTGACGCACTCAACGCTTTTGACGCAGCTCGTCAACCAATCAGAGGGTATCACAGTATTGACGTCACCCAACGTCAACATTGTCTAGTCAACCACGATCCGCTAGTGTTTAAAGCATCCGTCAAAGAAAGGTTCATGCAAGTTTCAGCTTAAAAATGTATATGCGTCAAAGTAGTCACTTTGTGAGCATTGTTTGATGCTGACAAAGCGTGCTGTGTGAACACTCCATTAGGTCGTTTTTTGTACACACGTTTTTACACACCTGATAGTCCTATCTCCTCCCCTCCCTGTCGGCTCATGGGTCACCTGGCCGAAAAAATAATGAGCGGGAGTCAAAGGAATGATTAATTTATTTTCTGGTCCGCTTTTTCTTACCTCCTGAATCACACATATGATGTACCTCAAAATAAATGATAACGAATGGTGTGTGTTTCGATTGTGTTTGTCAAGTGATTTGGGATTTATTTAATTCAACTGCCAGCAAATTAGGAGTCGCATATAACTACCCATGGCTAGCTAGCACTAGCTAGCCGGTGCTAGCTAGTGCTAGCTAGCCAGGTAGAGACCTTGTAGAGCTTCTCCTGCTCTCACTCATCTGACTGTTTCTCCCACAGCATAGCTGCCACTTTCCGAATGGTCAGATTTATGATGGTTTTCTCCACGTTTAATGCTCCTTCCTTTGTCTCTCGATAACTTTGTTTTAATGCTGTTATAATTTCATGCCAGGAGACATCCCAGAGTACACAGCTCTATGGGGTACCAAATGGTGAATCAGCATAATAAAAACAGTTTTCCACATTATTGCACAGATAAATCCAAAGTACCTTCTAAAGTTTTGTCGACAGCTCTGCTATAGAGGAAAGTACCTCTATTATTACATCATTAACTTTCTGTTCTTTTCTAAATGGATGTTAAGTTGTCTGTCACATTCTGGTTTTACCCTTATTAGGTTTAGTGTTACGATAATGTCATTTGTTATATATAATTTAATCTTTATGCACACAAAATCCCAAATCTATCTTTTAACCAGTCACTATGAGCTGACCACATCCTGACTCTAAAGTCGTTTAATGAGTTGTATGTTGTGTTTATTTTAGCGTTACATGAGATTAAACTTTCTCCTTGTCCTCTTTCTCCTGTTTCGTTGCCAAGTACCAGGGTTTCTCTTTGACAACATCACAAATATGTTTTGAATTATAACTGTACCCTGAACTTTGAAAACTTTCTTCTGTCTTATACCTTTCAGACTACATGTGCAATTTGGAGTTGTGTGCGTATTTTCCCAAATGGAAACCCTCTTCCACTGGAAACCAAGGACATACTGATCTTTGTGTTTAAGGGACCAGAGAATGGTGACTTTTTTGTCATGCAGAATTTAAGTTGTTCATGTCAGCTGCTTGGTGAGACCCTTTTTGGATGCTGCCAGAGCAGTGGCAAGTCGCCATATACATACTTCCAGGTGCCATGACAAAAGTGATACAATAAATGATTGGACGAGTAAGCCTCTTAAGTGGACGCCAGCCGCAAATGATATATGAGCACTGCCTCTATTCAGATATGCTGAGACTGTTGTAGTAAACTGCCACAATATGGCCACTGAAGTTTTATGGATGTTTGACACAGTCAGGGAGCTCTCACATTCAAGTTTTTGTAATTGGGAAAGGAATGTGTTCTTGATGCACCCCAGAAGACATCTCCAAGATCCTGCAGAGCCCATTATTGTTCTGGCCCTGGTCTTTGTCTGGTGTAAAGTGTGCTTCATTACCTAATAGGCCTGGGCCAACCTCAGAATCTAATCTTTGATGATTTTAAGCAAAACACCACCTAGTATCACAGGTTCTACATAAAAATCAGTAACAAACATTTAGAATAATATCTAATTTCTTTTATTCAAAATGGAAAAGCCTCAACTCCTTCTTAAACTATATAAACTTTAGATTATTTAGCACCAATTCAAGGCAAGGCAAGGCATGTTTATTTGTATAGCACAATTCAAACACAAGGCAATTCAAAGTGCTTCACAGTTGCATAAATTAAGAAAACAGATAAACAGAGAAGAAATCAACTTAAAAAATAATGAATTACAATAAAAAGCAAAAGTGCAGATAAAATACTTTCGATTGTCATAAGCATGGGCAAAAATAACTTTTTTCAGCCTGGATTTAAACATTGTTAGAGTAGAGGCTTGTCTCACATCCTCATGAAGACTGTTCCAGATTTCAGCTGCCTGAAACTGAAATGCAGCCTCACCGTGTTTATTTTTGGCTCTGGGAACCACCAGGAGAACCCTCCCTGAAGTTCTCAGGGCCCGAGATGGTTCATATGTCTCTAACATGTCAGAGATGTACTTTGGTGCCAAACCATGAAAAGACTTTTACACAAGCAGAGCTGTTTTAAATTATATTCCCTAACCGACAGGAAGCCAGTGCAGAGACCGGAGTACTGGACTAATATGGTCGTATTTCCTGGTTCTTGTCAGGACTCCAGCAGCAGCGTTCTGAATGTACTGCAGCTGTCTAACAACTCATTTAGAGAGGCCAGTGAGCAGGCCGTTACAGTAGTCTAACCTGCTGGAGACAAATGCATGGATAAGTCTCTCTAAGTCTGGTTTCCACACATATCTCATTAAGAGACTTTATGAAAAAAGTATATTCAATCAAATCATATATACATTACAATTGATCCTAATTATCAAATAATGCCGTCTACTTGAGTTCATTTTTCAAATTGGTTTAAAAGGTTTTGCATCTGTGGACAGGTGTAGAAACCCTTCAAAGCTGCACCTCTCCATGCTGTCCATGCTTTGTACAGCTGGAGAAAAGTCTGGTCCTTCCAGAACTTTCTCTGGCCTCAAATAAAGCTTTTCCACCAAAAAAAGAACCGGTGCCTGTTCAGTGCGTTGTGTTAGAGGGATGTGCTTAGTTGTTCACCTTTCCACTGACATGGGGGTCTATAGTTGGCGTTGCATCATGATGTCATCTAAAGCATTGCAACGAAGAGTTCATAAAGACCACAAAGCCAGAAAATACTGGGTCACCTTGTTGCATCTACTCTTCTTATTTCTAGCTTACATTCTTAGGAGTTAAATTGGGGATTGTGTGTTTAAGCTCGCTGCGCTAGGCTTTTATAACCCACCCCACACGCACAAACAGCAAGCATCAGCTCGGGTCCTGCAAGGAGTTGGTACTATAGGTTAAAAACCAGTTTGAAATCAAGAAATCGATGCTGTGGTGGTGGAAAACCCAATAAGGGGTACAGAACTAGCACTGGAACCAGCTCGGAAGAAGAAGACCTAAATAACAATGGATTTTTATCTGGTTTGACGGAAAACTTTCGCACTTTTGAAACTAACTGGTTAAAACCTCAGTTCAACTTCATACTGGTAACCAGCCCATACCTATACTTACTCTTTCACTAAATAATATACCTGTGGAGCTGCTTGCCAGAATGTGACTTTTATACTTTTTGCAGCCTCAGAGTCTAGGCTCTTATCTTAAAAGACAGTTCCAGTTGTCTGCAAAGTTTAGATAGAAAAGCCTTTTACTTCACTGCTATGTTACCTTTCTCTCTTTTGAAAGGTGTTATTTTCCTTTCAGCACTCTAAGGGGCACAATACAACACACAGACCTTTCCATTAGGTCAAGTCCTTGCTGTCAGCACTTAGGTCATTTGTTCCACAAAAAACACACTTTATTTTGTTTTTGTTGGAACAAGGTGCACTGCATATCGTTTTTTAAAAATCTCTGGTTGTGATCAGTTCAGCCTCTTGTATATATATTGTTTTAATTTAGTTTTTTTCCCTTTAGACTATGATGTAACTTTGCCTTAAACGGCCCTCTAAAAGCCACACATTTTCTGACATTACAGTGGAATGAAAAGCTGCATTGTCTGTGTTTGTGTGCATGTTTTTGCAGAAATTGCCAGGGCGTTGCAGACTACTCTCTTCAGACACAGTTGTTGCTATGATTTTTAATTTGGTAACCATGGTTACTCTGATCCTTTTTGACCTGCAGACAGGAGCCCAATCTCCAAAACAGAGCTGAGTACACACACACCCTTCCTGTATCATGGCTTTACCTGGCGGCGCACTGTGATAGGAAGTGAGAATATGTGTGCAGAGGAGGATAAATAACAGAGAACAACAGGGATGAAAAGGCTTGACTTCCCTCAGGGCTTTACCTGCCATTAATAACAGCTGGCAGAGAGTGTGGGCAGAGAAAAAGGTGAGGCACATCCATAGGGTGTGAGGAAGGCTGAGTGAGGAAGAGGTTTGATTGAAGAGGTGATAAAGGTGGGGGGCCTGCCAGGGGTCCAACATTGAGGTTCTGGTGCCAGAGCGTTTTGTATTTGTGGCCATCAGTAGAACCAACTAGATTGTTTAACAACTCCTGTATTCTATTTACTAAAGCAACATTTGGGTTCACATTGCTAGATGGATTCTTTATTTGTACATTTTTATCGGTCACACTGGGGGTCAAAGTGTCCCAGTTCTTCTTGTGGTGGGATGTGGAAAAGTTAGAAGATAGAAAGTGTCCCTCAGACTATTTTTCAGGGAAACC
This sequence comes from Apricaphanius iberus, assembly GCA_028564705.1. NCBI lineage: Eukaryota > Metazoa > Chordata > Actinopteri > Cyprinodontiformes > Aphaniidae > Apricaphanius > Apricaphanius iberus. The sequence goes on from JAPXFQ010000899.1 coordinate 1,349,486, forward strand.
CACTAAAATGTTCAGCTTGATACATTGTGCTGTAGTTTGGGGTCATGTGAATACACCTACAAATTGCAATAATAGCTAAAAGAGTTTTGTAACTCTATTAAAGAAATTTCAAAACATAATATATATATATATATTAAACATTTGCAAGCACAAATTGAAGGCATCAAACATTTTATTTGTTCTTACAAATTTGTAAATAAAAAATAACAATTTATTTCATACTATAACTGGAAAAGCACTTAGAAAGCGCAGACCTCTGCCAGGGCCCCTCATTGCTCACAATCCACATGTTGTGATCCAATTCTTACTTTCTGTTCTTTTCAAATACATTTTCCTTTAATGCAGCATTAGTTTGTGTTGATGCTGTCACTGTGCTGTTCCAGCAGACAGGGGAGATTCGCACATGCTTGATTATTTTTTTTGCTGTGTTTTGCATATGCTCCCCTTAGCAGGGCTGCTGTGATAGCTCAGTAATCTGTGAGCTCTCTGAGACGGGGCAATGATGGCACAGCTGGTCGGTGGATGAATACTCACTTCATGTCAGATCAATCCCAAAATGTAATCAGATTCCCGTAATCCCACTGCTGACATTTCCTGAAAATGTAATCGAAATCTATGCATAACTTTTTGAGTTATTTGCTAACAAACAAATAAACAAACAAAAGAAAACTTACCTCCTGGTAGAGGTCAAAAATACCCAATCTTAATTAGTTTGATAAACCAATTCTATATCAGTATAGAGTGATGCAGCTCTGTCTTGATTTAATACAACACGGAGACTTATTGAGAGTGAGGAGTTGTCGTCATGGTACAGAGCCCCTCCCCTCGATCCTCAGTCTCCGCCATCTTGGTTTCCTTCCAGCGGCAAACTGTGTGTTTTTTAACTCCGTAGTAGAGGAGGTTCTCGCAATTCCTCACTGTATTAGCATGCCTGGAACTCACTGCTGCGTTAAAAACTGCTCTAGCACCACACATTTAACTACACAAAATCCTGGTGCCATAGAGTCTATGATTGGTACAGCATGTGTCATTGGGCTAAAATCAAATCACAACTAAATACCTAAACATATGGTACACAGCTTTAGCCTACATCAGAACATGTTGGAAACGTTTGTGTACACTGAAAATCTAAATCTAGTGTTTACGAAGCAGTCGCAGTAAATTACTTTGTCATTTTTGTCAAGAAGTGTCTGCTAAATGCAATGTAATTACGACACAAATTACCTTTGCCAGTACAACGCTGTTTTCGCCACCTGGAGGCTTGTAGATGGTCAAGTCCTGAACCGAGCCACAGCAGGAAGCCTCGTAGCTTTCCAAAGATTTGTGGCTTTTAAACTCCTGTATTGTGTAATAACTCACACCAAAAACAAAGTTATTTACTATATCTATATATGTGCACGGAAGCAAATGGTTAAGGTCTCTGTGCCATTCCACTGCAGGGGAGCTCGTATGGGTCCGTATGTTTAATGTCTGAAAGCTTCGCCAAATACCGCTGTTTTGCCGTAGGTATAAGCTTGTCCCTGTTAGGTCCATTTTCTTTTGCCTTGACTCTCTCCGTTGCTCTACTTACTTACTTTCAGTCTATTTGCAGATCTGTCCCGCCGAAATAATACATGCGCAAAAATTAAAGTGCTCTGGAATGTTAGTCTCGTCAATACTGTTAAGTTCTGAAGGGGTTGCCCTGGCAACCGTTAGCGTCTCCTTACATTATGGCTGACCAACTCAGACCCCGCCCAAATAGGCATGTGACACCTCCCTCTCAATTCACTTAACTTTGCTCCATGCTATAGAGTTTTTATCAGGGGAGCATATAGGATTTTTAAACCGGTAGGGACAAAGTTCTCAGCATTTCCCTGTAACATCACCCCGCCCCAAACACAATGACCCCCCCCCCCCAAAATAAATAAATAAAATAAAAAATAAAATAAAAACAACATACACACACAACTCCTGAACTAGAGCCTTAACTAGAGCTCATAGTCAGTTTGTGTAATTTCAGCCAATAATTTGCAATAACACAAACACCTAAAAACGTAGATACTTGTTTGAAGCCATAATTTATAGAACACTGTCAACAGAGCTCTGCCTGATCAACACTACCCACATCTGCCATTTGTTATTCTTCCAATCAATCACCAACCAAAACCTCACGCCTTTTGCAAAACATATTTTATTTATACATTGTCTGATTTTCAGCATGCCAATTTTTAGATAAACAGAAATATCCCTTTGTAAAAAATTTAATAAAAAATATAATAAATAATACCATTCACTTATCAATAAGTCAGATTCGTTTCCAGTGAGAGTTGGACTCCGCCAAGGTTGCCCTTTGTCACTGATCCTGTTTATAACATTTATGGATAGAATTTCTAGTCACAGCCAAGGTGTTGAGGGAATCCGTTTTGGTGGCCTCAGGATCGGGTCTCTGCTTTTCGCAGATGATGTGGTCCTGTTGACTTCATCAAGCATGATCTACAGCTTTCGCTGGAGCGGTTCGCAGCCGAGTGAGAAGCGGCTGGGATGAGGATCAGCACCTCCAAAACCTCCCTGCTTAAGCCACTGCCCCCACGACCCGACCCCGGATAAGCAGAAGATGGATGAATGGACTTATCAGTTAGTGTGCCTTGCAAACCAATTAATTATACATAAATAAAATTGTAAAAATAAGTAATCTACATGACTCCAATACAGACAAACAATTGTACTTTCCAGAAAAAGACTAAATGAAGTACCCAAAAACCTCTGTCTTCCTTTCATTCCTCTGAATATACTGCGGGGCAATTTCTCGTCTGTTCAAATTGTCCATCCTCTGCTACCTGCCAGAGCTCCACTTAGAGCCATTCAGAATATGATAAGATATGGGTCAGAGAAAAGGCTGTTATATTTCATTTGCCTCCAAACAGATGGTGATACAGGTTTGGATGGTATAAAAGTGAGGAGGGAGATGAATGTATGTGTGTTCTACTGTGAAAAATAATTACGAACACAACTAAGGTAGAGTAAAACAAAGTTATTAATAAACTTGACATTTGGATGTCTCCAATATATGTTAAACATGACATCCATCCATCCATCCATTGGTCTTAAACTGTTCAAATTCAATATAAATAAAGATGATAATATCTCATAATGTCTCCTAGGACTTTTTTTGAAAAATGATATTTTTCTATCAAAATTCATAGCTGACATATGGTTTGAACTTTAAATTATAGTCTGTTAACGTCAGCGAGGTAGCAGGCAAAAGGGTAATGATATCATAAAGGGGTTCTTTATACTGAAATAGTCTGGAAATTGTTTTTGATAAAGCAGCGAACCAAAAAAAACAAAAGAAAAAAAACAAATCCATCGTTTGGTGCTACTGGTACACGTTGGGCTGCTATCACAGTACACTGCCTAGAAGCACGCGCGGCATGTGAGAAAATGAGGTATCCAACATGCAACTCTGTATAAATGAGACAAATGCAGCAGTTCAGGAAAACAAGGCCTAGGGGGAGAAACTGTTGCAAGCTTCTGATTTCAGATTAGTCAATCTTCAATCCCACTCCACTTCCCGCCTGTGGTTCATGTTCTATCTTTGGTGCACTGTATAAATTTATCATCATATCGACAGACAGAAACTTGTGTGACACAGTTCGCCATGGCAGATGCTCGACTAAACAATTTGCTGCTGCAGAACAATCAAGTCTGCCAGAGATACCAATCCGACAATGATAGAAAAGCAAGATACAGGTGTATACTGTCTAATTATTAGTCAGCCTTAGAGAAGATGGAAAAGAAGGAGGAGAGGGCTGTGGAAGAGCTGACTACTTGGAAAAATAGAATGTTCTGATATCAATCACAGTAGCAGTCACGCTAAAATTTTCTGCTCTTTCTTGGTTTTCATCAAAGGTTGTCTAAACCTGCAGGTAATGGTCCTGTCACACTGAACAAGCAGAGCACACATTTAAGCTCTTCACTTGAAAACGTACCCAATTTTTGATGCATAAAAATAACAGGAGAGTTTTCCTTTCTGTTGTCGCTAGATGCATGCTCAGTATGAGGAATTACTGCAAATTCTACGACACATTTTCGGTGACGTTGTTCACGCTCCATGAAGAGGAGTAAATGCTGTAAGTCAGGGACTTGATGCAATCTGCTGGGTTTCCTTTGATAGAAAGCTTTTTTGGCACTATATAAAAAAGAGAAATTAACTAAATTGAATAATTCAAATTTACTCAGATTGCATAGACTTCAAACGTACAGTAATTTTGCAATTTCTTGCACAGATTCTCCATTAAATTTAGGTCTGGAGATTAATTTAGCCACCATAATTTACAAATATAATTCGGTCCAAAGCAATCCATTGCGGCTTTGGCTGTTTAGAGTCATCATACAGCTAGATGCAAAAACCTCATCCCTCTGAGGATGTCTTTTGCAGCCTCACACGTGTTCTTCCATGATTAGCCTGTATATAACTCCATTCATCTTCCCTTCAACTTTGACCATCGTCCCTGCCCCTCTTGATCATCTCCACGCCATGATGCTGCCACTGCCATGTGTCACCCTGGGGTCAATGTGTTGGGGATCTGCAGTCTCACTTTGCTTCCAATTAGCTAATAAAACATGAGTTAACATGAGCACAAAAGGTAATTTTTGCATTCCCCTGCTGTATTTAGCACTAATTAAATTTATTCGGCCAATAGCAAATGTGTTGATGGTTAGCCATTTAATCCCCCAGTGTGGATGTAAATAATGAATTTCTTCGGATCAGAGTTTTAAGCCAAAGCTGAATGACTCCAGCTGGTATCTGTGCTCTCTGCCAGTTTTAATGAACTGGCTATGAGCCCTTTGCTGCCCAGTACAGCTCATTATCTCCATGATTTCTCCGTGTGGGTGTTCTTCCTTTTTCCTTCCACATTTCTTTGATCACTTCAGCATTTTTTTTTGTCTTCCCCGTTAATCTAGTCTCTCGAATCCTTTTGTTTTATATCCTGCAAAGCTCTTTGGTTTCCATCTCTTTCATTAACCTGCAGGAGTCCAAAAAATTGTTACGCCAGGACTGCTATATTTCTATGATCCTTTATAGTCTTCTTTGCTGTCTTCTTTCTCCCTCTCCTCACCTTCTCCTCCCATCTCATCATCTGTTGCAGCAAATCACACTTGAAACAATGCCCTGACTCAGGGTTTTTGCCATATAATTTTCAGCCCTATAACAGTTTGAACCTTCGTGCCAACCCTTTATCTTGACGGCTGCTCCTCTTTTCCCCCACCCTCCATCTCTACCTCACTTCAAATCTCCCATATCTCCCATACCTATCACCTTCTTCTCCTGTCTCTCCTCCCACTCACACCCAATGCCTCTGGGCTGTACGCTTCCTAAACAAAGACGTGACTACACATCCATGTAGTCTTTTAGATGAACCTTAAACACAATGCACATGCCGGAGCTATTTGCATGACAGGCGCTGGTGTGATTCACAGAGGGAGGAACTGGTGGGTGGATGAAGAGAACACGAGAAATGGGGAAGAGACAGAATTGTAGTGGAAAGTGCTGGTCTGAATTATTCATTGCTGATATATAGGATGAAAGAATGCATCTGAAAGGAGGAAGTGGCAGGTAAAAAGACACCCCTTTATCTCCACGGAGTGGGATATCTCTGTAAACTCAATGTCATCATTTTAGGAAGTCTAGCATATACCCAGATCCTCTGTGACAGCAAACCTGGGCTGAATTTATCTATGCTTAAACTGCTTAATTTGAATAGAAATGTTCAGAAAGGAGGAAAATAGTCTGCTGGAGCTATAAATGCAGCAACTTGATATCGATCCAGTTTGACCTGTAGGCTGTAGCAAGAGCTGGGATTAAAAGAAAGGCATATAGAAAAAAAAAATCTGTTAAAGTCAGCAGAGTATTTTTTTTATTTTTGTGCTTCAGCTCGGCTTTTCAATGTTTTAAAGGCAGACAATGAAAATGTAGAAAATGTTGCTCACTACCTCAAACATAGGAACCACATAAGTACGTTTGAAAACTATTTTTAAAACAATTCTTAAATATTTATTTTTCAGTTGTGTTCAGGCAACACTTGTAGACACTGGTATTAATGTTTTTACAAATCACATCTCTGATTTGTAACTCATGCCCATTTACTCAAGCCATGGCATATCAGTTTCTAATTCAAATCTAACATATCATTTAGATTTAAATGTATATTATCATATAATAATTTTTAGTACACAACATATTTATTGGTTATGGTTTTGATCTCTTTATGGGTGATGCAGCTCTTCTCAGGTAGGTGACCAACTATCCTCTTTTACAAGGACATTTCCACTTTTCACATTCTTTTTACAGATCAAAGTTGTTGTTTTTTTGCACATAAAGAAGGAACACATTGAATATGTTGAAATCAAAAGTGTTTTTTAAGAAATAGAGTATTTGTTGAGGTGTTTCAGGAATTAGTCAAGTGTCCTCTTTTTTTGGAAGTCAAAATATGGTAACCCTAGGTAGGACAGATTATAATCCAAAGGCAAACAAAAATATATTTGAGCTTTGTCACAGTACAGACAGAAGTAGCCCATATTTTTGTCCATATGTGACCCATATCTGTTTTTTTAATTATCTTTACAAAGCATTTTGCTACATCAACAATAAAATTTTATTTTTTTTAAATCCTGAATTGAAAATGTATCTGTTTTTTTACAAAGCACCCTTCGTCAGAATGCTCATGTTGCATGTCATCCAACTTTCAGGAGAAAATCACAATTTTGATGGGAATCAGCAAAGTGAAACACAAACAACAGACTAAACAAGCATGTCAGATGCTAGCTCACTGACATGTAGTATCCATAGTTACTTCTGTAGAGAGCACTGCATCTCGTTTCCATGCAGGTCCTTGTCCCCACTGAAGTGTAATGAGGGTCTCATTAAATTTACAATGTCAACAACAATGTAGAAAAAAATTCAGATCCCAACAAATAATTAGAACTGAGCCTAAAGACTTGCACTTTGAACGTAGCCCTAGACATTAATGTAAATCAGATGCAAAAACAAAAAAACAGCAAAAATGTGAAAGTATGACGATCTTACATTTAGAGTAAAATGTGAATGTGAATTGTCTATAAAATTGTAATTGGATTTATTTTTTCCAGAAATCGTTTTCTCTGGTGTTGGAGGCTCTGGACCATGACAACGACACAACAGAACAAGGTAAAACAAAACTTTTTCTTTGTGTGGATCACCGTAAACGTCTTATTTTTAAAAAAATATTCAAAATGCTGGGGAAGATTGGACACCTCTAAACCAAGCAAGGATTTTTAGACATTAGTTGAGTGTAATTTCTATTGGAATAAATTACTGTATGTTGACCTGAGCTAATCCCATCCTGCTGTGCCTTCTTGTCTCGTAAACGGTCTTTAAGGGACATTTATTAGCAACTACTGATCAGGCCCATAATCGGACCCTAACCTGAACCTCCAATGCCACATAAAAGCAATAACAAGGTCATCATAGAAATGAAGAACATTTCTACGATTAAAGGAACTAATGTTCCGACAGGACCTTTGAAAAACTCATTCATGCGTTTATATTTGCTCGAATTGATTATTTCAACAGCGTCCTCACAGGTCTACCTAAAAAGTAAATCAGACAGCTGGAGCTGATCCAGAACGCTGCTGCTTGTGACCTCACTAGAACCAGGAAAGTAGAACACATCGCCCCAGTTCTTAAATCCTTACACTGGCTTCCTGTAGCTCAGAGAAAAGACTTCAAAATACTCATGCTAGTTTATAAATCATTGAGCTTAGAAATGGGGAAAGAAGTGGGGAAGACATACGGCAAGTATCCACTGAGCTGGGACTGGAACTAAAGACTTGAACACAGGCCTCCATATGCATGGGGTGCCTGCTCTACCATCTACGTCAGGATTTTGCCCGCTTTCTTTATGTAAACAGCATTAAAGCCTCCATCACTTTCTCTCCTTTCATGCCAAGAATGCTGCTGCTTCTAAGTTTAGTTTTGACCGAGCAAACAACTCAAGTGCTTGTTTACCAAACTATGTGGTTTAACATGGTGAAACAATGTGAAAACATATTTTGTGTCTTAATGTCTGTGATCACACAGCTCTACCCCCACCCTTTAATTTCCTGCTTGTCTCCTTTTTTTAAACTCTGGTCATAATGCGGAAAAGCTCCTCGCAGGAACTGTTAGCGGCCTGCTTACAGCAACAACAACAAAAAAAAAAAGCAAAACACAGATTAGCAGACAGATGTTCCTGTGCCTTCCCCATTCCTTTCATGCCATGATTTTTTTTTTTCGGTCCCCCTCATCTGGGACTGGAACGACTGCAGTCCTGACTGAGCAGAGGCTGAGATAATGAAAAACCGGGAACTTTGCCTGACTTGTTCTCCATCTTCCCGCCTCTCCTCCATCTGTCCTTCTCTCAGCCCTCCAGCGTTTAACTTACATCTGTTTGCATTATCTCCAATTTCCACCTGAGCCCCTGACTACCCGTTACATTGTGGCTAAAGCTGCAGAGTAGGCCAGCAGCTTTGCTCAGCCCAAACGGGGGCATCCTGCATCAGTCTGAATGGAGTAATCGAGCCCAGCTTCCAATCACTGAGGATTATGGAACGGGACTGAAGCTTCTGAGAAGAAAATATAATGCTCTTTTAGCTCTGACTGTCTGATTTTCACTAAGGTTACCTTGGATAAAAGGTAGCTTTGGCATGAAATGAATAGGGAAGGTCATAGTAGACGTTTAAAGTAAGTCTGAACTTTTATTCATAGCTATTTTATTCCTGTTCAGCACTTTTTAATCCAGTGTATCCACGAATACCTAGTCCAAACGAGATACCTTGAAAAAATATACACAATGGATTCGCCGCAAAAACATCAGTCTCATCCTTATTTTGAGTGTTATGATTTGGGTCCCACGCATTTTACTAAAACCTGGTTTCCCCAGGCTGCAGTTTTTTCTTGGAAGCAGCTGATATTTTCCCCCCAAAAGGAGTTACTGTTGGACAGCTTCATATTTTCAAATACATATTGAATCGATTCGAATGTTACAGCTGTGAGTTAGGAGCTGTTTTGAGTATTGAAAGAGGTGGAAGTTGTTAAAGTGAAGATTTTTGTTTAAAAAATAAAAAAGGAAGAAGGTAAATACAGTGTTGTTGATCATAGACATGAATTCAACGGCAGCAGGATCTCCCCAGAAATGCCCTACACCCCCCGTTGTTCCGGCAGAGAAATTGTTTGAAAGACTCCCCAGGCAAGGGAGAGGTCTGAAAGCAAAATGTCTATGTCAATACGTTTGTGTGTCAGTGAAAACTTGCTGACGGAGAAATATGAAATAGTCTTTAACCTCCTAATGATCAAACCTGAATGTCTTTGTGAACAAAAACTTGAGTTTTAACTGTATTTAACTCGTCTTAAGCCATTATTATAGTTTTTTTTGAATTAATATAATTACATTTGTGATTGTTGAACAGAAAATGTATTCTTCAAGGCGGGATCAATAACGAATGCTTTTTTAACAGGGACTGTGAGGCCAATGCTGACAATTTTTAATGCTATTTTCATGCAGCCAGCTGTGGAGATACATTTCCTGCTCTCTGTTTGTCTGTGACCAGATAAACATGGGTCCTCGTTCAGTCTTCTTTTCATCATTCCGTTTTTGTGTTTTGTTTAATTGGTTTTACTTTGTAACTCTGACTGTGGACAGGTTTAGAGGAGCAGTTGTTTTTCTTGTAGCAATTTCTTGATTTATGATCACACAAATGATTTACATAAATTGCAATTTCTCTTGTCTTTTGATTTTGGAGTTGTGGTTCTGTCATATTCATAACTCAAGGAAACAGGAAGTCGTGAAGTATGAATAAAAGATCAAAAAGCCTGTAGTGAACTTTATGTTATATTTTATAAAAAAAAATAATTCTTCAATTAGATTTATTTTATAGGAAATCCAGGAGAGTGCTAAGAAAACTTACGCCACTGGTTTTGTAAAAAAAATAATAAACTTTTTACTTTTTTTTTTTATCCAAACCTATGAATGACTGTCAAATTAAACATGGGATTGACACACATTCTGCCTAATTTAAGATTATGGTAAGACCACGTCCCGCTCAATGTTTTGTGGGACATCATTTTTTGGTATTTCTAATTACTTCCACCTAGGAGGATATGATTTTGTGAGGTTTTGTTTGTCTGTCTGTTATTTAGCAACGCAATTCAAAAAGTGATTGGTGGATTTAGTTGAAATGTTTAGAAAATCTTCGGAATGGGACCAGGAAAAATCAATAAGAATTTGGGGGGGGGGGGGATCTGAAAACCGTCATTACTAAAAAAAGTGATTTTTGTGAACAACTACTGAACTAATAATGATACACGTATGAAAAATCAAGCTGCTAAAGATATGTTTTATTGGTCAAGGAATGTAAAGAAGATAGAATTAGATCACAAAATTGGGGCGAGGGGGTTTAACTCCCTGGGAACTTTTTTGGTTTATTTATAAGAAATCAGAATCTTTATTGCTTCTCATATTATTATTATTTTTTTACCTTCCATCTTGACTGATGATAGACTGAATTTATTTGCTTTACTGCCACCAATTGCAGAACACAGAGATCCCACCTCATTTTTGTACACACAAGTTAAAAAATCATTCACTTTTTAAAACAGTTAATTGCTACACGGACCCTCCCTGGTCATTTTAAGTCAGAATTTTGCTTTAATTGTATTTTAAAAAAGCTTTTATTAGCAGCTCTATGTCTCAGCTTTCATTGTGCCTGTTTGAGGTCAAACTTTCACCTACATTCAGTTACATTTATATAGTATTGATGCAGAGCTCGCTGCCACAAGGCTGTAGAGGAAAACTGAAATCCAATATTGGAAGTTTTCTAATTTGGATCAGCTTGTCTATAGCATTCAGCAAAAACACATTTATACTGGCACCCACGCCCATGTGAGATTTATATAGATGCGGCAGACTAAACTGAAAAGAAAGCTCTCACATGAATTGGCCCCATAAATCAAATATGGAGCTGGACAAAACAATATCCGTCTGATCTTATCTGCTTCCTTGCCTGCATTGATCTGTCGGCAGGTGATCTGGAGTAACGAGCGAACGTGGGTGTTTTCTTTCCTGCAGGTATTCTCAGACACTTCCAAGGGCAAAACGATTCACAAAGCTCAGAGCAGGAGGAGCAGATTTAAACATTTCTAATACCTGTGGACACGCTTCATAATCATATTTCTGTAAAGTTTGATTTACCACAGAAGTGTGGCTTCTTCTACATGCTGCTTTTAACATGCCCTTGTGCAGGAGCTGGTTTGTTATCAATCAGCCTGATCTAATCAAGTTACAAAGAAAATCATACCGTGTTTAATACCTTCCTCCTGCTGTGTCGGGTCCTAATTATGTTATTTCTTCTTCTCCTCTGGCGGCGAAGTTATAATGATAAAATTAACCCTTTGGCACTCACGGTTTATAAACTAACACAAAACCTGCACTGCACCTGAATGATGCGTGTTTGGAGTACTGGGCACTGATTTAACCGTAGGCAGTGGAGAAATCAGTTTGCTCAGTTTCCACGCTCTCCTCCGTTACTTTTAAACACACACACACACACACACACACGCACACACACACCCACACTGAAACCAGCCGGTGTGTGTATGTGTTTTCATTCTTTGTGTCAAACCACAGTGATCTCATCTCTCCATCAGGCCGTTTGTTATGTGTGTGCTATTAACTGCTGCGCTGAGTCTCTGGCTCTTTTTGCCTCTGGCTTTCACACCGAGTCATACACAAAGACTCACACTCTACTTTACTCTAACTTCTCTCCAACAATGCTTCCTTTTTCTGCACAACTATCACCAAATCTTCCCTTTTTTTCCTCAGCTCTTATACACACACTTTTGGCATACATTGAGAAACATATTCCCACTTCTGTTTTGAGTTAACGCCCTGTCAGGGAGCATAATGACTGAGTTAGGGAATAATAGTGCCTCTGGGAAAGCCCCTCTGGGGGTCAGGAGTGGCAGTCATTCCCTCAGAGTTGCCCAAGGCCTCGTCTGGTCCTTTCTGCAGTTCTCTTCTCCAACCCTTTTCTCTGGCCTCATCTTCGACCCCTGTGTCAAGTGGAATTCATGCTGGAAAAGCTGTTTAATTCAACTCATAATATCCACAGTCAGAGCTTTCTGAGGTTGATGGTTGCAGTTAAGCCCAAATTTTGTTTATACTGCTGTTAGATTTAGGCTTAAGCGTATTTTCATTCAAACAATGCATGAATGAATGAAAGAATGATTTATTTATTTGAAGATATTTTAACATATTTATCACAACATAATTTCAGCAAAAATAAAATAAAATTAATTGATATGTTAAAAGGGAGCAGGGAGAAGCATAAGCTTTTTTAGTTTCCTGCCCCTTTTCCCGTTTGCTCAAAAATCAAAAGGAACAGTGTCATTTACATCAGTTCGCCATGGTATTCTCTAAAATTGTCTTTGATCAAATGTCCCATTTACGCCTTTACATACAGAATATTTCAGCATCCCTTTTCCCAGTTACCCACCACCCACAGCTATCAACATTCACCACTACACACAATTACAAACATACCCTATTATCTTTTATACTATATACACTTATATAGACAAATATATTAACACCCCCACACCAATCATTGGATCTCGTCCATTTAGTATCCCTCTTCCTCCCTATACCTCAATAAAACCATATTTATATACCACTTTCTGAACTTGGTCATAACTAAAGGTCTATTGCTGATGGATAATTAAAGCTAGGAAACACATTAATTAAAATAAAATAAATCAAATCCTTCTTACAACTGCTGAAAGCTTTTTGGATGTTTGAACCTGGAATTTGTCCGTGATTATGAGCTCCAAGTCCTTCAGATTGGAAAGCCTCCTCACCATGACCCTAGTCTTTAGCTCCTCCAGCAGATTCTAAACCAGATTCAAGTCAGGGTCACTCTATTTAATTTTACTTCCAGTCAGGAAAAAAACACGTTGGAACAGGTTAATGATAAATTTGAGCCTAAATCAGCCAGAGGAATGAGTAAAGGCAGCTTTTATTCTCATCTTTGAAAATGTTCTAAATTAATTGTTCTCCAGGCTTTCTAGAGGACTTTTCTAATCTGGTCATACCAGTATACTACACAAGGAGTGCCTAACGAATTAGGAAAATCAACGGTAAAAGATAAAAGACAAAGTAGCACACGTTAGAATATCATCAGCAGAGGAGCACAAAGTTGTGTTTAGAGGTGAGAGCAAATCCACCAAACCTGAGACAGAGATTAATTATAAACTCTTACTTTAGTCAACCAGGTTGTTGGTTTACTTGTATTGTAAAAAAATCCCCATAAAATCACAACAAATATTAAATATGATGAAAACTAAACTAAATAAAGTTTTGTTATCATAAACCCTTTCATCCAGAAAACTTGACTTGTCTACGTGGGCTGCTCAAAATGTCCTTGGTCCGTTGTGATTGTTTAAACTCATTTCACTTTGGACAATATCACTGGTGCTCCAGCATCTTGTGCATGTTTATGGTTGGCTATTAACATATCACTCCTAGTCTCCTTCATCTCAGGGAGACCCTTTTAGTTTGATTTAAACTTGAATTGGATGTTTCAACTATACGTTGAGCCAAAGCACTTATCAACTCATGTCAGCTAACACCAGCTTTTGGAGTATTGCTATCAATTCAAGATGGGGGACACGTTTTCTGCTTTCAAAACAAGTTATAAACATCTGTTATAAAAAAAAGAAGGTCATTGATACCTTTTTCAAAGGTCAGTGAGCACCTGCCACTTTCTTCCAAACTACAGAATAAATGTGTTTTTTGTGGGTAAAGTTTTTCTGTCCTTTGTCTTCCTTCAGGCCAGCTGATCGAGCGTGTCCTCCTCTCCTCCATGCTGAACCCTGGCGAACAGTGGCAGACGTACCATCACCATGGGCGGATCCTCAACCTGGAGTATCGGCTCCGCTTCCGGTGTGACTCCAATTACTACGGGCCTTTCTGCAACAAGTTCTGCCGGGCCAGAGACGAATTCTTCGGCCACTTCAGCTGCGACCTCAGTGGCTCCAAGGTCTGCATGGAGGGCTGGACAGGACCAGAGTGCAAAGAGGGTAACGTAGTGTTGGGTTTTAGTTTGCAAATGTGAACAATTTCCACTTTCTCGTCTTCCTCTTCCTGAATGGTGTGTTGTGACACAATAGGTTTGTTTTGGCTATGAATGATTGCTTAAGGCAATTATTAAACAGATTAATAATTTTATGTCAAAATTATCAAATTTGGGAAACCACCTGGGATCCAGGAAAAAAATGATCGCCAAATAGATCAGTCTCAGTTAACGTCTATGATTATCTGCCCCGATAAGGCTAAGGTAATTAAACAATAAATGAAGGAATGCGTTCTTTGTGTTCCTTGAACAGTAAGTTACTACACATGTATGTGGAAGAATAACAACCAAAAATTTCCCAAATCCCAAAATGTATTAGCAAAAATAATACAATTTTCCAGTTAAAATACTTTAATCCACAAACTCACTAAGCTAGTAACTAAACCATTAAGTAAAAGAAGAATGAATAATAAAACTAAATTCCAAAAGTAAAACGTTAAAATGTACCTATATGCAAAGAAGTAGAACTAACCAATACATTGATTTTGATGTCACATTTTAGTATGAATATGTATGCTTAAAGTCCAAGGCATATATTGAAGGTTTTTGAAAGAGAAGCTAAGTTAGTTTTAAACTAATTAGGGTTAGTTTTAGACTAATTAGCACCTTTTGGTTTGTGTTCAAACAACCAATTTACAATGCAAAGCAAAAGTTAAGACAAAACAATCTTTGAAGGAAGTAATGTTTCATTAAATAATCAGCTGAATTAGTAATTTATTTTATTTTATGGATCCGTCACCTCAGAGATTGACCCTAATTTTTAGTATTTTTGCATACTCAAAGGGACAGTTTCAAAATATCTAATAAAATAATTTTATGTGCTTTAAGCTATTTTAAAGCCAATCTGTATTTTTAAATTCCGTAAATCGCTATTTTTTATTGCTTATGAAGGGTCTGCAAAAGCAGAGGAGAAATTATGGTTTATCCTAAGCTAATTTATCTCTACCTAGACACACCCTTATTTGAATTATCCTTTGATCTCAATGGAAGGGTGGCTGCAAAGCCTGAAAGACCAGTGATAAAGGAGGAAAACCAGCTACTAGCTAGTGTCAAAGCATCGGCAAAGAGTGGCTGTCTCTGTCTTTGGTGGAATCTGCAATTCAAAAGATTCCTTCTGCAAAGTTTTGAACAAGTCAGGTATCAGGGCTCATTACAGGACCAGAAACAGTTACCTAATCAACAATCAGCAGGGTGTATAGGTGTTTTGATTCCAGTGAGTTTCTTTCAGAACCCCCATTGCTTATATAGGGGTGATGATGCCACATTCAAAAAGTTCCTCAGTTTCCTGTTGGGACGAAGAGTGCATTGTGGGATCAGTGGTCCTTATGGCTGGAGGTCTGTTTGTGGACCAGTGTTCAAAGTTGTGACCTAACAGGTGGTTTCTTTGAAGGGAGCTTTTCAATGACTCCTACAAATGTCTTCCATAAAAAAAGGTTCAATGCTTTGCTGTTATATTTTGGCTTAAGAAGCCCTTTAACTGTGAATGAAACCTGTAAAAGTTAACTCATTTGCTTCTGTTATTCTAAACATTGCAGCATGAAATCAGGTTTAACCATAAAGCTGTTGATTTACCCGAGATCTGAGTTAAAATCCAATAATCTTGTGATAACCTAAAGTATAGCCTTATGAATGACTCCTTCCGGTGATATCACTGAGGGTCATCACACCCCCCAATATCAGTGAATTGTAACAGAGTGGGTGTGGGATCTCATTTGCCGTGACTCATCAGCTGGACCACCCGTCTCTGTGACCTCTTGGAGCTTTTTGCAACGGTACAAGTGAATGGAGGAAACCAAAGTGGAAACTATGGAAGGACGTACAGCCAGTTGGAGGACATCCTGCAGCTCTGCCCACCTCGCCCCTGTTTCACTCGGTCTGACTTCCTCTTCAGCACGCTGCTGATTGGACCACACAGAAGCAGGAAGTTTAAAAGATTAGCCTTAGCCACCCTGTTACCTCCTGCGGGAGGTTACCATGACTGAGAGGGGAGCTTTTAGATTTTGAAAGAATTAAATATGATAAGATTTCTAGCGGGTTTTTTTCTTCCAATATTTATTGACACTTTTGACTCTGAATTTATCTTTTTAGCAGTATTAACTCACGCCTTTCATTAAATAAATGTAAATAATGCTAAAATGTTCATGTATTTAATTTTAATAAAGGGGTTGTGTTCTGTTGTAGCTTGCATCATAAATATTTTTTCAGACTACTTATTTCTTCCTGTGTTTTTGCTTCACAGCGGTGTGCAGGCAGGGATGCCACCAGAGCCATGGTTATTGTGAAGTACCTGGAGAATGCAAGTAAGTTTCTGACACACCGAAGAAAATGGTGTTCTGATACCAGTTCCCCTTTATGACTACTTTAATTGTAATTCATCATTATTGACATCAATCTCCCATCATTTATAATATATTATTGTTCAACAGTCTGATCTTCTGGGCCCAGTTTTTCAAAACTTCAAATCTTGAAAAAAATGTTTTCAAAAGAAAAAACGGATCACATAATCGGATTAGATCACTTAATCCAATCTTGGTTTGGATTGTAGGATTTGGAACAATTTGATCCAAAAAATCTGGATTAAACAGATCCCATCAGAAGGGTGAATTCAGTGTGAATTTCATCCCAAAATGTAATGAAAAATTTAAAAATGTATCAAATAATGCTATATTTGTAAGATGCAGTATCTTACAAGATGTCCTATTTATTCATAAGGTTTTAGTTTTGTTTGTTAATCCGTCGGGCTACAGTGATTAGGCAGGTTTTAACGTATTCAGCCTCTCATTATAGGCCTACAGCAAAGTAGAAAGAGTTCAGCCTCAGAAAATAATCCTGTCAAAATTGACCAAAAACAATACATTTTATTCTGTCACTAAGTGATATATATATTCATCACAATCAAAAATATATGTTTTTATAGTATTTATTAGTGATGCCTGCAATGATTACAGAATAACCCCCAAAAAAGGCAAAGAATGGCAATCACTGATTTTTGAAATCCAAAACACATCCAAATCAGAAATAGTGTCTAATTATTGTGGTGCACGTCCTGTTTGCTCGTTCTGGCAGAGGAACAACTGACTCTGACCAAACTGCAGCAAACCAAGGGCAGACTTGAGATCCGCCTCCTAAAGGCTACGCTCAGACAAGCTGGTCTCTCCACATCAGATGAGGAAGTCTGAAATTATTGTTCAGTATTTGACATTAAGTCTTTTTATTGAATTTAATACATCTATGTTTGAAACTTGTTATGAATATCTTCAATGTACAGTGTTTGTGGGTCTCAGGTCGCAGATGAGCGAACTGCTGGAAGAGGATGGGTTGGGGTTTTTCTTTTTTTTCTTTTTTAATGTGCGTGTTTCCGTTTCAAGTAAAAATAAACCTATATTGACCCCACACTGGCTATTCTACTTGTTGCTCTTTACATATCTATAGTTATACATTGTAATTTCCTATCCTGTTTGAGCACTGGTTATCCAGATTTGGTGATCCTAAAACGTTCCAATCTGGATCAGATTGATCCAATCCCATGTTGCTTTGAAAAACGGGCTCAAAAGTAAGATGGATTACGTGATCACGGAATCGCAAAAAAAATAAGGATTACTGAATCCGAATCAATTTTATCCGGATTTAACCTTTTGAAAAAACGGGCCCTGGGCTGCACGGTGGAGCAGTGGGTAGCACTGTTGCCTTACAGCCTCACTTTCATCTGCTCATTTCCTCGCCTGTGTTAAATCAAGTAATTAAGCTTCCAGTATAAATACTCATCAGTTTTACCCACACCGTGTCAGATCCTATTGTTGTCCTTGCTTCGATTACATGGCCCCACCGTTCAATAAATTGTCCTTCTCAACGTTCTACATTTCTTGGATCTGCAGTTTAGGTCCTCAGAAGTTTTGACAATTTGCACCCTTAAAGATTTGATCATCAAAGTATTTGTATTAGCAGACCATGAGAACCTGAGTAGTTTTCATTATTTAAGTAAAAAAGCTAATTTTCAGGTAATTCTCAAGATTGTATTTGCCACCCTTAGTGATAACTGCTGTCACTGATATTGGTAATATCTGGCAATGAGTCTTTTAAATCAAAGTGGAGAAATCGTGGCCCACTCTTCTTTTAATAATTGTTTTAATTCAGCCCCATTGCAGAGTTTTCTGCAGTGAGTGACAGGCTAAAGATCAATGCAGCGATGTCTCAACCAGATCTAAGTCCAAACTTTAACTAGACTGCAAAAAAACGTAATTTTAGGAACAGTTTGTAGGCCTTGCACTTGCTTCTTTTGTTGTTAATTTTTTGATTTCTTTAATCATCTTCAACAAACACCCTTCCACATGCAGAAAAAATAAAGTGGTAGCAACATCTGACAGTAAGTTTAACAAAAAACTTTAAGAAAAAATCAGAAAGTCCAGAGAACTGCTGATAAAAGTTAAAAATAAAAATCTGGCTGATTTGAAGCAAAGCATAAAGCCATTAGAGTTGGAAAAAAACATTTCGGGTGACTCAAGAGAATGCAAAGCAGTAATCAGAGCAAAGGGTGGCTACTTTGAGGAATCTAAAATATAACAAATGTATTCAGTTATTTCATCCTTTTTGTTTAAGTACATACAGATATTCCATACATTATTTGTTCATTCATAGTTTTGATGCCCTTAATTGAGAATCTGCAATGTAGTCATGAAAATAAAGAAAACGCATTGAATGAGAAGGTGTGTCCAAACGTTTGGTCTGTACTGTATATCTGAGAAGTGATGCATTCTGCCCGTCTGTTCTTGTTTTAGGTGTCATTATGGCTGGACAGGTCCTCTGTGTGAACAGTGTATGACATTTCCTGGCTGTGTGTACGGGAGCTGCACCGAGCCTTGGCAGTGTGTGTGTGACGTCAACTGGGGAGGCCTACTGTGTGACAAAGGTGCGCCATGCAAAATATTTAACCAGTTTATGCTGAGGTGAACAAGGCTTAAGTGGTTGCTGACAGTTGAGATTTTTAGACCTTTCTTTGCAGTTTATTGTTTAAAAAGAAACATAGTCCTGCTCTCTATAGTAAGTATTAGCAAAACACAATTAGACAGTCAAATCATTATCTTCAGCAAACATAAACTTAATTTTGTTCATCTTTTTAGAACACTACCTCCTGTGAGGAACGCATGTATCCTAACATTTGATATTACTTTGGTATTAAGTCCATTCAGACGTTTTTACAGACCAATCCATCATATGATACTAGTATAAGTACTGCAGCAGAAATTCTTTAAATTTAACATCAAGTGTTTACAACTGAGTAAAGCATCAGAAATGCTGTTTTTTCGTATTTTAATTGTTTGTCATTATTTTCACAGTTAATAGGGACATATTAATCTTTTGTTTGGACAAGTTAATGAAGTGTTATCACGGTGTTAATGAAGTTCTTTGCACAAAATCACTCATATGAAGCAATCCCACCAGTTCCGTTCTTTACAATTTCAGTCCTTTTCAGAATTAGATGTTCATGCAAATTAAGGTTATTGTGACGTCACAGTAAGGCAGTTTTTCAAGCACATGATTTCTGACAGGAAAAATTAGTTTAAAATTTTGTTTTTATTTAAGTTTCGGGGGTTTATAGAAGAAGCAGAGAACCAAAGGGCAACACAAAAGGATGAAAAAAGGGAAATTCAAATATACCTCCTTTGATTTTCTCATGTTTCTATATTTATTTGAGTTGGAGTATGTTGTATCCGCAAGTACGTTGAGTCTATGTATTGTTTTGTTTGTGGGAATTGAAAGTCCTGTTGATTTGCATAATAGTTAAGTATTTGGTTTGTATTAATAGTATTGATTTGATTGTGTTGCATAATCAATAATAATAACAATAATAATAATGATATATTATTTGTAATTCACTTTGTATTTTAAAAATCTCAAAGTGCTAGACAATCCATAAAGCAATCATAAAGCAGTCAAAAAATAATTAAATGATGATCTAATTGCTTTTCATTATAACAGAAAATCAACACATATTCCTAATCGTACTAGAATAATTTATTGAATTATCTATATAATTATTATTTTAGTTTTGATACATTGGCTTGAGCAAAAGTAGCATTTGCTTTCTTTCAGAAAGCTGATCAGCTGTGTGCAGCAACAGGTGGGGGAAGGACAGCCCTGCATTACTTATTGCTTCATCTTAGGAAAATTCCAGTTTATGATGCTCCTGAAAGAAATTTGATTGGATTGGTACCTGTTTAACCTTGGTATAGTTGGCTAGTTTCTACCTTAAGGCATTAAAACTATTGTTGTCATGCTTTTTATAATTTGGTAAATATTAAAAGGTTCAGAAACTTAAATCAGGGTTAATTTTTTATCAGCACTTTCAAGCTCAGGACACCATGCTCTTGAGCCAGAAAAGGGTACCTACCCTCTTCTATGGTAACAAGCTCTGTGTTGTGACCGAAAGAATAAGATCACAGATGCAAGCGACCAAAATGAGTTTCCTCCGTAGGATGCATGAGAGCTCAGAGCTGATCCTCCATATCGAGTAGAGCCAGTTGAAGTGGCTCGAGTATCTGGTTAGGATTCCTCCTGGACGCCTCCCTGGCTCCAGCAAACGTATAAATCAGTTACTGTTTCAGACTTATTTTTACGTTTTTCCACAGAATTGGATGGCTACAAAATAGTTGCAAGACTGATCGTTTATTTTGTTTTAAAGGTGTAGGACTGAGACAACTGTAGAATTTTTTTTAATTTTTTTTTACTTCCAGAAACTTTTAATCCCCTGTACAAACCTGACACTTATAATTTGCTATTCAGCTTCTCCTCATTTTCAAATGCATGCCTGAGCCTTCAGACACTCTGGAGAACTGTTGATAAGAAGTACTTTAAAATGGCACAAGAACATCTGGCTACTTCAGAGAAAAGATAGGATTGGTTTAAAGTGTTTAAAGTGTTTTAAAGTGTTTCACAGCACTGTTTGGAAATTGAAGATCAATGTAAATATTTTTTTTTCCAAATCTATTAAGAATCATTACAAACATGGCACTCCAGGCTTGAAATCAACAGACATCATCTATAAAAGTAAAGAGCATCAGAGTGCTTTATATGTTTACCAAGAATAACCCGTCGTGTCTGTGAGATGGATGAAAATTGTGTGTGTGCTGTTAGTACTGTGGTTCTTCACACAAGACCTCAACGTTTCCCAGCAGACTGTAGTAAAGTAGGATCCTCTGTCCCGGGGGGAGGGGGAGGGGGGTTCAAGCTTGTGCCCAGGGGACGGAGTAGAGAGATTGTGGAGAGGGAAGGTGATAGTCTTGGGTAAGCATTTGTGGCTTGGTCCTTTTAGCTAGGTGTGGTCCTGAGCATTTTTGGTTCATTCAGATGGGCACATCAAAGAAAAACAGAAAGAAAAGACACCGTGGAAACGAAGATGATCAAGGAGGGTTTTGCTTTATTCTTCCTCAAGAGTTGAGACAGCTTGCCCTGCAGCTATATTGATCTACACAGTCATCAGCTGACCTGGATTCACCTCGGATTTTTTGGGTTCATCTTAAAGAAACAGGTTTAGGTTTGTTTTTCAGTTTTTTCTTTTGTTGAAGTATTAAATAAAAAATATATATTTTCTCATGTTTTCAGATCTCAACTACTGTGGCACACACCAACCCTGTAAAAATGGAGGAACCTGCACTAACACAGAGCCAAACGAGTATCAGTGTGAGTGCCAGGAGGGTTTTCGCGGACGCAACTGTGACATCGGTGAGAGCTACCTGGCACTGCCTTAAAGCGGTTTACTATAAAAGTAAAATAAGATGTTCACAGCTACAAGACACATACACAGAAAACAGACCATACATGAAGTTTTATTAAAAGAACTCAATGTTTGCAAGAAAGAAAGAAAGAATATTTATGCCCAAAAATGGGGATAAATGATCTGCTGAACTTCTCATGCTGTTTAATTTTACATTTTTGGGCTTGTAGATAATAATAATTTGATTAATTTCCATGTCTAAAGTAACCCTGGCATCTTTTTGCATGGAGTTTGCATGATCTCCACATGCACATCGTTCTCTCTGGGTACTCCAGCCTCCTCCTTATTAGCAGATCTACTGTATTTTCACTGCAGCATTCAGACCTATTATCCTTATTTTATTTAGTTGGAGGAAAGTTCTGGCTACACTCCGTTCATTTTATTAAGCGTCACAGAATAACAACACATCCCAATAGCTTATTGAGTTAGCACATCACTTCCTCTTTACTGATTTATGGAAATAAAAGGACAAATACAGTTCCCTAATGACATAAAGCGTAGCACCCCGCTTCCTCTTAAGTTGATGACTTCAAAAAACAAGATGACCTTTTTAATATTACATCCTTTACATAGAGCTTTTAAACTTTACCAACCTAGATGGTGTTGCAGGTTTGGTCATGATATCTAGTACCGTCTGTTTTGTTGAACAACAGCTTAAGCTCATTTTTCCATCCCTCACTGTTGATATGACAAAATGGTATTTTCCGTTTACATCGCTGTCTCTTTTGGGGTTTACTATTTACTATGGGTTACTATTGTACTCTGGTTATCTTCATAAACTTTAGCTGATGCATATTTATCAGTCAATACAAGTAATTGCATTATTACTTTGGAATGGTAGCAGCTAAAGACATATTCACCTTTACACTGGAGATAATGCAAACCAAATCTGCTTTTTAGTCTTCTATGAAATCAGTTGCCCCTTCTCAAATAAACTAACACAAAAACCAGTTGTGTAATTTACTTCAGCTTCCCTTTTAACTTTGCTATATGCACTTACTCGAGGTTTCTTATCTTGACATTTTGTAACAAAACTCTTTTTCAGAATTGCCTTTAAGATTAACACGTTTTACTGTTGTCCATTGTTTGTTCTCTAGATTCTGTCAAAAACATGTGCTGATCATAGAATTAGGATAAGGTGAAAAAGTTTATTTATTTCAGTAATTCCATTTGAAAGGTGAAACTTTTATATTAGATTAATTAATTACACACAGACTGATATATTTCATGTTTATTTCTTTTAATTTGGAGATTATAACTGACAACTACCGAAATTTCCAGACTATAAAGCATGTCTGATTATAAGCCGCACCAGCCGATTTTAGGGAAAAAAACACAAATGTGTACCTATACAAACCACACGTGATTAAGCCGCGGTATTTTAACGTTTAATTACCATATGTAAAGGTTCGTGTAGAGGGGATTTGGGGTAGCTTTGATTTTATTAGCATTTCAGCCTGGATTACTGCAGCAATGTGGCATGGCATGGAGTCCATCAGTCTGTAGCACTGCTAAGGTGTTCAGCATTTCTGGACCCCCTAGATTTTTTAAAGATAAATTTTAACCCAATAAACATGCCCTGTATACTTTAAAAAGATACTTAACACATTGCATTGTACAAAACCTACAAAAACAAGAAAAAACTACGGAAATACGTAATTGTTTACAGAAAAGGGAGAACATTTATTATCGCAATTGCAAATGCAAGCACAACAGAACATATTGTACACATACTTGCATGTACTTTATGTGGACAAGCTTTAGCTGGGTCCAACTGCTCAATCAGGAAACATCAGCTAGAAGTAACCCATTACTAAATCAGTCCAGGACTAAAACTAGCTAGGCCAAAAGGGCTCAAAATCAAGACACACCAGGAGTACTGCCAGGCCTCAACCAGTCCAGGACTAAACAAGTACTGAACCAGACATCAAATGTTTGTTATCCAGGTTTAAAAAGTTATGTTCAACATCACTTTATAATGGCCCAGCGGGTCATTAGTAAGAGGACGAGGTGCAGACAATAAAGCTGACTCTGCATCTGTATAAGTCAACGTTCAGTTGTATCAAGATTACTTGTAAAGTCTATGGTCTAGTACGTCAGAGGTCTGTCAGAGTCTCTGTGGTGCGTTGTGTGCATTGGCTCCGTCAACTTTTCAAGCGTTACTTGAGTTGCAAGCGGCAACGTAGCAAACGCAAGCAACGCAGAAGTTCAGCTAGCTGAACTTTTGACGGACTTGAAGCAGTGCGTCAACCAATCAGAGCGTCTCACTGTAGTGATGTCACGACACGTATCTTGAATGAAGCGGGTCCAGTGAAAATATTTTCAACAAACGCAGACAAACTGTGCGGTGTTAACGCAGCATAACTGTCTGCGCTGCATCATAGCAAGGGTTATAAGCAAGAGACGTGACAGTAGCGAGTGTGGCTCGCACACTGCAGGAGGAATGAACCATTGTGAGGGGGAGGGGTGTGACTGAAACAGCAAATCCATTATTTGTTTGTTAAATATTAAATCTATGGCCAAAACAGACAAAAATACACATGGAGTACACGAGGGCCCCTAGCACATTTAACGTATGTAATAAAAAGAGAAAAGAAATAAGAAAAGAAATAGGGGGTCTGCTCCTCTGGGCCCTTCATCAGCCTGGGCCCTTAGAATCGTCCTAACCTTCCACCCCTTTACGGCGCCCATGAGAACAGGGATAGCATGGTCTTTAAACCTGGTACTGGTAGCTTTGGCAGTGTGTGCAGGTAACAAATCCTGTTAGAAAATGAAATCTGAATCTCTATAAAGTTGGTCAGCAGTAGGAAGCATTAAGTGCTCAAAAACTTCCTGACAGACAGTTGCGATGACCTTGGACCTCAGAAAACAGAATGGACCAACACCAGCAGATGACATGGAACCCCAAACCATCACTGACTGTGGAAACTTTACACTGCACCTCAAGCAACGTGGATTATGTGCTTCTCCTCTCTTTCTCTGGGACGTTGATTTCAAATGGAAATACAACATTTACTTTCAGAGAACATAACTTTGGACCACTCAGCAGCATTCCTGTCCTTTTCATCTTTAGCCCAGGCAAAACCACTTCTTACGCCGTCTCTTTTTCAAGAGTGGCTTGACACAAGGAATGCGACAGCAGAAACCCTCGTCTTGTATACGTCTGTGGGTGGTGGTTCTTGAAACACTGACTCCAGCTGCAGTCCACTCTCTGTGAATCTACCCCACATTTTTAAATGTTTTTTTTTTTTCCACAATCCTCTCCAGGGTGCGTTTATCCCTATTGCTTCTAACTTTTTTTTCTACCACATCTTGTCTTCCCTTTTCCCTCTATTAATGTCCTTGGACACAAAGCTCTATGAAGAGCCATCCTTTTGAGTCTTTCCCTCCCTTTACAAGGTGTCAATGGTCGTCTTTTGGACAAGTGTCAAGTCAGTATTCTTCTACATGATTGTCTAGCCTACAGAACTAGACTTAAAAGACTATTCAAAGGCTTTTGCAGGTATTTTGAGTTAATTAGACGATAAGAGAATGGCACCAAGTGTCTTCAATATTGATCATTTTCACAATATTTAAATTTTCTGAGATACTGATTTTGGGTCTTTCATTAGTTGTTATAATAATCAAAATTAAAATAAATAAACATTTGAAATATATCAGTATGTGTATAATAAATTAATGTAATATACAAGTTTAACTTTTTCAATGGAATTATTGAAAGAAACTTTTTCATGATATTTTAATTTTATGACAAGCACCCGTACTGTGATAGTTTATTTACTACAAAACTTAAGTCTGGTCTGGGATAAGTAGTCAGATAAAAAAAAGACTACCAACGGCATCTCTTTATTTTTTGACACAGTTCATCCTTCACCATCATAGTCCAGTTTTTGTACCCAAGGTTTGGCTCTAGGTTTGCTGTCCTGCATATGGGACCTCTCAAGTATTTTCTTCACATACCTCATTTGAGACATTTGTACATATTTTTCCCTCTGTTCAAAATCTGTTTCAAAAAAAGTATGACTTGATCTTCCTTTGTCTGTTTGGTGTACACACAGTAATCTGCAGGGTTTTGTGTAAAACTGTTTTAACACAAATAATCATGCAAAGTATAATCGGGTTTCTACCAGTCTGTTTGAGACCATGTAATGATGTGTTCTTTCACTGGAGCGGTTCACAGCCGAGTGTGAAGTGGCTGGAATGAGAATCACTGTAGATGCAGGCTCATCGATGATCACGAACTCTGGGTGGTGACCGAAAGAACGAAATCACATATACGGGCTGCTGAAACGAGTTTCCTCCGTAGGGTGTCTTGGTTCTCCCTTAGAGATAGGGTGAGGAGCTCAGTGATCCGGAGGGGGCCCAGAGTAGAGCAGCTGGTCCTCCACATTGCGAGGAGCCATTTGAGGTGGCTCGGGCATCTTGTCAGGATTCCTCCTAGACGCCTCCCTGGTGAGGTGTTCCAGACATGTCCCACCAGCAGAAGACCCAGAGGAAGACTAAGGACGTGTTGGAGGGACTATATGTCTCAGCTCATCTGTGAACACCTTGGGATTCCTCCTGAGGAGTTGGCCCAAGTTGATGGGGAGAGGGAAGTCTGAGTTTCTCTGCTTAAGTTGCTTCCCCTGTGACCAAACCTCGGATAAGCGGAAGATAATGGATGGATGGAGTTTTTTTTAGGTATGTCTTATAGGCAAGGGGTGCGTGAAGATACGTGGTTTTGAAATCTATTTTGTGTTGGATAAGGTGTTCTTGTATGTAATACAAAGAGAAAAGAAATAAGAAATGAAATAGGGGGTCTGCTCCTCTGGGCCCTTCATCAGCCCGGGCCCTTACAATCGTCCTAACCTTCTACCCCTTTATGGCGCCCATGCTCACCGCCATCCAATGCATTTGATATGGTTTCCTGACAGTTGTTTGACGCCACTGCTGCATTGACCACCATCATCTTAAAGTTAGCATCATAACTGCCTCAGGTGTTTGTTAAGTTGCCCCACTTTTGATCCATTCGGCTCCGGACTGCCCCTCTACATTTTTCTTTTCCTGTTGATGACTCCAGCCACAATGAGGTCACTGGCTTTACAGCAAGCTGGCGCCCTCTGCTGTTGCGGTCTTGTAACAACCCCAGACAATTATCAGAATGTGTCAATGGTTAGACCACGATTATAAGACGACCACACATTTTTACCTCGTTTTTAACGGCAAAAAACCTTGTTCTATATTTGGGACAATACGGTAATTCTGAAATTCAGTTTTTATACTTTTGATATATGTGTGAAGCCAATGCTTCTATTACAGTATTTTCCAGACTATTAGCCGCTAATTTTTTTCTCATGTTTTAAACCACTCAACTTCTAATCCGGTGCGGTTTATTTATGACTTTTTACAGCTAACGGCCACTAGAGGGCCTCGTCAATCTATGGATTGTACAAGTTACTTCCTTTACCTTAAGGGATACTGTGGCTTTAAGAGGCCGGAAGAAAGAGAGGAGGAAGTTTGCGTGAACAATGAAGGCAAACGTGGAACAGACAGATATGAAGAGAGCGAGACAGTTTGCGAAAACAAGTTTTCTTGCACAAACCCTCGTTATGGAAAACCAACGAAGAATTAGATATGATGGTGCGTTTGACTTAAAGGCTGTTGATCTGGCTTTTAAAGAAGGAAATTGAGTGCCAGTGGCTTCACGTACCCTTGACAGCAATGATGGTGACACACTGGCAACACCAGGGAGAAAAAACTCTCTCAATGAAATCAGATTTTTTTTTTAAAGCATTCAGAGGTAATAAAAGCAAATGGCCTGAACTTGAAGTCTTTCTTGAAGATTGGCTGAACACTCAGAGAGAGGATGGCCGAGGTGTTTCCAACATGTTGGAATGTTTATAAAATTGACGCAATCCAAACACTAATCACTTTCCCTCTGCATGAACCCTTACATGTGGTAATTAAATGTTAAAACAGCTGCAGCTTTTAATCGAGTGTGGCTTGTTTATATACATTTTGTTTTTTCCCTAAAATAGGCTGTTTTAGCTTATAATCAGGTGCACGTTATAGTCCAGAAAATACGGTACCTGTCACTTGAAAGCTGTGACATCTGGATGTCCCCTGGATGACATTTAAGGATTATTCAATTGTATTCTATATTTGGGGTTTTTCCCTCCTGCAAAGCCTTGATTCCACAGCTTTCAAATTCTTGGGACAAAAACAGGTTTAAAAAGGTTTATTTTAGTGGGGAGAGATCGTTCTGCTTCATCACCTCATCTAAGGTAGTGGCCAATTTCTGTAGGATGTGGCTTTAAAGTCTCTTTTTCTGATAGAAAAGTCTCTCTTAAGATTTTGAGGTTTTCTAGTGTTAAAACTGCTATTAACTTCTCCATTCAAATGAATAAAAATTGAATGTGAACCATTATTCTGTTTTGCTTCTTGTGTCTTCCCTCCCATCAGTGGAGCATGCATGCCTGTCGTCTCCATGTGCGAATGGCGCCACCTGTGTCGAAGACCTGAACGGCTTCAGCTGCATCTGTTCCGAAGGCTGGACTGGAAACACCTGTGCAGATGGTGATTGTCAATTCTGCACACATGGGAAGCCTGAACTGAGTGAGGCAAGAGAGAGGGAGCTTTAAGATTGTCTGAGATTGGTTATAATTGGATTATGGCCACTTAGTGACTCCAATCAATCCAACAGAGGATGTTAAATCAGCCTAAACAGGAGCAGTATCCACAACAATTAGTGATCTGCAGTGATCCTGCTCTTTGTTTGGCTGTGTGTGTGTGTTGAGGAGTGTATCTGAATCATCTGTACCTCTGTTGAGTTAGAAAAACAGAGCTGGCACTGTGAGCTTTATGAGGTTTTATAGGTATCAAATTGAGGGTTTAAAGTATAATCCTTTCGTATCACAGGGGGCTTTAAGGTGTGATTTCTTCCCTTGCTGTTATATCCAGACTTTGTCCACCTCCAGCCTTCTGATGTGGTGTATTATACTTCACAAAAGCAGCACCATATTGCCTAGCCCAAATTCCAAATAGTTGGTAAGTGCAAGGAAGAAATGTATCCTAAAATTGCTCCCAAAACTGGCACAAAAACTGCATGTGCTTCCTTCCCACAAACAGAATCACACCGTATATTCAAACCAAAATTTGAGGAGCGTTGAGTGCACATTTTATTTATTCTTGGGTCAAATCATAACCAGACCAGTGATGAATGCACCTCAACAGGCTCCCCATGTATGAATAAATACATGGGGAGAATTTGTGCTAAAACATCCGGTTGCGTTTTTCATGTGTCCGTGAGAAACACTGAAACAGGACCAAAGCGTCTGCCAAGTGACTATCGTTTCATCAAAGTTTGTTTGCTCTAAGAGCAACCGGAGACCACCGCTAAGCATAACAACAATTCAAAAATACACACTTGTATTCAGAAGAGGAATGACATGTTGTTGTTGGCATTCGTCTTCATCAGCCTGCAGCACTGCAGTTTTGTTTTCAAAAAATGTGTGATACCCGACAATCTGACTTGAAGCATTATGAACACCAGCTGATCATAAAAGATGGAACTCATTGCAGCAGTAAAATGCCACATTATATTTAGTAGTCTGCTTTAAGACATCTGGAGAGTTTACTCTCTACAGATGTTAAAAACAGATCCAACCAGGGTTCATAGAGGTTTATTTCCTTTTAAAGATTCTATATTAAGTTTATTTGTAAGGCCAAGTTCTCTCTGGACTGAGACCACACAACATTAAAAATGAGACAGAATGTAGATATTCTTTGCACAGTGTTGGAGAGGTCTTATGTGGTTCATCACAAAAACATTATGCTTCCCATTAGAAGAGATGGAAGACTAGATCTCCCTCAACATAGCTGCTCAAACTTTACTTATATTGCAGTGAAGACGTCATAGCCTAGCAGCAGCAGTGGCAGCGTGTATGACGTGGTTTCGTGGATAGCCGCATCGCGTGGCTTGTTTATTCAAAGGAGGCCTGGCCTAATGTCAACCTGGCATACTTTTACCTAGCATCCCTGCAAGTAATTTATTGCAATTCTTTTGGCACCACTGCTGCTGAGTGCTTGCCGTCGTGCCAACGCTCTCTTGCAACAGAAACGATCTCATAAAGCAGCTGAAACAGACAATCCAACCTCTCTGCCTCCAAAATCATCAACAAAAACAAAACAGGTTATGGCCAGGCTCATGGCACATTTATCCCCATTGTTGGAGAAACGCGGACGCCTCTAAATTGCACAGATTGGCTTGATGATCGTAGAGAGCCAAGCTTTTCGGCCTGTGCTTCAATGTACAAAGTATTTCACATTGCCACATAAAAGTCTTTGCACAAACAGAAGCTCATAGGACTTATAACATTACAAGATTTACTGCAGTGCCCATTGAAAAGCGGAATCAGATTGCAGCGCCTCTGCGTGATCAACACTGTGATTAGGGAAAAACTCAAGGAAAAACACATATGGACCCTGTTGATAAGGTGATGGAACTACTGATACATTTGGCTTCTTGACAGCATACTTACAGACGTGGACAAAATTGTTGGTACCCTTCATTAAATAAAAGAAAAACTCATAATGGTCACAGAAATAACTTTAATCTGACAAAAGTAATAATAAATAAAAATTATATAAATGTTGACCAATGAAAGTCAGACATTGCTTTTCATCCATGCTTCAACAGAATTATTTAAAAAATAAATGCATGAAACAGGCCTGGACAAAAATGATGGTACCCCTAGAAAAGAATGAAAATAATGTGACCAAAGGGACATGTTAATCCAAGGTATGTCCACTAATCAGCATCCTAGGTGTCTACAATCCTGTAATCACTCAGTGGGCCTATATATAGGACTCCAGGTAGTCACTGTGTTGTTTGGTGACGTGGTGTGTACCACACTCAATATAAACCAGAGGAAGCAAAGGAAAGAGTTGTCTCAGGAGATGAGAAAGAAAATCATAGACAAGCATGTTAACTGTAAAGGCTATAAGACCATCTCCAAGCAGCTAGATGTTTCTGTGACTACAGCTGCACATGTCATTCAGTAATGTACGATCCATGGGACTGTAGCCAACCTCCCTGGACGTGGCTGCAGGAGGAAAATTGATGACAGATCAAAGAGATGGATAATCCAAATGGTAACAAAAGAGCCTAGAAAGACTTCAAAATAGATCCAAGTTGAACTTTATGCTCAAGGAACATCAGTGTCAGATCGGAACATCCTTCGCTGTTTGAGCCAGAGGACAAATCATTAAAAAAAACAGACTGGAGTATGCCAAACTACATGCTGACGAGCCACAAAGCTTCTGGGAGAATGTCCTGTGGACAGATGAGACAAAAATTTAACTTTTTGCCAAGGCACATCAGCTCTATGTTCACAGACGGAAAAATGAAGCATATCTAGAAAAGAACACGGTCCCTACTGTGAAACATGGGGGAGGCTCGGTTATGTTCTGGGGCTGATTTGCTGCATCTGACACAGGGTGTCTTGAATCTGTGCAGGGTACAATGAAATCTCAAGACTATCAGGGGATTCTAGAGAGAAATGTGCTGGCCAGTGTCAGAAAGCATGGTCTCAGTCGCAGGTCACGGGTCTTACAACAGGAAAATGACCCAAAACACACAGCTAAAAACACCCAAGAAGGGCTAAGAGGAAAACACTGGCCTTCTATGAGCCCTGATCTCAATCCTATTGAGCATCTTTGGAAGGAGCTGAAACGTGCTGTCTGGAAAAGGCGCCCTTCAAACCGGAAACAACTAGAACAGTTTTCTCATGAGGAGTGGGCCAAAATACCTGCTGAGAGGTGCAGAAATCTCATTGACAGTTACAGGAATCATTTGATTGCAGTGATTGCCTCAAAAGGTTGTGCAACCAAATATTAAGTTGTGGGTACCATCATTTTTGTCCAGGCCTGTTTCATGCATTCATTTTTTAAATAATTCTGTTGAAGCATGGATGAAAAGCAATGTCTGACTTTCATTGGTCAACATTTATATAATTTTTATTTATTATTACTTTTGTCAGATTAAAGTTACTTCTGTGACCATTATGAGTTTTTCTTTGATTTAATGAAGGGTACCAACAATTTTGTCCACGTCTGTAGAACGGATAGTGGTGGTGCAGAAACCTCTCAGTCTAAGGGAACACAGGCAGAGTCTAATTAAATATCCTAGTGCAGATATAAGTATGGCAGCAACAAGCAGTGGGAAACACTGACATGCTGGGAACTCGGAGCATGTCGAGGATGTGAAAATAGGTTTTTCCAAAACTGAAGTGATAAGTCGTGTTTTCATTTGCCATCACTTGGAATATTAAACTAAATAAATTAGCTTTCTCTGAACTGGAGTTTTGTTGCCACCCGGCAAAAACAATAGTTGTGGTGCAAGTAGTGCTTTAGAAGTTTACCAAAATCATGTTTTCAGGTTTTTCTTTTGTTGTTTTTGCTAAATGAAAGTCAAACAGCTTCTGGTTTTAGATGAGCGCACACAGGGCTGTTGCTGAAAAGCTGATAACTAAACTTGTGGTGCTGATTACAGTATCTCTGGAGTTTTCAGTTTTTGTCAAGCCAGCAAATGCAAATCAAATGTGCCAGTGTTGAGCTAGCACTGCATCCTTCTCATCTTCTATAACAACCTTAAAAAAAAAGCTCTAAATGAGGCACCAGTTAGAGGAATGTCTGTCTTTACGAGGATCCTCTGATTTCACACGTTGTGAGATGTCTTCACTTTTAATTGCAACACAGCATTGTAGTGTTCTCACCTTGTAATTACCCTGTTGGAAAAGCAAGGCACATTCTCAGACATGGCACCCAAGAGAAAAAGAAGAAATTCAAAACGTTTGAAGCCTTTTTTTTTTTGTGAACGCGTCCTCTCTGGATAAAGCTTAAGTATGTTTCCGGTTCAGCTTTGAGCTCGATGATGTGAACTGACGTGTCTGTACATCAGGTGAGATCTCGTGTTGTGTGTTGCAGCAGGTGAGATGTAATCACAGAGTTTACGGTCTGTCTGAGCTGTTTGTGTACATAAGCAGTGTTCCACATCCTCCGCTTTCACATCCATCAGGATAAACAGCGCTGCAGGTCGGACATTTGCACGCCCGATGAGGGCCGGGTTTTTTTGTGGGTTTTTTTTTAAGGCAGGGCAAAATGGACAAATAGAAAAATAGTTTATTTTTGCTGGTGTTGTTTGCTGCATGCATGATTAACAGTCAGGGAGGCCGTCTATCTCTGTATGTGTTGTTGTTGTTGTTGTGGGGGTGGGATGGGTGGGGTGGGCTCTCCGAGGAATACACAGCAAGAGGATTGTCAAGTTCGCAGGGAATTCAAACCATAACCACAACATAGCTCCGTTTTCAGACTGGATTTATGTTTATAACCGATATTAATTAAAGGATTCTTTGTTTGTTATGCATTCTCTTACTGGTTTTGGAAGAAGTGCCGCTAGCTTGGTAGGATTATTATTGCTTGGGTTGGAGTAAGGGTCAGGACGATGGGAAACAGTTGTTCTGCAGGGTTAGGTAAATGGAAAAAAAAGGTTATGAGAGACCCAGAAATCTTATGACTGACAGTCTACACCACAGAGATATTCATGAGAAAAATCAGGATGCCACTACTGCACAAATTAGCTCGACTGAACCCCAAACAGTTTGTGTCTTTTTGTCTTTCTCTTTGTTTCCTCTTTGTTTTGGTTCCTTGTCAGATAAGTGGAAGCAGGCCTCCTCCTTTGCATTATTTAAGCCCACTCATTGCCCCCACCCCCCATCCCTCTTTGGTGAAAGGTTTGAAGTGTCAGTCATGAACATGCTGAAGAGGACTATGTTTATCACTGTTTGAACAGAATTCAGAGGAGCAGAGAGAATAAAAAACAGCCACAACCACAGCATGATCGTTGCATCACATGATTTTAGCGATACACAAGATGCCTACTGAATATTCACACTCACATTCCCGTTACCCAGACCAGTAGCTCATGGACAAAATGTTCCTCTTTCCTTCTTCCTCCAACCAGCGGTGAGGCAGTGTGATCGTAACCCCTGCGGCCGTGGAGCTACTTGTCAGGAAGCTTCTGGAGGTTACCGTTGTCTCTGCCCACTAGGATGGACCGGCAGGACGTGCCAACTTGGTCAGTGGGTCTGGATTACACTGTATTAAACTATGCTTACTTACTATGAATTATGTGGCTCTGTTACAATTATTATTAAAGCTTTAACCAAATGCTCTGTAAAACAAAATGGATGGGTCAGTTTCTATTTAGTCTGATGCAAATGAAAAACATATTTTTATTCAAATATATTTATATCAAAATATTAATTATAATGATATTAATAACTAACTGGATATTAAAAATGTATTCTCATGTTTAGACTTTTTTTTTTTTTTTACAAATTTTGGGTAAGAACAAATGAATCAATGTCACATTTAAAACCAATGTTATGATAACAATTTATCTTTTTATTCAAAAGTGCTGTTACTCCAATATTCAGAATATTTGCAGTTCTCAGAACACAGTTTAGTTGGAAAGATTTCCTCACAAATATGGCCTAAAGGGGAACCATAAAGCACAGTTAATTCTGCATAATTCTTTCAGAAATTAATGAACTGTGTATTGACAAACTCTAGTGAATAAAGTTTTTGTCAAGACACTGGCTTCAAATGAAATAAGATCGAGTTGTAAATTATATTTATTTTTTATGCTCTTTCTAATGAGGAGGAAAAACCTTCAAAATTCTGGCAAAGATACACTGCAGGTTATTTTGTCTTTTCTTTTTTGCAAAAGTTAAATCAAAAAGAAGCTGATTTTAGAAAAAAAAAAGGTCCCTTTTATAAGTTCTCTTTAGCTCAAATGTCTAACATTTGCCAGCAGAAAACACACTGAGCAGCATAAGGTAAGGCAAGGCCATTTTATTTGTATAGCACACTTTCAACAACAAGGTGATTCAAGGTGTTTTACATGATTTAGTGGTAGAGAAACAAAAAAAGCAAAACATTAAAAAGAGTGACTTAGGAAAAGCATGAAGAAAAATGAATAAAGAAAACATAAGAAGCATAATTAAGTGTGAAAACAGCAATTAAGAATCGAGCGTAAAACACAAAATTATATAAGGCAAGGCAATTTTATTTGTATAGCACAATTTCAACACAAGGTGATTCAAGGTGCTATTAGAACATTACTCAAAGGAAGCTCTAAACAGACGGGTTTTAATATTTGATTTTAAAGAGCTTAACAACTCAGCAGCTTTGCAGTCGTCTGGAAGTTCGTTCCAGATTGGGGGGGCATAGAAAGGGAAAGCTATTTCTCCATGTTTGGTTCTAATTCTAGCCATAATTTAATCATAACAATAAAAAAGCTGCAAGAGCCCAAACTCTTCATGAAGCAGTAGTATTTGATTATCTCTAATTTGAGGGAAAATGTTAATTTAATGCTTGAATTAAAAAAGAGAAGCTAACAGCATCTTAATTCTCACATTAACCCTCTTTGACTGTGGATTAGTCCTCTCTGTATGCACCATCATGCCCCCTTCGGGCTGCACTGACTCATTTTCACAACTAGAGTGTGTACCTGAGTTTTCACACAGAGAAAGCTGAAGTATACACTTTTTGTATACATGCGGAGGCTTTGGGGCTGTGATGTGAAAACTGAGAAATATTTCAGGATGACAGCCTCTCCTGCTCCTCTGTGTTACAGTCGTATGTCACCCTGACACTTCATAATCCCTCATAGTTCCACATCGCAGATCATGTAGCCCACAGCCTATCATGAACACATAGACAGATCAAACTCACTGAGGAACCCTTTTTGAAGCCCAAGATGCAGAACATCAGGAATGCCTCAGTCGTAAAAAGGCAATTAAATTTCACCTTTATGCTTTGTCAGAGAATTTTCTCCCTGTTTTTCTGTCAATACACTCCCTTTTAATCTTAACACAGAGACACTTAAACTCACTGACAGAGCTGAATCTATTTGATCTAATATAGACAGTGAATTGTCTTAAACTAACAAACTTTATTTATATATACCCTTGGGGCTCACAGCTTTAACAGTGCAACAGTCCAAATATTTTATGATAACAGAGACACTGGAAGAGGATCAAAAACAATGTGGCGGACTTATTTTTGACGTCATTTTGTAAGAGAAATGCTTGACTAAAGCAATCTATCTCTTATCGTTTAGGCGCCAACCAAAGAAACTCAGAAAGATTTCAAGAATGAGATATAGATCTTATTAAAT
This sequence comes from Apricaphanius iberus, assembly GCA_028564705.1. Classification (NCBI taxonomy): domain Eukaryota; kingdom Metazoa; phylum Chordata; class Actinopteri; order Cyprinodontiformes; family Aphaniidae; genus Apricaphanius; species Apricaphanius iberus. The sequence goes on from JAPXFQ010000899.1 coordinate 1,385,662, forward strand.
TGTTTTACAAAGAAGTTTATTTAATTAAGGATTTTTGGGGGGGTTGTTGCAATAAAATTGCAATTATTTAGTCTATTATTGTTTACTTTTTCTTTTAAAACAAACATTGAATCGTAAAATGGCTTTAAACTATTTATAATTTCTCTGGTTTTGCCACCAACAAGCTAGATAATATCGTGAACATATCTCAAAGTTTTCTCATAGTTTTTCTTTAGACTTTGGCTCTACTTTCTCTCATGTTTTGGCCAGTCCTTGCACGTGTTCCTGACAGGAAATGGTTCACTGTATGTAGCGATAGATAACTGCTGTGTGATTTATCTTTATTGTGATATTTTTATCACATTTGCAAACCTCAAAGTCAAAAATATTGTCTGGATTGATTCTAGTGCTGTTTATTTCACTGTTCTATTAATACACAAAAAACCAAAACATATCTTACTGCATAAGTTAGTTGAACTGAACTACTGAAGTAGCGTATTCGATAAGTTGTACTTTCTTGGTATGTTTTTAAGAGCAGTATTTATTTTAGTGCTTTTGAGCTCAGGTACATACAATGCTGAGCACTTTTGCTAAAAAACGGCCGCAAAGGATTTTTAAAATATTATTATCATCACTTTTCTCATGAATTGCAATAAATACTACAAAGAATTGGTGATAAACGTTTAACTCCCCATTGCCTGTCCCCAAGTGTGTGATTTAAAAAAAAGTCAACAGGAATTTTTTCAATTATTTTAACAGTGGGCCCTAAGTTCTACAGATACAGGCTACAGATAATAACCCCCCCCCCCCAAAAAAAAACAAACAAAAAAAACAAAACAAAAACAAAAGCTACAAGTGAATGTTCACAAGTTTTATTATACTTATTTACTGTATAGGGTTGTGGATGCATTGAGTGAGTGATAGATATTCCTCTGTGAAGACTCATAAAGACTATAATAAACAATATAAATACAGAAAACCATAAATAAATAGGGATAACAAATAAACAACTACATAAATAAATGTAATAATTTATTAAGAAATAATGAAACGTATTAAATATAGTGTTATAATATATAGTGATGGTAAAAAAATATATATATATATTTTTCTATACTCATATCCTTTCTGGGTTGCCAGGGAGCTTAGAAAAAAAGTCACCCATCAATTCACATGTATAGATCACTATAGAAAAATTAAACATATTTTGAAAAATATACGTCTTTTTTCCCAGTTTAGCTAAAGGAAGGATTAATACAATTGTGAACCACACTTTTTCATTTTATTTACAGAGTTTTAATTGTAAAACAAATGGTGAAGCTAATGTTTTCATACTCTTCATAAATAAACACTACCTTTATGTAACACATACATTTAGAATCAAATAGATTGAAGTTTTTGTTTTGACAAATTCAGCTAAACAATTTTTTTGTATTGTAAAATATTGTTTATCAGTCTAGAATGGTTTCAATTATTTTTTTTTTCTTTTACTTTGTTTCGCACCTTTAGATGCCAATGAATGTGAAATGAGTATGTGCGTCCACGCCCGCTCTTGTCGCAACCTGATCGGTAGTTACCTGTGTGATTGCCTTCCTGGATGGACTGGACCGAACTGCGACGTCAGTGAGTACAGAGGAAGAGAAGAAAAAGAAAACACAAAAGAAAAAAAAATGGTTGAAAGATAATAGAGAAGTTATTGTCCGGTGGCAGGTAGTGAAACATGATGAGACTTTAAAGAGAAATTCAGCTGCAGCTCCGATTTTCTATGGACAGATCATTTTACTCCAACAAAAAGTTCTCACAGAATATCACTGACAAGCATGAACAATAAAGGTCTTTTTTGTCTTTCTTTGCTGAATAAAATTCATGTCTGGCTTATGGAGCAGAAATGCCAGTAGCGCCATCCTGTTGTTGTTTGCAGCTTTGTAGTTTTATTTCACTAAATCAATGTGTTTCCTCATTCTAGGGAACAGCAGCTGTCAGGGTTTGTGTTTGAACGGTGGCCATTGTGAGGTGAGAAAACCTCATCTTGGTTTCGAGCTTTACTTCTTTAAAACCTCAAGAAATACCAGAAAATACTATCTGCATTTAAAATAACTTTACCTCTTTTACTCTCAGAGGTACATTGGTTTCATTTCATGTGTCAAATCTTTGTCATGTCCCCTGTTTCCTTCCAGCAACTTTCCTAGGAAATCCATGTCACAGTCAAGTAAAACATGTGTATTTCCTCCCATATAGGACCTGTTGTCAGAATCCAGATGTGTGTGTGCAACTGGTTTCACTGGTACACATTGCCAAAATGGTTTGGGTCCCTGTGACAGCAACCCGTGTCTGCATGGTGGGCAGTGTGTCATGAAGGATGGGAAGACGGTCACCTGTGACTGCCCTTTGGGATACTCGGGAATCTTCTGTGAGGTTAGAAAACTAATGTTGCAAATTAGCAATTTAAAAAAACTGGATCATGACAGATTGGTTAATTCCATATAACAAAGAATGAACGTACAGTATAAAGATGTGTTATGGAAGATATGTGGAGAACATTTGTGAAAAAGACTGAAATTAAACATATTTTAAATATTTTTTTATTCCCAAATAAATTGGGTTAACAATGGCCTGTTACATATATAGTAAATAGAATAGAATAGAATAATCCTTTAATTTATCCCACAATTTGGCTGTAACAGCAGCAAAAACAAGAACAGAAACACAATTTTTCCAGAAAAACATATTTACATCATGGACGTAGTTACAAAAACAGAGTACTGTTCAGTTATTAAGATGAAAGTGCATATAAAGTGGCATACCCAGACCAGGATACTGAAAAAATTTTTAATAATTAAAAATATATAGAAATATGAACAGAATATGCATTGAATCTGTTCATTAAAAAAGCAAATATATAACTTTGAAACGGTTAGTGTATATAAACTGAGAAAAATAATGTGCAAAATATAGCAATAAGTAAGTAAGTAAGTAAGTAAGTAAGTAAGTAAGTAAGTAAGTAACCTTTCACAGACAAGGGAGTAATATGAGCTCTTCTGTTGGTGCGGAACAGTATTCTCACTGCACAATTTTTAACTAGTTGTTGACGGGACAGCTCTTTTTTGTTTAGGCAGGAGAATAAACTATTTCAATAATCTAGACGAGACGATACAAAGGCATGAATAATCAACTCAAGATCATTTTTGGTTACTATGGTTCTGAGTTTCGAAATTTCCCTCAGGTGGTAAAAGCATTTTCTAGCCATCTGTCTTGCGTGGTACTCAAGAGACATTTCTTTATCAAAGAAAATGACAATATTTCTAAGGGACGGTTTAATGGACGAGCTCAAAACACCCAAGTGCTGGTGAATCCCTAGGATAACATCATCCGGGGCAGTCACCAGCACTTCAGTTTTATCTGAATTTACACCATCACCGTCATCAAGGAAAGTAATTTCTGAACCTCTGAAGGCCTGAAGGAGCAATACAGCTGTAGGTCGTCAGCAAATAAATAGTAAGAAACATCATTGGCGAACTCCTGTATTAACTTTCCTAAGAGAAGGATATAAAGCAAGAACAAAACCAGGCCCAAAATAGAGCCCTGGGGCACTCAGGTACACTTAAGTACGTGGTAAGTATGTTACTTGCACTTACAATTGGAGAGATTTTATAATAGTTTTGGAGTGTTAATGATTAATCTAAGCTGATATTTTTGGATAGAAGGATAAAAATAAAAATATACTCCATAGATTATTTTTAAACTTGACTTTTCAAAAGTTTGCATATATTTGGGTCTTCTCTGATCTGCGCTGACTCCAATATACTCATATAAGCTCACTACTATTTAGGTATAACTATTCTGTTGTCTCTGCACATATACTGTAAAGGCTCTAAATTGTTTCAATCTTTCTCCCATTTCAGACAGCATTGGATCCTTGTAATCCTAACCCCTGCCAGCAGGGGATGCAGTGTCACAGCTCAGAGGGAAGATACGTGTGCGCTTGTCCGGATGGTTATTATGGCAACGAGTGTGTGAGCCTGAGAAGTCCTTGCGTAGGACAGGATTGTCAAGGTGAGACAGATGTCGTTTGTGTCTTCAACCAAAAAAGCCGACATTCAGCATTTTCTGACCTCTGCTGCTCCTCCAAAGGCGCCATGTCCGACACGACCCACGGTGGTCTCAGCCTCTACATGATCCTGGTGGGAATCTTGGCTCTGGTGACGATCTTTGGCTGCATCGTCTGCACCTTGGTCTTCTCCCTCCTGCATCGGAAGAGGAAAAAGCAGCAGTCTGTCCCGCAGGAGGAAGGCATCAACAACCGGAGAGAGTTTGTCAACCTGATCAGAAACGTGGACCACCCACCTGGGCACACGCAGTCTCCCGCTGTACCTCACCCTCACCCTCCCGCCCCTGTCACGCGTTGCTGCGAGGAGATTGAGCTCACCTTGCCGCCGGCTCCGGCTCCTTCGCAACCCTCCCCTGCTTTAAAGCCAGCCCACGCCCCCAAACTTGACATTTCAAACCGAGAAAGAGAGAAGCTAAATCGTTTCCAATGCACAGGCAATCAGGAGCTGGAGGTTTGATCATGTCCTGCACTTCTATTACTGAGTTTGTAGCACTTTTTTGTTGACAGGACCACTGTCCCATTGTTTGCAATGAGTCCAGCTCGACAGTTACACAGAGTGGAGAGACCTTTATGGCTCTCGGCTGATTCGTGAAGAAGAAATGCTGCTAAATGAAAGATCGGACGTGTTTTACACAGTGGCATCTTTGGACATCATTTAGGGGAAGAAAAAGCAGGTGAAGTTTGACTGAAATATTAACATTTAAAGACCCACCTTTGAGTGCCTGCATTTCAACCAGGAGAGTCCCTTATCATGTTCTAATACGCCACCTTACAGGTGTACAGGACATCATTTCTGTTTCTGAATCAATGCCTGTTTAGCACTTGGTGATATTTCTGTTTGTGGGAGTGCCTGTAATTGAATGAAAGAGTAAATTATGAGTGTGTGTGTGAGGGGAAAAGAGTCAGAAACATTTTACTGAAGCAGAATAAAACAAAGTCGATCTTTAAAGCCTCATGTTTTTTAAACCACACACTGTGGCCTGTTTTATCTTCTTTAATACTGCAGTTTGTCAAAGATGTATGATTTTTTTTATTCATATTGATGTGTAAAATAGCTTTTTTGTATATAAATATATTGTACATATTGATGCTGTTTTTGTACTGTGGTTCAGTATGGAAGTATCACTGTATTACTTTGATCTGTTTGTCCCTTCTCTCTTTCCATTCGGGACGATCAGCACGCGTGGATTGTAATAAAAGTGCATTTACCAGCTTTGTTTTACATCTTGCTGAGAACTGGGGGCGTTCACTGTCTCCATGAGAGTTTTTAACAAGTCCAGGCAATGATGAATCATAACACCTGCAGCTGTTGGAGGTTACCACAGTAGTTCATCTCTTTGTATCACTGTATCTCACGCGTCCTGTTCCGTCACTCCAACCATATTCCATTCCTCGTCACCGTCTCAGCCTTGCCTCTTGAATTCTGCCTCCATATCAGCAGGTCTCACTTCAGCTTTTAAAGGTTTGAGGTAACTGTCTCACCTATCCTTCTGTTTCATAACTGAACCTTGTCTCCTTCCACCCTAGCCTGCCTGCTTTCTCTTCTTCAGATTCTCATGTGAAATGACTCTACATTCATTAGATATATGCAATATGCAGCATGTTCAATGTTGCCCTTATTTATAGGTACCCTCCATGGATGAATATTTGACTAATTGGTAATCCCTAATGCCCCTAGGATGTCAATTTGTTGTGACTCATGGGTCCATTTTTTAGAAAACAAGAGAACTACAACAAACAATGCCCCATCGGGTTGCAAAGTCTCCTTAACAACCTTTTTTCTGTTCTACTATGACAAACAAATAAACTCAATACGGACTTTAACCACCATTAAGGCTGAGAAGAAACACCACACTGTGTTGACACAATAGGTATGTTTTGGCTTGGGCCAGTTATTAATAAGATGAATAATATTATGCCTAATTTACCAAGTCTTGGGCACCATCTTGGAATCTGGGAAAATAATAACAGTCAAATAGTTCGGTCTCACTTTATGTTTATGAATATCTGCCTGATATAAGTGAGGTAATTAAACAATAGATGAAGGAATGACTTCTTGACATTTTTTGAAAAGCATGCTTCTACACATGCATGTGGAATATTAACAGTGACTTTCCAAAATTGGAGTTTATTAAAGGGATTCAATTTCCAGTCAAAATGCTTTAATCAACGATCTCACTAAGCTAGTCCCACAACTAATACATTTTATAGTTAAAGAAGAAGGAATAAAAATATCAACTACCAAAAGTAAAACGGTAAAATGGACAAATATGCAAAGAAGTTGGAAAAAAAGTGATGTCACTGTTTACTGTGAATATGTATGCTTAAAGACCAAAGCTTGTATTGAAGAGTTTTGGAAGTAAAGCCAAGTTGGTTTTAAACTAACTGTGATTACATTAAGACTAATTAGCACCTTTCACTTTGTGTTCAAACAAAAAATTCACAATGCAAAGCAGCAGTCAAGACCTAAACATTATTTGGATGAAGTAATGTTTCATTAAATAATTAGCTAAAATACAGATCAATAGACGCTGGACGACCCAGAAGGATTATGCAAAGATGGCTGGACAAATATCTCTCTTTCTCTGTAATAATGCAAATATGTTGCAAGAGAAGACTATAGTTCTTTAAAAAATGTGGGTTGAAAAGAGTTTTACCATCAGGTGTGCCAATAACTCTGGGGATTTCGTTAAAAAAAAAAAAAAGATTTTTTTTTTCACTCTCCTTTATGAAAGTACTGAATGTCTCTAACATTTTCGGTGAATCATTGTGCCTCTGCAAACTGGTATTTATTTAATGGTTCTACCCATCTTTACCATGAGTCCCAGCGAGTGTGTACAACAGTGTTTCATCTGATTGCCCATCAAATATTGTTGAAATGATTAACCGCAAAGTACAAAACGAGAGTGTGTGAAAGGAAAGGTCTTGATAGTCAGGGCAGAGCAAAGCGACAGTCAGTGGTAAAATTAATGTGACAAACGTGACCTCCATCCTGAGAAAACAGCAGCAGGCTGGAAATGAAAACAGGCTTCCTGTCTCCACGCTCGTCTGCAGGAAATGTAGGAAGCAAGAGTTTACACACGCGTGCATGTACAGATATGATATATATGAGATTTTCTCTTCACCTGCTGTGCAGCACAGGATGTCAAAGCCCACTCTGTATATTAGAGAGTTTACAGGGTACTGACTCTGAATCTAAAGAGCTTTTCTAATACCTTGTCTCATCCACTCTCTGCCTATATTATCCCACATAATTCTAGGGATGCAACTAATGATTACTTTTCTGTTTGTTATTGCCAGTCAAGAAGCTGTGTTTATTGTCTCCTAATAATCCATCGGTCCCTTCTTAAAACCAACTGACTTTGTTTAGGAAACTCATGCAAGCCAGTCTATACTGATAATATGTAAAGGTAATCCACTGCTCTCAAAGCTAACAATAAAACCATATTTAGACAAAGCAAAATAGTTATAATAAAATAAATGTGGAAAATGTAATTTGTCTAGGTTTGATGCAACATACTACTACTACTACTACTACTACTACTACTAATAATAATAATAATAATAATAATAATTAATAATAATAATAATATTTCCACTTCAACTTGGCTGTATAATTGTCAGGCTAATGAAGACTTGAGAGGTAATAATCCTGTCTTATAGCGTCATCTTGCGGTCACAATAAGTACACACGGACTGATTCTTATGGAGTCACGGTTTTAGTGTTATGCAAAATATTTGGGTTTTAATCACACAGCAATGCAAAGGTATATATCTAATGGGATTGACAACATATTATAGCTTGAGCCATCCATCTATACATCCATCCATCTTCTTATGCTTAAACCAGTGTCTGAGAATTTTGTAAAGGTGAATGAAATAGTGGAGGGTTTCCCAAATACCAGTCATATGGGTTATCTGCTAGAAAGCTTAAAAGGAGGACGAATTAGGCTATATTTTTTGAGCATCCAAGTGTGTCCAAAGTATTCACATCTAAAAGTGAAAATAAATAAAATTATTTCATGTCAGGAAAAACGAAATCTGACAGAAATTCTTGATTCTGTTGGGGATGCGCTTCAATTGCAATTCAGTTTAATGCGCTTTATTAGAAAAAGACTAACTAACTAACTCATAAAGAAGGTTTTTTTTGCACCATAGCTTATTTTGACTTGTGCAATAAACTTAATGGTCAATATAAATACTACAACTAAATATTTAATCACAGACATTCGTACACAAATGTCAGCGTGTCACTGTCAGTGTATGGAAGGGATCCCCACCTCCAGGCCTCGAGGGCCGGTATCCTGCAGATTTTAGTTCTTTCCCTGGTTGACACACCAGAATCAAATAATGGCTCATTAGCAGGCCTCTGAAGAACTTTGCAATGCTGAGGGGGAAGTTAGAGAATTTGTGTCAGCTGTGTTGGAGCAGATACACCTCTAAAACTGGTAGGACATCGGCCCTTGAGGCCTGGACTTGAGGATCCCTGGTGTATGTGAAAGCACATGTTGCGCAGTTTGAGTCAGATTAAAGGTTTTCGATTATTGGGAGAGTGGAATGTATGCATATAGATAAGTAGCCTTTTTTTATTTATAAATCTGTATTCAAAGAATTATTTACAAAATACAAATAGCAATTATAGCCTACATCATTGAGTGTAGTTACTCTAATCTTTATAATATAAACAGAAGTGAAGGTTTATAGACAAAAAAGCCATCTAAAATCAAAAAAGTGAAGAAAAAGAGAAGAGATGCGAGTTTACATTTATAAATTAAATGAGGGGTTTAAATTTATCAAAAGTACATTTTGTTTTTATAGCTTTTTTGTTATTTGAAGAGGCAAATGTGTTCATATATGACTTCAAATCCACTATAAAAAGATTGTACTGTGGTTTCTTACGAATTACTTTACATTTGTGAATATGGTACTTGGACAGGAGTAGAATTAGATTAATAAGATACAAACTGGAGGAGTCCATTGGCTTGTATTCAGTGATCTCAAAAATAACATTTTTGAGATAAAAAATAAGTAGCCTTCACCAAGCATGTGTTTTTAATATGTCTGGGGTTCTCGCTCAATACCAGCAGACTGGAACCACAGCGCCCCCTAGAGGCTGAGCTCGATGAACACGGAGAAGGAGGCGTGTGGTGACATTCAGCTTCAGAGATTAACCCCCGTTCGTTTTGGTGGACATTTAAACAGGTATAGACTGTGAATGCAAGTAGTTTTGGGTGACCTGTGTGGCTTTTATAGGACGTGTTTTCTGTGTCGTGAAGCTGAGAGACGGGCACCGTTTATACCGTTTTTACAGACCTGTTAGCTCTGATGCTAACAGCGAGCAGGCCTGAGTTAGGTGCGCAGTCAGACAGGCCCATATCATATGTTATAGCTGTATTAATTGAAGTTATGTTAAGCTACGGTATTATACACCGCTGAAGACCAAAAATATGCAGCTTTAATTCAAGTTACTAATTGTACCTTAACAGTGGGGGCGTTAGCGCCCTTTATGTTAACGGTGAGCTGCGGTTAACCATGAAAAACACATGGAAGAAGGCGCTCTACTCTGAGATGAATTAAACTTTCCTGTTTGAACGCCTTTCGCTACGTGTTGTGTTAAATCGTTAGAGCAGACAATTCTGAATACTCTAACCACGCTGTGAAACACGGTGGTGGCAGTATCGTCCTGCGGAGATAGTTTCTTTTGAGCAGGAACAGGAGAGCTTAACGGAGCCGAACGCAGTATGGGGATTGTAGACTGAAGTGGTTGGGGTGGAAGTTCTCCTTTTAGTAGGACAACCATCCTAAACATCCAACTACACGGTTCAAATTTAAGCTTAGTCATGTTTTCGAGTGGCTCAGTCAAAGTCCAGAGCTAAATCCAGCTAAAAATGTGGCAAAACTGATGGTCACTCCCTCTGTCCTTGTGTAGGAAACAACCTGACTGAAAAACTGCAGCACTGCACACCATGTCAGCTCTAAAAGTTTATAATGCAAATTAAAATTACATTAGCTAGCTATGTCATCGTTCAGGGGCTCTTACATTCATTAAGCAAATACTTTTTTTGCTACGGGCCAGGCAAGGTAATTTTATCGTATGGCATGCTTTCAACAACAAAGTAATTCAAGGTGCTTTACATGATTTGGTGATTAAGAAACAAAACAAATGATAAAAGAATGGGAATTGAAAAAGGTAAGAATGAAGCATGAAAAGCATAAGACTAAAACCTTACAGAACGTAAAAACAGTTAAAGCTGCATTCTGAAGAATTTCTTTATTAAAGTTTTATATGTCCTTAAAAGTATTTGGGGTTTAGTACTGTGATAAAAAGCTAGTGCTCCACAACATTTGTTATTTTTCTTACACCCCTATCCAATTCATACTGCAAACATTTTTTTATCCAAGAGAATTCAAGTTTCTGCCGTGTCGACTGTTGATCAATGTGCTTACGTATCGCACAAACCTGTGGAGATGAGTCAGCGCAGACAGGCCGCTCCGTGTCTTCTGTTTACAGTCACCATAAACGCAGAGAGCCGTCGTGGAGAAGTCACAGCAAACTTCCGCTAAATAGTTAGCCATTCCCAGGCTACATCAACTACAGAAATAAAAAACAATTGGAAGTACGGGACCAACTCAAAAAATACCTTAGAGACCCGAGTAGGGTGTTACATCGATATGCCCCCCCCCCCTCGATTTACATCAGAGATGCTTTTCAACATGGAGATAGGCTACTATCGAATCTTAAAAGACTTCAAACGGGTATTTTATTGATAAATTACAGGAGATGCGCTTGCCCAATTGTAAGGGGGGTAGAGGGAGTGGAAAGCTTGTGGGAGGAGGTGAGGAAGGAATGTTTTTTACAGTAAAAAAAAAAAAAACTCCCCGAAATAATCCGGGCTGCGGCTTTAAGCAAACACAAATTATTATAAACAGTAATAAACAGCAATTAAGAATTAAGTAAAAAAATAAATAAAACAGCAATTAAGCATCATATTCGCTTACTTAAACGCAGCTCTAAGCTAATAAGTTCTAAGTTTTGATTTAGTGTTTCAGCAGCTTTGCAGTCATCAGGAAGTTTGTTCCGGATAAAGGGAACACAGAAACTGAAAGCTGCTTCTCCATCTTCCGTTCTGATTCTAGAGGTGATTAGTTTGGAAGGACCTGGGTTGTCTGGGTGGTTTGGTATAGTGACAACAGGTCTTAAGCCAATAATTGATTTATAAAACAGTAGGAGTATTTTTAAGTGAGCTACAGAAAAAAAAAAAAAATGCAATCCATATGACAGTAAAATCGGATATTTAAAGCACATTTTTATATCATTCATTCTCATAAGATAATGTGGATATGTGTGGTCTTGTATGGAGAAAAAAATACTGTAATACCGATATGTAAAAAAAAAAAACAGTGATATGAATATTTTGCTATACCGCCCAGCCCTATTCTATAGTACTTTAAACAGCAGGAGGACCATCCCATCTGTTTATATCTGTGCCATGGGCTTAAAATTGTTGCCACGTCCTCTGAGCTTATTCTGTTATTGACCCTCATTTGAAGTCATCTATTGGATTGGATGATGCATAATTGATTAACTGTTTGTCTCCTAGTCTAGTGCGTGAGTTGGATGTTATATTTACTTCCTTATTGGCAGTGATTTTTATTTATTTTGGTGTGGATTTTAAACTTTTGAACAGGCTAGCTTACCTCATCACTTGTGCTAAAAACTAGGGATGTCTCTGATCATGTGATCGGAAATCGGCCCCGATCACGTAGTTTCAGACTTGATCGAAATCTAGCGTTACTTCTCGATCAGGACCCTGATACATGTACCTGTCAATTTTTTTATTCCTCATGGGTTGGGCTATTGTCTATCTCCACTCCTATTCAATAGTATTTATGTTTTATTCACTTTAAATAATATGCATTCTAAATAACTAACTTAATAAGGTGAGATTAAACTGTTGCAGTTAGAATCCACCTGCTGCAGTTCCTGATCCACATGGAACCGTAATGCACGTCCGTGTGTAATCAAACAGTGGGATTGCTGCAGAGTTTTTTGTCATCTGGTTTGGAATTTTTGCCTTTGACAGATTACTTCTCATGGGGGTTCAGGTGTATTTCTGGATGCTTTATCTACGCGCTGCCATACTGGAGACTGTAATTACGCTTTGCTTCAGCCAAAGTTTTAAATTGAAGAAACAGTTCTCCAATTAAACCCATCAGAAATCTATAAGACTCTGAACAAACAGTTCCCGGAACCGTAAACAAAGTCTCGCACCGAAGTGTCTCTCAGAAACTTGCAGTAAGCTCCCAGTCATCCATACGCCTTGTTTAGTGTCCAGGAATATTTTGATTAGTTGATTTATTTACCTGGGATCTGTGCGTAAACTAGAAAATATCTGTGCACTTACAACACGTAGTCAGTTCATATTAATCTGGAAAAATGCCTGACAGCCTTCAGATTTTTCTGTCACTGTTCTAATAAACTGGTCAAATCCAGAAAATATTCAGTTAAAATTATCCCTGATATTTAATCTGAGGTACTATTTAAAAAAAAATATACTTTTTATGTATAATCTACTTTTGCACTAATGTCCAAACGTGAATAATTTATTTAGTACTTGATAGTTTAAGCTACCCCACAGAAGTGCTCTGTTTGTGAACTGAATTGTTAAAGTAAGGTGAATAAAAAGGGAACATCCTGGATCAGTTTCTGCTCTTCTTTATTCTTTTATTATGCATTACCTAGAGAAGTATAGGATCGGGACTCGGTATCGGCGGATACTTAAAATCCAATAACTCGGACTCAGACTAGTGGGGCAAAAACACCTGATTGCGACAAGCCTACTAAAAACTAATGACATGAACAGTTTTAATTTTAAGCTGCTGCCACAGGAGAAATATGAAATTGGCTTTAGGAAGGAGTAGAAGGTTCAACATTAAGATAAAACCTGGATTTTTGACTTTAAACGATCAGAAATTCTGAGCTCAAATCGTATTTTTGTTTTTCTCCTCTGTCTTGTCTCTTCCTGTTTTATTTCCATGCAGCAGCCGTGCCCCGCCGCGCCCCCACCCCCAGCGGCGCCGTCATGTGGCAGGAGGCCCGCAAACACGAGCGCAAGCTCCGTGGCATGATGGTCGACTACAAACGCCGTGGCGAGCGCCGCCGAGAGTACTACGAGAAGATTGTAAGGACTGTAGTATGATTAATGCAAAAATAAGCATTGCTTTGTTGCACAAAGGGTAGCGCCGACCAGACGTACGAGGTGGATTTACACTAACCTCCAAAGTCAGCACGCTGGTTTGAAGACGCAGAAGTTTTTTGGTTAGGTGTTCTGTTTGTATCTGTTGGGGTGGTTTGTCGTGCTCATCCAGCTCTCCATTTGTCTTAACAGAAAAAAGATCCTGCCCAGTTCCTGCAAGTTCACGGCAGATCCTACAAGATCCACCTGGACCCGGCTGTGGCGCTGGCTGCAGAAAGCCCTGCCAACATGTAAAGAGAATCCTACACAGAAAACAGCACCCAAATACTTTGATATATCCTGAGAAATTAGCTGGTCACTGCAGTCAGACGACTTTCAACTTAATTGACATTGACTAGTAGCTGGCCAGTTTAAAATACAAGAACTCAAGTCATTTTCCAGTCAGTGAATGCAGCCTTCTTGAGCTCCATTAGGCCTCTTTTCCACTGAGCAGGTCAGCACAGGGTTGGGTACACTATTTTATGGTCCGGCGTATTCAGAAGAATGTTTCCAAACGCTTAAGTTGCATTATATCGGTATGTCTCGTGCTTGTTGCAAGCAGTGATGTTTTCCTGTCCCCCAATCAATAGACCAGTAGCTATGCCCTAACCGTTCTGTGCCATTGTCTTATGGACCTGCGAAAGAAGGGTTCAGTACGGGTCAGTTGTATGGTACGATGGAGACCGACCTGCACTGTACCGCTCAGTGGAAACAAAGCAACAATTTTCTCTAAACACAAAACGCTCTGGTCTGGAAGTTGTTAAAAAGGGAGGAAGACTCAGTTATTTGTAGAACTGGGACTTTAAGAATAAAGTCAGATTATGCCCAAAGTTGAAAGAAACTATTTAAAGGAAAGTTGTATTTTCAACCAAGGCATGTTTGTAGATCATTCAGACTTAAACAGAGGACGAAACCTCCAGCAGACACCAGGACGGCTGAACACATCTTAGCAAAGTTGACGTGTTTTATCACCAAGTTTTTGACTTCCATCAATTGGGAAACATCTTGATTTAAAAAGAAAACAAAAACAGAGCTATATCAGTGTTGGTAATGCCAATGGCAGAAAGTTCAAAGACCGTTCTTACACTTATAATCAGTTTGTCTGTTTTGAAATAGTAGTTATAGAATCAGAATTTCTGCAGTGTTGGGAAATATCTTTGTGTAATGTTTTCTTTTAAAGGATGCCGTGGCAAGGAGATGCCAACAACATGATTGACAGATTTGACGTGAGGGCCCATCTGGACTACATCCCAACTTATACTCCTCCGCTGCTCAGCACATCGTAAGTCTTTTAAAGTACAATTTTAACTCTATAAATTTAATGAGGCAGTCTAGTTTCAGTATTTTATATCTATATGACTCGACAATGGGAGATAATTAACAATACTCCATTATCTAAACATTATATTTATGCTAGGAGGCAATTTGCCAAATATAATTGAAAGTTTTAACCCCTCCTTTTCAGTTGACGCGTACGCACTGCGTTGTCAGTGAATATGTGGCTCATAGCTCCCATTAAAGTCCCGTTTCCACTGGGCACAAAGCAGCGCGAATCGGACACGTCCCAGAAGCATTGTGTTTCACGGCCCTCTCCTAAATGTATGCTGCAGTTATATTTTTTACACACTACGCTTCTAAAGCGTATCAAGCTCAACAGTTTAGTTTGGACCAGATAGGAAATCAGTATTGGAGCAAAGGAAAATATCTGGAAGTTTCAAAATATACAACACATGCAGATTTCCAATGGCTTGATTAGGAAAAGAAATTAAATGGTTGAAGTCAGTGGGTGTAATTGGTTGGTTTATATCTTGGACGACTAGAATTTAATCCTTAAAGTGGTGAATCACCCTGTTTCTATGGTACCAGTGATCGTTTTTAGAAGGACCGTATGAAAAACGAGAAGGCTTGTACAGAATATCTGCAGTTATGGGAGTAGATGGTGAGTTTATGCTACTTATGAACATAGAATAATTTTCCCCCCGCATACTATTCTTTATTTTATGCAATTCCAATTCTACTGAGATTCCATGATCTGCAGGATCAGCTTGGAGGAACGCTTTAGTGAGTGATGCACGTCTAAAGCACTCCCGGTTGTAAGGGTGCGTGGCTGATTTCGCAAGTAAAGCACTTCCATTACGTTATGCGCCGCTTTCGTGTCCGGTGGTTACCGAACAATGACGTTTCTTTTATATTCCTTCTCCTGATTAGTCTGCTTTTTGGTTGCATAAGGTAATCCCCCTAAGAGGTTTCAGTCTTTATTTTTTCTTTTTTTATCGCCACCAGAGTTGATTATTTAAATTTTATAACACGTTTATATCATCTAGTGTATTTTTTAATTTTTTTTTTGTTACTACAATACTGTACCCAGAGTACCCGCAGTGTAGAAAAATCTCTAGTGTCCAGTTCTGGAAAAGTCTTATTTCCTATATTAGTTGTAATGCCACAGCAAAGCATTTATCCAGGTCCCTGATGCTTGAATTTTACCTTTGGATGCTTGGAGGATTTAATTTCAGTCAGATGGCTGATGCCATATCAGATATAAAAGGTTTCTTAAGTATATAACTTTCTGCTTATTATTTCTTTCCAGAATCCCAGAGCACGAGATGGAGGAGAGGAAGTGCAATTATGAGCGCTATAGAGGGCTCGTACAGAATGATTTTGCCAACAGTGAGTGTTTACTTAAAGCAGCATGATAGTTGAAGCTCTGCACACATGCAGAGCTCTGTGCATGTGGTGTGATTATGCTGGTGCTTAACCAGCTCTCAGTGGGTATATTTTGCTGCTGTCATACCTGTTCTTAAACTCCCTGCTGTCCTCTCACAGTCTCAGAGGAGCAGTGTTTATACCAGATCTACCTGGACGAGCTCTACGGTGGCCTGGCCAAACCAAATGAGGATGAGAAGAAGAAGTACGTTTCTCTGCATTTTCCTTTCCTATTTTCAATCATGGTTTCATTTTGTGGGTTTTCTTTTCATTTCTGTAAATGTGGGCCTGACTCTGTTATTTAAAATTGGAATTGTATACTTTTATATGGTTTATATTTATTTTCTGGAAAATTTAAATGGCTTATAAATTCATAAATCCTTTCTCGCATTCTGCAGGCTTGCCGAGAAAAAGGTTGCCATTGGTTACACGTACGAAGACAGTACTGTGGCGGAGCCACATTCCCAGTCAGACAAGGAAGACGACAACTCCGAGAACAGTGATTCCGAGGAGGATGAAGGCATTCCTGATATTGGTGAGAGAGAACAGTTTCTTCTAGCCTAATTATCTTACTACTGGGAATTTGTTTTTACCAGTCATGTGGTTGTTTGAGGTTCTTTCTTCGTGAATAAGTTGTGTTTTAAAAGGTTCACTGGAGGAAAATTTTCTGAATCTAAGTGGGAAGCTTAGTTAAGACTTGAGATTTTAACATGTGAATCTCAACCAGGTTTTGTGACCTTACTTATTTTAAGACCAGTCCTAAAAAGAGTTTGGTTTACATCTTTCTCAGATTCATCAGATACAAAAGGTTGCTTCATCTCTGCTAAGCTGCAAGTCTTTCTTGATAATGTTGTGAACCAAAAATCTCTCCTGCGCACAAGCTTTTTCACTTAGTCTGCCACAGATAACGTTTGTGATACTATTTGGGATTAGTATTCATATATCTGTCCCTTTATGTGTTTTATATGAGCAGATGTGGAGGTTGATGTTGATGAACTGAATCCAGAGCAGCTGTTGGATCTCAACAAAATGGCAACTCCATATGGAATGGCTGAAGGAGACTTTGTCAGGTAATGTGCTGAACAAAGAAAAAAATGTTAGGTCTGAAGGATGGCAAATTAGTGTAGAGGGGAATTTTGTTAAGCAAGTTGATGAAAGTTTTTAATTTGTTTTAATGTCTTACTCCAGTTGCTTTCTACCCATCTTTCCTATGCTTGGTAAAAGTAGGTGAAAGTGGTCACTCCTATTAGGATCCAAACCAAAGTTGATCCAGTCCACACCCTGGTTTTAGGGCTTTTTCATTTGAGACTGAACCAACAGCTGTCCCAGCGAGACCAGAGCGCAGCGCAGCATGCTGCTGCAAGTCTAGTCATTAATAATTACACCTTGCAAAAATGATGATGCAAAATACAAAAGAGTCGTACAAAAAATAAACAGTTTTTTTCTTTATATAGATATAAATTAAGTTTTAGATTTAGTACAATTACAACACTACTGCAGACATTGTAGTCCGGATAAATGTAGGTTTAACATTCAGACTGAATAGCTTTTATCTGTACATTTCTATCCTTTCATATTAAATATTATGAAAAATATTTACAAACCACTGACAGGAAGATTTTTGAAAGCTTTCAAATATAGAAAAAAGTTGTTTATTTTTTTATTGACAACATGCATGAACCATATTACCATATCTTTTTTGCTTTGTAAAATACAGAACTTTAACAATTGAGACAAAAAAAAACATTAAAACTAACCCAATTTGATGGTTACACACAGTAAAAGTTAGATACTCTGATACCTTTGCCTTTTATTTTATTCTCCTCCTGCAACACTTTGATCGTTTTTTTGTGTTTGTTTGTTTTAGCCAGAGCGATACGTTGTGCTGAGCCTGGTTCTGCCGGAGTTTCTTCCTGTTAAAAGGGAGTTTTTCTTCCACTGTCGTGCATGCTTGCTCAGTATGAGGGATTGCTGAGATTCACGGCAATTTCTGTGGTTCTGTAATTTCTACACTAACATTGTATTGTAATAACTTTTTTGTAAAGTGCCTTGAGATGACATCTGTTGTGAAATGGCGCTATATAAATAAACTGAATTGAATTGAATTATTTTTTAAATCCAGCTACTGCTGTATGGTTTCTACTTTAACATTTATGTTTTCCAACAAAAAATGAAATGCCGTATTTTCCACCATATGTAATGTTCATGTAGTGGGGATTGTGGGGAAAGTGATTGTTGTTTGGGGAAGCTTTGATTTTAGTCTGGAAAACACGGCATTTATTTTAATTTTACACATCACATGTTTCTTTGTGAAAAACATTCAGACTTTAATTTCGTTCCTAAAATATTAAGCAAAATGTAAAGATAAATGGAGGATTTACACTACATGTTTCCAATATATCTCCATTTACTGTGGATATTCTGTGAATTTCCACTTTTGGACAATAGCTACGTTTACATGGGCAAAATGTCTTTAACCAGATCGTAGTTGGGAATACAGTGCGGCTGTGTACATGGGGCTTGAAAACTCTCTCCCATTATCACAAGCTTTTACATCCACTACATGTTTGAGCGGAATAAATCATTTTGACATTTGCAGAACCGCACAGAACTATCTTAAATACAGGGAACGGCCATAGAAGAAGACGTAGCAGACTTTCATTGTAAACAAACATGGTTGCGAGTATGTAAAATGCAGCAGTCATTTTCTTACAAGCCTGCTTTTATTTTCTATGGTTACTGTTTTATATTTAAAAGCCTTTATGTACTAATTTAAATGATAAACCCAGTCCCTTTATTATTATTTTTTATGTCGACATATTGTATGTTCATGACTTAACAGACATGCGCAGTAATGACCTGTATTCGGACCGTTGATTGAAATTTTGATCCAGATGAGTTTAATCGGGTCAGAGTCATCTGAATGGCTTCTTTGAATTAAGCAAGTCTATTCCAATCTGGCTTTCAATCCGATAACTTGTGTCCATGTAAACGTAGCCGTTTTTTCCTGATTTTGGAGATTATCGTCGCTGGAGACCAATGAGACACAAGTTAAAAACTTCGCAAAACCAATGAGTCTTTTTCTATATAGTGTAAAAGCATAACTGTAATCTGTTAACCCTCTAGGCGCTAGGGTTTTTTCTATAAAATATTCAATTTTGATATCAATAGTTCAAAATGTTGTAGCTTTAATATGGTTATAGATAAAGGTACAGTGTAAATTAGAAAAATCTTCAGTATGGTCCAAAGTTTGTGACGGGAGCAAAATCATACATCTAATTTGCATATTATGACATCATCAGGCGTGGATTGCATGACTTTTACAATTTTTTGCTTTTTTACATTGTTTAAAACTTTTATTTCATCAACAATTTTATTTTTTTATTTAGATTTTTCTATATATGTATTTTCTACATCTATATGTTATTATTTTTTTGGCTTTTTTTCAAGAACAGGTGGACATATCTGTATATGTCCTTATGAGGCTCCGTTACTCTATTCACTATATAAAATCAACACAAAGAAAATATTGGCCACAGAATTTTACAGATCCGTCCCAAAAATAACTAACAGGCTCATCAGATTGTCTGATCCACTGGTGATCCTACTCTTCCTCATCTGTCAAGTAACCCTCGCCAAATCATCATCATCCTCACTTGCAGCGGGACAGAGAACTTTACTGCTGTTTACTCGCTTATAAGCGGTCTTTTTTCACTCCTGTTTTCGATCGCATCTGCTATGATTTCCACTTATTTTTACATCCATCCTCCTCGGTCACAATTAGTGTTGTGATGACCACCTTGCTACCCGAACACATACCTTTCTCTCACCAGGAAAACGTGATGCAGAGCTGGAATGTTGCTGCTTGTGGAGCGCCATGGCGAAACGAGACTGGCTGTTGCTGCGGGCCATTTTAGTTCATTCTCCATTTTTAAGCCAATACTTCCCAGCGGGGAACTCAGGCATCTCGGCCTCATAAGTTTTATCTTTCTAAAACTCGCTTTCTCTATACTGTGACTGCAGCAGCTGCACCTCGTGTCCCCCGCTTGCGGCGCTGACTTAAAGGCTGATTTACTCCAAAAGTTTCCATGGTAACACACCCAAAAATGTGTCCAAGATTAAAGATACACATGTCCGCCATCTCCTGGTGTAAAGTGGCAATTAAATTAGTGGCCCCAATCTCCAGCTGTGGCTCGTTAAAGTCAGCAATGTTGCTCGTCGCCTAGAGGGTTAAATGTGGGTTTTTGCAAAATGTTTTCAAACTTCACTGATTCTATTTGTGTTTATTTTAATGTTTTGATAACATAATCTTTTGCCAGGATGTTGAAAAAAGACAAGGAGGAGGTGGAGGCCATTAAACATGCCAAAGCTCTGGAGGCAGAGAAGGCCATGTACTCTGTAAGGCTCAATCAGTTGGGAAAAAAATATTTTTCTTTTAGTTTTGTGCTACTTTTTAGGTGTTGATGTGTGCTTGTTTATCATCAGGGTCGCCGCTCTCGGAGGCAGAGGAGGGAGTTTAGAGAGAAGAGGCTAAAAGGTAGACAGATCAGTCCACCAAGGTAAGTTATTGGTTTTTAACTTTGTTTTGCTCTGTGCACCTAAAATCACGTTTCAAACACGTTACTGTTTGTGTTGGATCACAGCTACGCCAGAAGAGACAGCCCAACATACGACCCTTACAAGCGGTGAGATTTCCCACTGATTTTAACACTTCATTCTTAAATATTATTATTTAAAAAACTAAAATCCAGTCGTGTTTTGTCCCCCCCCCCCCATCTCTTTCAGGCCAGAGTCGGAGTCCAGCTCAGAGTCCCGGTCACGATCGCGTACTCCAGGTCCAGAGAAGATCACATTCATCACCAGCTTCGGAGGCAGCGACGACGAAGCCTCAGCCACGACACAAACCGCCGCCCCTCACTCTGGCCACGCCCCCTCCAGCTTGCAGCACTCTGCAGGTCATAGCAGGGGCTCCCGGTCGGTAACTTTCCCCGCTTCTTGGCATTTCTTTGGTTATTTCCTCTCACACAGTCCTTATGTACGTTGCCATGACCACAGCCGTTGATGCAAAGAGAATGATGGTGGATTTTTGTGATCGGTGAGGTGAATCAGTTTTCTGATAAACCATCAGGGAGAACCCCTGTTTAATTCAATCGATTAAACTCCGAAGCTCTTGAATAAGACTCATGCATGTCCAAGCCTGTAGACAGGAGCATTTATTTTCAGTTATTGACATTTAATTTAATGTGATTATCGCTGAAGACATTGTAACGAGAGGCTGGGTACGCAGCCGGTGTTATTACTCAAACCTCGTTTCTGCTTCTGTTCAGGAGACGAAGGTCATCCTCAAGCAGCTCCTCTTCCTCCTCATCTCGCTCGTCATCCCGGTCCTCCTCTCGGTCATCATCCCGTTCACGCAGAGCCCGACGAGGACACGGGAGAAGAGACAGCCGGCGCTCCCGGAGTCACTCGCGATCGAGACGGCGCTCCAGGTCTCGCTCCAGAGGTAGAGGAGGGAACGGAGGATCCTGGAGGAGACGTGACCGGACAAGGTCGCGTTCCAACGACAGAGACAGGGACAGAGGCAGAGATAGAAACAGGGACAGAGAAAGGGACAGGAGACGATATTCAGCACGCAGACGAACAAGGTCTGATTAATCCCACAAGCATGACTGTTAATTCGTAACAGACCCCTTATTTTCTAGAATCCCTGTCGTTCCCAGGTCTCGCTCCAGTTCACGGCAGGGTGGCGGCTTGAGGCAGGGAGTTTGGAGCAGCCGAGGACACCGTTGGAGAGACAGCGGCAGCCGCAGTCCCTCTCCTTCTCCGAGCCGCCCGCCCCTCAGTCCCTCTCCTACCCACAGAGGGTCCCAGCCTGCTGCCAATACCATCTCTGACAAACTGAGAAAGTAAGAAAACCTTATAAACAGCTGGGATAGTTCCACACTACACACACCGGAGGTTTTACGGCAATTTGCAAAAGCTTTTATACTCATTAAACTTACTTTTTGTTATGTTGCAATTACAAAGTACCTTGTTTTAGTGGCATTTTAAGTAATGAAATAACCAGGGATGTAAGAAAATATCAATATGCCAATACATCGCAATATTTTATGTCATGATACTGTATCATAATTCTAAATCAAAGCATCCATTTTTTATTTTTTTTAAATTTGAAGGGGAACAATTAATGATAATGGTAATTTTTGTGGTAAAATTAAAAGTATGACTCTTAGTTTGTGGCTGTTTTCACCTTCTTCATTTCAGCGGATCAACTACATCCAGTAATAAAACTGAACGTATTAAGGATGAAACGGATTGGCGTCATTAGAATGCTTTGAAAGTTTTTCTAAAGTTAAATCTAGTTTTTAAAAATCACAATACATAGTGTTCGTCATGGTATCGGACTATATCGTATCGCCCCCTTTGTATCATGGTGCTGCCAGATTCTTGCCAATACGCATCTCTAAAAATAACATAAAGTAGTGCCTTAGTGTCAATTTGAAGGAAAATGATCAACGCTTTTCAACATTTTGTGCAAACGACAACCTGAAACATGCATGCATTTATATTCGATCACCCTGAGTAAATACTTTATAGTCCCACATTTTGCTTTAATTACAGCTGTAAGTCTTTTGAAGGTACGTCCTTACCGTCTCTGCATAATTTCATAGTAATTTTTTCCCCTTCTTTACAAGTTAACTCAAATTTATTCTGATTAGATGAAGAGCATCTATGACCCACTGTAGCTCTGACTCTATTCGTAGTCTTTTTCCTTCCAAAAGGTGAACCTCAGCCCCATTCTTAAGTCTTTTGCCACCTCTAACAGGTTGTCCTCCAGAATTGTCCTGTATCTACCTCTGTCTATCACCTGTGGCAAACTGTAATTAAAACTTTTTGTTTTCCTCTTGCTAATCTTCTATTTAAAAAAAAAGTTTAAAAAAAGCATACGGAGTGTGCACCCAATAGCTGCATGGTCAGCCGATTCTCCCACCTGAGTTGTTTTAGCTCTGCAGCTCCTCCAGACTTACAATGGCAGGCTGTCGTTGTCTGACAGTGTTGTTGAAGAAAATACAGTGGGCCAAACAAAGTATTCGGCAGTAGAGCTGTTGAAATTAATCATTTAATAGATGCAACGCGGAAAAATCCCACCATAATCGATTAAAACGTAATATAATAACCCATCTCTCTCACCCCCGCCTTCTCTTTCGCTATGATCCACTGCAATCACGGCAGTATGGTAATATTTGTGTCACTAACTTGAGAACGCAATGATCAATCTGCGCACACAGTGAGAAAGAGGTGGGAGCACACACATAAAGGAACAATGGTGTCCGCTTTGCGTTTGTGCGCGACTGTGTGTCTTGTCTTCCCACGCGCTCAGTCTCTGCTCCTCAATACGGAGTCTTCTGGCACGCGCGGCTCAGGGCTCTCAAACTATATGATACTACACAACAAAATAAGAGAACATCATAAATAAGGGCCTGAGGTAGACTGGCGACCTGTTCAGGGTGGACCCAGCCTCCTAACAAGGATGGTGGAGATAGGCTTTCGCCCCCTGCAACCCTGCAGAAGATGGATGGGTATAAATAATGGATGGCTGGATAATAAAATGAACACCTGAATTTTGTTGTCTAAGACAATTTAGGTGAGCATAAAAATATGTTTTATAACTATGAATTCTTAAGGAGCTATGTGACGTGTAAAAGCTGCTTCCGTCTCATTTAAGGGACATCCATAATAACCTGTATCTATCAATATTTTATAAATGTACTCCAGAGTTTTGCAGAAGGACCCAGATAAAATAAGACTAACACATAAAACCAGAAAATATAAAAATAGTCGAAATATTATTTTTTTTAAATCCTCATCATGACTATCTGCGCTTAAAAATGTAAGTGTTCTCCTTCTTTTTTTTGTTTTTTTTGGGAGGTGCCATGTTGTGGTCAGACAAATGTTTGATAAAAAAACAAACAGTTCTGACATCTATTAAAACGGTTATTATTGAAAACAATCCCAAATGACATAAATGTGATGCATTGAAATATAGAATTGAATCGTGAGACTTGTGAAGATTCACACCTGTTTTCGGCAGCCACCGATTGTGCAAGTTGTCCCACTTTAAAAGATGAGAGGTGTTTGTAATTTCCAGGAAAAGTTCCAACTGTGAGATGCAGAATGTAAAAAATATCCAGGTAATCAGGCATTTCCTGCTTTTACTCTGTCTGCTTCAATGACTTTAGAATTTGTGTACCATCTGATTGACTCTATAGACCAGGGATCCCCAAATCCAGGCCTTGAGGGCCCGTATCCTGCAGGTTTTAGGTTCAACACACCGGAATCAAATGATGGCTCGTTAGCAGGCCTCTGCAGAACTTTGCCACGCTGAGGAGGAAGTTGGACAATTTGAATCAGCTGTGTTAGAGCAGAGACACATCCCTTGAGGCCTGGAGTTGGGGACCCCTAGTCTAGGGTGTAGACTCTTTCATCTCTGTTTATGGTTGAAAACCGATGGATTAAAGAAGGAGTAGAAATAAGAAGACACACACCCTCAACCATAAACAGTGATGGAGTCTACACCCTAGACCAGTGGTGTCAAACTCCAGTCCTCGAGGGCCGGAGTTCTCTGAGTCAACACACCTGAATCTAATAATTAGGTCAACAGGACACCATATTACCCGACTGCCTACTGAGAAGACAATTTAACAAATCGATTCAGGTGAGTTGGACCAGGAACTCCTCTAAAGGTTGCAGGACACTGGCCATTGAGGACTGGAGTTTGACAGAACTGCCCTAGACCAACCCGAAAAATCCAACGTTATAGGGTGTGTGTCGCCACCTAGCGTCGTGGAGTGGAACACGCTTCATTCATTTTTTAAGTAACATACTGGGACAACAGCTCCCACTCTGGTTAACATGTTAGTCTGATTATTGTCAAAAACTCTGTTTAGGTGTGCACGTAAACGTCGTATTTATTAAATTTTCTAATAATTACTCCAACAGTTGATCTCTTCTCACCAAGCTGTTTGCCTGTTGTAGATTGGCTTATTCCAGCCTTGTGCAGGTGTACAATCTTGTCACTGGTGTTCTTAGACCTCTCTCTGGTCTTAGCCCTGGCGGAGGTTGGAGTCTGACTGTTTAAAGGTGTGGACAGGCGTCTTTTATAAAGATAAGTCAAACAGGTGTAATTAATACAGGTAACATGTGGAGAACAAAGCTTCTCAAAGAAGGAGTAACATGTTTGTGAAGGCCAGAATTCTTGCTTGTTTATAAGTGCAAAATACTTATTTTCTGCAACACTATAATATTAAATTATTTAAAGATTATGCAATGTGATTTTCTGGATTTTTTTTCCACCTTCTGTCTCTCACAGTTTACCAAGGTACAACCTTACCTTTGCTGAAGACTATGTAAAAATATGTTCTTCTGAACTTCACAATTTTGGTCTTTGTTTTGGTTGGTCACTTAAAGATTTAGTTTGTTGTTAATGTGACAAAATGTGGGAAATAGAAAGGGTGTGAATACTTTTGCAAGATGCTGTCAAACAAGATTTACTGCAAGAATATCACTTGTAATTTCCTTACGTTCTCACTTTTCACTATTTATTAACCCTTTAATGACAGTCTGAGAAATTATCTATTTTATAACAAGACTAGGGCTGCAGGTATCGATTCTTTTTGTAATCGATTAATCTGGCACTTTATCAATTTGATTAATCAGATAACTTTATTACGTTTTTAAAATAACCAAAACAAATCATGCATAACGAAAAATTTTGTAAAATGATCAAGCATTTTCATTTTATCTCTGAAAAAACAGAACTCCAAGAACATTTGGCTCCAAAACTAAGCCCATTTACCGTATTTATTTATTAATTTAACAGCAATAATGTAAGTTAATTAACAAAGTAGTCCATCCACTTTTTTGTGAAAAAAACTTTTGTGAAAAGTTGCATTGTTTTTGTGATTTTCTTCTTAGTCAATCACTTAAATTGTTTGAAAAACAATCAGAGTTGGAGATAAAATCGTCACATAAACCTTAGTAAAACAAAATGACTTTAAATGTCCTTTTAACAGTTAGACTCTAAAATGTGACCAGCTCAGATTGGGTCCTGACTACAAGAACATCTTTTATTTTATTTTGGTGCTACAGTCCCAAACCCACCCTGAGGCCCTTTAGCTCCTCTCTGTTCACCTCCTGGATACGCCCCTGCTCAGCACCACTAAATATTTAGGAATAATCACTTATTAATCATTTAAAAAATTCACAGGAGTCACTGTGTCAAGAGAGTGTGAGAAAGTATGTTTTCTTACTTTAATCACAGCACAGCATTGTCTGTTGATTTTTGACGCTGTAGCTGTGATGTTGGAGCATTTTTTGTCGCAGATGGTGAAGTTCTGGTACTTTGTGTTCATCTGTCCACACGCAGATACTGAAAACAGAGAAAAGACAGATCTCCTCTTGGGCCGGAGTTTTTTAAATAATTTTTTTTTGTGCTGAAAATCTGCGTTTACGTGTGGATGTGCCGAACCGCACAAAAATACCTCTGATTTGTGAGATACCTGGCTACGTGTGGACAAGACTCTCTTGCGATTGAACGTGAATAAGTTTACTAATGAAAACCATCAAAGCTAAACATCAAATCTACTCAAACCGCAACATGACATCACTACAAATACAGTATTAAAATTAGCGAACATCAATGTATACGTGCTTTAGGTTACGTTGTTTCAGCGACGCTTAATGAAACAGCATGTAGATGATTTTTGATGCTTAATCATTGAGCTCGAACTGCTGTTGTACGCCAGCTCTGCTTTGCTCTCTTCTTTTGTTAGAATGTAACGATCCCAAACTTTACACATTTTCTGCCATTCATGGGCATCTTTATTCTCCGCTGTCGCGGCAACTAAATTCAAAATGTATCACGCGCTGCTGTTGTGCTTTGCACAAGTGCGAACAAAACAACAGTCCGTGTGGAATAATCAGATCCCTGCTCGTATGGTGCATAGGAATTTAACAAGGGTTTGAGGCAAAGTTTTTGGAATTGATTAACCCTACAACTCGCTGCAGCCCTAAAAAAGACCATTCATTTAGCTGCTTTCTGAATAAGCTCTCCAGTAAAGTTCAAACTGTCAGCCTAAACTATCTCATTTGTAGCCCATTCTTGAATCTCTCTCCTTTGTTCCTCTCCTCAGGCCTGACACTCCGGGTGGTAAAGAGACGGGAGCTGCCAAAGTCAGTAAGAATTTGATCTAGTTTGGTTTCTTGCTAAAGCCTACGCCTCCCTCATCCCTGACATGGTTGTCCATCACACAGGAATATACAAGCTATTGTCACTCTTAGATTGATTGCTTTCCCCCCTACACTTCCACCACTCAAAGAGGACACAAGCTCTACAGCTAAAGCCCCAAAAAAGGCTGAATTCTGCCTTGTTTCTCCTCTTTTGAAGCCCGTTTGTTATCCCCACTGTGTGGAGAACGTATATGTGCTGTACAGATATGTGTGCGTGACAGAGTGAACCGACTTTTATACGTTTGTAGTACAAAACATTTTCCTGGGTGTCATGCGTTGGTGCCCATGAGAGAGACCGAGACTTGTTTCCCATTGGATGAAATGCGTTGTCGCATCCTATGATTCTTGAGTGAATGTGTGTGTCTGTGCTTGTTTTTTTACGAGCTGCACAACTGATTTGACTTGCAAAGTAACTTTAAGTTATTTATCAAAACTTTTATTTTGGAAGTTTCAAGATGGATACAACATAAAGAGGTTATGATTTGCATTTCATTCGACATATTCTCATACTCTGCAGTGTGTAAGTTATGTAGCTACCAGTGTTTTAACCTTTGACCTAATGTCTCTTCTCTAAGCGGCTTCCACGTAAAGAGGGAACAGTTTGTGAAACCGTCGAGCAGAGAAGCGGGATAGAAGTTATGATGTTTCTCTGTGCAGAGCGTGCCTGCAGTGTTGTGACCTGCAGTTTTTCTTGCCTGGCCAGGTCTGAACAGCCCAGTGATGGGTGTGTCAGGACGGAAAAACGCCACCGGCTCTTTATGAACTTTTTCTAAACTCGCCAGACCTGAACTTGCTCATGTTTCTCTCTCTCTCTCTCTGACCCTTTCCCCTTCTTCGATTGTCGTCTTTTATCTCTTTGACAGTATTGTGTGTGTAAATACTGAACATTGTGTCCTGGTTCATCTGACTGGATCCCAGCTTCTGCTGGTCTGTCCGACACCTGCAACATGCCGAGCAGCAGTTCCTCTGTCAACACACACACGCACACGATCTTGTTTAGAGAGAAAGAGTGTGTGTGTGTGTGTGTGTGACCTCGACAAACAGCTCTCTAATTATTTTATCCCTTGTCTTTTAATTCCCACCAGCTGCTGCTCATAAAGATGATAGTGTAAAGTAAAAATTTCAGCTAGAGATGCACCGATAGGAACTTCGTGGCCTGTTTCAGATCTCTGGTTTTTGTAAAATGTGTGTTCGTACCGATTCTAATTAAAAAAGTTTAATATAATCTCTTGCCTTCCTGCCATGACTTACCTTAATTAGTAGTGGAGTGTCCGGTAGGTGTTGCTATAAAACAAAGATGGGATGATCAGAGTTCAGCTGCTAAACTGACATGATCATATAGTAGAGAGAAGATTATTTATTGTGTAAAACTCTAAAGAAGGCAAGAGTGTAGACTGAAACTGTCACGTAAAAACCAGCTATTTTTTGCTCTATGTGAACTAAATAAACTGATAATAATGGACACAGAATGAAAATACCAAAGATGATTAAAGATAGTTTGCCTTAAAAATTGTGCCTCATTATACATTCTCCTCATCAAAGTCCTAAATTCAGTGCCATGTATAGTTGCCATGCATATGAAACGTGGGAAGCTGCTGCTATCTAATTAATCCAGCTTCAGACACAGTATGACACAACCCCCGTCTCTCAACAGGTTCCTTAAGTTTTTGAATGCATAATTGGACAAAAAAACAGTTTTTCTATTGTGGATAGCATCATACGTTTGCAAATTCTGTTTTTTTCCAACCTAATAATTGAAAAACACCCTTGATTCAGGTGTTGCCCCTGAGAAAATCTAGCACGCATTTACAAAAACAGCTCACGTCTAATCTTTGCTCAGTGTTACTTTCGGCACCAACTGGTAGAACTTCAGCACGGTGCATCCATAGATCCAAAAATAGGTCAGAAAAGTTGTATCCCCGACAATCCGGTCATCATTCAGGGTGGATCAGCCTGAGAACAGCTGATCCCGGTCACCAGCCCGTTTCTCGGTGCATCTCTAATCTCAGCACACTCTGAACACTCTTTTTTTCTTTTTTTCACGCTGTGAAACCCACTGGTAAAACATTTGTGTCACTTGCAGCCCAAGCTGACCCCCCAGGAGCGGCTGAAGCTACGAATGCAGAAGGCGCTGAACAAGCAGTGTGAGTGACCCTGAATATTCAAACCATGCAAATCTCCCAAACGTAAACTATTTTTCCCCCTCTAAATAAACTTTGTGCTTTTTGTTTTGTTTTTTCCTAATTTGCAGCCAAGGCGGATAAAAAAGCTGCTCAAGTGAAGATCCAACAGCAGGAACACAAACGGCAGGTGTGTGTGTGTGTGTGTGCGCGCAGATTCATGCAGAAACTCTCCTGTCCTTCATTGTTATCATAATTACTCCTTTTTTACTTTACAGGAGCGAGAAGGAGAACTGCGAGCCATGGCACGCAAGATCCGTATGAAGTAAGGCTGTGTATGTGTGTGTGTCAAGGTGGACTCTTTGGTATTTGTGTGTTGCAACCGTCTGACCCAGAGGCTGTGTGTTCAGGGAGCGTGAGCGACGTGAGAAAGAGCGGGACGAATGGGAAAGACAGTACGGACGACAGAGCCACTCGCCTTCTCCCACTAAACACGGTGAGGCGGACTGATCTCCATCTTTCCTGCCCACTCAGCTAAGCTATTCCATCTGTGTCCTCTTAGCTGCTGTCAGTTTTATTGGCTTGAAGACGTTAAGGCATGCACTTGTTTTTATTGTGGCTTTGTTTCCTCTGTCCCTCAGGCCGGGAACACAGCTCATACAAAAGGTATGTAAGATACAGGGATCTTCACAGTTCCAGTGAAGCTGGATTAAATATGTTTTTTGTTTTTTTTCCCATGTCTTTGCACAAACATTCCAATCGGCTAATCACAAAGCCTCTAGGTTTATCATTTAATATGGGTGTTTAGATAACTCAACAGTAAAACATTAAATAACTCAAAAGTAAACGAATTTGTCACCATTACCATTAAAATATGCACTTTAAGTAGAGCCTGTTCTTTACTTTTACTTTATTGGACTTTTCTCTTTTCTGAGTCATAATTCCCTCATCTTTTTCATAGATTAAATAGCAAGACAGTAAAAAGAAATGGAAAAAAATTCTAGATTCAGCAGTGTGATGCAAATTATGTAATATACCTGAAAGACTGACGTCTCTCAAATGCTAAATAGTTACTTGTAATCCAGTTATATTTCTACATGATAAATAACTATTAGGTGGAGTAGAGCAACAGAAAACGGTCATGACATGCATCCTGCTGATTCTGTGTGATCAAATCATTCATTTTAAAGAAGGATGTTTTAGTTAGTAGCAGTGTGGAGTTCAGGCAGTGAAGGCCTGATTCTTGGGGGGGAAACGGGGATAAAATGGGTGGTTCCTATTTAACGAAGTAAAGAATGTGGCAATATTTCGATCCAGTTTTAGAGGATGAGCATTCTTTGATTAGAAAGAAGATTGTAGCTGCGGGAAAAAAGTATGAAGAGTTTGAGAAAGAGAAACTCTGAGGAATACTCTAAAATGCTTTGAAATAGGAACCGATACCAGAAAGATGTGGAAGAAAAACTACCGTTCTAACTAAAGCTGCACAATATATTGAATCCCAATCGTATTTTTAGCATTTCAAGTATGATGCATTTATATTTACCATGTCCAAAACATATTGTACGCCCAAAACTGATGTATAACTAGTGACCGAGATGCTAAAGCTCAATGCACACGTCAGAAAAGCTCTGGTTAACTGATACCGATGTAATTGTCCCCAATATTGTTGCAATGGAAACCTTTTTTCTGAAATTGTGTAGCCATAATTCTGAAGGTTTAAAGATTAGGCTAAATTAGAGCTAAATATCTTTGCCCGAACGGGCTGAGCCGGGTTCAGGCTTCAGTGGTCAGCTGATCATCTCATTAGCGCGACAATTATTAATAAAGCGCTGCAGTGGGCCACTAACATTATTCCCATCTACCTGTCAAGATGTTACATGCACGCATCATGATGTGAAAGACCCGCTCCTTCTCTGGGATCAAAACGGAAAACCTGCTGCACTGCGCTCTCACAGAAAATGCTGAAGTGTGTAAATGCACTATTACCAGAAATCCCAAGTGTCAAGTTGCAGAAGTCTCCTGCATTTATATAGCACCTCTCTGATGCTCCCAAATCAGATTAAATCTACTGAAATCTTGACCGAGCGCACACAGAAACACACGCAGGTAAGACAGACTTCTTACGCTGTTAAAGCTTCATATAGCTGCAGAAATTATCATTCATTTATCAGTTTAAGCTTCAGATAAGAGGCCTATTTGACCGGAATTTCAAACATTTGTCCAGTGAATTGAAAACCTGTCCTTCACGTCGTCCGCTTCCAGTTTTTTCTAGCGGAAACCCTGATGTGTGACTTGAATAATGTCGGGCTGTAATCAGGCTTTAATAAGCTGTCAATTTAAATATACTCTTCGGGCTCGGGCTGAATTCGCTCATGTTGGTAAAGAGTCAGACAATGATCAGCTCCCAAAGGATCAATGATGGCTGTGAGTACTGTAACAATCGGAGGATGGCATTCTATCAGCAAGAAGCTCCATATAGTCTCTGTGTTGGAGGGAAAAGATGAGTCCAGGTTACAGTTTGCCAAGAAAGGGCCTGAATAGGAATGGACTGGTGAAAGCAGCTCTGTCCTTTTGTCTCTAGGGCCCACAGACAGTGAAAACACTGTGAAGGCATCCTGGTACAGTAATGCTTCTTACACCTTGGCATGGTGTGGGATTTATCTATTATAATACATCCCAATAGTTATTATGGATCAGTTTGAAATTCTCAAAGCCATCAAAAAGATTGTGATTCTGTGGACTGAAGAGGAAATTGGTGTTTAAAAAAAGACAACAACCCAACTAACGAATAAACTAAATATTTTACAGTTTCTACAGTAAATGTTTAAGTTTGTGAAAATGCTGACACTACTAGCTTTTCAGATCACCTTATCATTTATTTTTCCTCCATTTCTAAATGTTTGGAACAAATGTGATTATTTTCTGTGTTACCAAGGATGAAAATCAAGCTGTTCTATGGATTGAGCTTTACTCCTAGAACCAAACTATTATTTTGAACACGGTGTCCTTATTTATTACACACCAAACATCAAATAGCTTGAATTAGATTGGATTTTAATGTGGGAAATGTACATAATTAACCGTACTAGCTTTTAAAAATCTGTTAACTTCTGACATGTTTTCATAATGAAAAAACATTTGGCAAATGTTTTGTTCTCTTGGTTTAAACTTTACCGAATAGATAATCCATCTGTCGAGGTGTCTTATCTATGTAGCTATCTAAACATATTTTTTAGTGTTCCACTAATTTCTCTCCTTTCTCCCTCACAGAAAGTCTCGGTCTCGGTCTCACTCTCACTCTCACTCTCGCTCTCGCTCTCGGAGTCCGCCTTACAGATACTGAACTGGATCGACGGCGGCAGATGAGGCCCATCCTGCAGAACAAGAACTTTTCCAACACCACAAACGATTCCGCTTACATGAAATATGACGGGATGAATTGACTGTCTGTTGGTTAATGAAGTTAGAACTGAGCTTGAATCATTTCCTGCTGCTCGCATTTAAAACATTGACTGATAATCCCACTGAATAAGATAATTTCTTTAGACAAGGTGGGTTTAATCTCCCCTTTAGAGCAGATGACATTTCTCATTTCCCAACATCTGCATGTTACCTTGTCCTTTGGTAGATTTACCTCTCAAAGAATGAGATACTAGACAGTCCTAGAGGTTTTAAAAGGTACCCCCCTAGTGTCACAACCCTATGATTCATGTTTATGAGAATGTTAAAAACTGCTAATTTAATTGGTCTTTTTCAAAAACGTTTTCCAAAAATATAAAATTAAAACCACTTCACCAAAGCAGAATTAAGTTTGTGCATCCATTTGCTCTTTTTGTACTCTGTCCTTGGCTGGATATTAACACCAAACAACTCATTTTTTCCCCTCTGTAACAATGAATGTTAAATAGAACAAATAAAACTCACTTTGGAATTATTTAGGTCTAATCTTTATTGCTTTTGCATTACAAATAACCTTGTTCCCCAGTCCTTTATGTTTCCTCCTACACAGATTTTCTTTTGATGCGCTTCGCATCAGACTTTGTTAATGTCTTTTAGAGTTTCTTTAGACTTTTGCTGCTTTTGCATCCAATTTCTAAATCTGAACAAGATGGCATATTGGGAAGCATGTACTTAGGAAATAGTGAACAAGTGCAGTACAAAAAAAAGGTTTCAGACCTTAAAGATGACAAGTTGACCTAAAATCTATCATGATATCCTTATTATATAGCAAATTTTAGCTGTTATATCGATTCCTCTGTAAAATCTCTTCCTCACTGTTTTTTGCAGAAGCTTAAATATAAAAAATATCTGCCATTCTTCATGGGGAAGTTTTATTTACAGGTGCATCTAATATAGCTCAGTATTTTACAGCAGCCACTTTATGACAAATGAAAAGTTGCTAAAGAAAATGCATTGTTATATAGTGCATAGATTAAGTTCCTCAAAGGAAGGTTTAGTGGAGGGGAAAAGGTGCATATGATAAAACGATAACGGAGCATTATGAAGCTAAGCCTGAGCTTGGAGGAGATTCCCAGAGGTTGAACTATGGATGGAGCCCAAGCTTCTAGAACCACCACCCACAGGACCTGAGCTACAACAGTCACATTCTTTGTGTTAAGTCACTTATCTGAGCTAAGTGCCAGGTAAGACACCAGGACTGTACCAGTGGCTTGTCTAGGGGGTGATCTGAGGTGGCACATGCCACCGCTAGAATTCGATAGGCCAGACCAGTGATGCCGCCTTATTGTCTGATGTAGCTCAATGCTTTAGAATACATTTAGTTTAAGTATTTGTTTCATAGGAGGGTAAAATATCTGTTATTTGAAAACAATCATAAAGGAGGAGAGGGACATTTATTTTATGTTTTACTGCAGATCTATCTGCCCCTCCTATGCTACCCCTGAAAAAAACAGTCTTTACACGCAAGTGGACTTTACTGTTGCTTGGTGGTTCAAAGTCCTCCTCTCAGATGAAAGCAAATGCCGTATTATTTTCTAAATTAAAGTCTGAGAATCTGGAGGAGTAGAAGAATGGCACAAATTTAAAGTTGCTTTGGGTCCGGTGAAGTTTCCACAGTTAGTGATGATTTGAAGAGCGATCTCATCGGCTGGTGTTGGTCGATCGCCCTTCATCAAGTCCAGGATCAGTTTAGCCATCTACAGGGAAATTATAAGAGCACTCAATGCTTTCCTTCTGCTTACTAGCTTCATGCAGGTTTCATTTTCCATCAGGACTTGCTATCCGCCCACACTACCAAAGGTACAAAACCTGTTTTAATGACCATGCTACCTCTGTAACTGGTTAGCCAGCAAACTGACCTGATCTAAACCCCAAAGAGAAACAAGGAAGTATTGACAATATAAAGATGAAACACGCCAGAACCAACAAAGCAGAGGAGATTGCTCACACTGCAAAAGCCCGCCTCAATCCTAGATAAATACACCTGTATGTATATATATAATTTGATTCTTGTAAATATATATATTTAAAAGGATGAAATTATCTCCCAGTTCAGTAAGTGAATTTTTGTTACTAAGCTTTTGAAATAATTGTATCTCTTGAAATATATCTAGATCTAAATAAAGCTAAACAAATAATTGTTTGGTACTTATTTTAAGCAACACATAAAAGACAAATCTTAAAAAGACCTAAAGCACTTATGCTAGGCAACAAACAGAGGAAATTAAATCTAGAAAATAAGCACAAATACATATTGTAAGGAAAAAAATCAAGGCAAATAATCCAAAAGCTAGCACATTAAATCATTTT
Organism: Apricaphanius iberus; assembly: GCA_028564705.1. NCBI lineage: Eukaryota > Metazoa > Chordata > Actinopteri > Cyprinodontiformes > Aphaniidae > Apricaphanius > Apricaphanius iberus. The sequence goes on from JAPXFQ010000899.1 coordinate 1,420,866, forward strand.
AAAGACATTTCTTTTTAAAGTGATTTAATAAATCCTACAACTAGAAAAGCTACCTGATTAGACATATTACCCAATTTCAGAAACAGTGTATGTTATGACAAAATGTAACCTTTATGTCATTGCTTTAGAAACTTAAATCTAATGAAATGGGATTGACTTTCTTATTTCAAGTGAATTCTTACTTGGAGAAAGACTCGTTTTTAACTTCATCTGAAAACTATTGCTGGAAATAAATGTAAAATTGTTAACTTTTAGATATAGACTAAGAAAAAATTTAATATTTACTTGAAATAAGTCTGATCATGTAAAACATGTAACTGGAAACAAGCTTGAAATGCTCAAAACAAGATAGAGATAATTTGGACAATAAATCTTGTTAAACTACAAGGAATTTGCAGTGAAAAAAACTGGGCTCCGTGAACACCTCAGAGCTGATCAAGCCTCCATGCTATAAAGTATTGATCCTAGAATTTCAAAAGGAGGCGATTGCATATACTGTGCAAAAATATCAGCATACATTTCAATAGGCCAATATTTTTCCCTTTATTTTGTGTTAAACTGCATAATGAAAGGTTCTGAGAGACATTATTCTTTTTTTATTAGCGTTAGAGCTAGAATCTTTAAAATGGAAACCAAAAATAGAAATATTTCACTCCCATATTATGAGTTAAACTTTATTCAGACGCCGTGGGTTTTACCGGTGCCGTTTATTTTCACCAGTAGGTGGCGACAAAACTCATTCCATCGCGGCTGTTTTTCTTTTGAACATCCCGTAACTACAAACATGTTTATCTTTGTGTTTCTGCGTTTTAATGGTTGAATATGAGCTCCATCTGGTCAAGGAGAAAAGCAGAAGTGAATTCTGGGCTGGTTCCGGTTTGGTTGTTGGAGACACCTGTGGAAAGCCAACCAGTGAGTTTGGTTCCTCTGAGCTGCTGAGGAGGAACCAGATGGTGATCAGTATCATCATCAACATCACTCTCACCATCTGCATTAAAAATCTGTTGGCTGTCAGAAAATACCACAAAGATTGTTCTGAACGCAAAAAAGTAATTTTAGAGAGATGTAATCAGTTCACGGCTGAAAAGAGTGAGAGTTTTACAAGAGAAGGGCGGGGTCAGGGTCGGCTGGGGCGGGCGGTGCTTTCGGTCGCCCATGCCCCCTTCTGCCCTCCGCTCGCTGCGGGGGGAAGAAGCGTGAACTTGAACGCTGCTGCCTGCTCTACACCCGCTCAGCGCCAGTCCAGGCGGAGGCCAGCCAGCTACTCTGTCTTATCAGTACGTCCCCGCCGGTCGAGTGTCGGTCAGCTTATCGGAGCCGGAGCAGCTGGACGGGCGGGGAAGGGGGTTCTGCTTTTTAGGGGGTTTGGGACCCAGAAAGGTGCCCAACAAGGCGACGCGATGTCCAGGCGCAAACTTGGCAGCCGACCGCAGCACCTGAGCGCAATTCAAGGTAAGCCAGCAAAGAACACGTTGGACTTGGAGTTGTGTGTTTTTATGTTCTTTAATATTTTCATTCTCTTTTGGTTAAAAACGAGTAAAAAATAGCTTTGAATTTACGAGCTTATTTGTATCCAATTATTATACAATACTGAACCGATAATTGATACCCTGGTTATTCTCAAACACGAGGAACACTTCCTAAAGTGTCTTTCTCTTTAATCTACCACCGGTGAATTAATATGAGTGTTGATTTATTTATGTTTACAGGAGTTTAAATGGACATGTTAGAAGAAGCGCCCATATAGCCTATAATGTCCGCGTTGTTTGTCCTGATGAGTGTTGTTGCTGCAGCAGTTCCCATAGAGGAAGGACCGGTTTATTGGCTCGCTCAGCTCAGAGGCTACAGGTCCAAACAAGAATGGTAATACATTCAGTTTTTCAGAAAGACTGGCCTCCTGATTCATCTACCGAAATCATTATTTTAAACGCGCGTCGATTGGCTCCTCGAATGCATGTTCTGGTGATGTTTTTTAATTAAAACCCCCAATTAAAATAAAAGAAAAACAATATATTAGATGTTTTAATTCATTTTAAAACATGAAATAAAGGAGGAAATGAGGACAGATAGCTGAGAATAATTTGCTTTTTACAGTTCTCTACTGGAGACCAATGGTGCGTGTCTGCTGTGACCACAGGCCCTGACTCAACCCTGTATGTTGTGTGTGTGTGTGTGTGTGTGTGTAACCGCGCCTTGCAAGTCTGCACAAACAGCGCAGGCCTGAAACAGGAAAGGTGACATTTTTGAGTAACAACTGCTGAGATCCGACTTAAGACAGTACTGTCTGTACCTGTCCTGTACCGATAAACTGCCCAGCCTGTGCAGGTGGATTCAGGTGTGCCCATGACCGGTGTTAAGCAATAGACTCCTGACCCCCCCTCCCCTCTCCTCTTCCTCCTCCCCTCTCTACCTGCTCTGAGCTGTAAGTTTACTCAAGCTCTTCAGGTTTTTGGTTTAAGCAATGTCCACAAAGACACTGTGGTTGTATTTAAGGCTGAAAACCACATTAGATTTGTCAGCTCTTTAACCCCCTCCTGCACATGAGTGTGAACACAGACAAAAAGGACCTGGCAGTTCTTATCTCAGACACCTTCAGTCATTTTTTTCTTTTTCTTTCATTGCAATCCACTTCCTGTTGAGAAACTCCCGCTGCATGTGGCTGGTAGGGCAACATTTTCTGTTGAGTAAAAGATGAACACCTCAGCGGTGATCTTTTACTATTCTCCACTTGTTCTTCTCAATTCAGTCATTTCTCTTCCAGACAGCCAGTAATTTTATGAACAGGGGTTTGTGCTCGGATGGACCGTTGGGCTCTTTGTGCTGCACCCAGCCGGAACGAACACAGATCTGTAACTGGTTAAAGGAAGTGGTCAGTGTTGGCTGAGCAGATTGGCCTCGTTGAGCTAAGTGAAACTAGCACTTTCAATCACCAGGCCTGTTTGTTTGTTTCCATTGAGGTCAGCTCTGCTGTGTCGGTAATTTGGAAGAGCAGACTGAACCAAGCTGTGCGCAGCATTTGAAATTGAGTCTAATTTAAAAATTATTGAAGCCAAGTCTCAGACACACGGATCTGGAATTTGATACGTCTTAAAATGATAAAACTGCAGCCTTGGAGAAAGGTGTTTTATGTTTACATATCTTTACGGTCTGCAGCTGTGAAAATGCACTGATTTGGCCTTTTTGGGCCAATCTCGACTCCAGTTATCTCCCACAGCCCAATAAAGCACAGGAGGAAAAAGGCTGACAGCTCCTTGATACATGGAATCGTTCAAAAGGTGACTGTTACAGGCCGATGTGTTTACAGATCAAAAACAGAAGGCAATTTGTGTTTTTTGTTGAGTATTTGACTCTCAGATCTGAGCCAATCAAGTGGAAATTGTTTGATTCTGATCTCCAGGCGGCTTGTACGTTTAAAACTATAAATATGGAGAGCACATTTTTATTATGTGTCAAAATATAGATTATAATCATTGTTTTGAGATTTGATGTACCGGAGCCGAAGGGTGGCGTTTCCAGATGTCTGGATTCGTTAACTATACAGATAAAGACAAGTTGTATTTTAAAAGCCTGAGCTTGAATTGGTAGAAGTGGTAAAGTTGTAAAGTAGAAATAAAATTATGCATGCCTCTCCTTTATTTTTAGACATAGAAATTCAAAGCTTGTATGGCTTTAGTGAAATGTGGCAGACCTGCAAGCCATGACGTTATGGATGTCCACCTAAGCTTACTGGCTGGCCAAGAAGGGAACTAATCAAAGAATAAGCCAGGTGGCTAATGGAGACTCTGGAGGAGCTGCAGAGAGCCGCTCCTCTGGATTTACTGCAAGGAGAAGGTAGCCGTTGAGAGAAAGCATGAGTCCAGTTGACAACGGGCCATAGGGGACACAGAAAACGTGTGGAAGAAATCGCTTTGGACCAGTAGAACAAAAGTTGGTGGCTTATATACAAAAATATGTGAGACAGATAAAAATGTCCAGTGTGAAAAATGATGGTGGCTGATTCTTCAGGAGGGCCAGGGAAGCAGGTCAGAGATGACGGAGAGGCAGCAAAAAAGGCTTAAACTGATGTTCATAGACGCTCTTCATCCAATCTGAGTTTGATTGGTTTATACATAGAATAAGTAGAAACTTTAGATGTTCAAAGCTGGTAGAGACCTAATCTAGTTAGAAATTGCAGTTAGCAATCTTCTTTCCCCTTAATTATGTGTTCTTCCATCACCTAGAATCTCAATAAAATACTTTAGTCTGTGGTTTCAATGTGGAAAAAGTTCTGAGGGTATGAACACTTTTGTAGGCAACTAGTCTTCTTCCACTTATGTTGAGATTCAAGTTTCCCTCTTCTTTCTTCTGCCCCAGATGTCTGCGACGTGGAGGAAGCTGCCCACTCATCAGGTGAGCCCCATCTCGCTCGTACCACTCAGGTCCGAGCCCCTGAGGATGGCCGCGACCTGCTGACCTGTGGGCAGTGCAGCCAGGCCTTCCCCCTGGCCCACATCCTGGCGTTCATTCAGCACAAACAGGGCGGCTGCGTCTCACGAAACCAAGCCTCCGACGCCACTCCCCCTTCGCCAGCCGGTCGCACCGGGCGCCAGCGGGTCGCCGAGCCGCAACCCGGCTTCATCGAGCTCCGGAGGGGGACTTCCAGCGGCCGGTCCAGGGGGGAGGAGCTCAGCAAATCAGGTGAGGCCCCACAACAAGGTGGCAGGTTGCTAATGAGTGACTCTGTTGTTGTTTTGTGTGTTTTTTTTTTTTTTTCCAGCCGTCCTTTTATTCATTTAACAACCGCTCCTCCTCCCTCTCGAGTCCAGCTCATTAACTAGCCGTTGCCATTAGCGTACCCGCGTGAGTTAGTGGAGCTCGGGCTAATTGCGTGGAAAGGATAGGCATCAGGAACATTCAGAGGGCATCGAGGGTCCCCAAGGGCCCCACGCCGAGCACCTGAGCTCCTTCCCAATCTCCCCGGCTGTCAGTCTCTGAGGTGGAGTGGCCAGGTAAACATGTCTCTTCCTGCCTGTCATCCGTCATGCTCCTCCTCCTCCCAACTCGTGGGTTTCATCTTCTGGAGGCTGAAATGGCCAGAGGAGTGGATCTAGCAGCTCTCCTCGCCACCATGACACCGCAATGGAGGACATTGCGTCAGCTCAGCTGTCTCCCGCTGTAGAGCCCCAAGCTGAGCCACCCGAGCTCCTGGGAATCTGCTCCTCCTTAATCTTCCACTTGTTTTCAAAAAAAAGTATTCCGGGTCTCGTCTCTGTCCTTATTCTGCCTTAAACTGCGTGATATGTCAGCACCCTTCTTTATTTTATTTTCTTCCTAAAGGCTGCTTTTCCACGCTTCTCCAGCTTCCTTTAGTGAAGATGGAGCAAGCATGTGACTCCGGCCGCTGTGATGCCAAATATAATGTCACAGTGGGCTAGATCAGAAATCCCTGAATCCTCATTAAAACCTCTTTGAAGAATTTTATGAAGCAGGATAACCCAAAAAAAAACCAAATCGAATAGTTTTCTAGCAAAAGTCTGAGGCGCCATATTGTGAAATGAATGTTTGCATCTGAGGCAGGTACGAGTGCCTTTTTGCACATTTTAAACGCTCGCACCCATGTGCTGGCAGTTCCTTCCTTTGTGTCAACGCTCGAGAGGACGCATGCATGCAGCATTTCCGCCTGTCCACAAGTTCACCGCGCTGCGAGTGGATTTTCAGCAATTTGCAGCCTGAACCCGACGCAGGACAATCACGAGGGCATGTGGAAGGGGAGAGGGGGGGGGGGCATGACAGGTTTTGCATAATGTAGGACATAAGTTTGGATTAAATTTTTATTCATGCTGGTTCAGTTTGACATTTTGTGGTTGTACCCAGAGATAAAATGCTGGGTGTGTGTAGAGTTTAAAAAAGAAGTGTCTGCTGACCTCGTTGGAGGGGTTTGACTCTTGAAATGACTGTAAGTGAGAGAGCAGAAAACGACAGCTCTCCGTTTATTCAGAGCGAGGAGGATGGAGGAGAAAAAAGGGGGGATGGATTACTGAAGAGCCGCGTGCATCTGTCTCGTTCCTTTTTATTTATTCTCCTTGTTTGTTTTTTTTCCCTTTTGTGCCTTCCCATTTCTTCCCCCGCATCTTCAACACACTTTCGCTTTGCCCTCTTTCAACCCCCCCCCCCCCCCGCTCCTCTTCATCTTCCTCTCTTTTTCTCCTCCACCCCGCCTCCCGAGGGAGAAGAGATTCTGCCTGCTGCTCGTTAGCGCTCCCAGCCAATCTGCATTTTTAATTAGTAGTTATTGCTTCTGCTTAATATTCAAGTGCTACCCTGGGCCAAATGGGAATCCTTACAAAAAAAAGAGGAGTGAGCGGAGGAAAGAGAAACCGGCCGGGTATTGTGTTTCTCTCCAGGACCCCAAGACAAAAGCCCCCCCACCCCATAAGCACCACCACCTCCCTTTCCTCACCCTTAGGGAAAGATTTGGTGGGTTTATAGGGGGAGTCGAGGTTGGAGGATGGGTCTAGAGTAAAATTCGAAGGGGCGACACATTTTCCTGGTGTCTCTTGCCCCCCCACCTCGCGCGCTACATTACAATCTTTTTTATCTCATTCTCTCCTTATCTCCTGAGCCCTGACCTACCTATCTCTCTGTTTATCTTCCCTCCTCTCGCTCTTCACCCTCTTTTTTTTTTTTTTCCTCCTTAAGTAGTATCTCAACTTCTCGTAGCTTTCTCCTCAGGCTAGGTTAAAGGACATGAACACCGCAGCTCCTCTCATCTCCAGACAGGGGGAGGGCGACGAGGGGAGAAAAAGAGAACGAAACAGTTGCTCTCTTTTTCATCTTCAATCTCCTCCCACCACCCCCCAATCCTCCAATAAAATACAGAAGGATTTGACTTGAGGAAACATGAAAGAGGCTTATACCAGAGTCTGCTTTGAACCTCTCCTCTATAAAAAAAAAAGTGCAAAAAAAGAAACTGTTTTCCCTCAATTTAGGGATCTTCTTGCCGGTTCTGATTTATGCAGAAAGGCCTCATTTGTCAAGCAGGCTGAGTCAGAGCCCGATTTGCATAAAGCGTTCGTTTTCTGCATTCTGCTAATTAGCAATTTGCAGCTTAATTTGCGAGAGCTCTCGGTTAGGAGACAAAGCTATCCACGTATAAAAATATCTCCAGATGTACTTTACTTCATGGCTGCCGGCCCCCTGAATCCCTACTTTCCTTTCCCGCAATTTCTTTGATCCTTCTCTCATCCAGGTTAAGTTCTTCATCGCCACGATCTTCACTCTGCTTGCTTTGCCTTCTTCCTAGATTAGTTTCAGCGTCATCCTCGATCTGTTGTACAGGTTTTATAAATTAAGAAAGGCTCAAATAAATATTTCAATAGGACAAAGGGATCATTTAACTGCTTGTGCCTAAAAGTGGTTGTTTGTAGTGATGGTGTTACCTCCAAAATTCTCAGCTCTTCTATGTCATTTAGAGCTCACCTTAGATTGAGTTTGACTGCATATAGGCTTTGTTTACAGGCAAAAGCAGGAACACATTTTTCACACTTGATCATTTTGGTCCTTTGCCCTTACAAAAGCAAAACCAAAACCAAAGTCTCTGGTTTTAAAAGTGAAGCCCATGTTTTTGTGTCCTCCTTATGGGGGTGATTTATTTCGATTTTTATAAATACAATTAGCAAGCAGAATATAGTTTTGAACATGTATTGCATTCTATGTTATCATAAAATACTGAAGTTTGAACATTTTTATAACTTTTGGTGCTAAAATGGGTTTGAGCTGCATTTTTTTTAACAAGCCACAATCGCTCTTTATCTACAGAGCACTTTTCCATGCACAAACCCAACTTGAAGTGTGGTGTTCATAAAATAAAGATGAGAATAAATCGATTTTTAACACAATGAATCACATTACTGAAGTAGAACCTATCTCACTGCATAAAGCAGGTTAAAGATCTTAAAAAGCAAAAGATTATGCCCCAATCAAAAGAATTTAAGGAACGCTTGAGCAGCAAATACACGTCTACAGGTGAGGGGAACAAGCATTTGATACACTGCTGATTGAGGTTTTCCCACTTACAAAGCATGTAGAGGTCTGTAATTTGTATCAAAGGTTCAACTGTGAGGGACAGAATCTAAAAAATAAATGCTGGAAAATCACAGAGGATGATTTTTAAATAATTTTCATTTTATTACATAAAGTATTTGTTACATCGGACAAACAGAGCTCAATATTTGGTACAGAAACCTTTGTTTGCAATCAATGAGATCAGACGTTTTCTATAGTTTTTCTCCAGGTTTGCACACATTGCAGCAAGGATTTTGGCCCACTCCTCTATACAGATCTTCTCCATAGCGTTCAGGTTTCGGGGCTGTCGCTGGGCAACATGGACTTTCAGCTCTCTCCAAAGATTTTCTATAGGATTCAGGTCTGGAGACCGGCTAGGCCATTCCTGGACCTTCAGATGCTTCCTATGGAGCCACTCCTTAGTTGCTCTGGCTGTGTGTTTTCTGTCGTCGTCAAGCTGGAAGACCCAGCCATGATCCATCTTCAATGCTTTTACTTAAGGAAGGAGATTGGTGGCCAACATCTAACGATACATGGACCCATCTATCATCCCCTCAATACGGTGCAGTATTCCCATCCCCTTTGCAGAAAAGCACCCCCACAGAATATTTCCACCTCCATGCTTCACAGTTGGGATGGTGTTCTAGGGGTGGTACTCATCCTTCTTTCTCCAAACATGGCGAGTGGACTTTAAACCGAAAAGCTCCACTTTTGTCTCATCAGACCACATGACCTTTTCCCATTTCTCCTCTGGATCATCCAGATGGTCATTGGCAAACTTCAGACGAGCCTTGACATGCGCTGGCTTGAGCAGGGGGAGCTGGCGTGCACTGCAGGATTTGAATCCATGACGGCGGAGTGTGTACTGATGGTTTTCTTTAAGACTGTGGTCCCAGCTCTATTCAGGTCATTGACCAGGTCCTCCCGTGTAGTTCTGGGCTCATCCTTCACTGTTCATATGATCATTGATGCCCCATGAGGAGAGATCTTGCATGGCACTCCAGACTGAGGGACACTGACTGTCGTCTTGAACTTCTTCTGTTTCTAATTATTGCACCTACAGTTGTTACCTTCTCACCAAGCCGTAGTCTTGTAGCCCATCCCAGCCTTGTACAGCACTTGGCCATTGTGGAGAGGTTGGAGTTTGTTTGAGTGTATGGACAGGTGTGTATTATACAGGTAACAAGTTCAAGCAGGTGCAGTTGATACAGGTAATGAGTGGAGAACATGAGAGCTTCTTAAAGAAGAACTAACAGCTCTGTGGGAGCTTAAATTCTTACTGGTTGATGGGCGATAAAATACTTATGTCATGCAGTAAATTGGAAATTATTAAAATATCATCCCCAGTGATTTTCTGCATTTTTGTTTTAGATTCTGTACCTCACAATTGAAGAGTACCTTTGATACAAATTAAACTGTACATGCTTTGTAAGTAGGAAAATGTTAAAAAAAATCTGCCGTGTATAAAATAATTGTTCTCCCCACTGCATTAGATGATTTCTAAGGCTTTAAATCATTTTTGAATTACTCCAATGTCACAAAAACAATCCAGAACAGCATCTGAAGCACCACAGGCCTGAATTGGCAGAGTTAAGATCAGAGTTCATGACTCAACATTGAGATATTGGTCAAATATTTTCTGCATGGAAGATCTGAAACGCGACATGTCGCAGAATTTATGGGAAAATATTCGGAGGACAAACGAGAATAAAAGATTGAGATGTGTGTCACATTAGTTTCGGTATAAAACTAAAACCGCATTTCAGAAAAACGATTGAAACGGACAGTCAAACATTGTGGTGGTAGTTTGATAATCTCAGGTTGCTCTGATTATTCAGGCCCTTGATGAGTTGCCTGATTGAAAACCGAAAATCTGCTAGGGGAATGTCTGACCATTGGTTTAGGATCAAGTGCAGAGCAGTGATCCAAAGCAAACCAGAAAGTTCTCCTCTGAATGGTAAAAAAAAACAGGATTTGGAAGGCCTAGTTAAAGTACAGTTGAAACGCTGTGGGGTAACTTTAAGCAGAATGTCCACACTCAAAAAGTTGCTGAATTAAAACAGCTTATTTTCCTAGTGATCGCCCATTTATAGCAAATACTTGATGTGAGACTTTGCTGCCAAATGTGACAAAAATAATTAGTTACATATTTACTTAAGATTTTTTTGTTCGGATAGTTTTTTTGGCATCTTCATTAATTAAATTATTTCAAAACAGTGTTTTGTATTTACTCATATGTTCTGTTTTTGATCCAAACTGACACCTACATTTTCAGTTTCTTCATATATTTTTTAGCATTTTGTGTTTAATGAAAGTCTACTCTGGTCAGCAAATTTAACAACTGATAAGTCATGAATATAATCGATTTAAAGAAACCATAACGTGACTAAAGAACCAATGATTTCAGCAGGTCGAGGTAGAACAAATTATACTACAGGGAGAAAAAAAGTTTCTAAAATTGAATGATTGTGTTCCTCTGTGTCTGAGGTATTTATAATTGAGCGAATAATTCCCTCTAATTACTTAGAAATTAACTGCTCTGTTTACAGCTCTATAAATTTGCTGCCAAGTATATATTAATCAGTCTTTCTGTTTTTCCCCAGAGGGAGTTAAAATGTTTCATTAAACATTTTACCGTGTCTCATTTACCATCATTTACTAAATCGCTCTCTCTTTTTGCAGGATCAGAAGAGCCTTCGTTTTTCACTTGCCTTCAGTGCGATGGTGTGTTTTGTTCAGCATGGGCGCTCCTCCAACACGCTCAGCACACACACTCCTTCAGCATCTACCAAGAAGTCGAGGAGGAGGATGCGTACATGGGAGAAAGAGAGGGCGTCTTGGAGAACAAACCTGCCACAGCCGTCCTTGACCCGCGCCACCTGAGCCAAGCTCTCGCCTCCGCCTTTCAGCCCTCGACGCTACGCCGCTCCCGTCAGGGCCGCGCCGCCTCTGCGACTGCCGGCCTCCAGGCTATGAACTTCTCAGTTCGGCTGCAGGAGCTTGCAGAGGGGAACAACACAAATGGCAGCTCCCCCATGGCCCCCGCGTTGTCCCCTTCTTCATCTCCGCCAGCAGCTTCCACGTTTCCTCAGAACGGCACCCTCCAGGCTGACTTCCACTGCGAGCTCTGCGACCAGAACTTCCACTCGCTGCGCGCCCTGTCTGCCCACCGCCGGACTCACGCCTGCGACAGGCCCTATCACTGTGGTGTGTGTGGGCAGGCTTTCGCTCAGAGTGGGCAGCTAGCTCGCCACATCAGGGGCCACCACCGGGAGGCTGCGGGCGGAGGAACGGGGTGTGAGTCTGTGGAGACGGTCCTGCTAGAAGAGGATATCGGGAGGCAGGGGGTCAGAGGAAGGCTTCAGGGGGCAGGGATGATGGGAAAAGAGCTGGACCTGACCCTCCCCAAACACCCCTCCGTAGCCTCTGGCCTAATGCTGCTGAACTCCCAGCTTAGACCGCCTGACAGGGAACTACTGAGGCTGTATCAGCATCCCAGAGCCGGGGGCGAGGAGGCGGCTGAGGGGCAGGGGGAGCCGCAGCCCGCCTCGCCCTGCGCCAGTCCCTCTGAAGGCTCCCTGGAGAGCGGAGAGACGGGAGGCAGCGGTGAGAGCGGCATCGCCAGTGGCAACTGCACGCCCAAACGCACGGAAATAGGCGAGAGGGCGCGAGGAGCCGGAGAGTGGGAGAGCGAACGAGGAGAGCTGGTCGAGAGGGAAAAGGAGTGGGGCTCGAGCGTGCAGGAGTGGCAGAGGGAATTTGAACGGAGGAGCGCTGCAGTGGGAGCCACCATCACCGGAGCGAACGCCAACCCCGCTCCCGGCCTGACCGGGAAGAAGAAGAGAGACGAGGCCTGCGAGTTCTGTGGTAAACAATTCAGAAACAGCAGCAACCTGACCGTGCACCGCCGAAGCCACACGGGTGAGCGGCCGTACCGCTGTGGCCTCTGCAACTACGCCTGCGCTCAGAGCTCCAAGCTGACGCGCCACATGAAGACCCACGGAGCCCAGGGGGCCAAAGCTTCCTTCCTGTGCCAGCTGTGCTCCGTGCCATTCACTGTGTACGCCACTCTGGAGAAACATCTGAAGAAAGTCCACGGCCTGAGCCACGCCAGCGTCGGGGCGTACGCGCAGGCCAGCGCTGCGGATACTTTGGCCGCTTTGAGAGCGGGAGAGGAAGCAGGAGTGGGGGCCGCGCTGGTGAAGATGGAGGAGGAGGAGGAGGAGGCGGCAAGTTTGGAGAGTAAGGTGCATGGTAATGCAGAGAGAGACATGGAGGTGGAAGAAAGCAGAGGGAGTCCGGCTACGGCGGGGGATCTTCCACATGAAAGCAGTGCAGAGGTTAGCCTAGCTTTGGCTTCTGCTCACTGAGAAACTCCTCTGAATAAAGATTAAACGCGCCCATGCAATCAAGGCAAAGAAGCTGCATCACTGTCTACAGTAGCAGGTCGCCCCGGCGCTGATGTCCGCAGCAGCCAGCAGTTGTACAAAATCATATGCAAAGCTGCTGGCTGAAACTAAGTGCCTACAGTTCTTCAGACCACAAAGAAAAACAAGTCCGTGACATTCAGCAGGGAGATTACCATACCTCTAGAACAGGAAGTGCACTGCCGCAGTCCACACCAACACAGGAAACCGTTCACCATGCTGCAGCACAAAATGCAAAAGAACTGCGTCTCACATCTCCAGCGACCCACTGGACAGATGGCGATGTATCGTCCCTATCAGATGAGATTATGCTGAGTAAAAGAAAAGAGCAATATTATGATCCTGAGCACCGATGAGTGGAGAGGGGTCAGACTGTGCTGTTCTCTGTAGAGAAGACCTTTTAAAGGCTTTGGAGCTGCCACGGGGCTCAAATGAATCCAAACACTGTCTGCCTGTAGTTTGTCACACTCTTTTTTTAAAGGCGCTTGCTTGTCACAACACTTGTCACTTAATGTTTACAAGTCCCACGGGGCCGAGCGAGGCTGTGCTCCCGACTTTGTGAACAGACGCTGCAGTGGACATAAAAAGTTTACTCTCACTTATAAAAATGGCAGGTTTCTGTGACCTAAAAACAACGAGACCAAGACAAATCATTTCGGAACATAAATGTGACGGGTTTTCTGTCATTCAGCTGAAAGACGACGTGTTAGAGGGAGAGCTCCTAAAGACCAGAAAAAAAGCTCAGCAATGTGTTCGTGTAAGTTTGCACACCTTGAGACACTTTGATTCGGTTTCAACATTTAGTCGTCTTTGATAGAGTCTGTCAGCAGCTCTAGTCTTGACTTGGTAATATTTGCCCACTTTGTCCACGTCTCTCTTTAGATGACCCCACAGATGAATTCATATGAGTTGGTTCTGAGCTCTTGTTATGCCGTGGCTATCTCTTCATTTTCTTCCGGTGGATGGGCCACAATTTAGTGGATTCTTGACTCACTATTGAACTCAACCTGAAAAATAAAAACCCCTCTTTAACCCTGAACGTTTTGAATCAAAACCAACTGTTATTTATGATTTCATCTATTTTCACAAAAAGTCTAGTTCCTTTAGAAGAAAATTAACCCCAAGCCATGATGGTGCCACCACCATCTTGGAGTCAGGGCCCAAATGTTTTAGCTTTGTTCCTTCAGACCATCACGCCTTCTCCAGCACAATCCTTAGAGATTTGAACCAGAACTGGGTGATTTTTGAAATAGGTCCTTGCCTTTCAGTCCTTACTCCAAACATTGGGGGAATACAGGATGCTTTCCCAAACAATACAAACCAGAAGTTTTTGCAGCTTCTTCGATGTTGCGTTCAGCATCTGCAACAGTTTGTCTGATGTTTTCATCACGTACATGGAAAACATCCAAGCATAGTAATTCCAAGTTTCATGTCTTCCCCAATAATTAATGAATGTTGATTGTATGTATTTAAACATATAGTAAAGGTCAAAATAAAGTCATCCACCAGAGAAATTTTACATAAAAAATATCAGTTCAACCAGAATATCGTTCCGAACTGAAGAAAATTAGGAACTTTTAAAAAATATAAAAAACCAATGAAATGTACATTTCACTAAAGAAATGTCAAATTATTTATATCTCAATAAATGGTAAAAAAAGAAATCTTTCATTGCTGATCAGGTTTTTGCTCGTTTGCTCTGGTATTTTGAATATTTCTGTTTTCCATCTGAGAATGGAGGTAGCTGTAGCTGGGCCAATCCAATAACTTATTTTCAGTTTAAAAAAATAACCCTAGTTCTGCTGGGGTGTTTTTGTGCCCTTCTCCTGACTGATACGTTCGCACAGTGAGATTGTTTGAAACATGTCTGATGAGGTCTGCAAACTGACTTCAGCTAAAGGCTGTTATGAAACTCTGTGAAAAGGTGAGCTTTATTTAGTTGATCAGGCTCTCCATAATAAATGCCAAGCGTGACCTCCAGAAGACTGAATGCTGAATTTGAATCCAAAGGTGCTTCAAAGTATCTAAGGTTGTGCACATTTATGAATCCAGTTTATTGCAGCTTAATTAACATTTTCCCTCTTAACTGGTTTGTGCATGTTCAGGTGATTAATTCAAGATATTTGACGCAATAAATTGAGGGGGGAAAAAGTTCGGAAATCATTTTTTAGATCCTGTAAATCTGTTATTTCAACAGGGTGTTCACTTTATCTCCACTGCACAATGAACAATTTGTCTTTGCTCTTCTAATTTTTATATATGTGAATATAGAGACTTTAAAGTCTCATTTGCTGATGTTTTGTAAGATTAGTTTCTATGCATAAAAAAAAAAGCCAGCAATTTTTACATGTGAAACGGGTGTTTATTATTTCCCCTCTGTACTGTTGTGATGGTAGTTTTCTATTTCTGTTGTTTACTTTGGTTAAAGTGCCGGACTTCTGCGTGAAGCTCGAGCATGTTTCTTAGCCTTTCGCATAATTTCTGTTGCTGTCCATCTTTGAATTCTTCCTAATTTATGGATGCTGCATGTTTTGGTGGGTCATTTGTTTCACTGCCAAGCTACTGAATCGACAGGTACGTCGATGGGGAATGTGAGCCCGCCAAGCGAGCACTTAGGGGTGTGAGGAGTGTGGAAATTAGCTTTTCATCAATGGTCATAATCAATGTGTAGAATTTATTTGTGACCAGTTTTAAACCCAATTTAATGAAAAAAAAATGCTTATTTGGAAAGTAAAACCAACAAATGTATCCTTATTTTTCTTCCATCTCTTGACCTCTGAATAGATTCAGGTCAATAAAAAAAAGTGTGTGTTCTGTTTAAAAACGATTAATGAATGAGCGCAGTGTAACTGTTCAGGGACGATAGTGTTGTATATACTGTATGTGCTTGCTGTTCTTGTTGTGGATACTTGCCTGCTCCTGTTACATGTTACTCACATTTCCCAGCATGGCTGACTCCTTTCTTTTTATGCCCCAAAGTGAATCTGTGTTGCTTCAACCGTCTGTGAAAAAGATGTAATTTTGTTATTAACTTCATGACTAAACCTCAATAAAGAATTGAGGTAAAATATATCCTCTTGATGTCTCTCTTTTATTTTCTTGTGAATATTTGTGAGAAATCTAGTTTTTTTTTTACAGTTCATGTTGCATCCACAAACTTTAGTCCGGAAGTAGGACTTTATGTGACACATCACCACAATAACAATTTAAAAGTCTTCAGTTGATCTAAAATGCTACAGCAAGAGTTGTGATGAATATTAAAAAGGGAGATCACATTTCTCCTATTTTACCTTCTCTCCATTGGCTCCCTGTTAAATCCAGAATGGATTTAAAATCCTCCTTGCGTATAAAGCCCTTAATAATCAAGCTCCATCGTACATCAGAGATCTGATTGTTCCACATGTTCCTAACGGAGCACTTCGTTCTCACACTGCAGGTTTACTGGTAGTTCCTATGATTTTAAAAGTCGAATGGGAGGCAGATCTTTTAGTTATCAGGCTCCTCTCCTGTGGAACCAGTTCCCAGTTTGTCCATGAGGCAGACACTCTATTTTTAAGACCAGGCTTAAAACGTTCCTTTCTAATGAAGCTAAAATGGTTTAGGTTATCCTAAGCTATATCTGTAGTTATCAGTGTTGGGAAAATTACACAAAAAAATTCTATATTTTATACTACTAGGTAGAGCCCCAAAAACATGTTTGCATATTACGGTCTCAAAAATGTAACTGAGTTACGCTACTTTGTTACCTTTGGTAAAATATAATAAATATATATGTGTAACAATTTTTTAACACTAACATCACTTTACATTTTAAAGAAGTTTGACTCCACAAAAACTATATTTTTAACACTTATTTGACTCTATTCTCAAATGCCTTTGCATGTCTTCTGTCTTATAACATTGGTTAAATCTCATCAAAAGAAGGCGGGGAAAGCGCTCATTACAAAGAAGGTTCATACAGATGAGACATCACAGTCTGAACAGGGAAATAGTGCAAATGGTGGCACCATGTAAATGTAAAGTTGATTCTTTCCTCAGCTGCCCTGATTCTCTGTTCTTTTGGTTTTGATCAACATGAAGTGCAGCGTGGATCATCCTCTGCGGTATCCAACTTGATTTGGTCCGCTGCATTAGTGGTGCCGATAAACAATTTTAAATGGCCGTGTAATTTAAGTTACTGAAATTATAAGGAACCAAATATTGCCATACACCTTATAAGTAATGTTATATTACTCAGCTACTGAAAAAAATAATATATTCCTGTAACTCACTACTCTTGCAATGTGTTACTCCCGACACTGGCAGTTATACTGTTATAGACTTAGACTGTACTGTAGGAGGAAAGATTGACCACTTTTCTTCAGTCTTCTACTTTTCTCTTCTACTACTCTCCAGTTGCATTATTTGCTGTTATTTTGACTTATTATTTTTTTCCTCAGTGTTGTCCTCTCCATAGAAGCTAGCCCTGGTTTGGCATCATCCTTAACAGTAATGACTTGTTGGGGGGGAAGAGGGGTTAAAGACTGGGATGAAGCTCCCTGAAACTGTTCGTCCTCGCTGTACTGTTATCACCTTTTCACGTTCTTTAATATAGAAAGCACTCTCTCATCAGCTTTTTTGTTCTTTGTGTCTCTTCTCTGTCTTCTCAATCCCCCAGACGGCTGTGGCAGATGAGATGACCACATATGCTGAGTCAGATTCTGATGGAGGTTTCTTCCTGTTAAAGGGGAGTTTTTCCTCTCCATTGTCGCTACATGCTTGCTCAGTATGAGGGATTGCTGTGGTTGGAGTCTGGATGAACACTGCCAGTAAACGATTCAATGCAATCTGCTGGGATTGCTTAAACAGAAAACTCATACATTCATTCCAAACTGAGAGGAATGTATGTATGTTTGAAATGAAATAACTTTTCTTGTAAAGTCAAAAATGGGGTGTTTGAATATTTAGCCCCTTTTTTTCTCTCTGTGTAAATACTTTGTATAACCACCTTTTTCTGTGTTTTGAAAGCATCTGACCATGTGTTCAGAGTTTAGGTCAATAGTTTGACTGGGCCATTCAAACACATGGATATGCTTATATCTAATACATTCCTTTTTGGCTCTAGCTGTATGTTTTGAGTCATTGTCCTTCTGGAAGGTGAACCTCTGTCCCAGTCTCAAATCTTTTGCACTCTCTAACAGGATTTCTTCCAACATTTTCCTATATTTAGCCCCATTCATCTTTCTACTTCCTGATGCTGCCACTACCGTGCTTCACTCTGGGGTTCATGTTTTCAGGATAATGTGCGGAGTTGACTGTCCTTCACACATACCATTTTGCATATAAAGCTAGAAATTGAAGTTGGGTCATATTGAACCAGAGCAACTCCTTTTACCTGTTTAATGTGTTCCCTACGTGGTTTGTGCAAACTACAAATGGTACCTGTAATTGCTTTGTTTTAGCAATGGCTTTACTGTCTATGAAGGCCAGTGGGTATAACTAATGTTTTCATCTAACAACAGATTCTCCAACCTGAAATGTTCATCTTTGCAGCTCCTCCAGAGTCACCATGAGCCCATGGCTTCTTGTTTGACCAATGTTTTCTTTGCCCGGCTTGCAGTTTTAGTCAAACTTGTAGTTGTGCCATACTCTTTATATTCTATATGATTGAGTAGTACTCTTTGAGATCTGCAAATTTTGGCATATTTTTTATAACCTAACGCTTCAAACTTCGCACAACTCTATACCTGCTTTCCGGTTTCTTGTTCCTCATTAAGTTTTTTTTGTTTGCTAATTTTCTCAAACAAATCTCTGAGCACTTCACAAAACTGCTGGATTTATAGTGAGATTAAATTACACCCAGGTGGGACTCTACCTACTAATGGGATGACTTCTGGAGGCAACTGCACCAGATTTTACGTAGGGGTATCGGAGTAGAGGTGGCTGTATAAATATAAAGGCACATTACGCTTTTCAGATTTTTAATTATGAATATGTTTAAAAACATGCATTGTCACAAAGATCCCAATAAAAACACAGAAGTTTGTCTTTGGAAACTTTGACTAAAATGAGAAGTTCATGAGTACTTCTCCAAGTGTCTGTATATCAAAGTGTTTTTTTCGTTGGGATGTCATGTTGGTCAGGATGAGGAGGGGTCTTCCTCTGAGGACCACACTCAGTGCTGACTTTTACATTTTTAATGTTGATGCTTGGATTAGGGACCCTCAGTCCTTGTTTACATCCCTCTGATGTTGCAAACATTGTAGAGCAGCTCAGCTGGGAATGATGCACAAAGCGCCTGACTGAATGCACTGTAGTTAAATTCACACGAACTTTGATGGGACAGGGGTGACGAGGATTTCTCAGGATGCATGACTGTAATAGAGGGGGGCAGTTTGTTCTCAAGCAGAGCACGGTAGGTGGAGGTGGTTGGGCGTGTTTCAAGGGGCTGGGATAATTGCTGACTCCATTTTAAGGGCACAAAAAAACAACCCGCACCAGCATGTCTTGTCTGAACCCCGCCCCTCCTAAATGAAAATGAAGTTCTATGATCCCACTAGCTCATTAACAGCAGGTCCGTTAATGAGCTTTCAACAGGGTGGGGGGCTGGGGATATGAAGAGGAAGGTTAGGCGGCTGGGTAGGGGTGGTGGTGGTGGTGTTATTGCACCAGATGCACACACGCCCACTCCCACCAATTACAATTGTATGATTGAGAAGAAAGAGGAAGTGAGGACAGCGGCCCCTCGGTCCGTTTCTGTCCTCAGAGACGGAAAAACAACGAGGAGGCGGAATGATGCAGAGGACAAGGAACATCCTCTGTCTCTGCCTCCAAGCTCTTCAGATCTGCAGGCTGGGCGCCACAGTTAGCGCCATTTGGTGCTCGTATGGACCCAATTATGTAAGGTAAGCTGATACGGAGCAGAATGCAGCATGCCAGGGCCTGCAGCGAGTGGATATCTCCTTCCCTGCATGCCCTTTGTCTTCCTACCGTCCACACCTACCTGAGCCGCTCCTCAGACCTGCACAGGTCAGGGTGTGGGCATCCAACACAGCCAATAGTAGCGTTAACAGTTTAAGATTTCAGCCAATGAGTGCGTGGAGTTCTTTCTGACCAGTAACTGCCCCTGGGTAGAGGTAATGATGTGGACTTTGAGATCTGTGAGTCGGTGAAGAAGCAGCATAACAGTCACACATGCTCAGGTGTAAAAAGCAATGGGAATGAGCCACTCACAGGTTATTGCAACAATGGAAGAAGTGATATGGTCTCTGCTCTCATTCTACATGTTGCATTATTGCGACGTGCGGCTTTCATCGCTTTGGACTAGTTGTGTGAACAAAGAACTCAGTAAATAAAGTTTGTCTGAAGATTGATACCAAAAAAACAAATCAATGGAGTGGCAATGAATACAGAGAAAACTGACCTCAAGAAATTTACAGTTAATAGCACATTTTGAGTGATTTTAAGTTGTCTAGATGTGTTTGCTTTGTAGTTTTTTTACGTGACTTATTAGTTTATAATTTAAAACAAACTCATTAAAAATTGCATAGAATGGATTCAACATTAGTTTAAGAAAGGTAAATGAATGCGGATTAAACTCCAGATGAAATGTTTTAAGATATTGTATATGCAGCAATAGTATTTTTTCATCATTAGCTGCATTTTAATTGTTATTTTATGATGTGCAGCACAGTGTAAGCATCTTAAGCTATCCCTTATTTCTTTGTTTGTTTTTTCAAGCAGCCAAACTATTTTTACTGACCGTTTAATTAGCTTTAATTAAAATTTCTTGAACTTTTTGCTGACTTCATTTTCAACTTTTTTTTTATTGCGGTAGCTGATCCTTTTCATTAAAAAATTTCTTCGGCAACCTTCCTAACTGTGGCATCAAAATAATTCAGGCTAACAAATTGTCCTTTAGACGTTGTTCCTTCAGTTTTTAAAAGCTTTTTATCTGATTTTTTAGTACTTAAAATACATGTCAAATAAAAAAAATAAAATTAGAGCCTTCTATCTACTATTTCAAATGTCTTTTTTCTTTGAGTTTCTTCAGAAGCTACTTTTTTTTCAGTTGAATTCCAAACTTTTCCTTAGGAAAACTGCATTTATTAAAAAGTTAAAGTCTTTCTTTGTGAATTGTCACAACACACCGCCTTATCTCTGATATATTGATTATTTTAGACGTTATCTTGTTATCAACATAGTGTGGGTAATCAACTAAGCGATCTACAGGTCTGTAATTTGCTCTTGTCATAAGAAGTTTCTCGGTTCACATAGACGGTCATTCTTCAGCAGCAGCACTTAGATGTGGAGTACCTCAAGGCTTTGTCATAGGGCTTTTGGTGTTTTCCCTCCAGACTGATAACTAGCTGTTAATACTCACTAAATAAATAAATAAAAACAACGTATTTTTTCATTTAATTAAGTGCATAGGTCCCTGCAGCTTCACAGTTGGGTTCAGGATTGGTCGTGGTCACAACAGTCAAACACTCCATTTATAGTTTCATCAAACAGGACATGTCTCAAAGAAATTAGCACTTTTTGTATAGCCTTAGGATTTATTGGCTCGTCCTCTGAGTGTGTGTGTTTTAGCCCATGCTGATGTGTCCTTTTACACTGTTTAAATATTTTTGTCAACTATATTTTGTGTTGTTCATTTTGCCACAATTAGAATTTTTTATTTGTCTTTTATTTGTCTAGGAAAAGCAGCCAAAGTCCCCAAAAATATCTACAGAACATCTGAAAAAAACTATTGACCAAAATATCATAAAATATTAAAAACAATGGGTCCTTGGAAGGCAGCAATCAAGAATTTGGGAGGGGGTTAAAACCTTTGCAGTTAAAGTACGACTTCCTAGTGTTCCTCAGCATCAACCCTAATCAGTATTCTGAAGAATTACAAAAGCCCAAAGTGCCTGAATAAATATACTATAACTCCAATTAACCAAACAAACTAGATGATTGTTAAGATGGCAAGCTTTAAAAAATGATAAGTCCTATACAGTCCTTTTATAATGTAAAATTATCTACTTTTTCAAATTACACACATCACAATCGGTGCAAGGAATCTTGCACCATGGGACTCACTGTCTATGCTCCTGTTGCACAGGATAATACATCTGACAATGGATTCATCTGACCGCACTGCATCTCTGAACTTCACCTTAAACAGGACACTAAAGGGAAAACCTCCTCAGATATAAACTTGACTTAAACAAGTGCAGCCTGGCAGAGATACCTAAACTGAAAGCAAGAACTTTTTTTCATTTGAATGTTTCTCTGGACATTCTGGGCAAGAAAAGCAATTTTAGTGTGATTTAACTACACATGTCAAGCAAATGGAGAGAGGGAGAAACATTCTTACCTTGTCTTACATAAAAAATTATTGCATAGCTTCATTTTAGTTTTACCTAATGATGCATGGTGTAATAAAGAGGGAGTCTAATGCCATTGGTGATTAATGAAAAGTACATTTTCTACTGTTTCTTTTATTTATTTTCAATGGAAGAGTTCCTTCTGGTTGGTTTTGCAGTCATAATGATCTGCAATTTAAGGTAAACTATTAAGTTCAAAATCCTTCTTCTGAAATACAAAAGTTAAATGTATTTTCTAAGCAAGTAAGAAAAGTTTTTCATTTTTAGCATCCAAAACACAGTCAATGACAAAATCCTCGGCAGTTGTAATCTACTACCACTACAGAGGACAAACCTCCAATAAAATCAGCATTTAAAACGTAGACCATTCTCATCAAGTTCCGTATTAAAACCTGATTGTTCCCTGAGCCGTCTTCTTCCGCTTCTATATGAATACTTAGGAGAAACTGAAAAGCTCCTCTAAGACCCAACCAGAAATTCAGATTAAATTTAAGATGATTAGCTCTGAAAATTCAACAACAAAGGGGCTGCATGAGCTATGTGTTTGCTTTGCTACGGGGCAGGCCTGTGGCAATGAGAGGCTCTCACTTGTGTTTGAGGGGATGATGCTTTATCATGTAAAAAGCCAATTAACTGTGAGTTTTTAATTACATTTCTCATGGTATGCTGTGTGAAGCTTCCAATCGTCTCTGCAGAAATTTCCCTGTTGTCTTCCTCTTCATCATCATCCTCCTCCTCTTTGGAATAGCTGAGCAGGAGGAAGAAGCCTGGGATTAAAGGAGGGAATAACAAGAAGGGAAAAGATGCATTTGTGTGCGGTCAAAAAACCGCAGGACTCTGCTCCCTTGTATATATCCCACAATTCCCACTTTCTCCCAGTCGTTCCTCCTCCCACCGTGACCGCAGTGTGAAACTTGAACCGAGGAATTACACTCGCTTTGTCTCTTCTTCACCCACAGAACCTCAGCTTCCTCATCTCTGATGGGGAGGGAGGGCGAGGTGAGAGGTGGCAATACACCAATCCTGTTCATGTCTTAGTAATGAGAGAAAAGAATGAGCTCTGAGTTCACTGTAGTTTGTTTAGTGGTGGAGCTGTTGACACCACTGGCTCCTACTAAGGATGTACCATAACTTGCTTTAAGAGTCAGCGCACAGCTTTGAGTATTAGAGCAAGAAACTACAGATCAGGATTCAAATCTGGAAGTGACTAAGAACTGAACCTTCAGATAAATGTGAAGACATTCACAAAGTCTGACTTCTATCATCTGAAGAACATGTCTAGTGTTGAAGGACTAATAGCCCAACATGGTCTATAGGAACTCATCTGTGCGTTTATCTTTAGTCAGCTTGATTACTGCAACAGCGTCCTCACAGGTCTACCTAGAGAGTCAATCAGACAGCTGCGGCCGATCCAGAACACTGCTGTTCACATCCTCACTAGAACCAGGAAAGTAGAACACATCACTCCAGTTATAAAGTCAGAGAATAGACTTAAACAATAAATTATACTAGTTTATGAATCATTAAATGTCTATAGATTAAAGATCTGTTGTTGTATCAGCCTTCCAATCTGCTCTGCAAACCCAACATGGAGAAGCAGCATTCCGTTTTTATGCTCCTCTAATCGGGAACAAAAGTCCAGAAAACTGCAACACTGATGAAACCCTGAGTTTCTTTAAACATCTACCAACTCAAATAATTCAGAACAATTCTTTGTCAGATGTCTGGTCTATCTTGAATTTTCAGTCATGGAAGAATATTACTCTGATTTTAAACTCAGTGACCTTCTTTGTGAACGTGACACCGAGACTTTCTCAGGTTCTCTCTGTGTGTCTCTCTCTCTCTCACACACACACTCACGTTCTCGGGTCAGTCAGTTCTGCTCCTCGGCCAGACAGACGGGGGGCTGGTCTTTAAATGTTGGAAAACTGGATTCTGAACGTACCTCCCCTTTCACTCCACACACCAACCCACACACACTCCCACTCAGAGCGTCGGGGTCAGAGGTGCATTCTTTACGGCGGACATAGTAACTTTGGGACGAAGAGTTCAGTCCTGAGACAGGTGAAAGGCCCGGGGCCAGGTGAACTCCATCACCTACCCGCCGAAACAACAGTCTCCACATGTGTCTGAAAACAGTCTTAACAACTGGCAAACTTCTATGTCTTCCTCTTCGTTGTGTTTCATTTGAATGTTGTGTTTTCTGACTGAGCATTTATTAGTAACCTTGTTTTAGCTGGCTTTGAGAAGAATACATGTGCCATAAGCAAAATGTGAAAATCAACCTCTTTTAGATGATGATTGATGAAAAAAAAAGTATTTTGTCACAGAAAGTGAGCTATGACATTGGACACAGCAAATACACATGCAGCAAATGCATAAAAACCACAAAATATTATATAGAAATGTTCATGCCATTAAAAATGAGGTAGTTCCCTCTTCTGTTACCAGCCTGAGCTTTTCACTAATAAAATCAGTCAGTTTGTTGAAGTGTTAACCACCAAACATCACAAAAACCATCAGGAGATCTGCATGTCAACTGTAAACGTGTTTTAATGAAGACTAAGACTTTTTTTGAAATGCTGAAAGATTGGGCAAACCTACATTTGACTGCAGGTTTAATAAACTGGAAGGAAAAGTTATTTCTATTTACATGATTAAATTGTGTAAATCTGACAATATTTACCCTCGTACTCCAAAGTACAATTTACATGTTATGATATTTTTGGGTTGCTGAAACATTAATTTATTAAATAATGTAGTCACATTAAAATGAAGGTTTTCATTTCAACATGCTTTGGATTGTTACTCTCAATATTATTGTGAATACAAGTTGGTGTTCCCCAGCCTGGGTAATAATCTTACGTCTTCTGGCTGGAAGGCTTTGCATTACCAATTAACCACTGTAGCCACATGTAGTTTAGTTTAGTTTAATATTGAAAGATGACTCTTTTCTCATGGAAAACATTTTTAAATAGCCAAAATGGTTTAAATCACATTCAATATTTCTCCTCATGTGGTTCAGAGGTTTTACCTGTGATAACAGTTTTTTTTTTGTTATTACTTAAAAATATATATTTTTAGTCAACTAACAGGTAACAGTTAATGCTATGGCAAAACCTTTTACTTTAATCTTTCTGTAAAAAGAGGCAATGTTTTCCATTCAAATTGTTTACAGAAAAGTTTACAGAAAGTTGGGAATGCTTCATAATATTTTCACCGTCGGGCTAGAAGAAATAGCCAAAACGAGAATAGAGAAACCTCAAAACTCTTGCATTTCTTCAAGGTTGTGTTGCCACAATAACCTTTATTTGACAGTGGATTGTACTTGGAGGCACTAAAAGATACAGCAGGTGACAGGACGCAAACTCAGAAAAGTAACAGAGCCTCTGCTTTATGAACACCAGCACTAACCACTTTGCTACACAATAACTTGAAATTTATTTGGTCAAATAAGATATACATGACTTCCTTTCCAGTGTTAACTAAATGATTATAATCATTTCAGTAACACAATTCCTTCACTTTCAACCAATGCAAGAAAATTGTGTTGATTCAGTATTGTTGATAATTACTTAAAATTGTACTTAATTAAATCAGGGAAATAAGAGAAACATATAGATTGTGTAGCATTTACTAAGATTGCCCTGAATTTAACTCCATCTTCCCATCAACTTTGATTGGATTTCCTGTTCCAGCTGAAGAAAGGCATCTCCACACCTCCACATGTTTCACAATGGGGACAGTGTGTCCAGAAAGATGTGCAGTGTTTGTTTGTTTTTCCTGTTATATAGAATTTGCCAGATAGGCCAAAAAGTCAAATTGTACATGAATCTCTTGAATCCCTTGAATCTCTTTTCCCACAATGCCTTTATACAAGGACCAGGCATTGAATATGAGCAGGCATGGTTCACCTCTGACACAGACACTTTGAACACAACTTCTATTTTGTGGGATACACTTACATCAGCAGCGACCGTCTGTCTCACACCTGAACAAAAGCTGCTCTACCGATTCCAAGAATGTGGTTGGATTTTAGACTCTTAATAAAATGAGAGAGATTCCTATAAATGTTTGGAGGTTTTAATATGATTTGAATTGATCATACAGGAGGACAGTAACACATTACAGTAAAATGCAGAATACTGACCTGTCTCAATTTTACAACAACAAGCTTATATTATTTCTAGCAACCTTGGTCTATCTATTCTACTCGATAAAGTACGACTCTCAGGGTGAAAATCAGAGACTTGAAGGCGCCTTTCTGTTTGATTAGAAAGCTGTGAACTTTGTAGACCTTTAAGAATGCCCAGTCGAAGAGCCATCTCCATGGTAACGCAGGATGTGGACTATCATTGTCAAAACTCTCTGACCATGACTTGGGTAAAAGCGTCACTCAATAAGACTAAACATTTAAACTATTACTACAATATTAAGTAAACATGGTCACAGTTGATTATAAAGTACAGATCAATCATAACACTAAATTTCTCCACCACAAAATGCTTGAAAAAAAGCTAACAGCCCTGACCTAAAACTTGTTCTGATAAAACATTAGTATACCTGAGCGGTGGATCTCTGCAGCCCCTCCATAGGTACCACAGGCCTCTTGGCTGCCTTTGTCGTTAATTTTCGTTATTTAATTTGGATGGCCATACATACTGAGCAGAGCTCTGTGAGTTATTCTCGACCTGCCTGCTGTGTTTCTTGGTCTTCATGACGCAGATTCACCAACATTTTCTTAACAAATCTCTGAGGCCTTCACAGAAACTCTAGATTAAATTGTACACAATGGAGATCTGCATCTTGGAAAGAGCAACGTTAATTTTTTTAACCATTAAATGTCTTTGAAAAAAATGTATTTATCTGTTTTTCCCCCCTCATGTTAATGAACATGTATATGTATAAATAACTCGATGTTCACCTTAACAAAAGACTGATAGATGTTATGATGTGAAGTTTTTGTGTTAGAGTTTTAGTTAGGTCTCGTTATTTAGCTTATTTCTTGGTGTTTATGTTTTACTTTAGGACTTACCCTTTTGATTTTTGCACTTCTTTTTTTCCATATTTTCCCCTCCCTGCTCATACATGTTGTTTTATATTTTGTAACTTTTTATTTATATTTCCTTAGTTTATTACCCTTTTATAGTTCTTTATTCTCTGATTAGATCGATATCTTGAGTTATTTTCTAGGTTCTTATTTTCGGAAAGTGTTCTGTTTGTTATTCCTGTTTCCTCCTTGCCATATTGCTCCCTGACACAGTTACTCATTGTTTCCACCTGCTCTCTTCCTCTCACCTGCATCTGCTTCCATTAGTTAGTCCTCAGGTTTTATTAAAACTGCTCAACTGATTACTGTTGTGTGTTTTTGGGAAAAAAATTTGAATATTAAGGAGGGTTTTAAAATAGTGGGGATGGAAGTGATATGATTAGCTGGATAACCGGAAGGAGGCAGAAATGCAACAAAAATGGATGCAGGCTGCCCTTAAAATCTAAAAAGAAGAAGAAGAAGAAGATTACTGCTGCATTTGGGTCCTCAAGTAACGCATCATGACAATAGAAGGTCACTGAATTTGAGGTAAAAGGGTTGGTTTTTATTTGTTTTAAAGTGGTCTGAGTTTAACTTTTTGATGATTTATTGATGTATAAAATACATATTGTATGCAGCTAAAACCTTTATTCTTCTAAACTTTAGGTATTCCTACAACAGTTGGGAGTGCATGTTTGAAAAATCAAAAATAATTGGCTATTTTTACTTTATGGGGTAGAGACACTTTATTCTTTCATTGGTATGGTCTGAATGTATTTTTTTTCTTTTCTGCTGTTTGTTTTAATTTTGATGTTTGTAAAAACAGCTGGCAGTTCTTTGTTAGGCCTCAAAGGACTTAATAAAGTCCAATTGCTAGGGAAGGTTTCCTTTTTAATGTGCCTTTTCTGTAATCACAGAGCACTACAGAAATATCGTGAAAATATACACAAAAAGATGAATCACTGTTGATGTTTATTAGAGTTCCTTATTTGCTAGTGATGGGTTTCCAGGCTATAGATTTTTTTAAAAAGCTTGTAACAGACACTTTGTTTTACTGAGTGGGTAAACAAATTTTTAACATTTTATAATTAATATACTGAGAAAGAAATGTAAATATTCGAAGGAATTTAATGCAGGTGGTACCTCTTAGGTTACAGTTCACAACACAAATGAGTACACCCCTTTTAAAAAGTACAAATTCAGTCAGTAGCTCAATGAACAGAAGAACAATTTCCAAACTTTTGACAAGGCTGAGTTTTACTGAACACTTATTTGACTCCATAACATGACATTAAGGTTAATAATCTAATTTAGATCACAAAATCTTCAGTTTTACTCAAATTGGTTGAAGCAAAAATGAATACAACCCGCAGCAAAAAGTACTACATCTAGTATTTTGTATGAGCACTGTGATTTTTAAGCACCAAGTCTTCTAGGCATGAAATGAACAAGTTGGCGGCATATTGCAACATCATTCTTTTCCCATTCTTCAAGAATAACTTCTTTTAGAGCCTGGATGCTGGATGGAGAGGGATACTCAACTTGCTGCTTCAGAATTCCCCACAGGTGTTTGATTGGGTTCAGATCAGGAGACATAATTGGCCATTTAATCACCTTCACCCTGTTCTTCTTCAGAAATGCAACCTTAGCTTTAGATGTGTGTTTTTGGATCATTGTCGTGTTGGAAAACTGCACGACGATCAAATCGATACCGATACTTCAATTTGAGTACTTGCCGATACTGAGTACCAATGCAAATACTTCTACTACACACAAAAAGGAAGAGTGTTTTATTGTCTCCTCTGCTTGTTACCAAAAATTATGGTGAATTAGATAAAAGAAAAAGGAATTGACCAAAACAAAAATTTAAAGTGAAAAGTAAACATATTCTGTGAAATGATTACAAACCACATTTTAAGCATCAGTTCATGGTATTTGTTAACTGATCAAGATATGAGGATATTAGAACAATATTGGCCCCGAGTATCTGTGCATCTATACTGATGAATAAAGTACTTATGCAGAATTTGAGTGAAACAATTCAAATGTATTTTTTGAGAGAAAAAGATCTTTAAATCATTGCAGATCCAGAGCATAATTTTTTTTTTTTTAAATTCATTTAAAGACAGTTTAAAGAGTCTTGGTCCATTCTACAGAAATGACAGAATGACACCTTGGGTAGTAAGCCACGTATTTAAAACTGCCAAATCTCACAGCCTTCATTTTATTTTTTTGCTGAAGATCAACAATATTTGTGGGGTTTTTTTATAACAGTTTGGACCTACAGTATAGACTTGAAATGATATATGATCGATCAGGATCAAACCAAAATGACTGCATGAAATAAAAACCCTGTTAGATATTTACAATAGTTTTAACACTATTTCCTTACAGCAAACTGTTTGATTTATATTCTTTATCATCATTGTCTAAGCACATATGTAACATCTCCAATGTGGGAAGATATGAAACTAGGGATGCTACTATAGTTTTTTCCCCCCAAATGATACGATACCGATACTTGGATCAGAATACTTGCAGATACACAGTACCAATGCCGATACTTCAACACAAAAAAACTGCAGTGAATTGGAAGTTATCTTCTATGTTTGTTACAACAAATAATGGTGAATTAGATAAAAAATAAAAATATTTATGAAATGACCACCAAACTAAAAAACCAAGTTAAAAATGATGATTTTCTGTGAAATTCTTGCAGAGTTTACACATTTAAAGTATCAGTTAACTCTAACCGATACCAATAAGGGTGCATTACACTGTAATGGGGCCAATACCCAAAAGCAGTATCTGTATCAGAGCATCCCTAAATGAAAACGTGTTCAAAATGACCAGCAGACACCAAAGCCTCAAGCACTACAACAAATATGGTTGGGGTTTTTTTGTGTTTTACTTGGTCAACATTTTAAAATTATTGAAATATCTCAACTGATTATGTTATTTATCCTTGGGACAGCAAAAACAGAAAGAAGGATTAAATATGCTTTCATAAAACAAAATAAACAATCCAAGAGAAAGTTGAGGTGGTAAACTGCAGAAGAGGAAAGGCGCTAATTCAGTGAGAACAAGGGGAGTAAAAAAATCATAATGTAGATAATATTTTTTTACTAAAAATGTAGCAAATTTCTGTCCAGCCCAATATTTTTTGCCTGTTACATGGACTTCAGTGTTACTGAGCAACAATCAGGTTTCCATCCCCTTATTGTTCAGCCCGCTGTGATGCTTGTGAGTGATACGGCAGAAAACGGGTCGGGACAAACAGGACAAAGCCGGTTAACCAGCAGGGAGGGTGAGCCGGGTCTGGGTGTGGGGGCCCGCTGGTGCCGAGGTCGTGGGATCAGAGCAGGTCACGGAGGTGTGGGAGTGTCTGCTCGGCCCTCTGACCTTTGTGACTGAGGCTGTCTATAATCCTGTCCTCAAAGAGTGAACGGACATAATGGAGAGCAGATGAATAGAGTTAAACGGTGACCATTAGGAGGATCTGTGTCGCTATTCTTCGTGTTGGTTTAGTCCAGGTCAGTCCCACGATTTTGGTGCAATCAGGCGTATGATGGAGGGTTCTGCTCGAGACGCCTGAAGATGACAACTGTTTGCACTGGAGATGGCTAGCCACCCTGACTTAAAGAGGGACATGAATACGATGGTCATTGGAGGTTCCTAAAGAAACGAAACCTCTGGGGTTCGTTCCAGAAAGCAGGTTTTGTGACATAACTGGATAAGTTTGAGGGTAAGTTTGTGGATAACCTCAACTTTCGGTTCCAGAAACAGAGGCATCTTTCAAGGTATGTTAGTAACCATAGCAACTTAATCTCTGAACATAACCAGGTTATGTTTTTTTTATTTGTTCCAGAGGTTCTGAGCATGGTGTGAACTTTTAAATGACGATCCTTTGGACATGGAAGCACAGATTATACTATATTTTGTCACAATAACTTTAATTTTGTCAACCAGAAACTGTAGGACGAAGCCCATTACTTATTGCAAACAATCAACTATTTCAGAAACATATTACTAACATGTCAGAGTATTTCAAATAAGATTAAAGAACACATTACATGCAGCTAAATAAAATAATCCTGCATTGTGAAATAATGACTACTGCCAAGTGCGTTAAAATTTTATTAACTGGCTGCAATGATGGTTGTTTAATTGGAATATATTAGTATATGTTGTAAACTTGCATTTAACAAAGTCACTGGAAGAAAGATGATGTACTGCCCCCAGAAAAGCCATGAATGACTAGTCTTAACAAAGCAAACTCCCCAGCTCCACAAAGGATGCACTCATGCTCATTGAAGATCAAGCCATGGCAGCATCTGGATAGGGGCAGTTTTTAGTGACTTCTTTGCCTCTCTAAATCAGCCAATTTAAAGCAGTCCTATTATATCTATGTGCTGAACTTTGCCCACTGTTAGTTCTACCGATTCGCTGCAACACTGGCTGTGGCATAACGTCTTCCTCTTTGCCTCCACCTTCTTCTGTACTTCAAGCACTCCTCTCTGCTACCCAATTTTTTTTTATCATGTGAAGCTTTTGATGCTCCCCTTTTGGACGAATAAAGCTCTATATAGATACAGATTGATTAATTGATTGCGTGATTGATTAAACTAAAACATTTTCGTGCCTGCACATCACCCATAAACGCCTCGATTTCAGTCTCAATGGAATTGTGCTTTCTCAAATCAAACCAAATCAAACTTTATTTATAAAGCACCTTTCATACAAAGGAAATGCGATTCAAAGTGCTTTACCGAATAAAAAATTAACCCCACACATACCCCCATCCTAAATAGACACACACAAGTTAAATATTTTCACATTTATACCCCACTCCCCCCAATCATATCCCTATGTACGCTTTGGAGCAAGATTAAAATAGACAATAAAATGGACACTGGGCTGAGTACAGATGATCCAGGTTAGAAAAGGAAATGCCATCAAAGGATCCATCTGCACCGGCAGCAACAGAACAACAGCAGCAGCCAAGGCTACGTACCCAGCGCTCTCAAAAGAGGCAGGTCGGGACCCCACCTCCACCCAAGCACTAGCCGGAAAGCACCCAGACAGCCGCAGATGACCACCAATCCTGATACAGAGGGCTTCCACACAGGAAGAACTGGAACAATACATCTATTTGAGTAAAATAACAGGAAAACATGTTAAAATGCATTGGTAAATGAATAAATAAAATTGATAGATAAAAAGTAGACAAATAAATAAAATAAACGGAATGAATAAAAGATCCAGTAGTAAAGCACTGATCAATAGAAGCAATTCAAACATTAAAAGCAGATAAACGGGCAATAAATAATCAGTTAAATCTCGGCTAAAAG
This sequence comes from Apricaphanius iberus, assembly GCA_028564705.1. Taxonomy (NCBI): domain Eukaryota; kingdom Metazoa; phylum Chordata; class Actinopteri; order Cyprinodontiformes; family Aphaniidae; genus Apricaphanius; species Apricaphanius iberus. Next base: position 1,453,069 of record JAPXFQ010000899.1, read on the forward strand.
GTGAGTCTTGAGCCTGCTCTTAAAAACATGAATGTTCTCTGTGACCCTGAGGTCCTCCGGCAGCCTGTTCCAGAGGTGAGGGTCATTATAATTAGAGATGGAATGATGCCGTTTTTTTTCCAAAACGATACTATAGCGATATCTGGATCTAAGTACTTGCCGATACAGAGTACAGATACTTCTGCCACACAGAAAAAAATGCAATGAATTAGAAGAACAGGTTTTGTTTTTTTCTCTGCTAGTTACAACAAATGATGAAATAGATAAAAAAAAAAGTCAAATTAATACAAAATGTCCATCAAACAAAAATTTCAAGTGGAAAAAAACCTGATATTTTTGCAGTTTCCACATTTTAAGTATCGGTTAATGGTATTGGTTAACTTTAACCGACACTGATGCGGTACATAAGAACGCTATCGGCCCAGATACCCGATACTATTATCGGTAATTTGCTAATAATATCGGAAAGATGCCTCACCTTGGTTGTGTGTCCGTACTAGAGGAGCCGTCTCTCCTCTCACTTACCATTTTAACTTGTGAAACGCCCCATATAAGCTCACAGGCACTCAGCATCAACCGGATGAGGCAGAAGGTGGGTGTGTAAGAGGCGGGATATTATCCAAGAGTGTAATTTCTAAAGTGGAAATTACATTCAGCTCAACTCACAGGTTTGATAGATCTGAAAATTTCTTTGCATACAGCATGTACATTTCTTTTGCTGAGCTTTAGTACAGTTTAAGTAACGATTAAATGCAAAGTTTTATAATGAGACCCCATGTCATTTTCAATATTAATCTTTTACAATTTCAAAACTTAGTTGAAAAATTTTCCACTTTGAAAGTGGAAAACGTAGAAAAATATATTTTTTTGAGTTGCCAATAGTTAGCATGGTTAATTTGGAAATTGGATCATAGTTCAATTCGTCAGAGTCAGAGGTCAGGAGGAAGTGTCTCCACTCCACTTTTCTTTGGAGAAGTTTCTAATCAAGCAAAGATGAAAGTGATTCAGCTGCTCATTTCTAATTAACTCTACACGTAGTTAATATTTTCCTGTTTACCTTGCAAGCAAATTCCACCAAAATTTCTTCTGGGTTCCAGCAAATTTTGCCCAAGAACTAACTTATAGCACAGTTTGAGAACATTGGCTCTAAATGTTGTTTTATGAAGCGAAGTTGATGCAACAGGTCTTTATTGTAATAATCAGTCAAAAACCGGGTCAAAAATGTAATTACTGGTATTTTTTTTACTTTCTATGTACTTTATTAAAATCTACTGATCTGTTTTATTTCCAGTTACATTTTATTTTGCTTGTAAGGAGCAAGATTTTTAAATGATCTAGAGTAACAAGGTGCATCTCTCAACTCCTGCATTTTTGTATTTGTCTGAGATACAACTATTCTGTAGACAGTTAATTTTTTATGACTGACAATTTCTGGTGTTACACATTTGTGGAGATGGAGATGAGTGAAAAAGCTGCTGAAATCCAGATAATTCGAGACCTTCAGAAAACTTAAAGCACAAATTTTAAGGTTTACGGCGTATCAAAAGAAAGTATTTTTTATATACTTTAGGGCTAGTGTTATGATGTTTTAACACAAATTATATAAAAGTACAGTGAATCATTAGTATTTTTACTTGAGCTGCATGAATTATTAAGCTGCAGTTGTCGTTTCGTTATCCCAACAGCAAATTAATGCTTTGAGGCAATTTAAGTGCAATGCATTCATACTCTGTATGCAATCAATATATTGGACCAGTCTGACAGACTCTCGCTGCTTTTGAAAAACGCTCCTGAAGGAGATTTTTATCGCTGAAGATAACAGAATCATCAGAGAAAGAGGAATGGGGAAAAAAATGTTGGTCAGGTGCAACTATAAAATATGTAATAATGTTACAATTTCATGTTTTATTTAATTCATGCAGCTCAAATTTCCACATTAAAACATTAATATAGCCTACCAACCAAGAGTAAACATTTCCTAGTATGTACATTTCAACAGCATTGCATATAAAAAATTGTTTGTTTTTTATTTACACATTTTTAAAATGAGACGTTCATTAATTCTATAGCGACATTAAAAGTACTTACACTGCTGTACAGAAACGTCATACTGTCACCTTCATCCTACCACATGGTCCATGTCCTGTAGCTGGAGAAGACTGCCCTCTACTGCTTAATTTAAAGAACTGTAATCTGTCAGGCATTTAGCAGTTGGACAACTGGTTTACTTGGTCTCTGTTTAATAGAGAAACTTTCAAAGGAGGGTGGAGTATCCAAAAATTTTACCCTGGTAAGAAAAGCTCTACTTCAACATGATTTTATTCACATGAAAGTAAAAAGTAGCCACCCAAAAAAGAGTAAAAATGTATTTGTTGAAAGGGCTACTCAGACACTTAGCAACTAATCATATCTGATTTAATATATTGAACTATTGTTATTAGACTGACAAAAACATAAATTTCGGGACAAACTCTGGTATTTAATGACTAAACTGAAAATAAGCAACACAAATAAATACCATTATTACTAAACTTCAAAAATAAATGTTTTCCCAATTTTATTCCTTTAAATATAAAACTTGTTAAACCAATATTTATTGTAGAGCATGTCTATAAATACATATGTAGGAATTGGTGAAAGTATTTAAGTACTTAATAATATTTAATGATTACTGTATCTTCTTCCCCCAAATGACGCAAAAGGCTCAGCAGAAAAAGAAAATAACATGAGAACAAAACTTGTGAACAAACAGGAAGTCTCAATCTAACAAACTGTAGGTCTGTGCATTTTGGGTTAAATCGTGTTCGTTCAGTGGAGTTACTCGAGTAAGTAAGAATAGTTATATTTAGGGCTGGGTATCGGTTCAAATTTCAATAATCGATTTGATTCCGCTTCTCAAGAGTTAGAATCGATTATCAGGATTCAATCCGATTCAATATAATCCAGTGCAGTTTAGATATGGGTCAGTGCTATTACATGTTTTGAGCTGTTATCTACTTGTAATTCAATGGGTGAGTCACAGTTTAGAGAAAAACTGTTCGAACACTTTAAGCCTTAAAATGGCAATTTTAGCTGTAAAAAAGGGCAAACTATGTAAAAAAAAAAAAATTACACCGATTTTGAACTTGTGAATCGATTTGATTCAATTCTTATAATTTTTATAAGACAAGATTCAGAATCCTTTTTTTTTCAACACAGGCCTAGCAATATTACATAACGGTATTAATCAAATAAAAATAAAAAGTATGATGTAGTAAAACTAATAACCAAAAACCACTTTTTACCAAGAAAGTTACTAAAGTAAATATAAATGAGTAAATGTAAGTAGTTATTATCCATATCTGGAAAATAGTTTGAATGGCTTTAGATGTTTTACAACTGCAAACATTTTACGTATCTATGACCTGAAATCCAGATGCCAATAAACTGAAACAAAATCAAACTTCATCCTGGGGACAATAATCAAATGCTGTGTAGATGAAGGTCAAGGTGAGGCTTTTAAAAGTTAGAGCATTTCCTCTGGATGGACGGTTGATCCATATCAACTGTGGTTTTGTTTTTAGTGTTTCTTAGGATTTTGTTGTTGTCAAAGGTCTTAATTGAGAAATGAAAAAAACAAACATGAAACATGTTCGGTTGAAGACTTTCCAGACCACTCACTATGCTTGATCAGCCGCTTCTAGAGGGAATTACATAACCTTCCAACCTTCTGCAACCCCCTTTTATAAGTAGGACAGTACCAAATCTTCTCCTCCAATGGTGCACAAGGCGGGGGGATACTGAGAGGTGGATCTTTGATCAGTCCTCGTCTGCCTTTCTATTTCATCCAAAGTTCTGGGTTCTTTTTTTTACCCTTTTCTCTTCAGCTTATTGAGGTTCTCTTGGGTTTAGTTCTAGGGACTGAGACACCCAAAGAAGAGTCAGTCATGCACCCAGTGAACCATTTGTGTTTCAATTAAACCATGTTTTGAATCTTTAACCAGCTGCGGAAAGACCCAGAGGATCAATTTTCAGCTTTCTAGCTGAGTCCAACAGATTTTTATTTTAAAATGTCCTGGTACTGTAAAGACTTTTTGATACCAGGCACTCCAACAAGGTTCCAAAGGCCTTTGCAAGAAAGATGGGCAACATCACATATCCTTCGTCTTACAGCAGATTTACTTTCACAAATGGAGCATTATGACTTGTTCTGTAATGTTCCACATGATATACATAAGTACCTTTATTAGAAATCGCTTTGGGTTTATTTCATGGACAGAAACAGAAAAGACAGGAAAAACTAAAGAGAGGTGCAGCAAAAAGTAAAAAAAAAAAAAAGAAAGGGGAGTTTAGGAACAGAATAAAGGAAGCAGGATAAATAAAATACAAGAAGTGGTTGCAAAAAAGCCATTTAAACTGCTATTAGTGCCTAAAGGAGGCTTGGTGACCCCCAAATACAATCAAGACTGGGGTATGAAATGGAGATCGACCAATTAGGGTTGAAAGTCTGGAGCTGGTGACACCAGCCGGCTCTTTTCCATCATCATCCCTTCAAGCCAGGTTGTGACACTCAGACCTTTGTGATACACTTCATGATCCATGTTTTTACGGCTCCCTCCACCCACCTGTATTATTAATGGCATCCTTTTGTACACCATTATCTGATGAGCTCACCGTTGAGCCCGTACCCAGAGGACACGTATCGTGTTTCTTTGGTGCCAAAATCCGCGCGCATAAAGGCCACGCGCGCTGTCACTCTCTGTGCGCTCGCGACGATATTATCGTGTTTCTTTGGTGCCAAAATCCGCGCGCATAAAGGCCACGCGCGCTGTCACTCTCTATGCGCTCGCGGCGCTGTCACTCTCTGTGCGCTCGCGGCCTCTATATACGCATGCGCCGTCACTCTGCGCACTCGGCGTCACTGTCTGTGCCCTCGCTGTCTCTCTCTGTGCCTTTTGCTCGCTCGCCTTTGCTGAGTTTTGGCACCTTGGGGGCGGGCTTTGAATAGACGGACCACCAACCCTCCTCCTTTCTGATTGGCCACTACTGTCTCCAGGTCAGAGCCAATCGAGGCAGAGAAGGGCGGGTCATCATTGCGGTTGGCGGCACCCTTTATAAAATAAAGTTTAATATCTAAGAAACCAAAGCAGCACACGTCTCTACCTCAGTGAAACTGTCCCCCCCCCCACTTGAAAAGTAAAGGAAAATATTAAACTTTATTTTATAGGTCATTCAAAGGTCACCATCCCCCCAGACAGCACCAAAACGGGCCAAAGTGGTCTACTTTTTTAGTGCTTCGTTTGTGCTGATTTGTGCAATTAAAATGTTTGTAAAATAGTTTGTGCTGTTTTGGTTTCTGAGATATTAAAAGTTTTATTTCTGTGTGATGAAGTCACCATCCCCCCAACCAGCTCCAAAACGGACCAAAATGGTCTACTTTTTTAGTAAACTTACCTCTTTCTCGATCTGCAATTAAATGCTGCCGCCCTTCTCTACCTCGATTGGCTCTGACCTGGAGACAGTAGTGGCCAATCAGAAAGGAGGAGGGTTGGTGGTCCGTCTATTCAAAGCCCGCCCCCAAAGTGCCAAAACTCACTAAAGGTGAGCGAGCAGAAGGCACAGAGAGAGACTGCGAGGGCACAGACAGTGACGCCAAATGCGCAGAGAGTGACGGCGCGTGCGTATACAGAGACCGCGAGCGCACAGAGTGTGGTCTTTATGCGCGCTGATTACGGTTTTTATGCGCGCACAGATTTTGGCACCAAAGAAACACGATAGAGTCGGGCTTCCCAACCCTGTGAGTGGTGAGGGTTATGCTCCTGAGGAGTGTCCTTGGGTTCTTGCTCTGATAATAACCACAACCTTTGAGAGGATTTTCTCCGAACTTTCACATGTCCAATCTCAAGGGGGGATTTACATATTGAGACATTTGAGTTCAATCAATGTGGAACCAAAATCCTTTGGTGCTTCTGAAGAACTCCTTCAGAAACTTTAATGGATTTTATAATAACCTCCTCATTTGAGGTCAGTTTATTTATTTTTTTACGCTTGTATGTATTAAACTAGAATGCCATTCTCTGCTACAGACCTACAGCATGAACTTGCATTTTTTTTCCTATTTTATCACCTTGGAAAAACAATTGTTTTTGGGTGTTAATGACCAAAAAGTTGGTTTGTATAGATGCCTAATGGTGTCACTATGGTTGGATCAATACCTAATGATGGTTTTGGATACTTGATAAACCCCAAGATGCCACCTACAGTTTCCATAATAATAACGGATTGCATTTATATAGTGCTTTTCGAGACCCTCAAAGATACTTTACAATTCCATTATTCATTCACTCTGACTTTCACACACTAGTGGAAGCAAGCTACATTAGTTGCCACGGCAGACTGAAAGAAGCGAGGCAGCCATATTACACCATCAGCCGTTCTGGCAAACACCAATAGGCTAGGTAGGTGACGTGTCTTGCCCAAGGACACACAACAGAATGTAGCATGCAGAAGCAGGAATAGGACCCACAATTTCTGTGTCGCAGGCCAAAAATTCACTGAGCCACATCCGTCCAGACGGCAAATTTTTTCTTATCTTTCACCGAATATTTATAACCGAGGGAAACATTAAGTGATGGATTACTAACAAGCATCTAATTTATTAAAAAAAGTAACATGTAAAGCGAAGACAAGAGCTTTGTTGTTTTCCTCTCCATTGAAAATGCTTACTCAAGATAGAGGCTTTTTTATACACTTTTGGGTGTTGGCAGGCATCCAGGCTGCAAGCAGAACAAATTAAACAAAACAAAAAAATGTTCTGAGAATCTGGGAGTGGATTATCAAACGGCAACACCTGGAAAGGATATTTAAAAGAAACAACAGCAAAATATGAGTTTGGGAAGAAGCTGAAAGAAGAAAGTGCCATTTCTTGGGTAGGAGTGTTGTTTTTACACTCTTTTTCCTGTCCGCTGAGGTCGGACCAGTGCTGATGGAGGATCAAAGTCTTCATTAGCTAGGTGTCATTACTGGGGCTCCCGTTTCTATGGGCCCCCGGGGGATCTGCATTCCTTTCTCGTCTGGACCGAGCCGGAGAGGCACTCCTTGGATCAGCCTTTGCTGTTGGATCCGGTGGGTGTGTGCTTCTATTTAAACGCCGGCTGCTCTCCGCCTGCATCTTTCACCAGTTCTGTTTCCTTTCATTCGCAGGCGACATGGCTTCTGATGATCTGGCCTCTCGCGGCTCCATCAATAATCCGATGAAGTTCAAGAACCAGGACTTTGACGCTCTGCTGCAGGACTGTCTGAAGGACGAGAAGTTGTTTTCAGATCCCACCTTTCCTGCTGAGCAGAAGTCCATCGGGATGCCTAAAGACCCGAATCCAGGAAAGGAAATCGTATGGAAGAGACCCAAGGTTTGAGAACCACGAATTATTTTAGAGAGCGTATATTTCTAATGTTTTGGTAGCATTTAACATAGGAAATTGCCCAAATATGTCCATTAAATTGTAAATTGTAAATTGTTTTCATTTTCAATATTTTAGGGAAAACAGATCCCCCAGTTTTTTGCTTAAAAAGTATTTTTGCTGTTTTAAAATCTATCCGGACTTCTTACTACTACATTCATGTGCTTAGTTGCTGTCGTTGCTTTTCTCAAGGAAATCAGTGCAGATGCCGTGTTTGTGCAGGACACCGTTGGGACCACAGATATCTGTCAGGGTCAACTGGGTAAGTGGAAAAAAAGAAATTACATTGGCTCCTACAAGGCTCTGTTAAAAAATGATTTAGCACCAAGGAGGAATTAAATCTATGAATTACATTTTAAAATAAATAGCTTTAGAACATTCAACATGTTTCAATTTGAAACTCAGCTCCTGGCAAAGCAGGAGACATGAGTATTTATTGGACTGGACCAGTCCTCTGTAGCCCCCTGTTTTATTGGCCCTTTTCCCCTCAGACTTTTTAAACTAAAGATTAAGAACAAAAATTGTTTTCTGCAATAAATTCTCTCTGTGGGATATCTGGATCGAGGGGTTTAGTCTCCGGATCAATCACCTCCTGCAGCTTCTACTTCAACCATGTGGTTTCCTTTATAACTTGCGTAACTAGGATGTGTTTTCCGAGATCCATGCTGATGTAGACGGTTACTGCAACATCCCTGGCTTCAGAACACAGAACAGATGTTTGCTGTTGGGGAGGAATGTGGCTTCATGTTTTATGAGTGTGTAATATACAACAAGCCACAATGAATACGACATGCAAAACCTGAAAAAAAAACAAGAACATGCAATGACTTTTGATTAAAGTCAGAACCCCATCGCTAACCCTTCATTATTACCTCATATTAAATGGTTTGCTTGTTTTATTCACCAGGTAACTGCTGGCTGCTGGCAGCCCTCTCCTCACTCACCATCCATCCAAAACTCTTTGTTAAGGTGGTGCCCCTCAACCAGAGCCTGGCTGATTCTTATGCAGGGATCTTCCATTTCAGGGTGAGTAAAGACAAGTCCCCTCCCTTCATCCGTCTTTCTCATCATTACAAGCACCAAACCAAGAGCTGGTTACAAATGACAAACAGGTCAAATATTAGGGAATAAAGTTCAACCACATAGCGAAAAAATTATGGACTACTGTTACTGAAATTACTACAGATACTACCAGTAGTAGTAGTAGTAGTAGTAGTAGTAGTAGTAGTAGTAGTATAACTCATAATAATACATGCTTATTCATGCTTATATTGGTTATAGTTGGCCTACAAAAACAACAACCACTACTTGATTGACCCCTAAAAACACCTCGGCATCAACTTGATTTGAGAGCATGAGCAATGCATCAGCTTCATCAGTTTAATCAACAATAATGGTTATTAAAGCAGCCAAAACTTACAACATTATCACCACAAATCTTAAGCAATGATTAGCAAATCGTTTAATTTTCAATTAAAGATTGCACAGTAACAATACACCAGAAAACTGACAACGGCAGTCGTATTAAACTTGGTTGTGAAACTAGGAGTACCCTTAAGAACAGAAACAAAATGAAAATCAAAATTATTAGATTTATTTTCAACAGTTCTGAATCACTGAGAGTGAATGTGTGATGGTGTGGATAAAAGTTTAAATGATTTAGGAGAAAGGAAATTTCTCCAGATGGCTTTTATTATCAGATCTTCCTGTTGCACCTAAATAAACTAGCTGTGTAAAGGGAAAGTTGAATTATGATTAAATATCACCAATAGCTTGCACAATTTTTACAACTACAAGACACATTTCTCTCAAATAATAACTCCAGCAAAGTTTTTAAAAATAAAACAAAACAAGAAATTCAATAAGGTGATTTGTTTTTTTGTTTGTTGTCTGTACTCAACATTGGTACATTGTTGCACCCATACAAACAGCATCCTGGTTATTTGAAACAATATTTAAACTGGAACTACTGGAATTAAAACGGCACATTTAAAGAGCCCATCGCCTTTAGAGTCCCTGGAGGAGGAAATCAATTTTTTCTATGGCCACAGATGTATGAAATCAAAGTGTGGGTTGCTCTCAGGAACTTAGCGTATCCCAGCATTGTATCACAATGGGAAGCCTAATGGGCAATAAGTTCAGTTGTGAAATATCTGCACTACATTTTGCAGAGACCGTAGCTACGAATCTCCAAGCTTTGTGTGGCTTTCAGATTAGCTCAAGAAAGGTGAACCCCAACCCTTTTAATTATTATTTCCATGGGCAAGCAAATGCATCCAAGGTTCAAATCAGCTACAATGCAAAGTGTTGGATGCGTGGTTGTAAGGCTTGACTCCAGAGCTCTGGAGATCTGATGGATGAGGCAGGGTTTGGGAATTGTGTCTAGTGTAAAGTTAGGATTGTTTTTTAGTACCTGGATTTGCTACCTTGGTTGCAGTGTAGAAAAATCCCCTGAATAATTCAGCTTACCAAGTTACCTTGGTAATGTCCTGCTCCCAACTTTGTGGGCATAGTTCTGGGATGGCCCCTTCCTGTTCTAACATTGCATTGCTCTAGTGAACAAAACAAAGCCCATAAAGACTATAAAGAGTATGTTTGTTGTTATGGAAGCTGGCTGGCCCCCTGTGTGTTTTTTTTTCTGAATCAGGGCTAAAATGCAGCCAGGAGCCTGAAAAGATGATGGTGAAATTTTGGAAACAAAATAAAATGTATAACAGAAGCATGAGGAAAACGGGACCAGAAGCACTGGTAAAGTAACAGCCAGTAAAACTGAAGAATACAGCAATGAACAAAGAGAACCAGTGAGCTTGTAGAGGCAGAGGTGGAAATAACGCAACCAGATGCTCTAATCAGAAGAGATGTGAACCGTGAAAAAAGTTAACTTGATTCAAATTTAGAAAGAACAGAGCACAGAAATACATCAGGAACCAAACACAAATGAAATGACATGGCACCACCCTTTGAACCATAAGTAACAAGAAGAATGAACCATATACAGTACAGACCAAAAGTTTGGACACACCTTCTCATTTAATGTGTTTTCTTTATTTCCATGACTACTTTGTATAGATTCTCAATTAAGGGCATCAACACTATGAATGAACACATAATGTATGGAAAAACTGTATGTACTTAAACAAAAAGGGTGAAATAATTGAATACATGTTATATTTTAGATTCCTCAAAGTAGCCAACCTTTGCTCTGATTACTGCTTTGCATTCTCTTGAGCTTCCAGAGGTAGTCACCCAAAATGGTTTCCCAACAGTCTTGAAGGAGTTCCCAAAGATGCTTAGTCCTTGTTGGCCCTTTTGCCTTCACTCTGCGGTTCAGCTCACCCCAAATCATCTCGATTGGGTTCTGGTCCGGTGACTTTTGGAGGTCAGGTTATTTCACAATTTTTGTAAAAGTACTACATAATTACATATGTGTTCATTCATAGTTTTGATGCCTTCAGTGAGAATCTACAATATAAATAATCAAAACAAAAACACCTGTGGATCACATGACGCCTACATTCTGACCTCAACCTGCTAAAACACCTACTTAGTGTGTAGACTGCAAAGCCAGGCATTCTTGGCCAACATCAGAGTCTGACCTCAGTAAAACACTTCTGAAAGAATAGTCAAAAGCTCTCATAAACGCACATTAAAATATTGTTGAAAGTTTAAGATGTTTAAGCTGCCGAGGGTGGGCCCTTAAATGAAACCCTATGGATTAAGAATGGGATACCACTCAAGTTTATGTCACTCAAGTTTTACCATCTGTCCTTCTTCTTTCCTAACCTGGGCCTGGTTTTTCAAAAGGTTTAATCTGGATAAAATTAATCCGGATTCAGTAATCCTTTTTTTTTTTTTTTTTTGCAATTCCGTTATCACGTAATCCATTTCACTTTGGAGCCAGTTTTTTAAAGCAACATCGGATTGGATAAATTTTTTCCGAATTGGAACTTTTTGGGATCACCAAATCTGGATAACCAGTGCTCAAATAGGATAGGATATCACAATGTAGAACTATAGATATGTAAAGAGCAACAAGTAGAATAGCCAGTTTGGGGTCAATATAAATCAATTTTTATTTGACACGAAAACGCATACATTTAAAAAGAAAACACACACAAAAAAACGCCCATCCTCTTCCAGCAGTCCACTCATCTAGGACCTGACACCCACAAAAACTGTACATTAAGGATATTTATAACAAGTTTTAAATATAGATATATTGAATTCAATTAAAATACTCAATGTCTTGTGTAATGTAATGTTGCCATTCTTTGCATTTTTGGGGGGGTTATTCTGTAATCATTGCATGCATCACTAATAAATATTCTAAAAACAAAAATATTTTTGATTGTGATGAATATATATATCACTTAGTGACAGAATAAAATTTATTATTTTGGGTCAAGTTTGACAGCTGTTTGGGGAATTATTTTATGAAGGTATATCAGGTATATCATTGAAATGCTACTTTCTACTTTGATGTAGGCCTAAGCTGAATACGTTAAATCCTACCTAATCACTCTAGCCTGATGGATGAACAAATAAAACTAAAACCTTATGAATAAATAGGATATTCTGAATAAATAGGATAAGATTCTGCATGATCCAACTATAGTATTATCTGATACATTTTTAAAGTTTTCATTACATTTTGGGCATGAAATCCACGCTGAATCCACCCTTTTGATGGGATCAGTATAATCCAGATTTTTTTTATCAAAGTGATCCAAATCCTACAAAAAAGTTCTGAAAAAACCCAAACTAAAGGTTTGATCCGGATCAAAACCAAGATTGGATTACGTGATCTAATCCAATAATGTAATCTGTTTTTTCTTTTGAAAAACCCATTTTCAAGATTTGATCCAATCCGTTATCCAAAATCCTAGTGGATTACTTTTGAAAAACTGGGCCCTGGATACCAAACCCGCACATTACTTCCTCATCACCTCTGTTCCCTTCACCAACATGTCCGGTAAAGCCAAAAACCAGACAAAACCAAAAAAAATGACAGTTAAAGACCTCTAGTATTATAGTAGTATTTATTGATGATGAGATAGTTTAGTTCCATGGAAACAAAATATAAACAATTGGTAAGATTTAAGACTTTTTCACACTACCAGACATAAACTCAGAATGAACAATCTTAAACGATTATGTCTGATTTATGGACCTAATTTACACTCATTTGCTTCAGGTAACAGATTCTATCAGTTTATTTATATCTGATCAGATTTGGATTATTATTTTAAGACTGACGCAATACGATGTCTGTTCATTTGCCTGCCGTGCCTCAGCCGTGAACAAAACAGCAGCTTTGAACAGGTATTAACTCACCTTTCAATTATCACTCCCTGGTATGACATTTCAGAGAAAAGCATAAACCCAAATCCTTATCGGCTCATTAGATACAGTGATTAACATCTACATTCTCTGGCTCTGACCTGCTCAGATCCGTGAAATTTATCTCAGTAGACATCTCAAGTTCACAAAAACAAACAGATGATGATTTCACCCTGGAGCTTTGGACCTTCTGAGGCTGGTGAGGAGAATGTGGCGTGACTGAACAAGCAGGACAGAGACTTGTTTTGCCCCCGGAGAGCAGTCCGGACATGCAGAGAGGGGCTCCTCCTGGGACAAATCCACACACAAACAGATGGGAATCCATTACTCCAGAGGACTTTAAGATATTTCCTACACGTCTTCTAATGTGAAGCTCACTACTACTTCTGTTGCATATAGATTTACCCTCACAATTCAATAATCTAAGAAGATTTATTCCCCAACAATATGCGTAACACCAGGACTACAACACAACAGCAGTTACTGAAGACCAGTACAAACCTGCTCTCAGCTTCTGCGCATTGGTGTTTCATGATGGGGGGCCAATGGGGCCCAGTGCTCAAGCTGAACTGGTCCTGGCCTCTTTACTCAACAGATAATACTAAATTAGTTTTTTAAGGTGATATGCACTGGGACAGAAACCAGAAGTACTTGGTCTCTTGGACCAATTTTAGTTTTACATTTTACAGTTGTACTTTAAAAATGAATTAATCATTAAAGTTAAACATTAAAGCTTCAGCCATGGATCATAGTTTCTAACTGTCAGATCAGGGGTTTGCAACAGCTCCATAGCCAAAAGATGCTCTCTGGATCAATTAAAATATTAAACTAGGCAGTATTGCCCTATTTGTTTTTGTTTGTTTGTTAGTCTATGTTTCATTCTTGTACTCTATGCCCCCCATAAAAAGACTGTCTCCACCCTGGCCCTGCTTGTAAATTAGGTCTAGAACCTCCACTGGCTCCCAGGAAGGCATTTAGCACTATAACACACATCAGGCCCAAATCTTAATAATGCATTTATGACCAGAAAAGGTGCAGAAAATTGTGAAAAGCATCACTATTAGTTTTGAGTTTATGTGTGGAATGGTGTCAGTATGATGCTAACTTGTATCGAGGGACCTTTAGGCCAAGAACTTATCAATTTGTGTTGTGAGTCTAATATTTGTCATTCAGTTTAGGCCCGGCCCCCTTTGTATACAGCCCTGCATCCAGCCTGGGTGTTTATTTAGTTGTGCCACTGACCCCCATTTATCCCTCTTTAAAAGCTTCCTAGATGCACCCTTTCTCAGCAGTCTTGAGTCATTTTCAAGTGCATATAAATATTGAAATACAAAAAAGTATACATTTAAATAATTTGGATATGATGCATTAAAGCTCACTCAAAGGTTAAACACGAAGGGTCTGATGCGCAATAATAACTACTGTTATAAATTCAATATATAATTTTGATGATGATCAATTACAGCTTATGAAAAGCCCAAATTCAAAATCTCATAAAATTAGAATATTGTGAAAATGTTTGATATTTTAGGCCCAAAGTGTCACACTCTACTCAGCTAATTCATCTGAAACAACTGCAAAGGGTTCCTGAGCCTTTAAATGGTCTCTCAATCTGGTTCAGTAGGAATCACAATCGCGGGGAAGACTGACTGACCTGACTGTTGAGCAGAAAACCATCAATGACTCCTTCCATAAGGATGGAAAGCCTCAATGGTAATTAAAAAAAACTAGTTGGATGTTCCCAAGGTGTTGTGTCAAAGCACAGTATTAGAGTGTTATGTGGAGGAAAAAGGTACAGAAGCAGCAGGAATGATCACAGCCTGGAGAGGATTGTCAGGAAAAGATAATTCAGAAGTGTTTGGGACCTTCACAAGGAGTGGACTGAGGCTGGAGTAAGTGCATCCAAAGCCTCAACACACAGATGGACGTAGGGTTCAAAGGTCATATTCCTCTTGTCAAGCTGCTGCTGGTCTGTTGCTCAGTTGTCCAAAGTCCTCTTTTCTGATGACAGCAAATGTTGCATCTCATTTTTAAACCAAGGTACCAGAGCCTGGAGGAAGAATGGAGAGGAACACGATCCAAGATGCTTGAAGTCCTGTATGAAGTTTCCCCCAGTCTGTGTTGATTTGTGGAGCCATGTCATCTGCTGGTGTTGGTCCAAACAGCTTTATTAAGTTCAGATTCAAGACAGCCATCTACCAGGAGGACCATTTGGAGCACTTCATGCTTCCCTCTGCAGACAGGCTTCATGAAGATGCTGACTTCATTTTCCAACAGGACTTGGCACCTGCCCCCAAAAGTACCAAAACCTGGTTCAATGACCATGACATTACTGTGTTTCATTGGGCAGCAAACTCTCCTGACCAGAACCCCACTGAGAATCTATGGAGCATTGCTAAGAGACAGATGAGAAACAGAGAGCAGAATGTATAAGAGCTGAAGGTCGCTATTGGAGCATCCTGGTCTTCTATAACACCTCAGAAGAACTAAAAGCTGATAGCATCCATGCTACAATGCATTGAGGAAGTAATGAATGCAAAAGGCTCATAACCAAGTACTGAGTACATATGCATGATTATACTTTTCAGAGGGTCCACGTTTCTCTATTTAATATACTTGTTTCATTGAAACGCTACTTATTTACTTGTTTCATGTAATTTTCAAATTTTCTGAGATTTTGAATTTGGGGTTTTCATAAACTGTAAGCCATGATCATCAAAATTATAACAAACACAGTCTTTAAATATCTCACTTTGCATTTAATGAGTCTAAATCACATGTTGGGTTCACCTTTAAGTTGAATCAATGAAATAAATTAACTTTTGCACAATATTCAGATTTTTTTAGTTTCCGCTGTAGTTCCGGATGCTTCCAATGACTCCGTCATACCTGAGTTCATCATATCCTAGTACATTAAGTTTTCAGCAACACTTTATTGAGACATTGTACTGAGTCTGATTAATAGGCAAAAACTTGTTATTCTATTACAGAACAACTGTTAGGCAACGGTTTAAATTCGTTACATTTTATCATATAGCATTGTTGCATATGTACAGTATTTACAGTACTACGTCAAAAACTGGGTGTATAAACATGACGTTTACACTCTGCCCTCCTTCCTGTCATCATTCCTCCTGACTCATTACACCCAGTCTTCCACTCCTCTTACCATTTCCATCCTCTCCTCTCCGTCTGTCTGTGTCTGTGCAGTTCTGGCAGTATGGTGAGTGGGTGGAGGTGGTTGTCGATGACAGGCTGCCAGTGCGCGAAGGCCGTCTGCTCTTCAGCTACTCTCGCACCAGCAACGAGTTCTGGAGCGCCCTGGTGGAGAAGGCCTATGCCAAGTCAGTTGCCACTAGCAGCATATGTTCCTAGGCTATAATGACTGTGATCACCCACACTCTCTGTGTGTGTGTTTGTCCCTTCAGCAGTCAGACTGCTACTTTCTCTACTCTCAGCCGGTGGAGTTAAATGTCTCACCTTTTGTGCAGGTTGGTGGGATCCTACGGCAGCCTAAAGGGGGGTAACATCTCAGAGGGCATGGAGGATTTCACAGGAGGGATCGCATACTCTCTTCCTGTTACATCCCGCACCCCTCCAGTCCTCTGGAGGACTCTCAACGGCGCTCTGTCCCGTGGCAGCCTGCTCAGCTGCTTCATTCAGGTACATGGCTCACAAACCTCTAGTGTTTTTAACCACACAGCTGGAAGTTGGGATGTTTCCTGCTAAAAAAAACTTCCATCTTCCTCCCAACAGGCCAGAACCTATAGTGAGATTAGTAAAGTGACAGCAGATGGGCTGATTAAAGGCCACGCCTACGCTATCACTGACACAGACAAGGTCAGTAAAACCCAAAGAATTTTACTGCTGTCTAGATTTATTTTTTACAGTTTTCATGTTTCTCCTTCAAAATACATAATCACATTTAATTCCATATCTTTGTTTCATCAGACTTCCCATCTAACTCTGTCTTTTACATCTAACCATAAAATTATAACATTTTTTATTTCAGTATGTTAATAAAACACCATGCTGTCAATTTTGATAGAATATAACCATATTTAATCATTCTAAATATTATTCATTTATTTCAGTTACTCAAATCAGTATGTAAAGTAAATTACAGAAATATTTTCAAGCCTTAATGTATGTCCCCTAATGAGTGTTTCTGACAAATAAATTTGACTTGCCTTGTTAAAAAAAAAACTGATTTTCCACTATCAGTGAATGAAGACATCATATTAAGAAGGTGTAATAAATCAGACAAAAATAAAGTGTAATGCAGAAATGTGGGTTTAATGGTATTCAGCCTGCTGAGTCAATGTCACCCATCAATCCCAAACAGCTTATAGCTGCAAGTATTTGGCGGTAGTAGCTACCAGTTTATTATACCTAGAACATTTCTGAAAAGGTGGAGAGAGTCAGTTTAAACAAAGACTGGCTTTCAACTTCGTGTCAAGGATGATAATCCAGCAGGAAGGCGAACATCTTCCTCCAGTTATTTTCAGGCTTTCTTTGATGATCGCCTGTATATATCCCTCATCAATAGTCTCATCAAATTCAAATAAGTTCCCTGCCATTGCAGAAAAACATCCAGTTCACATATACTCCCACCTGAGCTGTGGATCTCTGCAGCTCCTCCAAGGTTACTGTGGCAGCTTTTCTGATTAATCCTCTCCTTTGTGGCCTTGCAAGTGTGTTCTACTTTTTTACATTTAAAGATGAAGGACTGAACAGTGCTCTCTGTGAGATGTTAAAGCTTGGAAATGATAATCATTTTATTATCTCTGCTTCACACTTCTTCATTATGTTCTCTGTAACATGTAATCTGTCTGCTTTGCTCCTCTTTCTTCGCGATGCTATTTGTTCACTAATGTTCTCTAAGAAACCTCTGAGGCCTTCAGGGAACAGCTGGATCCAGAATACATACAGCTGTGATATGTTTACTGATTATGTTACTTTTTATGAAAATTGATTTAATTGGATTTTATTTAGTGGCATCTGAGTGGAGAGGGGATGAGCACAAATGCATGCCACAATTTTCAGAGTTTTTCTTTAAAAACCATTTCCTTACTCAACATGAAAACGTTCCAAGGTTATGACACTATAAGAAAAGAAGTAAATAAATAAATGCCTATTTTAGAGTGTTTTTAAACATTCTAATTATAAAATATATTCCTTAAAATAAGGATAAACCATGAATGCCTCATCTGATTATGATCCTTAACATGAGCATCTATTTAAATTTAATCACATAATTTATATCAATCATCTGAATCTAAATCACCAGCACCCTCAAAGCAGATTTCATTGTCATGATTACTGATGCAACGATACCACTTTTTCCAAAACCAATACCATACCGATACTTGGATCAGAGTACTTACGGATACCGAGTATCAATGCTGATACTTTTACCGCACAAAAAAAGTGCTATCAATTGGGAGTCAGGTTTTATTTTCTTCTCTGCTTGTTAGAACAAATGATGGTGAATTAGATAAATTATTGCTGTATTTCCACATCTTAAGTATCGGTTCATGGTGTCGGTTAACGTTAGCTGATGCCGATACCAGTGCATTAGGCAGTATCGGGGCCGATACCCAATACCAGTTTGATTGATGTGAGCTATCAAAAACCCATTTGATTTTATTTAATCTAACTTGTCCCTTTAATATTTTAGATTAAAAAAGGATCAGATGAGATTTTGCTGCTGAAGCTGAGGAACCCTTGGGGTTTTGTTGAGTTTTGTGGATCCTGGAGTGATAAGTGAGCAAGAGACAAATCATCAAATCAGATCATCATCAAATATTTGCCGACACTAAATCTTTCTCTATCTGTTCATCGCTTCAGGTGTAAAGAGTGGGAGGACATGGAGCAGTCAGAGAAGGAAAGACTAGAGCTCAAACTGCAAGAAGATGGGGAGTTCTGGTACGGAGGAGATACTAAAACTTGACCAGTGGGAGCCGCAGATAATCTGATTGTGATTCGTATCTGCTTTAGGATCGGCGCTGATGACTTCAGCAGAATGTTTGACGTTGTGGAGCTCTGCAGTGTGAGTCCAGACTCTATGGAGGAGGGAGACTCATCCACCGGCCAGTCTACCTGGACCGTCAGTGAACATAAAGACTCCTGGGTACCAGGAAGCTCCGCCGGTGGCAGCCGCAGATACAACAGTATGTGCGAGAGGTCAGATCTCCACCGTGATCTGTTCGTACCCACCACAGCTCTTTTCCTTTCCTCTTTCAATTTGCACCAGAGTCCTTCTGGAAGAATCCCCAGTTCCAGTTGGTGCTTAGAGAGCAGGACCAGGAAGATGATGAAGATGACGACGACGACGACGACAACGATGATGAGGATGAGATTGATCAGGGTGAAGTGGTTCCGAACCCTGAGGTGAAGAACAATGCGGAGAAACCAACGCAGAAAGTAAATAAATGCACGGTGCTGGTGGAGCTGCTGCAGAAAAACCGCAGGCAGAATGACAAAATCCACTTCCTCTACATCGCTTTCCACGTCTACAAGGTCAGAGCTAAACTCACCATTCACTAATCCGTCAAATCCAGGAGATCTTAGCTCACAGTCTCACATGAACTCACCTATTACTGCTCTCCTTTTCCCTAGGTTCCTCCTGAGGTCAGTTATAAATGGTCTGCTTTATGCGTTATTCAAGTGATTTAATATT
Source organism: Apricaphanius iberus (assembly GCA_028564705.1). Classification (NCBI taxonomy): domain Eukaryota; kingdom Metazoa; phylum Chordata; class Actinopteri; order Cyprinodontiformes; family Aphaniidae; genus Apricaphanius; species Apricaphanius iberus. The sequence continues at coordinate 1,472,530 of JAPXFQ010000899.1, forward strand.
TCCATGAAGTTCTATATCCATTTTTATCTGTTTCTCTTCATAGCTGCAAGGCAGCTGTCTGGACCGAAGCTTCTTTATGAAAAACCGTCCTGTGGGTCGTTCTGGAAAGTACAAGGCCCAGAGGTGAGAGCATTTTCCTTTAGTCTGAAAAGCTAGAGCAGATTTTTATTTAAACTTCGTTTGTACAAAAGGGATGAATAAAAACATTTCCAGAATCACAACCTCCACATACATGGGCACCTGAAGAACAATATTCAGCCGGGTTTATTGGAAAAATTCTAAATTTTTTAGGTTTATGTAAAAACCTGATAGCACAACCTGTTCAAATAGTTATATTAAGCCAATATTATACTTTTTTTTTTTCAAATTTAACACTAAATTCTTTTTTTTTCATTGGCTTTTGTAGTCTGAACATTTCCAACCATCTGAACAAATTCTTAAATAAGGGTAGACATCTGTAAAACCGATGTGGTTCCAGACAGCTGATGCAGCCAATAAAGGGCTTCATGCTTCAGTAGTTTCATCAGCTGTGTCTGTGGTAGAACATTTCATATATGGCAGCAAGGTGTTCTTGCACCTAAGAAATGTGGCTAAATCCGAAGAAAAGAAACGTTTGTGTAGCTTGCATGATGAAGAAAGCAGATCTAAAATGTTGACAAAGGCCCTCAATGTTCCTGGGGATGCAGTTTGTGAACTGTTGAAGTGTTGAGGTGTTGTTGAATAAATAAGATTAATTAAATGTTTCGGTTGATGATTTCACTGTTACACACAAGTTAAACTCCATGTTTTAAGTTCAATGAATCTATCCAAATCCCAGAGAAAGTATGCTCCAATTTGCAACTATTTAAATACACTAAATGGATTTGGGGATATGTTCTGTGGTTTGATTAACCGAAACTTTAACATTTTAGGCCTTTTCATCAGAAGAAAAATGAAGTGTACTCTGAAAATCACACTTTGCCTAAAGTGAAGTATGGAGGTGGCTAAGTGATGCGCTGGGTTTGCTTTGCTTCCTCTGACACTGGAAGTCTGCAGCGTGGAGGGCAAGTTGGATTCAATCAAGTATCAGAAATCCAGGAAATAGAATCCCTGCTGTTTGTCAGAAGGCCGAAGCTTGGGCTTCACTGGACCTTCAAGGAGAACCTCAAAGTCTGAGCCTTGGTTTAGCAGATTTCATGAAAGATAGGAGAGAGGTCATGATAATCGCCTGACCTCAACTCTTTAAAAGGAAATCTCTGATGGGATTTGAAAAATATGGCCACTGGTTAAGACGAGCGCCTTTTGTTCACAGGCCTCAACCCAAGAAGCGGTTGTCCCAGGTTCGATCCCGCCTGCAGACATTTGCTGAATATCTCCTCTTCCGCTTTGCTCTCCTTTTTGCACTATTCACTGCTAATAAAGGCCAGTTTGGCCTCAAAACCTTAAAAAAAAAAGATGGGCACATGAGACATATTGGAGTTAGGGGGGGGATATTATCAATCATCTTCTTGTAACAGAAAATAGATTATCTAAAAAATGGAAGATCATTTTAATGAAAGTACCCTCTAATTATTAGATGGAAGAAATCTTAAAAGTGCCATTTAGAGTTTAATTTGAAGAAACCACTTGTGTCTCAAGTTATTTAAAATCTTCTTGTTGTTTTATTTATTTATTTATTTTTTGCAAACGGCAACTAGTTTGTACACTTTAACCATAAACCTTATTCGCAGTGAAGAGTTAATGATTAATTCGGTGATCCAGGATGTTTATGGTGGAGTGGAAAAGTCTTAGGTCATCCATATTTTCGGTACAGTATAAATGTCATTCAAGGAGCCAGATCTTCTTTACACATTTTAAGGTTTCTCTAAACATTTCCTGTTACTTTAAGGGAAATATGGCTGACCTAAAACGTTTGCACCACATTCTGAACCGTTAAGGAAAAACCTCTTGATTTGGATCTGGAACCAACTTTGCCTCCACAGAGGAGTTTGGAGGAAGCTGCGTCTGGACCCAGGTCACTACGTCATTGTTGGATCGACTTATCGGCCCAACCAGCCAGGAGACTTCTTCGTACGCATTTTCTCCAAGATAAGAAACACCCTTGGGTGAGATTAAGGTTTTTTTTTTCTTAATAAACAGGAAAGAAACACCAAGAGAGAAATTGATGCTCATCTTGATAATGTACCTTCAACCATGGGCTTACCTTTTTGCAAGCTATCATGCCACCGTGCAAAAACATGGATGTTAGATTAATCGTCCAGCCTTTAACGCGTCTGAGTTTGTGCATGCATGTAAAGGATCAGACACCTGTCCAGGATCTAAACACACTGCTTGTTGTTTTATAATAAGCTCCCATTACCTTTTATGTCTCATGAGGGTTGGTAAAGCCTATAACTGGAAACCATGTAACCACAAAATATTAATTGGTAACTAGAGCAGGATAAATATATTTTAAAAATGACAAACTCAGAAACATAACAGCAACATATTTATACGAACAAGCCAATGAATAATATGGGATATGATATTAGATGTGTGCATTATACTACAGCATTTACTGAGGACTTCAATTATACTCCCTAGCTACAGAATATCAGTCATATATGTTTGATACAACAGTTCTGAATTACATAAAATCTACTCCAATAAGTGATAAACATCTAGGGAGAGATATTTTGAGTTTTATCATATCTTATCTTCCAACAGGAAAATGATGTTCTAGAAAATCAGCATAAGGATAGATGCACCCCTGCACTGTAAGAAAAAAGCTTAGTGCAGATTTTAGATTAATGAGTCCCTTTTGGCAGGTGAAATCTGAACTTGGATCTTTCAGCTCTCAAACTTGTGCCTTTTGGTTTCATATCTTTTTCTTGAGTGGTTTGAACACTTCTATTGCTTCCGTCATCATAATAAAGCAGCGGTCATACTAAAGACTGTTATGGTAGAAACAGGGTGTACACACTTACAGGATGGTTCCAGACCTGTATCGTGTGACTATAGGGTTCGTTGAAGAATCTAAAGCCAAATTAACACATGTACCTCTTGCACAATCTTAGTTGAAAGTGTAAAACATACTAGCTGGGTTGTTAATTACCTCACACAAGGGTTAGAGTATTGCAGAGTACGTTTGAATGACTCCCACTGACTTTGAGACTGGTCTGTTCCCTATGCACACGTGCAGATTGTCGTGCCAGCTATTCATAGTGACCGTCTACAAGTGGTATCAAATGGTGCTGACTTTGCTTATCAAAAAACCTGTGGGTCAAACTTGTGAAAATAATCTGATAGTGTGTCCTCAGCATAAAGGAAATAATACCTTTAACAGAGATTCACTGGAAATATTTTATTTCATTTCTAGGGTACAGAACTTTACCTGCTCCTCTGACTACCTACCAGTGAGTTTACACACATAGACTTCAAGGGATTCCTCACAACCGGTCCAATATATAATGTTAAAATGTGCATCTCTTTTAGGTTATGGCCGCTCCTGTCCTCCCTGAGGACCAAACCAAAGTTGAGAAGACTTTTGATGAGAAGGCTGGCCCAGTAAGAGTCATTAACCTTCATGACACCATATAGATTTTTTCTCTATAAGTTTATTGTGATATTTTTCTCACATTCTGCAGGATGACAGGCTGGATGCTCAAGAGATTATGAAGCTGATAAACTCAGGTTTGATTTTTGTTTCCTACACAACGCTCAACCATACATCCTCATGCAAAAGAAGCTGCTGGAGCACTTTGTTACCGCTAGATGGAGACAAAGGTAGCAGTATGATCTGGCGTACCACCAGTGGAATTAGAGGTCATCAGTCTAGACAGCAGCTTCTTGCTGTAGTGAGGCAAAATGTAAACTGCTGCTGGTTTGTATATAAAATAATAGACACTTTTCAACTTATTTGGCCACTGTCTTGTCTTTCTGTCCCAAAAAAACAGCGTTTGACAACAGTTGGCATCTGCCTCTGGAGACGTGCCGACAGATAATCTTTGGAGAGGCTGTATCCTTTTGTCCTCCAATCACTCTCCTGTCTTTTTTGCCACTGCTGGTTTAGTCTCAGCTGCACAAACTGTCTCAGTCCTCATAGCTTCAACTCCTCCTGTCCTCTTAACTCTGCTGGCAGACCGACGGGCGCTCCAATCTCAGCCGTGAGCAAGCAGAGACCGTGCTGGCCCACCTGCGCACTCTGAAGGTGAAGCTCACATAGAGCCAAGGCAGAAGAAAACTAAACCACTGCTTAGGGACCCCAAGCCATCAGTGGCCTCCATTAAATGTTGAATTTGAACACACAATACTGATCTAAAACTTTCTTCATGATATAAGAATATGATTAAATTGGATTTAATTTTTTTTTTCAATTGTTTTAAAAATCAACATTTTAAGAGCTTGGCATGTTTACTTTGTGAATAATGATTTTATTAATGTAATGTTTTTCAAGTACATTTATTTATTTTAATTACTATTTAAATAAATTAAACATTTATCAAAATTAAATTGTCATTCATTTAGATTTTATTCTCACATTAAAAATTATTTCATTGATTTTTAATAGCTTTTTTAATCTTCATTGTTTCTTGACTTACCATAGTTACCATCCGATGCTACAAGTTTAACCTTTTCTTTGAGTTCTCTCAGAAAATAATAAAAGATTCCTGACTGATTTTAGGATCCGCCATCTATCCATCTTTATCGTTTCTTCCCTTTTCAGGCCATCTTTGCTCAGTTTGATGAGGACTCTTCTGGAGGCATCAGCCCCTTTGAGCTCGGCTTGGCACTGGAAGCTGTCGGTACGAACACGCAATCAAACACAACCACATGCACGCAAAAAAAAAAATGCAGATTGTTGCTGCATTTGCATCTGTTTGTTTCCCAGGAATGACCTGTGACAACAAGGTCGTTCAGCTCCTGTCTGAGCGCTTTGTGGCCGGAGAACCTCAACTGTCCTTCCCTGGCTTTGTGTCCTGTGTCTCCAGGCTGCGCAAGCTCTTTGGTAACACACACACCTGGCAAACAGTCCTGTCTCACCAAGGATTAAACACGTCACAGGTTCTTCTTGGAGAATGTTCCTTCTCAGAAAGTACTACCCTACAAGTGTCTATTTTCTGGGTCAATTTCTTTGTCCTCATGTTGCCCTTTTTTAAATTAATCGAAAATGGATGAAGGGAAAAATAGGTCCAAGAGAACTGCTGTGGTAACTGGAATAGATCCCTGTAGTCAAAACATCCCTGTAACTGATAGTTTCGTCCTTTTTTGCACTCAGTTATTTCTACCAGTTTCTCTTTACAAGCACTTCAAAGTTTTATCTGATTGAGTTGGAACATTTCATTGGTGAGGTTCAGATAATTAACATGTTAGTTATTCTTTGTGCAATCTATTGTAACAGATTTCTAAGACAAAACATCCAGTCATGCAGTCCCCCTTCTTTTCAGCTCTGTTTGAGTCCGAGACGAGCCAGGAGGTGAAGGACAGAGGGATTAATTCTGTGAGCATAATATATAAATACTTTCCTCATATCATGAATTCACTCTGACCTGAATCTAATAAGGATTTTTCTGTTTTCTGATCTTCTTTTGTTTCTCCTCAGTGGCTTCTTCAGTTTCTGGCACTTTAGGTTTGCAGCATGAAGATACAGCTCAACATCATAAAAGTACTCTGCATTTTTATCACATTTCATGTTCTACATTTGAAAAAGCTATTTCATAACAACTTATATAGTGGTTAAACAGTTGTGAGTTTTCTCTTTGGAAACATTTTGTTGATTACAAAATAAACTGATTCACGCTTTGACTTTCTTATTTCATGTTTCTGTTTTGATTTTTTTTTCTACTAAAGATAATCCATGATTCTTTTTTCTTGCCATTATTACTGTTTCCAAATCCTGAACTGACTTGAATTCAAATTTTCATGATTTGTACCAGTTAAGCTTTCTTTTTATATCTATCATGATACTCAGTCTATAACACATAAAATAGGTCCTCAACTCTTACTTTAAATGCACATAGATCACCCTGTTACTTGTTAAACCTCCTTATTCCTTCCCTATGCCTCTCAGAAGTCCGACTTTTGAGATTCACTGTAGAGTATTTGTGAATTTTTCTGTGGAACATAACTCACCTGGAAAATGTGCCTATTTATAGACCTTCTGTTGTGAATATCTAAAATAATGGACAGAAAATGCAGCTTGGAAAGCAGAAATAACCACTATAAATAAGACATTACTTGACATATTATTGGATGCTGTTTGCAAAGAAGCCAATCCAGGAGAGCTGTCCATTTTCCTTGGTGCTGATTGGCTGTACCCCCAACAGCTGAGATTAGGAAGAATGTAGACATTTGCTTTTTATGGTAGTGTTAAGATTTTTTTTACTGTAGGTATTACTGCATATTGTTTGATTTATTAAAAAGGGCAGTTATAAGCATTTTTATAAGGGCGCTCAAGTATTTGCAGATTTCAACCATTTGCAAGCAGCTGTGGTGCCTAAACCGCATGAATACCGCTGGGTTCACTGTATGCACTTAAAAACTATGGTGAAAAAGGGGTGGATGAAAAAACAATAACCTGTTCTATTTCTTCTGAATATATATATATATATATATATATATATATATATATATATATATATATATATATATATATATGAAAATACAGTAACTTGTTAAAGCAAACACATCCCATATGCCAACCCATAATCAATTAGACTCTTTTCCAAGAGGGTAGTGATTATGAAAAATGGTTGGTTTTACAAAGTTTATGGAATAACTTCAAGCTTCGCAATGGATGGTACAGAAACCATTAATTGCCAAACCAATAAACCAATGATTGAATTTTCTGACCTTGATTCTTAACTTGCTTTAAGGCAAGGATGCCACTCATTGCTGAAAATATTTTGTGAGGCTTTTTTTTTTCTTTAAATTGCTGCTGGTCTTGTTTTTTTCTGATATTATGGACACAAGGACAAAAAATAAAAAGAAAAGGGGAAAAAAGAAAGAAGATGAAGAGAGAGAGGAAAAAAAGTTAGGAGGGTATGTTGAAGATGAAGGGGAACAAACGAATGACAGGAAAACATCCCAATCTGCCTCCACACCCACAGGACAGCTAGAGGGGGGGAAAATACAACAGTGTCACTAAAAATTCTCATGGTACCAAATATTATGAGATCCAGATGTGAAAATCTCAGCCCAAGAATGTTTCTGTAAACACACCTTTGTGTGTGCTGAAACCATTTTAAAACTCTAAGCATGGCAAGGGCAACGTTGGTCTGTGGGAAAACTTCTAAATGTGGGGACAAAAGTAGACAATGATGAGACACAAAAGGCTTTTGATGAACGACCAAATCTGGGGAAGCTCTTAAAAGGATTCCCTCCTCCGATTGTCTCGTTTTCTAAGACTTTAATATGAATTCTAAAAAAGATGCCAGTGTTTGAGATGTCCCTCCACTTTGGCTGAATTATACCAATATTACAAAGAAGAGCTAAAGAAAAATAATATAAAAGACTCAGTGACAGTCATAGCACAACCAGTAGGTTTAGGGGGGAACTTTTAACAAAGGGTCAGATCAGTTTAGGTAGTTCCTTTATCCATTTATGAATGAAAAACATTGATTTGTAATTTATCAGACTCATCTTTGTCTAATATTTGGTTGAAGATCTGAAACATGCAAATAATCGTGTTGATAAGTCAGGTGATAGAACTGCTTTCATTACTTTTGTCTGCAGACTAATTTGAATATTTTGTTAGTGTCTTTTAGCTATGACAATGACGTGATAATGTAACGATAAATAAATTACTTTTTTGCCTGAATTGAAACTTTTTATCTGTCGGATTAAAAAGATGACTCAGCATTCTCCAATATGTGCGATTTCCTTTCCTTTGTTCGGTTACAGACTGCGATGGTGCAAGATGTTAGTCTTCATAAGGATAATAAAACCACTTTAGATTTGATTTGGGGGAAAAATGCATTTCTATAAATCAAACTTGGGGGGAGGAGGCGATCAGTTTACTACACTTATACAACAAGGAAATAAACAAATGAATGAATAAATAAATAATCTGTGTAACAGTTTACTCATCTATGTCCACATGAACACACACACACACACGTACCTCCACTCACACACGCTCAGAGTGAATGCTGCCTGCCCTACAGAGGGTGTGAGGGTGATGTCTCAGCTATACGCACCATCTCTATTCTTATCGCGCTGACGCCACGTACAGCGTCAACACACACTCGCCCCCTCCTCCACTGCATTCCCTCACTCCCTCCATCCATCCTGCACCCCCCCCCCGGTCTCTCTAGTAACTGTCTGAGTCTCACAATCTGCATCCTCCTCCTCCTCCCTGTTACATGCTGGCTGCTTTCTGCCTCTGTTGCACACACAATCACAGGTGCACAACAGAGCCAATGTCCTTTCTACACATGATGCTATTAATAGCTGCTTTACTCACACAGCACTTCCTGTTCATCGTTAGGTGAGTACAAACAGGTTGCCCTCAGCAACCGTCCATCTACACTGTGATGGAGAGAGAAGAGGAAAGAACAAGAAAAAGGAAGGTCCAACTGTGAGTCTTATGAGTCCTTTCAGGGATTAGACACTTTTTCACATGTACCTGTCTGATTGTTTCCTGTGTTGTTCTCAGAACGTTTTGCTTTTTTCCCTTTATTTCCTTGTGTCTATTATTTGAATTATGTGAGTCATATGTTGGGCTCACCAGAGTCACACAGGTGTTCTCAACATTCAGCTTCCTCCGTATGCCGTCAGCATGATCGTTGACAATAACCAAAAGCTGCAGCTGATGTCATTCATTGTGGAGGTATTGAATCTCAAACTTGAGTATTGGACAAATTAAATCTTTGGCTGAAGCCTCCAATTTGAAATATATGGTATCAATACATAGGTGTATTGATTTTTAACATCTACTTAAAAGTGTGCGGATCTCAGGTGTTGCTGAGGCCCCTCCCACCAGTCGATGTCCACAACGGACAGGTCATGAACGCACCAGCAGGGGCATCTCCAGAAAGTTGTGTGACCAGATGGTAGGGGTGCGCCGAGCCAACTTTTTCAGTCCGGATACAGATACTGATGCCTGAATTTTGTGTATCTGTCGATACCCGATACTGATTCAATGCTATTTTTGAATTAATAAACTTTATACCTTCCACCTTATACCTTTCTTGAAGAGACTGCAGGCACCAGACGTTACTAACTAAACATAACTAAGACAAAATAACAGATTTAACATATAAAATTACCATAAAAATAAAATTTCAAGAAAAAATTTAATGTGTTTTTGAGAATTTATTGCAGATTTTCCTAATTTTGAGCGTTGGTTCATGGTATTGGTTAAGTTTAACAGATACGTGTATATTAGACTGTATCAGGGCGATACCAGTATCTGTATTGGTGCATCCCTACCAGATGGGGGCTGCTGATGGTATGCACTTTATTACTTCATAGCATTTATTAATATTTCAATACTATTTCGATCTTCATCAGGTCAAACTTCTCAAGACTTCTGGTGGTTGTCAGTGGGGGATTCTAGGTTATATTTAAATGCTATTAGAGCCGATTCTTTTAATTGAAAGAGGACTCAGGAGAAACTTAATACATTTCAAAAAGTGTAATTATTAAAAGCTGAGATTTACAAAAATTGTACATGCCTGGATCTCTGGGTAAGGCGGTGACTGTCTTAGCAGAACAGAATGTCATAAATTACTATGGCTAGTTGTTGCTGTTGGCTTCGGGATAACATTCTGCGATTACAGCCATACTACACCATTACTTTCGTCATGAAAAGAGTTGTGATGACATAAGGTGAGCATACGTGTGATTCGCTGTGGCCGTGCAGTGTGACGTGCTGCCTAACAGCGTCTTACTACACCTATGACCAAAACCGGCCCTCGCCGGTCTTCAGGCTGAGTCAGAAGCTCAACGACTCCAGTCTGCCGCTGACCAATTAAATTGCGCCCTATGAGTGACGTGTTAGCTAGAATAACGCTATGCAAAGCTTTTCTCAAGCTCGTTTTGAAGAACAGGAAACAGAAACTATCCCCTTTTTCCCAGCTTTGAGCGTGATCATAATTGGTCTTTTCCTTGTCGCCATCTTGGCTCTGTCCATTGGTCGGCTTTCCTACAGCTCGACGTCGTGCAGTTTGACCAACTGAAATCCAGGGACATGCAGTTTGACACACCTCTGTAGCTCAGTGGAAGTCTTTAGTGAATTATATTCTTACTGTGATAACTATCAGAGTAGTAGAAGTAGTCTGCATAAGATCACAGTATAACTTCTAAATCCCAGCAAACGACTACCTGCTTTATTTTTTTAAGCTGCACACAGAATTACAACTGTTGGTGCTGCAGTAAACCTTGTAAGAAGAGGAAGTGAAATCATCTTGCAGTATTAGATGATGAGTAAACCAGCTGATAAATCTAAAGTCTATATCCAGCAGTACCAAAAAAAAGTGTATATTCTAGTTTGAACTTCCTAAGAGACATTGATCTAAAAATATAACTGTATGTATAATTTTGCGAAGGGCCATAACTGTTATCCCTGCAACTTTAAGCAGTAATACAGAGGATAAATCAAAGATTTTGTTAAGTTCTTAAAGTTTTCTATGATTTGCTGCTGAGGTGCGGCTGCAGATGACTATATAAGTTCTGTCATATAAGTGAATCAGAGTCCTGGCTACAAGCTATGTGAGAGGAGGAGAGGTGAGTCAGATCAAAACGTAGAGATACAGTTTGCATCAGGTCTGCCTGGATAAAGCTGCGAACAGAAAGTCTGAGTTCCTCTGTTGATTCTTTATTTCTCAACAGCAGCTGTGTTCATCTCTCCAACTGCTCTCCTTCCCTCTCGCTCCCTTCCAGCTGCCATGTGGGATGTGATGATGCTCGGCGTCTGTTCTTGGAGGTGCCGGTATTTTTGTGCTGCTACAGAAATAGTGTCAAAGTTGTAGCGTATATTGTGGGGGTGGGATCCTGGGGAGGGCTGGGACGGCTTGAGATATAAGGCTCTGAAGCCATCGTACAGACAGGAGGGAGACCAGGGAGGATTGCGTAAGTTGGCTCGCTTGGCAGTAAATTTAGCCTGGGTTTGCTCACGCATAAATTTTGATGAGCGATGCTATCTCAGGCGTCAGAGCCGCAGTATTTTAGGATGTGAGTGTGTTTGGGGTTGGGAACGCGGGGCGTTTTTATTGTGCGTTTATTTACACGTCGTGAAGACTGAGGGCTGGTCATTTGAGATGCAAAGAGCACTATTTGCATCCACATTATTCACCTCCCCGCTTCGCTCTGCTCTGTGTTCCTCATCATGTTGTTGCTATTTATCATCTCAAAGGCAGATTGCTGTAAACAGTGGGTGACCACAGAAACACGCAATGATGTAACATCTCACCAAAACTCTTTTACTAGGCCAACCTTATAACTTGCTACAAGTTGTTGAGGTTATTCTCAACGCATAGTGGCAGCAGCAGAATATTTTACTTGACCTCTTCAGATATTTATCTTGTCCGTTTTGATGCATAGAGGTTTGTTTTTAAAATTCAAAATATAAAATAGTTTGTTGGATTTGATGATAAAAGAATACCAATCAAGCAAAAAAAATGCTAAAATACTTTTACTGCATCTTCTGCTTCTGTGAGAAAAATGTAACATTAATAAGACTATAAGTTTAAAAAAAACCTGCGCAAATGTTTCAAACTCCTCCTAATACTCTAACACCTTTGTTCTAAGTAATCAGACTTTCCTCAAGTGATGTTAATCAACAATAATGGTTCCTGATATGGCTCACCACCCAGAGTGTCAATCAAACAGGGGCAGCACATACCATAACATTTTTTTGTTAAAGCACATTTAAAAACGGCAATGAGAGCTGATCAAAGTGCTGTGAAATAACAGAAAACCAAAGGAAATTAATTTTAAAAAAACAACAAAAAAACAAGCATATGAATAAAACATAAGTAAGCAAAAATAGGCCCTAAAAGCTTCAGAGTAGAAGTGCGTCTTCAAACGAGACTTGAACACTTGGATAGTTGAAGAAAGTCTGACATCCAGGGGAAGGTCGTTCCGTAATTTTGGGGCACAAATTGAGAAGGTACATTCACCACAGATTTTACAGTGCAGTCTCGGGATCTGTGTTAAGTGCTGGTTAGCTGAGCGCAAGGACCAGCCCGGTGTATACGGGGTGAGAAGCTCTGAAATATATGGAGGAGCCAAGCCATTCAATGCCTTAAAGACGAACAGTAGAATTTTAAAACGTATCCAGAAAGTTCACAGGGAGTAATAAAAGCATGAATCACTGTCTCAACATGGCGCCATTTCAAGATGGGTTTTAATTTGGAAAGACATCTCAGCTGATAAAACACGATTTAACAATCTGATTTACACGTGAATCCATTTTTAAAGCAAAGTCCATGTTTACACCGAGATTAGAAACTGTTTGACTAACATTGAGGGGAAAACAGATGGACCAAGGGCGGAGGAAGCTGAACAATGGGGAGTAAAACCAATTAGCTCATTCTTAGGCAATGTGTCCACATGTAGCCAGGGGTTTTTAAAAACAAAGATTTTCCTCCGCTCCTTGAAAAAAAAATCTCCATCCACACGTATCCGGATAAACTGTTTTTTTCATTACATTTAGAGATGTGGCAAACCAGTAGGGGGCAGTAGTTCTCCCAAATCCTATCGCCTCAAAGTAACTTCCTATCCTGAGTACACAGCAGTCAAACAGCTTGTAAAAGCAAGCAAGAAAAACACGCTTTAACAGTGGATGATACCAACACAGCTCTGAGGGCATAAATGCTGTTTTTGAGACTAAACACAGGTCACACAAAGTGAAGTTTGAGCATTTTTTGTCACAGATAGTGACGTTACGGCTCTTAAAACTTTGTTTTCAACCTTCCACGCACACATACTGAAAACAGAGAAAACGCAAATCTCCACTTTGGCCAGAGTTTTTAAAAAGATTCGTTTTTGGTGCCGAAAATCTCCTGTTACGTGTGGATGACAGGCCGAACCGTAGAACAATATCTCAGTTTTGTGAGATACCCGGCTACGTTTGGACAGGGCCTACGTCATTTAGCAGCAAGTCCAGGAGCGGTTGAATTGAGATGTTTGTCTACAGGGCCTACAGCGACTATAGAGCACCGTTCTGGTGAAACTCTCTCTGACTATTGCTAACCTGACCAATCACAGGCATAAGCTCTCCGTTGACGGACAGTTAGAAAATGGGGCTTGATTCCGTCCGTCTTTGCGTAGTTGACGGAGAGTCCTTGTGTCGACGGATAATGGCGCTGCATCAATCCGTCAAAACAGAGTAGTATAAACTAGGCTTCAGACTGTCCCCACCACCTGCTCCGTTTCAGTCACATGACTCCATGCTGTGTTCTCTACATTTAGCACTGATCATTCATGCATATATCAATCTGTTTATCCCATTTAATTTTTATTTTCATTTATTGCATGCTTAGAAGTATTTGTTTTTTCGGAGCCTATGTTTGCACAAAGTACTGCAGCAGTTTTCTGTTGTTGTGAATCTATTCACACATTCGAAAATAAACCCTTCTGATTCTGATTCTAAGCCCCGACCGACAACAGTATTTAAAATGGATGTGAGCAGCCCACTTCCTCTCAACAACAAAAATATTGAATCTCTTCCTTTATTTAAATCACAGTGTAAAACACATCTGTTGAAACAGGCTTATTCATTTTAGGCACTCATTGTGACTGCCGTCCTGTCTACTGATTTGCTATTTGATTGTTTTGCAAATTGTTAGTCTATATACTATTAGTTCTCTGTTTTTTTCTTCCCTATAAGGTGACCTAAGGTTTTAGAAAGGCTGCTTCAAATAAAATATTTTATAATAATAAATGTGTACGTTTTAAAGCATCTCCAAGAACTTTTACCTCAGAAGAATGAAAACTAAAAACTGACCTTCGAGCAAATGGATACTGATATGTTTAAACTTCAAATTCACACGTGAAAAACTCTGTTTAGTTAAACAAAACATTCCTTTAAGTAAATTATCTAATGTCTGACTGTAGCAACAATTGAAGAACACAAACGAGTGTTTAATTCCTGTATGTGCGTGCAGAGAGGAAAATGCACAAACATAAACCACCAAATTGCTTTCGTCAGACGTTCCTGCCTGCGTTCTTCAAATGCCCTGTAGCCAAAAAACTCGTTCCAAATTTTATTCATAGATCAAATTCCATGCCTCCCTCTACGAATGCTTGTATACTCATCATACGTAAGTGAGGTTTAAAGAACATCGTGAGCTGTCACACAGTTTATACGAAACCTGCTGGCTGGTTGACAAGTATGTTTGGTCATAATCCAGCTGGGATCTAATAATCAACATGTTTATGTGATTGAGGACCCTGTTCTGTGAAAAAAAAATCACAGGAGTAACAGGTTGGAGCTGCATTTGAGAAAGATTTTTTGTTCGTTTTGTGCCCAAAAGTATAAGAGAAATAAGGAGGGAAATGTGCATTTATACTCTGCTGCTTTTAAGAGCCTAAATATAAACTTTATATGACAAAGAAAGAAGTGTTCTGGACCTATTATTTCCATTGATCTGGTAATATTTTACACTTCTACACAAAATCTAAAGGTTATAGTGTATTTATAACTAAATAAATGTAGTCAAGGAAAAGCATTTAGCTACACTAGTCATTTATAACCATTGTAGTGGGTTTCTGTGTTACACCTTTCATTATTTCCTTGTTTATGCTCTAGTTTCTGGTCATTACGAGGACGTAATATGTCCATGCCCATCTGTCTGTCTGTTAGCAACATACCTTAAAACGTTCTGGACAAATTTCTATGAAACTGTCAGGAAATGACCTCAATGAGAAAATAAGAAAAAAAACTGGTTAAATTTTGTGGTTGATTGGACACAAAGCGTATTTCCACCCACTGACCAGCGGTCCTAACCACCACTCCTCTCCAGTGTCAGAGAGCTCACAAGCAGCAGTCCTCATGCAGCAGCCTATGGTGGGAGCATTTGCACAGCAAATTAAATGCAGATGCGCGTTACATGAATCTCTCCTCTCTGCTGGAAGAGCACAGCAGCAGCACAAACACAGCCATGTGTCTTATTGACAGACATTTTATAGAAAAAAGAACCTAAAGTTAGAATTAAATTAAAAAAAAACATGGGATTGGGGTGAGTGGCCCTGACAGAAATCTCTAAGTGCTTTTCTTTTAAGTTCCTTCTTTACATTTGGCTCAGTTTTTCTAGCGTTTCCTTTGATCAGTGTTGCGTCTTGGTTATTGTTTTTTTCCTCTTCAGCTCTATTCAAGTTCAGCCTGCCTGCCTGGTCACCTCTCACAGCTACACCCTGTTCCCAGTAGTGTATAAGCCACTCACTTTCTGTTACACACTGCTGGTTCCTCTATTGCTCCCATTACACCCATACCTGTTCCTTATCTTGATTTCCTTTATGCTAACACTGGAAGTTTAATTGTTATTCTCAGTAAAGTATCTTGATTATATCTCCTGTCCCTATTTTGCCTGCATATTGGGTCCAATGACAGTGCCGATGCAACCTGATCTAGAAAGAAAAAAAAATGTATATGTTGGACCAATTATGTAAAGTAGTGCATGATACTGGTATAGAAGGGAAGCGAGAGCATTAATCAAAGAAGTAGCCAAGCAGTCAATAGTAACTTTGGAGCTGGCATTTATTAGACAGATAACTCTTAACCAGTGGGGGGTACTAACTAGTTACATTTACTCAGTTACATTTACTTGAGTAACCTTTTGGGAAAAAAAAACTTTTGGAATAGATTTACTAGACCGTACTTTTAACTTTTACTTGAGTAATATTTTTATGAAGTATCAATACTTTAATAACTTTATTGAATAAAACTTTATATTGAAGAGTGACTAAAATTATTTTCCATCTGGTGAGGCCGCTGTGCCATCTGGAGGTTGAATGGGGTTAACTTACCCTGGTCTAACGTGTGTATAGTTTGATGATAAACAAATGCATTTGCTTGATGTTGGTTGTTTTATGTTTTGAATGTGCTTCCAGGGAGGGGGACTACCAATGGAAATTAGCTTTCAAGCTACAATCAGTTATATTTATATTTGCTCTGCAAATGTCCCTCTATAATAAATAAAGGTCATTATTATTATTATTAATATTATATATTACTTACTGTAGTGTTGGTTTAATTAGTTTTACTTTGAAAAAGATTCATCTGGAAAAAAATTTCTTCTGGGCAAATTTGTTCTACAATTATGTCATGTATTTCTGTTTTTTTAGTCGGTAAAATGTGAAGATAAATTTACATTTTTGTTCAGTATATATAATTTTTAAATAATAAGTAATCAATACTTGAGTTGCCTTTTTACCAAATACTTTTTGTACTTTAAAAATATATATTTTTGTATAACTACTTTTTACTTATACTTAAGTAAAACTATGTTGAAGTAGTGAAACTTTTAATAGGGGGCAATCTTTGGATACTCTTTCCACCTCTGCTCTGGAAAAGCTCAGGTGGGAAAATCTGAAACATCTATGGAAGAGTAATATAAAGATCCCATGTAGAGGAAACTGTGAACACACAGAATAAGTTACCTTGATCATAAGAGACCAAGGTTGAATTTTTTTTGGCCAGCAAAAAAATATATATATATCTGTGTTTCAAATCTAACACGGCAAATTACGCTGAAAACACCCCCCTGTCTGGAGTTTATAGAAAGATGGGTGGAACTACATACTGGGAAGTCCAAGAAGAAACTCTGCTAGAGGCAATCAAATACTTGACACTGCAGTGGAAGTTCACCTTCCACCAAAGCAATGATCCAAAACATACAGTCAGAGCTACAATGGAGAGGTTCAAATCCTATGTTAAGAAAGGAAATTTATTATTCACTGACTTTGCACTCTTGAATTATTGTGCAAAGAATAAAGGCCCAAAAAATGTCAGTTTCTTGATTTGCGACGCTGGTAGAGACATACCCCAAAAAAGATTCATAGCTGTTAATGCAGTAAAATGATTCTAAGGATCAGGTGTGCTGAACACTAATACATGCAATTTGGGGTTTTATTTGTAAAAAATAAATCAAAATAAAATAAAACCATGTATAATGTTCCTTCCTCTTCACAGTTCTTTGCTACTTTGTGTTGGGCTATAACAATAAATTCCAATAATTAAAAAAAAACATTAGCTGTCTAGTGATGACACAACAAAATATGAAAAAGTTCAAAGGGTATCCACACCGTGGTAAAGTACCATAGGTGTGTCCCGAGGTGATCCATCTGCTTTCAGCACCGTGCTGGAACTGAAACATGGGTGCCGTGATGCTGGGAGGTGAAGATGGACCCAGACGGATTGAAAGTTTGGAGAATTAGATTGAACCTCCGACACGCTGGAGGACACCAAAGAGGTGTCAGAGCAAAGATGAGAATTAAGGCGGAATAAATGTGTTGAGAAGAGGGAAAGGATACGATGAGGAGCAGAGAGGTGAGCGGTGTGTAGGTGGGGAAGGCCAGCGAGGTGAGCGTGATGACGGGGACATGTGCAGGTTTGTCTTCCTGACGTGTGTAGCGTACACACAGTCCTCTCTCTTCTGCCCCCATGTCTTTTCTCTTCCTCTCCTCCCCTCCACCCATCGCTCCCTTCTCCTCACCCACTCACTCGCTTTATTCCTGCCACTTACTGGGCCCTGAAAAAAATAAAAAATAGGGCAGTCCTTATGTAAGGAACAGAGGAGCAGTGGGGAGGGGGGGACTGTGAGCTGAGGGGAAGATTTAAACAAAGATTTCCGGATGGAAACAAGCAAAAAGAGAGAAATGACTAAGATGCATAATGAAGGAGGCAAACATGCAACACATGGACATAAAGGACACACTATCAGCCAGAACATTATGACTAATGACAAGTGGAGGGGCACAAACACTGCTTCTCTCATTAGAATTGCACAAAGCAGAATACAATATTCAAAGTTAAGGTGACGTGGCAGAGATTGTGGCATAAAATCTGTACATTAACAGGTTTTGTCAGATGTTTTGGAGAGATCAGAGTGTGATGAGTGAGGCCGCTCTGTGTCATCTGAGGTAGTAAATGAGCTACTAAAACAGCAGAACTGCAGAAAATACCCTAGGCATACCTTGTATGATCTTGTGTAACGTGTGTAGTAGTGGATAATATTAGATCTTGAAAGATTAGAACAAACCGACTTGCAGGTTTGGTAGCCTTCAGTTATTCAGCATCTTTAAAAACATCTGTTTAATCTCTTATTATATTGCTACTGTTCTTTTTTTTGATGTACAAGGAGGTGTGTTTATATGGTTAGCTCATATGATGTTTCTATTTTAGTTAATAATAATAATCTCATGTGTTGTTACCTGTATTAATGGTAACTGTTTGAACTCATTATCAGTATAAAACACACCTGTACACACCTCAAAGAGTCAGGCTCCAACATCCACCATGGCCGAGACCAAAGAGCTGTCCGAGGATACCAGCGACAAGATTATACATCTGCACAAGACTGGGATGAGCCAATCTACAATAGACAAGTAGCATGGTGAGGCGAGATAGACAATTGGCACTATTGGAACAATTAATGGAAAATAGATCAGTGACTATTTCCCTTGATGTGGTGCTTCATGCAAGATCTCACCTCATGGGGTACATATAACCTTGAAAAAAGTGAGGAAATGGCCCAGAACCACATGGGGGGGAACTGTTCAATGATGTGTAAAGAGCTGGGACCACATTAACAAAGGCTACTATTAGTAACTACATTATGTTGTCATGGATTAAAATCCTGAAGCAACATGAAACATGTCCAGTGCCATCTAAAGTTTGCCAGAGACAATCTGGATGACCCAGAGGAGGACTGGGAGAAAGCCATGTGGTCAGATTAGACACAACATAGAACTCTTTGGTATAAATGCCACTCGCAGTGTTTGCAGGGGGGAAAATGCAGAGTTGCATCCCAAGGACACCGCTGTGAAGCATGTGAGTGGAAACGTTATGTTTTGGGGTGCTTTTCTGCAAAGGGACCAGGATGACTGATCCATATGAAGGAAAGGGTGAACGGGGATATGCGTCATGATATGGAGTGGACTTGGAGTGGACTTGCTAGTCTCCAGAACTTGATCCAATAGAGAATCCGTAGAGGAAGAATAAAGTGTTGCCCAGTGACAGCCTCAAAAACATTACTACTGTAGAGAAGAATACCAGCAACAGTTTGTGAAAACCTTGTGAAGACTTACAGAAAAAAGTTTGACCTCTGTCATTGCCAACAAAGGGTATATAACAAAGTATTGAGATAACTTTTGCTAATGACCAAATACTTATTTTACGCTATAATTTGTAAATAAATTCTTTAAAAATCAGATCATTTAATTTTCTTGATTTTTTTTCCACATTTTGTCTCTCATAGCTGAGGTATAACAATGATGAAAATAACGCGCCTCTCTCATCTTTTAATTAATTGACTAAATACTTCTTTGTCCCACAGTATTTACTTGTAAAAATTCATTATTAAAATGACTACAAATCAGAAGACACATGTATGACGTTAGCTAACTTAGGTTAGAAACACTCACTGGTAAAGCTTGTCCCATGTTTGCTCTCACTCAACCAACTATTTCTCCCCTGCATAGCTACCAATTTCAACATGGCCAAATGTATAGTGTTTTTTCTCCATGTTATCCTCCTTCCTTTGTCCTGAAAGGATGCATAGCTCACAAAACTCACTGACATTTTTTTCATCTTCTTCTTATTCTCCAATTGTAGTCCACTATGTTTTTCACACAAAGCTTAAAGTACCTTTTGCCACCTGTCCAAAATTTGCACTTTCTTGGTATAAAAATATGTCTTTAAAATTCACGGACATCATATGTTGAATCCATGGCACATTTACAAAGGGATAAGAAAATTACTTTTATGGCTCCATTGACTATCATTCATAGTTGCTGATCAAATGTGTGAGTATTTAAAGGTACAATATATAGTATTGAGGGCTGCACGGTGGCACAGTGGTTAGCACTGTTGCCTTGCAGCAAGAAGGTTGTGGGTTCATATCCCAGCCCAGGGTCTTTCTGCATGGAGTTTGCATGTTCTCCCCGTGCATGTGTGGGTTCTCTCCAGGTACTCTGGCTTCCTCCCACAGTCCAAAAACATGACTGTTAGGTTAATGGATCTCTCCAAATTGTCCTTAGGTGTGAGTGTGTGCATATGTTGTTTGTCCTGCCCTGTGATGGACTGGCGACCTGTCCAGGGTGTACCCAACTTCTTGCCCGTTGGGATAGGCACCAGCCCCCCCGACCCATTAAGGATTAAGCGGTTAAGAAAATGAATGGATATATAGTATTGAAATTTTCTGGTCAAATTGGAGTACTACAGTACATGAAGAAAAACAATATAGTCTGCCTACAGTCACTCACCCACTCCCTTCTGTGAATTTCATTGAGTTGCAAGTTACTGATTGGCACACTGCATCTGCTTACACATAAAAGAAAATGAGTAACTAAGCTAAACACAACCAATACCCAAGCAAGTTTAGCTTATAAATGCCAAGCTTGCTAATAATCAAGCTCCATCATACATCAGAGATCTGATTTTCCATATGTTCCTAACAGCACTTTGCTCTCAGACTGCAGATTTACTGGTAGTTCCTTGTAAAAGTAGAATGGGAGCTCCCAGT
Organism: Apricaphanius iberus; assembly: GCA_028564705.1. Lineage (NCBI taxonomy): Eukaryota > Metazoa > Chordata > Actinopteri > Cyprinodontiformes > Aphaniidae > Apricaphanius > Apricaphanius iberus. The sequence goes on from JAPXFQ010000899.1 coordinate 1,493,178, forward strand.
TCTAGTCCATTAGGCAGACTCCCTGTCTACTTTTAAGACCAGGATTAAAACCTTATTTTTTGATAAAGGTTATGGTTTACAATTGCTTATGTTATCCTGACCTATCTCTTTAGTTATGCTGCTATAGGCTTAGACTGTTACTGCGACTGCTACTTTTCTCTTCTACTACTTTCCAGTTGTATTTTTTTATGTTAATTTGGGTGTTAACCTTATTTTTTGTGTGTGTTTTTCTCTCTGTAGGGGCTAAAGCTGGTTTGGTATCGTGCCTAGCTGCCAGCCCTGTTGGATGGGAGGAATTAACTCAAATTATGCTTCCAGTAACTGAACGTCTTTCATGTCCTGTTTTCAACTTTTCATTTCCTTTACTATAGAAACTACTCTTACATCAGTTCCTTTTGTTCTTTCTGTCTCTCTTCCCCATACATAAAAATATGTAATAGGTCACATGTCTTTTTTTTCTCTGTCTCACATTAAATCAGACTAAACTCCTCCAGTGAGGATTACTAAAATAATTTTTATATTTATACTTTTTTTATTTTGGGTTTTCTTTGTTTTTTTATATGGAGAAAACGTATGCTATATTGAAATATAGTCGGATAATAAAATATATTTAGTTAAATACAGATGTTCTCTGCAGGACAAGTTTAAAGGTGTTAACGGGTTAAAATTAAGTATATCTATTTAATGCAGGAAAAACATGTATAGTGGAACCCCATCCCCCAAGTGTTTTAGACCCTCTCTAAAAACACTTATTACTGGCTATTTTAACAATTCAAACACCAAATATACCTTAATATACATTAACTTGCACAGTGATAACCATCTTAGTACTACACTCTTCAGGTAAAGACTATTCCCGACAAGGAAAATGAATGGTGATCAGTAAAGAGCAAGCAGTAGTATGTTAAGTAGCATTTTGCCTAGGTATTTCAGGTTCTAAAGATACATTTTCTTCGAAATTTCAGATATGCGCTACAACAACAAAAAAATCCATAACTAGATGAATTTCAGGTTCCACACCAAAATCTGTGAACAACAAACTGGGAATATGTGGGAGTCACCTGTATCCATGGATGGATGGATTTAATCGAGCTTACTGGTTTCCCTAGGCAGTTTTTCATTAAGAAACATTGTATGACCTGCTGAATGCAACTGTATGGTGTTATTAGAGGATAGAGGTGGACGTGAATCTAAATCTGCCTCTGTCTTGTAAACTGCCCAAAATAAATTAAAGGTGAGAATCTCTGCGGCTCTTTGACAGCATCTATCTGATGCACTTCTTGATTTAAATCTGTTTTACAAAACATCTAGTTTCAGGGTGCTTTTTTTAAGTCTTGGGACGTTAAAAAGTTCTGCCCCAAGATGTCTCCCCCTGACCATTTCTAAAAGCGAAACTAGTTCTAAGGTGTGTTGTCTTTTACAGTGCAGTGATTTTCATCTTGTCACGATGATTCATCAGATTTATATAGCAGTAACAATAATAACAATAATAGTGTAAAATCCTAATTTTAAGAAATGCATATTCGTAGAAATCCTTGTGACAAAAGCAGTATCTTCAACCATGTAAAATTATGAGTCTAGCTGTTGTGATGCACACTGGCCTGTTGTTAGTCATGGTTTCCTGGAAAATCCTTGAATGAAGCAAATTAATTTTTAAAAATTCTGAATGGAAATGTAATCTGTGTGAGACTAAACACAAAAGAAATAATGCAGAAATCTCTCTCTACGCTATATATATAGGCCCAAGGCTGAGGACTTTACAGAGTTATTTTGCACTTCTGATCCCTTCCTTGTTCTCGCTCTCCTGCTCTCGTCCCTCCCTCTCTCTGGCTCTGTGCCTCGATAACTGGCAGCCAGCCTGCCAAAAGTAGGCTAGGACTGACGCTCTGCGTGAATCTGAGTCATAAAGAGCTGCGGAGCACTGAATCCCACTGATTGCATTTAACTTTAGGCATCTGACTCCCATGCAGTGCATGATAAAATACATCCATCCACTCCTGTTACTTCACCTCAGTGCTGACGTTTGCGGCTGCAATTACAGCAATAGATTTTAAAAAAAGAACTCCAGCGGGACTGAAGTTGCAGAGAGATACAGTATTTATTTATAGTTATAACTAATGTACCTATTAAGTGAAAATATCAATACTTATAAGTAATAGCTACACTAAATTAAGACTATTAACAACCTTTGGTTGAAGTGCAGTAAGTTCAGAATGACTGGAAACTATTTCATGATAGCATCTTTTTCATGAGTTATTCATCATAAAGCGTTCCTATTCAGAGGTCAACAATGCCACGGACAAACATAGCCTTGCACTACTTGTTTGAAAATGAGGAAAACAAGGATTCATCTGTCGAGTGAAATAACACAGAGCAAGAAAAAAACGTTTTGAGCAGAGCCTGCAGCCGAGGCCATGAGTGTTATCTTCCCAACGCATCACTCCAAACATATCCCTGTGAATCTATGCTCACTGCATTGAGGGGCCTTCTGTAAACACAAAAAGTTGTTGCTGAACTGAGGGTCAATAACATGGATTGTACCCTTTAAACACATGTACAGTAATGTAAATAGGACAATAGATGATGTGGGCTAGAAAAGTTACAAGGGCATGCTGCATCATGTAGCCAGAGCTTTGTCTCGTGCTGACTAAAGATAATCATTTGGTTCTGTTTTGGGTTTGCAAACAGTTTTTGGAAAGAGAATAATCCTTAACAGCAGACTAAAATCAGCTTTCCACAGTTTCGGACGCAGACCGGGGGTCAGACTCAGATGTCCTGTAGGGGCACTGTCACATTAAAAAGCCTCATTTGGATTATGTGGATGCCGGCCTTTAGCGGCTCTGGTTTGATCAAACAAACTCCAAGGAAGACTAAGCCATTTGTGTCCTTCCTAAGCCATGAAGTCAAGTGGACGGTGAAAAAAATTGCAAGTACCAGTTTAGTAGATATTTTTCAGGATTCAGAAAAATAAAATCCAACAATATCTATCCAATATCTGAGAAAATTAGAGGAAGACTGATGTTTGAAGAGAAATATTTACATTTGATTAGGTTGACATAAAAGGCTTTCCCAATGTTAGAAAAGAATGTGATGTGAATATTATTGGTAACAATTGTAATGAATAAATATAATTTGTGATTCTTTTGTAGTTTTACTACTACTTCCAACACTCAGTCTGCATACAAAGTGACAGAGACAGGGAGAATTAGGCACACAAAAAAATCAGGTTATCTGCCACGCAGCAACAATAAAAAATTCCATACCTACTCTAAAAACTGTTAAAGTTAGGGCAAACTTTATTCCTGGGATATTTGAGTTTAAAGTTATTTTATTTTAATTTTTGACAGGTTTGATAGGCTTTCAAAAGATAATCACCGATATTGTTTCTGTTTACATTTCCTAAATTTAGCATTTTGAAAATTTGTAATACCCTTCTTAATAATTTATGGGTAAATATTTCATGCCATTACAGCAATCAAACCTTTCTAGTAATTGCTAACTAGGTGTTTTGTATGGCTCCACTGGTATTTTTTGGAGTTTTTCTTTGGTTTGGAGCTCCAAATCTTTGATACTGGAAGGGCTATTACCTTAACCTTTGGCCTTCTCCACAGATTCTCTATTAGATTTAAATAAGGGCTCTTATTATGCCACATCAAAACGTAAAATTACTTCCAATTCAGAAGAAACACACATAAACAGAAAATTTTAAGATTAGTTTGAACCTCAACCTGCATTGGGTATTAATCATTTTGAACTAAAATGTTATTTAAAGCCACTTTCTATAATATATTTTTAGTAATTTCAAGAACCAAATTCAATTCAGATAGCTTCAACTAAAAATCTGTTATTTTTTCACAGCACCACCACTGATAATGATGAGCCCAAAACATAAATTATGTTACAAATAGAACAAATACCTTAAAACAAAGAGGTAAAATAAAAAGAATACATGAAAAAACACGTACAAGGGATGTTCTAAAGGGACCAGGTCACTATGTTCGATGAGTTTTCAGACCGTTTTAGCGACTCTTTTGCACATAAGGAACTAGCAACAAATTCGTCAAATTCTGAGTTTTTTCTGGTCTTGTTGGAGACGGAAATGAAAGCATGTATCATCTGTTCTCCTGGGACTCTCTCCTGTCCCACGGCACTCATAGGTAGTCCCAGTCCTCTCTCGACCGTCCCTCCCAGCTGTAGTCAGACTCCCTTCATGTCCAGACAGCTAATGAATCACTCCTATATAAATATATATCACTGCACTTTATTGAAATATGTCATTTCTGTTATATTTTAAAGATTATGTAGCTCTTTAATGTGTGTAAAAAATGTTAACCTTTAACCGTGATGATGCCTATAGGTTCCTGAGTGGAACATAAGGTTAAAAACACAACCACACTGAAGAAAGCAAAGGAAAGACATTCCACAAGTATGCCCCTTTACTTAACCCACATACAAGTCAGATTTCCTACTCCAAACCTCTTCTTCTACCCTAAACCTGCCAGTGTGGGACGTAACACAGTTGTTGTTCTGACTAGCAGTTCTTAGGCTCAGATGGTTAACCACAAGGGTGACAGCAAGAGATGCTTTCATTGTTTCCTCAAAAGTCTCAAAGAAGCCAACCTACAAACTTGGTTTCCCTGCACAGCTTTAGGGGAAAGAATAAAGTCCGTTATCAAAATATTGTTTTTAAATAAAATAATGTTGAAACAGCAGAAAAAGTGTATGTGACTTGACAAAAGTATAGCGGTTATTTGTCACCTCACACACGTTGCTTCTGCTTTTTGATGACTTAAGTGTTTCACCTCATCAAACTGATCTTAACATGAGACAAAATGTTCATCAGAACGAGCCTTTTCATGTAGGGCCAGGTGTTTTTCAAAACTTTTTTTCCCTTAAAAATTAAAATGATTCCTTTAAAGTTACATTGTGCATTTACCCAGGTTATCTGATGTAAATATTAGTTTGATAATACCAAACATTTAAGTAGCCTAACAAAAAAAGGCAAAAAACCCCAGAAGACATCTATAAGAGATTTCATTCTCAAAGCAGCGTAAAATGCCCCAAGTTCAAAAGTTCATGTCAGATACATAAAGAAAGACCTTGAGTTTTTAATTTTACCTAGTTATTACAGTTCATACAGAAGCCAATGTTTACACAGTCACGCAGGCCTTAAGCTGTGCAGGGGAAGAATTACTGGATTTAGTCCAGAATTGATGTGTTATGGCAAAGCTGGTGGACTTTAACCCTCCCACCTAACAGATCACATAAAAGCTGCCTGACCTGAAAGACAAACTGAACCATAACCTTTTCGCAAACATAACACACGCAGTTTCAGTTTGTTTTTGCTGAGTTGGAGCTATAGCTGTAAGTTTTAAAAAAAGGCTTCAGCTGCTACAAAGTGGGAAGCCAAAATAAAGTACGAGGTGCTTTGGTTGGCGGGAGGGGTAAAAGACCTATCAGATTTCCTCCAGAGGGGGGTGACGAAAGCCTGGGAGAGTTATGCAACGTTGTTGGGACGTGAAGCCAGAAGGGGTGTAAACAACCCCGCTCTCAAGTGGGACAGGCCTACTCGTTGCGTGGCAACAACTATTTTGGGCCAGACCAGCAAACAAGGTCCCGCCTTCCAAGGGGAAACAGGAGCTGGCCTCATGAGCACAGAGCACGTTAGTGGCTTCCCGAAACTACGCTAAGAAACCGAGGAAAACAAAACAAAGCACACGAGGCTTTTCAGATAACCCCCACTGATGTATTTACTAACCTGAGTCTAGACCAACACAAGTTGTAAACAAACAGTCTGTCAAAGAAAGAGTCTGGAAGGCAGAATAGTCTCTCACACACCACATTACTCCAGAATGCAGCAATGAGTCTTAGGTCTATTATTACCTTGGGTCATATTGGGTCATATAGGAAATAAAAGAGATCTTGCAGGGAGATTACTTGCAGGGTAATTACTTTTCTTGCTCTTATCTAAATAGATTCTGTGTATTTATCTTACTAGGGCATGTAAATAACAATTGTTTCTGTGAATAAGCTGAAGAATAGAAAGCCAACCTCAGTTCACAGAACCCTTTGATACACTATAGGAATTACAGTAATGTTTTGATTTACACCTACTGACAGAATGCAGTTCATCTAAAAAAGTAAACTGCGTACATTTGCCTGAGACAACATTAAACAGTAATGACAAGAAAAAACAAATCTGACCATATGTCGCAATGATAAATTGTTTGTGTTAAATTAGGTTCTGTAATTCTGCATGAATTAGATATGATTACCATGTGAAGTTTCTTGAGGTTACATTTTTTGTGATTTTGTGCAGTGTGAATAAACTAAACCGAGTTGAAGTCAACAATTAAAATAAAACTCCAACTTCTTCACAAATAGTTGAAACTTTTGACAAATGCAATCTATTGCTTTCAGTGCAATATGTTCTTTTTCACTCAGAAGTGTTATATTTTTATTTATTTATTTCGAATTTGCAAATAACTAATGAAGAAAACCGTAATTACAATTATGTAGCCTACCCTAAAGTTTTTTTTGGGTGCATTTTATAATGACATCTAACAGAAAGCTGTGCTACAATAATGCTTTCGTTTTCTTTTGAATAAGATTTACAAAACAAAACAAAACAAAACAAAACAAAACAACCGCTAACGGTTAAAACGAAAAAAACCGGTTATGTATGAACGCGTCCAGTATGGCAAGTCGTTACAAGATTTAATCAAACCATTCAGTCTTCAACAGTTTTATTCCCTTTACAGAGCTTAGTAGTGACACTGCCCGTGTAGAAGTCCTAGTGTTACCCGATTCAATAATTTAAATATTAAAATACATGAATATCCCCTCAACTAAAATTGAAAACAAATCCATGGTCGATTTTCAACTTACCAATTAGTTCAATTCAATTCAAAAGTTAATTTTTGAAAAATACTTTATTGATCCCAGGAGGAAATTAAGTGTTGTCGCAGCTCAATACTAATTCATTTTTCAAGGAGTTGTTGTAGACCATGATGAGCGTGATGACAAACTGAACCATAACCTTTTGACCCTTTAAACTTAACATGAGACAAAATGTTCATCAAAACGAGCCTTTTCATGTAGGGCCAGGTGTTTTTCAAAACTTTTTTTCCCTTAAAAATTAAAATGATTCCTTTAAAGTTACATTGTGCATTTACCCAGGTTATCTGATGTAAATATTAGTTTGATAATACCAAACATTTAAGTAGCCTAACAAAAAAAGGCAAAAAAAAACCCAGAAGACATCTATAAGAGATTTCATTCTCAAAGCAGCGTCAACATAAATCCTCATACCTGACAAACAGACCACATTCTGTAAGAGTAAAGGACCGTGTGTCAAACTAGCTGGTCAGCAGCACAGGAGCACCACAAAGGACTGTACTCTCACCGTTCCTTTTCACTCTGTACACCTCAGACTTCCAGTATAAGATAGAGACCTGTTCTCTGCAGAAATACTCAGACGACTCTGCAATTGTCGGGTGTATCAGAGATGGAGAAGAAGCTGAATACAGAGAGCTGGTGGACCGCTTTGTGGCATGGTGTGGAAACAATCATCTTACCTCGAATGTGAACAAAACAAAAGAGATGGTTTTAGATTTCAGAAAAAACATGGATAGGTCAAAGACTGTCTGTCGTGGGAAAAGAAGTGGAGGTGGTTGAAGAGTACAGATACCTCAGGGCTCACCTGGACAACAGACTGGACTGGTTAATCAACAGTGAATCCGTCTACAAAAACGGACAGAGCAGACTGTACTTTCTGAGGAAGCTGAGGTCCTTCAAGATTTGCAGCAAGATGCTTAAAACGGCTCAACAACCTGATAAAGAAGGCTGGTTCTGTTCTGGGTACATCCGTGGAATAACTGGAGATAATGATGCAAAGAAGGATTCTTCATAAAATTAATAAGATTATTGACAACATTGAGCATCTACTTCATGAGACTATCCTGCAGTATCTTCAGTTGGAGGCTTCTTCAGTTTCGCTGCAACACAGACCGCTACAGGGAATCCTTTCTCCCCACAGCCATCATGGTCTACAACAACTCCTTGAAAAATGAATTAGTTATGAGCTACAACAGCACTTAATTTCCCTGTGGGATCAATAAAGTATTTTTGAATCGAATTTTAATTGAATTGACAGATATCCACAATATATTTACGCATTTAGAATTGTTTTGAGTCATTATAAATAGACGAAGGTTTTGTTTAACTGCCCGCAAACCATACATATTTATTTATGGTTAATCTTTTCTTTCAGTAAGAAAATTCTTACTGTTGCAGCAGCACAGTCATAGAATAATGTACAGTACAAGAGACCATAATGAACAAAGTTTTTGTAAAAAGAGTTACTGTAGAATAACAACTGAAAACCAACTCCACATGAATAAAAAATAATGTCAATAGTCCTGGGAGCAAGGATATTTTATATATCTGTAAGAACAATGAAAAAACATACGTCAAAAATATAAAGTAGAAATACTATATAATGAAAATGATTATTAGCGGTCTAGAACATATGTGGTCATTATATGTTAAAATTGCTTGCCCTACTGAGCTGGTCCCTGCACAGAATGAATCCGGAAGCCATATTGTATGCTGCTGCCTGAAGCGTGTCGCCACGGAAACGGGTTGCTAGGCGGCAAAACAAAAAGCCCAAATTTATACGCGCTTGCGTCAGAGAACAACGGCGTATCCATGGTAACGGAACGCCATACACACACATATATATATACACAGAGTTCCTGCCGTTTGTTTTAGCACAGTTAGCTTTTTAAACGTTGAACTTTGGACTGTTTTTTGACATTAAACGCATTCGAAGGGAAACATAATGTATCTATCTGTTCTATCATACAATTATACTAGCAAAAGTAACAGTTTATTTCTAAGTCCTCATCTGTTCAAATGCTGCCTTTATCTCGCTTCACTCCCGGTGAGTGTGGGCTGCCCTCGTACGTACGTTATCACTCGTTCCCCATCATGAACAACTTACATCGACGGAGTTAGTCATCCCGGTTCAACGGCACACGGCTCCGTTAACGGCAGTTCGGGACACAACGTCCTCCGTGAATCCTCGTCTCTGACGTGGTTGCAGCTCTGACTAATAACTTGTTATCCCCAACTCTTCCCTTTTTGCTCACGCCTGTTCACACATCAGCTGGAGCGTGGAGCCCTTTCACAGCAGCATGCCCGCCCCGACACGTTATCTGACATCACAACCAGAACAACGTAGTAGGCCTATTTTTGATTTTCATTTATTTATTTATGTATTTTCATTCATTCAGATGTTTTCCCGTCTCCCTGTGTTTTTAGCTTGTGGAGAAAGTCCCCCAAGCAGGAAAAAAAAAAGACTCCCACCTGCCACATTCCCGCTGGTGTCCGAATGTAGGCTTCACAATGAATCACTTTCTGTTCGGGATGCAGTGACAGGCTCAGATTTCCGTCACTGCAGCCTACTGTCCAGTCAGTGGTTACACACGATTTTTCTATGAGAGAAAAAGGATGCTAACGTTCTGAGCAAAGCCCAAGATAGAGGGTATTGTCTTGAGCAGGGGTGAGCATAAAAAAATGGCTTACTGGGGTGGCAGCCCAAGATATAACCCCCTTTCCCCAACATCGACTTTACCTCAGACACAAATTACACATTATGGCTCTTTCATTTTGCCAGGGCTCAGATCTGGAAATTAGGTCACCCCCTAGTTGAGGATGTTTCTGATGCAAATCAGACTGGCACATTTTGCTATTTTCTATTTGTTGCCAATTACAACGCAAGCAAACGTTATGCATTCAAACCCTAAGGAGCAATTTCACAAATGGAGGTTGTACATTACTACGTGTGCATCTGATTTAAAGTAATTCAATCCATCAGAATCTGAAGAATGCTATCTGGAACTTTAAGATTTTTGTTCACTTATGGCAACCATATTGATATACTAAAATCTGGGTTTATTAGCAAACTTTCAGTCCTTTTGTATTTTGTAAAGTTTTGGTCGTGTGCCCCTAAAATCCAGACCTAACCCATTGCTGAATTGTCTGATATTAACTTTAATAACAAACTAAAATGAATTTTTGATCATTCAGATGCATATTTGTGCAGAAAAATAATAATAATAATATTTTTTTTACACAGGAAATGGACAGCTTGGTCTTACCCTGTTGTTGAGATTGCAGCTGTAAATTAACTTTTCCCAATCCGACTCCAGTGGACATTTTTGTATTTCTGACTGAGGCCAAAGGAGAAAACACTCCAACACCAAGCCATAAGCGCGTGCTACACACTTCCTTCTTTTTGTTGTTGTTGTACTTCAATGACTACTTCCACACTCAGTACTCGCATAAATTCTCCAACATTTGAGACATTTTCTTGCCTTTTCTAAAAATAATGCCATCTTTAAAATGATTTCCTATTAAGAAAGGACAAATACAAAAGTCTTGGAAATATTCTGTCTGCATGTGTTCAATGTTTACACTTAAAACTTAATTTGTACATGTACTAGAAATCTATTGCGGTTTTTTTTTTGTATGCTTTAAGAAACTTGTTCTGGCTAATGGTTTTCTAGGCCAAAGCCCTGGCAGCAAGGCTCTGTTTTCATGTTATTTCTCAAATTGCCGGTAATCCATTCATGGAATAGTACCTGACTTCCGTTTTAGGGAGTGTTTAAGTGCACAGATCAAAAGGAGGCTTTCCCCTCTTTAGTCATGAGGGTGTGTCCTGAGAAACTTTTAAGCAGGATTTCCCTTGCCGGCTGACGGGATTCCATCCTGGAGAACAACTGTAGGCTGCCTCGGTGTAAGTAAACCATGAGGGAAACATTGTTTGGTGGTATTATCTTTGGAGCTTCTGTAGCATGTGTGAAATTATTACCCGTTTGCACTGCTAATAAACAACCTTACAAATTAGTAAGTAAAGTGTAGACCCGTCTTTGGGTTTACATTAGCCTACATTAATCTAATTTTCCCCAAAACAGGAAAAATATTTTAGGTGTTATAATATACATAACCATGACAGGAATATTCCTATCTCAGACGCATTTTTATTGCTCTAAATAGAAACTTTCCATATTTATCACCCTCGCGATTCTTACAATTTCCTCTCAGACATTGTCAGACGGTGAGAAATATTTTTTGCCTGTGATAATATAAAAAAAGAGAAAAGAAAATCTATTATTATCTGTTGGCGAGGTAAGCTTCTGGTCTATTCAGTGGGAGAGGGAATCCCTCAACGTCACCAAGGATACCAAACACAACATCTAGTCAAATATGGGCATGTACGTCAGCGGAACTCCGAGGCGGGACTTATAGCTAGAAAATGAGCCGCTGGTACTCGGATGGCTTCATTCATGAGTACAACATCTACCACGCTGCACCGTGAAAAACCGGCCGGCGTCCACAGCGGACTCTCCGTTAAAGGACCGTACATGGATCTATAATCTCACGCTTTTTTTTCTTTTCTTCCTTTCTTTAACGACGGATAAGTGAGAGCACAACGAGGAATTTACAAGCAAACATCTCATTACTAAGCAGGCGGAGTTCTTCAAGAATCTGAAACTGGAGCGATTGTTCCCTCATCGCGAGGAGTTGGATTAAGTTTCTTCATGCAACTTCTGTGGAAAGACACCAAGACCATCTCACTGGGAAACAACAAGATAATTAACGGTAAGCAACATAAAAGGCGTAGGAAATAATAGAGTGCGATTCAAGGCAGCTGTCATCGGCTGCACACCAGCTCTAGTTGAGAATCATCCAAACAGACACACACATAAATGAGTTTTATTTTTAAGAAGGCTCATCAGACCTAAGCTTTAATTTGTAACGTCAGCTGTTTTTTCACAACAGTACCCCCCCTCCCTTAGTAACCTTCTTGCTGCCCTGCCGCTGCAGGTGACACCGGGCGCTCTCTGGTTACCGCTGGTGCCGCCTTCTCTTTCAGTCCCTCCGGGGAGATGTACCAAGGGTTTCCCGGCGACCCCGACAGCGGATCCCGTGGAAGCTCGTCTCCGTCCATAGAGTCCCAGTACCTATCCTCCGTGGACTCCTTCGGGAGCCCGCCCACCACCAGTGCTCCGCAGGTAATTTCATATGTTAGGGCATAATAAAGCCAATAAGTTAGGATGCAATCTGTTTATTATTGTTATTTGTTGTTATAAGTAGTAAGTTATTATCATTGTCTAGATGGCATCTATTTTTTTGTTGGAACAGACAAAAATTACACTGTTAATGCAGTTATTTCTACATAAATACCCCAAAGAAAATTGGCTATATAGCGATGAGACAATATAACCCAGAATTTACTAACAAAAGCCTTATTTTAAGCCTAATTGTTGCTCATAAGAGGCGTGGATGCAGTAGTTTCCCAGTGATCTATCGCTTGCGGCTGTGGTGCTGCAGCGCTCTCCGACAGCGTGCTCCGTCGACGGCACGCCGCGCCGCAGCGCTGGAACTCCCTACGTAAGCTCCGTTCTCCGTTTGCCGTGACGTAAATGCGCGTTCTATTTTGGAGCGCTACGTCGCGTTGCCAGGGGGAACACGGAGGGTGTGACGAGGGAGGTGGAAGGAGGAGGGACGGGGGACGTTCAAAGAGGGGAACGATTGGTCGTTGTCGGCGGCTCTCAGAGCCGCCTCTTTACACGCTTTTTGCTTAATAATAACGGCAGCCTCTACTTCTTCTGGGCTCCAAATAGGAGGAATACCGATCTGAATTTTCCATCTGCGACTTTGTACCCATGAATAGTTCAGTTTGTGTAACACAGATAGGATGAACCGAACTAATTAGTCCTTTACGAACATGAGTTTTGTCACATAACTAACTTGTTGCATTCTCTCTATAATCAAACCTGCAGATTCAGTTTTCTAAATAAAAGTTTTTCAGTAGCCTAGATTTATAAAGAATTCCCTTTCACTTACAGTGAAATATTTACCATCCAGAAACATACATACACACTTCTAACGTGATCCAAATTGCGTTCAATATAATGCCAGTTGGTGTTCTCAAGTAAAAGTAGCACTACAAAAAATACTCAAGAGTAAAAAGTGAAAGGGCTACCCAAGTACGGCTCTGTGGGATCGTAGAATATGATTTAATATTAAAAGGTTATATAACTGGACAAAAAATTAAAGTTATGTGCAAATTCTAAAGACTAAAATTAATAGAAATATATGCATAATTGTATAATAACTAATTTGAGAAGTAAAACTAATGAATCCAACACTTACAGTAGGTGACGTGTGTATGTCAGAGCAGTGTAAGGTACCCCCTCTTCCAAATGGCACAACAGCGTCACCAGATAGAAAATAATGTTTAAATGATGACGCTTGTGTACAAACAATACGTCTCACATTAAGATAAATTGTATGTGGGCATCTCATCCATTTTAAGTTAAAACAAGCATTCAGTTTTACTGAGTAAATGTACTTGCTCTGTGCAGAATAGCAAAAAACTTTACTCAAGAGTAGCAATACTTCTGAAAAATATCACTCAAGTAAAAATAAAAAGTACAGTCTAGTAAAAGTACTCCAAATGTACTTTTTTCCCCAAAATGATACTCAAGTAAATGTAACTGAGTAAATGTAACTAGTTACTACCCACCTCTGGTTAAGACTTATCTGGTTGATGAACGGAGCTGATTTTTCTAATGTTATTTACTTTGCAACAACGCATCAGGCATGTGGTGACAGTGGAAAGGAACAATTTGGTTTCAGATAGTTTAACTTCCTTCTTAAGAGGCTTCACTTGTTTGTTGCAGTTATTTCGACTGGTACGATCCAGTTAATTATTTTAGGAGTCAAATCAGTTTCTAAGTTCATCATTGAGCTAGTAGCATAAACTACAGAATAATACTGGGTTTCTTCAAGTATCTCAACAGTGCGAACAGTTATTAAATATATAATAAATACGAGAGCAACAGAATAGATGAAGCATGATAAAACAAATTTAGTGTTTTAACTGTTTGAGGTAGAAAGCTTTATAGCATTCTTTTGGCTCTTTTATTCAGTTTATACTGCTGAGACTGTCAGCTCCCCTCACTATCCTACACAGGATACCCCACTGATAGGCCTAGGTAGATTTAAAAGAATCTTTTGGGGCTGTAAATAACTGTTCAAAGAAATCACATTTGGTAAATCTCGCCACACGTATGCTATGTATCAGGTTTATTAGGTTTGCAAACATAATTTAATTAGCCTACCATTACATTTATATCTAAATTCTTTTTTTTTTGCCTAGTTTTTTATAAAGTTTTTGTAAGTTACAAGTTTATATTTAATAATACGTGTGATGTGTGACTTTTTAGTCTCTTTTATTGCCTTTTTTCTTACTAGCTAGTATATTTTTATGCTTACTCAAATTTTTTATCTTCATATTTCCTGGGCAGGAGTGTGTGTCAGCGGGTGCTGGCTTGAGCATTGTGGGCAGCGGGCCAGGGAGCGGTGTTGGAAGTGAGATGCCAGGTTCTTTTGTGCCCACCGTCACCGCCATAACTACCAGTCAGGACCTGCAGTGGATGGTGCAGCCGACCCTCATCTCCTCCCAGGCCTCCGGGCAGAGTAGCTCCACTGGCACCACAACCATGACCCAGCCAGTATCACTGGTGGACCCGTACGATATGCCGGGCCCCAGCTACTCCTCGGGGTCCTGTTTCACCCCTCCCAGTTCAGAAACTCCGGTGCTGGCTCCGGGTCCCGTCCGGCAATCCAGGCCCCGCAGCCGGCGTGCACGAGACGAGTCTGTGAGTGAAGATGGAGATGTTGGTGTGTTAGTAAGTCTGCGTGCTTGAAAGTGTGTGTCTGTTGAGTGAAAGTAAACAGCTCACATGAGAAGAAGGGAAATCAAATCCAGCTATTGTGCGCTGTTGTTGACTTTTAGGGTTATGGGTAATGAATAGAGATGCTACAACGTATCTTGATGGCACTTAGTATAAGCATACAGAAAAGTTGTACCTTAAGGGGGTTTTGTAAAAAGAAAAACATTGGTTTTTCAGATGGGGTTGTTATTAAGTGTGCTTGTTGTACTTATTTAAATTTATTCTTCAATCAGATAATAAATGAGACCAATGAGAAAGAAAATTCTATTCCAAACAATCTGTGAAAAGGCAAAAATACAGCGTGTTCATTACGGCGTGTCGACTATTAACACTTACAATTTTACATTGGAACACCAACTTCTAGCCTCTAAATGTGTTTCTGTGTTTATAGCTAACACCAGAGGAGGAGGAAAAGAGGCGCGTTCGCCGAGAGAGAAACAAGCTGGCTGCTGCCAAATGCAGAAACCGCAGACGCGAACTGACAGACAGACTGCAAACGGTGAGTTCAGCGTTGCTTTAGGAGCCAGAATGAGTGATGATCATAATTATACAGTTTTTCTAAACTCCACTTCCATTGTGAAGTCTGTTAATAATGGTTTACATTGAGGCATGGGGACTTGGATAATAGTGAGTTGTGTTTAGCTTTTACGGGAAAGAAATTATGGTTTCAAGCGGGACTATTGTACCTTCAGTATTTTTGGCCTAATTAAGAAACTAATCTTTAAGGCAGTTTACATATCATCTGCAAGAGAGGGGAACGTTTCTTCTGGGAGAATACAATTCCATGTAGACGTTTGCATTGAACAATCATGGGGATGAAAGTCACTTTCATTTTGCTCCCAAACTAATACCGTCAATTACGATTGAAATGAGAGAAACATTGAGCTATTTGGCTACAATGACAAGATGTTTTTTGGAAAAGTAAGGTCAATCCTTTCAGAAGCATCCTCAAAGAGTCATGTTGATGGTGATGCAGTGGGCAGGAAGAATGTTACTGTATGACAGTCTCATAACTGTCATGACATAACAAAAGGTCAATTTCCAGGCAGCAGAGAAAGTACTGCGAAGTCCTGGATGACGGCATCAGTTTTTAGGAAGCAATGCTAATCCGCATCATTTGGTTTTGCTGTTCCTCTTTAAATTTCGGTCTGACCCTTTGGCCAGAAAGTCAGGCAGAGAGACACTGGAGTTGGAGTCATAATGCTAAAGGTGTGCACACCACCTGATGAAACTCCAGATTCTTCATCATCACCTCGAATTTCTGGTTAGATGGTTGGGAGTTCCAGCCAGACGATGAATCCAAAACGCTAGTCAAAACCAGCATCTAGAACTGGTCTAACATAATTCCAGTTTGGCCTGTGTCAGAAGCTTGTTAACCACTTTAAAGGTCTGTGCATTCCCTATAACTTGCTAAGTAATCTTTAATCAAATATTTCTGTGGTTTACATATATATTTAGGAGTGTGTCAGTTAATTCAAATTCGGATTCCCCTCTTTGGTGTTTAGAATCATTAAAGTTGCTTATTGTATGTCCATACCTCATTGGAAAGGGAAGGATTCAGAACTATGACTGAAAAATCCAAAAGTACTATGGCATTCATTCATATTGATGAAGAGTATTTAAGTGGAAGATGGCTGTAGCTTCCTTCTCTTTCTGCACACCTTCTACTCTAACCTTGTGCCGCAAGCTGGATTCTCGCGAAATTCTTAGTTTTCCAAAGCCACAAAAATCCATCTTTTACTGCTCCAACCAAACCCTCCAATTGAGCTCCACATGTGGTGTGGACCAATCGTTTGTTAGTATTGTGCTTTGGGCGGGTGTTCAGGTATGACGATAGTAGCAACTGCCTAGGCAAAGCAAAACAAACATGGCCGCACCTGTGGACATGCACATAGGAGCAGCTGTTGAATCTTTTTTAGAAGAACTAGAGGCAATTTCTTCGTTGAAAAATGTATAAAGGGAAGCACTTTCTGCATTTCTTGATGGTAAAGATGTATGTGCTTTTCTACCAACTGGATTTGGCAAGAGTTTGATTTACCAGCTGGGACAGCAGGTAGGGAAGAAACTCGAGAGACTAAAGCAAATCATGGTAGGCGGATACTTGCTGGTCCGTCCTGCAATTGGCTCAAACTATTACACCAGATGTGCCCCCCTTTTTCAGCCACTTTCTATGGGAGCAGTTCCAGATCACTGTGTAGACCCGACACGTGGTGGGGCTACACATCGATCTGGCTTTTGCCACGTTACTTCTACTCCACCTCATCCACCTTTCTCCTGTCCCCTCCCTGTATTCTCTCACTCCCTGCAACTCCACACACAGGAAACTGACATACTTGAGGAGGAGAAGGCGGAGCTGGAGGCCGAGATCTCGGAGCTGCAGAAGGAAAAAGAGCGTCTGGAGTTCGTACTGGTGGCCCACCAGTCCAACTGCAAGATCCCGTACCAGGAGCAGCCCCAACAGGCTTCAGCTACGCTCCCTCACGTGCAGTCCCAGCTCACTCCTCAGAGCCTGCCACCTCCCGTCTCCATTGTGGGCTTGACTGTGAAGGAGGACTCTTTCTATCTCCCTCCTGCCTACTCTGGCCACCCGGCCTCTGCACAGCCGCAGCCTCCGGTGCAGCAGCAGCAAGTCCAGCAGCAGCCTCAAGCAGGGATGATGCAGGAGGTAGAGTTTTCTAGTTCTTTCTACGGCTCAGCTGAGCCAGCACCTGGTGGGCCATGCCTCATGGCCAGTGACAGTGGTGGTGGTGGTGGTGTTAACCATGACGATGCGGCCATTGGCAGTTACAACACCTCATACACATCTTCATTTGTGTTCACCTACCCAGAGGGAGCCTGCGGGGTCAGGGCCAACCAGCGGAACAGCAGTAGCGAGCAGTCATCTGATTCCCTGAACTCGCCTTCGCTGCTGGCGCTCTGACTGACCGACAGACACATGCACTCACAGATTACCAGTCACACACCCGACGCTCACTTGATGCAGAGGCTGACACGCGTACACGCACAGTACCAATCAGTCTCCCAGATTGAGGAAAAGCAATGTGCCCATCATTTGAACCTGATTGGGTGACATTTTGCACCTCCGGAAATACATTCCTATCAAGAGCCATAGAAAAAAAAATTTGCACATCAGATCGAACCTTTAATATTGAGCTACAACAAAGAGTACATTCCTGTTTTGTATTCAGTAGAATATTTGTAACAGGCACGGTCAACGAGTTTTAAAAAAGTGCATTACAAAAGATTGCAGAGCCTTGGAAGAGTATTCAAACCTTTTTTTACTTTTCCACATATTGTCACTTTAAACCACAAACTATGAAGTGTTTTATTAGGATTTTTATGTGTTGGTCCATCAGACAGCAGCTAATAAATAAAGTGAAAGTGAAAAGGAGAAGGATTTTTGGTTATAAAATATAAGAAGTGCATTTTCATTCAGACTCCCTGAGAAAATCCATAGGTATTGGTGTTGTCGTTTATGTCTCTGACATCTTTATGCATTCAGGGACAGGGGCTTTTTTGTCAGTTTTTAAAAAATTACTCAAGCTCAGACAGATTAGATGCAGAGCGTCTGTGAACATCAGCTTCTTCAAACATTCTCAATTGGATTTAGTTCTTAGCTTTAACTACTCAACATAAAAGCAAAAAAATCTTTTTTCATCTAAATCCTTCCATTAAAGCTCTGTTTGTATTGTTAGAGTTGTTGAGCTGCTGGAAGTTGAACCTCCACCCCAGGCTCAAGCCTTATAGATGCCTTCCTGCAGGATTTTCCAGTGTTTAGTTCCATTCATCTGCCTCCCTCTCCACAATACTGTTATTATTCCAAGAAAGCCAGACTTTCTTGGCGCACAACAAATAGATGTTTTGTAAACAGACTCTCCCACCTGAGCTGTGGCTCTCTGCAGCTCCCCCAGAGTTCCAGAGTTGGGCCTTTTGGCTGCCGCTGGTAATAAAGTGACAAAATGTGGAAAAAAGTTAAAGGATAATGAATTTTTTTTTTGCAAGTGACTGTGTTACCAATCTGAAGTGCTCTGATTTAAAGAACTGATTCACAATGAATTTTTCTTATTAAAATACTCTCATTGAGTAAGATAGATGTTATTGCTACACCCCAACACGCACCAGTGCCCCGCCCTTGTTCCCTCTGTCGGTTGCCCTTCTGCTAGTGCTCTTGCTTTCATTCTTTTCCATTCTTTTCTTTTCTTTTTTTCTCGTCCTCCCTTTTGTTGAATGTATTTGTGCAGATCTGAAATAAGGGACCAAGGACAATTTGTTCGGGGTCTTTTCTTGTGGAAAATAGACACCGCTCGCTCACCTTTAACCTTTCATCTGCTCGGCTGCTCTATATGCTTCTTCATTCGCTGCTTGGACTTGGCAAGTAGAGGATCTGAGTATCACAGCCTCCTCTAAATCTTGTGCTTTCTGTAAAAAAAAAACTAAACAAAAAAAAAAATCTTCCACCGTCTGCCTACCTGCCATGCGATCCATCTCTACCATTCTCTGTTTTTTTCTCCTCTTCTGTCTCCTTTATTTCTCCCTCTCTCTTTGAAGTCCTCGACCACTGAGAGCCCGGAGAACCCCTCCAGCCCCTGGGACCTTGAGTGAAAAAGCCAGCGCAACTAACGTTCCTCACTTTTGCAACCCTGTCATTCAAGGATCTGGACGTCCAAACGGAAGACCATCTCCTTGGAGCTCATTGCTCAGATTCCTTTTACGATTTGAAACAGCAGCTATACGTACATTTAACACGCACACGGATGCACAAAGCGCGTCATGAAATGCCACTGTCTTCTGCTGAGCCATCTTTTAATATTGTTCACACAATGAAGATTAGATAAATCTGCTGTGCTGGAGAGTTAAAAGCAAAGGAACAGAGTGGAGCACAAGACACCTATGGGGAGAAAATCCGATCATCCGTTTTGGATCTTAAAGCAGTGGAAAAGACAGAGGAAAACACTTCTGTGGAGTTGTGACCTCAGAAAAAACACCTTCACATCACAGAACCTCAACGCCCAGGGTCGACTCGTAGATACTCTCAATGGCACTTTCATGTTTTAGCATCAGCAGCTCATAGTTTTAACAGATGTGAACCAATTGCCTTGATACAGAGGAGGAACTTTTATCTGTTTTATTTCAAAAAGGTGTTTGAAACAACCTCTAAATATTGGGCTCGGTGGTCTCTCCTTCCCGTCCCCTGTTCTCCCTGTGCAGAGCTGAGGTTTAAGGGGGGAGGGGAGGCGTTTGTTGTGAGTGGGTCCACTCTGAGGCACCCGGCCCATTTATTTCTTTCTTTATTGAGGTTGAAATGACAATCCGAGCACAAAAGAAGACCCGGAAACGGAAACGAAACAAAAACAGAGTGAGAACACGTGGGCTAATGTTGTGGAGTGAGCGTCCAATTTCTTTCGCCTGTGAATTTATTTTTTTTCTCTGTATTGTTTGAGTGAAAACTGTTATATATTTCAATGTTTGTTTTATGTGACCCATTGTTCTTGCTTTCTCTTGTGCTGTTGCCATTTTTTTTTTAGGTGTTATTTTAATTTTCCATTTTTGTTCAATTTAATGGGGAAATTTCTTCATAACTGTTACTATTACAGTTGCATTGTAACTATTCTTTTTTTATTATTATAATATTTTTTATTTGGTAACTTTGGAGGCATAATATGTGCACTACAAAAAAGAAACAAATTAATTAAAGTCTATATGCATATGCATTTAAAGGCTAACATGTATATGTATACGTGTTATGTACCATGATTGTAATGTATGAATGTTTGCCAATATAAATGGGATATTTTTGTCAATGAAGAACAAGGTAGAAGTACAAAAAAATTGTATTTAAAAAGTACATATTTTTATAAAGCAAGAAAAAAATATATAGAATTTAAAGTACTGCCCTGTCCCTGAACATGAAGCACGATGTCACTGCCTTTGTCAATGTGTATTTATGTTTTATAAACAATATAAAGCACTATCCAATTTAAATTTATTGTATGTTTATAACAATAATGGTAGAAGATTGTGGTTTTTTTGTTTGTGAGGTCTGTCCCAAAGCTACTGACCCCTTAACGCCAGCAGCGAGTGAATGTCAACAGATGTATTTGTAACCTGGTTTTTAAAGGTCAAAGTTTCATGCACCGTATGCATATCTCTCCTCCATTGCAGAAATGTTTGTTTGAAGGATAACATTCAGTCACAGTTGTAAAAAAAAAGTTTTAAAATGTTATTGTGTTTGCTAAAAAAGAGGCTTTATTTTCATCTAATAAACATGCTTGTTGAAAAACATTGGCAAGACTAAGGGTTTCTGCAAGGTTTTAAGAAGTCATCAAAATATTAAATGTAATATTTATTGTTTAGGCAGTAACAAGTCTTGAATATACACAATTTTTTTCCTAATAACGTCTTAAATTATAGTTGGTTATGTCTTAAGTTTGTGCGTTTATTGATTTATTGCTTTTTTCATCTTCTTTTTATTTTATTATTTCCTTAGGGATGTGCTGGCAAGATTAATTTCTTCTTTTAGTTGTTGCTTAGGCTAACCGACTGAAGCGTTGTCCCACTGTTACAAGACTACACATCCCATAATGCATGGAAGTAGTGAGCTCATGGGAATTTAAAGGAATTCATCGTTCAGACATCCAGTTTCCCTGCAAACATTTAAAGAAAATCCATAGGCTTTTATTAAATGAGCCACTATCTGCTCCTTCATCATGGGAAAGAGGTGCATTTAACTTGACTTAAAAACTGGGATTTCAATATGACTAAAATCTGTTGTCAGCTACTGGTATAAGCTTGCAGTTAGGTGGGGTTGAATCCCAGAGCCAAAAAACTCAGATGTTTGCTTAGAAACTTAGATTTGTCTTCCTTAAGCTATCCAGTGTAAAGGATTGGACTCATTAAAGTAAGAAATATTTTTTCAGGATCAATTTATATCTTACATTTGTCACAGCATTGTCTTAAAAACACATATATTAATTATGAAAACTTGCAGAAACCCTGGACGAAAAACATGAATGTTTGCTCCGACTTTGCTCCCGGTGGTCAGAAAAGGGCCAGACCTCTTTTTTTCCCTTTTTCTTTCGATCCTTGAATAAGGACTGTGTAAAAATGCTGGAGATGCCTTTCTTGACTTCCTCCAAAAATGCAAATGTGATGAAAAATATTTACCAGTGTCAGAGTAAGCATAAAACATATTCAATAGTTCTCATGTACATAAGTTTTTGTGGTGCTACTTAAAAGGCTATACTATACAAGACGGATAAGAAAACATTTAGTGTTGGAAAGGTTTCATACTGCCATGGTTGTGGGTCAAAGTGAATGGAAACCCTGCTTGCCTAACGTTTTATTATTATTACTATTATTATTATTTAGACTGGAAACCAGTAAGGGGGGTTATTTTAACGAGCAAAAGGTCTGAAAGCCAAGAGTTTATGTCTGCTTCATCTTTAATCTGATCTCTGAAGGTCCTTCACCCCAGTTATCATCATCCCCACTCTGTGAGCACATATAATTTCATCTGTTTGAGTTTGCTATAAATACCTGTAGGTTTTCAATCGAAAGAATAAGAAAAAAAAAAAACGATTTGCCAATTAATTGGAGATGGTGATTTTATAGAAGGAAGACGGAGGTATAGGCAGCTTAATAAATCTGAGACAGTCGACCTGCCTGCATCTACACGTACTGTAATCCTACACTAGCATTAACTGAATAAGAGCTTTCCTATTTTTCTATGATGAGGTGAATGTCGCTACGTGTTTCTATTTTTCCACAGTTCTCCGTACGGCGCTCACGTTATCCTTGTTATGAAATGCAATACTTAGTCTGAACATAATGTAGCATATCCTGCAGTAATTATACACACTGCTACTATGTGTCGAGTGTGACAATGTATTGCTTTACCTATCAACTTTTGTTACAGTATTAAATATAAATAACTAAAAAAATATTTTAAAGTAACCTTTATTTTGAGACAATCTTGGTGAAAAATAAATAACTTGGAGATATGTATATATATATTTTTTTTCATTTATTGAGCGAGGCTCCAACTTTTCAAAAAGCATTAGTCTGTTCTTTTTACTGTTTTTACAATTTTTGTTTTCGTTTGTTTGTTTAGGAGCAAATGTTTACCATTTAGTGTTTTCTCAATATATAGAAATAAAAAAATATATAGATTCTTTTTCAATTATGCCCAAAGAAGATTCAATTAAACATTTCATTTGAGGCACAATATTGAGAAAAACTTGTGGTGTTCAGGAGCATTTTCTAACCTGGTTTGTTTGTTTGTTTCTCCTGAAAAAGACCAGAAATACATGACATATCTACAGTGTTTCCTTTACTGCTCTGCTCTGATTATTATTTTTGTGTAGATCTAGCCTCTGCCCCCATTTACTGTTATGAAAATGTTTACATCATAAAATGTTTCCTCTTGATTGTAAATGCTATGGGAGTTTCAGCTTTACTGATGGTTTTACCACCATTTAAAATTTGTGAAGAAAAAGTAAATAAAAAACCATATTATAAAGTACATTTCTCTTAATCTTTTTATTCATTCAAGATTTTATTTGCACTTCACACAAAATGTTTCTAAATTTGTTGATTATGTTTCAAACTCCATATATTCAATATCTGCGTTTAAGATGGAATAAAAGCTTTGAAATAAATATTTCATTTAGCTGTATAATCTCACACTTGAAAATCTGAGCACATTTATTCACTGCAGTAAAAATCACATGTTAAGGAATAGCCTACTTTGTTTTGGGCTTCAATTAATTTCCCCTCTAACAGATCCTATAAAATGAAAGCCAATGAAGCTTTTTTTCTCATTTGTACTTCATTTTTTAATATTGAAATAGATGACTCTCTGTGTCCCTGAGGTATAAATATTACGGATGCACCGATGACGATACTAGGACCGGGTATTGGGGCCAATACTGTTGCTTGTTCTTGCATCAGTATCAGTAGGTTAACTAATACCATGAACCAATGCTTAAAATGTGGAAACTCTGCAATAATTTCACAGAAATTTTTATTTTTCACTTGAAATTTTTGTTTTGTGGTCATTTTTATTCAAACTTACTTTTTATCTAATTTACCATCATTTGTTGCAACAAGCAGAGAAAAAAATAGAACCTGTTTTCTAATTCATTGCACTTTTTTGTGTGGTAGAAGAAGCAGCAATGGTATTCAGTATCGGCAAGTACTCAGATCCAAGTATTGGTATCGTATCAGTTTGAAAAAAAGTGGTGTCACTGCATTCCTAATAAATATGTAATGATTTATATGGAAGGATGAGTTCCCTTTCTTTCAGACACTCTTCAAACTGAGAAAAAGGAGAAAACATGGTGTTCAAAAAAGGCATTTGTGTGTTTATCTTCTTAAGTCACAGTTTCCTGAGAAAATACCCTTACACTTTCTCATATAGTGGGAAAAAGAATTTAAAAGATCTTCTTTTCCCCCACTGTAGTGGTGACAAATAGGGCGAAGAGGGGTTTTTTTCCCGCCAAATAAACTAAATGGGAATTTAGAGGAGATCACAGTCTGTAAAAGAGTGGCAATTTCTAGTGTTTTTTAAGAAGCAGGCCAGTTAAAAAGCGTTCTCTATCCTACCATCACAATGTAAATATGTGGAGTTTGACTTGAACAAGAACCTGTGTGTGCCACAACACTTCACTGTTGGGACAACACAAAACTCATAGTTGTCTGGATCTTTTGTATCTCCACACAAATGATTTTTCATATTTATGAAATAATTTAAAATGGTATCCATAAGAGACATTAACTGTGCCGCTTTTCAGCTGTCCATCCTTGTATTCCTGCTGAATCACTGTCTCTTCTAGATTATTTTCTTGGATAAGAGTCCCATCTTCAATTCCTTTCTTGTCGCAACACATTTCTCGTAAAGTCTTTGCTTCGTTATGTGTGTGCAGATTCACTCATAGTTGTTCGGTGAAGCCTTCATCACTGCAACTGAACCACTCATTTTAAGGTTCTTCACAATCAAGGTAACTTTCAAACTTTTTTAGCTAATAAAGCTTAAGAGTTTCGTTATTCCTTATGATAATCTTTAATCAAGATCAGGTGAAGAAGCAAAAAAAAAACAAGCTCCATGTCTTATTTGTGTATCTGCCTAATCTTCTATATGACAACATGTCACAGCATTCAGAAACACACTGCTGCCCCCTAGGTGCAGAAATTGTGCAGAGTGGTGGAGGAGCAGCTGATAGTCTCTATCCATCACTGCTCCCAACAAATCGAATAAGTCTTTACATTACCTGTGTTTTTTTGTTGTTTTTTTTTTTTTGTACATCCTTGTTTTTGCTGTTTTCTTTTTTGACTTCTTATGAATCATGTTTGTTCATAAATGCACATGCATAATGTACATATTTCCAAAATTATCCCACTAAGTTACACATCACTTTGTTGTGGAATATGATATTTTTAATAACTAAACAGAATTTTCTTATAACTTTTCTCTTACCGTACATAATATTCTAGCTTCTGTTATTAAGTTTAATTTTAGTGTCAATCTACATTTGCCTGTCATGTTGCTGCTTGTACTTAAATTTCCCGAACGAAGGACATTAAAGGTTATTTCCAAAGGTTAGTAGTAACTAGTTACATTTACTTAGTTACTTGAATTACTTTTTGGGAGAAAAAATAAGATTAGTTTTATTGTACCGTACTTTTTTCTTTTTTGTTAAGTAATAATATTGTGAAGTTTTGCAATGTTGAATTATTATTTGATTGATATATTGATTGATATATTGATTGATATATTGATTGATTGATTGCGGTGGCTGGGACGTGCAAAACAAAATTACATTAACCACAAACACTTTTACCGAAACACTTTTACAAGATTAACCTGAAACGTTTACATTTTTACCAAAACATATTTACAAGTTTAAAACTTGAAAATATATTCCGCAAAACGGGCAAAACATCTTTGCAGATTGAGCTGCTGGCAGGATCAATTCCATTACTGTCACCACTTTGGTCTTTTTCCGACCCTAACCTCATCCCTGCAGTATCACTTCTGGGTCATGTCTTTGTAAAAGTGTTTATTTTTTTCTTTTTTCTTTTATTAAGTGTTTCGGTAAACTTGTAAAAGTGTTTCAGCTTAATGTCATTTTGTTTTGCACATTTTTTTACATTTTTCTATGTAAGGAATCCCAGCAGATTGCGATGAGTCATCAACGTGAGGTTGTGCCCGGTTCATGCAGACTCCAACCACAGCAATTCCTCATACTGAGAAAGCACATAGTGACAGTGGAGAGGAAAAACTCCTCTTCAACAGGATAAAACTTCTAGCAGAACCTGGCTCAGTACAAGCGGTCATGTGCCACAATTGGAGAAGAGAGAGAAGAGACACAAAAAGAGCAAAAGGAATTGATTTTCAATTCATTTCATTTCTATTTATATAGCGCCAATTCACAACAAATGTAAACTCAAGGCACTTTACAACAAAAGTCGTTTCAATACAATTATACAAACATTCCAATCCGTTAAAAGTTTTATATGTAAGGAATCCGAGCAGATTGCGATGAGTCAATGACGTGAGGTTGTACCCAGATCATGCAGACTCCAACCACAGGTATAGCTTTGATGCAGAGAAAAACACTTGACAAGAAGGTTAACAATCGAAATAAAAGCAAAAAATACATCTGGAGAGTAGTAGAAGAGGAAAGTACAGGGAAGAAAGGTGGTCAGTTTATACTCCAACAGCCTAAACCTATAGCAGTATAACTACAAAGATATCTCAGGATAACCTAAGCTTAACTATAAGCTTTATCAAAAAGAAAGGTTTCAAGCCTAGTCATAAAAATAGACAGAGTGTCTGCCTCACGGAATACAATGGTAGCTGGTTCCAGCTACTATACTCTCCTTTTTCTATTCTATTCTATTCAGAGTTTGTGCCGTAATATAGGCACACTGGCTTAATTAGTCTTTCTTGCCATCTAGCGTCCATAAATCGGAACTGCAGCCACTGTTCAAACTCCTCCTACCGGACGTTGCGTCTCCTTCGCTGTAAACATGGCGACCGTGACAACAGGTGAGAGCATCGAGGCCCGGCCGGCGAGCCAGAAACAATACTCGGCATAACAACTAAATATTCGCACACTCGTTTATGAGATACTAGCTCCATGTCCGCGGTTAACTCTGTCACGACAGTTGAGCTTTTTCTCTCTTTTATAGCTCGTTCCGCTGACGGGTGTTTGCTGCAGCAGCTAAACGATGCTAACTGAATACGCTAACATTTATCTGCTGCTGGTGGGTTTACGTTGTTGACTTAAAAGTCTGAGTTTTATCATTGTGGACGGGACACCAGGCAGTACAGAGCTGTTTAATCTGCCGTTTGGGGAAGTTTGCGAACTCGTTCGCCATTTCGGATTTAAAAAATAACAATATTCAGTCTTGACTGGTGAGCATCAGTTTTGCTCAAAGTAGTGCGACACATCAATTATATCGTAACTTCGTCTGTTATTTGCACGTAGGATGAGCATTCTTTATGTTCACACCAGTTAAATTATGATCATATATTTCAAGAATATCGACTAATTTAAAAAGCCCCTCAAAAACAATAGCCGGGTTGCAGTGTATTCATTTTTATTCCCATTAGATTCTTTCTTCTACTAAGTGGTCAAAATTACTTTGAAGCTCCGTAATTGCTGTTTGTTTCGGTAACTTTTTTGGTTTTTCAGGGTTAGATTGGTTGTAGCAGAAACGCTGTCTTATAAAATGTAACAACACAGTTCTATGGTCAGAGCTTTAAATGTTTTCTCTCTGTCTCTGGGTGTCTCAAATCAAAATGCAGAAAACTGCCTCAATGTTGACTCTGTTTGTGCCTAATGGTCATTTATTTGCTTGGTTTGTCTTCATCCATCTGAGCTCAGTGAGAGTGAGAGAGTGTTGCTTGGTTATTGTTGGGGCAGCAGTTGTCCTTCCTTAACTCCGTATCTGTAACTGAAGCCACAAGATGTTTTATCATTAGTGGTATAAATAACCTCCAGCTGCTTATGGTCAGCATGTGTTAGTCCTCTGCATACTGCTGTCTGCTCGGGTTTACATCTACCGCTGGTGTTTGCTGAGAGCCAGCTCCCTCACTGTAATCTACAGTCATATTTAGGGAAGCAGGGTTTTGTATGAAATATGAATTTTTATAACACTAAATAACACATTTTCCCTCCAAAATGGGAAAAAGATTCAACAGTAATTGTTAATCCGTAGTAATGGAAATTAAGAATTGCTCTTTACCTCTTTGGGCTTTTGGTTGGGAAGTTAAACGTACAAAAAAATGATTATTGTGAGTCATTCTTGTCTGTTTTGTATTAAATGGAATCATAACTTCTTTATTTGTATATATTGAAAATCTTTTTGTTTTTGTTTCAAAGCCACCTCCGAGTGGATTCAGTTTTTTAAGGATGCTGGGATCCCAGCCGGCCTCGCAGTCACCTATGCAGTTTCCTTTGTGGACCACAGGTAACTTAAAGCCTCCATAATCATGTTATTTGAGATGCACAAGTCAGAAATGTTGTGCCTGATTTTTTGTTTTGTTTTTATTGAATATTTTGCAAAGCCCTGTGTGTCCAAAACTGGGTTAAGCTTATTCCAGTTTGTAGTATTAAAACATCCAGCACAGATTTTTCTACTTTCTTGCTATATTGAGAAATGAAAAGGTCAAAGAGTCTGTAAATAAAATAGAAAACCTCAAAAAAGGCAACAGTTTTTTAGAACTCTTTCTCTGCTCACCTTAAAAATATAAAGGTGCATCTTGTATAAGATAGTCGTCTTCCCTCTTTACAATGTTATAAAAATATGGGAGTACTTTGTCCAGCTTACCGTAATTTTGGACAATTGTGCGCCCCTGGATGTAAACGGCACGTTTTCATGTTGCAACATGAGATATTAACAGCTTTACATTTGCCTTGTCGCTGATTAGCACGTTAAATGTGTACAGTGGTGTCCATGTAATTTTTTTTTCTATAGCACCACACGTCTATCGATTTAAATTGCTATCGAATTATCGTCAAGCCCTATTATAAGAAAAAGAAGAAATGTCGTTCCCATTTGGATCGGCCCAACTATATTCAATCATGCACACAATATCCTAGAGTCCAAAATACAGTTCAGTCCTACGATGGTTTCTTTCGTTTTAGTAGAAAAACATTCTTCCTTCCATCAGCATAATATCCTAACATCCAGGATTGTCGACTTCCACATGGAGACAGAGGATGTTTGACCCACTTACTTCATTTGCTCTTCTTGCCCCCATTAGCAGAGTTTGAATAACTTCTTCCTGCTGCATCAGAATCAGGAAGGCTCCCAGACAAGCGTCGTGGTGGATCTACTGGCACATGTTAAATGTGTAAAGTGGTGTCCATGTAATCCCTATAACCTGTATAGATCTGTTCTTTTACTGTGAAATTTCCACCAGTCTGCCAAAATCTAGCATATTCCGTTACTGAAGGAAACCAGGGCTTCAAAAGTATAGCTGATAGTGTTTAGATATGGTCGAAACAAGGCAGGAATCTGGTGATACAATATGCATCACCACAGCGGGACAATTAGATATATTGCGAAGACTCTGAGTAAGACGGTATGTTGTGATTTTTAAACTGAATTTAATTGTAGGAAAACTGTCACAGCATTCTAAACGTCCTACCTGTTTCATAGTTAAAACATCCACTCTTGCTATTACATCTAGTTGATACACTAGAATGAAGAATGAAATATTACTACAAATATTACCTTCATTAATGGTTCCATAAAAATTATAAAAAGTGAAATAAAACTAAATGTTGATACATTGCTTTTAAATATCGTGAGATAGAATATCACAATATAGTGGCGTATCGATAGTTTCCTTCTTCCCTATTCGAAACATAGAATCAGATTTTCTAGTTTCCAACCATCTGATGTCCAATTAAAGCGAGTCAAAAACAACCAGTTCCTCTCAGCAGCCAGTTTCTCAGTGCATCTCTACCTTATACTGAACATCTTACGTTTGTGTCGTCTTCCAGAATTCAGAAGAACATGCTGATGGACCTCAGTAAAGACATTATGATGGACCTTGGCATTACAGTCATCGGAGACATCATTGCCATTCTTAAACATGCCAAACAGGTGTACAGGCAGGTGAGGCGAGATGTTACGTTTTAGGGTTTATGTCGAGGCTGCTTGGCTGTTGAGTTTTAAATCACCGAGTACATGGAAAAAATATTTTCAACACGTCTTAAGTTTTGTGAAGTGTTGCGATAGTAATCTGTCTCTTATCTCTATTTTTGTCATGCCTAAAAACAAATGGTTTTCAGCCACCGACTTTGCACTTTGTCCCACTTAAAAAGTAGGTGTGTCTGTAATTCTCCTCATAGTTACACTTCCATTTTGAGAGACAGAATGTAAAAGCAATCATTTAAGTCACACCATATAATTTTAAAATAATTTATTTGTGTAATGGTGCAAAAAACAAGTTTTTAGTACCTACAAAGCAAGCAAGAATTCTGGCCCTCACAGACCTGTTGCCACTTCTTTAAGAAGCTCTACTTCCTCCACTCGTTACCAGTGTTAACCTGTTTTAACTCATTATCTGTATAGAAGAGACCTGTCCAGGTTTTTGTCCAGAGGACACCATACCCACTGTGAAGCATGGGGAAGGAAATATCATGCTTTTGGGCTGATTTTCTGCATATGGGTCAGGACAACTGATCCGTAATAAGGAAAGGATGATTCTGGCCGTGTATCGTGAAATTTGGGGCCAAAACCTCCTTCCTTCAGTAAGACCACTGAAGATGAAACCTGGCTGGGCAATGATCCCAAACACACCACCTGGGCAATGAAGGAGTTCCTTCAAGGTTCTGGAGTGGCCTAGACAGTCTTCAGAGCGCAATTCACTAGAGAATCTGTGAAGGGAGATGAAAGTCTGTGTTTCCCAACCGCATTCCCAAACATAACTGCGCTAGAGAAGATCTGAAAGGAGGAATGGGCCAAAATACCAGCTACAGTGTGTGTAGATCTGTTGCAGAACTATAGGAAACATTTGACCCCACAGGGGTTCCCCTAGAAAATTTGCTAAGCCCAGTGGTCGAGAAACCTGAGTGTCCCATATTTTCTTTAAAAAAAGAAGGGAAAAAAGAGAAACTCGCAGGAAGTTTAATATTATGACTATCACATGCTGTTATAAGTCATTTATTAAAGCCCCTGTCTGTAAGAATTACCTCCGACTAGTGGTGCGCTCACTGAAGGCAAGCAACTGAGGAGTTTTTTCTGGCTTCTCGCCGTTATAACGCGTCATTACTACTACGGAAGCCGCAGAGTAAATTGTCCGAGTCAAACAGAAGATAAAGTATTTGCTGGACTAAGCTGTCCTGTGTTAAACATAACAAAACATAACGCTAACTTAAACTTAATTGTTTCATGTAATTAACTTTTCTGTCCAGCAGAAAGCCTGCAACCCCCACGTCCGTCTTCAAGTTCGTGTCTCTCATGAATAGTCTCCATCTGGTAAACGCTCCACCGATGTAGATGTAGCAGGGAAAGCCTGGCAGTTTGCCACGCTTATAAAGCACTGGGGGAAACCCTGACCTCTGTCATTGCATGCCAAGGTCACATTACAAAGTATTGAGGTGAACTTTTGTCATCGTTCAAGTATTCATTTTCTGCACTATTATACAAATTCATTATTTTGAAATCATACTAAGTGATTTATAATTTGTTGGTTTATTTCTGGGTTGTTTTACATTCTGTGTCTCACAAAAATTAGACCTCTCATCTTTGTAAGTGGGACAACTTTGCACATTTGGTGGCTGCCAAATACTTTTTTTGCCCCTTTGTAAATGTTTCATGCCGTGAAAAAAATAAAATAATTCTAGGTTAAAAAGCAATTACCCCATAACCTACTAATTAGTTCTTGAGATTCGAAAAAACTTTTTACCATATGGAATAATTAATTGAAGTTGACTACAAGGTTTAATTACTGTAATTATGTATTTCTGTATACATTTCAATTTTGTCTGGATCATACGTTTCAGCAACAAGGCAGTTCAAAGTTCTTTAAATAAAAAAACACGATAAAAAGAAAAAAATAGGAAACCATACAACTAAATAATAAAATCAAAGAAAAGCAATGAAAAGTTGCAATCCACACTAGAACTAAGTGTTCCAGTAATTATAGATCAAAGGCAGCTATAATGCAGACTGAGGGAGCGCCGTCAAAACTTCATGCTTTTCCGGTTCTATCTCACTACAGAGGTGTGCCTGCTGGGTGATTCGCTGTCATGTAAGCAAAAGGCCGACGCCGTCACTGCCAGCTGCTCACGGCATATTGGACGCGCCCTGTCGCAAGGTTGTCGTTTTAAACTGCCCCAAACTCTGAAGTCTACAATAAGGGCTGATGCAAAGGCAATAGGAGGATCTTTTGTGACGTCAGTGTTTGATTTCTCACAACACATCGTGGTAGTTTATGGCATGAAACAGCGTGTTTTACCTACAGTTTGTTTGTTTCGCACGATTAGAGGATTTAGCAAAGCAGAGGATTCATTCCTGCTGTGTGGTCGACTGTACGGCCCACTCAGGACCTGCTAAGTTCTTTTAGAGAAACGAAAGACATTGCAGGCGATCAGAGGCTTAAACCTGGATGCTTAAAAGAAAGCCTGGATTCCTGCATTAACTGATGGAGTTTGTGAGGCTCATTTTTTTCATGGTAAGTCCTTGTGATCATATATTTGTTATTGAGCGAATGTTTATGTAAAAGAACATGAGGTTTGCCTATTTTAAAATCCTCTGTGTTGTATTATTTTCGCGTTTTGATTCAGATGTCTGAATCCGCATTCAGCACCGTGACTTTACCCGACGCTCTACATGCTGTACACTGAAAAAAATCTAGTGTGGCACAAACTGAAGAAATCGGCAAGAGCGCAAATACTTCTTAATAGCAATTCCAGGTCGTAAAAATAAAAACACGTTTTGTTCACTTAAAGGTCTCTTCATTTCTTTATTTTTCTGGGTCAGATATTTTCACTTTATTCACTTACTGTGTATTACGGCTTGGTGATAAATCATTTAGATCAATCAGTCAAATTTACTGTTTATGCAGATTTATTTTTTGGAAAACAGAGGGGTTTTTGTGATTTACAGTGAAAACATACATGGGAATGAAATGGTTTCAAATAATAAGAGGTTGGAAGGACAAACTGTTGAGTAAAAAATGGGAATATAAACTGCTTGCTTTTAACATTATTTAAATTTCTAAAGTGATATTTAGGGTTTCCTGTTGCTCTTTGCTCTTGACTTTCTAAATCCGTCTGAGACGTCGCATTTCCCGCTGATGTTTCTGCAGGACATGTGCAAAATGGCGACCGAGGCCATCTCCTTGGGACAGACAAGTGTCAAAGCTGAGCTCAGAAGAACCGCCAACACTCGTGAGTAACAGAGATTCAAATTTACTGTCCTACACGAGGCAGAGACCACAACAGTGCAAGCTTCTAACCAAGCCATATTTTGTTCCACTATATAACAGAAAATTAATGAATACACAAGGTTACAGAATGACTGTGATAAAAAAAACTATATGAAACGGCCGCATGGACAGAAATCTTCCCATGAAATGCATTGACTGTAACTGAAATCTTTCTTTAGCATGAATAGATGCAGAGCTATCTTTATAAAAAATAATGTCATTCCTGCTCTATATTTTTGTTGGTTTATAGAGTGATTTTAATTTCTAGTAAACCAAAAAATATAGTCACGTTTATCACTGGCTGACATTGGTGACCCACTAAATACTGTAAATATTTCAGTCCCCGGATGGATGGATGGATTGAATATCATAAACCTTAAACCTTACACAACTTAAATAAGAGAATATGGGATTCTGTTGATCTTGTTTGAACACTAAGCTGTTGCTAATTTTTAAAAAAGTTGAATACCTTCTAAAGCATTCGTTCTACTAAAATAATGCTTTCAGTTTGTTTCCATTAGTCCCAAATATTGAGCATAAAACCACATTTAATGTTGGGATGATTTGAAACGTTCTTTAGAAGGGCACTACTAGTGCAGAGAGGCCACCTCTCCTTCAGGTTTAGGGTCACACTGACCTCTAAAGTTGAATCTCCATCAGATTCTGCTTGACTTTAAAAAAAACAAAAATGTGGAAAAAAAGATTTATTCACTGAAAATCATAAAAAAGAGTCAAATAAAACCTGCAAGCAAATGTTTATTCATTATACCAAATATTATAGCAGTCACTGTTGGTGACATGAAAGAAACAAACAGCTACATTTAAACTAAAGTGATTTATTTGGTTTTAGAAGTTATCAATAATGATATTTATTCAACTTAGAAGAGAACCAAATCTTGACAGAAGCCTCTGTTAGCAAGCACATGTGGGGTTAAATCACAATTAAATCAGCTGGATTTGTACCATCCGGACTGATGCAGAATGCATCCACTCAGTCCAGAAAGCAGCTCTTGTACAACCTCCCATCTTTTTAGGTTTGACCGACTTTGGCTGTTTCTATTTGTTTTTTAGCCCAGCGGTACAGTAGCAACGGCAGGTACAGATAAAGGCTGATAAGCGCTCTTCAGATAGCACTCCTGTCCCAACAGACAACTCTGCAGGACGAGCCTTCACTTTTCCTCCAGAATAGCAGCGACACGATCGATTCCATTTGTCAGCCCACCCACAAGCCAGCTAAATAATCGCTTGTATCATCATGCGTTGTGTTAGCGGTAATTATTTTGCCGTGGTTGAACCGCACACAGCGCTTTCTATACTTCAGGATCGGGGTCAGATGATGAGATTAGAGATTAGAGCTGTTTAGAGTTTCTTTGTGATAAAAGATTGATATATTTGTGATCTTTAGGCTTAATTTGTTTTGTGTGTTTTGTCCTTTGTGTCCCAGTGAAGCTCCTGTAGATCGAGTTTGGTCCGCAGTGTGTTATGGGAGGTATTACAGGGTGTTCTCTCTTCTTTGAGCCATTCCTGAGAAGTTTGTGAAATAACATAAACTGTGTTGTTCTGCCATAGGGGGATAATTCTGGTGTGTAAAATTATTTAGCTGTCTTCTGTGAGTCAGACTTGTATGCAACAACTATCATCCAGTGTTTCCAGCTTCGCCATTAGAATATGTGACGGACCTTTCATTTTGTGAGTTTGTGTAGCTCTGAATGCTGAAGCTTTATTCAATAGTCACTTTGACAAGACAAATCCTTCTATTGCCAAACTAGATGTTAAACAAATGGAAAAAGTTAGTTAGTTATATATATATATATATAACTTTAGCCATTCTAACTGTACGCTTTATCAAATAGGAAGGTTTTAAGCCTAGTCTTAAAAACAGAGTATCTGCCTAACGGACTTAAACTGGGAGCTGGTTCCACAGGAGAGGAGCCTGATAACTAAAAGACCTGCCTCCCATTCTACTTTTAGAAATCCTAGGAACTACCAGTAAGCCTGTCCCATGCTGTCTAATAGGGCTGGAAGATATGGACCAAAAGTTATATCTCGATAATTTTAAACTGAAATCAGATATTCATTATATGCCTAGATATTTGTCTTCCCAAAAAATATGGACAAAAATAAATTCAGAATCCATATATATATATATATATATATATATATATATATATATAAGAGAAAATTAATAGAGAATATTGTGTTTGTTTTCTCAGTACTTAGTAAAAGAAAACAAGTTTGGCATATTTAGTATACATGTTACTTTGCTTGCCAACCACTATTAAAAAAAAGTTAATAGCTAGTGGTATTATGTTGTTTTTTTTAAAATAATTTTTAAATGTCCAATGTTGCTGAACTCACTATACATTTCAAACGTCCCTGAAATCACCACAGGTGTTCATGCAACTCCGGCCTAGTACAGACCAGTGCCTGAATGCCAAGAGATCATTAAAACTTTGTATCTTTCTCTATGGCGCTTGTATAGACCAGCTTCTGCCTTTCTCCTCGTTGTGAAGGGCAGACAGGGTTGTCATTACAACAGAAAGACTAAGGAGCGTACCAGGACTCTGTGAAAATGTTTCCAGCCCTTAAAGAAGCGGTGGAGCTGAGAACTGTTGCATACTGGGTCACTTAAAGCCGTGCTAACCTGCTCCCCTGCGTTCGTCTGTCTCCATGCTGCTGTTTACTTCTGCTCTGAATGTGGCAGTGGGGTTGCGGTGAAATTCTCGTTCATTGAGGGCAGGAAGTGGTGCATGTAGGGATTAATATCGTTTAGGTTTTATCTGATACTGTTGCTTAAACCTGTATTTTTGAAGCGGTGTTTAAAGAATGCAAAGCATACAAACTTTGTCCAAAAACCATCTTGTGTTATTTTTAGTAGGGCTGTCAAACAGTTAAAAATTTTGATCTTATATGAAAAAATAAGAAACACCACTAAGGTAGAAGAACTAACCAAAGTATATAAATAAACTTAACATTTGGATAGCACCAGTTTGTGTTAAACATCACATAAATCTAATGTAATATAGACTTAGTAATCAAATGTTATAATTTACTATTTTTCCCATAAGTAAACACTCAGCAGATTCTGTGGTTCATCACATCAGCTGTAAGACATTTGAGGTGATAGCATGTTATTTTTCGAGCTATTGAACTGTTTTCTAATAGTATTTAGTTGTTAAATAAAGTGAAGGACAGAAAAAAAATCTTTCCATAGCACTTTTTCACTTTTTTCCCTCTAATCCGATTAATCGAGTCGAGATCCCATCAGATTCGGGTTTTAATGTTTTGCTTATTTTAATTTTTTTTATTAAAAAAATAAAATCTGTGGTTTTAATCATCAGGTCTTAATCTTTCTGGTAAATATTTTGTGCCAAAAAGAGGCTAATAAATCCCTGCTTTCGTGAGTTTAATGTCACAAAATGTAAAAAAAAAGGTGAAGACTAGCCTCAACAATCTTTTTTTGTTGAAACGTGTTGAAATGACAGTGGCCTTCCCCGGCTTTTTTGTAGTTAAATAATTTTAATATTGAAATTCTACCATAATTGCCTGTTTTTCACAGCTGCTACTCGTATGATTGCCAACGCTCTGAGCCATGACTCCCCTCCTGCCACTCCAGCCCGCCGACCAGTCGACAACCGACTCTCAGTCACAGTGTCCAATTCGCAGGCTAACAAGAACAACAAAGCAGGTACGTGACATAATTGAGTTCTTTTTTTTCTCCATCTTTGTCATTTTGTTGCATTGACCTGGTTTAATCCCTGTATATTTGTCAGTCGTAAACCAGCCGGCCGATGAGGGGAAGTCTGCAGCAAAGCGTCGACGTGTCACAGCTGAGATGGAAGGCAAGTACATCATCAACATGCCAAAGGGCACCACGCCTCGTACACGCCGAATCCTGGCCCAGCAGGCCAAGAAAGGTAGGCCTGACCCGGTGGTCTCGCCAACAGCCCAATTAACTAACAGTTCTCGCCAAAACTAATCACCAGGAAGCGGCCTCTTGGTTAACCGTCAGCTTCTCTTGCCTCTTTTTAAATTCAGCTTATCGCCCTCACTAATCTCCTAACCAAACTAATTCTCCTAAATTTGAAATCTTTAAATGAATTTTGAGGGAATTTGTTTCATGAGCAGTTCTTAAAAAGTTAAAAGAAGATTTTCTCTTATGCTGCAACATTTTACTTTAATTTTAACATTATTTAAAGACATGTTCAAAGGTCTAAGAGGTGTTCACTAAATTACAAATTAGGGCTGGACGATATATAAAGAGCATATTGAAAAAGGAATAGTCATATTGATCGATATCGATAATTATCGATAATTATCGATAAATATTACATAATGTAAAAATATATTTTACGTGCCTCCCTGGTCATTTTGTTATTCTTCAATGAAATAATTTTAACTAAGAATTAAATTAATTAATTTTTCACACTTTTTTTATCATAAGTTTGTAAGACAGAAACAAATTGAGAGACCTGAGTAACATCAGTAAATATAAGAAAAGTAAAGTCACTAACCATTTTATATATTTTTTAATTATGTTAGCAATTTAAATTAAATGCTTATCTTGAAGTTTTTTTTTAATCTTTTAAACATTTTATGACACTTTATAATATTAATGGCTGAAACCTTTGGTTTAGTTTGTCAATAAAGCTGATTGAATTTCTGTTCAGCTCTGGTTCAGTTGTACGCTAAAGCTAACAAGCTACTCATCAGAGTGTAGAGGAAGCCCAGAACACTGAGCCCAGTCAGTGAGCCGAAGCCAGCAGGTCTATCCAACCCCTATTGTGTTTTTTAAAACGTTTTTCGCTCCTGAGGACCAGGAGCAGAACCGAGGGGACATTTTAAAAGCTACAGTTGTTGTTAGTTGCGCGACGCGTCCTGGGTACGTTTCTTGTGTCTCTAGATTCCTAGCGAGCTGAGAGGGGGGAGTCCTGCTTAAAACAGCTGATCGTAATTTTATTATTGCTACGTTTAGTGTTTTAGTGCGTGGAGGATCGGTCAAAACTGGTCACAACCATTAGCTGAGCCAGTGAAACATTTATCCGGAACAACTTCCTCCGCTGCTCCCTTGCTGTGACGTCTGAGCGCAGCGAAGTTACGGTGATATTTTGGGACTGTCAAAAAAATTCTTTTTCAGCTCAAATCATTAAAAACTTTTTGGGGTTTGAAAGGAGAGTGTGGCGGCTGACAGAGCTGCCTGGATCAGCGTTAACGATTTGTTTGGAGTAAGTAATGATTGTTGTATTAAGCTCTGATAGGCTATAATGAAAAAATGAGGGAAAACTTGTCGAACTTTATCGGCCCCCTTTTTTTTTCTATAGCACCACACGTCTATCGATTTAAATTGCTATCGAATTATCGTCAAGCCCTATTATAAGAAAAAGAAGAAATGTCGTTCCCATTTGGATCGGCCCAACTATATTCAATCATGCACACAATATCCTAGAGTCCAAAATACAGTTCAGTCCTACGATGGTTTCTTTCGTTTTAGTAGAAAAACATTCTTCCTTCCATCATCATAATATCCTAACATCCAGGATTGTCGACTTCCACATGGAGACAGAGGATGTTTCACCCACTTACTTAATTTGCTCTTCTTGCCCCCATTAGCAGAGTTTGAATAACTTCTTCCTGCTGCATCAGAATCAGGAAGGCTCCCAGACAAGCGTCGTGGTGGATCTACTGGCACATGTTTACTTATTGTTTTGCTGATGTGTACATATGTGGCTGAATGATGCTACATGCCATAGACAATGGAGCCTTTTTCTAATTTGGATCTTGCAATTAGGGCAGTTTGGGAAAACTGAAAGTTTATGCTTACTGTAAAAATGGTGATATGTAAATATTATGCATCATGTGATATTGTAACTCTTTATTGCATATTGAAACTCTGGAGGGCGAATTTACAATTGTGTATTTTGAATGGCTAAAGTGATAAAGCTCAGAAAGAGCAGTGGGGACATAATGATAAAAGAAAAGAGCCTGGAAAATATGTGTTTTTAAAGTAATTGGTATAGAGTTTTTTTTTTTTTTGGTGTTCAGCAATAGCATCCCAAGTACGTGCTATCAGTATATTGAGCATCCCTAATATTTACTGAGATTTAGTGACAAAAGACTTGAATTTACACCGCTAGAAACCCTGGCAATGAACATCAGTTTTCAAGTTTTGCCACAGCTTCTGAATTTTATTTGGATCTGAACTTTCCTATTCTAACATAGAGAAAGGCTTTGATCTAAAATCTTGTTGTGCTTTTTTTGTGGTGTCTAACGTGTTCTTTCATGGTTGCTCTGTGTTTAGCTGAATTTATCTTCTTATCAGCTCTGACCTGCTTCCTTTTCTCATGTGTCTACATGAATAAAACGAGTGCTAGATTTCTTTCTTGGTAGTTTTCTATCACAATAATTTTAACAAAAATGGTGTTAATGAATTAGCTGGAGAGAAAAAAAAAGAAAGAGGAAGGATTGTTGCAGTTTCATCTGGGGGGAAAGAAATAAGCCTTTAATATATATAACTTATAATAACTTTCGTTTGACTCAAACTGTTTCTTCTCCTAAAACAGGCTTGAAGCGTACCTCAGTCTTTGAAAGACTTGGAGCCGAATCCTTGGCAGATACAACAACCAGCAACAGCAAGGTGAGTGTGTCCAGAAGGCCTCCGCCTCGTACCACCTGTAATAAAGCTGGGATCTAAACTCGTTGTGTTCTGGCAGCCCACCGGGGTGTTTAGCCGTCTCGACAGGGGGGATGAAACCGAAGAGGTGCCGAAGCCAGGGAATGCGGAGGCAAACGTGGACGAAGAAGAGGACAGCGATGGAGAGGGCTCCATCCTGCAGTATGCTGGTGTCCTCAAGAGACCCACGCCGTCGAAGAAGAAAGCGTCGGCCTCGAAGACGCCGCCTACCACCCTACGTCGCCTGGGTGGGAAATTCAAGCTGCCTCCCACTGATTCTCCCACGTCCTCTTCTACCTCATCCCCAAATGGCCTCCCGCCTGCCAAGATTAGCGTTCTTCAGAGACTGGGCAAGCCGCCAGCCACAAGCACGGCGGTGACGCCAGCTTCCGCCGACACTCAGGACAACAGAGTGACGAGCACCAGGTCCAGGGCGCTGGAGAAATCCACTATAGCAAGTTCAAAGGTCAGCAGCAGCAACAGCCCCGGGGTCGGGGGAGGAGGGGAGACTGTGGGGGCCAAGATGGACGTGAAGGCTGTCAGTGTTTTCAAAAGACTGGGCAGCATGAAACCCTAACCTAGAGATTCAGGCTTTTGTCTACATATGATATAAAGTCATCCTCCTTATTGGTATTATTTTAATTAAATTATTTTTTTGTTTTAGTTTTCTATTGTTTCATGCTGCCATTGATAAGTCGCTGTTTTTTGGTCCTGGATTTTTATTTAAAAGCTTCAGTAAAACTGTTTTTTATGTTGCTGTTTTTGCCACGTCATGTCAGCCTTTCTCTGTATGTCAGGTTAAAGTATGAGCAATAGCTGAAATGCAGTTCTGGTTTTCCCTGTTTCCTCCACATACAGGTCCATCAAAACGAATTGGAAAGCGTCAAACAGGCAACTTGTTTTTATCATTCGGCTTAAAAAGTAAAACTCAGAGTAATTCCACACAGTGGTATACTTCACTCCGTTATTTCTTTTACTGTTGATGATTTTGACTTGAAGCTGATGAAAACCCAGGATTTTCATCATGGTTGCAATGATTTTTTATTTTTTTTTACATTCTGTCTCACAGTTGAAGTGTACCTATGATGAAAATTACAGACCTCTCATCTTTTTAAGTGGGGCAACTTGCATAATCAGTGGCTGCTATATTATTGGTTTTTTCTTTTGCTTCTCTGTAGGATTGGCCAGTCCTGACCACTAAACTTCCCCCTAATAAGCTTGGATACAGCACTGTGAGCTGCCATTTCGCCATCGGCTATCAGTAATGGTTTGCTGGTCACTGACAAGGCGGGGGTCTTTTCCCTGATAGTGTAGGCAGAATTGAAATTAGAATGATGTAATACTGTCATTTTTTTATTCACTGGGTTTTAGGGCTTAGTTAGCTGTGATCAATCATAACTGCTTGAAGTATACCACCCTAGGGGTAATGGAGCTATAGAAAAGTTACACTTTTTGAATTAAATTCCTTAAATTCAACTTTTAAGTGATATTCCAGCTCTTTTAAATGCACCTGTATAAAGACTCTGCTGCCTTTACTCTGGATTGAAGAATCCGTATGTTTATTGCCTAGTCTGAGTTGAAATATTTTTCTGAAAATATCGAACGAACTGGATAAAATTAGATTAGCACCCAGCAGTTGGACGCAATGAATATCCTGATTTAATAGCAGAATCTAATCGCATTATCTTCAACCGAAAATATCTCCCATATCATGATTATCATCTGATGATGTGACGGTTTTGGGGGGTTTTTTGCAGGGGGAAAAAAGGTTACAAAATCTTCAATGAACCCTTGAGACTACAAAAGCAACAATCCTCTGCTTCAATACTTTAACGATAGTAGCACCTTTTGACCACAAACGGAGCGTTTTCTGCAACCTACTTGAAACGAGATGAGTGGAAAGCCTGGTCTACTTTTTATATCTCTACATTGATACTCTAGTGTAGAACCTCAGCGGTACCATTAGATATATTTCAGCCTCTATCCTCTCAGAGATCGTTCAAACTTGCAGTTGGTTGCACTGTAAATATTTTTAAATGTTTTTATGCTTTAAAGAAAAAAAAAGTAGAGTAAAAACATCCACATTGTTTTTTCTTAAGCTCTCGAGGATAAGAGGATCTGGTTTTGAACAAAGTGTGCTTGAAAAATAATGAAAATTATGTTATCAATGTCTGCGTTGGCCTATAATGGCAAAGTCCACACCCGTTTCCTATGAAAACACTTGAGCACCTCATTTATCAATAAACCTTTTAAACCTCCAGTCTGCACACCGTGGTGTTATTTACTGAGTGGACACGCATGAAATCCATGTAGGTGTATCTGTTAAGACTGCTAAAAGACATTTAAAAAACGCTGCTGCCTGTTATGTATCAGTCATTCATGCTACTCTCACTTTATAACCCCAAATAAGATTGGGAGAGTATGGAAAATTGAATTTAAAAAAAGAAAGTTGCAATTTCTAAATTGACTTTGACTTGTATTTAATTTCAGACATGAAAACAAAAATATTTCATGTTTTGTCTGGTCAACTTCATTCCTTTCTTGTCGTTCAGACCTGCAACATTCCAAAAAAGGTTGGGACAGGAGCAATTTAGGGCTAGTAATCAGATAAATTGGTTAAATAACGAAGTGATTTGAAAAAGCTGATCTCAACAGGTGATTATTATGATCTGGCTTAAAAGCAGCATACAAGAAAGGTTTAGTCCTTGAGTAGCAAAGATGGGCCGAGGATCATCCGTTTGCCAAAAAACGTGAGAAAATTATTTAAATGTTTAAAAATTATGTTCCTGAAGAAAGCTCATATATTTAGATATTTCACCTTCAGAAGTGCATAACATAATTAAAAGTTTCAAGGAATCTGGAGGAATTTCGGTGTGTAAAGGAAAAGGGGTCAAGCCTTTGCTGAACCATCATGATCCTTCAGGTGAATCTGCATCAAGAATCGTCATTCATCTATAAGCGATTTCACCACATGGGCTCAGGACTGCTTTGACAAACCTTTTGTCAAGCATCGTAATACATAGTTACGTGCGAGTTAAAACTACTGTACCAAAAGGAAGCCGAATGTTAAGTGTCTGTCGACTTATCTGGACTCAGAGGCATTTGGGATCAGGTATTTTTTGGGAGGTATTTTGAAGCAATGAGTCTCAATCCAGCTCTGCTGAGATGGGACTGATTTTCTTCATGGTTTTTCCAGATGGTTTGCAGAACCAAATACTTGAAATCATAATATAAGCAGTTGATTTTTTCTAAGAGTTTTGTTTTCAACCATCTATGAAGCTGGAGAATCCGGGCGTACCATTCATCCCCACCCTTTGTGACCAATCCACTGATAAACATTGTTGTGCTCTTGAGTGCATTAAGTCTTTGAAGGGCTTCAGAGATGTTAACCCTGAGAACATGGCTCTTCTTGATGCTTATGTCATTTGATCCTGCATGGACAGTGATCCTGGTAATGCGTTACTCCTAATATGACCATTTTTTTAGTAACGACAAAAGTAACGCGTTACTATTTCCATACAGGAAATCAGATTAAAGTTACTTGTTTAAACCAGCGTGCGTTAACATTTTTGTAATTTTCTTAAGCAAAAATATATATTTGGTACATGGCGGCAAAAGCGAAAACAAGAAACCATCCATCCATTTTCTGAACCGCTTAATCCTC
This sequence comes from Apricaphanius iberus, assembly GCA_028564705.1. Taxonomy (NCBI): domain Eukaryota; kingdom Metazoa; phylum Chordata; class Actinopteri; order Cyprinodontiformes; family Aphaniidae; genus Apricaphanius; species Apricaphanius iberus. The sequence goes on from JAPXFQ010000899.1 coordinate 1,536,773, forward strand.
AAGGGGTCACGGGGGGGCTGGTGCCTATCTCCAGCTGTCAACGGGCGAGTGGCGGGGTACAACCTGGACAGGTCACCCCTCTCCAATTTCACACAGCATGTTAGTGGTGAACGTGGTGCTAAATGAAAACAAGCAATAGCGTTAAATATGGTCTTGCAAACCTTCAACAACACTGCTGCTGTAGTAATCTTAAACAGCTGATTATCTCCTTTGTGGCCGCCATGTTTGTTTTGGCCTGGTGTTTCTCAATGTCTCGCCTACCCGGCCTTGCTTACGAGGACACTGTTCTTCCTCGGTCAAAAAAACAGTTTGGAACAGACTAGCCTTATGTGACCGCGGCGGCTTACGTGCTCTGTTTACGTCCCGCCCATCGTAGTAGCATTGTAGCGCAGTAATATTACTTCAACCATGGAACTGGAAATGTATAAGTTGAGTTTTACTTTATATATATATATATATATATGTCAGTTAAATAAAATGTGCAAACGAATTAGTACCTGGTAGCCAATGAAGCTGCAACCACTAAGCAACTAACCAACCATATATAACTGCTTTGGATCTAAAAAATAATAATAATAAAAAACGAAAACATTTTAGATATAAGACCGATGGTTAAAATTCGTTGACTTACATTTAAAATAGAAATTTACCCCCAAAGTAGCTGCTGCCGGCTCCTAGCACGCTGTACCCTTGGAAATTTTTGACCGACAGAAGGCATGAAGGCACGTCTGATGTAACCTTGGTTAGTTAGCTAAACGGCTAACAAACGGAGGACAGATTCCTCGGTAGAACATGAACATTGGGACACGCCTTGGCGGTCCCTCATGACGTATCTCCTAGGCAACCGGGGCGGGACCAAGGCATCAAGGCGAAGTTCCTGGGCATTGAGAAACATCAATGCCTCGGTAGGCGAGGCGCCTTTCTTATCTTCCTTGGTCAAAGAAAACTGTTAAATGGAACAGACTTAGCGTAGTAACGATCGTTCAGCCATGGAACTGGAAATGTATAAGGAGCGTTTTACTTTTTTTAACTGTGTATATGTTGGTTAAATCAAATCTGTAAGTGAGTTAGTACCTGGTGGCCACCAAAGCTGCAGCTACTAAGCAACTAACCAACCATACATAACTGCTTTCTAATAAAATAAATTTAAAAAACGTTTTAGATATAAGCCCGATGGCTACAATTAGTTGACTTACATTTAAACTGGAAATTTACCCCCGAAGTAGCTGCTGACGGCTCCTATCGCGCTGTACTCTGGGAAATTTTTGACCAAGAGAAGGCATCAATTTACCTTCAATGTATCCTTGTTCAGTTGGCTAAACAGCTAACAAACGGAGGACAGGTTCCTCCGTAGCACATGAACAATGGAACAAGCCTTGGCGGTCCCTTTATGAAGTATCTCCTAGGCAACGAGGGCGGGAAAAAGGAATAAAGGCGTGGTTCCTGGGAATTGTGAAACAAACGAGTTCTGTAATCTGTACTCTGAGTTTGTAGTACGTTCGGTGAGCAAGCAAGTACGTCCCTAAAACGTAGCCTGTTGCTTCAGAGTTGCTGGTGTCAACATGCATTAGGTTAAAAAGCAAGTGTATTTCCGGCCTTACTGTTAAAATGCACTTCCAATTATGTGAGTATTGACAAAACTGGTTATTGTTTCTATGTTGTGTCATTGGCAGCTGCTGAAAGTAACTAATAAAGTAACTTGTAATTTAATGTAGTTACTTTTAAAATAAAGTAATCTGTAAAGTAAATAAATTACTTTTGGACGGAGTTATCAGTAGTCCGTATACAGATTACCTTTTCTGAGTAACTGTGATAACACTGTATGGATAATTAGGTTTTTCAATCATGGTTGAAGACCAGTGATAGGAGGGATGTTCTCCAGGATTTATCTGATAGTGTCCTTTGGGAAGGTGAAAACGTTGTGATAGGGAATGTTTTTACTTTTTTTATGTGCCTGTTTCACACTCCTGGATTTTTTCCTTTGATCTTGGCTGTTTCCAGGTGTTTCGTCGTTATTTATTGCGGGGGGTAGGGGGTTCTTACTCTCAGGGACTGCACCATCTTTCAAGGAGTCGAGGGCTGTAAATCTTTTTTTTTTTCTTGAAGATTCCAGGGGGAGAGACATCACTTGCTTTGGGTTGGAGCCTTTTCTGTTTTTTGTTTTTCCAAGGAGCGGATGTAGGTGTATTTTCAGAGCGTCTTAGAGCTAGCCAATGTTCACCGTAGTTTGAGTGAGGTGTCCTACCTCTCCCGCACCACGGTGATGGAATTGTATTGTTCTGAGGCTTCTGAGTGAGACTGGACCGAGAGAGCACAGGACTGCCAGGTTCTTGATACTTCTGTGTCATCAGTGGCGCTGTTTCATTTCCATTTCCAACGTTAATCTCCAAATTTACTTCAAGAAGACGTTTTCCATTCTGTAAAGATTTATTTAAAAGGCATCCTGTCTATGGAACAGTTTGTCATAGTTCTCCCACAGTCCTTTACATTCCAGTATTCCAAAAAAGTGATCCGGTCTAAAGCATTAACTTAAGAGGCTGGGTCAGATGCATAAATTAACTAAGAGGAAACTTAGAAAAGTAAGTAAGAGAGAGAATAAGGCGAGAAAAGGCAGAGAGATCAGGAGAGCTCAGAGAAAGGCTGATCCTCCTTCGGCAGCCAGAAAGATTGTTGTTTTGGGTCTAAGCAACAGTTTTACCTTCAAACACTGAAAAACAATTCCAGCAACAGTTCATCCATCATGCTCAGTATGTTTTCCTTGTATGGTTTAGAGGCTATTTACCACTTGCAATGATTTAGTTGAACATATCAAAAATAATGAAGAGGTTATGTTGCATTATGCCAAAGTGGAAATGCCCTTGAATTTGTTTCAAGAAAATGACAACCCCAAACACACCAGTTAGCAAGCACCATCTCTGCCCCAGGCCAAGACGACTAATATTATAGGGCAGCAAAAATCCTGCATCTTAATCCAACAGAAAACTTGCGGTGGGAAATCAGACGTGTAAAAGAAAAAAATGAAATGCAGAGGAATTATACAATGTAGTCTGGCAATCCTAGACTGGAGTACCTGTGCAAGGCAACATGCAACACTAATTTGTAGTAGTTCTCAGATATACAACTTTAAGATCAGTAATTCACAGGAAAGTTACACCTGCAAGTGTTTTATTGGATTACACAGTAATGTTTCATTTTCTAGTAAAATAGCTAATTTGAATCAGCCGAAATTTTGTCATTTTTCTAGTTAAATTGTGTGGTTTTTTAACAAAGGTTTTAAACACACTGCTATTATTTCAAACTTATCTTTATGCAAATCTAGTTATTTTACAAATTTAAAAAAAAAAAGCAGCAACAGTGTGAATGGCAAACAAAAGCAACATTGTTAACATTAAAGACTAATGAGCTAATTAGTCTATTCCCTTTGAATTTACCACCTAGTCATTAACATCAAAAACAAATTATCACACTACTTTACAATATTACAGAAGAAAAAAAGACCATAAAAGTTGGAGATAAAGGCTATTTTATTAAAAAGGAAGAACATAAAGCCCCGGACAATTGTAGCAAGGTAAAAAAAAAAAAAAAAAACATACAAAAAGTAAAGGGTAAAACAAGCAAACTGAACATGAAAGAAAAATAAATTAGTAAATGCAATATACAGAAAATGAAGACCACAAAGTTATATTATAAGCCTATTGCCTATTAATGCACACATTAAATTGTATCAGTAAATGTAAAATCTGTAGGCTACCAACTGTCCTCTTTTCGTAGGATATTTCCACTTTTTCAATTCTTTTTACGCATCAAGAAAGCATTTTTCTAAACATATGAAATGTGTTTAATTGTCCTTTTTTTTCTTTGTGGATCGAAATATGCTCACCCTTATAAAGCTTTTGTCAAACAGGTAGTCTATACATATTTGAGAAAGTGGCTAACGCTGGCTATTTAACAGAAATGAGGCGTCATCATCACTTTACTGAGGAGATATTTGTTTCTGGTTGCTGGGCCCCCGTAGAACTACAAACCACAAATGTGTGTAATATACTTTATGTCCAGCTGAGGTCGCTGCCGATCTCCTGCTGTTATTTGAAAGCCGTATCAGCTGAAGTCATCAGGTGCTTCTCGTTGGCTATAATCGTAAAAAAAACCGAATAGAATGATTGATTTCTTTTATTCAAACTAACGAGGCTTAATTAAATATACACCATGAGAAAGTAGCTAAACATGTGAATGTGTTATTAATAGATATCGGAATAGGGTTGTAATATCAACAAACTTGTGTGTGCTTTATTAATTTTTACGTAAAATCTCTACCGCAGCAACGCCTCACGACTCCTTTTCCTCTCCCGTCATGCTGTGCGGTAAGAGGGTTTCGTGCGCGCGCCCGCTGTCTGTGGTGCTGAAGCTGCGCGTGCCATCCAAGAGAGCATCCTTCCGCGAGACCAGAGAGAGGAATCCTGTTTTCAACGGTTGGACCGTTTCAGGATGTTTCCTCCTGCCTCCTTTAGCTCTTTTCCGCGTTTTTAAAGAATGTGTTCCTCGAAGCACAAGTGAAAACCCACAAACGCGCCTTTACACCCTTTTTCTTTCGTTTCGCTCGTGTTTTATCGACGCTTCCCGTCAGTTCGGTGCCGCCTGCCTGCCCCGCCAGTACCGCATCCTTTATGCACAGCACGCTGCTCCAGTCCTCCACCACGAAACACACCGAGCACAATGGCCCGCTTCAGTTGCGATCACTGAGGGACATGGAAGCCAAACAACACCAGATAAAAAGCCTGAAGAGCTACCCGGACACCGGCGGTCGTAACCTGTCGGCGGCCGCCGGAGGAGGAGGTGGAGGTGGTGGAGGAGGAGACGGTGGGTATCGAGCCGGCTCGGCCGAAATGGACATGGAGCTGAAGATCCAGAAAGCCATCGACTTCAAGGTGGAGGGACACCGCTGCTACAAGGAGAAGAAATTCCGGGAGGCGATAGGCAAGTACCACCGAGCGCTGCTCCAGCTCAAAGGGGTTCATGTTGTGGACGGGACGACGGGCTCCGAGGTCAGCCTGCTGAGTCAAGCCGCGGCCAAGCTGACAGAGGAGCAGCGGAGAGCCGTGGAGAGCACCGAGATCGAGTGCTACGACAGCCTGACGGGTGAGCGATGTTCGGCCCGGTGGATACTGCTGACGGCGTTGTTCGCTCCGGTTCACTGGGTTCATAGTGGTTATTTTTACAGACTTTGCATCGTGCTGAGGCAGGTAAAATAACAGTGGGAGCGCAGAGATGGACGATCCAGCCTGTTGTTTAGATCCAGGAGCGAACAAAGTGTACTGATCTAACGGAAGATATCACATTCACCCAGGTGCACCGACTTTCAAACCACTCATTAATTATCAGTCTACATTTAGACCATGATCCACATGTACAGTGCATCCTTTAATTTATGGAGCTCGATGAATAATCAGTAAGCAACAAGTAACACTCGATACAACTTCAGCTACTGCAGTGTAACATCTAGTGCTGTAACTCAAAGGAAAACCGCGACAGAATTAGTTAATAACGAATAGCTGTGATTGTCTTTGATGTGGTGAAAAATATGAGATATTTTGTTTTAATTGTGTATTTGGGAGCATACGTTTACGTACACTGTAAAAGAATAGGCCCGCATAACCTTTAGTTTCTCATTGATGTTTAATCAAACCACAGGATTACAATATACTGTATATACTATATCCTGTTTCTGTTTGCTAAATACCAGAATAATAAGAAAAATAATTTCAAAGAAGTCTTTTTTTTAAACTCACAAATTCTCATAAAATTCCTTGCTATTTAATAGAATATCATTTAAAGTTAACATGCAGACGTACCAGTCTCGGGAGGTACCTATTTATCGATAACATTACAGGCATCTGCATGGCCCTCCATCACGCATCATGACAATATACACATCAAATAAATGAAATGAGCTCCTGGACTATGTCCTATGGGTGAAACTAGAAGGTGTTAGCTTTACAAAAGGGCCAAAATTGTTTTTATTCTCCATAGGATTCAATAACAGCGATAGTTCTGATTTGCAGAGGTCATACATGTGATTTAGCCAAACGACCCCCTTGAGAAGGACTTGAAAGACTTTAGGTCAAATGCGTTTTGTATTGTTTCTATGGGATTGGCAGAATAGTTTTCTGGAGTTTTGGCCCATTCCTCCTAGTAGAAGCGGTATTACTGGGTCAGGCTTGTTGTCTGCCTTGCTTCCACACACATTTTTATCCCTGCACCCAGTTTCTTATGGGACGTAGATCCAGGGTTTGTGACGGGCCACTCCGAAACCTTGAGAAACGATGCCTTTGATCGGTTTAATTTTGGGGCTGTGCTTATAGGTTCACGTCTAACTGGAAGACACATTTTGAAACGCTGCTTCAGAATGTTTTTTCTCTCATGAAACCATGTGTTTTCTGAAGTGCAGCAGTCCCTATTACAATAAACCCTCAGTTTTAGATTAAATAGACCACAGTTTACGTCTCTGAAAATTAGTGTCTTTGTCCCTTAGTGTGTTTACAGACACACAGGACTCATACAGTAACAGTACTCATTACACTCACACTCTCCCAGCAGCTTTAGCAAACATATTCACAGGGTCTTTTTCTTTTGTTTTGCGGTTTATGTGGATATTTGGCAACTCTGGGACACAGAACCCATCTCCTTTCTGACCACAATGCAGCATGGACATTCCCACGCTGTTTGCACTTGTGCACAGTTGTTTAGACAATATGAACGGGGCCAGTTTACCCTGGACACAGAGTTGTCCACAACTGTATTCCTGGCATATTGGCGCATTTCTTTTTATATTTCATGACGTTGCACAAAGAAACCATGTGTTTGAGGTGTGCCTGCGATGTTTGAATGAAAAGAATCAGAAACTTACCTCGTCAAGGTATCATCAGCGGGGGGTTTCTAAAGCAGTACAGTTATCTTACTGTAATGTAAACCTCGGAATTTGAATAAAGAAATTAATAAAAAATCTGTAATTGTTCTGTGTGTAACAAAAGAAAATAATTCTAGTAATTTGAAGTTAGCTTCAATAGGGAAAAGTTAGTCTGATTTAAAGGGACTATATCATGCTATTTTACAGCTTTCAACTTCTGGGATAGACATATATATGATAAAATGTTACTATTGGTTTTTTACAGTATTAATTTGTCCTGAAATTTAACTTGTATCCCGTAGTTAATGTTGGAGCATGAAGGGAAACGGCTCTTTTCTCTATAAACCCGCCTCCTGCACCCCAACGTTACGCTGCGCTGCAGAGCCTGGAGCAGATCAAACAGATACAAACAGTGCTAAGCTTCATCACAAACAGTATTCTAACAAATAATTTCAAAAGCACAGAGAACCACAATGAAACTCTTGTTATATTAAGAGCCCAGACATTTGTTTTTTTAACATTTCTTTGTTGTTGTTTTTTATAAACGGAGTCAATAAAGCCTATTTCATTTGCTAAAATTCCAGGCTTTAGACAGAGAATAAAATCCTGTAATCCATGCAGCCAAACGAGTATTTTCACAGAGAAAGTGAAAAAATCCAACAAAAAAAGTGTTTAGGTGGCCAAAAACCGAAGCAGCCATTAGCTGTTAGAAGGAGGAGGAGTGTGTTTGGAACACTAGCAGGGGTAAGCCGCTCTGCCTGCAGGGGCGGTGCAGACACTACTAGCACTCAACTTTCAATCAGTGATGTCACTAGTTGAACACTCAGTCGATTCTAGGAAAGGGGGAGGGGCAGCTGCTCAGAGAGAAGGATTCAGGAGGATTACTCAGACATGCGTGAATTAAGCCAATAACCACTCTGGTGGTGCTTTTTTAATGAGAAAATTGCATTACCAGATGGTTGAAAACTCCAAAAACTTGATTTTGCATGATATAACTCCTTTAAAGTTAGATAGTAAGGAAAAAGGTTTTGTATTTTTCTTTTATCTCGTGCATGTACACTATAAACCCGAATGCTCAAATTAAGCACAGAAAAGATTTGTATATAATAAAAACAACTAGCTACTTAATTTTTCTTTCAAATCATGTATCCAGTTTTCAGCACATTCATTTCTAATTATTAGCATACATTTTTTAATTAAACATAAATTATAGTCTTTTCTACTATTTTTAATTTCAAACTAATTAATATCATATATAATAGGTTAGTTTATAGTTTTCCACCTTTGATATATAATATTTGTGCGCATAAACTGGACTTCCTAATATAATAAGTTCTGGTTTTATTATTTGTATTTTAACCTTCTAGTTTTTATTTTTTTTATTACATACAAATTTAAAAAAAGAAGAAACTTGCCAAGCTTTGACAGTACAAGTCCAAAATGGAGTGAGGACAGTAGTGATTATTGTATGCATTTCAGCAGATGTATTACAATATTTTTACGACAATGTGACCCAACTTGTGTGTTATTTCTGTCCCAGGGTCTGCCCAGTCCAGTTTGCCATGATGCATTGAGGGCCGCTTCCTCGGTGCAGCATTCAAGGCCTGTCTGGTGCCTGCAGGGAGGCCACTGTGGCGTCAAAGAAGGATAGGGGAGGGAGGCAGGAAGGAAGGGAAGAAAAAGGAAAAAAAATATGACTACGTAAAGGGAGTGGCAGGGGAAAATAATAGACTGAAAGAACGGACGCCATTTAGCATTGACTAGGAGGAAATATATTGCTGAGGAGACGTGTAGAGAACAGTGGGAAAATGAAGCGGGAAGAGGTAAATGAGTGGACAGCTAGTGCCTCACAATCTTACATATTTACCATGGCAACCATCACTATGATTGTTCCCTTTTATGGTGTTGTTATCGCTCATGCCTTTTGTTCTCCGCTGATTCAAGTCTGGGTGTGCAAGTACTCAACAACAGATCCAGGAATCTCATCTGAACCTCGGAGAATCTGTTCTTGTACAGTGCTGTGTGAACCCTGCGAGTCCTCACTGCTATTTTACAGTTTATTTTGTTGGGCGTTGTACAGAAAACGAAGACAACGGTAGAACACTCTGAATCCCAGAATGCACTGTATTAACCCAGTGGGTCCTTCCTCCCTCCCGTGGTAGATGCTACATTGGTGGGGACAGATGCGTGAAATCATCCTCCTCTTTGCCCCGGTAATAGGGCCGCCCCTACACTCTTAACCCGGATTAGTTGAGTTTACTCGCTAATCGCTGGGAAACCCGTTGCCTTATACCACTTTAGTTATTACACAACCTATTTACTAAATATGACTAATGTGAAATGTTAAAGGAGCGGGGGGCTGGATTTCTAAAATAAATTATATTCATGTTCAGTTTTTAAATTGTATTGGGTAATGAAGTGTTTTAAACTAAGTAAAATTAGCCCACCATGTGTAATCCCATTAACGTGAATAGTCTGCAATTTGGTGGCCGAATTTTCAGCGCTTACACACAGATGTAACGTCAATCTACAATTCTTGCGCGTTCTCGATGTAACAGGAAGAAGGAAGAGAACGTACGAGGTCGAATAAACACTACTACTTACTTTGCCGCAAGATATGTTGCTTGTTGTCGGGCAGCTGGCGGTGTGCGCAATGTGCGGGGGCCTGAAAGTACGCTAAGTCGCTGATTTATCTAGTTTTTGTGCTCGCTTCGGCGGTGGCTGCAATTACTCGCAGCACCGGCCGCGGCAGTCACGAGTTCAAATCTTCAATCTGGCCCCGTTCTCCTTTAAGTTTTTACACAAGCCAAAAATAAACATAACTAATGTGGAATGTTAACTTTTTATGCAAGCTAAAACAAATGTTGTTATTCATCTTTAATTTTAAATTAATTTTAAATGCTGACAGGAGTCAAACAGTTACCTGATTGAAAAACTTCTTAAAGTGATAGCAATAACTGCTTAAAGTTGTTCAGCTGAATTATAGACCATATAATGTCCAACAGTTATCAGCTGGTGAGAAGACTGACATCTACAATAATGTTTTAAAAATAACAATATTTTTTTCAATTATTCCCTTTAAATGATGTCTTTACTCCCGGTGCCAACCATGACACCAACAAATAAAGGTCACATTGGCAACACTGAACAAAGCAATAACAACAACCAAAACAAACCTCACAATGAAATTGTTTTGGTCTCTTATAAAACTAAATACACAAAGTTATCTCTACTAAACCAGGGGCCGTATTCACAGAGACTCTTATCTTACCGCTGTTACTCCTAACTCGCGCTAAAAGGTCTTACGTAGGAGTTGTCGTCTAAAACCTATTCACAAACGCACTAAGAGCTACTTTTACGTAGGACAAATCCCTAAACTTAAGCTAAGAGTGACGTCCCGTTGCTATGGAAAACGTCTTCTCCTATACATGAGTAAATAAACGGACAGCAATGTGATTGGTTGTTGAATGATACGTGTGAAACCAGGAAATGGAAAACTTCAATGTTGATAAAAGCGTAATTATGAACAGCGCAAATAGCAGAAATAATGCAACCACTTCATACAACTTACACGCAATAGCCTACTTACAGAGAGGGTGAAGTTTAAAAACGAAAAAACGTGAAATGCATCATATTACCCTGCCTATAACACCTGCTGATAGTTGGGATAAGCTCCAGCACCCCCCTCCACGCGATCCTGAATTAGATGAAAGCGGTATAGATAATGGATGGATGGATGCATCATATTAAGGGAGTGATTGCAAGTAGGCTGTAAATAATTAGGCTGTCTAATGAGCACATCAGCCACATCTTAAATTGACCCCCCCACTACCGTGAAAAGCACCTCATGAACTGCTAATGAGTAGCGAGAAAAGAACAAGGAAACCTAACTGGTCGCAGGACCAATAATTACTACTGGCACAGTTGGTACTGGAGAGGAGGACGGTCCTCAAAGGGCGATTCGGAGCCGGGATTACGAATAAGAAGAAAAGGGGAGGCATGGGTGGAAATTAGTAGAAACATAAATGCATCTTATCCAGCGGTGTCTCGAACGGAAGAAGATTGTGATAAGAGATGGTATTCTCTACAGTCCCAGTTTCGGCTCGAGATCGCCGCTTATATAAAGGATGCTGCTGCAACAGGTAGGTAATGTCCGTCATATAGGCATCCCTACATATGCTGCATAAATTGGAAGACGTGCACATTTTCTACTTTGTGCACCCCGGCATACCTGCAATCGCCATGAAATTGGCTTTAATTCGATGCAGTTGCTGGATGTCTAATGGGAAACGGATGAATTGTTGGATAATGTGTGGTCGACAGAGCGCTTTAAGAGTTTGGTGGATTGATCGGCTGATAGATGGTTGTTATATACCAAAGTCGTCCCCATTTCAACGTTGCATTTTCCCTGTGGCTAAATATCTTAGTGTCGCTAAACATTTCATTTCTGGACTGATCGGATTGTTACGTTTAGTTGGAGACGTGATTGCATCCCGCACCACAACTGCCATAAACGATTTAGTCGGTATCGTTTGATCAATTCAGAATCATCCAGAGTGTCCAACACATTGCGTCTGGCTGCAGACATTTTCGGAGTCTACATATTGTTCCATTTTACTAGGCTGTATGCAGCAAAATGTGCTGCATTTCGGGCCTGAATTTCCCACGCTGTCCAACGCTGCTTGCGCGTTCTCGGCAGCTTCAAAGCAGGTAGTAGGTGGTCATGGCTGATTGAGCTGTGGGAATGGATTCTCCTGGAACCGGTAAACGATCAAGCACCACTCAAAGCCCACTTAAAGTTTAGATCTTAGTCTTGATAGAGGGAAGGGTGGACATTTTTAGCTGATGCAACCTACAATCTTAAATGCTAAATAAATGCGTGTAATCGTATCCAATCTGTTTGTAAGACCTAACTCACCTTGTTGATTAGCAGTTTCACTATTCTTTCCCTTTTTTTTGGGACCTTCACCAGGAGATAGACCAATGTTTTTCATGCCCGTCTGTTCAACTTTTAGCAAGATAATTTTTTTTTTTTTAACGTGTCCTGTCTAGCAGTATGCTACTCAGAATTGGTGTCTGAGTTTACTTTCCCAAGCAGAGTATTACAGCTTCGCTGTAGTACGCCACTTGATGTATATGTATGAAAAATCTTTATTAGTGATTACTGTGGGTTCAATTTCCTGACGTCATGGACATTAAACTGAGACAAGAAGGAAGAAAGGAAGAAGGTGAAGAAAAGAAACCGGACCAGCAGAGGTGCGAACCGACGACACAAGACAGGGAGGCAAACAAAGAACACAAGAAAACATCCCAGTCCTCCACCTCTGCCGGACGGCAGAGAAACAGTAATACAAAACAAAAACGACAAACTGTACAGAACCAAACCAATAGTTCGGATCTAGTAGAATAAACTAAGAATTACACATTCACTACACACAAGCATTGATTAATGAACATAATATAAATGTTTCTGGTAAGCTCCTGTGAACAACTAACTAATGATGATGATAACCTCAGCTTAAGATATGTCCGTCCTCACCAATGTCCCCACACCTATGTGTGTGCGAGCATGCAGGTCGGAATAAGGTTTCCCCATGCAAGTGATTGATAGCTGGTGTAAGGAACCGTCAATCCGTCCTACAGGAATCGGCACAGACATGGAGGAGGCAAGAGATGTATGCATCCAGGGTCCCACAGAGTACAGAGTCCACAGGCGGATCAGCGCAGGGTCGATCACCCAAGAGAGGAACAGATGGAAGCCCCAGGGGAACACCCACCAGCCGCAATGCTGGGGCCCGAGAGATGGCAGTGACGAGCCCACGGGCTCCGCCGGTAACCGGCTACGCCAGGGCGGGCCCGGATCAGGAACTGGTGGCCACGGGGACCAGGGGCACCCCGCCCCCCAGTGGGGCTCCAACCAGGGAACAGCCGACAAGGGCCCCCCGCCGCCGCCGCAGGCAAGGAGGATCCGCAGCCAACCGACGGACAACACACGCCGCCGCCACCACCCCGGACCAATACCCACCGCCAACAACCCGGCCCGCCTCCACACACCCACACGCCAGGGAGCCACAGCAAGAGCCACAGCGGATGTACGCCCTCCCCAGGCCGCGCCCAGCAAGATAATTTAAAATGTTATGGATGGATTTGGATGAAATTTTCAGGAAATGTCTGTAATGGCACCAGGAACAAGTGGTACATTTTGGGGCTGATCCGACATGAAGAGTGTATCTATCCACTGATCAACTCGTGTCAGATAGCTCAAAAGCGACTCCCCTCATGCATGGTGCCCCCCCCCCACCCCCCCCAGTCTCCGCTCAACACTGGAAGAGTACAACAGCAACACAAGTACAGCCATGCGTCTCATTCTGAGACATTTTATTACCTCTGCCAAGAAGGTTATGTTCTCAAATCCAAACAAATCATTGAAAAAATATTTAATGGATAAACTAGAGCTGTGTGTGAGGGATAGAGCAGCGTCGTCAGACTGAGGGCGGCTGATACGCTGCGCAAAGCTGCTCTCTGTGTTGAAGATTTCCTTATTTTGCCCATATAATTATTCCGGATTTGAAATCCCTTTAGTGACATGTTTGAAAAAAATGCGACTTCCAGCTTATCTAGCGACTTTTTTTCTGATTGGAACATGATTGTATCATTATGTTCAAAATCTAAATCCCATAATATTTTGGCAAAACTAAAAAAAGTGATGGAAAAACAGTGCAAATCTTTCTGTTTGATCTGTTTTAAAAATACAAAACAAAGTAAAATAAAAAAGCTTTTTGGGCTAATTAATATGTATGCGCCCTCTCTTACAAGGTAATAGGGTAATTATCATGTCTGCAAATTATATTATTATCAGTATAGAAGGATAAAACGAGAGGAATCTGGACAACTTTGTATTGATCCAAACTGACCTCTACCTAGAAGAAGACGACTACGTCAGCAAAATGTCTCCCAACAGCGTTATGGAGCCACTGGATCACTTTGAGGGTCAATTTTCCAGATGTGTATTACTTACTCGCCCTGCACAACACGTGCACTTTTCTCAGATAAAATATTTTGCCCATCGCCATGCTGCTTTTTCGCACGTTTTTGTGTACCAGTGCAAGTGTTTGTGTTTTTACACACAGCAAAACTCTGAAATATACATCCTCCTTTCAAAATAAGGATTGTGCACACTGCACTCCTGCCAGACTTTCTCTTTGTGAGCTTCTCAGTCATCAGATATGCAGCCTTGATGACAATCTTTAGCACTACACTGCAGTGTAGTATAAATCATTCCCATTCACCCTAATGGAACAAAAGCCAGGTGAACCCCTCAGTCTGGTTATGCCGTCCATCTATCTGAATTGCATCGAACAGTTTTACATGTTAAGAAAGGGAACATGTTGCTGTGATCCTTCTGAAAACAATCATAATGATTATTTAATAAAGTCCAGCTCACAGATCTCTGCCTTTGTTCCTCCTGACTGCATCAATCTGTGCATGAGTCACAAGTCAAAGCTTTGGGAGAGACTCAGCAAGAGGCGACGTGTAAAATTTTTTGTTTCATAACAACCAGCCAGCTTTTTGTCCATCAGTGTCGCTCCCCTCTCCATGACCATAATTTCACTGTTTCTAACCTGCGTGTTGAGGTGAAGGAGTCCTACAGTAACCTAACCAAGTAACGTTTTTACAGCAAACCCCATGCAAGAACAACAATACTTTAATTTTACAAATGGATGCTTCAATATGCATACAGCATCACAGAATTAAAGATATTCGGTGTGAGGTGATTATCATAAATGCTTTCACTTAAAGTAGAACTGGCATGAAATTCCCCGCAACGTTTGGGCCCCTTTTAGCCACACTCTAAGTACCTTAACACTATATCAAAGGATCGCTTGCCGTAATTCAGCCTTGTTGTAGAATTGCAGGTGTGACGAGGTAGCCCTTCTGTGAGCATTAGCACAGAACGACCGGGTTTCGGAGGGCGGGGCCTAGGCTATGCGCTTCTGTGGTCAATGAGTCTCTAACGATATTTCATTTTATAACGAATGTTCATCTATAATATATAATCTTTTATCCCCAAAATAAAAGCTTACTAGCACCAATGCTACATACACAAACTGGGGTATTAGCTGTGAAGCTAATTCTGAATGTTAGCTTTAAAGCTAATTGAAAAGCGAACAACTCAAACAATGCCACAATGTGTACTTACAGCTGAAGGACATTATTGAGGAAATATGCTTACTTGTACAGGGATATTTGCTGGTTCACGGAGAGTTATTATTAATCCTGGTCGAAGTTTAAGACGATCTGTGAATACACTGTTATATTGTCCCAAGTCGTTCTAGAAATGTTTGCCACAAACTACCACACGCACCAGCCCTGAATCCTTAAATGTTCAACATTTTTGAGTTTTTAATGCTCGCAGATTGAGCTGAGACACAGTTCAGCGTTTCGAACGCTGCATCTACCCCTGAGAACAACAGCTGCAGAAAGCCACGGCTGTTCAAGTTAGCAAATTATTATTATACTAGTTTAGGAAGATCAAATGAAAACAAACTAATTACCCTCGTTGAACTCATCCGTCCGATAGATCGTAGTATGACGCTGAGGGTGCCTATAAATAATCATAGCGATGTGTAATACCAAAGACGGAGGGATTTTTACCCTTCCTCTCCAACACGCTGCTCGAGAACATTCAATGCTTATGAAAGAGGACTAGAAAGCTCCTCCTTGTCCTCTCCTGCCAACTCAATCACCAGGGGATGCGGTGGAGTGCTAGAGATAGAGACAGACGCTGTAGAAGCAGATGAAGTGAAGAACTGGAAGATCGAGGGGTTAAGATGAGGAGAGATGCGGGTTGCCTGAGCAGCTGGGAGTAGGAGGACTTCTACAGCAGGAGGAGGAGGGGAGATGCCATGTGAGGGTTAGCTAGGGGAACGGGAGGAGGTTTGGGTGGTGTTTTTCCTCCCCCTGTGCTATTGGAGGGATGGCCAGAGCAGAGCCGCGAGAACGTTGAGTGCCAGAGCTGCAGATGGCTCTCCCTCTACTTTACTACTCCTCTGAGTTACCTCAGAGCCGGGAGACAGAGAGATTAAGAGAGCAGAGAACAGAATGAGGTCTGTGACAAACTGGACAGCACTCGTATATTAGAAACAGTGGGTTTGCCTCTGTGACCTCCAAGCAGTGAAAGATGAGTCTTCTAAAGCAGCTTTTTGTTGATGCTCATTACTCTGAAAGATCCAATAAAGGCCAAACTGATGTATATCACATCCTCTGAGAGGCCCAGATATCTTCTGTCACAGGAGTGGAAAGAGATTTAGTTGGTGTTTTTTGTCAGAAAGAAGAGATACAGGACAGTTGGTGTTTAAAAACAGAGAGGAAGAGGAGTTTAGAGCCGTTGGCATGATTATTGTTGGTGCGATATCAATTCGACCAGAGGTACAGATGGTGTTCTGGATTTGGATCCTAATGTAAAATAGCTAAGACTAGACTAATTGTGAATTACTTTTTTATTCTTCATCTTTTGCCAGATTTTTATTGTCCCACAATGGTAAATTTGGTAGTAACAGCAGCAAGGTGAGAACAGAACACAATTTAAGAGTCAAGAAAAATATGGACATTTAAAAAAAAAAAAAGAAAAGAAAAGAGTACTGTGCGGTTATTAAAGTTGTAATGTGCAACAGAACAGGATACTTTAAATACTTAAAGTATTTATAAATATTTACAGAATGTGCATGTGTACTTGTGCATTATTAAAAGTAAACATATTATTTCCAAAGTTAGCATATATAAACTGAGGGGGAAAAAATTGCAAATTACAGCAGCAGAAATGTTAATAAGTGAATTAATGCAATTTACAGAGGTCATGTAACATTTAAGTTTGTTGGGAGCAGTTTTGGTTGTAAAGTCTAACAGCTGCAGAGAGGAAGGACCTGCAAAAAAACTCTCCTTCATGCATCTAGGAAACTGCAGTCTGTTACTAAAGGAGCTCTGCAGCTCCACAGCATCTTCATGCATGGAGTGGGAGACTCTGTCCATGTTATCTCGTACCAACTGCACGGTTCTGGGGGGCATCCTGCATCATCCAACGTCCGAGTGGCATTAGTGTGCTGAGTGATTTGCTGTTTACACTTGGTGGTTAACTCTAACGAGAGAATAAATTGAACTTTCCAGGCTATATTTCCTGATACAGCCATTGCAAACTAATTTAATGACTAAATAATCTAATATTCCAATAAAGCTGTGATTATATTTTACAAGGTCTTGAAGTCTTGAAAAGGTTTTAAAGTAGATTTTGAGAGTTCTGCATATACCATGTAGACAGATTACACGTTGATGAGTTACCACTTACAGCTAACAAAAACATGAAATTTAATGTAGAATATTAAATCAGACCAATAAAGTAAACACTTTAAATACACAGATGTGGGATTCATGAAAAAGCTATGTAACACCTGCTTAAATTACCAGTAAACATGGTGCACTGTTTGGTTCATTTTAGAGACTTAAAAAAATATAAGTTTTTCTTCTTGGTAAATAAACAACAACTCTTGAAAGACTCTGAATAATCTAAAAACTCTATAACAGTCATAATTCCAGCCATCCCATTATGACGTCTCCTCAGGAATTGAATTTAAAACTTTACTCTGACTGTGATGGGTTCCCTGTTCCCAACATTCTTGGACTGTGAATTCCTATTTGAGATAGTCTGACAGTTGTGTGAAATAATGCATAAATTGAAAGTGTCTGTCAACGCTTTTTTTTTCCAGTCCCCAGTTAAAAATCCTGACATCAGCTCAGAAAGAACTGAGACATTTACCCTTTCCCTGACATAGTCAGAGTGAGAGTGAGAGAAATAAATCCATCCTCTATAAGCCATCGGTAATGAGAATTTGCTAAACCTATTTGCACACATCTAACACCCCAATCAAACCAACTGGATGCTTATATTCATCCAGCAGGGTTCCCTGATGATAAAAAGCCATGGTTGTTGTAATCTTTGCTTGCGCTGCTCTCTCTGCTCTGGCCTGACCCTGAATGCTTTTAAGCCTGCTCTGCTGGGGCTCGACACTGAAAACTCGCCCTTGTTAAATGCTTTGAGATGACAGAAATGGGAAAATGCTGTGTTTGGCCAGCATTTTCTGGTCGGAAAGGGATTAGCTTGATTTTGACTATTGTAGTTTCACAGACTATGTAGAAACATTAAGAATTTAACTTTCATGAATCGTGACTATACAGTGGGTTGCAATAGCATTTCAGCAATTGGAAATTTAGCGAATTTATGATCACAAGCTTCACTATGTTTTATTTGGATTATGAGAAATAAACAAATAGCTTTGTAGCTTTGAAGTAAAAAAAAAAAAATGGTTTTCAAAAATTCTGACAAATATTGCATGCAATTTTTATTCAGCACCTCAGAAGATATCGAATGCAGCAAATTATCTTAAGAAGTCACCCAATAATCTTGTGGATTATGGGGTTAAAACGATACCATGTTGAGATTAAACGGAAAACAAATATTGGCTCTGAAAATAAAATTTGGCATTGAAAAATATAATAACCGAAAATCTTAATTTTCAATCTGAAATAAATGTAGTGAAAATTTCTGTATTAAAAGTGAATTAAAAATTTGAAAGTGAAAAAAATGTAAATTAAACTCATTGGGGGGAAAAAAAAGATTTTCATTGAAAAAAATATGAAAATGTAAACATTTGATTGTGAGTTAATTGTTTTAATGCATATATTTTGAGTTTCATTTACATTTTTTTCACTTTCAATTTTTATTTCACTATTATTTCACTTTTAAGAGTTTCAGTAACAATTATATTTGTAAATGCCAAATTTTATTTTCAGAGCCAATATTTCTTTCCAGGTTCATCTCAAGCTGGTATCGTTATAACCCCAGAGAGAATCTGATCTGTGTAATTAAATCTGAGAAGGTCTCAGAGGTTTTAAGGTAACAATGGTTGACAGTATGATGAAGACCATTGAGAGGTTTAAAGCAGGATATGGCTGGAAGTATTCATTAAAAAAAGAAGCAGCTATTGTAGTTCTGGAAGAGCTGCAGAGACCTACTGCTAAAGTGGAGGAATATTTTAAGAAAAATCGTTGGTTATCACACTCCACAAATCTGGCTTTCATGGAAGGTCGTCATTGTTGAAAGAAAGCCTGAGCAAATCCAGTTTACCGTTTTCCACGAGCCGGAGAAACCTTTTGACATTTTGACTCTGGTCAAAATGTGACATCTTTGCCTGCATGCAAAACCCTGCATGTGTCTGAAAATCCCAAAGTGAAACATGGTAGTGGCAACATCATACTGTGGGGATCTTTTGCACTGGCAGAAAAGCTGGTACAGTAAGTTGTTGAGAAACGTTGGAGGCAAACAGGCCAACCCACTTAATATTTTACAGTAAAAAGACTTTTCCTTCTACTTCACAAATACACATGACTTCGTGTTGCTCTATTACATAAATATCCACAAAATATTAATTTCAATTTATAGCATTATCAAATCTGAAAAAAAGTAATATATGCTAGTTCTTGGTAATCAACACTGCAGTTGACTCTCTGCTTTGTAAAGCGCAAAATAATTTATTTGTGTTTCTCCGTTGTGTTAAAATGTCTAAGAAATCTTAAAGGATTAAAAATGGGGCTTTTGATATGATTTAAATTTCTTCATATTCTGTTTGGCTTCATCATAATCTTCATGTTACGACAAAACAACAAAAACGCATCAGGTAAGAAGACATTTTTATTGACACATTCATTTTGTTTTGAACTTTCATCCTACAAATTGACTTTAAAGAAACGAAGAACTGTATCTTTTGCACAGTTAGGCCTTTTAGGCATAACATTTCTACAGGAAACATTTTAAAATCCTCCATTTGTTATGAATCAGAGGTGCTTCATATGAAAAAGCCACACTTGAACCTAGAAGTGGTGCGAGTGGGACTCGTTTTCCGCCTGACAGCATCACATCTAAAATTATCCTGCATCTGTTAAATGTGGAGGTAAATGTAAAAGAGGTCCAGCTGTTACTATCATGCCTGTTTCTCTCACCAACACTCTTAAAAAACGTAAAATAACTCCAGCACTTTGCTGGCACAAGCACCTTTATAATTACCTTGCAGTACACACCATGCACAGTCGATGCAGCTAGCCAGCTGTATTGTAGTGATGAATGTTGTTTTCTTCCCCATCAATAACCTGAATCAGTTATAACTTTACCTTTTTAAGTAGTTTTTGTAAGGCTGCAGATTGTAATTGGACTCATCCACAAACCTCAGCACTGACTCAGTCTGATTTACTCTGATTCCTGTTGTTTTCTTTATTTCATTTTTACAGTATGACAAAAAAATAACTTCAAAACATGTAGCTTTTCCTTCACAAAGTGCTCTCTGTCTGTGTGGGAGTTTCTGAAGCATTTTTTGTAATTTAAATCCGCTTTCCCTCATTCTTAGAAACGGCTCAATGACATGAATGCAGAGGGACAACACAGCTGTTTGCCAACATTACAATGGTTCCTGCAGAAGAAAGGACTTCCTCTGACCTGTACTAGACTGCAGGTGGATTGTATTCCAGAACTTCCTGTCAAACAGGGATTATTTGTAAAATTTCTTTTACTCTTTCTTTCAATTCGAGATAGTGAAACGCCCACAAATACTGGATGTTTATCCCTATTCCTTTGCCACCAACGGCCCCCTCTCGTGTTTTACTCTAAAGTAACACTGGAGTGAAGTCAATTACTTCCAACCGATTGGATCACCTTTCTCAGCTTGTTCCCGGATTTACTGTCAGAGCAGGTATGCTTGAATTTAAAGATTTTTTGGGGGACTTAGAGCAAACTCAGGAATCGCATTCCTGTAGAGGCTGCTTTCACCCCCTCTGCTTGGTTTAGATGAGCTTGAGCGAGCATTTCTCCTCCCGGCCACCTATGTTATCTGTAAATAGATGCAGAATGTTCATACATGAGTAAACAGTTCATTTTAATGAGCGCTTAATCCGATTATAAAACTGCTATGATTGCTCACAGCCACCACGGTTGTGCGACAGACAGTGGAAAACTGATTGGTATCAATATGAGAGGCGAAAACTTAAGGCTGAGTGTTCATAAGGTTTCCTTATGCTTTCCGTTTTCACTTAATAAAATATTTTCGGCAATGTTTTGGTGCCAGAGCATTCGGGTTTCGGGCCCGCCCAGCACAGATTCAAACGCCAGAGTAAATTAAGTTGCAACTGTTCAATGCGTTGAACCAATGACAAAAAGCACCGTGAGTGACATTCTGGTCCAAACTCTATATCAGACGGTGGTGGTAATGCACCAATTTGTTGTTTTCCAGCCGTCAAGAAACACAAAGAAGAATTAGAAGTGTGCTGTGTTATTGTAACTAACTAACTTGCATGCTAATGGTTGTTGTTGAAAACCTATTGAGAATCATACAGAAGAAAAAGAATTAAAAAGAGTTTTTAACAACAGATTGTGTTCGATTTAAATAGTTATTTAACGGAGGACATTAACTGGACTCCATCACTACTTGAAGCAACTTTATTTGCAAACCAACCCATTTTGGCTTGTGATGAAGGCTGCGATCCTTAGTTTCTGCCAGTTTGTTTTCAGACAAAATGCCTTATACCTCAGTTTACATTTAGGAAGTGTCTTCTCTTTCTATAATTAAAAACAATCCTGCAACTATGTCTCCACTCTGTTCTCAGAACCATTCTCTTAGAATTTAGTTCTTATAGCTACCCTTCCCAGGGAAACATTTTCAGATTCCATTCACACAGTGGTCAGGGATCTTGATAAAGACCAATGTGATGAAGCCAAATTATTTCTAGTTTAAATTTTTGTAATATTTGGTGGGGGGGGGTAAATGGCGGGCCTTAAGAAGTGGAAATTTAGCAAGGTTGTAGTTCATGAGTGCAACAAACACCTACGGTATTGACCCTGCCTCAAAGTTGGAGTTAAAATTGTTATTGACAACACCTTGGTTGTAGCAACATTTCAAGTTTCTGGAACATACTATATGAAACTGTCTGGGATGTCTGTTAATGTCAATAAAGTGCCTATTTCCAAAATATTTAAAAAAATTTCAAATAACTATTGTTTTAGTGAATTATATATGTATTAATTATATTTCCTCATCTATAGAGTTGAGGAATATCTCAAAAATAGCCTCAAAAGAGGGAAACCATGCTACCAAACACAGAAGCTAGGCATTAGTGTTGGGACACAGAGGATGCATAAATTGTCTGGTTTGCAATAATTTGTAACAATTACACTAATAACCTAATACTGGGATAATTATTAATGAAGCTCAAATTATCAGTGACGGACTGAGCAAAACGGGGCACCAACTTCTTGATCTACATATGGAGCACTGTTTATTATACCAGACTATCCGTTTTAATCTGAAGGATACGTTTTTCTGCCATAGTATTCAATCACAGTAAACCAAAAGAAACAGAGATTTTGTCTTGAGTTTAAGGACTTTATTACAGATTGCTCAACCTTTGTATCAAAAGCATTCACAAATAATACAATATAGTCTAAAGGGAACTATTCTGCAACCCACGTGTGTGGAGTGTCCGTGTGCGGGGAAAGGGGGAAGCCAGGCGTCTCCGATCAATTTGTGCGATCAACCCAAAAAAGACAAAGAAATGCAACGTAGTCTAACTAGCTAGCCTTAGTTAGCACTATGGCTACACAAAAGAATTATCTTAACAAGACAACGGGCTGCCACTCTTTCCTTTCCTTAGGGGGACCACTCGCCAAACCACGCTCGTGGAAATCAAACAATCACAGCGACACAAACACCAACAAAGCAACAAATAAGAAAACAACATTAAGCACATGCATGCAAACACATGCCGATAGGAACCGGCCAGAAATGAGCAATAGTGATTATCGTTCACAGTGTAAGATCGTCAATTTCAACAGAAAACACATACATATGTATTTATTTACTTAAGGTAATCCAGGAATGAGGAAACCGTAACGTCCCCATACTTTTGACGAATTCTTCTGTCCACGGTCAAACAAAGAATGGAGGTGGGGAAAACGCCTTGCTGGGTCCTAGATGCAGATTACTCATCCAGTGTACATGAAAAGGGTCGGATGAAGTTGGGGAGCGCGTTCAGGAAAGTGGCTGCTCAAACACCATCAGCTCTTGGTCTGGAGGAACATTTTCAGAGTGATTCCTTTAGGACCAGCTGGAATAGAATCAAAAAGGGAGAAAGGAGTTTGACTCTGCTAGCAATGCAATTGTCTTACTGCACTGGCAGACTATTTGATTAATTTAAGAAGTTTTAGACTAATCTAGTGTCTTTCAGAAAGCAAGACAATCGCACTTGGTAAGGATTCTCAAAATAAGACTCTCTAAATAAGATTAATAATCTAATGCCTTCTGCTCTTGCTTAGTATATAACTCTCAAAACAAGATAAAAAAATACTTTTTGGCTGGAAACAAGATTGTTGGACTTGGTTAGGAGGACACTCACTGCATAAACTGTCGTGATATGCTGACATCTTAGGAAATTCTTTAAATGCAAAACATTTTATGGAGACACGACCACTGAGAGGACCATGCCAGCTAATTTTTGCTGTCACCTTCCCCCTTGCCAGAAATGTCCAGGAACTTGTCTGGTGGAAATTGTCCTATTGGCTGCTTATAATGAAAGGGCTAATGGTAAAGTCTGCAGCTTTATTTGATGAAGATGTAAATAGTAATTTGGCTGCATACCCAGAAATGCTTTATGATGACTCCTGTGTCAAAAAATGCAACTCAAAAGATCTTTAATTTTGGCTTTGGCTCAAACTATTCATCAATAGAGGTAACTGCGGCTCTATTGGAAGATCAATCACCTTGCAATAGTAACTTGGAAGGTATGATTATAAATTAATCCTATGCCACAAAATAATCCTACTCAGATCCAAGTTAACCACAAGATCTGGGTATGGGTGCATGGATGTTTGCATGTTTGTGGTTGTGACCAAGTTAGCTGGCCCAGCTAACGCTATGTGAAGAGTGGACACGACAGACTTTAATTTTGCTCAGACACAGAGGAAAAAAAAAAACACTTGTTGTAGCAACTTGTTGGGGATAAATCCATGCCTGAAAGAGTAAACATCTGTGATCTACTGTCTTTTACTCAGTGTTTTTATCCTAGGAAAATTACTGCATTCACACAAGCAGCAGTTGTTGAAATCTCAGTGGTCTGGTTGCAGACTTCACATGAATTAGGAGATTTCTGCCTTATTCCTAGATATTTTTTTTTACATTTTTTTTACATTAACCTCTTCCTCTTTCCGTACCTAAACGATCTTCGGCAGAATAGAAAGAGAGCTCGCTCAAATCTTTTTGTTGTAACCAGCCAGCTATACATCAATTTGACACATTCCTATGAGTAAAGACTTATTTGCTGAAGTTATGCAGATTCCGTGTTACCTCCAAAGGCTGCCACCGTGTCAGGAAAGGGTATTTTAAAGTTATTGTCTGGGGGAACAGCAAAACGACCAGCTGTGAATAATCTGTGTTAGTACAACTAGGATTGAAGGTTTTTCTGGCACTAAAATATACTAAAATATGCCCTTTTTTGTTCCCAGTGCAAAAACCCCCTCCATCAGAATGCCATTATCAGCCAAACCATATGCCAACAATACTGTGAACAGATCATATTTACAGCCCAAACCACTCTGGTCTCTACCGGGGTCCTTTGAGTTCAGCTACGGGGAGAAACTAGTGATCTGCCTTTATTGAAAAGTCTGCCGAGTTTCCACAGATGACATCACCAGCCAGATAATAGCTGCAACACAATTACATCACTGCCAGGGAGTGCAAATATGGTCGATATCTTTTATGCTATATAAAACTCCACTTATCTACCATTAGAGAGTTCGGTTTTCACACACCCAACGAGAGTGATGATGAAGTTTCTTGTTACTTTTTTGACCACGTTTTATATATATATATATATATAATTTTATCTCCGGGCCATTAAATAAAAAACAGACACCACAGCACAGACAAGAACATATGACCAAAAACTAAAATAAGAAGCAAGAAACATTAAAATGTATCATCCTGGTGACGTCTGGACCAAGTGCTTCCTCCAGTGTATGAATATTTAAGCAGATGAGCATTAATCCTGAGGAACTATTTTAGGAGAGTGGAACAATGCAACAGGGTGGTCGGCTGATGAAATGAGACCAGGCTGGGCCGCGGCATTTCTAAGGCGTACGGAGAGCTTCAGAACCACAGTGTGTTTTATTAATAAAGCAACTGAGCAAGTAATGTTACGTCTGTTAGTTCAGAATCTGTCCTCTCCCTGGACCAGTGTCACACATTTAGCGTTAAAGAGAGCCAAGTTTAGTAGCTTTGCATTTTAAAAAAAAGCCTCTCGTTGTCATATATAATCTGATTGCTCTATTTCTCTTATCTCCTCGGACTAGTAATGCACTGTGGGTAAACTCTGCAAACATATTTGATGTAGCAGCGATTCTTAGTCATATTGGGTTTTATCAGCCTTCCCAGAGTGGTAGTGACAGATATGAAGTATTTAATAAAATGGGAGGAATCATAAGTATTTTAAAGTTAGTTTTGCTTTCCTCAGTCCTGGTCTTACCAATCACGATCCCTGGTTTGTATCTTTTGGTTAACTTGCACATTCGGTAAATAGTTCCTGGCGTTTTCTCATCACTCACTCTGTCTTTCCTTTGCTTTTTGTCTGCCCCTGTTTTCTTGTTCTTTATTTCCCCCACAGTGTTTGTGGTTTCCATTATTATCGTTTTGCTGTGGTCTCTAGAAGCTGGAGCCTCGGCGTTAAAACAATCTGTAGAGCAGCACTTGCACCAACAGGTTAACAAAATTATATCTGTAAATATTACATTTATAAAATCCAAAAGACAAAAAAGAAAATTGTCTATATAGTGTTTTTTTAAAGAATAAGAACCAAAACTTACAATAGTTTATTTTTTTTTGCAAATAAAAGTCTCCATTCTGCTACATCACTTCCAGTCAGGCAGAGGTTCTTTTCACAAAAACGATTCCAAAAGCTAAAAATAATTAATGTACAAGTACATTTTTATTTAGAAACAGTTCCTAACATATTTCTCTAAACAGTGTTTTAATGGGGGCCTCTAACCTGCAACCTGCTTTAAAACTAAACCACCTTGGAATTAAGTCTACTTATTTATACTTATACTTTTTCGAGCCTCCATTGATTAGGATGACTAAGTTTCGGAAAAATAATGTTCTTAGAACAGGGCTAAATGATGACGCCCAGTCTGAGTTGAGAGTCTACGGTTTGGATTTTCTCATATTATATTTGTCAGCTATTTGAATTTGCTTGATCTGAGACTAAAAAACTAAATAAATTTGTTGGGGAAAAACACGCTTGTTTCACAAGACTGAAGTTCTAGTAAAATAGAGCAACAGTGCAAATGAGACAATTGAATAACAGTTATAAATGCTGCTGTATAAAGATGTACAAAACTTGAGAATGATAAAAATGGGACATGAAAACCAATTAAAACAGGAGTGCAACAAAGTAGAAAACTGGATTTAACATCATCCATTAATATCATACACCTCATCTGGCACAACTGAGGGTGAAAATGGAAAAGAAGGTTGCTGGAATGATGAATGACAGTACTGCTGGTAAAAGCTTTGTCAGTGCTGAGGAGAGTTATGAGCCATTGCTCCGTCCCTCTCAATAACAGCTAAATAACATTTGGAAAAACTGCTTTGGGTGGAGCTATTCTGGGTGAAAGACGAACTGTGACGTCGACTGCACATGTGTGAGCCCGTTTCACAGTGATGCACGCTTCGTTTGAGTCTGTAACCAAATCTGTTGCAGCAGCGTGGCATTTATGAAGGATAGAGGACACGATGCAGGACAAAGGTTGGAGGAGGGCTTTGCTCTGAAGGGAACAGAGATGAGATGTAAGTGCCAGAGAGAGTGATGGGTCCTCTCCTTCTCCTGTTATCTTCCAACAGAGTTAATTACAAGGTGATGGACGGCAGACTAATCACCGGTGGCTTCAAATTAGGCTGAGCGTGGTGTCAGGCCTGCTGCTATGATGGAGAGATGGGAAGGCCGAGGGAAGGACATGGTTCTACAGGGAATACATAACGAGATGCAGGGAACGGGAATTAGGCAGGACTGAAACATGTAGAGCTGGAGAGCTGAAAAACAGGAAACAGAAGAGATGAAGCGCCTACTCTGCCTCTGGCCTCTGTCCTTTGTTTGTCTTGCCTGTTTTCATTTTTGGGGCTTTTTGTTCTGTTTGTCTGTTATTTCAAACAGTCTTTGACATTGATTCAGGCTTCAGGCAAACCAGTGGCGCTCCCGAACTCCTTTCACTCTGCATGCTTCTCATCTCTCTTTTAATGCAATAAAAACAAATGTATGTCATCCCAAGGCAGCCTTTGTATTTTGGTTTCTCTCTTTAGAGTTTCTTAGACATCTTCAAACACCTTTTACCCCAATTTTCAAATGAATTTCACCGATGCGTTTCCCCTCCTTCAACCAATATTCTCTCTTACATAAAGAACCTCATTACGACGTATGAAACTTTATTTTTCTTCATTTTTCTTACTTCAAAATAGCTGAAGCTTTGTCAGATTCAAAAGGGATGATCTGTCATCAGTAAGTCTTGCCACAGATTCTCAACTGAATGTACTTTGACTGGGCCATTTGAACACATTAATGTTTAGGGTCGTTGTCCCTGTGGGAATTGATCCTCTGTCCCAGTCTTAAGTCTTTCGCAGCCTTGAGCAGGTTTTCTTCCAGGATGATCCAGTGTTTTTTCCCCTCACGTAGGGTGAAACACTTCCATTTTCTTAAAAGTGACTATAGAGCCACCTTCGCCATCTCCCCTGGATGGATTTTAGCAAACTGCAGGACTTTGTGTGACTTTCCTTCAGTAGTGGCTCTTCTTGCCAGCCAGTCTTGATTAAAAAGCAGATTTCAGGAGTCTGTTATTAATATTTGTTGTACAAAGATTGCTATGCGTGTTCTGTGTATCTCTACCAGCTCCTCCACAGCTACCATCTACTTCTTGACTGCTTCTTTCATTAAGGCTCCCTTTACCCAGACTCTGTCAGTTTAGGTGGACCAGTTGTGCATTTGTTCGTACCATTTTGAGATGTTTAAAGCGTTCTTGACTGAAGGTCACTCGTTTAGTCAGGAATTGTGGTGCTCTGGACAAACGCAAAGTCTGAGGTTCACGGAGACGTTTGGAGAGCCATAGGATTGCTGTGGCTTAGTGGGAATTGCACATTTTTGACTTAAGTTAATGCAAAGCAGTTGGAGTTGTTAAGGTTAAATAAGTTTAGTCCATTAACATAGATTAGATTTAGGCATACATCATTCTGTAGTCTGCAAACATTAAATATTCCAGGTTAGTTTATGTTTTGCATTTTATAGATGATTGGATTTTGGTTTAAATCCACTGACAACTTTTGTTAACGCATTATTGTTTGATCGGTCTTGTGTATTTTTACTTTGTTTAAAATGTTACCAACTTGCCTGTTTTCCAGAAGCTAAAGGAGGAAGTGCTGGCTCACTTCCTGTTTGCTGATGTCACAGGAAGGAACCAGGTGAAGAGGAGAGATGAAGACTTGTAAAAGTTGTTAAAAGATCAGCTGTAGGGTTTTCCTTGCTGTACTTAATTGTATATTTGATAGCAAACTGTAATTGGATGCCTTCAATGTGTGTTTTTGGTTGATGGTGTACACAAGCTATAATATGTAGCTGGTGCTTGTGTTTAATTTCACCTCTGGAATGGAATGTGCTAATTGGAACTGGTTTTGGGTGATGGTTACAGAGAATATAAGCAGAAGAACTTGTTGGCTCAAGGAGGCGGAGATGCTGGAATAAGACATTTGGAACTGAGCCCTGTTGTCCCAATTTCTACTGTCCCTCTGTGGGAGTTGACTGAGCCTTGTGTGGATCTGTCTCTGCTAGAAAGGAAGAGCTGTAGCAACAGAAATGTGGTAACATACATCTGGGAGAACTTCCCTGAATATTTAGAAATATACAGTGACGCGTCTAAATTGGAGGATGGTAGAGTGGGAGTTGCCTTTGTAATCCCTGACTTGGGTGTTAGAGTCAGTAAGAGAACAAGTGACAATGTGGCAGTTTACACGGGAGAACTGCTGGCTTTATTGTTAGCGATGGTTTGGGTGGAGGAGAGTGCGTCAGTGGGAGCTAAGGTTGTGATTGTGTCTGACTGTAGTAGCGTGCTGACGAGTATTAAATGTATAGAATCTGTATCAAGACAAGACATCATTTTTGAGATAGTAAACATAATGGACAGAGTGAATAGATCAGGAAAGCAAGTGGTGCTGTTATGGGTGCCGGCACATATAGGGATACAGGGGAATGAGATGGCAGATAAATATGCAAAGCAAGGTGCGCGGAGTAGGGATATAAACTTCCCAGTTAAAATCAGCAAAGAGGAAGTCAAGAGCATTGTGAAAGCTAAAATCAAAGAACTTTGGCAGAGAAGTTGGGAGGAGGAGAGAAAGGGACGATTTTATTTTTCTATTCAGCGCCGAGTAGGTGAGTCTATAACTGGACGTGGGATCAGTCGGAGGGAGGAAGATGTGTTAACACGACTGAGGTTTGGGCATACATATTTGAATAGTTCTTTGAACTTAATAGGAAAGCATCAGACAGGCCAATGCGAGTGCTGCGGTGAGAGAGAAACTGTAGAGCATGTATTTATGCAATGTGTGAGGTACAGACGACACA
This sequence comes from Apricaphanius iberus, assembly GCA_028564705.1. NCBI lineage: Eukaryota > Metazoa > Chordata > Actinopteri > Cyprinodontiformes > Aphaniidae > Apricaphanius > Apricaphanius iberus. The sequence continues at coordinate 1,566,423 of JAPXFQ010000899.1, forward strand.
GAGAAGAGCTAAAGGCATATATGAATGAAAGTGGAATGGGGTTTTCGGTTGGAACAATGTTAAGGGGATGTTCTTCGGCAGGAGTTGTTAAGGCGATAATGAGGTTCTTTCGGGGTACGAGGCTATTTTTAAGAATATAAGAAGAAAATGAATAGATGGCCTAAATAATAATAATTTTAAAAAGTAAAATAAATAAGAAAATGAATAAATAAAAAGGGAAGGGGAAAGAAAAAGAGGGGGGAAAAGAGAGGGAAGAAGGAAGGGAGAAAGGAGAAGAGAAGGAGAAGGGAAAAAGGAGAGAAGAAGGGGGAAGGAAGGGAAGGGAAAAAAGAGAAAAGAAAGAAGGAATAAGAGAAGGGGAGAAAAGAGAAGAAAGTATATATATACTTTATATATATATATATATATATATATATATATATATATATATATTTTTTTTTTTAGTATAGGAGACACAGGACCGATGGGGCCATGTCGGCCCACACTCCATATCGGAAGGTGGCGGTAATGCACCAATAAGTTGTTTGCCAACCGCCAAAAAACACCATTAGAAGAAGAAGAAGAAGAAGGCTCAAGGAGGAAGGGCCAGGTCAGTGTAGCTGAGTGCATTTGATGTTAATTTTTGTTGCCATAAGTTCATTAATGTTAGTTTTCAACCAGTTTACATTTTGAGTAAATTTTTTGGATTTTTATAACCATTTTGTCGGTCACAGTCTTTTGTAAATAAAACAGCTATACTGGACAACATCTGCCTACTCCCCTTCTTCGACCTCTTTGGCCAAGCTATCCCACATCCATCTTTCTCTCCATGTTGGATGTGGCAGATGGACATTTTCAAAGTCTCTTCTTTTGTCTCCCTTGGGACAAATTTAGCTTGGACAGAGAGGTAAATTTGCAATTCGAAAAACCCATCACATTTTTCCTGCGATGCAATCTGCTTGCTTTACTTTCATAAACCAGTTTGAACAATGAACTGAACTTTATGCGCTGTTTAATAACCAGTATGAAAATGATTGTCTAATTGGCTGATTGGATTGATGATGTCCCCTTAAGGTGACATGATCGTTAGGTGTTGGTGTTCTGAGTTTTCTTTTATTTCAGTTTATCTTTTAGTTTTTGCCCAAGTTAGTGTTATGTTTTGATTCCAGCTTCTATCTCTTATGTTTTCTCTTATCCTTGGTTGTTTACACATTTACTCTGATCTTTTGTAGTCCTCCTTTTTTATCATTTTTATTTTATTTCTGTTTAACTAATTCCTCTCTTTCAGATTTTGTTTTGGCATCTCTTCTGTTCTCTCCTCCTCCCTGATTCTTAGTTCTTTTGAGTTTCTCTTCCTTTATTCTTATTTTTTTTTCAGATCTCTCTCATCCTTCGTTACTTCAGAGTTAGTCCTAACCCTTTTCCACCCAGTTTTCTCTTCTGTTTTTTACCTTGTTCTCCCTTCCATTTCCTCCCTGCCTTTCTGCTTCTCTGCCCAGGCTTTTTATTACCTCCACCTGCTCTCCGCTCACCTGGATCTGCTTTCCTCTAATTAGTCTTCTGGTTTTAACTTCCACTCCGCCTCAGTACATTTAAGTCCTCCTTTAGGTTCACCTTGTTCCCTACTGGCTCCTTCCATGACAACTCCTGTAATCCCATGTTTATTTGATCTGTAAGTTTAAAACCTTACTCTTAAGCATATATAAACTGAAATGAACTGATTCAAACTCTTCCTTGCCTTTTCTCTTCGTTAATATGAGCTCAATAGACACAGTTATGTCCTTTCTAGTGACAGAGACATTCGGGCTCCTGTAAATCGCTCTGCTCTGTTTATCGGGCCGTTGTCCCTGCCTAGCCGTCGTCCGATGATCCCGTCATTATCATACCCCTAATGTATCCCGCCACACTCTACATTTCCTCTGGCTTTCCATCCATCTGCCTAATGGACCAACTGGGTGCGGCCAGCCAGTCATCACTTTTGTACTCTGATGTGGGTTGTCCATGATTGCCGAGCCTCTTTGTCTTTTTGTGAAGTCATCTGCTTTGTGCAGATTCTGTTGTTGGGTTCATGTTTTAGCTGAGCCATGTTGGCACAGGTGGATGTTTTCACAGCCTCGTTGTGTGTTTGTATTATTTGCAACTGCTGCATGCGCTGTAAGTGTGTATTGGTTGTACATTGGCGTGTCAGGACGAGTGAAACCTCTAGATCGGCCATTAAACCATTACGGGCTGTAACTGAATCCTCTGAAAGCTCAGCTCCCGGCCGCTGCTGGAGGAAGATGATGGATGGGCGTGCTGTGATGGAGCAGTCCTGTGATTGCTGGGTGGTGGTAAAAACAGAGGAGTAGAGAGTGTAGGGAGGTGTTCAGGACAGGTAGAGAGCATGTGAGGTGAATCCCGCAGTAGTAAATGTGAGCAGGCTTTATGTTTGCTAAAAAGGGATAACCGCTTTGACCTTCCTGCTCTGCGCCTGGCTGAGTCATGAGTCTGACAAAAAATAAGAAGTGTCAGGTTTTCTTTACGTTCCCATTATTATTAAAGGTGTGTGTGTGTGTGTGTGTGTGTGCGTGTGTGTGTGTGTGTGTGTGTGTGTGTGTGTGTGTGTGTGTGTGTGTGTGTGCGGTATTCGTTTAAAAACAAGTGTCTCATATGAACCTCAGTACTGTGCAGGAATCTTAAAGTTCTCCTTCACTGAAAATCAGGAAAAACTGTTTGTTTTTTTTCCAATACAAGCTGTCATTCTGAGTTGTATAAGCATGCTGCATGTGAATATTTTCTCCAAACTCAATTCCATGCATCAGTTAGCGAATGAAAATAGACCCGAGTCAAAAAAAAAAGCATGTCATTCAAACGTCACATTACTTTGGACCGCCCACAGGAACGTTGTTTTGTCCAGAGAGCAGAGCTGAGCTGTAGCTCTGAGAAGGTAGCAGTTAGCAACTCGACCACACGGCAAAACAAGTTCTGAATCTGAGATGACACATCAACGCTACATATTTTATTTATTTTTTCACACACGAAAGAGGAGCTGAAGAAGAAATTGAAGAATGCGACGCTCTGTTAGTGATTTTCGTTTTGAGCAGTTAGCTTTGCGTCAAGGCTTAATTTAAAACCAAGATCTGCACCAAAAGGTTTAACACCAGCTCCCAGGCTACTTTAAGTAAAAAAATAATTAAAAACCCAGAGTTTCGCTTTTTAAATTTTGTGTTACAACGCACCATAACAATGAAATATACTACCTAACATGCTAATATCTGTGACTACATCAACCCAGAGAAGTAGCTTGTTTAACTATCCGAGTGTAATATCCAGAGGTGTCCCAAGGGGCCTCCAGGGGCCCCAAGCAAAACATTATGTGGGGTTCGCAGGACCCAATGAGGAAGGCCCAATGCCAAAACACGTCTGTCATTAAAGACAAATGTATGTATAGTGCAGCCTCGTTTCTTTATTTTCAAATGTTAATACCACTAGGACAGCACTCTTACAGACTTTTTATTTTATTTTATTTTTAGGACATGCAACATGCAAATAAAATATTCTATATATAAATCATCCTCCTTACACCAGGAGTTATTACACTGTTTAAATTCCCCTGATGCAGGATGAATTTCCTTTCAGAAATTTCATTAAAACAGTTAATTTAATTTGCAAGTTTAAACACATGTATGCTGCACAGTTCATACATTTTAACTTAAAAAAATGCAAACAGTTACCCTGTCCACCAATTCTTTTATAAACCGAAAAATCAACCATAAACCAAATTCTGCGGTCATGTAACCTTAACCGAATTACTACAAGGAGAAAAATGATGAGTCAGAAAACATTTTTGGTGTTTTGGTCTTCCCGAGGCGAATCTTCCTCTCCCCTCAAACTCTCTCAGCCTACCATATATGCCTTCTAGTGGTTGTGCACATGTTATAAACATGATGTATTTCCTACTTGTGCATGGCAATGGTGATTATGGTGACACACACATGACATTCAAGCTTTTATTCAAGCTGATATTCTGAATTTCTGAAACAAGCTTGCGCAAAACATTTTTTCATGTCCTTTAACATTTTATCACAGCATGGCTATAAATATTTTGTGGAAATTAAATAGAAAACCTACAAAAATAAAATTGTACTGCTGCTTTTGTATTAAAACCTCTGTCAATAACATGTGCTGCATCTTTTACCTTTTTGAACAATTTGCTGACCCTTCCACTGACACCCTGGTAGACATGGCCTCATTATCTGATCCAACAAAGCAACTTACAAAACTGCAGAGAAGTTAAAGGAAATAAAGGACAGCTGGAGCTGGAGGCAGGCGATCTTCTGTCGAATCAGGGTGCGGCAGGGTCTTCTGCTTCACAGCCCCGTGAAAACGTCAGCAGTATCCGAGGCAGATCCACAAAAAAAAAAAACACTTGAATGTAAATGCTGAACTTTCTGCCTACTTATAGTTTGTGAGTGCTGATTGCGAATCAGATCCCCTGCAGTGGTGGAGGGACCATGAAGAAATATTCCCAAATGTAAAAAATGTGGCAAAAAAAGTATCTGTATGTACTAGTTCCCCATCAGGAATGCGTTTCATATCTTGCACATAAAGAGTAATCGATACCTACTGTAAGTGGTTTTGAAATGCTCTAACACGTCTGAGGTAAATGTTCTTGTTCAGGGGTTTTGCAGGCACTTTCTGGACTTGGATCAAGCTTCAATTTTATAAGTTTTATCTGTTTTTGATGTTTAAATTCCCAATCAAATGCAGAGCTGTCCAAATACCTGTAACTGTTCTTAGTCGCCCATTTTTAGTGTCACTATCCAGACCTTTATGTAATCTGAGGTAGTTGCATTTTGAATGCAGTATTTTAATTTACTGTTTTCTTAGCTCTGGTTTCTAAAAGGTCAAGTGTACCACAAAGAAACTTACTTTAACAGAATTGTAATTTTGTAAAAGATAAAAAACTTATCTGTGCAACTGATGAGGTCCCACTTTTGTGTTGAAATCAAAAAATGTGTATACCTGTGCAATCATAGGCACTATATAACTCAAAATGACATGTTTTAAGAATTTACAAAAAATGATATACATCTCATATTGAAATAGAGCCAAAAAACATACTTTAATAGATGTTAGATTGGCTATATCATGATTGCAGATCTATATCACGATCGAACTTAAAAGAATGTGTTGTTTTTTGGGGGGGTCGATAGTTTGAAACTTGCAAAGTGTTGACTCAAGAGCCCTGAAAATAAATCCAGACTTAACTTTTCAGAATTAATTTAGTCAAAATGCTCACACTTATTTATCAAGTTGCTTCCACTGACATTTTATTTGCTTTGTGTTGCTCTGTCACATGAATTCTCTATGAATCACACACAGGTTTTGACATTTTACATCACATAAAACGTTAAAAACAAGCCATTCAATGGAGTCAATGCATCTACGTGTAGAAGGAGAAAGCTGTGTTATTGCCTTAGTCCAACTGAAATCCAACCAAGCTAGAGTTATAGTAATCGGACTAACTCACCCAGAAAACGCGATTAGAAAACAAGTGTAACACAAAGCGCCTATGAAAATCTATGCTGCAGCAGCGTTGTCGTCCATTTTTGTTCATTTCCTGCTTTTGCTCCGTCTTCCTCGCTGACTTTAGCATCTGTTTACCATCTGTGTGAGTCTCTAGTCCAAACGGACAAATCCAACATGAAAGGCCATGCAGCGCCACCTAGTGTCCCTTTGGCGAGCGTACCTCTTTCAATAATTCGATTTTCTTAGTGAAGTGTAAACCAGGATAAAGACTTCCATTCTGGTTAGTCCGATTTTTGACAAAAGCTCAATCTAGATGTTTATGTAAACACAGACTGTAAAAGTTTTCTATTTTTCATTTAAAAAAATCCACAATCTTTCAGAAGGATGATGATGGTTGGAGGGATGCAAACTGCTCTTATTACACTCCTCCCCTTCACCTTGTCGCCTCCACAGATGTTCCCTTCTCTCCCCTGTTTTAACCCCAACCTCCCACGCATACACCTCCTCATCGTTGATGCAGCCTGCCTCCTCGCTAACGCTCCCCAGTTTCACCTTAATTTGTGTGTTATCCCCACTTGAAAGGGATGGAAGGGTTTGTGCAGCATACAACTGGGATTTACTCAAGGAACAAACTGTTTTCTTCTTTCTTGTCTTCAATTTATTTTTGCAGTTTTTAGAAGGATACTTGGGGTGCTTCCATCCATCCATCCATCCATTTTCTTAACCGCTTAATCCTTTTATGGGTCACGGGGGTGCTGGTGCCTATCTCCAGCTGTACTTGGGGTGCTTCTCATTTCTTATTTGTGGATCCTTGTTTCCTTTCCTCGCTTCCTTTCCTCATGTCTTAGCTCCAACTCTTCAGGATGCGAGGGAAGGACAGGTAAAAGACATGAGGACGGAAGAATGGAAGCAAGTGAAATGATATATCCTCGCTCCCTTTAGCGTCACTTCAAAGCGTCGTCAAGTAATGATGACTACACCGCTACAAATACTCAACACATTAAAAAGAAGTAACTACAGGCCTAAATAAAAATCCTTCTCTATTCCCCATTTTTACATATATGAGAGGCATTAATTAAACAATTAAAAACAATTAAAAGCAAGCCAGTAAAATCAAGAAACGTAATAAACATAATTAAAACTGTGCTGAAAACTACACATTATACATCGAAATTAAAGGCACAGTCAAAAAATAACCCACATTCATGTTTAATATTCACATTTATGTGTGTTTGAATTTTCTGCCATGGTTAACACTTGGAGCAGATGTGAAGGGGGAGGAGAATTTATACGTGCGTCACGTTAAGTCGATAAAAGACTTCCGATCGCTGCTCATGAAGCCTCCTCCCTCCTCGCGGTGCCCTTAGAGAATTGAGATGTCCTTCAAGATGGCTGAGCTCGATCGGTTTCCGGGTCATGGGATGGAGGACGGAGGAGACGAGGAGGGATATTGAGAAGCACCCCTGGTCTTTAGGTTGGTCTCAAGGCAGGTAAAAACCTTGAAAATAAACAAAGAATGTAAATACAAAATATACTCAACATGGTCTTAGCATAATAAATGTGCTCCTATTCTGATAAATACAAATCACTTTTACTCAGTTAATGAAATAAATTATGTATTTATAGTCACAAAATACTTAACTGAGATCCAATGAAACGGTGCATTTTACATTCAAGGTTAAGGAAATATTTTTAATTCAACTACCTAAATATTTAAACATTTTTAATATTTTTATACAAATTTGAAGAATTTTTTAATACATATCTAATTTATGAAATACAAATAACTTAAACTTGCTATTTATTAGTTTATTGGTCAATTAATTTATCAATGCTTGATTTTAATCTTCCACTTCCTCAATCCATTTAAAATCCTAAAAAAGCAGAAATCATGACAAAGACTATCAAATGCTACTAACATTTGGCCAAAAAAATATATATAAAATAATCCTTCAAAGCTATGAATGTTAAACAAATATGGCCACGCCACATAATGTTTCTAAGCTAAAGTCAACCAGGAAACAAACAACTCCAACAACAAAGTCTGTAAAATTTCTTTCTCACCGGCTGCTGCCTCTTTTGAGACTCTTCCAGCTCCACACAGGCTCACCACATAAGCAGAACAATGCTTCACATGGAAAAAGTGTTTGTTTCCTGTGATTCACCTGGACTACTAAACCGGGTGTCGATTGGTGCATTGCTTTTTATAGTCCTGGTTGACAACACCCCCAAAAACCTAGTTCCACCATACTTGCTTCTAACTTATTTTCATTTGAGCAAATCTAAATGTTTCTTTCCTTTTATTTTTATCTAATTTATTGATCTAATCCATTAATAATTTTTTTCATTCATTTTTTTTATTTATTATTTTATTTTTTTAAAACAAGACAACTACTGTGAAAGGGGAAGAAACCCAACTAGCGACAGAGGGGGATTTTATTTATTTATTGATATAATGTCTCATCAGAGTAATTGGCAGAGACAGAGGGAACGTTACTGGGAAGCAAAAGCTCGTGTGGTTGTGACCAGCAGAGGATATCTGAGCCATCAGCAGCGTTTAAAAGCTCTGATGGACTAAAAGCTGCGTTTGACTTTTCTTGTGTGTCTTTCATAATATAGTGACTCTGGCCTGAGCTGATCTGAGAACTGCTGAGAATTTCTGGTTTGATTCGTAGCATTGACAACGACAGTAAATTGCAAATAGTATTGCCTGATGTGCTCTGATAATCCACTGAGCTATTCCAGTTATTTGTTTTTTTTCCTGCTGCCTGTCGCTATAACATTAGTAGATAAAAGCCTCCTCACTGTCTGCATTGTTCTGTAGCTGCAGTTTCACTCCTTTACTCTTTTTTGCATGACAAGTTCAGCAAAAGCAATAAATAAGAGAGACACCACACTCCTGCCTGGGGGCTGAAACTGCTTTTATGATTTTTTTATTTTATTTGGTTTTTATTTTTTATCTTTGTTGTGTAAGACATTAAACTATTTGTAGCCACCACCACCCAGAGGATGAAGAGGACAAGTTTACCTGTAAAACTATGGATCATCAGTGCGGTCTAGGAGGAACTTGCTCTAAATGACTTCCAAAGAATCGTTTTTTTCAGGCTTTTCCTGTCATAAACATTTTCTGTCTCCATCCTGCAGCTTGCCTGTTGCAATCCGAGTTGGTGAACTACGAGAGAGTGAAGGAGTACTGCCTGAAGGTGCTGAGCCATCAGAGGGACCACTTTAAGGCCATGTACCGCGCCGGCATCGCCTTCTATCACCTGGGGGATTACGAATGTGCGTTACGCTATCTTCGTGATGCTAAGAACCGCGAACCTTCAGGTGAGTCTAAATTAGACTGAAAAGACTTAATTATAGCTACACAATCAAGAATAAATGCAGACTTAAGTGTAAATAACTCATTATGAATGGTTCAAGGTTTTTTTAATATGATATTTAAGCTTCGATGTGAGGATCCTGATAGTTTCTATCACTCCTTCCGCTGTCAGATATTGATTCAAGCGATTTCATTATTGATATTAAGGCCTGAGGTGAAAACATTACAATAAAGCCACTTCAGAGGGTGAATCAATTGTCAAAATTGAAGGGAAAAATTGCTTTATTACTATAGAATAATAAAGAGATGCTGACATCATCTCTGACTGGATAGCTAAGGGAAAAACAAGAACTATTTGTTTTCAACAGTCACTAGTTGTATATTATGTGCCTTTCTGACTCCCTGGGGTTTATATCATGAGCCAGAGCGCCACTGGTGACTAGGCTGAGGAGGACCCATACGTTGCTGCTGCTCACATAAACGAGGATATGGTGAGAGAGGGGAGCTAAGTGTCGTAACTTGGGTTAGACTTTAACAAGAACCCTGTGATCAAATGAGAAAATGATTGAGCAACGAGTGGGTTTCATTTAAAATGAATGGATGTTGAAGGTATAGAGGAGGATTTATACGAATTTCAGGAAAGAACCGCCCTCTCCACTTTTAGAGGGGTAAAAAAAGCGTTGTCAGTCACAACAACGAATCTTCCGGTCAAAGTTACCATATAGACCAGAGATGTCAAACTCATTTCCATCTTGGGACACATAAAGATAATGAAAGTCCTTAAAGGGCCGGTTGTGCCAGAAAGTGTTGACAAAGCTATTTTTAACAAACCACTAAAACATGAATAAATACCTGAACTTCTTAAAATGAAATGATACTGAACATATTTTAATATTGATGTGATTTGGGACTGTTCAAATAAAAACTGATTTGAGTGATAATAGGATATTTAGGTGCATAGAAATAGAATTTAAGTTTTATGTACATGGTCCTCTGCAGTTTAGAGGGCCACATGGCGGTGGGTTTGGTTAAGGACTGTCGCTAAATTTCCACACATCACAGAAACTACATCAGTACCTGTGTGATCTCCTGACTAAGTAACCCCAAACTTTATCCTACCTGCTGGGTAGAAAGTCAGTGACGGAGGAAACAGTGGGGAGCCCAACCTGTGCGGTCAGCGCACGCCAACATTGAAAAGAATCTCCTAAAACCACTCTGGTCTTGTTTGTCTCTCCTGAGGATGATTGGCAATTAGGAGGACGGATAGTTTAGATCACAGGGGTCAAACTGAAGTCCCGGGGGACAAATCCGGCCTGCCACAGCCATTCATGTGGCCCTCTCTAAAACAGTATTTCTCTAACTTTTTACAGTGGGTACCACCTGAGAAAATGTCGAGTTCTCCAATTACCATTATCACGACCAACCTAAACATACAGTAAAGAGGGCTTACCCTTTGAACTATAGACAATTAGCAAAGGAGGATCATTTACTCCTAACAAGGATTATTTATTGGTAATTGTTGACAGCCACACTGTGAGAGAATTACACATTTTTGAATTAATTTTTTTTTCTTTATGGAGAACTTAAATACCGCTGGTGGTACACGTACCACAGTTCGAGAATCGTGGCTCTAGAGGACCCTATAAGTGCAAACTAAGTTATATTTATGTGCACCTAAATACTATTTCGTCAAATCAAATCAGTGTTTCTTTGAATATTCCTAAATTACAACATTGTGAAAAGATGTTAAGTGTTATTTAATTTTTATGAAGTACTTGTTGAATACAAATATTTATTAATACTTTAACGGTTTGTTAAAGATCGTTTTATCAGTACTTTATGCCACAACCTGCCCATTAAGGACAAGTATGACCTTGATACGGCCCTAAATGGAAATGAGTTTGACACTGCTGGTTTAAACGATCCACCTGGAAGAAAAATATCCTCCTCAGTACCTTTAAGTAGGGTGAGAATTTGTGATGCTGTTGGCCTGTCCCTCCTCTAAAGGCCCTGAGAGCCTTGTTAGATTGCATTACATTAACACCAGAGCATATTGAATAAAAACGTGTTTGCCTCAAGCAGACAGGTGTCTGAAAAGTAACTGAATATTTGGTCTCCATAGTTCTCAGTGCATCATTGTGTGTGTGCCTGGGGCGCATCACAGATGTTTGAGGTGTTGGCTCGCCTTTAGGTTTCCCAAATATCAGTTCCAGAGGCTCCCGAAGGGAACCCCTCAAAAACAAAGCAGTTTGATGGTGGAACGCATCACAGCAGAGTCTTCCTCCTGGTTTGGGTACTTTTGGGAACCATACTCAACTTTGGTTAGTCAAACTGGTGGGTGTGATGGTTTTTGTAGTTGTCCATTAATGTCCTGTTTGCTGGAGTCCGTTTTGGATTTCTTTTTGTGCGCATTGTTCAGAATGATCCCAACTCTAGAAGCATCATAGTCAAAAGGATTTATAGCTAAATTATATGTAAGCATTTATACTATTCATACGGTTTGGTAACAAAATGTTCATATTTTGCAGAGAAGACTTTTTATTAGCTAATTTATTAAGGCTGATGTTTATAGCCAAAGAGTAAATGTTTCTGTTAAAATTGTTCTCTATAGTTTACTAAGTTGAAGGGAAATTAAAAATGTTAAGTTAAATAAACGTTTTGTAGATTGTATATGATTGGTTCTGATGGTGTTAAGGTAAGTAATGATTTCCGGAGCTTTGATTGACCCATAAACATGTTTGTCCAACATTTTAACAACATTCTACTGCAGAGAATCCCCACTTGTAGTCTTTGAGTCAAATATTAAAGGAGAAGGGGGCTGGATTTGTAAAATAAATTATATTCATGTTCAGTTTTGTAATTGTATTGGGTAATGAAGCGTTTTAAACTAGGTACTTGAACAGCCTGTGTGCTGCAAAATAGTCAATCTACAATTCTTGCGCATTCTCGATTTAACAGGCGATGTGCGCCATGTGTAGTGGCCTGAAAAGTACGCTACGTCACTGATTTATTTACTTTTTGTGCTCGCTACCGCGGTGGCTGCAGTTACTCGCAGCACTGGCCGCGGCAGTCGCGAGTTCAATTTCTTCAATCCGGCCCCGTGCTCCTTTAAATATGTTTTACATAATGACGTGCTGAAATAGCAATCATTCATATCTACTTTGGCCAGAGTTCTTCATACCCCTGGCACACTTAAAATAATCTTATTCAACCAACAGGTTTGTTTCTGACTGGAAATGAGAGTTGCATCTCTTTAAAGATTAAAAATAATACCTTGGATTAATTATCAGCTTCTAAAAATATATGTTTTCATTTTATTTTAAAGAAATGTTACCTTAAACTTTATTTATAATCATTAAAATAACACATCTGAAAGAATCTGTATTTGTACTACAGCAATCGAACCCTATCATTAGGGGTCACTGGCATTTCAAGGGTTTGTCTTTGTGGTTGGAAGGCCTCCTCGCCATCCCCCTAATCTTTAGCTTCTTTCACAGAAGAAATATTTTGGTAGCAATAAAGATCAAACTTGAAAACCAAAATCTGCCAGGGCTGTGAATAGTTTTGGACCCAACTGTAGAGGCCTGTTAGTTTTTTTCCGAACTCAATTTTGGGGTCTTTCTGTCAGTGAGGAACATACCTTTAACACGTTGGGTTATAGATGTTCATTAGACTAACAGCGCTTCCATTTGTTTATGGATTTTTATACTGACTAGAAGGTCTCGAGTTAACTGCCCTGATAGAAAAAAAAAACCCTGCCTGGATTTAGTAACTAAAGCTGATGTTCATCGTGTTTTCTGTCCGCTACAGACACCAACGTGCTCAGATACATCCAGCTGACAGAGATGAAGATTAGCAAGAGTGGACAGCGAGAACGGGAAAGCGGCAAGGAGACCCAGGGCTAATCCTTTCCAACTTCCTGACCCCTCTGCGCCCTTTGACCCTTTTTAGCTGTCCTACTCTGACCCTTCCTCTCTCCTCTCTCCTCTGACTCCTGACAGCAGTACAGACGGAACAGACCCGACCACCCGGCTGGTGACACACAAACGGGGGGCTCATTATCTGCTGCTTTCTGCTCTGGGTTTCTCCCTCAGGCTTTGGTTTCCCTCCCCAGACACAATCAGCAGCCTAACATGAAGAAAATCTACAACGAACAAACTGAAATACAGAACTGTTCTATAAACATAGAAACCATCTTTGTGTTGGAGTGAAAAAGGAGCTTCATAGAGCTGCATATGAATCATGGACAATTTGATTTAGTAAATGTTTGAAAAGCAGAACATGCTTCTGCTTCCCGCTTTCTTGCTCTTATTTTTTTTTTTTCTCTCTTGGGTTTATTTCTCTGCTATCCCAAACTCTTGAGGAGAGTTTTGAGATTGGGAAAATGGCCCACGTTGGCAGGAGGGCCAGAGACAACTCGAAGCATAAAGGTTTGGATAGTCAGACACATGAAGATGGTAAGTTGGACCGGACTCACTCCAGACCCAGCAGGACAACCTTCATCATGAGGAGGAAAAGAAATCTGCCTCTGTTCCTGATCTGTCATTTCTCCACCCAACCTGTCTGCCATGCATCTCAGTTTCTAGACTGTTGTTTCAATTCAAGGGCTATTTCACCTGTTTGTAACTCTTTATTTAGGGCGTTTTTGGTTTGCTGCCGCGCTGTGTCGTGCGTGAAACGTTTGTTTGCAGCAAAGAGGCAAAATTCTCCAGCGGTTCTCGCAGTTCTCTGATACGCTACAGTGGAAGGGGGGGAGAAAGAGAAAATAAATTAAAGTGTCTCTGGAGTCTCTCGTCTGAAGCCTTTCTCCGCCCTGATCGTGTGTCGCGTTCGAGTTCCTTAAAACGTCCAAGGCCCATCCTCTTCCTCCCTCACAGCGCTGATCCTGGCCTCCTCTTCCTCCCCGCCGATGTCACAACGGAAAACAGCCAATAGGTTCGGGAGGGCCATCAACCCTGCGTTGGCTTCTTGCTCTTTTCCTCACGGTCCCAGCGTTTCACCGCTAACTGCTCCGTCCACTGCTGAGACACACAGGAGACTCTGGGCAGCGTCGGTCCAAACCGCGGCGCTGAAGCACTCTGCTTCTGTTTGCTTTCACAGCAGAGAGACATTTGAGATCCCTCCTGCTTCCAGTTTACATTGTGCTGATAGACAAACACGGCCGAGAGGGAATGCAATATTAGCATCAGTAACTACTGACAGCGTAGTTTATGCATATCCATTACCGGCTGTCGGAACCCTGCCGCTGCTTCTGTTGTAACTCATGAAGCTTAAACCTTGATAATGCAGTTCTGTTCTGTTTTTTGTCTGATAGCTTTTCTGCAGGTTTTAAATCTTCTGACGAAGGGTTCGATTGATCCTGTGTGAAAGCATGACCTCAGCTTCCCTCCTCTCTGATTCAACCAAACCCAGTTTTCCTCATTCCTTTTTGTGCAAGTCCACGTTCCGCATGTAAAGTTTGGCTCCTGAGGGTTAATTAAGAAGCTTCCGATGGGGAATTTATTGGCCCCGTTTGCTTTCCGTCATGGCATGCCGCCACTAAAATGCTTGCCCATGCAACCCGTTTAGCTTTTCTCAAAACTAAGAAGGTGGGAAGTGTGATCGCGATAGAAGAGGCATGAAACATCCCCGGATGAAGCTTGTTCTTGTATTTTAGAAGCTTGGCGTTAGGTTATTAAATCAGGTGCTGGGAAAGAGTTGCCCTCCCAGTTTAATTCATTGGTCTGGTATAAAGTAGAGACAGTAAGTGTGTCAGTGGCACTCTGGAGAGGCGACACCGTGAGTTAAGGAAACCGGCATGATACATGGAGCCTCCGAGGAGGGAGGAGAAGTAGGCCATCTTCAGCTGGAGATAAGCAGCTGCAGCCCTTAGAAAAGAAGCAGAGAGTTTCAAATCCAACTGATCATTCATCGATCCATGACCGACAAACACGTGGAAAACTGACCTGCAGCTCAAACATCTCAGCCTCCTCTGACCAGGAAGCAACTTCTGTAACCAGTGTAGCTGCTGGAGTTTGCTTTCAATCTAAAGGTTTTGTCCGGATGTCCAATTAAAAAAGAAACCAAGCTGTAAACTTTATTATAATGTCCCAATAATAATGTAGTATACAGGGTTCATACTTCTTGAACTTGTTCATGTGTTGTTGCATTACAACCACAACATTTATGGGTATTTTCTGTGATGGCAGTGTCTAATTGTGAAGTAAAAAAAATATATATTTTAGCCATTAAAATGAGGACATATGTATTATATCCTCATGAATGTATACCTTTTCATAAAAAGTTTTGTTAAATTTCTCCAGTAGGGATTTAAATAGTGGTCAGAGTGGATAGGCTTTATTTAGCTGCCATTATTTTACATACCCTTTGTTGTCCAAGTTCAGAGTTGGAGAAATCAACTGGATTCACCAGGTGAAACTGTAAAATGGCCGTCTGGACTTTTCCTTCCTATTTAATCTGTAAAAAAGGGCAAAATATGTGAATTTTACAGTTTCAACTGGATCATAGTCGAGCGTTTCTCTTTCACACTACAGCTTGTAGCGGACGGGAAACGGGGCTCCTTATGGTTTCCTTTCATTAATGCCTTTCTTCTTGGTCTTTAATAAAGGGCAGATTTGTGGAGTGCATGACTAATAATTATCCTCACACCTGAGCTGTGGATCTCTGCAGCTCCTCCATAGTTCCCTGCCCGTGCGCAGTCTGTCAGATTAGGCGGATGACCATGCGGGTCAGCCGTACTCTTTGCACATGGCTCACCGTAGAGCTGTGTCAAAAAAATATTTGGAATCGATTCTTATAATAATTCTAAGAATTAAATCTAATCGTTTCCCTAGTCCAAAAATCAGTTTATTGTTTCACATATTTTGCCCTTTTTATACGGATAAAATAGGATGGAAAAGTCCAGACGGCCATTTTACAGTTTCACCTGGTGAACTGTTACTCACCCAGTGTTGCACTACAGAATTATACCCATATGCAACGGTACCACTATTTTTCAAACCGATACTGATACTTCTACAACACAACAAAAATGCAAGGAATACGAAGACATGTTTTATTTTCCTCTCTGCTTGTTACAACAAATGATAGCGAATAAAATTTGTATAGAAATGGCCACAAAACTAACTTTTCAAGTGAAAAATAAACATTTTCTGTGAAATCATTGCACGGTTACCACAGTTTAAGTGTTGGTTCATGGTATTGGTTAACTTACCGATTCCGATACTAGTTTAGAACGGTACTGGTGCACCGCTACATATAATTAAGCTAACAGCTCAAAAAAACTTTAATATGTCCGTATCGAACTGGAACAGATTGGATCGGATCTACACTGAAAAAAGAAAATGCAGCTCTAACTTAAATAAATTACATCAATTGGTAAAAAGTAATTGAATTAAGTTTATATAAGCAACTTTTTTACGTTTTTCAGTTAAAAAAACTTTTTAAGTTAGAGCTTCATTTTATTTTTTCAGTGTATATAACTGATTCCAACTCTTGAGAATGGGAATAGATTCTTGGAATTTGAATCGATACGCATCTCTAGTTCCACGTTGCTTCATCGGCTCTAAACTTCTCCACAGCTCTGATCTCTGACTTATCTGCTGTGTTCCTCGGTCTCTGTGATGCTGTGGTTCTCGAATGTTCTCCAACAGACCTCTGAGGCGTCCGTAAAGCGGCTGGATTTATACGGAGGTTAAATTGTACGGGTGAGAGCAGCAGGCAGATGGTTGCATTGGATTTTCATTTCTAAAAAGCATCAAAAACCACACATTGTTTTTTGCCCTTCCTTTTCACAATTATGTGCAGCCTTCTGTCACCTAAACTCTTCTAAAAGTTTGTGGTTGTTACGTCACACGAGTTGAGCAAGTTCAAGCGGTCTCAGTACTGTTGGTTACATCCGTAACGTCCAAACGGAGGTCTGATACTAGATGCAGAAGCCTTTCTGAGCCTGTGTGCTCTCTGCTGGGTTGTTTACGTCTCCTCGTTTTCTCCCAGAGGAGATGAATCAGCAGCGAGGGAGGCGACAGTAGGCTCGGTCTCCACGGCTGCATGGCCTGGGGCTCCTCACCCACGGGGCCCCTCTGGGATCGGTGTCCTCCTCACGGTCGTCTCTCCATGGCACCGGTTCATCGTCTTGTTTTTGTCTGGCTGTGCTGAAGTCATTCCAGCTCGTCACATAAGTGAAAGGTTAACCAGCTGCACACCGAGCAGGTCTGTTGATCACGGGCCGCGTCGACTCTGAAGGCCGTCCGCGGTAAATTCAAGCATAATCCAACACCGAGCTACGTGTGCAGGCGGAGATTCCTCATCTCTTTGTCAGTGTAGCTTTGAAAAAACCAACAAAGAGCACAACAAAAAGAGACAAAATAAATGGCTGTTCATGTATTTTTATTTAGTTTATTTAATTTTTATGCTCTTTTTACTTTTGATGTCATTGACGGTAAATGTTTGTCAAATGTCAAAGTACTTTTTGTGAATATATAATACAAATGTACAAAAAAATTACAAAAATTGAAATTTTTATGTGAAAAGCTTTACTTTACTGAATTCCTTTATCAACAGAGAAGAAAAGTAAGAGATAGAAAAGATAATTTTAACATGGCTCCTCCTCAGAGCTGCATCGTGACTGTGTCTGTATTTGTCGGTATTTCTCCGTCCCGTCGAGGGAACCTAAAACAGCTTCGAGAGAGTGCAAAGCAACTGGAGACCCCGGCTAGAAAAAGATCCACGGCTAACACAGAGATGGAGAACAGCTGGGCCTCACGCCTTCAGCCCGTGTGTTTAAACGTGATGGACAAGAAGCTGGGGAGGACACAGCGTTTTCCTGTCTCCTCCCTGCCAGGAGGCCATCTTTCGTTCAACATTCAAACTGCTGAGAGGCCTCCATCACGGGTTTTACTGAACTGCAAGGCCGGACATGCACTAATAACTGGAAAATTAGGATAATGAATAAAGTTTAAAACAAAAACCAGTCTGTGTTGTTATTTTTGTTGGGTGGGCCATTTAAATCTCTAAAAACTGAGAACAAATTCAACTTGAATCATGTTTTTATCTTTATGTGGGCAGCATTGTAATTTCAGGAAAGTGACATTTAAAGGAACAGTACGCGCATTTTTATTTATTAAAAGTACAATCAGTCTGAGTTGTATAAGCATGCTGCATGTGAATATTTTCTCCAAACTACATTCCCTGCATTAGTTACAGAAAGAAAATTGGGAAGAAAATGATTCAGCCAGAAAAGCCAGTCATTGAACATCACAGTGAAAATTAGCTTTGGGAACGCTGGATTGTTTATATGGTCAGGAAAGAGCGAAGCAGCTTGCTGCTACTAGAAGCTAACGGTTAGCAACATCACAACATGGCAGAACACCTTCATGCGTGTGTTTCTTGTGGCGATAACACATCAACGCTACACTTTCACACAAGGAAGAGGAACTGAAGAGGAAACGGTTTGGATTTGTTATTGGAATCACGTTGAGCACATTGACTTTACCGACTGCGAACCCTACAGTACTCGCTTTGCGTCAAAGTTTTAGTTGAAACCAGGATTGGTAGCGTCGCAACGGTGGAACACCCGCTCCCAGGCTGTAAATTAAAACAAAATAAATCCTACACCCAGTGTTTAACCTTTTATGCATTGTGTCAAAATGCGTGGGCCGAGGGAGAGCCATGCAAAAGCCGACCCACGCCATCCTTTGCGGGCGGTGTTTGGAGGTGCTCGATCCGACACAGATCAGACGACCCGCTTAATTTAACCATATTGGTAAGTGGAGGAAAAGAAACTTACAAGGATTACCTCAGTTGCGGCGAGGGGGGAAAGCCCAGCACCAAATCCTCGCCAGACTGGTGGCGTACCGGGGACCGCTTGCATGGTGTTGCTCCGGGAACCGATTCATCCTTATTGAGGCACAGCTCTGCCACCCTTGGGTCCAGTCTTTTTGGAGACCGAACTGGGCGGTAAACTCTATCTAAGGCTAAGTACCAGCACGATTTTGGGCTTACGTTACACTTTACTTCTTCTAGTAAATGGATTCAGTGTAGTTGTGTTGCAGCTAGCCAATCAGAGGACAGAAACTTTGCTTGTCATCAATCTTAATGAGCAGGATACCAAGCCCTGCTGTGTCTCTCCACTAACTCTGCACTGAAAAATGAGAGAAACCAAGTCAGACAGCGTTCATTCATACCAAGGAACAGAGAAAAACAGCAGTAAATTAGACCATCAACCATTTCTGGACCTGGTTCTTTTGGTCACATGACCTGACCTCAGCAAATGACTGAACGTATTCAGCATGTCTTAAGCAGGGTTTTTCTTTTTCTTTTGAGGTTTGAAAGGCTAATCGTCATCAGTGAGTGGCCGGTATACAGTATTAGTTGTTTTGCTGGTGAAGCACAGCCGAAGCGAATGATGGCTCATTAGCTGGCCTCTGCAGAACTTTACCATGGTGAGGAGGTAGTCGGACCATTTGAATCAGCTCTTCTCTGAGCTTGGAGGCATCTGGGATGGACCATCACACGGTGGAAGCCTTTACCGAGGTCAGATTAATCAGTATTTCAAGTATTTTTAGGGGATAAACAGACACTTTGTGCTCCAGACCAATGAAGAACAGGATCATCCAAACTGATACCAGCAACAAGTCCAAAAGCCCGGGTCAGTCATGGTATGGGGTTGTGTCAGTGCCATCGGCAAAGGTAACTTGCACTTCTGTGATGGCACCATTATTGCTTAAAAGTGCAGTAAGTAAAAGTAAGTAATTTTTTTATGTTGCTTTTGGAGTAATGGCTTCTTCCTTTTTAGCATAAGTCATAATTAATTTGGCATCTTTAGGTATCTTTTATCTCTGTTATGTCTGTAAATATTTGGTTTCAGCTGTATGTATGTATATATATATAAATTGGGGTAGAGACAATACACACTACCGTCAACTTCTGGACCTAAATGGTTTTTAAAAAGTGATTAATTGGCTTCCACCAAACATAAGTAATAGTTCACTTATTTCAATAAAAAACATACATACAAAAAAAACTGATGACGGGTATGTCCAAACCTTCACCACAACTCTGTTTTAAATACTTCCATCGACATGTTTTTGTTTTTAATCAAAAGAAACCAACCAAAATTAAATTCAGGGACTAAAGTAGTTTTTAAAGTGGTTTACAACAAGCAGGGCCGGTCCGAAGTCTTATGGGGCCTTAACCTGACAATAACGGCATTCAATCAAGATTTGGTCTAATCTGGAAAAGTAGGAAGAGTTTATTTGGCTGATCCTAAAAAATCAATCACAGGATTAATATTAATATTGGACAATCAGAAGCTCAAACACAATAGAAAGGTTGAACTAAAGCATCCGATTGTAATAATGGTAACACAACAATCAAACAATGAATATTAAAAATCTGATTTACATTTTATTTTAAATTAGGTCACATTTTAAAAATATAATGAACATTTTTGTAAATTAAAATGTACAGTATACACATTTTTATTCTTTTAAATGCATTTAATGTAAATATTTTTCAACATTTAATGTTTTTAAAAGAAAATATATATTTTTTTAAATAATTAATTAGTTATTACACAAAAATTTAAACATTTGAAATTTTTCAAAGAATCTACAGTGAAACAAAACTAAATCAAATAGAGTAATCACATTTTCAGACATTTTAACATTTCTAGTTTCTGTTCAATTTCAGTATTTATGGGGGGCCCCAGATGGCTTTGGGGGCCCCCTAAGGAACCGCTTAGTTAGCGTATGCCTTGGACCTGAGAACCAGGGTAATTGCCTCTGTCAACCTGTGGTCTAAAACTATGATCTCAGATTTGTTCATTAACGCAGAGAGTACTTTCTAATAACACTGAATTAGCGGTTTAATGGGCGACTAGACATTCAGAGGAAGATGAAGCGAGCCCTTCTGTAGCTCTGAAGACACACCAACTGGCAGGAAATCTGGCAAGCTGTTCCCCTTAGAAGCTGAACAGAAACACACACTCCCATTTCTTTGTTTGAGTCCAACTCGCTTTTTTCTGTGCATCACCATCCTTTCCAAAACACGGTCGGCTCCTGATTTTGCCCGCTTTTCTTGCTTCTAAAATATGTTTTCACTGGCATAAAACATCGGGGTAAAATGAGGTAAATGAGGATAGTGGCGATAAATGGGGTATAAGGGTGATAAATGACCAGACGAAGACAGTAGGAACACAATGTAAACGCTATAGCCTTTCTGCTCACACCTTTTCACCTCCCTCTCACCGCATTATAATCCGTTTTCCACTTTTTGTTCAATCTGTGTGTACACGTTTGTTTGTGTTGCTTTTAATAGCATCGCCATGGAAGTGAAGAAGGGTTGCTAGGTAACAGGCTGGCGTCTGAAACAGTGTTTGATTGGCGCTGTAAGGCGGACAGGAGCAGCGATTGAGCGGCAGAGATGTGTGTTTGTATCCCCAACATCTGCGCACGGACAAGCTGAGGTCAAGCTACGCTGCTGAAGCTGCGGACGTCTTTATTACGGCAGAAAACCTCAGGTTTAACCGTGATGTTTCTGTAAAAATGCTCCTCCTGTCTCGGTGACAGCTGCAGGATCATGGTAGCACTACAGGAACAGCGAGCTGCAAAAGACATGACATCATAGGGCGCAGCGATGACACCTGGTGGACTGAGTCTGCTACTGCAAGCGCCTTTGTCCTGTGACACAAGGCATGTTGGCTAGAATAGAAGGTGAATACTACCAGAGGTGGGTAGTAACTTGTTACATTTACTCACTTTTATTTACTCAAGTACTTTTTTGAAAAATATGTAATTTTGGAGAAGTTTTTCTAAACTGTAGTTACTTTTACTTGAGTAATATCTTTATGAGGTATTCCTACTCTTGCTTGAGTTATGGTGCATTCAGACCGCAGGCTTTGTCAGCGTCAGCGACGTCAAGATTACATGTTAAGTCTACGGTGGAGGCCTGTGTCGAAGTCTCTGCGGGACTTTGTGAGCTTTGGCTCCGTCAACTTTTCCTGCTTTTCATGCTTCAAAGCTCATAAAGCCAGCAGCGCAGAAGTTCAGCTAGTTGAACTTTTGTCGGTGCCGACGGCCCTGAAGCGGCGCGTTAACCAATCAGAGCCTATAATTGTAGCGATGTCACTACACGTATTTTGAATGTAGCAGGAGCTGGAAAAATCTACATTTAAGTCTAGAAAACGCAGATTTAAAAAATCATAAATAACACTTACCGGAGACAGATGGACAGGCACTCTTGGGGAGGAATAGAGCGCCTGTAGTTGGTGTTCTGGTAGGAGGTTTGAGCTCCGATGCAGCCCAGGAGGTCGTAAAATTGGGCGCGGGACAGACGGAAGTACTGCTGAAAGCGAACCTAATCCATACGTAGCTCCCGGAGCAAATGGTTAAACTCCCCAAACTCAGATCGCATCCGTAGAATAGGGTGTATCCACAAACGGCGCTGATGTTGCCGAAGTCGACACTGTCTAGCTTTATTTAGCAAATAAAGCCAAGCCACTCCCTCAATACTATCCACCATAGTTCAGAATATCCGACAACAGAAGAAGCCCCGCCCATGCGCTCTTTTTTGCTCAGAAGTGGCAGGCTTTGCAAGCTTCAACATAGAAGCGTCAAACTAGATGCTTTGTGAGCTTTGCCTGACGCTGACAAAGTTCTTGGTCTGAATGAACAATAATTCCGCGTTCAGACCGCAGGCTTTGTCAGCGTCAGCAACATCAAGATTACATGTTTATTCTACGGTGGAGGCCATCGGAGGAGAGTCAAAGTCTCTGCGGCGCTTTGTGAGCTTTGGCTCCGTCAACTTTTCAAGCTTTTCCTGGGTTTCAAGCTTCAAAGCTCATAACGCTAGCAACGCAGAAGTTCAGCTAGTTGAACATTTGACGGTCCTAACGCTCTTGACGCAGCATGGCAACCAATCAGAGCGTCTCACTGTATAGTGACCTTGCCCGACGTCGACGCTGCCTAGCCAACCACAATCCGCGAGTGTTTAAAACATCCAGCAGAGAAACAACCGCCTGCGAGCTTTGCAAGCTTCAGCTTAAAAATGTATCTTCTGGTGAAATGCGTCGAACTAGTCGCTTTATGAACGTTGCCTGACGCTGACAAAGCCTGCGGTCTGAATGCACTGTAAAGGCTCTGGCTACTCTATCCACAACGACTAAATTTGCTGAATGAATCAGAATATTTGTTTTAATTAAATTGCATGAGACTCCCACATACAGATTATGTTATTTGTAAACAACATTCATCTTATTATTATTATTATTGTGGCTGTTTTGCTATTGGGAGGTTAAAGGTTATATATGGAAAATTTTCATAAAAACCTACATTTAAAAAAACATATACATCCATGGGGCTTTTAGAGGGGTGCAGAATGAAAGTACAAAGTTTCCTTAAAAAATTATATTTGAATTTAGGTTTACATCAACCAGCTAGTAGGTTGCGGGTTGACCGATACAATCTCTACGATCCAATTATACGTTCGGCACAGCACAGCTGGTGATGAGAAGGATGGTGAAGTCAGCAAGCTGCGTCAGAGCCCTGGAGACATTATCTGTCTCAGGAGAGGACCACAGAATAACTAGGATAGTTTTAGATGAAGCCTACACTAGATTGACCCACATAAAACATTTCCACGGCATCAAACACACACGGAAACGGCGACTTTCTTCCTGGATCGGTAAGCTAACTCACTTGCTAACATTAGCCGTCAGTATAACTCCTCTAAAATACATTCCTCACTGGATACAGTTCAGGTTTTCGCTGGGCGTTTCAGCAACAAACCAGGCAACCCAACAGCTGGAATAATTTTATTATTGTAACTACAACCTAGAAAAACTAGATGTTGCCATTGTGCTCATGCTCCATATCCAGCCTTCATACATAATCTACTATAAGGGTTTCATTAGATTTACTTTTTTTTAAAAAAAGGTAATTTGGAAAAAGATTCTGTTTTTTTATACATTTTTCCAACATATGGGAATTTATCATAACTTTAGTAAATACCTAAAAGAAAAAAATAAATAAAAATGCAATCTTTTAGAATGCCATTTTAAAAGTGAGGACTAGATCCAGTCCATTTTAAATGAGGTTTGTCTTATTTAAACATCAGATACAGTATTAGTTTACATTTAGATTAGAGTGAACAACATGGAGAGATTAAAAAAACAGCTGCCTTGAAGCCTTCAGTGAAAAGCAACCAATAAGTCTAAAAAGGGATCTCAAAATGTTTCAAGACGAGCTAAAATCAGCGAAGTAGAAAAACTATAAAACAGCTGCCATCATTGCCTGGTCTGGGTGTCCAGTACAGTTTACCCTAAAAGCAGCCCGCAAGATGGTAAAGGAAGTCTCTAAAAGCCTGTAAAATCAGAGAGATGCCCCACAAGATTAACTTTCTTGGGTGGTGTGCAAAGAGAAAAAGCTTTGCTCTCTGAAGCCTGTTTAAAAAAAAATGGCAATCAGTAAGTCTGGTCAGCCTGTGGCGGCAATGGAGGCCGATCCGGTGTTTTTCACCATCACTGCGTTTACATGCAGTCAATAACTTTTCCAGAACCGGAGTATTAGCAAGAACCCGGTCATGCACGGCCACGTAAACACTGGCAAAAACCCGAATATTACCCCTTTTCCAACTCGAATATTTGGTCATGTAAACCCCTATGGGCGTATCCCTATCAGAAGGTACACTGATTTGGGTTCTGCGCATGTTCTACTTGCAAGGAATCTTGGTCTTTCAAGTAGAGGGACGTCTTGTATGCGCTGTCTGGTATGAAAATTCCATATATACAGGAGCAACTCTCTCTGCTTTCTCTCCGTCTCTGCTCATGCATGTAAACCGGTTATTCCGAATGTTTCAGTAACCTGAATAGTGACCTTAAACCGACCGTAACCCGAATATTTGCTGCACGTAAACATAGTCAACTTTTACTTGTATTTTAAATAGTGTTGCCGGCCGGGGCTCAGCGCACATTCCACACAACATCACGAAATCACCCTCTAGTATGCCGCAATGATCCGTTTTTGGAAAATGGCTTAGAAAACCACAAAAACCAGACTAACTCATACTATTTGTGAAGCAAAAAGGGGGAAGTGCCATGGTTTGGGGAGGCTTTATTGCAACAGGACTTGCAGTAAAATGAAAATTTAACATGAATCAGAAATGTAAGTGAAACAGAACTGGACCCTGCAACCTTATAATAATCTAAATCATTCCAGTAAATCCAACAAAAACTGACTGAGAGGGAAGAAAAAAAGCACAAGATGATAGAGATAAATTTAAAAAAAAATGTAAAATTGATTAATCATTATATAATTTGTAAAACATTTCTCAAAAAAATTGTATATATTTCACGGGTGTTTTAATTATTGTCAGATTAATCTGAACCTAAAATGGTTGAAGTCTGGCTCTTTAAAGGGAAACATAATGAAATTATGCAACTTTTTGCACTGAACTGTGTGTAAACCTTAAATGTTGTTCTAAAATATTTTCAATATCTACCGTGGTTTAAAATGCTAATATATGTGGATTTTTTTATGTTAACTGCAGTACTACTGCTTAGTTAAACCAGGCCAGCTATGCAAGAAAAGTAATTTTAGACAGTAAGATTAAAAGCAAAAAGTATTCAACTATTCCTGAAGTAATTCCCACAGTTTGGACTCATTTGCTCGACAGCTTTGATCAGAACTTTTTCAGTTTGTCTTTTAACCCACATTTGCTTTCTTTCAAATACCTCAGATAAAAGTCTGAGCTTCTTAAAGGGAAAATCTGCACCTTTTCCTTTAACTTTGGGTTGAGTCCTTCTTGCCTTAAAATAATTGGTTAAAGTACTACTAAAGTACTATGGTTTGTGTGGCAATTCTGCGCTGAACTTTGACAAACCTTACAGGGAAGAACTTCTGAAACAAAGGGATGGTTTACTGCAGCCTGGTGGTCATTTGGTTCGTAAATGTGTCTCTACATTCTCTCTGATTAAACAACATGACAAAATCCCCACAAGTTTCCTTGTTTGGTTTTTATTTAATTCACCTCTCATTCATCATATTTCAAACAGATTCCTCACAGGCAGAGACAGAAGACAACACAAATGTTCCAGTAAGCAGATTCCCAGGTTTTTTTTCTTGGTTTCTTCTTTCCATATTAACAAGTATATACAGATATCACCTAAGAAGAGCACTGAAATAATAATAATATTAATAATAGTAATAATAATTAATTATTTCCCACAATATCAACAATTTTAATAAATACTCAGTGTTCTTAACTGCACAGAGGGAGAACGAGTTTGGGCTCACTCTCCGAGCAAAGGAATTGTCATTGATCCCGAAACAGTCGCACAAATTCACTCTCTCGAACACACGCACACTCACACGGTATTCATCTAAAGAAATTTGCACAGTCAAGTAAATACCGTCTGCAGCCAATAAACCGTACAGTGTACAAAAAAGAAAAAAATCGGGTCCGATTTCACCGACGAGCTGCAAAGAGTTTTTCTCCTAAAGTGCCGCCGGTGCTGAAGGTCAGGGTAGCAGGACGCTGATGCCAGAACGAGGGAGAAGAGGCGCTGTGAGGAATGGGATCGATGTGGCGTGCTGGTGACTGAGAACCCAGAGAGGGACAGCATCCCCACAGGTACTCTGCTGGCTACGTTCACTGATTACCAGAGCAAAAACGCTTCATCTGTTACTGCAGCAGCATAACTGAAAAGTACAACCTTTAATTTCAGCACATTATTCAGTGGGAAATACATATTGTATTCTACCAACAGAGCAGGACTCTGTCCTCATATGGAGTGAGGGACCTTATGCGGTTTCTCTCGACTGTCCACAGTCTGAATCAGCTGTTTTATGCTCTTTTTTTTCTTCAGCTCGCCCACAGATTTTCAACAGGATTTAGATCTGGGGACTGAAACAGGTTGTTTTAAGGTCTGATGAGCAACTTCTGTGCTGATTTGACCAAATCTTTCGCATCAAAACCTCTGAAGGAGCCATGTTCGGTTCACTGGCAGAGTACATTAACATGCAGCAAGAGAAATTCGAATTATTGCCTTAGTCTGACTGAAATTAGACTTTTAAAATGCACACACCTAACCTGGGCTTTCCACCGGACGTGTCAGCAGCACGGAGCAGCACGTTTAGCTTGTGTATTCTGCTGCTTGGCCCTTTCCACGGGCGGTGTATGAGGTACGTAGCATCAGGGCAGAAGCTGTCACCGAGAAAGCAGGAATCAGTATTAATTTTGATAAGTTCATTGTAGTTTAATTATTAAAACTTCAAGGCCCATTTATTTTAGCTTGCATAACTGAAAAGGGTGCACATAATGAGGGGGGATTCACGTTCATAAGTAGGATAAACTTACCATCTTACCCCAAAACAGCAGCTACGTCACTCCATGCTTTATCCTTCTTGACGTTGTCTTTATAAAAACTGTGACTGGGGTCATACAGGATTGAGTGCTTCTCCAATTTAATGATAAACCTTTCATCGTCCATGATGAAACAAATATGAGAAACCTCCTGCGAGGTACTGACTTCTCACCGGGCCGCACAAGCAGTGACCTTTTTTCAAGTAAAGCAACCGGAAAGCAGCATGTTTCTTTTATTTTGAAAATTTCCGGATGCCTAGCCATCTGATTTCCTGTCTTCCAATATCCAACATGTCGAAAAATACACGTTTCAGAGGCGTACTGAGTAGAAAATGGGACTGCTGCAACATGACGCTCCTGTGACGGGGCAAAGTTGCACCGCTTACGCCTCGGTGGAAAGGGTTCTATTGACTACAGCGGTGTCTATCGGCTACGTATGACGTCCTGCTGACGCGTCCGGTGGAAAGGAGGGGTTAGTCCAGCTGGAGTCAAACCGAACTGGAGTTTCAGAAGCTCCTCTTCACTCCGACTGAGAATCTGACTTGTCTGCAACCAGCATGGTTACAATTAAAAAAAACGGGAACATTGAGGACACTTTGCATGCAATCGCCAGTAGCATCTCAAGGTGCTACGGTGGCTCCAAAATGTTACTGCTGCTGTGGTGACACTTTTTAACCTCCTTACCAAACTGCTCACTGCGTCCATGGACGAGATAAACCTGCCCTGATCGCTCGTCTTTCCTATTTTAATGAGCAGCTTGGAGAAAAAGGCATCCATGTCGTTACGTTCTCATACACCAGGGAAATATAAAGTGAAAAAGCTCGAAGAAAGTATAATTAGATTGATGTATTTTAAAGAGATTGTTCGGGGCTGATATTCGTATCTTTTTTATTTTTTATTTTTTGTAAATACAATTATTTCTTTACTTGACTATGCTGCTGCAGTAAATTATTAATTAATTTCAAGTTGAACTTTTCCCACATCTTAGCTCCGCATATCAGCCAGTTTGAGCTTAGATGCAAAAGAAGCACACTTGGATATTTAAACAGACGAAAAACAACCAAAGGGTTGCAAAAACGTGGAGGAAATAGATTTTCTTTAAAGGTTGAAAATGTAGCCAGTCCACCAAAGTTGAGGGGGAAAACACTTTTTTTTTTCAGGTTTAGATTTGGAGATGCAGAGGTTGTTTATGCACCAGCAGAACAAACATGCTCCTTAAAACAAGGAATCTCTCTCTGCTCAGAAACAGTGCAGCTCCCAACTACAATGAACAAACATGAGATGATGAGGTTTTGCTTTACGTGGCAGACAAGAAAGATGAGAGAGGAGACGTGCATACCTACACAGACAGGAAAACAGCACTAGAGGATGGACTGAGATGACAGTACCTTCAGAAAGTGTATTTTTTTTAGATGTTTTCATGGCTTTAGAGAGGATCAGTCACCCAGCCTAAAGCAGCAGGACGAGATGACCTCCGAGGATGTGAGGAAGCTCGGCTGGATGAGCAAGGCTTTCAGAGGCCT
Source organism: Apricaphanius iberus (assembly GCA_028564705.1). Classification (NCBI taxonomy): domain Eukaryota; kingdom Metazoa; phylum Chordata; class Actinopteri; order Cyprinodontiformes; family Aphaniidae; genus Apricaphanius; species Apricaphanius iberus. Next base: position 1,595,118 of record JAPXFQ010000899.1, read on the forward strand.
TTTGGGCCCTCGGTGTCACGCAGATCAGAGACTAAGGAATGCTGGAAGGGTTTCACACCTTTTAAGGACACATGAGAGGAGCGACCTTCACTGAGTGCAACGTCTTCAGACGTGGGATTGACCGAGTGCTCGGACAGGAGGCATAGTCCTTACCGAGCGCTGACTTTAAAAAGGTTTCACTACAAGTACTGCTGTTCACACAGAGTCTCCGGCTGCAGCTTTCCACAAAGAGGAATGGTCTGGTCCAAATTCTGGCCCTCCACGTCCATGTCCATCAGGTTGGGCCGTGTGGCGCTGGCGCTGCTGTCCCCCGACCCGAGGGGGCTGTCGCAGCTGCTGCCGGGCGACGAGCTCAGCGTCCGGCAGACGGAGCCCAGCTTCCTGTGGTCTGCTCGTAACCGGGCCGGAGTGGGCCGCGGGCGGGGGGCAAACTCCAGAGTCTTGGGTCTCTCCAGGGGGCTGATGAGGAAAGGAGGGGTAGAGTCTGGGACCGGGGGAGCGGGGGCTTTACGCCGATGGGGGACGGGGTAGACCTTGGAGGGGTCCGGGAGGCGGGGGATGTCCAGCGTGTCCGGTGTGCCTGAGAATGAAAGAAAAATATTATTTTGGTCACGTGTGTTAGAATAGAATAGAATAAAAAATCTATTAGAAACATGATGCCGATCACATTTATGGAAGATGTTTGTCTTGAGGGTGTGTTTATGTCTCTAACGCCTATTACACACCGGATGCGGTCTGGCTTCTGTGTGGACAGCGATTCGCACAGACGGTTTGTGTGGAGAACGTCTCCGGAAATTTGCTCCAGCGAGGGAGAGCCAAATCTCAGTGCTTCACGCGAGTTGAGACGATAACAAGTACATATATAGAGTGAAGATTGTAAACTAAAGCCACAGCCATCTTCTTGTTCATTTGTTGAACAATATTACTTCTGGTTTTTGCTGGATGTTCCCCTGGGGCTTCCCTCTCTTGTGGGCAGCGGTCAGCCCTGCGTTAGTCCACCTGTGGCTCCTAGGCGCAGGGGCCTTCTGGACTTATGTCTCTCCGGCTCCTTTCATGTCTGCGTCGATTCCTGTTGCAGGGATTGACGGCTCCTTACACCAGCTATCGAACACTCGCATGGAGAAAACTTAAATGAACCAACATGCTCACACACATACACATAGGAGTGGGGACATCTGTGTTTACATATACATTCTTGGGCTGAGGCTATCATCGATAAATGATTGGTGCCAAAAGCTTTTCAGCAACATTGTTGTATTTATACCCATTATTGTCTGTTGTGAATGTGTAGTTCTTAGTTCATATTATTTGGTTTGTTTTGTTAATGTTGCTCCGTTTTATTAAAAATTTTTTCACCTATCTGCCGTCCAGCGCATGTGGAGGACTGGGATGTTTTCTTGTCTTCTCTTTGTTCCCATTCCTCTCTTGTATCGTCTATTCACACTCCTACCTCTCCTGTCTCTCTTTTCCATCTTCTTTTGTTCTTCTCTTTTGTTTTAAACCCAAAGCAATCTTTAATAAAGATATATCAAAAAGAGTACCATAACAAAAGCTGTAACGCTCTACTTGAGAAAGTAAATCTGCTGGGCTTATACTTGGTACTCAGATAACAATTCTGAGTACAACACTGCCAGACAGGACACAGTAAAAATAAATAAAAACAATATTTATTCACTTGGGTTGTTCTACAAACTGTAAGTACTTCCAAATATAAAGTTTAATGTTATCATGTTAAATTAAGTGTTCTGTTGTTTTGGGGTTTTTCGTCTTAAAGGCTGTATATGGAACATGAGCGTGAAAGCAACATCTAGTTTATCTAGGTTGTAGTTACAACAATAGAAACATTCCAGCTGTTGAGTTCCCTGGTTTGTTGCCGATATGCTCAGTGACCTGAACTGTGTCCAGTGAGGAATGTACTTTAGAGGAGTTTAACTGACTGCTAACGTTAGCAAAGTTAGCAAATGAGCTAGCTTACCGATCCAGGAGGAAAGTCTCTGTTTTTGTGTGTGATGCTGCAGAAATGTTTCATGCGGATTTGAGCTAAAACCAGCCCAGTTTGTGTTTGAAGAGTCTCGTAATTGTTCAACGAAACAAACACTATTTAGTATTTTATTTAATAAATTATGCTTTTATTTGTAGGTGTGTTTTTTAACCTGAGCATCTATTTATGAATGAGACCTTTGACATCATCCAGGACTCCTTGGCAGAAGAGACATTTTGTCTCGAAGGGACATTCCTGATTAAACTAGCAAAGCAAAGCGGTCTGTTGAAACAGAAGGGAACGAAGCATTAAACTGCTTACCTTTACTTGTTGTGATGATGGGTGGAGGAGGCATTGGCATGCTCCCATCGGACGGTGTCCTGCGGTGTCCCAGAGTCTGCGCTCGGGGTCGGATTGCGCTGTCCGAGGGCGTCCGCCGGTGTCCTCTGTTCAGAGCCATCGCTGCAGAGACGTGGGTGGGCGTGAGCGACTGGTTGGGCTCCTTCTTGAAGCTCTCCGCTCGCAGGTCAAGGAGTGGGTTAAGGGCGGGAGCCGGGGGAGGCGGAGCCGGCGAGGGCGTTTTGATTCCCGTCGACGGGGTCAGGGGGTAATCATCTGAGTCTGAGGGAAGGAGGGACTTTGTGGAGTTGCAGTCAGACAGAGAGGACAGAGAGAGGAGTGTGACGGATGGGGACGGGTCCATAAAGGCGAGTCCAGAGTCGTGGTGTCTGGAGAGCGTCAGCGAGAGGTTTCTGCTGGGAGGAGAGGTGCTGCGACGGAAACGGCCCGTCCGCTGGAAGATACCCTCCTTCTTCTTCCGCTGCTCCTCTCGGAGGTCCTGCTCATCCTGAAGCATCTGGGGACAACATGATAGTTTATAGAAAGACATGAAGAAACGCATCAAAACTCCACTGATCTATTTGCACGTCTTCTATACCAATGCGTTTGTAAAAATGCAGGGTTGACTAGATCCTGAACAATAAAGTTGACATTAAAGTGCTATTCAAACTCTTTTCCAAACATGATTCCAACCAAAAAGGCCAGTATTATATAATGTGATTATTTTAGATTTCTATATATAACAGTATGGTGTTGTGCTTCTGCGGCTCTTATTTTGATACATTTAAATAAAATCTGGGGCAGACAATTAGCTTTAGAAGTCATCTAATAAATCAAGTCTACCTGCATCACTTCCCAGTATAAATCCACCTGTTATGTGAAGGCCTGAGAGGCTTCATGGCAGTTTCGGCATAAACCAGCAAACATGTCATCTAGCCTAAACAAAAACTCCAAGCTACAATTGAATAGTTTAGATCACAGGTTCCAAACTCAATTCCTAAAGTTGGAGTCGTCACCCCACCCTGGGTTCACAGAGTTTTGGGTGTGGGGTCTTGAGATTCTCTTAAGAAAAAATGTCAATACTAGAAAAAAATCAATGAGCAAGCATCTGCATTCTATAAATTGAATAAAAGATAGACGAAAAAAAATTTAATTGATAAAAACAAAATATATTGCTCAATATATTGCCGTTTGTTGGCTTCGTTGTCATTGTACCACTTTTTAAGCGACTCAGGAAAAGTGCTTGTGAGTTCCATCAAGAGTTGGGGTCACGGGCTTCTTAAATGTTTATTTTGTGGGACACAGACTGGAAAGTTTGGGAACCACCGATCTAGAGAACCATGTCCTATTTGCATGCACTTAAATACTATTTTATCAGTCAGTACATTTACATGCAGCAAGAGAAAGTCGGATTATTGCAGTCCGACTGAAATCAGACTTTTGAAATACATGTATACACCGTAGTCCGGCTTGAATGTAACCAAACTGGATTTTTAGAATCTCGACTTACATACCCAGATAATGTTATTGAGAATCGGACTACTCTGCAACCAAGCTAACCGCTATAAGGCCAACACTTAGGGGCGCATATCACCATCTATCTTTGGGGAGTGGAACGTACTCTATTTAATAATGCAGTTTACTGACATGTAACCTGGAACTATCTATATTTTAATGCTTTTAGTTTAATAGATACTTTCTGAGGACATTCACGATCTTGATGTGGCCCAAAATGGAAATGAGTTTGACACCCCTGGTTCAGATCGAAGCCTATCTTTGTGTTAGAGTGTACTAGTAAAAGCCCAGACTTAAATCCTCTTTAAAACCTGAGGAAAGGCTGGAAAGCTGATGAATAAAGATGCTGCTTTCCAACAAAGAAAGAGAAAAAAACGTCAGTCTAGAGAAGTGTAAAGTTGATAGAAAAACTGAGTTGTATTAGCTGAGAGAAGATACATAAAAATGCACACAGTTATGTACTACTTCATCTATCACATTAAACCCTTGTAAAATGCATTGGTTCTAACTAGTTACATTTACTCAAGCAACTCTTTGGAAAAAGTTTTACTTTTATATCAGTTTTGCTATGTCGTCCTTTTAACTTTTACACGAGTAATATTACTATGAAGTATCACTGCTCTTACTTGAGTAAAATTTCAGGGTAGTCTACAAACAGTGAGTTTATTCACGGAATGTAGAGCAAACATATTATAACCAAAAATGCACCAGATTCAGAAAGAAATCTATAGTTTATCAAAGGATTTCTAATGTAATCTTCTGTCTGTCGAGCTTGTTGTATTTTGAGGTCAAGTTAATATTTGCTAAACACCATATATTGTTACTGAAAGATATATACCTACTTAAAATTTTTGTATATTGAAAAAAATTTAAATAGAAAAGCCTTTAATCTGCTTTAAACTGATCAAATAAGTTATTCATTATTATCTTCTTTATCATCGTTTTAAAATAACAGAATTTGCCCATAGCTTTGTATTTTTGTCTGTCTCAAGAAATAATTTAGAAAATATTAGATCAGATGTTACTCAGTACTCAGGTAGACATTTTACCAAATACTTTTTTTCTCTTACTCAAGTAATGTTTTGGATGGCTACTTTTTACTTTTACTGAAGTAAAAATATGTTGAAGTCGCTCTACTATTATTTGAGTACAATTTTTGGGTACTGTACCCACATCTGCAAACACTTTGGAAAAGTTGAAAAAGGGGTTTGAACCCTTACTCAGCATTTTCGTTTTGTATTTTAGAGTAGGGTTTTTGTTTTGTTTGGTTTTTGTCTCCGAAACAGTACTCAGCATCTCTTTAACTGGCCTTTATCTGTTTGTCAGATATTGCTAAATAAGGCTGAAAGCCTTTTCTGACTTAAAAATGTTCTTTATATTTAAACACAAACACATCTTTTAATCTTCTGTGATACTTCAACAAATGTCAGATAATGGGAGCCCAGTCAACAGTTTCTGCCTGTTAGATCTATCAGGTCATCTTCCTGCATCCCACCTGCTGTTTTCCCAGCTGCAGCAGGTCCTGTCCCAAACCAACAGAGGCCAGCAGAGAGGCACATCCCAACAGCAACATGTCGCTTTTCTTCCGTTGGCTGCAGCGGCGAACAGAGTCCTGGTTGCCAATCCACAGGCCTCCAGATGCCGGACAGGGGCTCGCACTGCCAACAGGAGGCGCCACATTCTGCCCCATGCTGGCCCACAGGGGCCCCGAGTCCTCCATGGCCCCGTTACTGCTGGTCTCCGAGGGCAGCAAGGACCCCGGTGATTCCTCAAACTCTGGGAACTCCTCTGTTGAACAAGGAATGAAAGAGTGAGCAGATTTCTGCTAGACCACTGCACAGAAGAGCTAAAACTCACCCATCTCATTCAGGCTGGAGAAGCCGGTCGTCATGGGAGCATGTTTAGGGGACTTCCCCAGATTTGGAGCGCTCGATGAATAAACTTTGCCTTCTCCGAGAGATTTCAGCCTGCAAACAACGAAGCGTTGGAAGAAGTATGGACAATTTATATTCAGTACAGAACAAGAGACATAAAAAAGCGCTCACATCCCTTAAAGTTACTTAACGTCTCACTTTACAACCACAAACATTAATGTGTTTCATTAGGGTTCTTTTTGATGGAGTGACACAAAGTAGCTTATAACTGTGAGGTAAAAGAAAAGTAAATGACCTGTAGATGTATGCAGCCCCTCTGAGTCAATACTTTGGATGCATGAAGCTCTAAAAGGAGATTCTACAGACATTGAAATATTTGCCCCGTCTTTTGTAAAATGGCTCAACTACTAATATGAATTTTCAAGTTAGTCTGCAGATGTAAACCCTTGTATTGCAGCTCTGACTACATATTTGGGGTCATTGTCCTGCTATTAGGCAAACCTCTGTCCAGGGGCGTAACCATCATCTCAGAATTAAGGGGGGAAACATTTTCAGAGGTCTATGGTGAGCCTAAAGCCTAGTTTATACCTCTCCGTTAGCAAGTTTGCACCCACACGCAGACGTATAGTTTAGCATTTACCAACCAGGACAGCATTAAGTGCTAACTTCTTGTGGCGGGTCTGCCTACCGTTGCAGTGTCGTATCTGGTTTTTATTCTTCAGCTTGTGAACACATTCCCCCCTCAAGGAGCAATGGACAACAGAAAGTACATTTTGTTTGAGCTGTAAAGATTTTTACCAGAAGTGCAGCTTATAGAATACAAAACAGCAGTCTGTTTTGTTGTTTCTCAACCAAATTGCCAAAAGACCATAATATAAATATTGTCGTTTCAATTGTGGCAAGGCACACAAAGAGGGCCCAGGCAGGATTTGATCACAGCATCCAGGGCACATGATCAATCGGAGCCATAGTGACACGATCTCCACACTATCACACAGTATAAATGACGTAGTGCCCAAACGCTGCATTAACTACTGATTACAGCGACTAAAGAGCACCGTTCTGGTGAAACGATCTCTGGCTGTTGCAGAACTGACCAATCACAAGCATACACTCTCCGTTGACGGAGACGGATAGTTAGAAAACAGGGCTCAACTCCGTCAGTCCATCTCTGTCAAAATGGAGAAGTATAAACTAGGCTTAAGTCATACTTCCACAGGTCCTCTCTACTGTCCAAAGACATGAATGAGAGTTAGTGGTGCACTAAAACTCATCTTCTCACCCCAGCTGAATTCTGCTGTGGATTGAACATTTAATGTCGGGGAATTTTAAAGACAGAATTTTGATGCAGAGAAAGTGAAAGTTTTTGAGCGGCAGCAAAAGTTACTTTGGGTTTTGTGTGAAAACACATTGACTACAACTGAAGAAGAAGAAAAAGGGCTGTGAGTTTAGTGAGGTCCTCCTAAATGAAGGAAGGCGCATGAAATGTGGAGAAAACCACTATGAACCTGGCCAAACGGAAAGTAGCAGGGAGAAATAGTCGGTAGCATGAGAGCCAGCATGCGGGAGAAGCTCTACGTCTCTGTGGATATTTCTAGTGCTAGCTAAATGATGTCATAAATGCAACTTAAGATTTGTAGTCATTTTAATTACACTTTTTTACAAGATGATAAATCCCAATTCGCATGAAAAACACACTTGAAATTCGCATCATTCGGTATCATTTAAATTGAGGTACAGCATATGTGATTCATGGCGTTAAGCAAAGTGGACCAGAAGATAACACTCATTGCTCCACTGGCTTTCATTCACTTTTCTTTCCACCAGAGGACAAATGGGCCGACTGTAGGTGATTTATCATCCTCACACATTTAATCGCATCTTTTCTCAATGACATAACCATTTAAATCACTGTTGCACAATGAGTGGCTTAGTTATCAGCAATATTAACAATGGTTCAAGTACAAACCTATCGATTACCATTACATTATTAGAACTACTAATAAAATGAATAGTGACGGGCTCCCCCTGCTCATCAGAAACAAATAACTAAGCTCAAATGTCAGTCTCATTTGACTGTTGGAGTCAATCTTGAAAGATTAAACGACAGGTTAAAGAAAGACACTTTAAGTTTATGCACTGGCTTCAGCAAATCACAATAAATAAATAAAAACACAATTATGACGGATCAACTCTTCGGAATAAAAGTTTTGTACAGGCTACCAAACTGATTTAGAGGTAAATTTGAAAAATTTGAATATTGTGCAAAAGATACTTTAAGTCTTTATTTGTTATTATTATGATAATTATGGCTTAGAGCTTATGAAAACCTCAAATTCAAAATCTCAGAAAATTAAAACTACATATATAAAAATAAAATACAGGATATCACCCAACTACAGTTACCAAAACTAACTAGAGGTCAGTGGACATGAATACATGGCTAATTGTAAACTATGTTGACGAGTGTTCTCAGTCACACACCGAGAACCCGTGCTGCACAACACGGCAGGGACACGCAGAAAACACACAGATCTATTATCCAGTCAGTATAAATTACAACTTATATTTTAGGGAAATAGCCTATAAATTGTATTCAATTTCTCATTAGTGTGGTTTGATTGTTGTTCAGACAAGCCTTACAAGCTGGTTTAAATAACAATTTGACATCCAACTCCTAAATTTGCATTTAACTGAGCAGATAAACAAGTTTACAGGTGTTTTGGGTTTTTCTGCAATATCTCCATAAGAGAGTCACTTTAGAAGGAAAATATTGAAAGTTCACTGTTGGAAGCTCAAAAAACAGACCTCATGTCGTTGTTAGTATTGATGTGTGTTAGATCACACAGCTTCTTATTAACATAAGTTGTATGCACTTTGTTATTTCCTCTCTTTATGAGGATGCATTTAAGTACAGCTTTATGTAGCCTAACTTACAGCACTGGTGCATCAATGTGTTTATTGTGAATAAAGCATTTCAAACTTAACGTTTGTTCATTCTTGATGACCCCTTCGACCCAAAAGCACCACACCTCCCCGCGAGTCAGACGGCTCGAGCCCCAGGCGAATAGCGCCCTGTAGCCTAAGTGTCCCTTATTTTAATTTATGAAAGGTGGCAACCCTATCGAATGCTGACATTAGTGAGCTGTCTTCCTCTCAGTTGCTAGCGACAGCTTATCACTTACCAATACCGGCCTATCAACAGTCAGATCAGTTGCTGGCTTCAGGGTGGAAATAGCCTCCTGCAGCAAGAAAGCGGACTTAATTTTGGCCCCAAACCTTCGCCATATGTTTCACCATGGGAAAGATGTGTTCAGAGGTGAAGCTCTACCTCATCCCCAGAGTTGCTGCATCTCATCTAACAGACAGCTACAGACAATTACACACAGATGGACTATATTTAATAATTAGTTAACTCCTGGAGGAAATCAGTAGCACTGATCTTATTTCATGGTGAAGGTGGCGATTTTTTGATTTTTATTTGTATGCAAAACTTTGCGAATAATGCTGCCTTTCCTTTTTATTTCATAATTATGTACTATTTTGTGTTGTTCTATCACATAATATCCCAGTGAAACACATTACAGGCGTATGAATATTTTAAAGGAAGCTAAAAATCTTATACGATATCAAAAATCTAAAGCAGCTTTCTATCTAAATTATTAGATGATCTTTGTATTTATGAGAAAAGAAGGTCAAATGTTTATTTTACAACAATAATTATATCTACAAGTTGTTATTCTTTCAGTTTAATTAGTTGTTAACTTTAGGCTATAAGCTAAACTTGAGTGAAACATTAAATGCGTCTTATATTTTTATTTACAGAACTATGCCCAATTAATCCAATCAGATTGAAGCAGCTCTTACTTCTCCTCCCCACCCACCCGCTCCCTCTGGTGGGTGGAGCTCGGGCCCCAGGTCCGCCCTTTCTTCTTATTGGTTGTCAGGTCTTCCTTCTTACACACAGCGCTGCGGCCCCAGGTTTTACTGGCACCGTTCGGGGTCACTGAGACACGCACAAAGCACTTTAGATAACTTTATTCATCTTGTTGAATTATTCTAAGACTTGCAAGTGTTTGGTCTCACATCTGAAGGCTCGCAGGCGGGGTAAAACCCCCGGACTGGCCGGGGGGGTGGTGCTCTCGCTTCCCTGGTTCTTCCTCTTGTCCACGCTGGGGGAAGCCTGCACTGTGATCTTGTGCTCAAAACCTGCAGAGAGAGACATACTTCAAGGTTCTTCTCAAGCAAGCATTAGAGATGAAATTTGATTGTGAAGCCGGATGATTAAAGACTGGAAAATTGTTCCGATTGAGACACACTAAACAACTCTGAATATTATAGAGGCATTAACAGACCTGAAAAACCTGAATAGATACAAAGTTCAGTTTCCAAACGATGATTTTAACAATCAAGATGAAAAGCTATCCGAAGAAACTTGAGTCGGTGTGAAAAAGTATTTTCTCTATAGCTAATAATTAATTGCTTCAGCCTGGGCAGCAACTGCTGATAATCGGAAATTAGTTTTAAAAGTCACTGCACCGAAATTCTGACCCACACTTCTTTAAAGAAAAGAGCATTTCTGAGGATGAAGAGCCACTTTAAATTCAATAAAGTCACAGAATAAAAATTGGATGCAAATCTTCACTTTGGCTAGGTTTTTAGCCCATTCAAAGCTGGTTTGTTGGTGTGCTTTGGATCATTGTGCCAAAGGTAACAGCATTTCTTTTAAAGGTTCATGGTTACATTAATTACGACAAGCCATCCACATCCTGAAGAAGCAAATCAACTCATGGCCACCATGTTTGAATGTTGACATGAGGTTCTGTCATTCTCTGAGTTCTCTTTATGCGATCATATAGATGCCAAATCTAAGATGAGCCTTTGTGTTCTTTAGGCCAGCATGGGCTTTGGTCTTTCTTCTGGCTGAATCATAAACACTGACCCTAACTGAGGTAAGGGAGGACTGTAGCACCTTAGATACACTTCTGGGTTATCTGGTAACCTCCTAAAGGTAGGGAAGGTGGAATGTTCACCACTGCTCAATGCATTCATCATTTGAAGATAATTAACTCTCAGTGTTGGTCACTGGAGTCCCAAAGCTTTGGAAATGGCTTTGTGATCCTTACCAGACGGATAGATGTCAATTAATTTCTTTCTTCTTTGTTCATGAATTTCTTTAGATTGTAGAATTGTGTGCTGTTTTTTCCACATTTTTTAGCTCATTTCAAGTTTTCAAGCAGGTTCTATTTAAGTGATTTCTTGATTTTGTGGGTCAAGTGGTAATGACGTTCGAGTGTGGGCAGTGAAATTTAACCAGTAAATGTGGTTAAATCACTGTCAATTCAGGAATTGACAAGGCGTGCTTTTCAGCCAGGTTGGTTTTGAAATATTCATTTAAAAACAACATTTTGCATTAAATTGGATAACCTTTGATTTGAAACATTTAAGTTTGATTTTTTTTAAATCAACAACATATTGATAGACTTCTTTTTCTTAGCACCATAGACTTAAGTAGTAATAACCCACTATAACCAGAAGTGTCAAAATCTATCAGGTCTGTGGAGCCGCTTCAGTAAAGCAGCCTGCAGTTCTCTTCTCCACCCACCAGAGGGCAGGCTGATGCAGTTGCTGTCTCTGCCCAGCTTCAGCCGGCTCTTCTTGAAGTGGCCCTTCCTCTTCTTCACGCTGGGCTTCTCCTGGTACATCTGGTGGATGATGATGTTCAGCTCCCTCTCCACAATATCAAACTCCCTCTCAGCCAGCTCCTGCTCCCTCCTCTTCAGCTGCTCCTCCTGCTCCTTCTGCTCCTCGGCTGCCCGGGCCAACGCCTCCTCCCGGGATCTCAGCTCCTACAGACAGGAGAGAAAGGTAAAAGGGAAGAGGAGGAGATGTGTGTAGCCTAGCAGCAACCCGATTTTAACACCTCCTCTGGCACAATCCTCATTGCTGAGCTATTTCTAGTTTGCAGAAACACCTCAGACTGACTGTGAGATGCTTCCCACCTCGCTACGTGTATATGAAGCACAACTTCTCCTCTCAACAATATGCATGTTTAAAAGACAGGACCAGCTAAAATCTCTTAGCAGGTCTCAGTAGCATTGTTTCATTAAGCGTTTGCATGGATGCTTTTAGTCCTCACCTTCTCCTTGGCCCTGAGCTCATCAAACATCTGCTGGATCTCCAGCCTCCAGTCTTCCTGTAAGGAGTGGAACGACTCCAGAGGCATCTGAAACATGGAGGACTGCTCGATGGCTTGCAGTCGTCTGAGGATGCTGGTGAACGAAGGCCTGCCGCGGGGGTTGGAGCTCCAGCACTCTGAGAGAAAAGATGTTGCAGATAGATAAGTTATTTTCATCTCATGTGGCAGCTTTATCTGCAAAACGAGCCAGCATAAAAAACATTTTTTTTCATGTCCCTTAACAATGATTTAACACAGCCTAGTAATAAATGTTTTGTGGAGATTAAAAAGAAAAACAAAGTTGTTCTGCCTCAGCCAGTAACATGGTTCGGTCCGAGTCCAACGACTGGACCATCTGGTTGTCGGACTCACCAGACAAACGCACTTCCGCATTTACGTGGATCCTCCACTCATTACACACTACCGAGCAGCACTGGTGTGAGTGGTTCTCTGCTCATTAATGGCAGAGGTGGAGAAACGGCTGGCTGCTACCACTTCAACTTCAGGACAAACCATCAGAGTGCCAAAAAGAAAAACGGCAAGTCACAGAAAACGAAAGACTTTGTGCTCTCTTGTCTTCTGTGGCAAAGCATGTTCCTATATCAGCTGGGCGATAGGACGGAGAATTCTGTGACTGTCTTTTTGTTTTAAGATGGCTGGTTGTACAGATTCGGTATAGCAGCTTTAACAGTGGTACGTCTAACATTACTGATGTGCTTTAAGGTAGCAGACGTTTTGCTTCTTTAAAAATTTCTGTTGGAGCAATAAAATATAGATAGACAGCAGAAACATCCACAATCCTGCTCATTTTAAGTTCCTAAATATTTGTTTGGTTTGTAAATTTAAAAATCTTTCGACATGGACTGATCAACATGTTTTTTTTGCTACTCTATTTTTTGATAAGTTTTCTTTTCAAGCACCTGAACAGAGAAAAGTGTTCTAAATTCATCTTTCCTGAAACACATCTTATATGAAAATATCAAACTGTAAAGAGAAAATTATTTATTTAACTAGTTACGAAAGAACCTGGGAGAATTTGAATTTAATTGCATATTTTTTGTCAGAAAACGTAGCATGACACTCTATTTCTATTTATTTAGGCGATAATCCCCAATTTTTGCTGACTGACAGATTATTACCCCTGATCAAGCAGACATAATTATAAAGTGAAATCATATATTTTTCTTTATAGTACTAGAACTGTGTGTAGATCATAGAAAATTAAATGTGTTGGCTGTCAAAGTTGATCGGAAACATCTCCAAAGGCAGGTATAAATCAATGCATATTGAGTCAAATCAAAACAGAGGCTAAAAGACCAACAATTAAACCATTTAAAAAATAAAAGATTAAAAACGTAAACATAAGTAAAAATTTTAAAGCCGTAACTGCTTTTTTTTCTTAGGCAGGCTTCTGTGAAGCAGTCAGTATCTCACCTGTAGTGAACATCACGCAGCATAAACTCAGTCTGGATAAAAAAATTTAAGGTGTCGAGGAAAGGCCTACAGTCATTATGAGCTTTGAAAATGACCTCAAAGTAAAGTAAAATTGTGTCTGCTGCCATATTCCTTATAGTTAGATAAGTGAGAAAAAATCATTTTGTAACCATCCCAGTCATTCACCTGATCCGGCAGCAGTCTGTTTGCTTTAGCTTAGCATCAACAATAAAAGTAAATTGGAGCAAATAGAGCAAAAATTTATGTGAACAGGTGATTAAAATTACTAAATAATTGTTCTAATTATTCCTTGTGAACTCAATAATCATCACATCTACTGCAAATGAAAACTAAAGCCTAGTTTGTACCCAGTTCGTTTATAGTCCTCCATTGATTTTTCTGAGCCTACCACTGCAGTGTCGATTCTGGTTATCTAGAGTTTATTTTCTACAGCTTGTGAACACCTTCCCCCTCAAGGAGCAAAGGACAACAGAAAGTAAGTTTGGATTTAAGCTGTAAAGCTTTTTTTACTAGAAGTGCAGCTCATACAATACTCAAAAAATGCATGGAAACAAACACACCAGTTTGTTTTGTTGTTTTCTACACCTCCTTGTGCTCATAATCGCTGAAGGACCAGATTAAATAAATTATCCTTTCACTAAAAAGCATGTAGTGCCCAAACGTTGCATTGACTACTGATTACAGCGACTATAGAGCCCCGTTCTGGTGAAATGATCTCTGGGTGTTGTTGGCCTGACCAATCACAGGCATATGCTCTCCATTGACGGAGGGCTCTACTCCGTCCGTCCTTACAAGTAATTCAAAGGAATTACAGGGAGCCGATTTAGATTTGGGACAACATTACGACAAAGCAGCACCGTTTCTTATCTAGAAACCCCATCACACTCTCAATATAACGCACAAAGGCAGACTGGTGGATTGTTAGACGGATTATATTTTTTCATTTCTGGCAGTCGCAGCAGACAACAGGGGAAGAGGAAGGCAGCAAGATGGTGACAGCGTATGGCGACTATCATGAGCCAGAACCCTGACTGACAATGTTACAATGTGCTGCACACCGACAATAAATAAATAAAAAACAATCCATGAACTGATTAGCATCGTCCGCTGAACACAAAACATCAACAAAGTCTGATAAAGCCCATATTTTAAACAGTTTTTAATTAAATGAAAATAACTGGAGTAAAATACATGTGGACATTCAGAGGTGAAGGGAGATGAATGCAGGCTGAAGACATAAGGACACAGGAGAGGGCCGAGAGCATTGACGAAGAGAAGATTAAAGGATGAACATGGATCAGATGAAGAGGAGTGAGGAGGCAGAAAGAGGCTTTAGGAGCTAAGAAACTGTTATTTTTATTGTTAAGAGTTAAAACCTGGCCTCAAACTCTTTCACCTTGTTTCAGATAGAGCACATTAGGTCCAGTTTATACTGCAGGTGAGTGTTTAAACAGGGATGAACTGAGCCGTGAAATAAGAGCCGGTTAATACTCCGCCATGGTTCATGGGGGACACTTTCAAGGTGAAGAGCGGGAACAAGACCCAAGAGACACAAAGCTAACAAGAGACCAACTCTTCGCCTTTTCCACCTCTTTCTCTCACCTCCTGTGAAATAAGAACCAGCTTTAAACTGTAAGCTTAATAACTTCCAATACACGGTTAGCAGCTTGGGCGGACTTTTGTCCATCTCCCTTTCTGCATCATCAGCAGCCTTCTTAAGGTCAGGTTGGATGACTGGTGCAAAGGAAAATTCAAGAGACAAGCACAGCGACAAACAAAGACTGTGCACATATGCGACAGCAACGGCACTCTCCACATGTTGGGGTTTACTTGTTCACAGCCAGCTGCCGTTATAACATAGTTTTTCTGTTGTTTCTTTTTGTAAGGGGGTCACCCTGTGTTCAGGTAGCGCCTGCATACCTCTTAGCAGCAGAACAAAAGGTTCAGGGCAGGTTGAAGGGATGGGAAGTGTCAGCTTGTTCATGGCAACACCATAAGCTACCGCCAGGGCGTCTATCTCCCGGTAAGGAACTTCTCCGGTCAGCAGCTCCCAGAGCAGCACTCCAAAACTGTAAACCGAAACAGAGAAAGAGCAGTTGGTGAGGGTTTTAAGATACATACAACACTGAGTTTCATTCCACTTGAACTTTCAACTTTATTTTGTTGGTATTTTATGGGATATATGAACACAAACTATTGCATAGTTGCATCCTGATGTGGGGATGCTTTCCTTTAGCAGGGACAGGGAATCTAGTCAGTTAAAAGGAAAAGTACTATTTTTGCAACCTGGACTTTATTTTTTACCATGCATTACGTTCATTTACTAACTCAGACATGTTTGAAGCCACTTGGAGTCCTTCGGAAAAAGTTTATATCCATTCACAATTAACGTATATCCATATGATGGGAGTTAATGGAGGCACAGACGTGCAGCCTCTAAATAAGGCATGTTTTATTATAATACGTTAGCAAGATTCCCTTGTGAGTGTCTTGGAGATGTTTTTTTTTTCTTCTTTTTGTTTGTTTTTTTATGTGTTTTTTACAGGATTTTAATCCAACCAATTCCAATTTACACTAACCAGCGATTTCAATGACATTGCAGCTGTATTCTGTGTAGGTTGTAGAAAGTCATTAAAATGTATGTGAAAGTGTAGTTGGAAAGTGATTGTGTAGCTGGATTAAAAGCCTCTAAAACACCACAGAAAACTACACCGCAGCACCTCAAAGACGCTCCGAACTCACCGGGGAACGTTGCTAATGATTTATAACAAACATTGGTGAAATGAGGGAGTTTTGTGCTAGATAATGCTCCTCATAGTTACACTTCAGCTACGAGAGAGAGAATCTTAAAGAAAAATCCAGAAAACCACACAGTATAGTTTTTAAAAGAATTGTATTTTTGACCAAATACTTATTTTCTCTACCATTATACTAATGTATTCTTTAAAATTCATTCAATGTGATTTCCTGGATTTTTTTTTTTACATTCTATCTCCCAAAGTTGAATTGTACCAACAATTAAAACTACAGCCCAATGTAACTGCTGTTCTACACAGTACTGACATAAAAGAGCTAAATACATTTTCCTTTTATGTACTACTTTGTGTTGGTCTGGCTATTACATAATACTTCAATATAATACAATAAAGTTTCTGATTGTAACATGAAAAAAGTACACAAAAAATACACAGAAATAAACCCTGAACAAAGATCCAGACTTCATGTAGAAAAAAAAAGTGTTAACAGACCATCTTTCCAAGGAGACAAACTTTGTTTTAATTTTTAACAGCTTTGACCAATAGACAGCCTTTCAAAGTGCTCTTTTTGGACTGGTGCCTTACTTTATTTTTATAACTATTGATAAAGACAACTTTAACAGATTCCAACAACATCTGAGTCCTTGCAAGCATCAGCAAAAGGAAGGAGACTTTCATATATTGCAACAAATCCTGTAAAAGTGGTTGAAAGACAGACGGCCACCGATACCTCCACACGTCGCTGCTCTTTGAGAACATGGAAAGCTTGATGACCTCCGGAGCCATCCAGGCATAGGTCCCCGCTGCACTCATCTTGGTGGTCTGGTGCCACTCCCTGGCCAGACCAAAATCCGTGATCTTCAGGGTTTTCCCACTCAGGTCGTCCCACTCCACCGGCTCCAGGATAAGGACTGAGGGAGAGGATAAAACACAAAGGGAATGGAGAAGGAACAAACAGTTTAAATGAGTTGCTTGGTTCTATTAGTTATTACCACAGAAAAGAAAAACTTTGTTGGTGTTAAGAGATTTTGTTATCCATTTCAGGAGAGGAGTGATCGCGGAAGAACAGAAACTAGAGTAGCTTAAGGTGAAATCCACTCTAGATGGACCAACATGAAACATTTCTACAGCATCAAACAGACGTAGAAATTGTGACTTTCCTCCTGGATCGATAAGCTAACTCACTTGCTAACTTTGCTATTGTTAGCTGTCAGTTAAACTCCTCTAGGATACATTCCTCACTGGACACAGTTCAGGTTGGTCACTTGGCATATCGGCAGCAAACCAGGCAACCCAACAGCTGGAATGATTGATCGTTGTAACTACAACCTAGATAAACTAGATGTCACTATCATGCTCATGTTCCATATCCAAACTTCAATTGTCATTATTTTTGAAGATATCAGTTTTTGGTGGAAAAAAAAGCCTAATTTTTTTGCTCATTATTTAATTGAAAAAGCAATAAAAGGATCAAATATTCAAGGAGGCACAGTATCTTAAAGGTAAAAATGAGTATGCAGCCAATTATTGGAGAGGATCAGGTAGCGGGGAATCTAAATGGCAGAATCCAACTTTTTAATTAATTTGAATCACATAAAATTTCATGCTAAAACCAGATATTTACATACACTGTATAAAAACGCAATGTTTTTCCTTAGGTAACAGTAAAACCTTTTTCTGATCTAGGTCAGTTAGGATGAACAAAATTATCTCTATTTGCTAAATGCCAGAATAATTATACATTTTATAATGATGGATAATTTAAGATATTTATCATTGAAATTTAGGACCTCCACAAGTCTGGTTCACCTATTCACCTGTCTAAACAGTTAAATGAGAGTATAAACATTCTTGGAAAATCCAGTGAACATGACGTTCTGGAAGGAGACGGGTTCCATGTCCCATATACGGATATGTGTGTTGTTGCAACACCCCAGATCAAAAACACAAGATCTGGGGTCTGGTACAGAGTGTCATCATGTAAAGTACGTTAAAAAGTCTCGCCTAAATGTGGCTTACAAATAACCTCAACTTGACTAGATCATTCAAAGAGAAATGAGTCCTGCACCAACATGAGCTGAAAGTCCACTCAGTGAGGAAGAAGCAAATACTCCAAAGTGACATAAAAGGCTAAATTACAGTAATGCACTGAGAGTCGAAGGCCTTAAAAGGGGCATATTATCCTTATTTTTAAAGTAGTTATAACAAGTCTATGTACAAAACACGTCCATGAAGTCCTTAACACAAAATCGCTCTCAAGTAAAGCGATCTCATCAGTTTTGGACATTTTCAGTCTCTTTCGAAATTAGCTGTTTAGAGCGCTCTGTTAGCCTGGAAAAATCCAGACACTAATCTATTAAGACTAAGGGTGTAGCAACGAGTAATGAAAAGGGTCTAACTCGAGGGAGGGATCCAAGCATTCAATTGAAACTTTCACTGCACGCAATTGGATAACAACACGACCAATCACAAAAATACATGGTGTGACGTATCCAAAGTGGTAGTGTAGCTACCAGCGGAGCTAACTGGGTATTTAAACTCTTGCCGTATCGTCGGCAAAACAGCAAAAAAACGTCCTTCTTGCAAAGGAATGAATCGAGCGTTTTTTCTGTTCGTCTTTTAGATGAAAAGCCAAGTCTAACTCATTCATTGTAGCGGCCAAAGTCGTTTCAAACAACTGTTGTTCATCTGTAGCCATCATTCAGAGTTTACTAAATGATTCCGGATGTCGCAGTGCTGTCGTCATCAGTTTAGCTCGCCTCTGGCCCGCCTACATCAGATACACCGATTTGATTGGTTCCCCAAACTGCTTACGTAATGCAGTAACCGTATCATTGCTCGATGCCAGAGCGTCTTGCAGAGACAATTCAAATTGTGTTATTGTGAGACCTCTGGATTTCCAGGGTAGCAGTCTGTCACTTATATGCAAATTAGAGGTTATAGACCACGCCCACCAATCTTGTTACTAGGCAGCGGGTTTGCCGCACATGGGAATGCCATCACATCAGTATTAGTGCGCAGGGTTTGACAGATGATGGGAAGTTATATGCAAATTCTGCTCATTCTCCCAAACAGCTCGTAGAAGCACAAGATTTCCTACAGCAAAAGGATAAAAAAATAAAAAGTGAATTGATGGTTTTTATACAAAAGGATTAAAAAGTGAAACTTGCCTAATATGTTATATTATATACGTATACTCCAGACGCTTCTGAGAGGTGGGAAGTCAGAGAGAAGCCGACCTGCACACAGAAGGCAGGAGCACACCAGGAAAGAGGAAACTATGCAATCTTACAAAATGGAATATATTTTCTAGCTCAATGCTGATAGTTTTGAAACTATTTGAGGCGATAAAAATTGAAAATCATAATTTTAGCAACATGTAAACTATGTCAGAGAAGGTGAAATCTTTACGTTTGTCCAGAAAAAGGTAATTTAAAATTTTACAGAAATGAAGCGAAAGTGAAAGTGGGACTGGTGGTCTTCCCAAAACAGATGGCTTCATGGGGATAGAAAATATGATGGAAGCATCATCTAAAGACATCAACCGGAAAGCTAAAATCTGGGGACAAATGGGTCTTGCAAATGAACAGTGACCCTAACGCCCCTTTTCCACTAGGGCCAGTTCGATCTAGAACGGGTAGCTTCAGAACCGTCCTGGCATATTTCAGTTACCTGTGTCCGGCCTGAGCCGACCCCATTTTTTGGACTACCTCTCCCTAAGTCCAAAACGTGCCGAAGCGACCCAACACACCCACCTATGTACTGATTGGTCCAGTAATGTGATATCTCTCTCACTCCTACCTAGCAGCAGTAGCTGCTGATTGGACTGAAGTTGTTTGAAGTGATGTTTCAGATCGTAATAACAGTAACAACACCAGGATCAGAAAATGTTCTCCATAAAATTCGAAATATTCAAAGTCTCAGAGAGTCTTTTTTTCTCCTTTAAGTAGCTCCATATTTTAAAAAATATGGAGTACTTTTTAAAATGTTTTCATAGCGTCTAGGGAGGGTTATGGTTCTTAGTAAAGCTGACGCTGAAAAGTGATGGGGAGAATCTACATTGATATGGGCTACAGCTTCGTCAGCAGCAGAGGAGAGAATGGGCTTGATTCCAGCTGCATCTTCGGCATTTAGGACTTCGGAAAACATTGAGTGATGGCAGATTTTTGTCAGGTCAACAAGAGGAATGGAGCTGCGATCGGGGCTGTCAGACAGGAAGAAGGCTGATAGCCGGTATAGCAGCAGAAAAGCAGGAGGTCT
The DNA here is from genome assembly GCA_028564705.1 of Apricaphanius iberus. NCBI lineage: Eukaryota > Metazoa > Chordata > Actinopteri > Cyprinodontiformes > Aphaniidae > Apricaphanius > Apricaphanius iberus. The sequence goes on from JAPXFQ010000899.1 coordinate 1,615,476, forward strand.
CTGCGGTGATCAGAGAGCTGGAGTCAGCTAGATCAGCTGGAAGGTTGCAGATTCAGAGTGTCTCCAGACTCGATGATCGCTGGTTATATCAGTACTGTTGTGAGGAACACAGATCAGGAGAGGGAGGCATGAACGGATCTATGTCTGAGGGATGTACTGTGAGTCAAAAGTCTTAACTTTTGAGAGGATCAGAGCTGTCATGACTGCTTTTTGCTGAAGCTTTTGTTACGCTAAGCCCTCCCACGTCCTCACCCACTACCGTTCTTCTGAGATGGTGATGGAAACACAACCATCCCATTCTAGGCCGTGCTGACCCAAACCCGTTTAGGTCTAAAGTGAAAAGGGGGATTAGGGTACTGCAGTAGTACATACACAGTAGCTTTTGCACAACAAAGTTAATGTTTTGGAGTGGCCAACATACAGCTCTGGTTTCCGTCCCGAATAAAGATTTGAGGGCCGATCTGAAAAGGCGTTTGCGACTGAGGCGGCCTCCAAACCTAACTCAGTTACTCCAGCTCATTTGGGAGGAATGGGCCTGAATTCCAGCAAACTATTGTGAGAAGGTTGTGGAAGGAGACCCAAAATGTTTAAACCCCAGTCATACAGGTTCAAATGTAGTGCTACTAAATACTGAGGAAACATATGTAAAATTCTGAATTTTAAGAAAATAAGAATACATTTTCATACTTAATGAGAGAATAAAACAGATTAAGTTTAATTTAATGTCAGATAGTGAGTAAAAACACATTTTGTGTCAATTATTTCCACTATATCCAAACATGTATTCGCAGTTAATTCCAGGTGTGTTCTGATCTGTTCCGTGTCCACGTTTTTGACAACCCAGCTGTGTCTTAGAGTAATTTATGTCCACAGACAGTCACTTTCACATTCAAGATGCCTCTAAATGTCACTCTCTCAGCTGATCGCTCTGTCTTTGTCCCTCTCTGGGCGACTTCCTCCTCTGTTTCCGTGTGAGAGCCAGCTTATGGAAATGTTTGGAGTGCACACAGTTCGGCTGAAGTCGGGTGGGGGTAGCGCTCTCCCTCCCTCACTTATCTGCAGGCATATGCAAAGGGCGGTAAAACAAGGTGACACACACACACACACAGCAGTGTCATTGTTTACACACATGCACTCCTGCACAAAGACACAGTGCATTTAAAAAAAAAACGTTCACGTGATAAAAGGTGTGGCTCTCTCTCCCTTTGCTGTTCTCTGTCCACAGGTTTGCTAGGAGACCAGTTTCAGCAACAGAAAGCTGATCTCAGGTCAGGCAATGCTGACAGCACATTATCAATTATTTATTTAACAAAGTTGGTGCCAAAATCCATTTCTCCACTGCTTTTATATAACAATGGCATCATGATAATGGAAGGAGGTAGTAAGTGGTTACTGAGCAGAGGCACCAACATCCAGTTTTAACAATGTCTGCCTCCTGGTTTTACCACCTCCAACACAACCTCCACCCAGACTCCGCCCCTTTATCTGCTTGTACTTTTTCACATTAAGAGACAGCTTACACTACTGCAAACTGAAGACTCTCCCTCACATGTAAGAGTTTGTTGATAAAACAGTTTGACTTCATTGTAATATTTTTTTACTCTGCTACGGTGGAAATACCTCTACAGAGACCAATGGTGTTAATAACACTTTTAACATGTAAAAAGTAGAAATCAGTATTAATTATTTGATTGTCAGCTGGTCAGCATCCCCCAACCATGACACTTCAACCTCTTTGCCTCACAATTAGTATGATGTTCGTTTCCTGAAATGCAGTGCCTAGTTTGGGCCAAACATATTTCTCTGTTCTTTTGTCGGACTAATTTAAGAACGCTGTTCAACACCTAAATCTTGGTTCACTCGGCAAGATAATTGTGCTGATTTCTGACCCGCTTCTCCTCTTCCGACAATCTTAAGGAGGTCTTGATCATCATGAAGGCTTTAAAGAAAATTTCATCAGATATTCTTGTTAGAGTGGTGTGTTCAGAGTGCTCTGGTCTGCTTGGAAGGATGTCAAGAACGCTTCTATCACAAATCAAGGATATTGAACTGGTTGGATTGTATTGACCCAATATCACAGAGTGCGTGGTGTGTTTTGGGGTCAAAGGAGCATGTAGCCAGTTGAATGTGATGTGTAGCCAATCAGAAAGTGTCTAACCTTCAGAAGTAATAGGAAGAAAGCAAGGGGACGCAAACATGCTGCACGGAGCAAGGAAGAGCCAAAATCATGGATCGTCCATGTTAGAGAGTGATAAACCCAGTCCTCCTTGGACTGTCTTTTATGTTCAGATAAGGTCATAACTGTGAAGAACTGCCGTCTTCTTGGAGCAAACCGTTTCTGTCTTTGTGTCTCAGGGCATCTTTAAGATTTTGGGATGTATTTGCATCCTCTGACAGGTACCTTTTTAATAAGACTCTTCCTTTCCTGGTTTGCTTGATGATGACAATGGAGCAAAACCTTAAGGAGAAACACTTTATGTATATCAGCAGAGGGTGACAATACAGAAAGGGAGGGAGGGTAAATGGAGTGAGTTACCCAGAAACACAAACAAATGCAGTGAAATTGAATGTAAACAGAAACTGAATGACTCAGCTCCCACTGTGGCTCTCTAATGTAAGCAAATATCAACATCTGCAGCCCCCAGATTGTCTCTGTGCTGCTATTTAACACAACCATCATATGTTTCGATCATTCAGCCTCAGGTTTCCCCTCCAGACAGTGTTTCTTCCAGATAGGCTTGTCTGGTCTCAGCTTACAGCCTTGAAACCTAGACATAAAGCCTCCAATGGGAGAAGGAGGAACACAAAAACAACATAGCGGAAAGCGTGGCTTTTAAACATTGCACTATGAGAGCTGTCGGAAATGTTACTTCAAAATAGACTTAGACAAATAATGGGAAAAACGCTGCTTAAGAACGTGTTTTTAAAACCCCAAAACACAAAGTTGGGTATGTAGGTGATTCTACAGAGCTGCTTCAATTAAGCATTGATGAGCTGTTTATATATCAGGCGTTTCCTAGTTAGAATAATTTTTGTGGACAGTGAATTTAGAGATCTCCATCTTTTCAACTCCCTAATTTTCCATGGTGCGGGATACCGGCCCCTTCACACCCGACCAAGACACAATTACACCAAAAATCGGATCCAGAAAGTAGATGGCATCTGAATTATCCTGAAAAGATCTGCTGGGACAAATCAAGTACACTACGCACTGCCAATTACATCTAGAGTAGCATGGGAGTTCTTTTATGAGCGCGGACAAAACTTGTTGTAGTACATAGTGATGTCATTACGGCTCAGCCCCCCCCCCAAACCTTCACCTGATTTTTGGATCACCCCGAAAATTCTAATCACGTTCCTGGTCTCATTGCAGACATTTCCTGAAAATGTATTAAAATCACCTGATAACCTTTGGAGTTATGCTGCTAACTAACTAACACTGGTAAAACATAAAAAGATGTGGCAGCATCGCCACAGACACAACCTTAACCAACCCTCTTTTCCTTCCATCAATGATACTATTCCATGTGTTACCTCATGAGCTATGTACTCAATTTTTAAACTTCTTTTTAGGAAAATTGCTAATATCAGGGCTCAGATTTCTTCTCCTTGTGATGCCCGATTCCCTCAGTCTGTTCCGCTGCGATCATTTGATCACTTCAATCCGCTTTCTTTGTTTTCTCTTGGGGACCTGCTGTCTGCTTTGAAGCCTTCAGGCTCTCCTATTGATCCTGTGCCCCTTCAACTTATTAAAGAGGTTTCTTTTGTTACTGGGCCCCCACTATTAAAAATCATTAATTGCAGCCTGGCCACTAGTGGTGTGATCCCATGCATTTTAACATACAGTGGTAGAACCAGTATTGAATAAACAGGGCCTTGATTTCACAGTTCTATGTAACTGTCGCCCAATTTCCAAGCTCCCCTTTTCATCCAAATGGTTAGAAAGAGTCGTTTTCAACCAAATTACCTCTTACTTTGATAATGCATAGAACAGGGTCGGCTCACCTGCGTGTTTTTGATGACATGTTGCTTACCATCGACTCTGGTTTTGACGTTCGGCTTGTATTGCTGGATTTATCTGCTGATGTATATGCTTCTGTGGACCATGAAATTTGACTGAATCGGCTTAATTAATTGGTTAGCATCCAAGGGATAGCCCTGGAGTTCTTTAGTACATGTTTTCTTGAAAGGTCTTTTAATATTATGATGAATGGCTGTGCTTCTTCTGCAGCTCTAACCTGTTGCGTCCCCCAGGGGTCCATTGTTGGACCCCATCTTAAAAAGATGGGGTCCAACAATGGACCCCTTCTGAGTGCAATTTTTACAAAACACCATGTCAATTATCACCTCTATGCAGACGACTGCCAACTATGTGTCTCCATAAAGCCCAATGACTTGCTCTTTTAATTGATGCCAAAACAAAGGCCATTATTTTTAGCAACACAACCTCTCCTTGTCCCCAAATACCAATTTAGCTTACCTTTCCTCGCCTTTCCTTTCTTTCATCTTAAAAACCTCTTTCTCTAACCTTGGGATTATGATGGACTCCTCCTTAAAAATGGATACTCATGTCAATCAAATTCTAAAGTCTTAAAAACGTACTCCAATCTTTAGCTTTTGATTTTACTTAAATTCCTTTGAACTAATCATTATTTTATTTTTACTGGTTTAATTGATCCCTTATGTTTTATCCTAGGTTTTATTTGTTTGTTACTCTCTGTCGTTTGTACAGCACTTTGGTCAGCTCTCGTGCTGTTTTTCAATGTGCTATATACATAAATAATTATGGGTAATGAAGTCTTTTTTTTTCTCAACTGTCTGACCACTGATCTGGCTGTAATTAAAACCATGATATTCACAATATTAAATACGGTGCCACACTCAGGCTGCCTGATATTAGGAGGATGAACATTTTATTGATTGTTGTGATGACAATATGACGGAAAATTCAACAAAAATATCAGATGAAAATATAACTCAGGTGGGAAACAAGTAAAAATAAAATCCACGCCTTCAGGAGCAGAAACCTCCTGTATTCGAAGATAAATTGTGCAGCTGGAATGCAGAATGAGTGGAGGTCGTGAAGCTCTCAGGACAGTCTTATGGTTCATTCACACCGCACAGTTGGTCTGCGTCAGGCAACGCATTCAACAGATGAAGTTTGACGTATGCACTTTTTGGCTTCCATAGCCTGCTTCTGAGGAAAAAACAAGGCATGGGTGGGGCTTTTTCTGTTGCCGCACGTTCTGAAATGTGGTAGATTGTAACTAGAAAGTGGCTTGGCTTTATTTGCTAGATAAAGCACGACAACGTTGACATCGGGTGCATTAGCGCCCATTATTCAGATGCGTTCTGAGTTCGGAGAGTTTAACCATTTGCTCCAGGAGCTGCTTATGGATGAGGTTCGCTTTCAGCGCTACTTCCGTCTGTCCCGCACCTAATTTTACGACCTCCCGGGCCGCATCTGAGCTTAAATCTCCTACCAGGACACCAACTACAGGTTCTCTGTTCCTCTTTAGGAGCGCCTCTCCATCTGACTTCGATAAGTGTTATTTATGATTTTTTCAATCTGCGTTTGTTGAAAATGTTTTCACCGGACCCGCGCTTCATTCAAGATACGTATATAGAGACATAACTACAGTGAGACACTCTGATTGGTTGCCGCACTGCGTTAACTGCATTGGATCCGTCAAAAGTTAAACTAGCTGAACTTCTGCATTGCTGCATTGCTGCGTTACTGCGTTGCCGTATGTAACGCAAGTAAAGTTGACGGAGCCAACGTACACAACGCACTGCAGAGACTTTGACAGACCTCTGACGTACTCTACCATAGACTTTACATGTAATCTTGCCGCAACTGACGCTGACGCATGGGGTTGGTCTGAATGCAGCATTACTCTAGTGTGAGGGGGAACCTTACAAATAGCCACCAAATAAATGTAGGAATGACGGACAAGAATGAGTAGCTATTACGGAAACAACGATGTTAAGCTGGCAAAGAAAACCAAACAATAAAACTAAGAACTGAGGCAGAAAAGTAGGAAAAAGAATGTCCTGGGCTAATAAAAAGCTTGCCTCTTGGTCTCAAAGAGAAGCTGTAAGGCTACTTGCAATGAGCTGAACCTTCAACAAAGCCGACAAACGTTCAACAGCTCACAGTGAGGAGTGGAGCAAACCTTCCTCAGACTGATGTTATAAACCAGAGTCTTTGACATATTTCTTTAGTGTGCCATTAGTGTCCATCCTGGGGCCTCTTCTATGAAATATCTACAGGCTCCTGCTAGCCCAGGTTATAACAACCAATAAGATTAGTTACCATAATTATGAAGATGACACTCCGCTTTATATTATTCATTCACCAGGTGACTTTGAACTCATTCAAACCCTAAGTGAGTGCATTAAGCAAACCAATAGCTGGATATCCAATAATTTACTCCAACTGAATAGAAACAAAACTGAAGTAATTATTTTTTTGACCTAAACAGGAACGATCAACAGTTAGCACACATCTTCAGTTATTACAACTACAAGCCACTGATCAGGCCTGTAATCTAGTGTGTAGTAATGGACAAAGATCTGAACCTCCAGGGTTGCATAAAAACAACAACAAGCTCAACCTCTATCACCTGAAGAACATTTCTGGGATTAAAGAACTAATGTCATTACAGGACCTTGAAAAAACTAATCTATTCGTTTATCTTTAGTCGTCTCGATTACTGCAACAGCGTCCTCACAGGTCTTCCTAAAAAGTCAATCGAATGGCAAAAGCTGATCCAGACCGCTGCTGCTGACATCTTCACTAGAACCAGGAAAGTAGAACACATTATCACCCCAGTTCTAAAGTCCTTACACCGGCTCCCTGTAGCTCAGAGAATCGACTACAAAATATTTGTAATAGTTTATAAATCATTCAATGGCCTTGCTCAAAAATATGTTGAAGACCAGTTGTCACCATACCAATCACCAAGACCAATCAGTTCCTCCAACTCTAGTCTATTAATCACTCTTAGACTCAGCACCAAACACGGAGAAGCAGCTTCAGTTTCTGTGCTCCCCTTATTTGCAGCAAAGTTCCTGACGACTGCAAACCTGATGAAACACTGAGCCGCTTTAAATCAAAACTAAAAACTCATCTGTTTAGAGTTGCCTTTGAGTTAGCAATTAATGTTGTATGTTTTATGTGTCATATCTTTTGTGTCCTGCACAATTATGTATCATATGTTTTGTTTGTTTCATGATTTATTGCCGTTTTTCTCTGCTGTATTTTATGCTTTTCATGCTTGTATATATTTTATTTGTTTCTTTACCACCGAATCATGTAAAGCAGCTGGAATTACCCTGTTGTTGAAAGTGTGCTATACAAATAAAATTATCTTGCCTTGCCTAGTAGATGACAACGGGAGGTGCCTTACTGAAGTTACTTTAACCAACAGGGGAATGACTTGCTGCCATGTTTCTCCTCAGAATAAACATTTTGTAGATATAGTCATTAAATCATTTTTCTTGTTAGAGGAAATGAAACAAAAATTAGAAACAGATATGTGAGCATGTTCTTTAAAAGAAGTTAACATTTAACAAGGTATCCTAACTTTCCCACAAGGCAATACGTATTGATCAGCTGTCAGAAATACTGCAGTCTGTCCCGCAGGGTGCAGTCCAGCAGGGGTTGTTTGCTTTATCCTGCCGCTGCTGATGTTGTTATCGCTCCTCCCTCCATCCTTGGACCCTGACCCTGTCTGAGGGTTGGGAAATGTTGAAACAGCGATGGGCCACTGACTACCAGGACTTTAATCTCACTAATAATCCCCTGCTCTGGTTAGTCAGTGCTTTGGGAACAGGTGACACAGTAACTCACAGCCCACACACAGATTTCTCACAGCAGAGGAATGCAGCTAGACGTCCTCTGATTGCTAACGGAAAATAGACCCCAAAACTTTCTTTAATTAAATTAAACCCACATATAAACAGTTTCCATAACTACTAATTGAGTGACAAATAGGTAAATGAGCGGTTTTCTAGCCGATTTAAACGGTTAACCATTGCTTCACAAGTATCCAAAGCCCCACTCTCTTCTCACTGTGAGGCCTCGCCTTAAATAAACAATGTTAGCGCCGTCAGCTGGAGCCCTGGGCGTGGCTCTCAGAGCTGTCAGCTGAGAGATTTTCCCTCAGTCATCAGCTGATCCACTGCTGCAGGTGGATGAGTGTTGGTAGAGGAATGATGAGGCCAAAAGGTCAAACTAGGACATCTTCAACAAGCCCACTGCATAAATACCTTTGCAAATATCTCCTGTATGTAGTTAAATTACTTTAAGCTTGAATGTTGAACTGCCTGTAGATACATTGAGTGAAAATGACTTGGGTAATTAAGCAAGGGTCTGATTGATATTTAACTACAGGCGAATAAGGAACTAGAGAGTTAAAAGTCTTACTCGGTAGATAAAATAATTACCCTGCAGATACTCAGTCTATAGTCCCTTTAACAAGCTGACAGACTTCTTCCAAGTTTTCCTTCTTTAAGAAGAGGGGTAATATTTACTGATATATTGCTGATCCTCTCTCACATCTTACTAGGGTTGCCAAACAATTATTTTAATAATCGATTAATCACTGATTATTTTGCCAATTTGTCCACTATCTAATCACAACCAAACACAGTTGCTCTAATATAACAAGGGGCAGAAAGGTAGACGAAGCAGTAAGAGGCACAGCTAAAGTTTTAAGAGAAAGAAAAAAGCTTAAAAAATTAATAATGTTGATTACTACATATGAATTGACGTTATCATCGTCGTGATGAATCGATAAATCAAAGCAGCACTACATCCTACAGCAACATTTCCAGTGGTCCATACATATAATTATCTAACTATACATACAGTTAGGCCCAGAAGTATTCAAGCATGAGTATCAGTTTAAAATCAAATAAAAATTTACATTTTAGTAAAAAATGTAAAAATGATTCAGACCCTTCTTAATCAGTGGGAAAAAGTATCATAATAGCCCTTTCTATAACTGCGACCAGCTTTTGTATTACTTTTTGTATTACCACAATTCATGGTCTGTGATAGACTTCCAGTCTTTAACGTTGAAAGGCCTCCTCACCATCACCCCAATCTTTAGCTCCCTGCACAGATTCTTTTATACGTCTAGGGACGTAAAAAAATATTGATATATCGCTATATCACGATAACTTAAATCACTATATTGTATCAATATTCCAATGCAATGAGTTTTTCATTTTTATTTTAATGGAACCATTAATTGGAACATTAAATTAACCATTATATTACATAATGACCTCTAATTGGTGGCAGTTTTCACCTTCTTTGTTCCAGATGATCAACTGGATGTAGTGATAAAATTGGATTATGTAGTAAAAAGGCTGGAGTGTTTAAAATGCTGTGACAGGTTTACTACAGTCAAATTCAGTTTTAAAAATCACAATGCATGTTCTTATTAATAGTAACACAATATATTATAGTGTTGTCCATATTGTGATACATATCGTATCACCAGATTCTTGCCAATACACATCCCTATACGAAAAGAGGATGAACAGTTTCTCATTAGTCCTTTCCACAAATGTTTATGTGTAAAATCCAAACCCGTGTTGCATTTGATGCCCTTTTTGAGCTTTTTAAAAGAGGATTTCATCTTGAAAAGATCAAATCTCACTGGTAATGGATGCACCCATTGCTGTTCACAAAGGAGAAAAGAGGAAGCAGAAATATGCAAAAGTCTGCATGACCAAACGTCACAATGCAGCTCAGTTTTAACCTGAACCGTGATGGTTAACATAAGGCTGTTAATTTTCACCCTTCCGTTGTGTTTAGTAGAAAGATCCAGTCCAGACTGCTGTGTCATTAACTTGCTGTTATGGTAACAGGGGTAGAGGTCACAAACCAGGACCGTGACTGGGAGACAGCAGAGACCTGAATGCCCTCATGCCCCTATGAGGATCCGCTCCTCTGCTTTCTTTGCCTGTGTTCTGATGTGTTTAGTTAAAGGGACACGCCGCAGGTTTTCCCCTTGACATTTTCAGTTGTTTTTGTTTTTGTGTAAACTGTTCAGTGCCACAGTTCATCCCACCTCCACCGCTAACTTCACACAATACAAAGCTGAAACCAGATATTTACATATCGTGTAGTAATACTACCTGGCTTTTCCCTTATTGTTCTCCCATTAAATCGCACTAAAATTTTCCTTTTTTTAGACAAGACAGAATTATAAAAATCATTGCTAAAATAGACTACTGACAGAAGTGACAGAACAGGTGTAACGGAGTCAGGTTTGTAGGTCGCCTTGCTCAAAAATACCTTTTCAGCTCTGTCTAGAGTGAGGCACAAAGGTTTTAGTCAGCCACCAAATGTGAAAATTCTCCTTCTTAAAAAGATGAGAGAGGCCTGTAATTTTCATCGTAGATTTACCTCAACTAAAATGAGAAAAAAAAAATACACAAGGTTGGACTTTTTAAAGAAATAATTAGTATAATGGTGCAGTAAATAAGTTTCTGGTCTGCTACAAAAAGCTACAAACCTGTAACTTCTTCTGTAAGGGGCTCTTCTGTCCTCCACTCATTACCTGTTTTAATGGCACCAGTTTTAACTCCTTATCAATATAAACGACTCCTGTCCACAATCTCAAACAGTCACAATCCAAACTCTACTATGACCAAATCCAAAGAGCTGTCAAAGGACACCACTAACAAAATTGTAGACCTGCTGCCGGGGACTCAAATCCTGAAGTGCCAGATGTGTCCCCCTGCTTAAGCCAGTACATGTCCAGGCCCTTCTGAAGTTTGCTAGAGAGCATCTAGATAATCCAGTAGATGATTGGGAGAATGACATATGGTCAGATAAATCATCATACTTACTGCGAAGCATGAGGGTGGAAACATTATGCTGTGGGGCTTTTTTTCTGCAAAGGGACCTGGAGGACGGATCCTTATGACGGACAGAACGAACGGGGCCCTGTATTGTAACATTTTGAGTGAAAACCTCTTTCATCAGCAAGGGCATATAAGATTAAACATGGCTGGGTCTTTCAGCATGAAAATTATCCCAAACACACCGACCGTCTACGAAGGAGTGGCTTCGTAAGACACGTTTTCTGATGGCAAAGGAGTTATAAACATCTCAAAATGTATCTTTCAGTTTCTCTTCTAAGAGCCCTGAGAACCTTGTTAAGCAGCCAGAAAGCTGAAAATGGGTAATTGGGTTTTACAGTGGGTAATAATGGTTAACTGGACAAAAACATTTCAACTAGGGCTGGGCGATAATAGCTCAAATTAATATCACAGTATATTGTGAATGATTCGTTCAAAATGAACTAATCTTTTATACGACCCGAGAGTAACGAGTCCTCTCAGTGAGCGATTCCTTCATTGTCATGCAGTACCTTCTCTTGCCACATGTCAGCAGCTGCATGAGCTCAGTCAGCAGCAAGACAGGGAAAACATAAATGATTCGTTCATGACTCACTCAGCTGCTGCGTCCGTTTTCAGGTCCTAGTTCTTTTGTCATGTGACAGCCAGACTGCTCAGGCTGTGTGTGGCGAGCAGCAAGTACTACAGTTCGCTCACGATTCGTTCATATACGGATCGTGACGGATCATTCTTACTCATTCGTCACGTGAAAACTGTGGCTCAGCTTGCTACGGGCTGTGGAGCGGGCTGAGAGATGAACAAGGAAATGAATGATGTCTGACATCTAATGTTCCTTTATTTGTCATTCGACACCCGATATATATTATTTATTCTTTAAATCATAATTATTTAGTGGACTTCAATTCTTGTAGATGTGTTATTGTGTGTATAATTTAAAGTGTGTTAGTAAATAAATACTTTCGAAAACTATATCAGCATATTGATTAAATAATAAATATATAATGATGATAATAACAACAAACATAATCAATAATATTAGTAATAATAATAATAATAATATTGTAACATTTTGTACACAATAAACGCACCATGTAAACATAGGGAACTTATTAATTATTCCTTTTTGTTTTAATTGTATCACTAATTGTTAAAATTAGTTTACACTCACTCTTCCTCTACCCAGCTGTAATGTGACCCACAGTTCGGACTGAACGGATCTCCTCGTTCATCGTTCACAGCTCATGGTGTACTGTGTGTGGAGTAGTAGATTCGTTCATTTGTCACGTGACACCTACCTAGTCACTGTCGCGTTGTTAAACAATGATGGCAGCGTGGACACAAATAACTTTATTGTGGTGTGTATATGCTTTCCTAGGTTTTCATATTGCTTGTGGCATTTTGTTTTTTATTCTCAGGTGAAACAAAACATGTTGCCTTCTGTATTGTAGTGGAGAATTGAGCTGTGAGCCGGGAAGGAGGAGGGGTGAATGAGTCGTTCAGCTCGTTTGAGCTGTGAGCCGGCAGTGAGCGATTTATTCACGCTAGCGATTCAGCACCAGACATTGCAAGCTAGCTTCGGTTAGCTCTCCGGAAGGAAGGGGTGAGTAACTCAATGTGCTGTTAGCATGTTAGCAGAGCTATACTACTGTGAACTAATGAGCTATTCTCGTGATGTGGGTTTTGTACTCAGGGTTTTTCTTCCAGTCCAGAGGAGAAATGTTTTTTTACTGGGTGTTTTCCCCCCCATAAATTTAATTATAAACTATAAATATTTCTACTAATGAAATTAGTTGCTAAGAGTAACAGGAATGAGTCGGTAAATGGGTCACTTGGGATTGTGAATTATGATTCGTTGGAGAACCGCTGCCTTGTTTACTACGCCGCCCACAAGAGGGCAACAGCGCCACCTGCTGTTAAAATGAACTAAATGATTCGTTCAAGATTCGTTCAATTTAATGTTCGAGAGTAAATGATCCGAGTCTGTAAAAAGAGTCGGTCTTCCCATCACTACTCTGTTGGGTATTGTTGCCTCTGTATGTCATATGACTGTGCGTAGTCACGTGACTCAAGGCAACACTGATTTCTTAAAGGGACAGGAGCACCGTTAAACTAAAACATATATTCTTATTTTGTTTTTTACATACCGAATTTACTGCCACCGAAAAAATGACGATGGTAACAGTCATATATTTCGGTAACGGTATAAATTCGGTATACTGCCCAGCCCTAATATCAACTATCTTCCATAGCCAGAACAGTCTTCAGAACAAAATCCTATTGAAACCCTGTGGACTGAGTTGAAGAGGAGAAGGTATAAGAGAGACCTCAAGACTATTGGTGACGGAGAGAGATTGAGTGAAGTAGGGTTGTGCCGATGAACGATGTCATCGTCCATCGTGATGGTTGACCAACATCACGATGGAAAGCCACCATCGTGATGCCACGCCCCCAGCCCTGTCAGACACGCACTAATCCTATAATCTCTTAGTTTAACTAAAACCTTTGCATGGACAGCTCTGTAAACATTGACAACATAACTAATTAATGAGTGTAGCACAGTGGAAAATATTTGTATATATATATATATTTTTTTTTTGGGTGGTTTGAGTGTCTGGATTTGGTGTGTTTTGTTTGCATTTTTTTCCCTCCGTGAAGCTCAAAAAAAAAAGAATTGATCTGGATGATTCAGGACAAGGAGCGCAGCAACCAGCTGTTTTGTTACAGCTGCGCAAAACTTGTTAAGCTGAACATAAAAAGATCCGAGGCAGGACGGCAAAGATGGCCACAAAAGTTGCACTATGTGCACTATGAGTCAAGGCTGCGCGGATATCGGTGCCTGCCCTTTGTTTTCCAGCGGCTTTTGGCTGAATTGGGGAATGAGAGCTTCAAAGGAGATCAGCTGTTCACCTGTCAGCTGATGTAGTGGTGTATGCTCGATTGGAAGAATTTATATTAAAACTTTTACCTGGAAGGAGAACAACCTGGTGTGAGTTTATTAAGTATAACTTAGTCATCTTTTTTACAAGGTAAAGGAAGTATGTCCGTTTTTCAGTTTAAAGCTCTGAAAAGGTCCGGCACGATGCCGAAATCCATGTGCACATAAAAGTGTGTCACAATGTTTTACTGTCAACATCGTTAACGCTCAATTTGGTGGACATCGCCCAACCCTAGTGTGAAGAGAAATGGTCAAATATTCCTTCCTTGTATGCTCCATCCTTCTTCTTTGCTCAAAAATATTGGAGGTTTTAGAAACAAGGATATTCTCCCAAATATGTAACTTATTTATGCACATACCTTTGACTTGTGTGCTTTGGTGTAGGGATTTCCCTTAAAAAACAATGCTCACTGTGACGAGCGTTTGCACCGTACGTCTTTGATAACATTTGATGCTGTCAAATGAACCCTTTCAGTTCAGTCTTCATCATTTCGGTATATATTTGCAGCCCCCTTCACCTCTAACAAACACAAACAGGTAAATCCTGCCGCTGTTTTAGAGGCATAAACGCAGCAGATTCTTCTCTGATACCTCCCAAACTGCACCCTCCACCTTTTTGTCTTCCTGCACGATGAGAAAGCTGCTGGTAAGCACAGCAACCTGACAGGCACGACAGGAGGTCTCTGTGGATCAACACAGACAGGATTTAGGCCTGAGGGATGCTGAGCAGTTCACGCCGTCTGGTCTCGATTTGTTGAAGATCAACACCCAACCAGCAAAAAAAAAACACCAAGCCACCCCCCCTTTTTTGCCTGAGCATCTGCTGTTTCCAGACTACCTACAATCACAGCACCCGCAGAAGAAAACTGGGAGGAGATGCAGGCCAATCTTGACGGCGCAGTGGTTATAAATACAAACTAGCAGTAACTCAGACACTGATGGTGACTGAGGAGATGAAAAAGACAGGGAAGTAGCAACAATGATGGGCTGAGATCAAGGATGGGGAAAGCTGGCCAAAATAACGGGCAAAAGAAGACATTTTATGCGGTAGGAAAAACTGAGCAAAAAGTAAAATACATGGATGAAAAGATGCAGGCTTCTCAAAGTAAACAGAGATGGTTGGAGGGAACAATTTGGTCCTTTTCCTGGTAGGACACACATGTCTCTATGTTCAATCAGGTTCCCTACATGTGTAAGCGTTACAGAGGAAGCCGTAACGCTTACAAAAAGCCTTAAAAGCAAATTGGAAAATGGCCAAACTGCAGACTAGATTTGAACATTTACACATTTTAAAACACTTAATTTAGGTTAGAAAATGCAGCAAAGATGTGCATCAAGTTGAGCATCAACTGTGCTTTGATGCTGCAGTTGTAGTGAGTACTCTCTCATGTCATCGATACCTCAGCTTGGCTCCCGCTCGGACCACCACAGGGCCACAGAGTCTCTAATCCCGAGCCGCTACACAGCACGGTTTCCCCCTGCAGCCACCGACTTTGTCTCCTGCACAAACGCAGCTGCCAGATCCGTGTGACCAGGCAGGCTCTCTTTCAGAGCAGAAGTGGCTGTATTAAATGAGCTGGCTTCTCTTCTGTAGGAGTAAGGCGCGGTGTGTGTGTGTGTGTGTGTTGGGTGGATATAAGAGAGGGTTTTAAGAGTGTGGGAATTCATGAAGATCCTTCAACTCCTTCCATCTTCTCATATTTTAGCTTTCTTCTTTTTGTTTAGAACTACAGATTTTTTTCTTATTATTGTTGTAACAATATCATGCAATACTTCAACCACACAAAAGAAATGTAATGAATTATCAAATCAAACTTTATAAAGCGCTTTTCAAACACAGTTTCTCAAATTGCTTTACAGATTTAAAAATTACCCCACAACCCCATCTTCAAAAACGAAAAATAAAATCATCATCTCAACTACACCCCCTCCCATCAGCCATACGCACACATACACACTTACACAAACACACACTTAAAAGCTACAAAAACAACGGGCTGAGCACAAGTGAGCCAGGAAACGCCATCATGGGAGCCATCCGCATCGGCGGCAGCAGATCAGCAGCAGCAGCCAAGGCACTGACCCAGGGCGCCCAGAGGAGGGAGGACTGGTACCCCCACCTCCACCCAAGCAATACCTGGGGGGCACCCAGGCAGCCACAGCCGACCACCGCCCCCGATGCAGGCGGCCACCAAAGAGGAAAAACTGGGAGGAAATAAATAAAATATGTTAAAATATAAAATGTAAAAGAATGATAAGATAGAATCAAGATAAAAATGCAAAGCAGATTAATAAATAAACAGTTAAAAGCTCAACTAAAAATTCAATCAAATAAAACATGCAGAGCAATTAAAATAGATATTAGTAAATAATAATTAGTTAAAGGCTATGCTAAAAAGGTGAGTCTTGAGCCTGCTCAAAAGAACATAAACGTTCTCTGCGAAGATTCTAACATTTGATTCAAATAATGAATTAAGATAAAGAAATATATACTAAAAAAAATGACCACAAAAGTGAAATTTCAAGTGAGAAATAAATATTTTCAGTGAAATGATTGCAGAGTTTCCACATTTTAAGTATCGTTGATGGTATGGGTTAAATAACTTATAAAATAAGAATGATATCGGCCCCAATGCCCAATACCAGTATCAGTATGGGGGCTGATAAATTATCAGTGCATCCCTAATAATAAGTACTTAGTACTTACTAGTGCTTAGTGCTGCTACTTCATAGTAATAGCAAATTGACTGAACCTCTGATACCCTAGTGTGCCATTTAAGCACTTTCACCAAGCCCAATGTAAAAAATACACCTGCAGTTCTAATCATCCCCCATTGTTAAATTATTAATTAACTATATTTTGTTGGTCCGATTTCCCTAGCCCCATCCATGACTGCTTACTGCCAGTGTAGGTACAAGATCCGCCTGGGGGTCTGCGCCGGGCAGTGCCGATGGGCTGGATGTTAGAACGTTGACGTAATGTGCAGTTATTGCTTTTTAAGAACTTTGTTGAGCAAATAGTAAGTATACAAAACATTAAAAAAATGATGTCTACAGAAGAATTCAACCGACACAAACAGCCAGAGGTGTTAAATAGATACTGTACATGCAAGAATGTATTGAATGTATATGAATTGTTTCAGAGTTTTCTTGATAGTCTGATATTGATTTGATGCAAAGTTAAACATGTATCATATTTTTTGGCATTTTCTAAAAGAAAAAACAGAAGAAACATTTTTTCCATCGTAAGCGAAAATCTGTCAAAATATGGTTTAAGCCCATGTGTCAAAAAGCAGTACCAAAAAAAAGATGTGCACAGTTTCTTCATGATCCCCCACAGGAGTTGTTATTAAAATGTATGGATCTTTTAAATTTGTACCATATTGTGCTTGGCATGGTTTAAAATCAGGTTCAATGTAATTTGCCCAAGTGGAGTTGCCATAGTGTGTGTGATGTTGTCGGGAAGCGCAGTGCCCCAAAGTAGATCTGGTACCTACATTGGACACATAAAATCTAGAAATTACTTAAATTGAACATTTCTGACACCATTACGCAGGCTAAAAGCCTACTTTGATAACAATTATGGAACAGAGGAGAAAAATCAACTGACCTCCATCAGTCTGTAAGGCGTTACAAAACCATTTCCTAAACTTTGGGACTCCAGTGGAACACAATTAGAGACATTGCCCACGAATAGAGAAAACATAAGACAGTGGTAAACCGAGTAGAGCCGAGTATCGATTCAAATTTCAAAAATCAATTTGATTCCAATTCTCAAGGGCTAGAATCGCTTATCACAATTCGATTCAATCCAATCTGTTCCAATTCTATACTGATATGGGTCAGAGCTATTAAAAAAATGTTTTAGCCGTTTCCTTTCACTGTAACCCTTTCAGAAGTAAGCCTTAAGACATGGCTGTGTGGACTTTAAAGTCCTACTTTAGCTGTAAAAAAGGGCAAACCTATCAAACAATTACTCATTTTTGGAATTGTGAATCGACTTGATTCTTAAAATTTTATGAGAACGATTCAGAATCGATTTTTCCCTATTTGTTAAACACACAACTAGTGTCAAGTTAACAAAAGTACTTCAGAAGTGCATCCACGACTCATCCGTGCGGTCACGAGGAACATCTAAAACCCTGCAGGCAACACTTCTGTCAATTAAGGTCAGAGTTCATGGCTTCACAATTACAAGGTTTAAAGTCTGGCTGACAAAATAGGAGGCTCACATTCTTTAAAACCTTGCTGATGATCCAAGACACTTTTTGGAAAATCTTATCCAAACTAACAAAAAGTGGAACATTTTGAAAGGTCTCCTTTCATCTGGTGCACTGCTAACACAGAGCATCATATAGAACATGGATTCCCAAATTCAGGCCTCAAGGGCCACTAACCTGCACATTTTAGTTATTTCCCTGATTCAACACACCAGAATTAAATGATGGCTCATGAGGAGGCCTCTGCAGAACTTTACCACACTGAGGAGGAAGCTGGACAATTTGAATCAGCTGTGTTGGAGACACTTCTCAAACTGGTAGGGCACCGGCCTTTGAGGACTGGATTTGGAGACCCCTGATATAGACAGTAAAGTCTTGTGGTGGATGTGGGGCGGTCTACGGCTGCTTGGCTGCCTCAGGACCTGGACTACAGGCTGTAACTCATACGATTTTCTCTCTCTTACAAAATCCTGAAGGAGAATGTTTGGCCATTAGCCGGGTTTATGCAGCAGGACCTTGATGTAAACCATTCCAGAAGGTCGCCCACTGAATGGCCAAAAAATAAATAAATAAAGTCCTCTAGACAGAGCCCGGTTAAAATCCAGACTCAAATCTGATCGTGACGCTCTTCTCGGACTTTCAGTTAGGTTGACTTAAAAACAATTATGCAAAGTGGGTCAGCGACATAAAACACTAATTATCAGGTATCTTGAATCCCTAATCGCAGTTGCACCTGCCATGACTGTCACAGGTTTAAGGCACATTTACTTTTTCTTGGAAGGCCGCAATGCTTCTGCAAACCAAGATTTTAGCACCAGGTTCCCAACCCCTGTGAGTCGTGAGGTGGGGTCTTCAGGTTTTGTGTTTATCTGTCTAATAGTCAAAAGTAAAGCATTTTTTATACTTCTCCGTTAGCAAGTTTGTACCCAAACGCAGACGTACTGTATTGACAGAGAAGTCTTTACGCTAATAATTCTCCATTGATTTTTCAGTGTTGCTAAGCAATTTCCCACCAGGACAGAAGGAGGTGCTAACTTTTAATAGCCGGTATCTTAACTAGAGTTTATTTTCTACAGCTTGTGAACACATTTTCCCCCTCAAGAAGAAAGGACGACAGAAAGTACGTTTTGATTAAGTTGTAAAGCTTTTTACTAGAAGTGCAGCTCATAGAATACTCTAAAAACACAAAAATCAAAATCACCAAAAGACCATATTAGATAAATTATCCTTTCAATATAAATGATGTAGTGCTACTGATTACATCGACCACAGAGGACCGTTCTGGTGAAACGATTTCTGGATGTTGTTGAGCTAACCCAATTACAGACACACGCTCTCTGTTGACGGATAGTTAAAAAATTGGGCTCTACTCCGTCCGTCCTTGCATAAGTGACGGAGAGCCCTCGCGTCAATAGATAATGGTGCTGCATCAATTCGTTTCGAGGTAGACGGAGAAGTATAAACTAAGCTTAAGACTCTCAAACCACACCTGCAGCACTCTTGCTTTGAGGCAGTATGCATTAGAAAGAATCAGGCCGCATCCATCAGGGAATAGAGTCCCCCCCGCCCTCCCAGTCTTCTTCAACAAGCTGAGCTCAAGCTGCCTGTCCTTTAGACTGGGCCACTCGGTTCTTTGTTTAGCCTCCACTCGCTGTGTGCCATACTGCTGCTGCTGCTGCTGCTGGCCGACAGCAATGACCCTCTAACTTCAAAGTCAGCCGCCAATGAACTTTCAGCAGGCCACGATCCACCACTGCTCCCGTCACCGTCATGTCAAGCTCTGCCTGCAGGATCCGTTTTTAAACGAGCTGCAGGAAGGCAGACATGTGGTGTGTATGTGGGGGCAGTTTTGTAACATTTTGCCTCTGCCAGCTGAAATTAAAACTCAGTAGAAATAACAATATCTGTAGGCCCGTTGCTTTTCTTGGTGTATTTTCTGCTCCAGTTGCTCCTTTATCTTTTTGATGTTTCATAGCAAATAACCTTTTAAAACAAACAAGGAGAACCATCTGTATTGGCTTTAATACATTTCACCCGTCTGCTGACTCAGAGAGGAGATACTCCTCAGACCTGCTTTGCAAACAGGTTTTTAGAAAGACAAAAATGATAAGATGTCATGCCTCCTCATGCAAATTAGCCACGATTATGTAATGCGATGTTTACATGCCGGCATGCATAGAATTTAAACCAAACATTTGCACAGTAAAAACAGCAGACGTTCTGCAGCTTCGCATCCAGGATGTACATCTTTAGGTGTGAAATGTGTGCAGCAACATACAGGAAAACTGTGTCAGTTATCTGACGGGTCCAGTAAAGCGAGGAGAACACTCCCACTGTTTATATTTCAGATCGATTCTCCATTGACATATGGGGTCCGTACCCTCAGAGTATGTGTGTGTCCATGGGAGCTTGTCAGTGTGTTTTTGTCTGTAATAAAGCAACTCTATGACTGGTGTCACTGTTTGGTTAGGTTCTCTCTCAGCAGCTCTCTGACCCATAAGCAGGAAAACTAACCTACTGACAGCAGGCAAAGTTCATACAGCGAGAGAGAAAAAAAAGCAGTTCAAAATCCTTTTGATGATCTGAACGGTTATAAACTCTTATCATGACAATAAAGGTTTAAGAACGCTTGTGATCAAACATAGTATATAAAAATGAACCAGCAATAAATACTTCTTACTCTCATCCAGAAAATTCCTTTAGCACAAACTAAAGACAGATAGCGCAGCTGTTATATTATGCAGTGAATGGCTTTAGTTGTTCTTTATTTCAGGTAATTTTGCGTAAATCATTAAACAGAACCTCTTGCTCTACATCCTAAATGAACCACATTTCCAAAACAGGTTGGTATGTTCCATCAAATTTAAATCCTAACAAAATTATTTTAACCCCATTTAAGTCAAAATGCACTAAATACTTCAAATATCGATATGTTTTGAAAATGTTTGGTTCAGTTTTAGGTTAACTGAAAATCCATTTTTTTAATTGTTGGGAAAAAGCTGACATTGACATGATCTAGATAAGCACTTTCCATGCTGGAAAAAAATAAGTTTGAGTTTTAATTTATACTTCAAAGTATATATATATATATAAACACACACACACACACACACAAACTTCAAACTATACATTCAAACTTAATAAACCTAATTTATCACAACGAAGAGCCAGCCACACGTCTCCAAACTTCAGATTATATAGAATGTGCCCTTATTGGTGTGTACAGTGTGTAGCAATTATTGTGATTACGGAGTAGAAATTTAAATACTGCAGTGATACTCATGCATAATGCTGCACAATCTGAAGCAGACTGGGACCATAATTCAGGCAGAGTATTTTATACCATCCAAGTTCACCCTCACCCAATTAACGCAAAATGCCAGGAGAGAGTTGGGTTGGGCACCTACTGATGTAAGAGTGTAAAACAATAAAACAAAAGCTATACATTTGCTCACACACATATTTTTCTTTCCAAACAAAATAGATATTTCTGTTCTGCTGCAATAACCTGTACTCAAATCGCATTAACTGAAAAATCTACTACTATGCTGTTAAATGAGCGGCCTTCACATTTAACAGTGAAGTAGTAGATGAGATACAACAGGTTACACCGTCATCCACTTAAACTTTAGATGAATTCTATTATTAAACCAACAGGCACCAGAGTAGTTACCTCCACAAAGGAGGTTATGTTTTTTGCCAGGGTTTATCCATTTGTCTGTCTGTCTGTTAGCAAGATAACTCAAAATCTTACTGATGAATTTTGATTACATTTTCAGGAAATGTCTACACTAAGATCAGAAACAAGTGATTAGATTTTATGGGTGATCCAGATCAACATCTGTGTCAACCGTAGTATGTAATCATAAGTGAGAGATATAAAGGAGACTCCTCTGCAAATGTGTAGTTTTATTCTCTGTTATACTGAACAAGGAGACCTTAAACACACAGAGATTAAGTTTGAAATAATCTAGACTATTAAACTTCATTGCATACTGATCATCATAAATGAAGCTCACAACTGCTGTCCACCACTGTCATGACCGCAGGAGCTTTTGCAACAATTTTGCAGCTGACAGTGGTAACACTGCTCCCTTATCCATCTTTGTAGGAAAAAAATCCAGAATCCTATATATTCAGTCCAGGGTCTTTCTGCATGGAGTTTGCATGTTCTCCCCGTGCATGCGTGGGTTCTCTCCGGGTACTCCGGCTTCCTCCCACAGTCCAAAAACATGCATGATAGGTGAATTGATCATTCTAAATTGTCCGTAGGAATGAATGTGAGTGTGAATGGTTGTCTGTCTCTCTGTGTTGGCCCTGCAACAGACTGGCGTCCTGTTGAGGGTGTACCCTGCCTAACGCCTGATAATTGCTGGGATAGGCTCCAGCTGCCCCGTGACCCTGAATTGGATAAGCGGTTAAGAAGATGGATGGATGGATGGATATAATAAAATGTACATTTAAAATGGGCATGACAATGAAGTTATTTTTGCATCCACCAGCCAGTACAGTCTCTATGATCCAACTATATGGCCGGCGCAGCTCGGCTTGTGCTAGGAAGAATGGTGGAGTCTCCAAGTCAAGCAGCTGCTTCAGAGCCCCGGAGATAATGTTATCCGTCTCAGGAGAGGAGTGACAGTAGAAGAACAGAAACTAGAGTAGTTTTAGGTGAAGTTTACACTACATAGACCCATAAAGTATTTCCACGGCATCAAACACATGCGGAAACGCCGACTTTCCTCCTGGATCGGTAAGCTAACTAATTTGCTAACTTTGCTAACGTTAAACTCCTCTAAAATACATTCCTTTTGTTTAATTCAGTTTTTTAGCCCATCAGGCAGCCTCCTCATTAAGCTAGTTGTCCTGGATGGTTGTGAGTCTACAGTCATGAATAGTGTTTAATGTCCCAACCGCTCACTTACTGACAAACACGCGAGTTATTTTACAGCACTCTGCTGCGTCTGTGGCCAAATTGTGTTTTCTAGGTGTCTCGGTTGCCGTGGCTACCTGTGATTTGACACAGATAAAAAAGATTGTGTATAGGTACTTTGCATTAAACATTTTTGGCAGAATGTGGGCATGCAAGAGGTGGAATATGATCCACAAGCACCTGCACACATTTATAGGAAAGGTGTGATTTATGAAGTGGGAATTTTGTGTAGCTGTGCATACTCAGGTTTAATAGACGTTTAGTAAGAATTATCTGCAAAGTTTTATAAATGAGGCAGCTGGTCATTACCAGGACTCTGTAGAACTTGACTGCATACTGAGATTGTAAGTCTATCATTTCACTCAGGTGCCTTGGACCAGGGTAACACAAGTTTCAGGACTTCAAGGACTGGAGTTGGAGACCCCTGGTTAAAGAAAAGATTGAAACTATTAAACCTAGAATTATGATATTAATCCTACAGTTTTCAGATTCATCATAGCTTGGAAGAATAATCTCTTAATTTAACCAGCATTTTTCTTTTGACTGGGAGTAATATTAACAGTTTGGAGAGCCCTTCCAATCTCAAAGATGATATAACATCACAAGATAAATCTTAGACATATGAGTGGAGACATGCGAAAAATCTGCTAAGCAGTTATATGAAGGGTTTGACTGAAATAACTGCGCTAAATATTTCCCTGTTGATTTTTGAGAAGAGCTTAGTCATTAACGCTCCCTTTAAAAAAAAATTAACGAGAACTCAAAAAATTATTTGAGAAATGTAACTTATTTTACATCGTTTCATTATCTCTTGATCTCCATGTCTATTTTTTAATTACAAATAAATGTATTGATTGAATGAAAATCTGTTCAAATGTACAATATATTGGCCGGGTGAGGGGACAAAATAATATTGGGTTTACTATATTTTAATTTTCTCTGAGTATCTAAGCTTTGGCTTTGTGGTTTTGATGCTTTTTCAAACCCCTTTTATGTTTAGGTAATTTTTTATTTTGTATCCATTTGTTGAGGCATTAACAATAATTAAGTTGATCTCGTTTGGATCAAATTTCTATAAAAAAAAGGTAGCATGTTCATTACTTTGGCTTTATTGACAAAAATCAGACATTAACGAACATACAAACGCTAGATTGGGTTTGGTTATAATGACCACAAACTGAGCAGTGCAGAAAAAGATGTTTGTTAAAAATGCAACTTAAATCACTCAGAGATTAGCAGTGGGTGCACAAAGTCCTCCTCATATGCCTGCAGTTCGTGCATTACGTGTCCCTCTAACTTGAACACGAATGAGTATAATGAGGACTACAGTACATAAAGATGTAGACTGCAGCCTGCAGCGCGTTGAGAATGCTGGCCTTAATCTGTAGGGGTCTCACTGTTATAAAGAAAAATAGTTTGACCTCCTCTCCTAGCTCACTCTACACTCTCCTCTTTTCCAGCATTCATCCCTTCATCCTCTTCTCTTCTGGCCTGTTTCCCTCCTGAGCCTTCAGGGTTTTTTTTCCTACAACCACTTCGCTTCTTCTCCTCTCCCCATCCGGCCTTGCCTCCATCCATCTCTCCACTAAGTCATTCACAGCCTATAGTTGCCCCTCGCTGCATCCATCTCCCATTCTTCGCCGCCTCTCTCCGCTCCCTTACAGTGACTCCTGCCATTGTGAGCCCCGCTCTCGCTCTCCTCCGTCTTGGGCTGCCCTGTGAGAATGGCCTCGTTGTTGCTGCGGTGGCAGCGTGTGTGTGTGCGTTTGTACATGTGTGATGGTGGAGGTCTGAGATCTCTGCCCTAAGTAAAGCTTGTCCTGCTGCACGACCTTCACTAACAAAGTCCTGCATACACGCTCTGAGAATGAACCAATCCTCATAAAATATGCCATTCCCAACTGTACTTTGCACAAATATTTACAATCTACTCATTTCTACACCTCCTTCTCTCAGGGATAAAGTGTTTCTAATAAATAATTAGTAGATTTCAATTTTTTCAGAGATTTTGGGGGGAGAGTTTTTCAATACATTTTAACCAGATTACCGGTTTATTTTTATTTTTTTAGATTCATATTTCCTATTTGTTAAGCTGTTGACCTCCAAACTGTGCCTCATTCAGGCGCAAAAAGGCAACTAAAGACGTTTGAATTAACAAGTGTGGAGGCCCCACATAATAACCAGGGTAAAAAAACAGTTCGACTACATTTAGCAGGGTAGAAATTTAACACAGAAAATGGACGTTTCTGAACAATGTGTAGAGGTTAACAACATTTCCCTTCAGAGCGGTGGTGTGGCTGTTTAAATATATATTTCTGTAGTTACATTTTGTTGTGGGGCGGGTGTCTCATTCAACTTCAATATTGACTTAATAATCACATTGCAACCTTTTGAATCATAATCGAATCATGAAGTGATTAAAGATTCCCATCTATTGTTGGAGATGTTTGAGAAAACAACGTAAATGTCCTTTTTTTGTCTCACAGTGCAGAATTTAACCTTAAGAAACATGGAAACCGCTGTTTACACTAAACTAATAGGGCTAACTGCTAATCTAAGATGCCAAGAGCATCTTTAAAAGTCAACTCTAACAATGTTGACTATGTTGCAGCAGTCGGCATAGAGACAAGAGGCTGATCGGTTCCATTGGAGTGGTGAGAACCACTCCAATGGCTCAGAACTGCAGAGATTATTTTGATATTCTGGAGAACAGTCCCCTCACTGTCCTCAACAACACTGTCAATTGTGGATTGCTGCCCATACCTGAAATGGTCCTCCACACACATAGACACTATTCTGAAGAAGGCCCAGCAGAGACTCTACTTCCTGCAGCAACTCAAGAAGTAAAACCTTCATCAGGAGCTGCTGTTCATCTTCTACACAGCCATTATTCAGTCTGTCCTCTCGAAGCTTTAACAAACTTATCTCCCCTCCATCCAGGACTTGCAGAGGTTTGAAAAGGACGAATAAAATCCCTGCAGACACAACACATGCTGGACAAAAAAAGCCGTTTAGACCATTACCTTTCAGAGTGGCGCTACCGAGAACATACCAAGACCACCATTTGCAAAATCCAGCCACAACAGAGGCCGTTTCTTCCATCAAGCTTTCTATCTGATGGGCAACATGAATACCTTACAACAGAACAGCTGGTTATTCAGTCGGCTAGTCTCCTGAAAAAATATGCTTCCACTAAAGCTGACTGATTCTAAAATTAAGAGTTAGCTAACAGTGCTAACTGCTAATACAAGATGCTAAAAGCACCTTAAAGGAAAATGTTGGGGTTCTTTTCAACCTGGACATTATTTTTAGTCAATTTTACGTTCATTAACTCACCCAGACAAGTTTGGAGCCACTTGGAGCCGTGCAGGAGGAGTTTATATCGAGTTGCGATCAGCATATATCCACATAATAGGAGTCAATGGCCTGTAATAAGGCATTATCTGCCCCAAATCACCTTTACTGTATTTAACCACGTTTTGTTATTAAACGTTAGCAGGACCCCCCTCGAGCTCAGAACATCTCGGAAGTGCTTATTATTTCTGTTCCGGGGTGATTTAGAGACAATAATACAACCACACTATCGCACAATTACAATGACGTCACTGCTGTGCTCCATCCCACTTGTAGTCCAAGCAGGACTTTCACTCGGTGCTCTTTGATGGTCAGTTAGACAGAACTTGCTACTGCAGACATCAACATGGTTCGCGTTTCCAAGTTTCCAAATTGCACTAGCTGAATGACCAACTGGACTAACTTCAGCTTCCACAGGCTCCCTTTACACAACCTACGAAGAATAAAGGTGTAATGGCGGTGGCTGCGACGTCTTTAAAATCCCAGGTTAGTGTAAAATTGGAATCAGTTACATTAAAACCATGTAAAAACCAAAGATCTTAATACCTTAGCACCTTTGAGACATTCTGAACTCATAGGAGAATATTACCAAATATTCATAACAAAACTTGAAATGAAATGAAAGAATTTTTGGGGCAAATAATGCCTTACTACAGGTGGCAAATGTCCTGCCCCCCATGACTTCCATTATATGGATATACCCTGATTGCGACTTGATATGAACTCCTCTTGATTGCCTCCAAATACCTCCAAACTTGTTTGGGTTAGTAAATGAACTTAAGATAAAAAATTAAAAAAAAGATAAAAATTAAAAAGTCTAGGTTGAAACAAAAAAATTTCGCTTTTAAATGTCAATCAATTTTGTCACTGAGTATTACAAGTAAACTATATACAATCATAGACAAAAACACAAAATGGGAATCAGAGGATTAAGTTTTATCCATTTTTCTACCACTTTTACCTTTAGTAGTCATGATTTACCAGGAGTCTAATCTACTCAGATCACAAACAAGAAATGCTTTGACCCCTAAAAAATTTTTCCCTTAACAGTTACTGTTTACAGAGACAACGTTTATACTACCTTTAATGTAGTTTAGGGTGAAAATGCCAGACAGGCATAAACTTGAAGATACCAGTTTAAATGGGAGCCAGCAGCTGTCGCCGGTGTAAAGACAGAAATGTATTCAACAGTTAGAGTAAAGCAAATTTTTTCATATCAACATAAAAGAAAAAACTTATGAAAAAATGACAAATAACAGTATTTTAGGATTATGATGGAAACTAAACAGTCATAACAATTATCAAGTTGTGAATGCAAAGCTCTCATTCAAATTTCAGAAAAGTTTAATCTAACTGCCAAGGTAAATATGATTAATATCAGTGTTTGATTTTAAGATTCATGCAATACACAAACAAAAAGTATTTTCCAAAAAATGACATCCTAATAAAAGGCAATGTTTTATTTTCCCTTTATTTTCTTTTGACTGTTTGAAAACAAATTTCCGTAGGAAAGCTGCAAGTGTTGCATGTGTCCCCTTATATTTATGCTTATTAACCCCCCCCCCCCCGGGTCAAAGATGGTGTGATAACAGCATTCCCAGTAACCAGCCCAGTTAGTCACAGTCTCGGCCTCCGCTCTTTCTCTGTGGGGGATTAGCAGCCGGCATTGGCCACCGCTCTAATCCTTTCCTCAACAGACTCGCTCTCACGTTCTCACACACAGTCAGACTTTTCATTGACAGCAACCACACACCATATCTTGGCCTGCTGATCTGCTAAGTAGCCATTTCAGCACTTGTGTGTGAGGCTTTTGTTGGCGTCATTGTGGCTATGCTTTAATACAGCAACTATGAAAGAAAGGCAAAGACTAAATCAATGTGAATTAATTTATTTTTTCCGGTTTTTATTGAAAATACTGGCGTACCTAACAGGTCAGCTGAGAGACGCCAGGCTCAGCCTATTCAGAGGATTGTTATCTGTGTAAACATTGTCTCCATTTGAAGCTAGAGCGGTCAAAACAGCATGTAATGTCAACCGCAATATACGAGGCCCTCCACATTTAAATGTTTAAAAACTCTTAAAATAAAAAGGCACACAGTATTATAGATCCACTGCCATACTTGAAAGTGTGCATAAGGTCATTTTTCAAATATTCATCCATTATTTTATGCCAAATACACCTGGTATGTTTGATGTCAAAAAGCTCAGTCTTATAGGGGAAGTACCGTTTTTTTTGTAACCTGGATCTTTTTTTTAATGTGCATTATGTTCATTTTGCTCAACCAGAAAAGTTTGGAACCAGTTGAAGTCTTTAGGGAGAAGTTCACATCCAGTAACAATAAGCGTTTTAAAGTCGACCTCAAGACACATGTTTTTATATTGATCTTCTGCTTGGGTTGATCAGAAAATATAAATAACCCGCTTGTAGTTTGACTATGTTTGTTGCTTTGTTTGTTTATCTGTATAACACTTTTGTTTCATTGGATGTGTAATTTGCTTTATAAATAAAGGTTATTATAATTATTTAATGGGAGTTGTTGGGGCACCAAAGTGCCGCCTTTAAATAAGGCATTATTTGCCACAAAACTCCTTCATTTCACCAATGTTTTGTCATGAATCGCTAGCACTATTCCCCTGGGAGTTCAGAGCATGTCGGATGTACTTTACTGTTGTCATCTGGGGTTTTTACCTGCGTTTTTTCCAACAGATTACAAGTTGCACCAGCCGGCGATTCCAGTGACATCGCAGCAGTCCGCGATTGCAGCTGTAGACTAAGTAAGTTACGGAAAGGGAGTCTGTGGAAGCTGAACTTAGTCCACTTGGTCATTCTGTTTGAGTAATTCAGAAACACGCAAATGTGAAACATGTTGATGTTTAGCAAGTTCTGTCTAACCAACTGCCGTAGAGCTCAGATTACAACTGGGATGCTGCATGGAAGTAAAATAATTTACATTCATTGTTAAAGCAGTTGGATTAAAAGTCTGCAAATGACCCAGAAGACAACAACAAAGATCCTCCAAGACCCTTCTAACTCACAGGGGAATAGTGTCAGCAATTCATAACAAACAGTGGTGAATTGTGGCAGATAACGCCTTATTTAATGATGGCACTTGCTATGCCCCCACGACCCCAAATATATGAATATACGCTGATCGTACCTGGATATAAACTTTCCCGAAGGACTCTAAGTGGCTCCAAACTTGTCTGGGTGAGTAAATGAATGTAGTGAAAGCTATAGGGTCCAATAAAAGAAACTCCCCTTAACAGTTCCTGTTAAAATTAAGAATTTGGAATTAGAAAATTAGTAGGACAGAAAAAAACTACTTCTTGGATTTTTCTCATGTACCAAACCCCGAATTGTTCCAGTAAAGTTTGCCCATTTACACATTTTTCTAAAACAAAAAATTAAAAAATCCAGCTTGGGAAGCTGGAATGCCTAGAGACAATTTTCCTTGACTTGGCAGTGAATCGCGTTCTCAAGCAGCCAATCCAAGAACGCCATTCAAATAGGCAGTCCTAATCATTATTGGAAAAGATCTCAAATATTGGTTGATTATAACTATTTGTGGGCGGCTGTGGTCCCCGACCTTTAATACCGGGGGCTGACTGTGGTTGTAATGCTATGAAGACATAGTGTACCAGAGATCCTGAGTTTGCTGAAGTCCTCGGACGGTCACAGCTATTCATTTTCTAAATCCTTATACAGGTGGCCCAATTGTAATTTTCTTAGACATTTCTGAACACTTAAAGGTCAACGCATATCTGACTTATTTGAAAGGCATGATCCCTCTTTTTTCCCATTTTTCCCCTCCCTCTCATGTCCCATTTAGACCCCAGGTGGAAGGATGATGATTTAGATTACTGATAAAAAATAACTTATAAACAGAAAAACATGCTTTTTAGTTTCATTTATTTTATTGGTATTGTTAAAAGATTGCCAAAAGGTGAAACAAGCTATTTCGAAGCAATTATTGCCCAATGTGGCTTTTTCCCTTCCAAATAAATGCTCTGAAATGAAAGGTCAGATTTTTAATACTTTGTCTGCGTAAGATTATGCTACTGTAATAAAATATTTATTAATTTATTTTGGTGTTTTGTCACACGTTTGCCTGTTCTAAATGTGGGGGGAAGTGCACATGCAAGTCAAAAACTGTGGCAGGGAAACAACACAATGTCTGCAGATTTGTTTGCCATAGCGCCTTTGAACAACTCAAACAGCCCGTGTGAAGTTGCACATGTTAAAAATTTCCATGACACTGAACATAGTCGTCATTTACTTTGATACAAAAGTACACAGACTCAAAGGGCAAAAACAACATGGCTGCTGTTCAGTAAATTGCTGATTGCAGCAGTTGGGCACTGTGTTATATTAGAGTTTGGGTTAGCAGCAACTCTGATTCTTTACTAAAGGCTATAAAGGTCTGGGGAAAAAAGTACTGAAAATACTCAGGCATATTCGGGCCAGAAGCAGAATAACTTTGAACATTGGTTTTCCAGTCTTTCTTTGTTCTAAATCATTCAGTGTAACTTTGGTGGCGTTATAGAAAGTAAATGTTAATTTCAGTCTAAAGTATTTTATATTCATATTTTTTCCATCCATTTCCCCTCAATTAACTTTCCCCAGCTTTCCTCTCCCTACTCCCTAAAAGTATCCCTACAGCATCATGTTGCCATTTGCTTTACCTTTGGCCTGGTGCATTCAGGGTGATTTTTACACAGAGCATTTTGGGCAAAAGCCAGAAAGGTCTAATTTGGTCTCATCAGACCAGAGCACCTACTTCTACAAGTTTGCTGTTTCCTCTACATAGCGCGTGGCAAACTGCAAACAAAATAAAAGGGCCATAATACTGATTCATGTCCAACTTTTGATATTTTTAAACAAAACAAAAAAATGCTTAAAAATCATGTATTCATTTTCTCCCAATTCACAGTTATGCTGCTGTATCCCACAGAATCCTGGAAAAAATACATTAATGTTTACTGTTTCAAAATGAGAAAATGTTAATACACAGTCCCTGTCGCTACTAATCGTTCTACTTTTAAAAGATTATCTAGTAAAGGGTTTGACTTGTCGACTTGTTTTCCATTTGCCTCAGTGGAGGAAAATGTAAGCCTGAAGATTCACAACGAAGTAAAAGCACAACAGAAATTAAGAATAAGAGTGAGAATTTGCAGCATGAAAAACAATTATGTGGAGTTCTAAAAACAATAGCATTGCAAATAAAAAAAATGTGCATGTATACTACAAACCAAAAAACAGACTTTTTTTCACGAAATAAAAAAACTCTGCAAATAAATCAGGTATTTAAACAGTTAGTGGGTTTGTTGGGGCAGTGATGATTATAAAGCCTAACAGTTGCTGGGGGAAAGGATCTGTGATAACGCTCCTTTGTGCACCTAGGATGCAGAAATAAATGTTCTGTTAATGGTATATTTTGTAGAATCTAATGTATGGTGATCATACTTTCTATGCATTTCAACTGCGGCTGCCACGATTAGTCGATTCGTCATGGCAACGTCGACGAGCAAAACTGTAGACAAAAAAATTCAGTAATCAACGTTATCGGGTTTTTTTTTTTTAAGCTTTGCTGTTTTCTTAAAACGCTCGCCGTCCCTTTATCTGCCCGGTCTGCCTTTCAGCCCCTCAAGCACATACACAGTTGTGGCAATAAGTGTCAGCTGCAGCATCACCAGAAAACCCCAAACAGCAGTATCAGCAGTAAGCCGGGAACGTAGCTCTAAAGTTCTAGAGAGTTTCATTAAATAAAGCCTGTATCACGCAAAGGCTTTTTACCTTCTCTCCTAGGCATCCAGCGGTATTCATAGATCGATGAAAATCTCCAGATTCTCTCACATTATATCCTCTATGGCCTGAGCTGCTGCTTAGAGCCTGGTTCTGATCGGTTCATAGACAGAACAGAGCACAGCTGCTAACAGGACATCAAGATGCAGGTGTTGCAACAAAACACTTCTGCTGATTATTCTTATTATTGCATTAAAATACTTGGATGTGATGTTTACTCTGACTTTAGATGTTAAATGGTTGTAGGCAGGAAGGATCATTCAGTGATTTTGATGAAGCTCCTGACTGAAGAGGCTGTTGAAGACCCCATTACTTGATAGCTGCAACATTATATTTTTTATACAAACATTTTTATATAGTTCATAAATGTTAAATGACCTATCATCCTAAAGGCCAGTATTTTAGATACTACATAACATGCAAATATTAGAGCAACTGCTCCTGCAATAACATGCATTTTAAACGCGATCCGATTAGTCGACTAATCTGCAAAATAATTAGTGATTAGTGGATGACCAAAATAATTGTTTGTGGCAGCCCTAATTTCAACCTGAGCAAAGCTATTTACAGCCACTGTTTTTAATTTGTCTAAATTAATCTGTCTCTTCCCAAACAAATTGTCATTTTAAAGAGTAGTCAAAAATTTCAATTTGAATCTTCACAAACTGTTATTTTATCGACTAAATTATCCTATTATTATTTTCCTAATTATATGATTAATTTATTTGTGGATTATTCATTTAGGACTCTTGCTATCCTTTCTATTTCCTTTAGTTGTACTTTTGAGACAATTTTAGCAGACTGGGGCCCTCTGCTTTCAGAAACCAGAGGCTTCTCAGCATCAGAGTGACAGGTAAGGCATGACTCAAGGGCCAATGACCTGCCAGCACACAAAGATGCTGTGACATCACTCCAAGGCACTCACTGCAATCAGATTATCTCCGTTACACAGTCAGACGCTCAGCTGCTGCCGTGAGCCAAAGGATCGGCAGTTCTCCACGGAGAACAAACACACAAATCTTTACAGACGCGGCGAGGAAAAGTCAATGGAGATGGGATCAATTTAGAACAAAGCATCTGGACCAAGCTGAAAATAAAAGCTCTTTGTTGTGAGGGTTTAACAAAGCTTCAAAGACATGTTGAATCTAGACAAAATGTCACATTTTGGTAATTACTTCTCTTTTTTCTTTTTCTTTGGGTGCCTGAGGATTGTTTACGGAACAGAGCAGCCAGCTGATGGGAGACAGAAGAGAAGCTCGGGGGGCCCTTAGCTGCTCCGTAACTGCACTGATGCCAAGTCATTGGCGGTTTGAAGGGGACACCTGAGACCAGCGCTCCAGAACAATGGGCCAAGGTGTAACCCTAAACTTAGACGTGCCCACTGTTTATCCCCCACACTCTCCTTCTCTTGTTCTTTCCCATCATTCTCCTCTCATACAGTTCCACGAGCTTGTTTTACTCTCCATAACCTGATCCATTTCACCCAGGCGATCTATCAATCTTTTCACTCATTGGCCCTCTTGCCTCCCCATTCTTCACCTTCTGGGCATCAGTAAAGCAAACACTGCTCACTGTAGGTGTGAGTCAGAGCATCACCGTTTAACTGTATTTTCTCTCGTTTCCATCAATCAGGGGTAAATGGATTCCAACCCAAACTGAGACTTTCCTGTATTTTATCTGCAGCCATTTTCACACACACAATACTTTAACTTAGAGGAATTACGTGTTATACAGCAGCTGACAGCAGCTAGCAGTGGTATGACTCAGTGGCACAAAAAGCAGCAACCGTGTCACCATGGAAAGGCAGTGCTATGGTTTTGTTGCCAAGGCTCTGCTCCCCAATACGAGTACGACTGAATTTTTTTAAGTTAAAGCTGCAAAGAAAGGATAGAAAAAAAATGGAAGAAGGGTAGGCTTGAGACCAGCTAAGCTTTTGGGAGGCTTTAGTTCCTTCTGCTGTCTCACTGTCTGAGAGGCCTTTAGTCAGCATCTTTCACACTCCACCCATATTTGCACTCATATCACTCTAGCCAAACAAGCACCCTGCAACACCTGTACATACCGTACATCCAGACAGACACATGAGCTTAGATTCTGATGGTGTACAGTCTTTTTTTTTCTTCTTTTTTTTTTCTGGACCAACAACTGTAACTGTGTCTTTAAACAGCAAGTAGCACAAAGCACCAAAAATAGCCCAGCGAGTTGCAGAGCAGATCTGCTCTCCTTGTGGAGGGGAGGAATGAGCAGGACGATGACACAGAAAGGAAAAAAAAAGATGAGACCGATTCACTAAGATTTAGGCCTCCCTGCTTTGGTTCATTTTTAAATTCATCCTGCTGTGTAAGCAGTCAGTAGCTCAAAAAACATCACACGAAAAACGATCAGATTTCTAACAATGTCATGGAAGAATAAGTCGGAAAGCCTACTGTTTGCATGCTTATAAGTCATATTGTGTTTGTTTAAGATGATCTATCACAGAGCTACTGTGGCTATAACTACAAATCAAACACCTTGCAAATATTTTAGCTCTCACAACTGTTCACACCCCCATTAAAACAATGTGGTTTTGTAAAAAAAAGAATAACCATGATAAATCACTTCAAAACTTTGTTTAACCTTTATTGCAACATCTGTCTTCTAGACATCAAATGAAAATCTCTTAGATGAAAAATATACAACCAAAAATGTTAATAACCTGGTTAAATTATGGTGCACACCCTAAAATTAAATACCTAACTGAATTAATACTTAACTGAGGCAAATTTTGATTTACTTTTAGGTTCGGGTCTATCGGCATCCCACTTCCTAACTAATATTTGTCCTCTCTAACCTGCAATGGTTTTTTATATTTATCAGACTGTGAGGACATCTCTTGTTCAGAGCATTTTTCAGATGATCCCTGATCTCTAGTTTAGCCATTACAAACTTTAACTTTAGACAAATTAAGTTCTTATTTTGTTGATTACAACACATAATTTGATTCACCCCAACAATGTAATGAAAAGCATTATATCTTCAAGTTCAGCTGTCTAACATACACCTGGAAGTTTTGGTTAAAAACTGACAAGTATTTAAAAAGCTGTTAAAGATTTTATCCAAACTAACACAAGTTAAGAATTATCAGATGAAAAGTAACTCCAGAGCATGCTGTTACTGCCACTATTTTACACCATGAGTACAGTGTATTGTTGGTAAAAATCTGCACAAAACTTCCCATTTGTAAGTTCAAGTCTGATTTCTTTGGACCATAGTATTTTTCTGCAAGTTTATGGGAGAGTTTAGCCAGATCTAAATGTTTTCTTTGGAAAGACAGGGTCTCTATTTTACCCTACTCCTTCTTCCAGACAAATAGAGAATGAAGTACATCATTGTCATGTGTGGAACACAATCAGTAATCAACAGATATTCCTGCAGCTCATCTTGTGTAAATCTAAGACTCCTGCTAGTCCCAATGGTCCAGAAGGACTAGTTTTTGGTACTACATTCTCCTGGCTGATACCTTGACAACATCCTTTTAATCCTTTAGCTAAAAGATGCACATGAGAAAATGACAAGAAGATCCTCTTTGTACACCTGAACTTTTTTCAGGTGAATAAGATTCACTTTAATTGATGGCAGGTGAGTACTCGACAAGAATAAAAGCTGAAATTCAATGTAAAGGTATTTCAATAAAGAATTAGTATAAAGATGTGCACATCTATGCAACTGCAGGTGGTGCCCACAGACCACTTCTTAGTTCCTATGCTTTCTGGCTGATGTTGTGGTCACTTTTTTATGCTGGTGGTGCTTTCACTCCAGTGGTAGCATGAGACAGAGTCTACAACCCACACAAGAGGCTCAGGTAGTGCAGCTCATCCAAGATGGCGCATCAACACAAGCTGTGGCTAGAAGGTTTGCTGTATCTGTCAGCGTAGTGTCTAGAGTATGGAGGTGCTACCAGGACAGGCCAGTACATCAGGACCGCTACCTCCTCCACTATGCAAGGAGGAACAGGAGGAGCACTGCCAGTGCCCTGCAAAAATGACCTCCAGCAGGCCACAAATGTTCATGTGTCTGCTCAAACGGTCAGAAACAGACACAGGTGGGGCGGTCGTGGTCACAGCCCAACGCTGTAGGATGTTTGGCATTTGCCAGAGAACACCAAGATTGGCAAATTCGCCACTGCTGCCCTGTGCTCTTCAGA
Organism: Apricaphanius iberus; assembly: GCA_028564705.1. NCBI lineage: Eukaryota > Metazoa > Chordata > Actinopteri > Cyprinodontiformes > Aphaniidae > Apricaphanius > Apricaphanius iberus. Next base: position 1,651,785 of record JAPXFQ010000899.1, read on the forward strand.
AATAAAAGCAGGTTCACACTGAAAACATGACAGATTTGCTCGCCAGAGGTAGCCTGACTGTCATTAGGTACAGAGAGGACCCCTTGTGAGACCATATGCCGGTGCGGTTGGTCCTGGGTTCCTCCTAATTCAAGACAATGTAGCTGCAGTGTGTCAGCAGTTCCTGCAAGATGAAGGCATTGATGCTAAGGACTGGCCCGTCCGCTCCCCAGACCTAAATTCAATTGAGCACAACTGGGACACCAAATCTCTCTCCATCCACAAACGCCTCAGAGTGTCCAGGAGTTGGCGAATGCTTTAGTCCAGGTCTGGGAGGAGATCCATCTCCTCCCAGGAGACCATCTTCCACCTCATCTGAAGATGCCCAGTTTTTGTAGTATTACAGGGACATGAAGGCTACATATACTACTGAGCCTCATTTTGACTTTTTTTTAAGGACATTACATTAGAGTAAGATCACTTATTGTGTGTTTTTCCTGTATCACATCAACCACCACGGCCTTTTAGTAGCCGTTTTAATGTGAATAAGACAACCCTCATAATGCAGATTTATATCACAATTATTTCTTCATACTTTGAACCATCTCATCTCTTAGGAAAACATAAATAACAAAAAGCAAACTGATCTCATGCCAACCTGTCCCCTGACAAGTTCCACATATATTTACAGTTAAAAGTTATCTTGTAAAAAAACAATGTATCAAAGGCTAAATGTTTTCAGTCTCAGAATATAGCAGAGAACATAACTGTAAGATTAAAGTCCAATAATTTTATTCAAAGAGAGAGCTGTTTTCCATGTATATTGATTTCAACAACTGATTCATTTCAACGCCTTGTATTTCTAATCACCCCTAAACTCCATAAGTAATGTGAGTAATGTGACGTAAGAAAACTGGAAAATTTGATTAAAGGCCTTGTTGTTACATAATGGCGGACGGTCATAATTACTTGAGTTTATATATATATATATATATATATATATTCATTGAATCTCAAGCAAGAAGGCCTATTAGCCAACAGACCATTTTAAAAAGAAATTGTCATATTTTAAAATAGATGTACAGTGAAAGAGGTGAAAGACCAGCACAAAGATTCAAAATAAAGCTAACTGTTCTTCTATTTCTAGTTATTGCACTTATTATTTCTACCATTCTGATTTTTTAGAGCTCTTGTGTCTGAAAACGTTTTTGTTAGCTACCTAATTAGCCTTTTGGTTGTTAGCCAGCAGTAGGCTGTTTTGCTCACCAAAAGGCATGCTAAGTCAGAGCTTATGCCAAACAAGTTTGCTGTAAAGCAGCATTGCCTTAAAAAGAAAACCTCATGGGTAGCCTTTATTTAATGTCAAAACCATAACCATTTGTGGCTCATTTGAATCACAACTCAAAGCTACAGTTAGGGGAAAAGAGAGAGCAGAACCCCATATACTTCATATAGCTGGAGAAAACACTAGTCATTTGAACATTTTTTTGGCATCACATTTAAAAGGAACTAAAAAAGTAGTAATGGCATGAGTTTTCGTATGGCATTTAAAAACCATGGAGTACCTTGCACGGGCTACATGGAGGGGCACTGTTCAGCACTCATGCCTTACAGGTGGGTATGAAATCTTTCTATTTGGACTTTGCAAGTTCTGTCTGTACATACATGTGTTCTCTCTAGGTACTCTGGATTCCTCCCAAAGTTCAAATACACAACTTTTAATTAACTGATCAATCTAAAATGAACTTAGGTATGAGTGTGTGCATAGATGGTTGTTTCTCCTGTGTTTGTTCTTACAATGACCGCAGGAAATTGGCAACAGCCCCTCTGTGACCCTTCAAGGAATATAGACAATGAATGGATGAATGGATGGATGGAATAATCATGAAGGCATAACTTGAGACTAGTTAAACTAAAGACCTAAGAATCTCTGGGAACTCCTTCAAGACTGTTGGTAAACCATTTCAGGTGACTACCTGTTGAAGCTCAAGAGAACACAAAGCAGTAATCAGAGCAAAGAGTGGCTACTTTGAGGAATCTAAAATATAACACATGTATTCAGTTATTTCACCCTTTTTGTTTAAGTACATGCAGTAATTCCATACATCATGTGTTCATTCATAGTTTTGATGCCCTAAATTGAGAATCTATACAATGTAGTCATGGAAATAAAGAAATGCATTGAATGAGAAGGTGTGTCCAAACTTTAGGTCTGTATTGTATATTATATATATATACACTGTATAGGCGACCTGTCCAGGGTGTACCCCGCCTCTCGCCCGTTGACAGCTGGTTCTTGTTTATTAAATGCAGTAATGGCAAAGAGATAATGAGATAGAATCCTGCATTAGGAAAAATGCTGTATTAGCAGGTATAATTGTAGACCATCAGCACAGATCATTAAAAATTAAAAGTACTTACTGTTGCTGGACTTGAGGTCTCTGTGGATGATTGGTACAAACGCCTGGTTGTGCAGGTAATCCATGCCCGTTGCAATCTGCACTGCCCAGTTCACCAAAACTCTCGGGGGTACCTTCTTCCCTGCCAGTGCACGGTTCAAAGCCCCCCCTCTAGCATACTCCATCACCAAGCAAAGGTTGGGCTCCTTCAGGCAGACCCCACGGAGAGAGATAATATTGGGGTGGCGTAGCATCCAAAACAACCTGGCCTCCTGGCGCACGCTCTCCGCTGTGACACTAATATCCTCGTCTGGATCCTGCCTGGCAGCCTTTACAGCTACCTCCTCTTCCCGCCAAACTCCTTTGTACACCTTTCCAAACCCACCAGCTCCTATCACCTCCTCCAGGGTCAGTTCTGAGAAGTCAATCTCCAAGGGTGACTCGCTCACCCTGACTGCCACCAGGCCCCCAACCTTCAGCTGCTGGTAACTGGCAGCATCTCCTCTCGTGACATAGTTACTTGGGAAGATACCCACCTTGTCCTGGATCTTTCCAGTCCACCAACCCTCGTCCCCAGACACTTTGGAGTCCTTGGAGAGAACTTCAAGCAAGTCTCCACGTCGCAGGGTTAATTCCTCATCTGCTGTGGCCTCGTAATCAAACACCGCCGTCCAGTAAGGGTTAGGGTTCTTAACCCCACATCGGCGACGCGGATGAGAATCTGGAGAGTCTGAGGACGAAACGGTAGAGGAGTTCCAGCTGGTTCCATTCTCCACCTGCATAAACGGGGCAGGGGACATTGGTGGTGGAGGGGTCATGCTTGGAGGCATGGAGGAGGAGGAGGTAGTTGTAGAAGAGGACGGGGGCCCAGGGGGAATGAGGCAAGGGGGGGGCGGTGAGCAGCAGCCCCCGCAGCTGGTGCACGACAGGGGGGTCGCTGTGCTGGTCGTTCTTCCGTATGGATTCATAGCAGCTGAACTGCTGTTTGACGCTCTGGGCTGGCCCGCGTCTCAACTCAGGCACGAAATCCTGACAAGGCCCATGGACTGAGACAAAGTGGTCTCCACCGATCTGAGAGACGGAATCAGATGTTCTACCCCATCACCGTATCCCGCCTATGAATTTGTGCAAAAATTGTTGATTTGCAACACAAAGTGTATTGTCAAAAGGTAGGTTCACAGTGGGACCAATGTACCACAGGACAAACAATGACACTCAGCAGGGTAGATCTATAGAAGGAATTCCTAGAAAACGGATTGTTTACATGGACTGTTCTATTGAATGCAATGATACTAATTCTCAGTAGACAGCAGGTATTCTAAGCTATTCTGAAAAGATGATTGCTTTCAGTGTGCTTTTTCAGTAGATGATGTGAATATTTAGTGAAATATCTGCATCAATTTCAAGAATTCATCACTAGAGTTAAGGGAATGTAATAAATAAAATCCGAGCTCAGTTGTGACCATGGAGATTTTCTTTCTGAGCTTGTGTTTAGTATATTCAGCTGATTAAAACTGTACCCTCAGAGCTCTGAGTTGGGTTCAACCGTTGCTGGGGTGACAATGAAGCAACAGCTGACTGTCAGATTAATTTCAGCACGGAAAATAAATTATTAGGCTGCCAAGAACAGCCGCAGTCTGTGTATGAGCCGAGTGAAAGCCTCTGTGCAGGGGGTTCACATTATTCCTCATCCAGCCGCCAGCCGTCCCAATGAATGTGGGCCGCTCGCTCCTCTGCGTTGTGCGTGGAAATATCCGCGGACATATTCGCCCTACATCTCCACGAGTCGGTCGGGGCTCAATCCTATCCACGCATGACCAATCGTAAGCCGTTTAAGCGTCCCTGAAAGGCTTCAAACAAAGGGGCTTCGAACATTTTAACACAGCTGAGGGGGGTTGAGAGTGGCGGGCCGGCGGCTGAGAGGCAGCAGGTACTCAGTGACTGCTGCGGGGCGGTGAACTGGCACCATGTTCAGCATCCAGCTCAGCCTGAGCGCAACAAACCTGCCTCCGTGCGTGCGCAGCGGCCTGCTTCAATCGCCTCTGCTGCTGCGCGGCCACATTAGTTCTGCTTCTATGAGAAGAGAAATCCTTCTTTGCTGGAGTCAGACAAATGCAAGCATCTATCATGATCGTGTTGCTTTCCTACGAAGCATTGCATTGTCGACAGTGACGGAGGGATGGAGCAGAGGGTGGAGGCTGTCACAGGAATCAGTAAGGTGGAAAATATCGTCAGCGACGATTTGCATTGAGCTGGCTGAGAGCAGAGTGCACTGTAGCCATGTTTCCTTTTCTAAATAATAATAATAATAATCCAATACGCGTATAACTTGTCTTCCGCCTTGTCTTCTTTATTTTACCCTGGCGTTCACTGAAATTCTAACCTGGACACTGAAGGCAGCAAACATCCATAGAAACACTCGCAGCAGGGCGTCTTCATTAGGATCCTAATCTTCAATTAAATTCCGGATGAAATTAAAGCGGTCCTTGTTGCTCAGTGGGTGTTATTCCGGAGCGTTTCGTCCTATCCAAACATGCTTTATCGTCCAAACAAGGCGTAGACTCCACTCTCCGCTCCTGAGCTCGGAGCTGTCAGTCTGTGGGCTGACTTTGCATCCAAACACACCGGGCTGTGTCGCGCACCCAGACGGGAACGAGCACTTCCGCCGTTGCTGATCTTTAAGTCATCCGGATGGCCACAGCATGAATTTTCATATGTGGTCCTTCCTATCTCCATCGGTGTGCAAGTTTGCAGCTCACCTCAGCCTGGGGAGAGAGGGCGGTCCTGCAAGACACTGTGCTGGTGCATTGTGGGCAATGTAGTTACGAAGATCCAATCGTTCTGACCTACATCATTTTGGCAGCTGATATAATAACATAATTGGGAATATTATGCTTGTAAAAACTAGGGATTTATAACATTGAAGGCATAATTAATTTATTCCACAATTTAAACTTTAATCTTTGTTATAAAATGCAGATAGCATAATAGTCATTGTTATGAAAACAGTACAATATAATCATAAAGTTTGACTTACATATATATCCGTTTTTTACAACTGTTATGTGATTTATAGTTTGCACTAAATACAATTTGTAATCCTAAACAGCTATGTTAGAGGAAGTTGTAATTTAAATAATTGAACTGAATCGAAAAATTGTATAACAAACACCGAACTCCCCAAAATTTCTATATAATTTCAGAATATAGATACAATAATATACATCAGACCAAAGATGTATTCTAAATAAATCAAAATGTGAACCAGACAATAATTCTCACACGTGAAGCTATAATGAAGCTACACTGCCCTCTGGTGTGTTTTTACTGAAACGCAAGACTATAAATCCATTACATTTTCTAGTGTTTTACCAATACAGTCGTTTATTTATTTATTTTTTTGTAGCCACAACACATTTCAGCTACAAGGCAATTCAAAGTGCTTTACATGATTAAAAAAATAACGTAACAAACAAACAAGGTAATCATACATTACAGTGAGAGAATAAAGAGAAGTTTTGAAATGCAGCAATCTCTCCTAGAATTAACAACGTTTCATTGATTATTAATCAAAGGCAACTCTTAACAGATGTGGTTTTTGCTTAAATTTAAACGAATTTGGTGTTTCAGCAGTCTTGCAGTTTTCTGAATAAAATCTGAATGCTGCTTCTCCATGTTTAGTCTGATTCTGGGGATACTGAGCAAACTTGAACCAGAAGACCCGAGTGGTCTGGAAGGTTGATATGACAATAGATCTTTCATGTGTTTTGTTTCTAAGTCATTCGGTGATTTATGAACTGACAAAGTTATTTCAAAATCTATTCTTTGAGCTAAAGGAAGCCAGTGTAAGGACTTTAGAACTAGGGTGATGAGCTCTACTTCCCTGGTTCTAGTGAAGACGTAAGCAGCAGCGTTCTGGATCAGCTGCAGTTGTTTGATTGACTTTTTAGGCCGACCTGTGAAAATACTTTCAGTAATCGTTTCGACTAAAGATCAATATATGGATATGTTTATTTTTTAGATCTTGTCAACCGAATAGAATGGAATACAATAGAGTAACCCTTTAATGTCCTACAAGGAGAATACTTAAGAGATGGTTAAATAATTAAAAATATTTAGAAATATATACAGAATGTGCACTGTACTTGTGCATTAAAATGGTAAACGTATTCATCCAAAAGTTAGCACATATAACCTGAGAAAAAGACAAACAATGTGCAAATTACAGCAGCAGACATTTTAATTGGTGAATTAGTGCAGCACTGATGTAAACATTTATGTTTGTTGGGAGCAGTGTTGGTTGTAGAGTCTAACAACTGCAGGGTGGGGAAGACCTTTGAAAATGCTCCTTTGTGCATCTAGGATGCAGCAGTCTGTCACTGAAGGAGCTCTGCAGCTCAACAACATCTTCATGTATGGGGTTGGAGACACGGTCCAGCAGTGATGTTGTTTTGGTGAGAGTCCTAAGAGTACCTTCCTGAAGTTGCAATGGCCGACAAGGGAGAGCCATATATCCAATCCATACCGGAAGTATAAAGTGGAAATTGGTTAAAACTCCACTAATCACTAAGTTGTAATGTTATTTTTTTATGGATATAACTGCTCATAAATGTTGGGCACTAAATCTTTAGGCACTGGTCTTTCAATTAGGAAAACGGTAAAGTTAGGTTTAGGTAATGCTCCTTGAATGTTAGGATTAGTAATAAATCAACCAGGCTACCCAATCAGAGACAAGAACGGCAGGATCTTGCCTTTTAACAGGTACAATACGGTATGGATGCCGAATTAGCAATACATAGGCTACATTATATGACGAAGAAACCTCTGCTTGGGACTTCTCTTCTTTTCGTTTTATGGTGGTTTCTACTTGATATGTGGTTGCGCTCTTGTCAGCTATTGTAACTGCAGTTGGGTCCCTCTTGATCTTGTTGGGACATCAGTCCTTTAATCCTGGAATTGTTCTTCAGATGATAAAAGGCTGACCTTGTAACTGCCTAAATGTGTCGCTGAAGGTTCAGATCTGAGACCATTACTACACCCAAATTTCGGGCCAGTAGTTTCTAGCTGTAATACGTGAAGTTGTGTGCTGCTGACTCTTGATTATTCCTCTTTAGGTCCGAAAAATATTTACTTCAGTTTTGTTTCTGTTCAGCTGAAGAAAGTTATGGCTCATCCATCCATTGTTTTTTGCTCTATATCTGCTCACGTTTTGGATGGGCTCATAGTCACCTGGTGATAATTATTGTAGAACTATGTATCATTAGCATAATGACAATTAATCTTAATAGTTGTAATCCGAGTTAGTAGGCACACGTAGATACAAAATAACAGGGGTCCCAGGGTGGAACCTTGTGGTACCCCAAATGTGATTTTTCTCAGCTTCAATGCAAAGTTGCCTACTGAGACAAAGAAGTCCCTGTTCTTTAGGTAACACTCGAACGAGTCAATTACTGTACCAAAGAGTCAGACCGAGCTCTACAGTCTCTTCAATAGTATCTCATTGATGAATGCTACAGTGAGGTCCAAAAGTACCACCACTGTGGTTTTTCCAGTGTATTTAATTAGTTGTAGTAGAACACATTAACAAAGTTAGTCTGATGTGGTTTACATAGAAACCCAGACTGAATAACATCAAAGCAGTTGTTCATTGTTAGGAAGCTTTTTAGCTGCTAACACACAAATTTTTCAATAATTTTGATGATTAATGGAGTTTGGAGACTGGTCTATAATTCTGCAATAGCAACCTGTCCATTTAAGGCAGCTTTCCAAATTTTTAGGGAGGTCTCAGTAATTAGAATATAATAGAAACTTATTTATTTAGGTGATTTAATTCACCAATTAAATTGATGGATTCATTACACAAGGGGAGAAATATTTTAAGAAGTTGTTTTTATTAACTTTGATGATCTTGGTGTAAACTCAATTTCTAAGAAAAATATAATATTACACAAGGCTAAAAAAAAATGATCTGTATCAAGACATGTTAGTTATGACCATGTGATGGCTACTTTACACAATAATGGTTACAGCAAGACAGCTGCTGACACCCTTTACCAGGAAAAGCCAAAAACATGACTGCTAAATGACAGAACTGTCTTATGTGGACTGAGGAGAAAAGTGGCTGATGATCAGTGGTCCTCATTTTAGATGAAAGTAGACGTTGCATATCTTTTGGGAAATGAGGACCCAGAGTCTTGAAGAATGGAGAGTGGCAGAAGAGAGAGAGAGTTGTTTAGACAAAGATCCGAGACACAGGAATCAACAACTCAACTGGAATGCTCCTGTTAGATACCTCACAATGATAAGAAAGTGATTTTACATTAATACTAACAGACATTTTAGAGTTTATCATTTCCAAAGAACAAAAATAAAAAGGTCTGTTTTTAAAATAGAAAATAAAGTTCTACACTTGTCAGATATTCTTCACAATGGACTGCAATTTGAAATAAAAACAAACCTTCTGTAAACATTTGAAATTAGAAAAACTGTGTTTAGCTGTATGTAGTTTTGTTTCAACAGAAAGGATGCTATATGAAAATAAAACAGTGGATATATCTGTGTTTATCAGGGTATTAAGATTAATTTTGTTAGCTACAATAAATAATCAACCTTTATTTTGTTAGTGCCATTTTTTTAGGGTTACGATTTGAAATATCATGCAAACTTCCTGGAAATGTGAAACAAATACATGTAGATATAAAAGAACAAACCATAAAGGTCAAGTGAGGAAAAAATAATAAACACTTTGTGATCCCCTTAAATCATTAAACGTCGTCAAACTTTGTCCAACAATTTAATTGGAAAGACCAAACATCAGTTAGTTGGAAAATGATCTCTACTAACCACGGGGTGGTGCAATTTAACAACTTGTGCACTGGGCAGAAATTCAATTCAATTAAATGTGTTGATGTAGCCACTAATCCATATCAAATGCCGTTTCAAGGCTTTTGAATTCAAAATAACTATTTATTTATCCAATAATATGTCAACAAAAGTAGTAGCAGACCTCCATAGCTCAGCATCTCTCGTCAAAATAAACACTTTAAAGGGCCATTTATCGCGTTTACAATCTGCTACTTAAAACATTTTGAGACAAACCATTAGTGAAGTGTAGCCTTTCATTTTCACTTATCCAAGAATACATTTACCCTACTTAACTTATCTTTGTGAAAATCTTAAATTTTACGTTTAGTCGTGAGTTTAAACTTTAATGTCAAAAATGTGAAGAATAGTTAAAAGTACATACTAAGATAAGTAATCGTGGTAATGATGAGTTTAATCACAAATACTGACAAAATATTCTGCTCAATCTTAACTCTTGATGAGGGACGGTCTGAATCAAGAAGTATGTGAAGTAATGCTGTTACAACATTTTGAAGAACTTTGCATATTATGAGTTACAACATTTGGGATCAATTACTTTTTTATTCCAGGGTTGAAACAACGTCTCTCAATGTTGGGAACTAACTTGAAATTCGTTGACTTGAGATGTTATTTAGAAACATTTCATTTAATTAAAGTTCATTTGAAAAGGAGGAATATAATTAAAGTGAATGGGTTGCTGTATACTGCTACTAGCGTGCAGTGCTGCCCCCTTCGGTTACTATTAGTGAATTGCAGCAAATGAGTCTGCGCAAGCGCAGAGAGAGTGCGGGCGCAGTTTGTACCGTGGTTTCGGTTGAGCATTCTTGGCAACGTCTCGCTCTGTGAACAGGCTGCAGTCTGACGGTGATCCAACGACTCTTTCCTCCAACGTCCTGTGGGTCGTTATTAGCGGACTTAACAGAAACACCGGAGCGGCTTTTAGGTAAGCTTTTCACTGCCTCCGTGGCTTTCTTTGGCTCTCTCATTGGCTGCGGCAAACACTCTTGAGGAGCTGAAAAGTGAGGAGAGAACCTAACGTTAGCGAGCTGGGCAAACACCGAGCGGCAGCTGAGCCAGCCAACTTCAGTCAGCGTCTCTGCTACCACTCAGCCGTTTGCTCCCACAGCCTATCCTGGAGGCTGATACCCCAGCTCCGCTCAGAGCTGCCAGTTCACGGAGGGCTTCAAATCTACCGCTGCCCGCTGTATTGTATTTACTACAAAATACTCTACAACCTCTCCGATCATTCATGAGCCAGTGCGCATGCTCTTTGGGGTTCTGTAGAATTCGGTTTTGTAGTTTTCCTGCGCATGAATTAATCACAGTTGCGAGGGCCAGGGGAAAATACTACTACTGCTACTATTACAACAAAAAAAGAAAGGAAGAAAGAAACCCTACAAATTCCAGACAATGGAGCTTTGTTTGGGAGCGGGGCTAGGCTGCTAATTTAGCCTGGAAACGAGCTGTGAATGGTGAGTAGTTGTACCGCAGTGGGAAGTTGTGCTGGCTGGAGAGACTGGCTTTCGCTGCGGGGAGCGTGACAAATGTTTTTGGGCTGCGGGGGTTAAACGGTTGTTTGCGGCTGTGGTTTGCGCTGAGAAGGGCGTGCAACACGTTTGAATTGTTGTAGTAAAAGCAGGACCGGATGAGAGCCCTCTGCGTGTGCGGACATGCACCGTCGGTTCACCTGTCGGAAGACCTGCGTGCGGTGTGATCGGGGTTTGCAGACGCATTGTTGCACAGGTGTGTGGGTGTATATACACCGACCGGAATGGGGGATGCGTGTGTTTCCGATTGAGATCCCTTGTGTTGCTGCTGTATCCCTCGGGAAATGGCACCTTGAGCATTAGGATGATGGATTCCCTAAGAGCAGCAGAGCATGGCTGCACTGCACATATCATTGGCACCATTAACTCTGCTTACCTTCCACCTGGATCTAATAAAATTATGGTTGTTATGAAAAAGGTGACTGATGTTCAAGTTTCTTCAAATGGTTATATTGGGCTTTTATGCAGTTTTCCATCTTTAACTTTGCTTTTTTTTGCAGGTATATTTAAAAACGGGATACATAAAAATTTATGTGAAAAGAAACGGTTTTATCCAAAAGGGCGACTAAAATAACATCCACAAAGATCATTCGTGCAGGACGGCTGCAGCCTTTTAAAAGCTAAAAGTCTGAAGTGTGTCCCTCAGTTTATATCGAATGCCTGAAAAGTGTGACTTAAAATTACACACACAAAAAAGTTTATTTTCAGCGTTTCTATAAGGAATGTTTAGTCTTTTTGTTACTTAAAAAAACCGCCCAATAATGGAATTGTAAAAGTACTTTAATTCAGCCTAAAGGTCACATTTGTGGTGGAATATATTTTCACTATTAAAACCACTGTTTATGTCCGTGTCAAATGTTCAAATGGAAAATGTACATTTGTACCTAAATCCCGATTTTAGAAGAAACACGTGGTGGTGATATTATTGTTAAATATCGCCATGGTGATATCAGCTGGGATAAATAGCCATTTTGTGCTATTGTCTCTTTTTCTCTGTGACCTTTAGTTGCAGTCAGCTTTGTCCGGTGGAGGTTCCTACTGCAGTGAGGCTCTAACCAGCTACTGCATTCAAGACTAAGGCTGTGTGATAAAGGCATTACACAGTAATATTGGTGAATGTTGCGCTAACGATATAACTTACTATAAATACATAACTAAAGAGTGTTTTTGCTGCTTCTCGGTTCATGGCACTTATAAACCCCTGATAATTAGCTGTCCATCTTTACAGGGGAATCAATACTTTAATAAAACACAAGGTTTTATTAGAAGGGGAGCTTCTGGCAAGCATCTGCTGTTTTAGATATGTAAATGAATATTTATATGTGTTTAAATGAATGTATACATGCATCTGTGTGTATTCCAACTCTGTGTAATTTCAGGTTTGTGCCTGCTGTTAAAGCGCTGAGTTTTTCTTAGATAACCTAATGTTACCTAAAATAAAAGTTGCCTCCCTTTTCCATGCAAGCTTCCTTTGATTATTCATTCTAAACAAAACATATTTGTTCTAATGCAAAAACGTCTTAAGTATTGTTCGAAAACTTTGTGCAGTTCTTTGTACGGATGGACCGACATGGATTTTTCAAAATGCCGATACCGATTTTCTTTTTTTTTTCATCAGCCTTAGCGGATTTTCTTAAGCCGATATTTGGAGCCGATACCGATTCTGCTCCCCATCATTTACATCATAAAAACAATGACTACAACATATGTTACAAGTACCAATTTAACATTTGATCTTTAAAACTATATTTAAAACGTAATTTAATAAACAGTAGGATAAAAATAGGTGAGGTAGAAAAAGTAAGAACGAGTAGACAAACAATATTTAACAAACATAAAAACATTTGAGGTAGAACAAGTAAAAAAAGAATTCAGTGTGAAAATGAATATTTAAGCATAAATAAAATAATTACACTAATGCACACAGTGGAAACAAGTAAGCAGCATAATAAATTGCACAGTGTGCAATAATGCTGGAAAAAAAACTATTGGCCAATGCTGAGCAGCTTATCGGCCGATGCGATATACGTAAAAAACGTCATATCCGTCTATCCCTAAACGATCCCCCCTTTTTTGTTACCCCTATACTTGAATCTGAGTACTTCCCGATACAGACTACCAATTTCGATACTTCTACCACACAAAAAAATGCAATGAACTGGAAACAACTGTTTTATTTTCTTCTCTACTTTTTACAAAAATTTATGGTGAATTAGGTAAAAATTTAAATTAAAATGACCACAAAATTAAAATTTTAAGTGAAACCAAAATTTTCTGTGAAATCTGTGCAGAGTTTCCCCATTTTAGGTATCGGTTAATGCCATGGTATCGATTAACCTACCGTTTTTTATTTAGTCAGTAGGAACCTGCCCCTTTGTGGATCCTGCCCCTAGTGGAGGAACTGTTTGCCCCTTTGTCTGAACTCATGACCTTCCTGCTATAAGGCAACAGTGCTAGGCCCTTTTCTGCATCACTGTAGTGAACATATGAAGAAGGATCCAGTTTCATATTTGATGTCAGAATCTGCTGTAAGAAGGACTTTTTAAAGTAAGGCTTAACTGCCACATTCACAACTGTACCATCAGTGACGCGTCTCATCTCGCTAAGAGTTTCTACAAGTATTTGTTTTCTGGTTCAGATGAGTTTCTCTACTACATTATTTCAAATAACTTTATTGTCTGATCTTTTTTCTCATTATGAGGGGTTGCTGATAGTGACTTGATGCAGCTGGCAAAGCGTAAAGAAGCCTCATGTAGATAACTTTCTACCAGCTGGCATGATGTGATCAGCTGAGTTAGACAGTAGTGTATGATTGAATATGTCTGTGTGTAACTGAAGATGACCATATGATCAGATTGGGTTCAATATACCTGATATGCGCTGGATTGTTTTGAATTGGGTGGACATTAGTAGTGGGTAATATAAAAGGTATAAGGTAGAAATGATATTGATTCAGCCAAAGGTAGAGATTTTGACTATACCGCCACACCGCGGTTATGCAACCAGGTACGCAAGGATGCTGATTTTCATTGTTCTTCACACTAGATATTGAAAGAGTATAGTTTATTTTTCATTTAACGGAAAAGAAACCTGTTAAAGTTGAAGCGTTCTTGATTAAAATGTGTGCAGGTTTCTTTTTGTGTAATATTCAATCTGCAAATAAGTAACCAGCAGAGCAGACAATGTCGAACTTTAGTTTAAATAATTTTCCATTTTATTTTATTCAACATTATCTTAATCTTTATTTATGTTTAGAGAATTTATGTGCAGCATTATTTTTGAAGTTCTGATGCAATGTATCTGAGAATGAGAATGTTCATGTCATTTCAACACATATAAAGAAAAAAAGAGAATATACTGTTATACATATAGATTTGAGACCATATCACCCAGCTTTACTGTACAAAGGAACTGAATGAAATAAACAATGTGTATAGCAAATAGTTATGTTGTACTAGCAGAAAACTGCATTGTCCCTACGGAGTAATTGGATTATAACAGATATTAACCCACATAATGACAAATTTTATTTTCTCCTTTACTCTTTACTGCCCACAAACCACTTTTTTATTTCAATTGTAACAAAAACGCAGAATATACTGCCTTTGCTTTTCCTGTTTGTTACGCATTCTTTGACTTATAGCGATATGTCTGTGTAAATCTGCGCCGTTTTCATAACTGGGACCTGATGTCACAGAGTATGGTGAGGCGCCTCCAGCAGTCAGCTTGTAGTTGTCTCCACTGGGTGCCAGATAACAGTTGCTTATGGTCTGGGATCAGTCTGAACATCTCATGTTTTTCTGCTACTTAGTTTGGTGTTTCATTGCAAGCAGCTGCGGGAACAAAGAGCTCCGTCTTCAAAGGCAGCTGAATGTGGGCCACCTGAGAGATTTCTTTTTGCCTGTAAACACGGGTTTGAATCACCGTGTTACATCTCTGCACGAACGATTCACAAGTTGTTGATATGCTTCCCCTCTGTTTTTTTTGTTTGTTTTTTTTAACCAGCTCAGAGTGATGACCAGCTTTTCAGGAGAAGTGAAATTTTACCGCTGGTGTCCGCTGGTAACGATTTTATTAACACGCCCAAAAACGGTGCATTTGGCACCTGTGAGCTTTCGATTACCAGCTGCGAAACCTTGGCAGCACGTCTGCTGTTTGTAATATCATCTCCTGCCAGTTTTCCAGCTAATCCTTTTACACATCTTTTGGTTAAGTAAAGGTTAATAAAAAACGACAGCGTGCGCTTTCAGAATGCAGGGGAGCGAACACACACACTCACACACCATCCATCATGATCATGGATGTGTCTTGATAGGGCAGAGTGGGAGGACAAACCGTTAGAGCATGGATACCATCTGGTCTGTGTCAAGGTCCGCACTCGCGCCTCACTGTGTTTGCACAAGTGTACTCTTTAATGAGACGGTCACCTCAAAGTCTCTCAGAATGACTCCTTGTTTTGCAAGATTTCTTGACTAGCTTGAACTTACAGGACACTTAAACCTGTCTCCTCTTAAGCTGCATTTTAAACATTTCTCCCCAAAACTCTTGATATCTACTAGTCATAAATTAGCTGGTTAAACCCACACAGATAGTTGCCGCCACAGCTCCCTTCCTGGCTGGGCTCAAATGCAGTTAAGACGTTAACTGACTCTGGTCGACAGGTGTGCTTCTGTTTGATTACGGTTGTAATTCTGTTGTGCATTTCTTTGGAAAATGTAAAATGAGGTAAAGTTATCATCAACCCTATATGCCATAGCTCAGGCACCCCCATTTCTTGTGTAGGGCTGGCACAAACGATTATTTTGATAGACTAATCACTAATTATTTTTGCAGATTAGTCGACTAATCGGATCGCTTTTAAAATGTACGTTATTGCAGGAGCAGCTGCTCTAATATTTGCATGTTATGTAGTATCTAAAATAGTGAGTTTTAAGATGGTAGCTCATTTAACATTTATGAACTATATAAAACATGCAACAGTGTTGCAACATATGACTTATGCTAACAATAATGAAATTACCATCCTTACTCTTAATGTTGCAGCCATAAAATAATACAACAGCCTCTTCAGTCAGGAGCTTCATCAATACCACTGAACGATCCTTCCAGAAAGATCCTTCCTGCCTACAGCCATTTAACATCTAAAGTCAGAGTAAACATCGCATTCTGACAAAAACAAGTATTTTATTGCAATAATAAGCAGCAGTTTTTTGTTGCAACACCTGCATCTGGATGTCCTGTATCCAGCAGAAGAGTGCTCTGTTCATTTGATGGAAACTGGACATTTTTATAAGTCTGTGAATACCCCTGGATACCCAGGAGAGAAGTTAAAGAGCCGATAGCCTACTGTTGATGCTAACATTAGCAGCTAACTAGCTCACAGAGGCTACTGTTTGTCGTCAGACACATCGAGCTTCCCTTTAAAAAGCTCCAACAACAGCAGCTTCTATTTTTGTGGATTTTGCATTAAACATGCTTCTCTTTTTATTTAATAAAACTCTCCAGAACGTTATGTTGTCGGCTCACTGCTGTTAAAGCTTTTCTAAGCTGCAGCTCAGCCCGATTGCCGCATGTGAATCGGGGCCAGAAAAGCAGACAGAGCAGATAAAGGCACAGCGAAATAAGAGAAAAAAAAAGCTTTAGAAAAAAAACAAGCGATAACGTTGATTACATTTTTTGTTGACATTTTACTCGTCGACATCGTCGTGGCGAATCGTTGCAGCCCTTTTCTTGTGTGGTCGATGTTGTCCGACTAGCATGGAAAACCTCCCGTACGGGCAATGGATTTAAGGCTTTCTAAGAGCACAACAATGTAAAGTTATTTTCAAACACTTGCAGTGCCTGGAAAGGTTTTCATACCTCCTAAACTTCTCCACATCTGTTTTGTCGCAACCGCATGCATTTTATGTGGGAACTCAATGCAAAGCAGAGGATGGAGAAAACCGTTGCTCTCTACCAGCTCTATATGTGTACAGCAAATGCATTCTGTTCATCCTCTGCATGCACTGCATCCATGCTATAGATGGTGGTCTGCAAATCGTTCAAAGCTTAGATTTGCAACCTTCTTTGCTTTAAAGTTCTCAACAGCCTGGTCCCTTAACTTCTTCTTCACTAGTTATCTTTAAAGCCCCCATGTGTAAGAATTACCTCCAACTAGTGGTGCGCTCAGTGAATGCAAGCAACTGAGCGGTGTTCTCTGGCTTCTGGCCATTATAACGCGTCATTACTACTACGGAACCTGCAGAGCAAATTGTCCGAGTTAAACGGAAGATAAACTATTTGCTGGGCTAAGCTGTCCTGTGTTAAACATAACGCTAACATACTCTTCATTGTTTTCATGTAATTAACTTCGATGTCCAACAGAAAGCCTGCAACCTTGGCGTCCGTCTTCAAGTTCGTGTCCCTCATGAATAGTCTCCATCTGGTAAACGCTCCACCGATGTAGATTCTTGTTTTCTCCCTGTTATTTGTTTTTCTTTCCTGTGGTATGGTTTCCTCCAAAGAGTACGGATGGTCCTCCATTGAAATTGAAAACTATGATCCAAGGTCCTCTATGCTCGTTGGTCGTTTCTTCTCTTCACCTCTCCCCCTCCCCTGACGTCACTGGCTAAAACGCGTAAAGCTAACGAGTTGAACCCCTTTCGGCTAACGTATTCAAATATGGCGATGCAACATGGCGGCCTCAGATGGGGGGCGGTGCACCCTCTGTATCAATAAACACGAAACTAAGACACGACAGCGCTTTCATGATAATGCTATTGTGATTAGACCTCGGTAAAATACGCAGTTAGGAAAGCAGTACTTGATTTTTATTAATAAAAAAACAAATTTCCTACACACTGAGCCTTTAACAGAACATACGCCGGTCAAATTGCATTGAATCGCTCTACGAATTCGATACCTTCAAATACTTTATTGATCTTAAATAGAGTACAGGGGGCTGAGTAACAGTGCAAACAATAATTTTCTTTATTTATTAAAATTTTTAAAACCATTGATCATTTTCCCTCCACTTTGCAATTATGTACTAGATTGGATTGGTTAACAACATAACATCCCGATAAAATGCTTTGAGGTTTAGACACTTTTCCAAGTTACTGTATAAAGTGGTGGCATAGCAGTAATGGAGAAGAATAAATTTGTCTTGTCTGGGGTTACCAGAACGAATCATGTGGGCGAAAGCAAGCATCCGACAGGGAGAACAGAAAACAGTTTTATTTGGTAATTATGTAAGGCAGTGCATATTTATGTAACATTTTGGCTCGGTGGAGATGTGCATAAAACGTCTCTCTGTTAGGAATCCAAAAGTTACCTAAACGCACGGCAGGTGTGCACATCTAATTCTGGTTGGTCTGATTACAGAGAACCCTCGTTAAGGTTTCTTTGGTTACAATTGTTGCCCTCATGTTGTTTTGAATGTGTTAAATGAGCTTCTTGTTGTACATTGAACTCAGTTTTATAGATCTGTGTCATGCCGATGTGTTAGACAGAGTGCAGGTGGAGAAGATGAAATGGCCTTATATAATCTGTATAGCAGTCCCTTCCCCCACTCTCTCTGATGAGTTTTCTTCCCTCGAGGGTCTTACCCATAAGTCAGTTTCCATGAAGGTCTCAAGAGGTCAGAGATTTACAGAAACGGAGGGACACACACACTGTTTTCTGAAATGAGGTTCTGCTTTATGGCTTTTGTTCAGCTATAAAACATTGGCTCTATTAAACCAGTCTTGTTTCCATCCACTCCTTCAGAGTCAGTGTCTCTCAATCGGTTGTTTGCAATGCGTGTCTTACTCTCATAGAAACGTTTTAATCTGTGCTTCGTGTAAATACCTGAAGTAGGATTGTGTCCGACTGGTTTTTGGCTATCAGAAGAAAGAGCCTCTCTGGGAGAACCAGACTACACCGTTCTTTCTCTCCGCTCCTCTGTGCTGCTAGATATGTTTGACCGGAGTAAATATAGGCTGTTGGTTTTAGCTCGAGGATAAACACAGATGTTGAGGACGCGCTGCCTTGCCACAGGTTGGCCAGTTTCCTACCAGCGGTCGGCGATGGTAGGAACACATAGAGAGGAGATGCTTCTTCGTCCGCGTACCCGTTAACAGCCTCACCGAAGTTGACTCTAAGCTTCTAACAAGATTACAGATACACTGACTCCACAGTATCACCCTGACAACATGGTGTATTTAAACAGATTTTACCAGGCCTGCGCCGGTGACCGTTTAGATGTTCTTAATGCTGATATCCACTGAAGAAAGCATATGTACTTGTGTAGATTTAAACCTAAACAGATGGCTTGGTGTGGAGATAAGCTTCTTTCTGGCTGATACAGACTTTCTTTTTTTCCTCTTTAGGTCTGACCTGCCCATTCTGTAGCTGTAGGACTTTACCAAATAAAAGGATAACATTTTCTGCTGTTTCTGTAGTTAAGCTAATAGTTTTACACCTAAAGTATTTGAGACCAAAAACCTAGTGGGAGCTCTTAATTTTCATGCACTTAATCTCTTAAATTTCCTGCAATTTTTGCCCAAAATGCTTAAAAAAACTAAACAATTATGCTAAAGGAAGTTACAATAAAAACTTTGTGAGAAACAGACATATCCAAAGGACATTTCAGAGATTTTCCGCAGCATCTGATTTTGGATTGTGGACATCAGACCAGCTGTGGACTAACCGTTCTGGATGTAAAAACAGCCTGTTTAGATTTGAGGTGGTTTGGTTCTGTCAGTGAACTGAGGCTCTGAGTGGTAAGCTAGACATCATGTTGCATAACAAAAGTGCTCATTGTGTCTACAGTTATGAATGTATCCTTGATTGTCATACTTCATTGGAATCTCAACAATCTTATTACGCAAACGATAATATGTACATAGAAGGGATGTTACAAAAAACATTTTTATGTCTCACCCACCGGATACAAGAACACTGCATGGGTTTTTCCTGTTCATTAACTAATTTTTAGTTCGCTTTTGAACTTCTGATCTCTAAAAACAGCCGATTGAGATGAAAACTGGCTGATCTCTATTTCTGTCAGACAGTAACTGGCCGTAGGCCTATTTTGTCCATAAGCAGTGCCAAATGTGCACATCTCCATTACACTGGCCTTCACTCCCTTTTTAACGATACTGACTTCCATATATTCGTCTTTATAAAACACTAAGCTATTCTCTTATAGTGCTCTAGAATGATTAGATAGGATACTTGAAATAAGTTAAGCCTTCAGTGTTGCTTGGACTCTAACGAACAAACTTCTTCCCACAAAATGTGCAGATTTGCATCCCTTGCTTAGTCAGACCGCTGCCACCATTCTGCTTTTATTAACAGTCTTGTTTTTGGGGTCTTGAAGGATTCGTCTGGTGTTTTTAAGAGGAACTGTGTGTGTGTTGTCACACCTGCTTCATATTCGTCCCCGATGGAGATTTTACACATGGGAATGACAGGTGTTGTTTCCACAAAGAAGCTCTATCATACACCAGTGTGGGAGTCATGCTCTGCAAACAGGAAATCCTTCCTGGCAGCATGAGGAAACAGCTGATTCGGTTTCCATCTGTTCATTATGGGCCGAGAGAATTAAAAGAACCCTCTTTGACACATTTACGCGTGAACCTGACCATCACAAACACATCTCAAATTCACTTATTGGTTATCGGTGCCTGCTATCGTACTGCTATCCAAACGCAAGCAGGTCAGGGTTTTTAAAAGTAAATGCTTTCAAAAAACTAAAACATTTAGCTGTCATGCATTTTAAAGCTGCAGGTTAAGGTACCAATGCACTGATCTGACCTTTCCTGGCCGATACCGGGATTCTTTTTTGATTGACCTGCTGATTGTAATAACTCAAAATAACAATAAATAAAGGTTATAGATAACATTATTAAAGCTGTAATGATGGATATGTCTAGGGAAGCCGAAAAAACAAGTTAGAAATATATTTCTGCTAGAAATAAACTTAAAAAGCCAATCACATCAGGGGGAAATCACCTAATAAACACTTCACACCCTCTTAAAACTGCAGGGTTTATGTGAGTGTAGCCAACTCTTTGTGTTTCTGACTGACTCTGTAAGCTGGCATTTTTCTTTACTCCGTCACTCGCTGTCGGAGCGGTCAAGCTCCCCGGCAGGAAGTGAGTGCGTTCCATAGTATGCGTGTGTGGCGATGCTGAGCGTTTGTGTGAGTCAGTCTCTGAGCGTCAGGGGAAAGACGGGGCCTTAACGCTGCTCTTCAGATGTCTCACAAAGACAAATGACCAGCTCACAGGAGATGAGTAATGCCCCTCCTTTCAAGATCAGGAAAAATGTCAGAGAGTTTGTCTGAAGGCCTTCTCTTGTCCACGCTTTGTTGAAATGGTTGGTGAGGTTGTTGTCGTTTCCGGTGACGAACCGTGCCTTCTGCAGCGGACGAATTTTCATGTTTTCCCTTTTCTTCTGTTCTGGCAGGAATCTTTGCTTTTTATAAGCGCGTTAATCTCTCTAAAAATGTACATGTCCTTTCCTCCTCTAGTGTATAAGTAAATAGTCTCTTCCTTTTTTATTTGTGTTCAAGCAAACAGACTGGATGTCCATGCATGCATCTCTTCTTCTGCTTCCTTCTTTCTAAAATGTCAAGTTATTAGTGCGTACTGTAGGCGCATTGTTTTAATGCTAATTGAGTGTAGCATGTGGTCATTCCACAAATACCTCCTCCCCAGTTTATTACGGTTCTGTATCGAAAAATGCCGGGTTTTTTCCCACCCCTCTGCTCATTTCCAAATCAGATTTGGAAGGAGGCTATTTAGTGGGTTATTTCCAGACAAGTTCATTTGATCTTCTCTGCTCAGAGATGGCCTGGAATGCTAATTTGTTTATGATGTTGATGAGACAGAGCAGGGGAGATAGTAGGTTAGTTCTGAGAGGAGCATAAGGAGATTTCTTACAAAGATCCAATGCGGAGCGGTTTGTTTTTAAGCATGTTTATTCTACATGTGTACCATCATCTGATCACAGCTCAGCCAACATCTGATTGTATATGTATTGTTGCAAATCTGCTCTCAGAAAAACATGAATTTATATTAATTAGTTAGTACCTGTGAGTAAATGTGAGCTTAATGTGACAAAATATCTGTGGTTGGCATGCTTTTTAAAAGTTAAACATGAGGGCTGTGCGTAGTTTAGGGGTGGAGTGGACGCCCCATACGGACACATTCAATGTTATTGTTATAATCCGGGTAATTCAGCGCATGCGTACAACGCTGGAGGGCAAACGCTTCCACACCTGCTAGGGCTGGGTGGTATAAAGAAAATGTACCGATACTGAAATGTATAACTGGTACTGGCGTCATTTTGCCCGTGCCGGTAAATTCGGTACATAAAAAATATGAAAAGATGTTTTAGTTTAGCGGTGCTCCTGCCCCTTTAAGAAATGAACGTTGCCTTGAGTCACGACTGTGCACAGTTATATAGCGACTTAAAGAGTTCAAGAGTTTAGACTCATCTACCGACTGTTTGTTCAGAAAAACGTGACTAGTGACAAATAAAGTGACTTTTTTACGGTGTAGTTGGATACTCGTGGAGCACGCATGTTTGCAGAGCAGAGACTTCCTGTCTGATCTACTGCAAAATAAAGACCACTCGTATAAATAAAACCCCCTTAAAATCATTTATTTTTTAATCTAAGGATGCATCGATATTAAAAAAGGTAGGCTGACGTCAATCACAAATTTTAATGTGCTAGCACTGCTGGTGCTTCTGTGCTTCGGTTAAACGCATGAAAAAACAAACATCACATGACCAATCCTACCCCCCCCTTCTTCCTGAGAAACCAACTTTAACAAAATGTTAACGTTGTTTGTGGATACCGGCCCAGTTTTACCTATCGGTCAGAAACCAATGATTCTGTGGCTGCTTCAATAATAACAAAATCAGGGTTATTATAAGGGATGTCGTGATCAACATTTAAGGCCTCCAACGTATTGAAATTTATAAAACTGAAATGCATTTTTAGAAAGTAACACAACGTAACGTTTTATAAGACTATAATTTCATAAATAAGCTTTTCCATTGTTGTAAATCCCGTGAAATCTAAATCTTAGTGATTTAAAGGTCAGCTTCAGTTTAACATTTCAGACAAAAGTAAAAAAAGGTTTTTACTTGGCGGTCCAGTATTATAAAGAAAAGTATTTCCAACAAGCTATATGCTGGTGTGCACAATGCTGTCCTCCACTGTCATGGGATCGCATTCACACTATATATTTTTTTAAATAGATACCTCTGTTAGAAAGCCCGCATTGTTTGTAAGTTAAGTTTGTAAGTTACAGTATGATTACTGTATTGGTGTTTTCACTATAAGCTTAAATATCCTATGCCCCTGAACTCAGCATAGATTTCTAACACTATTTGAATCAGTCCAGCTTTTTTTCTCTTCTGCTCCAGGAGCTACATAAGAGAGGATGGTTTTCTCTGTTTATTTCGGTTTATTGTTGCATATAAACGCCAGAAGGTGAGTTTCTGTGGCTTTATTATATAGTTTAATGTACAGTTAAACATATTTATTAAAGCTTACTATTATTAGAATTGTGTTTGATCTGCTTCGCTGATTTTTGGTAATTAAGAGTATTTAGACATCTCGTATAGTAGATTTATTTTCTTCTTTTAATTTAGAAACATATCTTTATGTTTTTGTGTGCTGATTCCTTGTAGGGAAGTTAATTTTCAAACCAAGTGAGCTCTTCTGAAAGTGCCATACTGACAGATTAATATAAATACATCAATTCCAACCTATCTGCGGAGTCAAAAGCCTTGAAGAGATCAATAAAAATGGCTTCACTGTTGTAAATAATCATATGTTTCAGGGGCCAGATGTGTACGACTTCCCTCCCCTGCATGTTTGGTGTCTAAAGTTTATGCGGCATGGCTAGTTACTGTGTGTGAGTGTAGGCCAAGGAGGAGCTGAAGGCAGGAAGAAGTGACAGAGCTTTGGATGTTTCTTCCCTGGCCTTACAGGCTGTTATCATCGTGGGAGAGGAGCGGACGGATGGGCTGATAACTCAGGGAGTGAGACGGCCTAATGAGAGGAGGGAGAGGAGCACAGATACAGGGAAGGGCTGAAAGGGAAGCTTGTTGGAAGAAGAAAGCCTGTTCATGGACCTCCAGGACGTTCTTGAATTCATCCTGCCTATATGCCCCCCCCCCCCCCATTGACCTCTGCAGCTGAGCTCTGACTAAAAGAGCTCTCCTCTGCCGCGTCAGGCTAGGCTTTGTGTTACACATGACCAAAAAACACAGCAAACAAGGCAAATTAGAAGTGAGTAACTATTTAAAAAGATGTGATACATCACCCCCCAGAGAGGGGTTGTGCTGTGTGTGAATCCGTGTCTGTCTCTGGAGAGGAAGTGATTGTGTGGATCATCCCCCGTCTTGCTTTAATGAATGGGATTCAGGGAAGTAGCACAAAAACACAGTAGAGGATGGAAACGGAGAATATTTGTCTCCGTGGGACAGCTACCTGGTGACCGGATGTGTTGGGAAGGTCACCGTTATCAACCATCGCTGAAACTGGATTGACCCACTTTGCTGCCTGAAGGCGAACGACCTCAACACCTCTCTTCCTCACCGTCCCAGACATGCACTCAGACAACCAGACATGAACTCTGCTTCTCTCAACTGAAAACATCTCCAAGCACACATGACTGCATCCATTAAACACATATAACTACTCCAGATGAATTCCTGTTTCCTTTGATTCAGATGCTCAGTGATCATCAGAGTACTCTGATTTCTATTGTCTCATTCAGTTTTGTTAAAGATTAAAATCAAGCAGCAACATTCCCCACATGACTAAGATCTTTAAACACTCCCCATTTCCTCCCTTTACCTTTTGTTCTACTTTTCTGCTCTAAATATTAAGCCATTAGTCAAATATTTTCATTACAGACCATAGCTGCCTGACTGGAAAACAAATAGGACTCTGTGAATACATGTGCAGCTCAGTGTGGGCGCAGGACCACACCCTGGAATCACACCACAGTTTAAACCAAACACACAGAGAAAAGGGAAATGGATGGTGGAGAGATGAAGCTCGTTTTGTTTGTACTTTGCACTTTTTAGATTACTTAAGATCACACGGTGAGGAATTAGGGCTGTGGCTGCCCAACTGGCCCTCCTTCTGTTACTCAGCTTTTAGCTACATTTTAGAGATGTGGTGATGATGCCTGCGTCGGTGTTTCATTTGCTGGATCAGATCCTTCTCTAGGCTGTTTTTACTGGCCAGATTCCACCTCAGAGATGCCGCTTTCAGTCCAGATGTCTGAGATAGCTCTGAGGGGCGAAGACCTCTGGCATGTACAGCTCCCCCTCACCTCTGATGTTTTTTTTGTTTTGTTTTTTTTTTCATGAAGGACAAGCTATATATTATATTGAGGCTTTATGTAATAGACCTAATCTAGGGAGTCTGTTGGAGGGAGTTTTGCTGCAGTAGATGGTCATAGCTGACATGGATTCCAGTGGCCACACAGGAAAAAACATGGATTTATTTTAGATGATTTTTGCAGTGCAATATTTACCCATAATATTTTCGATACATGAGTATTGTGCAGCCATACTTTAGACCTTGAGTACAGGTTTATGTACCTCACAGGAATTCCAGCTGATTACTTTGGTTAGAGAACTGAGTACATATGCATGATACACGCACTGCCCACTTTATCAGGTACACCTTGCTAGTACTGGGTTGGATCCCCTTTTGCCTTCAGAACTGCCTTAATCCTTCGTGGCACTAAGAAGGTACTGGAAACATTTCTCAGAGATTTTGGTCCATATTGACATGATAGCGTCACGCAGTCTGCTGCACATCCATGATGCAAATCTCCCGTTCCACCACATCCCAAAGGTTGGATTGAGATCTGGTGACTGTGGAGGCCATTTGAGTACAGTGAACCCATCGTCATGTTCAGGAAACCAGTCTGAGATGATTGGAGCTTTATGACATGGCAAGTTATCCTGCTGGAAGTAACCATCAGAAGATGGTTACTCTGTGGTCATAAAGGGATGGACATGGTCAGCAACAATACTCAGGTAGGCTGTGCCGTTGCAACGATGATCAATTAGTACTAAGAGCCCAAAGTGTGCCAAGAAAATGTTCCTTACACCATTACACCACCACCACCAGCCTGAACCGTTTAGTCAAAGCAGGATGGATCCATGCTTTCATGTTGTTGACACCAAATTCTGACCCTACCATCAGAATATTGCAGCAGAAATCGAGAATGATCAGACCAGGCAACATTTTTTCAATCTTCTATTGTGACAGTAGTTGGACTCAGTGTGGTCTTCTGGTGCTGTAACTCATCTGCTTCGAGGTTCGACGTGTTGTACGTTCAGAGATGCTCTTCTGCATAACTTGAGGGGTTATTTGAGTGACCTCTGGCATCAACAAGGCATTTTTGCCTACAGAAAAGCCACTCGCTGAATATTTTTCCTTTTTCGGACCTGTAAACCCTACAGATGGTTCTGTGCGGAAATCCCTTCAGATCAGCAGTTATTTAAATATTCAGACCACCAACAACTATTCTACGTTCAAAGTCACTTAAAAAACCTTTTTTTTCTCATTTCTGATGCTCGGTTTGAACTGCAGCAGATCGTTTTGACCAAGTCTACATGCCTTGAGTTGCCGCCATGTGATTGGCTGATTAGAAATTTGCGTTAACGAGCAGTTGGACAGGTGTGCCTAATGAAGTGGCCAATGTGTGTATGTTTTTTAAGTTTTATATTTGTCAAAAATATAACTTGAAAACTTTTGTTCTGCATTACAATTCCTCACTATTCATGTTTGTTTGACATCTGAAATCCAAACAACATTCATTGGAGTTTTTGCCTGGTTAGGTTTGTCACAATGGAGGAAAGGAGGACTTTAGGTCTGAGAAAAAATTCACTTGAGTCTCTTTATTCTCCCGTCATCCAGTGATCGCCAAGAATGGGAAGCTATAAAGCTATGTCCATCTGTGTTTTTATAGACCTTTACCATGATCCTGTCTTCCTTGAACCTGGCGGGTTGTTCGTTTGTGCAGCTTAAGGACACACAAACGCTCTTCCACCACGAGCCACACCTTTCTCATGTAATCCTATTTCAGCCAGGACAAACCCCTCTTTATAATACCCTGTGAATAGACTCTGCTCACCTGTATTCACCACCTGCCCCTCCTTTGCAAGACCTTCTGTCCTGGCTTTTGTGCCACATTAACCTCTCAACCTTTTGTTTTTGTTGTTTATTTATTTAAGTCCTGTG
The DNA here is from genome assembly GCA_028564705.1 of Apricaphanius iberus. NCBI lineage: Eukaryota > Metazoa > Chordata > Actinopteri > Cyprinodontiformes > Aphaniidae > Apricaphanius > Apricaphanius iberus. The sequence goes on from JAPXFQ010000899.1 coordinate 1,678,826, forward strand.
TCAGATATAAGTAGAGATCTGGAATTCGGTCCAAAAGCAATCAGAACCTGCACATTTTAGCTTGATCAGGACCTCTAATTAGATATGGTGCCAACAAAAACATACGGATAATAAGCACGGATAATAAGCACAACAATATATATATATATATATCAACATCTTTCAGCTAAAATCTGATTTTCAATACATATCTAGATATTTTTCTTCACAAAATCTATTAACAATAAAGCGGTTATGAATCTAAGCTACATTTCTCAAATGTCACGCAGGCACTTTTACCGACATACAGCTGTAGATTTATATCATAGAAACTGTCAAAAATACAGTGTTATTGATATTACTTTCTTGAGTAAAATATTGTTCTATTCTTCCAAACCAAAATTTATATAGATTTACTATTAAAACGTGCTGTTTTGAGCAAGGGTGGGCTGGTGTTGAAATTCTAGGTCCTGAGAGACCAATAAGACGAAATTAATAGTAATCTGGAAAAAAATAAGTAGAGCATATTTAGTATTCACTTATCTTTGCTTACCAAAGAAGTTTATGTCTAATGGTACTTTCTGTGGTTTTTGTTATACATTTTAAATATTCTACATTATTGAACTCACCATGCATTTTGAACGTTCCTTGAATGCACCACAGGCGTGCGATGGCCAGCATAGGAACAAGCCGGGTCTAACCTGGAGAGGAAAACGTGACAAAGTTTCACTTAAAATACGTAAGACTATTCAGAAATGTCGCTATATTTGTCGCTGGGCGCATTTTGGGAGGGAAAAAAAGTATTTAAGGGGGTCTGAAAAGTCCTTAGAAGTAACAGAAGATGAAGTAACAAGAGATAGATGGGGAGGCAGAAGACATTTTTATTAATATAAACAATTTTGGGTCATCTTGTGACTTATTAAAAAAAAAGACAATATTTTAAACTTTAATTATGTTGCCAACAGACGGTCAGACAAACAAACGCTGGCGAAAACACAAGGCGGAGGAAACCAACCAGGGTGACCAAAGTCGGCTTCTTTGATCCATACCCGAGTTCTGGTGAGCTTCAACACCAGCCCAAGCAAAGCCGACCGTCCCAGGAAGCAAACTCTGATCCGTTTACAGTAGATCAAACGGCTCCGGTGTGAAGACGCTCCTATTGATGTTTGACATATCCTGTATGCTTTGCGTTTATATCCAATCAAAACATCAGTAGGTGAGTAGATTTCCTCAGACGAAATCTAATCATTGTAAACAGGGAGCGCTCCAACTGAACCCGATGCCTTCTCCACACAAAAGCTGTTGATCTTAGACTCCTCACTTTAGAAGGATCAGCCTTCTGGCAAGAGGGAGTAGCCTCGAAGTAGGATTCAGTGCTTCAGCAGCACAAAGAGCATAATGAGTGACTCTAAGAAAGAGAGAAAGGATCGCTTTAAAGAGATTTTTTAAAGGGAAGCCAGGAGCTAAATGCAAAAACTGTAAACAAAGAGCGTGCTTTCATTCGCAGCATGGTGTATATGTAGACATTTAAAAGGAAAATACCTGTGATACTGGTTGCCATTTATTGACCCCCTTTTTTCTAACGGACATTCTTTGTACTCTCTTTCTCACAGTGTTAGTTTCTGCCGCTCTGTGTTTCGGCTGGGTCTCAATGGACCTACTGTAGTCTGTTTGCAAAGTCCTGCAGGCAAACAGTGTCTGCCCTCTCTCTCAGTAGCATGGGACCGCTCTCGCCTCGCCAGGCTGCGTTTCTACAGTTTCACCACAGACTCATGTTACCTGTGTGTCTGCCTGGTGACGTTGTTGGGAGAAGTAGGGGTGTTTGCGTCTTCAGGCGTTTTGGAAGGAATCGCTGTGGATGGTATTGGCATCATTTTCCTCTTTTACCAGACATCACAGAAGGTGTTAAGGAAGAGCAGCAGGCCGTGTTAAAGTAGGAATCAAACCCTCGGGCAGCGAAAACTCACCCATTGTCCTCCACATTACTAATCAACGTTGCACATTCACACGCCGCTCCTTGTTTTTGTTTTGTCTTTCAGTTTAATCTGTAGCTCCGTCTACCTCAGCATCTCCAAGTGTTCTGCGGGAATTGTTCCTCATTGTTGGTAGACGGAGGGAGAAGGGGTACGGAAGGAGGGGGAGGCCGGAGCGATTATGAGACCCTGGGTGTGCTTTAACCCACTTAGCGCACCATCGCAGGGTCTTGTGCCAAAACGGTGAGCTTAGTGCCTTAAATCCTCTTCCCAGAGAGGGCTGATAGTTTGTTTGCAGCTGCTACTTGTCTTGGTGCCTGGAAAAAGTTTTTCGTGTGAGCTCTTTATTTTCCCCGTAACAATTTATGATTATTTGCTTTCGCTGGCTCTTTTTCGGGCCCCCGCGAGTGGGAGTGAGCGAGGAGCTGCCCATCTTTCAGTGAGTTTTTGAGGCGGCTTCCTGGTCGTAAACGCAGTAGTGAAGTAGCCCTGCGGGGGTTCGAAGTTAGCCGACAGGCAGGCATGTTTGTTTGCCCCCCTGCCCCCCCGACTGGCTTTAGCCGGGCTGGCCCCTGCCCCCGGGGGTCTGACTAGAGTCTAGTTTGTGCTTCGGCTTGTTCATCCTCTCCCAGCTTACTGCCTGCATAACGTGCCCACCTCCCCCACCACCACACTAGGCTGGGCTCCCATTCTTAATAAAATAGGCTCATGAGACCACGTTCTTTAAATTCTTCATGAGCAAGCTTCTCACTTGGTTTTTTTTTTGTGTTTTTCTTTCCATCCACGTATGGGTTGCACAGCGATACGTAAAGCCGAGCTCTAAAGAAGCCAAATCATGCAAACATCATGCGTTTAATGTGACTAAATGCTTTCACGTTAATCAGTAGTTTAATTGAAATCACCCCATGACAGAAAATAAGGGATGTTTACCTTCTTAATGTTAGTGGAAGTGCAAAGTGACGACCTCAGATGAATTTGGTTGAGGGGGGGGCAGTAAAGAATGAAGTCTCATTCAGTCAGTGGTGGGGGAGCATTGTTGGTGCAGCAGCCCTGTCATTGTAGGTTTACGTCTCGGCCAGCCAACCCCAACGCCTCTTCCCCTTTTCTTTAACCACAGAAGAATCACAGACAGAATCAGGGTCAGTTATGATTCATCGTTTGCAACCCAGTCCTTGTTTTTGTCCCTTTTTACCAAAACCGTCCCCTCTGTGTCCGACTAATATCAGCCATCTCTCTGTCTGACCTATACTCGGACCATCCAGTCGCCTTCCCTTCCCTCCTTCATCTCCTGATGTCTCTCCTAATCTCACACTTGTGCTTCCGGTAATTCCCTTGTGTGTCTGTTAGATTTATAATGAATAAGGCCTAGAGCTGGCACTGGAAAGGAGAGCTGTGCGGTGAGATGTGTGAGAGAGAGACAACATAGTGGGCTCTTTTTATACAGCTAATCAGATAAATGCTGACAAGAATACAGATTTTTTTATTTTTTTATCCATCAGTTGAGCTGTTTTCACGGCATGTTTTGGTGTAACACTTTCTTCACACATACCAGCTCACAGGTTTGGTCACGAGCATTTCATCGAGGTGTACCATGCCTTAAAAAGTATCATTCCTATGGTTAACATAAAGAGGCTGCTACGGTAACCTGGGTTTTTGTCTGCCTTTATGCAGATTGGAGTAACACATCACTACCCCTCCCACACTTGTTGCTGTGGACTGCCACCAAGCTGGATGACAGCAGGCTACAAAACTGTATCCATGCTTACAGGAAAGACAAACGCCACCCCTCAGAAAGTTTTCCAATGAAGAAAAACACGACAGTCCTGATGGGGACGTTGAAGGAGCGCCACTCATTGCTCTTATTTGAAGTGTAGTTGGCAAACGATGAGCTGCTGGCCGGCTACCAGAGCAGACAGCTGGACTAATTAAGCCAGCCATTGTTAACTCTACAAAGAGCAGAGTGGCAAAAAGTCAAACATATTCCTCAATAAGCACATGAAAATGTTCTTACACAAATTAGATTAAATGTTTTCTATAGATACGCTTAAGTCTGTCAACCTTTCTCTTGCTTATCAGAGTTGGGTGAATTTATTAGCATGTGGATAAGATATTGTGTTTTCTGTTTTCATTTCTAATTACTGTCAAACACAGGTATTTTTACTCTATTATACTGTATCCTATACTTAACCAAGTCTAGTCAAAAACAGCACATTAAAGGAGCATATGTGGACGTTTTTTCCAACCCTAATTCTCCATCTCCGAAGAAGCAGCCTCACTCTGTGGCTATAAGCGAGGGCTTGGCCAGGGTTTGCCCTGTTTTGGTTGGTTAAACAGATGGTCCAGCTCAGGTCAATGTGGTGGAGAGAGGGACCACGCAGACAAGCTTTTAACCATCTGGGCTCCAAGACACACTGAGACTGTTCCTCTGTTCATACGTCAATTTACAGGTCCCTAATTGAGCTGTAGTGATATATGAGGTTTGCTTTCTTGACAGTTCTCAGTGTGTAGATGAATAAATGATTTGAAAGCTCCCAGCAGGAGATGGTCGATATTCAAAGTGATGGCTTTCCACTAAAAGAAAATGAGTTTTATTGAATTAGTGAGTATAGGAGTGATTTAAACAGCTGTCAGTGTAACAGTTTATTATCATCTGTGAGCATGCTGTTAATGTATAACATGTACACATACACATCCTGCGCACCAATCACAACTCTATGGCTGATTTCCTATCTCTGGTTTTGGTGAAGCTGAGATTGCTTTCAACCAACTCCAGTTTCTCTTTAAGATCCATACCAATAGAAGATAACAACAGCATTCAAAATAATATTTTTACTTTTGTTTTAACCTAAAGGAAATAATGATGGTATTGTTGGCGTTAAAATGGCTAGCATTGGCTTTGGTTAGCGCCAGGTTAGCTTGTAGTTACATCAGCTCAGATTGTCAATCATCCACCCCCATATGTTCAGCTTCACCTCTTTGCCCAAGTTTGAATCGCCCATTGGTTTCAGTTCACCTCTTCAGAAACCTGCAGGTGATGTCACTGATTCTCCATCCGTATTTGTATACAGGCTATGGTTAAAACGAATTAAGTCTTATTCATCACTCATATTAGGGTAACTCCATTTTAAACTACCGTTAGCAATCTACCAGCAGCATCTGTTAAACAGCCAGCTACACACCCTACTGCAGCTGATATCCTGCCTGCTGTTACTCTATATAGAGCAGAAGGACTGAATAATATGCTGCACAAGAGACATTTTTAACTAATAAATTGAGTGTTTGTTCTATATATTCCAACCCACTTTCTATGTCTCCCTTCTTGTTATCCATTGAAATTGCTGCTCTCTTTTACCCTGAATGAATGGCAGGCATGTCCTGACATGTTGTAGAGGACGGTTTCCATTTAAGTAGCTTCCTGCATCTCTGTGGTTCTCCTCCCAACTTCATTTTAAACACCCATTTTAAACTGAAAATAGATAGAGATTCCAGTTTCTAAACCTGCATGAGTCACTTTAGAAATTTAAGCCTGTATCTTATCAGGATCTAGCATGTTGTTTGGACTAGTCAGTGTCTGAATTCAGGCTTTAACCTGTCTACTTCTGGCCAAAATAATTAACTTTTCTAGGAAATGTGGAACTGTTTCACCTGGAACAGATGCTTGGCCTCTTGGGTTTTTCACTCAAGTAAAAGTCTAAAATAGGTTGAGCGGTTTTGGTTCATATATTGCAGCAATTTCAGCTTAAGTAAATGGAGCACAGTGGAAGCGCCAAAGTCAGCCCTCAGTCAATATTTGACTCTGGTGGTGTGTAGCCACTGGCAAAAACAACAGTCAAATTACTCCAGAGAAAAACAGGAACAAAGGCTTTACCTGCTTCAGAACAAAATCTACAGAGGACACTAGCGGAGTATTATCAGCAGCAGTCTTTCCCTATGTTCTCTACACTTCTGTTTATTAAAAGTTTCGTCCAAAGCTACAGTACAGGATGGTTAGTAGGTGGGTGCAGCAGGAGCCTGGAGACCAAAATGTACAAAAAATGTTCTTATGCGTGGGTTTGTTTAGCTTATAATTACCTTGTGATGTACTGCTATGACACTGTCAGCAAGAGACCTTCAACTCGGGCCACCTGGTGTGAAATTGAGCCTCTGTGGGGTTTGTCACCTTTCTCAGCTTTGTGCATCTGCTGGGGAAAAACAGGGAGTAAACAAACTGTAAAACTGGACAGAATAAAACAGAAGGAGGTGTTGGATTTGAAAAGGAAAAAGAACAGGAAAAGATTGGGTTGACTAAGATACTAATGAGCTGTAAGATGTGTGGATCAAGAGTGTGGGATTCTGCGACACGTGGCACACAATCAACCTTTGCTTATCTTTTTAACCAGATCCTACGGAGAGCTTTAAAAGCAGCCAATCTGGTCTACTAACATTTTCCGACCTTTAAAAGCTTATTTCTGCTCGGGTGAGAACAGCAAGTCCCAAAAGTTTACTGAATACCTTAAAATTTCAAGACGACAAAACACCATAGAAAAGGTTTTTACTAAAAATGTATCCAGGCTTCCATTAAGCCTACAGAGATGTTGTGTTTCGTCGTGTTTGCTGTCAGTTTCCAATTTAGTAGGCATGGGTCAGTTTGAGATTCCCAGCGTGTGTGTGTGTCTGTATATATATATATAATTTTTTTGTTTTTTGTTGAAAAGTTATTTAACAGGGACAAAGTGAAAAAACATTAAAGATGTTTTACACCAAATTATACTTAAAGCTAGTTTCCATCTGCAGTCCCTATAAAAACTATGCCATTCTTATTACCTGGTAACATGCTCTGTCAAAACCTTGATGAAACAAAGTCCATACTGCAGTAGAGAGGAGAATATTGTCCCTACAGTGGGCTGGTGACTGTTAGCATAGTGTTAGTCACTTATGTGTTTTAGATATGAAAGTTTTTGTTTTTTGCTTGGTTAAGATTGTGCAGGTAAAGTTGGAGGACTTGTTGCTATGCTAGCAGGAAAAAGTCTCGATTCATAAGCTTAAACTGTAAAAATCGAGACCATACACATTTTGGTTCATTTTATAAAAACTTGTGTTGTAACACCACATCTTTATGGAAATGAATAAACTTTTATTAGTTTGTCGCAGAATAATGATAAATGGGTAAAGGTGTAACAGCCTAGTGTACTTGACTCATTACGGTCAGGAGTTCAGTTTCACCTTTGTTTCCTCCTCCAACTTACAAAAAAACTTATATAAGGTGGTTAGAAATTTTATTATGTAATGTTTTTGATTTCCTGTAAGAGCAGCCTGATATAATCTTGAATATTATTAGAACCGTATAATCATGAAGCCATTTTTACCTAAAAACATTGAAAATGCAGCAAACCCTACAAAATCCAGACATTTTTGCTGTGGCCAAGTCCCAAATGTTAACTCTGTTCTAGGGTGTACATTGTGGGTATAATGTGCACCCTGACTGGTCTGTAGCTGTGTATTCCCACCATCCTGACCCCCCTCTTTGTAACTCGGTGACCGTCGCTCATCTGTTGGATCAAACCGCTTGGGCCAGGCTGGTTCACCTCCTTCTTTCTCGGACCAGGAACTCCCAACAGGATCTGCAGTTTTGATGATCCTCTGGCCGACTTGCCAAGGCTTTACTATTTGAACGAGGGCGATACGGTTTAAAAATGAAATCTCCCCTTTCAACAGAAGCCACAATGATTAAATAATCATTATTCCGTCCCCTGGTTTTACTGTTGTTGTTGTTCAGCACCACTTGAATTACCATGAAAGTTAACCCAGTATTTACACAAGCAAACACCATAGAGTTTCTGTACTTAGCTGGCATCATTTGTATTTAGACCTGCAGTTTCACGGTTTGAGTGCCATAAAACAAATAGTGACGTTCCTGATCCTGCCGGTGCACAGTGACTCATGCTTCAGCGAAACTCTGTTGCCTTGTTTGCTCATTCATGTTTGCGTTGTTTATGACTTGTGTAAGAAAGTTGTGTTACCTGTCTTGCCAGTAGATCCAGATGATGTGTGCTTTTGCTTTGTTTGGGCTCTAATGTGGTCGGACTGAAAGTGTTAGGAAGTTCAGTTCAGATTAATGTTAAGATTAACAGATATACATCTAAGATTAACATATACATATAACTACACAGGTTGTCACTAAGGAAGGGTTTGGAGTTTTTACCGTTTTTACTCTCTCCCAGCTGTTAATGGCAGCAGATGAAAAATAATATAAAAAACAATTATCCTTGCTTTGAGGGTTAATTTTACCAGATTTGAAATAATCAGTATAATACTGTTATTTAACTTGCATATTGATAATCTATTTTCTATAGGCCTCAGTTGTGCCTTAAACGACTATCCTCTTCAGCATATTGCAATTTGTAACTTTAAATCTGATGCCACTGCATATTATTTCCAAACAAGTAGATTTTTGTTTAACAAGCTGATTTTTTCTCTCTTTAATTTGCACTTAAGTTTTGTTTTTATTAAATTTATTCCTCTCTCTTTCTCTGCTTTCCCCCGACATTTCATGCTAGCCATTCCAGAACTTTTGGAGTCGTTATTTGCTCACCACTTTGCCGGGTGTTGTTTAACAAGTAGCATCATATTTAGGGGTTCCCCCATACATTCCTCCTCTCTGCGCTTTCCATGTTCCCCGCTTGGGCTTCCTGTTAAACATTTCCAAGTCTGCCACTCCCCCACCTTCTCTGAAAGGCTTTCTATGGCTGGACTCCCAGAAATTTCTCACCAAGCTCACCACAGACACAGTGAAAAGACTCTGCAGATGGAGAAGTGACTCCGTCTCTGTATTTAGTGAATTAGATGTTTTGCTGAACTGTGAGTCTTTTGAGCTTTGAGCGTTTTTATCTGTAATCTTGTGGTTCACATGAATAATTATGTGTGAAACTGTTAATCATTGTCCGTCTAATCAGGCTGTTTCACATGCCTGTCTTATACACAAGGGTTCAGAGATTGCTGCTGTAAAATGTTAGACCGTACAGAACCCGATGCTGAGGCTTTAGCAGGACTGCGCTGCCTTCGGCCTCTCTTGAGAAGACTGGGAGGAAAAGGGAGGAGCAAAGGAGTGGTGGATGTGTTTTTAATTCACTGTAGCGGCTCTCAGCCCTCTGCTGTTGCAGTCTGCTGCCTGTGTGTGCTCTTACTGTGCAGGTTTGAAAGGGGACGGGTCAGCATCCCTGCAGGAAAGGGTGGGGTTGCCATGGACCCTAATGTTAATAAAGAGAGGGGTTGGATAAGAACAGGAAAGTCATCTTTAAATGTCAGGAATTCTCAGTTTTAACCCAATTTTGCTGCAGCTGTTCAGCATTTTTTGTGTTGCTGCTGTAAAACAGCGAGAATTGACTATGACTTTTTGACTTTGTGTTTCTTTATTTCTGACATGTTAGAGTCTTTGTTCCTTGTACAAGACAAATTGTTCTTTTTCTGCTCTGGTAATTAATTTCTTTACCTCAGCCGAACTTTACATCAGCCTGCTTTCAGCTCATGCGTTTATGACTCTGACATTTAGAGGATAGAACACGTGCCTCTGTATTAATAATTGTACTGTTAAAAAGGCATTAAATTCAGCTCGGTGAACACCATTTTAAAATAATAGGTTTGGATTTTTTCGTATGACTCAATGTGCCTAAGGGAACCTCAGTAAAATTTTGACACGTCTGATTTTTTTTTTTAGCATTTAGTACATGAGAATATTGAACTCATCTAGACTTTAGATTAGAATTGTTCAACTCAGGGTTCAGTATTTCTTACTATCTCTGTTACTGTCAAATTTTTATTGAAGCCCAATAAAACAGGAATAACATTACATTTAGGAGACGTCTTTACTTGGGTCAGATTCAATAGCAGAACTTGTACTGGTGTTCTAGAATAACTGCACACCCAGTGAAATGGACAAATTTGTTGGAATTTTTTACTGCAGTAACATTTATTTACACTGAACAAACGAGAAAGCCAGCCTTTAATGCAAGTACATTAATTTAGTAGGAAAAGGATCTTGTTTGAAGAAATGTCCCAGTGCAACAATTATTGATAACTATGTTGTCAGTTCTTTCTGCGATTCGTTTGCCACTCGGGAGAACATTTTGTCTTCTCCTACAATGGACGCCTGCCTATTGATGAATTTTCCTGTGGAACATAACTCCGAATTAATTGTGGAAAATTCGACTATTAACAGATTTATACTTGGAGCGTATCAAAAATATTAGAAAAAAAATGTAGCGTGGGAAGCTGAAAAACCTAGAATTCACCTTGATGGGTATGGGGTTTATGTGGGGCCATTTAATGCTGCAGATTTTGTACGTAAAGCGCTTTTGATTGAATGATAAATTGCTTGATTGATTTTCTTAGGGATGCAACCATACCACTACTAAGATGCTGATACGTGGATCTCAGTACTTGCCAATACGGTTTACCAATACCGATACTTCTACAACACATACACACAAAAAAGAGATAAGAATTGGGAGACAGGTTTTATTTTCCTCTCTGCTTCTTACAACAAATGATGGTGAATTAGAGAGAAAAATAAAATATTGATAAAAATGACCACAAAACTAAAATTCCAAGTGAAAATATTTTTGTGAATTTTTACATTCAATGAATTTATACAAGTATCAGTTTATGGTATCTGTTTACTTTAACCGATACAGTACATAGGAACAGTATATGTATCGGTACATCTCTAGATTTACTACTGCCTGGTTTTTGCAAAGAAGCCAATCCAGGAGCATCATTCATTTTTCTTGGTAATGATTTTCTGTATCCCCAGGAGCAGAGATGAGGAAGATTCTGGATGTTGGCTTCTGTGATAATGCTAAGATGGTTTCCAGTGTACTCAATCACCCTAAAAGACAACAAAGCACCTTCGAGATGCTTTGAACTAGTAGGGGAATAGCACTAGTGATTCATATTAATTGTAAAACGAAGGAGTTTTGTGGCAGATAAAGCCGTATTTAGAGGCTGCACTTTAGTTGCCCCATTAAAACCCATTATATGTGCAGAATGCAACTAGAAATAAACTTCTTCAAACTTGTCTGGGTTGAGCAAATTAACGTAGGCCATGCTAAGGTTGAAAAAAAAACTGTACTTCCCCTTTAACAATGATTGATATCCTGCTAATTGAGCCAGTGGCGTTTCATTTTCAGCTTACTGGCAGCCTGCCTGATTTTTATTTAAGACTGCACATACAATTACCATATGGTTGTTGATAGTTGCAATAGTAATTTCGATTGGGATCATCTCCTTGTTTTATTTAAAGAGTTTCCTGCACAACTTTATGTGAGCTGTTTGTCAATTGAAATCTACATCAAGTGTGTACATTTAGGGGGTGAAAGTCCAACCAGATGGCCAAATAATTTATTTGCACACCATGAAATGAGAAAAATCTACCTAAAATTGCATCCAAGCAGTACTTGGGGATTATGATTATGCACACATTGCGAGGATGATGAATTGTGTAGCTCTATTTTTCTGTAAAATCTCCTGAGATTTCAAGAAAGGTCATGATGCTTTGGACTTCAACAAGGTTCCCAGAGCTTTAGAAAGAGGATAGGTCCATAGCATTACAGATCCTCCACAATACTCACCTTGTTGGTTAAAAAATATTTGTCATTTTAATCCCGGTTAGAGTTGAGCACATTTACATATTTATATTTGGGTTTATATGACATAAAATGTGTATTTTATTCTGGCTTTACCTCCAGTTGGTGTATAGATGGCATCTATTGGGCGCCATGGAGACTTGATGACCATAAGATGCTACTCTGAGATAATTTTTTAACTTTCTGACCATCCTGCTCTTATCATATGTATAACCCATGGAAGTAGAAAGTCAGGGATTATAAATGAAAAGTTACTAGAAACTCAGCGCAGTCTGAAAAAAGTGACTATTAAATTAGAAAGTACGATGCACGATGTTTTGGATCCAAAAGCAATTTTGTCGTTTCCGCTGATTTTATTTTATCTAACAAAACGTATAGCAAAATACAACTTTTGTAACTAGCCACAGTTCTAAGAAACACATCACCTTCCAACAATATCCAGAGTCATGTGTGTATACTCCTGAAAAGACGTATGAGAGGGATTGGGTTGCAGAGGTGGAGGTGAGCAGCTGCACAACAAAACTCATGGTGCTTGAAAATTATTTAAAATATTCATGATTTAATTCATTTTTAATCGCTAAACTAAGCAAGTGTTTCTTTTTTTTTTAAAAGGCCAATTAAAAGTGAGCCCCATCTGTTCCTGATTTGATTTAGGACAGTGATTCATATTAGTGATTCATATTAATTGTAAAACGAAGGAGTTTTGTGGCAGATAAAGCCGTATTTAGAGGCTGCACTTTAGTTGCCCCATTAAAACCCATTATATGTGCAGAATGCAACTAGAAATAAACTTCTTCAAACTTGTCTGGGTTGAGCAAATTAACGTAGGCCATGCTAAGGTTGAAAAAAAAACTGTACTTCCCCTTTAACAATGATTGATATCCTGCTAATTGAGCCAGTGGCGTTTCATTTTCAGCTTACTGGCAGCCTGCCTGATTTTTATTTAAGACTGCACATACAATTACCATATGGTTGTTGATAGTTGCAATAGTAATTTCGATTGGGATCATCTCCTTGTTTTATTTAAAGAGTTTCCTGCACAACTTTATGTGAGCTGTTTGTCAATTGAAATCTACATCAAGTGTGTACATTTAGGGGGTGAAAGTCCAACCAGATGGCCAAATAATTTATTTGCACACCATGAAATGAGAAAAATCTACCTAAAATTGCATCCAAGCAGTACTTGGGGATTATGATTATGCACACATTGCGAGGATGATGAATTGTGTAGCTCTATTTTTCTGTAAAATCTCCTGAGATTTCAAGAAAGGTCATGATGCTTTGGACTTCAACAAGGTTCCCAGAGCTTTAGAAAGAGGATAGGTCCATAGCATTACAGATCCTCCACAATACTCACCTTGTTGGTTAAAAAATATTTGTCATTTTAATCCCGGTTAGAGTTGAGCACATTTACATATTTATATTTGGGTTTATATGACATAAAATGTGTATTTTATTCTGGCTTTACCTCCAGTTGGTGTATAGATGGCATCTATTGGGCGCCATGGAGACTTGATGACCATAAGATGCTACTCTGAGATAATTTTTTAACTTTCTGACCATCCTGCTCTTATCATATGTATAACCCATGGAAGTAGAAAGTCAGGGATTATAAATGAAAAGTTACTAGAAACTCAGCGCAGTCTGAAAAAAGTGACTATTAAATTAGAAAGTACGATGCACGATGTTTTGGATCCAAAAGCAATTTTGTCGTTTCCGCTGATTTTATTTTATCTAACAAAACGTATAGCAAAATACAACTTTTGTAACTAGCCACAGTTCTAAGAAACACATCACCTTCCAACAATATCCAGAGTCATGTGTGTATACTCCTGAAAAGACGTATGAGAGGGATTGGGTTGCAGAGGTGGAGGTGAGCAGCTGCACAACAAAACTCATGGTGCTTGAAAATTATTTAAAATATTCATGATTTAATTCATTTTTAATCGCTAAACTAAGCAAGTGTTTCTTTTTTTTTTAAAAGGCCAATTAAAAGTGAGCCCCATCTGTTCCTGATTTGATTTAGGACAGGCTGCACTTAATCTATATTGAATTGAATTTCAGGTAAGCAGTTTTCCTTCAGCGTAAATGAATTAAATCTTCCTGTATTACAACAACAAAAGAGAAAGCCTTTCCCACACCATTCACCCTGGTTCAAATCTCGTTTCAGTACAAATTGTTTGTGTAGAAATCCCCGAAGGAGTCCATCGTTTCAGGAGCATCAGAGGAACCGACAGATACCATTATCTCTATCTGACCGCTATCTTTCAGTGCCGCTGCTCTCTCCCTCCACCATGAGTGTATTTAGGCCATGTAGCTCCACCGATGCTGAGTGGAGTCAGCTCCAGTTTACCTCGTCAAAGCCCGGGTTCAGACAACAACAGGCGAGCCTTCTCCACAGTTGTGCATCTTGTTGTTACTGTTTTGATTTGCATTGACGTTTTCCTCGCTCTTTGCAAACCTCGACCCCAAGTGAGCAAGAGTCTTTCATTCTAGTGAGACGAGGAGCAAATGAAGAATGATCTGCAGCAGTGAGAGCGGTCTGTGAGCCCCTTTGGGAGCTCACAAAGTCTCTAAGGAATAACGTCCTAACTGCCTCTTCTTTCAATGGCACCAAACACTGAGAGGCCCAGTGAAAAAAGAGACACAGAGAGGGAGAAAGACTGGTTGTGTCATAGACCCTCTTTGTTTGACTGCACTGTAACCGCACACACACCCACCCCTTGACCCCGTACTCCCTTGCTTTTGTCGATGTGTCGCGTTGAGGAGGTTGCAGAAAAAAGGAGGACATCGCTGTCACTTCTCATTAGTGCTAAAAGCTAAACTGATGAGGATGGGTCTCTAGATGCTGCTTAATGTTTAAGAGGGTGTGTTTTAACCTCAGGGGATGCACGAACTCGTGCTCCGATGTCTACACTCGTGCTTAATATTAAAATTTACTGAATGAACCAGAAGGTAGTTAATAAATTAACAATATGCTTGGGTATCTCGGCATGTTTCTGCATGCACATATCTATTGTGGACATCATAATATATTTTTTCCATATTACAGTTCCATGCGAATTCAAACCTGTTGGAAGTATTTTTATTTTAATTTTTTACATTTTATTGTATTAAAACTGCAACTTTTCTTGAATAATAGTCAAATTTAGTAGCTTAACACACAGTAGTAGTTTACATAACTGAAGTATGAGGAAAATGATGGTTTTCATAAAAGGTTTACAGATTTCACCACAACTAGGGATGCAACGATACCACTTTTATTCTTCAAACTGATACTTGAATCTGAGTATTTACCAATACCAAGTACCAATGCTGATACTTCTACCTCACAAAGTACGCAATGAACTGGAAGACGGGGTTTATTTTCTTCTCCGCTTGTTCCAACATCAAAACATAAAATATTAATAGAAATGAACATGAAACAAAAATTTCAAGTGGAATTTTATTTTTCCTGTGAAATTATTGCAGAGTTTCCACATTTTAAGGATCAGTTGATGTTATCGGTTAACTGTTACGAGTTCGTTAGAACGGTATCGGCCCAATGCTAGTATCTGTTCCAGCGCATTCCTAACCACAACAGTTTGCCTTCAGGTGTCTTTTTATTAGCAAGTCCCTGTGTCCATGTAATTTAATCTCCGTATAAACCCAGTTGTTCCATGAAGTCCTCTTTCCAGCAGAGGAACAACCCTAAATATACAGACAGTGGAACGATTTAGATCAAAGCATATTCACGTGTTAGATTGGCCCATTGGTTGAATTGGTGAATGTTGCCAGATGTTCTTAGCCTTAAATACTGTATTTTGGCTCAGTCCCTGTCTTGCCCTGATGAAAAACTCTGTTTCAATGAAAGCCACGGTGGAATGTGCTTTAGGAATTTTTTGGGATTTAAACTTGCCCCTCGTTTGACCTTTGCTTATCCGGTCACTGGCAATAGATGGATGATTTTTTAATTCTGTTGCTTGGCTGGAAGTCTGGACAGTGTGTCGCTGAATGAGAGCTTACATCTGTTAATGTCAAAGCTGTTGTACATGCCTCAGAGCTGCAGCTCCTGCAGACAAGTTGGAGAGCACTTCAAGGAAGTGGAAGTGGTTAACCCTGACCCCCCAGATTGACCTTTAGCAACGGCTCTCAGAGACGTCTCCTTTAGGAGACCAATAAACCCATCACATCAGAATGATTACATGACCTTCCGTCATTAAGTCCAGGTTTTACTGTCATTAGGATATTGTTTATGAAGACATCAGCTCCTTGTTGCTCCAAATAGTGTCGGAAAAATGCAAAACTTCAGCAAGACAGAACCCCATATTTGCTCATTTGTCTGATAGATCTTCTCCTCTCTCTCCCAGAAGCCTGTTTTTTTTCTTTTCCTGAGGCCTCATCATCATTTAGCTTCATTAGTCTGTCACTGCTCTGATTTGGTTACAGGAAGAACCTTGAAGCAACTAACAGCCCCCATTCACATTGTCATTAGCTTACCTGCTCCCGCTTTGAAGCAATACTGTAATGTATAAATGGAATATGTCAATTTTCATAGAAATATTTTTTTTTGTACTGAAAAAATATTTTAGGACGGCACCAAAAAATAAGATGTTTAAATAACATTCATTAGTTATTTTAGACTGGTGTGGAGTCTCAGTTTTACAGGACTAAAAGCCTATGTAGATGAAGACTGACCTTCTATTGTTTCTTGAAGATAATCTTTTTTTAATACACTTAAAATATCTGTTTTAAAGAGATAAGAATGTCACATTAAATTTGGTTCAGTTTAAGTTGTTTACATGTAAAACCGACTTTAAGTTTGGCAGATGTAAATTTAACATAAAAATATTTCTAAAATTAAAAATTATTCTGACTATAAGTAATATAAATGTTTTAAAATGGCCGAGCCGGGGTCCTTACTGATTTAGAACCTGTGTCAGGAGGTAATAATTCAGACCTTAAATACTTTCTGCTTCCCACAAAAGGCAAATTGTCAACAACAAAAAAACAGTGGAAACACAATAAAAGCTGGTCATCAGTTAGAATGCTTTGATCGTTGTAGTATATAATGTGAATAGAGACTTTAACTGGTTTATAATAAGAAACCTTATTTTTCTCTAAATTACTACTCGTTGAACATTGTTTTATTGTGCTATGAGAGATAACTGTGTTTTATTGACTGAACAAAAACATTTCTAAGAATTTAAATAAATTTAAAGGGGCCGTAGTACGCCTCTTTAACAAGTTTGTTAAAGTCTCGATGGTTTGTAAAGATCTTGTTAATGGAGTTCTTTGAACTGATTTAAACTGACTATCAGTATTAACCAAAGGTACCTCTTGGCTCTTCTGATAATCCTTTATTGGCATGTTCCAACAGTTGCATTACAAATGTAGTGCAGACAAACGTGTTTGAACAGTTGCGTGAAGGCAACATTAAAGTCACAGAAACAGTTTGAAAGTAAAACATGTCTGAAACATGTCTACCCTCTACTGCTTCAAGTCTTTGTTGGGGTCTGATTTTTATTTGTTGTTGGGGGGTTTTAACGGTGTTGCTAACGTATGAATTGAAACTGGTAATTATTTTTTGTACTTTTGTTGTACTTACATAAAAAAATCTAATTCCATTTGCATTTCGTTTTTTTTTTTTTTTTTTACTGCCAGGTAGTTAATTTGTCTACAATAATATCATTACTTTGAACATTTTAGGGGAAGCTGGGAAAACAAGAACACAAATCCCTGATTTAGTCCTACCTCTGCCTCCCCTCCAAATTATTACAGGGACAATGTAGACCAATCAGCATTACTCCGAACAAATCGAACGTAACATATGCATTTGAGAGCTGAGTATCTGTCAGTCTGCATCTTTGCTGTCATCATCCTGGCAGGTGAGCAGATATTAATCTAGATGTTATTCACAATTAGTCAAGCATGTATTTATGACAGGCATACAGCTCCAGCTGCTCTGCCTAATGCTTCCTAATTTATTAAATTTTTCTGCATGTAATTTTTAATTCTAGCTGTGAAGTCCAGCACTAGCGAGGAGTATTTTCTCCAACAACAAATCCAACCTTTTTAGCATGCTAACATGAAATATAAGTGAAAATTTTATTTCTGTGGTGTTTATACTTAAAACAGAATATAACATTTTTACAGTAAGTAGGGAATATTGTTGTGTAAGGCATTCAGTCAACTTTACGTTACTACAGCACACATAAAAGCAAAAGAATCCATGAATTTGACTAATAAAGAAACAGTTTACCTTTTTGTCTGTGGTTTCGCTGTTTTTTTGTTAAACTACACCAGAAGGAAAATGTTTGTTTGATGTACTTGAGCTTCGCAATCTCCTACCAGCTGGAAACATTCAATTGAAATCCTGTATTACTTTTAACACACTTAAAGAACAACTCCTATGCAGTCTAATAAAAGGAAAAAGAGGATTCTGTAAATGATCCATCCATCCATTTATATATGTATCCTAAGTGCCAAATATGGGATCTTTGTTGTGGCAGATGTGTTAGAGCCTAGGATAATACATTGAACTCAACATTGAACATTTATCACTGCATTTCTTTGTGTAAATGGAGACCTTCCTTGATGGCCCCTTCACATGCCTCTTTGGCTAATCGGTGTGAAGCTGAAACAACCCTGAGATCTTGCTGGGGACGCCTCTGTGGGAGCTCCAACAGCTGTGATGGTGTAGGATGCCCACCCCCCACCCCACGTGTAAGCCGTAACCGTAGGCACGCAGAAACTCACTCGGTCCCTCCGCACAACCGAAGGCAATTGGTTTGCAGTCTGGCTCCTGTCTGATGAGTCGGTAAAGCAGCCATCATTCAGGTAAACCAGTGAAATCAGCAGGAGAAAAGTGTTGGAAGGAACCTGCCCCATTCGCTTGGGGAGATTAAATAAAAACCCCACAGGTGTAGTAGGCGGTTTCTTTGCTACATAAAGCTGACAATTTATTTAGAGCCTGATCTGCATGCCTTTGCATAGAAATGCCTCTGACAGTGTGACAGCCCGACTAAATAGTGTGGTCTCGTTATGCAGCAACAGGTAGCAGACAAAATCTAGATGATAACTAGGTTTCAGATCCGAACGTCCCAGAATGCCAAGAAATAATCCGGTTTCTTATCAGCTGATGTGGGAAAATGTGTAGCGGGAAGGTATTTGCTCACTTACAGATTTCTTCTTGATTTCTGTCACGTTTACTTGTTTAAGATCATGAAGGAAAATTCAAAATCAAGCAAAAATTACTCCAGTTTTCAAATTGGCCATGGTGACTAGTGTGGCCCTATGTGGAAAACAAATTTAACCTAAAAATTGTATTATAGCCCATATATAGCCCATTTTGGTATTGTTTTACTTCAGCCAGATTTTAGGAGCATTACTGGGTCGCTGTTCAAACACTAGAAGAAAAAGTTTTTGGTTTGTTTCTGATTACCAGTGAAGGTCACGAACTGGTGTTTGGACCCTCTCCTTTAGCATTTTCTGGTAGAAAGCAGAATAAATGGTTGACTTGATTATAGTTAGGTTAATCAAGTTTATTTTTAAAGCACATTTCAGCAGCTAGATACTAAACATACCTTAATATGAGCCATTCAGATAATGAAAGAGCAGGCGAACATACTCAAACTGAATTTCACTGTTAAAATAATGCTTTTTCACTGTGTCTTATACTAAATCTAATGCCATTTACACCCTCTCAAGAGTTAAACGTTTCTCTCATCAGTTCACAAGACATTTTCCCAAAATGCTCAGGGTTTATCAAGCTATTGTTAAGCAAAATGTAAGATGGGTCTTTGTGTTCTTGGTATTTCTCCGGCACGAATGCCATTTTAGCCTGGTCTGTCTTGTTGTTGAATCCTGCAGATTGACTTTAAAGGGGAATTCGTTTTTCTTGTGTGTGTTTTTTTTTTTTTTGCAACCTGGACCTTATTTTTAGCTATGTTTATGTTTTTTCACTCACCCTGAGAAGTTCGAAGCCAGTTTGAGCCATTCAGCAGTATTTATACATCCGGTCTTATCAGATGTATCCATAGAACGGGAGTGCTCGGGGCAGAACAAATGCCGCTTGAAATAAGGTTTAATCTGCACCAAACGGCATAATTTTACCATGTTTACATTCTCCTTCAACTTACGAACGCCTTGGAAGGGCTTCTTGATTGTTTTCCAGGCCGATTTGGACGTACTACGCAATTGCGCTGCGATAGGAGTGCCAGTCTTTGTTGTAACGTGGCAGATTCGCCAGGCGCGGACGCTGCCGTGCAGAATAGTCAGCTTTTTATTATTGTGTTACTGTTAAGCCTCGAAATTGGCCCGAAGACAAATCAAGTAGCATTTCTGAGGCGTCCGTGGGTAAAATGACTGCGTTTGGGGCAGATTAAACTTTATTTCAAGCGCCATTCTACGGATTCAACTGATAAAGATTGCAAGTATAAATACTGCTGAATGGGTTAAACTGGCTCAAAACTTCTCAGGGTGAGTGAAAAATACATAAAAACAGAATTCCACTTTAAATGAGTCTCCAACTTTATTTCTCACCTGCTCTTGAATTTCCTCTGATCCGGTGATGAGGTGTTGGATTTTAAAATCTCTTTGCCAACTTGTTGTCAGACAGGTTTTATTTATGTGATTACGTTATCCTAGGGATGCAACGATACCAACAATACTTTTTTCAAACCAATACGATACCTATACTTGGATCACAGTACTTGCGGATACCAAGTACCTATGCTGATATTTGTATCACACAAAAAAATTGCAATGAATTGGAAGACAGGTTTTATTTTCTTCTCTGCTTATTACAACAAATAATGGAGAGGTAACAGATAAAAATGTTAATAAAAATGACCACAAAACTAAAATATCAAGTGAAAAATACAAATTTTCTGGGAATTTATTGTAGAGTTTCCACAGTTTTGGAAGCATTGGAACGGTATCAGCCCCGATACCTGTATCAGTGTATCCCTGCTTAATTCTACAGATCAGACATTAACAAGGTCGCCCCTTGACTTGTGAACTTTATCTCATCATTCCAGCTTTCTGTGAGTACTCAAAGTAAATTCATTATTTAGCAATACTTTTTTGCATGGGGCCAGGCTGGTTTCGATAGCTTTCTGTCCCTTTATAATAATAAATAAAAACTGCTTTTTGTGTTCATTTGGATTATGCTGGTTGGAAATGAACATTTAAATGTTACAAAGAATGCGTGTGGCAAATAATTTTTTCACAAAAACAGTTTTATTTTATAGCAGTAGACCTTGGATAATATTTGAGTTTACAAAAAAAACATTATTTATTTGCTGCTGTAGACTGAACTTTACTGTTATTTGACCTCATGTGACTGTACTTGAATTGCCTGTTTTTGCTCATTTTACTAACTGATTCAATACAAAGATATCAGTGTAACATTTATTTTTCTCTCGTCAATGTTTGCATCTTGTATTGGAAAGAAATTAGATGTAATAAAAAAGTCCCCATTCTACTGGTTTTGTTGTTTATTATGCCAGCAGATTTATTTTACATAAACTGTAAATAAAAAGCGGCAAAAAAAACGATGGGGGACTTTTACTGATTGTATTGTTATGGAAACAAAACAACACCAGATACTGGAAGTTTGACTGACGAGTGCTTGTTTTCATGTCTTCATACAGTCTAAAGGCCATTTAGGCATGCTTTGAAGCTTACATGGCATACAGTTGTAAGTGGCTTGCTGCTGATGAACAAGGAAAAATGGACAGAGTGATTAAATAGAGGAAGAACACATCTGAGCCCAAGCATAAATTAAAGGGGCACTATAGAAGATTTGTAGATCTAAAGTTTAAAGACAAAACATCATGCTCTGTGTGCTGAACCTGAGCTTTGTTGCAATCGCTGCAGCGACTGTACTTAACGGTCTAAAAGGTAGTCGACCGACGGCTGCAGTCTATAGATTGCTGCTTTGTTTTGTATTTTTCTGCTCAGGTTATGCGTCCCCATCGCCTGCGGCCATCCGCCTACATCGTGCGTCTTTTTCCTGGTGCACCTTCACGTTCCTATGGTAACCAGCACCAGCATGCCCATCAGCGTTTGAAGTGGTTCTGCTGATACAAGCTCTGTTGTAGTGCTGAAGATGACTGCCCTGTGTTTTTGATCCTGCAGCTGAAAAATGATCCACATTCAAATGAGCCGGCATTCTTACTTGTAAGCACCTGCCGTGGGCTGGGATGAAATCCTCACCATATGATAGCGTTAATAAAAATGTATAGTTAACGCATTACGTTGAGAACAAAAATGTTTTTATTCAAAGTGGAAAACCAGCCATTAATAACTGCTGTGAAAGTAGTAAAATGTGTATTATTTCTTGTAATATTATCTGCAGCATTTATTTGTTAATTTGATTCTGGTACAAGACCTTAATCAAAAATATAGAATAACCTCTAGTTAAATTTAGTAGTTATTTTTATGTGTGTTTTACCCAGAACATAATACCTCACTCTAGGGCTGGACGATATGGCCTTAAAAATAAAATCTACATTATTTTTTATTCGATTCCCTTTTTTTTCCAGATTTTTAAGGAAAAAAAATCATAAGTAATAGAAAAAAACTTGTGCAAAGGATTCGGCTGGAGTTAGCTGTTTTTTTAGCTAAGATTTGTTGGTCACTGCAGTTTTGTTAATCTCAGAGAGACTGGCATTTTTCCTATTTGGCTGGATGCCTCAGTTTCAGGTGCTGCTGGCTTGGACTGTGATTAACTTTAGGCAAACGTAACAGTGTGGCGTCCAGATCTGTTACAGAAAACCCATACCAATTCTGCTACAGAAACTCCAGGGCACCAAAAAATGTGCCATTACTCGATTGACTTTTGTTGTTGTTTTTTTAACGACAAAAAACAAACGAAAATTCTAATTCATTCATTCAATAAATTTTTTTTCCTAGCCTAATTTACTCTTTATAAAATTACATCTGGAATCCAGAAAACAGATTTGAGCTGGTTGATTAGTCAGGCTATCTGCTCTAACAGCCTTCATGTACACTCAAGAAAAATATAAATGCAACACCTTTGTTTCTGCTCCCATTTTTCATGAGATGGACTTAAAGATCTAAAATTAATTCCAGCTACACAATATTACCAATTATTTCTCTCAAACATTGTTCACAAATCAGTCTAAATGTGTGATAGTGAGCACTTCTGCTTTGCTGAGATAATCCATCCCACCTCACAGGTGTGCCACATCAAGATGGTGATCTGACATCATGATCAGTGCACAGGTGTACCTTATATTGCCCACAATAAAATGCCACCCTGGAATGTGCAGTTTTGACTCACAGCAAAATGCCACAGATGCCACAAGCATTGAGGGAGCGTGCAATTGGCATGCGGACAGCAGGAATGTCAATCAGATCTGTTGCTTGTGCATTGAATGTTCATTTCTCCACCATAAGCCGTCTCCAAAGGCGTTTCAGAGAATATGGCAGTACATCCAACCGGCCTCACAACAGCAGACCATGTGTAACCACACCAGCCCAGGACCTCCACATCCAGCAGGTTCACCTCCAAGATCGTCTGAGACCAGCCACTCAGACAGCTGCTGAAACAATTGGTTTGCATAACCAAACAATTTCTGCACAAACTGTCAGAAACCGTCTCAGGGAAGCTCAACTGCATGCTCGTCATCCTCATCGGGGTCTTGACCTGACTTCAGCTCGTCGCCGTAACAGACTTGAGTGGGCAAATGCTCACATTCGATGGCGTCTGGCACGTTGGAGAGGTGTTCTCTTCACGGATGAATCTCGGTTTACATTGTTCAGGGCAGATGGCAGACAGCGTGTGTGGCGTCGTGTGGGTGAGCGCTTTGCTGATGTCAATGTTGTGGATCGAGTGGCCCATGGTGGTGGTGGGGTTATGGTATGGCAGGCATCTGTTATGGACAAAGAACACGGGTGCATTTTATTGATGGCATTTTGAATACACAGAGATACCGTGATGAGATCCTGAGGCCCATTGTTGTGCCATACATCCATGAACATCACCTCATGTTTCAGCAAGATAATGCACGGCCCCATGTTGCAAGGATCTGTACACAATTCTTGGAAGCTGAAAATGTCCCAGTTCTTGCATGGCCAGCATACTCACCGGACATGTCACCCATTGAGCATGTTTGGGATGTGCTTGACCGGCGTATACAATAGCGTGTACCAGTTCCCACTAATATCCAACAACTTTGCACATTGAAGAGGAGTGGACCAACCTTCCACAGGCCACAATTGACAATCTGATAAACTCTATACGAAAAAGATGTGTTGCACTGCATGAGGCAAATGGTGGTTACACCAGATACTGACCGGTTCTGAGTCCCCAGACCCCCAATAAAGCAAAACACTGCACATTCCAGGGTGGCCTTTTATTGTGGGCAGTATAAGGTACACCTGTGCACTAATCATGATGTCAGATCAGCATCTTGATGTGGCACACCTGTGAGGTGGGATGGATTATCTAAGCAAAGCAGAAGTGCTCACTATTACACATTTAGACTGCTTTGTGAACAATGTTTGAGAGAAATGGTAATATTGTGTAGCTGGAATGCATTTTAGATCTTTAAGTCCATCTCATGAAAAATGGGAGCAGAAACAAATGTGTGCGTTTATATTTTTGTTGAGTGTAGATATTGATGCTGCTCAGAAGCTTGATAGAAGTGATGGGAGACACACCTTTCGTTTTCATCTCAGTTTCTGTGTTTTTTAATAGCCAAATATGTCATTGCTGCTAGCAAAATAATTTTGTAGAAGTTGTCTTCAGCCAGCTGGTCAGGTGTAGACCGCAACAACTGGGATTGGGCATCTAGCGATGGATGCTGTTTTGCTCAGTCGTGAACTTCCGTAGTTTAGTAGAGTTTTGTGCGAGACACAACCCATTCAGCCAGAGACTGGAATCAGACTTCTGCCATTTTATTGACCCTGATTGCTTGTAGGTTTAGACATTAAATACATGAAAACTAAAAACTAGGTCCATAAACAATCAAACAACCACATGTGCCTTTTAATGCAACTTTTTTATTATTTATTAAAAGTCAAAAAAACAAAAGGACATTAAAGTATAAAGTTGAATAATCATAATTATTTTTGAGGCATCTTTCATTTTATGTTTGATTTTGAGTGATTTTCTTTAGCGTAATAGTCTGTAGTATAAATAAATAATCAGAACTGGTTGAGGAAAGCCAGAGTAGTGCATCCCTACGCTGTATGTCATCGGGGAGCTAAAAAACTGAGCGCATAGCGCTAATATTGGCAGAAGGTCCCATGCTAATGCTGTCAAAACAATGGCCATGAGGCAATAAATGAATGTCTAAAATAAATGTTGCTGTCACTTTCGTGTTATCTGAAGCTTACCGCTTTGCTGTGTCCGTCATTTCTGTCGTCAGAATGAACTGAGCTCTCAATAAAACAGTTGTTCAAATCCTTCTTGATTCTGGTGGAGGTTACTGATGCTCTCATCCTTCCAAAAAACAAAAAAATACTTTCCCCACAGAAGCTGGTAAACCACCATGAAAAATAAAACTTAACCAGACACTTTGCAGAGGTGGACGGCTTAAAGAATCATGTGGATTAATACATCCAACCATTTTAACTTTTCCGCTTGTTCATTCAGAATTCCTGAATGTAGACTACAAAATCGCAGCGAGAAATAAAGATGGTGGATTCATTTAATGTTTAGCCGGAAGTCCATGACCTTGTTTAGCAGTTCCAGTGCAAGTGCTGTGATGTAAAAGGTAAAAATAAAAACACGTAATAGATCATAGAGAAAAACCGAACGGCCTAAAATATATGACCAATACACCATATAGAAATATCTCCACAACACCTGGGTGGAATAATTTTTGTTTTTTTGCATAAAGACTCTACAGACTCTAAATGCACAACATACTCAATGTAAGGGATAAAAAAGGGGAACATTCGTGATATTTCCCTTTAATAGCATTGGAAGTGTTTTAAAACATGATTTCCTGAAATTTTGCTGCCCTGTTTAGAATTTTAAAGTTGGATTTGTTTGTCCACATTTAAATGGGAAGTCTAAGACGTATTGTTATAATCTTTGTATTCAGGCTGGGATGTTATTAGTGGGCTGACGTGTTGAGGAGGACTGACAGTAATCCATCTTAACCACAACAAAATGCCAGTGATGGTAAAAGTGCAGGCATGCCTCTAGCTCTATACTCCTGCTTTTTCCTACCTGCTTTCACACTTCAGAGCAGTGAATATCATGATTTTATTGGCTATGCTTCAGTCATTTTTTTATTTGTGTGTTCATGTGGGTTTTTTCTTGCAAGGTACTCTGAGTAAAAATAGCCAGTCGGGTTAAGTCTGACACATTTCCACGATGGACTCAAGTCCTCTTGTTAATCAACGTTCCTAGGCATTTTTTTTTACTCAACAAACAAACCGAGGCCTTGTTTCATCTCGTATGTGCAAGTTGTGTACATCCACCATAATGAAACACGATTTGCATTTTCTCATCTGACAGATGAACTTATTTATGAAGCTATTTATTCTGGGTTCATCCTTTTTCTCAGACATCCACCGAGGGGGTGAGTCCGGCTCTGTTCTAGCTGCTTGACAGTTATTCTGTCTGGCAGCGCTGCACACAGCGATTCCTCCACTAAATATACAGCAGATGCTGAAGATGCAATCCGTTGCAGTTACCCAAGTTGACTCCCAGACAGTAGCGTGCTGTTGCCTGCTGCTGCTCATAAAGGTTGAGTTAGAAAGTTAAGAGAGCAAAAGCTGTGTGTTTTACATAACCAGCTTTCTGATCCTCTTAATAACCACTGACCTTATCTTAAAAGCTTTTCCAAGCAAAGATCTGATCATATTCTTCTTACATTTACGCTGGAACACATGCACACATTGGTTACATTTGCGGCATTAACTTATCACATCAGTTCTCTGATTCACTGTCCTACTCCTGGGAGTCCAACAAGTCCTATCATTACCAGAAGCTTTAACGCAAAAGGAGCCGTTCAACAAATATAACTGAAGTCAGTCGGTGTGTTTTATATGCAGCTAGAGAAAGTCGAATTATTGTCTTAGCCCGACTTAAGTCTCTAAGCAACTGGAGTACGAAAAATCAGACAAAGGACCCAGATAATGCTATTGGAAATTGAAGTTCTCTGAAACTAACCAAACTCGCCAAGATGAGACACAGAGGGGCGAATCAACAATAACACAGTAGTAGAAGATGAATAAAGCAGCTAAGACAACAGAAGTGGCTGATCAGTGCATTTATAGACTGATGAAGAGACGGTGGATTGTAATTCTGCGTATCCTGCTTTTTCTCAGACTACTTTAATCTCGCCGGTGTGCTGCTCGATGCTAAACGTAGAAGGCTAACCAGAAGGGCGCATGTCGCCCCCTAGTGTCGGTGTTGAACGCCCTTCTTTCTCTATTCCCTCTCAAACACGTAAACTGGACATGACTCTCACTCTGGCTAAACTATTAGTCCGATTGCTGCCAAAAGCTCGATTGAGATGTTCATGTTGAAGTATCAAGTGTATTTTATTTTTTATACTTTTGCTTTAATAGTTCAGTACAGTAACGTTTAAAGAGTTGCTTTGAGCTGAACCGCTTTAAGCCTAGTTTATACTTATCTGTCAGCAAGCTTGCACCCATATTAATAGTCGTTTTCCTTTTTTACTTGTCAGTCAGTGTTGCAAAGCAATTTCCCGTCAGGACAGCAGCAGGTGCTGAGTTTTTCTGGCGGGTCTGGCTACCATTGTAGTGATGTCTCTGGTCAACTAGAGTTTACTTCTTCAGCTTGCGAACCCATTCCTCCTCAAGGAGCAATTGCCGACAGAAAATTAGTTTTGATTGATCTGGAAACCTTTTTTTCCTAGAAGTGCAGCTCATCGAATACTTTAAAATCTTATTTAAACAAATACAGCTGTCTGTTTTGTTGTTCTCTACACTTCCTGTTGTTCAAAATCGCCAAAAGACCATATTGGATAAACTGTGCTTAAAATATAAATCATCTAGTGCCCAGAAAACTGCATTGACTACTGATTACATCAACGATATAACACCTTTTTGACATGATCTGGAGCTGATTTTGGGCTGACCAATTACCAACGTGTGCTCTCTGTTGCATTTGACAGATCATTTTAAAAGTCGAGCTCTACCCTATGCGTCCGTCCCACTGAGAGCCATTCCTCGACGGATAGTGCTTTGTCTCCATGCTGACTTAGACAGAGAAGTATAAACTAGGTTTTAAACAGGTGTTTGTGTTTGAAGCTCAACAATAAACCGCAAAGAAAAGCTCCCCTATCAAATGTAGAGGAAGTCCTTTTCTCATTCAGTTTATAACGTACTTTTTCTACAATATTTTTTTTTCCTTAAGAAAAGGTTGAATTTTCATTTATACCTCAATTTAGGTCTCGTTCTACTTTAGTTAAATTTTTGCATAAAAATTGTTTCAATTAACTTGTTAGATTATAGGATTTGCTTGTGATATATGTTCTATAGAAGTTTGAGAAAATATTTATAGTCCCTGGAAGTTCAAATCAGAGTTGTGTGAAAAAGTAATACCCCAAGCTTTCCTACAGAGAAGTGTTGGAATTTCACTGAAAATTGTCTGAAATGGAAAGGGTAATCCTCAAGTCCAAACCTGCTACAACAGGTGTCCAGGTATAAACTCACCGCTCAGTTGGAAGAATCTGTTAACAGGACTACTTTCAGTCACGCACTTTGCGAATCTGGCTTTTGCAAAAGAGGGACATCAGCAAAGCTTGTTAAATAGTTTAAAGGTTGTTGATGTAAGGCCTCAACAAGTTTGAATTGTAGTTCACCACCAGCTTGTGGAAAAATCAGAACATATGGAAGGAGGTGCTCTGGTCAGATGTGACCAAAATTAGACTTTTATATGCAGAGCAGTCAGAGAAGTACTGCAAAATACTGTAATTGTGATGAGAAGTGGTGCAAAAAAGTATTGACTCAGTGGAGCTAAATTTAAATGGAGTTTCAGATTTGAGTCCAACTGCCATGTAATTATTATATGCTACATTGAGTTAGTCTATCATAAAAACACCCCAATAAAAGACATTGATTGTTTTTGGTTGTAATATAGGACTACATCTGTAAGTGGAAGATGCGTCCTGTGGCGTAGTGTCTGTCAGGGTCTGGAAGATTTCAGGTTTGTAAGCTCACAGAGTAACACTTTACTGTGCTAAAACAGCCACTCAGGCAGCCAGTGACCCTTGTCTACCCCCCACTCTCTCTCCTCGTTATGAATTGTGTGACAGGATAAGGGGAGCATGATGGGTCAGTATTGATTAAAACTGTATTTGCCAGACAGGAATTATTGTTTGCTTACCCCCACCCTGCCCCATCTCTGGCTTCTAAGAGCTTCTGTTTAAGATATCCTCCCTTCTATCCCCCCCCCCCACCCCCCCAATGTGAAATCCACTTCTTCTCCATTTTCATCTACTAAACTGGCAGCTCCAGACAGGTTAGGCAAGAGTTTGGAAACAGAACTAAAAGACGTTAAGTTTAAAGGACACGTATTTGTTTCTTTTTACCTTTGTGTGCAAATTAAAAGACAGAATTTGTCTGCTGTTGTGTTATTGTTGCCCCAGGTAAAGTTTTTGATCTGCAGAACCTACACAACCAGGAGTGTATGTTGGTGTGTGAGTGCCAGACATCCCGGCTGTGTCCGTGGAGACTTGTTCACGTTGCAGATGTGGCACAGACAGACCGCCTAAGGCATGTCTGTTAGGAATCCTCACCAGCAGTTCATGTACCCGTGTCGATCTGATTGGATTACAAAACTAATTACAGCTGTAGTGTCGTAACAAATAGGCTCACCTTCCGTCTTTATTTCTTCCAACAGATAACAGGAATTAAAGAAAACCACAGCAAAGATGTTTCATATAGCAGAGGAAATGCTTTTAAAGTTAGCTTGGTGTGATATTGACATTCCCTGTGCCTACAGTAATTTTATTGTGTACACCAGAAACGGCCCTGGACTTCCCTGTCCACTGTCGATACAAGAACAACTTGACTTCAGCTTTCTGAAACTTTTATTTCACTTTTTTCTCCATACAGACTAAAGTACAGAGCTTCCTCTGCCTGCACAGACGCACAAACCCTCTCCTCTTCGCTTCGGCTGCACAGCTGAAGGTAGAAAAGGTAAGATTATTGAATACAATCAATTTTTAGTTTGTTTGTAAATGATCTATTAAGCACCTGGTGTATTTTCATTCTATATAGAGAATTAAATTGGTTCATGAGTATTATGGATGTTTCTGTATTTAAGTTTTCTGTCAAACTATTACGTTTTAAGTTCTTTACTCCTTAATTTATCTTTTCTTTTAATTAGAAAGCTGGTATGATTAAAGAATTAAACAGATGACCTGGATAATATACTTCTCCAGAGCTCTGGCCTTTTTATTTTTGTTGGTTTGTTGGTTTGTTTTAGATTAAGTGGTTTTTCATTTGCATTTTGGCGCAGATAATAAAAAGATTGGCTAATCCACATCCAAACAAACATTTTACTTAATCAGGGCATCCATAAATCACACACCCTGAGATTTAATCATGATCAGGTTTTTGACCTGTTACCGGTAAGGTGTAGGAGATCTTTCCAGCTGTTTGGAGCATAGTTTGACAAAGCACAGTCTAAAGATGCTATGATCCAAGATTTTTTTGCTTCCGATGCAATCCCATTATCTGAACTTTTAGTTTCTGGCAATGCAAAAATCTTCTGATCCACAGCATTTTTATTTAAATGTGTGCTGCTTTGTCTCATTGTGTTGTATAAGCAAATACATCAGTGATACCACTGTTTTCTGCACATGCTTTCGAATTATTATTACCTAATATAATAAGGATGCTTTTATAACTTTCTTAAATATTTTTGGTTTTAGAGTTGCTCTGCTATCTAGACTGCTGGGACAAAGGTGGAAGGGCACATCAAACGTATTAAAGCTTCTGCTGGCTGTGAGGCTTTCCTGGGGAATAAAATGTTGACAGCATGTAAAGGATTTTGTTGTTTATCACAGAGTTTTAAATTAACAGCCTATTTTTTCTTTAAGATTTTTAAGATTGCTTCTGCTTCATTTCAAACTGTAAGAACAATTACTAGAAATACACTCAGAGAGCAGATCTTCCAAGGCACCTCAGTCCTCCCCTTACCCAATGTTGTGATCTAATTCTAGCTTTTTACATTCCTTGGTCATGAAAACATACCTTCAGCAACTGGATTCACACAAATATTATTATTTGAGTAGTGAATCACAGCAATTTTTGCGAGCTAAAAGTCTGTGTAAATGTGACCTGCAGCAGAACAGGACCATGTTCTTCTGCCTCAGACAGATATTTAACCCACGGATCACGGTCCAATACAGAGGTTAGATCAGACAGATATTACCCTGAGAAAGTCATACCAGCCCATCCCTGCTCATGATAATTTCCTGATTAAAGCAACATCCCACCAGTTTTTTTTTGTCTCCCTGCGCAGTTCTGGATATCTGATGGATCAATGAGCTGATCTGAAGCAGCAGTCGGTTAGAGGAGACATTTTTTTAGCTGCAACTGGTCTGTAAATGTAGTCTAAATACAGGGATACTGCTGGAGCACTACTACTGTTTAATTTCCTTCCTTGTAGCCTTCTTTTCTATGATCATAGCTTCTTTATTTGAACAATGGAAAGTTTAGTTATAGTTCTCACCACACCGATGCATATTTAAACATTTCAATACATTTTAATTTAGTTTTTGAATCGATATTGCCAAAAAGATTAATGAAGACATGATGACCAGTGGGCTACAGCCCATCATTGGAGTACTTGTGTTAATGTTTGATACGATGTGCCTTAGGGATGTTAGAAAACATAGATGCACCAATATAGCGTGATATTTATGTCATCATATTGCATCGACGTTCAACAGCAATGTATCGATTTATATTTAAATCTTTTATAATTTGAATGGAACCATTAATGATGACAGTAATTCTTGTAGTAAAATTAAAAGTATGACCGCCTGTTGGTCGCTGTTTTCAGCTTCTTCCTTCCAGTGAATCACCTGGATCTCGAAATAAAACTGGATGTGTTGAATATGAAGCAGGTTGGAGTGTTTAGAATGCCGTGAAAGTTTTTCTACAGTTATATTCAG
Organism: Apricaphanius iberus; assembly: GCA_028564705.1. Taxonomy (NCBI): domain Eukaryota; kingdom Metazoa; phylum Chordata; class Actinopteri; order Cyprinodontiformes; family Aphaniidae; genus Apricaphanius; species Apricaphanius iberus. Next base: position 1,710,521 of record JAPXFQ010000899.1, read on the forward strand.
TTTTAAAAATCACAATCTATAGTCTTAACCATATAGTATTGCAATATATCGTATCATCTCCATTGTAGTATACCACTAAATTCTTGCCAATACAAATTTCTAATAGCTTCTTTATTTAAAAGTGGAAGGTTTAGTTGTAGTTCTCACCACATGAATAAATAGCTAAAAGTTTGAATACATTTTAATTTTCGTTTTTGAATCGACCCACAATGAACAGTCCATGTTTCTCTTGCTAACTCCAAATCATCAGAGATCTTACATTAATGTTTGACACGCTGTGCATCCTAACTGAATCTTTTCACCCCGTCCTCTAGTCCTCTCACCCCCCACCCCATGAGCGGTATTGGTGTCACGGGACAGCAGCCTGACCGACAGACGGATTGAAGTGACACTCACAACTTCAGTGGGATTTAGCCGAACTATGTAGACGGAAATAAGCAGAGACAGAGAGAGTTGGGACGGGAAAGACTTGAGGAAGACAGGGTGACTGAGAGAGAGGAGCAGCTCTGTAACTCTGAGAGGCAGAGATGTCGCCTCCTGATAACCCAAACAGACGTACAGGCCCAATATAGAGCAGAGTCAGAGGCTTCAATGCGAGTACTTCCTTCCAGGCTGCTGCTCACATTTATCACTGTTGTTTTTGCCGTTTCCTTTGAGAGTTTTGTTTTTCAAAGTTTTGTCTGTCACTGTTAAGAAAAAGTCAGATTTTTATATTTATCACATGGGACACACGCCTATGCTAAAGCAAGAGGAACATACCTAAATCATGTCTTTATCTGGACTTCTCTATACATAGTTAATTTTTTTGTAGTAGTTTTTATTCCTTTTACACAAGTTGCTGTAAATTCTCATTAAGCATACTGGACAGCAGCACGCCAACAGCTAAATGATGAATGGGGAAGTAAATCACTTTATTCTTTCATCAACATCAGGGAAATGCAGGCAGACACGGACGGTCGTCCTGTTGCATGTCTCTGTGAGCTGTAGGGAACAATAAAACATTCACACCATAAAATGTGTTCTGAGTTCAATTAAAAAAGCTCTGACCTTTAAGCACTTCATCAGTGATGCCTTCATTTTTAACAACACTGATGTTGATTCTCTTTGATTTAAACCCACATTTTTTTTAAGGTTGTGAATTTCAAACATCATGCTTTTCTGTAAATGTTTACCACTCTATAAAGAGAAAAAGTATAAAACAACAATTATACAATCAACATTTTTTTACATTACACCTCATTTCTCTTATTTTGGTTCTGGTCTCCATTTTGTTGACACATTAAGGCCCCTGATTAAATCAAAGCAACTTTAAACCGGATGTTTGTCAATAATAATAATGCTATCAAGTTCGATTTTCATTGTAGAATATTGCTTAAAATTTTTGGCCATCAAGGTAGATAAGAACTGATGCATTGTACAAAAGAAATCCTGCCACAGCCGTTTCCGTTTAACACCTGAAAAACTTGGATCAAAAAAAAAAAAATTCAAGAGCAAAGAATGACTAAGCGGAAAAAAGAAAAAAAAGACCAACGCCCCAATGTGTCTGAATACATTTGAATCTGTTTGTGCTACTTTTCCTACTTGTGTCGTGTAAGGTTGAAATTTAATGCAGCGACAACTGGTGTAGGGCTGCAGTTTGTCCTCACACGGTTTTTCTGTGCCTGGCACGAGCAGAGCTCACCGAACTGGAAGAACGGCATGTTAAAGTATGACAGCGTTTTCCTTTTTACTTTGTGTATAAATATATGGTTGAGTAACAGAAAAGAGGAAAGATTTACTGCATTGCATTTTGTTGCGCTTGCAAAATGCCAGAAAGTAACATGCGTATGATCAAATTGTGCGTGTGAGTTGTGCATTAGAAAGGCACGTCTTCTCAGTCAATTCTTCTATTAATTGTTGAATACAAGCGGATTTTCTTTGTAGCGACCTCTACTGTGTGACAGTCGTGTTTTTGAAGCAACGTTTTAAATCTCAAAGGAGTGTTTCTGACAGCAGAATTCACCCGAGACAGCTGTCTCAAAGATATACCTGAGCCTTCGATAGTTTAGGAGACCTAAAGGAAAAAGAGAAATATAAAACATAATCCCTATAAGAGCATAAAGCTGCAGTTGACAGAATGTACCATAAAGGCAAGGCAACACCAAGGTAATTCAAGGTGCTTAGATCTCTCTTTCTGCTTTGGCAGATCATCAACACTATTCTACTCCTTCACAATCTGACCTCGTCGTTCTGCCCATCCATAGTTCAACATGTTTATGGCAAGATCGGAACAGAGCGAATTACATTGGGACAAAAACACAGAGAGAAAGTCAAGTTGTAAAAAAAATAATAATAATAATTCAATGTAATTGATACAATGTATAAAGATACTAATATTCATCCAAAATTATTCAAACTGAGACATTTTAACCTCACCAGCTTGGCATGCAACGTCACAAAGCCACACTGTAGACACAAAGACATGTAACCCTGATTAAACAGGTCAGAAACGTACCAAACAACATAACATAATGTTGTCTGTTTAAATATTGGCCTTACCGACAGCCCCGTTACTGTGTTAGCATGGCTTGGGTTCCCCCCATCTTGTGTTTCCTGACCAAATTTAATAAGTTGTAAAGGAATCAGTGTAGCCTTTACGAACAAATGGTGCATGCAGGTTGAAGCTGGCAATTATAGTAAAGACTTTTTTGAGCCAGTGTCAACCTATCCTGTTGATTGTAGTTGATCATCAAAGAAAATACGATGCAGAGTAAAATTCCCATGGAGCAAATCCTCGTTTAGAGCATAGACAGCTTTTTATATGTACCAGATGCTTGTTTACAATCTAAAAATATCAGTTTTCCAATTGGCTTAATAAACAATGTTAATGTAACTTTTTAGTTTTTTTAAACAGGTGCTGAACTTCCTCAAACCTAATTTTTCTTTTGTCCTGTTTAAAATTAAATATTTTGCGCTTGTAATTGGTTCTACTTTTCTGATCTTTAGTGGAAAGAACCTCACACGGAAAGTTCTACTTGCAATTCCGATCTAGAAAGTTTCTCAGTTCAAAATTATGCTCTCTCCCTTTTGACCCAGTAAACTAAAAACTTGGTTCTTTGGTTTGGGGTTTAATGGCAAAGAACTTCTGCGCTGTGAAAATGATTCCCTTGTTTATCTAAACATCAAGAAGAGAGAGATACCATCATTACAACATACTTTGAATTACCCAAAAAAAAACAGTAATTCTTTTTATAGCTGAAATCTTTACTGATTTTCTTGATTTGCAGATATCTTTATACCAGAACTGATCTTTATTGTTTAGACTGACAGAAGGCATTCATTGGAAAATCTGTTTTACTGATTTGTTGATGTTCCAGTTAAATGACACAGATCAGAATATACAGAAGGTTTTTTTTCTTTATCCGGTGACGTTTTTAACTCTCACTGATTGTGTATCAGGGTGACACTAATAACTGAAAACAGCTGGTATAATTCTTTGTGTTTAATTTTGTTTTAGATTGTGCACAGGGACGTTTGATAATCAGAAACCACTGCGACAGCTTTTATACTTTGAAGATTTGCTCACGCTTGAAACCACTTTTTCACCCTTTTCATTTGAGATCTTGACTTTTTTCGTTTAGTCCAACTCTCATATCTCCTTTGTTTTCATTAGCTGTTGAAACCATTCGAAGCTGCTATGTATCGCTCACATGTAATTGTTGTATTTTGTTTAGATAATGACGGAGGACCTCCATGCAGCCTTCTGTCCCGTTCTGGGAGTCGTAACGCGTTGCAAGCTGGATGTGTTGCCCTCAGACAGGCTGTATTGTGCTGTAGGACGGCGTCAGGCTCTGCTCCTCTCTGCAGTCTGCTGTGACTGAGAAGCTGCAGCAGCACCTCCTCCACAGTGATTATGCTCATTCCTTTGCGAACTGGACCGCTCTGCTTGCTCTGTCATTAATACAATCTAACCAGCGTAATTACCGGCCTCAGTGCATGTTTGCGGTGCATGCACCGAGGCTGCCGCACGTTAGGCAAGTCAGAGCCAGTGGAAGTGATGTTAACGGTAGAGCCATAGCAGGGGTACCACGTCTTAATGCTAATAAATCAATGTATGCAAGTAATTAGAACGCATTAAATGTCTGCTTCTTATGCTCTGCACTCTGGGCAAAACCATAAGGTGTCTGCATAATTCTCAGTGCAGCAGAGGAGGATTTTTACTTCCTTTTTTTCATACATAAAAAGATGATTTGTGTTATTATCATTTCAGGAATCGGCATGATTTCATTCTCCTTATTAGCGTAGGTTTGTTTCAGACTGATAAAACAGACCGCTCTCTCTCATCAGCCACATAATGAAGCCATTCTCCAACCTCTGCAGCTGGGGCGGATAATCTGGGATCGGGCCTCGTAGTGGATCACAGGACGGCCTTTTGAATGAGGAAAGACTCTGCCAGAAAGCATGATCAGAGCAGGAGCCTTTGGCTCGGAAATGCTTTTCCTCCTTTATTAACAAAGACAGGACACATTGCAGTGGCGACTTTGTTAAAGTGAGATTCTGTTAGCTTTGAATGAGATCATTAATGCTTTTATGTGTTTCAGTCTCAGTGCATGAGTAATGGACCCCAAAAATAGATTCAGCAAGGATACGGATAAGTCATATATCTTCAAACATGCACAAACTTCATTAAGGTGGACTTAGTACATAAAAAAAAAATCACCCAAAGGAAGGCAGCTAAAACTTTTATTGAACATGTATGCAAAGAAGACTATTTCATTGTAGGCAGAACAGGGGGGATTTCTGTTGGTATCTAACAGCACATTTTATAAAAGGTGTGGAGTATCTGTAGATAGTGATCTCATTCACACTGGGAAAAACTCGCTCGGATATTTTAGTGACTTCTGCAGTTTGAGGAGAGACTTATGGAGATAAGAGCTTTAATCCGAAAACGGAGTGCAGCAAAGATGGACCATTTAAGCACATTTTCCTTTTAACATTTATCTGAAGTCATTAAAAATAACTAAATCTCACAGATTCTTTGGAGGGAATTTCCCCCCACATTTGATCTTTCAATCCGTCCCTTTAAACTGGCTTTGGATGTTTTGTTTGTTTTTTGTTAGTTTTCATGCAATAAAGACTGAAAATATCCACTCAGGACCCAAATACAAAATACACGCAAGTGCAGAAGGAAGGAAAACACATTGCCGGCACAGTTTATTACTTTAGATTTTTTGAGATTCAAAGATCAACTTTGTCCCTGGACAACACTAATTTCTTTTGAGGCACCGCTTCATAATTTTAATTTATATTAATTATTAGGAAAATTAGGGGTTTTTTTTGCTGATGAAATTTAGTTTATCAAGGTAAATTTGGGCAGATCTGATCAATTGATTGGTGTGTCTCATATTTGATAACTGCATTAATTATCTCACCCTTTAGTCAGAAGTGTCACCATTTAAGCTTCTAAAACATATAAAGTGTCTCATATAGATATTGAAAACTAGCTATTTTAATAAGATCAAAACCCTTGCAATAGATGCTGCACAAAGAGTTCTCCCAGCATCCATTATTCACATTTGTGGGCAGACCAGCATGTCATTAAGATTTGTATTTATTGCCGCTCCAACCAGTGAAGTCATACTGTTACCACACCAGGAAAAATAGTCACTAACAATCAGAGAATTGTGGCTTTGTACCTCTTTATCATAAAGAAAGAAAAAAAGATTGTTTAGTTTGCTATCTATATTGCTAAAATTCAAAAACCTAAATATCCTCAGTTGCATAAATCTTAACTGTTTTGGTATCTAAAGTCTTCATAGACACAGCATGCTTGTGAATGAGCTGCTGTCCCTGAAAGGCCGCTGGATTAAGATCTGATGCTGTGTGGCTGTCATATCTAAGCACATCCATGTGGTTCACTGAGCAATGTACTGTGCTCTTTCTTGACTTTTTCCCTGTATCTCTATTTATGGCTTCACCCAACCTCAACCCTCTGGCTGATGCTGTGTCACTGCTGCCCTTTTCTGTCTTCTGATGTTTATTCTTGCCTGCTCATGTCACAAAGATGTAATTGTTCATCTACAGAAAGAAAAAATAGAGCTGCATCTTTGATTTATTTTTGTTTGGGGGGGGTGCTTTGTCAAACCCTGCTTTTAAGGCCTGCGGTCTCTTGTAAAATTATTCACACCCTTTGAACGTTTTCATACTTTTTTACGCTGAAACAACAATTTTTCTTCTCCATTTTACACAGTTACGAATGAACATCTAAATTCTGTGTTTTGCATTAGATTCTTTATTTTGATACTCCCAACAAAACCCAGTTCAACCAGTTACCCTCAGAAACCATCCAGTTAGTCAATGCATTGATTCGTTGTCTGTGTAATCTAATCTCAGTATTAATCCGGCTGCTCTGTGAAGGCCTCAGAGGTTTATTAAAGAACATGTGTGAACAAAAAGCATCTTGAAGGCCAAAGAACACAGCAGACGGGTCAGGTGGGAAGCTGTGAAGAGGTTTAAATGAAGATACAGACTTTCTTAGGAAATAATTAAGAGAAACTGCTGATAGTCCTTTGGTAACTATGGAGATGGGTGGGATAGTCTGTTGACAGAAATATTCCTGCCTTCATAAGGAAGTCTGGCAGTCTGAAGTTTGCCAAGAGCCATGCACGGGACACAGCGAACATGTCGAAGACGTTCCTCTGATCAGATGAGATAAAAATGGAGAGCACTTTGTACATCACCGTAAAGACACCAACCGCACAGTGAAACATGGTGGGGGCACAAACATGCAGTCAGAGTAGATGCATGTCACATTTTCATGTGTTTATTAGTTTAACTTAGAACTGCACAGTATATTGAACCACATTCACACACTGTTGGTGTTCTCTATGATTCCAGACCACTGAATGGATGCAGTATTTACACGGGTACTGAATAGACTTTCAAAGTGCCTTTAATGCCCATATCATATGTATATTTAAGGTAGAGTAAAAGAAAGAAGAAAAAGTTGTGAGTCGATCATGTTAGGTATAGTTTTTACCAATCAGTTATGTTTTGTTGGGATTTCCTGCAGATCTAGATTAAATTATTTATCAGTGTTTGTCCACTTCATAGGGATGCACAACTTCTAGGTGGTTTATCTCTTAAAATCTCCAAAGCAATAAATGTTAGCTTGTGGTTGTAACATGTGTGAATGTTCAAGAGGGGAGTGAGTACTTTTTAATTATTACATGCTTTGATATTTTATGTTTTGGTGACGTGAAAATAATTCTACTCAGATTTTTGTTGTATGCTCCTTATTTAAGGTTGTAATATTTTAAGAATTTTTCTTCATCTGCAGCAAAGTGATTCAGTGTGCCGGCACAAAAAGCGGATTGAGTGATAATTTTATTCTATGTCAGCCCCTTGAAGATTAGCCTCAGCGGGAGAAATTCTCTGTCATATCCCTTCACCTTATTTGCTCTTATCAGTCTCACAGCTTTTTACAGCTGAGCGAGTCGGCCTCCTGAATCCAAATCTCAGGCTGTCTTTGGTTCTCTGGTTAAAATGTGGGTCATGCAAGCTCTTTGATTTAAAAATTATCCTTAATTTGTTTTATCTTTTTTTTTACCATGCTGTCTGTTCCATATTTGATGGATTAATCTGTTTCCATAATTTTTTTTCCTTTTTTCTTTCAGAAAGCTGAGACTAATCCAAAAGGAAGAGGAGAATCAAGTCTAGTCAAATTATGCACCACTGAAAGATTTCCCCGTCTCTCCCCTAAAAGCGATGTGTCTGGGAGCAAGAGGCCACAATACTGTCAGCAGAGTGTGTGTGGGGCCCCTCCCTAGCACCCCTCCTGAGATGCGATGCCAGACGCCTGTGCGCCGGCCCTGAGCTCTCCCGGGGCGACATGAACACCTACAGAGACAGAGGGGTAACCTGCAACTCCTCAAACCTTCTGGATGGAGGCGGAGGGTTACCCCAAAACACTCACCTTCGTCACACCCCTAATGGCCACCCAACGCTCGGACCCACAGATCCAACGCTCCAACCTCGCATCTCTGTGCCCAAAATGGGTGTTCGCGCTCGGATCGCCGAATGGCCGCCTCGTCGCGCCCAGTCCCGGGAGTCGCTGCTTGAAAACGGGCAAAACGGCAGCGGTCACTACGACGACTGCTCTTTCCCGTCGTCGGTTCTGTCATCCGACGTCAGGCTGGTGCGAGGAGGGCTTGCCCGGCTCCCCCGCCGATGGTCGAAGGACGTGGAGTTCAGAGGCGGAGGGTTCGGTGGTGAAAGAGGTTCGCCTCTCAGTCTAAGAGTCTTCCCACCACTGAGACAGCGCTCCAACAGCGAAGTGACACTCAGCGAACAGGACGAAAACGAGGTGGGCCTCAAATATTTCTCTGATTTCTGTGTTGCATGCGCTGCAGTGGGTTGCATCTGAGTAGAGAAGAAAAGGATGTGTTGTTTCCTTGTGGCTACAGGCCAGTTTTTCAACACAAACCTCCAACTAATGAGGTCCACAGATGGAAATCAGTTTGGGTTGGCCTGCAGAAAGCCATGCTTTGCTTTGCCAGCTGTATTTACAGCATTTATGGGATAGAGAGAGTGTCCCCCAAAGAATAGAACTCGAAAATATTAGTTTATCTCCAATGAGCTAAGTCTGCTCCATTTTTTAAAATGTTTTTAATCAAATATATAGAATTGTGTTGATGTAGAAGTGGAAAAAGATGATCAAATAGTAATTATTTTACAGATGTGTATATTAATAGAAGCCATTAGTTTTTAGAGATTGTAATTTTGAGGAAAATGTTCAACATAATTGATAATTTTGTGAAAATTCATGTGAATGAAAGTTGTAGTGAAAAAATCCTTTTCAAAAACTCAGTTCAAGCTTAATTTTAGGCCATACACAGATTTCCAATACTAAATCTCAGGTTACCTTTTGGGATGTCTTTGAATGTTATAGTTATTTGTAGGGATGCAGCGATACCACTTTTCTAAAACTGATAGGATACAGATACTTGGATCAGAGTACTTACCCTTACGAGTACCAATGTCGATACTTTTACAACAGTACCTGTATCAGCATCGGTGCATCCTTAGTTATTTGTCCACTTCTGTATCCATTTAATATCCTTATGTAGTATAATATTCAGTGTTTTGGTGTAAACTGTGTTTAAATCCCAGAACAAAAAAAGAAAAAAAACTCCTCCTAAAGACACTGACTGAAGCTCCTACTATGATTTAACAAATAGAAATAATTTTGCTAATCCCAACTGACCTACAAGAGTAAATGTTTGATTTAATGTCAGACAGTGAGTGGAAAAATGTATTATTGAACAGTGTGTGTGAACATCTGGTTTCAATTGTAATAGTTAAAGGACTGCAGTCAAAGCTGAAAAAACACCTCCTTAGGTGCATACATTTATTTAACATTTTAATTACTTGAACATGTTGAGTCTTAACTAAATGAAACTTGCAGAAACATTGCTTTGCTGAGTTGTAAAAGATGTTTTTCTAATCCATTTCTGCCCCAAGGTGGAGGCCCGAGGAGGCGGTGGGTTCGGGAGCCGGTTCAGAGAGTACGGCAGCACCTCTTCCATCGACATCCAGGGCATTCCTGAGCAAGGCTTCTTTGAAATGCTCAGTCAGTTCCACCAGGAGAGGCCTGACCAGCGCAGCTCTGCTCCGCCGCAACTCGGAGAGCTGCTGCGAGCTCCGGACTCGACGTCAAAAAGCCCTTTCCCCGCAGCGCCCTCGCCTGGCCCCACAGGTGGGGATGACAAAGGGACGGGGAGGAAGGACGGCGCTGAGAGAGTGAGGAAGAAGAGCGGAGGGACGGAGTCGTCGCTGGGTACTTCCTCTTTGTTCCGGAAACTTCGGAGTTCTAGTCGAGGGGAGCTGGATGGGGGAAAGGGAGAGGCTAACGAGGACAGGGGAGGAAGAGGCTCAGCGGACGCCTCCTACAAACCCTGGGTTTGTCCGAAGAGCTTTGTTCACTTTGATGCTCAGAGCGTCCTGTTTGACCTCCACGAGGCAGCAGCTCAGCGCAGCTTTTCTACTCAGAGGAGAAACACTGCTACAGGAGCATCGGCTGCTTCATCCCTGCCGGGCTCCAGGTCATCGGCTCCAAGCCTGAACGACCCCATCTACTCGAGCATCGAGGACCTGACCCTTAACCTCGATCAGCGCTCCACAGCCCCTTCCCTATCCACGGACGCTCTGGACGGGCCTGCAGCTCAAGGTTCAAGCCCACTGCTCCTCTCCTGCCCCCACTTCCTTAACGAGATAGGTGGGCATAAGGAGAGAAACGTCAGCTTCGTCAGCTCCTCAGCAGAGCGAGGAGATGGAGATGGAGGAAGAGGTTGGCTGAGGAAGAGTAATGCCAGCATGTCTGTGCTGGAGATCCCTGAGGAAGAGCAGGCGATGAGGCTGGAAAGACTGAAGCTATACAGCATAGAGCATGTAGACCTGGGGGCGCGCTACTACAGAGACTACTTCCATGGGAAAGGTAATGCTCTGTTACACTGTACCCCGTTCCACCCATTTTCAAGGGGTGGCCTCTTAGTTTACCTGAAGGGATATAAATGTGATCAAGAGCTGGATTATTAGCTATGCTGAATTAGAATCAAATTTTGTTTCAAATCTGCTGCAGATAATGCAATAAATCGTGCCATGCCATACCAACAACTGAAACTTTCAATTATCTCACAGAAAATGATTTTTGTTGTAGATTAACTGTCCAAAAATGAAAACAGTTGTTCCTTCTTGTACTGATTAAAGCTGAAACTCCTGGAATAGCGCCACAAGCAGAGACACTTTACCTTTGGATTCTGTAAAGTGGTACTTAAGACTGTGTAATTGGGTCCGGGGTATTATTTCTTCTAAATCTCTCTGTGACCTTTAGCTTCTAAGTACTATCATCTGTGCCACATATAAACATTTATAGCAGCGTGACTCCTTCCAGCAAGCTAAATATCTTACTGTATATTAATGATTACTTCAGATAATACTGCATTCTGAGTAGCACCAATGCCAGCTTGGTCTTTGCAGGGTTGTATATTTCTGTAATGTCGACGTCTCTGGCTTTAGGAAGGCAACAACGTGTTGATATTGATTCATCTTTAAGGTGATTTAACAAAGCAAACAGAATATGCGTTTAGCCCTACTGCTACTTAATACAGACGTCATGCTTTAAGCTTTCTTAGCGTCTAGGTTTGGTTAGAATGGCTAGCGTTGCTAAAGCCTCATTCTCCATGTGGATATTCTAGAGGATAGAGGACAGATCCAGGAGTTGGAGGTCAAAAAGAACAAACTAAAGCAATTTTGTTTTAATACATTTGGCCTTCCTTTCGCTTTGTAAAGGTTGAAATGCAAAAAATTGAAATATAACACAAAAGTTCATTTGTTCCAGTAATTCAACTTCAAAGTATGAACTGTATATATGATATTGACTCATTACATGCAAAACAAGATATTTCAAGCCCTTATTTGTTATAGTTTTGATGATTAAGGCTTATAGCTTATGGAAACCCCAAATTCAAAATCTCAGAAAATTTGAATATTGTGAAAAGGTTCAATACTTTAGAACTGAAGTGTAGCACTCTAATAAGATAATTAATTCAAAACACATGTAAAGGGTGACCCTTTAACTGGTCTCTCAGTCCTGTCTTCAGTACAAAACAAAATCATGGTGAAGAATGCTCACCTGACTGTTCAGAAGGTCATTGCAAAAGAAGTCGGATGTTCCCAAAGTGTTGAATCAAAGTACATTAATAGAAAGTTATGTGGAGCGGAAAAGTGTGGAGGAAAAAGCAGCAGGAATTACCTCAGCCTGAATAGGATTGTCAGGAAAAGATCATTCAGAAGTGTTTGGGACCTTCATATGGAGTGGACTGAGGCTGGAGTAAGTGCATCCAAAGCCTCAACACACACAGATGGACGTAGGGTTCAAAGGTCCTCTTGTCAAGCTGCTGCTGGTCTGTTGCTCAGTGTCCAAGGTTCTCTTCCAAACGATATGCTAAATTTGTCCTGAGACCAATGTCCCAGAGTCTGGAGGAAGAATAGAGAGGCACACAATCCAAGATGTTTGAAGTCCAGTGTGGAGCCATGTCATCTGCCGGTGTTGGTCCACTGGGCTTTATTAAGTCCAGATTCAATGCAGCCATCTACCAGGAGGACCTTTTGGAGCACTTCATGCTTCCTTCTGCTGATGAGCTTCATGGAGATGCTGATCTCATTTTCCAGCAGCACTTGGCGCCTGCCCACACAGCCAAAAGTACCAAGACCTGGTTCAGTGACAAGAGGATTTCTGGGCTTGATCGGACAGCAAACTGGCCTGACCTGAACTCAAAATAGAATCTAGAGAAATATGAGACGGGACAAGGTAAAAGAGCTGAAGGCCACTATTGAAGCATCCACAATACCTCAGCAGAGCCACAGACTGACAGCATCCATGCCACTCTGCATCGAGGCCGTAATTTATGCAAAAGTTGTCCAAACCAAGTACTGAGTATATATGGAAGATTATACTTTTCAGAGGTCTAACATTTCTCTAATATTCTAGCTTTCTGAGATTTTGAATTTGTAAGCCACTGTAAGCCATAATCATCAAAATTCTAACAAATGAAGACTCATATCTTGCTCTGCATGTAATGAGTCTATATCATATATTGGTTTCACCTTTTAAGTTTAATAACGGAAATAAAATAACTTCTGCATGATATTCTAATTTTTCAGGTTTCACCTGTAACAAACTCCCCCTACAAATGTGCTCTGGTGTTTTTTCATCTTGTCCCGCCTCCTACACACCCACTTTCTGCCATAAAAGTCCCTAATGATTATTCTGCATAGACTTCAGCTGGTTTATATGGAGCATTTCACAGGTAACCATGGCAACTGAGAGGTGGAGGAAGTGCAATTCCACTAAGACTGAAGACTGAAATTGAGTTATCAATGACAGAAACACAGAGAAACTTTTTTTATTCCAATCAATCAACTTTAATCTATATAGAGCTTTACTCAGCCTAAAGGTGACCAAAGTGCTTCACATTAAAAGACAAAAATATAGTTATCAATAAGGAATTGTGAGTAAAGAAATTCAAATAAAATAATAAAAGTAGCAGTATTAATAAGAACAATAAATATAAAGTTTGAAGTATGATTACTATTTGTATCAGCAATAAGATTGGAATAAACCTCAAAAGAACAAATAAAAACTTAATTTCAACAAATAATGTTTCAGCATTCCTAGGTATATAAAGCCTGACAGAAAAGGAGCATTAACTACTACTTTTAAAAAGTATTATCTACGCAAAAATACTATTTGGTGGTCACAGAACTCAGCGTTGATGCAGCAGAGTGCCTGATATAAAAAAAGACTCAGACTGATCAGCCAAATAAAGAAATCTATATTGGCTGATCAGCCAGTCATGATCATGGGAAATCTCTGAAAACTCCCCACATCCAGATGCAGCCAGTGACGTGATATTCAATAAGTGGAAGCACATTAATTGTCAGTATTTATATTTCTACGCATCACACTTTATGGACCACTAAGTGCAATTGTTGTATAATCTGAGGTCATACAAACATACTGCGATATAATTCTTAATGCAACATTTTCATTTAGATTCCCATTTTAATTTTCAGTTCAGTTAAGGGGTTGGAGGCTGGTTGTGTGTTTGTTTGTGTGCGAAGCTCTGCAAGCCTGAAAATGTGGCTTAAATACACCGTTTTTTGCCATCTCACCCGCCGTGCTGTGAGTGTTCTCCATGTCCAAAATGTACAAAATCAAGGTCCTTAGTGTGCTTAAAGCTGCACGCACTCCTCCACCACAGTTTTTCTGTGAATCACAAACTTTGCATAGAAAGTAATTTTTATTAGATACATTTTGCGCGTAAGCAAGCTTTATAAATGAGACCCCAGATAATATTTTCATGGGAAATGAAAAAAATATATACTTTTAGCAAAATACAGTGAAAATTAGATAATTATCCCAGTTAAGCATCTGCAACCACATCCTTTTTTTAATGCTTTTAGTAAGTAGATGGAGTTTAAGTTATTTACTGTCAGTTCTCTGCAGAAAGGCATTTCTTTGTATCTCTGTTTTTTGTCATTCATGTTTCTGACCTACTCTGTCAATAATATTGTTTGCCAGAGTCTTTATTTCCCAGATATCAGCCACTGGTTTTAAATATTCAGCTGAGGCTGAGCAGAGCTGACCAAACTGGCAACCAGGAGTTTTAATTACACGCGTACCTGCTATTGGACGGTTGGCAAACTCTGAGCTGATAACACACCACCTGCCTTTCTGCTGGATCACAGGCGGCACTTAACACAAGAGCCAGCTCAGCTTTGTTTTACATCTGGCTTTTAGTGTCAGAAGTAACGCTTACCTTAAGAGGGGAAATGGTTAACGCGATCTGTGGCCGTTTGTAGTCAGCATCACCTCTTCAGACCCTTTTGATGACACTTCCCCTTTGGCAAGCATCATCTGGCTGCGGACTAATTAGTGACAGATGCTATTAGGAGCATGCGTGCAGATAAGCATGTTTGAACATCGTGTGCGAGGGAGACTCAGGCCTGTAGCCGCACAAATAAAGGTTGTCGTCCTCAAAATACGTTCATCCTTTGACTCTGTACCGCCTTAGCTGTCCCCCTGAACGCTGCTATGGTTGTGCTTATGTTCTTTCCTGGGCTGTGGCCCCTGTGGATGTCAGGGTCTTCATCAAAAAGTTGATATTTTCGCTCCAGGACATGGCAAACAAGATTATCTGACATGAGTCTCCTACGAAATTGGGTTGGCCCAGTCCAGTCCAGTTAGAGAAGGAATCTGCCAAGCTATATTCATCCTGAAGAGTCTGGATAATTTGTGTTTATGCTGCTGCACTGCCTGTGGTGTTGACTGAAAGAGGGCTTAACTCTGAAGCTTTAGAAAAGGCTGTACAAGATGCTTGTGCAGTCTGTCAACAGCTTTCTCTCTGTTTTATGGCTGGGCTGACTGTCTAATGCCAAAAACAGTCACAAATTGTTGTTTTAAAATTATACATTGTGCAAAATACATTGTTTAAATCTTTTAAATCTTTGTTTTTTACTTGGATTCTACTGGACCACAGTTTGTTCTGATCAGCAGGTCAAATACTCAAAAATCTTTTTTCACTAAACGGATCAAAATCAAGAGCTCGCAGCATTTTACTAAAAAAAAATCAACTAACAGCTCTTTCTTGATTTTATTTTTATTTTAAAACTTTTTGTTCAATACTAATGTAGTTGATGAAAGCTTGTATTTTCAGTAGGGATGTCCCGATCAGGTTTTTTTTGCCCTCGAGTCAGAGCAATTTGATTTTTAATATTAGTATTATTGTACAATATTAGTATTTAATAATAGTACATAAAAAAAGAATAAAGAGCGAATAAACAGATCCATAATGTTCCTTATTTCTTATCTTATTTTATCATTTAACAACTCTTGACAAACAGCTCTTCTGAGGTAGAACTTCACTTTTGGACTTCAGTGCAACAGTAAATATATATAAAAAAGCACCTCAACTTAAATTTAATCATGAGAATATATTTATACATATAAGTCCGGGCCTTATTGGGAGGTAACGTCCGATTCTCTGGCCTGATTTCCGATCAAATGATCGGATCTGGACATCCCTAGTTTTCAGATTTTCTTCATTTATTTATGGGATAATCTTGTAATTCCTTTTTTTTTTTGTTGGATTCAAAGCTACAACCTCAACCAAAAAAACTAAGCGCATATTGTTTCCTTTGTGTGTTATAGCACTTGGAATATAAAAATCGCTCTTCGTTAACAGGTCAGAGCTCAAACAAAACGGCAAATCGAAATAGGCCAAGAAATGCCTGATCGGCGCATTGCTTAGTTTTGTTATTCAATCTATATTTCCTTATCATTCTTTGCAGTTCTTCCTATATGCAATAGAAGTAAAAGATCTGGCAGCTATCAACGTATTACAACAGTGCTTTTCAGCCCTAGTCTTCAAGGCTCACTGCATGTTTTTGATATTTCCTTACTTCAGCACAGCTGATCTGCATAGATGACTCACTAATGAACGTTTGCTGAGCTGCGATCATCTGAATCAGGCGATGTTAAAGCAGCAAACGTCGAAAACCTGCTGGGCAGTCTGCCTCGAAGACCTGCTCTCTGTCCTCTCTACTCTTTTCCTCTTTGTATTTATGCAAAGTAACTCACATTCAACTCTGACCAACTCCTTGTTTGAACCAAAAGTTAATGAAGGCACTTTATTACTTATGTCTCAGATCTGTAGTCATATTTAACTTTTTATTACAGTTATTGGCCTGACCTGAAGTAAAAAGTTGGTTTACTATTATTAAATAGTTACTGTTTTCTTGTATGTATTCAAAGTTTAAATGAAAGTGGAAAAAGCATTTGTTGATGATACATTGACTTAATTCCAATAACTTGTATTGGAATTAAGTGAATAAGTGATAAAAGTGAATAAGTGAGAAGCGTGTTAGTTCTCGTCTTTTTAGTAACGGCAAAGTGTACCACGTCTCCTGTGTTGTTGTAGCTATAGACATAACACAAGCTCATGTTCAGACATAAACAGAAGAATACTTTTGCTGAGCACCAACTGTAACCTTGGGTAACTTTGTCCTTCACCAGAGCACTCAAACTACTTTGGGACGGACGATAAGCTGGGCCCGGTGGCCGTGAGCGTTCGCAGGGAGAAAGTGGAGGATACCAAAGACCTGAAAGACCAGTACCAGTACCGCATAATCGTCAGGACCAGCGAGGTATGCTCACAAAGATTTCTAATTGGCAATGCGGTGCTGAGTCAGACTAGTTCCTCAACTAGGTTTTTATACCCTCTCTGCCCTGAATACCAGCTTCTTAGTTTTTTTCCTCCCATCCGTCAGCTTTAAGCCTTGTCTCTGTCAGTGGGAACATTCCACCTGTTCGTTCTCTGCACATAAAAGCCAAACTAAACACTATCTGCTGTGTCTGAGGCCTTTGGCACGCCTTCAATGACAACTGTGTTTTGCTTTCATGGATAAAATACAGTGCTTTGCTGGAGCATGCATGCAACTTGGAGATGTTCACATTACAACCTCAACAAAAAAACATTAACTGGGATATTCTGTGATAAAACGGCACAAAGATTCAAATAACTGCGAAGAAAAGTAAGAAATTGATTCCTACTGAAGTAATCTTTCTCTGTTTTTGGGGGGGTTTTTGCGTGGGAGGGGGTATTTTTCTCTCCCATCTTTCTACATGTTCATTAAAGACTGAAACGTTTGTCTTTTCTTCTTTACAAAGCACCTCTTGCTCAGTCAGATTGGTTTGAAATTACTAATAAGTAGGGATGCAACCATACTGGTATCGGGTACCAGTTCTCCGTTCTTAAGTACTCGTTAAAGTTAACGAATACTTAGAATGTGGAAACTACAATAATTTCACAGAGTGTATTTATTTTTCACTTGAAATTTTAGTTTGTGGTCATTTTTATTAATATATATATATATATATATATATATTTTTTTTTTATCTAATTCACCATCATTTGTTGTAATGAGAAGAGAAGGAAATAAAACCTGTCTTATAATTCATTGCATTTTTTTTGTAGAATTATCAGCATCATTAATCAGTGTTAACAAGTACTCAGATCCACTTATCGGTTTAGTATCGGTTTGGGAAAAATTTTTAATTGTTGCATCCCTACGTATGAGCTAATTTTTTTTTGGTCTGTACCACTCTAACATACATATGCAGGTTGGTGCCATGCATGAAACACGCGATTTTCCAGGATATGTCTTTTCCATCCATCTTCCCATCCTAAGGAAGGGATCCCCACAGCATGATACTGCCAACACCATGTTTCTTTTAAAGTGCACACATTGTGTTAAAGATGATGTGCTTGAGATTTTCCACGTAGGCCAAAAATGCTAGGTTAACGCAGAACTAATAGTTTTCAACCTACTATTCCTTATTCTTATGATGAACCTCTTAGCTTCATCTCTAAATAATCGTCTCCCTGCCTGGCCCGTCAGTTTAGGTGAAAGGCTAGGTTTTATTTGGGTTGTTTTCGTACAAAAATAACTTTTTACATTTTAGAGTAATTTAGTTTAATCTGTCTCTGCTTTTCTCCATGACTTTCTCTGACCTGTCTGCTGTGTTCCTTAGTCTTCACGTAACTGTTCACTGATGTTCTCTAGCAAACCTCTAAGGCCTTCACAGAACAGCTGAATTCACACTGAGATTAAAGGGCACACAGGTAGACGCTGGTTATCAGTAAGGTGACTTCTGAACACAGCTGCTTGTTCTGGATTTTTTTAGTAGCGGGCTTTGAATACAAAAGTATGCGCTGCTCCTGTTAACACATTTAAGGTCACAATTTCCAAAATACCAATTAAAAAAATACGGGCTAGTTCTTGGGAGTTAAAAAAGCTAAAACTATAAAAAAAAGTGTCCCCCTATCCATTGTGTTCAGGCGGTCCTGGTCTAAGTGAAGTCTTCATCATGGTGTGTTGTTGTCTTTAGCTGGATTACATGGCTGCCTGGCCTCATCACTTTAGCTGTGATACAACAATGGAGCCTGTCTGCTCAAGCACACACAGCTAAGCTAACAGAGAGGCCTGCTGTTCCCACACAGGGGAGGAAAAATAGAAGACATTGATTTCTGGATTTACTCTGACCCGCTCAAGCCGCAGCGCCTCTCAGATATCCTTCCCTTCTAAGCACCGTGTGTCATTTAATTCCGTGTAGCAATGCTGACACAGCAAGGTGAACAGAGTTGTTCTCCTCTTCCTTCCAGCCTCCAGTCACTTTTTTTTAATCGCTCCTCTTCCGATACCCCAGCTTAGCAAACCACTCTGTCCGCCGTCCCACAGCAGCTGAAACAGAAGCTTCATAACTTGTCGATCAGGTTTCCTGTCTCTGCAGCAGATCTGAGGTTCAGCTGTCTCTCTGCGGCCCCTGGCAGCTCCTGAACGTGTCATGCATTTTTAATGACTCCACATGTGATTCTGAGCGTGGTGTGATGAGAGCGGCCCACTCATCCTGACTGTACCAATCCGATACAGTAGCAGCCCTCCTGCTATTAGGTGGGTTAATTACCCATCAGTATGATGTGGCTGTTCGCTACTCTGCAGAATATTAAATCACAGCCCCAAGACGTCTGACTGTGTGTTTGACAAGGGAGCAGGTTTTATTTCATAGACTAACACGAAGGAGCGCATCATTTTAAACTGGAAAGGAAATGATGCATGTTTTTCAAAAACGATAAGTTATAGATGTTGGAGAGCATTAGCAACCAAGAAACACCTCAGCAGGAAAGTTGTGGAAATGTTTTGAACACGGTTAGGTTAACCTAACCTAATAACCTAAGCTTCAAACACCTAGCAGGGCACCTGTTCAATCCATTCACTGAAAATTAAGGGTACAGAACCTCTGGAAACCTACCAAATCTCACCGTACAGCTAAGCTTAAAGTCAGGGTAAGCAGAGGCTTAAACAGAGAAGCAGACCTACGATGACTGGATGAGCTGCAAAGTTCTCAGTTCAGTTTTACAGAGCTGAGTGGAAGATGGCTGGAGTTAAATACAGGACATCCTGTTAACATACAAGAAGCGGCAAAGGATGTGAGACTGAGCTGGAGGTTCATCTTCCAGCTGGACCAGAACCATAAACAAACAACCGTAGCTGCAATGGAATAGTTTAGATCAAGGATGCCCAAAGGCAGCATGCTGCATGTTTTAGTTCTAGATCTGGTTCAACACACCTGAACCAAGTGATTCTTTATTAACAGGCCTCTGTAGAACGTTGTGACCTGCTGAGGGGACAGCTGGACCAGTTGAATCAGAGCAGAGACACGGCTAACACTGGCAGAACTCCGATGTATTTAGACACCGCTGGTTTCGATCAGAGCATATTCAATTGTGAGAATGGCCTAGTCAAAGTCCCGACCTCAGTCCAATTCAGAATCTGCTTCCAGTCTCTCCTTCAAATATGGAATCGGAATCATTTTGCAAAGAAGAACACTAAAAACTTCCAGTCTGGATTCTCGAAGCTTAAAAACATTAATATTCAAAAAAAACTTTTAAAGTTTGCAGTTCACTAGTGTAAATGCTTATGCCCTCGTCCTGATTCCTTTCTTTCTCTTCCCACGTAGCTCGTGACCCTGCGAGGCTCCATCTTGGAAGATGCTGTGGCATCTACGGGGAAACACGGCACTGTTCGAGGTCTTCCGCTCAAAGAGGTCCTGGAGCAGGTCGTCCCCGAGCTCAACGTCTCCTGTCTGAGACTGGCTCTCAGCACGGCCAAAGTTACAGAACAGCTACTCAAACTGGACGAACAAGGGGTGAGTTCAACTCTTCTTTGGGTTCAGGCTAAATATTAGATTGCTGGTAGGATTTTGAAATATTAAAAATAACATTAGATAAGGCAGAACAGTGAAATATGGTTCACTCTGACAGTGTGGATAAAGTGTCTGAACCCTTTAATGTTAGTGCAAAGTAGGGCTGGACGATAGTTTGATAGAAATATATCGATCGATAGATGTGGGGTGCGATAGAAAAAAAAAAGGGGTCGATGAAAAAGTTTGATTAAAAAATGAACTCTCCCCTCATTTTTTCATTATAGCCCATCAGTTTGCTTAATACAACAGTCATTACCTACTCCAAACGAATCATTAACGCTGACCCAGGCAGCTCCGTCACCCATCACAATCTCCTTTCAAACCACAAATAGGAACAAATGACTTGAGCTGAATTTGTTCCTTAAAGTGATAGTCTGGATCTCTAAATGAATTACAAATTTTAAGAATTGTATTAAAATGACTTCCTGGCCTTAAATGTTGATATAAAATAAGTAATTTTATGAATTATAACATTACGGGTAAGTCCCGCCTTCCCGTATCTCAGCTATGGCTCAAAAGCCACGGTGCCGTCCATTTGAACCAATCATGTGATGGCAAGGGCTGTCAATCATCACGAGCGCTGTGTGCTCGTGCTCGTAATTACACGCATGCTCAGCCTCCGAATCAAGCCTCTGTCATTAGTCCCGAGCACAGCCATGGATCAACATTCAGCTCAAGAGCAGAAGATACCGATTTCAAACCAAAAAAGCTGCTACTGTCTAAATGAGCTTTTCTCAATATATACATATATCTTTGATGATTTGGGAGCAAACAGCCTTGTGATTTCAATTATGGACGACAAACAATGTTATAATGACCACTGTAAGTGCAACAAGCCCTTTTTTCAACCCTAAACCACACTCAAGAAGTGAAAATAAACGTTGAACTTACTGCTTAGTAGTCCATTTTACATGATGTAACCCATCCGTCTCGATCAAAACCTCTCTTTTTAGATCCATTAGGGTCCGATCAAAGCAATAAAACAAACAAATTTGATTGAACCAATCACAGCGCAGATTTCTGAAGAGTTACGCATCGAATAGCCAATGGAATGCTAAAAACAGCAATACTTCACTCGAGGGGTCGGACCTTATCTTTGCAATAGGAAACTGTCAGCTTAAAGAAGCTTATCCAAACAAAGAAAGGAAAGAATTACGCACCGTTACACACAGTATGTAACCCTTTGAGAGTTGGATCAAATCACACTTTATTGTTATTATACAGCATTTTGGAAGCCATGGAGCTTTGTTTGAGACAAGACAGTGATAATTTTGGGAGTGTTTGTTTTATCAGAAGGAAAAAGCAGATTTAGCACAGATTTAACCTTTTTTGTGCACCTTTGACCTTTAGTTGATCACATATGATGTAAACTACTCTTTTTTTGTTTTGTTTATCGCGGTCATTTTTGTGTGGATAAAGGTAATAAATCAGACTTTAGACCCACAATGTTTTTAGGGTCACTTCGCAGTTCTAAAGCTTATTTTTTGAGCATATATTTAATAAATTACAATGAGCAGACACAACATTTTGTCTATTCTACTGTATTAAAAATTATATAAGTGGGCAACAATTACACTTAGACATATTTTCACCATATTGTGACAAATTACAGAGTGTTTTCTTTCCAAAGAGACACCAGCCATATCTCTACTCCAAATGGTTCAAGAACAGTTCCAATTTTTTATTTGGGTATGTTTTTTTAAAAGTTTTTGGGCAACAATTGCAGGAATGTAAAATATATTTAATATAATGGTTAATAACATTGCTTTTCTTTGTATTTACTGATGTTACCCGGGTCGCTTTATTTGTGTCCGTTACTTATAAACTTAGCTATGATTAAAAACAAGTTTTTCAAAAAAAAAAATTCTTTTAATTCTTAGTTAAAACTATTTTATTGCTGAATAAGAAAATGAACAGGGAGGCACTTAAAATACCTTTTCTACATTTTGTGATGTTTATCAATAATTATCTATATCAATCAATATGACTATTCCCTTTATCGATATGCTCTTTTTCTATATTACCCAGCCCTAGAGCAAAGTACAAAAAGTGGGCAGTGAAAGCTGTGCAGAAACCAGGTGTGTCATGTTTGAGTATGACTTTGTCACCATAAAAACTTTTATGTTTGGCCTCGTTATCTCTGAGCTGATTTCCTACTGAGTGAAGTGCAAGTCTGAGGTACTTTGCCAGCAGTCGGCGTGGTGTTTGCGTAGGTGGCTTATACAACAGCCAAACTGTACTCTGTGCGTTTTAGTAAGCACATCCATGAATAAATATGCATTACCGCTGGGTTAAGGGCCCATCCGCTGACTGTAGCTCAGGAGGTTCAGACTAATGTACAACATCTCATCTGCTTGTCTTTGTTCTGTGTGTCCATGCACGTTGTAGCTGAGTCACAAGCACAAGGTGGGTGTTCTCCTGTGTCGTGCGGGCCAGAGTACAGAGGAGGAGATGTACAACAACGAGGATGCATCGCCCGCCTTCTCTGCCTTCCTGGAGCTGCTGGGGGAGCAGGTGCTCCTCAAAGGATTCTCAAAATACGCTGCACAGCTCGACACAAAGAGTGAGAGTCTCTTCTTTACTGCAATGGACGCATGCCTTATGTACAAAATAAATGCAATAAATTATTTTTTAACAAATAATAAGGTTGTAAGTTGTAAATGAAGGTTAGGCAGTCAATAAAAAATGACTTTCTTTCATTAATTCAGTTTAAAAACTGTAATCCTAAAGGAGATTCATTTCACTCCGATAATTTCAGGGTTGATTTCTGATAATTTGATATAAAGAGATTTATTCTTTTTTACAAAATGTGAATATTATCCAACCATCATCTTAACCTGCTTATTCCTTTAGGGTTGCAGGGTGGGCTGGCGATGTCTCCAGCAGTCATTAGGCAGGATGCAGGTTACATGCTGGACAGGCCGACATTTTTGGATTTTTGTTCAAACGCAGAAATGTGGATATGTTGACAAGTAAATCCACAAACTACCACTCTTTCCTTCCCCCCAACTTTCCATCAGTATGCATGGATACAGTGCTGTCTGAAGATCTGGCTTCCTTTGCAGTGAGTCTTTTCAGCTTACCGTCCTTTCGAGGATGTCGGTGACTTTCTGCTGGACTTTTGACTCAGCAGTTTTTCTCGTGATTGTCTCCAACCTAACATTTTCAATTTATGCAATATAAAATCTTTCTGAGGAACTGAATTTGGGGTTTTTGTTAGGTTTAAGCTGCTGGTCATTTTGTGTGTAATAAATGTGAGTTTCAGTCAGAACAGGTACAAACCTGTCCTGAGAGGACTTTCATCTTTAGAGGACTCCTGAAAACATATATGCTTGATGAAAAAACACATCTGTGTATAAACGTAAATAACTTTATTTTTCCTCTGTGTACCCAGCTGACTCGACAGGAACCCATTCCCTTTACACCACCTACCAGGGCTATGAGGTGATGTTCCACGTGTCCACCATGCTACCGTACATGCCCAACAACCCTCAGCAGGTAAAAGCTCGTTAACAACGCCACCTGAGGTTGTGTGCTTTGTAGCTGGTCAAACAGTGCTGTGAATATGAAAAAATACTTCCCTTTGTAGTTATCCAGAGGCCTTCAAAGCATGTCTGTGGTTGTGAGTTCAAACATCTCTTTTTAGTCTGAATCATAAAAACACGAATCCAAGATGTTGTAACATGCGACTACTTCTTCCTTCTTCAATTTTAGTTGCTTTTCTTTTCTTTCATTTAGCTTTTTGTGTTTTTATAGTCCCAGCTCTCTCTGCCTTTGTGGCTTTTCTTTCGGCTCTGCTTTTCCATCTTTAACTGGCACAGAGCTGGGTGGGGTTCACCAGTGAGTAGTTATTAGTATATGTTTTTTTTACTTTTTTTTTTTTACTTTAGCTTCTTTATCCTAACAGCAGCCGTGCCATTCAGCCTCATTAGTTTACAGGACAAGCTGCCAGTAAAATCTCTCTATTATGGTTTCTGCAGGTTCTTTAAACTCAATGTTAGGCCTTAAAATAGTTTTTTCAGCTCTGGGTGATGAATTATCTTCTAGTTACATCTAGTTTTTGCTGCTGAAGCAGACTTAATTTAGTTTGTTTAGAAAATCAAATCAAAACATTAGTTACATTGTATGTTTTATGAGTTTTGGCTGGAAAATAGTCGTTTAAAACACTTGGTAAAACATCAACAGTTGTTAGGAAGCTTGTTTGCAATTACATAGGACTAAAGTTTGATAATCAGTTCTTTAAAGCATTGAAGTCACATATCTGAGCCAAATAACAACTTATATTGCTGTGGAAACTATTAAAAGTATGTCAAAAAGAAGTGTGTGATTAAAAGGTTATTTAAAAAGTTAACTGTTTTAACAGAAAATATAGACAGTAGCAGGGGATTATACATGGGGTTCCACAGGGTTCAGTGCTGAGACGGTCGTTTCACTTGCACAAAGTAACATTTTTTTTTATGGTTTTGAAGGTCCTAAATTTTTTCAGATACAGAAATTGGGTTATTTTTATTTATTTTATTTCTTCATTTTTTGAAGAGTCTTAGATTAACTATTGTAGTTACATTTTTTGTTTAATAGTAATAAGTCTGTATTTTTGGTCAACTAGCTCGATTAAAGAATCGATAAATGTTGCAAGTGTCTAAAAAAAACAAACTCTGTAAGGCATTTTTAGACTGAAAACCATTGGAAATCATATCAATTATCATAAATCACAAATAACAGCATTGTGTAAAGTGAAACATGTTTAACTTGGTAAAGTTTAATTATATATTCTGTACAGTTTTTATGCTTCTATATATAACTCTTAAAGAAAGGTTTATTCAGCCCTTGCTAGACATCAGACAGCTGTAGCTCAGTGATAGAGTTGTTGGCCTGCAGCCTGGAAGGTGTGGGTTTGATTCCTGGTTCTGCCTGCTACATACCTTGTGTCCTTGGACAAGACACTTCATGAGACAAGACACTACATCAAAAAGCAAAAACCGATATGGAGTGTGAACAAGAAGTTATTTTGGAAACTTGCATAAATGTTCATCTTGGGTTTTGGTTACAGTTTTGTGTCTGTTGTTACAACATTGGTTCAGGAGTTTCCATTAGAGTCAACCATCTATGCAATTGTTTTCTGTCAAAGCCTGTTTGACACGTTTTGAGTCACAATAAAACCTTCACCAGAGTGTAAGTTGCACAATGACTCCATCTACAGGGTTGAAGGCTGCAACAGAAACATTTTTTTCTTGCTCAAATTAACCTCTAGGTGGTAGCATCTGACTACAGACATAATCCACTGTGAACGCAGTAACAGCAGGACAAGAAAGGAAGGCTGTTGAATTAAAGTAAAAGAGAAAAAAGCTGCAATAAGAAACAGTTTTATTTATTTACTTATAAATGTTTCTCTTTCTGTCCAGAAAGAAATTGACTTTAGAAGTTTTAATAAAACTTTTACTCTTTGGCATGTGCTGATTTTCAGGGACCTAAATCTGAGCAGTTTTGTCTGTTGAGAAATCGAGTGATCACCCAGTTTACATTAGTTAGCAGAAGACATCACATATTCTGTGTAAAATGGCCTGGTAGTTCTGTGAATCCTTAATCCATCAAGCAACTAGCAGTTCCTGCTCCATCATTAATCCACCTCCATGTTTGACCATGGGGATTGTACTCTGTAGCTGTGATATTTCTCTTCACTTTTGAAGTTCCTCGTCACGAGTCTGGTCATGGTTGCCTTATTTATTTAGTGCACATCAGCTCCTCCTGCAAGTTTAACAGGAGTTTCTCTTCTTGCCCTGGGAGGTTCCTGGGCACTAAGTTGATGAGAGATTTGACCGTTTTTCAACTAGTTAGGTACTGCTTCTAAATGTTTAAAGGCAAGGCAATTTTATTTGTATAGCACACTTTCAGCAAGATGAATTAAGGTGCTTTACATGATTTGGTGTTAGAGAAACAAACAAAGCATATGATTAAAAACAGTAATTTAGGAAAAGCATAAAAAATTATATTAAAAAAATATAAAACTGCATGATTAAGTGTAGAAATGGCAATTAAGAATCAAGCGTAATACACAATTATATTAGAACATTGCTCAAAAGCAGCGCTAAACATAAGGGTTTTCATTTTTGATTTAAAATAGTTTAATGCTTCTGCAGCTTTGCAGTCATCTGGAAGCTTGTTCCAGATTTGTGGAGAAAAACTGAAAGATGCTTCTCCATGTTTGGTTCTAATTCTAGGAATGTTTAGCAACCTAGAGTTGGAGAACCTGAGTGGTCTGCTGGGTTGGTATAGTGACAACAGGTCTTTAACATACTCTGGAGCTAAACCATTTAGTGATTTATAAACTAGTAGGAGTATTGTAACGTCTAATATTGACAAATTCTAATAATGATACAAGTGTTTTATCTGGGGGGTTATTATTCTTTTTCTTTTTTTGTTTGTTTTAACTCTTCAAGCTTTTACCTAAGCTTTAGTGGAAGCTCCTTTGTCTCACCTTTAATACATTCATGGGTTTAGATATAAATTGTAGCTGAAGCTGTACCAGGCTGCAAAAACTGTCAACATCAAGAAACATTGTATGGAAGTTGGATCATTTTGAAATGGCTATGTTCATGTCTTAAATATAGTGTTGAATACAAATGGTAGATCACAGGTTGCCTGTATTTTTTTAAACTAATTAATAAATATTTGGCACAGTTGAAGAATTCTAGTTGCAAAGTTGCATAATTTGAAATAGATCAAAACAGCAGATTAGACTAGTTTCATGTTAGCATACATCACATGAAGTGCACTGCAGATGTTTGAACTGCAGCCTATCAGTACAAGTAAATGATGTTCCTGTGGGTGCATTACATAATTGCTACTTTTATACTTTTGTGTGGATATGAAGAGAGAGCTGGCGTACTCTACATGTTCTCTTTCCAACACAGACGCATATAAACCCACGTAGTAGGTGGTAAACAAATTGCATAAAGTGCTGTAGTTTTGTGCATGATAGCGAGCGTTCCAGTTTACATTGGCTACAGAGTCAGCTCTGGGCTATTATTATTATTATTATTTTGTGTTTTTCCTTTCTCCCCCCAGCTCCTGAGGAAGAGGCACATAGGTAATGACATTGTAACCATAATCTTTCAAGAGCCTGGAGCGCTGCCTTTCACCCCTCAAAACATCAGGTCCCATTTCCAGCATGTCTTTCTTATTGTTCGAGTACACAACCCCTGCTCCGACAGCACCTACTACAGGTACATATTTGCAGAATAACAAACAAAGGTTCTTAAACATATTTTGTTTCACACAAGTCCCCCTTTTTCTTCAGTGTTGCTGTAACACGGATGGAGGACGTCCCCTCTTTTGGACCAGCTATTCCCAGCAGAGTCCCCTTTCGTGACCAGGAGAACTTTCGTAACTTCCTCTTAGCTAAACTTATTAATGCTGAAAACGCGGCGCACAAATCCGATAAGTTCCACACCATGGCAACACGGACGCGGCAGGAGTACCTTCGGGACCTGGCCGAGAACTACGTCAGCAGCACGCCTCTGGACTCAGCTGGAAAACTGAACAACCTCATCTCCCTCGCCTCTAAGAAACGTGAGCGCACGAAAGCCAGGGAGGGAGCGGAGCTGGAAGCAGCCGGCGCCGTCGCCTGGAGAGTCCTCGCCCAGGACTTCAGCGGAGGGGCCGCGGAGCTTCCCTGCGCTTTGGGGATATCGGCCGAATACATGGTCCTCATCGACTGCTCCACCAAAGAGGTGGTATTCAACTGCTTCTGTAAGGACGTGATCGGCTGGACGCCGGAGCGGCTGGCGCTAAAGATCTTCTACGGACAAGGGGACCACATTGCCATCAGAGTAACGGAAGGATCCGCCCAGGACGTCAGGGAGATGGTGCAGAGGTTAAAGGTGAGAGTTCAGAGCTTATCCCAGTTCTTATGTAGACGATGACTACCTAACACCACGATGCAGGGATGTTCAAGGTGATTTCTCCTTAAAGATAGTGTTCCCATCGTGGCTGTGCAGCTCAATCCTTGTCATGTGGACACTAAACTGGTTTGACTGTGAGCGGGACGCTAGCTTTGAATCTCTGGGGTTTCTGGCTTGTTTCATCCAGTAGTAACAGTTTGGGTTAGATGGTTGGTACTTAGACACATTCAGGTTGAAGTTTTGGAGAGGATAACACGACTAAAATTAAGCTTCTGGAATGATGCTTGAGTCAACCCAAGTGAGAATGTATGTCCCCCACTTAAAAGCAGAGTTTTTTTCCAGCAAACCCATCAGATGACCTTTGCCATTTCCAAAGATTCTGCATTGACTACACAATGTGTGGTTTCTCTGATATATTAATGAAAATATTAACAGATATGCATTTTTTTTGTCGATACATACATAGACATTTTGTTTTGGAGGGTTATGGTTTGGAGAAAATTGACAGTTTTTTCAGATATTCAGTTAGTAACATCTAGAAAAACTCTACTGTGGATTATTGTTGTTCATTGAGCAATTGATTCGTGAAGCTAAAAAAACAAAATGTTGTGCTGGTCGGTTTTAAGCTAATTACACTTTATGAGGTAGGAGTTACTTTTGAGAAGCATTGTTGTTTTAGTTTCATTTAGAAAACTGGTAGAACTGCTTACCTTCGAGTAGTCATTACTATCTTGGATTTTTATTCTTGAGTCACCATCTGGGGATTTCCATTAGTGGGAACAGACCTGTTCCTAATTCCTTG
Organism: Apricaphanius iberus; assembly: GCA_028564705.1. NCBI lineage: Eukaryota > Metazoa > Chordata > Actinopteri > Cyprinodontiformes > Aphaniidae > Apricaphanius > Apricaphanius iberus. The sequence continues at coordinate 1,739,589 of JAPXFQ010000899.1, forward strand.
GAATTTGGTTGGATTTACCTGGAAACCTGTGAAACTGAAGACATATTTTTCATCCTGTGTTCTATTAAAATTAAGTATAATGTCTAGCGATGCATGAATCAGAGTTTGTGTGCCTGATTTCCAGTTGACAGTTTTCCAAAGCTTTGGTCTGTCGGTTCAGATTTCTCATGAAGATTTATATTTATCAGCATTCAAAATGTGTTTTTTTGTTTATTGCTGTCATTACTTATTGATTATTAGGTTCAGAGCCATCATGACACCGAGAAAGGAGCCACTGTAAACCAGGGTTTTTATAAATGAAAAAGGACGTTAGGGTAGGTATTTTACGATGATTTTAGCAGCCTATATTATAGAGGCCAGATGATTATTAATTGTAAACGGTTTCATGACAAAGTTTAAAAGAACTAAAGGAGAAAAAAAAAAGAAAATGCTACTTTTCTGAAGTACATTTATCCTTCATGTTGTCTGCTGTTGTCTCATATTGTGAATGGCACATGCTGCTTCCATCTCTATGCTTCCTCCACATGATACTGAACATAGCTCACTTTGAGTTTTCTTTTCTCTGTGACGGCATCCACACTCCAAGAGGGTTGTTAGCGTTCATACGCTGGTAATCCAGAGGTCTCACGAATTTGAATTGTCTCTGCAAGACACTCTGGCAGCGAGCAATGATACTGTTACTGCATTATGTAAGCAGTTTGGGAACCAATCAAATCGGTGTGTCTAATGTAGGAGGGCCAGAGGAGAGCTAAACTGATGACGACAGCGCTGCAACGTCCTGAATCATTTAGTAAACAGTGGCAGATGAACACCAGTTGTTTGAAACGGCTTTGGCCGCTACAATGAACGAGTTAAATTTGGTTTTTCATTTGAAAGACGAACAGAAATCGCTCTCGTATCGTTCCTTTGAAAGACGGACGGTTTTACTGTTTTTTTTTTCACTTTCTACGTTTCTTCTATGTAAAAGAGCGGTGTTATGTCTGTGTGATCCCCCCTAAAGATGCGTTTCGACTCCACCCACACGCGAGGCGGCTGCTGTAAATGTTAAACAGATAGATCACGTTAGGTTTAGGCACTGGTTCCGGAATAGTAGGATAAGGAAAATAGTCAAGTTATGGTTATCAATGCCATTTGGACATAAGAAGACCGACGCAGCTAAGACAACGGTTGTTTGTAAAGTTTACCAGCTCCCGGACGGTCACCCAACACTATACATTCATTTTATCAGCTGCTCAAAAACCATGACAACAAATACAGAGTCAATGAGCATAAGCAGCGTTGAGTTGTGACGTAAAGTCTGATAAACTCCAGACACAGACGCTGTATTTCACTACTGACGTGTTGCTAGCAAACAACACAGCTTTTAGAGACTGTGTCGTTCTGTCTGAGAGATGCTTTTTTCTGTTCAAACTGCGAGTTGGGAGAGGAGACACGCAGGGAGAACAACTTTGGGTTGTCTGATAATCTTGTTTAGGACCCTGGTCTGAAATATGTTGGCTACCGTCTTCCTCCATTTTTTCATGTATTGCAGCATGCACAGGAATGCCATAAGGTGCATCTTGACGTAATTTATAGGTATAAAACCCAATTGTGGCTGAAACGATAGAGATTCATATAAAATGCTGGACATTTTCTATCGCCCTGACGATATATTTCATCATATCCTCCAGCTCTATTGTCAACACGCTCAAACTCCAACCTCTCCACATTGGCCAAGACCAGAGAGCTGTGCAAGGACATCAGGGATACAATTGTAGAGCTGCACAAGGCTGGGATTGGCTACAGGACAATATGCAAGCAGCTTTGTGAGAAGGAAACAACTGTTTGCGCAATAATTAGAAAATGGAAGAGTTTCAAGACAACGGTCAGTCTCCCTCAGTCTGGGGCATCAATGATCATATGAACAGTGAGGGATGAGTCCAGAACTACAAGGGAGGACCTGGTCAATGACCTGAATAGAGCTGGTACCACAGTCTTAAAGAAAACCATCAGTAACACACTCCGCCGTCATGGATTCAAATCCTGCAGTGCACGCAAGGTCCCCCTACTCAAGCCAGCGCATGTCAAGGCTCGTCTGAAGTTTGCCAATGACCATCTGGATGATCCAGAGGAGAAATGGGAAAAGGTCATGTGGTCTGATGAGACAAAAGTGGAGCTTTTTGGTCTAAAGTCCACCTGCCATGTTTGGAGAAAGAAGGATGAGTACCACCCCAAGAACACCATCCCAACTGTGAAGCATGGAGGTGGAAACATCATTCTTTGGGGATGGTAATACTGCACCGTATTGAGGGGATGATAGATGGGTCCATGTATCGTTAGATATTGGCCACCAATCTCCTTCCCTAAGTAAGAGCATCGAAGATGGATCATGGCTGGGTCTTCCACCATGACAAAGTCCCAAAACACACAGCCAGAGTAACTAAAGAGTGGCTCCATAGGAAGCATCTAAAGGTCCAGGAGTGGCCTAGCCGGTCTCCAGTCCTAAATCCAATAGAAAATCTTTGGAGGGAGCTGAAAATCCATGTTGCCCAGCGACAGCCCCGAAACCTGAACGCTATGGAGAAGATCTGTATGGAGGAGTGGGCCAAAATCCTTGCTGCAATGTGTGCAAACCTGGAGAAAAACTATAGAAAACGTCTGATCTCATTGATTGCAAACGAAGGTTGAGTTTTGTTTGTCTGATGTATCAAAAACTTAATGCAATAAAATTAAAATTAAATAAAAAAATCATCCACTGTGATTTAAGGCATTTTTGTTTGACATTCTGTCCCTCACAGTTGTACCAGTGAAAAGAATTACAGACCTCTACATGCTTTGAAAGTGAAAAAACCTCAGACATCAGCTGTGTATGAAAGACTTCTCAATGTATGTAAATAAATTGAACTGAACTGAATTAACTGTATTGGTGCTTCCCTACCGGATAATATAATAAATGATTCCTACAACATTTTGCATCAATTTTCCAACGAATATACCAAAATACTGAACAATAAAAATGAATATATAAACCTATAAATTTCAAATACACCCCTAGTGGAGTCTGGAATTACTGATTCGTGTATGTTTGTGTTGTAGTGGTTTACTTTTCTTGTCAAGAAACAGACCTGAACAGCTGATGGCTGTAACTATAATCCTTGTTTCCTCTCTGACCAGTCGTTGACAGAAGGCTGTGAGACGGTGGACATGACCCTAAGAAGAAACGGACTGGGACAGCTGGGCTTTCATGTTCGTCTGGACGGCACTGTCTCTGAGGTACCATCAGATGAGCAGAACCCTCGCCACATTACAGCCCACCATTGAGCTCTGGGTAACTTCTGAGTGATTTTGTGCAGGTGGAGGAGTACGGGTTCGCCTGGCAGGCGGGACTGAGGCAGGGCAGCCGACTGGTGGAGATCTGCAAGGTGGCCGCTGTGACGCTCACTCACGAGCAGATGATTGACCTGTTGAGGACATCGGTCACAGTCAAAGTGGTCATCATTCCTCCGTTCGAAGAGGGCAAGCCTCGCAGGTGTGTATAAAACAGTCATTTAATCCCTATAAGCCTGAATTAGTGAAACATATCAAAGAAGAGGAGTTTTCTGTTTGGAAGGACGACCGCCAGGATGCTCCTCGCTGAAACACACAAAAGCCTTGGTAAGATAGTGGCCAGACTCCAGTGTTCAGAGAAGATTTTGTGTAGGAGTATGTGAGAAGAGATAGCGAACTAACAGAGAGGGACGGCAACGTGTAGCTGGAGTAGAAATGAGCAAAATGAAGCATGGAGACAAAAAGGCGGAAGCATTTGTTTAACATGAATCAGCTTAATCTGTCAGTCTTTATTATCTGGTAATCTGCGCTAGTTTGGTCCATCCCCTTCAACAGTCCTTCGCTGCTACACCCCCCCCCCCCCTTTTTTTGTCTTCTTATCTGTGCTCAAGGTCTTGAGTGAGCCTGAGTATAAAGAGGCATTATTAGATGCTGGTGTGGTTTTGCAGAATGGTAAAAAAAAAAAAAAAACAGCCCTCTGTGTGTGTTTCTGAGCAACAGAGCTCCTAAGACATTAATCGTGGCGGGCTGTGTGATCGCACTGTGGTTGGATTCCTTTAGTGTTGCAGGCGGTTTAATTATTCCAAGCTAAACCCTTTGCACACACACAGAAACGCATCGAAACATGGAGCTGTGGCCTTGGAGCAGCTGATAATTAGAGTCTTTGCATTTCACTCTTCCTCCCTGACTCATTAGCTGCTGTGTGCCAGGCGAGCAGATTGCATGAGATTAAGGCTTGGCATCTGCTGGGAGGGAAAAAAGACCGCCAAAAAAGAGAAAAATAAATAAAAGAGCGGAAGCGATTAATAAAAACTCTAGGCCTTGTGTAAATGAAAAGAAAGGGAAATAATAAGGGAGTGGTCGAGTGATGGAGGGAGAGAAAGGCTGGGAGGAGCGCTGGAGGAGAAGGACGTGTCTCAGCACCACCGTGAGTAAGAGGAGTGGGCGGGGGAGAGCGGGGAAGAGAGAGACGAAAGTTGGAATGCTCCGCCGTCGTTGCTCTGTCTAGGCTGCGAAACCACTCAACGGATGGATGCAGCAGGAAAAAGGCGTGGGTCTGACAGCGGGTGTTTGTCTGAGCTCCAGTCGTGTCAGCTCAGCTACTGTGATGGGAGAATTACTGCTTGCTGGCAGATGTAGGCTTTGCTCTCTCTGAGGTTTGTACCCCCCCACCCCACCCGTGTGTGCATGCAAGGTCGGAGTCTGTGCAGCTGATCTGTATCTATGGTGATTATAGCAGATAGTATTCCTGCATTGATTCAAACGGGCTTTGTACAAATTGCTTCATTTTTTTCCCTTGTCCTTGGAAAACCGCTGCTTTCTAGAGCCGTTTCTGTTGTTGTATGTTTTTATGTAGATCTATGTTTTGTTTACATTCCTCAAAGGCTGCAGCAAACCGTTACCTAATTACTCAATAGTTTGATTGCTTTTGTCTGTCCAGTAATATAATAATTCACCCAGTAAACTCTGTTGTCTATTTTACACATGCAGCTAATGCTAATGTTACAAGGGCTATCGCTTATAACTTCTTTTTGGTTCACTGATTAATTTAGACGATTCATTATCCTCCAAAAAAAATTGCCGTTTGAGTTTATTCTTAAAATAGCCTTTGCATTTGTTGCCTACAAAAAAATCTACTATTATTTGCACCTTAAGTATATGGATAAATGTGCACACACAAAAGAAAACATTTTTTTCAGAATGTCACATCTGTTGAGGTTGAACTGAAACTCGGTTTACAAAAAAGGGTCTCTTTGTAGTCCATCTTTTATTTAACATGTAAATGTTCAAACTGTAAATTACAAATTGTCTTTATTTAATAACTGTATCATTTATGAGTTTGTCCACTTTAAATTTAGTTGGTTGCATATTGACACAGATGTGATGGACACAGGTTGGAGTAAAGCATAGGTTATACTTCTCCGTCAGAAATTTTGCATGCACACGTATTTACATTGTCGTTTTCCTTTTATACTTCTCCTATGGTGTGTCAGTGATGCAAAGTAATTCCCCATCAGGACAGCAGGGGGTACTGATATTTTCTGCCGGGTCGTCACCATTGCAGTGACGTCTCTGTTCAGCTAGAGTTTATTTACAGAGAGTGAGTTTTGATTGAGCTGGAAAGCTTTTTGCTAGAAGTTCAGCTAACCGAATACACTAAAAATATATGTAAACAATCAAACACAGCAGTGTATTTTGTTGATTTCTGCGCCTTCTGGTGTTTAAAATCGGCAAAAGACCATTTTAGATTAACTGATCTTGCGATATAAAAAATCTATTGTCCAAAAGATGGATTGACTACTAATGGTATCAACTATACAGCACCGTTCTGGTGAAATAATCTGAGGCTGATGTTGGGCCAATCAGACGTGTACTCGCTGTTGCATTCGACAAATTACCAAAAAATTGGGCTCTACTCCATCCGTCCTTGTGACCGGCTGGACAGCCATTACGTCAACGTTTACTGCTGTTGTTTGCGTCTACAGATGAAGAAGCATAAACTACGCTTAACATGGCTTTGCTCGTCTTCAAAAAGTCTGCACATCAACAAATGCGTATGGGGAGTTTTGTTATTCAAATGTGCGTTAAACATTTATACAGAGATTACAAAGCAGACCATCAACATGTTTGACTTCACAAAGAGCCATAAGCTTTAGAGAGAGATCCTGCAGTGACTCTATCCTTATTGTCAGCTCATTAGTAACCCATGGGTGTCGTCTCTTCAGCTGCTCATCATGGTTGATGCTCCTGTTGCTGCGAGTTGCAGTGAAACCTGACAGACCTTCCAAACCTTTGTCATCACCTCTTGACCCAGGTCTCTGCAACATTTACAAACCAGAAAGCAATTTTTAGCTCTCAGTCCCAAAAACAAAAACTTTATAAGACAACTTTTAAGACAATTTATAATTTTTATAAATATCTGCTATAGGAATTGTTTCGTTTTTAAAGAACCACCATTTCAAAGAATTAGAAAAAAGAAAGATGAATACATTTTCTTCAATGTTTATGCTTGTGTTAAAAAAGCAGATATTTTCTAACCAAATATACATATTAGTTATATTATTATAGATACAATTATTAAGAACCATTGTGGAATGTACAGAGCCACTTGCAGGCCTCAGGAGCTTAAAGTGATTGATTTCAAGTATAACTAGGAAACATTCAGTTTTAAGAGTCAGTGAAACGGTTTGAAAGAATAACCTTTTTGGTCATTTTTCTGCTTAAAACCCACCAAATATCTATTTGAATAACTGTTAAACTGCTTAATATATATAATAAAGTCTATTTCTAATAAAGTCTGATATATGATATAGACTAAATGAATACATGATTCTTTCTCTCTTCTGTCAATTTAGCTTAATATTCATCGGTGTATCTACTTTTTTGGATCCATCATTTTACTTATTTCCTTTTAACTAATCTTAACTGTCATTTTATCAGCCTCTGTATGAAATATTGAGATAGGGGCTTATTTACAAACATTTGAAGTCTGGTGTGTTTAATCGCAGAGTTGTTAAATGAGGAAAACGCCCTCCAGCAAGGCGCTTCATCACTGATTTTATTATTGATGAGAATAAATGCCTGATTCTTTTACTATGAAGCCTGCATCCATCAGATATTTTAATTTTGGGGTCATAGGACTGATGTTTTTTTGTGACTTCATGCTCTTTATCTTTTAAAATGATTTTTTGTTTTTACATAGAATTTCAGTGAAGAGTTTTGATGGGCTAAGAGGTAATCTCATTCTAAGATACACAATAAATACACTATACACTTGACCTTAGTATTCATGTGCTTAAAAGGCAGGTTGCAGGTTAGAGACCCCCTTAAACCACTGTTTAAAGAAACACATTAGGAACCATTTCTAAATAAAAACGTAGTTGCGTGTAAATGATTTTAGTTTCTGGAGTTGTTTTTGGAACTAAGAAATTGGAACTTTCCTACTTTTGATAAGTTCTTCAGTCCACGATCGGGCGACAAGGGAAGTGAAGAACAACTCTGTTAAGTCCTGGTTAGGTAAAAACGTCCAACTCAGTGTGTGCAAGAAGAAATAGGAGGGAGTTCTGAGTACGTTTAGGACCACAGCTGCTTGAAAACGCGCTCTTTGGATGGGATACCGGTAGAATCAGTGGGAAGAGAAGGGAATTGGGTTTGCTGGCGGATATTTGAGTTTCCCTCTGTCTTAGGTCTGTGAGCTAACTGGAAGAGAGCAGCCGGCTCTTCAGCTGGCCCTTATATTGGCTTCAGCGGCGTCATCCCTGGCCACCACTGAACAACCGAGCAATGGGAAGCTATTGGGGTCAACAAAATGACCGAGTCCATTCAGTATATTATGAGCAAACCCAACAGAATTGATAGCCAACACAAAAAATTGCTAAGCGAAGCTAAAATGATTAGCCTGGGTGCAGTAAGCAAGTTCTACTGTTTCTTTTACATCCCACATATCACGTTGCTGCATCTTTGATATCACCCTTTCAACAAAGCTGTAGTTAACAAATATTAAGCAATAAGACGTACAGGGTTAAGATGCCGTCTGCGTAGAGCTGAGCCTCCGATCGACACTCTGATCATGTCTACTGCCTGCTACAGCTCAAGAACCAGCCGCTGACAGTGGTCCGATGAAGCTGTTAGCAACAAATGCACTCCGGCGGTTGTGAATCGCACCTGCTCTTTCTTTCGGTATCCCATGTTAAACTCCATCACATATCTGGGATTTAATCCTTAATCCTGGATTTAATCCTGTCTGGAAGGAGCCCCTCAAACAATCAGGTTTTTCATAGCCAAATAGAGGTGAAATGCAGTTTCAGCTGCACAAATGTCTTGCCTGTCTGGTGTTTGTACTTAAACACAATAATTTACAATTTCTAAGAAAAACTAACAAAATCCAAAACTGGGGAACGCTCTGACTCTGGATAACATGACCGCTCTACCTGATAACGACCTACTGAGCTGAGGCAGTACATAGCATATGACTCCCCCCTCTTCAAAATGACCCCAATACCCGTTTCAAATAGTAATTTTTGGACAACATTGTATATATATTTTAGAAAATATTTGTCCTGCAATATGCTCTTTAAGTCAGATATTTGATGTATTGAATCAGCTTTTTTCCCATTTTTCTTAGTCCATTTTTCTTTTGGGAGCTCATTAGTGAGCCCTGCTACGTGTCTGTGTATTTAAGCATCCACAGAGAAGTTATATGTTTAATAAAAAGTAATGTAGAGCATTCAAAGTGAATGTGCTGAGCAGCTTTCACACACTGATCTTGGTACAAATTCTGTGGATCTGGTTCTGCTTTAGATCAGAGGATGTCAGTCTTTCAGTTGTACCTACTGACCCACTGCTGATAATCCTCTAAGCAGGAGATACAGTATGAGAAAGAAGAGTGAATTTAGATTTTGGACATGTAGCAGGGATAGCTTTATTTTGGATGATATATGATTAAACAGCTCTGCCCTCTCTTTCTGTCTTTAGGGGCTGTACAGAGGAGTACGAGATGAAGACCATGGAGCAGAAACCAGACCCTGAGCCTCTGGCAGCAGGATACCGACCGTCCCCCCGCCAGATGTGGCGATTGGAGAGCTCACCTGTTCCTACAGTGCTCCACAGCGCTCCTAACCTGCAGCGCTGGGGGCCCCCGCCTCCTCCACTTACCCGCTCACACAAGCCCCTGATGCCAGTTCCTTACAGGGAGCCACAGCACTTTAGCTCCAAAAGGTACCTTCAAATGATTCCAGCTCAAACCACAGGTCTGCATACTAAATTCACATCAGATCTTTGCAGCAGTGATGAAACAACTCTGAAACCCTCCGGGCAGGAAAGTGGAGCTCATCAATAAACATTTAATAAATAACTCATAGTCTCATAAAATTTGGGGTTTTCATATGATGTAAGCCATAATTATCAAAATAACAAATATGGGCTTTAAATATCTTGTTTTGCATGTAAAGAGTCTATATCACATATAAGTTTCAACTTTTAAGTTGAATCACTTACAGAAACTAACTTTTACACAATATTCTTATTTTTCAAGTTTCAGCTGTATATAATTAAATGGATAGGCTGTTTTTGGTTTTTTTTTTAACTTGGACCTTATTATAAGCATTTATTACGTTAATTTACTCACCCTGACAAGTTTGGAGCCACTTGGAGTCCTTCGGAAAAGTTATATCCAGTCACGATCAGTGTATAGCCATATATAATGGGCTGATTTGCCGCCTGTAATGAGGCATTATCTGCCTCAAAACTCCTTCATTTCAATCCAGTCCAAATGTATTTATGAAGAACTATTAAAAACAGTGTTGACCAAAGTGCTGCAAAATACATAATATAATAGCATAAAATTTAGTAGTGCACAATACAGCAATTGCAGTTGAATTGGTAATTTTAGTCAAAAGCAAGAGAAAAGAAGAGCTTTAAGACTAGATTTAAATTCTATAAACGAGTCAGCATTTTGAACACTTTGAGGTAGGTCATTGCACAATTTTGGGCCAATAACACCAAAAGCTCTGTCCCCTCGTACGCGTCTGGTCTGCGGAACCTCAAGCAGATTCACGCAAGAGGACATGTACTTTCAACAGTACAGCCAAGGAGTGAGGCACTAAGCTATTAAACATTTAAAAACAAATAAAAGCTCTTTAAAATAAATCAGATACCGGACAGGGAGCCAATGAAGGGCCGCAAAGGTTGGAGAAATATGATCAGATTTCTGCGAACCAGTTAACGGATGGTGTTAATGGTGCCAAACGTAAATGACCACCACTGCCAAATTTACTAAAGCCAATTTGCAGGACTTCTGTTTTACTCTCATTGACGAAAATAGAGCCCAATGGAAGCAGATACGGAGAAAGCAGCAGGGGCCCAAGGTTTGAGCCCTGAGGCACCCTGTATGATAATGCAGCAGTGGAGGACACAAAATGACAGAGTTTAGATGAGAACTAAACCAATAAAAGGTCAAACCCCAAATACCAACAGTATGTTCCAGGAGGTACAGAAGGATTTCATGATCCCCTGTGTCAAAAGCCGCAGTCAAGTTTTAAAAGGACTAACACTACAGTGTGTTCTGAGTCAGTAGATAACAAAACATAATTTGTAACCTTCAAAAATACCGATTCTGTACCAAGAAAGTCTTTAAAACCTGACCTAAAAGCTACGCAGACTACAGCTGCAATAGTGGACGGCTGCGACGTCAAATCCAGGTTAGTGTAAATTGGAATCGGTGGGATTAAAAGCCTGTAAAACACCCAGAAGCTAATACCTTAGCATCTCTGAGACATTCACAGGGGAATAACGCTAACTTCATTACAAAACATTGGCTAAATGAAGGCGTTTTGGGGCAGATAATGCCTTATTAAGCCAGCAAATCTCCAGCCCTGATTTACTCCCACTATATGCATATACTCTAAGGCTGACTGGATATCAACTTCTTCCGAAGGACTCCAAGTGGCTCCAAACTTCTCTGGGTGAGTAAATGAACATAATAAATGCTAAAAAATAAGGTCCAGGTTAAAAAACTGAACTTTCCCTTTAAGTGAAAACTTTAATCAGTCACTCTTTATCTCCCCTTTTAATTTAAAAGATTTTGTGAACAGAACACATGTATTCCTGTTTTTTTAGTATATCTCACAAATTAATTTACTGTAGAGTGTGTCTATAAAAAAAGAAAGAACTGCTAGAAATGTGTTTTCATTTCCCTGCTATTCTGTTGGAATTAACACTGTTTTTGGGCTTTTTATTCTGCACAAGACAGTTTTTAAGTAGACTTTAACGAGAACTGGTGACCTTAGTCAGTTAGGACGTTCATGACTTGTTTGCTTTCACTTGAGCATTTAAGCTTAACTTAAATGCCATTCTTTGAGTTGTGCCACACCACCCACTTCTGAAATTTTATAAAAAGCTTGTTTCTCACTGAATACATCTTATTTCCATTATCAGTCGTGTTTATATCCATGACATTTTCAAACACTTCTTTTTTCTTCCAGGCCTGTAAGCTACCCAGAGAACCACTACAGCCTGTCTCCTGCAGGAGGCGACAGAGGCCTGCCCTACAGAAACCCCTCAGCCAGCTTCCCGTCGCCCTCCCCAGGTCTGGCCGCCCTCTCCGTCATGGGCTCACCTGGAATCCCTCCAGGATCTTTTGTACGCTACAAGCCTTCACCCGACAGGTGCGTACAAGGGTGTTTGGGGTTTTCTGTTTTCTCCTTCGCCTCCTTTTGGATCTTGACTGAACATGTCGGCTTCTCATAACAACCGTTTAGCGTGCTAAAGGCAGATTATATCAGTTTAAGGAAGAGGATGAATAATGTCTGGAATAAGAAGTGAAATGAACACACTGTCTCCCAGAGGAAGGATCTGTTGTGTGGGCGGCTCTTCCTCTCACCTAACCAGAGAAACGTGTTTATTCAACTGCCGACAGGATGCATAAAAACACTGAAAACCATTTCCACAAATGATATTGAAGCTGTGTATTTTAAAGGTTTATAAAGTGTTTTTTTTTTTTATCTTTGTTTTTCGGGCACCATTCAGCGCCCTACCTGTCATACATAACTAATTGCGTTCACTCATCCAAAACCTTTTGTTTTGATCTGCTTAGGTTTGGACCAGTACAGCGCCCTCTGCTGTCCTTTGAACCCCACTTCACTGTGGACGTCACCTCTAGTGGAGAGTCTTCCTCAGGCTTCATCAGCCAGGAGAGCACGATGGAGCGCTGCAAAACAGGTGCACAATGTCAGCTAAAGCCGATTAAATACTCTTTTCTCTGTTTTCTCTTTTAGCTGTACGTATCAAATTATTTTAAACGCATTTTCTGTGAAGCCGTTTTATCGTGCAGGATCACAATAATTCATACTAACAAAAATCCAGCTTTGAGCTTCCTGTTCTCTCAAAGACATTCCCGGTTCACCGTGTAATCCTGCTGCCTTTGACACCATAAACAATGATATCCTCCTCCTGTAGACTGGAGCTGTGGGATATAAAAACAGGTTAATCTCTCCTGTAGTTTAGGTCCTACGTCTCAAATGAATCAAATCAACCACAAGGCACCATTCTCAGAACTCTGATTTTTTTTTTTATGCAATGACTGTATTTAGCGTTACTTTCTGGAAACATAGCCGTTTCTTCCGTGTTTATGTTCCACTGAAGAAGATTAGTGAATGTTCCAAGTTTTACTGAGAGCAAAACTGAAGTCATGTTTAGACCTAGCAGCACTGACAGGACACCTTTTTTGACTGTTGCATCATTGCCTGAAGAAAAATTAAATATCGTAATTTTGGTGTGACAATGGATCCTACACTAAAGCTTGATAGTTATGTAAACATGGTGGTAAAGTTCAGCTTGCAGTGGTTGTTAAAACTAAGCTATATTTCTGTTAAACAGCAGCCGTGAGGCAATAACCCTTCGTTAGATCGCTGAACTCTCCATCTTTTTGGAGTTTGTCAGGTTTCTACTTGCAAGACATCCAGTTTTAACTTGCACAAGCAATTAAGAGCGCATTCCTCTAATTTTGGCTCTTGGTTTGATTCATGAATTAATTTTAAGATTCTTGCTCCTGAATTTAAGTCCTTTGACAGTTTTATCTGTCTAATTGTTGAACCTGTATGAACTCTCTCTCTCTTGTTTGTTGAACCTGATGCTTTTACTTGAGCTGATACATTTTTCTGTTGAACCAGGAAAAATGTGAAATGCTTAAAGCACATCTGGCCGGTGCCTTCGCTTATGGTTTTTAAATCTTGGGTTTTTACACACATTTTTACTTAATGTTGAAAGTTAAATTCGTCCACTTTTCCTTGATTTTTCAGTTCTTGTGTTTTTTCTTGTCTGTTTTTTTGTTTTGTTTTTATGTTTGGTTTTATTTTACATCACTTTGGTCGGCCTATTTGTTTTTTAAGGTGCTATACATTGAGTAGTATGTTATCGTCAGTCTTTATTGGATATCAGTACACTCATCAGGACTCAGATATCCAGCAACATAGAGAGTTTAGCTGCTGCTGAATGAATGCTGATGGTGCATGTGGACAATAAAAAATGCCATTTTAAGATGAAATCTACACATTTATGTGTAATATCATCTTATATAGAGTTCCTTAGATTCTTTTCTGAGTCTGCTCAGTAGAACTGGGGTATAAGAGGGGTTTTGTTTAATATTGTGCAGAGGGAGGTTGGTGTTTAAATGTGCGATAAGTATTTAATCCTCTTGGCCAAGCATTGGCGTTCAGTGTAATTTATTTAATCCTCTATGTGCGTGTTTTCTGTCTAGAGCCCCTCTGGCATGTCCCAGTATCTTCGTCTCGAGGACCAGGTGGCGGAGGGGGGCAGAGGAGAATAACCAGACAGGATGTCCCGGCCAAAGACTCTCCAAACAGACACTCGAAGGTCCGACTCGTCATCAGCCGGTTTCATTTATTCATCTGTCGCCTTACTGGCTTCATTATCTGACTAAGTGTGCCGGTCTGTTGTCCTCACGCGGTCTACAGGGGGAGGCTCAGTACTCCAGCCACTCCAGCAGCAACACGTTGTCCAGTAACGCCTCCAGCAGCCACAGCGACGAACGCTGGTTCGACAGCGGACCTGGAGGAGAGCGGGTAGGCGGCGGATTTCTGGGCGACCCGACCGATCCCGACCCAGACCTTCTCAACAAGGGGGGCTCCAATGACAGCGGCATCGACGCCTCCACACACTACAACAACACTCAACGTGGAAACAGGACCAGCAACCAGTCCCATAAACCCATGCATCCCTCGGCGACCTACAGCGGCTTCCCAGAGCTGTTGATGGGAAGGAGCAGCAATGGGGGAGAGTCCAGGAGACTGGAGTCTGCACCCGTTACACCAGGCACTGCCAGTCAGAGCAAAGGATACCCGACGAAGACGTTTCCGCCTCCCGGCACCAGCGCTGACAGAATGGATGCTTTCAAACCCAGGTAGGGGCCAGACTGTAATGTTAAATGCTGAAAACCTTTTAAAGCACTTCTAGTCAGACCATCTGCATCTTTCCTTTGTCTTAAACTGAGCTGCATGGCGTATAAAAATTACAGCAGCTTAATCCTTGTAAAACTTCCAGATGATCATGAGATCCATTGCATTAGAGATGTTAATACTAGCCGGCATAAACCACTGCAGTCTTAAAACACGCTAAATTCTGGATTAAAGCGATCCGTAGTTAAACCCAGAGGGTCACCAGCTCGGCTAATGGAGTCTGTTCCAAGGAGCTGCTTACCATTACAGCTTATTTTAAAACAGATTTGTCCTTTTTTATATAATTTAGTAAATAGAAACGAAATGGAATATTATTTAAAGGATAGTTTACTTAGTTAATTCTTCCCCTTTTTTTGTGAGATGTAATAAAACATATGATCTAAACAAGATACTTCAATAAGACTTAAAATACAACACAAATGGTCAATAGATTACTTTGTTTCCGTCTAAATGGAAGAAAAACATGGTTTTATTTTCTGTAGAAAAACTACAGCCTTACTGTGTTGAACTGCTGATTCACTGGCTGATTCTAATTTATATTTAAAATGATAGATAGATAGATAGATAGATAGATAGATAGATACTTTATTTATCTTCATAAAAGGGAAAATTCAATTTCTCAAGATTGGTGGAGGGAAAAAAAGGTAAATAATACTAATTAATTAATGATAATAAAATTGCATAAGTAAATGGACTGAACTTATATAGCGCTTTCTAGTCTTACTGAGCACTCAAAACGCTTTACATTGAAGCCACCCACATTCATACACGATAGCCAACATGGCTCGGTAGGACGATGTAGAATTGGGGGTCAAGTGCCTTGCCCAGGGGCACATCGACATGTGACTGGAGGAAGCTGGAATCAAACCTACAACCCTCAGATTGCAAGCCGCTACTCTAACACTGAGCCACAGTCGCCCTCTGTAAAGCAAAGTAGTTAGTAGGTATAATAACTTGAAGATATGTTTTCAAACCTCTCTGTCAAAAATCAAATCAAAAATCTTCTTTTATTTATAAAGTCAGGTTTTTTATTTCCAAAGAAAATGTCGAATTCTTGTTGTTGGTAACTTAAACTGACTAGTAAACAAGGGAAGCTAGTAAAATAAATATCAGAAGTTTTTGTGTTTATTCGGGAGAGTATAGATCCTTGACGCCAAGACTTCCTAAAGGCTGCCAACATTTCAAATCCATCATATTTCCCATGCAGACAGGTGGAAAGCTGTTATCCACTGATCTGGAATATGCCTGAAAAAGAAAGTGTAAATATTATAATGGCCTAAGTACTTTTCATACCTAAACCTAATTAGAATGCTGCACTTAATTGTAAACGAACTGAAGCATAATTGTGAGAAAGATCTAAAAATGCACAAACAAAAAAGAAGAAAACGTACCGATACTACTTGTTTACTGTGACGAAATCATATTTTGCAGTAAAATAAATTTGCAGAATCAAAATGTTTTATTTGAGCTTTTCAAGTGTGCAGCACAGAACATCTGTTAGAAGTGCTAATAATTTAACATCCATTCAGACTAAAACTGTATAGCACAAAGAAAATGCATAAATGTGATTGCGCTTAGATTGTACTTTTCCTAACTTTTTTTGCTTTTTTTATCTATAATTTTCTTACCACTTTATTTGTAAAGTGCTTTTCATTTGGACTTAGTATCGATTCAAATTTCAAGAATCGATTCTGTTTAATCTGATCCAGTTCCATATTGATATTGGTCAGTGCTATTAAAAGCTGTTTTTTTGAACTATTATCTTAATTATATGCCTAAAATTCAGTTCACAATGGGAAACTATTAACCCTTTCAGACACAAAACTTAAAATTGCAAATCGGACTTTTCCACCCTACTTCAGCTGTAAAAAGGGAAAACTATTCTAAAACATAAAAAAGATTTTTGAGCTTGTGAAACACGTCGAGTTCAGCAAGAATCTATTCAGAATATATTTTTTTATTATTTCAAGACAGCTCTACTTTTCATACATAAATACAACTCGGAGTGCTTTACAGATTAAAAATTAACCCAACATGTATAACACTCCTCCCCTAATCCAACCCCCATGCACGATACACTCAGGAGCTACATTAAAAGGACAAAAAAATAGACAATAATGTTTTAATAAAGATGGTTAGAGTCCATCCCACCGGTCAAATATACAGATATTGGATCCAAGCAGTCCTTAACAATTACACTTTTACCACGTTGTGCAGCTCTAATTAAAGACAAGGGAATTTTATTTATATAGCACACTTTTCAGCACAAGGCAATTCAAGGTGCTTTACATGATTACAAAAATGTGAAAATTAAAACATAGAATCACTAAAAGAAATAATAAACAAACATTTAAAAAAATAGAGAAACAATAAAATAAAACATACAGCATTTAAGAAAAACAACAATTAAGGATTAAAAAAAAAGGATGATTGTTTTATTTAACGTTACCAAATTCAAAATCTGTGTTTTTATTTATATTTTCAGACTGCAAATTGAGATGTTGCGAACAGAGGAAATTGTCCTATTGTCGTCATTAGTTACGATTAACCCAGAGTTTTCTCACCCTTCTCTTTCTGTCCCGTCAACATGATGTCTCCATGACTGTCCTCCAACTTTAGCAACTCTGCTACAAGTTTGTAGCATCAAGGGTGGTGAGACTCCACCAAGATTAACGAATGTAAACTCTGGATGCCGAGAATGTGAACGTACGCCCTTGGAAATATTATCTGTCAAATATTTCATACAAGCAGTCCATTGCAACTGCAATACTAAAGATTGATCTTGCAGCTGAATATGTTCTGCAGCTATACTGGGATTTTTTTTAGAAAGTGGTTCTGATGTTTTTATCTTTTCATCTGATAATATGTCTGCTTTCTAGTGTCGGGAACTCTAACACAGAGCTACAAATACGTTCTCATCCACTCCATGTTTGGTTTTAGTTACACTACCGTTCAAAAGTTTGGGGTCACCCAAACAATTTTGTGTTTTCCATGAAAAGTCACACTTATTCACCACCATACGTTGTGAAATGAATAAAAAATAGAGTCAAGACATTGACAAGGTTAGAAATAATGATTTTTATTTGAAATAAGATTGTTTTTACATCAAACTTTGCTTTCATCAAAGAATCCTCCATTTGCAGCAATTACAGCATTGCAGACCTTTGGCATTCTAGCTGTTAATTTGTTGAGGTAATCTGGAGAAATTGCACCCCACGCTTCTAGAAGCAGCTCCCACAATTTGGATTGGTTGGATGGGCACTTCTTGCGTACCATACGGTCAAGCTGCTCCCACAACAGCTCAACGGGGTTCAAATCTGGTGACTGCGCTGGCCACTCCATTACCGATAGAATACCAGCTGCCTGCTTCTTCTCTAAATAGTTCTTGCACAATTTCGAGGTGTGTTTTGGGTCATTGTCCTGTTGTAGGATGAAATTGGCTCCAATCAAGCGCTGTCCACTGGGTATGGCATGGCGTTGCAAAATGGAGTGATAGCCTTCCTTATTCAGAATCCCTTTTACCCTGTACAAATCTCCCACCTTACCAGCACCAAAGCAACCCCAGACCATCACATTACCTCCACCATGCTTAACAGATGGCGTCAGGCATTCTTCCAGCATCTTTTCAGTTGTTCTGCGTCTCACAAACGTTCTTCTTTGTGATCCAAACACCTCAAACTTGGATTCATCCGTCCACAGCACTTTTTTCCAGTCTTCCTCTGTCCAATGTCTGTGTTCTTTTGCCCATCTTAATCTTTTTCTTTTATTGGCCAGTCTCAGATATGGCTTTTTCTTTGCCACTCTGCCCTGAAGCCCAGAATCCCGCAGCCGCCTCTTCACTGTAGATGTTGACACTGGTGTTTTGCGGGTACTATTTAATGAAGATGCCAGTTGGGGACCTGTGAGGCGTCTGTTTCTCAAACTAGAGACTCTAATGTACTTATCTTCTTGCTCAGTTGTGCAACGCGGCCTCCCACTTCTTTTTCTACTCTGGTTAGAGCCTGTTTGTGCTGTCCTCTGAAGGGAGTAGTACACACCGTTGTAGGAAATCTTCAATTTCTTAGCAATTTCTCGCATGGAATAGCCTTCATTTCTAAGAACAAGAATAGACTGTCGAGTTTCAGATGAAAGTTCTCTTTTTCTGGCCATTTTGAGCGTTTAATTGACCCCACAAATGTGATGCTCCAGAAACTCAATCTGCTCAAAGGAAGGTCAGTTTTGTAGCTTCTGTACCGAGCTAAACTGTTTTCAGATGTGTGAACATGATTGCACAAGGGTTTTCTAATCATCAATTAGCCTTCTGAGCCAATGAGCAAACACATTGTACCATTAGAACACTGGAGTGATAGTTGCTGGAAATGGGCCTCTATACACCTATGTAGATATTGCACCAAAAACCAGACATTTGCAGCTAGAATAGTCATTTACCACATTAGCAATGTATAGCGTGTGTTTCTTTAAAGTTAAGACTAGTTTAAAGTTATCTTCATTTAAAAGTACAGTGCTTTTCCTTCAAAAATAAGGACATTTCAATGTGACCCCAAACTTTTGAACGGTAGTGTACATGTTCTGCCGACATTACTTAATGTATATGGTTATGGCTCAAAGGCAGGATGTGAGTGAAATATGTCTCTTCCTGCCTACAAAGGGCCTTCACACCGCAGGCCTTCAAGACGCCAACAGCAGAGAAAGCACGACCCGTTCGAGCTTCTACGACAACGCCCACCTCATCCCAGACTGGCTCGACTCCATTGTCCAGCTCCGCCCCCAAGTCGTTTTACGGGAAGGGCAAACCGAGCAGTCGTCAGACAGAAGAGACCAGCGCGTCATCTTCAAACGTGACCAAAGCTTCCACTTCTGAGAGCAACAAGAAGTAAGAGCGACTCTGTGAACTCTGGTCGGCTTTGAGTCGCTGCTGTTGCCTCTGATCACAAAGAGAGATAAAACCTTTCAGGGCCGACTAAATAAAGCTTTCTTTGAATGAAACTTTAGCTTTTCTTCACTATTACTCGGTAGGGAAAAACAAGCTAACTTATGTCTTTGCGTCAGCAGGCAGGTGGATCCCAATTCAAAGAACGTGTTTGGGCAGCCTCGGCTCCGAGCGTCGCTAAGAGACCTCCGATCTCCACGTCGGACATACAAGAGCACCATCGAGGACGACTTGAAGAAACTGATCATCATGGACAACCCCGGTGAGACGCCGCCATCCGATCAGGTAAGAAGCGCGCCTCCACGCTGTTCTTCTGGTTCACCTCCCTCTGCACATCACAGAGCGCTTTGACTTTTTCCTCCTCCAGCCTCTCAGACACACCCTGCAGCGCACGTTTTCAGACGAGTCCCTGTGCAGCGGTCGCAGAGACGCCACCTTCGCCTGCTCCGAGAACCAAGCGCCCCCCAGTGACCTGCTGTTTACCTGCACGCTGCCCACACGCAAACACTCGAGCTCCTCCAACAACTCGCTGAGTAAAAAGAGTGAGTTTCATAGCTGAACCAAACCTCCTACCAGGGTTTGCCTTCTTCCTGCAGCTCATCCGCTCCTCCCTCTCCCTGCTCCCTCAGTGCCGCTGTCTGCGTCGGAGTTGTCCCTGACGGAAATAAAAGACAAAGTTCCTCCTCTGAGGAGGCTGGACCCTGGACTGATGCCGCTGCCCGACACCGCCACCGGACTGGAGTGGTCCAGCCTGGTCAACGCTGCAAAAGCCTTTGAAGGTGAGTTGACGGACTTGAACCGTTACACAATTTGTTACAACTACAAGCTTTATCACGCTGAATGTAAAGTGGAATAAAAATTATTACCAATAGTGGTATTGGGGCCGATACCGTTCTAATGTATCTCGTAAAAGGTTAAAGTTAACCGATACTTAAAATGTGGAAACTCTGGAATAATTTCACAGAAAACTTTTATTTTTCCCTTGAAATTTTAGTTTTGTGTTCGTTTTTATATTTTTTCACTATTTTTTGTAACAAGCAGAGAAGAAACCTAAAGTATTCAGATCCGAGTATTGGTGTAGTATCAGTTTGAAAAAAGTGGTGTCTTGAGCAAGATGCGTCATGGAGATGTTAAAAAAAAAACATCCAAGCCAAGCGCTGGACGGTGGAAAAGCTGCTTGTTTGGTTTTTTTTTTTCTTTACTGTAAAGGCCGGTTCACATTGTGAGCCTTTCTGACATCTCAAAGAACCGCTTCAAGCTAGAATGCGAACTCTACAGAAAATTTCTCCCATTGCCTGAAAAAACAGTGTTAATCACATTTCTGACCACGCTTTGTTTTTCGGTTTTACAAAAAGTGCCTAGAAGCAAAAATAGTGACGTTTCTGATAAACCTTTGCTACTTTCTGTGAAACTTTATCGACATTCGCTGCAGATTTAGAAATATTAGAAATCCGGCTCTTTCTGCATCAGGACTGTCCTTCCAGACACAATGCAGAACGATCCCGTTACATCGACTGACCAATCCTAAACCGTTCTTGGTTGATTTCACCCACTCACAACAGTGTCAGCGCAGCACTTTTTAAACAAAATACACTGAAAATAATAACATAAGCCGTTAACTTTGGTTGGGAAGCAAAGTTTGGTGCAAACTAAATACCCCCTTATTATTTACAAAGGGCTATAAAACAAACAAAAACTAGATCCCTTCTGTTAATTTTGTCTTCTCAACACATCTATGCAAAAATATGTTTTAAGAACTAAAAATTTTCTTTAAAAGGTCTTTGATGTCCAGTTGCAATTGGATATCTTGTAAGTTTTGTACCAGTTCTCTTCAGGCAAAACAAAATAATTAGTTCATTATTCTCCTCTTGGAGAGGAGAAGACAACGTTTTTAGAGGCATTTTGTTGTTGATACTACAGCTATTTATCTGTACTACAAAACAAGCAACCTCTGTACCACCAGTCCTATAAATAAAAAAAGTTGACGCACAGCCCTGCCTAGCAGCTCAGCTCAAAACGTCGCCTGAAAATAGAAAGAGGATCACAGAAGCGCAAACCTACCGAGACATGATGTCCATCTAAGCTGACATGCGTGACATTGATAGCATTAATCAGAGGAGAGACAAAGAGGGGTAACTCTGGAGGAGCTGCAGAGGTCCAAAGCTCAGACAGGAGAACATGTTTCCACAGTTGTTCTCTGTCTATTCTGACTGAACTTGAGCTATTTTCCATGAAGAATGGGTAAATATTTTAGTCTGTAATTGTGCAAAACCTGTAAACAAATACCAGAAGCTATATTTAGAGAGAAAGGTGGTTTCTGCAGATTAGATGCGACATGATTCACATTTTTGCCAGTAAATAAGTAAAAATAAGTTATGCACTAGCATATGGTGTTGATCAGTCACTTACATTACCGGTAAAATACATTAGTTTGTTGTTCTAATGCGACAAAATGCAAAGTTAAATAATTGTGAATACTTTTGGGAGGCGCTGTGAAGTACTGCGTACTGCTGGGAAGGAGAAAAGGTCTAAGCATTAATCCTCGTTTCTTCTCTTGGTCTGTCTGCTGTCCCTGGAGAGACACAAAGCACAACAAGAAAACACTTAATCCTTCTCAGCTCCACCTGTGCAGATCTGCGTCTCATCGCTCTGTAAAAAGAAGGACACTTTGATGCCGTTTTCTGAGATTGATCACGTGTCTCTGCTACTGTTTTTAATCATTCTTTTCTTTTTAAGCATGTTCTATTTTTATTCCCTGTCACCTTTTGAGCACCTTGTGATATTTATCTAAACCAAATCTATTCTGTCGCAGCACAAAGAGCCGTCTCCCTCTTCTCGCTGAACGAGCCGCAGCTTGGAGGTCCAGAATCGGGACCGGCGTCCAGTCCGGTTCCGTTTAACACTCCTCAGACGCCACGGACCACGCCGACCTTCAGCGGGTAGGTCTCCTAAAACAAACGGCACAAAAATAAACCCAAGATTCATCTCTTCTAATGGTTTAGAGTCGTGTTTTAATCCAAGTGCTGCAGTAGTTTTTAAGCAGTTGCCTTGTTTTAGATTTTGTACACCTTATATCCTCATTAGTAGATGCTTCCTTGTAGAAATAACTTAAGTCGTGGGTTTTTTTCCCCTGAAAACATTTCCTTCCTGATTGATAGCAGTGTGTTGATCAGATTCTGTGAGTTTGGATCGTGACACAGTAACATTCGCTGCGTGTTTCTCCAGAGATGAGGTGCCCAGTGACGTATCGGGTCGGCTCTACCAGCTTGAAGTGATGCTACAACAACTGAACAACGATCTAGAGAAGGTAAGACTCGTGTTAAACACAAACCCCTCAAATGAGTTTCAGAATGTTGCTGAGCTATTGCTTCTCTTTTATTGGGATTTAATGGACCGACACACGTCTGTCATTATTGGCAAGTGGAGGGAAAAAATCTTTTTAACAAAAACTATAAAAACTTTAATTTTTTTTGTTACCCTTTATTTTTTCTGAATAGTTTTACAGAAAAAAATTAATAGCAGAATGTGAACATAGCAAAAACATAACGGTGATTACTTTAATTATTTTGGGGTGAAGAGTCACTACTTGTTTTTTGTATTTTCAATTAAATTCAGTTTATTTATATACACTGAAAAAAGAAAATGAAGCTCTAACTGTCACTATATCAACCCAGCAGACCACTCAGGTCCTCCAACTCTAGCCTACTAATCGTCCCTAGAATCAGAACTAAACAGGGAGAGGCAGCTTTTAGCTTCTATGCTCCACAAATGTGGAATAAACTTCCAGACGAATGCAAAAACGCTGAATCGTTAGGCTCTTTTAAATCAAAGATTAAAAACTCTACTATTCAGAGCTGCATTTGAATCTTAAATTGCGCTTTCTGATCACGTTTTGTTTTGTTTGCCCGATTGTGTTTTATCTGTTTTAATTGCATAAATTTGTTCCTTAAATTATTTTTTATTGTTCTGGTTTATTTTCTATTCTTACTTTTTTATTTCTTTTTTAAGCGATTGTGTATTAAGTACATAAATTTGTTCCTTACATCGTCTTTTCTTACTGATTGATTCCTGTTAAACTTATATGTTTTGTTTGTAATCATGTGGTTTCATTATCACTGAATCATGTAAAGCACCTTGAATTGCCTTGTGTTGAAAGTGTGCTATACAAATAAAATTGCCTTGCCTAACTTAAATAAATTGCTTCAATTAATTGAATTAAATTCAGCAAACTTAATTTATTTACTTCTTTACCTGAAAAACGTAAAAGGGTTGCTTAAATAAACTTAATTCAATTACTTTATTTATTTAAGTTAGAGCTGCATTTTCTTTTTTTCAATGTAGCACCAGTTCACAACAAATATCCTCTCAAGGCACGTTACAAAAAAATTAATTTCTGTAAAATTATACAAACATTACAATCAGTTAAAAGTTTTGAATGTGAGGAATCCCAGCAGATTACGTATTTGCTTTCCAGTTCTCCCATAGTTTTGAACCTGACCCCATTTTGTACTTCAAGCAAAGGTTTATTACATTATTGAATAAACTGCATCGTAGAGACCAAAGAACCCAGCAGGGAGTTCATAGAAAACGCTGTGGAGAAGATTAAGGCAGGTTTCGGGCATCAAACATACTAACAGAGCACAGTTCAGTCCATGTTGTGAAAATGTAGTAAGGATTGTAGAACTGCAAACCTCCCGACCCAGACTGACAGGTTGGACAGATATGTGCAGCTCAGATGGGAGAACCTGTAGTTTGCTATAAAGCCCCACATGTAGAAGAAGGCGTCGACAGTGTGCCTTGAGGAACAGACGGCGTCCGTTAGGAAACATAGTAGTGGGAGCATTGAGCTGTGGGGGTTATTTTCTTCTTCAGGGAAGGGGAAGCTGGTCAGAGTTGATGAGAATATGAATGAACATGCGTTGAATGTTCGCATGTGAGATGGCAAAGTGGAGTGGGGCAGAAGTCCTGGAGCTTCTGACCTTTAGAGCTAAAGACCAGATCACCAGACAGCCACAAATGGGGTTTCTCCAACTATTTTTACCACAAACTCTTCCGTCTCAGGGTTTTTACGCAACCTACAGCGGACGACGGTGTAATCTTTTGCCGCCACATAGATAAAAGCACTGATGAATGAGCAAAAGAATCAGGGATGAGTGACGCTGGTGGTGAGAATCCTTAAAACTTGATGCTGTATCTGCAGTGAAATTTGCTAAAAATGAATGCCTCATCAGGGTTGATTTATGAGAAAATAGTTATTTTCCTTCTGCTTCTCAGCAATTCATGGACGTTTCTGGTTGTAAGTTGACGTAATTAGAAATGTATGACTTAATTCTTCGAGGCTCCGTCCGTTTTTCTCAGCAGGAGAGTGATTTTTTTTTTTTTTTTTTTTTTTTTTTTTTTTTTTTTTTTCAGGAGAAGCAGGATAAAGTCATCCTGCTGGCAGAGATGGCGAACCTGAGAGAAAATAACCAGCGGCTGCAGGAGGAGAGCCTAACAGCCAGCGAGCAGCTGCGCAAGTTCAACGTGATTTTCACCAACCTCAAGCCCGGAAGTGACCACGAGACTCAGCCTGTGATGCAGGACGGCGCCCCCCAGAGGGAGTGATGGACCAGAACCAGACCGGTGGGACTGACTGCCTTAAACCAGAGACGGAGAGAACAGAACCAGCTGGAGCTGTGACGTACTGCTCTCCCAGAGAGTCTGGGTCTGAATCTGTTTGTACTCTGAGCCCGTTTATTTTTCTAAACCGAAGTGAAAAACATCTCATTGGACTCGCGATGCTACTATGCCGGAGGAGCAACCAGGAGAGGAGGTCCCGACTGTTTTTAGAGAACACTACGTCACCTGGAGAGGCCTAATACTGTTTCTACAGCAAGTCAGCCAAAAAAAAAAATACTCCATCTCCCAGAATGCACTACTCATTTATGGAAGGTCTACAGGTATGCCTGTGTGGTACGATCCCCATGCATCGATATCATCAGCGTCAAACTGATTTACTAAAGAGAGAAGCGCGAGTGTGGTAGAAAACTCCTTAAAGGCACTACAGTGTTTGTGCTCGATGCACCGGGCATTTAATTCCTCGTGTGTGTGTGTGTGTGTAAGGTGACGAACAAACTTGTTTACTGTAATATAAACCTTTCAAGCTCCGTTCACAGGGACGACCTGTGGTTCTGGAACGTGAAACCAGCCTTGGAGGTTCTGATCTGAAAAGATGTCACGAAACTAAAACTCAGTGAAACATCATCATCTCCCAGCTTTAGCACCCCCCCCCCGACCCCCCGATCATGTCCGATCTTTGTTTTAACCTCAGCTTTATAGCTTCAAGAACAGTGGCTACGCTTTCATCCGGAGACCAGATCTATAGTGTTTCAGTGTCTTATAAATAATAGAAGTTTAGCATAAATTAATTCACATTCAGACAGTAAATGTTGTCGAATCAGAACATCGCGTTTGGGACTCGGACGTCTTGGTTTTTAAGGTAAAACCGACTTCTTCTCAGGAGAAAGAAATGAGCCTAATCCCTTAAAATGTCAGCCTTGTCCCTTTAATTTAAATCTCTGTGAAGCTCTGTCACCCTGGACTCACAGGAAGGACGTTATCTCAGTCATTTCGTTCAAAAAGTGAAGCTTCTTTGCTAAACAGATTTCGTTTTTAGTGAAATTTATTTCTGATAGACTATCTTGTTGCAACTTAAAGCTTATTAAAAGTCGCAGTGTCAGAAAATCAAAAGGAAAACATGAGTAACTTTCAGACAGAAATGTGTATGGATGCTCTATTCAAGCATAAGAACGGAAAGTGGAAGGAAAATATCACTTTTTGAATTAAGTTGCTGAAATTAACATTTTTAAACGATTTTTACTGCAATGCCTTGTGTGTGTCTCCATATGCTATAATGAACCCAAATAAACTAAAAACACTATTTATACGCCTATCTTCCCTAATATTGTCTACTAAAGCTATTTTCCTACAGAAGAGCGCCTTTTAAGGGTCCTGGTACCTTTTGGACAATAATATCCCTGCGGAGGATAAACCTGAGCTATTTCTGATAAAACCGTATCTGTACGTCTTTACTGAATTTTTTTCCAACCCGCTCAGGTTTTTCGACGTTGTTAAGTGACACATCTTCCCCATCAGAGATGCTGTGCTGCTGTTTATACCGTTCTAGGCGTCCCTTTTCGTATTTCTGGTGTGAAGGACCGTTTTTCTTAAAGATGTTGCTGTTGGACCAGTCTGGGATCTACAGATCTACGGGCGAATACGGGCTCGTTTTTATTTTTTAACAGCTTACTAATTATTCTCCATGAGATGACTAGGTGGAAAACGCTGTTATAATGTCGTTTGTTTTAGATTTGTACGGCCCACTCGCTGTTAAAACATGACTTGAAACTGGACGAAAGGTTTTTTTCCCTTCTGCTTGCGTAGAGACTCAGATTTAGCCTGGATGTCGCCGATCCTCTTAGACGACCAATCAGACGGCATCCAGTTTGAGCTGGAAGCAGCTTCAGCGCTCTGGTTTGTAGTGGAGGATATCGTCCCGTAGAGAACCTTCTCCCTCTCAGCTTCGCAGGCGTCTTTCTAACTTTAGTTTGCTTCTGTAAAACGGTTGCGGTTTCTTATTTTCTACATATGATAAACATAAATCATGCTATGAATAATTTTAAGCTATTTAAACTGTATACAACCCCACTGTTGAACAATTCAGTGATGCATTATCATTATTGGTAATTTTCTTTTAATGTTTAATACTTTTGTAATTTATTTTTTAACATGTTGGCCACTGTTGCAGAGTAGTGAGAGGAGGAAGTGTGTTTTAAACGATTTGTATGATTCCTCATCAGGGGAACAGTCAGCAAACACGAAGCCTTCTCTTTCTTTGGGTTGTAATAACTTGTAAATTTTAAAATGTAAATTATGTTTTCATTATTTTATAAAAAAAAAAACATTAAAAATAACTATGAACACTTGTTTTTGTCTTTGATTTGACATAAATCACTTTCTATTAACTGCTGTTCATGAGTTCAAATGGATAGTGTTTAAAAATGTCACATTTCTGGGTTAAATGTCCGAAATATAATATTCTCTAGTGTTCAGGTCAGGCTGGTTTGCTGGCCACCAACACCACAGTTCTTGAACCGATGCAAAGTCCTGCTGGAAAAGGAAACTAGCATCTCCATGAAGCTCTAAAGGTTCTGGAGAGACGGCGACTCGGCACCATGACTCCTCACTACCGTCTGGCACAGAAGAGGCTTAAAAGCGAGAAATGTTAAAAGTTGTACCTATTCTACAGTCGTGGTCAAAAGTTTTGAGTGACACAAATATTAGTTTTCTTCTGCTTTTAGATTTTTGTTTCAGTTGTTTATGTGATGTACTGAAATATAATTACAAGCACTTCATACCTTTCAAAGGCTTATCAACAATTAAATGACATTTATTGCATAGAATCAGTATTTGCAGTGTTGACCCTTCTTCTGCAATTCGACTGGACATGCTCTGAATCAACTTCTGGGCCAAATCCTGACTGATGGCAACCAATTCTTTCATAATCACTTCTTGAAGTTTGTAATTAGTGGGTTTTTGTTTGTCTACGCGCCTCTTGAGGATTGACCACAAGTTCTCAATGGGATTAAGATCTGGAGAGTTTCCAGGCCATGGACCCAAAATGTCAACGTTTTGGTCCCCGAGTCACTTAGTTATGGCACGGTGCTCCATCGTGCTGGAAAATGCCTTGTTCTTTACCAAACTGTTGTTGGATTGTTGGAAGAAGTTGCTGATGGAGGGTGTTTTGGTACCATTCTTTATTCATGGCTGTTTTGGGGCAGAATTGTAAGTGAGCCCACTCCCTTGGATGAGAAGCAACCCCACCCATGAATGGTCTCAGGATGCTTTACTGTTGGGATGACACAGGACTGATGGTAACGTTGACCTTTTCTTCTACGGAGAAGCCTTTTTCCAGATGCCCCAAACAATCAGAAAGAGGCTTCATGGGAGAATCTGACTTTGCCACCAGTCCTCAGCAGTCCATTCACCATAACTTTCTGCAGAAGATCAATTTGTCCCTGATGGGTTTTTTTGGAGAGAAGTGGCTTCTTTGCTGCCCTTCTTGACACCAGGCCATCTTCCAAAAGTTCTTGATAATCCTATAAATATTGCTTTGGGTCCAATCTTAGTAGCCACAATATCGTTGCCTGTGAAGCCATTTTTATGCAACGCAATGATTGCTGCATGCGTTTCTTTGCAGGTCACCATGGTTACCAATGGAAGAACAATGATTTCAAGCATCACCCTCCTTTTAACTTGTCAAGTCTGCCATTCTAACCCAATCAGCCTGACATAATGATCTCAGCAGGTCCTTTGACAGCAAAGAAATGCAGGTGGATTTTCATGGCAAAGAAGGACAATGCAATTCATCTGATCACTGTTCAGAACATTCTGGAGTTTATTGAAATTGCTATTATAAAAACGTAAGCAGCAACTTTTCCAATATTTATGTAATTCGTTAGACTGTAGATATAAATCCAGCCACACCTGGAGTTTTATAGAAAGTTTTAATATTCTGAAATTTCTACAGCACATTATACAAATGCTTAATAGCAGTCAGAGGATATTTAATGTAAAAAAGATGGAATTTAACAGCTATAAATTTTTACCCATCAGCAAATAAGGTATTTGTGTCCATTTCATCCTTTTCCTCAGTTTCTGCTTGAGCAGAATCTCAAATTAACAGTTTTACTTTTCTGCAGGTTAAACATAAGTTTGTGCATATAAGCTGGAAAAAAAATTATTTTAAAAACCAGCAGCCTGTCTCACAACTACATGAAGATCAGTTTCAATCTTTCCCTTCACATTTATCTTAAATCTTTTATATCTTAAGTCTAAATTTCTTAAACTTTAGGATAATTTAGTGTACAACATGGAATAAAATTACATTCTATTGAATATACTAAGTCAGACTCTGGTCTCCTGATTATTTTGCCCGTTATGCTTAACATCCAGCAGGTGTCAGACCAACACAGCCTAAAAAGTTTGGATAATTAATGCAGCAGTCGTCCAGCTCTCCAGAAATCTTATGGTCCTTCATCTGCGCCTGGTCTGTTGGAGAGCAGCTAAAGTTTCAGGATATTCACTCTAGAGAGCTGGAGGTTTGTACTGCTGCCTTAGATCCGTGTTTCCTAACCTTTATCAAAAACCACAAGTATCCCCTTTAGTCAAACGTGTTGATTCTCCAGAATTAGATTGTAAAACAGTTTATGAAATGAAAATCATTGTTTAATCACACTAACTGGAACATTTCTCAAGCACTTTATTATTTTCACTTCGAATTGAACATGACAGCATATCTATACTAAAATACTAAAAATACTTTGAAAAGTAAACTCCTGAATAAATGCCCATTAAACAGACATTTAAACAAAGAACTGAAAAAATAACCATATTAGTTTTACTTTGTTTTTGTCATTGACCTGAGCTTGGTTATCTTTAAGTTCTGATAGATATGTGGCCAGAGTTCCTCCTCTGCTGGGTTTATTATTCATTTGGGAATTTATTATGCATAACAACCCAGCCGGGTTTTTGAATGCCTCACACCCATCATCTGGGAAATTAAAAACTAATTTTTTCCAAGCAAGTTCCTGTAATTTTGTCATGTACCATTAGGGGTACATGTACCTCTGTTTGGGAATCACTGCCTTAGAGAATCAAGAAGAAACAAGAAAACCCATTTACATCTTGTTTTATTGCAAACTTCTTGCATAAAAACACTGAACCATTACAAAAACCTGAAGAAAATAGTGCTATTAATTTATTCCTATACAGGAAACAGGAGTCAAGTGTGAGGATTTGAGGGAGCGTTTCTGGGCAGACGGCGGCTCTAAGAGCCACACATGAGGCACTCGTCTCGGTTCTCCAGCGAGCAAACCATGGCCGCCTTGTTCCTCTCCTTGATCTCCTGCTCAGAGGCCTTGCTCTGCTGCACCTCCTTCAGCTTCTCCTTGTTCAGGGTGAACTGGATGGGGTTGGCGGCGGGCTTCGTCCTCAGGTAGTACATTCCAGTCTTCAAACCCTGTAAGAGAGCAAAACACTAAATTCAGACGCACGGCACGAACCAAATGTTCATAGAAACATTTTCTCCTCACATCAATTCAGACTAAACATTCGACGAAGAGAAAGTTGTCGGTCCCTCCAGGATTTTGCACCATTTTGTGATCGGTGCAGTTTAAAAATGCCTGCTGGGGCAGCGTTTGTGAAAAGTTGCATTTGTGGGAGTTTTTTCACAAAATAAATTGCTTGAAAAGCAAACTTCAATATACATTATTTGCAGAATTAAAGCAACAGTGTCACAAACCATCGCAAAATAAATTACCAAATGCAATTTTAAAAACAGATGAAAGAATAAAATGTGACCAGCTCACATTTGTTCCCACTAGGGCTCTGAAAAAAAAAAAAAAAAAAAAATCTTAAATTGATTCTTATAAATATTGTAAGAATCTAAATCAATTCACAAAATCTGTTTAGTTAATAGTTTGTTCTCTTTTTTAAAAAAAAAGCTAATAGTAATTTTAAGGTTTAGATTTTTTACTGGCAAACTGTTAGACAGCCAGTGTTAAATCATTGAATTACAGGCATATAATTAACAGCTAAAAAATAAAAAAAGTTTATTAGCTTTGACCTATATCGATATCGAACTGGATTAGATTGAATCAGATCATCATCGATTCAAACTCTTGAAATTTGAATCGATACCCAACCCTCGTCTCCACTACAAGATAGTCTCTGCTTTTATTTTAATGTTGCAGTCCCAAGACTCCACCTCTTTATTAGCCTCCTTTTTTTTTATATACCCGTTTTCCTAAAAAGAAATAGCTTAAAGTGATGAGAAGTATTTTCCAAAACCTCGTCTCAGAGAAGACCTGAATTCAAAGTCCAACTAAAAACAGAAAGCTGGTGTAAAACAAGATTTGTGGGTGCTGTGCAGATTGAAATCACTGAACTATGGAAGCCCAAGTGGCGCATTAGTTAAAAACAAAACCCAGTTTCCCAAAAATTAAATCTTCATAAACATTAGACGTTATAAATAACTAGCCCTTGCAAATTAAAATAGTCTGAGAGAACAAGAAGTTTGTGCTGCAACTCACCTGCTTCCAGCCGAAGAAGTGCATGCTGGTCAGTTTTCCGTAGTTCGGCTCTGCGATGTGGATGTTCAGAGACTGGCTCTGGTCGATGTAGGCGCCGCGGTCCGCAGCCATCTTCAGCACGGTCTTCTGGGAGATTTCCCAGACGGTTTTATACAGCTGCTTCAGATCCTCTGGAATCTCGCTGATGTCCTGTCACAAAAACAAAAAAAACTCGGCATTAGCTTCTCCGCAGCACAGACCGGCTGGTGTCGCAGACGTGAGGCGACCCCCTCACCTGAATGGATCCGTTGTTTGCGATCAGCTTGTTCTTCATCTCCTCGTTCCACAGGCCCCGCTCCGTCAGGTCCTTGAGGAGGTGTGGGTTGACGATCTGGAACTCTCCGGAGAGGACCCTGCGGGTGTAGATGTTGCTGGTGTAGGCCTCGATGGACTCGTTGTTGCCCAGGATCTGGGCGGTGGAGGCGGTGGGCATGGGGGCCAGCAGCAGGCTGTTCCTCACGCCGTGCTTGGCGATCTTCTCCTTCAGCAGCTTCCAGTCCAACAGGTCGGTGGGCGTCTTCTCCCACATGTCGTACTGGAGGACGCCCCTGCTGACGGGCGAGCCCTCGTACGTCTCGTAGGGGCCCAGCTCCGCGGCGAGCTCGCAGCTGGCCTCCAGGGCGGCGTAGTAGATGGTCTCGAAGATGTGGATGTTGAGCAGCTGCGCCTCGGGGCTTTCGAACGGGTGGCGCATCAGGATGAAGGCGTCGGCCAGACCCTGGACTCCGATCCCGATGGGCCGGTGGCGCTTGTTGGAGCGCTCGGCCTCCGGGACCGGGTAGTAGTTGATTTCGATGATCTTGTTGAGGTTTTTCACGATGACCTTGGTGACGGCGGCCAGCTTCTTGAAGTCGAAGGTGCGCTCGGGCGTGACGTACATGTTGAGGGCGATGGAGGCCAGGTTGCAGACCGCCACCTCGTCCTTGCTGGTGTACTCCACCACCTCCGTGCAGAGGTTGCTGCACTTGATGGTTCCCAGGTTCTGCTGGTTGCTCTTCCTGTTGCAAGCGTCCTTGTAGAGCATGTAGGGCGTCCCGGTCTCCGTCTGGGACTCTATGATGGCGTACCACAGCTGCTGCGCCTTCACCACCCTCTTCACCCGCCCTTCCTCCTCGTATTTGGTGTAGAGCTTTTCGAACTCCTCGCCCCAGCACTCGTCCAGCCCGGGACACTCGCTGGGACACATGAGGGACCAGTCCTGGTTGCTCTCCACCCGCTTCATGAACAGGTCGGGGATCCACAGGGCGTAGAAAAGGTCTCTGGCGCGCTGCTCCTCCTTCCCCGTGTTCTTCTTCAGCTCCAGGAAGTCGAAGACGTCAAAGTGCCAGGGCTCCAGGTACATGGCGAAGGCGCCGGGCCTCTTGTTGCCGCCCTGGTCGACGTAGCGCGCAGTGTTGTTGTAAACCCTCAGCATGGGGACCAGGCCATTGGAGTTGCCGTTGGTGCCGGCGATGTAGCTCCCCGTCGACCTGATGCAGCTCACCGCCACGCCGATGCCGCCGGCCGACTTGGAGATGAGCGCGCACTGCTTGAGGGTGTCGTAGATGCCCTCAATGCTGTCGTCCTTCATGGCGAGCAGGAAGCAGCTGGACAGCTGCGGCCGGTTGGTGCCGGCGTTGAAGAGGGTCGGGGAGGCATGGGTGAACCACTTCTCCGACAGCAGGTTGTAGGTCTCGATGGCGGAGTCGATTTCGCGCCCGTGGATCCCGACCGACACCCTCATGAGCATGTGTTGCGGGCGCTCGGCCACTTTCCCGTTGATCTTCAGCAGGTAGGAGCGCTCCAGGGTCTTGAAGCCGAAGAAGTTGTAGGAGAAGTCTCTGTCATAGATTATGGAGGAGTTAAGGCGGTCTTTGTTCTCCAGGACGATGTCGAGTGTCTCCTTGGAGATCATGGGCGAGTGGCGCTTGTTCAGGGGGTTGACGTAGTTGTACAGGTCCTCCATCACGTCGCTGAACACCTTCTTTGTCTCCTTGTGCAGGTTGGAGACGGCGATCCTCGCAGCGAGGATGGCGTAGTCGGGGTGCTTGGTGGTCAGCGTGGCGGCGATCTCTGCCGCCAGCGTGTCGAGCTCCACGGTGGTGACGCCGCTGTACAGACCCTGGATCACCTTCATGGTGATCTGAGTCGGGTCCACAAAGTCCGCGTTCAGCCCGTAGCACAGCTTCTGGATGCGAGAGGTGATTTTGTCGAACATGACGCGCTCCTGGCGGCCATCTGAAACACACAGGAACCAAGACCGTTTTTCAGGGTAAGAATCACGAAACATTCTGCGGATGCATCAAATAGGCGATCAGAGCGAGCGCCCCGTGTCCCGTTCTCGGAGACCAGCTCTCTCCTGGTTCTACGCCGTCCCCTTTCAAATAAAGGCCACATAACTTTTTTTTCAGTGACATTTTTCCTCAAATCCAATAGAAAACATTTAGATTTTCCTTTAGAGACTATGGCTTACATTTTATTCGTCTGCATCTTTTACATTAACAGAGCCACTTTGCAACCACCTCTAAAAAGAAAATCATCCCTGGACCAAAGCTGCTGCTCATTTCCTTCTTCTCCAATCACCAATCCGGGACAATCATACCAATCCAGAGTCTGTTCATCTGGCTCTTCTCCACTGTCGCACCACGCTTGCCTAGGATGACGGATTACCGTGAAGTCAATGTAACCACATCAGGTTTCCTAAGATTGCTCATGAATAAAGTTCTGTAATTTAGCCTTTATGGTTACTGGACCTGAATCTGTTCACTCAAATCGGCCCAAACCAGATTTCCATGGAGTTTATTTCGTCACCGGATCTGAAGCGGGCCAGTTAAATTTGCAAATAAGTATAATAAATTAGCAGTTTAAAAAGATGAGCGCACCATTAAAATTCCAGAGCATTTCTTCTCCCTGACTTACGAACAGCCAAACCCAGATAGGACTGGGCAATATGGCTTAAAAATTTAATCTTGTCTATTAAAACTGATTAATTGCCCAGCCCTAGTCTCAGATCAACACAGCAAGCAGGACAGTATCAAACATGTGCCCATCTTAATTATTTTTCTGTAAATTACCAATTAAAAAAATAAAATAAAAATAGTGGCAAAAAATTGTACTGGACAATTATGAGTTTAACAGCACTTTATGATCCCAGTTACCCTCCTTTCTTTACAAATGAATATTCACCCAACTATAGCTGTAGACTGGATTATGCAGGCAAGGAAAAAAAAAAAAAGAGGAAAATATTTAATCAATTTGGCATCTAATATTAAGCCCAAAGAACGCAAAGGATTCTACTTTTGATTATAGAATCCGACTGAATAAAATAAATAAAAAGAAATCCAATTCATCACAGGCGTCGCCGTTCTGAATCAAACTGGAAACAGATTTTATTTTCAGGTAGGGACGTGTACTAATCTGGTGATACTAAATGTATCACAATACAGGAGGCACAATACGATATATATTGCGATACTATTAGTAACATTATATATATATGTATATAGTGATTGGGGCTGTAAGAAAATATTGATATGCCAATATATTCCGCTATTTTATGTCACAATATTAAAGATCCAAAAAAAAATTTAATTTTAGAATTTCAATATAATTCTGACACCACGATCACTTTGGCAGAAAAATTGAAAGTAGGACTGATATTTGGTGGCTTTTTTACCTCCTTCATTCCAGTGGACAGAACTGGTTATGGATGAGACATATTGGAGTGTTTATTAGGATGCTGTGAAAGATTTCCTACAGGTAATTTGAGAAAAGTATCATTGTATTGTGATATATCGGATTGTTTCCTCTGTATCGTGATACATATATCGCCACATTCTTGCCAATACACATCCCTAATTGTGATTTTTAAAACTCAATTTAAACGTAGAAAATCTGTGGAACATTTCTAAACACTCCAACCAGTTTCATAGATGACACATTCAGTTTTAATGCTAGATCTAGTTGGATCCACTGGAACAAAAAATAATTTTAAGACAACCACTAATTACATGTAATACCTTTAAATTTAATACAATGCAAAATAAAAATATTCAATATTGCTACATAATTTATAGATCTACATAATATTTTTTACATGCCTTCTTTTAGGAGTGAAAAAGTACAGATTTAAAACTGTTAAACTTTCCAGAACAACAGTGTGGAAAAGAGGTGTAGAAACGTGTGCAAACTAGTCGGGAGAGGGCAAAGAAAAGTTCCTGGTTAAAATCTCTCAGCAGGAATTAAAGGAAATGTGTACAAGAGGGAGACCAGCAACGTTGTATGTTTTAGAGACGGGAGGCTGCAGAACCGAAGATGTTGAGATTCTCTTTGTGAGTGACGAGGATGGATAAGAGCAGGAATGAGTACATCAGAGGGGAAGCTCATGTTAGATGGAGACAAAGTCAGGGATGACAGACGGAGATGGTTTTGGACATGTTCAGAAAAGATGGCTGCATCTGTAGAAGGAAGCTGAGGTTTTTAAGCCACAGGCATGGAAGAGATTTCTAGATGTGGCGTGAGAGAAGGGAAAAGCCAAAAAAAATTATTCAATAGGGAAAATATTGATTCACCAATATCTAAAAATATTTTTGTCACAATTTTGAAAAGCAAAGAATCTATTTTTATTTGAGAATTTGAATTGAACCATTATAAAGACAGTAACTTTTGTTCTAAAACTTAAAGTATGATTGGTAGTGGCTGTTTTCACCTCCTTTGCCCCAGAGGATCAACTACATGTAACAAAACTGGATGTGTTAAGATGTTTTTGACAGTTTTTCTACAGCGGGATTCAGTTTTAAAAGTCCCATTATATATAGTGACTCCAAGTATCGCAATATATAATTTCCACGCCAGTAAAAGCGGACTTTAGTGCTTTCTGATGCGGGTCCAGTTCATTATAGCAGAGCACAGCTGACCCAGAGGGGTCACGTCCATTCTGACTGGGGAGGAAATGTTAGCTTTCATTTTTGGCGCCATCTAGAACAAAGGGGGTTATTTCTGCCTCCATAAACGGAGACAAACGAGCTCAAACTGTTAAATGTTTGCTTGTTAAAAGTATAAAGCCGCAGACGGACGTAGTAACGTCTAGTTTACCCCCAAAAGTAGCTTATTTTAGCGTGTTAGCTAGCTAGCTGTCAAACAGGGTAAACATTTACACAGCCTATAAGTGTGCTTTGTAGTGTTAAGCGCCTTTATCAGCTAGATGCGGAGCCTACAGATGAGTCGCTATCATTTATATTATCTTATAAACAGCTGCTGGCTAAAGCAGCAGAGCTACTCCAGGCCGGGGAGGTCAGCTAACAAAACTCACCTCTTTTGATCACAAACATCATGGTGAAAGGTGATGTTTCCCCGACTCCTGGGTTAACAGCAGACACAAACAGAACCTCTGGGCGGTTTTACGGCGTACAGGTGGACGCAGACCCTCTCAGGTTTGCAGAAGAACCCGCGAAAGACTCTCCAAAATCCCGCTAACACCGCGGATTTGTACGTGAAGCGATGAGATGGATGGGAGTTTGGACCAATCAGCACCAGGAAGCTGCCCACGGTGCGGTTGTGTGAGCCAATCACAGACGATAGAAGCGTTGTTCTTCTTCTTCGAGTTTTATGGCGGTTGGCATCCAGCGTTAGCATTACCGCCCCCTTCTGCTGTGGAGTGTGGGTTAGACAATAGGTTCATCCCCACACTCACAACCCTATTTCTTTTTAACAGTCTATGTTTTTAACTTAAAAAAAAAAACAAAACAAAAAAACACAACCTTATTTTAACTCGTATATAATTCTTAATCTTCTTCAAATCTTATAAAAAAGACCAGTGTCTCTCAAAAATCTAATCACTATCCGGACCCGTGCTCTCTCACTCACTTTCAGTATTTCTTTTATATTGAATTTGTGGACTCCTAACTCCCTAACATTATTCCTCATGTCCTCCCTCTGTGCTTCATATGCCCTACGTTTCAAGATTACATGATCCACTGATTCCTCTCCTTCCTGACGCCTCTCACACAGTCCTGTCAGATGCTTTCCTATGAGTTTAAGTGATCTAGTCAGTGAACAGTGCCCTAATCTTAGTCTCATAATCACCACTGTTAGAAAGCTCTAGCTCTCTTTTGATCTGTGTTACCTCTTGTGTAGAAGAGTGATTTATTGTACTTATCTGGGTTTTTGTTTTCTGATTTTGGTTAAACTAAAACATTCCCTTTCAAAGTCTTTATTTTGAAGATTCTGGTCACTGCTAAAGGACGTCTGCCTACTATAAAGCTCTCTTGTAGGGTGGGTGTGGTTCTCTTGATTGAATAATTGAGTGGAAGTGATTTTAGAGGCAGAAAGGTGAATATTGGGGATTGTATAAATGTATTTGTGTTTTTTCATTTGAGTTTGAATTGTTACATTATTAGCTACATAATTTGGCATTCAAATATTTTGAAACAATCATGTTCTGTTAATAATTTTGTTAATTTGTACTTTTTCAGAAGTTTGCTCTGATTGGCTACCTGAACAGAGGGTGGTGTCTTGTGTGTGTATATGTAGGAGGTGCTACACAACAGTTTTTTTTTTAGTCTGAGATGTGAAGCCAAAGTGTTTGTGAGCAGAAGGTCCAAATAAATGAAGAAACCTTTTCTACTACCCAAAGCCTGCAAGTGGTCTTATTATTCCTTTGCTCACATTCCGTTCTGCCACAGTTGGTGTCAGAAGTGGGGTCAAGACGCCTGTTAAGAGTAGTGGAGGAATATTGGCTAAATGAGAGGTGGAGGACGTGGAAGAGGCCGAGGTACAAGGAAAAACACCTTGGCCGATATGGAGGACCAAGAGCCTGTACGGACAGTTGACTCTGAGCACTTACTTGAAGGAGCCATGGCTGTAGAAGGTGGAGATGCTGAACCAGTGGTACGGCTAAAAGTAAGGACAGCTGGAGCTGAAGAACTTTCTGAACCAGACTTCTTTGAAGAAATGAAAGACTTTATGCGTCGATCTAGACGTACAGAAGCTATTCTTTTCGAACAGATTAAACAGCTTCAAAGCAGTATGCCAAAGATGGGGTATGAGCATTATGAAGATCTTGCCCAAAGTCGTCCCCTTTCAACATTCCTTGATGATCCTAGGTTGGAGCTGGAGGCCAAATCTGCCTCACTTCCAGTGTTTCCACCCCCTGGAGTTATTCCACATCCAGATAAGCTTGTCTCTTCTTCTCAGCAGTTGCCGGCACTGCTGCAACAGCAAGCTAACTTAGCATCCAGGCTGGGATTATCCCGTGGAGGTGAACCCAGAATACCTGAATTCAAAGAAGGAGAGGACCCAGAGAGTTTCTTTGTACGGTTTGAACGGATTGCCAGAACATGGGGATGGCAACCAGATGAATGGGCTGCTCGTGTGGTCACCCTACTCACGGGAAAGGCTCTTGATGCCTATGTTGGAATGGATGAGGACCAGTCTCATTTATATAATGCTATTAAAGCTGCAGTCCTTAAGAAGTTTAATGTGACAGAAGAGACTTATAGACAACGGTTCCGGAATACTAATGTACCAGCAGGAGAGTCTGTGAGGGAAACCTACAACCGGATTAAAGGACTTTACAGGCGTTGGATGCGACCAGAGAACCACACCCACCCTACAAGAGAGCTTTATAGTAGGCAGACGTCCTTTAGCAGTGACCAGAATCTTCAAAATAAAGACTTTGAAAGGGAATGTTTTAGTTTAACCAAAATCAGAAAACAAAAACCCAGATAAGTACAATAAATCACTCTTCTACACAAGAGGTAACACAGACCAAAAGAGAGCTAGAGCTTTCTAACATTTCTCACATCCTCCCCCCTCTGATTCAATCATGTCAGGTAAACGAGAAAGATAATCAGCAATAAGGTTTTTCTTACCGGGACAGTGCTGTACGGTGAACTGGTATGGCTGGAGGGACAATAATTGAATAATTGAGTGGAAGTGATTTTAGAGGCAGAAAGGTGAATATTGGGGATTGTATAAATGTATTTGTGTTTTTTCATTTGAGTTTGAATTGTTACATTATTAGCTACATAATTTGGCATTCAAATATTTTGAAACAATCATGTTCTGTTAATAATTTTGTTAATTTGTACTTTTTCAGAAGTTTGCTCTGATTGGCTACCTGAACAGAGGGTGGTGTCTTGTGTGTGTATATGTAGGAGGTGCTACACAACAGTTTTTTTTTTTAGTCTGAGATGTGAAGCCAAAGTGTTTGTGAGCAGAAGGTCCAAATAAATGAAGAAACCTTTTCTACTACCCAAAGCCTGCAAGTGGTCTTATTATTCCTTTGCTCACATGCCGTTTTGCCACAACCACTTCCTCTCTCCTATGTCCCTTTTCTAATATAGTGACTCTGATACTATTTTGAATATTATATAAATGTCTTCCTTTCTGCTCTCTGTCCCACCACTCTTGCCACATTAGGTTTACTTTCTCCCAGATTACACTCTTAACTTCTGCCTTACTTCTGTTTAATTCCATCTCTATTCTTTCTTTCCTTAATGCCCTCTTTGCTAATCCATCCGCTTTCTCATTCCCTCAAACCTACATGTGCTGGAACCCACATAAATTTAACCTGCCCTCCACTATTCACCATTTTGGTTACTGACTGAAGCACTTGATGTAATATATCTTTGCGGCTTTTGGAGCGTAATGATTTCAAAGCTTATTAACACTGATGATGAATCTGAACAAATAATTACCTTTTCATGTCTAGTTTCTTCCACCCATTTTACAGCCACCAGCACTGCCATCATCTCTACTGTGTAAACCCCTAACTTATTTGAAGTTCTCCTATTTACCCCAGTTCCTTTTGCTGGTACAACTACCCCAAATCCCGTTGCTCCGGTCTCAGGTTCCTTGGCTCCATCTGTATAGATCATTATGTGATCTCTATACATTTCCATTACGTGGCAGTTGAACTCACTTACAAGGTCTTTTTGAACTTTTCCTTTTCTTTTCATTTCAAATAAATGCCAGTCTATAAACGGCACTTCCAGCAACCAAGGTGGTACTTTTGGGTATACAACTGTATGACTTATCTTCATTCCCAATATTCCCAGTTCTTTCGCCACATCTTTCCCTATCCGTCCAATATTTTCCTATTAGAGCCTTATGGCGTTGCC
Organism: Apricaphanius iberus; assembly: GCA_028564705.1. Classification (NCBI taxonomy): domain Eukaryota; kingdom Metazoa; phylum Chordata; class Actinopteri; order Cyprinodontiformes; family Aphaniidae; genus Apricaphanius; species Apricaphanius iberus. The sequence continues at coordinate 1,780,288 of JAPXFQ010000899.1, forward strand.
ACCATAGACATGATGGCTGTGTCCGAATTCAGGGGCTGGATCATTCAAAGGACCCGGTCTACCCGGTCTATGTTAACGGCTGTGAATTTGGACGGTCTAGCCTTCAGTTGAATTCCCGCCCCCATTTTGCCGAATGTCCTGTCGCCTAGCAACTGCGATCACGCTAAACCAGCTGGTAAAGCAAGAAATATTTCCCAGTATTTTATTCACCTTTTTTACTCCAGAGGAGCAACGATTTTACTGTCTGCGCCATGTTTTATATCTCTGGCTGAGAGATCATCATATCAAGATCATTTTATTTAATCCAGGTTACTACAGCCACCATAGCCATGTATAAACACGAGATGAAGTAGGCGGGATTCGGCAGCGTAGCTAAACAGCGGCCATAACTGACATAACTGTCAACTGACGAGCCCCGGTCTATGGCAGCAGATGGAAGATGAGTGATCAGCTTACATAAAAATACTAATACCTCGGTGAAAAATTAACGGATTTACATTAAATGATTATAACCTCAATAGTTTATTAATAGTTCTTAATGAAAAGTTTTGGAATAAAGTTTTGGAATAAAGTTTTGGAATAGTTTGATCTAATAGTGTGTGCAATGTTAAACAAAATAGTTCTTAATTAAAGGTTTTGGAATAGTTTTATGTTATTGTTAAAATGAGTACATCGTTCTCAGCACCATGATCCCAAAACTCAGTTTTTAAATAGTTGATTTTTTTTTTTTTTTTTGCAGTGTTATTCATTGTTATTGTGGTTCTATCGCATCATTTCTCCATGTTCAGAAACAGCAGTCAAAAAAAGGGTTGGGTAGCCTCACTTCAATTTTCTGTTTTTCAAAAACAAAAAACACATTTTCCCTATATGTAATCTTTACTTTTCCGTTGGTGAGAGGGCGTACGACTAAAACATTCTTTTACTAAAGTTCATTTTGCATTCATAAGTGGGTTCCCTCCGGGTACTCCTACCACAGTCCAAAACCATGACTGCGACTGTGGCTCAGTGGTAGAGTAGTTGGCTTGCAATCGGAGGGTCGTAGGTCCGATTCCAGCTTCCTCCAGTCACATGTCGATGTGCCCCTGGGCAAGGCACTTAACCCCCAAATTCTACATTGTCCTACCGAGCCATGTTGGGTGTCGGTGTATGAATGCGAGTGTGAATGGGTGAATGCGGCTTCAATGTAAAGCGCTTTGAGTGGTCAGTAAGACTAGAAAAGCGCTATATAAGTTCAGTCCATTTACCTTTTACCATTTACAAATTGTCCTTAGGTGTTAGTGTGTGCATGGTTGTTTGTCCTGTCTGTCTCTATGTGGCCCTGTGATGGACTGGCGACCTGTCCAGGGTGCAGCCCGCCTCTCGCCCGTTGACAGCTGGAGATAGGAACCAGCCCCCCCCCCCGGCGACCCATTAAGGATTAAGCGGTTAAGAAAATGGATGGCTGGTAAGATTGATAAAGTTTTGAGGTATATGCAATATTTTAAAATGACACCTTACATGAATATGAGAATTGTTCAGAACGGACAAGGGAAAAATTGACTGTAGTCAAACATTTAAATCTATATTTATTATTTCATTATTTTTCAATTCATGCTGACAAATACACTTGACTCAGTGATGTCAGACACTGAATATGTTAAGATACATTTTTATTACACCTCTTATTCCCCTTTGATTGTAGGGGACCCAGATTTAACAGTTTTCATGGATTGACTCAAACACTGAAGTCATATTTAAAGTACATGAAAAATCCAACTCACCTCAACGCTTTATCAGTAGTAGCCATGTAGCTGTTTCTGGTGTTGCTATGGCAACCCCAAGCTACGGCCCGGCCCTGCCTCTAGTGGGTGGGCAATCTGTCAATCTGGGTGGGCCTGGTGGGCATAGGCCCACCCATAGCTCCGCCTCTGCTTGGAGCCATTCGGCACAAGTTTTTTATTTAGTCTCGATCAGCGTATATCCATATAATGGGAGTCAATCAGGGCAGGAGATTTGCCGCCGGTAATAAGCCATCATCTGCCCCAAAACTCCTTCATTTAACCAATTTTTTGTTAATAAATGTTAGCAGGGCTCCCCCCAAGTTCTGAACATCTCTGAAGTGCTCCATCTGTGTTCTACGTTGGTCGGTTAGACAGAACTTTCTACTGCAGACATCGCGGTTCGCGTTTGCGTGTTTTGATAACTGGTAAAAAAAACAAAAATGTTACTTTCCCTTTTAAGTAGAGCTCAGGGCATGGGAATTGCAATATTCCATATTTTAACTAGGATTTGGTCTGTTAAATGTAGCTCTTTATTTCCTGGAAGTCATAATCTCCATTATCTATTGACTTGACAATTTCTTTTGGGCAAAATGAGCTTAACAGAACTCTTAATCATTTTACTCGCTTGTGGGTTTGTTTTTAGTGGTGACTTTTGACGTGAGCAAGGAAAACTTATTGACATGTGTCAAGATTTAGTTACAGTTGTTTGGAATCTGGTCACTTAGACTTGGATAATGAATAATACAGAAATATTACAAGTTATTTATTCTTTCTGTGCAGCCCGGTACAGGTTAGTGGTTGGGGAACTCTGCCTAAAACCACAGAGAATTGTTTGTCTGAAGAGCTAAAGATCAAAGTTTTTTCCGTCATTTGATTTAAAGTTGAAATTACTGATAAGCTTGAACGTGCTTTAAGAATGTTTAAGGATTTCTATCTTCCAAGACACTACTTTAGAAGTTAAAAGTTCGTAGTATTTCAAGCTACCATTTTGTCTGCTGCTCTTGATTCTAAAGATATTTTTTTATCTGCTAAGATTTAGAGAAGCTTTACTGTTTTTCCTGCTATTTTTATAGCTTCATTTTATTTTGTTTTTTTAGCTGTGGCTGTTTTCTATTGTCTTCACTTCTTGATTGATGAACCAAAAAGCTTTAAAACTTGTTTGAACAGAGACTGTGAGTTTCGTCATGTTTCATGTGATTTATAAATAGTTTTTCTTTCATGTTTCATAGCATTTTCAGACAACCGAAAGATTTAATATGTTTTGTTTTGTAATTGCATTAAAACAATTGGTTTTAAATCCTCCATCAAGAGCTCCCCAGCATCACCAAAAGTATATCTTTTTTTAATCCAGAGGCAGTGGTGATGAGCGATCCGGTGGGACACATCTCCATGTGACACCGGCCACAGCATTCACAAAAGATGTGAGCGATGGGTCGACCATTTGCTCAGCTTGCAGTGAAAAAGTTTTGCCCTACACCTCCAACTTGTTGCAGCATCTCCGCGATCATCATGTGAACATATGTGTGCAATTGAAGGTAAACTAGAATCTGGTCAAATTTTGTTGTTGATTGATATCTTGACTGATTTCAGAGTAATAGAAGAAGCTGGTGTGGGACGTCGCATTGCGTAATGGTTGGTGTGTGCGCCCCATGTGCGGAGGGCTACGCGCTCAATGTGGTTGTCCTAAGTTTGGCTCCCACTCTCACAGACATTATCTGCGTGTCATCCCCCTCGTCTCGTTTCTGTGCTGTCCCATGTCCACTGGGAGCTTTTATGGCCAAAAACCTTTAAAATAAAAAGATCAAGGTGGTGAATAAGTTTGTAGCAGACCCAGCCAGGTAAAGGTAAAGCGTACTGATGTTTTGAGTTGTCTTTTATTTGTGTTAATTGTTTTTCTTTTGTACAATTCCCTTTTTGAACACCTTTCACTCCGAAACACCGTAAGAACTAAAAGACATAAAACATAACAATATTAAAATACAAAGTATTAAAATTATTACCCTTTTACATCAGCTAAGTGGTTAGGTTTTTCCAAAACATTTAACTGTTTCACAATAAAAACAATAAATTCAGAAAATGAAAAAATACCTTAATCCCACTTCTAGCTGGTTGCTTTCCTTGAGAAACCACACCAAGTTGTTTGCTGGTGAATCACACCTGCATATCATTATAATCAGTGGTGCGGTTCCTACCTTGTATTGTTACCAAAATAAAGCCCAGGAAGAAGCAAAAATAAACAAATAAAAGCACTGGGTTTGTCTCTCTCTTTGGGTCATTTACAAAGTTTATTTAGCCCTGTTCTAGGGCTGGGCGATTAATCGATAATATCGACTAATTTAATTTTCTGGTTATGAAGATTTCATTTTTGTTTTTAGCAATGCACTGCTTGGGCTTTCATGGGTCAGATTGATATCTGTCCACCCAGGTTCTACCATCTTGTTTTACCAGGATACTTTACAGCTTTTTTTTTTAGCAGTTTTTCTAAAAAAAATTAATTACTTACCATTTCAAACCATTGGTAATACAAAAAATCGATTAAAATTGGAAATATGATTGGTTGCCAACATAGTGACTTGTTTTTATATTTAGCAACGTTTTAAACCCCACTAGTGACAAATCTTGACCGACTCCCTGGTGATCAAAGGTGGCAGTGGAGTAGGACCTACACAAAGTGAGGGCATCCTGGTTTTGGAAAATGTTGTCAGGTATTGTATGCTTGGAAACTGAAGCTAAAGCACTAAACTCACTCCGCAACTTCTCCGGACATCCCTTGCATTTGCGCTTTTGTTTCTCCATCCTAAATTCACAGATTGCTGGCTCTGAGACACTGACTGTATCTGGCACAAGAAACAGAGGGGGAGGGATGGAGCCTGTTAAGAGATGATTGGTTCAGCCAAGTGTCAGTGTGGAAAATGAACCAATGGGCTGCTGTCCCTGCTTTATGCATCAGTCGATGGCCAAAAATATAAAAAATAAATATTATATATATATACATTATATATATATTAGGGCCGGGACTCGATTAAAATTTTTAATCTAATTAATTACAGACTTTGTAATTAATGAATCAAAAATTAATTGCATTTTAATCGCACATAAATAATTGACCTGAGAAAAGTGAGAATTTGCATCACATGGATTTTTAGTATGAATAATGACCGAATACGTAAGTTTAAATTATCAGAAAAAAATAATAAAACATAATTCTGTCAGAACACCGATAAGAGAATGAATCATGGAGAAAGCGGAAATGTCTCTCAGATAGAAATAGATCAATTAACACGGTGATGAGTAGGAAGCTGCAGCGCACCAACATCATCCCTCCTTGCAGAGCTGTGGAGGATGAAATCCCTCTAGTTCATAAATCAAATTTGTTGAACTAAGTTCACAGCTAGAAATAGGAACTAGTTCATAGTTTACTTTTTCCCATTATGTTGTAATGAGCTATTTCCTTCAGAATACTGACATTTTCCAGTTGTAGCCACCCATTATGTCCACACTTGTACTCAGCTGCAGCTTTTACCCCATACAGCTTTTTAATGTAATCCATTGTTATAAGAAGAACCATACATTCTTCATCCTGACCCTAAGATAAATGGGTTAATTATACCAGAGTTTAGTATCAAATTATTATAAGGTATAGATGATGGATTTTCATTATCATATGATAAATTGTTGTGATGTTATTATCCATCCAGTGGGTCCATGATACAATACGATTAATCAGTCATTTGTTCAGATTCCAGTTCATAATTAGTAGGTTTACAAGTAAACCATTCAGTAAGCAGGCCATCTTAATGAAAAGTCAACTAAGACTATAAATAGTAAACATTGACTTGAATAATTACTAGGAGCACATTATGCTATTAATGAAAATGAAAACATCTCTTTAATTTTCAGTTTCAGTAAATCAGACATAAAACATCCCGAAACAGATTTAATAAATCTAACCAAACGTAGGTCTATCAGATGATATTTAATTAACCTAACTAACATATTTTATTAAACGATATTTGTTGCACTTTCTCCAGTTAAACTCAGACAAAACTCAGATAATTGTTTTTGGCCCACAGACACAAAGAGAAAGTGTTATCAGTCATCTTGAGTCTCTCTGTCTTCAACCAAAATATCAGGATAGAAATCTAGGGGTAATCATGGACTCAGACCTGAACTTAAAGAGCCACATCAAAGCAATAACATCAACAGCTTTTTTTTACCATCTGAAAAACATTGCTAAGATCAGAGGAATAGTGTCAAAACCAGACTTAGAGAGACTTATCTATGCATTCGTCACCAGCAGGTTAGACTACTGTAACGGCCTGCTCCCTGGCCTCTCTAAATGAGTTGTTAGACAGCTGCAGTACATCCAGAACGCTGCTGCTCGAGTCCTGACAAGAACCAGGAAATACGACCATATTAGTCCAGTGCTCTGGTCTCTGCACTGGCTTCCTGTCGCTCAGAGAATACAATTTAAAACAGCTCTGCTTGTGTACAAGTCTTTTCATGGTTTGGCACCAAAGTACATCTCTGACATGTTAGAGACATATGAATCATCTTGGGCCCTGAGAACTTCAGGGAGGGGTCTCCTGGTGGTTCCCAGAGTCAACAATAAACACGGTGAGGCTGCATTTCAGTTTCAGGCAGCTAAAATATGGAACAGTCTTCATGAGGATGTGAGACAAGCATCAACTCTAACAATGTTCAAATCCAGGCTGAAACAAAGTTCTTTCTACCAGTGCATATGACAGTTGAAAGAATTTTATCTGCACTCTGCTTTTTATTGTAATTACTTATTTTTTAAGTTGATATTTTTTCTGTTTATCTGTTTTCTTAATTTATGCAACTTTGAAGCACTTTAAATTGCCTTGTGTATGAATTGTGCTCTACAAATAAACTTGAAATTCCTTGCTTTACCTCCATCTGCTAACGCCTTTTGTGGGAAAAGACAAGGAGCTGATCTGAGAAAAGACCTGAGCGACTGAGAAAAACTGTAACACTTTTATTAATTTCCTACCGAAACATTGAAAAACACTGTACACACAAACCAATCAGGATGTATAAAAATGGTAAGTATGCATAGATGTGCAGTTTTGCCGTTATGGAAAGATAATCATTAACTGTTGTGGATGGTATAGATAGATAGATAGATAGATAGATAGATAGATTAAAAATCTGCATTATTCTGTTGAACTTCTAGCTAAATGCAGACATTTAAATGTATAATTACTTTATTTCTCATAAATATGACTTTATACAGTGTTTGTAGCGCTGAAAGTAAAGGTCTTAACGATTTATGTCCAGGATATGTGGCGTCTGCAGAGAATTTAGATGCTCATTTTCCTGACCCTAGACATTTTTCAAGTCTTGGATGAAGGGAAGGTCAACCCCAGTTTGAACTGGGAACACATGGGCCCTGCATGGCAGAGGCGCAAAGCAACTATATGTAGGCCTACTTGAGTTATGTAATTACGCACTGTACAATTTTTAGCAACTTGTAGTAACTCTACATGTAGGCTAATCAAGCATGTTGAGATTGAGTAATTGTAACCCAATACATTTGAAGTCATGCTATATTCACCAAGAACAAACGTTGCATACATTAGGATGTTTTGCCGACATTTAAATCATTTTTTTAAAGATTGTGGTTTTTTTTTTTTTTTTAAAAACCAAAAAAAAAAAAAAAAAGTATATTTTTGATTTGTTTCCCTGTATGTTGTTTCATTCAAATTGTGTTTTTTAAAGATAATTTTTGTTCAATTTAACAGTACATTTCTTGCAGTTGAAAGCATCAAGTGTCCTGTATTTATCTTGTACTTATATTCATTCTTCGTTTTTAGTTTTTCTTAGATTCCCTAAAACCATTTGGTATGGTTGTGCTTAGATAGGCCCTGAGTAAATTGTCCAGTCAGGACCCACATAAGATCCTTACAGAGCCACCCTTTATGGTTGAATCGGGTTTGATTCCTGTCTCCTGCATGCTACATTCATTTGTGTCCTTGGGCAAGACACATCAACAGAGGGGTGTAATATGTCAGTCTGCCCCAGGGCAGAATTGTAGCTTGCTTTCACCTATGTGTGTGTCATAGTGAATTAATTGAATTGTAAAGCGCTTTAAGGAGAGGATCTCTCAAATATATATATATTTGAGAGATCCTATGTAATATATAATAACAGCTGTTAGGGAAAAATAATGATGTTGTATTATTATTTTCTTAGGGTATATTTCTTTATCACATAGTTTAAATGTACTTTTTAAATGTCATTTGGTTTCAACCATATGTTCCTTTGTATACACCCTGTTCTTTTAAGATGCTAATGAAGTTTGACCAAATAAAGAGAGACTGCAGTGGGAGGGCCTTTTGAGACCAGGAGACAGAGCTGGGAGACTGTCTGAGAAGCTGAGAGGAGAACAGACACACGGTCAACCAGAGTATCTTCCTGGTCTCCCTCTGCAGAACTTTAATTTATTTTATCTCCCACTGCAGAGCTCATTTAGATTCAATTTCTCCCCGACCCCTGTGTGTGATTCTTTCTAGGTTAAACCACTATTTTTTACTCTAACAACCGCTGGCCCCCATGTGGATCCCGGGTGCAAGCCCTCATCTGGGCCCCACATGTAATTGCTGGCTGGGACATGTAATCATTGTTGGGAGTGATGCATTTCAAGAGTAATGAGTTACAAGAATATATTTCTGTTTGCAGGAACTGAGTAACGTAACGCATTATAAAATATAGAGCAATATATAACTCGTTACAATTTCAGTAACTTGAGTTACATGCCCATTTAAAATTGTTTTTCTGCCCCACTAATGCAGCAGACCAAATCAAGTTGGATGCCTCAGAAGAAGACCCAACGGTGCATTTCCTGTTGCTCATAACCAAAAGAACAGAGAATCTGGACAGCTGAGGAAAGGATCAACTTTACATTTACACGGTGGCATTATTTGCATTATTTCCCTAACCCCATAACCACCTTGTTCAAAGACTCTTTAGTCTCCAGTGTCTCAGCTTCATCAACCATCTTAGTAATGAGCGCTTTCACTGCATTCTTTTGATGAGATTTAACGATGTAATGGTGAGATGGAGGGCTGCACGGTGGCGCAGTGGTTAGCACTGTTGCCTTGCAGCAAGAAGGTTGTGGGTTCATATCCCACAACCTGCATGGAGTTTGCATGTTCTCCCCGTGCATGTGTGGGTTCCCTCCAGGTACTCCTCCCACATTCCAAAAACATGACTGTCAGGTTAATTGATCACTGGTGTCCTTAGGTGTGAGTGTGTGCATGGTTGTTTGTCCTGCCCTGTGATGGACTGGCAACCCGTCCAGGGTATACCCCGCCTCTCGCCCGCTGACAGCTGGAGATAGGCACCAGCACCCCCACGACCCATAAAGGATTAAGCGGTTAAGAAAATGGATGGATGGTGAGATGGAAGACATGTGAAGGCCTAAGGTCTAATAAAAGTGCTGAAAATACTTTATTTCCGGGGTCAAAACGTAAAATTTTGATTGATTTGTAATAGTTTTTAAAACTTGTGTAATAGCCTATATTAAAGATATTTTATCAAAAGTAACTTGAAGTAGTGTAACTCAGTTACATTTTTTTAAACAGTAATATGTAATGCTAACATCTTACATTTTTGAGACTGTAACTATCTATATAAAACATTTTTTTGTGTGTAACTTACGTGTAAACAAATGTTTTGAGGTTTAACTACCTCAAATTGTGGATGTTATATTTTTGATAAATTATATTTCTTTTTTAAAACCCTTTATTTGTAACTTTGCAGTTATCATGCAGAACATTCACATTTTCGATTTTGCAAATAACAATGGAAAAACAATCCCCTCGAGTAATACGGATAGACAAAAACAAGAGAGAAAAAAAAGGAAAGAAAATTAACCCGACATATTTCTCACATAGCGACTAGAAAAAGAAGCTGACATTCATTGTTACAGGACTGATCCAGGGCAAACGATAACATGATAAATTATACTTCTAATGTATTTTTTAAAATATCTGTGTAAATAAAAGCAGTTAGGTAAAAAGTGTGGTATTTTTCTGTAATGAACTAAAACAAGTACCTCACAACTATGTTTTCCAAGCGGCAATAATTTTGTTATCTTAGATTTGTTTTGTTTTTGTAATATTCAGATCAGCTTATTCATATAACATCACTTCACATTTTACATGGAAAACCACTACAATTCATATCCAGCTTTATAAGAATATATGTATATCCAAAAGCCCAGACTGAAATTCAGTCACATGGATTCCACTGAATAAACTACTTTTAGAATCAGAAAGGGGTTTATTGCCAAATTTTAAGCAAATTTACAACATTATGAAATTGCTGCGGTACTTTTTACGAACATACCACAAGACACACTCTTGAATATTAACTGAACACTTTTTTTCAGTTCTAAAATTCTTCTAAGTGATTATAAGTTCAGCTGTGATCATTTATGTACATTTCCACTGATTTCACTGCTGCTATTAAGATTTTGTTAATCAGTTTGTCATTTATAAAGAAAGAATCAGTGCTTTTTTTTCCCTCTTGAGCAATTTCTTGGATGATAAATTTTTACATTTGCTTTATTAAATAAATATGTCAAAGTCGAGATCAAAACCACATCTTGCCAGTGGGTGGCGATAATTCACCCCAAGGCTGTTCGCCAGCCTCCATCTCTTCCATGAGAGGAAGAAAACAGTTATCTACTGATGTCCACCAGAGGGCGCTCATCTGATGTTTAACCACATAAACGAAAATGAAGAAGTGTGACCTGTTTTATGGTTAGTCTATAAATGTGCAGCAGCGATGTGAGCGTTTTAAATGTGTTTTTTGCCGTAGCTTATGGGTTGTTCAAATATGATCATTTGTATTTGTTTTATTTTATTTGATAGATGGTAGTGTTCGTGAAGAATAGCTGCAGAGCTCCGGGGAGTTGTAGGTTTAACTTTTAATAATCATTAAAAGAATCAAACAGATCTATGATCAGCCATGGCTCCAGATTTGTGGTGGACAGTAAGCAGAGCTTTATCGGCTGACCCCGGATCGATAAACTGAACAGAGCAGCTGCAGATGTCATCATCGCTTCCAGTGTGAATCTCCCTCCTGCTTGGCTCCACAACAACAAGCCCGTCGGTTTGGACACGTAGCCGTAACTTTTACCCCGCAGTAGGACGCTTTCCACCGCCGCCATGCCCCGGTCCGGCCGCCGGTACAGCAAGCCTCTGCAGCAGAGCAACGGCGGCGGCGGTAGTGGTTCTCTCCCCGGCTGTGACCGGGTGCGGATCCCCCGAGCCCGGATCCTGTTGCTGGGTCTCCTCGGGGTCCTGGTGCTGGTTGTAGTGCTGAGTGTCTACCTGTCCAACGACACCTCCGGCGGAAACGTGAGCCGCCTGCCAGCCGTGGACCTGGTTAAGGACAGGGTGAGATTTTCCGCGGTCCCAGTTCTAAACCCGAACGAACGCACACTTTGTTTTCTGCATGGATTATTTTTGCAAGTAAAACCCGGGAAGCATTTCGTTTCTGTAAACTTACAGCTGTAAAAATATCCACATGGTCAAGTCTACTCATACTTTTTATTTAGCTGCAACAATCCGGATTATATTTCACCATCGCTTTTGCTTTTAAGATACATTCATGGACTCAGATAATATCCAATATCAGAAATTGGTACTATCTAGTTACATTTACTTGAGTAACTTTTTTGGAAAAAAAACTTTACCTTAAGATTAGTTTTAATACACAATTTTAGTACTTTTTACTTGAGTAAAATAAAGTATCGCTTCTCTTAATTTAGTTAAATTTCAGGATGGACTACTACCTACTGTGAGTAAATTCACTGAATGAAGAACAAACATAAAAATACACCAGAGATAGACAGACACTTGCGCTTTATTAAAGGAAACCATCTGTTTCTATACAATCTTTGTTATTCTAATGCAATTTTCTGTCGAGATCCTGTTGTAGGTCAAGTTGATATACATTAAACACCATGAATCGTCCCTGGAAGTACTTTTTTATTTATTTTTTTACTTTGTTCTAAGACATATATATTCATTATCTACAGTTTTTTTAAAAAACCTTCTGTTTTTTATCTTCATAGACAGGTGAGTGCTGTGGTTCAATCAGGCTTTTATCATTTAAGGCAACTAGCAAAGGTTAAGCCATACCTTCCTGCTAATTCCTTGAACCCGTGATTCCTCTCTTTGTTTCCTGCCGATTGGACTACTACAACTCTCTCTACTTTGGCCTGGACCAGTCTTCCGTACACCGGCCTGTCAGCTGGTCCCAAATGCAGCGGCTTGCTTGCTGACTGGCACCAGCAAGCGGGATCACATAACCCCAGTTCTGGCTTCCTGTCTTTTACAGGATCCAATTTTAAAATTTTACTTTTTGTTTTTAAATGCCTTCATGGCCTAGTCCAAATTTATATTTCTAAGCTGCAGGAGAGCTGAACCTTGAGGTCCAGCTCTCAGGCGCTATTAAGGGTCCGCCTAAAGTCTCATGGTGACAGAGCTTTCTCTGTGCCTGGTCCCAAGTTGTTGAACGACTTACCTCTTCCCATTAGGACTACAAAGAATTTAGAGCATTTTAAATCCCTTCTTAAGACGCACCTTTTTGATCAGGCCTTTAATGCAGGTTGACTTGAGCATTTTAAATAGTTTTAAATAGTATTTAATAGTTTTATTTATTGTGATTAATTATTTCGTACTTATCTTATTCTATGTTTTACTCCTGGTTGTTTTTCCTGATTGTGTGTCTTGTTCAGCACTTTGGGGAGGTTTATGCTGCTGTAAATGTGCTATATAAATAAAATTGACGTTTGCCTAAGTATTGGTATTATATTGAACAAAAATGGACTTAGAAAAGTGTTTCCTCTGCTTAAAATTGGATACTTTAATAATGTAATTTATTTTTTATCAATTTTGTTTTTAAAATGCCAGAATTTGCCCTTAAATTTATATTTTGTTTCTTTTAAGAAATCAATATAAAAATATTTAATCAGATGTTACTCAGTACTCAACTAGCCTTCTTACCAAAATACCTTCTTACTCTTACTCAAGTCATGTTTTGGACTGCTAATTTTTTACATTTCATAACAATATTTTTAAGTAGTGCTACTCTTGAGTACATTTCTTTTGCTACTTTACCCTCCTCTGTCCAATATCTTCTTTCACTACTGTAGACTGTAACAAGTTTTATGATAATGTTCTGAGTTAAGACCCTCAGAATATTTCCTTTATTCAAAAACTTCATAGCAGAGTAGTAAATATTGCAATTCTTGTGGGGTTAAAATGATCATGACATCATCCAGAAACAAACAGATGAAACAGTTTCAGAATGGAGGAACAAGAAAAGCTGCACAAAGAAAATACTAGGTAATAATGACGCGTCTGATTCCGTTGTGTTCTTCGCTCATCTTCCCCCCCACAGTTGTCCCACAAACCCAGTAAAGTCTCTGCAGCTCAGATCCGCCGCTTGGCCTCTTTAGTCGATGCCACTCGCTTGTGGGAGACTCATCTGCGGCCGATCCTGATAGAGAGGCTCCCGGGGACACAAGGCAGCTTGGCGGTACAGCAGGTGTGTGAACGTTTACAGATTCCACTCAGCTGCGCTGTTAAACGCCGTCTCCTTGTTTGTAACTCTCTGCTTTGCCCCAGCACATCACCTCCACCCTGTCCTCGCTGTCAGCCGGCTGGTCCATAGTTCTAGACTCCTTCCAGTCTTCGACCCCTCGTGGCCAGGTCACCTTCACCAATGTTGTTGCCATTCTGGACCCCACAGCCCCACGGAGGCTCCTCCTGGCCTGCCACTACGACTCAAAGGCTCTACCCCCAGACCCGCGGGCCCCAGAGAGGGTGTTTCTGGGGGCCAGTGACTCTGCTGTTCCCTGTGCTATGATCTTGGAGCTGGCCACTTCTCTGGATTTACAACTCAGATCATTCAAACGGCAGGTATTTGTTTTTTTCTGTAGCATGTATATGGTATTACACAGGTCCAGAGCAAAGACGTTATTTTACTGCTTTTGTCATTATTTTGTTCATTTTAAAGATGCTGACAAAAGTCTTTCCAGTTACACTGTTTTTACGGCTCTGTATCCATGGCTGCAGAACGTGCAGAAAGTGCTGACTCTAGTTCCTGTCTTAAGTATATTACAGCATCTCCCCAGACGCTGTAATTTACCATACATTGTAGCTCCAGAAATAAAGACTGCAGCAACACAGCAGAAAGGAAAAGATGATTTCAGCTGCCGTTTTTTAGAAACTCATTTCATCACTTTCTTATGCACCTTTCCTAGAAACTCCCAGTCACACTGCAGCTTGTTTTTTTCGACGGCGAGGAGTCGTTTGAAGAATGGACGGACACTGACTCGCTGTACGGCTCTCGTCACCTGGCTGAGCTCATGGCCAACACGCCCCACCCTGCAGCCTCCTCTCACGCCAACACGCTCCAGGCCGTGGTGAGGGGGCACATCAACATTAAAAACAGCTGGGCTCATTCTCTCCTCCAGGACACATCATCCATCACACATTTGCTAGACATAGAAAAAGCAAACCGCATTCATGATAAATACAATAAATTGACATGTATTAATAGCATCCTGGATCATGGTAATTCCTCCTTGTTTGAGGATGCAAACAATTTCTGGCACTTTCTCACTGCTAAAAACACATAAAACTGAGGTATTTTCTATTAAACACAGCTGAATATGGGATAAGATGTTTACTTCCTGAGATTCAGTATTATCTGCTTGACTTTTAAACTCTAATATTGAAATTATTCCAATTTATCCAATAACAGTTTTCTTCAGCTCTTTTAAGATTGAGGATTTTGAGAGGGTCAGGAATATAGCAAAAACAACCCCCTTCAACATTCCCAGTTGCAATTTCTAGGGATGCACCGATACTGGTATTGGGTATCGGCCACGATACCGTCTAATGTGCTAGTATCGGTATCGGCTAAAGTTAACCGATACCATGAACCGATACTTAAAATGTATAAATTCTGCAATAATTTAACATAAAATGTTTTTAATTTGAAAATTTTAGCAATTTCCTACACAGTATGAAAACTTTAAGTGACAGTTTTAAAATACATAGGCGCGGGTCCTCTTTTCAGGGGAAAGCCATATTAGATCACATCTTTACTTCTACAAAGCGCACGGAACACGCACGCTATTAAAACATTGATTTCCCCTCAAAATGCAAAAAAGTTTCCCACAAATACATTTTTACCTCTCCGCTAGTTCCAAGCGATGAAAGAGAGACTGATGTGCTCGTCATGTTGCTCCAAATAGATAATTCTCAGGGAATTGAGCGTTTGAAAACGGCACTAGTTGGACCTTCAGTGTTGAGTTTCTTACTCAAAGACACAGATACTGCATGCTTGTGATAATTTAGGTATGCACTGCCCCCTACTGGCCGGAAATGACACACTGTGCCTTTAACCCTTCGTAGTCCCTCAAATAAATGCTACACTTGGGATACTCAGCACAAAAAAATGTCCAAGAGAAAAAAAGGGCAAATAAAGTCATATAATATTTAATTACTCTCAAATTTTTTTTCACAAATCCCATCCTTAGCCTCAGTCCTCTGGAAACATAAAAAAGCCTGTTTTTGAGATGAAAGCCATTTAATACCAGGTTTTATTTGAAAATCTGCACTCTAAAAAAACCCCCAAAAAACAGGAAAATGACATATAAAATTGTCTATTAGGATATTGCTCTTCTTAAAATGACCGATTTTTTTGATGCAGACTGTAGAAACAACATTCACAAAAATTATGAAACCAAGCATGAACACCAGTGTATGACATCTCTAAAAAACGCTCAAACCATATTTTTTAGTAATACATATTGCATTATGAATTCAGGGCCCATAGGATCCCAAAAATGTGAATAATTTAAATTCATCTTTATTCAATGTCCCCAGCATTTATAAAGAAATCCATTATTCAGGTGAAAAAAAGTCAAAACTAAACTAATGAATATACAATGTTTTAAATCTAGTATGAGAAAAAAATATATAGTTCTGTCAAACTCCTCCAAAAATGCACATCTTCGAAAAATATTTTAAGAATTGCATTAGCACAACAGTTATTCTAAAAATGACACCCGCCTGCGCAAAAAACGCCCCAGGGACTATTAAGGGTTAAGTATTTTCCGGGTCACTATAAAGAAATAGAAAATTTAAAAAAAATTATACAGAAAACATTTGTTTTCTTGGGCTTTATTACCCTAAATGCCTAGTTAAATTTTGAGAAGATAGGATTACCCACTGAGCTAAATTTATGCGCTATGCTAGCATTAGTTGCTATAATAAATTAAGATAATACGCTAAGATTCGCTACTTGTTTAAATTTAAATAAACTAAGATTAGCTACTTTTCAGATATGTTAAGGCTAACTAATTAGCGAAAATTAAATATTATGCGTGCATTTGTTGCTACGCTAAATTTAGATAATATGCTGCAGGCCATTTACCATTTACTTAGCTAAATGTAGGTACTAAACCAGATTAGCAACTATGCCACTTCTTTCATAATGATCTAGGGATAGCTACTTAACTACCTGTAAATTTAGGTAGTATGCTACCATTTTTGCTCAATTTCATATTAGCTACTAAACTAAATTTAGGTAGGCCTGTTATGCTACCATTTGTTACTAACCTAATGATACAGTAGTATCTGCTAAGCTAAATTTAGGTACTATGCCACAGTTAGTTACTATGGTCAATTTTGATATACTAGGATTACCTGCTATGGTATATTTAGGCTCAAGTTAGCTAAAGTTAGCTAAAGTTAGCATGTAACAAAAGGGAGGCATTGCTTCTCTGCTAAACATCTCTGGTAATAATATGGCAACGTTACCATATTAGCTATTTAATGATGATTTAACAAAGTGTTGCTAAACATTTGTTGAGAGGAGACTGAAGGTTTTATTAGCATTTGCTTCTTTTTTTTGTGGATGATTTGACACTTTTAGAAAAAACAAATTTAAAACGTACGATACATGTAAACAGTTTCAACCTTTTGACCCTTAATGTCGTTTAGTTTTGTTACTTTTACTGGAGATGACAAGGAACATCCCCAAAAAGCAAACTTACCATTTGTTTTTTTTTACTTGTAATTTCATCATCAGGACCTTTTTGTGCTGTTAGACCTGCTTGGTGGTTCCGATCCACTCATTGCAAATCATTTTGACAACACGGCGCGGTGGTTTGACAGACTGATTTCTGCAGGTGGGTACAGACTGTACCCTTTATCATGAATGTCTAAATTCTGCCCTGTTGTGTATTTGAAATCTGCTCTCATCCCCAGAGAAAAGGCTCCATCGGCAGGGTCTCCTGACGTCTCACCCCTCAGAGCAGACATACTTTAGAAAAGATATTTACCTTGGACCTGTTCAAGATGACCATATCCCCTTCCTTCACAAAGGTAAGGCACACAAATAACCAATTGAGCTACTGGTTCTGTCTGTATAAATCTTGATATACTGTATTGGGACTTTTATGTGATAAGCCAACCCAAGACAATCTAGTAAAGCATGGTTTAGATTTCTGTTCAGACACCCTAATGCTGAATAAAGTTGATAGAAAGTGTCATTTTAATTCATAAAGTGATGAATTTCCCAGCTAATTCATTACATTTGATCGTTTTTGAAATAAATCCTAAATATTGTTCATGTTTTATTACTTACTCTAATTGGCTCTTTAGGTTTGTATTGAAACAGAGCTTTTAATTTGAACCCATTTGGGCATGTGATCAGGTAGCGTTGCTCTATGACAGAATATCAGGTGATGGTATCCTAATTGCTTCATTGACTTTAATATGTAGTGTTGCACAAAATTTTAGAGTTTTCATGAATGAAATGTGAAGGATTTCTAAATTCTGACGTAAAAGTATCGCCCTTGACTACATTTTTAAATTGCAGTTGCTTTTAACCCCGGCCAATGTGAAGTTGCTCATTTTGCTGCTTAAACTTTTAGTATCCAGAGGAAACGGTCAACGCTGATATTGTCATGGAAAACGGGGCGCTCCCTTCGAGCTTGTGCAGACTCATATACGACCTCACTGCTGGTGTGGTCAGATTCTTGATGCAGTGATGTTGTCCATAAAAACAAAACCTTTGCGTTTTGTTGAAACCTTTGTTTTTTTTCTCCTACCTCTTTGGTTCTCTTCTCTCAGGTGTCCCTGTGTTGCACATCATCGCCACCCCCTTCCCCCAGTTCTGGCACACACTGGACGACACTGAGGAGAACATGCACCGTCCGACCGTAGAGAACCTCACTAAGATCATGGCCGTGTTCCTGGCTGAGTACCTGGGCCTCTGAGCCGAAAATGCCAAATACCTCTGATAGAGGTCCAAGCAGGACGAAGGAGAAAGAACCAGCTGCAGAGAAAGCCTCTGGTTGAACTGAACTGGTATGGTCAGAGGCTGAAGCCTCGACAGCTACAGTTTCATCAGATTGATGAGTTGGACCGCTTGTCTAAATATCCTGTGAAGCAAATGGAAGAAAGTTTGGAAAAAACCCAGCAGCCTTAATAATTTACCCTGTTAATATGAAGAAGATGCACCTTATCTTCTCAAAGATGGACTTGAAATGAGCTGAGCTGATGGTGAACGACGGGAAGCTCACACCTCAGATTAATTTCTCCTGACTTTGCCTTCAGATCACTGAAGATCTTTCCAGCCTGCTGTTTTTAGATGCATTGTCTAACATTTTCACAAACTTTACTGTAAAAGCCCATCTGCTGTTGTCTGTAAGTTCAAATCATGCTTATTTATTTCTTTTTAGAGTCTGAAAGTCAAAAAGTTAAACTTTGCTCATGCACAATAATTCACCACCATTTTCATTGAAATGAACTCAAATGGTTTGTTATAAATGTCCTGATGTGTGTAAAACACAGCGCCGTATGTGAATCAAATTTAAAATTGTCCGACTTCTGTTGGGTTTAATGTAATTTCTGCTACCGTGGCATCTCTTTGTTTTGTTCTTAAATAAAGTTCTAACAGCCTTGGCATGAGTGATGGAGAGGAAGAGGAAGATGACACAAAGGTGGAGGTGTTGGGCGGCGTCTCTGGGGTTGTGGGCTGCCTTCAGGAGAACTTTCATCATCAGAGGAAAGGTAGACTTCCCCTGAAGGTCCTCCAGTTAGTAGAGTTTGGAAACTGAATAAAAAAAACAACCAAAAAGGGATTAGAGATGTAGTTACAAAGCTAAAATGACCCGATCTTGCCACTTGAGGGCGCTATTACTCGATTTAAAAGATTACAATAATATTTGACTTGATACTATTTACCCTGGAGAACTGGAACCTTTTAGCTAATGCTGTTAAGCAGATTCAAGAAATTGTGTTTTTCTTGCATAATCATAATATCAGAAGAATCTAAAAAAAATCTAAGAGCCTCATTGAAATAGGATGCCATGCACAAGTTTACAAATCCTCATCAGGAGGCTGACGTTCTGTTGATCATTATCTTTGAAAGAAATTAGACTTCATATAACATAACGGAGCTTAGAAATGTTAATATTGACATATATTGAGATTCATATTTATCTGATAAAATCAGAGTTATGGGATCTTATATACATATACTGTATAAACTCAGCCTAAATATTTGAAAAATAGTCACAATTATGTTTTAATGTCACTATTGTGAAGAAATGCTATAAAAAGAGAAATTCAATCAGTTTTGAGACTCAAATGAATAAATTAAAAATTTAAACATAGGGTTTTGAGGATCAGTCACAGTATGGATAGTTAAATTTGTAGTTGGATATAGAGGAATAATTCAGAAATTGTCATAATTAAAAGATGTAAAGTCATAGTTGCGATTCAGAGAAAAGTTCTGAGAAACAGTCATATTTTATGTAACGTAATTAGGAGATAGTGTATAAGTTGTGAACGTGATGTAAAAAGTCAAGAGAAGTATGATCTATAGTTTAGAGATACAATATTTTATTTATCCAAAAGTATTTTATGGTATATTTCAACAATATATTTTGATGTATTAAATTTAAAGTAAAGTCTTAAAAATAAACCCAAAACTAAGAAAATCCTAATCCTGAAATACAGATAATTACTAAATTATCATATTTTTATAGAAAAGTTGTGATATAAACACATAACTTGAAGTTTTAAAGAAGTTTTAAATAATGTTCTGATATAATGTAAATATCTTTATTTTCCATTGGGTATACTTGTTAATCAGATATAAACCCAGTTATTCAACATTATATCAACATTGTTAACCTTTTTTTATGCCATAATGATAAAGCAAATTCATATTTAGGAAGTAGAAAGTTATAATTAGATGTAAAAAAAAATAATCATGATATAAAGCAATAATGGATCAAATCTTAACTACCCGATAACATTTTTAAATAAGAATTGGCAAATAAAATGTCAGAAGTATGAGAGAAAGTGATTTAAACTCTTAACCAAACAATGTCATGATATTGGAATACAAAGACATAATTAATTGGTACAATGTCAATACTTACAATGAAAACTGAGTAATCAATAAAACCGTAATAACCAAAAAATAAAACCATACAATGCCTATAAGAAGTATTAAACCCCATGGATGTTTCATGATCAGCCAAATGTAACTTTAAAAAATACAAAAAAAACTTTAATGTCAAAGTGAAAACTAATTCCTACGACGTAATGACATATCAAAAAATATATATATTTAAAGAAAGCAATTGTATTAAAATTCATCCCGTTCATTTAGTAAATGCACCTTCTGCTGCAATCGCAGCATGCAGTCAGTGTGAAAGTGTCTCATGGGGATGAATACATTTTAAAGGTACGGTAACTACTAAACACAAGGTAGATATTTTTTTGTTGGTCTCAAACTGTTGGTTTAGAAATATAAATATGAGACACAAAAATGTAACAGAGAACTTTGAAATACTGAGTCGTATCTGTGATGTAAATAAAAAACTTGCATTATAAACTAAGAACTGCAAGATTAAAAATCAGAATAAGTAGGAATGGTTATACTTGAGTTAAGTTATGTAAAAACTCATATGCTTTTATGAGTTTTAAATCCTAGAGATATAAAGTGATAATTACGAAATAAATAATGCAAAATTAACATTAAGTTTAACAGTAATAATTTGGAGATACAAAGCTGTACGCTATGATTATTATGATATGAAGTAAGTAATTGTATAAAAAATTTATATATAAGAGCTTAATAGTTATAATTATTGATTTAAAAGTCTTAGGTATAAGATTAAAAGTTGTGATTTTAACTTACAAATTCATAATTTGATTGTGGGTTTCAATATTCTGATACTTTAGTAGCAATGACAATAGTGAAAATAGGTTTTCCTTCAAGACTGAATAAGCTTTCAAGACACTTTTTTTTTTCCTTCTACATGTGTTGAGAGATAGTGTTTAAACTGACCTGGTACCATCTGTGGTTCTGTCTCTTTGCCGGCGGTTCTTGAACCAGTTGCTGACCTGGGTGGAAGTGAGGCCTGTGGCCGCTGCCAGCTCCCTCTTCTCCTGGGTGGACGGATACGGCTTTCTGTGGTACCACTCCCTGAGAAGGCTCCGGGATTTTTCCTGTTTTTAGAGATCAGGTAGTTTATTCTAAACATTATGGATCAGAAATCTGAACTCTCAGAACCATTTACAATAGCTTTTTGGTATGGTGAGCCGACTTAACCCTGTATTTCAGTTGTTGTTGCCAGAAGTTCTGATATACATTCAAAATTGCTTAAGCTTCATTTTAAAACCCTTTCCTTAAAAGCAATAGATACAGACCATTGAACAAAATTTAGTCCCCTAAATGTTTGCACATTTTTGTAAATTTACAACCTCAAACCTGATGTATTTCATTAGGATTTTATGTGATAGACCAACACAGAGTAGCACGTTTGTTAAGTGGGAAGCAAATGGTGGTTTCAAAAGCTTTACACAAATAAAACTTGTATTCAGCTCCGCTGAATCTGACACCACTAAATAAAATCCAGTCCAACAAACACCCTTGAGGTATGGCCAAAAGTGTCTGTCTGGGTGAAAATTTATTCTCACAATGTAGTTTGTTCTGTGAAGGCCTCAGAGGTTTGTTAAAGAACATTAGGGAACAAACGGGATTATCTCAGCAGACAGGTCATGGAGGAAGTTGTGGAGAAGTTAAATCCAGACTTAAGATGAAAAAAACTATCCCAAACTAAGATGATCTCGCAGACCTTTGTTCTAGCTGTTATCTGGAAAACTGAACGAATGGCCCAGTGGCAAACCTACCAAATCTAGTCCGTCTAGATAAAAAGACTGGGTAAAGAGGGAATTAAACCTGTTATATTGAATTTCCAAAACAAGCTATCTTAAAACATTTACTGTCATGCACCTTAACATTTTAGCACAGCATAGCTATAAATATCTCGTGGAAATTAAAGAAGAAAACTGACAATAAAGTGGTTCCACTGCATTTGTTTAGAAACCTCAGCCAATAACATGGCAGTCTGGGTGTTTGGGTAACCGGACAAACACACCTCCACTTTCACCATCGCATATTTATTTGTAGAGAACATTTTATAATATAAACCACCCAAAGTGCTGAACATTAAGTACAAGATACAGCATTATCAAAACATAATTGAACAATAAACCATCCATCCATCCATTTTCTGAACCGCTTAGTCCTCCAGGGGTCGCGGGGGGGCTGGTGCCGATCTCCAGCTGTCAACGGGCGAGAGGTGGGGTACACCTGGACAGGTCACCAGTCCATCACAGACAATAAAACATCACAGATAAAATATAAAAGGTTAAGATGTATTAAAAGCTAGCGAATAAAAGTGCGTCTTAACCAGGATTTAAAAATAGCAACAGAAGGGGAGTTGATTCCACAACTTGGGCGCACAAACAGAAAAAGCCTGTTCCCCCCCGCGCTCCGACACGACCCCTAGGGATACAAAAAAGACAATCGGAGGAGCGGAGGGAACGAGCCGGAACAGACCAACGAAGCAACTGGGAAAGATATGGTGGAAAAAGGGAATGTAGTGCCTTATATGTAAACAATAAGATTTTAAACTTAGGCCGATATCGAACTGGTACGCAGTGTAAATGGGCCAAGACTGGTGAAATATGCTCACGGCATCCCGTTCCAGTAATGAAACGGGTGGCAGCGTTCTGGGTCAACTGAAGGCAGGCGAAAGATGTTGAAACTGCACCATAAAGTATAGAATTAGCATAATCTAATCGTGAGGCGACAAAAGCATGAACCACTGTTTCGAGGTCTCGCTTATTTAAAACAGATTTTTAATGGATGTAGACGAAGTTGATAAAAACAGGATTTCACAAGCTGATTTACATGTTTATCCATCCATAATAATAAGTTTACGCTGCTGCTCCACTTATTACATGCTACCGCATTCTGCAACTGAACCTCGCTGGTGTGAGAGGTTCTCCAATCAAAAATGTCAGGGAAGGAGAAACAGCTGGCTGCTACCACTTTAACTTTACTACAAACTACCAGAGCCCCAAAAGGAAAAACGCTATTTGAAGTCACGGTAAAACAAAAGACTGGTGACCAAATTGCGAGTGGTGTTTTGTGATCTCTCCTCTTCTATGGCAATGCGTGTTCCCACATCAACAGGGTGTGGCTTAGGGATGATAGCTGACGAGAAGAGTGAGTGTTCTGTAACTGTGTTTATGTTTTAAGCTATCTTGTCAAAAAAAAAAAAAGAAGTTGGTATAGCAGCTTTAATCACCCAAGAAGGCTGCACTTACTGTGGAGGAGCTGCAGAGATCCACGCTTCAGGACGGAGACTCTGTAGACTCTATATGCACATCTGATATTGGTGGAAAGTGTGAAAAAGATGTTGCTATAAGAAGTTCTTGGATTTTCTTCCTCCCTGCTTCCAGCAAAACAACAACCCCAAATCAGCCCTTGGCGCATATATGTGTTAGAACGGCCCAGTCAAAGTCTAGACCTGTGTTTGATTTATATTCTGGGGGGAAAGAAGTGAGCATTTTGGCCTCTATAAGGCGGAGAGTTGCAGCTGTGACTGAATACAAAGGAAGAGGGCATGCCACATTTTTAAGTCGTGTTTTTTAAACATTATCAGCATTATTCTACCTTCAAGGCACACTTATGCACCACTTTGTGTTGCTGTGTAAGATAAAGTTAAAGAGAGAGGATCCTACCTTGAAGCAGTAACTGGTCTCCTCGCCGTCCCAGATGGTGTGGGGTAAAGGAAACTTCCTCCTGACGCGGTACTTCCCCACGGCCCCCAGGGGCCGACCCCTCTGCCTCTCGGCCTCGGCGTAGTGAGCTCGCAGCCACAGCTGCTGCAGAAACGGGTGGCTGCGCGGGGAGAAGGGGAAGCCCTCCAGCTGCGCGTAGAGGTCCGAGAAGCGCCCCTGGTGAAAGGCCACCGCTGCCTTGGCTTTCAGCACGCTCTCCAGATCCCCGAGGGACGAAGAAGAGGAGGGAGGAA
This sequence comes from Apricaphanius iberus, assembly GCA_028564705.1. Lineage (NCBI taxonomy): Eukaryota > Metazoa > Chordata > Actinopteri > Cyprinodontiformes > Aphaniidae > Apricaphanius > Apricaphanius iberus. Next base: position 1,804,513 of record JAPXFQ010000899.1, read on the forward strand.
GAGTGTAAAGGAAGCTGGCGAGACGATCCATGTGACCGCCCTGCAGCAGAACCTCACACACACAAATTATCTGCTCTGCTGTGAAGATCATTGCTGCTAAAACACCTCACAACTCCTCTAGTTTGCTCATTTTAGAGCTGAAGCCTCCGTGGATCATTATGGGTGAACCAAAATGAACCTGCATGTGTGTTGGCACATACCCTCGCATAGGTAACCTGAGCCCATCAGGGCTATAATAACACACCAGAGATCCCCACTTCTCTTGTACAAACACGAGCTGGCGCACCTTTGCTCACATTTTGAAGCTCTGCTGCTGAACTAACCAGAGAAAGAGCCCAAAGCTTTCCCAGAACCGACGGCATTTGAATAAAATTTTGTTGACAAATTAGAGGCAAAGCGCCCTGACAAATGAGTGTTGATCGTGACCCACCGCTCCAAGAAAGAGGACACGGCAGACAAACATATTTTCTAATAAATGTAGTTTATTACAGTATCACGTAATATAAAAAATAGAATGTATTTGAGTACAAAAACAGGAAGAACAATTAAAGACAGACATCTCCCGTTTTAAAGCTTAAAAGATCACCACACAGTCTTTGGTTAAATCTAGAGTTTTGTAGGTTAAGTGACGTGTAACAATAAAAATTCAAAGAAAAACAAGCATGCTTTGGTATATGAAAAACACCCCCGTTTCCATCGTTTACAGTTTTACAGCGGGAGAGACCGGAGTAAAAAATATCAGAACTGATGCAAAGTCTCTAATCTGAGATTTCCTATATGCACCGTTTCTACAAATCTCTTCACTTTTGGTACATGCAATTAAATAGGTGAAAAGTACACGACCCACAAAGAAACATACCAATCAGGGAAAACAATGAACAAACAGGTCATTACTGTAACTAGAGGCAATACTGAAGTCGACACTGGCTTTCAAAAGTGGACAACCCAGCTAAAAAGCCCAGTTTTTAATGAAATAATGAGCATAAACAATTTTCATTCTGTTCAGGAGCCATCTTGTACAAGTCAGTAAAAAAAAAAAAAAAAAGGAGAAAATTACAGAAAGCGACACCAGCCTGATTGGATAAATGTGCACACCCTTAAACATTTTGTTAAAGCACCTCTTTGGGTAGAAACCCAACATCAGCTATAGATAATATAACTAACCCATCTGACCAGATTGGAAATTAAGTTAGAACATCCTTGTGGGAATTTTTTTTTTTTATCCCCATTGCATCTGCTCACTTTATATTTTAGTTAAAGCCACATTTTGCAGAAAAGGCTGCAAAGACCAAACGGAACGGATGATGAGTGGGGAAGTTTGCAAAACCTAAATAAAAATATATCTTCTAATTAAAACAAACGGGTATGGCTAAAGTTGCCAAAAGTCTTGTGGAAGAATATACTATGATGTAACGAAACCAGACTCAAACTGGCCAAATCCCAAAGTATATGTTTGGCAAAAACACTGTGCATCACCAAATAAAGAAAAGAATAATAAAATTAAAAACCTCACCCACCCACAGGGAAGCATGGTGGTGGCAGTATTATGATCTGGTTTTAGTAAAGGCATGAATACTGGGGATGCACCGATACCAGTCTCTGTACTAGCATCAGTATCGTTTACCGGTTAATTGATATAATAAACAGATACTTAAAATGTAGAAACTCTGCAATAATTTAACAGAAAACGTAAGTTTGCAACTTGAAATTTTTCTTTTATTAATATTTTCATTTTTTATATAATTCACCATTATTTATTGTAACAAGCAGAGAAGAAAATAAAACCTTTCTTCCAATTCATGTGGAATAGAACCATGACAAACAAACTACGTTTATTGACCAGACATAATTGATCAGTTCTCTCCAACTGATGTTGATTTAGCATGTACTTGTACAGCTGTTTGATCTGCTGACATCTGCATCAAAACAGAGGTCAATAAGATCATCAATTTAAAAAAAAATCATAAAAAAACGACCTAATTCCAACCCCTTGTGGGACACCTATAGCAAACTGCAGCACTGGATCAGCCATCTCTATGTATCTCTCTGCATTTCTAAATTGTAATGAGTTATTTAGGGAACTCGTGTAGAAAGATTTAACCATATCAGGCTGACAAGAGTCCTACAGAAACACTGAATATGTTGTTTTAGTTTAAGGGTGCGCAAACTTGCTTTGCTAGGATTTCCACCCCCAATATTTTTCTCCTCTAGACATATTTTTTTGTTTCTCAGTTGAATTGTGCCGAATAAACATCACAATAAAATGTATTTATGGTGATCTCAAGTCTCAAGAACCTGCCATTTTAAACAGGGGTTGGTATACTTTTGAGAACCAGTGTGCATTTAAGTACCATACATGATCAAAACGATTGACGGCTACCTGCGTCATGACTGCAGAAGACCCATTTGGTTTACAGTTTCAATCTAATAAACCCGGAGCTTCAGAATAAACAAGTCCAACCGCGACAGAACGGGAGCGCAACGTAAACATAATGAGAACGAAATGTGCAAAATATACAAAAATATAAAACGACAACAAAAAAGACGAGAGCAATGACCGTGTAGATAAAGTCTCACAGCAATTCACAGGGGGTCAGGGATCTGATCAGCTACACATAATTCATGCAAAACGGTGTAACAAAGATAAAACAAGATAAAAAAATTTTAAAATATGGTTTAAAATAAGGCACTTATCAGTATTTGGCTGCATTTTTCTGAGCATTATCACAATCAGAACAAATGCGTTAGTGTGATGCACGTCATTGCTTCATTTTATCTCCCAAGTGTCCCGGCTTCGTGACTCAGCCGCTGTGCGATGTAGTGTCCAACAAAGAGCTACACATATTGCATAGAGTTACCCTTTCTTTAACCCTTTTAAATCCTGTATTATTAATTCCCCAAGTCACTGTAAATGAACAAAAACAAAAAACTGCCACAAAAAGAAACAGGTCTATGTGGGATAGCAAGACTTCAGTAACTTGTTTACATGTATAAAACACTGCTGTGTATCCTTTGCAACTAGGATGTAAGAAAAGAGCAAAAGACTGTAGTTCTGGAGTGTTGGTAGCGCAAGAAGAAGAGTTTAAGTCCAGAAACTCTCATTTTCAAGAAGGGAAACACATAAATGTGTTCACTTTGCCAGACCTCTTTTTGGTGCTACTTCCTTCTCCAGGAAAAAACTAAAGAAAAAGGCATTGTTGAATTTCCTCAAAATAATTTGAACATCTCTGTGGGTCGGAGTAATCAATGTTACCTTCTCTGTCTAAAGCAGTTTGGTAAAATAGAAAGTGGGTACAAATGGCAAAAATTTCCCTTAAAATCCAGAAGAAAACCCTCAAAATGAAGCATTTCCAGGCAAACGTCATCATGGATATCAATATTGATTTAAACATTTTTTTTTATCTAAAAGGTGTATTTGATCCTATTTTTATTTGTCAGATTAAAAGAGAGCTTTAAATACAAATGATTAAGTATGGAAATATTCAACGATGCTTCACAAATCTTCTTAAAGGACTGGTAGTCTAATTTAAGTTACATAAAAGCCTAGTCTGAACCATGGAAAAGCCAAATTTAGTCTACATTGCACATCTAACACCAGCTTCTTTGTGTTTGGGATCATTTCCCTAGTTGTAGATTCACCTATTTCCATGTCACAACTGCTCCTCTTAGGGGTGAGCAACCTTTACTGTCCTAATAGCCATTTTCATCTTCAGTCTTAGTAAAGAAAGTTTGTCTAAAGCCACAAAAAGCACACTACCCTTATACAAAGAGAGATAGTTCATGCAGTTTTATACCTGGAATCAAAAGTTCATTAAAAATGGATTATATGTCTAGCTATAGGTTTTAGAATAAATGAAAATTCTTTTCTTGAATTATACTTAACTATGAAAAAAGGGAAAAGAGCTGAACTGTGTACTATTGTGGCAAAACAGCTCAATCTTTGTCTCTAAACAGGAAAACCTTTTTACAAAAGGCATTTGGTTTGTTCAAGACGGTAGCTGCAAACTGTAGGTGAGCCTAAAAAGTGCTTTAAAACCAGCATATACCAAACTCCGTGTTTCGACACATAAATAGCTTCCTAACAATGATAAACCAGTTTCGACGCACCGAGACGGCCCTCAACAAAGTATTCAACAACATTCACCTGGATGCGGATTGTGGTGGAACCACAGTACAACAGGTGAGTTTTCATCATATTGGACAAAAATAACATGTGGGGTGCCGCAGGGCTCCATCTTGGGCCCAATCTTATTTAATATCTACATGTTTCCAATAGCCAGGATTAAAACAAATAGGTTTGGCTACCATTACTATGCAGATTATAGTCAGCTTTACATTACAATGTCTACATGTGACTTTGGAATCATAAAAGCACTGAGCAAATGCATAGATCATTTCAACGCGTGAATGTACCATAACTTCTAGCTGAACAGAAACAAAACTGAATATCGTTGGACTTAAAGAGGAACGACTCAACACAGCTTCAGTTAATAAAGCTAAAAACTACTAATTAAGCCTGAAACCCAGGTGTGGTGATAGACTCAGACCTGAACCTCCAGAAACACAAAGACGACTACAAACTCACCTGTGTGTTTATATTTAGCCTAATAAATTACTGCAACAGCGTCCTCACAGGTCTGCTTAAAAAGTCAGACACCTGCAACTGTATTAATATCCACATTTGAAGCTCTACAGACTATCAACTAGCTGTCGATGTAAGAATATTATGTTTTTCCTAAACAACCCCACAGCATAATACTGCCAAGGCCATGCTGGACCGCTAATAAAGCGTGTTTTTGAGTTTGAAAACTGCAGATTTGAGTCAGCTAACAACAATCAGACTCACATTAGCCAACAAGACTAGAAATGAAACTAACCAAAAAGTTCCCCTGTCCAAAAAAGAACAGCTTTGAGTTAAATAGAACTTTGCAGCTACCTACTTGGACAAGCCAAATGCATCCTGGAGAAGGGTTTGATGGTCAGAGGAGACAAACATTGAGCCATTTTGCCACAATAGTAGAAATATGCAGGAGTCAATGTAAGCGTTTTTAAACCAAGGGACACTGTAGCAGCAGTCAAGCATGGAGGTGGATGCATCATGCTATGGGCCTGTCTTGGTATGTAAACTAAATGGTTGAAACCTTCCATCTACAATGAATTCAAATTTGATCCCTCAATTCTACTTTTAAAGAACTCATTGAAGTCATTAGTGTATAATCATGAAACCCTGGAAGAAAGGATGGTTCATCTAAATCTTTAAAAAACAATTTGATATTGATATCCATGAGAAGGGTGTGTAAGCTTCTAACTGCAAAACAGTGCAAAATTAAAACCGCAAGGAACCTTTCTTAAACTGCCAAGCAGGCGTGGGATGTTATCAGAACCTTGACATTTTTAATATCCATCTAGTTTCAAGATAGAGGGAAAACATGTCGGGGCACTAAGAGGAACGGCAAAGTATGGAGTGATTTTGTTTTTTCGAGATCACTGTTGCCAGCCCACAGTTTCAAACACACTACAAACCCAGGTCTTCATCCACAGGGACAGACTGGAGCTGAGTGAGGATCTTGGGGTCTTCATCCATGTCCTCTGGGTCCCCCAGCGGAGAGCTGACCGCCTCATCCTGCCCCAGAGAGGGGCTCCCCAGCAGGAACGACTCCCCTCCAGGTAGACCCAACAACGTAGGGTCCACGGGCAGCTCCCCCTTCCCGCGCATGTCAAACAGAGTCAGGCTGGCCGAGGTGGAGAGGGACACCGGGCTCCACGCCGGCTGGGGCAGCTGGACGCCAGGGGCCACGCCGCTGTACGCCGGGCCGAGGGCGAGCATGCTCTCTGGGGTGAGTGCGCTCTGTGTCGTGGTGGTGGTGACAGACTGGTCCAGGGCGTGAGAGGTGGAGACGGCGAGCGCCTGGGTGGCGTTGACGGCCGTGTCTGGAGCACAGTACAGAAAGGAGGAGCTGATGAAGTTCCCGGGCGATGCCGCCGGGCCAGCAGAGGTTGAGCCGGAGGCGGACGGAGGCTGGCAGGCCACAGGCGGGGTGGAGGAGCTGAGGGCCCCGTTCACAGAGACGGGGGACGTGTCGGGGACTTGCTTCAGGGGTAAACTGGTGAGCTGGATCCCCGCTGGGATGGTCAGAATCAGCTTCCCTTGCTGCACACTCAGGTAAGGGCCTCCACCAAGAACCAGGTTCCCTACAGTGAATAACCAAATCAAAACCACATCAGTGCATCGTTTCTCATTTACTGGGTCTACGCATGAGATGCTGGTATCACTACTGTACAACCGCAAACTTTACCGTATGTGGAGTTTCATGCGATAAACAAACACAAAGTAGAGACTAATTGTGAGTTTCAAGACAAAATGTACACAAAAGGCATCCCCCATAGCATTATGCAGCCACCACTATGTTTCACTATGGAGATAGTTGTTCACGGTTGGTAGTGTGACAGTGTTTTGCACGTGGGTCAAAAACTTCCATTTAGAGCCTCTTCTTTCACGTTTTCCTACATTTATTGTGGCAAAATAAATGTAAAGCTATTAGATTAGATCTGCAGCTTTCTTCTAAACAAGTTATTTTCAGCTCAGTTTAACTTGAGTTCTTGCTGTTCTTACAAAAGGCCAAATTAATTAATTTATTCGTCATTTTAAAAAGGAAAAACAACAAAGAATCTAATTTAATCAGTTTTCCTGTAATTTTCTTGGAGAACTAGTCTTGTTTTTTAAATATTTTTACCTGTGGGAGAAGAAGGTAGCTGAATGATGCCAGGGTTCAGGAGCTGCACTGCAGGGGCCACGCTCGTCGGGTTCCCCACTCTCTGGATTTGACTCAACTGGTTTATCCTGAGCGGGGTCGGCTGAGCCCCTCCAGATCCAGGAGCTGAAGCCAGGATCTGCATGGGCAATCCAGCCGATGGGATGGAGAGAGTCGGGCTGGCTGGCACCACCTGGGGGAACGAAACGTTTGAGGAGGTTTGGATGGAGGAGACGGGGACCAGCTGAGGCATGGAGAGAGAGACTAAGTGTGCAGAAGTGCTGCTTTTTGCTTGAGACGCTGGTGTTGGGGAAGACATGGAGAGAACCTGTGGAGTCTGGACTTTGATGGGGGTGGAGTTTATTTGCTGGAGGGTGCCGTTGTTACGCTGCGAGACCGAAACTACAGTGGCAGCAGATTCAGATACAGTTGCCGGGGGGTCTCTCTGCTGGTCTGGTGGTCTGCTGCCCGGGTTTTGAGTCTGAGGGATCTGGAACTGCGGAGCCAGTGAGGTGAGAGGGGATACTGGGACCAGCTGAGGGCACTGGGCTCCTAAAGAGGTCTGGACCAGATGGGAGACGGGTGGACGGTGGATTGAAGGCACAACTTGGGGCAAAGAGATGACGTGAGGGGTGGAATAGATGGAAGAAACTGTAGAGGTTGTTAAATGGGAGGGAGAAGCCTCCCGCTGAACGGAGGGGTTAGAAATAACGCCTGCAGACGACAGAGAGGATGGGAGCGAGAGGGACTCATGTTGTGGGGGGTTTTGGGTTAGGACTAGAGATGGAAGAGCAGCTGGCGGGGAGGGCGATAAAGACGAAAAGGACGGGGAAACTGTCTGGCTGCCTCCTTCCGATTTACAACCCACGATAAAATCCATGCCGTTGCCGCTCTTTGCTTTGGACTGAAGCGGAGGAGAGATTATGGTTGGATGCTCTGGAGTCGGCATGCAGCTAGAGCTAAGAACCCCCGCTTTGCTCTCCACAGCAGACGCTTCCGGTTGGGACCCAGAAGCTGCCGCCTGGTGCTGCGGGGCACTGACCCCGGGTTTGGCGATGACCTGAGCCCCGTTGAGGATTAAAGGACAGCCGCTTGGCACAGGACTCAACGTGACCGTCTGGCAGTCCCCAAGACTCAGGCCGTTGATTATGACGCCGGCCCCAGCACCGGAGATCAGGGAGTTTCCGTTCAGCAGCAGAGGCTGAGAAGCGGCGAGGAATCCACTGGAGCCGTTGAGGATGAGCTGGCTCCCTGTACTGCAGGGGACGGCGGAGACGGAGATGATGGAGGCTGTGGAGCCTGCGGCCTCCTCTGGTTTGTCCGACGGCTCGTCCATCGCGCTCGCCTCGTCCTCAGTGCTGTGATTCCCGTCAGACTCACTGAAATCAGACGAGAAGACATTATGTGAGGAAAACACAGAAAACACAAAATTATTTCAGCTTTTGGAAAAAATAAATAAAGTTAAAGTAGGAACATTTCTTGTTTTCCTGTTTTAATTCAGAAACATTGTTTTGAAATGGTGTGAAACATTTATTGTAAAACGCAGAGATTCTTTTGTTGTAATTATAATGATATACTGGTTTAAAAAGTGTTGGATCTTATATTTCCAAAAGAATCTGAATCTGAGCCAAATGGAAACCTGTTAGTTTCACTGTGCAGTTCAGTTTAACTGAATAGTTAACCATTCTTCAACACATCCCTTCTTCATCCATAAAACCAGTCGTGCATGACAGCACTCCTCTGTGAAGCAGGAAGGATCAGAGTCCTAAAAAAATCTTTTAGGGGACCTTTTGTATTTTTGGTTAATTTATGAAGCTTTACCATCCAGATCCATTATATTGCTTTGCCTGACCCTGAGGTGAGGCAAGATAAGCCCTCTGTGCTCGGTCTTATCTCTTCACAAACAAAAGACTCCTGCTTGGTGAAACGCTGGCTGTAAAAACAAGAGATGCACCAGTTATTCTGTTCATTAAAGAAACTTCACACTGGACTTCAAGCATCTTGGCTTGTGTCCGTTCTTCCTCCAGACTCTGGGAAATTGGTTTTCAAATAAGGTACAAAATTTGCTCTAACCAGAAAAGAGGACTACTGAGCAACAGAGTTGTGCAGATGGGTTTCTGCACAACTGTCAGGTCAGCAGTCTTCCCCATAACTGTGATGCCTGCCGAACCAGACAAACATCATTTAAAGCCTCCTTAAAAAAGGAACAATTAGCAGACATTTTTGATTAAAGTGTGACAATTTGAGCCTAAAATAATGAACCTTTTGACAATTTCTGAAATTTTGAATTTGGTGTTTTCACAATAATCATCGTAACTATAACAAAAAAAGGCCTCAGATATCTCATTTTGCATGTAACGAGTCTATCTCATATATTAGTTTCACATTTTAAGTTGAATTGCTGAATTAAATGAATTTTTACACAATATTCTATTTGTTTTTAGTTTCACCTGTATGCAAAACGTGAGTTGTGTGACCTGCGGCGGCACCGGGGAGGGTCTTGGGGGATCTCAAGACCCACCCAAAAAAGCCTTGACATCCCCTTCCTGATTATATATATAGATATATATCGGGGATAAAGATTTAAAAAAATATTTATCTTCAAACTGAGGAGAACAATAAAAATGTATAATTTAATGCCTGGTTCACACCGGCAGCGGAAGTGCGATCAGGAAAAACACGCTCTATCTGCTGCTCCCCGTGTTCACACCAGACGAATATTTCTCTGCAGCGCGAGCGACAAGCGCTTCTGTTCGCCTGTTGTTAATTCAGAGCTGTTTTTTTTTGTCAAGTCTAAGTAAATAACCTTATGAAATCAGTATGCTATGCTTCTGTTACCAGGAATTTTTCTACACATCTGTAATTTATCTGCTGTGGAGACACACGCACAGATACACGCAGAGAGATAGTGTGTGCAGTAATGGAGAGTCTAGTGTAGATATACTGTTGAAATACACATATTTGTTTATCTACTCTTCACATTTATTAAAAATATTTTCTCTTCCAGTTTCCCAGTTCGAGTAGACAGGAGGAAAGCTCTCTTTATCATTTTAGATCCACAAATATGATCGTATTTGTCAACCGCGGAATTTTGTTTTGAACATTTGCCTTTATTATCAAAATTAACCGGATTTTCTCGTGCGTCTTGGTGTGACTTCCTGCTAGAAGTGAAGCGGATCGCTCACACAAAAACCCCCAAAAAAATAGACCAGAAGCCGAGCCGATCTTTTCCCAGTGTGAACCAGCCGCAGAGGTCCGGTGCTGGACGCCGAATGGAAGCGGTCTCTGTTCCGCGCCTCTTCCACGAGAAGAAGACAGGAGCAGACTGGACAAAAAAAGTCAATATTGACTATGTTTACATGCAGCCAATATTCGGGTTATGGTCGGGTTAAGGTCACTATTCAGGTTTCTGAAACATTTGTAGTAACCAGTTTACATGCATGTACAGAGAGAGGAGGAGACAGAGCAGAGAGCGTTAGTCCTGTAGACATGGAACTTGTATAGCGCATACAAGAAGTCCCTCTGCTCAAAACGCCAAGATTCCCCACGAAAAGAAAATGGGCAGAACAAAAATCAATGCTCCTTTTAATGGGGATATGCCGATACGTGGCTGCATGACCAAATATTCGGGTTAGAAAAAGGTTTAATCGTTTTTTTAAAAACCCAAAAATGAGCATATTCAGTTTTTTTTTTTTTGCTGGTGTTTACATGGCCGTGCGTGACCGGGCTATTGCTAATATTCCAGTTTTGAACGGGTTATTGGCTGCATGTAAACGCAGTGATAGTGAGTGACTTGAACCTCTTGCTCTTCTATTGCTGTATTTAACATAAATACTAATCAATTATTCAGTAGGCTACTATAAACTCATATGTTGCAGTAAATCACACCTGTGGAGACTAAAGAGAGGAGAGAAGAAGACAGGAGGAGTCTGGACAGAAGTATGGCAATCAAAAGTTAGTGAGAGTATGAGAATAGATGATATTTTGTAAATGTTTCTGTCGTGGGTGCGGCTATGGCAATTAAAGTTCAAGATGTTTATTTTCATACTGCAATTGATTGATTTAAAGCAAAGTAGTTGATATGCTGTGTTATTTTAGCTGTTTAGTAGCATTACTATGCAGTTATTAGCCGTGCCCACTGCATTTTTTGTTCGTTTTCAGGAGAGACCCCTTGAATTGACCGTCGCCCCCCCCCCCAAATCAAAATCATCTAGTGCCGCCACTGTGTGTGACCTGATCCTGCAGGGTTTTTTCCACACACTCTTTCCCGTTTCCGTCCTAACTAACCTCTGTCCCCCTGTCTCTGCAGGCGGAAGTGCAGGGTTTCAGGAAACCTGAGCCCTCTGGATCTCACATTTCATAACAAAGCAACATGCTTTTGCGTTGAGATGTGTGGCTTCACTGCTGCCAAAAGTTAACTACTGCCCATCATCTTCCACCAACCTGTCCATGACAGGTTTTAGTACGATTTTGCGCTCATGTGAAGGGTTACTGCAGGTTTTAGTGCGTTTCATCTGCTTCCAGACAAAGGAGATTGGTGCAGATCATGTAATTTTTTGTGCGTAAAACTTTAAAGTGTGCACATGCATGCAGCTTTGATGCTCTTGCCTTTTGCTGTGGGTCCCAGACGGCGTCCTGTCCCTCTGCCTGCGGTTCTTGAACCAGTTGCTGACCTGTGTGAGGGACAGTCCGGTGATTTTGGCCAGGTTTTTCTTCTCGTCCGGAGTGGGATACCTGTTGCTCCTGTAGCATTCCTTCAGAGCGTTCCGGGACTTTTCCTTGAAGCAGTACACGGTCTCCTCCCCATCCCAGATGGTTTTGGGTAGGGGGAACTTCTTCCTGAGCCGGTACTTGTCCACTGCGCCCAGGCTGCGGCCCCGGGACCTCTCCGCCTCCTTGTAGCGGGCTTTGAGGTACAGGTCCTGCAGGAACCCATGGTTAAACGGGTGAAAGTCATGGCTCTCCAGGATGGCGTACAGCTCCTTGAACTCCTCCCGGTGGAAGGCCACCAGCGCCTGGGCCTTCAGCAGCGTCTCGTTGCCACGTAGCAGCTCGGAAGAAGGAGGTATGGTGGAGAGAAACCTCCACAGGCGATCTACATTACCCGCCTGCAGAAGGGCCTCACACAGACACGAAACCTGGTCAGTGGAAAAACTCAGAGCCGACTTCTGGAAACTTTGGAGCAAATGTTCCGAGACTCGGTCGCTTTCTTTGTCTTCTTTGGTCTCAGCTGCTGATGGCTCCTCTGGGCTGTTCTCAGATTGTTCTGTAGATTCTACAGACAAGGAAGCCATTTTCACTTTAACTTTTTTTCCCCACTTGTAGTTCCTCCTCCCCTGGCTCTCTCACCCTCCGTCCCTCCCTCCGCAGCGCTGCCTTTCCCCCGTCCTCCGCTCCGCCAGCAGACCAAACTATTAATGTGCCTCCAAGCTGTAAGCAGACACGCCCCTTCATCCAGAGCCGTGGGCACAATCTAAACCATTTAAATGTGATCATATGCTGCAGGTTTAATCACATCTAACACCATGACTTTATTCTCTCTGCAGGCCTTTATATATTTATTTATGAAGTGATCAAAAATAATAATACATGTTTCTCTAAAACTGGTAAAAAGACTAGAAGTTTATACCTATCTGCTAAACTGCCTATTATGTCTAGACAAGAAAGTAGCATTTCAAGTTTTTGGACAGAAGTAAAACCTCCAAAAACTTGTATTTGAATAGAATATGAATTGTAAGTTACCTATAGTTAGAGTACAACTAAAATATATAAAAGAAAAACATACAGTAGTGACAAAAAATGGAAAACCCCATTCAGATAGGCATTAATAAATAATGTTGATGTGGAAAATGTGCTACGGTCTGCTAACACCAGACTGGAACTTGGGGCCGAAGTGAAACACCGTGGTGGGAGTATCATGGACTGGGGTCAAGAGCTGTTTTATTTATTTATTTAATTCAAGTTGATCAAATTAAGAATAGACCTACTGCTTGGACAGCTACAAATTAAGAACGATGCATTGTTTTCTGCATTACAGTGAGTCTTTAGATACTTCTAAATTAAGCCTTTTATCTATAAATTAATCAATTACAGTAATACAAAAAAGTGCGATTTCCACTTCATTAAAAAATAAAAATAAACTTTTGTTTTAGCTTTCCTCAGAACATAATATCTATTTTTCTCCTGTCAGCTAAATGTATAATTGTACCTCTTATAAATAAATGAAAGAAATAAGAATAGGTAAAATTGCAACGTCATGGTCTTTATCCTTCAGACCAGACTAACTATATCGCTAAATGTCCCCGTCTTATAGTGTTTCACATTAACTCACATTTTTTTCTAAAACGTGTAACACCTGACATTATATCATATCTATAGTTCCTAATGATTCTTGATTGGGACACAGATACTAGAACTGCAACTGCTTCTCATTAATCCTCAGATCGTTTATGATTTACCTCTTCCCTGGAACATACGGTCTGTTGAGCATTAGGTGGTTTACATGCAAATACAGTCTGTACAAACACACAACCATATGTCAAACAAGTCTCCACACATGATCTAGATGATGTTTGCTACTGATGAACATTAGTCTTTCACAAGGGATTTGAGGGGTAGGCGTATGTCTTGGTATTTAAATTTCTCTAATATATAAATGGTCCAACTGAAATACGAACTGTTTTTATTTTCTGAGGCGGAAAAATGATAAACATAAATGATATTGATTAAATGAATTTCTTTTTATCTTCAAAAAATAAAAGCGTAGCCTACTTTACAGGCAGATGGCTTTCCATAATATTCTGACTCCCCTCACATTTCAGTTTGTTGTTTGTTGTTTCGATGTGTTTCGATGCGTTCATTTCCCCTCCAGCCGTAGTTTTGATAACGTGTAAGTTTCAGTTCGGTCTTTTCATTGGTTGTGCCCTGAGGAGGCGGGTCTTTCATCGCGTAACCGTTACTCTATTGGTTGTGATCGTCACTTCTCTAATTTGATTGGTGTGTTTCCGTCTAAGCGGGTGGAACCTTCCAGAGCATGGCGTAGCAGGAACTGGAGTTTGACTTTTCTAGCTTAAATACAAAGAGAGGCTACGTTCACCATTTTTGTTTTAGTAGCGTCGTAGTTTATGACGGCCTTTCGAGATTATTCTAACGTACACAGTTAGTCTCTTTTCTCAAGACTCGTTTATATCGCTGCGGATAAGACACATAACTGTAAGTAAATGTAAATGCAATTGTGTTTCGAGGTATCTCAGTGGGTCCAACGTGACTACTGCTGCGTACCGCTAGCTAACCCAGAGTATAGCTAAGGGACAGTCGTGTTTAAAATTGAGAATTAAAAGAAGACACTAAATTGAGCGAAATTAATCAGGGATAAAGCAGGAAAAAGGCAATTTCCTTGCTGAAACGCTAGAACGTGTTAAAAACAGTACAACCCTTGGCAAAATTTTTATAATCACTTTCTTTCTTTGAATTTACATATATATAAATTGCAGAGTACTCCAACTTTGTAAAAATATTCCTTTATTAGAGGGGAAATTGTGTAAAGGAAAAAAACAAAAACACTAATCAGTACTTTATTGCAACTTCTCTTCATGATGGTTTAAATTCTTTAAGGGATTGGCTTTATAAATGAAAACTAATCATAGTTCATGTTTCAACAATCTCTGTAAACAGTTGACAGATGAGTTTTGCATGATGGAAGCTTTTCTATTAGCAGACAAAATAAAGTAGCCTAATTGTTTATAATCTCTGTAGCTGTTTTCTCTTGTTAATGGTTAACAGTAAAGACTATCCTTGTACAGAAATGAACATTTTGGCAGTATAAAAATCTAAGATGACGTGTTTAAAATCTTTCCAGTTCTGTTGGATGATCTGTTGATGGTGTTTATTGTCATTTGTAGCCACTGGTCTTGAAGTGGCCCCGAAGAGAGTGCAGGATGGACAGTGAAATGATCGTGGTGACCAACCCCTTTGTGAATGTTCGTATCACAAGCAGCCTCTCCAACTTTGAGAACCGTCGAAGGTTCAATAGAGGAATTACTGTTGCAGAACTGAAGGTATTACACGTGTATAACATCTATAACCTCCTTGGCTCTGTAATTTGAGAATATAAACTAGTTCTACCTTCTGACTGTGGTGTGTATTTATTCTGTCGTACAAAGGGGCTCCTGGAGATGAATGTGGGTGTACCTGCCTCCTGCATGGACTTGGAGATCTTTAGCACCACTAATAGGTTTCTTCAGAAAATAGATAACGATGAAGCTTTATTTGGTTCCTACCCTGTGGATGACGAATGCAGAATACATGTACGTACAATATTAAAAGTACCTGAAATGCTTCGTCTAGTGATTTCAGTTACAGTGTATGTAAACATATTTTTTTTTTACACTGATTGAAAAGTTAGGTGTAATGTAACAGATGAAAGTATGATAAATCATATTAATGAAGCTGGGAAGTACAAACATTTATAGGTCGGATACGATGGGAATGTTTAACAGTACGATCTGCTTGCACAAGCAGGCATAAAACATCTGTTTATCTAATCGCAGCCCACAGTCTTTGGTAGGATGCTGTCGTGAGCATGCTGCACCTCGACTTGTCCAGAGCGCTCATCGGGTCGCCTATAGCTCTCTTGTCAAACATGAAGCCAAGGAAGCAAGAACTTACTTCAATTTGCATTAAAAAAAACAACAACTCCTGAGTTCTCTAGAAAACACCCAAAGGTTTTTGTCAGACTTGCCTTGTATCGACAGCTGTCCTTGATTTAAAATGTATCAATGTAGGGCTGGGCGATATGGCCAAATTTTTATATCCCGATAACGATATACTTCACGATATAGCAATTTTTCTGTCAATTTATTTCATGAATAGTTTATAAAAGTTTACAATGTGGCAATGCAGTTTTAAATGATAGATGACAATATCACCACCCAGACTCATCATGTATTGATCTCCTGCCATGTGCAGGAGCTATGGATATGATCTTTTATGAGAGTGGCTCAGATCCACACTTTGCGTTTGAATTAAACACATTATTTTAAAGGATACAAATGTTGCCGCGATACCTGCTGTCACTAATTTTCTTAGCTTTACAGCACGTTTTGGCAGCAGCGTTTTTTCTCTCTTCTTGCACCCTCTCATTTTTTTTTTTCACTATCTGCGTGTTTTCTATGTAAAAGAGCGGTGTTTTGTCGATATGTGTTCCCCCCTCAATGTTAAAAAGATGGATCACGTTAGGTTCAGGCACTGGTTCTCAAATAGTAGGAGTAGGAAAATGGTGAAGTTATGGTTATCGATGCCATTTGGATATAAGAAGGCTGACGCAAATCAGACAATTGTTGTTTGTAAAGTTTACCAGCTAGTAAACTGCTGCGTTGCTAGCAAACGAAACAGCCTTTAGAGACGGTGTCGTTGTGTCTGAGAGATGCTTTTTTCTTCTCAAGCTGTGTGTCAGGAGGGGAGACACGCGGGGAGAACAACTTTGGATTGTCTGATGATCTTGTTTAGATCCCTGGTCTGAAACGTTTTGGCTACCGTCTTCCTCCCTGTTTTTTCATATGTTGCAGCATGCACAGGAATGCCATAAGGTGCATCTTGATGTAATTTACTGGCATAAACCCCTATTGTGGCTGAAACGATAGAGATTCATATAAAATTATAGTGATTTTCTATCGTCCTGACGATATATTTCGTCATATCGCACAGCCCTATATCAGTGAAAACGCTGTTTTCTGTGTGAAGAAAATGAAACGTAGAGCAAGATGCTGCCGCCACCAGTCTTACCCTTTGAAATTCCACAGAACTAATTCTCCGTAGTCCAGACGGGTGTGGGAAATGTTGACAAATGTGTGCAAAGGTGATCTTAGGGGGACTAAATGCTGACATCAAACTGAGGTTATTAGTTTACTTTTCACTTTAATAGATCTGTCTGTCTTTGATGGAATAGCATTTTTGCTGTATCTAAGTAGAAAAAGCTTTGAAATTATTAACATCTGAATTTTTTTTTTTACTGAGACTGTACAGTGGAGTAGGTAGTAGGACTAATGCCCTGAAGCAAGAAGGTCGTGGGTTTAAATCCTGGCCGAGACCCTGCAAGGATAAGCGAGCATAGAAGATGGATGGATTTTGCGTCTTTATGTCCACCATATTAGCTATTATTTATTTTTGTTTGTTCCAGGTGTTGAGGGGATAAATAAAATTATCATTGTTAATAGACATGCAAAGGGGTGAATTTAATTTATTTCTTTTTGTGTTTGTATGAGATTTTAATTGTGAGAATAATTTCACCTGATTTGTAGAGTAATTTACTTTTGCTAATGATTTTGCCTTTTTTTCCTAATTTAAGAATTTTGACTGATCTTCTAATTCAATAAAAATACTTATTACTTTTATTTTATTTTCTCTCAAAGTGACCCTAATAGCTCATTGTATGAACAATAGTTTGACTAGTCTGTGATCTTATTTTATTTTTACCTGAATTGCAGGTTGTTATTGATGCTTGAATTTGAAACCCAGTTAGATTATCTCATATGATCCAGAAAAACAAACAAAAAAAAGAATGCTGATTAATGATCGTTATTTCCTTCTGGGTGTGCTACGTTTGAAAAACCTACACATAGCAATCACACTATTATACAAAAAAAATTAAATTAGGTGGTATTTTATATAGAATTAAAGGTAGGAGTTTGTGGTTACTGTATGATCGTTGTCTCTTTGTGTTTCTGTCTGATTTTTTTTCCTGTCCAGGTTATTGATAAAAGTGGAGGACAAACTAGCGAGTTGTTTGAAGACTCTAAGGTGGAGAAGTTTGAGCTCTCAGATCAAGCCTATGACGAACGAGCCGGTACGTCCTCACACACTTTCCTTTTCCGATTGTTTTAGGATTAAATATAATGGTTTAAAAATGATTACTTCATAGATCTTGTGAACAAGTAAGTATTTTGAAAGTGACAGTATTAATATTAAAGGATATTTGAAACCCCATTTGGTTGGAGAACTAAACATTGCGTTTCATTTACATCTGATTGGGGAATCAGTCATTAAAAAGGTTTACCTCCACTTTACGACTCGAGTTACTGTTCATGGCTCGGATCGTCATTCCTTAAAGTGTTCAAAAAGTATATAGAGTGAGGAGTTGACGTCATGTTACAGAGCCCCTCCCTTCGATCCTCACTCTCCGCCATCTTGGCATCTTTCCAGCGGCAAACCGTGATTGTTGTGTGTTTTTAACTCCGTAGTAGAGAAGGTTCTCACAATTTCACACTGTGTTACCATGCCTGGAACTCACTGCTGCGTTAAAAACTGCTCTAGTACCTCACACACGAAAACCTGGTGCCATAGAGTCTATGCCTGGTACAGCATGTGTCATTTGGCTAAAATCAAATAACAACTAAATACCTAAACATATGGTACACAGCTTTAGCCTACATCAAAACATGTTGGAAACGTTTGTGTACACTGAACATCTAAATCTAGTGTTTTCGAAGCAGTCACAGTAAATTACTTTGTCATTTTGGTCAAGAAGTGTCTGCTAAATGCAATGTCATTACGACACAGTACTGTCGTACATTACTCACATTTTTATTTATGAATTTTTAATAATATTTTTAGCCTATACAATTTTTTTTAAGATTTGTATTTCATATCATTATATATTGTGGTAGGTCTTAACATAGGCATAGGGTAACTTTACACTTACCTTGTGCATGACCATGCTCCACTTCAATGTGTCCAATTAGTATATTGACCGGTCTCCCTCTCTTCAAGATCCGGCTTTAGACAATCAGACACTCCTTTTTGGAAATGTCTGTGTCACCATCGATCATAATTTACATGTATGTGGAATTCGCGATGGTATCAGTCGTCTTTTTTTTTAATGTGTCAGCTATTGCCCCAATAAATTGGGCGCATGCAACGTCATTGCTGTATGTCGGGTTCACATCTAATCCATTTTTCTTCATTAATATAATTTCCGATCTAAATTTTGTGAATGGCAGCTCTTCTTTTGCGATGTTATAGGCGACGTTGAATTTTATTATCATCTCTGATTGTTCAGAGGACCTGGTAGCTGCTGCCTGCCGCTGAAATGCAGCCAGGAGAGGAGACACTTTATTCAAACACTTGTCGCGGCATGAAGTGTGTTTTTTTATTAAATATTGTGCTTTTTCAGCGTTTCAATTCGAAACGTTGTGGATCCCAACACAAATGCGCTTTTCCCTGCCATGCTCTGGCCACATTGTTTACAATAAATGCAGTGCATTGTGTTCTCTTTCTTATTAAATCGTAACCAGGGAAACTGGTCTAACCAGTCTTTACAAAACGTATATGTTTTTCCTTTTTCCTTTTTATTTTGAGCCTCAGCCCCGGTAGGCTCTACCTCATTCTCTGAGTTGAATGCCATCTCCGACGAAGGATCAGGGCTGGACATCTTTCCAGGCGGGACTGGGGAGACTGGCTGAAGTAACGTTAGCTCCGTGTCTGGCAGGCTGTTGTCGGAGCATTGACCGGGGAGAGTGTAGGGAGGAACCGGTCTACTTTTCTTACAGAAAAAACTCTCTATTGGTCGATTTCGTTACATTATTTGATGCCTACGACTGTGTTTATTTTGCCAAATGCGTAACTGATTCTCTTTAGCTCAGGTCGCAATTTCAATCACGCAGCACATAACGGAGTCTACAGTATCTGGATCACAGCCAATCAGAGGCAAAGACCCGCCCCATCTCTATCTCTGATTGGTTTAGACCACGCTATGATCCAACCATGTGAGAGAGATACGTCATATGAGAACAAGCGCTTCGTTTTGTGGAGGCAGTGGATGCGAGGACGTTGGGTGCACTGGTGCGACTGAGAAAAAAAGTTAGTCGCACCCTTACAAATTTTGGTCACATGTGCGACCAAAATGGTCGCACTCTAGACCCCTGTATAAGCTTGTTCCTGTAAGGTCCATTTTCTTTTCCCTTCACTCTCTATTGCTCTACTTTCTTACTTTCCGCCTATTTATAGATCTGTCCCGCCAAAATAATACACGCCCAAAAATTAAAGAGCTGCGGAATGTTAGTCGCGTCAATACTGTTCTGAAGCCGTTGCCCTGGCAACTGATAGTCTCCTTCCATCATGACCGACCAACTCAGACCCCGCCAAAATAGGCACGTGACTCCTCCCTCTCAATACATCTTCTACTGCAGTTTTGATGAGCCACCAAGCAGCCCGCACACCTCCACCAGTCCCAACAATGGAGACACTTTGGACACTCATCCTTGCATCATATGCTGCATTCCATTTGTCTCGGAAACTCGGGCGTCCGAGTTGCTGTACACGAGAACGTGACGTCATTCCCGACTTAAAGCCTTCCAGTTTGTTTCGCTACACTCCGAATCGGAAAGAACATGGACGCTTTGAGGGCAGCAGCTGTCGAGGGGCGGGCTAGTTATTGCTATTGTTGTTGGCGACATAGCATCTTCAGCTGACCAGCATGAAAAACAAAGCTGTACATTGTATTGCACGCACAGTAAGGCCGCGCAATGTAAAAATTGATCACCGGATTAAAGCGGAAATGTAGTCAAGTCTGTAAGAGGATTTAAAAATGACACTGAAATGACCAACAGTGCGAATAGAAAGAAAATATATCTCAACTAAGGGCGCAGCCATCTTTGTTTCCGACTTGCCCCTCCTCTACTCGGCCTACTCTACCTAAAGGGGGCGTGTCACTGTGAAATGACGCGAGATTTCCGACTTTCCGACTCGGAAAGGTTAACTGGAATGCAGCAATAGAGCCATTAACACCATCAATGACCTCACCCACATCACCCCCCTCCTCAGCCCACACTTATGAGGATCTCACATCACCTCCAACTCAAAGCTTCATATTCATGAAGTAGATGGGAGGAAACGGTTTAAAGGGATACCAGGCAAGTTTGAGTGTTTTCTCTTCGATGTTTCCCCTAGCGTCCGTTTAGTAAATTTTGCTTTCAAACACCCTGTCGTAAAAACGAACTGTTTGGTTTTTCACCGCTGGCCACGAGCAACCCAGCTGATCAGTTGCCGACCCTAACCAGGCACAAACTAAAATATCAAAGTGTTACTTACAAGCGCAAAAAAGCAAGAATGCGAGGTATGTATCTGACTTGGAGCCTTGGTGTCTTTCAGCTCTCGCCATTCAGTAAAAGCTTGACCAATATTGATGCGTATGTGAGCCCTCGCTCGGTCTGAAGCTCTTTTTCTCTTCTTGGCATCTTCCGTTAAGGGTTTTTCGCTGCTTCTTAGCCGGCTCTGCCATCAGTTTGCCACACTCGCTAGCCGGGTTTCGTTAGCCTGCCTCAGTGTTGGGGATGCGTGCCGAAAACTGATCCTGCTTCTCGCGATGTCTGAGACTTCGCGAGACTGAAGGACACCGGGTCGGTACACTGAACTTGAAAGTGGGATATTCTGTCTACAGGCAGTAGGGGCGGGCGAGAGAGTCTTCATTCGCTCTGTAATGAGTCATTTAACCATATACCGACTTACAAAGATGATTAATTAACATGAAAATGTTGCCTAGTATCACTTTAAGAGCCTAAATGCTAAGAAAAAAGCTCCCGGTCCAGACGGGGTGTCTCCTTCCACTCTCAGACACTGCGCAAATGAGCTAGGCCCGATGTTTTCTAGCCTTTTCAACTCCTCACTGCAGGCATGTCATGTGCCTGCCTGCTTCAAGACCTCCACCCATAGTTCCTGACTACAGGACTACAAATGACTACAGACCAGTGGCTCTGACGTCTGTGGTCAGCGCCTGGTTCTTTTCTATCTCAAGACCCTCACGGACGCTCTCCCTGACCTAACCCCGGGCAAGAAAATTGTTTGAATGAATTCATTAGAATTTTTTTGATGCAGGGAATTTTTAAAAGGTAAATTTTTTTCTGCGGGATTTCACATTTTTGGCTCCCTGGAGCTTCCGAAGCGGAATTGGTGTAGGTTTGCTGTGACAGACGTGGAGTAAGGAACCCCACGCTGTTACATTCGCCTAAAGCCTATCGCAGTCGAAGGAAGTAGCACCACAAACCTACTTCAACATCTGAAACAGACGTCTCTCCGAGACCAGAATTAAGCTACTGGATTTGCAAAAGTTGTCCTACCTTTTTACTTATTGTTTTTCTTAATAAGTATGGGGTAATGACAAAAAATTGTGAATCGAATAAAAAATAAATCAAATTGCAGGTTTTATTTTTAGGCCATACCACCAAGCCCTCCCCTAACCCCCTGCAGTTTGTCTAGAGAGCCAATAGGTCTGTAGACGATGCTATCAACATGGCTCTACACTTCATCCTGCAGCAACTGGACACCCTGGGAACCTACGCTACCGATCCTGTGTGTGGTCTTCAGCTAACACCATCCTTCCAGGATAAGCGTGACTGATCCCGTCTGCAGGTTTCTGCCTTCCGGACTGACCCCCCCCTTCACCACTGTGTACTCATTCTGCTTCCTGGCTACCACCATCACCCAGGACCTCCAGTTGGAGCCCACCATCACCTCAGTCATTAAGAACCCCCTGCAGAGGATGTAATTCCTGAGGCGGCTGAAGAAGTTCAACACGGATGATGATGCAGTTCTGCATAGCAATCGTCGAGTTCATCCTCACCACCTCCGTCACTGTGGGACAGGGATAAATAGAGACTGCCGGGTGAAGTGTGCTCTGCTGAGAAGGTGATTGGCTGCACACTCCCATCTCTATAGGACCTCTATACCTCCAGGACACTAGGGGGCATTAAGGTCAGATAACGGCAGATACTTCTCACCCTGCACACTGTTTAACCTGCTTCCGTCAGGCTGGAGGCTGCGTCCATTCAGACCAAAACCTCTTGCCATAAGAACAGTTTCTTCCCCTCTGCTGTTGGACTCACGAACAATAACCCTAAGATTGTTACCTGCACTCATGTATATATCAATCTGCTTTGCACATATTTTTACTTTAGTGTTTGTCTTTTTCGTATGTTTGCACAAAGTACCGCATCAGTTTCTTAATGTCGTAAATCTGCCCAACATTTGGCAATAAAAGCCTCTCTGATTCTGATCTGATTCGTAGAATCCCTGCGGTCGTTCTTAAAGAAGCAGCAGATGGGTCGCTTCAACGAGGAAGAGGCTGCTAAGAAGAAAGCTGAGCTCACCACTCTGGAAGAACAACAGAAGGCAGCAGCTCAGGCCATTTCTGTCGGCAGCCGCTGCAAAGTGGAGGTCCCTGGGCAGCCCACAAAGATTGGCACGGTTATGTATGTTGGTAGGTGTGACTAAAATCTATTTGGGTTTTCATTCGGTAAACATGTGTTTCCACAAATGAAGGAAAATCTGAAGTAATCCACCTGTATGGGGGGTGTTGTTGTCATGTGGGTGATGGAAGAATCTTAATTGGTAGTGGAGAAGAAACCGTAGACTACAGTATATCGAAATCCAATTGTCATTATTAGGGATACACCGATTCGGGTATCGGTGGCCGATACCGTTCTTATTTAGTAGGGATGTCCGATATTATCGGCCTAAAGTCATTATCGGCCGATATTGGCATTAAAATGTAATATTGGAAATTATCGGTATTGGTTTTTATTTTTTAATAAGATGAGTTTTTCACACCATACACATATTATAAATCAAACTCTTCAGCTACTTCTTTTCTCTCTCAGAATGTAAAAATATGACAGATTTTAGGTTTAGTTTGTAAGATATTATTTGTTTGAGACAACTTTTAATATATCAAAAGGTAGGTTAATTATTGCCGCTGCTTAAATGTTTTCCTTTTTTTATTTTTTTTATTCTTGTTTCAGTTGTTTCCACTTTACCTCAATGCTATAAAGGTATAATGTTGTTTACATTTTCTAAAAGTAGAAATTTGTCCTGAGTGGTGGGCCTTTGTCAGTATTCTCTGTGTGAGAAAATGTTCTAGCTACTTTTGAAGACAAAATAAAAATGGCACCTTTTTTCAATTGCTTAACTAAAATTCTAGTACTTATTACATTTTATAATTTTTTAAAACTCAAGTATGCATGATACAAGATATTTCATTGTGGTTACATAAAAGGGTTTAGTAGGTTTTGTTTTTTATGAGGGAGGGTCCCAACATATCGGTATCGGTTTATTTCGGTATCGGAAATTATGAGTTAGGCTATATCGGTAAATCAGATATCGGTAGAAAAGCCAATATCGAACATCCCTATTATTTAGTGTATCGGTATCAGTTAATGTTAACTGATACCATGAACTGATACTTAAAATTTATGAACTCTGCAATAATTTCATAGAAAATGTTTATTTTTCACTTGAAATTTTTGTTTTTTTATTAATATTTTGTTTCATCTAATTCACCATCATTTGCTGTAACAAGCAGAGGGAAAAAAAACCTGTCTTCCAATTTATTGCATTTTTGTTTTATGTGGTAAAAGTATCTATATTGGTAATTAGTATCGGCACGTAGTCAAATCCAAGTATTTGTGTCGTATTGGTTTGAAAAAAGTGGTATTGTTCCATCCCTAGTATGAAATGTGTGCTATATTCCAAAGCAATGCTTGGATTAGGGCTGGGTATCGATTCAAATTTCAAGAATCGATTCTATTCCGATTCACAAAAGTTAGAATCGATTATAATGATCTGATCCAGCTCGATGTTGATATGGATCAGTGCTAATAAATGCGTTTTTGTAAGCTGTTATTTTAATTATATGCCTAATATTCAATGACTTAACACTAGGTAAGTAACAGTTCACCATGGAAAACTGTATTAACCCTTTCAGACACAAAACTTAAAATGGCTAAATGGGGGGGCTATTTAAAATATGAGTTAATTGCAATTTCGTCCTCACGGCGCTAAACAAAAACACTGCACTTGCTTGCCTTCCTAGTATCATGCATTTTTCATTTTGTTTGTGTATCTAAGGCCTGATTCGCACAGCAGGATTTTAAGATTGTCGCAAGAGTTTCAGACACAGCGATAAATACATCGGGGTAATGTTGTTGTGCTCCTAAAGCATGTCGTGTGTGACCACAAAGCAGTGGCGAAACACCACACAAAGGTTATCGTTAACGAAAACGAACGAAATAACGAAAACTAGAAGTGCAAAAAAACAAAATACATTTTTGTTAATTGAAGTAAAAAAGCATAATTTGCAACAAAACGAATTTAGCTCTAACGGTAATGATTGTTCCTAAAACAAATTGAATTTATTCTACGTCGCTCTCTGCAGAAACGGATTGGATAATCTGTGTTGTGCCTTTGGTTGCACAAATCGCTTTGATTAAAAACAGAACGGGAGAGTTTTGATAAATTTCCATCAACTCGCTCTCTTTCAAGGCAAATAAACAACTTCTTTGGATTGCAAGCTATCAGAAGAAGAGATTGAAATGATAATTAAACATGCAACAGTCTGCAGAAAGTACTTCATAATAGGAGATCCATGGCCAACAAACAAGCTAACGTTGGTAACAAACACTGGAAGAGCAACAAAACGGCAAACAATAGCAGTGTGAGCCAGAGCTGTCAAACTGGTGTAGGTTGTGCGTGTACCCGCTGTGTTGATGGACAGATATTCCCTGACAAGTTTTTGGTTGTTGGTGGGGTGTTTTTATTTTATTTGCTGTACTTCATCATCCCAACATGGCAGATACGTCGGTCATCTGTGTAGCCGTGGTCCATCAAGCATCATGTCATCTTTAGGTTGAGAGAAAGCGCCAGAGTCCAATTTTGGATTACTTACTAGTAGAATATGTACAAAAGGATTAAAAGCGTAATAGTAATCATAGTGGCTTGGCTTTTGTTTTATGTTGCCAGTCAGTTTCAGTATTCTTACAGAACTGTGGCACCGGCATTAGTTGTTGGGCTTTGTAATGTACAGGTGCTGTTATTGACTTTACAGAACTTTGAACGTTACTCTGCCATACATCTTTCATAGTTGCCTTATTTGTATGGTTGTTAATCCCAACCAAAGTCAATATAAAAAATAAAAATATATATATATATATATATATATATATATATATTTTTTTTTTTGAATCTGAGGTTTTACATTTCTCCTTGTTTGTTAGTCTTGCCCCATCACACAACTTGTTTAACAAAAAGACTACAACTGAAACCAATAAAAAGTTAACTGAAAATAAGCATTTTCAAAAAGCTAAAACTAAACTACCAAACAAGTTGTAAAAACGAATTACAACTAAAATAGAATTGAAAATTTTAAGGCAAAATTAAATAAAACAAAAACTAATGAATATTTTAAAACTTCACACCACACAGGAACCAATTTCACGTAATTGCGAAATGCTGACTCTGTTTACGCACAAAGGAATCCAGCCTTAATCGAAATGAAATGAACAAATAATACTGCTTCGTTTTGCAGTGTGAGTCATATGTGCGTATATACAACTCCAGCGTTGCTAATTATAAAAACATAGACTTGCCTTTAAGCGTTATGTTGACTATTTCCATATCAACAAAGCTGAAACCCGCACACATACACAACACAGTAACTCTGTGGTTGTCATGTCCTTCCTGTCTGTGTGTCACTATGTGGTTAAATGTGAGACTTCTTCTTTAATTGATATTTACACTGGAGGAAATATCAGATATATTTTTCTATAGCAGTCCGAACAACACAATTCCAATTGTTTTATTAAACTCAACCTGACTTCATTTTCCTATGTTGTACTAATCAGTATGTCCAATGTTCTAAAAAGTGACTGCAGATTGAACTCTCCTGTTTCATCCAGTTAAGCGGCTGCAGCTCTGCAGGATCTACTGAATACTTTCTTCACGCTTTTTACTACTAGTTTGTAGGGGTGTAAAGAGAGATCTTTATTTTGTATCAAAATCGATCGAAATTACGTTACGACCTTGTACATAGAAATCCAAAAGAGAATCGCGATCATCTCCTGCCAATATTTGCACTCTGTGTGTCCCACTCGGGACTCCGTGGCAACAGTTAGCAGACAAACGTCACATCACGAAGAACCACACATTGCATTTCCCCTAAGAAGTACAGAGCTTAAAGTATTCCGGCACCGTGCCAGATGTCCAGCGTTTGACTATGATTCAGAAGAGAGAGAAAAAAAACACATTATCTCCTAGTGTTCTTGAACGTAGCATCCGAGGCAAGCCGGCGGTTGTTTCTCCCAAAATAGTCGTGGTTGACAACGGCCTTAAAAACAAGTGCCGCTGGGCATAGATGGAGGAAAAGGGACTGCAAGCCGTTTGGGAGCTGGTGCCAGAAGCTAAGGGAGCCTGGTTTGAGTTTTGTGCTCCAAAAAGCTAGTATATGCAAGGAGGTGGAAAAAAGCTGTTGACAGTCATGAAGGAGACACTGGGAATAAAGCAGCTGTCCGTACGCTCGAACTAGAGTGTGAATCGGGCCGCATTTTTCTGTCCGAGCCCGGCCCACGTCCGACAGAGCAGTAATCAGTAGTTAATGCAGCGTTTGGCCACTACATGCTTTGTATTGAAAGAATAATTGATCTAATCTGTTCTTTTGGCAATTTTGAGCAGAAAGAGGTGTAGGAAAAAGAAAAACAAAAAAGGCTGCTGTGTTTGTTTCCGTTCATTTTTAGAGTATTCCATGAGCTGCACTTCTAGTAAAAACCTTTACAGCTCAAACAAAGCTTCCTGTCTGTCGTTCATTGCCCCTTGAGGGGGGAATTCGTTCACGGGCTGAAGAAAAAACCTCTAAAATTAACCATAAACGACACCGCAACAGCAGGAAGACCCGCCATGAAATGTTAGCACCCCCTGCTGTCCTTGTTGGTAAATGCTTTGCAACACAGAAAAATCAAACGGAGAACTATAACTGAAAGACGTCTCTGTCAATATGTCTCCGTCTAGGTGAAAACTTGCTGTTGAAGTATAAAGTAGCTTTTAAGGTCAAACCGTGCATGAATATATAATGCAACGGTCTACAGATTACTGCAGCCGAAACACAGTAGAGAACTCCTCCCTGGCTTGGCAACAGCTCATTTATTTTTAAGTGCTTTGTTGTGGTTAGATTTACAGTGTTAAGTTAAAAATCATAGTTCTGAAACCGAAAATCTCAAGGTTGAACTGGGTGTGTGGAAAAGTGTGATGTCTGCCAAAAAAACAGAAACTAAGTCCTTGCAAAGTTCCTACACTGTCTTTAACATTTTCCAGAGTTGTTTGATATGTGGAAAAAGTACAAGAAAACTTTTTTTCTATCCAGATTTTATTTCCTGTCATATCTTCTAAATGTTGTTCCCCTCCTTTCATTCCTTTTTTTCTTTTTGCGTCTTCTTTAATTATTTCCTCATGACCTTCTGTCCTACCTTTCTATAAGCCTTCCTTTCTTTCCTTCCTTTTTTCTTTCCAGTACTGTCATAGTTAACTTAATGAATGAGGGAAATAATTCTACCTTTTACCAGCATCGATTTGGTTTCATGTGTTTGAAGGATTGCTTGTTGTTGCAGGTACAACAGAGTTCAAGTCCGGTTATTGGGTTGGTGTTAAGTATGACGAACCTCTGGGAAAACACAATGGAACGTAAGATATTCTTTCCTTCTAACCCCATTCATGTAAAGAAATGTTAAAAATGTTTAATTTAAGTACATTTTTTTAACATTTTGTCTCCAGTGTTCAGGGGAAGCAGTACTTTCAGTGTCAGGACAAATATGGTGCATTTGTGAAGCCGCTGAGTGTGACAGTGGGAGACTTCCCTGAAGAGGATTACGGTTTGGATGAGATATAAAACTGTTTTGGCTGTTTGTTTTTTCCTCGGCAAAGTCATTGTTTTTAATTTCAGATGATCCAAAGGCACTTTAGCTGGAAGTTTCATTTTGTTGCAGCATGACAGAAGTGACTGGTGATCCTGATCAGTCGTCTAGTTACATCTGACAGTGCTGCACACCAGAAGGGTTTTTTTTCAGATTAATGTATTTAAGTTCTGCTCTTTTGTTCTGTTTCTGAAGTCGATTTAATCTTTAAACCTTTTCAATTAATGTCGGTATGTTGCATTTTGTGTAACTGTACGTTATTACAGTCTTATTAAGGAATGAGCATGTCTAACTGCTTGCATAAACTGTCCATTGAGTCTGAATTGATCCTTATAATAGCTTCACAGTAAAAAGTGTCACTCCAGATTGTGTTAGTAACTTTCAGTCTGTGGTCAGGGCAAATAAAAGCTGCAGGCTATGGATATTTACATTTGTAAATAAATTGCCTGCAGAAAAAGCATCACATTTATTTTTTTAAGTAAAATGTTTCATTTTTTGTGTGAAAACTGCTCTATCCGACACTACCGCTTCTTTTAAAGACCCACAATATTCCCCTTCTAAACACAGTCGTGCTGCTGGTTTCACTCAGTTACCAGCAGAGGCCGTCTTGTCGCAGTTGTATCACTAAGCGTTGGAAAATGTTGCATTTTAAATTGATTGTATGGTTGCTTTTTTTACACATAAAAACAACTCTACTTTTTAATTTAAGCAAATGTTACATTTTCATCATTCCTGTGTTTTTCCAATAAAGACCAGTGGTAATATTCAAGATTGATCTCTAAGGTGCTGCTGACAAAATGTGCCAAACGATGATCCAAAATAATAAAAATGATACCCATGATCAGATTCAGTTTGATTTATGTCTTTAATTGGTGAATGATATGAGTGAATCATGTTTTGTAATACGTTTGCAATGCTAACTAATATGATTTGGATTTTTTTTTTTATGCCATAAAAAAGTATTTTCCTCCTCAGTTATTTTGTCTGTTCCAGCTCATCAATCAAAGGTAATCTGAGTAAATACAAAATTCAGTCAAATTATGATTATATGTTTTATGCGGAAAACGGATACAAATCAGCGTGCCTTTGTTTTAAAAATATTTTCCCTCGTTCAATTCACTTTTATTTATGTAGGGCCAATTCGCAACAAATGTCATCTCAAGGTGCTTTACAACAAAAGTAATTTCAATACAATTATACAAACATTACATCCAGTTAAACGTTTTCTATGTAAGGAATCCCAGCAGATTGTGCTGAGTCATCGACGTGAGGTTGTGCCCGGATCATGCAGACTCCAACCACAGCAATTCCTCTGCAATCCCTCATACTGAGCAACCATTTAGAGACAGTGGAGAGGAAAAACTCCCCTTTAACAGGAAGAAACATCCTGCAGAACCCTGGCTCAGTACAAGCAGTCATCTGCCACGACATGAAGTAGCCTTAAGGATCTCAAAAAGCAGCACATTCTGTCCAGATCTTAATAAATTTGACAAACAAATTGAAATCAGATTACATGCATTAGCCTGAAAAGGGTCGCAGTCATTTCTAAGACTTTGGGACTGCAGTGAAAAAGCCAATATTCAGTTGAATTCAACCAAACAAAATCCTGTAGGACAATATTTGGCCATCATGTTGTGAGCCTCCATGTCTCGATACTTTGCTCTAATCTGGGTCCAGCTGTTAATGACATTTTTATTGATCATTTTAATCTATTTTGGAACCGACGCCTTCTATTCAAGGAGGATGGCATTCGTCCCAACAGACTGGGCAGTCAGATCTTAACAAATGACATGCAATTCATAAATCCTCATTCCAATAACTGGGACATCATCTTAGTCATTCTGTAGATAACATTTCTGCCAGAATCTGCTGTATACTAGCCATACCTTTCTCCAACTTTAGTACCAAATAAATCCCATCCCAGTCATTTTTACCAACCACAGTCACAAACATTCAGACTGGACTACTAACATGAACAATCTCAGAAATGTTATCACCAGGAAATCCCACCTATCGGACCAGCATGTCTAATTCTTAACATGGCACTTTAAGTATTCATTTTCTTTTATTGCAATTTCTTTTATTTTAGATAATAATATTGGCTGTCTCTTTTTAACAGAAACCTGGCTTGCCTCTGTCGCACCTGTTCTTTTCACCAAGGCTTCCTCCTCCAAGGTTAATTTTTTTATTTTCTATCGGGGAAGGTGAAAAAACTGCTTCAATTGCTCGAAATTCAATTTTGACAGACATTTCCACAAAATAACTACACCACGTTGGAGCATCATGCCTTTGTTTTCAGCAACCTTCCTGTTTACAGAACCTCTAAACCGTTGAGCCGCTAAATGTACTTTTGAATTGTGTAGTTTTATATCAAGTCATGGATGTCAGAGGACTTTTTTACAGCTCAACCAGGATTAACGAGAGATTATTTTACCAGAACTACAAAATTTTAAACCTGCTCGTTATGTAAGAAATCTGGGCGTCCTTTTCAACCATGAGCTCAATTTTATTCCTCATATCAAAAATACAGTTAAAATATGATTTTATCATGTTAAAAACATAGCCATAGTCTGCCCATTTTCCTCTTTTGCCAGCACAGAGCCCTTAACCCAGGTGAAAAATAAATGTACTGTACTAAGTGTACTCAAATTTAACATACTTTTGTGTGCATCATTGTATTTCAAGAGTGTTCATGATTATTTAAATTAAAGCATGCTATTTTGGAACAACTAATTATGTACTAAATATATTTTAATAGTAATTAAATTGTAGTAAAGCTCAACTTTAAGTGTATTTAGTATACTTGTATGTGCTAAAATGGAACAACTTAAGATGTATTTGGTATACTTTAAATATATGGTTTTACATGTACTAATATATACTTAATTAGTCAAATTAAAGCATACTTTGTATTGTATGAATGAATGAATAGTTTTTTATTAATGTGTCTTGCATACACACTGTATGCCCAGCCCTAGTGGGCTTATAAGACACCAAAAGAGAACATCAACAAAAGGACCAGACAGCAGGCTCAATATACGATACATAAACTAAACAAGTCTGCCGCCTCATCCAGGCTTTACTCACAAAAGTAGCCAATTTAAACACATTAAAATTAAACAACCATTTCATCTTTTCATCACTGATCCAAAACACTTCTGGCATTTGAAAAAACAATTTATCCATCAATACATTTCTAAGATCATCGTACTGTGGACAATATAACACAAAATGAGTTTCACTTTCAATCTCTCCTAAATCACACAGTCTACAGAGTCTGTCCTCTTCAGGAGTTTGAGTGAACCTACCAGTTTCTATTGCCAATTGTAAGTAGTGTACATTAAGAATTACTTGTTAGCATACTAAAAATATATAAACTTTATTCTACTTATATATTCTTAATAGGCTAAAATCATTCATTTATAGTTTATTTATAATATCAGTTTATTTCAAACTAAGAATATACTTTCATACATTAAACTCATACTAAAATTACATATTAGTATCTATCCGCCAAATCGTGATGCAACACCTCAGTGTCCCTATAGGTTTTCTTTTAAAGTATTAGCACTCACGGTCCCCAGAGATGGACTGGGACAAAAAAATCGGCCAGGGCATTTTGAATAGGGTCCTGCCCACCAGGTTTTTCGCAACACTGTTTTCAAAATAAAAATAGAATTTTTTTATTATTAAATAAAATAATTAGTAATAATAATTAGTTGCAAAGAAACTAGTATAGTAACTTCAAAATACTAAACAAGGTTTGCTCGCCTATGCCTTAGCCTGGCTCTGATTTAATCGACTAAATTAAAGTAGTTGCTTTCTGTATTCCAATAATTATGATAATATATTTTCTTTAAAAGGCACCTTTCTGTCACTCAAGGTCGTTGTACAGACATAATCACAGTTAAACACATGAAACAATGATAAAAAAAATAAAATAAATAGATAAAATAGTTTTAAAATCACAGATGAATGAATGTTACAATGAGTAGACTTGTATAAACAGATACTGTAGGTTCTGAGTCCAGGGATTAGAGATTATAATCAGGGTTGTCCCGATCAGCATTTTAGGCCTCTGATCCCGATCCAATCTTTTAACCTCAAATCTGATTATGATATCGAGTCCTTATCTGATATTTTGCCTTCAGTCATTCTACATGCTGTGGAATTACCTTATCATGCCATTCAAGTCATTTAAGATCGAAAACACTCCCAGATTGTAAATTAAAGCATCTTGCAAACCGAGCCCAAATTCCTCGAAATCAATTTTGTAAAACTCATTACTCAAGTTCCTTAAGCGGTCTGTGCTAAAGTACAACTGAAGAAGCCTCCAACTTAAGACACTCTTATATGATGGTCTCATAGAGAAAATGCTCAAGGTGGTCCATAATATTATTTATGTTGTGAAGTATCGTTATTTGCCTCATTATCTTCAGAGGTTTCACAGTCGTCCTGAGAACAGAAGCAACAGTTTTGAGTCCCTAGCTCTGATGCGGCTACCCCAACAGATAAAAGGTAGCATATGGCAGCACAGCTTTCGAACTGCTGTTTGTTGTTCATTTATATCTCCCATCGAGAGATTTTGTATATTCATTGCTGTAAAAAATTTGTTAAATAAAAAAATAAATCAATTAATAAATTTCGGCAGCACAGCTTCCTCAATAAGTACAGTCCGCTCTGTTCCTTTCCCTCCAACAGTTGCATGAGTTATTAAGTTTTAGGGGGGACATTTTTAAGACTGCAGATTGTTTTTTCAAACATGAAAATAAAAAAATTCTTCTCATTTTTAACCAAAAAGAAAAGTTACTTTCAGAAGAAAAAAAAGTCTATTTTGGAATGCAAATCTAATAACCACTCTTTGTTGACAAATTCTTCTCAAAACAAAGGCTATATAACCTAAATGAGTCATAAACAATACAAAATAATGTTAATTTTATCTCTGTTCTTGAAAACTGCTCTTTTGCCACTCGGTAGAAATTCTCGTATCGAATTCCCACGAGACCACGAGACTCACAATCGGATGACAGCATAACGGACATCTCGCGAGACTAAGCGCAGTTTCCCAGCCAGCAAGTGTGGTGTTTGCGCGATAGAGACGAGGAAAGATGGCGACGCAGGGGAGCGAATCATCTAAACCCACCGTGAGCAACGGAGAGGTAAATTGAATGACAACCTTTCAGCGGGGGTTTGCCCGTCACGTTCGGGGAGTTCGAGTCAGTCTGGCGGGTTCAGCGTGGCGTCTCAGCGTCCTAACATTTCACCGTGTCAACTGTCGCTGCGCGAGCCTCAGTGACGTTGTCAGTGCCGGTTGGTTTTAAAACGACCTCCCGTCGCCGCTTACGGTGTGTTGTGAAACCGGGACTCTTAACGAGTCGAGGTACGGAGCGAAGTAGGGGGTTGACAGTGAAAATTTCCTCCGAAGATCAGCGTTAAAATATCCCCGACTGTAATTAGAGTTGACGGTGTCTAACCAGCTGACAACCGCAGCGTGACAGTTAGCTATCACAAGGCCTGAACCTGATCAGCGCAGCAAGGCTTGACGAACAGGGCCACTGTGTTCCCACTCAATTCAACCTCCAGTTAAAACGTTTCATAAGCCACTTTCCTCCTCAATCTCAGTCGTGACCGTTCAGCTGACAGAAATGCTGCTTATTAAGATTGGTTAGGTGGAAGAAATCACAGGATAGCTTAGCGAAATACTGCCTTACAAGGTTCCTACGCAGTCTCTTCACATAATGGAAAAATGACCTGGATAACCTTATAAAACTCTGTCTAAAGACAAAAAAAAAAAATCTACTCATACTTTTGAAGTTTGAACCGACAATACTTAGGATACATTCACCAAAAGCAGTATCAGTTCTTTTCTTGGGATTTAACCCACTATATTTAAGCTGATGGTGGTGTGCCCAAAGTTAATTATAATAAATTTCTAATAGGTGTAATTAAAAACAAATTATGTGCTGTAAAATGACTTTAAAAAAAAGACCAGATGTGTAGGTTCATTGTTAAGACAGCAAGAGTTTTAAAAGCCTAAAGTCTGAGTTCGGTTTACTTTGACCCCCAAATCACAAAGAATTAAAAATATATGTAAAACATTCCCATTAAACATGCTAAAACTTTCTCCAATGAATTTCTAGCTTTTAGCAATTAAACTGTTATTTAAATTGTAATATTGATGTCGTTAGCCAACGGGTCAGGTTCTTTACTATAGATTATATTTAAATCATTTCAAAACCAAAAGAAATTGGGCTTATATTCTCAAATTAAGATATAAATCCTTTCCAAATATTAATGGAGTCCTTTTATCTATATTGGTACTTGAAAACAAAAGTTATAATTTCTAACATTAAATCATTCAAGCTGACAGGACAAAAAAATCATGTATATTTTGTGTATTTAAAAGATGGACACACTTTTAGTTTACTGTCAGTAAACATGGCATATTTACTGTACAATATAAAAGCAGACCCTTTGCCATAATTTATTTGTATTGTATTGTGACTTTACTTTTTACTAAATTGGAACATACAAAATTAAATTCTCGTTCTGTTAAATAACACTTAAAAGGAGTGATTAAGGCTGTTTAAGTAGGAAAACAGGAGCCCCTCTTTTTCAGTTGTTTGTACAATGTATTTAAAACATATGCTTGTACTTAAGTATTAAAAACTGATAAAGAAAAATCAAGTTGACATTTATCCGTCTAAAGGTCTGGGAGTAATGTTGTTCAACTAAAAAGAAGCTGTAAAGTACCCTTGTAGTCTATGTTAAAAAAAATCTAGATTTTCCTAAAATTTAATCTTCATGAATAGAAAATTTGATTAGTTGATTGATTCGATTAATCGCCCAGCTCTAGTGTGTATCATATAAAAGTTGCATTATTACTACAGAGATTTGTAAATGTACATAGGAGTCACAACCAAAGTGACCAAACTATCAACAGATTAACCCTTTAGTCAGACGCCCATAAAGGTTAATGGCATCACATTTTACCATTAGAGGAGAAAAGATGACACAAAGTGGTATTTGGTGGCAAATAGTTGGATTCTAAAAGGTCAAGAATGTCGAGTATCATGTTAATCGTTTTAAAACCTGGTATAAGTCTTAACGTGGTTCTTTAGATTAAGTTTAAATTTTTGTTAAATAAGTTTGTTTTTATTTAAAATGCAGTATATGTCACTTTGTATATATTTCTACTAAATGTCAATTAACAACTGGTTCTTGTTCACAGACCAGACAGTTATCAGTGTTTGGGAATCTAGATAGTGTCTTTATGGATTTTGGGAACATACTTCATGGATTTTAATCATTGTTAACTTGCGCTCCAACAGGACTCTGTCTTCCAAAAAGAAACCTGCTTTGCTCTGGTGTCTGTCTAACAAAGATGATGCTTTATGTGTCTCTTTGGCAGTGAAAACACAGTGTAAAGCTGAATTTACTTGTAATTTTACAGCGAGTGGTTTCCAGCTCTCCACGTGTTCTGTAGGTCAACCCGGAGAAATTTCTCAGACTGTAATCTGGGAAGGAGTCAGTGCTTGGTGGGATTTAATGGCAGGGGTCTGGTCTGCTCTAAGATGTAATAGCAAGGGATTTTTCTTGTATTGCAGCTGAGAGAGCTTGGGTGAATCGGTCTCAAAAAGTCACAAAAAGAAACATAGAAACTCAATTTTATGCCATTGCCTCAATGAAGTGCTTTAAGAATCACAGAATTACTTATTTTACTTTTAATTTGAAGTTTTCACTCTTTTAACCCCGGACAGAGTTTTAAAACTAGTGTGAAACATTTAGCAGACAGCCTAGTCAATAATTAAACTTTGTTCAGTGGGTGTAAATTATTATCTTAAGGTGGCGACAGAAAACCGTTTTCTATTGTTCAGTGTTAATTTTCGGGTTTATTTTGTCCAGGAAACAGAAGTCCACGTCTTGGACGATTCGCTTTGTTTTAGTTGAACATAGCCGGACGTGGGAGTGAGGATGAAAGGACTTATTTTTGTCCACTTCACAGCCCTGAACGGTGAGGTTAATAATGTTGCAAAGACAGTTTGATGTCACAGATCTTTATATTTCCTTGCATTCTTTGCAAGTTGCAAGCATAACCTGTTCAAACAGCCGCTGTCTGTTTTAAGAGGACAAAAGCTGGTCTCCCTTGTGTTTATGACAACAGGCAGATTAGATGTTAAGATGGATAGTGAATGAGTCTCATGACTTGGCGTCCGCTTGTCTATTATTACACTTGAATAGACTGAGGGGTTGCATTGGCACGTTGCAGCTTGGGGTGAAGCGACCACTAATAACCGGTTTTACTGATGATTTACAGGCACCTTGACTTTTAGATGAATATTACTTTAACCTCTACTACTAGGGCTTTACAGTCTTTTTTTTGTTTTTGTTAGAACATTATGAACACCACTTCTGAAGGGAAGTTTATTCAAGGGTTTTGTAAAAGGGAAGAAAATAAGCTAATTTCTTAACTGAACTTTATTCAATTAAAATGATAAATTATTCTAAATCAAAGTGATTATTTTAAGGTCCAAAAGAGGGAAAATGTAAGCATTTTAATTTATATCAGGTTTTTGGCTTCTAAATTAATTTTTAGAAATATGTAAATCGTTATAAAATGGAAAATATTGTCAAGGTGACATTTTCCCATCATGCATTTTGGTCTATTATGTAATTGACATTAATTTATTTATTATAGAGTAGGTCATTACTTAGTTCCATAAGAATGTTTATAAGAAATCTTCTTTTTGTCACTTAATTTTTTTTTGTAGAGGAAGTCAAAGTTCTTAAGGCACAGCAACTAAAGTTAGATATGTTTAACTGTAAACTAAAAGTGTATCGATCTTTTAAATAAAACCTACACAGCTATTAGGGCTGGGAGATATGGCCTCAAATCTATATAGCAATATAATCTAAAGTATGTATGGTGACGATTAGGGGTGCACCGATCCGACTTTTGCAGTCCCGATAACCATACCGATGCCTGGATTGTGTGTATCTGTCGATACCCGATCTGATACTATTGTTGAATTAATGAACTGTAATAAACTTCCACCTTATACCTTTGTTGAAGAGACTAACGGCACCAGACTTAACTAACTAAATATAACAAAGACAAAATAACAGATGTAAAATATAAAATTACCACAAAAATAAAATTTCAAGTGAAAAATGTATCTTTTTTTGTTGTTAACTTATTGCAGATTTTCCACATTTTAAGTATCAGTTCATGGTAATGGTTAAGTTTAACCGATACCAATACATGTACACGTATCGGGGCCGATTCCAGTCCCATTTTCCTGATATTGCTGCGGAATAACCCCCCAAAAGGTTTAGATTTGGAAAAAAATGTTTTTTCCCCAAAAATAATGTAAAACCAAAATTGTTAAACCTAAGTATGATGAAGATATTTTAAATTTAATAAAAGTTAATTCTTATGAAAATAAAGTTCAAGATTTGAATTAAAAAAGCTTAAAAGTTCAACAAGTTTATTTTCTGTTAAATGAAAAGCATAAACTTTTAAACTTGCAAAGACGAGTGTAAAGACAAACACCGAACAACAGTATCCTTGCTTACCTGGTACAAAGTATTTAGGAACAGCTTGATGACATCATCAAAATGCGTAATTGTGGTATGGCTGTATTGTCACAATCTCTACCTTTGGGTAAATTCATATTATCTGCCTTATAGCTTTCATATTGCCCACTGCTAACAGCTATGACGTTTTGTCTGCCTGCCTGCTTGGGCAGTTTGATCTGAGGAATTAAGATTGTTATTTTGCAAATGGAACTCCATCATTTTTCTCAACGCTCAGAGATTTAAATGACTCGGTCTGCCATCTTGGTGCTGCACAGGGTTGCAGTGGATAGCAGCAAGATGGTCCCGAGTTCGAATCCCGTCCTGGGGTCTTTCTGCACATGTTCTACCTGTGCATGCGTGAGTTCCCTTCAGGTACCCCTGCTTCCTCCCACAGTCCAAAAACATTAACATAGGTTAACTGGTCTTTCTGAATTGTCCTTAGGTATGAGTGTGTGAATGGATGGTTGTTTTTCCTGTCTTCGTGTTGCCCTGTGATGGACTGGTGATCTGTCTGTTAGGGGTGTGACGATTCTCAAAATCCTCAATTCCATTTGATTTCAGGGTCACGATTCGATTCTATTCTCAATTATTTTGATTAAAATTATTTTTTCCCTTTACAGTACAGAGCCTATCGATTTCGATACAAAATCAAGATCGTGACACCCCTACTGTCTATGGTAAACATTGACGTCTTGACCTGAATCAGCCTAGTTTAGTAGATGAGTAGCAATTCTTCCTAAACTAAACCATTAGGAGTGTGCTATTACGATTTAAGACCGTGAAGCGATCTACACGTGTGACGATCGGTCATTTTCGAGAGATCGTTTTATCCCGATTCTCAGTTCTGCTGCTGTATTTCTGCCTCTCCCTGCGAAGAAAAGCCTTCGCTCTCCCTGCTCTAAGCGAATCACTGCTTACACTACAGTCTACCTTCATTATCTTATGTAGCAGCAGCCCTTTGTAAACCGTTGTGTTTTTACACTACGTTGTTATCGCTTACATTTTTATTAGGCAGCTTTATGTGTGCCTGTTTAAAATATCACTATTCTGTAAAAAACATTTCAACCAGTTAAAGCTGCATTCACCCTGTTGTATGAGGATTATTAATTGGCGTATTATAAATTGCACAATACATCTTGCACTATATTTACAGCTGCATATTAGTCTTTTATTTTAAAATATTTGATATTTTATTCTAATTGCCTAATATCATATTTTTAAACTAAAGTAGATTCATGTTTGCTTTCTGTTTTAGTAGACAAGTCAAAATTAAAAATGTATATAACACATTTAAATACATTTATGATTTAGATGTATTTTTCAGTGGGGTTATTTGAAAAATGAATATATATATATATAGATTCATTCAGAACTTGAAGTGCATTTCTATCTTTTCTGGTGTGAGATAGCTGTATAAGTATTTTAGCCCTGTGTTGTTCATCCCTAATTTGAATGAATTTATTTATTTAATGTTTCTCTTCTTTAATATGTAATTTAAGTTTTGTTGGTGATCATTAAAGTAAATTGTGATGAAATCGAAATGGTGATAATATAATTGAAAAACCTCGATATTCTATTTTTGCCGTATCCCCCACCCTTTTGTTGTATCACTGAGCCTTCTCTGTTTTAGCCACTCTTTCTTTTACATTTTTTTTCATGTCTGTGTTTGTAGGTGAGCAGTAATGGAACCGCAGCAGCAGCAGACGGTCAGACGGTGCAGACAGCTGAAAATGCCCAGGACCCTCAGCAGCAGCAGCAGCAAGCAGCACCTAATGCCTGGCAGGTCATCAAAGGCGTCCTCTTTAGGTGAGCTTTACTTATTTTTAATTCAGACTGAGTCACTTGCATATAAAAGCCTTTGCTATAGATGTAATAATTATTAAAGGTTATGTATTGTATTGCAATCATAATGGAGTCCAAATGCACACAGTTCACTCTGCAGTCGGTCTTTCTGCCTCTCTTGACTGAGTCGTAATCTTTTCAGCGTAAATTGTAGCATACATAAGAGGGGGTTTAAATGATTTAAAAAGGTTCAGTCTTTAAATAGAAACTTTATCAGTTTCATTTTTGGTGTCCTGACACGATTGCTGATACCATTTTACAGACAGTTATATTTTCTCTTTTCTAATTGGCTCAGATATC
The DNA here is from genome assembly GCA_028564705.1 of Apricaphanius iberus. Lineage (NCBI taxonomy): Eukaryota > Metazoa > Chordata > Actinopteri > Cyprinodontiformes > Aphaniidae > Apricaphanius > Apricaphanius iberus. The sequence goes on from JAPXFQ010000899.1 coordinate 1,844,711, forward strand.
ATCTTCAGTAATCAATTTAAAACGCAGTACCATTTGATGAAGAGGAATATTTTGTTCTGTCGTTTTTCATTTTTTGATATTCAAGATCTGTTTTAGGAGTGTTAAATTTATGAGGTGGAACCCTAAGGTTTTTATTTTTATTTTATCTGTTCTTAGGCTTTAGTTCAAATTTTCTTTTCATAATACTAATTGGGATCTTATTAGAACTTATTCTCCTTTTTACCTGATATGATCGCTGTCTTAAAAGTGAATAAAAAATTTCAATTCTAATCAGAGTACCACAATGAATGATAATTAGATATATTTGATATCTTTCTGCATTTTTTCACAACTTTTCCCGTGCAATTTATATAATCTAGATCCCCTTTTCACCATTCTCCTGTCACCGGTTTCTCCAGAATCTTCATAATTTGGGCAATCAGTAGTTGGTTCCGCAGAGGGCCGTCCACTCCCGATCCGAACACACCAGCAGGGGCCCCCAGAGTTCCCAGCAGGAACCTCTTCCTCAAAGACACCCTCATGGTAAAATACTTCTGCTCTGTCTTCCTGTTTGCAACTCCGCTCTTTATTTTGTGAAGCTTTATTTCTTCCACTTTTACAAGTATTCTGAAAGGATATATAAATGTATATATTTTTTTTTTTCAAATGTATTTTTACCTTTTAAAATATAAAATTTTATTCTTTAAAGAAGAAAAAGCTTCTGTTTTTGAAAGATCTTAATCTATCTGTACATTTATTTTTCTGACAAAATCTGAGTTTAAGTTAAGCAGGTCTGATGCTTTTCCAAGGCAATAAAGAAATTATAAGGTTTTGAATATTAATAACTGAATTCAAGATCTTCCTTCCTAAACAGCACTCATATTGTGATCCCTAAAGTAATCAGCGTTATCACGCTCTCAACCCGGAGAAGCGGCTGGATCTCTCCTGACACTGTGATGTTATCAACACCTTTCCTTTCTCATCGTGCCTCCAGGACCTGTACGTGTACGTGTCCCAGGAGGAGGTGTTCTCTGACTTCAACAACACAGATGCCCTTTTCTGGTTCCACAGGGACCTGGTCTATGGAGACTGGACCACCGGGGAGAGCGGCGATGGCTGCTACCAGCAGTATAAAGAGTTAGACATCTCAGAGGTAGGGATGTCTGAGGATGAGGGGAAGGAGGATGACTCTATGCACGTTTTTGTATTTGACTCTTCACGTTTTCCTGTCTGGTGGTTGCTTGCAGGAGGTGCAGCATAACGGCTCCCTTTACATTCACATCTACTTCACCAAAAGTGGATTTCACCCTGACCCGAAACGCAAGGGGCAGTACCGCAGACTGGCGACAGTTCACTCAACAAGAAGTAAGGGCCACTAATACATAAACAAGCTTTTTATAAGAATTGCCTCGATCGATATTTTATCTTTGCTGCTTTGTTTTCTACCCCTCAGTGCTCAATAAATACAAGAGAAGAAAGTTCATGAAAACCAAGAATCTGCTCACAGGAGAGACTGAAGCAGATCCTGAAATGATTAAGGTGAACTGACACCCAGGACACATTCATGGCTGAAAGATTGCTTCTCTGTCAGAATGTTCTGTCCTTTTATCATGACGTTATCACAAATGGAGGAATATTGTCAAGTTTTTCTTGCTTTGGTGGCAGAATATAAAAAGAAAACCAGAAAATTGGGTCCAGTTTAATCTACATGTATTTTAAAAGCGATTTTGTGGAGGGTGAATTTTATTTTTATTTTATAAAATTATTAAATCAGACATATTTAACATAGAACTATAAAATGGAATGGACAACTTCTTGAAAACCTCACATTTTTTATTTCATTTGAAAATTTTTTTATATATATATATAAATAAACCGTAGCAAAATAAAATAACTTTAAAATTAATTATAACAGAAATGTTTATTTAGAAAAAAATTAATATGGATGAAAACTATAAAATGTGATAAACTCAGATTGGGTCCCCCCTAGACTCCACCTCTTTATTAACTTCCTGGTTACGCCCCTGCTGGTGTGAGATAGCCGTCTAAGTCTCTGCGGCACTTTGTGAGCTTTGGCTCCGTCAACTTTTCAAGCTTTTCATGCTTCAAAGCTCATAAAGCCAGCAACGCAGAAGTTCAGCTAGTTGAACTTTTGACGGTGCTGACGGCCCTGAAGCGGCACATTAACCAATCAGAGCTTATAATTGTAGCGATGTCACTACACATATTTCGAATGTAGCGGGAGCTGGAAAAACCTACATTTAAGTCTAGAAAACGCAGATTTAAAAAATCATAAATAACACCGAGGACAGATGGACAGGTGCTCTTCAGGAGGAATAGAGAACCTGTAGTTGGTGTCCTGGTAGGAGATTTGAGCTCTTATGCGGCCCAGGAGGTCGTAAAATTGGGCGCGGCAGACTGAAGTAGCGCTGAAAGCGAACCTCATCCATACGTAGCTCCTGGAGCAAATGGTTAAACTCCTTGAACTCAGATCGCATCCGTAGAATAGGGTGTACCCACAAACGGCGCTGATGTTGCTGAAGTCGATGCTGTCTAGCTTTATTTAGCAAATACAGCCAAGACACTCTCTCAATACTATCTGCCATAGTTCAGAACGTACAGCAACAGAAAAAGCCCCGCCCATGCGCTCTTTTTTTGCTCAGAAGTGGCAGACTTTGCAAGCTTCAACATAGAAGCGTCAAACTAGATGCTTTGTGAGCTTTGCCTGACGCTGATAAAGCTCTTGGTCTGAATGCACCCTTAGTGGACATGAAATAGGATCTGTGCCTTTCTCTGCGCACCAGTGCTGAAGGCTGCGGTGTATAAATAGGTGCCATTAAAAAAAATGTTTACGCGTTATTTTTGTGTAATTAATTAATCTTAATTAACGCATTAAAGTCCCGGCCCTAGTAAAAAGTAATTGAAACTACACCTTCTGTCAGTCACAAAAAGACTGCTGTCCTTAAAACTTGCGGCTCTTTGCTGCGTCACTGGTTACAGCTTATTATTTTCTTATCGCACATGCACAAATCACGTATGTGACCTAACTGCCAATTTCACCAAAAGGTGATGCATTTTCACAACTGGAATGAGGGAATTACCCAATAGCACCCTCCTTGGCAAAATGTAAAATTTTATTCTAAATCCCTCTCACAGAAAAAAATGTGTACATGATATGTGATGCTGTCAGATATAAGATAATGAAAGGGAGATTCACAATTGTTAAAAGTTGATAAAGTTGTGATATTTGGATAAAAGTGCAAGACGTGCAGAATTTGCAGGGATTGGCTGAATTTGCGTTAACAGTTGCAATCACAATATCGCGAAATCCCTGAGGGACTGATAAATGGAGCAAAGTTCCCCTATACCTTATGTGAGTTTTGATGCAGGTTCAGCACCAAGAAAAAAATGTAAAAATTTTATCAGTAGGGGTGTGAGGAAAAATCGATTCATGTCTGAATCTCGATTCCTATTTAACAAGATTCAGAATCGATCCGAAATGTTTGAGAATCGATTCTCAGAAAATATGTTTTCTGAACCTTTTTACATTTTCGCTTCGCATAGTGTTTGTCATGCAACGGCCACTGTCACATTGACAGGTCTGATGCGCCGTAGGCTAGCTAGCACTAGAACTAGCTAGCTGTAGCCGCTAGGCTAAAGCTTAAGCATGAAAGACGAAAGAGAAATCCAGCCCGCCCCGTCTTTGCTGAAGGAAAATGTTTGGGCCCTCTTAAAGGTCTTCTCCATGCTTATGACACCCTTGGCTAAAGTTTTTTTTATTTTAAAAATCTCCAAGTATATAAGAGCGATCTTTCTTTATAAGCTACACATAAACACCTGTGGCGCTGTCCGAAAATATATGCTGAGTTCAATAACGTTAGGACTTTTAAAGTTTCTAACAAAAACAATGAAAATAATAACATAAGCCATACATTTCTGTTTAATGATGGTTGATAAGCAACATTTGGTGCATACTAAATATTTTCAATATATTTTCTACTACGTACCAAAGAACAAACAAAATACATATTATTTTAATTTATTCTTAAAATATATCAGCATTTTTTTTTTCAACACTAAAAATTTTGTTTAAAAGGTCTTGGCTGTCCAGTTGCAATTTCATGTCTTGTTACTTTTGAACCAGTTCCCTTCTCTCAACATAGATTGTAAAATCCATTTCGTGTTGATACACATAAAATAAACATGTTTCTTGTTCAATTAAAGTTGTTCTTCAAATAAAAGTTTAACTTTTCCCAGTTTTTTTTAAAACTTGTAGCTTTGTTTGGGGGTTTTTTTGTTGCCTGTTGCTGCTCTGAAATACCTTGACTGTATTTCTCCACAGCGGGCAGAGAGCCATGGTCCAATAGAGGTCATCTCTCACTGGCACCCCAACCTCACCATTAACATGGTAGATGATCACACAGCCTGGGTGAAAGGCTCTGTTCCACCCCCTTTAGACCAATGTGAGTTTTAATTCTGTTACCGTTTCGGCTGTAAACGAGTTCCTAGCTTTTTGTTTTTACCTCCTTTTATTTATTTATTTTCCTTTCTTCGGTGTCTGATTCCAGATGTTAAGTTTGATGCAGTAAGTGGCGACTACTATCCTATTGTGTACTTCAATGACTACTGGAACCTTCAGAAGGACTACTATCCCATCAACGAGACCCTGACCAAACTCCCGCTGAGGCTCGCCTACTGCCCGCTCTCCCTCTGGCGCTGGCAACTCTACGCAGCCCAGAACGCTCGCTCCCCATGGAATTTCCTACCAGAGGACACATACGAGCAGTCCGACGAAGACCAAGACTCCGTCAAGGTGAGTTTCCATGTGGACAGTTGGTGCTGCTATGGCCAATTAATATGGATGGATCATAGGCTGCTCATCTATACCTTTTATTCCTTTGAAGCGTGTAAATAAAATAAAAAATTTTTTTACTACTAACTTTCTTCTTCGAAATACAGTCTGCAAACACACACACACTTGTTCATTATTATTTTGACTCGTTAAGTGACATTTTTTAACAATTTGAACTGACTAAAATATCTGCATTGCACATTTTGATCTTGAACAGTAAAACTAAAAATGTCCCCTTGCTTCGATTATATGTGTGCTTATACAAGCTGATAGCCACAGGTTAAAGGTCAGATATGGAACATGAGCACGATAGCGACATCTAGTTTTTCTAGGTTGTAGGTACAACAACTCTTTTTTTCCCTTTTCGTTTGATTCTGTAGAAATGTTTTATGTGGTTTCATCTGGTGTAGGCTTCACCTAAAACTTCTCTAGTTTCTCTTCTTCTCCGGTCCCTCCTCTGAAGCAGCTCCTATACTTGCTAACTCCACCGTTCTTCCCAGCACCAACCGAGCTGTGCTGACCATAGAGTTGGATCATAGAGAGTATATCTGTCAACCTGCGGCAGCTATTGGCTGGTAGATGTAAACATAATGGCATCATCTTGCCTGGTTAAATTTTACATTCTGTTATACTTTAATTCAAATCATTTTTTTTAAAGGAAATGTTCTTTAATTCTGCACCCCTCTAAATTCCCCATGAATGTCTTGTTTTAAAATGTTTTTATTAAATGTAGCTTTTATGAAAATATTCCATATACAACCTTTTAATTTAAATTTATTATTTTACTTTTATTTGAAATAAACAACAATATTTTTATGTGCATTTAATTAAAAAGGGTAATATTTTTCTTCTATATCGCAATACTTTTTTTTGGTGTTTTTAAGAATGTATTATTTAAGAATGTATTATTTACATTGGGTTACAGCTAGGGATGCACCGATACTGGTATCGGCCCCGATACTGCCTAATGTACTGGTATCCGTTAATCTTAAACAATACCATGAACTGATACTCAAAATGGAGAAAATCTGCAACAAATTCAGCAAAAAAGATCAATTTTTCACTTGAAATTTTATTTTTGTGGTAATTTTATCTGTTATTTTGTCTCAGTTATGTTTAGTTTGTAAAATCTGGTGCCTTTGGTCTCTTCAAAAAGGCACCAGAAGTTATACAATTTATTAATTCAACAATATGTGGCAAGGTGCACAACGAGGGCCCAGGCGGGATTCGATCCCACAACTGCCAGGTAAAGGTAATGTGCGCTAACCAGTCAACCAAAGGAATATCCCTATGGCAAGCAGCCGGGGCATATGATCTACCAGAGCCATAGTGACAGGACCTCCACACTGTCACAAATAGTATCGGATCGGAATCGGGTATCGACAGATACACAAAATCCAGCCATCGGTATCGGGACTTAAAAAGTCGGATCGGTGCATCCCTAGTTACAGCTCATATGCACACACGTCATCTGTGCTAATTTATAAATTACCTGCAGGTGCCTGGTGGCTGATGTCCACCATAGTGTGCAAAATGCATGATTATCTTAACACGTAAGTGTTGTTTCTGTTGGATAGGTTGCACTTTTGGAAACCAATCCGTACCTCCTGGGACTCACCATTGTCGTGTCTATTGTGCACAGCATCTTTGAGTTCCTCGCTTTTAAGAATGGTGAGTTGGTGGACCTTTTTTTTCTCTCAATAACTATTTTTAGTTGAAAGCAAAAGGAGTTTTATTGTACTCTTTCATCCAACCACCTTTTTTTTTTTGACTTCCTCTTAGATATCCAGTTCTGGAACAGCAGACAGTCTCTGGAAGGGCTGTCTGTGCGCTCTATTATATTTGGGGTGTTTCAGTCTCTTGTTGTGTTGCTGTACATTTTGGACAACGAAACCAACTTTGTGGTGCAAGTCAGCGTTTTCATTGGTCTTCTTATTGACCTGTGGAAAATCACAAAAGTTATGGATGTCAAGGTAAACTAAAACAATCGTAGTTTTTATTTTTATTTTACTGAACTTAGCTAGTTTAATGTAGGTAAATGATAAACCTGGACCAGTCTGGGTGCAAAAATGATCTTGTAACGGCGAAAAAAGCATAACAATCATATTATTAGTCCCCTTCTTGACACTTATTTTATTTTCTGCTCAAATGTTTATTTCTTCCCTACTTTTAGTTGGAGAGAGAGAACAAAATCGCAGGGATCCTTCCAAGATTGGTATTCAAAGATAAATCGACATACGTGGAGTCTTCAACCAAAATCTATGATGACGTAAGTTTGCATGATGTTTAATGTGCAGCCCTTTGATCATGTTTAGATGGGATATAATGTTAGAGAACTTAATATTTGCTAACTGATGGGAAAAGTTGATTTTATTTCAGGGATGTCAAAACAATTATTAAAACGTAGTGATATCGTTTCAGGTGTTTTATTTCTGTTAATTTGAATGATTATAGTTTAAAAATTTTGAATATTATTTAAGGACAAATTAAATTGAGATGATTTTTTGTTTGGGTGTGGCCTGTACAAACATTGCTTACTTGACAGTTGTCTAGCAAACAGTCAGTGACACTAAACATACAGACCAGAGGCACAAAGCTTTAAAGGGTCATTGCTAAAGTAGGTTGGCTGCTCAGTGTATTGCATTAAAACATACTTTAGGAAAGTTGAGAAGAAGAAAAAAATGCACAATAAAAATGTGTGTAACCCTGAGAGGTAAAAGGGGGTTTCACAAAATATGGATACGCAGATATACTGTCATATGTCAAAATATTGTAGCAATATTCATAACCAATTAGGGGTGTAACGGTACACTAAAATCGTATTCTGTTCAGTCTTGAAGGACTCTGTTCGGTTAATTTTCAGTACAAAAAAATACTTACAAAATCTTATTTTTAAAAGCTGCCAATATAGAATAGAATTCTTGCATGAAGTGAATAAAAGCGACCCATTTGGGTGATATCTAAAATAAATTGCACTCCTATTATAAAAATTCACATTTTGTAACATTTTAAAGTAATAATAATAGAGTACTGTAAGAACTTATTAAGAGCTGAAAACTTTATCATAGCAGCAACGGCTTCAGCTTGAATATCAACAAGCTAACTATTCAAGTTGAACGTTTTTGGTTTCGCCCAATCAGAGCTACTTGACAGGGGCTGTTTAAATGCTGATGGTAGCGGTAGTTGCACAAGGCTTCTTAGCGGAAAGGATATTAACATTCGCATGGTGCTGTTTGAAGTGTGTTAACATGTTTTTCTGTGTTGCCTGCCACATGCTGATCTCCGTGGATCAATGTCTGCATACAACTTAGGATTTATCCATTTGTCTGTCCCAGTTATGAATTATAACAGGGAAGCCAAAGTGTTCCCAAACAGGAGACCAGATTGAGGGGGGAGGGTCTTCTAGCTCTGGCTTCTCTTTCGCTGTTGCCATGATGCTGCTCGTGTAATTACTTCAATGTGTTAGTGCAGCTACACTGTGCGTCACTCAATACAGCGTCCATACAGAAACTCACCTAGGAACGTTGTTCGGCTTCTCTTAATATCACGCTAATAATACATTTACATTGTTTAATGAAAAAAAATGCACCGAAACGCCAGTGGACCGGACGGTTCAACACATCCCCGTGAACCGTTACACCCCTGTGAGCAATAAATGGGTTTTAATTTTTAGAATTTAAGTGGAATAATAAAAATTAAGTATTCAAAAGTTAGGGGTGGTTTTCACCTCAATAAAACTGGATGTGGCATGTATGAAACGGGTTGGATTGTTTGGAATGATGTGACAGTGTTTATGCTCTTACATTCCGTTTTTAAAATTCACAATTTATCGTCATATAGTATCACAATAACTGGTAACCCCCCCCCCCCCCACACACACCCCACACACACCCACACGTATTGTGATGCATATTATATCTTTAGATTCTTGCCAGTACACATCCCCAGTAGCCATACATTTAGGTAGGCTGATGTATCTGTAAGAAAAATTGTTTTTTATTATGTAACGTTCAAATTGCTCTTAAACGGGGTTTCATATGGCTGTAATAATAAACAAATTTTGTCTTTCACTTATTACATTTATTTACTGAATTAAATAGTTTTAAATGTTGTCCTGATTTGCTGAGATGATTCTGTTACCTCTGAGAACGCTTAATGGGAATGTCTGATTAATGGCATAAACTAATCTTTCAGTGATGGTTGAGATTAATATACAGTTCGCAAACTGGTCTGTGCTCTGTGTGTGTAGAATAACTGTGTGTGTAAGGAGCACATACTTGTGTTAAACTCCCTCTTGTGTCGTTCTGTCAACAGATGGCCTTCAGGTACTTGTCTTGGCTGCTCTATCCTCTGTTCGGCTGCTACGCGGTCTACAGTTTACTGTATGTAGAGCACAAAGGCTGGTACTCCTGGGTACTCAGCATGCTTTATGGCTTCCTGCTAACCTTTGGTGAGTTTATCTGATGCCTTTATGCCATTTATTGCATGTTTTCTTCTACTTTATCTCTGCTGTCTAAAACTGTGCTAATAATTCTCAGCTGTAGCCACATAAATAAAAATTTAAAAAAAACCCCTAAATTTAGGGTTACTTAGGCTTAAAGTGTTGGATTTTAAGGAAATGGCCCAATAGCCAAACATGTACTTATTTTACCTTGAAGACTATAAAAGCTCAATACAGTAAGTGGTTGAATTGAACGTTGAATCCTGACAGATTGTAACTGTCGTAGTTTTAGATGAAGAGACTGGGTCACTTATGTAGGGCTAACGGTACCAGTAGGGAAACCCAGACATCCGTCTGTCTGGTGGGCTTTGGGATTTTCCTAAGAGAAATGTGTTTGAATGTGTTGTTATTGAGATATTTCACCCATAAGTGAAATTCAATCTGTTGCCATCTTCTCCAGAGTTGGATAAGAGAGTAAAAGCGTTTGTAAGCAGCCTAGTCATTCTTCTAGTCTGGCAGGAGTCTGTTTGTTTGATTTAGCTTAGCATAAACAATGTAAGTGAATGGTAACAGCTAGCATTTCTTGTGCAAAATTCATGAAAATAACAAAAATGATTCTCATTTTTCCTCGTGACCTCAATAATCTTATTGATTGGACTAAAAATTACAAGCAACACGAAGGAATCACAGGAGCTGATTTAGACTTGGGGCTACAGATATAACAAAGCATCGCTGTAAGCCACAGCTTCAAGGCGCAAAGACATCACAACGACCACAAAAGCACCAACGTTTTGATGTGTGTCTTTGGCTGGTTTCTCAACCCTTTAGTACAAAAGCAAGAACTATTTTCTTGCATTACTCGTATAACCTACTCAAACTAGAGCGGTAAAAACATGTTTACAGAAGTAGGTTTCTCTTGCAGTGGCGGCTTATAGCCTAATATAGTCCACGGTCTAACTCTGCTCCTGTGATTCCTTTGTGTAACTTACTACTTTTATTTTTAATCGACAATGATTCCTGGTGGCCTCAGTTATCTGGAGTAATTTCATGACTTTTCACTCAAAATACTATTGTTACCGTTCGCTTACATTGTTAATCCCAAGATAAGGCAAACATGCTGCTACCAAATTAGGAGAATGGGCTGCTTACAAAATGCTTTTACTTATTTATCTAACACAACAAACTAAATTTCACTCAGGGGTGAAACATCTCTTTAAAAGATCTTGTGGCAGATTCTGTGACCGTTTAGATCAGCTCTTAAAGCCCAGATAAATAACCGTTGCTGCATATGAGTTTCCCTTAAACTGCGGTTGCAGACACGCCTTCTAGCTTTTTACTTGCATCATAGTTGCACACCTGTATTCCCAGCAGTAGGTTTATTTGATTATTAGACATTGAAGTACATTCTAGGAAGTTGCCTTCTTGCTTTACTGCCTTTTTAACGTCTGGTCTCTTGTATAACTCGATGGATTCTTTCTATGCTTTGGTTTTTAGGGTTTATTACCATGACACCGCAGCTCTTCATCAACTACAAAATGAAATCTGTAGCTCACCTCCCGTGGAGGATGCTCACCTACAAGGCTCTCAATACCTTTATTGACGACCTGTTTGCCTTTGTGATCAAGATGCCCATGATGTACAGGATAGGATGCCTCAGAGATGGTGAGTCTTACTTGACAAAAATAGAAGTGCTTATGTGGAATGCAGCTGGTCGACTTGAGAAGAAATGTCTTCAAGAAACAAAAGCCTAACCTCCTTCTACTCAAATATTTAGGAACGTCATATCCTGTATGACTGAGATGCTATACCAGCTGATAATCATGTCAGTAACGGAAAGTTAAACAACTGCTGTCCTTCTTTTCTACAATAATGTACAAGGAGGCATTTTTTATTATGTCGGTTGAACATAAAGCACCCTGTTTTAGCACCAGGCATTTCATGTTTTCTGGACAGTTAATCTGTACAGTTAATCCAGAGGCTTCCTGTTTGTTTGGAGGACGATTTGCTCAAATTCTCTTGTTTGAATGTCGACCAAAAAAACAGAGCTTTCAAATAGCTTCTCTAGGAGTTTTGAGAAGATTCAGACCTACTGTCCAGATGAAGTTAATCCCAGGACATCCATCCCAGTTTTCACTGCAGTTAATCCTCTAGGCAGGACAATTTTATTTGTTTAACACACTTTCAGCAACAGGATAATTCAAGGTGTTTTACCTGATTCAGAAGAAGAAAGAAACAACATATGATGCCTAATAAAGTATAAAAACAAGCCATTAAGCAGGGAACACACAACCCCACCTTGTGGCAGCTAATTGCAGCTACTTAAGGATGAAAGTAATTTATATTTCATACTCCCTACAGTTTCTCTGAGGAAATCTGGTGTGATTCAGCTCATCGGTTTATATTCAAATAACAGATATGCTTATGGCCTTTCAAACACATTAATCTCCCGTCTTTTTGGATGTAAATGTTCTGAATTTTGCTTATTGTAAATAAAACATATAGTGTTTACATGTTAACATCTTAATTCTCAGATTACAACCATAGGAGATTCAGAGGGGAAAAATAGAAAATAAATATTAAGGAAGTAAAATATTTTTACAAAAAAAAAAGAGTTTATCTGAGTAGCTTTTTATTGCCATTTTTCATTTGTTTGAGGAATCCCTCTTTAATGTAGCATCACATTTTGATGAGGATGCAACTTTTGTTTTGGTGACACACAAAGCAAACAAGCAGTGCAAAAGTTACCTCCCTTAAATGAGAACGGTGTTCAGCCTCCGGTTGCTGCTTTTAAAGCTTTTTGTCTTTTGGGAAACGACTCTACGATCTTTACAGACTGAATTGTTCGCCTGTTGTTCTTGAAGAAATGGCTCCAGCTCAGTCAGATTGGACGGAGAGCCTCTGTGAACACCAGGTTTCTAATCTAGCCACAGAAGGTCAATCAGATTTAGCTCTGAACTTTGACTAGACCGTGGTTCTGCTTCAGATGTAACCCATCACATTGTCGTGTGTTCAGGGTTGTTGAAGGTGAACCTCCATCCCAGTCTCTAGTCTGTTGCAGCCTTTCTACGAGGATCACCCTTTCTTTACCTCGGTCCATTTTCCTTGCCATTCTGACCGGAGTATTTGTACTTATTGGAGAAAAAGCGTTCCCACAGAACAATGCTGCCACTACCTTGTTCCACAGTGGGGATTAGGGATGTGTATTGGCAAGAATCAGGTGATATAATATGTATCACGATACAAAAGGGGCGATATTCAATATTGCAAGATATGGTGATACAATGAGTTAGACTATATATTGCGATATTATTTTTTTTTTTTTACTGAATCTCACTAGAAAAGTTTGTAAAGCGTTCTAAACACTCCAGCCTGTTTGATTAGTGGATCTAGTTGATCCACTGGAACAAAGAAAGTGAAAACATCCACCAGCTTCCAGTCATACTTTTAATTTTAAGTCAAATTACCATAATTATTAATGGTTTAATTTAAATTCTTTAAAAAAACATTTTGATTGACTTTGCTTTTGAATATAGATACATTATTGTGACATAAAATATTGCGATATATTGGCGTATCGATATTTTCTTACATCCCTAGTGGGGTTGAGTTGAATACGATGTTCAATGTTACTTTAAGTAAAGTCAATTTTATTTATAGTGCTTCACAAGGCAAAGAACAATCATAAATAACATGTAAAAAGAGATATAGATTAAGCAATTAAAAACAAAAATCTAAAAAGACATGGAGAGAAAGGCTGAGACAATGCAAATTTAACTATGGGCTATGGAGAACAGATGTGTTTTTAACTGAGATTTAAACTCTACTTTAAGGCCTAAAAGGTGAATTTTTATTTCATCGGATTAGAATGACGACTTTCACATGTTTGCTGTACCTGCTAAGGGGCAACTTTTCTTCTATGACAATCTTTACTAAAGGTCACATTTGTGGAGTCGACAACCAGTAGTTGCTCTGATGGCAGATTCTTTTACCTGAGCTATGGATCTCTGCAGCTCCTCCAGTCACCATATTCCTCCTGGCTGTTTAGATGATGAAATGGAAAGTTTGGGATTTTGTTTTTAAAGCCACCCCAGCTTTGAACTTCTCCACATCTTTCTCCCTGACCCATCTTCCTTTCATTATTGGTGTTTTGTTTAGTTATTTCATTTCAGGCATTTAACATTAACCACACAGGTGACAGGCCACCAGTCATCCACAACAACGCTTAACACTAGGGATGCACCGATCCGACTTTTTCAGTCCCGATACCGATGGCTGGATTTTGTGTATCTGTTGATACCCGATACCAATCCTATACTATTTGTGACATTCCTGTCACTATAGCTCCAACAGATCATGTCCCCTGGCTGCTTGGCCACAGGGATTAAAGGCACCAGACTTTACAAACTTAACATAACTGAGACAAAATAACAATGTAAAATCTAAAATTACCACAAAAATAAAATTTCAAGTGAAAAATTTATCCTTTTTTGTGAATTTGTTGCAGATTTTCCCCATTTTGAATATCGGTTCATGGTATCGGTTAAGTTATACCGATACCAGTACATTAGGCAGTATCGGGGCCAATACCAGTATCGGTATCAGTGCATCCATACTTAACACAAGTAAACAGACTACAGAGGTGCAATTAAGACCTTTTATTTATTCTGGTCATGATGTATTGTGACCAGACCTGATGTTTGTATAACATTTGAAATCGATGAACATTTTGGCATTGCTTATGTTTATCCAGACCGTTCCACAGGATCACATCTCGTACAGACACATAAAAACCTTTATGAGTTGCTCCAACTCTAAAAATAAAGGCTTCATATCCTTGCAGCTCACGAGCTCCTTCAGGAGTTTTAAAGAAACGCTGTAGATTTACTGCTAATAACTTATTTCCTCTTTGGGAATTAAAAAAAGTATTTCTGATGTATTTTATGTTACGAGATCAGAAATTTTTAGCAACTAGGACTGGAAGAACAAGTTATGAGTGATATTGAAAACCAATCTTGTGAATGATCCGCTCAGGTTGCTTTTGTAATATTACTAAAGGATTAATTCTGCTCTGGTAAATGTTTCACCACACTTTAACACAATATGAAAAGAATTGGAGTACCAAAGTATTGTTTAAAGTATGGAGTACGTTACTGTCACGGTATTTAACTTGATTTAAAATTGAGATTTTTGTTTTCATGTCTGACATGGGGTTTCCACGACAATGTATTATTAATTATTATTCCCAGAAATTTGTTCTCATTTATATTTCAGTTTTTAAAGCTGCATGTTTGTTTTCGGAGTAGCTAATTGGAGCCCAACTCATTTATTGACGCACCGACTCCTTATTCCTCTCTTGCAGATGTGGTGTTCTTCGTTTATCTTTACCAGCGCTGGATCTACCGGGTCGATCCGAACAGAGTCAACGAGTTCGGCACCAGCGGCGTGGACCACACCCAGAACAACACGGCAGAGGGCAGCCCTGCTGTCACAGACAAACCAGAGGGGGAGAAAAAGAACGATTGAACACGACCAGCACTTATCTTCTCCCGTGGCACCGAGCGCTCGGGTGAAGAGGACTTATGGAAGTTAGTGCCGGGAGGAGAGTGGTCGTTTAGCCGTTATGGACGCCGCTACAAAAAAAAAAGAAACAAAGAAAGTTGCAGATTAACTGTTCCCTCTGATCTCTTTGTGGATTCACAGAGTCCTGTTCAGTGTAGACTTGTTAAATTCTCATTTCTGTTCCACCACCCTTCCCCGCCCTCTCGTTTCGCAGTTCAAGTGAAGTAAATCAAAACGTGACGTACTGTATTCTGTAAGATTTCTTTTCAGAGGGTAACGATGTGTACGACTAGATGTTGGAAAGGGAACAGTTGGCAGTTATTCTCCATTTTACATTTTTGATTTTTTAAGCAGGGAAGAAAGAAGCAAAGTGCAACTTTTTCTTTGTATCGATTCCTTGTGAATTTTTTTTTTTTTTTTTTTTCTCTTCATTCCATGTGAGCACCGTGTTTCAGGTTGCCTAGAAACGTGTGTATAGTGCTGGTAAAACTGGAAAGGTCCTGAGCCACACTGGAGGACGACACGTGACTGGAGACCCTGCAGGGCGCGCTACCCACCAGACTGACTATATGACTACTACACTCAATTTTAGAAACGGTTAAAGTTCTTGACTTGAACAGAGAGGAAAAAAATAACAGCCTTGTTGGTATTAATATAAAATATTGATGACTTAATCTTTTTTTTTTCAGTCACAGAAACATTCTTTTGTATCTTGTTTAGACTGTACAGACTCCTGTTATGAATATGTGTCCAAACTGTTGGAAGGCCGTTTCCCCATCACCTGGTCGTCTGATTATGTTTATCTACTTCTCCAGATCACTACTGCAGCCAGGAGACATCAGTTCTGTACCAACAGAACTACAATGTCTTCTCCCCCCCCCCCTTTTTTTATTTTCAGTGCTGTAAAACAAAACAAAAAGTTCCATGTTGGTGCATATTAAATTTTTTGAGCATCCATGTTTATAGTAAAAACTAAGTGTGATTTAAAATGTCTATGCAACGCTTTGTTTTTCAGATTTTATTTCTAGTTTGTCTTTAAGACCAATATTTTTGCATGGAACTGCCTTTCATTTAGTTTCTAATGATGTGGGAGGAAATATAATTTGTGTATTTTAGAAGCATCTACATCATCCAGTTTTTAATCCTCTAAATTGTCATGCCTTACGATTCTGGTATGTCTGCAGCACCGCGGTAACCAGCATTCAGTTTCCTGCAGCCTAAAGATGACGGCTAATAGACATTCTGTTTGCAAATAAAATACTAAATGTTTAGAAAAATCACCTGTATTTATACTGAAACATGAATTTGAGAATTAAAATGAATATGAAGTTCAAGCTAGTAGGTCTTGATATAAGCTTAGCCATTACTGAAATTATTTTAGCCTTCCTTTGTCATTACCCTTCAGAGAAATCTTTAAAATGTACATATTGTCAAATGTTCAATTCAGTTTGCTGCAGTTTTTTTTTATAGCATACTTTAAATAGCGTAATCCAAGGTGCTTCACATGATTCAGTGATAAAACATACGTAGCCAATGAAAATCACAGAATACATTAAAGTAAATTGCAGCAAAAATAGAAATTAGGTGTAAAACGTATTTGATTATTCAAAGGCAGCTCTAAACGGATAAGTTTTAAAAATTTAAATCTGCTCAGTGTTTAAGCAGCTTTACAGTTGTCAGGAAGTTTGTTCCAGATAAGGCGAGTAAAGAAAATGAAAGCTGCTTCTTCATGTTTGGTTCTTATTCTAAGGATGTTTAGTAGACTAGAGTTTTAGGCCCTGGGTGGTGTGGGAAGTCCGTATAAAGACACCAGGCCTTCAACGTATTTTGGGGCTAGGCCATTGAAAGATTTATACATTTTGAAGTCTATTCTCTGAGCTACAGGGACCCAGTGTAAGGATTTTGTAACTGTGGTGATGTGTTTCTACTTTCCTGATTCTAGTCAGGATGTGAGCAGCAGCGTTCTGGATCAGCTGCAGCTGTCCCAATGACTTTTTAGATAGACCCGTGAAGACGCTGTTACAGTAATCAATCTGCGACATCAGTCCCTTAATCCTACAAATGTTTTTCAGGTAATCGAAGGCTGACCTTATTGCTTTTATGCGACCCTGGAAGTTGAGGTCTTAGTCCATTATTACATCTAGATTTTGAGCCAGATCAGTATATTTTAGTTGTATTAACTGAACCCGTTTGCTGACTCTTGATTGTTCTTTAAGTCCAGAAGTATTTCAGTTTCTGTTCAGCTGGAGAAAATAATTTGACATCCAGCTATCTATTTGCTCTATGCATTTATTTAGGGTTCGGATGGGTTCATAATCATCTGGTGGCATTGTAATATAAAGCAGTGTCATCTGCATAGTCATGATGGCTAATGTTGGCCGTAAAAATTGATCAGAAGGGGTCCCAAGATGGCTCCCTGGGGGAACCCACAAGTGATTTTTGTTCTGATGAAAAAATGCCTATTGACACAAAGAATTTCCTGTTCTTGAGGCAGGAGTCAAACCAGCCAAGTACTGTACCAGAGAGTCTGACCAAGTTCTCCATTCATTCCAATAGTATTTTATAATTAACAGTCACTAACTGTAGATAGTGTATTTATATTCGTTGAAGTCCGGGATTTTCTTCTCCAGGGTGGGGAAACTTTTAACAACTGGATTTAGCCTTTGAGTATCCAAAGTGCATTTTCTCTGAACCACACAAGGTCAGTTTATTCATACCGTTTGATCTGTATACCTTCACTGATTTCTGGGAAACTGCGCGTTTACAAGTTGCGCCTTGACTTCAGGTTGTTTGTAGCCATCGGAAAGTTTCGGACCGATTTGTAGCTCTCCGTTTGGCCCTCATATCTTGGCAGCATTGGTAAAGTTAATGTAAACTGACTGATTTTAGAAGACTCAGCTTTATAGGAAAAAATGTTCAGCACAAACAAGACATTTAACTCCACCTTTAAGTACTCCCAGCTTACAGACGTCAAGAGGGAATGTGTCAACTTTACAGAAAAGGAAATGTGGATTAAGTCATGTACATTTAATTGCATCAGCTTTTTTATTATAAGAAAGAAAAAGGATTGAAAAATTGAAAATGCTTATTTTGTTGTACAGTAGAGTGATTGACAGCTCCGACTGTACAGCCTGTGTAAAGACACTGTCTCTGTGGTGGCTGGTTTAAAAGACTAGAAACAGTTTGTCTCCAGGATCTGTGGGGTCTGCAAAAAACGTTAACCCCCCTTTCCCAGAGACCAAACCTATCCAAGTCCTGGACGTAGGAGATATCAGCCCTGATGATCCTCCATAACTTTGACCAGGTCCTGGATAGGTTACCCCTGAAACTTAATACTTTCCTTCATCCTTTCCAAAACCAGCGGAAAAGAGTTTGTTTGGGATCATTGTCCTATTGAAATCTCCAGTTTTGTCCAGGTTTCAGCCATCTGATTCCAGTAGTCACTCATGAAAAATGGTATTGAGATGTTAAAGAACCACCTTGGGTCGCACTGGAAGTAAAGATTCTGCCTATTGACCTCAATATCAAGACATACTTTGGAAAAGTTGACGTGAGGCCTATGATAACCGTCTGGCAACCCTCCTGCATTATGTTGTCTGCATCATGCTGAGACTTTTTGTCCGACTCTGTACCAGGAAAGGGACAGTTTTAATAACAGTATCACAATCTGCTAGAATCATGCACAAATGGGCAGGGTTCTACATAAGGGCAATGAACAGATTGAGTTTGTTTAAAAAAAAATTTGTAATATATATTTTTTTCCAATTCACTTTTATTTATATAGCTCCAATTCACAACAAATGTCATCTCAAGGTGCTTTACAACAAAATTAATTTCAAAGCAATTACATAAACATTCCATCCAGTTAAACGTTTTCTATGTAAGGAATCCCAGCAGATTGCGTTGAGTCATCGACGTGAGGTTGTGCCCTAATCATGCAGACTCCAACCACAGCAATTCCTCTGCAATCTCTCATACTAAGCAAGCATGTAGAGATAGTGGAGAGGAAAAACTCCCCTTTAACAGGAAGAAACCTCCGGCAGAACCCTGGCTTAGTACAAGCGGTCATCTGCCACGATCGTCTTGGGGTCTGAGAAGACACAGAAGAGACAGCATGGACGCAGTGACTCGGTCACTTTGAGCATCATCTGGACCGATGTTCCCCATCCAGCAGGGGGCGTTATAGTTGAGCAGGGTACCAGACCGGGTGGAGCTTCTATGGGGAGAAAAATACTGAGAGAAAACTGGGTTAACAATCGCAATAAGAGCAGAAAAAAATATATCTGGAGAGTAGTGGAAGAGAAAAGTAGAAGAGAGAAGAAAAGTGGTCAGTCTGTCCTCCGACAGTCTAAGCCTATAGCAGCATAACTACAAAAATAGCTCAGGATAACCTAAACCATTGTAACTATAAGCTTTATCAAAAAGGAAGGTTTTAACTCTCATTGACTAAAACTAGGAGCTGGTTCTGCTGGTTTATTAAAACTTGTGCATCTAAATTCCTTCTCTTAACATTCTTTTGCTGCCAAATGTGTGATCAGTCCAATCTGTTGAAGGGGCATTTTAACTGATCATTTAAAGCCCAATACTGCCATGCTATTCTAAGCCATCTTGACCAGATCTGCATTTTCTGCCTATGGATCCCTAACTGGCTGGTGTACAGAATAAACTGAGGTGAGGCAGACAGATATCCTTGCAACAGCAGATCTGGGAGCATCTGCTTCCTCTAAACGCTCCAGCTTTCGTTTTCCATTTCCTTTAAATCGTCTTTTCTCTTCTTGACCAGCAGGTGTCGCTGCTGCGCATTAAAAAAAAGAACGATTCTGCAACTCGTTGAGTGGAAATGCTGTCAGATAACAGTTAATCACGTCATAATTTTTTTTTTTTTGGGGGGGGGGGGGGGTATTAAACGAGAGTAGAAGTTATTTGTGAAGAAAGTTAGATATTTCAGCTCATTTTCTTTTATTTTTTTTTGCGGGTGTTAGAAAAAGTTGGATCGGAGGCTGATGCAACCAGGAGAAATATTAAAGCGCTGGCTCTCCCTGCTGTGGAGCTGATTTGGTTTTTTAAATAGTTTTGCATGAGATCTGAAGCTAGAAACCGAAATAAAAAAACAGACGTGAGCTCAGAGTGCCTTACAGAAAAAAAAAATATTAAAAAAACATAAAGCTGCGGGTAATATTTATTTAAACTATAGTTTTGCATATATTTTAAAAGCTGCCTGTGTAAAGTGGGAGGGGCCTGGAGGAGGGTTTTCCCGCAGGAGAGGTGACGCGACGCTCGGGGGGGATTTCCGAGCAACGGGCCAATCAGAGCCGCTGCGGAAACACCAAGCTGAGACAAAACTTCATCTCGCACGACTACATTCACATTCCTTTAACACCGAGCGGCTCCTCTTGTAGAGCTCTTACTGACACTTGTTGCTCGCTGGTGATTAGACCGAAAAACGCTCGCTGACGGGTTCCTGTTTGAGAGCAAACGAAGATTATTTCCTGGACTCAAAAAAACAAACCTGAACGACGGCCGACTGCAACCTCCTCACATGAGATGAAAGAAATGGACTTCTTCAAAGGTAGGGCTTTTAATATTGTTTTCTGCTTGAGTTAGTCTAAGCTGGCCTTATCCTCCCCAGACATGTCATTTTATTATTATTAATATTATTTTTCATCGCAGAGGAGCCGACACCCAACTCTGGTATCGTTTTTCCGCATTTTCCTGTCACCAATGGGGAACTCGGTGAGTTTTTATATATATATATAATGTTATTCAGAGAGACATGGTAGCTCTTGTTACGTTTCTGTGTCCTGACTTGACCCCGGCCTACAGTTTAAACGGTGACTCATCGTTTTTGTTTATTGTTTTATTTATTATAAATGCAAACGGTGTCGCCTATGTGAAAAAGCTTCCTAGTTCTACCGACTTTGCATATTCTGATGCGTCATTTATTGTAACCACGATTTTTAAAGCCTTAATAAATCGATTTTACTTCCATGTTCGTCCCTCTTTTGAACGTTCCGCTTAAACAAGTTATAAAATAGGAAATTTTAGAGTTGTTGCATGAGTTTATATGTTTCCTCTTTGCTTTGTTTACCTTTCTGCATCTTAAATGCAGGAAGCCACTTTGTAACACATGTTAACACAAGACAGATCCCATCCAATCAGAGGGTAGAGCGTCAGAAAACCAGAGACCACAGTTCAACTCTTTGACCTGCATGTAAACCCCTTTTTATGGTGAAACATAGTGGTGGGAGAATCATGCTGTGGTGGTTGATGGGAATATGATTAATGATTTAAACATGGCAATCCAGAAAGAAGGCAAGTTAGAAGCGGCAAAGGACTTGGAAATATGATGAGTGAAGTGTAAAGCCTACTTTATGCTTCTGCGTTTTGACAGAGACGGATTGACGCAACGCATTATCCGTCAACGCAAGGGCTCTCCTTCACCTACGCAAGGACACACGGAGCAGAGGCCCAAATTTTAACTGTCCGTCTCCGTGGACGGAGAGCGTATTCATCTGATTGCTCAGTTTGAGTAACAGCCAGAGATCGCTTCACCAGAACGGGGCTCTACAGTCGCTGTAATCGGTAGTTAATGCAGCGTTTCGCCACTAAATGCTTTAAATTGAAAGATCTAATCTGTTCCTTTACCAATTTTGAACACAAGAAGGTGTAGGAAAAAAAACAAAAAACGGCTGCTGTGTTTTGTTGCCATGCGTTTCTAGAGTATTCTACAATCCGCACTTCTAGTAAAAATATTTACAGCTTAATCAAAACGTACTTTCTGTCGTTCATTGCTCCTTGTAGAAGAAATACGTTCTAGAAAAAAACAGAAGAGGCGCTGTGTGATAGTAGGCAGAGATGCCATGAATACTTAGCGCCCCCTGCTGTCCTGGTTGAGCAATGCTGAAAAAACAATAGACAATAGAGTGGAAGAGCGGAGTACTATAAACAGAAAACGTCTCCGTCAATACGTCTGCGTCTGAGTGCAAATTTGTGGTCGGAGAAGCATAAACTAGGCTTTATGGTTTCTTCCTGTTCTTCTGAACTCGTCAAAGTCCATTCCTAAATCCAGAGTTGAGTGCTTAAAGCCTAGTTTATACTTCTCCGTCTACGTCAAAGGGGATCGGCACAAGTGCGTAAGGAGTAGACGTCAATTTTCTATCCGTCTCCATCGATGGAGAGCTGAGCATCCCAAGATCGTTTCACCGGAACGGTGCTCTATAGTCGCTGTAGTCAATGCAGCGTTTGGCCACTACATCATTTGTTTTGGAACGACAATTGATCTAATCTGGTCTTTTGGCGATTTTTAACACAAGGAGGGGTAGAGAAACGACCAAACATGCTGCTGTGTTTGTTTGCATGCGTTTTTTTTTTTTTTTTAGTATTTTATGAGCTGCACTTCTAGAAAAAAAATCAGACCTTACTTTCTGACGTCCGTTGCTTCTTAAGGGGGGCAATGCGTTCACAAGTTGAAGAAAATTAACTCTTAGTTGACCAGAAATGACACTGCAATGGTAGACCCGCCATGAGAAGTTAGCACCCCCTGCTGTCCTGGTTGGGAATTGCTTTGCAACGCAGGAAAATCAATGGAGAACTATAAACGAAAAACGTGTATGTCAGTACGTCTGACACCCATTATCTGAGATATGAAATATTAAATGTTTCCACGTACCACTTGGGGTACGCATATTCCTGGTTGGGAATCACAGGTCTAGGGGACTGCATCCTTTAAATATGATTAGATGAAATAAAGCCTCATCTCTCAAACTGAACTGTCTAGTAAATGTGTTATAGAAGAGACCGCAGCCTGTGTGGAGTAATGTCCGAACATGTTGTTTTTCTTCTTTGTTTTATGCATGCAGATCTAATCACAGAAATTATCAATACGAACTGCAATGAACTACCGATTGGCTCCCTTCCCGGCCCGCCACCTCCTCCTCCAGACCCTTACTGTCAGAGCCCTCTGAACCAGAACAGCTTTGCCCTACAGCAGAACCCCCAGTCAACATCTCAGCCTGTTCTGGTATCCCGAGGCACTGCAGTAAGTAATGCTTTGGTTGTTTCAGTGGAAAGTGCTTCTCTTATATTTTCACCCCAAAAATAAGCAAAAATGTGTTTATTTAAAAATAGAAAAAGGCTATAAAGTGGGTTTGAAAGGTATTCAAGATCCTACATGTGTTTCAAATTTTGAATCCCGGCCCCAGCTCTTTCTGCGTGACGTTTCGATGATATTCCAGTGTACGCGTGGGTTCTCTCCGGGTACTCCATATTCCTCCCGCAGTCGGATAACGTGAGTGTCGGTTTAATTGAAAACTCTAAATCGCCCTCGGGGGTGTTAGTGTGTGGCAACGGTTGTGTGTCTCTATGATGGACTTGCGCCCCATCCAGGTTAAACCCTGCTTCTCCCCCAAGTTGCATACATTAGTCATTAAAAGTTTTTATGATAAACTAATTATCGTTTACTACTTTACTGGTTTAGTTTATTGCTTGTAATGATGTGAAATATGCTTTTCTTGATTTGAGTAATTTAATTTATTGAACTTATGAACACATATAAATAAAGACTAATATATAGTATAATATATACATTAATATATTTTTAGTCAGAGGCTTCTTCTGTTTTGCTGCAACACAGACCGCTGCAGGAAATCCTTTCTCCCCACAGCCATTATAATCTATATCTCCTTGAAAAATGAATTAGTATGAGCTACAATAACACGTAATTTTAATAAAATATTTTTTTAAAGTTGAATTGAATGAAAACTAGGAAAGTAAGGTTCAGATATTTATTTTAATTTAAGTCGTCTGGTTGGATACTGCTGAATATCAGCGTTACTCATGAATAACTTTATGTAAAGCCATATTTATTGTTTTAGGTGTTTTATTTCTTTTGAAAAACCTGACACACGATTTTAAGGTAGTTACTGTCTTTTTTGTTTGTTTTTTTTGCTTATATAATCAAACATTATGGCAATTAAAGCGCTTCACCTTAAGATTCGGTCCAGGTCTGTTATTATTGTGGCTGCTGCTTTTTTCCTGACTGTTTGCTGATGAAGAACTGAAAAGCCTGTTGATTTGGCTTGCAGATGGTTGGAGGTTTCTCTTGTTTTTTTGTTTGTTTTTGTTTTTCCCTCCCCTGAACAGCAGCTGGGCAGCACTACAGGTCAAACTTTTAGCAGAAAGCACGTGATTTACAGGCAACGGGCAGATCAGAGACGTTGTAATCTGATAAGCCTGTGGTGATGCTGCAGCCTGCACAGGCAAGTCGAACTAAAGTGCAGCAGAAGAGAAGTGGTTTCACCCTTTGTTTTCAGGTTATCTGTGTGGGTATATGGTTGTGTGTTAGTATGACTCGGCCTTTAAGAAGTGCTCTCCGGGCATACCTCTCTGCAGGATAAGGGGGGGGCACGTCATCTTGGAAAATGCGTAATCGGACTCCTGTTTGCAGCCGCCTTTTTTTTTTCTTTTTCTTTTTACAAGCCAAGCCCCCTGAAGGTTAAAGGTTGCATTTTTTCCTGCTCAGCATCTCCTCCTGCTATTGGTCGATCACACCAAGCAGACTTCCTGTTCCTCCTTGCTACTTTTGTTTGTGAGTGTTTCACTGTGAGCAGGCCCTTTTGAGAAGCAGACGTCTGCGGCTCGGTGAGATGCTGTGAGAGATGATCTCACGCCTGCCGGGGTGCCACCCTGATCACCGACGCGACACTTTTTAAAAGGCTCCCGAGCTGATTAACGTCTGCTCCTTTAGACCTTTGCTCCACGAAGGTTTGATCTCGGATCGGCAGAGCTTGGCGAAGTTCTCTCCAGGTCAGGGCTTGACTCTGAGGAGCCCTACGCTTTGCTAGAATCAGTAATTGAAGAGAGAAGGAAAGCAAAAGCTGCAGAGTGACAGATAAAAACTATGAGTGGGAAACGGAAAAGCTTGGTGGTCTGTGGTGTAACGGAAAAAAACAGACATCAGATGTGGGCGGGGGGGGGAGTCAGGGAGCACATGCTTAACACTGTGCAATGATGGAAAGCACATGTATGGAGGAATAAACAAGCAGTCTGCTGCAGAACTTCAGTGAGCGCTGGTTCTCTGGTGTTTCTAAGCTTGGCTTAACTATTTTCTCTGATTGTATTTACATTTAGTTCTCTGCGTTTAAACGTGATGAAACTGATGCTTTATATTAACTGTTGGAGATGGAGTTTGTATTAACTGCTGCTGCTGTTATTCTCATCTGAGGGGTAAGAAGATGCTTATAGATTTGAACTTGAATTCTCCCACCAATTTCCCTCGTCTCGTCGATGTTCTCTGCTGTGTAATTATAAACCGTTTACACTTTTTATAGCTTTGTGGTGTGAAATATTGACACAACGTAGGAAGTTTTCAGAAATTAAGCAACATTAGTCTATTGTGGATGCAGGGGTTTTTGTTGGAAGATCAAGGCTTTAATAAAAAAAAAAGAGGATGTGATATTTTTTGGTTTACGTTTACATTTGTTATGAACTCTATTTATATTTGTGGTTATTTATATTGGCCAGGGAGAGAGAGACTTTTAGCAGTTAACAGGAAGGCTGATTGGAGTAGAGAATATTGATAACATTTAGACAAGGGTTGTTTTAGTAACACCAATGCTGCTAATTGATCATATAAGGAGCTACAGAAATGTTAAAATGTCCGCTTCATAATCGTTTTATTTTGGATTTGAAATAGAAAACCCTGTTTTACAGCAACTGCTCACTCACACCTGGCCTAACGCAGCCTCTGCCCCCTAACATGGATAATTCATGGTTGATAAATTAATTAAAGCCTCCAAGAAAGGCTTGGAAAAACATATTTTAAACACTATTAAGTGCAGTTCTTAAAGCACAGTCGGAAGTTAATTTTACAAAGACTAGAGCTTTGCAGTAATTGACTGCAAATCCCTCATTGGTGAATCTCTATGAAGCAATGTCTCATCAAGCTGTTTTCCAATCGATTATGATTCTGAAGAGTTGGAATTGATTATCACAATCCGATCCGATCTGTTCCGATTCAATCTTTTCCAATTCAATATTGATTTGGCTCTGTGCTGTTAAAGTTTTTTTTTTTTTAGCTGTTACCTTACTTATAATCCTGTAATTCAGGGACTTAACACTGGGGGAGTAACAGTTTAAAGCCCGACCCAATAAATTATGGGGAGAAAATTCAGATTTTAAAATTTTCTAGTCGTCATTTGGTCCTATAACAAAATAAGAAAAAAAAATAGCAAAAGTCATTCTTGAATTATTATTCACCATTTACTAGTGTGTATTAATTTCAAAATTATTGATTTGTAGGCCTCTATCCCCTGGTATCAAGAATATCAGATTGTGTAGAACCAGGTTTTAAGCAAAGTTTTTACTATAAAATGATGTAAAAGGTTGTAGATGCAAAAAGTTTCAGAAACTGTATGTATCAAATATGATACGTTTGGCCTTTATAGGGTTAAAATAGGGAAACTGTATTAATCCTTTCAGACACAAGCCTCTAAAAATGGCTGTCTGGACTTTGCCTTTCAATTTTAGCTGCAAAAAGGGAAAACTATGTTTCACAAATATATCGCTTTTTGGACTTGGGAATAGTTTCAGTTCGATTTTTATAAGAATCTATTCGCAATCGATTTTTCAAATGTATATGAAATTGCACTAATTATTGACTTAAAACCTAAGGGGTCTCGCATGTTTCAGTGAATAAAGGGAGGTCTAATATGTCCTACATTTTCTATGATTTTAAATGTTATTGGTCTAGAAAGTTTTGTTTATGTGTGTGCGTGCGTTCTTAACAATTAGAACAAAATTTAGGTCAAGTTTTAATAAAAAAATGTTTTATTAGGGAAGTTTAAATGACTGCTTCAATTGGTTTTCCTTTTTTAAATAGGTCATCGGAAATGGAAAGATATTAATAAAACGGACTACTTTGTGTTTTACCCAAACTAATCCGTTTTGAATGGGATTTTTTTTTTTGTCTGCATCTTTTTGGAGAGTTTTGCATAAAAATAACCTCCTGAAACAAGGTTATACAGAATTATCTCAAGGGCTGTAAATGGTCCTTGGTCCTCACCTTTGACACATCTGCTATGAAGACATCATGGTGTCTACAGAGAAACTGAATTTGCCTAAAGTTAGGCAGGACGAGATGGCAAGACAAGCCTCTTAAGTGTGTTGAAGGTAAATATTTGAATGTTTAACCGTAGTTTGTACTTTCCCCCTCAGCCTAACCCACTCCCACGTCGGCAGATGGCGTCTGGACATCCTTCCCACCAATCCGGGCACTCGGTGAGCCAAACAGGCCGAGGTCGAGGTCCGTCCTGTTCGCTGACCACCAAAGCCGCCATTTCTTCCCAAAGTCTTCAAAGCAGCGCCAATGTGCTGGAGCAGATCTTGGAGAAGCCCAGGCTGGTGGTGGTGGAGGAGCCCAAGGACAGGGGAATGAGGTTTCGCTATGAGTGTGAAGGACGCTCGGCCGGCAGCATCCTGGGGGCGTCCAGCACCGACAGCAACAAGACACAGCCCACGATAGAGGTACAGCTTTGGTTTCGGTTTCTTAACTTATAAGGGAGTTTACGAACTCTCAAAGACGGTTAGGGAGGTTAACCACAGCCGATGGTGTTTGTTATGAACCCCTGCGAAGAAAGGGTGTGGAAATGGGGAGGGGGTGGAGCTGCGAGAATGTGGTCGGTAATTATCGATTAGAAAGTCCCCGCAAATCCCAGCCCCTGCTGTGGTCGGAGACTCAAGGTTCATCCCCTTTCTTTCTATAAACAAAAACCTCTGACACCTTCACCATATGCGCCCTCTCATTCTTGCTCAGTTTGTTGAAAAATATAGTTTTAGAAACGACCGCAGAGAAAGATGGACAGGGTGCGGAACGGCAAAAGAAAAGCCGTCTGAAGGAGACAAGGAAGAGTTATAAATATGCATCAAAACTGGATCAACTGGTTATTCCTATAGTAGCTGCCAAAACACCAAGGACTATGAATGATTCACCGATCTGTTTTTAAAGCTGGTTTACTTATAATCTATAATTCTTTTGTTTTAACTGTTGGTCCTGGTGAATTCATCTTTTGTTACAATAGCACAATATCATCATAAACATTTAAAAAAAGGATCTCTCTGGATCATCCTATCCTGACTGTTCTTATGCTCTTCTAGTTAGCTCAAGCTGCATGTTTTATATAGCATTTAGGTCTGAGGATTGTGATGCTATTGAAGAAGGTTGATTTTGTGTCGGAATGATTACTTTTTATTCAGTGATATGTTAGGACTGTCACCCTGTCAGTGACAACCCATTTTTCAGTTTACTAACAGGTTTCTATTTAAAAAATGAGCTGGTATTTCAAACAGTTTATGATTCAATTTCTACTTTAACAAAGTTCACTGTGTCTTCACCGGAGAAACAGTCCAGCTGTACTGATCAGTGGGCTGAACATTCCTTTCCATTTGTTCACCTTTTTTTCTTTGTCCTGTCTGACTTGACCAAGAACACACCGATTTACCACAATGGAGCCTCACTGCTTTTGCTGTAATACCCCACTTGACACACATGTGTAAGAAATCTTTATTAGAAATTGTTGTTTTATTGTTTGTCTGTTTTTTAAGTAGAAAAAGAAGGAAGATGGGTAGGATAAAACGTTAGGAGGGAAACAGTTAATTGAACATATAAGAGAGAAATGGGAATAAAGAAAATATCCTAGTCTGCTTTTACACCTGCAGGACTCCAGGGAGAGGGAGAAAAAAAACAGATGACAAAACAAAGTTCAATCTTCTCACATCACACCCACCTGGAGACTCATCATGTTTTATGGTGGTTCTTGCATGGTATCTAATGGTACATATGGAGACTCGGTGATGCCACGAAGCCATTCTTTACTGCAGTTTTCTAACATTGCTTTCTATTAATTCTTCTAAACTGTTTCTGCACTTTAACTTGATTTTTTTTTTTGCCAGCAAATAATTTATTCTGGTTTTATAGAGATGCACCAATCAGAAAGGTATGGCCCTAATTAGAAGTACCGGACTCTGGTCAACGTAAAAAGAAAAAATAATTAGATATTTTAAAACATCACTGTAGTGGTCGCTCAATCAGAAGTGGGATTGATTCACTAATAAAAGGTCGATTTTTATATTTTTTTCCTGTCTGCAATAAAGCATGAGTTTATTTTTATTTTTCTCCTTCTTGTAACCCTCCAATTTCTCCTATCCTTCTGTCTCTTTCAGATTCAAGGTCCTATTGACCACATAAAGAAGGTCACAGTGACGGCTTCTTTGGTCACTAAAGACATTCCCCACCGGCCTCACCCCCACTGCCTCGTGGGTAAAGACTGTATAGCCGGCTCAGGGATCTGCGTGGTCTCCTTTAACCCTAAAACCACCCGACGTCACAGGTATGCAACCATAAACACATTTTTATACCAAATAACTTTCTTGTTGGTCCTTCCAAATGCACAGAAAGCCTTCATTCCCATTATTTATTCTAACGCTTTGTTTAAATTTGCAGCTTTGCCAATCTTGGTATCCAGTGTGTAAGAAGGAGAGAGCTGGACGTCTCACTTCAAAGAAGGAGAAACCAAAATATTGACCCTTTTAAGAGTAAGCCTCAAACACGTAACTTATTTTTTTTTCTTTCCTTATTTAAACGGTTTTGAATCCCTAATTAGACACTGTGCTCAACATTTTTCCTCTCCTTCAGCTGGCCACACTAAGGGCATCGAGGACATGGACATGAATGCGGTGCGTTTGTGTTTTGAGTGCTTGCTCGAGTGGGATGAAGGCAGGAAGGACTCTCTTTGCCCAGTTGTCTCCAAACCGATCTACGACAAGAGTAGGAGTTCACCAAAAACTTCCTGACGACTCTTTGCCAGGCTGGTTGTGTGTCGGTGAACTGCATTCACACTTTCTCCTGTGTTCTCACAAAGAGGCCACGACTACGTCGGAGCTGAAGATCTGCCAACTGAACCTGAACAGAGGGTCCTGCAGGGGCAAGACGGAGGTCTACATGCTGTGTGACAAAGTGCAGAAAGGTAACAGACTTTTTTCCCCCAAGCTTAGGGATGTCCCGATTCTGATCTCTAAATCGTATCGGGATGATAATTTTATATTTTTCCGTGATCCGCAATATTAGCTCACCAGTACTTCCTAGTTATGTTTGACAGTAATTGCACATTACCTCTGCAGCGCTGCAAACAAGTCCTCTTTAATTGTCACAAATCAGCATAGCAGATTAAACACAGTTCTAATCTGGGTAACCTTCAATAAATATGCTTTACCGTACTTTAAACTGTGTAATAAAAGGCATGGAAACTCACCTTCTGGCATATACACACAACAATAAACCAAAATAAACATAAAAACTCGTCTCTTGTAGCAAGGAAGAGGAAAAAAAGGCAGACACTGAACTAAGCTGCGCTGCACACCACCTGTGGTGTAGTCAAATAGCATTGGAAATCTATTCTGAGTTCAGGAGCATAGGATATTTCAGTTTATTAGAATACTGCAACTTACAAACTTAGAACAATGCGGGATTTCTAATACTGGTTTGAAAATATAGAGTGAATGCGATCCAATGACAGAGGACAACATTGTGCAGCATAAACCTGAAGCAGACCTTTAATTCACTGTAAGATATTGATTTAATGGGATTTATAATAATAATTTTAATGCTTACTAACAAAATTAGTTTCATAAAAAGGTAAGTTGAGATACTTGCTAAAAATATTTTTTCTGTTCTAAATTTTAACACTAAAGGCAAAATATCGGATCGGGAATTAAAAATCTGATTAGATTTGCGGTTAAAAGATCGGAATCAATTGCTGATGTAACATCCCTAATTCAAACGTATTTCCACATATTGCCAAATACTGTTTATTTGAATGTCAGGCAATGATTCTGTGCTTAAAATGTAAACCAAAGAATAATATTACTGTTAAACTATTACAAATTCGGTGACTCAGTGCTTTCTAGATAACTTATCTAACATTATAGTGTTAGCCGACTTTGCACTGTATTACAGTTAGGATCAAATACACCGTATATACTTTGACCTGAATGCAACTATAAACACCATCTCTCCTTCTGTGTTTATGTTTTTGTTAATAATTTTTTTTGCATCGTTTAATGTTGCTCATAATAGATAACACAGGTAAACGGCCTGATATTAGCAAGATAATTAGTTGGGCTTTCTGCTCAGGTAGCCAGTGTGCTCCTTCATGGAACGGTTATAGCTTCCTAACTAGGAATAGGAGCGATAGTTATATTTCCTTTTCCAGAAAGGTCTACTTGTGGTTTTCGTGAACCCCAATGTTGAATTAGTCTTTCTTGCAAGTGAGGGGGAAAATGTAGAAGTCTTTTTTTCAGCCAGAGCAACAAGTGGGGGAGGAGTAGGTAGAGCTTTGCTCCATGCAGCCGGAGAAACCTCTGGCCCATCTGGCACTTTCTCTGGCATCTTGTCAAAATAATTTTTAATTGTAACCTTTTCCAGTCTTCCTTGACACCTAAAATAATCCTATTTCTACTATAAATGCTGTATTACAGTATTTGCTAATACTTAAAACGTGTCCCTGTATTGATAAATTACAAATAATTAAAGAAATATGTGTTGCTTCTTGGTATGATGTTAATAATAAGAAAGTTATTTTGTTCTCACTTTTGGATGGAAAAAAACCCATGACAAAATGTCCAGTTATTCGCCTTAAACCACACAAATTTATAGAATCAACTACAATATATTTGCAGGGATTGAAGTAACATATTTTTACAGATGATTCCTGTTTTTTATTTTATTTAATTTTTAGTCTCTAATCCCCAGATGACATAGAGATCCTCTTCAGGCAAGGCTCGTGGAAGGCGAACGGCGAGTTCGCTCAGACGGACGTCCACCGGCAGATAGCCATCGTGTTTAAAACTCCCCCCTACCAGGACCAAGAAATCACGGAGGAGGTCGAGGTCGGCGTCGTCCTGCGGCGCGTCTCGGACCAGATGGAGAGCGAACCCGTCTCCTTCACGTACCTGCCGCACAATCCTGGTCAGTCAGGGCAGGACTGCTGCCTCGTGTCGGTCACATTTTAACCAGAGAACAGGAAGAACGGGTTGAAGAACCGCAGTGTGTTAATCCCAGCGGGGATGCTTTATGTTTCAGATCCGTACGAAGTCAAGCGAAAAAGGGCCACATTAAAAAGGGACATTAGTATGACAGGTAAGACTTCTGCTTTCACTCTGATGTTTACTTTTCAGGTGTGACTCATGAATAAGATTAATAATGACTCTCTGAGAGTGTTAGGATTTTAGGTGTTGGAACCATTCACAACCCGTTGCTGTTCTGCTTTTTTTCTTTTAAATAACTGACTGGCCTTGGTACTTGCTTACTGTAAACAAAATAAATCCCCCATGGCTTTTGTTAGTTTTACAACTTCAGCAAATTTACACAACCACATCCTCAAAAATGGAGATGAGAGGAAGAAGGGCAGAGATTATTTGGCTGGTTTAAAGATGACGAGAATTTCTAGAGATAAACGGGGAGCGGCAGACTGCGTATGTCACAGATTTTGGTGTGTCAAACTTTAAAGCAGTATTAATATTTAACAACTACCACTTTTATGGAAATTGATTGACTGTAAAAACAAACTTTGTATTATAATGTAGGTTTAAAAGAATTGTCCAAACTACACACATAATTTAATTTTTTATTGTTTTCCACAAGATAGATCACCACATTATCTTTTTTCTTTAATTGTTTACTGTGGCTTGTACCAGACATGCTTTTCTCAATTCAACTTTTATACTCTCAAATTAAAGGCTTTTTAGAACATGGTTAGTACAATTATTTAAAATTAACATCAACATTGTTTTAATTAATCGGATAACTTAATATAATATTTAGCTCATCAAACATTTTAAGCATATAACTGTGTATTTACATGTAGTTTACCTAAATTCAAAGCCTTCTTTTATAGTTAGCCCTACAGTGTTAAGGTTTTTGCTATCCATTAAAATCCCTGCTAAGCCATACCCTATTAAATAAACAGTCTGGTGTTCCATATACAGAGCAGCTAGTAGTCAGTGACGTCACAAAAATGTTTTAAATGATTAAAGATGAAATTAGTCAGTTTTAGGAGTTTATCTTAATGTACTTTTAGATGCTTATTAATTGAGATTTCTAAATTTAATTTGAGACGTTGCAGACTGCTTGTAATAACAATAACTTATTAGATATTGTTTGAATTAGATTGACCACATTTCAATGCAGACTAGAAGTTAGTTCTAAAGTATTATTTGGAATCATAACTTAATAAACGATTATTTTAGTCATTGCATTTTCCCACACAAAGAAGCTAAAAGCTGAAAAAGGAAAACCTTGACATCAGGTTTTCATTCTGTTCTCAAATAAACACCATGGGTGGATGTATGTATGCACTCACTTCAGCTGATGACTGATTCACGTTCATTGCATTCATCTGTAACAGTGAGCCACATGGCCGTACACAAGAATCGGGCCAACATGTCTGTTATTCTAATGACGCATCAGAAAAGAGCCTTTTTGTTTATGAATCACTGAGAAACCTCAAGAAATGAATTACAGTCACTGTTGAGAATTTAAATACTTTGAAACTCACAATGGCTGTGTGGTTTGTTCAAATTAGCCAATATTCAAAGCTAAAACATTTCTCTGTATTTCTATTTTTGTCAGTGTTGACAATAAACATGTCTCTCTTTTAGAAGGTATAAATCAGAAATGCCATATTGCGTCCTGCCAGTGTCTTTTTTTAATTTTTATTAAGATGGTTGCTTTTTATTACCTTACCACTCAACGCTGGTCCATTATGCTTTGCAAAAACGTGTTGTTTTTTTTTTTGTTAACAACATGACTGCGCACTCCTCCTACGGCTCATATGATGAGTGAATCATATGAAAGTCTGACATTTGTATGAACTGCCCCTTCATGCTGCTGAAATGTACAGAAACCTGAATGAAGAAGTAGGAAACTGCCCCTAAACATGTAATGTCTGGCACTTTCTCTGGCATCTTGTCAAAATAATTTTTAATTGTAACCTTTTCCAGTCTTCCTTGACATCTAAAATAATCCTATTTCTACTATAAATGCTGTATTACAGTATTTGCTAATACTTAAAACGTGTCCCTGTATTGATAAATTACAAATAATTAAAGAAATATGTGTTGCTTCTTGGTATGATGTCAATAATAAGAAAGTTATTTTGTTCTCACTTTTGGATGGAAAAAAAACATGACAAAATGTCCAGTTATTCGCCTTAAACCACACAAATTTATGGTTATATCTCAATTTAAATATGTTTTATTTTGCCTTATTGAATAAACCACACTGCCACTGTGAGTTTCACAGCTAAAACATTTCTGTGTATTTCTTTTTATAATTAGAAGGGGGGAAAAAATAAGTTTTCAACTCTGTACCATTTTTGTTAAAAGGGTTTCAAAAGCAGATATAGACTTTTCAGAATTTTTCACAAACAAACTGTTATTTACAAGTTGATTAGTGTGTGTTGTACATTAAAGAAAGAAGAAACGCCAAACAGTTTAGATGAATATAAGTTTACAGTTAAAATGAAATGTAAAAGGCCTGATGGTGACTTTTTTTAGGCAGTTAGCGCTGTTAGCACAGCTAGCATGCTAACAGTATGTAACAGCTGTCTCTGAATATTTTCTATATTTAAAATACTCCGACTTTGTGTCAAAGTTTCAAACATTTCTAAATACACACTGCTTAATAACAAATAGTTATATTTATTAAAAGAATAAATTTACTTTTTATATTCAGCTTTTCAGTGCTTTGCTGAAGATTGTTGTTGCCCCCGGCTAAAGCTAAGTTATTTCTTGTTTTTACGACTAGCTGTGCGATAGCTTACAGTAGGCTATTCTAAACGTCGCCATAAAAACGTATAACAAACAGCTATCTTGTATTCTTCGCCTCCTCAACATTAAAATGTAACCAAAGTAGGCCAGAGCAGCAGACTCTCCACTAGCGTAGCTTATTTGATATTCAGTTTTGCATTTCTGATTGTAAACTCAGACTTCTGGGTATGAATAGATTGAAATATATTTCAGAACAAAATAAGTCAAAAATATTGTCTGAAGGAACACTGGATTACTGACTCCAGCACTAATATCAATCCAAGAATGATGTTAGCATGGCTTTAAACAAACAAGCGATATTTCATATTTTTTCCCTGCGTGTTAATTTTGTTTGTTTATTGTGAGATTTCTTTTTCTCTATAGTATAACCTGTTATCTTTTTCTGCAGAGGCTGCCCCACCCTCAGAGCAGACCTTCAGCTTCCCAATGAAGACACAAAATGTGATGCCATCAGATGAGGTGCAACTTCCCATTCTCCCTTCTCTTGAAACGGGCATGATGACGGACTCAATCGGCATCGACGATCAGAGTATCTTCAATGATCTGCTGCACTTTTTAACCGAACAGACCTCATCAACCGACATTGCCGCAGACGCCAACCTTTGCCCCTATCCAAATATGAACTTCAATGCAAACTATGGCATGTGCCCACAGGACTTTTCCCAATTTAACGACATCCAGTTTAATATCCTTTTCAACGAGAATCAGATGGCGCAATCCGAACAGCAGGACAGCAACATCCAGGTGAAAACTGAGGAAGAGCTATGAAGTCGGCGCAGCACACTTTTCTTCTCCAAAGAATTTTTTTTACATCTTAGACTGGTATTGATTTCCACGTGTATGGATCAGGTGAGGTCAGATTAGATTCTCCCAAACCACAAGGAAGCAAAATGCATTTTTTGCTCCAGCTGCTTGGACTGTGTAATGTAGTTTTAGACTGATCTTATTTTCAACACATTGGCTCTGTTTGTATATTAACAACCCCACATTTTGTTACTTAATGTTAAAGCCTTGCTGGTCAAGGCTAATCCAACTCTGATCATGTCAACATACCTGAATCTTTCATGTAAGTGCTATAAGCCCTTAGCATTATTTCTGATTTAAAGTCAGGCTAAAAAATTCAGAGCTTCTGTTTGCTGCAAACTGTTCCAGAAATTTCTCCTTAGTAAACGGTGTATAAACACGTAGAATATTTAGTATCCCTTTGTGATTTTTTTAGAGAAAAATTCATATTAATATTGATCACAAGATTTCATGTAAAGTCTTAATACTGCCTGTTAGTGCTCTTAAAATGTGAACACGTTTAATTATTCACCTAAATATAATAAAAACAACTCCTAATCTATTCTTAGCCTCGTCTATGCCACTTCCTTTTGTGCTAGTTTCACTCTCGTGCGCTGAATTTCCCTTCTGTCACATGCCTGCCCCCTTTTTGTAGTGTAAATATGTGAAATAAAAAATAAATATATGCGTGATTTATTTGTTTTTACATCACTTGAATTCAACACAGACAGAAAGGGATCCAAATTAGGACATTCTGAATGTTGTTTTTAGCTGCTGCCTTAACTAACTTTCCTAAACTAATCTTTCTCTCAAACTGGGAATCTTGGCAATAACATGATGACCTTTCTCTTACTTCCTATTTTTAGATATATATTCTTTAAGGAAATCTGGAATACCACTTCTTAGAAAGTAGAAATGGTCACACACCCTAAATCTGAAAACTAATAATGCCTTGTTCACCAGACCTTGTGGGCGTTCCCAGTTAATGCACTGAGGTTGAGAAAATTGTGTTTCTGCTTAACCTCGCTATGCTGATTCATTCATTGCTGACTCACACGGCCCTCTGTTAGGTCCCTCAGTCCTGGGAAATTTTAACATTAAGAAACATCAACTAATCAGATGAGTGTTTAATAAATCAAAAATGCTGTTTCCTACATTTATCGAGCAACTCCTGATTAAT
Source organism: Apricaphanius iberus (assembly GCA_028564705.1). Lineage (NCBI taxonomy): Eukaryota > Metazoa > Chordata > Actinopteri > Cyprinodontiformes > Aphaniidae > Apricaphanius > Apricaphanius iberus. The sequence continues at coordinate 1,881,386 of JAPXFQ010000899.1, forward strand.
GTTACTTATTTTGTATTCTATTTTCGATCATCTACACGTTTCCAGTTTTGTGAAAAAGTATTTGCTCCCTTTCATATTTATTTCTGTTTTTACTGCTTTTGTTACACATGTTTTTAGATCATTGATTTAAATATCACAAGCCCCTCCTAGCCCTGATCTATAGAATCAAGAAGTCAGTCGATATGAAGCAGGCTAAAAGATCTCAAGAAGCAACTCGTGAGCTGATATAAATAAAATTCAAGAACAGGTGCGAAGCAAAGTTGCTGACATCTATCAGTCTGGAAAGAGTCATAGACACATTTATAAAGCTTTAGGCACAAACTGTAGGAGAAAGGGAGAAACAGAGCAGCAGTGAACCATCTAACAAAATTACTCCAACAACCCATCTAGATCATAAAAGAACCCAGAATAACATCAAAAGCACAGCTGACCTCATTTATCTCCGCTCAGGTCAGTTTTTATGATTTAACAATAAAAAAAGAGATTGGGAAAAAAATATCTTCAAGACCAAAAACACTGTTAATCTAAAATATCACAAAGACCCATTACATGTTTTGATAAACATGTTGATAATCTGTAAAAATTACATATATCCTGCGATGCTTCTTCAGTCATCACTCATCAGGGGCTTTAGCCAGGATATTGGCTCAGATGGGTGCTAACAGTCGTTGGGTGTTTCGACCCTTACCTATAACATTCTGTTACTCATAGAGTTAAAGAAATAAACACGAAAGATCAAACAGACTGTCAAAAAAAGTGACTTTGATGTAGATAGGTCAAGGTCATGGTCAATTTTATTTATATAGCACATTTACAGCAGCATAACCCACCCCAAAGTGCTGAACAAGACACAAAACACAATCAGGAAAAACAATCCGGAGTAAAACATAGAATAAGTACGAAATAATTAATCACAATAAATAAAACTATTAAATACTATTTAAAACTATTAAATACTGTTTAAAATGCTCTATTCAACCTGCATTAAAGGCCAGATCAAAAAGGTGCATCTTAAGAAGGGATTTATTTCCTATGCAGCAAGTTGACCTCTACATAGCTTTAAAAAAATTAAGAAAAAATATATTGCTTCGGAGGGGCTTGATCAAAATATGAGCAGAAATTCAATTGAGATGCTGTGATATGACCTCATACAGGTTTATCATGCTTGATAATCTTCCAGTCGGGCTGAATATAAACAATTATGTAAAGTACAGTGGCCACAAAATTTTCCAAATAGATGTAAAGGACTCACCACCAGTTATCAGTTTCTTCAGGCAAGTGTGAATAATACATTGAATTATTTGAAAAGTCAAATTCGTATTTACTCAGGTTACATCTGCCTAATTTTGAAATGTGTTGATTGATCTGAACCATTTAGAAAAACAAAGATCTGTAAGGGATAGCCTAATTGTACAAAGTCGTTTAAGTTGTCAGTTGGTCCATTACAAATTGTTTTGATCAACACATTCTTTCAATATAAATAAGCGATTTCAATAAATATGTTTTAAATGTTTCAGTTTTTCATCAGCTTCTCTGGTTACCACATCTGTTCATAAAGCAGGTGTTGCCTTAAAGCTCTTGTCACTGTTGATTTAAATTGAATTTACTTTTCTTACAGCCACAGGGAAACTCCACGCTGAGCCAGTTTTCAATCCGCTCTACATGGAGCAGATTGAACCTCTTGACAATTGATACTTTGAAACCAGGATGTTAGAACATGCCTGAACGTGTCCATGCAACCTGTCAGTTTTGTGCCATGACCATTACCTCTGCTAAGTGCAGGAAGAGCATTTTTAATTGTGATATATTGGTTTTTAAATGGTTTTGTACAGTTGAGGTGTACTTTACTAGAGGAAGGATGATAGCACTTTAGGAATTCCCCGTCAAGAATTACTACTATGAAGTAATAGCTTTTTTCCTCTGACTTTAAACTAGTTTCTAGGGGGGAACAACAATACCTCTACTTTTTTAGGATGTAAATATTCTAATTAAATTTACACTTTCACATACACATCTGAGTTTTGAAGCTATTTGTGTGGCTGTGCTAAAAGATCAGATGGTTTACTTCAATTGTTAGCTATGCTATGCATTGCTAACTAAGCTAGTTGTATAGAAAAATGGTTTTCAGACTTTCTTAATGGTACCAGTGGCAGTTTTTACAATCCTTAGTGGAACTAAAAGAAAACAAAAAGGTGTAATGTATTGGCAAGACAAAAACTAAGCTAATTATGTGTTGAAAGACTAAATTTAATGACAAGCTAGCCTAGAAGGCTAAAATAAATTGCAATTCAAGTAGATTATGATCCTATCAAAAACAGAAGCTTTTGGAAAGTTAAGTTCAGTAGAGAATGTTTCCATAACTACTGTGGGAACTTATTCAGAGGACTTCATTAGATGAGATGAATAAGAGAACTGGGGGTAACTGAAGCATTTCAAGGATACCAAGTTTCTATAGGTCTTATTAGCAAGAAAACGTGCAAGAGAAATATCATTAATAAAACCTCAAATATGGATTGTTTTGTTGAGAGATGGAGAAGGTATTGGTAGATAGACTGATTCCCAGAAGAAACTTGTGGATGAAACCAGTCTACCATAAAACAAAGCAATAAAACCCCATAAACCCTTGTGATAAAGCCTTGTGCTACATAATGGCCTTTTGTGACGAGTTAACCCTTGACATTTATCAAGCAGTGCCTGTTTAAAATTTCAACCAAGAACAATAAAAACAATAAATAGTCTATGTCTGAACTGTAGCTTGCTCTAAAACCTAAGATTGTCATACTGTATTTTAGTGAGAGATTAAAGGTGTGGCTGATATTGCGAGGTCCTGTCAATGGCCACTTAGGACTAGACTGAAGTATAATGAAGAGTCACCCAGAGGCCAGGGTCCACCACACCAGACATGACTAAAGATGCAGGTTGTGCAAATGTTCTTCTCAAATAGTTTAGCAGCTAAGTGCCAGACACTGACAGGCAAAGCATTAATGGAGCATAACCAGATGGTGGGAATAGAGTACAGGAACATCTATACTGAGTATGAGCTAGAGGCCCCCTAGTCAAAGTGGGGACACCACCAAGAGTGATACAGAATGATAGGACTGAGATCCTACGGCACCTGCAGGTATGAACTGATAAACACGTATGTTTACAGGAATTACCTTGTGTTTTAAGTGTGCTATCCAAATAAAATTGCTTTGTCTAACCAACTGGATATTGTGGCGGCAGACACAAGAAATGGGTGCAGTATCAATCCCAAATGATAGCAATATCAAAAAATGGAAAACAAGAAGCGTAAGAAATATTACTGGCTGAAAGAGGAAGCAGAGAAGTTGTGGAACCTCAATGGCTCAATGATGCAAGTTGTCTTATTAGTGCTGGAGATGCAACCCCCCTAACTAGGGGAGTGGTTACAGCAGGAAAGTGCCTTCCTAGGAAATGCATAGAGAAACTAATGATTGAGATGGTGAAGTTGGTCTCACATCACGTTGAGTTTGAGCCTTGTTCTTGATACATTCAGAGACCTGGCCCTGCTGCAACACAAGTTCTGAAAAAAAAATCTTTATCAAAGTGACATAAGTAAAGCATAAGATGTGATATAACTGACACATTCTCAGGGGAATAAATGGCAGAAAAGACCAAGACAGATTTGATAGGAAATTAGATTTTGTGATGGGTCATGTTGCTAAATAATGATCAGCCAGCAAGTTTTTAAATCAATATTTTTTCTAACAGCTTCTGGAAGCCATTTGAAACAAGTCACACTGTTTTTTTAAATTCTAAATTCATGCAACGGACCTTTTGAGTTTTCTTTTTTCAATTTCTGAGTTGCACAGTTTGAATGTGGCTTGGATTTATATAATTTGACTGTCTTGAATAGTTTGGTATGTTTGTGGATATTCTGGGGACTAATGAGCAGAGGGGACGAGTTAAGTGTGATGGAAACTATTAAAACTAAAGTTTGTAATAATTAAAAAGTGAATCAGAATACTTCTTTAACACCTTTCACTACTATGACTCAGATGATATAATGTTAGTTCTCCACCATGCCAGGATCAACTGTAGCCACATCAGTGTCCGGTGATGACATCAGTTTACTGAGAAGATATTTGCCTCATCATAAATGGCAATTAGAGGAAATTATCATTTTAAATCAGTTAAATGTATTTGTTGGTTTGTAAATATTTGACACAGTTCTTTACGGTTTGTTAACATCGGTAACTAAATACAGCAACTTGAAAACCTCACTCAACCTAAGCTGATGACGCACAAACAGCACAGATGGCCAACCAAAAGAGGGGGAAAAAAACTGAATCGAATTCACCAAATAAGATCATGTCAGTTTTGTTTGTTTTACTTTAGCACAATGACAGGGGTAATTCCAGTCAAAGCCTCATTCTATATAAGGACTGAACCTTCATATTGGCAGGTGTTTGATTGCTATCTGTTGCCCGGGTAACACACCCACGGGAGTCCCCAGACCAGGAGGGACTCACCACGTCGCCTTACCTCACCTCTGCGCCTGGGTGCAACAACAAAGAGATGAAGCAATAACTTTCACCTGAAAGCGAAACTGGGCCAACAGAAAGAAGCCTGCTGTGGTTTTCGCAAACATCAGCGCCTTTTTTAAATGTTTATTACTCATCTAGAGGGCTGCACAGTAGCGCGGCTGCCTTACAGCAAGATAGTCCTGGGTTTGAATCCTAGTGTGGGGTTCTTCCTGTGAATGCGTGGGTTCCCTCCAGCTAACCAAAAAAACATGACTATTAAATGGTCTCTCTAAATTGCCCCTAGGTATGAGTGTGTGGTTTTTTGTTGTCCTGTGAGGATGACCCCCCCCGAAAAACAACAACAAAAAACCCCTGCATAGATGATGAATGGATGCTCATTTAGAAGACTTGAAAAGCCCTCGGCCTAATCTCTTGGTTTTTGCCCAGGCACATGTGCAGCTTCATCACCTCCAACTATAACCTTGGGTCAAATATAGAAATACTGAAAATTGTGACACTTAGACTTGCTTAGGAGTTGATAATTAGATTTAAAAGTAGTAGATAATAAAAAAAAAATTAGATTATTTTGTTTTTTAATTTTATCATCTCGCTTCTTTTTGTTAGATACAACTCATTGGCTCCATCTAGTGGGCGAATACAGGTATAACTCAGAAAGACGGGTAAACTGGGAGTTTACTTTGCTTCCAAAGACTCGTTTTCTTGGTTTATTTTAATGGTAGATGAGTGCAACAAAGAGTCAACTTCTTGATACATTCGTGTGTGATCTGATTTTATGAGCTGTTCTGCAAAGCAACCAATACAAGCAGTTTTCCTTTTTTTTTAATAACAAAACAGCAAAAAAAAACGGTTGCTTTAACATACAGTTAGAGGCTCACAAAAACAGATCTAATGAAATGCGACAGAGAACTTAGTTATGGGTTAGCACAAGAATCAGGAGCTTAAACTGGTTCTATTAAAAAAAACTTTTTTATTCAAGATATTATACATATGTGGTCATATATCTCTGCTGGTTGGGAGTATTTACAGTGTTTCTTTCCACGATCCCTGAAGTGTTTTATGCTGGTCCCTTAAATGGAACGGGCAAATAAAACATGACTAAAATAAATAATCATTATTCCCTCAGGACCGTGTCATATATGATACCTCGATATTGACTGAACTTCTCCTCCGTTTGCTTTCAACGCTGAAACTTCACGACTCAAACGTCTGAAAAATCCTGATGATTAACCCCACTTTAGGTTTCAATCTTCGTCCAGCAGAAGATGATCAATTCTTCTCAGTAACATGCGGCTCCAAAAGTTTCTGCATTTCAAGCTCCTGCACAAGATTCTCCACCAAGACCTTAAACTGAGGCTCCGGCTCCTGAAACGCCAGAGTTAGAACAATACAAAGTCAACAGCCTGCAGACATTGAAAAGTCAAAATAAAGAGTAACATGTCCAACTCCCAGAGTTAATTAAAGCTCTTAAAAGTAACGTGTTGTGCTCTCAAAAATGTGGGTTAAAGCTTGACTCACACCAGCTAATTTATTCAAATATTTCTGCTAATGATCTGTTAAACCTTCTGATGCTGCAACCTTTTTTAAAAGGGATACAGCTGATATCCCTTTAAACTATGGAAAACCATTGGTGACGTTTTTTCATGTGATATTATTTTAAAAATTCCGTCTTTATAAATAGAAGATTCAGAAAAGAAAAATCAATAAAACCAAAATATCACCCAGCCCTGCTATGATGTAAAAGAAGATGAAAATGTGATCTTAATGGCGTTATTGACCAAGTCCTTCAGATTTTCATCAAGAGATTTTTTTTAGGTTGACTCTTGGGTCTCTGCTTTCAATCAGAACTCAGTGATGAAGCCCAAGAAAACAAAAAACTTCTTCCGACTCAGTTTTTTTATATTCCATTCTCTCCTTTTGCAACTCGATTATCTAAAACTTTTAGAGATGATTAAATGATTATTAGGACTCGTTACCTTGTGCTCCAACAGCCTCTGCTTCTCCACAGCCTCCTCCAGAGTCAGACCCACCCACTCGGCCTCCTCCTCCGGGATCTCAAACTGCTGCTCATAAAACAAAAGGAAAAAGACAAAACGGGCAACTTTATTTCTCTACAGATTAAAGAAGGAATATATTCTCGATGGTTGTGTTAACTCATAGGGAGCCACCTTGTATTTGTTGTAGATGTTCTCTCTTTTGACCGGTTCGTCGGGGTAAAGCTCTTTGTCTCTGCGTGCGAGGCGGAGCAGCATTGCTCTCTTTAGGTCCATCCCCAGTTTAGAGTTCAGGTCCTCCTTTGGTGTCTGAAAAGTCACGAACACTGAAGTCAGGAGGACATTTTGATACAAGAAAGGGAATTTATTGTACAGGGCCCTGCACTACACTTACCTTCAGGATATAAAAGTCGAAGCCGAAGGCAGCGTCGATCAGGTCCAGCGTGCGAGGAGTCACTGTGATGGAGAACTTGTGATCCAGGATCTCACTGTACAGCTCTCTCTTAAGCAGCTGTGGTTTCCAGACCTTCTTCAGACGGTTGGACATCTGAACACGAGACAGGTTTAGTAAACAGACGGTGTAAATCAAGAGTTCATCGATCCACAGTGGCATCTACGACAGGAACATTTGTGCCAGCAGACTTACTTTGTCATTGTTGGCATATCTGTAGCCAGTTATCCAGCCCTCTCCGCCCCACAGGCCATCCTGGGAATGCGGAGGGTAGTAGATTGGGATAGGGACATCCTGAACCCGCTCCTTCAGCCCAGTCATGGGGTTTGCTCTGTACCGGACTCCGAGGGGCCTCCAGTGAACGGGTGTGGGCTCTTTTTGATCAAGGGACTTTAAATAGTGTTTAGGGAGACGGGCATAGATGCCCTGCTTTAGTTTTAAAGCCTCCCACAGCTTAGGGGGGTATTTATGAAGAGGCATGACGTACTTGTTTCCTTGGACGGCTAAATCTGAAAAAGAACAGGAAGACGACTCTAAACCATTACATCCATATTGCTGGAAGAAGTCCTTTTCCACAGTAATATTCAAGTTGGTGGTGATTAAAATGACTTGTCTTACAAACATAAAGTTCTGATTTCATATAATTAATTACCATAATAACTGAAAGACAACAACTGCCTTTACCATAGAATCTAAACATTTTCTTTCCTGGCGCACCCTATTATATTAAGCAGAAATAAATATTTTCTGCTATTTAAATGCCCAGTCAGAGTGCTGTAATTACATTTATTCAGATGCAACTGCATGAATGAGCCAAAGGTCGATTCCACCTAATTTTTCCACTACATTAAACATATTTAATTTGAATCTCCTTTAGTATAAAAATGCAACTCAAGAGTAGATTTTGCTACACAAATAACAGAATCACTCAGACCCAATGTGAGATTTGTGAAACCTTCATTTGATTTCTGAAGATTCAAAAGGTAATCATAGTTTTTTACTATATTTATTTATTGTTTGCATCTGGACCACATTAGAACTGGTCCAGTTTAAAAAAACCAGCTACACTTCGACCAATTCATTGATACTGTAACGTTATTAGTTTGATTCTACAGCTCTGCGAAGACTATTAATAAAACATACTTTGTTTTGACTGCCTGTTACCATTCAGAAATATTTTTCTAAACGGAACAAAACCAGACACATTTTATAATGACAGCGGTTAGCAGAATGCTAACTGAAAGCACACCAGCGCAGGTTATTCTGCTACTATAATAAAGCCTTAAGGAGCCTCTAAGTGTCAATGTCTGAAAGGTTCTCACCGGGAACTTGTAAAACACGCAGCTCAACTTAAGATCGGGTCAGTTTATAACTCGTTTTAGTCCGAAATTCAAGACAGCAAGGACATCATGTAGCGACTAACGCTGCTTCTTCGCCGGATAAATGGGTAGAGCCAACAGCAGCACTGCCACCTAATGTCGAATCAATAGCACTGCAGCTCTGGTTCCTTTTTGATGAAAAAAACAACAACAGCAAAACAAAAGTATTTATTTTTTTAATAAAGAATTATATATATATATAAGTAAGTAAAAAAACAGTTACTCAAAGGCGAGTCTAAATAGGTACGTTTTAATTTTAGATTTAAAAGAGTTGCATCTTTGTATTCTCTTGGAAGTTTGTTCCAGATATGAGGAGGATAGAAGCTGAAAGCTGCTTCTCCATGTTTGGTTCTGGTTCTAGGAACGATCAGTAAACTAGAGATGGAGGACCTGAGTGATCTGGATGGTTCGTACCACGATAGCAGATCTCTAATATACTCTTGTGCTAAACCATTCAGTGATTTATAAACTAATAAAAGCACATTGAAGTCTATTCTTTGAGCTACATGGAGCCAGTGGAAGGACTTTAGAATTGGGGTGATGTGTTCCACTTAACCTGGTTCTATTGAGAAAACGAGCAGCAGCGTTCTGGATCAAGTGCAGCTGTCTGATTGATTTTTTAGGTAGACCTGTTAAGATACTGTTACAGTAGTCAAGGTGGGTAGAGTAAAATGCATGGGCGAGTTTTTCTAGGTCTCCTTGTGTCATCAGTCCTTTAATTCTAGAAATGTTCCTCAGGTGACAATGTATACATTTAATTAAGACTTTTTTTTAAACCTTATGTATTGTTTAAATACCTTGATGCAACTCTTCAGTGGAAATAAATGGTTAGGAGTATCCCTATAAGTACCCTTTTCAAGGGAACATTTCTGTACTACAGTTTGAAGGTAGATTTATGTCGTAAGAGGTACATGATTGTACCTTATATGGTACAACTTAATAATGTACAAAAATGGACTAAGACTATAGGGTCCCGAACTGTCTCCTTTCAAAAACGAACACCCCCAACATCCAGGCTGGTACCCCTATTTTTGAGAGTGTAGACCAAAGTCGCATCTGTAATTCACTCTCACTTTAGGTTGCATTCCCCGGGCGCACACTGTCAGGATAACTCAGGCTCCCGGGCGAAACCGGACATCTGGTCCTCTGTACGCCACACGTCCCCCCCGCCCGTCAGTCCATTCGGTGCTGGGCTCTCCCCTCATCGCTACTGAGTAATTTATTTTCTTCCTGTTGGTAATATGCTTAAATTCATCAAATCGTACCGAGCAAGTGACTGGCTTTTTCTGACCCACTTGTTTTTTTATATCCCTATTTTAATTCTGTAACTGATGCAGGGAATTAAGTTTGGATAAAATATTCACATGCAGCATGCTTATACAACTTGGAGTGATCAATCCTACCAAAAAAACAAAACAGCTTTTCTTGTTTTTTAATGAAGGAGACCTTTAAGTTGCTGAGAGGCTTCTTTCTGGGGGAGTCATTGATTCAATCAGAGTGAACCTTCTCATACCTGATTACAGGAAGACAAGAAGTCCATTTGAGGCTTGCAAGCATGTTGGAACACCTGCAACCTTCTTTTCATTTTTTAGGTATTTCCTTCTTGTATGTAAATCATGCATATCTGCTCGTACATGTAGGCTTGGGGCACTGCCGTTGGAGAGGTTCTTTGGGGTGTTTTTTTAAAGAAGGATCTGCTGCACTTTGTTATATTTGTTAGATTATTGTAATCCTTTGACTGTTGGATCTCTGAAATTGCTTGAATTTTATTTACAAATCTTTGCTTCTCTGAGTTTTTTTTTTCCATTTCGTAAATATCCTTCACTCTAACACAAAAGTTTGTTGTTTCAGGGTGAAATAGTTTAGCTCTCTCCCAGTGTCCCTATGGTGACTAAGGGGGAGTTTCTATCGACAAATCAGGTTGTATTCGGAGGCAGTCTGGGAAAACTGCCCCCGCTTTACACATTAGAGCACCTAACCCACCAAAACTAACAAAAAACTTGTTCTAAAATAAGAGTAACCTTACTTTAGAGTAAAATTACTCTAAAGTAAGGTATATAAAACGTGGTTGGTTGTTGCAGGGCGTCGGTCTGATACAGGCATGAGTTGCATTGCACAACAGGAGAGTTACTCCTTGGAACTGAACCCACTGAATGTGAAGGGGAGACACCTGCTGCTAATGGCAGTGGCCCCTTGAAAAAGCTTCCCTGACATTGAACCGATGACACCTTGTCTTTCTGACGCGCCCAGACCCGTCTGCACTGAATAATTGAGTCAGAGATGAGATGGGCTGTGGGCCTGGGTTTTCATAAAAGAAAGTTACACCTTCAGAAATCAGAACCTGAAATGGGGTGAAATGACGTCCGTCCCCCTTTGGATCCTGGGATAACTCTTACTCTGAAAAATATAAAAAAAGATATTCTTTGTAGAACTAACCAGGGTCTTAGAGGAGCCTTACACCAACTACTCATTAAAATTGTAATTGAAGATCCAAGAGAATAAATATCCACGTCACATCCACATCATGTTCTACCATACGGTTTCCCTTATTGCCTGCCTTGGTGACCTCAGTTAAAACCGAACTGAACAAGAAGACAGTGGAAAAAGTTTAGAGGAGCATTTTGCTTTGAAACATCTACCCACTTTGGTAAACTTGGTTTGGATTAATTCACAGCTAACAATAGTATTCACTAATCAAATATTGGCAAAAACTACAAGATCTGAAGAGAGTAATGTCCTTTCATTTAAGTGATGTCAACAAAAACGTATTAGACGTTACAATGTATGCTTTAGAATATGTTATTTTTCTCCTAGATTAACAAATGCAAAGCAAAAAAACCCAACATAAACAGCAAAAATAAGTGCACTAAAATTAAAAGTATCAAGTGTAAAAACAGCTTAATTTTACCAAGCTTTATTTTAGCTAGAAATAACACAGAAATACTTTGTTTTTCTCATAACACATATTTAGAAAATAGCAGTAATTGAAAAAAAACCTTTAAAAAAAAGCAAGATGAACTTCAAAACGGATTTTAATGTCAGAGAACAAAGAAGTTACACTGGTTGACTGACAAATCCGAAACTGCAACTCAGATCCTGTGTCAAATATATTCAAAAGTGATCAAGGATTACTTTGGTGCTTTTAATGTGAAGTGCAGACTTCATCGTAAACCCGGAAGCGAGTGTTTCGTACTGATAATAAACTATAATCACACATAAACACGATTGACTTCCGCCCGAAAGGTGGAATTGAACCACTCTGCCGCTAAGCAGCTACGGGTTTGAAGCCCGCACCCCGGACCACCGAGGCTCATCCGGGCACTTAACAAACATTGTCATCAGACAAATTAATACTAGTCAGATGAGACAGTGTTTTTACTCACGGTGTCAATTTGTGATTCATCGACATTTTGTTTTACAAAAGCTTCATACTTACTAAAGCCAAATATTGTCTGTCTTAGATCATATCTTTGTCAAATAAACCAGAAAACATGAATGTTTTGAGCTCCGTTTTCGTTCATGCACAGCACACGCGTTTTTATTGGTCAGGTTAAATTACGAGGGTGGAGCCTCAACTCTGTCCTCACAGGTGAAAGGTGGCAGCTTCTCAATGAATCCAAGCCAAAACAAGTTTCGTTCTGATTGTATTTTTTTAACTCAACAGAAATTTGGGCCATAATTAAGGTTGCAATTTTACGTATTTGCCTTTAGATAGTAAAACTTTATTGTTGATTAACAGTTCGAAAGGTCCAGGAAATGCATTTTCCACACTTCCTTCCATATTTCCTTCTAGAGTAGATTATATCAGATTAGATAAAATATGAATATTCTCTATTTTTCTTAAATATAACACAGACACAACAGTACTTAACAATAGAAAATATAAATTAACAAAGTAATTTTTTTAAATAAAACTAATGTTACATTCAAATGAGCCTGGGCTGATGTCTTTCTGTATGGAGTTTGCATGTTATTCTCATGCAAGTGTAGGTTCTTTCACAGAGCTTTAAGTTTAGTTGTACTAGTAGTTTTATGATACCAGGCTTAAAAACCTTCCTTTATGATGAAGCTTAGTTAAAATGGCTGAATTATCTCTGTGGTTATGCTGTTATAGGCTAAGACTGTTGGAGGACAGACTTAACACTTTACCCCTCTCTGCTTTTCTCTTCTACTACTCACCAGTTGTAATTTTTGATGTTATTTGGGCTGTTAACCTTGTTTTTTTTCTCAATATTTTTCTACGTCTGACCCAATCAGCTGGGATTCCTTAAATAGAAAAATAGAAATAGTTTTAACTGATTGGAATATTTGTACAATTGTATTGAAATTACTTTTCTTGTAAAGTGCCTTGAGATGATATCTGTTGTCAATGTTGGGGACAATACGTAAAGCTTATTATTAACCTGCTCTATGAATTACAAATTTTGATTAAATATGTTTTTTGAATCTGTGTTTCTTCAGAGCCCACACCTTTGATTATTCCTTCCCCAATATTCTTTGGACCAGTACATCTTGCAGTGAAACACCCACAGCATGATGCTTCCAACACTATGCTGATATATGATATTACTCAAATGTAAGTTCAAATCTCGTGATAATAATTAGGCCTGAGCAGCTAATAGCAGCAAAGGTCTATTGTATCTGTATCATTTATTATTTCTCCAGGAAATTTTTTGTTTTTGGAGGCCTAAACATATATGCAAATGCTTTAAAACACCCACCCCATAGATCTTATTTTAACAAAGAGGTACGGTATGAAATTTGGTACCCTATCAGAATATCCCAAGACCCACCTTAGTCTTGAAACGTCATAGTCCCAAACGAACAGGAAGTTCACCCTCTTGATTTGAATGTGTAATTTTGACAGATTTCTGACCCCCTTTGTCCTAATTTTGCCTCTGCATCTGATCAAACTCCTTTTAGGGATTTTAACTGATGGGCCTTAAAATTGGACAGGATGGCCTTCAGGCTTGGGGGAACTAAAGGTGTCAAAATCTTGGGTGTTTCTGCATGTTAAAGGGGTGGTACTTGGTAAAAAACCAAAAAAAACCCAAAACAATCTTCTATCAAGAAAAAGGGATGTGGCTGCCTCGGGGGCTCAGGGCAACCCATTTTTGGAACAGGGTCCACTCAAATAAATTCCTTTCTTAAAAGAAATTATAACAAATTGTAATTACATTAATGAATTACTTAAAGTCACAATAAAATAAAAAAATGACAATGCTTTGTTCAATTAAGTGTATGTAATTTTAAACTTGCACTTTTAAACTTGCGCTTTTGGGAGACTTACTGTTTGGTACCGGTAGCAAAAACACCCCATTCCAAGGACCTCAGCATCCACAGGCCGGTAGCCCTGACATCACATCTAAGGAAGACCCTGGGAAGGTTGATTCTAAACCATCTGGTGAGGTCTTCATTGGATCAACTGCAGTTTGCTTACCAGCCTGGCATCTGGTTGGAGGATGCCATCATCCTCCTGAGCCATGACTCACCTGGAAGCACTGTGAGGATAATGTTCTTTGATTTCGCCAGCCATGACTTCTGAGTGACAAGCTTGAGCTGTCAGGAATGGACCGCCGCATGTCCCACTAGATTCTGGACTACTTCACAGTATGTGAGGACACAGGGCTGTGTCTCTGATCTGCTGGTCTGCAGTACAGGGGCCCCACAGGGTACGGTGTCTGCACCGTTCCTCTTCACCCTCTAGACTGCAGACTTCTCCGTCCACTACCCACGCTGCCACCTACAGAAGTTCTCTGGTGACTCTGCCATAGTCGCCTCGTCCGGGGTGGGGAAGAGTCAGAAAACAGAGAGAGGATTCTGGATTTGTGGACTGGTGCCAGCAGAACCACTTGCTGATCAACGCTGGGAAAACCAAGGAGTTGGTGGTGGACTTCCAGAGATGCAGACCCACCACACTGACACCGGTGAACATCCAGGGTGTGGATGTTGAGATAGTGGACTTTTATAGGTACCTGTGTGTTCACCTGGAAAATAAACTGGACTGGACTGGAGCCACAACACTTCTTTACAGGAAGGGTCAGATGTCAGACTCTAACTGATGAGGCGGCTGAGGTCCAGGGAGCGCTGCTAAAGACCTTCTATGACTCTGTGGTAGCTTCTGTCATTTTTTTTACAGCATTGTATGTTGGAGCTGCTGTTTATCAACAGCTGAGAGGAGAAGGTTGGATAAACTCATCAGGAAGGTCAGCTCAGTTCTAAGATGCACCCTGGATCCAGTGCAGGTGGCGGGAGACAGTAGGACTCTGGCTAAAATAACATCTCTGATGGACAGAGTCTCACACCCCATGCATAGAGATGTTTGTAACCTGCAGAGCTCCTTCAGTGACAAAGTGATGCATCCTAGATGCATGAAGGAGCGTTACTGCAGGTCCTTCCTCTCTGCAGCTGTTTGACTCTACAACCAAAACTGCTCCCAACAAACACAGATGTTTACATCAGCCCTGTTATTTGCATTAATCATCAGAACAATTACTACTGTTACAACTTGCACATTATTTTTCTCAGTCTATTTATACCAACTTATTGGAAGATACTTTTTAAGTGACGTTACGTTTTACTTTTTAATGCACAGGTAAAATGCACAATCTGTACTTTTCTAAATATTCTAATTATTTAAACATCTTTCAGTATTCTGCTCTGTTTGAATACTACAACCTGGGTTTACCTCTTTATTTGTACTTAACCTTAATAACTGTATAGTCTGTTTTTGTAACTATTGTACATGATGTAAATATTTTTTCTTGTGTAAAAACTGTGTGTTTCTGTTCTTTGTCCTGTTCTGTTTGTATGTGTTTCTTGCTGCTGCTATGAACAAATGTTCCCTTGTGGGACAATTAAAGGATTATTCTATTCTATTCTATTGAAAATATTACATCTCCTAGCTCAATAATACAAATGGGAAAATTAAAGTGCAGTTCCATGCATTAAAAATAAATTAATCTAGCATTTAGTTTAGGAAGTTTTCTTTGAAACATTTTACTACTATATTTCCCATAGTTCCTTGGGAAAAGCTGACCAACCAATGATCCTGTCAGATGATCCTGCCCTGTTTAAATACTGGTGCACTTTCTAGAGGAGTGGACTTGAGATCAGACCCAAATAATTTTTTTTGAGGGTAATAACTTGAGACTTACTGGAGACTCCCAAAGCAATGACTTGGTCCAACCTCTGGTACTTTATAGCAAAAAACGGGGTGGAATGGTCAAGGACAGGGGTGAGGCTGAAGCCACCGGGTCCTCTGATCACTAGTAGTAAGCAACAGGGGAAGGTGAGGCTCAAATTAGGGCCTAACCCTCGTTCACCCCCCCCCCCACTTTGTCAGCTGAGTCAAGCAACGCTCACAACGCATCTAGTTTGCCGCATATACATTTTGAAGCTTGCAAAGCGCGTGGGCGGGCCTTTCTCTGCCAGATGTTTAAAACACTAGCAGCTAGACAATTTGAATGTTGTGTGACATCATTACATTGAGACCCTCTGATTGGTTGGCGCACTTCATTGGTTGACACTGATGAACTCAAAATGTAGTCTTGCCATACTTGATACTGATGTTAAAGCACCATGGTGTGTAAAAACAGTGGTGGCATTATATGCAGGAATGGTGGGTTGCTTTATTTAATTGCACTGAAAATACTTCAAGAAATCACAATGATCTTTTACGCCTGAAAGGTGGAATTGAACCACTCTGCAACTAAGCAGCTACAGGTTTGAAGCCCTGCACCCATTCAGACAGTTAAAAAGAAAGATCATTAGACCAATTAATAATTCTCACATGAAACATTGATTTGACTCACGGTGTCAATCAGAGGTTCATGATTGTTTAATGAGCTCTTTTCAAACTGTTTAACCATGCTAGAATTACATCCTACCTGTCTTTGAACCAAGTCCTATCCATCTAATGAACCCAAAAACATGACTGTTTTCTGCTCTATTTCTGTTGTGTGTGATACAAAGCAGACGTGCTTTGATTGGCTAGCTGATACTACATGGGTGGAGCCTCAATTCTGTCCTCACACACAGGTGAAACGTGGCAGCCGACCCTGCAGTTCTGTTTGTAAAGTCACGTGAATATACAGTAATCAGTAGAAATTGTCACTGGAACTACTACTATTGAAAGGGTGAACTTTATGTAGTAAAATAAATTTAAATTTTGAAATCTTGGTTTATTCTGTCAGATATTTATATTTTCTAGTGTTGCTATTATTTTTTTATCAGTTTTTAAAACTTAATTCTTTAAAATTTCAGAACTTGCATATAAATTTGTACTTTTATCTGTCTGATTACACCATTATGAGTTAAGTTTAAATAACACTGAAAAACTGCCACCTTTCATCATTCTTTTTCATCCTAACCCACAATGGGTTAACTGCTTCCTAGCAAGTTGCAGAGAAGCTGCAGGCATTTTGTAGCCACCAAGGAGGTACTGGTATAATTCTGGTAGGATGTTTGACCTTGATAAAAGTTTTGGGTTGGATTAAGATTAGTTGATGGTTGATTGTTTGGGATGACTGAGTTTTCAGCATAGTTAATTTTTTTCCGCAGGGTTACATAGGGTAACAAGACAACGAAACTGCCCCCAGTGAGGGAAAGGGGGTGTGCGGATGAATGCATTAAAGGCTTTGTATGGGATAAGAACACTGACGCATATTGTGCATGCGAAGTCATACTCACACACGAGAAAATCAAACATCCACATGCGCATTTTTACCCCACAAGTGCTTGTCCAAGCACTCAGTAGCTATTTTGTATCCTGAATCTATGACCCATCAAGCAATATTGTAGCCTGCAAGGAGAAAAAACAGCTCACAAACATTCCACGCCCGCCTTACTTTTCATGCTCGTGAGTGAAACCCTTCCTCTCCTCTGGCGGAAAAATCTTCATCTGCTCACGTGCAAAGTGTTTTTTTAACGGGCATTTTTTTCCGTAAGGGGGCTTCGAGCATGCCAGTCATCACAGTATCCCTGGATGTAATTGGTTGAGCGTATTGGCCAATTGGATAGCAGGGTACAGCAACATTACTAGGACAAGTGACAAACCACACACAGCCCTGAATTTTTGAATATGTATTGCGATGAACTTCCGTATATTTGTTTGAGGGCTGTCTTTTCTCTCCCTCCACTGTCGACATTAATATGATTAAATGCTGAAAATTTTTTGCAACTTGGATTCTGTTGCACAACAATTTTTATTTTATTTTGGTAAAACTGTTTTTGTTCATATATTGTCGAATCTAGATGCTTCTTTCCACCCATGAGTGGATGATGATATCAACATGAACCTTCCTCATTTAGTAATGAACCTGTGTATATACTGCTCTTATGAATTAATCTTTAAAGATGACTTAATGCTTAAAAACTTCCAGTTTTTCAAAACTTTGACTGCCTGGAATGCTGGTTTATGGCGATCATAGAGGTCATTAAATCCTCTCACAAAACAATCTTACAGCATGATCTGTCACCTGACAACAAAATGGTAAATGGCCTGTATTTGTATAGCGCTTTACTTATACACTAGCTGCGTTTCCATTGCCCATGAAATTGCGCAAATTGAAGTTGCGTAAATAAATCTTCCTAATGGAAACACGGCAAATTTGGAAAAAAAAAAAATCGGTTGTGATAAAGACATAAGAAACACGACCATTTACCAAGACCGCTCCCATGTACAACGGGCTTGTAGCTCCAATGCTTCTACGTCGCCTCCTCATGGCTGATAATGAACGCGGGTGCCATGCCTGCAATATGAATATCTGCTTTAAATGTTCACATCTGTCGCCACTTTTTTTACTCGTGTGAAACCTTTTGATTCAAACAGTTTCTTATTTAATGGAAACACCGCAATTGTGACTTAGACGATATCGATAAGTTTTGCTCATATTTGTTATGGATACGCAGCTATTAATGTAGCCACAGCTTCCCTGGGGGAAACTGACAGAGTGCCAGACACCAGCAGGCCCTCTGACTGGTGTCATGCCCCAATAACACAACAACCAGAACCAGGGCTTGAACTGGTAACCCTGAGCCAGTCACCCCAAATGTCATACTTAAAACAAAAGCGGCTTCAAGAAGGGAAATATCAGGCAGACACCAAGTACAAAGTTATGCACAAGTTCTGAAATTTTAAAGAATTAGGATAATTGTTTAAAAAGTAATAGCATCACTAGAAAATATAAATAACTGAGAGAATAAACCAAGATTTTAA
The DNA here is from genome assembly GCA_028564705.1 of Apricaphanius iberus. NCBI lineage: Eukaryota > Metazoa > Chordata > Actinopteri > Cyprinodontiformes > Aphaniidae > Apricaphanius > Apricaphanius iberus. Next base: position 1,899,934 of record JAPXFQ010000899.1, read on the forward strand.
AAATATATTAGTTTTATACATTTATTTTATTTCGTTTAAGCTAAACCTTTTAGTAATGTCAGAAAAGGGACAAAATAGTTTCAGTGACTATTTCTACTGTTTACTGTATATTCACTTGACTTCAAAAACAGAACTGCAGAAAATTACTTTAGAACAACGAATCTCACTGATTGGCTGCCACTTTTCAGCTGTGTGACACAGATTCGCGACTCCACCCACGTAGTATCAGCTAGCCAAACAAAGCATGTCTGCTTTGCATCACAAACAAAAAGACAGAGCAGAAAACAGTCATGTTTTTGGGTTCATTAGATAGATAGGACTTGGTTTAAAGACAGATAGGATGTAATTATGACATGGTTGAACAGTTTGAAAAGAGCTAATATGAAACAATCGTCAACCTCCGATTGACACCGTGAGTGAAATCAATGTGTTATGTTAGCAATATTAATCTGTCTAATGATGTGTTTTTTTAAATGCCTGAATGAGCCTTGGTGGTCCAGGGTGCAGGCTTCAAACCTGTAGCTGCTTAGTTGCAGAGTGGTTCAATTCCACCTTTCAGGTGCAAAATGGGGTGATGAACCTAATAACTATTGTTTTTACTGATGATCAATTATTCAGTTTAATGTCTCATATAAAAAGTTAAAGAAAATATTACTGCTCAGATGATAGTGTATAATTAAGATGAATGTAGCCTTGAACAGCCAAAGATCACAAAGCAGCGCAGAGACTGTGACGTTTCTCCAACGGCCTCAACTGTAGACTTAACATGTAATTTTGACGTTCCTGACGCTGACAAAGCCTGCGGTCTGAATGCAGCATAAGGCTTCTACTGAGCCTGCCGATGAATTCTGCCCTACGTGTTCAAAAGACAAAATGGCCAACTTCCTGTTGGGTATAGATCCTGGCATACAATTATTTTAGAGGTCTTTGGAAACTACAAACATGCACTTTATTTCACGATCCTAGTTGAAAGCATGGCTTTTAACAGATTTTTTTTAATGCTTCTAGGGGGCACTGTGCACAATTTAGGCCATGCCTTTCTTGGTAGGAGAAGTAAAAAAGGTCTTACTGTGCGTGCGCGATATACGTCAGCATCCTAATCCCATACTTTGAACTTAAATCTGAAATTAATAAATAAGATATTGTAAGAGCAATGAAATAAAAACATTTAAGTAAAAAAAAAGTGAATAAATGTGTGTCAAATAGGAGCAAACCGAAATTTATCTTAAATTATTTGTAACTTATTTTGGTTTGTTTATCAGGAAAACTAGTAAGTATTGATTTATATGCACTTTGAGCACTATGTCTTTCTCAGTCCATCCTAATGTGTGGGACCAATGATGTGGGTGCTCAGGCATCCTCCACTTTATGATAGGTTTGTTCTTTGGTGTTTCTCTGGCTGTTCCTAAAAATCCAAACCAACTTTGTGTCCCTGAAGAGTCACAGTTTGAGTCAAATGGCGGAAATTTTGCCATGGCAGTTTGTTCCAACAAAAGGGACATACTAAAACTAGTATATGAATAAACAAAGCCTATTAAACTTTTAGAAGGGCGTTTATGTCTTTCAGATTTTTGCTGCACCTGTCTACAATCCTTTCTGTTAGATATTTTCCTGAGAGCATTTAGCTGCACTATTTTCTATCAAATTAGTCCATGTTAATATACATATTCCCAGATCCTCAATTTAAACCATCTGTGCATTCTGGCCCTTATAAGACTCCTTGGAGAATGAACAGGCATTTAATGTATCTAGCATTGTCAGAGAACTTCCATATATCTAAAGTTAGCAAGTGTTTGTGCGTGTGCTAAATGCTATTTACTTGCAACAGAAATAGGTAAAATTTAGAAATAGTGTTGGGCTGTTTTAGTTTTTTCCCACCATGTTTGCAGTTTCCCACGTTTAGCTCTTATGGCCAGTTTCCTTTCCTTCTGGTGAAAGTCAATGGAGTGATTAATGTTATTTTCTGGTCCGCTTTGCCTCACACCCTGAATCAAACCTCAATTTAAATAACTAATGAATTACTTTTTGGGTATGTTTTTCAAGTGATTTGTGATTTATTTGCTTGTAAAAATTCGTAATTAAATTAACTAAAAATCAGAAGCCGCACGTGTGATGTCATGGAGCTAATGCTAGCTAGCACTAGCCAGCACTTGGAATATTCACAGGGACCTTGTAGAGTTTGTCCTGCATGCCGGCTCTCACTGAACAACTTTTCCTCCCCCCAGCATAGGATGGTCAGATTTATAGAGTTTTTTTCAATTTGCAATGCTCCTTCCTTCATCCTGGAAGGAGAGTATGAACTTCGCAAAGTCTCACCGCCATTTTTCTTCTTCAGTTGTAGTTCACAACTTGTTTTCACACAAAACCTAAAATCACTGTTGGAGCTTTTGGAAAATCAGCAAACAAATAAATCAACATATTTTCAATCCCTGGCACGCTTCAGATGTGATCAGAAAATACCTTTTATTGTTCCATTGACTCAGTTGTTTTTTTTAAAAGCAGATGTTGATAGGCGTGACTTCTGCTCCCCATTGCTGCACTGTTTTTGCAGTCTCTGTTTTTTGAAACTATACCCGTGTAAACAGGGGCTTAAAATAAGAGCAGATGGGGATTCAGACTGTTGCAGAACAGGCCAAGTTGCTTAAAAGCCAACAAAGTATTAATTCTGGAACTATTTTAAAATTTGGTGCGGCTGTAGCTCAGTGGTATAGTTTTCATTATGCAACTTGGAAATTGTGAGTTTGATTTCTGCTTCTTTCTGCTACATGCCATTGTGTCTTTGGTCAAAATACTTAACTTACATTGTCTATTGGTGTTGTTCAGAGGGGCTGATGGCACAAAATGGCAGCCTCGCTCAGCCAGCCTGCCCAAGCGAATTGTGAAGCGCTTTGATGGGTTTTAAAAAAAGTGCTATACATATGAAATCCATTATTATTATTAAAACATTAGTATTTTGTCAATATCAGCTTTTGTTTTTTGTATTATTTGAGCTATACAGAAACTGCAATTTCATCATTTTCACCATATGACTTTCTGCAAGAAGTAAAAAATTACAAAATTTTGATTTTGGATAATAATGTTCTAAGCTGTGACCTGTCCAGGGTGTACCCCCGCCTGTCTCGATTAATTTTATTCAAAGACATTTTGTTTTGAATTTTGTTTTTCCCCATGGAAACTGTGTCAAATGAACATTAACCATCAAATTCTGTAAGTTTTTTAACTTCAGTACAACATTTCCAGCACAAGAAAAAGTGAACAAATTGGATAGAAAATCTTAGGAATAGCACCTGTTAATATAATAAAGCTAACAGAGAAATTTATTTTGCGCTGTTTGCCGTTTTCATCTTCACATCAGATTAAGAGAGGCAGTTAGAGAAACGTGTTCTCTATGACCAGAGTCTGAGGTTCCTCATTCATTTCTCCAGTTGGCTGTCTCTGAGTGCGCCGGGTCTCGTGCTTGTTCTCCAGAAGGGAGCAGCACATACTGGCAGCACAGGCCCTCCCACAGGCCAGGCTACAGGGTGGGAGAGGAGGAGAGCAGGGGTCCTCTCTGTGGATGAAAGTTGCTTCATCTCCTCTGATTGAGGAGGAGGAGGAGGCAGTAAACTCTGGCTGAATAGTGCAACAGCTCACACCCACATTCTGCAACACTTTGGTGACACCTGACATCAAATCAGCACACCTGGACAGATAGAAATGCATTAGACATACAAAATGCAGTAACAAAACAAAGTTAAGAGCATTCAGTGGCTTACTCTTTCTTTTATTGCGTTTTTAAAATATGTTCATCCTGTCTTCTTAGACACATTTTTCACATGCCATCCTACTATTATGAGCTAATCTTCTTGCCTTTTAGAGAAAAAATATTCATAGCCCACTGTTGGCTTCACTGCTTCACTTCAGTGCTTTTAAAGACAAATATCCTGATGAGAAATTACTGAGTTTAAAGTAATAATAATAATGACTAAAAAAAATCCAGATCTTAATAAATATTTCACTTTGATTTTAAATAGAAGAACTGCAACAACAGGATGCCTGAAATCCACTGAATGTGAGTGTTGCTGCAGCCGTCCAGCTTAATATGGCTAGCATAACCAGAAAGGAAAACAGCCGACACGTTTAAAGGTAACATGAGTTCCTTCCTTAGTCACTCTACAAAAGAGAGCAAGTAACAAGTTTAGTTTCTCCCCAGTGGATCAGGTCATAAACTGATGGACAAACATTCTCCCTTAGATATGTCATGGTTCCATCAATTATTGGAAGTCCTTTAGGTCATGAGGAAGCAAAACCAGATCGCCATTCTACCAGCATCATGTCTCACTGTAGGTATGATGTTCTTCTGAAATAATGCAGGTTTTATGCCAAATGTAGCAGGACACACATCTGTCTAAAAAATCAACTTTTGTGTCATCATTTCAAAGTACATTCTCCCCAAACTCTTGCTAATCATTTCAAAAGCTTTGACTGTTATGTTTGTTTTGTTTTTCACAAACAATGTTATTATTTACATAAAATATTTCAGAATTCTTCAAGCGAGGCTCTATTCAAAGGTTCTAAACAATTAATACCATATATGTTCAGCATACAATTGTCTTGGTTTAGTTATTTAGTATAAATTCAGATGAGTTAGGTGTTCATAGTTGAGAAGAGCAAAGACCATAGTGGATTTCTATGCGGCCTTAAAACAACTACGAATATGTAAAAAAAAATTATATATATATATATTAGAGCTGATTTATGTGAAGAATATTAAAATACATTTAAAACAATGCTCTATTTGTCATTGAGTTGGTTATTTAATTAGACTCTAGTAATTATGTACAAGGGAAGTGAGGTAAGTGGTTCAACACTAATGATCTTCCTAAGTGAAACATCAAGATTTTTCTGTGTAAAAATCACTAAAATAGCCTTTAAACTGTTATACTATATATATCTACACTCAAAAAAAATATAAACGCAACACCTTTGTTTCTGCTCCCATTTTTCATGCGATGGACTTAAATATCTTAAATTCATTCCAGATACACAATATTACCATTTCTCTCAAACATTGTTCACAAATCAGTCTAAATGTGTGATAGTGAGCACTTCTGCTTTGCTGAGATAATCCATCCCACCTCACAGGTGTGCCACATCAAGATGGTGATCTGACAACATGATTAGTGCACAGGTGTACCTTACACTGCCAACAATAAAATGCCACCCTGGAATGTGCAGTTTTGACTCACAGCAAAATGCCACAGATGCCACAAGCAATGAGGGAGCTTGCAATTGGCATGCTGACAGCAGGAATGTCAACCAGATCTGTTGCTTGTGCATTGAATGTTCATTTCTCCACCATAAGCCGTCTCCAAAGGCGTTTCAGAGAATATGGCAGTACATCCAACCGGCCTCACAACAGCAGACCATGTGTAACCACACCAGCCCAGGACCTCCACATCCAGCAGGTTCACCTCCAAGATCGTCTGAGACCAGCCACTCAGACAGCTGCTGAAACAATTGGTTTGCATAACCAAACAATTTCTGCACAAGCTGTCAGAAACGTCTCAGGGAAGCTCAACTGCATCCTCGTCGTCCTCATCGGGGTCTTGACCTGACTTCAGCTCGTCGCCGTAACAGACTTGAGTGGGCAAATGCTCACATTCGATGGCGTCTGGCACGTTGGAGAGGTGTTCTCTTCACGGATGAATCTCGGTTTACATTGTTCAGGGCAGATGGCAGACAGCGTGTGTGGCGTCGTGTGGGTGAGCGCTTTGCTGATGTCAATGTTGGGGATCGAGTGGCCCATGGTGGTGGTGGGGTTATGGTATGGGCAGGCATCTGTGTGATGATTATTCACAGTGATCTTGATGTGGCACACCTGTGAGGTGGGATGGATTATCTCAGCAAAGCAGAAGTGCTCACTATCACACATTTAGACTGATTTGTGAACAATGTTTGTGAGAAATGGTAATATTGTGTACCTGGAATGAATTTTAGATCTTTAAGTCCATCTCATGAAAAATGAGAGCAGAAACAAAGGTGTGTATATAGCCTTTCTTTACTTTTAAACACAAATCTCAGTTCTCAAGAAATTTTTCACATGGGAAGAATAATAGTGGCACACCGCCTCCAGTCTGTGTCCTTGTTACACGCATGGAAAATAGCCTTCATATAGCCAGAGGAGAATTGAAAAATAAGAGTAGCATGGCTTTAATTCCGGCATAAACCACTGAGATGATTTACAGATTGGACATTTATGAACTCTTCCTTGAAAATGTAATTCAGAATTGAAGGCACAGAGTGATGTTGAATTTACCAGAGTCCTAAACATGATCTACACGGTTAAATAAGTGAAATTAGAGGTTTGCTTGATGACTGTGGGTTAACACTTTGAATCTTTTAATGACCGAAGCATCTTAAAGATTTGAAGGTATCAAAAAGACTGCTAGAAGCAAAAAAAATAAAAAAAATAAAAAAATGTTTAAACAAAAAACATAACAATCTGACCTCTTCAGGGGTGGTGCACTGATATAAACATACTGAACTGAAAAAACATAATATAGTTAGTCATACAAAGGCAGCTACTGTTTGCACAAATCCTGCGCACTGACCTATGTGTCTGATAACCACACAACCAGGTCTTGTTTTCTGTGGCATTTAAGTATAGAAAAGGGAAATCCAGAGTAAACACTTTTAAATGTGATCCTTTTTTTTATAGATCACATTTTAATGTGTTTGCTTTTTTTATTTTATGTTTTCTAAAAACATGCCAAGCTAAGATTTTCACCATCTTGAACCAGCCTTCCATATTTTTATATCCCAACTTCACAGTATTTGAAGAAACAAAGTCCGGCTTGTTCACGTTACTTCAAATATATATCTGCGGTATAAAGTATCAAAGCCGGACCTAACGTCACCTGCTGAATGGAAACGCAGCGTGGCAGTGCACATGGACGGAGGCCACCGTGATTGATTCCGTTAACTGCCAGATGTGGAGCTCATGCACAGCCTGCACCCCAGGGACGCTGGTAATCCTCCGGCCAACATCAGAGACGCATATGTGTGGAGGTGAGGCTTGAAGAAGCAGCATGCCGTATCTGTACACCTGTAGCAACGCATTACAGAAAAACCAGCAACATTTACTGCAGAACGTGTCAGTAGCTAGAGGGTTACAGCACTCAAGTAATTTAGGGCAGCAATCAGTTTTTTTGCAAACTGGTAAAGATGAAAAACATATATTCAACGTGCCCTGTCTGGAAGTGTGGTACTCAGAATTGATATCTGAGTACCAAGTGTAAGCCCAGCAGATTTTCTTTTTCAAGCAGAGCATTATAGCTTTGGCTACAGTACTCCACTTCATGTGTGTGAAAAATCTTTATTACAGATTGCTGTGGGTTTAATTTCTTGGGGTTATAGACAGAGAAATAAAAAACAAGAGAGAAGAAAGAAAGAAGATGAATAAAAACAACCACTAAAACGGAGCAACATAAAACAAATCAAAAGAGGGTAGGCTTGGTCTAGGACCAAGAGACCACGGGTACCAGGGGCCCCATGCCCCTCAGCAGGGCCCCGACGAGGGATTGGCCAGCAGGGGTTCTCCGCTGCCGGCGCAAGACCAGGGGGGACCGTCACTGGCTGAAGAAAAACATACACCACCGCCACTCCAGGCAAACCCCCAACGCCGACACCCCAGCTCCGAACCCCAACCCATACCGGGGAACAGCTACAGCAGACGGACGGCCTCCCCAGGCCATGCCCAGCCAGCACCTGGACACTAGGACTTACCAGCTCCCAAGTCCAGATCCCGCCCCCCGCAGAGTGCCGAGACCAGGCACCCAACCAAGTTCAGACAACAACACCAAAGAACTGACCAGGCATGGAACCCACAGAACAGGCAGCGGATACGAGCCCCAGATCCGCCCACCACCGAGCCATCGAATGGTCATCACCCAAAAATTTTAAAACCGGCATCCCCAAAAGAGGTACGCCAACCAATCCAAAAGAACCTCGGCCCGACACATCGGCCCACCCCGGCCCGGCGAGAGCCACCAACGCACCAGTGGGCAGAGGCGTCAGTCACCGCCAGGGAGTGACTGATGTGAAATAGGCCCCCCATTAGGTGTAAGGCCTAAGATGCGCCAGGTGAGAGGGTAGCCGAGGACCCAACCTGACAGGTAGACAGAGACACACAGACACATTCATACATCTCTTACGCACATACATTCATACCAGCACACCAAGACACCCAAGAAAGGAGGCTCTGCACTAACTCATACACCCCATATACAGTCTATACCCCCCGTGTTTCGGTAAAAATATAAAAGTTTTTTGGTAAAAATGTCATTTTGTTTTGGTAAAAATGTAATTTTGTTTTGGTAAAAATGTAATTTTGTTTCGGTAAAAATTTTATTTTGTTTTGGTAAAAATGTAATTTTGTTTCGGTAAAAATGTAAAAGTGTTTCGGTAAAAATGTAATTTTGTTTCGGTAAAAATATAAAAGTGTTTCAGGTTAATGTAATTTTGTTTCAGGTTAATGTAATTTTGTTTCGGTAAAAATGTAAAAGTGTTTCAGGATAATGTAATTTTGATTTGCACTTCCCGGCCACCGTAGTTTATTGCTGCATAATATAAGGTTAATTCAACAAAGATATAGTTTGGATGACAAAAAATACGTTTTTTTTCCCTTTGGAAATCTCTGTTGGCAGATCTACATCCACTAGAAATTCTCTGGGCTGTGTTCTGGCGAGCATAAGTGAGGAACCAGAACACGGAAGTGCCAAATATTGAAAAATGAAAACAATTATTTATTTCCTTCAATTTTGTTCCCACATACAATTCAGGGACTCCCATATGAAAATGATAAAAAGCTTTGAAATTAATTTGTGGGAAATAATCTGATTTAAGGACAAAAATCTTATTAACACACGTGATCACAGCTGGAAATAAAAGGTAGCAGGAAATAAAAAGTGATAGAATGACCTGTGGTATAGACGTTGCAATCAGAGTAATGACAGCCAGGAAGGAGAGGCAAGGATCCAGGTAGACCAGCATGCTGCAGGCTTCAGAGCTGTGAAAGAGCTGTGAGACAAACACCAGCGTCACCAGGCTGTTAATCAGAGCAAGGAGGGATGTGAAGAGTCCCTGGAGGACAAAGACGAAGGACAGGAGGCAGAGGGACCAGTGGCTGCTCCATCCAGACGATGACTTAAACACTGAAGAGAGTTCAGGTGTATTTTGACTGTCTGTTAATGAATCAATCAGAAATGGTGTCAGATAAAACATCCATGAGCATTTTGTGATGAAAACTTTAATTAGCTGAACTCTTTTACCAGGATGTCCCATGCAGGGGGCGTAATTTGGATGTGCAGCATTATTCTCTCCTTCACTGGTTTCCAGCAGCTGTAGCTCTGTTTTACTGTCACGCTCAGGCAGATTGGGAGTTCTTGGATTGCAGAGGACAAGTGCCCCGCTGTGGAGACAGTTGTGCCCTGCAGCTTGAACTTTGAACGGGACAGAGAGCTCCTCTTCCTCCTGGCCTCGGGACTCTTCTGCAGCACAGACTGTGGGAGTGGAGCAGAGGAATGAAAAACAAGGCCATGTCTTATCTGTCTTGCAGCTGAATACACACATACCAGGTTCACCCTAATCTGGGAGCACTCATTGTTCTTTTGGCAAAAAAAAATGTAATCAGATAATAACACTTTATTTGTGGTTCTTATTTGTGCGATCCTTTCAAAACAGCAACTTTTAATAGTAATCAGTGTCTAAAAAGTATTCGAGACAGAGCCAAACAAAGTAGTACATACAGAAGAACATATTTAGTCAGCCACCAATTCTGCAAGTTCTCTCACTTAAAAAGATGAAAAACCTTTAATTTTCATCACAGGTGTACCTCAACTATGAGATATAATGTGAAGAAAAATAATGCAGAAGATCACATGGTCTGATTTTTCAAGAATTTATTTGGAAATTATGGTGTAAAATAAGTATATGGATAATAGCAAAGGTTCATCTTAATACTTTGTTATATACCCTTTGTAGGCGATGACAGAGGTCAAATGTTTTCTGTAAGTCTTCACAAGTTTTCCTGCACACTGTTGCTGGAATTTTGGCCCATTCCTTCATGCAGATCTGTAGAGCTGTGATTTTTTGGGGCTGTCGCTGGGCAACACAGACTTTCAATTCCCGCCAAAGATTTTCAATAAGAATGAGATCTGGAGACTGGCTAGGACTCTCCAGGACCTTGAAATGTTTCATACAAAGCCACTCCTTCATTACCCAGGCCAAGTGTTTGGGATCATTGTAATCCTAAAAGACCCAGGCAAGTTCCATCTTCAATGTCCTTGCTGATGGAAGGAGGTTTTTCACTCAAACAAGACAAATAGAATTTTTACCCGAAAAGTTGGTTATATCTGACCATATGACATTCTCCCAATCCTCATCCAGATCATCCAAATGCTCTAGCTAACTTCAGAAGGGCCTGGACATGTACTTGCTTAGGCAGGGGGACACGTCTCGCCCTGCAACATTTGAGTCCCTGGCGGCGTGGTGTGTTACTGATGGTAGCCTTTGTTACATTTTTACTCACCGTTCTTGCGATCATTTTGACCCCACAGGTTGAGATCTTGTGTGGAGCCCCCGATCGAGACGATCGGTGGTCTTGTATGTTTTCTATTTTCTAATAATTGCTCCCACAGTTGATTTCTTCATACCAAGCTGTTTGCCTATTGTAGATTCAGTCTTTCCAGCCTGGTGCAGGTCTACAGTTTTGTTTTTGTTGTTCTTTGACAGCTCTTTGGTGTTGGAGTTTGGATTGGGACTGTTTGAAATTGTGGACATGTGTCTTTTATACTGATAACGAGTTCAAACAGGTGTCACTAATACAGGAAACAAGTGGAAGACAGAGGAACTTCTTAAGTTACAGGTCTGTGAGATCCAGAAATCTTCCTTGTTTGAAGGCGACCAAATCCCTATTTTCGACCATAATTTGGCTATAAATTACTTAAAATTCAAACCATGTGATTTTCACATTTTGTCTCCCTTAGCTAAGGTATACCTATGAGGAAAATTACAGGCCCTTCCTCATTTTTTTAAGTGGAACAATCTGCACAATTGGTGGCTGAATAAATATTTTTGCCTAAACGTAATTGTTCAATGAAAAGAAAATGATTAGTTATTTTATTTGATAAAAAGAAAAGTGGAGTTACCATGTATTCTACCTGCTTTTACCATGAAACCCCTAAACAGAATCCAGTCCAACCAACAATCTTGAGAAATTACCTCAATACAATCCACCTTTGTGTAAAGAAGTTTAAAACAGGGTAAAACAATTACCAAAGCTTTGAGCAACTCACTGGGCACTGTTGATACAGTATGTGTAATGTTAGATAAAATCATACATTTTATAAACTACATGGTTAAAAGGACTGGCAACAGGACATTTATTTATTTAGCTTAGTTATTGGATGAAGTTCATCGTCTGTGTGCTTCTTTTACCTTTATGGTTTATTTCAAGGTGAGGTTCAGTCTCAGCCTGCCTGCAGATCTCTGCCTGTTTATCCAGCAGCTCATCCCAGTCCAGAACAAACAGAAGCATCTTAAGGAGCAGACTCCCAGCTCCAACCACCACTGGCAGACGGGGATGCTGAACCGGGTGGGGCTTCACCATGAAGCTGATTATTTCCAAGAAGTAGGAGACACACATAGAGACCAGGAGGAGGGAGGAAATGAACACACTCACAGCCTGAATCCTGCTGTTGGAGAAGGACAAACTGCAGCGCAAAGCTTCTGTGGAACAATGCTTGTGTGAGTTAATCAGTGACACTGGATCTTGGTTGGGCTGTTCGTTGACCGACTGAGCTCCGGGTGGAAGTTCAGCAGGTGGATCTTCATGTAAAGGATGAGGGAGAGCCCCTAAAGAGGAGCATGTGCGTGGAGACGATGGAGGAGAACCCGAAGTGGAGATGCAAGGCTTTATGATGCCTTCAGTCAGAGGGAGAGCCATGTGCAAGAGGATGAAAAGTGTATGGAAACCATCCACCATGGTGATGAGAGACTTACATAGCTGACTGACGGCGATCTCACACAGCAGCAGCAGCAGAGTCACTCCCATTATGCACCATTGTGACAGCCTCATACCTGACAGATTAAGAAGAAAAAATATGCTAATTACAAAAAGCATATCCAATAAGACATCACTTAACAGAAGTATTCTTTTTTTGGGAAATAAAAGCCACCAATGTATTTTATTGGGGTTGTGACGTAGAAGGAATATTATACATGGTTTTGGAATGTACAAATATTCGTTTGACAGTTTTACTCTTACAAAAACAATAAATTGTATGTTTGGCTGGAACTTGAAGTAAACCTCCCCCCAAATTGAGTACATTTGAGTAAAAATATAAATTTTCTACCAAAAATCATCAGTGTGGCACCCTCTCCAGGTTAAAACTTTGCACTGCACTTGAATTTGAATCGGGCACTGCTACTGGCTCATCCTCTGTAGCTGACGTCAGGCATCCTGCCACTGTGGAGTATAAACAAAAGCCTACTCTCTGCCACACCTCTCACTGAAGTGGGTTGGGTTTGGAAAAGCAAAGAAGTGTTGACTTTTGCAGCATTTTTCAAACTGGAAATGTAGGTGAGTAAGACTCTGGTAGTGGATACTATTACTGATAGTGTTGGGAATACTTTTCTTCAGTAAGCTGGTCAGAGTTGATGAGTGTATGGTTGGAGGTCAATACAGAGCAATCCCTGAAGAAAACCTGTTAAAGCTGCTGTATTGATTTTTTTTTAACAAACAAACTTAAAACATAAACACAGACACAGGACACTCACTTCTCCCATTGACTGTCACCTTTAGGCCACTGATTTGGGAACATGCAAACAAGAGATCACAAACCACCAGCTTCAGTTCACTCACCCTTCTTTTGTTTTCCGTGAATTCAAATGTTTTTTTTTTGTACTTTAGTAGTTTGTCCTAAAGTGGTGTATGTCACCAGTGTTGCTCTGTTGCAGAATGCGGCAGCGTGTAATCAGTGGAGGAGCAGCTTAAATGTGGAAGGGCGCTTGTCCGGTGAGTAAGAAAACCAGATGGTCAAATCATTGGATTCTGACCGAGCCATGTTATTGGCTGAGGTTTTTAGACAAATGTGGCAGAACCCCTATTACTTTTTTCATCCATCCATCCATCAATCTTCTTCCAATTATCCGGGGTCGGGTCGCGGGGGCAGTAGCTTAAGCAGGGAGACCCAGACTTCCCTCTCCCCGGCCACTTGGGCCAGCTCCTCGGGACGAATCCCGAGGCGTTCCCAGGCAAGCCGAGAGACATAGTCCCTCCAGCAAGTCCTGGGTCTTCCTCCCGGTGGGACGTGCCCGGAACACCTCACCAGGGAGGCGTTAAGGAGGCATCCTGACCAGATGCCCGAGCCACCTCAACTGGCTCCTCTCGATGTGGAGGAGCAGCAGCTCTACTCTAAGCCCCTTCCAGATGACTGAGCTTCTCAACATATCTCTAAGGGAGAGCCCAGCCACCCTGCGGAGGAAACTCATTTCAGCCGCATGTATCTGTGATCTCATTCTTTCGGTCACCACCAAGAGATCGTGACCATAGATGAGGGTAGGAACGTAGATCGACCGCTAAATCGAGAGCTTTGTCTTTTGGCTCAGCTCTCTTCACCACGACAGAGTGGTACAGCACCCACATAACTGCAGATGCCTGACCAATCCGTTTATCGATCTCCTGCTTCATTTTTCCGTCATTCATGAACAAGACCCAGAGATACGTAAGCCTTTCCACTTGAGGAAGGAAACCATCCCTGACCGGAAGAAGGCACCCTAGCCTTTTCAAGCTCAAGACCATGGTCTCGGATTTGGAGGTGCTAATCCTCATCCCAGCCGCTTCACACTCAGGTGTGAACCACTCCAATGAAAGCTGGAGATGGGGGGCAACAAGTATCCCCACCCCAGCTCGCCGCCTCTCAACGGGAGCAACTCCAGAGTGGAAGAGAGTCCAACCCCTCTCGAGGAGACGGGTTCCAGAGCCAGAGCCGTACGTCAAGGCAAGGCCGACGATGTCCAGTCGGAACCTCTCAACCTCGCACACCAGCTCAGCCTCCTTCCCCACCAGAGAGGTGACGTTCCACGTCCCAAGAGCCAGCTTCTGCAGCCGAGGATCGGAACACCAAGGTCCACGCCTTCAGCCATCTTGCACTGCACTCAACCCCTATGGCCCCTCGCACAGGTGGTGAGCTCATTGGAAGGGGGGCCCATGTTACCTCTTTGGGCTAAGCCCGGCCGGGCCCCATGGGTAAAGGCCCGGCCACCAGGTGCTCGCCAACGTGCTTCTTTTCATTTTTCATTTTAATCTCCACAAAATATCCAAAGCTATGCTGTGTAAAAAACATTGTTAAGGTGCATGATAAAAATGTTTTGAGCTAGCTTGCTTTGGAAATTCAGGATAGCAGCTTTAAAGGCTACATAAAACTGGAGACTGGAGTCTGGGTCCACATTTAAGCAGGTCTACAACTCTAAACTTACAGCCAGAGCTATTATGGAATAGTTTAGATTGAAGCCTTATGTGGCTTATTATGGCCCAGTCAAATATCAGAGCTTAATCTAAGTAAAAAGCTGCAGCAAAAAACCACAAAAATTTCTGTCTCTTGATTTGGAAAGTCGTTAGAAGTAGGCCTTTCTCAAAAGACTGTAGCTATGAGGAAATATAGTTCTACAAAGGATGGGTGTTTAATACCATCCAGTAAGGTTCCAAAAGACTGGGTTTCATTGTCCAAGTCTTAGGGCGGGAACATAGTTGCTTTTGCCTCGCGTTGCTCAAGTTTATTTCAAGTGTCGTTTGTGCACGTCCTCTGAAATTAATGCGATGCCTCTGCACACGGCCATATGTGAGTAAACACCAGGGGGATTGTAGAGCACTATTCGACTGACTGTAGTTACACAGGGTCAACGGTGGCAAAATTAGTAGAAAAACAAGCAAGCGTGGCGGTAAATATGGTCTTACATACGACAGTGCTGACGTCTTTTTCTGTCGTAATCTGAAAACTAACCAGCTGACTATCTCCTCTATCTTCAACATGTTTGTTTTGTTTCTACCCTACAAATCAGGCTCTCGATCTGGTCCAAGTTCTGTACTATGCCCCCTAGTGGAACTGTCCAGTATACGCACAAAAAGCGAGCAAGTCTGTGTCTAAGACGCAGCCTGCTGCTTGTGTCAGTGCAATATGGAATGAGGATAGAAAGCATGTATATTCCCAGCCTTACATTTTCAAGTGCAATCCAAAGCATTAGATATAGGAGTGTATAGCATCCCACCACTTGATCCTGGAGCAGATCTCTCTTTTTTAGACAACCTCAATCTGCGGAATCTGAGTGAAAGGTTTGTGGATGGCTGCTTTCTGTTTTAAGAAAACTGTAAACCAGTGCACAAAGCGAAGTCCATCAAGATCTGGACAACTTTGGCGTGGGGGAACTACGGGCCAACACAGAATTCTGTCCGGAACCCTACAAATAAACCTTTGTGTATTAAAACCGGAGAACCAGGCCTTCCCGTCTAACATCAGTGTCTGACATAATAGAGGCGTTTCTGAAACAATGTTCACAAATTCCCATGAACACACTCCTAAACCCCAGAAGAGTAAAAAAAAACAAAAACTATACCTGGAAAGTGATAGCTCATCACATTAGCCTAAGGGAGTTTTTCCTTCCCACTGTCGCTGCATGCTTGCTCAGTATGAGGGATTGCTGAGAATTCCACGACGCAATCTTCTGTGGTTCTGTAATTTCTACACTAAACATTGTATTGTAATAACTCTTTTTGTAAAGTGCCTTGAGATGACATCTGTTGTGAAATGGCGCTATATAAATAAACTGAATTGAATTGAAATTAAACCCTATGGATTATGAATAAGATATAAAAGTTCCCACAGTCAAGCCTAAATTATTCATACCCCTGGTAGATGGCACCTGTTCAGCAGCTATAAGAGGGCTTTGGGCCATTTAAGGTTTTCAAAGTGATTATTAAGAGGATAAAAGCCCCACATTTTCAAACAAAATGTAAACATAATTCCCCCCCCCTCAAAATGGAAACTACTGATCTGCAATGGACTTGCGCAACCCTGCATAGGATAGAAAGTATAGATAATGGAAGAAAAGATGGATGGATGGATACTACTAATAATATGCTTTATAATCTATTGAGAGATGCATGTGAAATTTCTCATTAGAAGTGATTGTCTTGGTTGAGTGAAAATCATTTTCATAATCTTTGTCCCAATGGTATGATTTATATACTGAGCTTATTTCATTAATCATATTCTTATGTGTTTATTTAGTATTTAGGAATATGCAAGGAGTAGAGGCTGTAGATTGTTTCAGCCATATAAGTTGAATACGAATGACCTCTTAAGACTACCCAGATCAGTCTCCCAGAGGTCGACACAAAGTTGAACAGTTTCACTAATTTTTGAAGAAAGAAGAAATGTTTAAAATAAGAATATAATAAAATGAAGTTCATTTAAATTATAGTCCTGTTTCAGGTCATCAACTTACCCGCGTTCTATGCAGAGTTTTTTCCCTAAAAGGTAGACATCGTAACAGATGTTAAGTGTAATTACTCCAAAGAAGTGGATGAGGCAAGGCAAGCTTGACTCCTGCATACAATATGTGTAATACATGGATGTTGCTCCCACTTGCTCCCTCTCCCTTGCACCGTTCTCCTCTTCCTCCTCCTTCTTGGCTCAAATCACAGTCATGTGAGCTGGAGAGGAGGGTGGGTGCTGTCGTCCTCTTTCCAGTCGTTCTTGTCAGCATTTACCTCCTTGCCATGTTGATGGGACACAGTGGAGTCCCATCAACTTCATACAAGACTATTTGATGTCGATAAATCCTCAGTGAGCTGTCAGGGTTAGAAACCTGTGACCAGACAACACCAGGAGCCTCTTAACTCTGTTAGGAAGCATCCACAACTGCATTACAGGGACATTGTAGAAGGATTCATGCTCTGTAAACACTAGACTCAAAATTACATATAGGAAAGCAAATCAAAGCAATTGGCCGTTTTGCCAGCTCTTTATCTCTTTTATCCACTCACGACTTGAGAAAAAGCATTTGAGGAGTATTTCTATGAATGCAAAAGATGGAAACAAATAGTAAAATGGTGACATTATAATCATGAATACCAGATTACAGAGAACACCATCCAAACATATTTCGTGGAATATCTATGTATAAAAGAACAGAAATCCCAACCAATGTCCCATTGGACAAACGTTTATTGAAATACAAAAAAAAACATTTGGTCACAGTAAAATGTTTTAAATCATCAAATATTTTTTTTTATATCAGTCAAAGATAATTTAAGTAAGCATACAATGCAGTTTTAAAATGAGGGATTTATTTATGCTTCCTTCAGCAACCGTTCAGCACTTCACCTGTTGTCTACTGGTGGTGGTAAGAGGGCCCGGTGGCGCCAGTATCCTGTCCTCGCCTGTACCAATGCGCCCCAGGGCAGCTGTGGCTACAATGTAGCTTGCTATCACCAGTGCGTAAATGTGTAAATGCCTTAATGTAGTGTGAAGTGCTTTGGGGTCCGTAGTGACTAAATAAAGCACTATACAGACAATTTACGGTATAACTGTATTTTACTGTATATTTGGGAAAAAGCAATCTGGCTCTATGTGAAAAAGGAGATGTCATTTAATCATTGATTAAACATATTTGTTTGGAAGGAGATGAAGAGTTTTATTAGCTTCACTTTGCAACCAAGAAATCACTTAAAAAAAAACCTGTCTGACGATACGAAGTAGACCAAAACCAAAACTTAAAACATTCAGACAAACATCAACACTTTTGTGAAAACTTTCGGAGGACAGACAAGATGAAAGCTAACCCTTCTGGAAGATGTGTGTCCTGTTTCTTGGTTAAGATGAGCACAGCTTTTCAGAAAGAGAGAACATCATCTATACAGTCAAACATGGTGGTGTTAATGTGATGGTCTGAGAATAATTTACCGCTGCTGGATCATGACCTGGATCATGCCATAATTGATGGAACTATGAATTTTGAAGAAAAATATCCAACTACTGTCTTGTAATCTTCAGCTCAAGCAACTCAAGTTATGCAGCAGGACACTGATCTGAAATATACAAGTAAATCCACGCCTGGAGAGAGACTGGACCAAATCACCCTCAAAGTGATGAAAGACTCATTAAACATTTTTGATGACATTTGTTGTTTCTGGTCTAGGAGGTATTTAATTTTCATAGGGCTAGGTTGATCTTAGTAACTTTCCTCCCATAACCAATGAATCATAATTTGAAAACAGCATTTGGTATTTATTCATATTATCCTTGTGTCATAATAATGCTTGTTTTCTGATTTAAAATGTGTAAGTTTGAAAAAAAAGCATTAAAATATATCTCTGTAGCCATAATTTTACACATTTAACTTGCTTCAGTTCACAAAGGTTATCTCCCTCTGGGTGGAGAGTTGACCACCGTAGCTCTTTAAGGTTTTATGATCACAATGAACCCGTTCCTTCCCAGGACAGTCCTCGGTCCTGTGTTTGTTTCAGTCCACTGGGTTGTGGATCAACAGGCCAGATACGGGCTGACACTACAGATAAATCGTAACGATTCCACCAGCCTAGCAGCACATTCCTGAGGCATGGCCAAACCCAAAGAAAGGCCAGACAAGGAAGCATTTGATCATCACTGTACCCAAACTGCAGACACATCAGCCTGGCTAAATGATCAGACAGAAAGTGCAGTTTGGTTAAAGCCTTAGCTAAGTTATAGTACTTGTTTATCTTCTGATACGGTTACACTCAAGATGCTAAAATCTGTCACTCGTCCAACTTAAATACATAAGTCATACATTGAAGTCATGCTCATAAAACCATAATTTAAAGTGACAGTGTGTAGTTTTTGCAGTACATCTTTGAAAATAGCCATTAAAATATTATGTAATAATAATTACGTGAAGCACATCAATTGCAAAATATTGGCGATATTGTAAAATATGACTTTAAAAATTAGTTTTAAAATACATAGGCGCGGGTCCTCTTTTCAGGGGAAAGCCATATTAGATGACGTCTTTACTTCTACAAGAGCCCGGACGGACAAAGCGCACGGAACACGCCCGCTATTAAAACATTGATTTCCCCTCAAAATGCAAAAAGGTTTCGCCATAAATACATTTTAACCTCTTCGCTAGGTCCAAGCGATGAAAGAGAGACTGATGTGCTCGTCATGTTGCCGCAAACAGATAATTCTCAGGGAATTGAGCATTTGAAAACAGCACTAGCTGGACCTTTGTTTTTGAGTTTTGTACTCGAAGACACAGATACCGCATGCTTGTGATAATTTAGGTATGCACTGCCCCCTACTGGCCAGAAATTACAAACTGCGCCTTTAAATGCTAGAACCATATGCTATCTTAACTTCATATTTAGACTAGAATGTGTAGCATTACCTGCGTTTTTTCTTATTAAATAAACAGCAACATATTATTGATTATTGCATAGCGTTATGTAAAAAATATGATTAGTGATAATATTTGATTAGAAACTGGGTGTTTTAGGAACTGAAACAGTTAATTGTTGAGTGGTGGATCGTCAACTTAAACCTTTATCTGTGCTAATGCCAGCTCCAGTTGCTAATTTGCTAAAACTTTTGGTCATTTAAACAAACAAATTAAATTGCTTTCAGCTAAAAATGTGTTAAAAGTGTTTCCCCAAACTTCAGTGATCTTTTGGTATAAATGGTGTTCTTCTACTGGATCTTCTATTCATGATTTTAGGTGGCTGTGGTCCAGAACCCCTGTGAATACTGGGGGCCCACTGTAGCCTACATAAATTCAATTTTTCCCATGTATTAATTTGTTGTGTTTTTGCATGTCCACACAGTGTGATTGCTCCCCCCATTGTGTGTTTCTTTACATTATGGACACATTGTGTGTTTGATAGTACTAAAGTTGGCAGCACAATACTTGTGATAATTTAAATGAGTGGTCAATTCAACTTTTCCCCCCCTATTTATTAAAGAAACAAATCCAAACACAAAGAAGGGAAACTTGAAGGCCTGTTTGGCTTTAGGATGATATTTGGTGTGAAAATCACAATTATACAGGGGAAACTTGAAAATGTTGACTATCATGCAAAAGTTAATTAATTTCAGTAATTTAACTTAAAAGGTGAAACTAGTGTATGAGACAGACTCAGACATGCAAAGTGAGATATTTCAAGCATTTGTTTGTTATAATGTTGATAAGCTTTAATGGCTTAAAGCTGATGAAAACCCTAAATTCCAAAATCTCAGAAAATTAGAATATTATGAAAAGGTTAAATAGTTTAGGCTCAAAGTGTTACACTCTAATCAAAAA
This sequence comes from Apricaphanius iberus, assembly GCA_028564705.1. Lineage (NCBI taxonomy): Eukaryota > Metazoa > Chordata > Actinopteri > Cyprinodontiformes > Aphaniidae > Apricaphanius > Apricaphanius iberus. Next base: position 1,920,310 of record JAPXFQ010000899.1, read on the forward strand.
AATACCTGCAAGCTGAGCCTTTAAATGGTCTCTCAGTCTTCTTCAGTAGGAATCACAATCATGGGTAAGAATGCTGACCTGAAAGTTGTGCAGAATTTTGAATTCTATTTTTTAATATAACCAGGTAGAGATATAAAAAAACATTGAGAGTGAGATCTCTTTAGCAAAGGTGGCTGGGCCAAGTGGTTAAAAGTACACGTCATTAGGACCAATTCTGTTTTTATTGTATATCAGTCCTCTTGGAAATTTCATCGGCCATTTTAAGAATGTGTCTTATCATTTCTATGCTTATGATATCCAATTGTAGTTTCCTTTTAGGGAGTCAGAGCTGCAAAAACTTTCAGACTTATTGGAGTGTTTCTCAAGTGTAGAGACCTGACTCACTCAAAACTGTCTCCAGTTAAATTTAAAAAAAGACTAAGACATTGATAGTTGCCCTATCAGGTACACAATCGAATTAAAAACCAAATCCCTTTATTAAATTTAACTGACGTATTAGACGTCTACGCCTTATTTAACAGACATGCGCAGGAATGTCCTACATTTGGAATAGTTTACATGCGCCACGATTGGATTAACTATCGGAATAAACCACCTCTCTCAATCTGAATGAAATTTTGAACCGAATGAGTTTGATTGGGTCAGAGTAATCTGAATGGCGTGTTTACATTAAACACTTTTATTCCGATCAGGCTTTTAATCCGATTACTTGCGTACAGGTAAACGTAGCCGGTATGTTGGACATGCATGCTCACTGGCTCGTGCTTTAACATCGATCTTCTGGGAGTAGGAGAATGACGAGGGCTGAAGTCATTTAACACCGATATTGAATTTAATACCTGTTGGATTTTGTATATGGCTTTACCCAGATGCTCATAAGGTTGGCAGGATATTTACCAACTTTTTAATGTGGTTGTCTAAATCAAATCGGCTGGTGCTGCATCAGTGTTCTGAGAGTTAAGCTATTGGGCGCCATGGGTATGAGACTGCTGAAAGAAGTTTCCCACATTCTCCTGTGATGTGTGCTGGGTGAAAAAGCAGCAATAGCTCAAGTGGTTGTGTCGGACAACAAGTCCTGGGTGCTGAGCCTGGGATCATTTAAAAAATATAATCCAAACAACTAGGAATGTTATCCTTTGATAATTATTATCAGGGCTTGGTGATGCTGCGGCCATGAGTCCCAGCGAGGACGTGCCAAGGCCTCCCTCGCCTGGTGGATCCTGTTGAACTGGTGTGCCTATTGGAGTCAGTGGAGGAGCTGGCTAACTGGGAAGGCATTTCATCCTCGGAGGCCTCTATCTTTTCTTGTTTTTTTTATTCTCTCCTCTGCCGTCCTGCAGCTGTGGAGGCAGACTGTGATGTTTTCCTGTGCTCTCTTTCCTCTCTTATATCATCAACTCAGACTCACTTTTTGTTCCCCATCTCTCTTCTTAACCTTCTTTCTTTCTCCCCCTTACCTTTTGTCTCTGTGTCCATAAGCAAATAAAACCCACAGCAACCTCTAATAAAGATTTCTCACACATGTATATCAAGTGGAGTACTATAGCAAAAGCTGTAATGCCCCACTTGATAAAGTAAATCTGTTGGGCTTTTACTTGGTATTGAGACACCATTTCTGAGTACCACACTACCAGAAAGGACATGGTAGAAGAAAAGAAAATTGCAATATAATATATATATATATATATATATATAATATATATGAGAATATGTGAATATATAAAACCTCAGCAGAACCACAAGCTGACCGCACACTGAGTCAGAAATTGTCCAAACCAAGTACTTGGTATATATGCATGATTATACTTTTCAGAGATCTGACATTTCTCTTTTTAAATCTTTGTTTTATTTTTATTATAATATTGCTCATATAATATTCAAATCTTCATATTTTGCCACTCTTTATCTGAAAATAGAGGGATCAAAAGGGGATTGCAGCAGTTTGAACCTAATTAACTTTTCTGTTATGTACCCTTTGGTGCAGTTTCTCATCAATGTGGACAGAGGAGAAGTTTCAGGAATTTCTCTGGTGGTATGACACTGAAAATAGAGCAGCTGAACATGAGGAAATATTTTACCTCAAGCGTAGTTTTGAAGCCACACTGAAAAAGACCCACAAAAAACAAGGCAAACGCAACCATTTACAAAAAGGAGTATATCAGAGAAAATATCAGAACAAAAAGCAGTTAATCTTTGAGATCACCTTTATCTATTATCAATACAATCATGTGAATCAAGACGGTAGAAAATGTTTCTTCAATTTGAAGATTGCACACCTTTCCATATAGGAGTGTAAGCAGTGCAGCGGAACTAAAAACACCACAGCAAGAAAATCTTATAAATTAATCTGTTTGGTCTTGGAAAAAAACCCTCAAAATCAGTGGTTGCTGTTTTTATATAAGTTCTACATGAAAACATTTCAAGCTGTTTGGTTAAGCTAAATTTGGCTATTTGGCAGAGGCATTTTATTTGGAATCACTGTTTTAAAAAACTTAATTTGCATACAAGGCAGCTATAGAGACATTTGTCTATTCATTCAATTAAATTATCTGCCTTGAAATAAGCCCAGTGTTAGCTGTAGTTTCTTTAAAAACTTTAAACACTGAAATAAATCAGTTTCCTGGCAATACTTCACTCAGCTCTAATGTAAGCTTTCTCTAATAATACTGTAAATCTTTTGATTTTCTCAAAACCCCCTTTCAGAGCTGGATTCTATGGATTAGTGCACTCTGGCATTCCCATGGGAATACTGAGCCGTGTTCCCACCCTGCACTCCACACCCTGACCCTCAGAGTGCCTCCTTGTGTCCCTCGTGACGAGGTGGTGAGGGGGTTCTCTTGAGGGGAAAGATTCATCTTTTGCAAGAGTCAGCCTCTGTGGATCTGCTTGGTGAATACAATGAGGCCCGTCCATGTGATGTACAGTCAGGGGGATATTTGCACCTCGTCTCTTCTCATGGGACTGATGATATAATCCTTGATGATGCTGGAAATCGTGCAATGTTACAAAAAGAGGTTGTGGAAAAAAAAAAAAAAGAACATCTTAGTAATTTACAGAGCCTTAAAGAAGTACCAACTGGGTGTCACTTTGGGCTTTATCTCTCAGGAAGAGAACTGCGGACCTCTGTATGCCTGGTTAAGCCATAAGTACAATCTCCAGATGACTCATGACATCATGTTCTTCTATTCACACAATTACAAGCCCAATAAATAATATGAGAATGAACAGCTATCATACTGTTTAAGGAAGGAGATGGGTTCTCTTCTCATAGGAGAATGTGTTTCGGTGCAAAAATCAACCGCAAAACGAAAACAAAAGACATTCAATCAATGTGATTCAATACTTTAAAGGACAATAGCTGTTCAACAAAAGTCCTTTACAAAGAGACTAACGTTTATAACTATAGTGATATACACTCACTGGACATGTTTTATTAGGTATACCTGGAAGCCTTTTGCCCTCAGAACTGCCTTAATCCTTTCGTGGCCTAGATTCAACAAAGTACTGGAAACATTCCTCAGAGATTCTGGTCCATATTGACATGATAGCATTGTTTAGCATTTTATAGCATTTGCTGCAGATTTGTCGGCTACAAATCCATGATGCGAATCTCTGGTCCACCACATCCCAAAGGCGCTCTACTCGATTGAGATCTGGTGACGGTTTTTACTGGCAAAGCCAGAGCCCTGACCTAAACTCAATTGAGCATCTCTGGAGAGACCTGAAAATGGCTGTCCACCAATGTTACCATCAAACCTGACGGAACCGAAGAAGGATTCCCAAATCCAGCTGTGAAATCATGCTTCATTCCCAAGGAAACTCATGGCTGTAACTAGGTTAAAATAATTATTCTACTCAATACTGAGCAAAGGGTCTGAATACTTATGACCATGTGATATTTACATTTTCCTTTTTTAATAAGTTTGCAAAAAAATTCTACATTTGTGTTTTTTTTTCCTGCCAAGATTACTGAGAAATAAAATTAACTTTTGAGATTTTAGCACATATGGACTTCACGCGTTTAGTTTTACATGGATTTTACACATTTTCACACGGGATTCAAACTTCACATGGGTTTCACAATTTTTTTTTCACATCTAGCTTTCATGTGGAAAATATCATGTTTCAAATTTGGTTTACATTGTATCCCATGGGTTTCACATTTCATTCCCATGAAAATGTTCCAAATACACACAGGAGACGTATGCAAAACACACATGGTCGCGTTCTCACATTTTTTTTACATGTTTTCACAGGTGAATTTCACATAGATCAAAGATTTTTCACATGTGATTACGTGTTTTTTCTATAAAGGTATGCTGGGTTGGACCTGGTGTGAGATATACCGACCCGCTGGAAACGTGTGTACTACCGCTCTTCTTCATGGTGGACAGGCTGCTGCATCAAATCTCAGACTCGCAGCATTTCTGTTTATTTTAGACCCCTAATTGATATTTAGCACGGATGATTATTTTTTAAATCAGACTAAAACCTCAGATTTTTTTGTCAGGCTCTACCCACATTCTACTGTAATGTAGTTTTAATTGTTTTTTATTAGCTTTTATTCCAATCTAATTGTTGCTTTATATATATAATTTTATCACTTTTGCCGTTGCTGTTCTCATTTTTCCTTTTAATATTTTTCCTCTCGTCTTGTTACACATTTTCTTTTAGCAACTATGTATTTTTTTATGTGTGTTACCAGTGAAACGCCCACAATTAGCCAGCTTGAGTCTATGCAGATTATTCACTAGACACTTTGCATTGATCGTTTATGGCAGAAAGTGGGTGTGTAGGAGGCGGGGTATGATCCAGAAACACCTGAGAAAATTTCTACGAAGAGTCTAATTTATAGAGCGGAAATTGCATGCAGCTGTGTGTACTTCAAGTTTGATGGACTAGATAAAAAAACTTATTAGGTGAATATTTTTTGCTGAGGTTAGTAAGGTTTTAGCAAGGATTCAATGCAAAGTTTTATAAATGAGACTCCTAAACTCTTTAATTAGTCAAATCAAACATTTGACTTGTGCGAAAATCTAGCATCACATTTGACTTTTCTCTAGGTTTGGACTCGCATATCAATTTCCCGCTCCTGTTTTTTTCCCCCCACTTTAAAAAGATCTAAAATATGACACAGTCTAGCGAAGTGACTTGGAGAAAAAAATATCTTACAACACTGTCTCATCATGCTTGGACCAGTGTTGTGCATTTTTCACTGCTCTGGACAAATTGGTGTCTGCAACTAATTCTAAACCCAAAAACAGATTTGACACTGATAAATATAAAAAATACGCTCACATCAACCCGGTTTTGAATTCCCTTCACTAGGATCCCGCTGTGATTGGCCAGGCTGCTCAACACTTGTGACCACCTGGTCAAAACCTTTGGTCCCAAGCTCAGAACCTTCTGGTTGGTCCTAACCTAAGAACTAATGAGGAAAAAGCCTTTCAGTCAGTATGGAACAGCCGACCCTCCGAGCTTCGCTTTGGAGACTTTGCGGAGGTTTAAAAAAACTAAAAATCTATTTATTTACGCAGGCTTTCATGTCATTTTGCTTTTATTCTTATGCTGTTTCTTAAATTAATTTTAACATTTCATTTTCTTTCTTATACCAATTTGATTGTTTTATGATGTTCAGCACTTTGTGACTTTTGTCTGTGAAAAGAGCTTTATTATTAATTTTTAATTACTCGTTCCTTCAAATGTCACACTGGTAATTATTGTCAACATCTTTCATTCTAGTTTCATTACACACAGAACTTTGTCTCACATTTTATCTAAACTCTAACATAGCTTTTAAAAAATGCTATTGAAGTTACAAATTCTTCCTCTCCAATTGGCCTTTCAGCTCATGCCTGTACAGGAATTGTTTCAATGTGGTCAAAGAAACTTCACAAGAATTTTGGTGATTTTCTCGGGTAAATGTGCTCGTGGTAGACCAAATTGTTCACCTCTTGGAAAGAGAACCCCTCTGCTTCCTGAACAGTATGATGGTTTGAGATTCAAAACGCTGTTTACAATCAGAAATAATTGTTCGAATAGCTTACAATGGAGACTATAGTATGAAGCAGACCTAAAGAAATCAAATTTAATCACTTCATAATTTTAAGCAGTTTATATTTTACTTTCTTATGGGACAAATCCAAAAATCCCAAACTGACTAATGCACCATGGAGTCGTTTCATTAGTTATTACATGCATTTATTTGAGAGAAACAAATTTCGCCATACATATCTTTGTGATTACCAGCACATTTCAATTAAGTTAACAAACCATTATTAAAATTTTCTAAAAATTAAAGCATTACAAACAGTGTGGGTGGTAGGGGGGGCAAACTATGATCTGGGTGGAGGATCCCAAGGGGCAGCGAATGCTGTCCTGTGGAGGAGGAAAGAAACCTGCCTGTTTCTGCTTCAGGGGAACAAAACAACAAAGATGGAAAATTGGATCTCTTTACAGAAACATCTCATGGATGTTCAAGGTTTAGATTTATTGTCTTGCTCTAAAAGCTTTTAGTTGCTGAGCTCAGATAAATCTCCTTCAAGTCTGCATGAAAGCAAAATAGCCAGCAACGCCCCCTTGTGGCCAATGCTTCATCTAACAGAGCTGCTGCAGAACAAGGACCTCGAGATGTTTGCAGCTTTCTGCATTCCAGTAGTCAATCAACCATTCAAATAAATCCAGCATTTACTCTCATTATAGATTATCCCATCCCCAAAATTGACTATAATCTAAATATTTTCTCTAGTTTGAATATGAAATATACATCAAAAGGGGGTTCAGCTTTAAAAGCTTCTCCCTGATAAAAAAATTAGATAGAGAGATGAAAAATGGTTACATTTTAAACCAAATAGATGTCCTATATATTACAAAAATAAGTATTTTCTCAAAGCAGCTGAATGTGGAGAATATGCATTGGTGAGAAACTGAAGGCAGCCTGAATAAAGATTTAAAACTGACTGAAACTAAAGATGGTTAGCATAGTGAGGGGTTTGGACCTGAAAAGATTTAAGAAAAATATAACTTTTTAATTTGACTTTTCTTTAAATTGATATATGTTGTAAGTAATAATTTGCACATTTTTGTAATTTGGGGGTAAATTCCTAATACCAAATGTAAAACTGAGGTTTCAATTGTGCAAAAAAAAAAAGAAAAAAAAAAAGGTGTGGTTTAATGGGGGTGGGGGGGCGCAGCTTCTGATTCAGAGGGGCCAAACAGAGCAGGACGAGAGGAGAAAACACAGGGGGAAAAAAAGTCACTTTGGCAGAGGTCCCTTAGAGTTTTATTTCTGGTGGGGAGAGACAGACAGAGCAGAGGCCTTGAGACACACACACACACAAACAAGGTTTACATTTACACAGATGGATAAACATCCTCGGCTTTCTTGAAAAAAAAAAAAGCCTTTAACAGCAACTTACTCCCACCTCAAGAGTTTAAAGCCAGCAGGTCTGCCCAGCAGGGGTCCACCACGTTTCTCATCACCACCGTTACATCTCTGTGTGAGTCATAAAAAACTGAATGCAATCAATCTGCCCAACAATAATCTATAGAGAGCGACTAAGGGCTGTCAGAAAGGTCTTTGGTTAGTGTTTCACCCTCCCTCCTTTGTCCCCGATCAGTCTGTGATTCAGGGGAGGGGCATGTAATTATCGCCGGATGGGAGAATGTAGTGACATAGTGTAGTAAAGGGGGGGATCCCTACACCTTCCCCACCTTTGATGTGGATGATTTAGTCATTATGGATGTAGACGACTCCCTATTTTTCACAGGTGAGCTCCGGATGATACTGTCCTCTTTGTGTGTTTACGCGTGGAGCTTGGACTTTAACACCGTGTCACCCGTCCTTTAAGGAAACGTCGTGTTGCCAATTAACGTGAAGAAACGACAAAAATATTGCAGGGCAGCCAGTCAGAATGGTCGTAGTGTTGCTTCCATCTGTCCTCTGGGTCCCTGTAGGAAAACGAGAGCGGGAGTAAATCAAATGAGATCTGAAAGCGACAGAATGCACAATTAAGCTACACCAATGTCGTATTTCGCACATACTTTTGATCATATAAATAAAGTCATTTTGAAATGTACAGCGCCTTGCACAGGTTGTTAGGAATCCTGGATTTTTTACATTTACAAAAACAACATTAAAGGTCATTTATTTGGATTGTATGTGACAAATTGGTTCTTAAAATTTTTAAGAATAAAAATATCAACTTTTAATTATGTGCATTTGCATTAAGCTGCTTTACTCTGAAACCCATCAATTCATTCCAGTGCAATCAATTCCCTTCAGAAGTGTGAGCAACTAAATCTCAGTGTAAATCCAGCTGTTCTGTGAAGATTTGCTGGAGAACAAACAGCACCATGAAGACTAAGGAAAACAACGGATAGGTCAGGTTATAAAAAAAAATCTAAAACTTTGAACACTTCATAGAAATCTGGTCAATCCTTTTTTTTTATCTAAGAAAGGAAAGACTATGGCACAACTGCGAAGCTAAATGGTTTTGAGCATCTAAGTCTGGGCGGTATATAGAAAATTTAACGATGTCGAAATTTATGATCGTTATTGACGTGATTTTGCCCATGTTGGTAAATTCGGCGTTTAAAGAAAATGAAAAGATGCTTTAGTTTGTGCTATGATGAGACAAAAAAAACGTTTAGATTAATTATGATCTGTAACAAATATATCTAATCTAATTTTTATCTCACCTAATAATTGCTGAGAAAAACTCACCTTGAGGTATTTTCTTTTAAATTTATTACACTAGTATGGTCGAACAAAGGTTTGCTATATATAATTTAAAAACTGGTTTTATGAAGTAATCTATTGTATTTAACAAACTTGAAGAGATGCAGTCCCAGCATTTACATTATCTTGTTTTTGTGACGCTCCTGCGTGCATTGCAGACTGGTTGCCTTCTGTCTGTGAGCGGTCTGAGATGGGAGGACGCCAAATTGCTCAGTGAGAAGAGTAACAGTACACGCCTCACCAAAAAGTCTCCAATAATCCCATAACACGTTGCTGGATTTATCCTTATTCGCTTTTATTATCGAAAGAGAACAGCTAGAGTGAAAACTCGCTAAATATAGAAAAGTTGAGTAGACTGTCTGTAACTCCCTGCTTCTCCTCACCTCGCTCTCCAAACTACAATAGAAAACAGTCAGCTTATGATAAGTTTACAGCCTTCAATCTCCACTTCAGGGTTGTGGTTAACCCCTAACAACTCAAGCACAAGAAGACCAAAGCATTAAAACGTATTTCATTTAAAGGCAACCAGCAAACAGAAACAAACCCTGGTTTGGTGTATATATTATCCTTTATTTTTATTTTTACTTATTTTTATTTCCGTTTTTAATTTCACTTATTTAAGTTCTGTACTGGAGAGAAAAGTTGCCCGAGTCAAATTCCTTGTATGTGTCATACTTGGCCATTAAAGCTGATTATGATTCTGATTCAATAAAATGAAAGAAAGATTTAAAAAAATAGATCGACTTGATTAAAAAACAGAGCGCTTAAAGTGGTAATTAAATAATCGCAAAAGTGCTTACACTCTTCTTGAAACGCTTTTTCAAAAAAGCAACTAGCGACAAATGTAGCGCTTTTTTATGGTGTCATTGCAGACTAACGTTGAGCAAGCTTCGTCAGTCGCTTTCGAACTGTAGGAACCTTTTGTAGTTCATGTAACCTTTTCAGGAACCAGGCTGTTTTTTTCGCACATTCGGACACAGAAGAATTAGAGACCGTGATGTGAGTGTTTTGTGAACTCAAACTCTAACCCATAAGTTAGATTACAGCTTCTTAGGGCCCTGCCATAAAAAGGAAGGCAGGGAGCGTTTCAGTCAGAACCAGTCAGGGGAACCATGGCTGGGGGAGCTGTAGCTGCAGTCCAGAGTGGCTCTACAAAGTACCGAATCAGAGGAGTGAATAAAATGCATAACAAATTGAAACCATATCTCATTGTCATTCCACTCTATAGATATAAATGAGTTAATGTTGGTTTATCACATAGTAACCCAATATATTACACCCAGTTTGTGTTTAGTAATGTAAAAAAATGGGAGTGGTTCATTGAGCATAAATACTTTAGTAAGGTTATTGATTATCCTACAACAGCCTAAATATTATTGACTCTACAAACTGAACTGTTTAGAAAGTCATCTACGCTCCTTTTTTTCAGCACTTTCTTGCTATATTCTTATTTGTGGGATGTGAATAACGTCTATTAATCAGCAAATTTGTGTTGGAAGAGTGTAGAAAACCTTTGGAGAGTCATAATATGCAGATATTTACCAGTTTATGCTGCGTCTCTGCCATTGTCCAGGCTGGCTTCTAGTAGCAGCTCCTCCAGCTCCTGTCCACAACTGGCACTGACTACAGGGGGGACACAGAACAGATGTTTACAGTGTGGACAGCAACCTGAAAGTGAGCAATCCAAACAGGAGCAGACACTCACCATGCTCCATAACGCAGCTGCCGGGCTTTGGGGTTTCACTGTCCAGGAGATGAAGGGAGAACTCTGGCTTCAGGCCGTTGGGTAGAGTCGAACCGACCACCTCCCTGTCCAGAGCCTCGACGAATGACTCATCAGCAGAGCTCTCATCGGTCGATTCCTCGTCTTTAACGCGTGTGCTGGGGTCCACTTCAGCGGCATCTTCAGGCTGAGACGAGGTGGACGGAGGCTGCTGGTCAGCCTCTGTTTGGTTTGGTGGAGGGGTCTCCGCTGGTTCTGCTGCCTGATCCTTGATTAGCTGCTCTTGAGCCGATGTTTGTGGGGGCTGCTGCTGTCGAGGCTGGTTTAGTCCCTGCCCACCATCTTGTACATTCTCCTCATGCTCCTCTACTTTATTGCTGCCTTCTGTGGAGGTGGGCTCGGGATGGCGGCTTTCAGAGTTGCTTGTTGGCTTCAAAGCCACATCCGGCACAGATGAGGAATTTGAAGGCAACGCTGGTGTTGGCAGATTTGGATCCGTCACTCCTGCTGGATCTAAAGTTCTGGCCTTCGCATCCTCTGAGGACAGGGGGTCGGGTGTGTGAGTGTGTGCTGCATCCATTTCGGGCCTCTCTTTCGGAGTCTCCTTTGTCATTTCACTGTCTGTTGACGGAGCAGGTGGGCTGCTCTTTGTGCCCTCTGGTGTCAGTTGTGTTGGTTTAGGTGTAGGTGCGGGATGTGTCTGCTGTGTCGTCAAGTATTGGCAGGAAGCTGCAGGAGCGACTTTCTGCAGCTGCTCTGGGGGGCTTTCCACCCGTGTTACCATGAAAATCTTATGGCCCCTCCCAGGACTCGACACAGAGATACAACGGCCAGGGGAGGGGGGAGTCCCCGGAGGTGCAGGGACCGTAGTTTCTGTGACCGTTATTCCGGAAATTACACTTGGTCCCCTTGTGGGTGAGGTGGAGGGGGGTGAAGTTGTAGGAGAGGCAATAAGGGGGGAGCGACTGAGTGCTGTTTGGGTCGGAGGGGCAGTCTGATTAGACACAACAGAAGAACACGACGTGGTTACCACCTCTCCTTCATCCTCAGTGTCCGAGTCAGAGTCCAGATTACCGGGAGGAACAGTCGTCTCAGGGCTCGTTTCAGACTGGCTACTTGTTTGCGATTTGTTTTCAGTCGTTTCATCTTCCTTGCTTCCGGCAGAAGCCGATTCGTCCTCCTCTTCCTCCCTCGTTCCGTCCTCTGTTGCTATTTCGGCCATTGAAGCCGATAACCTCATCTTCTCCTCAGTTTCCTCCTTTTCCTTCGCAAGGATGAAGTTTCTCTTACAGCCGTTCTGGATTTCGGTCAGCAGGGCGCGCTGCGTCTCGATGAAGCTCTTCACCTGAAACACAAAGTATAGACTCCACTATAACCCAGAGTAAAGTAGACAAGCAGTGCTTTCATTCTTTGGTCAGAAGTTTTATTCTTGAGAAGAACGTTTTTCAAAAGCTGAGACTAGATGTTGTAAAGTATAAAGTAAGATGGCAATAAAGGTGCAATATGTAAGAATGACATCTTGTGGTAAAATCGAAGTATTGCAGTGCATGAAGAAAAACAACAGTTCTTTCTCAGCCGCTTACGCCGTTGGGAGTTTTATGGAAGAGTTGCCAGTTAATAGTCAGCCAGAACAAATAGGATGACCAGCGTAGGTGACGAGTTACATACTACGGATGTAAGAAAATATTGATATATTGATTTATCGTAATATTTTATGTCACAATATTGTATTGATTTTCAAAAGCAACGTTTTTTTTTGGGGGGTGGGGGGGATTGGAATCGAACCCTTAATTATGAGAGTAATTTTTTCATAAAATTAAAAGTATGATTGCTGGTTAGTGGCTGTTTTCTTCTTCTTTGTTCCAGTGGATCAACTACATCTAGTTCTGTGCGCTTAGTCCGTCCGGGCTCTTGTAGAAGTAAAGACGTCATCTAATATGGCTTTCCCCTGAAAAGAGGACCCGCGCCTATGTATTTTAAAACTGATTTTTAAAGTCATATTTTACAATATCGCAAATATTTAGCAAATAATTTGCTTTACGTAATTATTATTACATAATATTATAATGGCTTTTTTTAAAGATGTACTGCAAAAACTACACACTGTCACTTTAAGTATCAAACAGGTTGGAGTGTTTAGAATGCTTAGACAGCTCATATTGTTGTGATATATCGCAATATATCATATCATCTCCTTTGTGTCGTGATACATATCAAATAGCCAGATTCTTGCCAAAACTCATCCCTATTATATACAATAAGTTGCTAATTATATGAATACAATTCAATATCAAGTTGATAGTAGTTGCAAAAAAAGTAGCTTGAGATATTTTTAGACCAGACTACATTACTGCTAGTCTTGTTAGCTCAACGTTAGCCTTTAGCCCGGTCGGTGTCATGTTACAAATGGTGGCACACCGCTTGTGTTAAAGACTAGGTGACCTTATAGGCTCATATTTGATTGGCTCTGGAACCAGGAAGTATGGCAGCGAGACAGATATTGTAAAACGATGATAACGACCTGTAGCAGCGTTTTTAAAATAACAAAACTTGCAACCGCCCAGCCGATTGAGATCAAAATCTGTTCCAATGTAATCTTCCTTCCAACATGATTTGGACTTTTTACTGGTGTATGATTGTTTCCCTGTACAATTATTACATATTGCACCTTTAGACAGCCAAATAAGGAACAAAATAAATCCAGACGACTGCTTTGAGCCATTTTATTGCATTTGAAAACAATTTTTTTTAAAAGGATCAGATTTTGTTGAAGAAGCAAACCAGCATTAATCAACTACTTAAGAGTTTAATATTAGGGCTGCATGACATAAAATTGTGCTGTTATTGTTGAATATTCTGACATCCATTACAATGAATCCATATTTTCCTTAATTCTTCCCTTTCATTTCAATCATCATTTCAGCTAATTAAGATCTCTATGGAGGTGTTTGCATAAAACTGTCTCCTAAATCAGTTCTGTTTGTTCTTTCTGTGTCTCTGCTCTGTCTAATCCCAGGATGTCCAGCTCCAGTCCCCAAAGGCCGCTGGCCTGCTAGTTGTCTCTGTTCCAACAGAGCTATTTCAAAAGTTTTAACTACCTCCTCAGCATGGTAAAGTTCTACAAAAAGGCCTGCTAACGAGCCATCATTTGATGCAGTTCCGATGAACCAGGGAAAGAAAACATGCACTATACCGGCTTTTGAGGACCGGCTTTGGGCACCCCTGGTCTAATCAAAATCTTGAGAAATCAAAAGTTGGTGGTGGCAGATGGCCGATTGTACTAAGCCAGGTTCTGCTTCTGCTTGAGGTTTCTTCCTGCTTAGGAGGAGTTTTTCCACCATGATTGCTGTGAAGTCAACGACACAAGGCAGGCATCTACTGTTGATAGACGTTTGTCCAGGAGTAAATTCTGCACGTCAATGACTCAATCCAATCTACCAGGGTAGAAAATTTTAAAAGGAATGGGAATAATGAACTGAACCTGATGCGCAGTTTGATATGTCTGGACTGAAATGACTCTTTGTAACATGCCTTGAGACAACGTTTTGAATTGGTGTTTTTTGTTTGTATTTATCAAAGTGATTTGTGAAACCATCGGGACGATGAGACACGATTGCCTCTCTTTCGGCACGGACACGCAGAGTAAAGCAGGCGGTGACTTAGACCAATGATCCCTCTATACAGGACAGTCGTTCACATGGAACCGTGGGTGGAGTTTGGGTCTGCCCTGATGCTTACGTGAGGAGCACTGAAAGCAGTGGGGGTTGAGTTGAGAGACTAACAGGCCCGGTCAATCTGAGCGACCTGCGTCGACGCACTTGACAGGCCATAAAATGTTTTGGGAAACAATGGAAGTCAGTAAGTGGCGCTCAAGCAAAGATGAACCGGTGACTTTGACCAGACATGCTAGCAGTAAATCGTTTCAGCAGAGATTCTCCTGCTTCTGGATGAGCCTCTCCACTGATTGTCCTGTGATTACTTGGGGCCAAACTGAGGGAACAAAAGCTTTTCTTTTTTAATTTTTTTTATTCAGGCGATACTTACGCTTTCTTTTTTCGGCTCCCGATCCAGGTCGAGCCGCAGCAGAGAGTTGTTGACCTTCAGCGCGAGCGACAGGGCCATCAGGCCGCCGGTCTTGATCTCGTTCTCCCGAAGGTCCAGACGCAGCAGTCTGGGGCTCTCTGCAATGAATTCAGCCACGGCGACAGCTCCTGCATGGCAAAGTTTAAAACAGCTGACGGTTAGAACCCAAATACTGCAGCAGATGCGCATACACAGATGGCTTTAACTCCCACCTTCACAGGACAGCTTGGTGGAAGCTAGTCCAAGCCTGAGCACAGAGCGGTTGGCGATCAGTCCGTCCTTCAGCTTGTGTACTCCTTCGTTACCGACCGAATTATGGCCAAGGTTCAGAGTTTCCAGACTCTGGGTGCATGGCTGAGAGACAACAAAACACATTTATTCTCAACCATATTAGGCAAAGCATGATAAATGCTTATTATCTTTGTCATGTTTTCATTATCAGACTAGAATGTGCAGTTTGTTGTACGCTGTTTTTGTATAAATGTATTGTTTCTGATACAAAATAAGACAGGGGGTCTGCTAAGACAAAAAAATACTTACACCCAACAAAACAAAAAATAGAAAAAAAACCAGTTTATTTGGTTTACAGCAATCAATCAAATACAGCTTCTTACGTCTTATATAAACAAGTGTGTGCATTTTCTAATCGGGTCCAATCAGTTCAATTAAAGACACCTGGGCTCAAATGAAGGAGCAGTGTGAGATTTAAATATGATGGTCACTGCAAAGGGTCTGAATACTTATGACCAGGAGATATTTCAGCATTTTCTTCGTAAATTTTCTATATTTCGTTTTTTCTTTCTGTCAAGATGGGGTGCTGAGTGTTCTTACAGGGCTTAAATACAAACAATCAAATACTAAACTAATGCTAACAATCTAAATCTACGTAAAAAATTGTAAAGTACTTTATCACCTAAGAAATAAATACGAATAAAATTAGCTTAATCAGCGTGAATTAAACCTGAGCTCACACGTTTACTAGATTCGACAGCATTAAATGTCAGAAGATTATCTGACAAGGAAAAATTTACTCTAATCAAAGGTGAAAGCACTCATATACCAATCACATTAATCCCTCATTTCCACAGCTGGCACTTCAGGCTTTACACAAAAAAACTGGAGGCAAACGAGAATCATCAATCTTACTGAGGGGTAATTGATACATATATGTGGCTAGGTTTTTCCTAAGTTTTTTTTTTTTCTCTACACCACCTTGGGTATAAAATCGCCAAAATACCATATTAAATAAATTGTCCTTTCAATATAAAGCATGTCATTTCCAAACGCTGCGTTAACTACTGATTACAGCGATTATAGAGCACCGTTCTGGTGAAACGATCTCTGCCTGTTGTTGAACTGACCAATCACCGTTGATGGAGACGGATAGTTTTGGGTTCTACTGTGCCTGTCCCTGCCTAGGTGACGGAGAGGCTTTGCCTTGACGTATAATGGCACTGCGTCAATCTGTTTCAGCGTAGACGGAGAAGTATAAAGTAGGCTTCAGACGTCAGTGTTGAGTTCCTGCCCAGGGTGAAGCTGCAGAGCACGAATAAACTGGTTACCAACTGTTAATGTTTCACCAAAGGTCCTGACTTTAAGAAATAGAGACTCGCTTCTACTTTCACATCTAAAACTAATCAACCCTTACAGAAAATGAAACTAATTTTAGAAGTTATTTACAGAGAAACTGAAGAAGCCTCTGACTGAAGACTCTTGTTGTATGCTAGTCTCACAAAGAGGATGCTCAGGGTTTTTTTATTATTACACATCTGTTTTCACTGGTTTTCTTTCACTTTTTGTAAACAGCCTGTTCTTTAACGCATAAATAGACATGTTTATTTTGAAATATTTTTCAATTATCACACAAAGTTGCACTTTTCTTGAATTGGAGTATACCATTTTTAGTAAGTTCACAGTATTGTAGTGTTGCAATATTATCCTCACTTTATACTGTTACCATACTCCTAATTCTGTTTTTTATATTTAATGTTATTATCTTACCACAAATCTGTCACATTGCTGCTTTTACGCTTGAATTTCTTAATGCATGTGCCAACGCATGTGTTTTAAATACATCCACACTAATATAAATAAAGCATAATATGTTCGTATTTTAGCATAGAAGGATATAGTAGAATAATCCTTTAATTTGGTTGTAACGGCAGGAACCCCCCACAAAAAAAAACAACAAACAAAACAGAAACACACCCGATCATTACAGAAAAAATATTTACATCATGTACAATAGTTACGAAAACAGAGTAGTGTACAGTTATTAGTTTAAAGTACAGATAAAGTGGCATACCCAGGTTGTAATGTGCAACAAAGCAGGGAACTGCAAGATGTTTAAATAAATACAAATATTTAGGAATATGTACAGAATATGCATTATACTGTGCATTAAAACATTTAATCATATATCTCCCAATAAGTTAGTATATATATATATATATATATATATAAACTGAGAAAAATAATGTGCAAGTTATTATAGTAATTTTTCGGCTGATTAGTGCAATTTACAGCGCTGATTTAAACATCTGTGTTTGTTGGGAGCAGTTTTGGTTGTGGAGTCTAACAGCTTCAGGGAAGGGAGGAAGGGCCTGCAGAAACGCTCCTTCATGCATCTAGGATGCAGCGGTCTGTCACTGAAGGAGCTCTGCAGTTTACAAATATCTTCATGCATGGGGTGGACATAGTCCTCCTTTTTCCGACCACCTGCACTGGATCCAGGCTGCATCTTAGAACTGAGCTGACCTTCCTGATCAGTTTATCCAACCTCTTCCTCTCAGCTGTCGATAAACAGCAGCTCCAACATACAATGCTGTAAAAAAATGACAGAAGCTACCACAAAGTCATAGAAAGTTCTTTAGCAGCGCTCCCTGGAATCCAAATGCCCTCAGCCGCCTCTGCAGGTAGAGTCTGACCTCTGACCCTTCCTGTAAAGAGCATTAGTGTTGTGGCTCTAGTCCAGTTTATTATTCAGGTGAACACCCAGTCCACAAAGTCCAGAGTCCTCTGTCTGTACTCTGAATTGTCCTCACCTGTGACGAGGCCACTATAGCCGAGAAGGTGGCAGAAGTATGGGGCTCCGTACTGGTCACTGAAATAAACATGTCCGAACATATTTCTTGATGTTGTGTAGGGCTGCCACAAACGATTATTTTGATAATCGACTAATCACTAATTATTTTGCAGATTAGTCGACTAAATACCAAGGGGTAAACGCATTGCTCTGGCTTCATTAAGCTGCCCAAAAAAAACTTGGACATGCCACTCAGGAGTCACAATATCCAAGGGCTTTTCTGTATAAGCTGTAAATGTTTCCGTTAAGTTGAACTTTAAGATTGCACTCTGCAATAACGTATTTAGTTTGTACTTTTAAACATAAAAGTATTTGAGTTTATTTTTGTTCTGTTGCATTATTTAATATCTATTCTAAAGTTGTATTTTTTCACAAAAAACATTGCAACAATGTATGTTTATAATTGGTGCATAAAAATAGATATTTCACCAGACTGGATGACTGATCGTGATTAATAATCGTGATTACAATATTGATCAAAACAATCATGATTATTATTTTGGTCATAATCGTGAAGCCCTATTATGTAGCATCTAAAATAGTTATTTTTAAGATGATAGCTCATCTTTATGAACTATACAAAAAATAAAACAGTGTTACAGCATATGCATGACGTGTGCTAAGCGTAGTGAAATTACCATCATCACTGTCAATGTTGCATCTATAAAGTAATATAACAGCCTCTTAAAGTCAGGAGCTTCATCAAAACTACTGAATGATACTTCCAGAAAGATCCTTCCTGCCCACAGCCATTTAACATCTAAAGTCAGAGTAAACATCACATTCTGACGAAATAAGTATTTTACTGCAAAAACAAGAATAAGCAGCAGTTTTTTGTTGCGACACCTGCACCTTGATCTTCCGTCAGCTGCTGCTGCAGCAGATGCTGGTCTGTGTATAAACAGATCACAAACAGCCTCTAAGCAACAGCTCGTGCCGTAGAGGACGCCATATGAGAAAATCTGGAAATTTGTCATCAATCTATGAATACCCCTGGATACCTTGGAGAGAAGGAAAAGAGCCGACATGTCGGGGGAAAAGAGAAAATCGCTCTACTGCTGATGCTAACGTTAGCAGCTAACAAGCTAACTAGCTCACAGAGGCTACTCTCCATGTACTTCGTCAGCCACAGCAGGCTTCCCTTTAAGAAGCTCAAACAACAATTTTGTACTGCCGTAAGCAGCTTCTCTTTTGTGAATTTTATATTTTGTGTTGGTCCACCAACTTTACTGTCTGTGCAACAAAACCATGAACCTCAGTAGCACCAGTTCTATAAGCTAAAAATGCTAACGTACAGCCCTATGATTGCATTTTTTCTCTCTACAAAGCCAATTATGAGACCAATTTAATCATCTTTAGAGTCAGTTTAATCTATCTAAAACCAAACTTTTGAACCAGACAAAACTATATTCAGGATAAAAGGTTTTCCTCCAACCACATGTTTTGTATCGTTACACAGTCTGCGTGTATTGTACCAGTGCAGCAGCGAGGTAGCCCATGCCATTGTGAGTTAGCTGGTTGTTCCATAGCACCAAAGTGACGAGACCTTTCCTTTGCTCCTTTAGTCCTTCACACAAGTAGGCCAGACCTGAGACAACAAACACACACCAATGAACAACGTGCATCATCTTAATGTTTAATACAGTGCCTCTCAAGAGTAGTTTTCGCCCTTTAATTATTTTCATTTTCTCAAGTTACAACCAAAACCTTATTTCAGTTTGATTTTATGTGATGAAGTGGAAGGCAAACAACTTATTTTTTTAACCTTTTTTACAAATAACTTTGGAAAGTGGGGTAAATATTTATATTCAGGATCCCTGGGTCATTACTATGAAGAACTATCATAACGCCTTTTATTGATTGCCAAATATTTGAAATGTATTTAGGTCTGGAGCAGATTAAACACACAAATATGCCCTGTCTAACCCATTTCATTGTAGCGCTGGTTTTATGTTTAAGGTCATTTTTCCTTCTAGAGGGTCAAGCGCTGCACAAGACTCAAGTCTTTGCAGCCTCTTAACAAGTTTCCTTTCAATTTAAATTGTTTCACTTTATCCATCTAGTGCCACCTCACAGCAACTGTCATCTCAGGGTACTTTACAACACAAACAGATCCAATTCAAAATGTATATATCTCAACTGGTCAATCCAGTCATAAATATATTCAAATTCAATTTATGTACAACTTAATTGTAGCTTTCTTCCCAGATTTCACTGTATTTAGCTCATCTGCAGTGGTAACTTTCCACCACCAAGCTCTGTTTGTCTATAGATTAAAAATGTGTATTTTCTACAGGTTTGCTCTGTCCCCAACATGACAAGTGGAAAACTGGAAACAGAACTTCTTCTGGATTTGTTTCAACAATGGCTTTTGTTTTGCCAGGGCCAAATTAGATGTAATACAGTTCCTCCAGAATTACCATGAGCCCCTTGGCTGCTTCTCGAATGTCCAGCATGTCAATTTCGGAAGACATGTTCTTGTCCAAAGCTTGGAATGTTGTTTTACAATCTAACCCATCTTTAAACTTCTCCACAACTCATCTCGGGGCTTCTTTATGCTATTTTCTAACTAATGTTCTCAAACCCTTATCTGAGAACAGCTAGATTTATACTGAGGTTAGATCATACACAGGCAAACTAGTTTTTACTAATGAAGGCAGGATTGTATTTAGGATTGATAGAGTAAGAGAAAAAACTAATGCTGCACGTTTCAGAATGTTTTAGAGAATAATAAAAAACGTATGTATAACTCAGTTCTACTTCAAAGGTATGCACTACATTGTGTTCCCATTTAAGCCTGATATAATACATTGAACAATGCGGTTTTGATGAGAAAAAGCGTCAAATATGTTTTCAATTAGGTGAAAAAAATTAATATAGTAGTCATAAAGCTTGACCGTAGCTCAAATATTTCAAACCTACATCTTCCCTCAGAGTTGCTTACCAGAGTCTAGGATGTGGTTATTGCGCAGATCCAGAATCTGAATGTTGTAGTTAAACTTGAGCAAGTTGCCGAGCTGAGCAGAGTCCTGAAGGCCGTTGAGCTTGTTGTCTGCCAGGTACAACTCCCGCAGGTTCATATTCATCTTCAGGGCCGTGGCTGAGGAAAGAAAACGCGGATGAAACGAGGTGAACGAGCCAGAGGGATAAACACAGGGATTAGATTTCAGCTCGTTTTGAGAAAAACGAGGAAAGGACAAAAAGAGGCACCCAGTCCTTTGCCTGTCTTACCTAGCAACATGAGCGGTCTGCCAGACAAACCAGCGTTCTCCAGGTGGAGGACTGCTAAGCTGCCACTGATCCTGAGCGCTCGGGCTACAAAGGGAGCCGAGTGGTCCAGCAGAGGAGTGTTACGGGCATCTAGATACTGGAGGGAGCTCGTCTGAGGAGGAAACAACAGATGCCTGGATAAGTAATCTTTCATATAGTAACTGATATGAAAACATATTTACAGTATATATTTTTGAAGTTGCAGCTTCTTAGAAGATTAGACAGAAACATTACATTTCTGATCATAATACATATTTTGTTAATCACATAAACACTCATTTTTTGGGGGTCAAAGTTATTTTAGTTTTGTTGTTTTCTGTTCAATCTATTCAAGCACAGTAATTTCCCAAAAAAGTCGATTAAGGTCTATGCACCTGATGAAATGAGTTTAAGTGACGTCCCCATTAATATTTTGATATCGATTGCTCCCCCCTCTTCTTTAAAGGTTTTTGTGGCATTAATAAGTTTTACTCATCGGTAGTTGAACAGGAAGACATTAAACTGGAGACAGCTGCGAAGAAGACCGTAGTTTCTGCATATTAGGCAACCTGTTTTACCACTCAGCCACAATATCCTTCGCTTTTTAGACCACTCCCTTCTCTTTTACACACTTTGTCTTCCGCCTCTGTGTCCATATTGGGAAAAACAAGACCCACAACAATTTCTAATAAAGATTTACTAAACAGACACATATAAGTGGAGTACTATATTAATAGCCGTAATGCGCCACTTGTGAAAGTAGGACATATAGTGTGTACAGAAAGTATTCAGATACTCTTTGTTCCATTGCAGCATTTTCCTAAAATACATTTTTTTAAACTTTATTTCTCATTAATGTACACTCAGCACCCCATCTTGACAGAATGTATTGGGCAGGTGTTAAGCAGTGCCTGGGTTTCTTCTTCTTCCCTCGGGCCGCTCTGCCATAAAGCCCCGACTGGTGGAGGACTGCAGCGATAGTTGACTCAGTGGAACTTTCTCCCATCTCCCTGTTGCCTCCCTGGAGCTCAGCCAGTGATCTTTGGATTCTTCTTTACCTCCCTCACCAGGGCTCCTCTTTCACAATCGCTCGGTTTGGCTGGACGGCCAGGTCTAAGAAGAGCTCTGGTCATCCCAAACTTTGATGAGTATGGAGGCCACTTTGCTCTTACGAACCTTGAGTGCTGCAGAAATTATTTTGTAACCTTGGCCAGATCTCTGCCTTGCCACAATTCTGTCTCTGAGGTCCTTGTGCAGTTTCTTAGACCTCATGATCCGCGTTTGCTCTGATATGCCCTGTGAGCTGTAAGGTCTTATATAGACAGGTGTGTGTCTTTCCTAATCAAGTCCAATCAGTTTAATTAAACAGCTGGAATCCAATGAATGGACTAGAATGAAGGGGCAGAACCATCAGGAGGATCTGAAGAAATGGACAGCATGCGAATTAAATATGAGTTTCACTGCAAAGGGACTAAATACCTTGTGATATTTCAGTTTTTCTTTTTTTTTATAAATTTGCAATTATCTTTCCATTACTGTTTTTTTATGTCAAGGTGGAGTTGCTGAGTGTACATTAATGAGAAATAAAATCAACTTTAGAGTTTAGCAAATGGCTAAAATGAAACAAAGAGTGAAAAATGTAAAGGGGTCTGAATTCTTTATGTACCCGCGGTAAGTGTCACACCGCCAAACAGGACATGTTAAAGAAAAAAAAACAGTGCTCTGACTTCTATTTTTAGTTGAGAGCATTTGAGGATCTATTCATACTTTTGTTGATCTCTGCAGAAGGTCTCAGGGTCCGAACTCAGAAAAACATTCTCTCACCTTTCTCATCATGTGAGCGGCGGCCTGCCATCCTCGTGTGCCGATATGCTTGTTGAAGGAGATGTTGAGATGTGTGGCTGATTCGTAGTACTCTATCATATCAAAGAGAGCTGATGCACCCTGATAACGCCACAAAAAAAAAAAAAAAAACTCAAATTGTTTATAGTGTCAAAACATTTTCAGAAATGTAACAAGAACAGTTGTTCAGGACAGGTGAGAAATTAGAGGTGTTTACATGACACCTTTAGACGTCTGTGGCTTATTTTACAAGTTCTTTGGTTGTGGTATTATTTACCATGACAAAAAGGGGAAAAAAAAGTTTTAACCACAAAAAAGAAGTTAAATATGTTCTCTGAATACAACAGTTTGTTGTACAAATACGAAAAACAACCACTAGTAAAAAAAAATAAAAAGCAACATTATTAAAAAAACGAGGTTAAAGCCTTTGGCATGTCATACTATTATTCTATATTATGAGACTAATATGAGACAAAAAAATCCCCCTTATATTAAATAAAGACACTCAAATATAGAAAAAAAATGCATGTAAATTATTATTATTATATTAAAAATAAAAGACGACTTTATTTTAATAATTACTTTTTACTAAAAAGGTTTTTAAAAGAACAGTTTAATGATTATACAATAGGGGCTCAGAGGGTAAGCGTTTATTCCTTTAACCAGTGAGTTGCCGGTTCAAATGTGTGTCCTGTGGCAAGGCACTGCCTTTCTTGCTCTCATAGTCAGAGGCCATTGGCGCCGACTGAGTGGCAGCCTCGCTTCGGTCAGTCTGGCTACCATCTAGCTTGCTACCATTAGAGTATGAAAGACTGATTGTAGTTAAAAGTGCTTTCGAGTCCTCGGACATGATAAAGCGCTATACAAGTACAGGCCATTTAGAAAATAAAATTAGGAAAACACATTTTTCTTTAATAAAAAGGATTAATGCAAAGTAGAGCAAAGTGGGTTTTTATTGTATGTAATACTCTAAGTATTTAGGGATGCACCGATTAGTCTCTTCCAAGCCAATAAAGACTTCGGGTTTTACCTGCAAACCGAAATTTTATTTCAAAGGGCAACAAAACATAATCAACACTTGCTGCAGCTTGTTTGAAATCAGTAGTAGTTTTAAATTCACAAGAAATTAAATTACAAGATGATGCCCATTTACACATCAAATCGCTCATATTTCTAAGTTTTGATGCCTTTAATGAACAGGGGGAATTTACATTACGTTTAAAAATTTAATCTGCGGATCCGTGAAAATTTGCAGATTGTCATCTCGGCTGTTTAATTAGTGAATCTCTAGTAATTCTTCAAAAATATACACACATCTGATCCATTAACAAATTAGCTCAAGTTTAACTGTAATCATCCCCTTAATTTAGCTTTGTTTAAACTGCACAGTATTAGTGTTGTAATTGTACTCCTTTTTTAAATTTGTTTTTTATATTCTCATGTGAATCTACATGCTTAGATTGCCTGTCACTTTGTTGCTGCTACACCTAAGTTTCTTCTCCATGGAACAATAATGGCTGTTCTATTCTTCTACATCAAATACTGGCAAAACGTGTGACAAAATATGCAACTAGTGGTGAAAGTGTATGGGGAGTTTGATCCATATAAGGATAGAAATGTAATAAAAAAGGGAAAACAGACAAGCCAGATAAAGCATAACATCTCCTAACCCAGCGCCTTTTTGTGTGTGTACGTACTGGGAGACATGGCTGAGTATACACACGGGTGTTTATCTACAGGGCGGGGGATGATGAGTCACATTTAGTCTAATAAAAGACACCCTGTGATCACGCTCTTCATGCCTGCTTCTCCACATGTTTCTTAAAACATTTCCCTAACAAACTATTTCTCTCCTTTAATCCTCCCAGAACCCGCCCAACATGAAAAGTTGCAGCTATGAGTCTTCTCAATATCTCTCTCTCACCCACTTCAGTAAATAAATCCATCCTCTCACCAACTCAATGCGTGATTTATTCCCATTCCTTTAAAAATCAGCTAAACGAGCAGTACTTCTTTGACAATTAGTCCTTTCAAAGTTCTTTTTTACCAGAGTCTAAAACGGGACACTTGTCTATGGTGACTCAGTTTAATGACTCACCAAGCTACTTCATTCACATTTCCGGAAAACTGCTCCAAATAGGGAAAACATCACGACTCCTCAAAGTATTAGAGTCTGATGGATTTTTCCTTCAAGGGAAAAGATTATGAAAACATGAAACCATAAGCTTAATGACACACATTTAGGAACAAACTTAGACAACACCTGTAACCTTTTTTTGTGGCCTCTTAGGGATTAAAAATACCCACTCGAGTGATTTAGATTTTAAGTCATTTCGCCAGAAATAAAACTAAAGAGTGAACTGGAACTAAATCTGTGGGTATTGGTGATAGAAAATTGGAGCAACAATAGAACTTTCACTTAAATTACACTGCGAGTATCTGCTCTTATAGTTAAATAATCTGGAACAGTGCACCAATTGACCTGCAACAAGATGGGGCTTGAAAGATAAGACCAATATAAATGATAATGGTTTAACTAAGGAACAGAAAGGTAAATATTTAGGAGATAAACTCTGATAATTGTAACACTTTCTTGAGCGCAGGCCTGAGCTTGGATTGCTGACAGGCTACATACTTTCAGGAGTTTAAGTATTTGAAGGGTCTGCTAAGGTCCACGGTGGAGCTTTTAGGGTTTAAGGTTTTTCACTACAACGTTGCAAAGAACATGTTTGTGTATTTTGTTTAAAGAATGTCACAGATATCCAGCGCTGGGACTAACGCGTTATTTAGTAATGCATTACAGTAACTACGGTATTATTGATGTAACGAGCAAGTTAACTAGTTAGTTCGCCAAAATCAGGGACGTGTTTATCGTTTATGGGTTTTAAATGAGGTCGTTATACCTTACTTTGCTCTCCTAAAGCCGGGATCACAGTGGGCCATTATGGAAGTCCTAGACCTTTACTTTCGTCATAAAAAGAGTTGTGATGAAAAACTGTGAGTGTGGGCGTAATTCACCGCTCTGTGGCTGTGCAGTGTGCTGGGCTGCCTAACAGCGTATCAATTTTACCTGACCAAAACCAGCCCTCAGAGGTCTTCAACCAGAGGCAGAAATTCCATGACTCCAGTCTGTTGTTGACCAATTCTTGGTGCCAAGCGCATACATGGACACCCTTGTGCTTGAACATGGTGTTCATTGTGTACAATCCATGACGAGCACAGAAGTCCATGAAGAATGTAACTAAGTTACTAATGTAAAGTAACCAACCCAACACTGCAGATATCAAGATATGAAGTAAGCTTGCACATAAAAGCCAGAACCAATTGACTCAACTGATTGCTACACACACAGCAGTAAACTAAATCAATCGAATCAACTCAATGCAATCAGGTCATGCATTTGGTTCTTGTCTGTATGACATAATAACATCCAATGGATTTGGAAGGATAGTTGCAGGATCTGCATCAAATGCAGCACAGACCATCAGTACATGTGTACAACAGTTGACACGTGTACACTCACGTGAGTGGCTTGTGTTTGATGAAAATATCAAAAAACTTTTTCAATAGTGTTTACACAAATCAACATTTGGGCAGTTCCTTCTAAATCCTGCCAGACTTAGATAAGATAATCACAGGCCGACTGAATGCCTAAAACAGCAATGAAAAGACTGATTGTGATTATTTTTAAGTTATCTTACATCTTCATCCAGGTTGGTCTGCTCCAGGTCTATCACTTTAAACTGGACTCTCTTCAAAATCTCCTCCAGAGACTCGCATGCTTTGTAGTCCAGCTTCTCCCCTGAAGAAACAAACACATATTGAGGCATTCGGGTGCAGTACACTGTTAGTAGAAGTTGAAATAACATTAAAAATGCTGTAAAACAATCATGATATACAAGTCTAGCTCCAGGTTTAGTCACTGTAAAACTGTGAAACCTTTAGTTCCTTTAAATCAAAGCTAAAAACCCTTTTGATTAGAGCTTCCTTTGAGTAAGTGATTAATAACAGCTAGAATGTCATCTATCTGAATGTGTCACAAGTTATGTGTCTCTAAAGTTGTGTTTTGTAATTTTATTACTACTTTTACTTTATTTTACCCATCCTCAACCCCAAGACCGGAACCGGGTCGCACAAAAAGAATAAAGAACTTACAGTATTTTCGTTTCATTTTCAAAGATGACTGGATTCTCTCCATTACATCTGGATATAAATCACTCTTTACCCATGTGAACACACTTGATATGTCACCAACAAAAACAAACCGAAGCTAGCAAAACAATCACTAAGTAAAACATCAGCACTGAAGACAGAGAAAGAAAAGAAGGCGAGTTCAACACAGCAGATCCGCTCTAAATAAAATGCAGCCGACCTTCTAATAAGGCAATGGAGCCTTTAAAACAGCCCCAGATGGGACCCTGTTGTTCAAGAGAAATAGCTACAGGGATCCCACTGATTCAGTGCTGTCGTGAGTGGTGTTTTCATGCACTTTATTTTTTTGTGGTAAATCTTATTGTAAATGTTACCATAGGGATTAATGACCGTCTATGTTGCAGAAACGCTAATGAATTTACGAGAACACGTTTAGCTTTAGATTTTATAATAGGCCGGTCATTTGTTTTTATGTTCCTGCATTAACCTGTCGGTCTGAGTGAATATTGTCTGATACTAAACTGGTCCATGGCAAAAAACAAAACAAATAAAGGTTATAGACCACTGATGTAAAGCACCTTGAATTGCTTTGATGTTAAAAAAGTGTTATACAATTAAAGTTTCTTTGCCTTTAAGCCTCTAAGATTTAGGAACTAAGAAACTCAGAGAGAAAAAAAACTTATCTCACAAAGTCACTGTCTGCGGCGGTGCCAGGTAGGGTCTGGAGGGGTGGGTCGCAAAACCCTTCCAAAAAAAGCCTTGCCTGTAAATCAGTTTGGTAGCCGGTACAAAACTTTTAAGAGTTTATTGATCATTATTGTTTTTTTATTATGATTTGCTGAAGCCAGTGAATAAACTCGAAGCATCTTTCTTTAATCTGTTGTTAAATCTTTCCAGATTGACCTTAAAAGTCAGTTGAGTCTGACATTAATCTTAGTTATTTGTCCCTGCTGACCAGGGGGGGCTCATCATTATTGATAACTATATATGAACCATTACTAATATTGCTGATAACTAAGTCATTTATTGTGCATCAGTGACTTAAATGGTTCTTTTGTCATTGAGGAAAGGTGCAATTGTATGTGAGAGGATGATCAATCACAGACCACGTTTGAATTCACTAAGACCCCCCATTGCCCCCCCCCCATTCAAAACGGTCTGGAGCCGCCAGTGGTCACTGTACTCTGACAAGATCTATTAATTAGTTAAGTCCAAACATTTATAAAAACAACACCTAGCTATTAGTTATACAATGATTACAGAATAATTAAATGCACCCTTAAGAGGAGGTCAGTCAGTCTTGACAAGTCGAGTGTTAGATAAACAAAAGCAGAGGTTTCGGTAGTTTGCCAGCCTGTACTGTGCAGATGCACGAGGAGAAAAGATATAGAAAATTTAAATGTAAGAAAATGACTTGTTTCTGCTAGAAATGCATAGGGCTGGGTATCGATTCAAATTTCAAGAATCGATTCGAATCCGATTCACAAAAGTTAGAATCAATTATCACGATCTGATCCAATTTGATCCGATTCAATCTGATCCAGCCATAGACTGTAAAAAAGACTAGACAGCGCCTCCTCACTCCTCCCCGTTTACCAGAATGACACACTTTCATGGGGGAATTCATGGCGGATTCACAGACCCCTCCTCCCCAGCTCTGACGAAGCATGTTCCTAAAAAGGGCATGGGGCAGGATCTTCACTGTAGACTCTATCCTCGCGGGACGTATATGGGCGTGTCGTACGGTCGTAATCACGCCCATTCTGCTCCTGCATCTTTAGCTCTGATGCTAAACTTGGCTAGCTAAGCTAAAGGATAATAGCCCCATGCCTGACTGCTGCCGTATCTGCGCTCCTCCGACGGTTCTCCTATTTCTCAAACCTCAAAAGGTAAGAACTAGTAACTTAAAATAAGTATTAAAATGTAGTGTTACTATAATTAAAGTCCAACGAAACAGCCTGTCAATCAAAGTCCGCCCCCTCATTAATTATGCAAGATTTCAAAAAATTATCTTACGAAAACCATCCTGGTGCCTATTTTTTTGACGAGCCCAGTGTTATCTCAGGAAGAATATGTAGCCATAGAAAGTTTTAAAAAAATGGGCACCCGGCATTAAAGTTGTTTTTAACGTGTCTAAACTCCAATGCTTTTCAATGGGGGCCTAGCGGCCAAATGGAGGTACTACAGCAACGGAGGAGCAATGGCGGCCTCCATGGTATGCGGTCACAAAGCAGAGCAACCAGCGGCCATCGGATCCAGCTCGATGTTGATATAGTTTAGTGCTAATAAATGTTTTTTTAAGCTGTTATTTTAATTATATGCCTGATATTCAATGACTTAACACTGGGTAAGTAACAGTTCACCATGGAAAACTGTATTAACCATTTCAGACACGAAACTTAAAATGGCCGTCTGGCCTTTTCCCTCATATTTCAGTTTAAAAAAAGGCGAACGATTTTTAAAAATAGAATCGATTTTTGAACGTGTGAATCGATTCGTTTCGATTTCTACAAGAATCGATTCAGAATCGATTTTTCGATTATTTCAACACAGCTCTAAAAATGCATCAAGAATAGGCTAGGGACTGAACTAACTGATAATTAACCATTTTTAAAATCCTAATCATTTTCTGATCAGTACAAACCAGACTCAGCACAGTCAGGACAACCTGACAGCAAAACTCTGGTGTAGAAGAACTTTGTGAATTACTTTATTTTCAGCATGAATGCTGTTTTTCAAATCAAGTCAGAGGAAGCACAGAAACACCAGATCTTTATTATCATCAGAACATTATTTATACTGTAAGAACAGTGTTTCAATTCCCTGTACTTCAATCAGTCTTAGTGAGAGAACAGAAAATATAAATGGAGAACAGCAAACTTGTTCTGTTATGATGCTTTTGAGGGATCTACAGTATAACATGCAGCATACAGGGAGACTGATGCTGTTTTAGAAATGGTGACCTCATTAATTTTAAAATCTTAGTAAAACACTCATTTACAGCCGCCGCTCTGGTAATGTGTGACTTAATCTCTTCATCTCATAAAAGTGTAATGCTCAAAATACGCCTGGGCAAAAAAATAAAAATAAATACAAATAATATATAAATAAATAACTTTTTTGTTGCAGGAATGGAATTAAATTTCAAACCAGGTCCTATATATGATTTTTTTATATAGTCGGAAAAGAGAAAATTGGAAATCAGTAGGTCAAAGGAATACAAAAACTGAAGACCATAAATCGGTTATTTTCTGCACATCTTGTCTGAGAGGTAAAGGCCGTCATTTCCAAATAATGGAGCCCATCATCATTCGTGGGCAGAAAACATTCAACACAGTTTCCAGTTATTCCCACAGAGGCCGTCCAAGGGTTCACCTCCAGTTCAAACTGTGTTATGTTTGCAGAGATTGCACAAGAACACAAAAGGCAGACCTCAGACTCTGCAAGTCTCGGAGGGTGAAAGGTAGAAGTTCATGAGAAGAAAACTAGAAAAAGACCAGAGTAGCAGGCAGAAGTTTGCAAAGTTACATTTAAATAAATAAATCTTTAAAACAATAAAATTTGGAGCCGTGCAAAGTGAAAAAAATCCTCCTGATTTAAATGCTATGGTGTTGCTGAGCATGTGCAAGTGCAAGTGCCGGCAAACCTTTAAACTGAATCAACATGAATCGCTACCCCAATATATCATATATCATGGTATATTGTGATGTATCAATATTAAAAAGCAATGTATCAATTTTTATAGTTTAGTTTTTAGAATTTGAATGGAACCTTTAATGATCGCAGTAATTTTGTAGTAAAATTAAAAGTATGACTGATAGTCGGTGGCTGTTTCCACTTTTATTCCAGTGGATTAACTAGAAGCTGGTTGGAGAATACAGAATGTTGTTTTTCTATAGTTACATCAGCTTTGAAAATCACAATATATTGTCTCACTCATAGCATCACAATACATTGTCCCTGAATTGTGATATGTATCGCATCACCAGATTCATGTCAATACACATCCCTAATAAAGATGAGTAAAATGTCCTCAGGATCGATGAAATAATACAGAAAACAATTCAGTTTGTTGCTTCCGTTAAATTATAGGTTCACTTCTGCTACTTCACTTTGGCATGATTTTGGCTAAATAAATAAGGGCTAAAATGTCACATGATGTTAACTGAGCTTGCACAAACTGATTCGTACCTGTTAAAGATGGACAGAATACACCAGTTGAATGTACAGCACTGCCTGTGACTGCTTACCTTTCAGATCCAAGCATTCATTTCGCTGAGTCAGGTCTTTCAGTTCCTACAGAGACATAAAGGAATGTGGTTAGAATTAGATATATTTTTTTCATTTGCCTGCTGCAGTAGACTTTGCTTTTTTCATGATAAAACTTTCACATAACACAAGAGGAAATTCAGTGAAATCGATACAAGCGATGTGTGTCGCAGATCTGTTACAAACTGAAAAAAACATTTTGGTGTAAACATTAGTTTAAAGAAGCTGAAGATGCTGACTGAATCCTAGTGATAGCAAGTCTAAAAAGGAACAGCATATCGCATACAGAGCTACGTCATTCCAGCGGCCGGTTGTTCAGCTCTGTTTGGATATTCAAGGAAAGGTTTTGAGGATATGTTAATCGTATAATTTTCTCTGTTCTCTGAATTTTGCTCTTATGAATCATAGCTTGATGTCTCTGCATCTGCTGCTCTACCTAGACAATAAAGTAGGAAAGAAAAAGGTGGAATTAAAGCTACTTTGCGTAGGAAGAACAAAAGCTTCTCAAGGTTGATTTTAAGAAAACCTGATACGGAGACTAAGGATGACATTTCTTGACTCGACTCAGCTGCAGCACTGCACAGTTCAGAGTTATGAAACAGGAACAACAACAAAAAGAATGAAAAAGTGAAACTCAGCTTCAAACCATAAACTTGATGTAAGAAACATTAGAAGCACTAGAAAAATAGTTTGTAGGATAAACAGGAGAAGTATCCTCCAATTTTAGAGTTTGAAGCAGTGCTCACAGCCATTTTGAGTCATGGAAAATGACAAGTCGACACCAAAATAAAACTTATCACCATTCACAAAAAACCTGTTTTAGGCCTCGACCACAGTACTATGTATTTCTCCATCAGTGTATTTCATTCTCTTTCTCAGGGGAAAATCTTTTATACATCTAAAAGAAAATAATTACCCAGTAAGTCGGCTTAAAACTGAAGCTGATAATATCAAATAAGAGGGAAAGAATATCCCGTTGGGTCAATTTACCCATTTGCCACCCTCAAACTA
The DNA here is from genome assembly GCA_028564705.1 of Apricaphanius iberus. NCBI lineage: Eukaryota > Metazoa > Chordata > Actinopteri > Cyprinodontiformes > Aphaniidae > Apricaphanius > Apricaphanius iberus. The sequence goes on from JAPXFQ010000899.1 coordinate 1,952,464, forward strand.
TCTATTACTGGAAGCAAACTAGGGCTGCAGAATATCAGAAAATATTTCGAGGATAACAGTCGGGATACGTTGGTATATCCTCTGCTTCTCGTCTGTCCTTCAAGCTGTCTTTGACCTCCAGCATTTTTGGCAACGACATTTGTTTCTCATATGAGCATCTGCTGCCTTGAGACTGTGCAACTAGCTAAATATGACATAAACATGAGAAATGAGACATCAAAAGACTAGGAATCTAGATTGTGTTCCGAACACTCATTAGCGATATAGTCATGAAGCCCTAAACAAAGCATTCGGTATTTAAACGTAGTGTAGATCACTTTTTTTTTCTTCTTTAAATGGAGAAAGTCAGACATTCTCAAGACTTGCATATATTTAAAATAAACCTTTTTTAAAAAAATTTATTATAGAGGTTAAAATCAAAGAAAATAACTTTTAATCATATAGCCAACAGACGTTAAAATTGTTGCTTTTGTTTAAATGTTGAAAATTTAAAATGACTAAATATCTTAGTTTTTCTTTAATAAAACTGCTGTTTTCATGTAGAGTGGTGCAAATGCATCTTTACAAGTTTCCATATTGATGTAAGGCAAATTTTGCATATAAGCGGTATGTACTGTGGTTGCATTTGGAGTCAGAGATCAGAATGATGCACATCCTCAAATCGTGCCCATATTTGGTGCATTGATTGAACACAACTTGAGGTTATGTCCAAAAGAAACGGGTACATTTACCAGTTATGAGGAAGAGAAACAACAAACCCAATCTTAATTGGTAGGGATTTAGGTTTGTTCAGCTGCAGAACACAAAAATTCATCACTTCCTTTATCTGAGATCAGCTTGCAGTATTCAGTCCACATATTCGGCGTGAAAATGCTTCATCACAGCGCACTAAAATCAAGTTAATATTGTGTTAACTTAGCTGTGAGACGGGGAACAGCAAGCTCAGTGGTGTGCTTCCTGCTGCTCAGCCCTGCTCTAATCTGATGGTGTGCAACACAAACATAAGAAGGATTTTAGAAGCGGTGTGCTGCACCTGCTGGTTCTAATTTGAACCCAGCCTTACTTTGTCTCAACTGTGAAAGTTAAGTCTTTGAATGTACACATCCTCCTCCTCTTCCTCATGCATGGTCACCTTCACCACTGACTGTCAGTAAACCGCACCACCGACTGAAAGGTGGTATCTAACCTCCTGACCTGGTGAAACATCCAACCAACCCACACAAACTTGAAAACACAGCATGCCGCCCTCGAAACTAATGTACCAGCAAATCCCAGTCCCTACAGGAGTTCCCTGTGCATTTAGGATGAACTCCATAACCCCTGCCCTACTGCCTCACTGCTGTGGCTGAATGTAATGATGACAGGGTTCATGGCCTCTTGCATGACTCGACTGGTTTCAAAAACAAAACGTTACGTGACACACAACCCATGTAAAAAGCTGAGCTATCGTTAACAGAATGCCAGGAAGTACTATAGATACCAGGGTTTGTGTATTAAAGGGAGAAACAGACAGAGGCATTAACAGCTTGTGGTGACATTTGGTGTGGAACAAAACTAGAGGTTCACAAATGACACTCTGTAAAAGGGGAAGGAGCTGGAACTCATATACACCTACAGTGAATATGGGCACATAATATGGGAATATTGACCAGATCTGAGTAAAATTCCTCCCTGTAAGCTCTGCCAAAACCCAAAACAGAGCATGACACACCATGGACCACTTCATGAGTGTTTGTGCAGTGGGTGGACTTACAAAGACCAAGCGCTTTAATTTATGACCATTTTCATTTGTCAATGTTGATTATATGCAGGGTTCCTACATTTTTAAAACGTTTTTAATGTTGAAATTTCAGATTTTTTCTAGTTCCAGAGTTCTCAGCTGTTTTGTGGCCCATTTTTCAAACACAAATGATTTCAGGGAGATATTTCTAAAGCGGGCTTGATTTAAAGATGGAAGATGAAGAAAGAGTAGATGGGCAAACAGAGGGATAAATACAAATTTTACAGCATGGGATTGAGTATAAAGTCAGTTTTCTTTTTGCAAACCTATTTAGACATTAAAAACAATAAAAAAAACATCAATGTGTAGAGACCTGGCATGCATGTATTCAGGGTTCCTACAGGTTTCTTCAAGTTAAATTCAGTTTTTTAAATACCTTTTTAAGACCATTTATATAAAAAAATGAATACCCATTTCGTTTTGCAGCTTTACCGGCATAGAAAATAACAACAACCTTAAACTTTTGTTAATTTATTTATCAGGGAAAGGAACGGGTAAAGGACGACAACAAGTCAAGCAGAGATGTGAAAAAGCTAACAACATTTCAGCAGACCACAAGAAAGTCTGCCTAAAAATGTAAAGTTATTTTTATACGATTTTTTTTTTTTTTTTCGATGATCTTCATACAACTGTTCTGAGTATTTTGACCCAGGGTTTTGATGCTTTCTTAATTATTGGTTCCACCACTCTTTATTTATGCTACATTATTTAATCAAAAATAATCATGGCTGAAAAAAAAAACTTTTGAGGAAAAATGCAACAAGAATTTAAATACAGCAAAAATTTTAGGACAGATATCAAAATTCAATAATTTATTTTTCTTTTTAACGTATTGTTATGGCTTTTTAAAACCTTGTAGGAATCCTGTGTCTTCATGTTAAGACTCAGCACATAAATGCGTCTGTCTGCAAAAAGTTGGGACCTAAATTCTTTTTTATATAGTTACACGTGTCTCTTTATACATGAAAATTAACAGCAGCATGTTTGCGAGAAAACATTAATTTGTCCCAAATTACATATTAATGACCATGTTAAATTTACCGTATTAACAGAGAAGCCTTTGTATTCCCTCCATTATTTTTAAACACACACAGAGGTTAGTCTGCAGAATCAAAGTCCCTGTCCTCTAACAAGTCCGCCTTTCTTACAAGTGAAATATAACTTGGAAATGATAAAGGATTTATAGAGGCCACAGCCTGCACATTGATTGTATATTAGCAAGGTTTAAATGCAGCCTATCATTTTGCATCTTATTTACAAACGGTTTACATATAGCAACAGTATTGAGAGAGGATGTATGTCTGCACAAACAAACATTTAAAAATAAGGGGGAAAAATCTTGCTGCAGACGGAAAATGCAATCAAATGTGACACAAGGCTACCAAGTGTGGACGTTTTAGGATCCCAGTGGGAGTAACTGTGCAGGAGGCATTCAACATGAAGCTACTAAATAGTCTCACATACACAAACACATGAGTGGCAATATGGAAAATCACCTGTAAGACCACTGGCAGGTCGCCATGTGAGCAATCCGGCAGGGCTTAATAACGAAAGCATTTAGAGTGAATAAGAACACGGTAAAAATCTGAGCAGCTCTTGCCAACCGCCTTTTACTGGCCAGTCATGCTTATGTGACTGGTTACTGCAAAGATGACTCAGCAGAAATGGAGGACCGCTTTACTGGACATGGACTTTGCTGCTAAACAACAAAAAAAGTACATTGTAATGTTCATAATCTGACACTGGGTGAAATTATTTTCACTGGATGGGAGCAAAACAAACAAATATAGCTGTAGATGTTAACAAGTTTATCAGAAACAAGTAAAATGGATCTGGACTTTACTTTTCTATCGTAAACATGTTGGACGGTTTTAAACGCTGACACTGCATACAGTTAAACATGTGGGTTCCTGCCTGTCCTCGTGTGTTTTTGCTAAAATCAATTTGTCTCCCGTCAGATTCTCGGGATGCATTGTTTACCACCCCCACTGGAGATGTGAGCACTGAGCTCTGGAGCAGGGATGCATTATTAATTCATCCTGATTGCAGCGCCCCTGCCGAGCGTGAACTGTAAACCATTTTGGTGGTGTTACACGAGAAAGAGGTCCGGATGAAAATATGTCCCACTCTGCCAAGCGATCACCACTTGACTGGTCAGCTGAGAGTTTGAGATATCGTCTCAGCCTCTTGTGGATATTCACATTGCTCTGTTAAGCTGCTGTTGTTAAAACAGAAACAAACAATCACATGGTTGTTTAATAGGAGCAAATTTATACACTGCAGGGCTACTTCTCTAATTTCATAAAATAAAAGTCCTAAGTGGACAGTAATAGAAATCGTGACACGGAATGTGAAAAAAATAAATAAGGAAAACAGTTTTTTCCCCTCCGCATTTCCTCTAGGTCTCCATTACAAAAACACGTCTGACATTCAGAGGAAACAACTCACATGAGGAAACTACAACTATTTTAATAGAAATAACGCATGTGCGTCAGTTCACACACAAAGACAAAAGATTTGAAGAACAATACAACCAAACAGCCTCAAGGTTTCCTCCTATGGAGAACTGGAGACTGACATGACAAGACTGAAGCTTGCCACCAAGAAACTACAAAACACAAACTATTGGTGCTTTAAGAATGCTTTTATAAAGTAATATTTTTGGAAAACTAATGAAACTAGTCAAAAAATGGTAACAAAGGGCGATTTGTAGTATTTCCTTCAAAATATAATGTAAAACCCTGGCCATGTGCTCCAAAAGCCATTTGAGATAGGAATGTTGGTGTTGAGGTTCTGGGATTTAATAGTTAGCTAACAACGTGAGATTATAAAGATCTCATTCACTAGGTTTTTTTTTCCAATAAATTTGTTGCTGTCCCTAGTTTGAATTAATGCCTTGTGAGCCGTTTTCTTTGGACAAAAATTATCTCACACTCCTGTTTCAGGAGATTACAGCTGGTCTGAGGAGTGGGAGCACAGAAATTTCAGGATCGCGAGTCTTACTCAATAGTATTTATGATATGCAAACCTCTCGCCTCTGACTGGCTAACAGCAACATGACTCTTATACTGCCTAAGGACAAATAACTAACCCAAGACAAACCGTTTCTTCTTTAGTTCCTCTTTATTGGGTAAACAAATGCAACGCTTATTACTATTACTGATAACCATGTCCACAAATGAAACAATTCCAAACTAATGATGCTAACTGTTAATGTTAGCTTCTACTAGCATAATTGCTAACTTTTAGCTTCTAAGAGCCTATAAAGAGAAAACTGTCCAGTTCTGGGCTGTAGTACAGCTCTAAATCACATCACAAGTTAAGGGGGAAAATGCCAGGTTTCCAGAACAGAGCTGCATCAGTAGGATCCGACAGGGATGTCTACTCTATAAATACCCAATTTTTATTGCCGTATCATGGTGCGTTCACACCGAAGGCACACCGAAGGCACATCAGCATCAAACAACGCTCACAGAGTGACTAGTTTGATGCATATACACAGTATATACAGTTTTTTTTTTTTTACTGATGATCTTAATGTATATGTGTATAGGAGTTGGGTTGGGGGGAAAAAGGTATAATTGTGTTAATGCTTTTAAAGTTGTTGGGGAGGGATGGGTCGGAGGGTTATGTTGGGTCTCTTTTATTTTAATCTGTAAAGTACTTTGAGTTGTATGAAAAGAGCTTCATAAAGTTTTTTTGATTGATTGGTTGATTGTTTAAGTGGAAGTTTGCAGGCGAGGGGGCGGGAGCAATGTTTTAAATACTAGCGGATTGTGGTTGGTTAGACGACATTGACGTCAAGCGACGTCACACTCTGATTGGTTGACGTGCCGCGTCAAGAGCGCCAAAAGTTCAGCTAGGTGAACTTCTGCGTTGCTGGCTTTTGACGTTTTGCCGCTTCAAACACAGGAAAAGCTTAAAAAGTTGACCCGGTCAACACACACAAACCATAGACTTTCTATGTAATCTTGACGCTGACGTTTGGGGCGGTGTGAAGGCACCATTAGTCTGTAGGTGTGCAAACAGCAGAGCCACTGAATAATCTGCCATTATCCGTCTGTTCTGAGAAATATCAGCAGAATCTAATGCAGATGACCTGTTAACCCCTTGCTTGGCGACTACATCGCATACAGGATTGGCCTACTTTCATATTTAATTCCTTTATTTAATGATTTTATTTCTGGCTTCTAACTTCTATGAACCTGGACATATTTTATATCATCAGAAAGCAAAGGGTCTGATTAAAATCATGTTGGCCGAGGTTAAATCATAAGTGTAGGCACATCGAGCCACCTTATTAAAAACCAAATTTAAAGCATGATTTCTTAAAAAAAGAAGTGTATCAAAAATCTAATTGATTGGTAACTATAGCACACAGACATATACCACAGTTCTGGAAGAAATTTCAGGGTGTTTTCTTTCCAAAGAGACCTCATCCATGTCTCTACTCAAAACGGTTCAATAATCGCTTTAATTTTAATTAGGGTAAACGTTTGTGCACACTACTTAGCTTGTATTAAATGCAGTAAATACATTCAGACGTATGAGTGTCCAGACAGAGAATTCAGCCTCACATGTATGGTTGTTTAGATTTCCGCAACCCTGGCTGACTGCTCTGAAAGCACACAACTCACAACGTTGGTGGGTCGACTACATAAACACACAAAATGTGCCATCCAACACTTTCTGATGCCGCTTGTTATTTGCTATATGTTTCGGGTGACAAGAGTGCTAAATCTGCTGTTGGCTGATGAAAGTGTTTCTTAAGATTTTCTCCCCGTTAAAGATTTCGCCTGCAACAATTGCAGAATGTGAACCCAACCTGAGGTGATTACATGCCAAACAACCTACAGCTCAAGATTAAATGTTAGAGCTCATTATGTTTCCTAGGAAAAGCTCATTTTACTGCAGCTCTGTCTGCAGCGTGAAGGAGTGAAATACATGGTGAAAAAGTTAAAATTCCCAGCCATGAGTTTTTTTTCTCCCTATTGTTTTTATGCAAGACTATCATGATGTTTCACAACTACAAGCAACAAAATAGTTTTGTTAAAAGTCATAGGACATAAAAAGCCAAGCAAACCCTCAGCTAAATGTCCATGTGTTGAATCTTACCTGTATTTGTTTGAGCACTTTGGGGATAGGTTTACAGTTGAGTTTCTGACAGGCCTGTTTATAGGAAGAGAGGATCTCCTCCACCGTCACATTCTGAGCTGCAAAACACAAAAAAAAAGGTAAAAAAAAAACTTAAACAATAAGGTGGGGGGAAAAAATGGATGATTTCTCTGTGCACATTTAAGTGTTAAAAATTGTTAACCGTTGTAAATGTTACACCAAGACTGAATTCAGGCTGTAAAATACAAGTTAAACAGAAAAATTCCTGTGGAAACAGTGCGTGTTAGATGACGTTGTCATTACATTAGCTTGACTTATTGGTCACATGTAGTTATAAAGGTGTGGTCCTGGAATATACATGCTTTACTGTGATTCCATTCACATTTCTTAACTAAACTGAGAAATAAAAAACAAAAACTTATATATCCTGTGAAAAGAAGCAAACACACCCTGATTCTACTAATCCTTAACTCAGGGTATTGCTGCACGATTCAATCTTTATTAAAATAAAGCTTAGGACTGAGACACAATGACAATACTTTATTGTGACCCATCTGTGTTTCAGCCAGAGGGAGCACTCTCCTGACACAGAGGATCAGAAAACATGACCACCACCCCCTTCAGAGTGGCCCTACTTAAATCAGCAAAAAGGAGGCATTGTTCTTGGTTTTTGTGAGGGTTAAGTGCAGTTGCCATCCCAGACTGTTGCAGAGGCTAACTCCAGTCAGATGACTGGGAAACATTCAAAGCCAATGTTCTGGTCGAGAGGCTCTGCTGATAGATGAAGTGAGGCACTCACGCAAAGGGAAAAAAAAGAATAAAAGCCACTAAAGCCAAAGCACAAACCTATAACATTATGCCATTTGATTTGATGGACAAAAACAGGAGGATAACTATACTTTGTGTTTCCATGAGGACTCCGAACACCCATCAGTGCGCGAACACACAGGGCACTCTGCCGATGTGTGCATCAGACTTTTGGTGCAGTCAGCAATCTGATTTCTCAGAGGTGAGAAACCTGTCTCCTTCACTGCTCAGCTGCATTCATCACTGGCATCTTTCCTCTCCTGCAGTGGCTCTCATTAACGTAGCTGACATGAAGTTCATCACCCGCCGCTTTGGTTAAAAGCGAATTCTGGAGAAAAATGCTCCAGTGCGCAAAATCTGTGATGCAAGACCTGCATTTGTACTCCTGCGCTCTGTTTTCAAGAAAAGCAAACCCTAATAATTTGTTTGCATGTTGATGCATTTTTATGGTTCAGTTTGATTTGCTTCTGCCACCTTCCCATTTCAAAAACAACAAAAATGTACATGCATTCTTTAACTTCCACTTCACAGTTATGAACATCTATTGGACTATTGCCTAAAATCACAAAAAAATAAACAAAATCTTGATATATGTAGTTTCAACATGAACAATTCAGAATGAATACTTTTGAGAGTCATCTTATGGAAATCTATAGTGAGCTAAGGCAATAGTAAAAAAAAGAAGAAAAAAAAGTCACTGCATATAACACCCTGAGAGTAATGCTTTACTAAAAGACATAAGATTTGAAAAGTTATGTCATTTTGTGAATCCTTGATAAAGGAGGTACATAATGGGACTTTTTTTAAATTTAGGTTATAACTAATACAGCTGAAATATGTGCTTAATTCTGACAATAATGTTTTCGGCAAATGGGCATTTTAACAGGATACGTTTTTTTGTTTCCCCAGAATAACGCCAATCTGCATTAGTGCTTTACCTTTGAAATACATCTACAGTTAGCTCTGTACCTTTCCCTTATGTGAGGGTTTCAGTTAGAGTTGAAAAGTAGTCTGTTAAATTTGTTCAGTAAGGTTCGTGCATTCCAGCGAACAACGTGTCCTTGGAAGTGTTATTGTGCAGCGTCGCTGTGGAGCAAGTGTGTGAGTAAACATTTCCTGAGATGAGGTGGAGTTTGGGGTGGAGAAGGCCTAATACTCACTAGCCTGTGCTTTCACGAAGCTTATTAATTAGAGACAAACAGAAGGGGAACTTGCAAATAACTTGTTTAAAGAAAAAAATATCAATCCCCGCTATAAAGAAAAAAAGAACGGCTATAAAAGGAGCATGGAGTATGACCATTACAACAAATTTAAAACACATGAACTGAGCTCAACGACATAAACCGAAGTCTGTGACAAGAGCTGAAAGAGTGCCGAATCAGGAAAGTCTGAGCTACAACTGCTGTCTGCATTTCTGCTTGCTCTGGCTTTGTTTTATTGCACTCCGCTCAGAGCTGCTGCTACATGCATGAAGGGGAGTGGTGATGAGGAGGCACGCAGAGAGGGAAGGAAGGTGATTTAGAAAAACAACCTGAGAGCTGGTAATATGGAGAATATGGAGGCTGAAAGGAGAAGAAATTAAAACAGTTGTATATAGCGCTTTTCACAACTGTTCAAAGACGCTTTACAAAGAAGGAAACAAGATACAAAAACATTATTTCAATAACAAGCGAAAATGAAACAGAAACACAAGCAAGAGTGAAAGGATGAACAGAAGAGGAAGCAGGCTCCAGATCTCGAGAGGACACACGTTGAAATACCAAGAAGGCTATAGACAGTATTACATTTGTTTAAGTTAGAATATTACAGTCTAATTTAAATTAGCTCTTGTCTGCCCCTTTTAAAATGATGTTTTTGGCTATGATTTAAACAAAATGGAGAACAATAGGACAGCTTGATGACAGCAGGGCCATTGTTAGTCTTTGTTTATGTTCGCCCCATGAAAGTGACCCAAAGGTAACCTGTAACAAAAACGTGTGCGTGTTCTTTCCATCCAAAAAACTATTTTCAACCAAGTGAACGATTGGCGCATTAAAACAGATAAAATCTCTCTGTAGAAGACGACGCGTTTAGCCACGTTGATAGTTCCGGTTTGGAGGACACAGAAGAAGAGACGTCTCAACTCAAACCCAGAAAACCTCAAAAAGGCCACATCTCTACAGCTTGTTTGTCTCTGCGATTGCTGCGGGCAACTATTCACAGCAGCACTACTGAACTGTGGTCTGTGCAACAGCATCTTGTAGCCTTGTAACTGCTGACACAGGCTCGTGAAGGTAAATTGCTATGCAGAGATGAATGTTGGAACCGCTGATTTTCTAACCTGGGTTTGCCAGTTTAGCACAAATGGACGAACAAACATATTGTACATTTGGAGTTCCCACTTTGCGGGTAATGAACTGACAAAAAATTACACAAATGTTTCTCACTTATTGCCTTGATGTGGATGATTACTACCAGCTAGCATAAATACAGATCTATTAATAATATAAAAATGTGACAAAATATTGTTTCAAACTTTAGCTTTATATAATCTATCTCTGTTGTGAAGAACAGATAAAAATGTACAACAATGTTTAAATAAGCTTTAAAATATAAATTAGAATGATTTATTTGTTCTGGGAGCCTTGGACAGAGAGCCTTTTTAAGGTCATTACAACATCTTTCATTTTCTTTTGTTTGTGAGCAATTCAGAGAAATATTTGCTGGCATGTTCTGGATCTTGTTTTAAGCTCGAGGAAAATGTCTGTGAAAACTGATGTCTTCACATTTTCCTTTATGATTTCTTGGTCGCAGAATTCATGATTCAGTCAACCTTTGCAGGTCACTAAGGTCCTGAAACAGCCAAGCAGCTCCTCAGATCCTCACACTACCACTATCACCATGTTTAACTGTCAGTTTGATGTTCTTTTTTTATTTTAGATCAAACAAAATGGGAAATTCAACTTATGAAAAGATGAACTTCAGTCTCCTCAGAAAACAAATTCACCCAAAAGTCTTGGGACTTTTCAAGCTGAATTTTGGCAAATGTCTGTTCTTTTTGGTCAATATTGGTTTTGACTTTGAAACTCTCCCATGGATGCCACTTTTGAGGGGCTGGGGCACAAACACATTTTTTCCACAAACAACAAGGCTGGATGGAATTGATTTTTAACAAATGTTCATTTGAAAATCAGCATTTTGCATTTCTTATATTACAGTTTGTTCTATCTACAATTTTTCGGCATGAAAATAAAGCAAAAAACCCAAATAAATCTAAGAGAGGGCAATCATTTTCTCACAGATCTGAGCATATTATAGGGGTGAAATGCCCCTATTTTTAAAAATCACTCATTTCCCGTCGATCCAGAAAAGAATAAGGGCAAAATAAATAAAAAAATATATATATACCTAAATATGAAAAACTACACTTAATGTGCACAGAGAGGTTTCACCTGCTTTCTAAAAATAAGCTGCTTCATTAGATTCTGAGGGTTAACATGTATAAACAATACCTTCAATAAATGCTCTGATTCACTGTTTTACATATTATGACTCTTGTACCTGACCTTGACAATTCCTGGTCAAAACAGTGTCGGAAAAGTAACCATTTCTGTTACTGCTGCACTACCTGTACAATACCTGAACCAGCTGGGTTGATGTCCCAGGGCGAGGAAAAAACAGCCAGCAACAAGGGAGGTATAATAGTCATACATTTTAAATCAATTACTCAACCTGAATAACAAGCAGGGCTGCAACAGTGTGAACATACAATGTGACTAAAGCCTGAACTTCCACACCTCAACTGTCTTGTTATAACAAATGAAGTGGAAATATGCTAGTGTTTGAGCAGGCTACAGTAAGGCTGGATGATATAGAAAAAGAGCATATCAATAAAATGAATGGTAGATGGATAATTATTGATAACTATAAAAAATTGTAAAAAGGGAATTTTAACTGCATCCGTGGTTTTCATATGCTATTCTTTAATGGAATATTTATAATTAAGAGTTAAATTCAGCCCTTTATTCGAGCATATTTTTTTGTCATAACCAAAAGTTTGTAAGAAACAAAAAAAAAAAAATCAGGTTAAGCGATCTAAGTAACAATAGTAATTACTAAAATGTAAGGTTATCAACCATTATATTATACATGTTTTAAATTGTTAGTACTTTAAAATGAAGGCGTATCTTGTTTCTTTTTAAAACAATCTTATAAACGTTTTATGAAACTTTATTTTATTAATGGCTAAGATCTCTGGTTTAGTTTTTTGTGTAAAAACCAGGCCAGTAAAGCTTATTCTCAGTTCAGGTCAGCTGCTTAAGCTAACCAGCTACTCATCGATGGGTGAGCGTAGACAGCGCCCAAAAACACGGGAGCCCATACTAGTAGTCATTACTGTTACATTTAGTGTTGACTTGTGTCATCGTGTATTTTTTCAAAACAGTATGCAACACGTACTGCTGGTGAACTACTGTAAACTTTGTTCGGGGCAATTTCCTGCGCCGCTTCTTGCTGTAGCATCTTTTGCGGTTCCTGTAATTTGCTCTTTTTTGGGGGTTTGACAGGAGAGAAGGCTCAGTGACTGAGCTGCCTGGGTCTGCATTTGTGATTGGTCTGGAGTAAGTAATGACTGTAGTAATAAGTTTTCCAACGGCTATATTGCTAAATGAAGGGGAGCTTTTTAAATTTAATTTCTCGTTTACCCTTTTTTTTTTTTTTAAACCACACCACAGGTCTATCAATCAAAATATATTTTTAGTTCGTTATCGTCCAGCCCTAATCTATATTAACAGACTGTTATATTATGAATTGTCGATACAAATATTTTGGCTTGGTGACAAGAGTATATTTTAGTACAGTAACTAATTACTGCACCCATATGTTTTATTTTTACATTAGGATTAAAAGCACACATTCAATACTCATTTTATTATTCCATTATGCTTTTCAAAAAAAGTTTTTGTCCTGATTTTTCTGGATTTTCTGTAAAATGAGGCAAACATTTTTATTGTACTTTTTTAGGCCCTGTAAAAGTCTTAGGGTACAAGGAATCACACAGCAAAGTTAACAAAATCTATCACGTAAGAATCCAACACATCCAAGCCGTTATCTCGTCCCACACATTTCCGCATGTACTGAGCTACAATATGCAAACATTGCAAGTATATAAGCTGTACTGCCAGGCTAAATGAGGAAACCATTTGCCTAACATGGTATTGAGTTATAGAGGTTTGTATGGACTGGCGAACTGTCCAGGGTGTACCCAGGCTTCTCGCCTGATGAATTCTGGAGATAGGCACCAGCTCCTTGTGACCCTTTAGGGATAAGCGGTTTAGATAATAGATGGAAGTGTGCATATATATTCACAAAGTAGTTTTGTGTTTACTGTATTTGGTAGACTGTGTGACTATAATGATCTTGTGGTCTCAAAAATGTGGCCTTGATTGTCCAGGATTCTGAGCACATGATGGGGGAATGTAAAGTGCATCCAGGGGGCAGGGCTTCAGTACATGTACAGAAAGCAGCATGTTAATGCATAGGACTTAAAAACAACATTGACAGATTCAAGTGTTCTTGTTTGAAATCTGTTCTTTTACGATTAAATAAAGAAAATCTATCTCTCTATCAGTATCTTGAATCCTGTTAATTCCCACAAGTTCTCAAGAATTCCTGGAAATATATAGGGAATTTTTACCTTTTTGAAAAGCTGAAATTTGGTGACTGCATAATAATAGCGACTAAAAGGAGCATATAATAGTTTAAAAGAGGATGAGGAATGTTTTCATTCCATCTCTGTATTTCTTTTACTCTTTTAGATCTTATACTTATACTTTATTTAAAGATCAGAAGCAGCTGTGAAAGTTTAAGACTTACTTAATCTAACAGCTTTTTAATATGATGTTTCTAATGTCCATCCTAAACGAGTGTTATGTTAAGCCCAGCATACACTTCTCCATCAGCATGTTTGACCTAAGAATTACATGTATTGACAGAAATGTTTTCCTTTTATATTTCTCCACAGTTGCGAAGCAATTCTCCACCAGGACAGCAAGGGGTGCTGACCTTTTCTCTCGGGTCTGCCTACCATTGAAGTCTCTGCTCAACTAGACTATTTATTTCACCATGTAAACGCACATCTGCTCGAGGAGCAATGGCCGACAGAGAGTGAGTATTAATTGGGCTGGGAAGCTTTTTACTAGAAGTGCAGCTCATTAAAAATTGTAAAAACACATGGAATCAAACAAACAGCAGTCTGTTTTGTTGTTCTCTTCGCATCTCGGTGTTCAGAATCGCCAAAAGACCAAGTTAGATAAACTGGCCTTGCAATATAAAGCATCTAGTGCTCAAAAGCTACATTTACTACTATTATTTACTACTACTTACAGTACTACCATTTATTAAATGATCTTGGGCTAACCAATTGTAGACCTGCGTTCTCCGTTAAGTTCTACTCCATCTAGGTCTGGGCGGTATACCGAAACTTTATGAGAGTTACGGATGTCATTTTGCCCGTGACTGTCAGTTCTGTATGTTACAAAATATGAAAATATTTGTTTTAGCTTGGCGGTGCTCCTGCCCCTTTAAGAAAGGACCATAGCTTTGAGTCACGTGACCATGCACAGTCATGTGACTAAGGAGGAAAGCGCTGCAGAGAAGCTCTGGCGCTGCTAATGCAGCTACTGTGTAGCTATATTTAGCAAGAGTTTTGACTCCTCTACAGACTTGTTTTCAGAAAAATGCGACTAGCGACAAATAAAAGTTGGTATTGGACACTCAAACTCTAACGTGGAGCACGTATGTTTGTTACTAGGGATGCTCCAATCAGGTTTTAGCCTGCCGATAATCGATACCGATCAGCCAAGATGCCGATCACAGATACCAATCACATAGTTTGGCTGTAAATTTTTCATTAAGTTATGGTGTGTGCTACTGCATTGTTACATGATTCGGAAAAGGGAACAATAAAAATCACCTTAATTTAGAAAAAGCATGGTTTTACTTTTTCAAGAGAGAAAAACAAAAAACAAACAAAAAAACTTGCAAGTACAATGCATCAACAATTCAGTCAAATGTTAACTGAAGAACACTTCAAACTATGTAATATCAGTAACACAATCTATAAGAAATTTGTTTGGCTTTCTGACTGTCCCGCTCATATGGAGGAGTGTTTCCAAGCGTGAGCTGCGTTAGCTGCCACCTGACTGTTTTCATTCTCTGCGATGAGTCTCGAAAACTCACTATGCGCCGTCAAGTTTTTATTCTTTAAATGTCGGATCAAGTTTGTTGTGTTGAAGCTTTTAGACTTGCTTCCTCCGCTGGGTATTTTTTCGTTGCAAGGTTTGCAAGACGTAAACTTAATATCATTCTCACAGACCAAAAAATATGTACACATGGCAGACATGTTTGTTATTTTATCGTTATTCCACTTATCGGTATCGAGGTAAAATGCTCAATATAATGTGATATACCGAGAGCCCTTATGTCGACAGATGATAGCGCTGTGTTTCTCCGCACCTACGCAGACGGTCAAGTATTAGCTAGGCTTTACAATTACAAGAACATTTGCTCTTTGGGGTGCAGCAGCCCAATTCAAAACTAGACAAGGCAGTAGTGAGTTTGTGGAAAAGCTTCCTACAGTATGTCATCAAATGTTAGAACAAGAAACATCAATGCTTGCAAAGTACAAAATGACAGAATAGTCTTCCTCCTACTCTACTGAAGAGACAGATTAATAAAGAACTTCTGAAGAAGTGCTTGAACGCCTAAGGGGTCTAATTGCTTCATTATGAAGTTCTTCAAAGTCGCTTGATGTTTAAGCCAAACCTCAGGCGCCTGTTTAAGCATGAAATTCTAACCTTTTAACACTGTAAACTGAGTTAACATTTCACCTTCCCTCAAAGGAGCAGTCAAACAAAGCAATTGTCAGTTCAGACAACTGTCATCTTACACAACTTCATTTTAAGTTGAAATTAGAATAAAAAAAATAAAGTCACACCTAAATGTTTCATCATCCTAAATGT
The DNA here is from genome assembly GCA_028564705.1 of Apricaphanius iberus. Classification (NCBI taxonomy): domain Eukaryota; kingdom Metazoa; phylum Chordata; class Actinopteri; order Cyprinodontiformes; family Aphaniidae; genus Apricaphanius; species Apricaphanius iberus. The sequence goes on from JAPXFQ010000899.1 coordinate 1,968,166, forward strand.
TTCGCTTGCATTTTGACCCAGTTTCAGCACATCGTTATTCTCTTTTACCTGAACACGTTTCTACTTTCATCATCCATTTGTTTCCTTTGCTTAACAGACATGACAACAAGTGCAACCAAAATGTTGCACTTTCGTACCTTCACTCAAGCAACACAGAGCAAACGAAGGTAAAAGATTTTGAACAGATACATATTAATCACTGCAATTAATGTTGGTTGGTGTTATTCATATACTATAGTGAAAAGTAGACTATTTGTCCAACACTGATTTCTGCCACGGGAAAATTATACTCTTTGTCTTTGACTCACATAATAACCTATTTTTAATCTGTTATGTATGCATTTTTGCTTCACTGGTAAAGAAAGAGAGCATTTGAAATGCACTGATCAATTAGTCAGAGATCGATCCATCTAAAGAACAGTCATTTGGATCGATCTCTGACTAATTGATCCGGGATCGAACCTAAACCCCGAATATACTTTTTAAATCTAAACCTGAAGAACAACATCTATATTTATGCAACAGTCCTAAACCCAAACTCAGTATCACCCAGTAAAAGCAGATTGGATCAGCCATACACAGCAGGTTCGGCATGACCCGACTTGATAATAATATCAAGGAGCGACCTGGAATGTGGTGAAGTCAACCAAGCTATTTTAGGTTACACCTGCTGACCGTGCAGATAAACAGCAGAGGTTTCAGCAGAGAATACTGTTGCAGTGAAACAAACAGTGACCTGCAAGCTGTTTATTTTCTACAGTTATCTAGCAGCAAATACGAACCCCTTACACTGGTGACCTGGTTCTGATGAGGGTGTAGGAAGGTAGGGGGATCACCCCCGAGTTAATTAATACAGTTGCAAAACTAGATGACAGGAAAAAAGTGAAGAATTGAAAGAAATCCAAGAAATTCCAAGAATTTTCCACCACCAAAGTGAGATCAGATACAGAGCGCAGGTAGGAACAATGTCATGCCAACAGGATGTGTTCACTGTGCACAGCGGCACACTAACACTATTTCTTTAAATGTAAACTTGGAAGAAAAAAATATCCCTGAGGATTAAATGTGATGTAGCACAGAAGCTCAGTTGTTTTATTCACTAGCAACTAGGGCTGCACAATTAATAGGATTTTGATCGTGATCACGATTCTGGTGGCCACAATTAAATGAACCTGATCGTCAACAATATTTAAATTCAAAAGGCGAGCTCTTCTGCTTTCTTCTTTATCACACACCGACTCAATCAATAGTTTACGAGCAACCAGGGGGGAAACGCATGGCTAAAGCTTCTTTAAGTTACCCAAATAAAAACCGTGCACACGCTACTCAGCACTCATAATGGCTGCACTACGCTTGCTATGTAGCAGCCGTTGGACGCTATCCCGCAATGCAGGACGCTCCGAACTCATAGAAGAAGAAGGACCTAGCTAAAAATGGCTACAGAAGAACTGTCAACCATTGACACCGCCACAGTTTTGGCGGATAAATGTACGTGAAGCAACATTACTGATTATGTAATTGTTTTTTGACTGATTAAACATTTAACTTGTTAAGTCATACCAGACAAAATAACGGCTAGAGGATGGCGGGACCACAGTCGAATGTAACGTAAACATCTGGGTCAACAGAACAGTCAATACGGGTCAAAGGACATGCAAAATGGTGGAGCAGTATGTCTGATTTCATGCCTATTACACGATCATTTGCTATGCAGTATTTCCTACATTAACGGGTGAGTAATAGTTGCTACGTAGCATTTAGTAAATACTAAGGATTTGGATGCAGGGAATGTCAAAGGCCTTTTCTGTATAAGCTGTAATTGTTTCTGTTAAATTGCACTCTGCAATAACATTTAGCTTGTACTTAAAAAAAAAAAAAAATAATAAAAAAAAAAAATATATATATATATATAAATAAAGTATTAGTTTGTTTTGTTAGTTTTTTGCATTATTAATCATCTATTCTAATCTAAAGTTTTATTTTTCATAAAAAATGTTGCAACATTGTATTTTATAATTGGTGCAATAAAAATAGATATTTTACAGGACTGGATGAATGATCGTGATTAATAATTGTGATTACAGTATTGATCAAAATAATCGTGATTATTATTTTGGACATAATCAGGCAGCCCTACTAGCAACTAGACTAAACGGGGATCCACGTGGGCAAGATGGTAAGTGAATATAAAAGTCTTTCAAGCTCAATAAAATAAAACAAAGAGGACCTACTTCTGATCAGCAAGTCTCCACAACAACCATTATATATATAATCTACCTACTTATTTTGGAATGACATGAATAAGAAATCTCCTGTCCAATGTTAGATTTAGTTTGGGAGACTCTATTGGGACTTTAACTGGTTTGGTTAAAAGAGACAAAGTTTAGGCATCTCCGTAAAAAAAACACTCCAGATTAGGGCAGGGCAATGTGGCCTCAAATCCATATAACGGTATATTGAGCAGTGAATGCAGTAACAATAGCCGCTTTCAGACAGAGAACTGTCAGATTCCATTAGCAAAAGTGTCAGTGACCTTGACGAAACTGCTGGTTTAGTTTAATTTGAATTTCTTTTAATTCTTTTTACCAATTTTGGGTTTTTGAATGGCAGGGCATAAGAAGTGGAAATCTAGGTTTTGGGGCATAGGTTATGAGTTAACCAAACACCATGAGTTCAGATGGACCCATGTAAAGACCCTGCCTTAGAATTAGTGATGCACCGATACTGGTATCAGATATCGGCCCCGATACCGTCTAATGTACATGTATCGTTGCGGTTAAACTTAACCAACACAATAAACTGATACTCAAAATGTGAAAAATCTTCAATAAATTCACAAACAAAAAACATTATTTTACTTGAAAATGTATTTGTGTGGTAATTTTATATGTTACATCTGATATTTTGTCTTAGTTATGTTTAGTTAGTAAAGTCTGGTGCCTGCAGTCTCTTAAGGAAAGGTATATGGTGGAAGGTATAAAGTTGATTAATTCAACAATAGTATCAGATCGGGTATCGACAGATACACACAATCCAGGCATCGGTATCTGGACTGAAAAAGTCGGATCGGTGCACCCCTACTTAGAATAAGAGCTAAAATGGTTCTAGGAACTGAGTCTCCAAAGATCTTCAAAAACACTAAAAAACTCGCTGGATTTGTCGCTAGTTGCTTTTTCAAACAAAAAAATGGAGTCTAAACACTTGCTAAATATAGTGACAAAGTTGCTTCGTTTGCAACGCCGCACCCTGCATGTTACAGATTGGGGTGAAATCACAAGACTGTGCGTAGTCACGTGACTACACACCAGCACTACATTAATCTTAAAGGGGCATGAGTACCGCTAAACTAATACAAATCTTTTCATTTCTTTTGAAAACCGAAAATGATGGAAAAATTATGTCATTAACAGTCATAAATTTCGATATTCGTAAATTTTCGGTATACCGCCCAGCCCTACTCCAGATGGCTCCAGCGGAACACAAGGGTTGCAAACTGGGAAAGCACTTCATACTGAGAAAACTCACTTTTAAGCACAGTGGAGTGTCTGTGGTGCTTTGGGCTCATTTCTCATCACTGGGAACCTAGTTTGAGCGCATGACATCAAATCCCAAAGAGACTTTGAATAACAATTTGGTGGACTTGACCAGTACACTGAAAATGGTTCATCATTGAGTCTTACAGAAAGATAATGATCCAGAACATTTGTCCATACCGAGACAGGCCTACAGATATAATGCAAAGAGCATTGGTCAAATATTTCTCCTTCTAAAATCTTATAGGAGACAGATCAGAGGTGTGCTACTAGTAAAAAGGATGTTGTCGAAATTATTAACAGGGAGAATCAATAACTGCACCCCCCGGGGATTTTAAGAAACAAAATTATTTCTTACAAAAGACTTTGATTCCCTCCAGAAGGAAGGAACAAAGACTACAAGTTGGATTAATCTGCACCTCATAAAAAAAGTGTACAGTAATTTAAAATTTCATACTACCAAGCAGTACAACACGGTACAGCGTATTCGTTTTGGTACGAAGAAAAAAAGCAGAACCAGCCTCCACCTTACATCCGAACCTCAAAGTGGGGGAAAAAAAGCCTTGCCTTCCTATGCTCCAGCCCTGTTTGCTGTCATTTCACACCACTGTGTTGTCTTGCGTGTTGTGGCAGCAGCGTCATTAACACATAGGAACCAGCTGACTGGTTTGTCAAAAGTGTGGCAAAAAGACAGAGCTGGGCATTTGTACCAGCCTGGAAGAAAATTATTTTATTAAATACAAAATAAAAGCAGGCAGTAATGGTTCGTATATAACAAGATTGATTAAAAGTGAAATATCCACCAGGGCAATTACACACAAAACTTGGAATACATTTCCCCTTATATATTTCCCTGTAGGGAAATAAAGGATTGATGTTCTGGACTGAGAAAGATCCTTGCGCAACATGGATCACAGTGGGTTGAGTTTCTTGCACATATATCTAGAAACAGAACTTAACTGTGGGCATTAAAGACTGAAAAAGATATGTGCAGTTTTAGCTGTTTTCATAGGCCTAACTGGTGTTCCTTTAAGCTATATTAATTTTTATATACTGCTATACTGGTAAATAGCCTAGATGTCCAGAATATTTTATGTGGGAAGGAGTTATAGCGGAAACTGATTTCCCTGCTACACACAAGTAAATCTGAACTAATCCGGGCTTTCCACTGGACGCGTAAGCAGCACGTTTCCCTCGCGTATTCTGCTGCTTGGCCCTTTATACCGGGGGGCGAATGAGGCGGGTAGCAGCAGGGAAGCAGCTGTCACGGAGAGAGCATGAAATTGCGCATGAGTAGCATAATCACATGCGGTTTCATCAGTAAACGCAACAGCAAGCAGGACAAAGACTACAAAAAGGCTCCAAAAGGTCTGTGTTTTATGTTCTATCAGTTTTATATTCATACATGTACATGTTTCTTTTATTTTGAATATTTCCGGTCTGATTTCTTGTCTTGCCCTATCCAAAATGTCGAACTTCCCGTGTTTCAAAGGTATACAGCGTAGAAAGTAGGACCGCCGCATATATTTAAAAAAGTGCAGCAACATGACGCTCCTGAGACGGGGCAGACTCGCGCAGCTTTCGCCTCTGGTCGAAAGGGTTCTATTGACTTGTGGCTATTGGCTGTGTATGACGTGCTGCTTACGTTATGTGCTGCTTACGCGTCCGGTGGAAAGGAAGGGTAAGCATGGCTGCTGGTGGGAGCTGTCAGAGCGAAGCACACAAGGCTGACCCAGACAAACAAACTCCAAAAAGAGGAGCCACGTCTGTAGTTTAGAAAGTGGACTAAACAGCAATCTTTTACATAAAGACTGTTGCAATAAACCAGTAGGGAGAGCGTAGAGCGCTATTTGACCGGCAGTTGGTCCACGGTGTCAACGGCAAAAGTAGGAAAGACAACAACAACTGCGATAAATATGGTCTTACAAACCTTCTACGATACTGCTGCCATCTGAAAAATGACCAGCTAACACCTATGCTCGCCATGTTTGTTTGGTTTCTATCCTACAAATTCAACATTTTATCGAGTCTGATGCCCTGTCCACACATATCCCACAAAACGGAGATATTTTTCTATGGTTTGGCCTCTCATCCACACGTAAGATTCTCTGCACCAAAAACAAATCTTTTTTAAAAATCCGCCCAGATTTGCGTTTTCTCCGTTTTCAGTATCAGCGCGTGGACGGTTGAAAATGGAGTTTTAAGAGCCGCAACGTCACTATGCACGACAAAAAATGCTCCAACATCACTTGTGCGACCTGTGTTTACTCTCAAAAACAGCATTTATGCCCCCAGAGCTGTGTTGGTATCATCGATTGTTAAAGGCGTTTTGTTTGTTTGCTTTTATAAGCTGCATGACTGCTGCGCACTAGTGTTAGACGAGAGAAAGTTGCTCTGAGCGGATAGGATTTGGGAGAACTACTGCCCCCTACTGGTTTCCCACGTCTGTGAATGTGCTGAAAAAAAGCATTTATCCGGTTACGTGTGGATGGAGATTTTTTTTTTCTCCCACGGAGCAGGGGGAAATCTTCTTTTTAAAAAATCCCGGCTACGTGTGGACATGACCTGAGATCTTTACTCTGCTCCATAGAGGAATTCTGCAGTACTACGTACCAGACACAGCCTGCTGCTTGCGACAATGTCAGGTTAAAAAGCAAGAATATTTTCAGCCTCAGAGTGCCAAGAATTCTGTTTTGACTTTAATCCTAATCACTTCATTTCTTTTTAATTATTTTCTTATAAGATAATGTAGGTAAGAACGGTCTTATGTGGGGAAAAAATACAGTAAAACCAAAAAAAAAAAAGAAGAAAATTTTGCCATACTGCCCAGCCCTTTGTTTTTGTTGCCAAAATAAACAGAACAAATTTCTTTAACAATTTCCAACCAATTTTCATTATTTTTCAGTGTTGAAGTGTTTTTGTGTAATGTCTAGGTGCTGTACCCGTTTCTTGCTGGAATGAAAGGGAAGAGCAAGGCATTCCTGTTTGACAAGGAGATAAAGTTCAGACGTGACGACAGTTCTATCATCAGGAGCAAACCTTGTTCTGTGACAAACCGTGTTTTAACTTCACGGTGAAGACACTTGCAAAGTCACAGGGCAGGACTCAGCAGTAAGCAAACACAGACACGTCCTCACTTCTTTAATTTAGAAGATGAACAGATACGCATGTGCTGCTTGCTTAGCCAGGTAAATAAGTTTAACAAGTGAAAAGTGCAAATCTGAGAGAACCGGCGAGGCCTCTTAGCAGACAGATCACAGGTGAGAAATAATTTGTTTCAAAGTTAGACTCAATTTATCAACAGTTTTTACAATATTCTGCAGCAAAAGAGTTAGAAATTATAGATTTTAAACGATGCACAAATATCCCCTTAAACTTACATTAATTGTTCTTAAATTTTATTTGTGCATTTATAATGTCAAGGATTATCCAACTGACCTCCAGACATTAAAAGGTATAACCAATGCGTTCAGGTATATTAGATGCTTCTATCTTTTACATACCATGACTATAAATGCTGCTAAAGTAATGACAATAGCAATGGGCCAGAATGATGTTCTCTCAGCATGACAACCTGAAGTAGCACATATCAATGTGCACCTATTTAAAATAGCAAAGCAGCAAATGTTTCTCAGCTGCCAAAATAAAATACATTGTTTATAATGGCTATAATTTAGCAATAAGTAACATTTATTTACAGCGGTTTACATTTATTTATGTTTCAGTATTAAGTCCAAAATATTCTGAGAAACTGCAGTTTTTTCTTCTAATATACTCAAAATAAAACGCAGCTCAGGAAGTTGAAATACCAATGCATTGCTAATGCGGTAGGATTTAAAAACGTCTGCACAAAGTGGTCAGCAGAGGGGTTTGCAATCTGTAAAATGAGATCAGAATTTGCATTCACCATTTCAACGGATAATGTGTTAGGTTAACGCGGCCCATGGCCTTGGCTAACAAACAAACTAACGTAGCTAACAAACACTGCAACTGATAATTAACTGCAAATAATAATTGGAACTGAGGATATTCAAAAGGGTCAGAACCCTTTTTCCTTTTTCAGTTCTTCCAGATAGTCTTCAAAAGTTGTTTTTTTTCTCAAGTCTACGCATCAAATGTACCATGAACATTGATCCAACAACCCCTGATTGATCACCATCTCACAAAGTACCAGCATCTAGTTGTTGTTTTTTTGTTTTTGTTTTTTGTAGTGGAAAGATTTAAACTTTCATGAAACATCAGTACAAAGGTTCCTTTGCATTTTTTCCCCATTGTCTCCATAAACCTTTTCTCCTCCCAATCCAGCAGACGACAGTCCTTTTTACAATCTAGCTTTTTTGGCTGTTTGCACAACAGGTCCGAAGCAGTTTCAACGCCAATGTACGTTGAATACACAATTTAACAGTGAATGTAAGAAAAATCTCGGCACGTAAACGTATCTCAATATTTTATATCACAATATTGTATTGATATTCAAATAAAACATATCAGTATTTTTTTTAGAATTTGAATGGAACCATTAATGATGAAAGTAACTTTTGCAATAAAACGAAAAGTATGACTAGTAGTTGGAGGCTGTTTTCCCCTTGTTGTTTGTTCCAGTGGATCAACTAGATCTAGCAATAAAACTGGATGTGTTACGGATGAAACAAGTTGGACTGTTTAGAATGCTATGACTATAGTTAAATTCAATTTTAAAAATCAAATCATATAGTCTTAGGCATAGTATTGCAATATATTGTATCACCCCCCCACCTTTATTTTAACCCATATCGTATTACCAGATTCTTGCCAATACATATCCCTACTTTATAATTATACAAATATTTCTACTGAAAACTACAGAATCAGCTTAGAATCAGAGTTATTGCTTTTTGTGCTTTGAAATCCATTTAATGACGTTCAATATTTTTTAATGACACCCCTCACCACAAAAACAAAACAAAAACTTTAAAACACCATTTATCATACCTTAGGGTCTCTATCAAATATATTGTATTTTATGTACACGTATTTTATTTGTTTTAATGAATTGCAAAAAATATGTTTCAAAAAAACCCTAAACATAAAACTGAGTAGTTGTCTAAAGCTGCTTGTGCATATTCAAACATACGTTAACTTTTTGCTGTCTTTGTACGTATTCGACATTGAATTATTTTCTTGTGAGCTTTTAACAGGCTTCATCTCCAATACATAACATTTCATGGGTAAAAATATGTCGTTCCCGTAATCAGCTGTGAATGTGAAAGCTTAAGCCCAGTTATTTTCTATGGAAACAAATTGGGATCAAACATAATAAACTTTCTCTGTCCTACAAAAGAGTTATTTTGCATTTTCCCGTGGAACGCTTTTATGGTTTGCACTAGCACAATAAACTGAAGCTTTACCCAGTCTCTACCTGAGCTGTTTAAAATGGGTAAAACATCTTGGGAAGAGGAGTGGGAAAACACAGGGAACCATGCAGCATAGGGAATTCCAGGAATCTCAGGATGTGATGCAGTATTTGGCCTGAACTGGGGAACAAACAACCCTTAACTCAAGACTGGAGAAGACTGAAAAAAGAAAACTCCCATACGAAGCAATTTAGATTAAAAAGAAAGTCTACATATTTGAGCTTTCTCTAAGGAGAGTACAGAATCTCTGACTATTTTACCTGTGGTGCTGGTGTTACGGTTTACCCCCATTTAGGCCCACATGTCTCAGGCTTGTTGATAGCACAGAAGCTCACAACAAAGCAGGAAACAAGAGTAACAAGAGGGCACGGAAATTCAACACCCCAGCTGCTTCCTTCTGTTCCCCTGAGATGCTCCCCTCTTAAGCGCAGTGTTTATTTTAAATGGCAGTCTAGATGAAGTTTACTCCTACTGTTCTTCAAATTCTTCATACAAGCCAAACTAATCCCCAGAACACGCAGCAGTAACTCACGGTGTGGATGAAACTTTAAGTTTTTCACCGTTATGTTTGTGATGCAACTGGAGGCAGCTGTAGTAAAACTGAAACCTAGTCTAGCCTTTTAGATAGCCTTTACGGGAGCCTTAACAAATGAATACAACATTATCGGCCATACCAGCGATATCAATATCGGATTTCAAAATCTGACAAAATTTTCAAATCTGTGCATCACCAATTAGAAATTAAGGATTATTCAGAATTACTTATTTATTCTATTAATCTGAGAGATTGTCCACTCAATTAAAATCTTGACATATAAAGACAATATTTACTTTTTCTTTTGCTGGTTTTATATACATTTTTAAAAAATTTTCTTTTTCCATGCACACACCTTTTAAAACTTTACTTACGCTATTCCCGTTTTGGGGGGAAAAAAGCGATTCGGAATCGTTTTTTTATAAAAATTCTAAGAATCTAATTGATTCACAGACATTATTTTAGGGCTGGGCCATAAAATCAATTAATCAAAATGTTCTATTTATAAAGATGAAATTTTTTTAAAATATAGATTTTTGTTTAACCAATGCACTACTGAAGCCTAGTTTATGCTTCTTGGCCAGCAAATTTGGACGTAGACATTTTGACGTTTCTCGTTTATAGTACTCTAGTTCTTTGGCGGTTTGTGCATACCAAAGCAGCGTAGTTTCAGATTTTTTTTGTCCTCAGCCTGTGAACGCATTTCCCCCCTCAAGGAGCAAAGGACGACAAAGTACGTTTTGATTTAGCTGTAAAGCTTTTTACCTTGAGTGCAGCTCATAGAATACTCTAGAAACGCATGGAAACAAACACAGAAGCGTTTTTTGTTGTTTTCATACACGTCATTGTGTTCAAAATCGCCAAAAGAGCAGATTAGATTAATTGTCCTTTCAATATAAAGCATGGAGTGGCCAAACGCTGCATTAACTAATGATTACATCGACTATAAAGCCCATTTTTGATCTCTGGCTGTTGTTGAGCTGACCAATCAGATGTATGCGCTCTCCGTTGACGGATATTTAGAAACCTATATTCCGTCTGTCTTTGCGTAGGTGACGGAGAGCCTTTGCCAGATAATGGCGCTGCGTCAATCTGTCTCTGTCAAAACGGAGAAGCATAAACCAGGCTTTACGCTTTCATAACAGAGTGATGTCAATCCGCCCTGGGCCGCCATCTTGTTTTACAGGGATACTTTACAGCTTGTTTTTAGTTGGACTTTAAATTCAGCTCAGCTCTGGGACAGGGTGATTGAAATAAAGGCAGGTTTTTCATGACTTGCAATTTCTTTTTAAGAGAAAAAACCCAACCAACCAAACAATTTTTTTTAATTAAAATTGGATTTGGTGTGAAAATAAATTGGAGATTTAATTTTGAAGCCACACTGTTTTAATTTTGTCACAATTGTAGTTTTTTATCTAACAACCTAAGTCTCTTTATGCTCAAGCTCAGACTTACAGATAGATTGTATCGGCTCCTGCAGCTTCCTGTCTGTCACTTCACCTACTTTGCAAGTTATCCCCAGACAGTTCAGCAAGAGAGTCTGAAATCCGAGTCATTCAATTTTATGACAGACGAAGTAACCAACTTTATAAGACAGATCAATTCTTTCTATAGGTTTTGTCACAATTAGGGTTTAGCACTATAAGCGATTCGTCGAGTTACTCGATTTACTTGATTCCAAAAATTGCTTGAGGCAAAAACTTTTCCTCGAAGCCTCGTTAAATTTCTAAGACACGCACTATAAGAGCAGAGATCAGATTGTTCCACACGGACCGTTGTCTTGTTCACACCGGTGTGAAGCACACCAGCAGCGCATGATACAGTTTGAATTTAGATACCGCGATAGCGGAGAATAAAGATGCCCATAAACGGCAGAAAATGTGTAAAGTTTGGGATCATTACATTCTAAAAAAGGAAGAGAACAAAGTACAGCATATTTACTGCAAAGTAGAGCTGGCGTACCACATCAGTACAAGCTCAATGATCCACCATCAGAAAAACATCCACATGATTTTTCACCAAGCATCGCTGAAACAACATAACCTAAATCTGTATACATGATGTTCGCTTATTTTAATACTGTATTTGTAGTGATGTCATGTTGCGGTTTGACTAGATATGTTGTTTAGCTTTGATGTTTTTCAGTAGTAAACTTATTCACGTTCAATTGCGAGAGAGCCTTGTCCACAAATTGGAGATATTTTTCAACGGTTTGGCCTTTCATCCAGTCGTAAACCCAGATTTTCAGAACAAAAAACGAATCTTTTTAAAAAAAAAACGGCCCAAGTGGAGGACGACGTCTTCTCCATTTTCAGTATCTGCGTGTGGACAGATGAAAACAGAGTTTGGGGCTGTAGCATCAAACTAAAAGAAAAGATGTTCTTCTAGTGGGGACCCAATCTGAGCTGGTCACATTTTAGAGCCTTTAACTGTTAAAAGGACATTTAAAGTCATTTTGTTTTGCTAAGGTTTAGGTGACTACGTCGTCTCAAACTCTCAAGCTTGTTTTTCAAACAAATTAAGTGATTGGCGAAAAAGAAAATCACAAAAACAATGCGACTTTTCACAAAAAATGGATGGACTATTTAAATTTTTTAAATTACATTATTGCTGTTGACCGTTATTTTGTCAAATAATTGAATAAATACTGTAAATGGCCTTAGTTTTGAAGCCAAATGTTCTTGGAGTAAAAGAAAAATGCTGGGCAAATTTTCATTATGCATGATTTGTTTTGGTTGTTGAAAAAAGTTTTTTTTTTTGAAAGATCCGTTAATCAAATCGATAAAGTGCCAGATTAATAGATTAAAAAAAGCGAATCAATAGCTGGAGCCCTAGTCACGATTAATTGGAAAGCACTGAAATTTTGTGTGAATTATCGTTTGAGTCATAACAAAACAGAGAGTAAACTTGCTAGCAAACACCTCAGCATACTGCTCCACAGGAAAAGACCAGAAACTAAGCGAGTAACGTTGCTCAATGAAGATGGTAGCTGAATGTGTCAAATAACATATAAATCTAGAGATAAAAAAGTTAGTCTTTAAAAAAAAACAATAACCTGTAAGCACTGTACGAAACTGGTGAGTGAGGAAACCAGGAAACAATCACAGCACTATTGTAGCCCATGTAATACTGGTATGTAGAGCGTAATTTTATTGCAGAAGTTTAAGCATTTGAATAGAAATTTCTTTTAAATAATATCAGACAGAGACTTTGCAACAAATGCCTATTGTTAACGGCTAAACTTGTTGAATGGCCGTTTAGCTAACTTGATAAAAAATTAGACGACGAACTACCAATATGCTGATCTCTCAGTAACCTTAGTAAAACTTCTGTTGTACCTACATCAGTAACACTTCAAATTAAAAGAATAAATTCTGATCCAATACAATTTATCATGTGAATAAGGCGCACAGCTGCGTTTACGTGCTAAATTATTTTACTGCTGCATTTTCTCCAAAACAAACGCAAATACTGTGTTTGCTTTATTTAAGTTTTTTATGATTTTGCTCTTACCTCGTTGGTCTTTTATATGAAATGGCAACAATGAACAATATTATAGGAGAAATTTGTTTAAGCTCACATATCATACTCATAATATCACAGAATTATTTTAATTTTGTCGACTTTTGAGATTTGACAGCACCCGTGATCTTGTTTTCCTACTCTTACTTGAAAATGTGAGCTTATTGATTATTGAAAATCAATAAGCTCTCTTGACCAGCCTTTTAAGAGTGATGTAATGTGTACGTGTGATTCTGTATGGAGTATTGAGCCTTGTTGTGTCGTATTGATGGTATTACGAGGTGGATTAATTTAGGCTGGACTATGCAGGATATCACTGAAGGCCTAGGGGTGAAATGTATGGCCCCGCCACTGATTTACATGATATTTTAAGAACGCCTTTATAGATTTCACTTTCAGTAAAAAAGTGCCAGCACAGCATTGCGTGATCAGCTTCCCAGCCGTCAGCTGACTTTCTGCTTTCATATCAAAACTCAATCAGGAGGAACTTTGGAACTTACACAAGTTACAAGATAAAGGTTTTTGATTAGAAGAAAAAAACAATCTGGAGCTTCAGTCCAGTGTGTGAGATATTCAACCCTTTGTCGTATGTTGCACAAGGACCAGAAAACCTTGTTAATGGGATGGACTTTGCCCCCCCACACACTCGAGCAAATGGTATTCTAATTTAAAACTAAGCTGGCTGCTTGATACAGATTGGGCCTGGAAAAGCAGCATGCTTATTTATATTTAATAAAGATGTTATTATAGTCTACCGGAGTAGTATTCACAGCAACAAGCAGTTATGCGTGCTCCAATGAACAGCTGAGGACTTCGCCGTTTGTCTCAGCAGCCGTTCGATCATTTGAAACGCTTTTTTTTCTTGAACAATTTAGAGGTCATAAACGCACTACGATAAGGCCAGTGGTTTACCCGTTGCTGTGTTCCAACGTCTTAAAACTGCAGCCGACTCTGTAACTGTGTCAGTGGCAGTCGCATTACTGTGAGCAAACAACAGTTTTCACATCAGGCCTGCGGAGGCTGTTTAGTAAGTGGTGTCCTTAGCTGACATCTAATGAAGGAAGGCGTGAGTCACAAACAAATTTCCAGCTTGGTCACCGTAAAGCTGCTGCTGCTAAACCAAAAGCCTGTGTACAAGACCTTGGAATGGCTGCTCGGCTTAAACTAAACACAAACTGCAAAAATGAAAGAAGTCTAATTATTGGATGGGAAATAATTAGATCTGGCATAATACAGCGGTTTCCTACAAAAATAACTGCCAGACACATACTATGAAGTTGACCTTCACTGTAACGCCTAAACACCGACTTTCTTATGTGTCAAAGTAAAGGCAGTGCCACATCCTCAGAGTTTTCCAAAGTGTGTGCGTTCAACTGAACAAACAGGAACCTGGTGTGGTAAAACGGCACACCTCAAGGAGTGGAGGGATTCACTCGACGCACTCGCTGCAAGCCGCTCAGGCCTTCTAAGATGTAGAGTTGTGCTTTCAGCTGTTCAGACTGCAGCAAAGCCAGAAAACCTATTATGGTCTTTATCTACTAGAACTTGTTTAAAGAAGGGGCGGGGCTTTGGGTGCTACCTGAGGATTAAACAGGACTGACAAAGCAGCAGCGTCGAAGAAAGGCACAGACAAATAACTTTCCTACAGACTAACGCACCTCCTGGAAATGAATGACAACGTCCATCGGTTTTACATGACAGCAAGATCTGTGAAGGGGACGTTCTATACTAGCACTGCGTTATAGCAGGAAAGCATGACATGATCATGATAATGTTGATAATGAATAACCCACATTTTTTCATCATCCTTTCCTTTATACCATCACAATCTCCCCACCTCTCTGCTTGAGCTTTCTGATCTATGTCACTAAAATATGCAGCAGCTGACCTGACAGTGAAGCACACATCTCAAAACAATTTGTAGCCTCAGCAATACTGTATCCAACGATCCCTTTGCAATTAAAATAATGCACATTGATATTTCGAGGACAACTCTGCTACGGCATACAGGATGGCTCTGTTTCATACCGGATCTTTGCGGTCTTAAAAGGGGCAAGTTTGAGATTCAAATGTGAAACGGAAATGTATAATATAACCTGATCAAATGTACCTATTCAAAATTAACAAATATTTTCAGTTCCGCTAAAATAGATCATATTTATTATTGCAACATTTACTGATAGTTTGATAAACAGATCCACACAAACATAGAGAATGAACTAAAACTAAATATAGCAGTAGTTCTCAGCTGCCATTCTGCTCTTAAAGGGGAAGTTCTTTTCTTGGTTTTTAGCATTCACTTACTCACCAGACAAGTTTGGATTAACTTAAAGTCCTTTGAGAGAAGTTTATATCCATATATAGCGTATATCCATATAATGGAAGTTGTGGGGCGGGGGCAGGAGATTTTCCGCCTCTTAATAAGAATGAGTTTCCAAATTGCATTACCCAAGTAGTACAATGGAATCGGCTGGATTCGGCTAATACCTTAGCACCTCCGAGACGTTCCGAACTCACAGGGGAATATCGCTAACTATTCATAACAAAACGTGGAGTTTTGGGGCCGATATGTGCTGATCCCGACTGGATATAAACTTCTCCACAAGGACTCCAAGCGGCTTCACACTGTTCTGAGTGAGTAAATGAACGTAATAAGAGCTAAAAATAAGGTCCAGGTTGAAAAACAAAACAAAAACGAACTTCCTTTTTAATAGAGTATCACAAGTACACTAAACATAGACAAGTAACTCTTTACTTACAAATTGTACCTTTTAAAATGCTGTGATTCTCTTTTAGCTTTCACAAAAAGAACTATAATTGCTTTTCTGCTGCTCGGAATATTCGCAAACAACTGCATTCGTCTTTTTTTTTTTTCAGGGCAAAATGTAGTGCTGTTCTTTCAGCCAGTTGACTGGCAGTGTGCAGCAAAAAGAGGGGAAGAATGAGTGCTGCTTTACCCCGTTAGACTGACTTCACATGGTTAGATCATTGGGACGTATGGCATTTGGTGGTTTTAAAACCTAATTTAAAAACCTCTGTATTAGGGATGTAAGAAAATATCGATACACCAAAAAGAAAAATTGCAATATTTCATTTCATGATATTGTATAGATTTTCAAAAGCAAGGCATCAATTTTCTTATTATTCAATTTTTGAATGGAACCATTAATGATGGCAGTAATTTTTGCAGTAAAAATAAAAGTGTGACTGATGGTGGCTGTTTTAATCTTCTAATTTCCAGTGGATCAACAAGAGTCTAGAAATAAAACTAGATATCAATATATAGTCTTCTTCATGGTATAAAAATATATCGCAATATATCATATCCTCCCCTTTGTATCGTCAGACTCTTGCCACTACACATCTCTTCATATGTGTTGATATCTTACATGGCCGACGTCTACTTTGCAGAAAATGGCTAGTTTAGACTGCAGCTAAGCGAAAGCTAAGCGAGAAATGCACCAATTACTTAGAGATTGAAGTAAAAATGAAAATAATTTGTTATAATCCTAATAAATTGATCAAAAATGGAACTGTATGATCAGCCCTCAAGGAAAAACAGAAACTGGTATCGGCCAGGACATTTTTTTTTGTTTTGTTGCTGCATCTCTCGATATATCCCAAGTGAACGGACACAGCCTTTAAAGCAGCACAATAAATAGAAAGTTAATTTACACATACAGACATGCAGAAAATGACAAGTATTACCATGTCTCCAGGGGTCCTTTGGCTCCACCGCTCCAGAAATGATATCCTCGTCTGAAGGAAACGTCACCCTTTTTCCGCTCTGTTTTTGTTTCTCTTCCCCTTCCTCCACAGAGGGATACAGTCCGGCTTGACCAGCGGCAGAAGCCTCGGCGCTGCATGTCTGCATTGCATCTGCCTGGCCTTCTGCTGTCCTGCCAGCTGGGACATCCTGAGGACTGGACTTGGAGTCCAAAATATTATCGGAGGTCGACTGAGCGTTTGTAGACTCAGCCTCCAGCACCCCACTCTCATCGAGGCTCAGATCCACCCCAATGTCCATGTCCACGCCATCGTCCCCTACCTCCAGAACAGCTTGTGCAGAGTTACTGTCTCTGTCCTCCTTCATGTTCACCTCTTCCTCCTCTATAACAGTCTTGTGCTGCTCATCATCAGATGAGATCAAATCAGTGGGATTATCTACAGCTGGGGCGTCCAGGGCACAGCTCTTTTTATTTCCATTGACTTCATCAATTTCCAGTGTGTCTTGTGTCTGCAGGTTATCTTCCTCGGCAGTCTGGAGATTGTCAGTGAGCCGAGGCGTAAGGTAGGTTTCGGAGGCCTCTGTGGGAACACTGGTTTGTTCTTCTAAGCCACTGTCTGTCATCAGTTCAGAAATACGAGGGGTGACCGCATCTGTGTTGTTGGTAGTGTTATGGTCATCTTCCACATTGGATTTTGTCTTGACATTACACAAATCTAGACGCTGCTCTTCGAAATTCATGTTTACATTTCAGCTTGCAACTGTGGCACACCGTATGGACAGAAAGTAAAACGGTGACAAAACCAAGAACAGAAAAGGCTTTCTATTACTTTAAAGCTGTTGGGTCCCCGCTTTGGTCATTCAAGTGCGTGACAAGTGGCTATCTATACTTGGATCTTGTTTTGGATTTGCTGCATCCTAGTAAGCCAACAAAATAAAGTGCAATTTTCATTAAAAGTCACTAACAGGAAATCGATATTTTCTGTGCAAAACGCTACTGCTGTTTCTACTGGTTCATTAACTAAACTATTTAGCGCAACCATGTACGGCCAGGTAAGCGATAAATTTCTGACCGTCCTATCCTACTGCTCCGTTTGGGAGGCGACGGAAGGCTCCCTGGTCCTCAGCATATTACCAGCAGGAATAAACAGGACGAGGCCAATCTACTGAAACGAACAGGTCGCTCAGGGAGCTTACGGAGCCAAGTCATCAACGTGAATTAAAGCGAGCTAACGCTTTGCTAGCTTGCTAAAGTTGTTGTCCAACAATGACGTCCAGGCCCGAGGAGGGTAGCATGCCTGCTTCTTTACACCGACCCGTCTGTTTCTCCAAAATCATTATTCAGTGACAAGAAGGAGAAATGTATTCCCTCCGCAGCTCTTGGATCTCACCCTCTGTCGTGGCGCAACTCTCTCTGCTCGCATCACAACCCTCAGCCAGCGGCGGCGGAAAAAACAGGCGTCACACTCCGAGCAATGAACATGCCTCGGTGGATAAGATCAGCGCTCAGGAAACGTGCAGGGAACACCGGTGCTTACTGTTGGGAAATTATGGTTGCGATATTCCCACCATTCAGCTCTCGGTGGTGTCTCGGGCTCCGGGAGGAGCCAGCTGAGCCTGTTTTTTTTGTGTGTTTTTTTTTTTTGTCCAACGTTCTCCTTTGCTAGCCTGTTGAAGTCCAACAACTGTTTGTTGTGCACTCTTCCTACGTCAGCACGTAGGTTCACGTACACAAGGTGCGTTTAGCTAACGTAAGTATGGCGAGTTAATGTATCATATAATAGTAAATGCTCGATGAGGTGAAAATGAACTTTCCAAAATCAGTCAAATACACAGTTGATACGTCAACGTTTACAGTCGTCATGCAACTGGAAAAAACCACGATTTTCAGAAAATATATGTGTCACAGCTTATGATTCAGACAAAGAAGGCAGAGGTGAGCGGAGTCTTCCAAAACGTGTACTCAAGTCAGAGTAACACTACTTAAGGATATTTTCACCCAAAGAAAATGATAAAGTAGTCGTCAATGAGATTACTTAAGTAAGAGTAAAAAAGTATTTATTGAACAGGCTCCACAAGTTCTAAGTAACTGTTAAAAATTAAGGAGACAGACAGACCGAAATATGAAGTTGTGTGAAAATTCTCCCATTTTGAAGACTAAAGTAAAATAAAATGAATAACAACACAAACAATAAATAATGACAAAAAATGTAGGCATAAATTAAATGTAATCTGCACAGGTGTTCGGCGCAACAAAAATGTAGGTGTGGGTGTGTTTCTGCATCTTGTGCATTTTTGGTATGTTTGTTCTTCATTCAGTACGGTAAACAGACATTTTACTCATAGTATAATTTTTTTGTAATAATGAAAAAAGTAAAAACCTTAGTGCAGTAAAACTATTCCTAAATGAACCCCCCCCCCCCCCCCCGCCAAAAAAAAAGTTACTCAAGTATATCTGAGTAAATGTAACTAGTTACTATCCACCTCTACAGGTGCATTACTCATGCATATGGCAAATTCAATGTCCTTTACTAGAAATAAAAGTATTGAAAATACAATCTTAACAAGAAATACATAAAAATAAATGAAAAAGTATGAAGTGAAAAAACAGGTCTGTTTGATTATATTTTACAATGACTTGCCTCATGTTGGAATTGAGGAAGTGCAGACATCAGCAAATGTGACCTTCCACAAACGAGACTGGAAATTTCACACTGGACTTCAAGGAGCAGATTTTTTGCTTTCCTACTGTGCGATTCATTTACAGAGGAAATGAAATCCTAAAACAAAAAATCTTAGGCAATGACAATAAGCAGCAACCTACTCCTCTTCCCTCTTTAACCCAGGTAATATGATTTTCTGGTTGACAAACAGCCCAAATCTTGGATGTATGTTGTGTCTCTAAATGCAACTCCAGTTGCAGCCTATGCTTCTAAAAATGTTTTTTACATCACAATTCTTAGGCCTGTAGGTTACCCAGTTAAGATTTTGACTTTGGCAGATGAATCGCTCATTTTGGCAGACTGTTATTTCTGAACATTTCAATTTCCTCTTCCCCTGTGACGCACAATATTGGTTTTATAGACAGCCTTAACATTTTCTGGGGCAGACAGGGCACCCACATCCAGGCAATGAGTTTTGCTTTCAGCTCTCAGTGAGTTGGGGAAATATATGACCCATTTTCTAAACCAGCAAACAAATGTGACTTGTTCTGATGCCATACTGTTGTTCTTACAGATGCCTTCCTGCCAAATTTTAACTTATGGAGGCTGTACTACTACCTCCTGCACCCTGTGATTTTATCCTCAATGATCTTAACAGCCTGCAATGGACCGACCTGTCCAGGGTGGACCACGCCTCTCACTCCATAACTGCTGGAGATAGACACCAGCCTCCCACAACCTCAAGTATAAGCGGCATGGATAAACGATGAATGGATTTTAATAGTAGGCTTCAGTCTGCCCTCGACCTGCTTGCTCCACTGAAAGTAAAAAGTACATACTCAAAACTTGCATCATCATGGAGAAATGAAGATCCTCCAAAACTAAAGAGAAATTGCAAGGTGGCAGAGAGAAAATGGAGGAAAAATTTTATCACAATAAAACATCAAACATACATAGAACATCTCAAAACATACGACACAGCAAGAAATGCCTTCTTTTCCAAAATCAGGGATAAAAATAATACACTTTTTTCCCCCCACCTTTTGACAAAAATTTTAACTGTGCTTCTAATGCATTTCAGAAAAAACCCTCAAACACTCTATGTGAGGAGTTTGCAGACCACGTCAGAGAAAAGGTAAACACCATCAGATGTATCATTTTATGGTTTTAGACAAATCTGAGTGTGTACCTTTATCAGAGGAAAGGCTGAATATTTTTTCCTGTTAGAAGCTGAGATTCTTGATAAATTGTTCTCTTCAGTGAGGCCCACCACGTGCGGTTTGGACCAAATTCCCTCTTTGTTTTTTTAAGCAGTTTTCTGGATCTTTTAGAGATGAGATTTTAACCATGACGAACTGCTCCGTACAGATGGGGGTCTTTCCTGCCACTTATAAAGTGGTGAAGCCTTTTTGAAGAAGAGCAATTTAGATTTCAATGATTTTAACACATTTCAACCGGTATCTAACTTACTGTTTTTAAGAAAATGTAATAAAAGCTTGTTTTAAGTCATCTTAATATTAATGTAATAATGTCCTAGAAAAAATTCAGTATATTTTAGTCCTTTACTAGTGAAGAACCTAGGTGTAATTTTTTATTCTGGGCTGACTTATCCCTCACTTAAAAAAATTACTAGAATAGCTCTTTATCATTTGCAGAACATTGCCAGAGCCCACCCCACTCTCTCTTGGGCCAACACGGAGACACAGATACATGCTTTTATCACCAGTAGAATTGATTAATGTAATGCCAAGCTTTCTGGTCTTACCAAAAAGAATATCAGGTTTAAAACTTCTAGAAAGTTCAGCAGCACTTGTCCTGACAAAGACCAGGAGGCAGGAGCACTTATGTTTTAGGATCAATTTTAAAGTTCTTTTAATTCTCTTTGTGTTTCTCTTTAATTGCTTTTACCATTTGAACCTTCACAGTCTCTGCACTCTTCTGGTACTTGTCTCATCATCCATAAAGTCAGGACTCTCTCACGGCAAGGCATATTTCCTTTATGGCCCTCACCTCTGCAACAGGCTACCATAGGACTTCAGAATGTTACAGACTCACCCTTCAACTGATTAGTATAATTTGCTTCAAAAGATTTACTCCGTCATATTTTAATCCTCCTTCCATTGTGTCCTGTGGGGGCCCTGTAGGTGTCTCAGGCTTTTTGCTTCTCCTGGGTCAGTGCCTTGGCTGCTGCAGATGGAATTTACCCCAACTCCTGTACTCAGCCCCATGTCCTTTTTAATGTTGCTCTTTTAGTCTGTGCACATGGGGGTGTAAATATGATCATCCCTTTAAATCTGTGGGGGAGAAATGGGAATGTGGGGTATTTTTAATCAGTAGAGCACTTTGAGTTGTAAACTTTGTATGAAAAGCTACTATATGCATTTGATTTAAACCAGTAGGTAATGTTTAACCTTAAACTTTTTGATACAGGGTGCTTTCAGGTAAAGTTTAATTACAAGATTGTAAAAAATCACAAACGTTTGCAAACAAGTTAAAATTCTTAAGACTGAACATCTTAAGCAGTAGCATCTTCCTTTGGCGCTTTGGTCTTCTTTGGTAGGAGAGCTGCTTCGATGTTTGGGATCACCCCACCATCGGAGATTGTGACGCCAGCCAGTAGCACATTGAGCTCCTCGACATTCTTAACAGCCAACAAGATGTGGTGTGGAGCGATGCGTATCTTCTTGTTATCACGACCTGCGTTTCTAGCCAGTTCCAGGATTTCAGCGGAGAGTTAATCTAGAACAGCAGAAAGGTACACTACAGCACCTGAACCAATCCTCAGGGCATAGTTGTCTTTTCTGAGCAGCCTATGGATGCTCCCTACCGGGAAAGTGATTCCTGCTCTGGAGGAACGAGACCTTGCAGATTTTGGTTTAGGTGCAGCCTTCTTTGCTTGGCCAGACATCGATAAACTGGTTTCAAAAAGGTCGACAGATAACAGGGTTTAAGAATCAAAGCACACTGAAGCTATATATGACAAATCTTTAACAGTTTAACATCTGGAACAAACAAAATTTAATCATTTTTTTTAAAAGACTTTAAAATCCTAAGAACTTAATTCAAATAGACTCACAAGGGTTTAGCACTTCAGCAGCAAAGTTGAACTTTAGAGAGAACCACAGGACGCGTCTTTTATCTGAGGCAAGGTTATTAGTTGATTAATAACACCTAAATGTGCATCACCCATGCAAGCCAAATGTGTTTGCGTGTGTGTGATTACAAAAAATCAAATGAAAATCTCAGTTTATAAAAACTACCCATTCTATTCAATAAAATTAAATTGTGTGTACAGAAAATGTCTGCAATGCAGCTGTAGCAAATTGGTTCTGTCTTTCATCGACCTTTGTCGGAGATTACCTCCAGAATTTTGGGAATGCAGAGGATGGAACAGCCTCCCTACAATCCTGCCCTCAACCCCTTTGAACACTTGTTTGATCAGTTTGGGCTTGCTTTTGTTGCAGAGTGACCAACATAACTGCATCTAACTACTGCAAGTTGAGGAATGGGATACAATCCCAATGCAGTGTGTAAACAAGCTGGTGACCAGCATAGAAGTGCCATGCTGATGTGTCTGTGCATGGATTCTCCAATCCAATATTGAGTCCTGTGTTTATTAAGTTAATAATTATTTTCATTTTTAAATTGCCTATATGTATTTAACTTTCTATATCAACTAATCAAACAAACCACCACATAGTAGTCCATGAGAGAAAAAGCTGTTTGGCTCTGACAGGGAGGATTTGGAAAGCATTTAATGTGTGCAAACCAAATACTCAGCTCTGCTGATCGACCCAAAAATACATTTTATTTAAAAGTGGCACCATTTAAGAGTAGATAATCAAGGTTTCAAATTGTATAAGATTTATTGTAAGTAATACTACAGCAATACAAAATCCCTTACTTTTTGTACTAAATTTACATTTAGTTCTTGCTTTCGGTAGCATAAAGAATGTTTTACATCTGATGATTATTAGCTTTTAGCACAAGATGGGTGCATATAAAGGTCTCACCAGCAGATGGTAGCACTAAACCATAGATATTTACCTGACTGACTCCACTCTCTTTAATATTTTATTTGGTAACATTTTATTTATTTAAGAGTCGATCACTTGTAAATTTACACTCATTGATGTCATGAACGTTGACTTTGTGTCTGCTGTGTCTGAGTGTGATGCACTTACTGATTAGCTGTGTGGTGCAGATATGAGTAATCTACACAGCTGAGTACACATCCATTCAGTACATTAGAATATTATGGAAAAGTTCAATTATTTGATCACAGTTCACAGATGAAACAAATTATATAGATTAATTAAACACAGACTGATGTTTTCAAGCCTTTATTTTCATTAATTATGATGACTGTAAGCTAAAGTACCCAACAACCTATACAATTAGAATAGCATATCACACCAAAAAAACAAACACTTTTACTAAAGAAACCTGTTCAATACCTACTTAAAGGTTGTTATTTTCAATAGGTACTTTTAATCTGACAAAAGAGCCTCCTGGTAATGCCTACACTAATTCATTCAGAATGATTATTTCAGGTATTTGTTTAGGATTGCTATAGATTACAATTTTAAATGCAACTCATCTGTATTACTTAGACTTTAAATTTCTTTAGATATAATTAATATTTTTAATTGAGTTTAATATGAATTATTAATTTAATTTAACTTAAATTAATAAAGAGTACACTCAGCTCAGTTAAAGCATAAAAAAAATCAAATAAGTAGACCACAGCTTGTTTTGTTCAACTCAACATTCATAGATGAGTTTAATTTTGAAATTTAAATTACCTTAATTTTTGCACTGTACATCCCGACTTTTTCCTAAACTTCGGACCCTGCAATGAGGATAATTTATAGATTTTTTACAGGCCAACGGTGCATTCACACCAAAAGCGTCAAAAAGCGTTGCACGCCCCTAGCTGGCCACCTAAACATTTGTACATCGAAGCATGTCCAAAGCGAACTGGTCGTGCTTCAAAATATGCCATTTCATGCGTGTGAACCCGGAAATACACAACTTGTTGAAGGACGCTGACCAGGACTGCTCCGTAGCAAACGGCTGGCCACCTCCTCCTTTTCCCTCCCACCTTCTCCCAACCCTCCGGAAGCTCCCAGTGGACTCTGGTCTCTGAGCTGACCGCATTATATATTCACCCTGCCCTCAGGCGGAGCTGGGACCACTCCAGTGGGGAATCGGTTTGGGAGAGCTAAAGACCCAGTCGAGCGGTGGCAGAGGGATCCATAAACAGATATATTTTTCAACTTCAGCGGTAGACGCAAAAACGCTTGTCACGCGCAAATGCACAAAATGCACCAATTAAAATGCAACGCATATTTTTTGTAGCACCTCCACACCTGATTTGCACGTATAGGTCTCTCCAATCAGGTAGAAAAACGTTTTTGTGACACAAATCTGCCTCTGACGTGACGCGGGACCCCTGGTCGTGCTTCACTGCGCTTCTCCATTGACTTTACATGTAAGCCGGACTCTTTGGACGCTTCAAACGCGTTCAGTGTGAACGCACCGTAAGGGCCTACGGCGGGCACAATAGCAGGAAGTGCAAAAATGAGAGAGAAAGACATGTGGAAAAATTATGTGACGAAGAATACACTACAGGTAGTTTTTATCCATATGCCCTCATTGTGCAAAACACACAAATAAATGCATCTAAAACAGCTTTTAAGTTAAAGGCAATCAAGTTGACCGTAAAAGAAGGAAACTGAGAAACTGCACGTAAGCTTGACATCAATAAATCAATGGTGAGACATTGGATGAGGCAGTAAGAAGAACTGAGTCACCATCAAAAGAAGACAAACACTTTCAGAGGACATAAAGACACTGAAGAAGATGACTTCATTGGCTTTAGTGAGGAAGAGGAAGATAGTGACCGATGACTTTTCTGGTAGACTAAAGTGTGTTTTATTTTCTAACCAGGAATGTTACTGTTCTGTGTTGATGCTGTACTGCTGATTTTCAGGCAGAGATTGAAAAAACAGCACATCTTAAATTAAATAAACACAACTCTTTTTTCCACTGTCTTTCTGTGTATGTATGAAAACATGTGTTGTGGATATTCAGATACACTCATTAGTAAGTAAATTACGGTAGGTGATAGATCATTACAGGCAAAGTTGCCTTGTAGCCCAAAGTCCCATGGTAACTCTGGAGGAGCTAAACTGATTCACAGCTCAGGTGGAAGAATATCAACACAGAAACTACTTCTACTACTTCTGATTTTGAGATATTTTAAGAAAACAATGGAAGGCATTTCACAAATCTGACCTTTTTTTTCAAGTGTGGAATTAAGAAACAAAGTAGATCACCCAGAACACATGATCCCAACAGTAAAACAAGGTGGTTGTAGCATGAAGTTGTTGAAAAAGAATTTATTTTGCAGTGACAGGAAGGCTTGTCTATGTTGATTGGAATAAGCATAAAGCTAAATCCTGGAAGAAAGGAAGCCACAAAACATTTGAGACTGGGATGGGGGTTCACATTTCAGTGGGAGACTCATCTTATACTGCCAGATCAACAGTGTGAAGATTTATATCAAAGTATATGTATGTGTTAGAATGGCCAGTCAAAGTCTAGACATAAAAACTGTTAAGAGAAGACATGAACATTGATGTTCACATGTTCTCTTTGTTCACTCTGACTAAGCTTAAGAAATTACGCAAAGAAAAAAGGGCAAAGGTTTCAGGCGGTTCTGCAAAAAAACCCTGACAGTTATGTTGAATACATATGCATGGCAGGCTTTTTGTAAAAGACTTAGATATTTAGCAAAACTATACATCACTTTCTTTCCACTTTACAGTTATGCACTACTTTGAGGTGAATTATCCCATTAAAATATGTTGAAATATCAAGTGCCAACATGTGAAGAAGGACAAGGGAAGCAAATGGAAATCAAGTTATTTTCCCAAGTGTGTGGCTCTGTGCAATGCGAGTTCTTATTGAAACGGAACCTTCATTTGTCTTCTACCCCCAGTGTTCTGCAATAGAGAGATGAAGAGGAGGGAGTCTGAGACATCCTCAATGTTTGAGTTCACTTTAAAGTATGGCAAAGTGCCAATCACAAAGCAGCAGGAAGACAAATTAAGCAAAGACCTTCCCAGAGGGCTGTCCTTGGACAGATTGAATGTGATTCTGTTTAACCTCTCAACATCCTCTTCACACGAGGAGGACAGGACGGGATAGGACTCACAAGCTGTTAGTTACCAGTGCACATCAGCCTGACTTTCAAGTATGAAAAGGAATGGCGCCAGCACACACATTGAGCTGTTTCCTGACAGAATTTATTTGCACTCTGCTGAGGGACTAGACCTGTGAATTAGACTGCAAACTGCAATTTTTCATCATGTCAGTCACCATCACCGAGGCAAACCATTTGTTTTCATGCAGTTCTCTTGAGGATTTGTGTCTGGATAAAGCCAGAAGACCTTCTGTATTTACTAGCAACAGTAGCTACTAACACTGAAGCCTATATTCTGCTGCCGAGAGAAGGGGGAAGATGAAAGCAAGAACAGAACAGGCCAAAAATTCTGCCACAAAAACTTTAAAAGTAAGATATTGAAGGCAAAACCAGACAACACAGCTTCTAAACCTTTATATTTATGAAGATAATATTTCGAATAAAACAACTACCACTCCCGTGATTGGTTTATCACATATAACCTTTACTCTCAAGTAATTTAGACTGTCTCAACACAGATGTGTCTTTCTCAACTGTGTTCTTTTGGGGGGGTCAACAACATTACATGAATCCTACTTGATGTCTGAGTTATTTCCAAAGTCAGATTATTTGGACACAGGGGTCAATAATTACTATCATGAGTGCAGACTACTTCAATTTATTGCCAACCTTAGTGGATCTTTGAGTTATGGCCAATTTTCTAGGGTATTAATCCACAGAAAGTGACAAAATCATGATGAAAATTCACTGACTGTTAACCTCTTTCAATGTTGAAATACTCAATCTGCTCTCCTCATCCACAAATTCTTAAATTACACTGATACCGGTGAAGAACAAAAGCATTAGAGGGGAGAAAGTGTCTGGTCCTTTTGACATTCTGAATTAATTTGAAGAGTAGGGAATGCACTGAGTGAACTAAAAGTTAAAATTTGATTGGAGTCACTTTATTTTCAATATTTAATTAAACCCCCCTGAGATTGTGGCACCTGACACAGTGAGCAAGGGAAGTTTTATGAAGGCTCTGCAAGAGTAGCAACGTTTTTTTAGCATGGATTTTACTGTGACTGCATTTATTATTTCTCTTAATAATATATGTAATTGTTCAGGTCAACTAACAGAGTTCACTTGTATGTAAATGAATTAGGGCCCATAAGTTTATTGGAGATTAATGAAAAAAAACAGCATCATGAAGATAAAGGAAGAATACAGTTTAACATATTTATATCTGTGTTGTGTTTCAGTACTCACTTGAGTTGCTGTCATTTTGGCCAGGACCCTTTTGAAATTGATATTTTAATATTTCACAGGTTCTTTAAAGTAAAATCCTAAAAAGGTGTTAATTACATTGTTCATGACGCTTCATCATAAACATAATGTCACTATTTAGACAAAAAACGTCAGCAGCATTGAGCAATCGTTTAGAACCAAATGCATACTCTTGAAATTATATTTTTTATTATTGTCTTCACTTCATAAAAATGGTTAAAAGTATTACAGAACTCCTACAGAAGTACCATAGATAAGAGATGGTTTTATTCAAATCACATGTTAGTGGTCATCATGTTATGGCCAATAATTTTTGCTGATTGTTATCATAGCCAGTAGCAGCAGCAAACTATTGGAAAATTTTTACTTGTGCCACCGCTTATTCATTCCTGTCTATCTATAGTTTGCAGTTATCTTTATCATTCATGACCAGAGAAAGCTTTGATGGCTACCATATGTTCAAACCAGTCTTGGGATAAAACATATTTCTCATTTGCAATATCATATAAACACAAGATAGAATATGACAGATACACAATTAGGGCAGGATTTGACCTGGTTCTGACCACGGTTGGGTATTTTGGGTTTTTAAAGAGAACCCAGTCCCCTTAGAACTGCTACCACGTCATTTGAGGAAGGAGGATGAATGAAGGGCAAAAGATTCCATCATCCACCCAAACACCCGCTTATCCATCCCACCTGTGCTTGACTCCCATTCCTCCCTTCTTTTAATCCCTCCATCTGTTTTTCTCTCTTTCCTTTCTCCCACAATTTTCCTTTTTAAGCTGTAACTTGTTTTGGCTGGATGTCACATTTTTTCCATATAATTCTCTTCCTGTCTAGATTTTCTCCTCCTTGCACCCATGGTACCTCATCAGCGAGGGCATACACACACAGACAGAGGCATTTACACACTTCATTTCTTTAAATATTAATTTTCGTCTGTCTGTGATGTGTTTAGTGGAGTTTCCTGTTTCCAGTCCTCCCACTTCCCTGAGAACCACCATGTAGGAAGTTGCATTTCTGGCTGTGGTTGCCTCCCGTTCCTCTAACTGGTCACATTCCCACCTGATGGGAGGCCAACAGATGTGGAAGAAGATGGTAAGGGAGAGTGGGACCTTGGATTCTGGGGATATATACAAAGAAAGTAGTACATTTCACAGACAATATCACCTTCTTTACCATTTGGTCTGTGAAAAACTTATATTAACCCATAATCTCGCCATATCTCACAGATGTTTGTAATTTTTTGACAATAATATTCCCCAAAATTTTAACTTAAACATACACTACTGTTCAAAAGTTTGGGGTCACATTGAAATGTCCTTATTTTTGAAGGAAAAGCACTGTACTTTTCAATGAAGATAACTTTAAACTAGTCTTAACTTTAAAGAAACACACGCTATACATTGCTAATGTGGTAAATGACTATTCTAGCTGCAAATGTCTGGTTTTTGGTGCAATATCTACATAGGTGTATAGAGGCCCATTTCCAGCAACTATCACTCCAGTGTTCTAATGGTACAATGTGTTTGCTCATTGGCTCAGAAGGCTAATTGATGATTAGAAAACCCTTGTGCAATCATGTTCACACATCTGAAAACAGTTTAGCTCGGTACAGAAGCTACAAAACTGACCTTCCTTTGAGCAGATTGAGTTTCTGGAGCATCACATTTGTGGGGTCAATTAAACGCTCAAAATGGCCAGAAAAAGAGAACTTTCATCTGAAACTCGACAGTCTATTCTTGTTCTTAGAAATGAAGGCTATTCCATGCGAGAAATTGCTAAGAAATTGAAGATTTCCTACAACGGTGTGTACTACTCCCTTCAGAGGACAGCACAAACAGACTCTAACCAGAGTAGAAAAAGAAGTGGGAGGCCGCGTTGCACAACTGAGCAAGAAGATAAGTACATTAGAGTCTCTAGTTTGAGAAACAGACGCCTCACAGGTCCCCAACTGGCATCTTCATTAAATAGTACCCGCAAAACACCAGTGTCAACATCTACAGTGAAGAGGCGGCTGCGGGATTCTGGGCTTCAGGGCAGAGTGGCAAAGAAAAAGCCATATCTGAGACTGGCCAATAAAAGAAAAAGATTAAGATGGGCAAAAGAACACAGACATTGGACAGAGGAAGACTGGAAAAAAGTGCTGTGGACGGATGAATCCAAGTTTGAGGTGTTTGGATCACAAAGAAGAACGTTTGTGAGACGCAGAACAACTGAAAAGATGCTGGAAGAATGCCTGACGCCATCTGTTAAGCATGGTGGAGGTAATGTGATGGTCTGGGGTTGCTTTGGTGCTGGTAAGGTGGGAGATTTGTACAGGGTAAAAGGGATTCTGAATAAGGAAGGCTATCACTCCATTTTGCAACGCCATGCCATACCCAGTGGACAGCGCTTGATTGGAGCCAATTTCATCCTACAACAGGACAATGACCCAAACACACCTCGAAATTGTGCAAGAACTATTTAGAGAAGAAGCAGGCAGCTGGTATTCTATCGGTAATGGAGTGGCCAGCGCAGTCACCAGATTTGAACCCCGTTGAGCTGTTGTGGGAGCAGCTTGACTGTATGGTACGCAAGAAGTGCCCATCCAACCAATCCAAATTGTGGGAGCTGCTTCTAGAAGCGTGGGGTGCAATTTCTCCAGATTACCTCAACAAATTAACAGCTAGAAAAAGGTCTGCAATGCTGTAATTGCTGCAAATGGAGGATTCTTTGATGAAAGCAAAGTTTGATGTAAAAACAATCTTATTTCAAATAAAAATCATTATTTCTAACCTTGTCAATGTCTTGACTCTATTTTTTATTCATTTCACAACGTATGGTGGTGAATAAGTGTGACTTTTCATGGAAAACACAAAATTGTTTGGGTGACCCCAAACTTATGAACGGTAGTGTATAGTATCAAACTGAATACAGCATGTACTGTCATTACACACAGGACATCTCTATACAAAACCTTGCACAACTTTTGGTCGTGTGAAAAAGTTTTTATTGAGATAGACCAACATAAAGTACCACAGGCCATGTAGAACCACATTTTTTACAACAGCAAGTGTTTTGGGGGTATGTCACTATCATCTTTGCACATGTAGAGATATTTGCTTTTACAAACTATCATAAGGTCAGTCAGATGGCATTAAAATCCCAACTGGATTCAGGCCTCGACTTTGACTGGGCCATTTGAAAACATATTTACATTTAAACCTATCCATTGCAGCTTAGGATGAATGTTTGGGACTGTTCTTAAAGGAAAAATTTTTTTCAACCTGGACCTTGTTTTTAAGCAAATTTTATGCTTTCTTCCTCACCCTGAGAATTTTGCAGCCAGTCTGAGCCATTCAGCAGTATTTATATCGCTTTCTTCCATCAGCAAACATTCGTAGAACTGGACTGATCGGGGCAGGACAAATTCCGCTTGTAATAAGGTTTAATCTGCCCAAAACGCAGTCATTTTACCATGTTTATATTTCACTTGGACTTACGAATGCCTTGGAAGTGCTTCTTGATTCTCAACCAGGCAGATTCGGACGTAATACATATTTATGCCGCAGCAGGACTGTTGAAGAAAACCCCTGAATTTTCCTTTAACAGTCCTGCTGCAACTTGGATCTATCCTGTTTTTTGGGGGGGTTTTTTAGTCCCAATTTGGACCCTTTGTAAAATACCATTTTGTCACTTTAGCAACTGGCAATAGGAACCAGTGTCACTTATTTTGGCTTATTTCATCTGTTTTTTTTCACTACTTGCAGCAGTTGAAAAACAAATGAATCCTCCAGTGACAGTAGCTCCTGAACTAAGCCCCACCAGGGCTTGCAATGAATTTGCCAGCTTTTTTACTGAAAAGATTCTTACAATTAGAAGGTCAATCTGTATAGCAGCACCAAATCCACTACAAGTGTCACCCCCATGTAAAAAATGTAGAGAAAATGTCTAAATGAAAAAACTGATAAATCATACCTTGATAAAATCATTAAAAAATTAAGCTGTTCCTCTTACTGCCTCGATATCTTACCCACAGCTTTTCTGAAAAAAGTTTTCCCTGTCATAAAGTCTCATCTAATTCTAATAGTTACTCATCCCTCCCACCAAGTTGTGTCCCCCAGGCTTTAAAAACAGCTGTTATCAAACCACAACTAAAGAAGAACAACCTGGACAACATATTAATGCAGAACTACAGGCCAATCTCTAATCTCCCATTCATCAGCAATATTATTGAAAAAGCCATGTTTCAGAAGTGGAATAAATTCCAAAAAATGATGTCTGATATTTTTCAGTCTGGTTTCGTTGCTCACCACAGCACTGAGACTTTCCTCATCAAAGTTTTCAATGATATCCACATAAATACAGACTATGGCAGAAGAGGAAAGTCTTTGTGTCGATAGGCAATTTCTCATTAGAACAAACTGAAATCACATGTGGGGTCCCCTAGGGCTCCATCCTGGGACCCCTTCTGTTCAATATCTTCATGCTCCAACCCAAATTATAGCAACCAATAAGATTAGTTACCATAACTATTAAGATGACACTTAGTTGTACATTACGATGTCACCAGGTGACTTTGATCCCATCCAGACTCTAAATGAATGCACCGAACAAGCCCAACACATGCTTGTTTTGTCCATGTTTTACACTTGCTCTCACTACAGTCTGCTCCCTCGAGCGCATATATGGGAGTCTGTTACACTTCAATGGCTTTATTTTACCCTATTGTGACATATAAATCAGATGACACCTGAAATGACTACTCAGCCTGAGGCTGCTTTGAAAAATATTCAGTATCTCTTGGACAGTGTTCACTGTAAGCTGAGCTGGTGCGCAATTGCACACTGCTGGCATGGTCTTCATGCAGAGAAAATCAGTGCTTTGCACAGAATCAAGATAAATCCAACCCGAATCTAAAGCAAATTAAAAAAAGAATTCATTCTGTGCTATTTTGCAAGGTGTGTTAATGAGCACATGGGCCGATTTACAGTTCCATTAGTCAAATTAGACTGGTCAAATTAGAAAAACACACACTCAAACGTACCGTCTTAGTTTTACATTCACACTGGAGGCAAATGCATCCACATCTGACTTTAAAGGAGGAGTTTTTTTTCCAACCTGTACCTTATTTATACCGTGCAAGTTTGGTGCCACTTAAAGTCCTTCAGTATTCTTTTGTTATGAATTCCTAGCGCTATTCCCCTTTGAGTTTGAAGCATCTTGGAGATGCTTTGCTATTGTCTTATGGCGTTTTACCAAACTTGTCTGGATGAGTAAAGCCTAGTTTATACCTCTCTGACAGCAAGCTTGCACCCAGATGCAGATGAATTGACAGAGACGTTTTTTTCGTCATCCGTTGATTTTTTTGTGTTGCAAAGCAATGCTTGACCAGGACAGCAGGGGGTGTTAACTTTTTATGGTGGGTCTACCTACAATTTAAGTGCCGTTTCTGATTAACTACAGTTTTAGTTTCTTCAACTTGTGAACGCATTCCCCCCTCAAAGAGCAATGGATGACAGAGAGTAGGTTTTGATTTAAGCTGTAAAGCTTTTTACTAGAAGTGCAGCTCATAGAATTCTCTAAAAACGCATGGAAACAAACAAAGATGCCTGTTTAGTTTTTTTCTCTACACCTTCTTGTGCTCAAAATAGCCAAAAGACTATATTAGATAAATTGTCCTTTCAAAATATAGAATGTAGTACCCTAACGCTGCATTGACTACTGATTACGACGACTATTGAGCACGGTTCTGGTGAAACGATCTCTGGCTGTTGCTTAACTGACCAATCACAAGCATAAGCTCTCTGTTGACAGATACGGAGAGTTACAAAATTGGGCTCTACTCAGGCCATCCTTGTATAGGTAACGGAGAGCCCTTGCGTTAACAGATAATGGCACTGCATCAAACCCTTTCAGTGTAGACGGAGGAGTATAAACTAGGCTCACAGGAAAGTTATGCAGACTTTAACTAAAGTCCAGGTGTAAGAAAACCCCAACTTCCCCTCGAATTTAGTTTGAAACAGCTGTGATCAGTTTTCAGCAGCAAGTATTTCCTTAGTGACTGAACGGCGCTTCAGGTAAAGCCTTGTTGGTGGAACCGAATCTGGGGAAATTGAGCCGGGATTGTCAAAATTAAACCTGGCTTTTAAGGTTAGTTTGCTTCGTGGAATACCCCTCAGCAAAACAACCCTCTAAACATTCAACGTCTAGAAATGGGGACAGGACAGGAGATTTTCACGGACCTGCCCCAAATGTATCCAGTTTGTTCTTTATAAACTCTAAACCATCCAGGGGAAGCAATTTTAAAAATACTGCATCAATGTACTGTATACACTGCACCTTTCATTAGACTTTAAAATCAGCTAGGGATGTTATATAGCAGCAAAAAACCCAAGAGGAAACTAGTTGAGAAGATGGTAAGAACGCTTTTAGTAAACTGCTAAGGTAATTTCTTCTTAGCTTCTACTGAATAAAGATGATTACACAATTACTTCATAAAATAAGTCGTAAAATTGAATTGAACCAAAATGTAGATAGCTTCCATAGTCCAAACAACAAATATTGATAATTGGTGAATGGGAGAGAGATACAGAGTGCAATATGAACGAGCTAAAGATGAAAGAGAACACATTCCAGAGGTGAAAACTAAGAAGCAGTCACAAATGGACATAGAAATATATATTTCTTTGGACATGTGGAATAAGGTTATAAATATCTGGTGTGCATGCGTACTTCTTGCTGTTTCATTTTAAGCAGCAGATGTAAGGCAGCAGCAGTAATGGAAAGGTTAAGTAGCAGCTTTTAGAGCAGATTTCTTTTCAATAGTGGCTCTTTCTTAACACAGAAGCCAAGATTTAATGTGGTTTTCTGGAAGTAACAAGTAATATAATTTTCACAAAAAAGTGCTTTATTTTCTCACTATATGTATATTTGATTGGAAAATACTTGTTTTGACTTTATAAACTAACACTGGTGCAAACCTCAATGGTTTGTATCTTTAATGTTTTTCATACATTACTTATTAATATTCTGGGTAATTACTTCTGAAAAAAACATAAACAATGTTGTTCCTGTCGTTGATGATGGACCTCTTACCTCAAATTTGTGATTATTATTATTACTACTACGTTGTTTTACCAGATTCCCCCTTCCTCCTATTTCGACTTAATGAATCCTCATCTCTGTTCTCTTTGAAACAAACATATGTTCAGACTTATGTGACAACAGCTCAAGGCTACTCTCAAGCTTATATTTGTGTGTTTTAAGGAGGAACCAGATGTCCTTCGGCAGCTTTCACCTTGGTTATCTCATTTTGGTTATGAACAGGCCTGAATTGTGTTGTTGTGCCACTGAAAGAGAAATCAAGGGAGTATATCTCCAGAGATAACATAGTCAAAAAGATATTTCTTAGTTGTTGACTGATAGATTATTGCAGGGCTGACTAAGAAAAAAGTTTTTATGACTGCTACCAGGACTATCATTTTAATTTAAAAAAATACTACACATATAAAAGTTAAACATTAAATATTATAGAAAGAATCTTATTTACAATTTGCACTTAAACTGAACAGGGATAATGGTTCTGACAGACACGATCAAGAACAATTTGTACACTCTGATAGTAATATTTTTTTTTTGCATTCCATTTGAAGGATGGGAAAGTGGCAGCCTGCATGGGGATCTCTGGGCTTGGCTCCCCCGAACTGGATCATCGTGGTGAAGTGGTTGGTGTTTGGGGCTCTTAGTGCCTGATTCATCAACGGTTTGTGCTTGTTAATACCCCGCGCAAATCGCACAGCGTTGCAAAAACAGGCTCTGACTATCGACACAGCCCAGAGCGCATTGCGCCTGTTAAACCCGCAGCAAGACGCATGCAATCCATTTAGTGTTTTTGCCTTTGATGAATATGCAATTCAGGTGTTTCTGTAAGAAGATGCAAAATATTGGGAGGAAAATAGTGAAAAAAGTAGGCGTTCCAGGCGCAATGGGATTTACTAAGCGTAAAAATGTTTGCGCCGGCTATTTTAGAGTCCATTTTTAGCACTTCTGAATAGCATGTCTTAATTTTGTGCTACCACATTCAACATAAGTTTATCACTGACAAACAAAAAATATAATTCTTACACAATATGACCTAAGAGTAACACTCTAATGGACATAAACCTGACAGTTATGTAAACATTTACCCGTTTTCCCCCCAAAGACGCATCATAACTCACTGCATGCTCATCACGTCTCCACCTGATCAAGCGCTGCGCACACAGTGAGTTATGATCCTCTTGGACCCTCAATAGTTATCCCAAGAAGTGGTTAACCTTCTTGGACTCCAATTAATAAAACATAGTAATCATATAATTGGCATTATATATGCCATTTTAAAAACAAAATTCAGACATGCTGCAGTCTTAAGTCTAACCCTGCAATATGATGTGTGCATGCAGTAGAGAGCAGTGCACGTACAGTACAGACCAAAAGTTTGGTCTGTACTGTACGTGCTGTACGTTTCATGACTACATTGTAGATTCTCAATTAAGGGCATCAAAACAATGAATGAACACATGATGTATGGAATTACTGTATGTACCTAATCAAAAAGAGTGAAATAATTTAATATATGTGTTATATTTTAGATTCCTCAAAGTAGCCACCCTTTGCTCTGATTACTGCTTTGCTTTCTCTTGAGCTTCCTGAGGTAGTCATCCGAAATGGTTTTCCAAGAATCTTGAAGAAGCTCCCAGAGGTGCTTAGTACCTGTTGCCTTCCCTCTGCGGTACTCATGAAAATAAAAAAATGCTCTGAATGAGAAGGTGTGTCCAAACTTTTGGTCTGTACTGTACATTGCATTAATTACATTTAATTACTGTCAAACGAAAAACAAAATTCACAGCATTTCAGCCCAAGTTTTGTGCCAAAGACACATGATGGATCCATGCGCATTATTCCCCCTCTCTCTAGCCGTGGTGCAGTTTGCATTAGCGGCCGCAAACTCCTCAGTTGAATTCTGCTGCTTGCACCTTTTAAGAATTGATCACGCAATCTTAGTAAATCACCTGCAAATTATGGACAATCCACTCACGCAAA
The DNA here is from genome assembly GCA_028564705.1 of Apricaphanius iberus. NCBI lineage: Eukaryota > Metazoa > Chordata > Actinopteri > Cyprinodontiformes > Aphaniidae > Apricaphanius > Apricaphanius iberus. Next base: position 2,005,084 of record JAPXFQ010000899.1, read on the forward strand.
TTTTTAGCAATTTTGCGGTCATTATCAGGAATCTTGATAACTCAGCTCCTTAGTGTTGGCCCCTGAAAGTATCGCTCTCCTCCTCCGCCTCGTCTGCGATGACTATGGCTCCATCAAAACAAATTTGCTTCTTTGAAGTAGGAAGAAGCTGATGTGGTGCCATCAGCTATTATTAAGTCTGTTTAAAACATCTGGAAGAGAAAGAACCGCCTACTTCAGCTTAAAAATGTATATGCGTTGAAATAGTCGCTCTGACAGTGTTGTTTGACGCTGACAAAGCATGCGGTGTGACGCACCATTAGAACCAGAGCTCAAGGAGGGGGTCGAGGACGACCTGCCTCTGGCTCCTGACCTCCTTCGTTTCCAGACTCAGCCTCATGGGTGACATGAAATGGGTGTCAGCCTCAACACCCATTTCATGTCACCCATTCCAAGACTTTAGTATACCAAGGTGAGTGACTGTTCAAAGCATCAAACAAAGTGTCTACATAGCATTGCATATTATTGAGTAAAATATTATTAGGGTTTTGCTGCAACATTTAAGTAGCACCTATGTAAGTGTAGTAGCAGTACAACACATTTGAAGTATTTCCACAGAAATAAAAAATACCTTTTTCTCCCTAGATTTGCGCAAGATAATTTAATACTGTTAGGAATTTGAATTCCTCAACACAAATCCATTTCACAACATGTACAGCACAACATATTAAATATATTACACAATATACAGTAGCTATTATCTATTTATTTTGTGTTAGCTATGTTAAAGCACAGCAAATGCATAAGTAAATATTTTCTTACAGAATATATTAAGATGAACTCTAAAGTAGCCATAAAATTGCATTTGAAAACATTCAGTTAGAGGACCACTTCACAGCTCTTAAGCTGTTCACTGTTTACTGTTTTATTGCTGTTGAATAAGCCCTATTTTGAAGTGGGATGAAGCTGTTAATGTTGGGTTTACAGATTTTGACTTCCTATTATTCTTGCCATTTCTTCTTTTGTATATGTTGATATAATGGATACGCTCACCTTCCTCCTGCTCTTGTTACCATTGTTGGTGATTTAATGGAGTCAACCCTCCCAGGCTTGAGTTCCTGAACAGCATCCTAAATAAATGAATTCCAATGGACCGTGAGGGATGTTTATAAGACGTGTTTTTAGTGTTTCCATCCTGTTAGCAAACCATAATCAGGACGTCTCTTACTCTCCCCCTGCCCCTTCAATAAAACATAATACTACTTTATGATAAGTAGAAAATATTGAAGTGATTCTCACTGAACTTCATTGCCAGTCATCTTCAAAACACGTATAATACAGACACCTGCTAGAGTGCTCACTACTACAACAGACTCTGCTGATGTCCCGTAAGCGTTCGGATGGAAACACTCCATGGCCTCTTGGCTGGCTTCTTTCCGCTTCCTTCCTCACTAGCTGGTGTTGCAATCTGCCAAATGGGAGGTTTACAGTATCTCCATACACTCATGCAAGTTCACACACACCTGATGTTGAGTCAGACCAGTTTTTGGGAACTTTTACGACCACGTGACAGCTTTTTTTTTTTTTTTAAAGAAGGCATGATTTCCAGTTAACCACTGATCTCGGTTTGACATCTGGGTAAAGAGGGATATTTGTCTCTAAAAGCTGGATTTTAAATTAGAAGGAAATTTGTATCATAGTAGGAAAGGAAACAGGAAAAAAATACACTTGGTAAATTAATAAATGCATCTATGTAACCTAGCAGGTGTCATTTTATGATCTTTTGCTATGTTTTTATTCTTTTTTTAAAGTGAACCAAATAGAGTAGTATGAAAATGAATTTGGACCCTTAAATCCTTTCAAACAGGCCAATGAAAAACTGTACTTTTCTGAGTCTAAAATCAAACATTCGGCGCCTGTGTGGCTAACTTTTACGGCTTTATTATCGCCTGATCCCCTAGTAACAAGACCGCATGTGTCGCGGAAGGGTGCTTGTGTTCAGAAAATCAGGTTGAGTTCACATTGATGGTGTATACATCCCATTTCGCTTCTATTTTCGGTTCAGCTTCATCAGCAATATCTCTTAAGCATATGTGCGCAGAATTGTATGCAAAGACGAGCAAAATTACAGATGTACTCTCGCCGTACTACGTTTACGACTTATATGTATTCGACCCAACTAGACTTTCATCAGGACCCTTCCGGTATATTTCTTGCCATGTGAAAGCAGCTGAAAGGCAATGTTTTGGTCAAAAAGTGGTGTATTTGAAAAGACAACCACGGTTAAAGACCGAGTGGAATTGTCCCACGAATATTCCTGAATGTCTTGCTGAAAATGGCTTTAGATATTTGCTCAGTTTTTCCCCCCTCTTTTATCAACATTGCTAATTGTATGTTAGCTCCTAAACTGTTAGGGAAAGGTAGCCGGTTTTCAAAAGATAGCTTCTTTTTCAGAAGAAAAAAAAAATCTAAACCCATCAGCTTCCATTTGAAGAGGTAATTTCTCCTTACGCCTAATAAGTCATTTTGCCACCTTTGATGGAATCTGCATTCCCACAACTGAAAATCGTAAATTCAAAGTGCACATGGGTTTATGTCACAAACTATATTCACCAGACCTTCCCCTTCAGGAATTACATTTTTAATATATCTTTTCATTTTGCTTTTTGCACTGTTATTAGGAATGACTCTAATGTCATTGTACGGTGTATAATGACAATAAAGGGATTCTGATTCTAAATTTCCGGCAGGGAGCTAAATTTGTGATTTATCCATTTATGGTTGCCTATAAACTTTTTGATTTTATGAAGACTCCTTCTTTGCATCATCTTAGTGGTTCCACAGTAGTGCCAAGAACAAAACCAGTCTTCTTCATCAGGTTGTTGAGCACGTTTAAGTCCTATTAAAGGGAAGGCAATGTAGGGCAATTTTATTTGTATATCACACTTTCAACAACAGGGTAATCCAAGTTAATTTACCTGATTCCTAAAGAAACAAACAAAACATATGATACATAATAAAGCATGAAAAGCATAAAATACAACATTAAAAAGTAAAAATAACAAGCATGAAACACACACAGCATAGTATACACACAAAAGCATGAAAAACAGCAATAACGCATGAAACACATCCAGATGACAGTCGCTTACTCAACGGCAGCTCTAAACAGATGAGTTTTTAGTTTTGATTTAAAGTAGCTCATGTGTTCCAACAGCTTTGCAGTCATCAGGAAGTTTGTTCCAGATAAAGGGAGTAAAGAAAAGCAGAGCTGCTTCTCGAGGTTTTGTTTCTGATTCTAGGGATGATTACTAAAGTTGGAAGACCAGCGTGGACTGGGTGGTTGGTATGGTGACATGTCTTCAACAAAATTTTGGAGTTGAGCCAAAGTTTAACTCACTCCCTACTAGACTCAAAATCCACCCACATTTTCAGTTTGAAAAATGCCTCAAAATGAGGTGTTGCCATGCGGAACACGGAGGGGGAGGGCCGGGCGTGGTCTGTGCTGTGAACTGACATAACTTTCTGCAGCTTCTACAGCGGGATATAGACAACCAGAAAGATGCAAAGCAATAGCAATGTAAGCTCCATTGCCTTAGAAGGTGGCAATTATGAGGTGAAATATTTCTCTCTACACCCTTTAGAGGGAATAGACTAAAGCGTGGAAGGTTTTTTGGAACAGGCGAACTGCCCTGAGCTGTATCGTTTTGAGCTTGTTGCTCATGAGTTGCTAAGGAGGTGTGGCTGAGACCAAGCTTTTTTATACTCCACAGCAGCCAGATGCTGTTGTCAGAAACTTCAGCTGCACTGTAAAGTTTTAAACAGAAGATAACAAAAATCTTGATACAAAATTTATATTTTTTACTAAAATTTCATGAGAAATACTGCCCACAATAAAAGGCCACACCGGAATGTGCAGTTTTGTCTAACAGCAAAATGCCACAGATGCCACAAGCATTGAGGGAGCGTGCATTTGGCATGCTGACAGCAGGGATGTCAACCAGATCTGTTGTTTGTGCATTGAATGTTCATTTCTCCACGATAAGCCATCTCCAAAGGCGTTTCAGAGAATATGGCAGTACATCCAGCCGGCCTCACAACCGAAGACCACGTGTAACCACACCAGCCCAGGACCTCCACATCCAGCAGGTTCACCTCCAAGATCGTCTGAGACCAGCCACTCAGACAGCTGCTGAAAGAATTGGTTTGCATAACAGAACAATTTCTGCACAAACTGTCAGAAACCGTCTCAGGGAAGCTCAACTGCATGCTCGTCGTCCTCATCGGGGTCTTGACCTGACTCCAGCTCGTTGCTGTAACAGACTTTAGTGGGCAAATGCTCACATTCGATGGCGTCTGGCACGTTGGAGAGGTGTTCTCTTCACGGATGAATCTCGGTTTACATTGTTCAGGGCAGATTGCAGACAGCGTGTGTGGCGTCGTGTGGGTGAGCGCTTTGCTGATGTCAATGTTGTGGATCGAGTGGCCCATGGTGGTGGTGGGGTTATGGTATGGCAGGCATCTGTTATGGACGAAGAACACAGGTGCATTTTATTGATGGCATTTTGAATGCACAGAGATACCATGATGAGATCCTGAGGCCCATTGTTGTGCCATACATCCATGAACATCACCTCATGTTTCAGCAAGATAATGCACGGCCCCATGTTGCAAGGATCTGTACACAATTCTTGGAAGCTGAAAATGTCCCAGTTCTTGCATGGCCAGCTTACTCACCGGACATGTCACCTATTGAGCATGTTTGGGATTTGCTTGACAGGCGTATACGACAGCGTGTACCAGTTCCCACTAATATCCAACAACTTCGCACAGCCATTGAAGAGGAGTGAACCAACATTCCACAGGCCACAATTGAAAATCTGATAAACTCTATGTGAAGAAGATGTGTTGCACTGCATGAGGCAAATGGAGGTTACACCAGATACTGACCGGTTCTGAGCCCCCAGACCCCCAATAAAGCAAAAAAAAACTGCACATTCCAGGGTGGCATTTTATTGTGGGCAGTATAAGGTACACCTGTGCACTAATCATGTTGTCAGATCACCATCTTGATGTGGCACACCTGTGAGGTGGGATGGATTATCTCAGCAAAGCAGAAGTGCTCACTATCACACATTTAGACTAATTTGTGAACAATGTTTAAGAGAAATTGTAATATTGTGCATCTGGAATGAATTTTAGATCTTTAAGTCCATCTCATGAAAAATGGGAGCAGAAACAAAGGTGTTGCGTTTATATTTTTGTTGAGTGTATTATAGAGGAGTTAAACTGACATCTAACGTTAGCAAATTTAGCAAATAAGTTAGCTTACCAATCCAGGAGGGATGTCTCTGTTTCCGTGTCTGTTTGATGCTGTAGAAATGTTTTATGTGGGTCTATCTAGTGTAGGCTTCACCTAAAACTACTCTAGGTTCGGTTCTTCTGCGGTCACTCCTCTACGGAGATAGTTAATATGTGACCCGTCGCAGGAATGCACAAAAGTGAGATATTTCAAGCCTTTATTTATTATAGTTTTGATGATTATGGCTAACAGCTTTATGTTAACCTTTTCACAATATTGTACTTTTAGATTTGGTTTTTCATAAACTCCATGCCATAATATAAATCCTACAGTAGGCGTCTGTGGATGAGAGAGAGACACTAAAATTTGTGTTTACTTTTTCGTGTATATGATATTTGGTGTTACAGATTTTTCTTCTGTTTTTGCTTTGTTACAATTGCAAGTTTTAGATCCTCATTCAAATGTTTTACCAGACAAAGATAAGTCAGGCAAATAACAAAGCCGGATTAGATTATTCATGCCCTTAATTGAGAATCTACAATGTGGTCATGAAAATAAAGAAAACGGATTGAATGAGAAAGTGTGTCCAACTTTTTTTCTGTACTGTAGAAGTTTGTGCCAGTAAAACTTTGTTTAAATGTTATAGTTATTCAGCATGTAGTTTAAATGTGTGGTTCTGGACTGGCATTCCCCACCTCCAGGCCTCGAGGGCTGGTATCTTGCAGGTTTTAGTTCTTTCCCTGGTTCAACACACCAGAATCAAATAATGGCTCGTTAGCAGGCCTCTGCAGAACTTCAATGCTGAGGAGGAAGTTAGAGAATTTGAATCAGCTGTGTTGGAGCAGAGACACCTCTAAAACTGGTAGGACATCGGCCCTTGAGGCCTGGACTTGAAGATCACTGCTCTAGAGTTTCAGTTCATCTCATCATTTGCCATCAGAGAAAATAACTGCTTCCTCAGCAGGAAACCAGTGAAGATTAGAGGATATATCTATATATCGGTCTATATATCACTTTGTCTCAATACTGTACCCACCCTTCCTCCCCTTGGAGTTACAGCTGACACAGCTGAATGCTTGTTCACTGTAACAGTGGAGATGAGGAAGCATTCTTTCTCCAACTCTGGTCATTGTTTCCTTCCCAAAGGGTGCACAATGTAATTGGAACAGACTTAGTAGATTTGACATTTTGTTACAGGGACTGATAATCAGTACACCAGCAAAAATGTGTAATAAATATCACAGAATTGTGAAAGGATAAAAAACACAGCTTAGAAAACTTTTGGTTGGCTTGGTTACGTTCTGCTCAAAAAAGGGGAAATCCATCTGTTAGGTTAATTTAAACTTTAACTCACAAAAACTTTGAGTATGCTCAATGTCAGACTGTGACAGCTCCAAACCTCATCTACCCGACCTGTCCTTGTTGCTGTGGATGCTTTTTTGTGGGAGTGGACACAGCATTCAATCCAACCTGTCTTCCTTGTATAAGGAAACAGAGAATGCCTTTAAGGTTTTTGAAACATGTTTTATGGAACATCACGTTTTGTGACATACAATGTATGATATACACATAAGGTTCATTATGAGTTCCCATTACGTACTGCACATTACATGAATAATTATTGAATCAAATCAGACAGGAATATGTAGTGTAATATGACAGGATAATATTTAATGTTTGTTGCTTTTTTGAACTTTTAATGTTTTTATTAGTCTGATGTAACAATTTCATTTCATTCATTTATTTCGGTTTGGTCATCTACAGATCATTCAAACAAATCATTCGAAACTTAAACACAATAAATGACCAGGGGCCTGTACCATGAAGGTAGCTGAACAAACTCGGGGTTACAGGATTGGTTTTGAGTCGACAAAACCAAACCGATGCAATCAGGCTTTATTGGTACCATGACGCAGCTCATCAATTTCCTCTGTCAACTCAGGCTTTGATCCTTAAGCGGCCTCCGTCATAGACTTAACATGTAATCTTGACGTTGCTGACGCTGACAAAGTGCTTGGTCTGAATGCAGCATTATTTAACTACTAGCAATCCACTTAATAAAGCATTACAGAATTAGGAAATTATGTATCAGATACTTACTAATACATATCTAAATCATTATGTAAGAGTGTATGTATACATGCACTTACAAATAGTTTGTGGTTTGTTAAGTATACATGAGCAATGAGCAAACAGTTTATATATGGGAGTGTTCACTAAAAGAACAATTCCCAGCAGACTTGAGAACGTTGTGGAGGAGTTTAAAGCAGGGTTACGTTGTTTAACAATATCCCAGGCTTTAAACTTCTCACAGAGCACTGCTCAATCCATCTGAAAATGCAAAGAGCATAACATCAATACCAACCCACTAAGACACGTCCATCCATCTAAGCAGAGAAGCAGCCAACAGACCAATGGAAACTCTGTAGGAGCAACAAAGACCTACGGCTCATTTGTGAGAATTTGTCAAGAGGACAAATATTAGTCACACTTCATAGATCTCACCTCAGTGTTGGAAAGAGGAAAGCCTTTAGTCATCATGGCTTGTGTTGTTGAAGCAGGGACAAATAGCAGGCAGGAGTTCAAGAACAATATTTGGTGCAAAACGAAAAATGAACAAACCTAGAGTGAAAAGGAGAGCTGGAGAGCAAGAGGACGAGAGGAGAGCAGGACTAGGAACCAGGTAGCGTATTAGAAGAAAGCAGCTGTGAACAATGGAAATCAGAGAGCTTAAATACAGAGTGGATGTGATGTATGAAATGGAACCCAGGTAAGTCTAATCAGTGGAATTTGAAACAGCTGTGGGAGTAGTAAGCAGGGAAACTGAGGGAGGAAGACTAATCAAACACACAGCGAGTTAAACACGGAAGGATCGACAAATCAAAAGGGAAAAATTCTCAAACTAACATAAAAGAAAAAAAATGAACAAAATGCACAGAGAATAAAACAAAAGAAATTGAAACTAACTCAAAACAATGTATGATGGAAAGACCTTGAAAACAATAATGAACAACATGAAATGCATTGAATATAACAATACCATATTGATAAATATAAACCGGAAAAATGATCAGAAAAAAGACAACAAAATAAAACCAAAACGTATGTTTGAAATAAACAAGTCCTGTTAAAAGTTTTCTACAGGCCACATAGAGGAAACAGAAAACAGGTACATGAGGGTGCTCTGTATATTTTGGCATAACGCAGAATTTAATGAGTGGTGGGAAACTAATACTTACCTAGCCTTGATGGAACAATCCACATGGTGAAGTAGTGAAGTCGGCGTCGTGATGTGGGGCTGCTGGGAAAGGAAAGCTGTTCAAATAACCTAAACATGTAGGAAGAGCTAAAATCATTTTGTTGATGCCAAAATTATTCCGATGTTAGAATCTGTGGCATGACTTGAAACTTGTATGCTCTCCATCCAGACTGACTCAGTCAGAGCTATTTTGCACAGAAGAGTAAGAGTAATGATGTGGGACAAGATATTTTCAGGTTTTAACTTGTATAAAGTGGAGTTTTTGAACTAAATGATTCAGACAGAGGCCAGAATGACATGTGTGGTCTCTCTCCCTTTCTGCAGCAACTAATAAAACTTAGAACTCAGAAGAACTCTCTCAAAAGTTTTCATTTAAAGTTAGCTTTTTTATTTAAAGCTGCCATTACTTTTATTTTAGTAGAAAGTTTACAAAACTTTTCTCTCTCTTACAAGTATGTACCACTTTGTCTGACTCACATTACATAAAACCCCAGAAAAATACACTGAAGATTTTAGTTGAAATGTGACAAAATGTAAAAAAACTAATTTAGATACTTTTACGAAGCACTCAAACTTATTCCTTTTAAGTGACCCTGCAGTGCTTCGTTTCCCACAACATTCATCTCTTCCTGAGTGGATGCTCCCTGTTAATTATTCTCCTTGTGCAATCAGAAACAGCACTTGAATCCCCCCCCCTGTCTGTCTGCATAATAAGGACTCTTGAAACAACAGTGCAAACTATTTTATAGGGCATTGTTCTATGTGACTTTGGAAACAAATCGCTCACATTTGTCCATCAGATAAAATTAAACACAATTACAGTCCAGTTCTGTTTTATTAAGGAGCTTTATTGCAGTAGTATAAATTACTAATTAGGTTAGCACCAAAGTATGTTGAAGACCTGTTGTCACTATACCTACCCAGCAGACCACTCAGGTCTTCCAACTCTAGTTTACCTAACATCCCTAGAATTAGAACCAAACATAGAGAAGCAGTTTTTGGTTTCCATGCCCCACAAATATGGTACAAACTTATAGATGACTCCAAAGCTGCTGATTAGTTAACCTCTTTTAAATAAAAGATTTAAGGCCTGATTTATCAAAAAATTGCCCGAGTGGGTTGTCCTTAATTTGTTGGTGATTTACTAAGATCGCGTGAGCAATTCATATTGGTGCAAGTAGCACTAATCAAATGACGAGTTGCAGTAGAAAAAAATAAATAAAAAATAAAAAATCAATGAATAAAACACGGATCACACACTTAATATATAAAGCCTAAAAACATATATGAAGTCATACAGGGTTGTTTTCCCTTTTTTTTTGCTGTTACAGAAAAAAATTAACAGGAACTAAACACAAAATAAAATTTAAAACATATTTTCGAAATAAATAAGTCTGCGATGAATAAAAAAAAAAAAAATTTTTTGCAATGGACTTGCCCATCGGAGTTTAACCAAAGACATAAGGGAAAGCCAAACATAGGAAACACAGAGGATTGCATGAGTTTAAGTAAGGTTATTTGGTCTACTGAGACAGAACATAGATTTTTGGATTTTGGACAAGAAATGCATCTTGCTTAATGACTGCTGGAAAAAGGAACCAACCCTCCCCACAACCCTACAAAGGCTTGAAGTAAAAAATACATGGACAAGGCTGAAAGGATTTTAAAGATTGAGTAGAATATGAATGCAGAAAAGTAGCATACTATTTGTTTCTGTAAATAAGTTTCAAAGTGGCATCATTGACTTTCTATTATTATTATTATTATTATTATTATTATTATTATTATTATTATTATTATTATTATTATTATTATAGCACTCACATTGCCAAAGCAACATTTTAAATACTGCCTGCTTTTCAAAATATGAAAATATCACCATAACAATCTAAAAAGCACAGAGAAAAAAAAAATAATGTATAAGGCCAGTAGATGAAAACAGAGGTGAAGCGCAGAGTTCCAGAGGTGGAGGAATAATTGTGAAATCTGGCTAGGATCTGTAGGGGGAAGGAGTAGTTTGAGCCAGACGAGTTCACAGATGTTTTAAAATGCTAATCTAATCTTTATGCCAGGCCTTTCCTTCTTCTCAGCCTTCCTTTTCCTCCTCTCAGTTTTGCTTGAGGGAGGCTGGAAAGACTCCAGTTTATGTTAATGCATCTCATGAGCATCATGTACCGCTGCTGCTCAGTGACGGGGCCTATTTATTCATACACTGTTATCAGCCCTGTTTTCAGAATCAGACACATGTGGAATTGCAATGAAGGAATTTGGACCTGACAAAAATAAATAATAAAAAATAATCTTGTGCAGGGATGCCAATAAAAAGGGAATGGAGGAAACACTGAATGAGATTGCATTCCCATTAAAAAATAAATAAATGCCCTTGTCGATAATTCTTTAAATTCAAAAAGGCATTCTGCTTTTCATTGGACTCCCGTACCATGTGAAAACGCCCTAAATCTTTCCACTCAAGGGTTACTTGTGGAGTGCGACAGGGCTCTGTTCTTGGACCAATTCTCTTTATTATCTATATATGCCTCTAATTGATAACATAATTAGACAACATGGTATGAATTTCCACAGTTATGCTGATGATACACAGTTATATTTATTCATAAAACCTGATTAATCAATAGATTTTGACCATAACATGACATTTAAATCCCATATTAAACAGATTTCTAAGATTTCTTTCTTTTACCGCCGGAATATTGCTAAAATTAGAAACATCCTGTCCAGGAGTGATGCAAAGAAACTAGTCCATGTATTTGTTACTTCAAGGCTTGACTACTGCAATTCCTTGTTATCAGGAAGTCCACAAAATGCAATTAAAAGCCTTCAGTTGATCCAAAATGCTGCAGCAAGAGTTCTTATGAATATTAAAAAGAGAGATCCCATTTCTCCTGTTTTGGCTTCTCTCCATTGGCTCCCTGTTAAATCCAGAATATTGTTTAAGATCCTCCTCCTTACGTACAGTATAAAGCCCTTAATAATTAAGCTCCATAGTACATCAGAGATCTGATTGTTCCATATTTTCCTAACAGAGCACTTCGTTCTCAGAATGCAGGTTTACTGGTAGTTCCTAGGATTTCTAAAAGTAGAATGTGAGGCAGATCTTTAGTTATCAGGCTCCTTTCCTGTGGAACCAGCTGCCGGTTTTAGTCCGTGAGGCAGATACTGTGTCTATTTTTAAGACATCGGTCCAGATGATGCTCAAAGTGACCGAGCATCCTCCAGGCTGTCTCTTCTTTGTCTTTTCAGACCCCAGACGGTCGTGGCAGATGACTGTACCGTGACTTGTACTGAGGCCGGGTTCTGCCGGAGGTTTCTTCCTGTTAAAAGGGAGTTTTTCCTCTCCTCTGTTGCTACATGCTTGCTCAGTATTAGGGATTGCTGAAGAATTGCTGTGGTTGGAGTCTGCATGATCCGGCCACAACCTCACGTTGATGACTAAATGCAATCTGCTGGGATTCCTTACATAGAAATCTTAACTGACTGGAATGTTTGTATAATTGTATTGAAATTACTTTTGTTTTAAAGTGCCTTGAGAGGATATTTGTTGTGAATCGGCGCTATAGAAATAAAAGGGAATTGAGTTGAATTCAATGGATGGATGGGTGGATGGATGGATGGATGGATGGACAGATGGATGTTGCTTTTCTGACTTGTTTTGTGACAAGTTTTTTTTGGCTGGATCAAAGGCAAAATGGCTCTTAGGGTTTCAAAGGTTGCTGATCACTGCCCAACACTTTACCAAGGCTCTGCCAACTTTACAGCTGAGGCAGACATTTTGCCCCTATCTCCTATTAACTAACTTGTGTCTGGGGCACAAACTATAAAAAGCGAACCAAAGTGTTTTTTTTGCTAAAGTCAAAATAATGAGCACATTTTTCCTCCAAACCAGATGGAGTTGCTGTTACGAGTATGGGCCAAAACTCCATCAATGCTATTGTGAGAAGCTTGTCATTAGGGTTGGGCATCAAGAATCAATTACTTTTTAAAATGTTTTTCAATACCGAGTCTGCTGACGAGAAGATGAACCCTTTGAATACCAAAAAAGAAGAATCCGTCAGAAGTGTTAGCGTTACTGTTAAAGTGGAAAGTGTGTGGAGGTGATCTGAAATGTGTCTTTACATAGGCAAACAAACAACAACACAGCTTAGTGCGATACCCGTAAGAAATAACCATCCAACCATCAGCCTAGCACCGCACTGCAGTCCAAAGCCGATTAGTAAAACAGTAAAATATGTCTGATGTCAACATGGAGGCGAACGGTCTGCAATGGCAAAGCTTATTTTAAGCAGGCAGTTGACAATACTCCACGATGTGCTATGCTTCCTCTGTTCACCTTCACGCCCAAGGGAAATGGAACAAATAGAGGAGTTCCATAGAAAGGTTTCTGATTTTATAATGTACTTGCATCTAATCTGCACTGGATTGTTTAAATTTTTTTGCACCAGGATTGTCCAGCAGTGGGAGCACTGCCTCATGTTTTACTTTCAGCGTCAGGCACTCAGGATGTTTGGAAATTGGTTTTCTTGACATTAAAAAAAAAAGAAGAAAAAAAAAAACTCCTGAAAAAATTTTACCACTGGAAAAAAGTTAATAGAAAACAGCCCTATTATTAAAGTAAAGTAAAATGTAAATAGAATAAATACCCATGGAGAATTTTAGACTATTTTATTCAGTAAGACTAGGTATGGTTAGCTAGCTCATTTAGAATATGCAAAACAAACAAAAAAAAAAGAAAAGAAAGAAAGAAATGAATCATTTGGAACCAAAATCGAAACAAGGAATTGGAATTGGAACTGTAATAGCTCAAATTCAAACGGTGCCCAACCCTAGTTCTCATACAGTTTAACAGGCAATTGAGCCAAATACTGAATAACTGTAAACTGCTGAATTTGACGATAGATTCAAATCTATATTTCACTGCATTTCTTTTGTTCTTTGTTCATTTCGTACATGGTTATGCATTGCGTTAATCAAAAATAACGTATAATATAATTATAATTTATAATTGTAATTATAATAATTATACATAATAATTCTGGTAACTGAATGAATGGTTTTGTCCAATTTAATATCAGACAGGGAGAAAAAAAAGGTTTGATGTGGCTTTTTATGAATCTAGCCAATAGGTTTTGTACAGATCATCAGAGTGCTTAGACAGACGTTAATAAGTAACAGATACCAGCAAGACACTCTCAGACCTTATTCCTTAAACTCTTCAGTGTAAAGTGCTTTTACCTTGTGGGACCAGAATCAGGACTGTGTAGGAGAGATTGCAAAGGATAATCTTTGACTATCATATACTGGAAAGATTCTTAGCATGGCAGAGTTCTGGGTGCACGGTTTGTCTTACAATCTGGCTAACATGCTAACAAAGATGCATCTTTGTTATAGAAGAAGCTAATTTTTACAGGATTTAAGATTCAAGATATCATACTAATTATCACAGCTGCGAATAAGACCCACGTAGCCAACATTGACATCATCATCTTTGTTTTAGAGACATCCTGTGGTCCATAAACGGTGATTGGCTGTGGCTGCCGTGGTGCTCTCCAGGTAGTGCTTGGGTGGAGGTGGGGGTCTCAGCATTCCCTCCTTTGGGCGCTCTGGGTCAGTGCCTTGGCTGCTGCTGTTGATCGGCTGCTGCTGATGCAGACGGCTCATTTGATGATGTTTCCTTAGCCTGGCTCATTTGTATTCAGCGCAATGTCCTTTTCGATTGCATTTAACTGTGTCTGTGCATGAGAGTTGGGTTGGGGGGTATAACTGGGATCATGATTTTAAATCTGCACAGGAGAGATGAGAATGTGGTTTAGCTGGGGTATTTAATCCGTAAAGTACCTTGAGATGCATTTCTTGTCTGAAAAGCACTCTTTAAATAAAGTGTGGTTTGATTTGATAAACATCTTTTTTGTTTTCTTCAGTGTTTTTTTGGTTTTGAGTCACAAACAGAACATGATATCATATTTGTACTGTAGGCTGCAGATGCTTACCTGTTTCCAATTCTTCCATTTAGACACACAGCAGTTTGAATGTTAAAGTAAATCTTGATGAACTTACTCTGAGAACACAAAAACAGAACCACATTTTTAGTTTTCTTTTTGTGTTCTTGGAGTAAATCTCAACAAGCTTACTCTGAGAACACAAAAACAAAAATGTGGTTCTGAATCTCTCTTTGGACTTCCTGCACTGTTCTGCGTCCATTTTTTTAATCATCTGCCTGCTTGGAAACATCTGCAGAAGAGAGATGTTTTTAGGTAAACAGCTGTCAACCAGCTTTTTTCTCTCTTATGGCCATCTGTCTTTCCAGTTTTTGAATGACTCATTTTTATTTTTCATTTCTGTTACGTACAGCCACATGTGCAGTTTCAGTTACATTCTTTTGGCATTGTTTCAACAGGCGAGCGTCACTAATAGAGGTGCATATGTTTTTGTTGCCCCATCTTAGAGTTGATGCTCATTGGTGATCTGGGCCTTGTGATAAGGCCAAGAAAGGCAAGGCAAGTTCATTTGTATGGCACAATTTAAACAGCAAGGCAATTCAAGTTGCTTTGGGTGATTAGGGTATAACATATAAGCGGCAGTAAAACATCAGTAAACATTAGATGCACACAACAAAAGACACATTAAAAGTTATGTCATTCTAGCTACTATTAATTACTATTAATTAATTAAATACTCAAAGGCAGCTCTAAACAGATGGGTTTTAGCCTTGTTTTAAAACAGCTCAGTGTTTTGGTAGATTCTCAGTGGTCTGGAAGTTTTTTGAGGTAAGTGGAGAATAGGAACTGAAAGTCGTGTCTCATCGTTTGCTTTTAATTCTATAGGCATGATTAGTAGACTAGAGTTGAAAAACCTGAGTGGTTGGGGGTGTCGACATAGTTTCAACAGATCTTCAACATATTTTAGTGCTAAGCTATTCAGTGATTTATACACTAGAAAAAATATTTTGAAGTCTATTCTATGAGCTACAGGGAGCCAGTGTGAGGACTTTCGAAGTGGGATGATGTGCTCTACCTTCCCAATTCTAGTGAAGATACGAGCAGCAGCGTTCGGGATCAGCCGCAGCTGTCTGATTAACTTTTTATGCAAACCTGTGAGGACACTGTTGCAGTAATCAAGATAAACTTGAGGATGAGTTTTTTTTAGATCCTATTAGGACATTAGTCCTTTAATCCTAGTTCTTTATCCCCATAGCCATCATGGTCTACAACATCTCCTTGAAAAATGAATTATTTATGAGCTACAACAACATTTAATTTCCTTCTGGGATCAATAAAGTATTTTTGAATTGAATGGAATTGTATTCTTCAGATAATAGAAGGCTGACCTTAT
This sequence comes from Apricaphanius iberus, assembly GCA_028564705.1. Lineage (NCBI taxonomy): Eukaryota > Metazoa > Chordata > Actinopteri > Cyprinodontiformes > Aphaniidae > Apricaphanius > Apricaphanius iberus. The sequence goes on from JAPXFQ010000899.1 coordinate 2,020,971, forward strand.
AATAGCGTTTATGTGACCCTGTAGGTTCAGGTCTGAGTCCATTACTACAACTATAGATTTGGTGCATGTTTAGTTGTTTCTAGCTGTATTAGCGGAAGTTTTTGCTGAAACTTGATCATTCCTCCTTGTGTCCAAAAATAATTAGCTCATTTTGGGTTTTTTTCTTCTATTCTGCTTGATAAAGTTACAGCATGTCCATCCATTGATTTGCTAAATGCATTCACTTAGGCTTTGGATGGGTTCAAGGTCACCTGGAGACATTGTAGAGTTGAGTATTATCTACATAGTTATGTTAACAGATCTTATTGGTTGTTATAATCTGGGTTAATGGGAGTATGTAGATATTAAATAGGAGGGACCCCACGAGAGTGCCATGGGGCACCCCACATGCGATTGGTAAGACAAGGGGTACAGAGGACTGCAGGAAAAAGGACAATGATTTTCTAAGCTACAGACATTTAAGAACAGAGGTGGGACCAAGTCATTGCTTTGCAAGTATCAAGTAAATACAGGCAAGCCTGAGTCAAGTCTCGAGTCTTAAACATCAAATTTCAAGTCATATTGAGTAATTTTTTTAAAAACAATTTCATTTTCAACATACATCATAAACAATGTTCTTTTTAAAATCTTTATTTATTTGACTGTTTGATGAAACAAGTGCAACTGAACTTAGAAAATGTAGAAAAAGGTTTTGCTGAACTCAAATCTCTATGCTGTACAGTTTAATCTAATTTAGCTAATAAGAATAGTCTTCTATAATTTCAAAGATAAACTGCTAAGGATGAATGAGATTCTACAAAATAATATTCAAATTCAATTCAAAATTCAATTCAGTTCAACAATACTTTATTGATCCCAGAGGGAAATTAAGTGTTGTTGTAACTCATTACTAATTCATTTTTCAAGGAGTTGTTGTAGACCATGATGGCTGTGGGGAGAAAGGATTTTCTGTAGCGGTCTTTGTTGCAGCGAAACTGAAGAAGCCTCTTGACTGAAGATACTGTGTTGCTGTAGGATAGTCTCATGAAGAGGATGCTCAGGGTTGTCCATAATCTTTTTAATTTTATGAAGAATTCTTCTTTGCACTATTATCTCCAGTTGCTCCACAGGTGTACCCAGAACAGAACCAGCCTTCTTTATCAGGTTGTTGAGCCATTTTAAGTCACTGGCTCTGATGCTGCTACCCCAACAGAAGATGGACAAAGAGATGACACTCTCCACCACAGACTTGTAGAAGATTTGCAGCACATTGCTGCAAACCTTGAAGGACCTCAGCTTACTTAAAAAGTACAGTCTGCTCTGTCCCGTTTTGTAGACTGCTTCACTGTTGATTCTCCAGTCCAGTCTGTTGTCCAGGTCAACTCTGAGGTATCTGTACTCCTCCACGTCTTCTCACATGAAAACAGTCTTTAACTTATCCCTGCTTCTTCTGAAATCTACAATCATCTCTTTTGTTTTGTTCACATTCAAGGAAAGATGATTGTTTCCACACCATGCCACAAAGCGGTCCACCAGCTCTCTGTATTCAGCTTCTTTTCCATCTCTAATACACCCAACAATTGCAGAGTCGTTTGAGTATTTCTGCAGATGACAGGTCTCTGTGTTATACTGGAAGTCTGAGGTGTACAGAGTGAAAAGGAACGGTGAGAGTACAGTCCTTTGTGGTGCTCCTGCGCTGCTGACCAGCTGGTTTGACACACAATCCTTCAGTCTCACAAACTGTGGTCTGTTTGTCAGGTCGTCATTAATCCAACTGATTGTTGAGGCCTCCACTTGTGTCTTCAGGAGTTTCTGACAAAGCAAATCAGACTGAATTGTGTTAAATCCACTGGAGAAATCAAAGAACTGCTTCATCCAGATAACAGTGAGTTGGTTGAAGCAGGTTGATGATGGCATCTTCAACGCCAACTACATTGCGATAAGCAAACTGCAGAGGGTCTTGATAGGTTCTAGTTTGCTTACTCAGGGGGTGATTTCAGGATGATATTTAGATTTGTAAAAGTCACAGGTAATTACTTAAAGAGCAACTCACCCCATTCCCAAATCTTACTCGACCTATGTTTCTGTTTTAAAAAATGTAGGTTTTGCCTACAGACAGCGGGTTAGGATTGCTTCATTTTTTAAATCTAGCAATCTGATTGGCTGTTCTGCAGCTCTCGCACACATACGTACACAAAGACAGTCTCCATTTGTTACGGCAGGATCAGAGTCACAGGATGAGTAAAAAGACATAAAATTGCACAATTTTGAAATAATAGATGTTTAAAACTATAATAACTGGTTAAAACATCAGGTCTTTTCAAGCACATCTGTTCAAGTCCGAGTCAAGCCCCAAGAATATTGTGTGGAAGTCCAAGTCAAGTCAAAGTCTTTGAAAATGTTTCAAGTCAAGTATCAAGTCACAAAATGAATGACTTGAATCTGAATCGATTCCAAGTCATGCGACTCAAGTCCAGACCTCTGTTTTAGAGTAAATCAGATTCAATGCAACTTTTAATTGATCTAAATATAGTATTTTTGCTGATTTGACTGGAACTAGCAGTCTAAATATAATAAATAAGTCATTAAATGACGTGCATAATTTAAGTAATAAAAGTGAAATAAAATTTTATGTTTCTTGTTTCAGAGGAATGTCTAGAGAGAATTACATTTGAGACCCAGAAAGACCCCTGACTCTAAATATCTGTCTCCCTGTTCAGCAGTTAAACCTTAGAAAAACACATCCCTCATTTCAGCTTCATCAATATATATTTCCCTAAACTTACACAACTCAAATCTGCTTTCATTGTGCAACACCTGTGAAAACACTTTGTCATTCGAAAGGAAAGAGGCACACTGAAAGAGAAAAGAGGGAATTAATGCACAAAAGAGGAAGGGGAAAAGCTAATGTGTTTGTTTAAATTAGAATCAGAAAATCTGTGCACCAGTATCTGGTGCACAGATTTTCAGAAATATAGTACAGGCCAAAAGTTTGGACACACCTTCTCATTCAGTGCGTTTTCTTTATTTTCATGACCATTTACATTGTAGATTTTGACTGAAGGCATCAAAACTATGAATGAACACATATGGAATTATGTAGTACTTTTACAAAAAAGTATGAAATAACCTGGCCTCCAAAGTCACCGGACCTGAACCCCATCGAGACCATTTTGGGTGACTACATCTTGAAGCTAAAGAGAATGCAAAGCAGTAATCAGAGCAAAGGGTGGAAACTTTGAGGAATATAATATATAACACATGTATTCAATTATTTCACACGTTTTGTTTAAGTACATACAGTAATTCCATATGTGTTCATTCATAGTTCTGATGCCTTTAATTGAGAATCTACAATGTAGTCATGAAAATAAAGAAAACGCATTGAGTGAGAGGGTGTGTCCAAACTTTTGGTCTGTACTGTATATGGTGAAGAAGAATTTAGGAAACCAGCTGGTTATTAATCAACCACTGCCTCACTACATTAAGCACAAATATACTAAGAGAGAAGAGACTGAGGGTCTCTACTTGACTTCAACGGTCAGTATTCTGTCTCTGGAGTTGCCTTTTTCCAGCCGACCTTCCTTGTGCCACACCTGCTTCACTCTGTGATTGAGAGAATCTATTTTTGGCTGAGTTTGTCCGCCTTTGTAGTTCTCAGGGGAAACTCAAAACCTTCCCTATCTGTTTTATATGTTTCTACCCTGAACCACCAACACAGTTTCACTACACAACTGGTAGATCCATTCACATCTGCTGCAGAGATTTGGGACACCATTATTTTATCATGCGACACAGTATATGTATCAAACTGTAGTTTAGTGTACTTTAGGGGTTAGAATGATTGAAAACTGTTTCTGATTTCCAAACACCAAAGGTTCACACCTATTAACAGCCATGACCTTGGCTGAAAATGTGAGACCATGGATCTGCTTCTGCTGTTATTTTAGACTCATCTTTATTTCTTTTTTTCTGTTGCATAATACAAATCCTACATCTTTTTGCCAAAATTCCGACTTCTAGGAGTAAGGGTATTTTTCTTAAATGTTAGATAATTAAATTTCGGAAAATCATGGACTTCCTTAAGTATTCTAAATCTTGTTGTCAAAACATTGTCTAAAAACCTATAATTTATTTTGTAAATGTAAAAACATCCATAAAATATTACACTACTATCATTAAATGTTGTGGAGGGTGGGTTACTGGTGCAACTCACTCAGCAGAATAGACGGACTGATCGCGTGTTTGCTGGCTGTGACCAATTTTTGATTTCTGTCAAGGTATGGCCTGCTGATAACAATTTTTTGGCAACAATTATTTTTACATTCAGAAAAAAAGACCTCAAAAGAGAAAATAAGTTTGACCTGGAGCCAAACCTTACTGTGGTTTAAAAAAAAATGCAGACAAAAGCCTGATCCCCTTTCAATTCTCCATTGTTGCTTTACTTGACAGAGAAATCATTCACTCAGAAGACTTTTCAGATAGCAGGGAGTCCTCCACCTCTCGTTTGTCTCCATTCTTCATGCTGCTTTGCTTTAATGTGGCTGGAGTTACAGCCGAGAATACGTTGCAAGACGAAGGATTTCACAGTTTAGGTCTGCACATAAATGTCTTGTATGTGAACAGATTAAAACAAGTGCTGCCTTTTATATATAATACATGGACATTTCCAGTTTTGATGCATCTAATTAACAAGAACAATAAAGCATTTTATTTTGTATTTTGTGGTTTTTCACTGATCATTGGTCATAGCTGATCAAGCCTTCCCAAAACTGTCTGTTTTCCATTAATGGCATAACTTCCCAGCATCTTAAATCATTTTAGTATGCAGGAAGGAAAACCACCAGACAGGCTCTTCACACGTTTTCCTTCATCTGTGTTCATGTGGATGGGAAGGCTGGCAGCGATGTTTCATCAACTCTTTCAGCCTTTATTTCTGTGAACAAGGAAGCAGTTCTCAGACATGAATGCCACTGTACACATTTGACAGACAATGTCAGAAAATACTAAAAATATCTTCCTTCCAAAGTTCAACAACAGTATAAACGTTTGTGTGCTCTGCTCATTATTCTTTCGGGATATATCAGTTATTAAAAGATTAATAGTTCTTAAAGGAGGCTGTTTTTATTGCCTGACTTGAATGTTGGTCTGTGTGCTATGCATTTATTTCAGTTTTGCTGATTTTTAGGAAAAAATGCATGACGTAAAATGAGCAGAAATAAACACTTCGACCCAATAGGATAAGATTCATGAACACATATTCAGCTAACAATCAAAATGATGGAGGATCTTCTTCAAACTTACCTAACAGTTCAGTCATTACAGTGCAAGACAAACCTGAACCTTAATTATCCCTGTACTTGACATATTGACTCTACCATCAGATCTAAGTTTGCTGCTTCTTGTATATTTTTTCTCATTTTTCTTATCCTCTCTGCTAAAAACAATACAAAGGCACAAATACACTTTGTATTTGAAATGCAGCCTGACTGTCATTCCTTTTTTCTCCCAGCATTTTTCTTATATGTGCAATTTGGATATGTGTGTGCTTCTCCCCACCTGAAAGCCCAGGAGTGCAGTGCACACATATTTGTACATGCAAGGATGCCAAAGCTTGTTTCTCGTTTTTTCAGTTATTCTGTATTTGCTACAGAGAAAGAGGTTTCATTAATTTTCTTGGCAAGGGAAGACCTTTTTTTTAATGTTGCAATTAGAAGCTGCGATTAAGGTGCTGTAACACTGCTTTTGGTGCTTCAAGCCCATTGTCAACATGAAGCCTTGAAACGAAACTACTTCTCCATCAAGTTCTATAACAACCAAGCCATGCCCATGGTCCACAAGTCATTAATTACCTGTCAATGCTGCAACCAAGCTCTCTATTCTGCTCCCAGAACACAAATGTGCTGCTACCATAATGATGACATTTTACTAATCCACTAAACATTCCACAATATCTCAAACTGTCACGTGTACTTAAGAACACTCTATAGATAGTGTCAAATAGGTATAATTTCACTGCTTTTGAAATAAATTGTGCAAATTTTCATCATGAATAAAAAATTGCTGTTTGACAGAAAGGAGTCAGAGCGATGTGTTGGAAAAAAAAAGAAATGACAGACGAGCAAAACAGTTTCAGGACAGGAGTTAAACAATAAATAGGATGAGATAAAGTCTACATGATAATTATCACTAATTTGAAAAGGAGGTAATGATAAGATAAGTCAGGCTTTGTGGAGTATAGATGGGTTGTGAAAAGAAAAACTGAGCCAGGGCCTCGGACTAAAATTGTCAGAAGATATATTTAACCACTAAGTGAACAATGTTGTGTTACAGAGCATGAGAAGAAACGTGGCACTAAACCAAAGTCTCATCTGCTAAAAGTGTTTTGTAGCAGAAAGGGCATATACCATCTCTGATTATGATATCATATGACTCATCTTAGGCTTTCTGTCCTCCTGTTTTTTCTTGTTCGTCTCCCACACACCAGTGAGCAGGAGGCGGGCGCTGAGAGGTGAAATATGCAGGAAGGAAGTTTAGACGGTTCCAGGTGTACGCTCTGGACAATTAACGCACAGCAGCAAATTGTTGAACACTGTGTGAATATGAATTCCGGACATTATGCAGAGTTGTTAAAACATCTGGGTCCTTTACAACCCTCTGTATGGACGTGCCTATGTGTTTTACTGCTCTTATTTTCATGCCTATGCAGATATCGGCAGTAAAGTGCAGGTGTAAATGTGTCCATCTGCAGTCCTCATTAAGATAACAGATTACAGTGCAAAATAGTGTGACAGAGACAGATACGAAAGGAAAAAAAAACTGGAACAGCTCACTGAAGATAAAGTGGGAATTATGATCTAAAGACCAAAATAATTCCATGTCATGGAAATTGGACATTAAAAGTGCAGAAAATTCTAATGGCTTAGGTGTAATTTAATGCCTAATTTAGGATGTGCTTATCTCTAAAGGCATATATTTGTTTTTTCCCCTGTCAACTCCTTTGGCTACTAAGGGTGCCCTCGACTAAGGATTTACACATTTGAATCAGAATTGTCTAATCTTTCTATAGTCGACCAATAGTCAAATGATCCATGTGTGCAGGCTGCACGGGGGACAAAACGTATGGGTAATGTGTTCATTCTAATTGTAGAAGTTCTCCATTGCACATTATAGTTTGTGTTCCAAATGTAGTTTTGTTCTTCAGTTATCCTTTGAGTTATGTTGTCAGTGTATGGTGGTATTTGTCCATGCACCGTCTAAGGCTGCATTCACACTTTTTCTGTTGCGTTCACATCGCACAGTTTGTCTGCGTCAGGCAAGGCTCCTAACGCATGTAGTGTGACGCATGTACGTTGAAGCTTGCAACGCTTGCTTCTGAGCAAAAAAGAGTTTGTGGGCTGTGCTTCCTCTGATGCCGGACATTCTGAACTATGGTGGATCAAATCGAGAGAGTGGCTAGGCTTCAGTGCATCAGCACCGTTTGTTGATACACCCCAGTCTTCAGATGCGTTCTGAGCTTGGGGAGTTTAACCATTTGGTCTAGGAGCTGCGTATGGATGAGGTTCGCTTTCAGCCGCATCGGAGCTCAAATCTCCTACCAGGACACCAAATACAGGTGCTCTATTCTTCCCGAGGAGTGCCTGTCCATCTGTCTTCAGTAAATGTTATTTCTAATTTTTGAAATCTGCGTTCGTTGAAAACGTTTTAACTTCTCCCGATTCATTCAAGATAGAAGATGTAGTGACATCACTACAGTGAGACGCTCTAAATGTTTGCTGCACTGTGTCAAGTCCGTCAAAAGTTCACTTAGCTGAACTTCGTCGCTTGAGTTTGCTACGTTGCCGGTTGCAACACAAGTAACGCTTGAAAAGTTGACGGAGCCAAGGCACACAACACACCGCAGAGACTCTGACAGACTTGACCTTAGACTTTATATGTAATTTTGCCGCCACTGACGCTGACGTTTGGGGCAGTGTGAACGCAGCATTAGTCCCGGTACTCGGTTTGATTGGGGGCCAAAATTGCAACATTGTTGCTGTTTTTAGCTCGTGCGTTCACATTTACATTGGTGTTTTATTATCAGAAAGTCCAAAGCTTTGAGCAACAATGTCACCTCTGCACCTGCGGTGGTGCTGTTGTACAGCTGTGCTTCCTCCTGCCAAAGGCGAACTTCCAGTACAGCTGAATGTAAACAAACACGGAGAAGCTGCAGGTTGTAGCGTTTTTAGGATTGATCTGTTGTGTTTGGCAAATGTGCCAGATCAAAACTGCAGCAGCAACTCAGGATGAGCATAGAATGAGGCAGAGGACTATGAGCATTGTGGAATGAGTAACACCACCTGATTACAACTTCCAGCACAGATGGCCTCCTTTTACAGATTTTTAGCAAAGTGTGTACTAGATCCAGCATTTATCTCTTCAGCATTAATGGTTGTTTAGATTGTATTCACCGCACCAAAAGCAGGAAGCGGACTAATTTACAGGGCATACTGGGTAAATATAATCTAAACAACCACCCATGCTGTATAGATAAAAGCTGGATCTTGTACATACCTTGCTCAATGTCTGTATAAGGAGGCCATCTGAAAGCTCTGGAGTTTCTGATAATAAAAAGCCAGTGTGAATGCAAACTGCACCAGCTAAAAACAGCAACACTACTCTGGAGGTTTAACTCAAAACCAGAGATTTTTTGTGTAATTTGATGCTAATACATTCATTGTAACCTCATGAATTGCATATAGACCTATGTTTCATTGTCAATTGCCTTATTTCTAAGATCCACAGGTGGAACCTGTATTAGGTTTGCTGTAAATTGAAATTCATGGCATTTTCTGCAGGAACTTTAATAGAAAAAACTACAAGACATCTATTTAATGTTGTGTAGACATTTATCAATTGAGCTTTAAAATATCTGTTGGAGTGTTACATTAATGACATAAATGGTTTAGACAAGCTTTAATAGTTGTAATATGGGGCCCATCGCTACACGGCCAGCCAGAGGGAGCCGGCGAGCAAAGCCAGGAGTTCCCAGCGCTGCCTGGCATCTAATCAAATGAGCAATTCTTTGATAGCCTGCTGGCTAACAGCCTTTGGAGACCGACCTCATCAACCACAGAGCAGCTTGGAGCTTAATCGTTCGTAAGGTCTGTTTGGGCAGAGGCAAATTAGTTTAGGATCACTAATTTTAAAGGTGTGTGATTTACTGTGTTTATATGTATAAGGTTCATCTGCGTTTTGAGTAATACAGGCCCCTTGGCCTCAAACTTTTTTTTTTAAAGACTTTTCCTGACAAAGAGTGATTTAAATCCTGTAATTTGAGCTACTCAATCAGACAGGAGATTTCCCCATTTTGTTAAATGTTTAATAAATGTATTTTGAGCAGCTCCAAATGCCCAAGTGTGGTACATGGAGCTAAACTAAGATTAGCCCACGTGTTGGCCCAGGCCAGCACTCAATGAATAGACGATCAGCGGTGTTCCAATAAAGATCGTTTCAGAGAAGATTAAGACTAGAAACTTATCTTATGAGCCGTGTTTAAGATCCCTTTCGCATCAAAATTGGAATACTGGAATTGTTTACGGTCGTGATCAATCCAAATAGAAGTAATTTTCAAAAGATTACTCTTATCCAGATAATTTTTAAATAAACATTTCTTGGACCAAAGAATGTTAATTTTCCTGATGTTGTCTTATTGGTTTACACATAAATCAATGCTAAATTAGTGAAACAAATTACAATTAGTGAAACTAATTCAGCTTTCATTCCAGCATCTGCAGATCAAGCCTTGGTTCTTAAAGGACCCAGATTCCTCCAGAATCATATCAGAATTAATGGTTTCTCATTTTATTACATATTTATCTTTTTGTCTTCTTTTATTTGAACTATTCATTTATTTTAATCTGTAATGTGTTCTTTTTCTAGCTTGTTGATTACAATGTTTTTCTTATTTTTCCATTTGTAAATATATGTATTTTGGAAAGTAACTTGTCGTTTTTTGTTTAACACACACACATATGGCAAGGTTTATGGTCAATATACGGTAAAGAATTCATTCCTTTAGACTATGAGACTGATATAGACCTTTGGCTATTAAAAAAGTTCCCGATAAAGGTGGTGCCCCAAATAATAATTTTCCATAAATTATTAATTGTATTGACTGCCATAAGCAGTCCTTTGACTTTTAATAGCCAAATTCCTACATTCTTGGTAATATCCCCAACAGTGTGTATAAATAAACTGCATTGAAACTGAATTGTATCGGTTTGATGCTATTTCTTTTAAACTCTCATGCATAATTCTAATTTAGCAAATTATTTAATGAAACATTATTTATTCCAAATAACTTTTTCTTCAATTTCTCTGTGGATTTTGAATTGGTTGTTTGAACACAAACTAAAAGGTGCTAATTAGTCTTAAACTAACCACTAATTAGTTAAGACTAACTTAACTTCACTTCAAAAACTCTTCAGTACAAGCCTGGGTCTTTAAGCATACATATTAATACAATTTATTTGTTATTGTTTCTAATTCTTTGCATATTATTCCATTTTCCTGTTTTATTTTTAGTAGTTAGTTTATATTATTCATTATTATTTTACTTAGTAGTTTAGTTGTGGATTACTATCTTAGTGAGTTTGTGGTTTAAAATATTTTGTCCGGAAAGTTAAATAAATTTTTTTTAAAGGCCTATATCATGCAAAATCAAGTTTTTTGAATTTTCAATCATCTGGTAATACAATTTTCTTATAACCCCCCCGCCAGATTGGTTTTTGGCTTAATTCACGAATGTCTGTATAACCCTCCTGAATATTGCCCTCTGAGCAGCTGCACCACGCTCTCCTGGAAAATGACAGAGTGATAACATAGTGACATATTTTACGTTATGTTACCACTAGGAAGTGCTAGAGGTGTCGTCACCGCCCCTGCAGACAGAGCAGCCTACCTCTGGTAGAGTTGCAAACACACCCTTCCCCTTCTCAAAGCTCATAGCTGCACTGCTTTTAGCAGCTTTCTTGTTGGAAATGTACTTTGTCTGTGAAAACGCCCATTTGGCTGCATGGATTACAGGACTTTATTCTTCATTCCTAAAGAACAGCAGCTAGATAATTTCCAACAACAAAGATGCCTGATGGACAGAGAAGTAGCTACAAGCTAATGTTATGTGTGTTAGCCAATTATCAAGCTGCTTATGTGATCTTATAACAGCATTGTATGGTTAATTACTTGATCTGTAGCATCTCAGAATGTTAAGTAAACGGGTGCAAACAACACCCACAGCATTTTTATATGCTAGCCTGGAAAGATCTGCTTACTGGACACAGCTGTGTTGGTCTGGGCTCCGTCTAAAGCCCGGATGAGCTCTGTCTATAGCCTGGTAGATATATTATCTGAGATGAGCTTTAATGACTCTGCTTTTTACAAAAAATAAATAAATAAACCAAACGTCCGTGAATTTGTGTACTTCGTGCACTTCAAATTCACTGTTGGACTCCTGTTTGAGATAAGGCTAGCTCTGTTTTTCTCAGTCATAGCAGCTCTACAGGGGAGAGGAGGGGAGCGGGGAGAAACCTCTGGCAGAACCTGGCTCAGTATAAGCGGTCATCTGCCCCAACCTTCTGGGGATCTGAGAAGACAGAGTAGAGACAGCATGGAGGATGTTTGGTCATCTGGACCGATGCTCCCCATCCAGCAGGGGGCATTATAGTTGAGCAGGATACCAGACCGGAGACTGGATACCAGACTGGAGCTGCTATGGGGAGAAAAAATCACTGAGAGAAAACCGGGTTAACAATCGCAATAACAGCAGAAAAAATATATCTGGAGAGTAGTAGAAAAGAAAAGTAGAAGAGTGAAGAAAATAATACCAATAGCGAGAAGCCAAAACAGGAGAAACGTGCTCTCTCTTTTTAATATTCATCAGAACTCTTGCTGCAGCATCTTAGATCAACTGAAGGCTTTTAATTGCATTTTGAGGATTTTCTGATAAGGAATTACAGTAATCAAGCCTTGAAGTAACAAATACATGGACTAGTTTCTCTGCATCAGTCCTGGACAGGATCCTTCTAATTTTAGCAATATTCCGGCGTTAAAAGAAAGAAATCTTGGAAATCTGTTTAATACGGGATTTAAATGTCATGTCTTGGATTATTCATCTCATGGTGACTGACAGAAAATAATACCCTGATCGCAGATGCATTCCATTTTCCCTTTGATGGAGAAATACAAACACATCAATTGAAACTAGAGGTTAATCTGATTAAACATGCAACAAATAAGCATTTGTTAGGCCTTTTAAGTCATTTTATGTCCAGATTATTGTTGTAGGCAAAAAGGAAGATATTTAGCTGAGCAGTGACTTAATTACTTAGATGGCTTCTGGAGTGCAATTCTTTTAGGTGACATAATGCTATTTTTTTCTATGTTATACATGCAATGACCATAAAGTCTTATTCTGACATGTGTCTCATTTAAACTGAAGATGTCAGCAAAAATCGCAGCTGCATATCAAGCAGTATATGTTTAAAGTCTTCTTTTTAACCTTATTAAAAAAATTACCAAATATTAAACTAAACCTTCAATAAAAATTGAATTTGAAACGTCATTTTTGTAGACATATTTAAATATTGGGATTACATAGGAACTTAATCAGAGCATCTCTAAATTTTTGTTGAAATATACAGTATTCATCTTTATTTGTAAAATTGTTCAGTTGTGAAACTGAATAATACTTTTGCATTCAGCTGCGGGAACTTAATGTGGATTTTTGGATTAGCATTTAGTTTATGGCTGCATTTTATGGTCATAAAGATTTTGTGCTGGTTTTGTATTCATTATCAGTAGCCAACCAGATAGCTCTATTTATCAATAGTGTTTACCCAAACCAACCACCATGATACATCAATCATTTACATGATCATTTACTGACTATGATGAGTCCACCTATCCTCACTTACTGTACGTAAATACGGTATCATAACATCATATAAACCACAGTAACAACATACTTCATCAAATATGAGTCTGAATAAGGCTTGTCCATTGAAAAGTAGAACCAGCGCTTCTGGAGACCAACTGAACACTTTCCTGTTTTTTAATTTCTAACAAAATTGTCTTGACCGGCAGCAGGAGTAAAGGCATTGCTATTTGTAGCACACAGTGTAAGTTGCTGCTCAATTTAGAGCAATTTAGATCCACGTCAACATTTCCTTATCTTTTAAGGCAGCTGGATTGTCCAGATATCTGTTGCAAGCGATTCAAATAAATGTTTCAATTCATGTGCATAAATATTTAAAGTTGTTCTTGTTCATATTGATTACTTAAACACTAAATACACTTGTGGGTAGATGACTTGCAGTTTTTCCATTTCTTCTGATAACTGTTTTATATTTTTAACTTTGCCATTTTTTCTGTCTCTCTCCATATTTTCTTCATTACCTCTATTTTTGTTAACATTAAACCATATAGTTCTATTGAATGTTATACACAAATGAAAATCTGAAACAGTAATGATCGTGAACTTCAAAACTGCAACATGATAACATAACTTACATCAGCAAGTGCCATAATTTGGTTAGCGTTTAACAAAGCAGCAAAATCTGTGTGAAATATCATAAAACTATAGTCGTCAAAATACAATATAATAAAGAATCTCACTGGTTGTTGAGGTGTAGTTATGCGTTCTTTAGCTAATATTAATTTGATTTTAGAGGAGACATCCATCGATCCATCTGCAGGCATTGATAATGGCAGGGTTGCAGGGAGGCTGGTGCCTTTTATCAGGGTACACCCTGGAGAGGACGCCAGTCCATCACCGGGTTATATTCATCATATTATTTGTTATTATGCACAGATATATATATATATATATATATATATATATATATATATATATATACACACGTATATATATATGTATATACGTATATATATATATATATATACACACGTATATATATATGTATATACGTATATATATATATATACGTGTGTATATATATATATATATATATATATACACTACTGCCTCACGGAAAACCCTTAATTTCCTCCTGGTCACTGGGCAAATCACCACATAATCCTCAATAAATCCTTGCATAATTTTGTTTTTTCATTTTACGTGTTATTTATTGATGCTGTAGTTCAATGTTTCTTATGTAACGTAACGGGATGGCTTTAACAGGAGAACAACTTAAACTTCTCTCCATAACCCACTGTTTCAGTATAAGAATGTGGACCTGCTTCTTTCTTTGCAGTATTTTAAATATAAAACTTTGGAAACTTTCTGCCACATTCTATTTTTCTAGAATGTGGCTAAGGCTATTCCTGATTAACACAGAAGTCCTAAAGAAAAAACAAATGACTGATTCGAAAGAAAAATCACTTGAAAGTTCTGCTGTGTCTGTTTATTAGAGGTATATGGGCAAACATTATACAAGCTCTTGCTTAAATACTTCCATCCATAGAGGAAAATGCATCACTGTAAAACACTTATGAAGCTTAGCAGAGAACAGGTTTAAAAGCCCCTGTTTTAAAAAGGCACTAAAGGCCGAGTTTTATTATCTGTCACATCATACACATGCGAACACGACTATAGCAAAGACACCTCTGTTACACATTTCAGCTGCTAGAACACAGAGCTTTCAACTGGTGTGTTAGTTGAGTATCTAGAGGTAATATCACATATGTCTGCTATATTTATTGCACACCAAAAGGCATGTGAAGCGTCAAACACTGTTAATTTCAATATACTAAACATTTGTTGGGATGTAAAGCTACCATTAAGTACTTTATGTGGCTGGCAGGCTTTCGTGTTTGCTGTATACTCTGAAGAGCACATGTATTTTAAATATTTTCCAGATTAAATATACCATACTGATACTTTCTTTAAATACATAATGTGTCTTTTAACTTAAAGTTCACATATTTATGCAAAAATCACAACACAACCATTGCATGATTTCTTTGCAAAAAAATTTCAAAATTCTTTTTAAATAATAATGAAAGTAATAAATTCAAAAAATAGCATATTCATTTCTCAGCATTATTGTTTTAAATAGCTTGTGATGTAGTGGTTGCTTGTATGGTACAGTCATTCTTTACATTAGCTTTCATAGGAACAAATGGACCTTTCCTCTCATGCAAAATACTGCTGATAAAACGTTTTAATGCCATGCTGGTGCCGTCGTCATATTTCAAATACAGTTGATTATTCGGTCAAGTCAGGCAGAAGTACATAAGGATTGTTTGAATTGCACAGGAGCATAAATGTATCCTATCCACCGCAAGTCCAAGTTGACCCTAAAGTCTTTGGTCCCACGTTCAAGTCCAAAGTCAAGTCTGAAATCTTTATTGGTAGATGCACGCTTTCTCATCATCCTAAAACACAGAAGTTCTGTGGGTCAAATCATGATTTTTAGGTCTATCTTAACACATGAATATTTTACATCCAATATTGTTTATTGTTTTGGATCTAACAAATAAAAGACAATTTTTTTGAGGATGTGAATTACTTAGAAAATAATAATGTATATTAATTACCTAAATGAAAATGTAAACGTAGCTGAAATAGGGCATCGCCAGTTAATGTCATTCCTCAATTAATCTAACAGGAAGTAGTTTTATTTTGAAGAAGCAGAAGTGTCTTTGTATTGACAGGCTAAACCTGTTAATCCCACAGTACAAATAGCCCAATTCATTTCTATAAAACAAATTAGACATCATTAGGGATTTTATTCTTCCTTTAACGTTTACTGTACCAGATTTTTAGGAAACCATGATGAAAATGTACATCATGGTAAGAGCTAAATGACGAATGTTTCAAGTTACTTGTCGAATCACAGAATATTGACCATAATGTCATGTAGTCGTAAATGAGGAAGAATATTCTGTATTTACATTGACATAACAAGGAATGCTTTTATTTTGAAGACATTAATGTATTTTTTCCATTAAAATAAGGTGTCAGAGTAAAGTTAGACTTATTTTGCTATGAAATGCCTCAGATTTATTCAGAAGAGTGGTCAACCTGAAAAACATCTGTGTGGACATTGATATGAGTTTGCAGCTAGCATGAAAAGATTCTTGTGAACCATTAATAGGCCGTGGTCTATAAATCATAATGATTAATGAATCAAACACTCCCTTTACCAGGATGAAATGAAAATCTCAACAAAATTGAAATGCACAAACTCGGAGAAAACCAACATACACAGTTACTTGTGTACACTGTGGTAACAGAGAGAGCAGTCATTAATGCACACCTTTTGTTGTCAAAGCATTTGATGTAAAAGCACTGGCTTCTCACAGTGGAACTAGTAGACTGGCAGTGAATGATGTAAACGGCTGCAAAATTGCAAAAATGGTAAATAGAGAATCACTCCTGGCAGTTTATTTCACTCATCAGTATGTCTGCATGTAGCACACCCTGTCTTTCAAAGTTTCTTATTCTTTAAGCTCTCTTTTCCTGTCAAACCTGTCTCTTTTTCCTACTAATAACTTAGCTTCTCTATCCCATTATCTCCCTCCTCTTTGCTCATATTTTTATTTTCTACTTTTCTTTCAGTCTCTGACCATTTGCAGTTTTCACGCTGTCTCTTTCTGCTTCTTCCTTCCATCCATCTGTCCTTTCAGTCCCCTCTTTGTTTCCGTGATGTTCCACTATCAGTGGCACAGTGCCCAAGCCCTTGGGTCTCTCTACCAGCAACCACAGCTCTCCACCACCATGTCCTGGTAATTCTTTAGCACAACTCTGTCGTGATTGTCCAGGTAGAGTAGGGCAATGGGGCGGAGGGAGGTTGGGACGCAGCAGGCCCTGGGCACTGCTCCGTTCACAGAGTTCACCATGGTTTGAACCACAGCGTGGCTGGAGGCATTCATGTGGTCAGCCAGAGGGTAACGGCATTCTCCCAAGCAGAAGAAGGCATCATAGCCGCTAGGTGCAATGATCCACTTGTGCCAGCCCACATCACTGAAATCTACATACAAAGGATGACGCCGACATCTGCCACGGGAAAGCCGCTTGAGTTTAGCTGGACCCCCATTTCTTTTCACCCTTCCACGATCACTCCAGCTTACCTCTCCTTTCTCATCCCCCCAGCTCTTCATAGAATAACCAATTTTTCTGGCCTTTCCCCAGCCTTGGTCTCTAATGTGGCCCTTGCCACTTTTCCTGGCCTTCATTTTAGACCCTTTCCTAGCCTTAATCCACTTGCTGTTGCCAGATGTTCTCCTGCCATGTTTGACTAAAGGCTCTCCGTGGCCATCATGACTGTAAGTCACCAACAGGGGTCTCTCCTGGGCCCAGCTGAGATCGTCCTGCCCCACAGACCTGCACACCCTCAGGTGTCTCTCTTTATGTTGCCCTGTCTGATCATCACCTGCAGGAGAGGAGTAGCTCTGGTCAGCTGAGGTGGTGCTGTTTTCAGGGTTGATCTCCAGGAGGAAGCCTAAGCTCCCAGTCCCACTATGGGCGTTATGGAGGAGCTCCGCATTTAGACTAAATGCCTCCCAGAAACCGCCAGTTTTATGGTTATCGAATCCATTGGTGAGTAACCTTGTTTCAAGCAAAGTGGGCTCAGGATCCTCATGATGTTTAGAAAGATACAGGTTTAATCTGTGGGGCCCAGGGCCCAAGGATGCTGTCTCACTGCGTAGTAGGCGAAGCTCGGCAGAGAGAACCGTTTCATCTTGAGGTATGGAGGAGATATTGAAAGCAATGTGCTCTCTTGTTCGATCTTCTGCTTTGGTGCTGTCTTCAAGGGACTCTGAGAGGAAAAAAGAGCAGGGAAGAAAGAAGTTTAGTGTGATCAGACAACATGTAAGGAAAATGTAATTGTCATCTTTTAAGTCCAGGCAGTTTTAGTATCTTGAGCAAGGACATCCAAAAATGTATTTTCATCAGATATTAGAAGTTTGTCATAGACATATTAAAACACAAGTCAAAATTATGCAGTGAAACAATAAATGCTCATTTTCCAGTTTCCCATTACCAGTACTTTAAGGAGGTTAGCATGAATTCTGAGTAATGTGATGTTTAACCTTAAATAAGGAGTAAGAGATAAGTAATAAACATGCAGACTGTAATATATTATTTAAGTGGACTTTTCTGTACTTGGGTCTAAAGACGTACCACTATAGGAAGTGGTAAAAGTACTTTAAATACACACTCCGTAACTTTAACACCTCAAAAGATGTGTTTTCTAAACAATTTGGCAGTACGCCAGCATTTATTATGTTAATTTTCGGAACTGTCACTGCATGGGGTGATCCCATTGCTGAAAACCACACTATACTACTTTTCTCTGCAGGAGTTTTGAGAATTGAGCCATGGCAGATCCACCCAAAAAACTAAAGATGCTATCAAAAAAAGAGAGGACAATAAAAAGAGGAAGTGAAAGAGCAAGAACAGCCCAGTTCCCAAGCTGAAAGCTATCGGAGCTTCACTGCCAGAGAAGGCTGTGTCAAGGGAAGTAGCAGCAAGCAGAGCTGCAAAGCTGCACCAGCTTTTCAGCTCATGGTCAGACTGTTCCCCTCGTTAAAGCCTAAAGCTCACAGTGCACCTTCCACTGCTCATCCTGCTGCCTCATAGAGCATCAAGACACAAGATGACACGGGTCAGACAACACGTCATTCCCCTCACTGCTTTGAAATATCTTTTCAGTCAAACTGTTGCTCATTTTAGGTCAAAGCTACTTACCAAACTAGGATTAGCTTCTAAAACCCAGTGTTACAACTTTTCTGTTTTGTGTGTGTACCTGCTCTGAATGAGGAGTTAGAGATACAACAGGGGTTGTTTGGGCATGATGAAGTAATACAATGCCGGGAAAAATGTTTGACTTTTTATCATTTGACAATCTTTTAGTTTGATGTTTTGTTATATGGGCTACCAAGCTTTTAAAACCATCCGTACGCAAGCCTGTTCAGATGAGATATGTTTTTTTAACGAAAGTGATGTTACACCGCAAGCCTTGAGAGGGCAACAGAGGGCAAATATCTGCACATTTTTAGAGAGTGTCTTCAAACTGCACCCAAAGTAAAAATGACAACAGTAGCCTTGTAATGATTTCACCGGTTTCATCTGTTAGACTGGTACACAAAGAGTAAAACAATGAACCAATTTAAACTAATAGCTGAAAATAGATCACATTTATTTGAATTTGTTAAAAATGCAAGTGCAATTGCATAGTGTCCATGGGAGTACTGTTCAATGGCATGCTTTTCTCTGGTTCAGCAAACCAGAATCAAGTATGTTTGATCGTCACTTGCACGGCTCAGCAGAACTTAGCAACATGCTGTAATTGTCAATCCAATTTTAATTTGCTATTTGGTACCAGGGACTCTCTGCATATCCAATGTATAAAATAATGTCTTGAATATATATATGCCAAAAGCAGCCAACTCCAGTTCTTGGGTTTTAACTGTTTTGCCCCAACCCCTACTTCAAATCACCACCAAGCTCAGGATACAACAAATCCTGTGGGTTTCCTTTGTGACTTGGACAAATGGACACTATTAGAGCTGACTTTGTTAAAGAAAATGCTTATTCTGTCAGGGTTTAAAAACTCTTTGCTCAAAGACACATCATCAGTTAAGATGGTAGTCAACACCACAACAGACGAGTTTTAATGTGGATCTCTTGTGGCCTAAAAATCATAAAGTCTAATTATCAGAAGAATCTTACAAAACAATTTTAAAGTTATTGTTTTTTTTACCATTGATAAAGCATACATTCAAGGGTTGTAGGTCAGGATTTGGCGAAACGGTTCCTGGATTTCACAAATTTATGGCATATTCTTTGTAGTAGTTCTATTAACAAGATAACGTTTTGGAAATTTGATGTTTATTTTCTTCCTTTGAGCAGGTGATTAAACCTTATAGCCTGAGTCAGGATCTGATAAGGATTTGTTGTAAGTATAAGAGCTAAAGTTATAAAGTAGGCTATGGATGAGATGGTTTCCATGGATTCTAAAGAATGTAGGCTGGTTTTGTCAGGATTCTCGCTCCCTCATCATCTGCACCTGTGTTGACCTGTCTGAACCTCCTCACTTCCTATTGTTTGCACCTGTGTTCCCTTAGTGTCTTCACCTGTTGCTCCTTGTCACCCTTATTTAAGATCCAGCGAGCGCTTCGGTCCTCAGGATCATTGTTGTGCACTTTGTGTATCTTTACTTGCCTTGTGTTGCTGCACACTAATAAAGCTAACCTTACCTGGAACTCTGCTTCTGCGCCTGAGTCCTTCGCCCTCCTTCCTGCAGCCTAACGCGTGACAGGTTTAGAGACATTGCAAACCCAGGAGCAGTGATGCCGGTAATGCGTTACTTAGTAGCGAGTTACTCCTAATATGACTACTTTTTCATTAACGACTAATCTAACGCGTTACTATTTCCATACAGGTAATCGGATTAAAGTAACTTGTTTTAAGCCACTGCGCGTTACTATTTTTGTGATTTCTTAAGCAAAAATATATATTTGGTCCATGGTGGCAAAAGCATTAGGAAAACAAGCGACAATGGCGGTAAATATGGTTTTACATACCTTCAACAACACTGCTGCCGTCTTTTTCTGTTACAGTTCGAAACAGCTGATTATCTCCTTTACGGTCGCCATGTTTGTTTTGGTGTGAGCCCGTAAGTCTGAGTTTTACTCTGTAACTGCCCCCTAGTGGAACTCTCCAATAGTACATGCTTCATAGTTACTGGTTAACATGAGGTTAAAAGGAAAGTATATTTCTGGCCTTACTGTTAAAATGTATTTCCAATAAAGTGAGTTTTGTTAAGAACCGGTTATTGTTTGTATGTTAAGGCGGTGGGAAATGCTACTGGCAGCTGCTGAAAGTAACTACTATAGTAACTTGTAATCTAACTTAGTTGCTTTGAAAATAAAGAAATTAGTAAAGTAACTAAGTTACTTTTGGAATGAGTAATCAGTAGTCAGTAATCACATTACTTTTTCAAAGTAACTGTGGCAACACTGCCCAGGAGTAAAACTGGTGGTACGAATGGTGCAACAAATAACCAAAAAAATGGAGGGCGAGCATTTATGTCAGTTTTAACAGATTTTCCCTGTCATCTGTGATGTTTTTTATTCATCTTTTTTCAAGTAAGCAAATAATTCATTAATGTAAAAACTGAAACACCATCTGTGAAGCTCAGCCTCAATTCTGTGACCATCAGCACTTCATTATCTTTAGGTTTGAGTAATTGTAATCTTCCAGAGGTTAAAGATTCTCTCTTTGATACTAAGAATTAGAACTGATTCCAGGTGTGTTCGGATTTGACTTTCTCGGGTTTGATCAAACAGTCCTTTAAATAACAAGTTGCCCCGACAGGTAATGGCACAGCAAACTGAGTAAAAGAGTGACAATAAATTCCAAACAGAATGCAATTTTCTTGTAGAGAGCCCTCAGTTTAAGGATCTAATTTAAGGGCTTGTGTTAGAATGAATGGCAACATGAAAGGAATGTTGGAGAGGTCAAGAGGGGCCCAACTAATGTTTGCCCTCCTGCTCCCTAACAAGGCAACACAGCTGTAATGAGGGGGGGGGGGGGCGAAATGAAAAGCTCAAATGCAATCCAACAGTGAAAAAGTATTTGCCCCCTTACTGATTTCTTGTGTTCTTGCTTTACTTGTCACACTATATTATTTCTGGCAAAGTTAACCCAGGAAAATCTTTTTTTCCAAATGATTTAGGGTCGGATTTATCAATGGGTTGCGCTTGTTAAAACCGGCCCAAACTGCACAGTTTCGCAAAAGCAGGCTCTACTTGATTTACTAACATGGAGCAAGACACATGCAATCCATATAGCACTTTTCCCCCATGCTGAATATGCAAAATGGGCATTTTTGACAAAAGATGCAAAAATATTGGGAGGAGAACAGGCAAATTAGTTTAGCCTGTTTACCTGTCTATTTCTATCGCCTTTGAAAGGCATGTCTTAAATTTGCCACACCACATTCAACATAAGTTTATTACTGACATGTGGAAAATGTCATTCACACAGTCTAACCTGATAGTAATTAACACTAATGGTCATAAATCTGACAGTTATGTCGATATTTTCATTTTTCCCCCCCAAAGACACATCATAACTCACTGCGCTCAGCACATTTGCATCTTCCTAGCTTCCAATTATTAGCAGGAGTAGAGAGCAGCACATGTACACTGCACGAATTAAGTTTATTACTGACAAATGAGAAATATAATTTACAACATTCTAGCCAAATAATAATTAACACTGTAACAGTCATAGACATGAAATATGTGTAGTTTTTCCTCCTTTATTTTGCCAAAGATGCATCACGAATCAATGCACATATTCCTCCTCTCTCTTGATGTTGCGCAGTGTATGGCACACACAGCAGTGGACTCAGAGTCCTCATTTGAGTACTGCTCCCTGTGCCTGTTATGAATTGCTCATGCATAGTAGATCACCTGCAAATGAAGGACAGCCCACTATCGCAAATGTTTAGCCCTGCATGCAATTTTGTGCTCATTATTAGGAATCTTGATTAATCAGGCCCATAATCTTTGAAATAAAAATAACAAAAAACAAGTCAAACCAGCCAGACCTTATGTGAAAAAGTAATTGCTCCTTAAACTCAGCTACTGGTTGTGCCACTATGGGGCCAACAGTTGCCATCAAGCTTTTTATAATAACTGTCAATTAAAGGAGCAGGGGGCCGGATTGAAGAAATAAGCCGCGAGTGCCGAGGCCGGCGCTGCGAGTAACTGCAGCCACCGTGGGAGCAAGCACAAAAAGTAAATAAATCAGCAACGTGGCGTACTTTCAGGCAATCGCACATTGCGCACACCGCCAGCTGTACGACAACAAGCAACATGTCTAGCAGCAAAGTAAGTAGTAGTGTTAAATCGACCGCGTCTGAAGTCCGGGCTCTTTCTCTAACTTCTTCCTGTTAAATCAAGAACGCGCAGGAATTGTAAATTGTTGTTACATCCGCTTGTAAACGGTGAGCGCGGGAAATTCGGCCACCGTATCGCAGACTATTTTGCAGCACACAGACTGTTCAAGATAATGGGATTGCACATGGGTGGGCTCATTTTACTTAGTTTAAAACGCTTCATTACCCAATACAATTACAAAACTGAACATGAATATAATTTATTTTAGAAATCCAGCCCCCTGCTCCTTTAATCTTTTAAACAACCTTGGAGGAATTTAGTCTCATTTAGTTCTGCAGAATGATTTTAGTTATCAACATGCATGGTGTGTTTAAAGTCACAACACAGCAATTCTTCCTTTTTCATTCATTGCTAATTTGTCTAATAGTGTTGGGGATAATAAATATTTTGTGTGCCTAAACTAAATGGGCCTTTGGGTGTATTTTTCTCAGCAGTGTTTTCTACTTTTGCTATGGATGCCACTTCTGCTTCGTCTCTTTGTTGTTTTTGAATTAAAAACACTGACCTTAGCAAATGCATGTGTTTAATACAGTGCTGGATTAGTCATCAGAGTAATCCAATAGTAATTTTGGTAGGCCAGCGGCCACTACTGCAAAAATTCAGCCTTACAAATAGCATTTGAACCCTTTACATACAAATATATTTCAATTAATTTGTTTCTCATTGGTTCTCAAATTCCTGTAGATTGGATCATAAAGCATGGCTTTCCTGATTCTGCAGGTAATCTGAATGTGGAAAATGACATTTAACCAGACAGATGCACTCAACAAAGAGTATATTTTTTCGTACAGTATTGGTTGGTTAGAACATCCTTTTTCCCCTTAATTAAATCATAATTTAAAATCGATCCTTTGCATTAACTAAGTTTAATACTGTCTGATGTTAAAACATATTTACAGTTTAGAAACAGGTAAATCTGAGAATCACCTAACATTCAGCAGTAATTTGAATATGTAGCTAAACATATTTTCCCATTAGAACTAATGAATGAAATGACCAAAAGCACACATTGTTGTTTGGGTGGTTTAAAGTAGTCAGACATATTTACAAAATATTTCTTAACACTAGACCTTGACAGTAAATGGTGGATCATGCCAAGCAGGTCTTGTTTGCTGTGTTTTATATTTTAAGGATATGCACTAAAAAATAAAAAGATGGTAAACTGTGGCCTAAGGACAACGTAAATTGAGGTAATAAAACAATTAAGAAGAGACATAGCTGATGAACAAAGTGCAGATTTAAGATACTCAAGGAATTGCTTTATCTAACCATGGGTTAATTTAAATTAAAGTAAAACATTTTTGAAAGGGATTTCTTAAATCAGCCACATATTCCACTATGTTTACTCTTTGTTATAAAAAGGAAATGAATATATTAACCTCTTAATCCTAAAGTTCATTAAATGAGTGAGAAGTCACATGTTGCACTAGTGAGCTTACCACTGTGGTGAAAGCTGCGAATAGTGTTAGCCTGCTGAATGTGATGGCTGGGGAAGCTAAACATTGGGTCTTCCAGTAGATGGTACTGCTGTTGGTGGAAGCGATAAAGATCAAGGAGGTATGGCGGCACTGGCACATCAGGCCTGGGATTTGGCTGAGACTGCAGGCCCAGTCGGCTCAGGAGGAGAGACTGGATGGTGTGAGCCAGACCGGGATCAGGCAGTGCTGCCGCGGGTGGCTGGGAGGGAGGCGCAGGGGGCACCCTGCCATTGTCAGCCTCGCTGGATTCTCCACCCTGGCGACCAGACGAGGCTTGAGGTAGCAGCAAGACCATGAGGAGCAGGAGGTTAGCAGGGAGCATGGTGGACCTGAAGGAGAAGGAAATGATTCGGGTGACAAACAACTTTTACAGTGTTTTCCAAAGTATTCATTCTCTGAACGTTTTACACAAAAGCCTGAATGTATTTTGTTTGGATATCATCTGTTACACTAATACAAAGTGGAGCATAGTTTTAAAGTGTAAAAAAATTGTTCTTGAAGATATTATTTGATTCATAAAAGTCTGAAAGGTGTGGCATGCATTTAAGTCCAGTTCCTATTAGTCAGTACTTTGTAAAATCAACTTTTTCTGCAGTTTCACCTGCAAGTCCTTCAGGGTATGTTTTAACCAGCTTTATACATCTAGGCTAAAATTCACCATTTCTTTTTAGCAAAATTGTTCAGCTCTAACAGAATAGATGAAGGATCTCTAGGAAAATCAATCTTTATTTCTTGCTACAGATTCTTAGTTTAATTCGGGTCCCGATTTTGACTGGACCAATTTGATCCTACCGACGTGAACAAGTGAACAAACTTTGATCTAAACCATTCAATCATTGCTCTGAATGTTTCTTTAGCGCTGAAGTCAATCTTGGAGATAACCAAACGTTTGCTGGCACAACTACACCCACTTGCAAGGTGCATGGAGAAGATAGAAGTTGAGTGGAATAGGGACTCCGAAAAAATATTAAAGAAAGAAATATCAGAGCCTCCCAGGACATTGATACCTCAGAAAAAACCTTGGATATCCCACAACTTAATAGGTAATTTCAAATGTGGCAAAGGCACAAATTGTCAATATACTAAAACATTTTTTAAACATCCTGTCAACAATAAAATTATTAATATAAGAGATTTTATAACTTGCAAAACAAAAAATGAACACAGAAGCTTTATTAAGAGGAATGACCCAACCAGTCCTGTTGCAAGACATTTTGATAGGAAACATTTCAGTGCACTTCTATTCTTTATTGGAATTAAAGCTATAAAAATCAATCTCAGAGGTGGTAATGGAAATATTTCTAGGAAAAAGAGAGAAACACTCTGGATTTTTAATCTAAAAAGTTTGTTCCCTAAAGGCATGAATGAGGATTTGTTAATTACTGAGTTTATTAGAAATTTTTCAAGGTTTTTATTTTTTTATTTGTATATATATATATATATTATTCTAATTAATTTTGTGTATTTTAATGCCTATCTTTATTCTCTTAAAAATGTCTGTCTTCTTCTTATTCTTAATTATTTCCCAGTTTTCCAGAAGCATTTCCACTGATCTAGTCCAGAACACTTGTGGTCCAATCAAATTGATGGTACAACCCCCATACATTAATTGGTGAACTTGCTCACCTTGTCACCTTGCTGAACTTCATACAACCCCATAGCAGGATTCTGCCACCATGTGAATAGTGTATTTAGGATATATGCAGAGAGTTTTTAAATTTTATTATTAGTTTTTTAAAATCATAGATCACAGCTGCCAAGCCTCCAATTTTGGCCAGCAAACTCCTGTATATTCCTCCTCTTTCCCGCCGTTATCCTGTATTATTATTATTATTATTCTTATTATTATTATCCCGTAAATCTTCCGTATTATACAAATTTCTCAAATTAGCTGTATCACCAAAATGAATTGTTACAAGCCTTTCAAGAACTGCCACCTGCAGTGGCCAGAGTGGAGTGAAAGGTCTTGCGAGGCTACAATGTAAAGAGCGGGAATAACAGGGAGATGAATGGACCTAATGAAGTGAGAAGTCATAATTGCCAAAAAAACAAACAAACTAAGAAGACGTAAATATCTGGAAAAAAGGGACAGCCAATTTACTTTCCTATAGCGGAGCAGGATGGAGCACAGCATTTGAATGTGAACTAAGGTAAGCATATGAGATTCTGATAACTTATTTGTAGTGATTAATTAGTTGACAAGTGGCAGTATAAAACACTTTGGACAGTCGGAAATTAGTGACATAAAAAAAAAAAAGTCTGGCTAAAAACTCACCAGACATGTTGTCTGAAGTGATCTACTCTAACCTTCCCAATATGTTGCTTTGAAAAAACACCTTTACGTCCATTTGCGTCTCCCCCTTGATCTATGCTTCATTACAGCTTTGCATTGCCTCAGAGGCGAGAAACGCATGTGTTCATAACAAGCTCGGCCTTAGCGGTTAGCTTTTCCCCTTTGCAACACCACAAATTACTGCAAAAAGCTGAGAGCTGAAAGAAATAGAGGTATTTATTAATGTGTGTCAGACTGGCTGTGTTTAACCCTTAAGTTAAATTCAATTCATTGTTTCTTTTTAAATTTAATATAGATATTAATGTTTAAATAACAATGTTTTTTAATCTTAAAAATATTTCATTAAGATTGCTGAGCAGAGACGTGTCATTCAAATAAAAGCAGGGCTGTAATTCAAAGGGGGCGGGGCCTACACTTAGTGACAGACCCAACATGGTGGTCAAAGTTTGAAGTAAACAGATACATAAAACACAAAAATATTTCTGAATAATTAAAGTTATTTCTGTCTTATGTTAATCGTTCTTTAAAAATATTACAAACATAAGAAATGATAATGTAGCATCTTCATAAATTCAAAACAGAAGACACTGCTGCAGATAGCTAGCCTGACGTAGCCATACTCAATTCTAATCAGAATGTGAGTCTGATACTGCTCAATTGGGCTCTGATTATGGGGCGTGTTTTAACCGAAGCCGGGAAAAAAATGCCTCTGCACTCAATTGGATAGACCTATAACCAATCAAGTCACACACTTCTGTTGATCTGCACAGCTCTCCTAAAATCTTCTAACTAAAAATGATTATAATATAAAGACCTTCCAATTCCCATTTTTCATGAAGAAAAGTGACAGAATTGTATTACTGAAACATTATAATGATGTTTAGTTAACACCTCAAATGAAGTCATATATGTTATACAAATTTCTGAGTTGTTGTATAGCAAAGTAGTTGGCGCAGGTACTCAGAAAATAGAGACCTTTTTCTGAGTTCAAGTCCCATCCATCCAAAATGTTTTCATTCAGTTCACTCAACAAAATTATTTTTTGCTAAATAAAACCAAATCAGGTGCCATATACACAAAGACTCTTATCTTACCGCTAGGTGTTACTCCTAACTTGCGCTAAAAGGTCTTACGTAGGAGTTGTCGTCTAAAACCTATTCACGAATGCACTAAGAGCTAGGATAAGTTCCAGCCCCCACTCCACGAGATGCTGAATTGGATGAGAGCGGTATAGATAATGGATGGATGGATCATCATATTAAGGGAGTGATTGCAAGTAGGCTGTAAATAATTAGGCTGTATAATGAGCACATCAGTCACATCTTAAATAGACCCCCCTACTACCGTGAAAAGCGCCTCATGAACTGAAAATGAGTAGCGAGAAAAGAACAAGGAAAGCTAACTGGTCGCAGGACCAATAATTACTACTGGCACAGTTGGTACTGGAGAGGAGGACGGTCAAAGGGCGATTCGGAGCCAGGATTACGAATCAGAAGAAAAGGGAGGCATGGGTGGAAATTAACAGAAACATAAATGCATCTTATCCAGCGGTGTCTCGAACGGAAGAAGATTGTGAGAAGAGATGGTATTCTCTACAGTCCCTGTGTCGGCTCGAGATCGCCGCTTATAAAAAGGATGCTGCTGCAACAGGTAGTCAATGTCCGTCATATAGGCATCCCTACATATGTTGCATAAATTGGAAAAAGTGCACGTTTTCTTCTTTGTGCACCCCCGGCATACCCGCAATCGCCATGAAATTGGCTTTAATTTGATGCAGTTGCTGGATGTCTAATGGGAAACGGATGGATTGTTGGACAATGTGTGGTTGACAGAGCGCTTTAAGAGTTTGGTGGATTGATCGGCTGATAGATGGTTGTGTTATACCCAAGTCGTCCGCGTTGCAAAGTTGCATTTTCCCTGTGGCTAAATATCTTAGTTTCGCTAAACATTTAATTTCTGGACTGATCGGGTTGTTATGTTTAGTTGGAGACGTGATTGCATCCTGCACCACATCTGCAATGAACGAATTAGTCGGTATCGTTTGGTTAATTCCGAATCATCCAGAGTGTCCAACACATTGCGTCTGGCTGCAGACATTTTGGGAGTCTTTGTGAATAGGTCTTAGGGAGTTAGGAGTCCTCTTGACTTCATTTAAGGACTCCCAGACTTAGGAGCTACTTTTAGGCCTAAAAGTGGTTGTGAATTACTTTTATCTTAAAAAAACTAGGAGTCCTAAATTTAAGAGTGACACGCCCACATTTTTTAGTAGTTAATCCTAAATTCGGCAGTTAGGACCTACTTTTAGCCCTAAGATTCTTTGTGAGTACGGCCCCAGTTGTGTGGAAATGATTTACATAATTTTATTTTGTTCGAATCGTACCTAGAACCATAACCAAACATGGAGAAGCAGCTTTTAGTTTCTATGCTCCTCACATCTGGAACAAACCACCAGGAGAATGCAAAGCTGCAGAAACACTAAACTCTTTTAAGTCTAAAATTAAAACTTACCTATTTAGACTTGCTTATGAGTAACTGATCCTATTATTGCTTTTTACTTGCTTGTTTTTCATTTTCATACAAGTTATTATTATGTTTCTTTTCTGAGTTTTAGTCCAATTCCCTGCTATATCTTTTTGTGCCTCCATGTACAATCCACTGTCTAATAAAGGCTACTGTGGCCACAAAACCTTGAAAAAAAAATACAAGAAATTTCAGGTTTCGTTATTCTCAATTTGGCTATTTCTTCTAGTCCCTCAGGGAAAATATTGTATATAGATATATGCAAAAAGATGAGTAGGAGTATATTTAGGAGTGACTGTTTGATGTTTCTGTTTAATACAAAAAGCAAATTCATCAAGCACTGGTTAAGAAATCTGCCAAAGTGATAGCCCTTTACAAGGTGTTCCAGCTCTGTGTATATCATACTCATGTCCTTTTGCTTCCTGGACACACTAGTTTCTCATTAGTCTTCAGCCTTCATGTGGCATATGTTCAAGAAATTTACTGTCCAAAGATACATACAAAGCTGTTTGCTTGTTATTCCTGCCAAATATGTTTTCTTTTTCTTTTCCTAATTTATGGCAAAGCTCCTTACCCGCAAGGCCCATTTATCTCAACGGACACCTCGGCAGGAGCAATTAGGCACCCTCCAACTGGAACATAATCATCTCCTGTGTTTGTTGTCAGAGAACTTAGAGGGCTAGCATTAACATTTCTAGCATTAATCAGAGATTGTTGACTCTGATGGCATGTTATGGAGTTGTAAAGAACTGCCACAATGACACATGACCTGATTTTGTTTCTCTTCCTCTTCAAATCACCAGAGAATAAAGGCTTTAAAGCATTCAGGAGCTCCCTATAACTGACTGCATGCGAGGGAGTAAAGGGGACATTTCCTAAGTCCAAAATAATAGATCTTAATAAAACGTAGAACTCTGATGAATAGTTCTTCAGATTAGTTTATTTATAAACTAAAAATGACAATTTCCTTTAGTTACTATTCAAATTGGGAAAGATAACAGTGCATCCTATTTAAGCATGGCAGATATTCGCTGACCTTCATAAGTTAGTTGGTAGTTTCAAGAAAATACATTTTTAACAAGATTTCTCCATATCTACAGTCAGAGACAGAACCAATTCTAAAACAAGTTAAACTGAGACAAATGAGGCTGGGGAAGGTTTTTTGCTTCCTCAAACATCGAAGAGGATGATTGGAAAAGCAAATAAACAATCTTCAAAGCTCACTGTTACAGAATGGCAACAAATACATTTCCGTGTAGCAAGATAAATGTATTTGAAGAGCTATTCTTGAAACTTTGCTTTCCTCAACTAGATTCTTCAGACGAAGGACCCTGAGTCAAAAAAGTCTCATTATAAATAACTAATATACTCACGCAGGGTTTTTGACAAATGCACATGCTCATTCCAAAATGCACACGGTCTGTTACCCAAATATACGCGCTGTGGTTCACAAATATAATTTCGAGAAATATAAATCCACAAATGCACACTATGTGGTTCACAAATGCACACGGTAAAGTTCTCAAATGCACACAAGCAGTTTCACAAATGCACATGATCTGTTTCACAAATGCACATGATCGGTTTTAGAAATGCACACAATCTGGTTTAGAAATGCACATGATCTGTTTTAAAAATGCACACAAGCTGTTTCACAAATATAATTTTGAGAGGAAACTATAAACTCACTTAGATCATACGGATCGCTGAACGTGCATTTATGGACCGGTTCTCATATATGAAACTCTCTGCATTTGTAAGACAATTCTTTGTGGTGAGTTTTGAGACTCAAAACATCACCATTGGCTAATGAATCTGTCGGTCAAATTGGCTGTGATCACTTTCAGCCAA
This sequence comes from Apricaphanius iberus, assembly GCA_028564705.1. Classification (NCBI taxonomy): domain Eukaryota; kingdom Metazoa; phylum Chordata; class Actinopteri; order Cyprinodontiformes; family Aphaniidae; genus Apricaphanius; species Apricaphanius iberus. The sequence continues at coordinate 2,052,009 of JAPXFQ010000899.1, forward strand.
TCGTAAGGCTCCTAACATTTTCTATCTTCATTGCAGGCCAAACATACGAACCCTTGCATTAATTACTACTCCATTTCCTCAGTTTATTAAACTGTGCGCACAGATTATTAATCTGTTTCCTCGGTTTATTAAACTGTATGCACGGATTTGCAATCTATTCCCTCGCTTTATTAAACTTTATTACCATGTGGGGTGTTCTGTCAGCTTGATGTTGCACCCTGGCTAGTTGAGTCATTCAAATTGCTGCTGCAGCAGAGTGGTCAAAAAGCAGGACTGTCACTCAGGTGCTGGTGGTTCGAATCCTTATGGTGACTCAGAGTCTCAAAACTCACCAGACAGAATTCTCTCACACATGCAGAGAGGTTCACAAATGAGAAGCGGTGAACTTCATTGTGTGCATTTGTGAAACAGATCAGTGAATTTGCGAACCAGATCATGTGCATCTCTGAACCAGATTGTGTGCATATGTGAAACAGCTTGTGTGCATTTGTAAACCTCATCGTGTGCATTTGTGAATTTATATTATGTGTTTCTCCAAATTATATTTGTGAACCACAGCATGTGCATTTGTGAAACAGACCATATGCATTTTCGAATGAGCATGTGTATTTGTGAAACCCTGCGTGGGTTTATTTATAATGAGACTTTTTTGACTCCATAAAGGACTATTTACGCTTTTGAGTCAAAGCAAAATTTTGAGACTTCACTGAATCCAGAAATTAGAATAACTGAAAAAAGTCATTTTAAAATTGAATAATTTAAATCTGTTGACATCACGTTGGATGTAGTTGCCCCTTCTAAGTGAGTGATGATCATCTTACTCTTACTTGGAACCACTTGACTCCAAATTGGGGTCACACAATAACTACAATGTCCTGGCTAACACTCTGCCTCTTTGTAGTTAAGGTGTTGAAAATAAACCAGCAGGGGAATCGCTCTGCTGACTTGAATAGGTTAAGGTATGGTGAAATAGACAAAAAATAGATTAAACTTGGTGAAAGACAGCATGAGCTATGAAATCAAAAGATTGGAGTAGAATATATTCCCCATTTGAAAAATCTAGATTCCAGTCAGTGTAGGCACTGTAGGTTGTATGTAATATCTTTCTTTGCATGAGCACTCCCATATCTCCAGTTTTCTCACCTCTATCTTCTTATCTCATCTCTGTAGGGGACAAAGAATCGATTAGGGCCTCTGCAGTAAGATAACAGTGGCGTTTATGGGTGAGTAAACATATAATGACGCTGTAATGACTCTTAATCTTGCCACACTGTCAGAATAGAGGTAAGAAGGAGGTCACAGGTGTGAAGGTGTGTATATTTTTATGCATGTTGTTCAAACGGTGCACGGTTCAAAGGGCAGGCATGGGAAAATGAACCACCTCCTACCGTGGGATTGTTGCTGGGTATCCATTAAACTCTGGCAGCTCCACCCTGAGCTGTTGCACCTGAGGCAGCGTAGCAGAGGACAATTACAGATTAGACACTGCTGGACGGCCTCTCCCTTATACTGTGGTAGCTTGTAAAGCAGATTAAGGACAACACCACCACCTCTCTCTCCTGTACTTTCCTCGCCTACAAAACCACCCAAGTGACTCTGAGGTACAAAGGTTTGGCTGTCACACAGCAAGGTGTGTCTGAACCTGTGCGAGGCTGAGAAGCAGAGGAGAAGAAAGCAGAGGGAAGGTTTCCTTGATTTCAAAATAGCCATAATTTTCAATACCACTGTCTTATGGTTTAAAATCCTTTAAAAAACTTCCAGGGCGACATAAATGTTTCGTGACTTTACAGGATAACACTTTGCTGCAAGCCAGCTGGCTGAAATACATCTAGTGCATTTTTATGCCATATTAAAGAAATTCAAGTTTGGCTGTTTGGAAATATTTCTTGCTGTGTCTTGCAAAAACAAACAAGTGCCACTACTTACCCATTAACTAGCTACAGTTACTAAATGAAAAGTCGTAAACTTCTTAAGTCGCTCCCTGCAGGCAAGTTGACAAAGTAACATGAGCAGTTAGACTTTTGCCAAAAAATAAAAAAACATTCCCCACAATAGTAAATTAAAAAATGTCAGCAAAATTTGGTAGGGGTTTCATTCATATGGAAAATAATAATAAAAGAAAATGTATTGTTTTATTAATTTGAAATCCTTTAGTTTTGCTCCATTTGACATTCTCATGCTATGATAACCTTTAGAGCTGCAGGATATATTGCATCACACATCACAATGTCAATAAGCGATATTGAAAAAAACAGCTTGGAAGCAATATTTGGTAAGACAATGCATGTAAAGTCTGATCTCCAGCAATATATTTGGCCTGTTGCATAGAACTCCCCTGCCCTTCATTGCCACACTTGATGTATATTTTTAGTAACCAAGATGTTGAATCACATAAAGAGTGACTAGAACATTGTGAAGAAAGACCAGAAAGAAAATGTGGGAAAACTGAATTTGATGCAATAGTATTGTAGTTTCATGTTTTCCTAAAATAATACAGCCATAAAACATTTAAAGTACCATGGTTTCATAAATCTTAACTGTAAAACGTATCCGGACCTAATTGTGGAATTTTACAAGTGACCCTTTTCTTCCTGTCCAACCTGTGTCTGGCCTGAACTTGAAGTAATGAAATGTTTGGATAGTGTACTCTGTAATTAAAGGGTCATAGATACGATGAGAGAGATGTATGAATGTTCAAAGTCAAAACACTGGTGTTTTTCCGCCTTTTTTGTATTTGACAAATGAGATGTGCCCCAACCTCACAAGCAGACAGTAGTGGGACCCTGAAGTGCAGGAGGTCAGCGTCATTGCTGCTCTGACCCTGTATCTTTCTGAAGTCGCTGATTAAAACCTCTGAACTCTGACATCCGCCTTGCTTTTTATCTGTTTATTTCAAACTCTGCTCCTTTTCCCCTTCCTCCTTCCTTTTTGCATTCCTTGAACTTTGTCCTGTAGTTTTGTCCTTCGTGTTGTCCTATAGAGCTGGTTTAACATGCTTCGTCTTTTTTACATTTAACCTCAAATGTTCTTCTGTTCAATATTTACCCACTTTTCTCCTGTCTCTCACCATCCTGTGTTTGAAATATCTGTTTTTATGCTTTTTTTGCATCACCTCCCCATTACCCTATCAGTTGCTCTCCTTCCTTCACCCGGTATTATTGTTTTTCTTTGTTTTCCTCCAAAGACGTGAGTGAATGGTGTTTGTACGGAAGAGTGCGGCAGACTGTTGCCAGGCTGGGGGCCGGTGTGTCACCGCAGCCAGCTGATTTATCCACAGCCACTGTCTTCATGTTACGCCTGGTCCTTTAACTTTCCTTTCCTGTTGTTCTTCCCGTGTTTCTTTTCCCAAATTCCTTCTTTCACTCTCTCTTATTCAATCCCTGCTCTCCTATTCTCAGCTTTCATTTATCACTGCAGTTGTCCCATTTTTTCTGAACTTGATACGAACATGCCTTAGGGTTCATTTTTGCTCTCTGAGCAAATAGTAAAGGAAATATTGGATCAAACAACTGAGTTAAAATACGACATACAAGCATTTGTTTTCATTATTGCTACCACTTCAAAGCATCCCTTTTTTTTCTGTAAGATTGTATTGTAAAATGTATTAGAAAAAGAAGCTCCGCATGTTTAGAAATGCATGTCACCAGCAGATAAAACCATGCTTTTCAATAACACTCTTTGTTGTGGATGCTGTTGCCAAGTGAAGAAAATTTTAAGTTTGCTAATTCCACTATGAGTGAGGTGTTTGAACATAAAGTCAGAGTAAAGACTGAAATGTAAGAAGCTTTTCGAAAGCAATTTTCTTCAATGTTGCTAACTACTGGCTTTCCTTAAAGTTCCTAGTAGATGCTACATTAGGTCAGTGCCTAATTTGCATAAAGGTAACTATGTTAAGTTAATGTATGTTACATACATTGCGTGGTTGCGTGAATGGTCTAGACCCGGATTGGGAGGGACTGCTGGGAAAGGAATCGATCACTCAGATTGCTTTAAGGCAGGACTTGGGTCCATGTCGGCACCTGCTACTACATGAGAGTTTGAATGGTATGTGCTTACACTTGTCTCTGAAAGTCTGCAACACCAGTAAAAGTTGCTTTTCTTGCTTTTCTTTTTTTAAGGACTTTGCTAGAGTGGTTTGACAACTTGATAAATATAGTATCAAAGTCGCTACACTTACAACTGTCAGCATATTTTCCAAAAAATATTAAGACATGTCAGTGATTCTCTCGGGCTGCGAGGTAGCGATAGAAAGCAAGACTCATTAGTTATCATAAATGATAAATAAAGTACAGTAACGTTGGTCTGCTTTATAATTTTGACTTTCTATGCTCCAACTACTAGAGCACATACTGGATCTTGAAATGTTGGACATTTTGAAAATCTTACTGTCAAGGTTAGGATCTAAATCCTCCTAAAATCCAAAATCTTTTTGTAATGCTAGACATACAAAATATTTAAATACAGAATGCTGAACTATTTGTTTCAGTGAACACCCTCTTACACACACAATATAAAATTTTCTCTATTTTTTTTTCTTTTTGTAGAAGACAAGCTAACATTTTCAGACATGCAAGATGCACACACAAAGCAGAACTTAAAGACATAACAACAGGCAGAAGTAGTAAGAACATACACACAAATGTATGTGTCAACAGATCTCCACCTGACTGATCTGATAATCGTGGCACGCAACGGTTTGGTCTCGTATGCAAGTCGTACGAGAGCGCTAATAAGTTCCATCCTTTTGCGGCCTATCTCCGTAGCCTGAGATTCTTGGAGATCTCAGCGTCACCAGTACGTTGTGGTTTACAGGAGGCCCCTGCTGAGGTGCAAGACTTCACCAGCATCAGTGGAAACACTGACATGTCCAACCCGCAATTGCTGAAAGCAAAAACAGCTCTGCTTTTTGCATTAAACCTGACGAGTGTTAACACAGGAGAGCCAAATCATGCTGCGCGTGCTGAAGCTGTGGTGAGTTACGGTCTTTGAATTCATAATGGGCACATTATTCTTAGACAGGTTGTTTGATAACATTTTGATTGAGACAAAAACAACTTTTGAGGGGAAGGTTTTCATGTGTGTGTTTTTCCCCAGAGTGGCTAATGGTTTCAGCAGCGCTGTTCCTGTGGCATGATGGATAGATTTCTACAGTATGTGTGTGTGTGTGTGTGTCAGTGTGTAAGGATGGAGTACTCACGTCCAGGTGTTGTGGGATGTATGCAGAGTCCATGGTTTATCCTTGAGCTCCAGTGTTACGATCCCTTGCCTCGTGCTCTCGCTCCTTTGGACAGAAAAAGGCAAAGTGGTCTAATTACCCTGTTTGAGTCTCTGTTTGCCCCTCTAAGACCCACCGGGTTAAGTGTTCTGTGTCTTTATAGGTATCTTTGCTCGCTCCATGTTTTTCTTTCCTCACTCAGATTCTCATCCTGTTGTCACTGTCAGATAAGCAAACTCTTAATAACATCCACCGGCGTCCCTTTTCTTTGCCTGCCTGACCTCTGCTGGTGAGCACCACCCTCTTTTCCCCCTGAACTTCCAGCCTTGTTTGCTGAAAAGTAGCTGGTAGCCAAATGAAAAGAAGCCCAAACAAGCTATGTGTGTCTTTACTAGTATCACCGGCAATAACTCCCTCTTGTTTCTAAGCCTCCTCACTGTGTCTCTCTCCTTTCCTCTCCACTCAGTTCCTTCCTTTTGTATCTCCTCCCCCTTTCCTCCCTCTCTTTCTATCTCTCCAACACACGCATGCACGCACACACCCCTACACACACACAGCTAGCAAACTTAGTTTAACTATGACTTTCCTTGAGTTTCTGATCTCCAATAACGCTGAGGCATTTATCAATTTTTTTCACATTAATCCTGCTTCCTTCTGCAGAGAGCCACTTTTAAATGAAAGGAAACACACTGATTTACCTGCACACTAACTGGTCAAGATAACCCTGGAGGTCAGAACTCACAAGCAGACCAATTGTTTCCCTGCTCCATCAAACTCACCTGCTATGTTTCATTGGCAATGTTTGACTTTTTCAGCCAGCATGCTTGCAGACGGTCCTCTTGTCACTATAAATACTCGTGACAATCAGAGCGAGGGGACTCCGTTACAAAACAGAGGTAAGAATGGATGACTCATGAGAGCTACCATGAAGTCACCACAGCTGGGATTTGTGATTGGATCAAAGTAAAAAAAACAAAAAAAAAAACAGAACTGCTGGGCTTCTCCATGATGGGTTGAAGCAAGGTGCAGATGTCCTTCCCGAACAGAGCAGGCGGGCAGGGGTGAATTTGTATTCATGAGATAAGCCCATGAGAAAACGTCTCTTTAGGATGCATCGTCTTTCATATTAGATCTCATCTGGAGAATCACTCACCCACGTCTCTCGGCTCCTCCTCCCTTGTCCCGTCCGCTCCCTCTTCCAGTCCGCTGTTGTACAAACACACTCACAAAAACTCAACCACAGACCTCATTCATCCCCAGATGGTGTAATTGTCCCACTGCAGTGAGACACAGGCACATTGAGACGTACTCTGGCTCAGGGGGTTTGAAGTTGTTTTTTTGTCAATTTGACTAATCACTGAATAATTAAATTAGTTTAGAAATACATTACATTGCCTGTAAATTGTAACCTGCTGTCAACACCAAAAATTCAACTGACCTTCAAACATTAACCCTGCAAGATGAAATATCCCTATCATATCATTCCTTAAACAAAGTGTTAAAAAAACAACTTTAACTCTTTAAACTAGATTTTGTCAATAAACCTGTAAATCTGCTTTTGTCAGTGAAATTTTGGAGATTTCGTTTTCTCAAAGAAAGCTGTAAGTTACCAACCAACCCGTATACTTACTTTCTTTTGTGAGATAGGATAAGGGGAATAAAACCAGCATGCATTGCTTAAAGCGGTGTTTCTTAACCCTGGTCCTCAGTGCCCACTGTCCTTCATGTTTAACCTGCATTTAACCTGCTCCAGTACGCCTGATTCAAATGATAGTTGTAACTCCTGCATGCCATTGAAGTTCTGCAGAAGCCTGTTAATCACCCAGTTATTCAGGTCAGATTTGTGGCAGAAGGGAAAAAACAGCAAGACAGTGGGCCCTGAGAACCAGGGTTAAGAAGCAGTAGCTAAAAGGAAGTACCTAAAATGATTCAATGGTACTTCAGTTCTCCCTCACTCTCATTGCTTAGCAGGTTTAAGATGTTTCCCTGCTGTGACACACCTGATTCAGATGAGTTTTTTCCCCTTCCTGTGATCAAGTTTGTGAACTATTCATTCAGGGGAGTCAGTCTCAAAGGAAATCCAATCATTGCATTCATCACACTAAATTCTGGTAGCAAAAGTAACAGATCCAGGAGGGAAAGCCAGGCAACCTTCTCCAAAGGATACAAGGTGGGAAGTTCAAGGTATTTCCAGGCCAGAAGGAATATGTAAGTTTGATGTCTTCTATGTGGTCTCCCTCACAATGGGAAATACCTTAAAGACCTCCACAGGGAGGGGGCCAGGAGTCATCCTGAGGTCCTGTGTATGCACGTGAGAGTGTGTTTTGCCCAAAATTTTCCTGAATGACGAATCTCCTCACCTAATCTCTGAAGCTGACTTCAGACATACTCTGCAAGAAGCTGATTTCAGCTGCTTATACCCAGGATCTTGCACCTTTTGTCATATCATGCAATAATAGAGGAGGTTTATAATGCAGAGAGACTGGTACATCAAGATCTGCTTTGAATCATCTCTTTCGATAACATTACAGATGGAGCAGCAATATCATTACCGTGGATAAGTTTACCTTTCCATCCATCCATCTCCTGTACCATCAAGAATGAGTCTACTGTCTTTCGAGCACTCTGGTTCACTATGAAGTTCCTGACTTGAAGAAATATATCTACAGAACACAAAGGTGAGACATTTAGGTTGTGTCCATAGTCAGAGTGAGGACTAGGGACAATGGAAATATCAAGTTTTTTATAAAATTACTAATGCTAAAGAAAAAAAAATGTTTCATTAGACTGTGGCTATCTCTAGATTTCTACCGGAAAAGGAGAGCAGCGACAACAAAGCGCAACATGCAGTTAATAGCCGCCAATAGTCAGTGGGTTTGTTTTCCACCAGGTGCAAAGTGGCATTCCATTAAGTTTATCCTCCATGTCTATTTTTTTACATTCTACGCTTCCAGAATAAATCAAGATCAGGGGTTCAGACAACGCCGGAAATTAGACAAAGTAGTAGTGTTAAGCATCTGGCAAATTTTATAATAAAAGATGCGAAGACTTTCAATTGCTTAACTATAAAAATATATATATTTCCTGTGACGGCAGATTTGAAGACAGTAGATCTGTGGGTCTAATTTGTTGGTTTAATTCTGGGTTAATAATTCTCCTTTGGACCAGCTGGGTGGAACACATTCACAGGTGCTACATGTCTAAAATGCAGCTGGTAGGAATAGATGCGCTGCTGAGATCACAGGCAAAATCCATGTTTTACTCTACGCCCCGCTGACGCATCCGATAGAAAGCCATTGACAAATTGATTTGGTCTGTATCTCTTTGCAATTCTGAGTTGAGTTCAGCTGAGTTGGAACATTACAAAATAAAATAAAACAGCACAGTCTTTATTGCTGCACAGTCCAAATATTTTATTGTGTGAGCAAAAGTTTAAAGTAAAATGTACAGTAGTTTGTAAATTTTATTTTAGAAAGAAATTGCCCGTCCCCCCATCAAAAAACGTATATCTCTTTTTTTCTTTTAAGAAAAAGAAGTGGGCAGTGGTTTCAGCCTCCGCCTTTCCCATCTTCTGGAAAAGCTCTCAGCCGTCTGTCCCATTTACTTCCGACGGAGGTGGAGACAAACTTTTAAAGAAATAGCTCCAAACCCTCCTAACAAGCCGTCCATCCATCCTGTATCCTAGTGTTCCCACTTCCTCCTTCCCTCCATGGTAACAATTAATGAGGCCCAATCCAGAGGAGAAGAGGAGAAGGGATTTGGATTTATTCCCTGTTCCACCTCCTCTTTCCATATCCACTCTAAGCAAATTGTCACACATAACAAATCATCAATCATTGGGATCATCAGTCATTTAGATGGAAGAGGAGGAAGAGGAGAGTTTCTGGACAGAGGAGTGACACAGCATTTATGAAAAAGGAGCAACAGCTCTAAACATTCAGAGACACAAATGATAAAGGTTGTCTTAGGAATGCCTGTTAAAATTATTTTTTACTATTTTTTTTATTATTTGACATTTTATTAACACTTTTTCAGTAAAATTTCAATCTTCCCCCCACTTTCCCTTGTTTTAACTAGGGATGCTTCCGTAAAAAGATGTTTTGACAATTTTTGTGTAATCCTTAGCTTTAGTATAACAAAACTTAACTTCTTGCAGAGGTTTCTTCGCTATAGTTTAATGAAACAGATGCAGCTGCAGCCCACTAGGTAAGCATATTGGTACTTGGATGCAATGACAGCAGAATCCTTAAAAATGTCATCAACATTAAAGGCGGTCACGTGTTTAGATCATCCTCACTGTAAACCCAGACTTAGTGTCTAGTCTGTTAAGTTTTGTAAAAACCTGATGTCATTACTAAACATTAGTTGATTGTACTATTTAGCTGAAAGATCAATTCTACTACTCAGGTTTAGTAGAGATAACTTGGTGTTTTTAGTTTTATAAGAGAGGGGAGGGGCCACTGTCTGACCTGCAGTGTGGGAGGTGCATTGTGGGTATCCATATTTTTGGTTATTTTTTTTTCTATTTGGGGCTTTTGCTGCAATTTTATTGTGAGGTTTGGGTTGGTTGTTTTTATTTCTTTGTTCAGTGTTGCAAATGTGACCTTTATTTGTTTGCATAGTGAGTGAATAGGTGATTAAAAGGGAGTAAGACTACTTTGATAGTTTATTGTTAAAACATTCAGGCCATATTTCCATGTTTAAACATCAATGCTAATGTCAGTCTTATCACTGGCTGATAATTGTTTGACATTACATTGTCTATAATTCAGCTGAAAAACTATTGACAATTGTTGTTGTCACGTTAAGACGTTTCTCACTTGAATAAGTATTTGACTCTTGTCAGTAAGTCTTTTTGTTTAATTCAAAATTAAAGATGAGTAACGCAACAACCTTTGTTTTAGCTTTAGTTATGCTTAACATGCTTATTTTTGGCTAGTATAAAAACTTAACATTCCACGTTAGTTATACTCAACATACTTCGTTTTAGCTTGTGTAAAAACTAAAGTGGTATAAGGCAGCGAGTTGCCTCGCGATTCGCAAGTAAAGTCAACTAATCCGGGTTAAGACTGCTGAAATTCAGAAATCCAGAGAAGCCAAACCGTTCTACACAGAGTTATCAAAATAAAATAATGATTCACATTAGTCATTTTAGTGTTTTATCTTTGTTGTTCTTCTTTTCTGTTTGGATACTTGTTGTAAAACTATTAGTAAATGCATTTTTTAATCTGGCAGAACAATCCAAATGCTTTAGGAAAAATGTTAAAATAAAAATAATTTCATGATAAACTATGGAAACTATCTGTAACCTTTACAACTACAGACTAATCCCTGAAAAGCAGTTCTTAATCTTAATCAAATCACTGATGTGACTCAAAGCTTGAACCTAATGTAACATGGTGATCATGGCAACTTATGGAAACACTAGAGCTTAATCACCTGGTTATCCGCTGCCTTTTACTTAAATTTAGTTCTCCTTTGCTCAGAACAGTTTGAGTCATGAGAGAAATAATTTAAGCACTAAACTGATGCAACAGCATGTAGTCTATATGACAAACATTAACATACATTATTAGTTTATTTTGTTTTGCATGTTGTTTTGGGGGTACTTTAAAACAATTGGGTGCATTTGGTTTGGAAATCCATGCAAGTCAATGACTTAATGTAATCTGCTGAGACTAAATAGACATTTTTTAAACTGATTTGAATGTTTGTATGATTGCAATGGCTATTCTTGTAAAGTGCCTTGAGATAACAATTGTTGTGAATCCAAGCTATAGAAATAAACTGAATTGATTTGAAACTAAACCGGTTTTTAGGAAACAATGATGGCTTAACATTTTACACATGCCTGTTTCAGTTCAATGAAGTCTATTGATTCATAAAGTTGTAAAAATGTAAGAAAAAAAGATAAACAGAAAAGTGACTAGCAAGGATGATCCAGATGCATGTAATTACTCACACACCTCTGTTAAAGTTACAGGTTTTGTAATGTAAAAGAACAAGCATGAATCTTGTTCAACATGAATCTTTATTTTTTCCACCCTCAATGTGGGTATAGTGTTGCTTTAGATGTGTGCACATCCTTCAACTAATACTTTATCATAAATTGAAGTACGTTTTATAACCTATCAATAAAGCCCAGTATCAGTAGGACTATGCTTGATGTTTTTCTTCCCAAAATCAGGTAAATCACATTAAATTGCCTAATTGTTGAAATTGTGTTATACAAATATAAAGTTGCCTTGCCTTTCCTGACTTTTGCCCATTTGCACTATTCACTTTAAGACACGTAAGACACAATTTGCTGAGATGTACCCAAACATCAAAATGACCTCATTGCACAAAGGTAATGATCACCAGAAAAGAGTATGCAATCAGTATTAAATCTTATTCTGTTGATATAGTGAAAAATATACAAATTTTCAGTCAAAGGAGAATGACTGAATGACACTTGGGAAACAAAAAAAATAAATTAAATCCACTAACATAACCCCATAATGAGAGCCGAACGATAATATTCCGAATCAGCTGATTAAAATGATTAAACATGTATGAATGAAAGTTTTAAAAGCACAGTAAGAAATGTATTTGGATCACTTTGTATAGGCTACTTTTCCCCCCTTTTTAAATGTTTAGAAGGTTTTACAGAAAGAATGACATTGTGGGGAAAAAGAGGCATGATGATTTGCGAGTAAAGTGAGCAGTGGAAGGACAAATGGAGGTCAGAATGAGACGAGCAGATAGAAGAGAGGGAGAAAGAGATGAGATTTCATTAGCTGCTTCTATGAACGAGTCCTCTCCACTGAAGAGAACACGTGTCCTGCTTGACTGTAGACACACACACACAGAAGCAGTGACACACTATAGACAGAATGTCATGCAAACATAGATTCCTCTTCCTCAGTTTTAACAAAGTGCAGTGCTAAAGTGAACAGTAGAAGCTAAAAAATGCAACAATAGCTACGTTTAGATTGAAACAAGTAATCGGATTAAAAGCCTGATCCAAACAAAAATGCTTCATGTAAACACGGCATTCAGATTGCTCTAACCCGATTACACTTGATTCATTTGGATACAAATTTCATTCCAATTACTGTGAATGTAAACCGAATGTAGGCCATTACTTCACATGTCTGTTAAGTCATGCATAGACAGTCTATGGTATAGACCTTCAGTACGTTGGCCTAAAAAAATTAAGGGATTTTGTTTAAATTTGATTGTGTACATAACAATGAAGGCTTGTAGATATAAAACCATGACCAGAAAAATTAAAAGCAAGCACTGACTGACATTGTACTGCTCCATTGTAAATGTACGCAGCCATATTTGTTTACAACGGAAGTTTGTTTCTTTTTCTATGGCTGTTTCCAGTACTCTAGATAGTTCTGTGCATGTCAAAATGATTTAATCTGATCTAAAGTGTAGTGGATGTAAACGCTTGTCATAATCGGATAGATTCGTTCAGGGCCCTTGTGCACATTCAAGTTCTAATCCGAAGTGTGATCGGATTTTGCACATGTAAACGCAGCTACTGTTCCGATTCTGCTCCCCAATCGATCCTACTCTATTGCACTATGAGGTATGAAAACAACCTAGTTCCTTGTGTATTTCTTTGATTGTGTATGCCAGCGACAGGCCACTTCCTCCAAAATCTGGACAATTAGTGGGTCAGCTTCATTATATGTGTCTGCAGCTAACTGGAGTAACCGCTCACTCAAAATGTCTATGTGAAACAACAAATAGTCTTCACTGACTGCATTACTTTTAGCTAGATAGCAACATGCCTTCAGTTTTCTGCAATTGTCTGAGACATCGCTGGTAGGACTTCACTTCCTATCAAACAAGGTGTTTATCTGAACCGGCCAAAAGTGCTGGCACGCACAAACCATTTGCACATGGATCCTGCTCCTTCCACTTTATTGACCAATAGTAGGGGAGTTGGACCAAGAAGGGCAGCCCTACTCATTTGCTCAATGAGGCAGAAATACATAAGGTAACGTAAATAGAGGAGACAAGGTGAGGGAATGTAAAAACAATGAATACATGTGCAGTATAGACCAAAAATTTGGACACACCTTCTCATTCAATGCATTTTCTTTCTTTTCATGACTACATTGTATAGATTCTCAATTAAGGGCATCAAAACTTTTAATGAGCACATGATGTACTTAATATGTACTTAAACAAAAAGAGTGAAACAACCGAATACATGTTTTATATTTTAGATTCCTGAAAGTAGCCACCCTTTGCTCTAAATACTGCTTTGCATTCTCTTGAGCTTCCAGAGGTAGTCACCAGAAATGGTTTTCTAACAGTCTTGAAGGAGTTCCCAGAGATGCTTAGTACTTTTTGGCCCTTTTGCCTTCACTCTGCGGTTCACCTCACTCCAAATCATCTAGATTGGGTTCAGTTCCGGTGACTTTGGAGGCCAGGTTATTTAACACTTTTTTGTAAAAGTACTACATAATTCCATGTGTTCATTCATAGTTTGATGCCTTCAGTGAGAATCTACAATGTAAATAGTCATGAAAATAAAGAAAACACACTGAATGAGAAGGTGTGTCCAAACTTTTTTTCAATTATGTCAGTCTGCAGTTATTTTTAAATTATGTCAGTTTTACACACACACACACACACACATGCAAACGCACTGACACACACACAGCACGCAAATTTCACATCTACATACAAGTCTAACCTCATGCTCATGTTTTCATTCACCACTCATGTGTACAACGTTGTTAGGTTAATAGTCTTTCTTCATCAGGTGTGCAAACATAGAAAATTCTGTAAAGACCAGAACCTCTGTTTTCAAAGTAGTCTACAATTTTATGTCAGTGAAATGCTGTTTGGTGAGTGATTTTTTACATTTTGCAATACTGCATTACCCTTTAGGAGAAGCGCGTGTGACACAAGTTTTTTTCTGAGATCAGTGAAACAAAATTTCTCAAAGCAGGAGCAGAACCATGAACGATTTTAAAAAGTAAGCAAAGCTTAGTATATATAATTGAATTGTCAAGGCTTAAAAAGTTATACTTAACCAAAATAAGACAGTGACACTGGCTGTCTGTCACAACTGTGACGAGCCTGTCATGCAGTGCAGAAAACGAGATATAATCATCCATCCATCCATCCATTTTCTAAACTTAGGGGTCGCAGGGGTTGCTGGTGCCTATCTCCAGCTGTCAACGGGCGAGAGGCGGGGTACACCCTGGACAGGTTGCCAGTCCATTGCAGGGCCACGAGACTTAATCATTGAATTTAAAAACACATACATGATCTCAGTGGTCAGTAACCCTGGTATATGTTTAAAAATAGAAAGGACACATTTAAGCGAGTCACACAGCTTTTTAGTATGTTTTATCAACATTAAGGTTGAGTCCAAAGTTACTCCTAAATCTGCAAAAATAATTATCTGTTTTAATTTAGTTTTTCTCAATAAAAATATCAGGGTAGTTTGTCTGATTGTAAAATACATAGCAACAGCCTTGTCCACGTTTAAGGTTAAGTAACAGAGGGAAGGTAACGGAGGGAGGGTCATTGATGTATTTACTTAGAAGTATCAGCCCAAGTACTGGATCCTGCGGAACCCCCATTCTGCAATCTTTAAAAGAGGACAAGTTGTTGATCACTCTCATACATTGCTGTCTGCCAATTAAGTAATATGTAAACCAAAGTATTGCATGTTGAGATAGTCAATAATCTTCAAATTTTTTAAGAAGAATGGAATGGTTTACAGTGTAAAACGGCTTTTGTAAATCAAGTAAAGAAGCACCTACAACACCCCTTTGGTCCAAACTAATCTCTTCAAGGAAGTGGCAGCAAGCTGTTTCAGTGGAGTATTTTCACCTGAAACCAAACTACAGGGGATTTTTAAAGAGCATTTTCATCAAGGTGTGGCATGAACTGCTATGCTACCACCTTCTAATACAGCTTTGAGATAGCAGGAAGTACACTATTTGGTTGAAAATTACTGACCTTTTGCTTATCCCCTGATTTAAACACAGGCGTGACGATGGCAGTTTTCAGCCCAGCTGGGAAAAGAACTTCTAATATTAACTGATTTATATTTTTTGTGAGGATTAGAGCTAAAATAATTGTTCATTATTTTAAAACTGGACTTTCCATCTGAAATATCCCTGTTAATATTTACAGCAGATGTTTTATTTATTTTTAGAATCAGATAAAAAAGCTTCTATAATGAATTAACATGGATATCTTTTGGCTATGTGACGGAAGCTGGAGTGCCGAGAGTGAACCCACGCATACACGTAGAGAACCCATCCACCATGATCTGTCGCCTCCCATTGATACTGGTTCATAATATGTTTTTTTTTTAAATATCCAATAAGTTTATGGTTGTGGCTGTTCAGAATCAGAAATATGTCTCCGTCCTAAGGTGTAAGGGAGGTTCAGAAAAGCCTATTAATCTATAGCCTGTTTTTGTCTCATGTGGGGGAAGCTGGAGCACCTGGAGTGAACCCACTCATACACTGGGAGACGAATTCCACTGCGCAACCCTAGTTTTTTTAAATCTAAAATATTCAATTAACAACAACAGTAGTTTTCGTTTCAAGCCCCTGCTAGTCACCCAACCTAGGTCTCCGGTGGTGGTTTTTCCCCTCTGTCGCCAGTGTGATGGAGTGCTTTTTTGTTCGTCTCCACATTAAAACTTGTTTTACTGGGCTCTTTTCTTGTTCAGACCTACTATCCTGACCAGAGAACTGTTTTGATGCCAGTGTTTCTGATCCTTGAGGTGGTATGGGGCCTACATCTGTTTCAGTTTTGACCTTCTACTTCTTTTGGTTGTAATTTCATCTCTTTCTGGTTGGATTTATAGATCCATCAGTCACCTGCTGTGGTTTAGAGATCACAGTTGCATTTTTAACAATCTCATTGTTCAAGGCAGCTGTCTCATCGTTGGCTATTTCCAGAATAGAGTATTCTTTTTGTTAAATGTTTTCTTCAAAATCCTTTTGGTTATTTAATGTTTCTCGCTCAGAGATAGCTTCCATTGCTGCCTTTCTTCTGTTTTCCCTATCCTTGCTTTTAGACTTCTTTGATAGCTTTATTTCCACTTGCTGATCACCATTTTGTTGTATTTCAGTGACCCTTTTCACTTGAAAAGTTCTCCATAATTCCATATGTGAGGCTGAGTACAGATGAGCCAGGAAACACAATCATGGGAGCCATCTGCATCGGTAGCAGCAGTTCAATAGCAGCAGCCAAGGCACTGACCCAGGGCGCCCAGAGGAGGGAGGGATGGTACCCCCACCTCCACTCAGGCACTGCCTGGAGAGCACCCAGGCAACCACAGCCGATCACCGCCCCGATGCAAAGGGCTCCCACAGAGAAAACGCTGGAAGGATGATTAAAATAAAAAGTTAAAATATTAAAATAAACAGTAGAAAATGAGATTAAGTATTATAATATTAATAAAATGTCAAGAAAAATAGCAGCCCAAATTATAAAATATAAGAAAATGATAAGATATGATCAGATAAAAGTGTAAAGCAGACAAACTATAAATAATAATCAGTTAAAAACTAAACAAAAAATTCTATCAAATAAAACATGCAGAGCGATTAAGCAGATAAATAATAATCACCCCTTAAGGATTAAGCTGTTCAGGAGATGGATGAATGGATGGATAATCAGTTAAAAGCTCGGCTAAAAAGGAGAGTCTTGAGGCTGCTCCCTGAGGTCCTCCGTTCTAGAGGTGAGGGCCATAATAATTGAAAGACCCCTCACCATTAGTCCGTGTCCTGACTTTGGGGATGACAAGGAAATGGCTGCCAGAGGAGCGCAGAGACCGCGAGGGTTCATATGGTAAACGCATTTCTGACAGACAAGAAGGCCTAAAACCATTAAGACACTTAAAACTCATTAGAAGAACCTTAAAACATACGGGGAGCCAATGCAGTGATTTAAAGACCAGTGTAATGTGCTCCCGCCTCCTGGTCTTCATCAGGAGATGTGCTGCAGAATTTTTAAAAAGCTGTAAACTTGAGGTAGAGGTACAATAATCAATTCTACTGGTGATAAAAGCATGCATTAGCATCTCCGTATTGGCCCGAGAGAGAATTGGGCGGACTCTGGCGATGTTTTTTAAGTGATAAAAACCTATTCTAGTAATATTTTTAATGTGGGGGATTAAAGACAGCTCAGAGTCAAAAATCATGCCCAGATTCTTCACTTGTAAAGAAGGATTAATAGACAATGATTGTAGTTTTGGTAAAAGTTCCTCTCTCTGAGCCTCAGGATTGATAACTAAAACCTCAGTTTTGTCCTGGTTGAGCTGAAGAAAGTTTTCTGCCATCCAGGATTTGATGTCTAAAATGCAGTTAAAAAGTGCATCCATTGGCCGTGTGTCATCAGGAGACATGGAGCTGTACAACAGTGTACCATCAGCATAACGGTGAAAGCTAACTCCATGTCTTCTGATTACACTGCCAAGAGGGAGCATATGCAGGTTAAAAGGCATTGGGCGTAAAACTGAACCCTGGGGCACACCACATGTGATCTTGTGGACCTTAGAGGAACAAGTATCCAAACTCACCATAAAAGTCCTGTCTGTGAGGTAGGATGTGAACCATTTGTGAACAGCACCAGAGAGGCCGATCTATTTTAAAGGGGTTAAAAGAATAGTGTGGTCTACTGTATCAAAGGCAGCGCTTAGATCCAGCAGAACCAACACTGTCACCTTCTTAGCATCATAGTTTAATCTAAAATAATTTAAAATCTTTAAAAGAGCCGTGTTGGTGCTGTGGTTCATCCTAAAACTAGACTGAAATTTCTCTAGGACATTATGAGCATGAACAATTTTTTAAAAAAACTTTGCTTAAAAATGGTAAGTTAGATACGGTTCGGTAGTTGTTTAAATCATTAAAATCTAAATTGCTCTTCTTCAGCAGGGGCCTCACTACCGCCGCTTTAAAGACAGCAGGAAAACCCCCCGTCTGAAGGGAGCAATTCATAAAGTTTAAAATATCGTCTTTAAAAGAACCATAACATTGCTTAAAAAACCGGGTGGGAATCGGTTCGAAAGCGCTTGTGGTGGGCCTCGCTGAGGAGAAAACTTTATCAAAGGTCCCAGCTTCCACAAGGACAAAACTGTCCAGTGTTTCCTCTGGTAACGGCAGACACTCAGATTTGCCTAAAACCATGTTAGTTTGAGAAGATAAAATATTACATCTGATGGTGTCTGAATATAACATCTGATGGTCTCCTCACAGAGAGTGTTTTAGGGGGTTTTCTGTAAAGTCTTAGACGAATGATTAGGATTGTTGTCAATGGTGGAAAACAGAATTTTTGGATTATTTTCATGTTCTGAGATAATTCTGGAAAACTATGTATTTCTGGAATTTCTTAAAGCGGTATTGTATGATTTGAGATGTTCTATGTATATCTGGTGATTTATTGTGATTTTATTTTTCCTCCGATTGTGTGTTTCCGTGTGTCATAGCATCCACTAAGCTGGTATCCATTCATTATCTTGCTCAAGGACAAACAAGTGCCTACCCACTGCAGACACTACTACAACTGCTGCACAAATTCATTCAGTAATTAAACTCTGAAAGGCATTTATTCAACAAGCTCTCCCTCTTTCAAACACACAAGAAATACATACGAAGCAGTAGATCGATTCAAAGTATATGTCTCGGTTGGAGCAGACTGGACAACAAGGGAATTATCTATAAACGTCTGTGCATCGTTCTCGCTGACCTGTCGGCTTCATGTTGCTGCTTGTTCCCTAATCTTCTCTAACAGACCTCTGAGGCCTCCACAGAACAGCGGGATTTATGATTACAGTAAATAGCACACACGTTGACTGTGTTCACTAATTAGGGAACATAGGGCAATTGGCCAAACTGGATTTTGTGAATAAACAAAAATGCATTCTTACTAGGGCTGGGAATTTAACATGTTAATTTCGATTAATTAGAGAAGAATCAACACGCAAAAAAAAAAGTAGACGCAATTAATCACAGTTTGCATTACAATCAATGCGGAACATCTGTTTGAGCATGAGTTCCTAGTACGCGGATTACAATGATACACACATGAGAGCTAGGCAGGTAGGGTGACCATCCACTTTTCAAGGGCTCTCGCGAGGGATTTTCATCATTTATCAGGGGATCATATTTAAACTGACCTGTGCAATGTTCCCAGAAAGACAACCCTCCACGATTCATCCTCCACGAGTGGCTGATTCTGATTTGATAGAAATTGCGATTAATCGAGATTAATTTATTTCAAAACCTATAATTAATTCGATTTTTTTTTACCGAGTCCCACTTCTAATTCTGACATCCAGTTTTTTATCATGTATCTTTTTCCAATTAATTCATGTTTGTGGGCTACTTTGTGTTGATATGTCATATACAATCCCAGTAGGAATTGACTATAGTATGTTGTTGTAATATGAAAAATGAAAGAGATTTGGGGTATTAAAAAGTTGTAAAGCTATATATGATGAAAATTAATATCTACTAGACATCAGCTCATTTTTCTTCAGATTTATTAGAATAAAGACAAGTTTATTCTTACACATTCTGGCTAAGAATATAATTTTGCTTGACATTTACAGTCCAGATATCTGAGGATTCACAATCCACTCTTTACAAATCAGTGGGGCAGAAAAGTATTTGGCAGACACCAATTGTGCAAGTTGTACCAATTAGGAATATGGGAGCGGTCTTGGATTTTGATCATACGTGTACTTCAACTATGAGAAACAGAATGGAAAAGAAAAATCCAGAAAAATCACTTTGTATGATTTTTAAAAAGCATTTATTTGTATAGTGGTGCAGAAAAGGATTTACAATTTTTAGCACCTTCAAACAAGCTAGAATTCAGGCCCTTGCATACCTGGTGCTGCTTCTTTAAGAATATCTTCTATCTTCCCCTATGTCATAATATCACCTTCTTTAAGTTTTTATTTGTATAAAAGACACAAAGACACATGTCCAGACCTTCAAACAATCAGACTTCAACCTCTACCATGGCCAAGACCAGAGAGCTATCCAAGTAATGCAGTGACAAAAGTGTTCACCTGCAGGAAACAGCATAGAACTACACAGGAGGATACACTGGTCAATGACCTAAAGAGAGCTGTGACCACAGTACAATTAGTAATACACCATGTTATCATGGAATAAAATCCTGCAGTCTCCCTGCTTAAGCCAGGACATGTCCAGGCCTGTCTAAAGTTTGCCAGAGACCGTCTGGATGATCCAGATGAGGATTGAGAGAATTTTAAGAGTTCAGATGAGACCAAAATTGAACTCTTTTGCCCCTTTTCCACTGGGGTCGACTCAGTCCGGAACTGTGCATGGGGGTTTCCATTACCTTTGTCTGTGCCAAGCTGACCCCTTTTTTCAGATTACCTCTGGCATGGTCAAGCGGGCTGGTGAACTGATGTCACTCCAATATTACAGCTTGTTACAATATACTCACCAGCAAACAGAGAAGAGAACTGTCAAGGATTTTGGAGCAAGGAGGGAAAATAATTGGTCTACCACAAATACCATAGTCAAACCTGTATGAGCACCTGTGATTAGGAAAGCCTTTCTAATCAAAGTGGAACAATCTCATCTCCTTCATCGCTGCTTCAGCCTTCTTTTGTCAGGCAAGAGATATAAAGTAACAGTGGCTAAGAAAGGTTTTTATAAAAAAATCATTAATTTACACCACCATCACACCTTAGTAGCAAAAGAATAGGTGTTTAAATTTCCATAACCTTTTTAACATGGTGTTTTAACTGTATGAGCTAGTGAACTGGATGGAGGCGAAGGTTCCTTTTGTGGGACTTCTATTGAGCAATTTATTTTAAAAATATATTTTTCATTGTATTTTTTTTTATTGCGTCTGCATGTTTGTGTAAGGATTATGCTGAGCCCATTAACGACAAATTCCTGTAACCTCTGGGTGGCAGATACTGTTTTTTCCTTTTTCTATTTTCCTACCTAGTACTGGTTGCCGCTGATTGGCCAGGTGGTGTGCATGTGAAGCGATGTCACAGAGAATGGCAAAGTATGGGTTCCAACGAGCTCAAAACATTGCTGAGGAAGACTAAAGAAATGAAGGGGCCAATATGTGGCCGTGAAGAACCATAATATGAGGAGTGACGCAGAGTCCAAGCATTGGAAGTGCTTTGCAGACATAGCATTTATGGTAAAAGGCCAGCAAGCAATGAATGAGAGAGTGGGCTAGAAACAACAGCATAGGCATCTGTAACATTGGAAAACGGTGAGTGATGACTGATTTTTACTGGAACATTTACCAAGATGGAAATGGAAACACAACCAGACTGTTCTGGTCCGAGCTGACCCAACATGGTCTCGGCCGAGCCAACCCTAGTGGCAAAGCTACCTTTTGAAGACTGAGTTGCATTCCAATAACACCATACGCACTGTGAAGCATGGGGGTGGAAACATTATCCTTTGGGACTGCTTTTCTACCATAGGGACATGGCGACTGATCCATATTAAGGTAAGGTTGAATGGAAACATGTATCAGAAGATTTTGGGCTAAACCAACTTCCATCTGTGAGAGCACTGAAGATGAAATGTGGCTGGATTGTCAAGCACAGGGGTCTCCAACACGTCGCTTGAGAGCTACCGGTAGCTCCCGAAGCAGTCGGTAAAAGAGCAGTACAGAGCTTCATTTCACTAAAGTTCATGGCAACTTTTCATCAGATGTTCCAGCGGAAGGCAGACTTCGTGAAGATAAGGTAAATGAGCTGAAAAGTATTCTCCAAATGCAACAATCTTTATTTACTAAACCAACAAAGAAGGCCAGCGTATTGACCAAGGTGTTGTGCCAAAGTAGTTATCCCCGTCAGAAATTGTATCCCCTGAAGCCGGAGCGCGAATTCCCTCACCAAAGCACTGTCTGCTTTCCACCGTTGTATTACTCACTGTATTACCCTGGTAACTTTTTATTCATTGACCAAACCTCTTCAAATTTACAGGATTAAATGGTCATAATAAACGCTGAATAAGTACTGAAACACTTCGAGGTGGGATACTCAGCCCTTTTTAGGGGTGGGATACAAATTCTGGCAGGAATATTATCTAAAAGTATCAACATTTTGATTAGTTAAAAAACATAATATGATGTGTTTAGTTTGAGTTTCAAGACAGGAATGTTACTATTTTTGTTGTATTTTTTTTTTTTTACAATATTGATGTATTGAAAAACAGAGAAAGAAACTGGTGAATATAATGCGCATTACAGTAATATAAGCTGTATTTTCATTAATTTTGTGAACATGTTACATACTGTACATCGTAAGCAAATTCAGACATGGAAAGTAACAACGTGAATAAACCATATGATGGTAGTAGCTCTTCTGTACTAAAAGTAGCTTAAAGAAAATAAAAGGTTGGAGGCCCCTGGTCTAGCTTGACAATGATCCCAAACACACCACCTTGGCAATGGAGTGGCTGCCCAGCCTCCAGATCCACACGCCATAGAAAATCTTTGGAGGGAGTTGAAAGTCCATGATGTCCAGTGATAGCACCAAAATATCACAGCTCTAGAGAATTTCTGAATCGAAGAATGGGCCAAAATATCAGCTACAGTGTGTGCAAACCTGGTGACGTACAGGACAGGCTTGACCTCTGTCATTGCCACCCAAGATTAAATGACAAAGGACTGAAAATAACTTTGATAAAATAAACTGCAGAGGACAGTAGTGCTTTTGAATGGAAACTTATCAGAAGAGTAGAAGTAAGGCGAAGAGTCCTCGTGCTGTCCATGTGTCCTGCAGAAACTGCGGATGCTGCCATGTAATTACAGTATGTACAGAATAATACTGGTTTGTATATGTATATGTGTGCGTGTGGTCAGTAATAACAGGAAGCTAGCCCTTGATGTTGACACAAACCTGCCTGGCTGATTGGCCATTTGAAATAAATAAACATACAAGTGACCCACTATGTCCACAAGCAGCAGAGTTCTCAGTGAGACTAAAAATAAGAAACAACATCAAACCCAAACAGGAACACCTGGGCCTCCCTCCCCTCAGGGCAAACCGGTCTTTGGGACAAGCAGCTGCACAGCAGCCAAACAGTTTACAGTCAGATAGATATGGTGGTAGAAGGGCTTTGCAGATGCTGAAGGGCTTGAATGATAGCTGAAAAAGCTACGGCTTATCTGAAACACTGATTATGAAATTATTGTATAGAGCAAAAAAATAATAATAATCAAGAAATGAAGAATAAGTAGGACAGGCTAATGTACACAGCCTTATCTTATGTTCATATATATATATATATATAAACAAATTAGAACATGAATTCTTATAAAGGCTTGTTTGTGCCTTTAGAAAATATTATTTGAGCAGGTTTAAAAAACACTTTTTATTAAATACTTTTTATTGCTCTTATGTAATATCAACCAGAATCATCAAAATTAACTGAAATAAATCTTAAAAACATTACTCTGTCTAATTAATCTATATAATGTGTTGTAGTTATTGAATTGAGTTACCTAAATAAATGAACTTTCTAATGATAAGTCATTAATCTGATTTGATAAAACAATTGTGGAAGGGACTGTGTTAATTTTATTTACATTCATGACCCACTCTTGACATATTGACAGATTGACACTTGTTTCTTCCTGAAATGAGGTAACAATGAAATAGTGAAGGATCTTTAACTTTAAACATATAGCATGATACATAAAAAAGTCCCCTTTGAGCATTCTGTACTGATCTGCAACAACAGGAGGCTACTCACCAACATAAAACAATAAACTTGAAAAATCAGCATCAACATATTTGCCTCATTGTGGACCCTGTTCTAACATCCATGTCATTGATCTGGTATTTAGTGCTCTGGGGATCCATCGTAAGTAAGGCTTAAGCTATGATATATGAACTTTTCAAGTTTCAATTGTAACTCATCACCCAGAAGCATGTTGAACTAGAACAATCGTGCACAGATGATACTTTATCTGTGGTTTGCTTTGGGATGTGCTGTCCACCACTTTGCGCTTGTCTGGGAGGTTAACTTGCCCTCAAACAGCGGCAGCACCTGCACGTATTGCTCCCAGACACAGCACGATAAAACACAAGTGTCTTTTTATACATAAAAACGTACAAGCTCAGGATTCATGAGATGACCACACCGACCATCTGCATCTGGACTCTGCATGTGTGTACGTGTCAGACAAGTTACACAATATGGGATTCCTTTAGTTTTCTGTGTGTGTCTACGCTCAAACACATGTGTGGAGACAGGCCGTATATTTGTTCTCCGGGAACTGCATGCCTGTCTGTGTATTTCTTGTGAGTGACATACTGTACGTTTGTGAGGGTGTTATTTATGCATCTCCTCAGTGTGTTTGAGCGTGTCCGCTCCAGATGTGTGAGGGTCAATGCTGGGCTGCCCTCCCTATTTCAGTGGAATCCAGGTGTGAAGGCCCATGTAGGTCTGACTCTCCCAAGACAGGGTACATGATTGCACTCTTTTTCCACATATGCCTCTTAAAAAGGAACATTAAAGGGGAAGTGGTTTTTTTTTTTAACCTGGACCTTATTTTTAGCATTTGATACGTTCCTTTACTCACCCAGACAAGTTTGGAGCCACTTGGAGTCCTTCAGAAGAAGTTTATATCCGGTCTCGATCAGCGTATATCCATATAGTGGGAGTTGTTAGGGCAGGCAAAGTGCCACCTCTAAATAAGGCATTACCTGCCCCCAAAACTCCTTCATTTAACCAATATTTTGTCATGAATAGTTAGCGATATTCCCCTGTGAGTTTGAAACGTCTCAGAGCACCATGTTCCTTCGATTAAGGATGTGAATTTAGTTATTTCACAACAGCTTAAGGAAGCGCCTACATTTTTTCACAGAAAATTAAGGCTGGAAAACAAGTTCACAACAATAGAACCAAACAGAACTATCCACTTTAAATGGGCTTAAAACTAAGGTTTAAATTGATACTGCATCAGCTTATGAGGATTCAGGTTCAAATGTCATCACAAATCCAGGGAGGAGTACTCGGAGAGAAGAAAGAAGAAATGCCCTTCTTGTTATCTGGCCTGTCTGTTTACTCAGATTCCTCTCACAGATAGCATCAGCAAATAAGCTGCAAGCATGTCGACGTGCTGATAGACCAAAACTGACCTTTTGGCACTCTGAACGCACACAAAATATGTATACACACATGGACAATCCTGCTGTTCTCTACATTCTGCTCAGTTATAAACACAGAACATTTGTGCATCCAAAGCAAAAACAAGACCAGAGTTTAATGGAAGAACATAAACACATGACTTGTATTTGGTTTTGTAGCCTCTGTCGGAGTGAGTACTGTATATCGTCCCAACTTCTCATGTTTTGTGTCTCGTTTTTGTTTTGAGGAACAAAACAGTATAAATTTGAGGCTAACATGTCTCAAAAAAAAAAAAATTTCATGTTAATAAAGAATGAAAAAAAAGAAAGCTGCAAGCAGCCTTGAATGGCTTTTGCAGCCTAGCTCTGCTTCGGCCTGTGTCGCAGCTAATGTACCGCTGCCTAAACCCTTTCACGAAGCCTACTAATTAAATCTGTTTTATGGTGATTTTAGGTCTCTGGCTGTAATGTGACAAAGAGAAACAAGTCCAGGATACTTTTAAAAGTCTATATTATTGATCTGTATTTTATTCCTGTATCATTTTGAGCCCAGATGCTGCTGCTTTACCAGGCAGCCTACAAATGAAAGTCAGCTCCCCCAGGCAGCAAAAGGGTTATGCAGTGCATTAGGATTAGTTTCAAGTATCAAGCATGTGCATTAATTGTGATGGATTTAACATAAACAGTGCAATGGTTATTTGATAAAGCACAGAAAGGTTGTGAACACTGATATGACCATTCAGAAATTAGAATCGTGCCTCTCATTTATCTTCCACTTCTTTATTTTGTCTCTCTTTTCTTTAGTCTACAGTCGTGTGACAGTAGAGAGCAGACAAAGTCGGGTTACCCGGATAATTTAAGAGGACGGAAGCATCCCGGACAGGTAGAGTCCCTCCTCCTCCCTCTGCAGCGAGAGTCCCATTGATGATTCACCGGCCTGCACGACGAAGGTTGGTGACCCCAATTTAAGTAAGGCATGAGGAGGAGGAGTGGGAGAAGACGATGGATGAAGAAGGGGTATAATGAGGAAGAGGGGACGCCAGTGCCTACGTCAGAGACGCTCGCTAACAGGCTGATGTCCTTGTCTCTGTCACAAGTAAATCATGTCTCTTCAGAAGGGAAGAATGAAAGACTGAGCAGAGGGGAGGGGGAGGAGAAAACAAGTGAAGCAGAGGTTGCTGTCTGCAGAAGCGAGGTGCTTCATTGGATGCCGGTACGTGTCTAAGTGGCATGATGTGAAATTAGTTTACCTTCTGAGCACAAAGTGGAAAAGCTGTTGTGATGAAGACAGAAAACGAGAAGCGTGAAAACTTGAAAAGTTGGAGATGGCTACGTTTAAGAGTTTAAATCCTGCTTAAAGGTGCAACCCATTTGGACGACATTTGACCACAATGTCGTCCTACCGAGCCATGTTGGCTGTCGGTGTATGAATGTGAGTGTGAATGGGTGAATGTGGCTTCAATGTAAAGCGCTTTGAGTGGTCAGTATGACTAGAAAAGCGCTATATAAGTTCAGTCCATTTACCATATGTAAAAATTATACAGTGAATGTTTCACACAACAGTCTCATGGCTCAACCATATAGGAAGGAATGTTACAATAGCCGCTTTCGAATGGAAAAGTTCTAAAACTGTGTTCTTTATTACCATCCTCTTAGAAATTAGTTCTTGTAACTACGCTTCCCAGAGTAAGCTTTCAGATTCCATTCGCACAGGAGTCAGGGATCTAAATAGAGACCCATGTGACGAAACCACCTGTTTTGAAGAAGTTTAGTTTAAGTTGTTTAATTTTTTTCTCATTTTTTAAATTTTTTTTATTCATTTACAATATATCTGTCCCACTACCATATTTCCTGGTTCAAGGGCAAATCAAATGTGAGCCTGCAAGGTCGCCAAGTCTTCAGCAATAAACACTGCACTGCAATTTGTGACATGACACCGACCGGGCTAAAGGCTAACGCTGAGCTAACAATACTAGCAGTAATATAGTCGGTTTAAAAATATCGAAAGCTGCTTTGTCAATTACCACCAAATTGATACCGCAGTGAATTTATATTTATCTACTTATTAACTTACCGTGTATGACTTGTCTTCACTCCTCATCGTGTATGTTCTGGCTGATCAGTAACTGGCAACTCTCCATGAAATTTACGGAGGGAAGGTGGAGAGTGACTGGGAGCGGACTATGTTGTTTTTCTTCATGGACTGCAGTACTCTGATTTGACCACAATGCCAATATAACAAATTGTACCTTTAAAATGCTAAATAGCACAGGTCTTTACTTAGTCCCTATGGACCCCAAAGCGTTTCACACTACATTAAGTCTTACACCCATTCATGCATACATTAAAACACTGGTGGTGGTGTGATGCCAGCTGCCCTTAAAAACCTTGGGAAGAAACAGAATTATAGTGTCTTCGCTATTATTTTTAAAACTATCATTCAATTAACAAAAGAAAAATCGCATCAGATATAAGAGCTTGAAAACATTTATATGTTCCAGAAAAAACTCAGTCTCATATCAGCCAGTTGATCATTTTTACTTTGAAATCTGTCATGGCTTACCTGTACTCTTGGTTCCTCTTCCAGCCACCAGACACTTTTTGTGTAACAGGGAGATTTTAAAAACAACACAGTTGCAGCACTGTGAAAAAATAATTGCCCTTGCTTTTTTGTGTGGCTTTTTTGCCACAAGGTTTCAGATCATCAGACCAATTTTATAATAAGACAAAGAGAAGCCCGAATCAACACAAAATGGTCAACGTATTACATATATTTCATTTCTGAGGGTAAGAACTGCAGCATCCAATCAATTCGAGCACTATGTGAAACAAAAAACAAAACAAAACAAAACTGCTGGATCACCACCTGCTACATGTAACACAATAATGTTCACTAATTTCAGCGGCCCTGCTTGTACTTGGTGATGGCTTGCAGCTGCTGAATCTGTCCCATCAGCATGGACATAAGACATCCCCCAGCCTCACAGACACTAATTAGCAGCATCTTCCTGTGTTTACTCCCGTGGGAAAGGGAGGGGACGGCGATGAAGTCCAAAGACTTATAGATGAACGAAGATAACTTTAATCTCACTCTAATTAGCGCTTCCCTTCTCTCCCCCACCTCCTCATATGTCTTCCTGTCTAGACATGAGAGGTGCATAAGTGTCCAGCTTCCATACGATCTGGTGGCATCATCTTGATAATGTGCTCAGCTCCCATGTCCATCTAGAGTGGCTGACTCTGTATTTTAGAAAAAAAGATAAAGCTTTGCTAATAATAGCTGGTAGCGTAGGGGTTACATCAACAAGCCAAAATATAATTGAAAAGTAAAAAAAATCTAAATCATTCAATTCAAAATAAAATTCTAAATGATGAATGCCAACTGTTATTTCCTGTTTTTGATTATTATTGCCTCTATGAAAACCCAATTTTCACTTTCACTCAGAAAATATTAATATTACATAAGAACAAAAATCATTTAAAACATGCATTTGATAGCCAATACTGTAACGGTTAGACTGCTGACTCTACAGGTGTCCAACACACAGCCAGTGATATCCTCCACAAGGAGAATAAGCCACAAAAGGTCATAGCTAAAGAAGCTGGATGCATCCAACCAAAATAAACTGTTGAACAGTTGAAAAAAAATGTGATAGACAGAAAAAGGAGCATGAAAAAAATGTATTTGCAGTTTTGAAAGGAATGGGCAGCAAAGCCTGTTAGGGAGTATTGATGAACTTTGCCTCTTTGGCTCATTATTTGTCATATTTATGTTTTTCATTGCCTCATGTTTCCATCTATTATAAAGGACTTTGTATTGCCTTTAGTTTGAATACAGACAGACAGACAGACCACTCCTGAGACAGGGATTAAAGTGATTTACAACTTCATTTCGTTCAGCTCTTCCTTTCAGGGGTCTCCACAACGAATAATCTGTCTTCATTTAGTTCTGTCCTCAACATAAAAACAAAAACTAAGTGACTTGCAAAGGCTTGAAAAAGGAGTTGGGGTGTTGTTCAGTGGAGTAAAGCTCTCTTTGACAAAAGTTAATTTTGGTAAACAAAATACTCGGAGACTGGGGAAAGAGTTAAAAGGCATTGAAAATACAAAATAAAATCATTATCAACACCAGTGGAATTAAAATATCGAACCCTATCAAACTGAATTATAAAGAAAACTTAAATGTGGCTCGGTTTGAATCCCAGCCTGTGTCTCTCTTCTTATATTCTCCCCTGTATCATGCATGGATTTTCTCTCTGTAGTTTGGCATCCTACCACAGTCTAAAAACATGACTCTTAAGTTAATTAGCCTCTTTAAATTGTCCTTCGGTACAAATTTGTGCATTGCTGTTTGTCCTGTATGTCTTTGTGTTGCCTTGTAATGGACTGATGACCTTTACAGGGTGTGCCCTGCCTCTCACCAAGTTACCGCAGGAGATGGACATCAGCTCCCTTGTGACGAGCAATGGGTTTAGATAAGGGATGGATAGAAACCCTGAAATAAATTACCTTCTCAGAAATATTTTAAAAATGAATCAAATGTACCTGTATAGAATCAATTTAATAATTTGAAGCTTAACTTAATAACTTCATAAATTATATTCCCTTAACCTAACTAAAATGGAATGTATCATTTATTTATTTTCCAGATCTCAGCAGGATCCAGCTGGCATGATCCACTGCTGTGCTCTTTATCTCTCCTCACCACTTAAGTGTGGGAAGTGAGGCTGTTTGCCCTCACAACGCCTGGCTTTCACAATCATTGGAGCTCCTCCAGAAATTCCCCGCTCTCCTGAGTTAACTCAAACAAGTCTGGGGACAAAGAGTGACTCAGCCATTCCTCTTCTCGTCTGCCTTTCTGACCAAATGAACAACCTGTCGACAACAATCCAGCAAAAGTGATAGCAGCATTTAACTGCACTTACCTGCAAAACTTTCTCCTATGTCCTGCAGAGGACTGGCAGATTAATGGGATTTTAAATTGTACATTCAATACAGAACAAGTCAAAATTAGTTCACCGCTTGCAAGAGCAAAAGGGACATACTGTAGTTTCGTTGATTGCTGTCTGCAAATATAATTAATAAAACTATGTGGAGTTTAGTTTCTAAATACATTCTGCAGTTATGTTCTAGCCATTTATGAATCAAGATCCTTGGGTTAGCATCAACAATTTTCAAACTAGAAGATTGATGTGAACATTTATCATAAGATAATTACTGGGACATTGTTGGGAATCTTCGCTGTCAATTCTGAAGCCTTTAATTTGACATTTCACAATATGAGTTTTCATCCATCACTTTTCCATAACACATTTCCCGGAGCCAAACTAGGTCGTGGTTGGAGAGGATTTATACATTCTAAATTAAACTGTGTCTCGGTGAGGCAGGGCTGCAGTGATTAGAGCTAAATGCTAACTGATTACGGTGTTTACGTGTTGGTGTATGGTTACAGAGCAAACTAGTGGGTAAACTGGTTTATTAACTCAAATGTGAAGGACTCTTTGTATCTCCTAATTTGTTTTGATAAGTTGGGCGCATTTTGCACAGTCAGGCCCTTTCTTAGAGATGCTCTGCCATTGCTTGCAGCAACTGAGCAACATTGCACAGCTCAGAAAATCGAAACAGCAATCACATTAACAGTCAGACACCACAGACTGGGTGAATAATTAAGGACAGTAAATATGAGGTCAGTACAGAATTACAAAGCTTGAGTAACTGAACAGCACTTGAGAGGAATAGCCTTCGTAAAAAGAAATAACGTCAGTGTTCAGTTAGATGACCGAGCTGCAAATTAAGCTTGTCTTTGCTGTGTGTCATACAATGCGTTTACATGCAGAAAGAGAAAATTGATTTATTACCTTAGCCTGACTGAAATTGAACTGTACTGGATTTTCACAAATAAGCTACCCAGATAATGCGATTTCATATCGCATTGCTCTGCAATGTAAGACCATATTCACCGCCATTGTTGCTTGTTTTCCTTATGTTTTCTTCGCCATGTACCACATATATATTTTTCTCAAGAAAATTACAAAAATACTAATGCACAGTGGCTTGAACAAGTAACTTTAATCTGATTACCTGTATGGAAATAGTAACGCGTTGGATTAGTTATTACTGAAAAAGTGGTCATATTAGAAGTAACGCGCTACTAAGTGACGTGTTACCTGCATCACTACTGTAGAAACATTTTCCATGAGTTAAAATCCAAAATTTGAGAAAACACATCACCAGTGTAATGTGTTTCTGCCAGTTTTACAGATCTGCAGACTGACATTTATACATACTGTTTTTTGCAATATAGCTCAAGCTTATTCAGATTGAATGGAGAGGATCTGTGAAAAGCAACTTTAACATCCTGCTGCACAGATTTGGATCTGAACTTTAACTAGACAATTCGAACATGAAGAAAATTTGATCTAAAACCTTTTTTTACTGTAGTATGTTTAGGTTGTATGTTTAGGCTTGTTGTCTTTATAAAAGGTGACCGTCTGCCTCAGTATCTAATCTTTTGCTGCCACCAATACATTTTGTTCTTTGAGTAGCTTTGTTGTTTTTTCCTGAATAAAAGCATCCCCACAGCCTGATGCTGCTGCTACCATGTCTACATTGGGGTGTTATGTAAATTTGTTTTTGGCTAATTTATGTAAATGGAAATTTTCAGGTTCATAAATTTATGAAGGCCTTGTGTTCGTCTAAATTCTCAGGATATTTATCAGATACTATTTGTGTTGACAGAAGACAGATTATATATATATAGAGAGACAAGCGATTATACTTATGCCAATAAATCAACAAATGTTACCAAGTGAATTACCTTCTCCTTTCTTTTCAGTAATGAAAAACACTAAAAATACATCCTCATGAAGTCACTGCCTTGTTATTTTTGTCTGCTGGCACCAGTATGGGGCATATGGGTGATTAAGTGTTTTTTTGTGAGTTATCAGACACTTGCCAGGAAGTGAGAGAGGGCCACAAACAGGAAGCAGAGGAATGTGCTTCCTGTTGGCCAGTGTTGCTCTACGGGGCAGATTCCATGTACCATCATGACTGACGCACTGATACAACAACACACACAAGTATAAACACACATGCTTACAAGGAGGTAGGAATGTTTTTCCACTGAAATCAGGGAGAAGCAGACTGTCAGGAAAGGCAAGCAGTAAGAGAAGATAACATTGAGACAGTGTGTCAATGTGCAGGTCTGCAAATGAGAGGGAGCTAAACTTTCAGCTCCCTCCAAGAAACCATTGCTACTTATGGCCACTAACCTTGTTCTTCCTGCTAAATTGTTTTGTTCTCCTACTTTCTCTTTAGTTGCACAAAGCAGGTGCAACCTAACAATCAGACTGCAACTTAAAAGGCCAGTGACTGCTATACATTACCTAAGGTCTAAAATGAAGTAGGGTGGTATGTCAAATCACGAATTACTGTCATTCATATATTAAAATATAAGCAAACTTGCCAATGAAAGATTTATAAAAGAAATTAAGACCAAATTGACAGGTTTATTGTTAAGCATTATAAATGTATAGTATGGCCAACTTTGACTTTATTAACATGACTGACACAGATGATTTGAAAACTTATTTCTATACAACTGGCGAATTTTCTGTCAAAATTTTATTCGTTTCAGTAACTATAGTGTAAAATTAATGCATCTTTCTAGCAGAAAAGTTTTAAAGTTACATCTAGGTGCCGTTTGTTTCCAGAGAGTGTTTTAATCTCTTCAAGTGGTCTTTATCAACATTTCTTCGGGCATTCTAAATGTTGCTTATTCTTGTGCTTTTATAACCAACGTTTGCTTTTTCGCTTCATCACAGACCAATCATTCTGCATTATATAGAGCAACATATCGTGGAGTTTGTGGACAATATGACGACGACTGAAGGGGTGCGAAGCTTTAAAAACTCTTTACAAGCACATGGACAGCATCTGAAGGTCATTTCTTCAAAAAAGCAAGAAAAAAAGCAAGAAATCCTTCAGAAATTTACAGTTGAGTCCAAATTTATTCACACACCGAGACAAAAAAACAACCCAAACTAGTAGTTTTGAATGACACCAGTATCTTCCTAAAGATAATCGTACAAGGCAATTTTTGATCTTACGTTTTCCCTGGGTAAAAATTAAAAAAGCCCTCATTGGGATTGCTGATAAGTATCTTTGCATGTTTCTACTGATCATTTTAATTATTTTCTTTTGCATTAAGCTGTAACGCTGTGAGTTTTGAAAGCCTCAGTAAGGCTCATTTGCTTATATGAAGTTTATTCTGAATGAAAATGTCAACTGAACAAAAGTTTAAAGCTAAAATAATACTCATAATGTAGATTTTAATTTTCTATTTAACTGCTTTGGTGACTCCACTAATGCTTAAACTTATGCCAAAAACATTGTAGCAAGATGCAAGAAGTCTGAGTTGCAGGTGAAAGGCACATATTAGCTGCATGTGTCAGGGGAAATATTTACAGAACTTCTTGTTAAATTATTTTTTAAATGGGAAAAATTTAATTAGATTTAAAAGTTTTATTTTAATTTCAGTAAAATACATTAATGACAAACCCATTCTTATTTACTTCTTATGGGAAGACAAAACCAATTCAATTTCAATTCAGTTTTATTCATATAGCACCAATTCACAACAAATGTCATCTCAAGGCACTTTACAAAAAAAGTCATTTCAATACAATTATAGAAACATTCCAATCAGTTAAGTTTTCTATGAAAGGAATCTCAGAAGATTGTGTTGATTCATCAACGTGAGGTTGTGCCCAACCACAGACTCCAACCACAGCAATTCCTCTGCAATCCCTCATATTGAGCAAGCATGTAGCGGCAGTGGAGAGGAAAAACTCCCCTTTAACAGGAAGAAACCTCTGGCAGAACCTGGCTCAGTACAAGCGGTCATCTGCCACGACCGTCTGGGGGTCTGAGAAGACAGAAGAGACAGCATGGAGGATGCTCGGTCACTTTGAGCAGAACAGTTAGTAAATAATAGTTAACAATAAAAAGGAAACACCTTTAAAATTAGTTATTCTAACCAATTTGCCTCTGCCCAAATTGACCTTATGAACGTTTAAAGTTTCCAGTTTTCTCTGTGGTCGATGAAGGGGGTCTCCAAAGGCTGTTAGCCAGCAGGCTGACAAAGGATGGTTAATTTGAATAGGGGCCAGATAGCACTGGTAACTCCTGACTTTGGTCGCCGACTCCCTCCGGCTGGCTGCCCCCGGTGCTCACCTCTGGAGAGTACCTTTTCTGGAGTTCTCCAGCACAGCGATCACTCCATATCGGCCCTGCGGCGGCGGCTGGATGCAGATTCCAGCTGCTTTAGGCCCCTCACCATGTGTGGCTCTCGTTCTGTTTCTCAGCAGTCGGCAGTCTGAAACTCAGAGGGGTTCCTTCAGAAATTCGGGCCTTCCTCTGCTAGCCAAGGAAGAAGGCTGGAGATTTTCTTCTGTTGACTACTACAGCATGTGGAACGATCTGCAGAGTTCAGGCAGAACAACAGGGTTTTTTTATCAATGTTTTTCAGTCGTCCTTCAGTGTTCCTCCTCGAACTCAGATGTTTCTCCTTCATCCACAAAGGAAGGTTCTTTGATGTGGGCCTCCCTGATCAGAGCTCGGCCATGGCTCCGAGTGAATGAACTAAGTCTTGCCTGTGTCCACCCCGGCCAGGAGGCTGCTTGGCTAAGGAAGAACGACTGACCGAGAACCTCTGTTTGTAGGTTCTGCTGGGAGTTCTTCAGGTGGAAGAGAGCAGGTCCGTGCCACCCGATGGCTGAGTGTGTGACTCAACACCTGTGGCCCTTCACAAGTAACCCTTGAGTATGAAGAAGATTTATCATTAACATGAACAAACTGGAATCTGTTTGACAGATATAATTTAAACCAGCGTAGAGCTGTTCCCTTGATCCCTACAACATGTTGAAGCCTTTCTAAGAGAATAATATGATTTACTGTGTCCAAAGCATCACTGAAATCCAACAAGACCAGAATAGTCACCTAACCATTTTCTGAGGCCATTAGAATATCATTAGTAACTTTCACCAGTGCTGCTTCAGTGCTATGATGAGCTATAAAACGTGACTGAAATTCTTCAAACAGGTTGTTGCTAAATGGTCCGATAATTCAGTTAGAACTAGTAAAACCAACATACATATTAGTTGGAATTTAACTTGTTGAATACGTTTTAAAAATAGCTTTGAATTTTAGCTGTTTGACCTGCATGATTTGTACTCCAAAACGCTGATTAAATCTTTCCAAATTAAATGAATATAAACTGCTGCATCAATTTCATTGGCTGTATAGGAACTGTTTGTTGTTTGTTAGTGTGGGTTTAAGAGTTGGTTTATGCCTGAATGTTTCATAGGTCAGGGAAAAGTGGCTTGAATAAGAAACCAAAAACGTCCAGGTATTTGGTTTAATTAAAATGAGTGAAACAGTAGCTCTACACTAAAGATAAAAATTATATATATAATTTTGGAAAAAACTATTGATCAAGAGCTTTTAAAAGATAACAATAACAACTGTCTTGATACAAGCATACGGCACTACACTCAGTTCTCTGTATGCTTTTTACATGTTGATATTTTGAAGATAAAGTGGAGATTGGAATAAGAGCTAAGGGGGTTCCGGGTATCTGATCACAAAGTAACGTTCCTGTGCTGTATATAAAATTAACATTGGTTGTCCTTGAGGACTTCCTGATTGAATCACAGAGGCTCGATGACGTCATGAGAGGTTTAAGTCATATTTGGGATTAGTGAGGGAGAGAGGGGAGAACAAGAGGATGATGATGGTGGTGGTGGTGGGGGTGTGAGGAAGGGTACAGGGGAATGAGTCACTGCTTCACTGATGACTGTCTCCACTGAGTGGTCCGATAATTCAGGTACAAAAAGAGACACAGACACAACACGATCTCCTAATGGTACTCAAATAAAATGACTTATTGGGAACTCGCAAAATACACCTTTTAAGAAGATTAAACAGTAGATGCCCCCCCCCCTCTTCTGCTGCCCCCTTGAAATGGGACTGGTGCTAAACAATGATGAATCCAGTTGTTCAAAAAGTAATTTATGAGCAGGGATTTAAATAACTAATTTTTCTTTTTGCTGTGATAAAGCGGTCCCTGCGAGACATTTAATGAAAGCGATCTGATCCATTTAAGAGCAGTTTATCCTTGACTTAAATTAATGTCCCACTCTGTAAAAAGCCTAAGATCTGTGACTTACCACTTCAGTTACCACATGCCCTGCTTTAATGGCTGGGCTTTTGAACATAGCTGCTAAATTCTGAGTTTAAAACATTTTCTTTTAAAGCAAATTTAGATATGTTTTAATGCAAACACAAAAGAGGAAACATGACCACAAAGTGAATTAAAAAGGTGTGTTTTTTTGTGCGTGAAATCATGTTTCATTTGCTTGTAGAAATTACTTTAGCAACAATGACTTGAAGATGTCATCTTGTGCATGTCAGCATCTCCCATCATGAACTTGACTCACTTTTCACAAACATTACTTTATTTGCTTGGCCCAATCTTAAGAAAAAAATTGCCTCAATTAGAACTAGAATAATTGCGTATAGAGGAGCTCATGTTCAACAAGCTGCTTGCTACTCAGGCCTTGTGGCTGCTAAAAAGGTCCATTTATTTTATTTTTTTGTCCCAGTTATTGTGCTGTGCATTTTGACCAAACATTCTGTGTCTACAACTGGGACTCAACTTGCGTTACTAGAATGGCTTTGCTTCTTTCAGCTTCTGCTTCTTTCGAATATTTGAAAAACCAAAGTCTTGTCACTAGGGATGCACCGATACCAATATTGATATTGGGTATTGGTGCCGATAATGTTCTTATGCATCAACAGATACTTAAAATGTGTTAACTCTGCAATAATTTCACAGAAAATGTTTATTTTTCACATGAATTTTTGTGGTAATTTTTTTCAATGTTTTTATTTTTA
Organism: Apricaphanius iberus; assembly: GCA_028564705.1. Taxonomy (NCBI): domain Eukaryota; kingdom Metazoa; phylum Chordata; class Actinopteri; order Cyprinodontiformes; family Aphaniidae; genus Apricaphanius; species Apricaphanius iberus. The sequence continues at coordinate 2,089,310 of JAPXFQ010000899.1, forward strand.
TCTAATTCACCATAATTTGTTTTAACAAGCAGAGAAGAAAATAAAACATGTATTCCAATTTATTGCTTTTTTTGTGTGTTAGAAGTATCAGTATTCGGTATCAGTAAGTACTCAAATCCAAGGTATCGGTATTGTATCGGTTTGAAAATAGTGGTATTGTTTCATCCCTACTTCTCATCAAACCCTTCTAAGAAAAAAACAAGATAGGCTACTTATGGTTTTCTAGCCATACACTTAAACACCTAATATGCTGAGTCCAATGAAGTCTGGGCTTTGCTCCATGCAGTTTGACCTTGTCGGTGCGTCCACTCCTAGGAAGATCAGTAATCGCCTTAAACATTTTGAATGAGTTTGAAATAGAGGCGACCTGCTGACAATCAGTTAATCATGTAATTCGTAACACCTTCTGCTGCTTTCTCTCCCAGCTCTATTGGGAGCTGCCTAGGTGGTATTCGTGTTAGAACATGGAGGCATCAGTTGCAGTATGGTAGCTCTTGAGGAGCTTGGCCACCGCTGGTCCAAACTTTACATCAACTTGGTATAGAATAACACATGAAAAACTGATTTATCTCTACATTATTTTCTGGGAGGATTGCTATATCGTTGATAGAAGACAAAAAGCATATTCTTGTCATGTGTCCAAGTATGCTTAAGGGTGCTTGTGTGATAGAGACCAGGACATTTACAAGTAGCAAAAAATGCTGTTTCATGAAATTTTTGTCTTTTGTTTAGATGCAATGTTTTTTTTACACCAAGTCTTATTATTGTTCGTGTCCATCTTCAAAAAGGACCGGTACAGACTCTAAACACACAGAACATTGAACATAACCCCACTCCCACTTGCTCTCAATTCAAACATAAAACCAAAAATTATACAGACACACAAAGGTCCATTAAAGATTTTTGGCAGCAGTGACATCAAATTTCTTCATATAATCCAAAAAGGGATTCCAAGTTAGGTAAAACGCCTGTACTGACCCTCTTACAGAGAAACGATTTTTTTCTAAAACCAAAAAGTGTACAAGTTCATTGATCCACACCTTAAAGGCTGGAGGATAGTGTTCTTTCCACTTCAGGAGTATGAGTCTCCCGGCAATAAAAGTCTCAAACGTGATTATAGTCTGTGGTCAAGCGTAAATTCATGTGGTAATACACCAAATTATGCAGGTAATACAGAAGGTTTTAAAGGCATTTGTAGCTCATCAGATAGAATAGTGAATACTGACTGCCAGAAGTGATTCAATTTAACAGAACCAGAACATGTGGGAGAGGGTGGCTACATCGGTTAGAGATAGAATTAATACTTGGGATAAACTTTGAAAGTTTAGTTTTAGACCAGTGTGCACAATTTTGAATTGAATAACTTGGTAACATAAACAAATTGAGGAAGAATTTATCTTATCCAAAGCTTTTCTCCAAATATCATCAGAAATTTCTACATCCAATTCTTCTTTCCATTGGGATCTGAGTGTAGTCAAAGGTTCTGAATTAGGTTTGCTCAGTAGAGAATAAACTTTACCAATTGTTCCCCTGGAGCCAGCATTAATATTCAAGATGGATTCTAAAAGAGAAAGTGAGTGAATTATTTTGATGCAAAATTTTGAATCTGCAGAAATCCGAAAAAGTGAGAACGAGGGATGTTGAATGTAGTCACAAGCTGATCAAAGGATGCAAATGTATAATCAAACAGGCCTTCAATTACACCAACTCTTATCCTGTTCCATTCATGGCAAGCTTTGTCTATGGATGAAGGTGCTAACTGGTGGTTATTAACAGTAGGGGAACATTTAGACTGATTTCTAAGGGAAACGTATCACCTAAACTGTGCCCAAATTTTAAGAGAATGTTTCACAACAGGATTTGAAGTTGTTTGAAATAGACTCAGAATAAGGGAGTTTAGAGCAAACCAATGATATAAGGGGACGTATTAGGGCAAGAAGTATTTTCTATAGATTGCATTGGTGGGTTGTGGATTTTTCCAGTATAACATGGCTCTTATGTTAGCAGCCCAATATCAGAATTGGAAATTGGGGAGAGATAGTCCACCATGCTTTCGATGGTTCTGAAGGATGCGTTTTGTTTGGATTACTGTTTTTCTCTTTCAAATGAACAGTTTTCAAAATTATGATTTCTTCATAATTTATAAATTAGAAAGGTAACTTCACTATTTAGAAGAAAAAAAAAACACTTTATTTTCAAACAAAGTACAAAAATTGTCAAATACAAAAACCAAAAAGGTAGAAAGTGTGAGAATTTGAAATGAATTCTCTAAAATATAGATGTTTGCCATCCATCCACATGAGATGTTTAACTTTTTATGAAACAAAATACCAGGAAGCAGATGACAAGACCTAAGAAACATCTGCACTGTAAAACTGGAAATAAAGCTGCAATACTATCAAACTTCTCAAATTCTCAGCAGAGAGCAGCAGGTTCAAAACTAAAAGTTCCTCCAGCTTGGCTTTTTATCTAAACTTAAGAGAAAATGTTACAATATATCAAAAACACAAGTCATCCGCAAACATAGAATCTACCACCCAGAATGGACTTAAGTTTCAAACACTTCCTATGAAAAATAAATGGCTCCCTCTTGTGGTGAAATATGTAGAGTTCATTGGTGTAAGATGCAAATCTGTACATTCACAAAAGACAGAGAGCAACAATACCATCCTGAAGAGAGGGGAAAAACGCAATCAAAAAAGTAAAGTGCTTCTGATATGATTTTGACGTCATTTCATACATCAAATGTGAATGAGATGACATCCTGACATCTGATTAGAGCCTCTTTCTGCACCCCGATTGGAGTGTGCAGGTCAGACACCTGGAAGTTCAGCACGTCAATGTCGGATGCCCCGAAAGTGGCCTCAACGTTCACCTTCTCGTGCATATGGAACTGAACCTTCTTGTTGGTCATGGCCAGCAGACAGCGCAGGAAGCGCTCTCTGAGCACAGAGCGTGCATGCTGCTCCTCCTGCAGCTGCTTGGGGTCGGACTCAGCCGCAGCCGATGTGGGGATAGATGTGCGGCATAGAGCGACGAAGCGAGGAGAACTGGGGTCGAACCCACGGCTGTTTGGGTCAGGACCTTTTGGTAGGCGAAGGACAGACACAGGTGTGGCCATGATGAGATTCTGTAAAAATAAAAATAAAAGTATTAAAATGATTCTAGCAATAATACAGAGCCTGGCAGGTGTCAGAAGCAGATATACTTTTTGGCGCAAGAATCCATATCCATACTTAGTTTATTAAACTGTTTGTATAGATTTGGAGTCCTGCTGCAAACTATAAATATGGGTGTAAATTTCAATATTTATAAATCAATTTTGTCCCTACCACTTAAAAACCTGATGTGGAATTTTTTAAAACAGTTCATCCACTAGTGCTCCCAGTGCAATATTCATATAATCGGTATCCAAACTGACTGGTATTCCATCGTCTTATACAGTTTCTCTACGTCCAAATGCTGAAGCCTTCTTTGCACAAATTGATTTCATCTTCAATAAAGACTCTCATTGAAAATTGGGTACAGTATCAACAGGTAACTGATTCACTCATATCTGTCATGCAAAGTGTTCTGATTATGCTGCGTCACCTCTAATCTGCGCACAGATAACACGGGCCTGTACAGTATAATAAGGGGCCGGCATAAACTGTGCGATTTTTGATCAATATCCATAAATGTTCCAATCCATTTGTCTTCAAAGCTACATAGAAATATAGCATTTGTTGTTCATGGACCTCTAGTTTGCATTGAAACAAACCTGGTCACTAGTGAGTTTAAGGATAGCTTAGTCTTCTTATTTACAAAGTAAAGGAGTAATGCTCTTTATTCAGTTTAAAGCTCTTGGAAAGGTCCAACACGTTGCTCACATCAGTGTGCACGGATTATTAACCTGAGGGTAGAGATTTTTATACTTCAAAATCATTTCTGCACCTGACCCCCATTATCAGTCCAATGATTAAAACTCAGTGTTTTTTTCTGCCAATTTGGGTGATTATGGCCTACAGCTATTAAAAACATAAAAATTTGTTTCTGTGAACATTTCTAATATTAAATAAATAAAAACTGAATTTTTCCATACAGATATGCTATCTCCTACACACTAATGTGGGAACTGTTGGCTTGACAATTATTGAAGCGGACAGTAACACTCTTCACAAGTAGGGTAAGTCACAAAAGCTCATAGCCAAATAATCTTGTTATTGCAAGTATATCAATGGAAAGTTGAGGGGAAAGAAACAAAATATGCATGATCTCAGTGTATAGTAGCATAGATATGGCGTGAGATTACTTTCTTCAATATGAGGGCGCAAATAAAACTGAGCGTAAAAACAGGTTGGGGAGAAGGTAAAACTGCTATCATGGTGGAAAACTAAAAGGGTGCATACAATGACATTTTCCCCCTCAGTTTCAAAATATTTTCCACAAAACTCAGTAGTTGTATTTTTCTTCCTACACTTACTGTAGGTGCGCCCTCTTTCTAACTTCAGAAAGGCTTTCACAGGTCAACCATTAAAAAATGACTGAAAATGAATAGGTTAATATAAATAATTACTGTTCTGTATTAGAAAAATTACACTTGAACAATAATACCAACATTTTTGTCATGCAGAAAGGAATTACACAAAAATCCGAAAATAGATTCTGAGAAAAACTATGCACAAGATACACTGAGTAGAAACACAGTATCATGCATTGTCTAGTCAAGTCTGGATCTGTGACGTCAATTCCGGAGAAATCTGGAAGGGAGAGCACACTGAGAGAAGGGAGAGGGCACACATGGAATAATTAAATGTAGGAAGAAAAGTTTTGTAAAGTGGAAAAGATACTGAAAATGGGAGGGAAAAGGTCATTTTATGCACCCCGTTATAGACTTGTTGCATAATGATAACAGTTTTACACTCCATAATATAATTTTACCTTTTCCCCAACCTGTTTTTATATTGTTTTTTACGCCCTCATATTAAAGAAAGGAATCTGATGCCATAGATGGAGTGATGTGGTCACCATGGTTAACAATGGAAGAACAATGATTTCAAGCATCACCCTCCTTTTAACATGTCAAGTCTGACATTCTAACCCAATCAGGCTGACATACTGATCTTAGTACATCACAGAAACAACTGAAACCAAGATATAAAAGCAGTTTAATAGGAATCTTTGTCGAAACTAATATTTGTGTCATTCTCAAAACTTTTGGCAACGTTGTGTACAGTACACCATATTAGTACAGGAGCTCTAAGATGGTTTATCAGTGTGTTACCTAGCATGGAGTTAATGTTACAAGCTCTCAGCTGCATTGGCATAACATTCATAAAAAATTGAGACAAAATACAGCTTCCAAATTTAATCAGCCTCTAATGAAAAGCGAAGTAGTAAATAGAAACCCTTCCAACATACCTGGAGCTTCCCGTCGCTTTAACTCAACAAATATTCAAAAAAACGATCTCAGTTAATTCTGTGAGCTTCCATAAAACGGCAAATATGTTTGTTTGGCTAACTTTAAAAGTGGCCGCAATGTGTTATTCTACGTCTCATGAAGTGAGACATTTTTAAAACAACATGTCTAATAAGATGAGTTTAGCTTCAGGCAATACTCACAGAAGCTTAGAATACTCACAGAGAATAAAGCATATGTCTCAGAATGTTGTATATTGCACTTACTGACCGTTTCCTCCTGTTAGCAACGTTAGCAGGCAGTCGTCTTCTTTGGCGGCTAGCATCTAACTTTTAGGTGTATTTCCGCCACCTACTGTACTGGAGTGTGGATCCGAGGAAAAAAAGAAGAAGATTATCTTCGAAAAAGCCATATTGATTAATAAATTCAATGACAAACTTATTTTTCCTTTCTTCACTATTTAGTAAATTCTTTACATGTATTCTTTCACCCACGGTTTTCTTTTAGTTTTTTCTCTTAATTTCGTTCTACTTTCTACATATTGAAAAAAATACAAATTACATGTTCTACTGTCTCTTATCTCTACATCCACACAAACCTGTTGGATTTTTCCCTATCAAATGCATTGTACTACTGTATTTCCCATTCTTAATCAGGATATTCTCACATCTCTACTGTTAATTCTTATATCTTTTTCCTACTTTCCCTTGTATTTGAAATGAGATTCTTCGTTTTTTCTCCCCTTACTTTGCCATTCTTCCATTATCTGCACCTTAATAATAGTCCTAACTTCAGTTACACTATGCGCAACATCAATTATTGTTCTTTCCCTTATTGCCTTTTATGCATAATAAACCACCATTTGGTTTCATTCTACTCCTCTATGTGCTGGTATAGAAATGTAACTTCTGTTTCCGGTTTCTTTAATCTAAGCAAGTTCTCATACTGTATATGTCATATAATCTATCCATTCTAGTCTTGGTAGACAGAAATTTAGATGACATTAATATAAACATTGAATCTGGACATATAATTCCCTTTTTTAATTTTATTTTGTTCCGTCCACTGAAGTATAAACGATTTGAATTGCTTTCCTGTACAGCCCACCCTATTTCTGCCTTTTTCAGGCAGTCTTTTTTTTTCCAAGCAGGCAAATGAAACATTGGAGTAGCCTACTGCTGCCCCCTTTAGTTCAGATAGTGCTATTGCCTTAGGTATTCTGATGTACAATAGATTTGGAGAGAAAATGTAGCCTTTCCCATTAGTTTTTCTTCTTTTTTTTTAAACGTGTTAGAAATCCAAATAGGATTATTATCATACTCGAAGGTGTATGTGTGCTATTGATAAAAAATCTACTCAACTCTACGAAGCACCGGAAAAGGGCATCCGGGTTGTATGGAAGAGATCTGGCTATTTTGATTTATGTGGATCGGGTTCCTGCTGATTGGAATGGGCATGTACTGGATCTGCCGCAAAATGGAGCAGCAAATACCGAAATTGGAGACAGTTCTGAAAGTGATTGGAAGGCTGAAGGAGCAGTCTGAAGCGCGGATTCGTGCTGATGCTTGGTGAGCTCGAGCACAGGCTGGACGCTGAAAGAGGCGATCTAGCTGGCGCTTTGGGACTCACTCGCGAATTGTCATAGGACTTGGAGAAACTGGAAATGAATAGAGTAATCTGAACTTTAATTTTGCTGAATTAGACTATAAAAGAAACCGCTGACAGACTGAAGGGTAGAGAGAAATTTTATCTCCCTGCTATCCAAACAATTATTATTTTGGCTCCCATGAAGACCTTCAACTTGGCACAAAACCTGGATCTACTGACGCACACATTCAGTCTCAATTTGTCCTCAACATAATCCTTATTGATGTTTCCTCATGAGCATTTTTGCTTTATCTTTCAGCAGTGAACAACTGTTTATCTTAACAATGAAGCCATATATGCTCATTCTCCTCTGGATTTACTTCCACTTTTAACATATTTTTAAATTAGATTAATATAACTGATTATTACATAAAAGGAGCTGCCTTTAAATTCTGGTATCAATACACTTTTCCAGACTTGATAAGAGAACATCCCTGCAAATTAATTGTTTTTATTTATTATTTTTGTTATCAGCCTATTGGTTACCTTCAGTGCTAATTGAGCCGGATGACTCTGCAGCCCCAGTTCAGAATTCTGAGTACTGTCAGGATTTTTCTTTTGCTTTAAAGTGAAGTCTAGATTTAGATTTTAAAATGGTGAGTGTCTGAAGAGAAGCCAAACGGTCACTGCAAAGTACAGAACCTTGGGGTTTTGTTTTGCTATTTTCAAAGTACTTGACAAAAATAGCCAAAAAGTTAACCAATGATGGGGGAATAAAAAGATAAATAAAAAAAAACTTGATAGCTCAATGGGCAAATGATGGAAAAATAAAGGATAACAGAGAATAACACTAAGAATATAAGAACATACAGAGCTGGCTTCATGGGTACCGCTGATAAAGATATGTAGAAACCTTTAAAATAAATTCAAATTTTACTGCAAAATGTTATTCTGACACTAAAAATAAACTTTATATTTGGCGAGATTAGTAAATACTTGTTTTAACAAAATCACCAATGCCCTGATTTTTTTTCTTTTTATTGATAAAATGATAAATGTAGAAATAAATGTAAAAATTATAAAAGAAAATTAAATGTAAATTAAACCTTTTCTGTTATTTATACTTTGCTATTCTAAGTAAATTTTAGATTTATTATATATCAATTTCCTCATGATTCTATTTTTCCCTCGTTTATAAATTTCATACAGAAGTCATTTTCTTTAAGCTAAGTGGTTGTTTGGAAATAATGGAAACAATAAACTTTTTCTATTGTACCATCACAAACTAGAACTGTGCGCTTTGGTCAGGTGGTGGATCTGTGATGCTGTGTTATTCCATAGGCCCTGGCAAAATTGTTGGAGTTTATGTCATTATAACCTCTTTAAAGATAGTGTGTAGTTTTTACCATTAATCTTTGGAAATGTCCATCAAAATATTATTGAAATGAATAAAATGATGCCCAATCATTGAAAAGTATTGTCTTCAACAGATAGTTGGTGATGTTATCTGTTGAAGACGCTACAATTTTTATGCATAAAAAACTCGTCTAAAATACATAGATGCAATGCCTATTGTAAAGGGGATGACATGTTGGACGCTGTGTTTCCTTCTGCATGAGATGACTTAAAAAACAAAACAAAAAACACCTTTCTCCAACCCTGACCGACAAACCAACCTGATCCAAGATGCACCCAACCCAGGTCAATGTTGCTGGTAGAGGGGGCCTTCAGAGATGCCGAGTCCCTGCTTGGGGCGAAATGCGCTCTCAACTGTTGTTCAAACCTTCGTGTGATTATGGATCCAGCCCACAGCTCTGCGTCAGAGGTGGAAGGGACTATCAACACCGCCAGAAAACTAGGGTAAACTTTGGCATTGTATTCTATTTATGGAAATAACTGAAGGAGCAGCAAAGTCAGGAAAGGAAACACGCTGAGATTATATTCTTTCTGCTGGACAGGTAACAACTTTCCCTTTCTTTGTTTTCAAACTAGCACCAGTCACGGTAAAACTACCCTTAAATGTGTAAATTTTTCCATTGAGGTCATTCCATCTAACATTACAGTTTATTCGTTTACAAAAATATCAGAATATCGTTAAACTACAAAATGCTGAACATTTTTGCCTTTCATAAAACTTGCGGTTTCACACATTTACCTTTTCACTTGCTGCCTGTGAGGAAAGAGAGTCTGATGTGCTTTCACTGGAGGTTTAACTATCTGCCTTGTAGAAGTAGAAAACTGCCCATTTGCGATTCTTTTTAATATTTTTCTGGCCAGTACGGCTACTGTCCTCACTGGAACACAAAATGGCTTGCAATGATTTGGGTATGTACTGCCCTCTATCATCAAGAAATTACACACGGTCACTTTATAACACCAATATATATTCAATTCAATTCAAAAATACTTTATTGATCCCAGAGGGAAATTAATTGTTGTTGTAGCTCATTAATTAAGGTTTCAAGGCTATTCAGTCATTCAGTCCATTTGGATGACAGTTTCCTAATAATGTGCAGATAAACACTAAAGGATGGCATGATACAGATTAAGGCTTTCCCTGATGAACAACCGTCCTCTTTTACTGGGACATGTCCACTTTTCGTGTGCTGTCGGGGCATCTGGGGAGGACTTCATAGACTGATGAAAATATCTATGTTTTTCATAGGATTAATAAGTATGCCTTAACTTTCTGGTGCAATGCATGGAATATGACAGCCTTTATCTCATCTGACAGTTGTTCTGATCAGTTAATAGACTGAAGAGACGGTGAGCAATTCAATTGCTCCTCACTGCACTGCGCTTGTTTACTAGATGTCAAAGCCCAAGAGTAGCATTATGGACAAACATAGCCACAAAAGCTTGCATATGTGTTTGAGTATATGGGAAGGTGGCAAAAATACAGTAGACCCATATGGACACGAAAACTTTATTAGTGCTGTGCAAAGTGAGAGTTAATCTATAAATTGACCAAGGAGGCATATTTATTGTGAGTTAAGGAACGGACCCAAATGCAGAACGGTGTTTAGAGCAAGGCATGCTCATATTTATTTGTAAATCCACACTTTGGGAAACGCGAAGAACAATGAAAATGTCTGACAAACATCTGATGAACCAGTGAAGACATGAGGACAAAGGGGAACGTATATACTGGGAGGAGTGATTGGGAGAGGATTAACAGCTAGGGACGGGGAAGGACAAAGACGAGGAACAGCTGAATTCAATAACACAAACAAGGAGACCCAAAGATGTGCCACACACCAGGGATTTAAGAATCAGGGCGAGAGGAGGAGTTCCAGAAGAAGCAAAACAAATCAAGTCCAATGATGTGAGACTGGTGACGAGGAGTCCAAAGACGAGGGAGCAGGTGACAGGGTGTTAAAAATGTCAGCTGGTATCGCGTCTGCGAACTGTCTCTCAATCCCTCAGAGCAGTGAAGACAGCAGTGCATAAAAAGCAGATACCTTAATTAGTTTACAGTCTTTAGTCGGCTTTGTGTGTAACCAGTCAAGTTTATTTAGATTCAGTTAAGTTTATTTATGTAGCGCCATTTCAGAACAGATGTCATCTCAAGGCAGTTTACAAGAAGAGTTATTATAATACAATGTTTAATTTAGGAATCAGAGAACCACAGAAGATTGCGTTGTGACTTCTCAGCAATCCCTCACATAAGTGAAATAGAAGTTTGATTGCCTTGCAGCATTCATACTTGCTCATACTATGTTTATACTAGTTAATCTTGATATATGCAAAGGCTGTTTACTTTGCATTTCTGTATAGCCAAATTATTTTTCATTTTGTACATGCCTGCAAAGTTATGGTGCTAGTTGTAAGGTGTTTTGTGGTTGAAAAACTTAGACGATATAACTCATAATCCTAGAAGCTTATCAGTTACCGGTCAAACCCTGAAATTGCCACTAGATGTCCTTCCCGTATTGTGAAAGCCCTTGTAAACCTGTAGGATTTCTCTGCAGTCATTCAGCTGGCATAGCCATTTAGATTGCATTCTTGATATATCTTGGGACCACTTTTATTCAACTTGTACATGCTTCCATTGGGTCAGCTCATTAACAGCAATAACGTGTCTTACCATAACTACGCAGATGACACTCAATCTACATCTCATTGATGGCAGGTGAACATGGGCCTATAGACACACTCAGTCACTGTATTGAATAGGTAAAATAGGTTAGACTACTGTAACGGCCTGCTTACTGGCCTCTCTAAACGAGCCGTTAGACAGCTGCAGTACATCCAGAACGCTGCTGCTCGAGTCCTTACAAGAACCAGGAAATAAAACCATATTAATCCAGTGCTCCGGTCTTTGCACTGGCTTCCTGTCACTCAGAGAATTGAATTTAAAACGGATCTGCTTGTGTACAAGTCTTTTCATGGTTTGGCACCAAAGTACATCTCTGACATGTTAGAGACATATGAACCATCTCGGACCCTGAGAACTTCAGCGGGGGGTCTCCTGGTTGTTCCCAGAGTAAACAATAAACACGGTGAGGCTGCATTTCAGATTCAGGCAGCTAAAATATGGAACAGTCTTCATGAGGATGTAAGACAAGCCTTAACTCTAACAATGTTTTTTTTTTTTTTTTTAACGTGTCCTGTCTAGCAGTATGCTACTCAGAATTGGTGTCTGAGTACCAAGTACAAGCACAACAGTTTTACTTTCCCAAGCAGAGTATTACAGCTTCGCTGTAGTACGCCACTTGATGTATATGTATGAAAAATCTTTATTAGTGATTACTGTGGGTTCAATTTCCTGAAGTCATGGACATTAAACTGAGACAAGAACGAAAAAAGGAAGAAGGTGAAGAAAAGAAACCGGACCAGCAGAGGTGCGAACCGACGACACAAGACAGGTAGGCAAACAAAGAACACAAGAAAACATCCCAGTCCTCCACCTCTGCCGGACGGCAGAGAAACAGTAATACAAAACAAAAACTGTACAGAACCAAACCAATAGTTCGGATCTAGTAGAATAAACTAAGAATTACACATTCACTACACACAAGCATTGATTAATGAACATAATATAAATGTTTCTGGTAAGCTCCTGTGAACAACTAACTAATGATGATAACCTCTGCTTAAGATATGTCCGTCCTCACCAATGTCCCCACACCCATGTGTGTGCGAGCATGCAGGTCGGAATAAGGTTTCCCCACGCAAGTGATTGATAGCTGGTGTAAGGAACCGTCAATCCGTCCTACAGGAATCGGCACAGACATGGAGGAGGCAAGAGATGTATGCATCCAGGGTCCCATAGAGTACAGAGGCCACAGGCGGATCAGCGCAGGGTCGATCACCCGCCAAGAGGGGAACAGATGGAAGCCCCAGGGGAACACCCACCAGCCGCAATGCTGGGGCCCGAGAGATCGCAGTGACGAGCCCACGGGCTCCGCCGGTAACCGGCTACGCCAGGGCGGGCCCGGATCAGGAACCGGAGGCCACGGGGACCAGGGGCACCCCGCCCCCCAGCGGGGCCCCAACCAGGGACCAGCCGACAAGGGCCCCCCGCCGCCGCCGCAGGCAAGGAGGATCCGCAGCCAACCGACGGACAACACACGCCGCCGCCACCCCGGACCAATACCCACCGCCAACAACCCGGCCCGCCTCCACACACCCACACGCCAGGGAGCCACAGCAAGAGCCACAGCGGATGTACGCCCTCCCCAGGCCGCGCCCAGCCGGCACCTGGACATCCAGATCTTCCAGCTCCCGGGTCCAGATCCCGCCCCACGTAGGGCGCCAAGATCAGGGGCCCAGCCAATGCCGGACAGCCCCACCAGGCGAACAGACCAGCCAGCAGAAGTCCTGGAACCGGCAGGAGGACTGGGCGCCAGGCACGGTCCCCACCGATCCACCGGACGGCACCAACCTGTTCTACAACCCCGGCACCCCCAGAAGAGGTGCCCCAGTCAATCCAAGGAGGACGTCGGCCCGAAACAGCGGCCGCCCGACACACCGGACCACCCAGGACCCGCCCGACATGCACCAGGACCGAGCCGGGCCGCAACCGGGACCCCCGGCCCCAGGCATCGAGAGCCATCATCAACCAGCGGGCAGGAGCAACCATCACCGACGGGGAGTGACGGGGAGGGAAGAAGATGCATCAGGCCAGAGAGCAGCCAAACACCCAACCTGACAGGTAGACATAGACAGACAGAGACACTCATACGTACCCTCCCTCTCATGCGTACACATTCTTACAAATACAGGACATACGAAAAAAGGACGCTATACACTCATTCATACCCCCCATACGTACACTATACTCCATACTCCCAGGCCCAGGGACAGACGCCCCAATAGAGAACCCTGCCCCTGCACCCAGGAGACAGACCCCTTTGCCCACCAGGACGGGGACAAGCAGACCGCCAAGGCCCCCACACCGGCAAGAGCAGCCCACCAGCCCAGGACCCCGACCAGACGGCGTGATGTTCTATCCGGGCTCCGACCCCTGATGGTCCAACGAACAGGGGTGTGGAAAGACCCCCCAGCCTCTCTCCCCCAGCTCAATGTGGTGTTGTTGCGTGTTGTTCTAATGTGCACTTAAAACAGAGGGGGGGGACATGGGAATACTGCCGGGTACCCCCATCTCCCCCCCCGGGCCCTCAGTGTCTAGATGCGTTTAACCAGTGGGTGCCGGCACCACAGGCGAGGCCCCCACAACAGGCCCCTATAGAGGGGCCCCCCATGAGGGGTCCCGCCCCCAGCGCCAATGCGCCACACCGCCAGGTCCCTACATGTGCGTTGCATGTAAATGTTGCAAGTGTAAGTGTCTAAGTTGCTCAATAAAATCGGGACCCAGGCCGCCACCGGGTAGCGAAGACGGAAGCTCCATCCCGCACCCCAGTGACGTGCCCACGTCCCAAGGCCTTGTGAATGGTAGAATGAAGGAGCAGGTGGACAGAGGCATGGGGATGTGGAGAAAATAACTGGGGTGACCATTGCCAACCCCAGGGAGCCAGCTCCCTGGAGGCCGGAACCCGGCGCACCACCGACTCGGGTACCCCGGACATGCCGCGCCAGGCCCGTGAGCAGACCGAAGTCCCGGGCGGCCAATCCCCAGGCCGACATCCTCCAGCCTTGCTACTACCGCCCGATGGCCGGGTGGCAACAGAACCCAGCACCTCCACCCACCAGCCCACACCCCACCAACCGGTCAGTCACCGTGGAGGCCGACCAACACCGGCCAGAGGCCCCCACCTCAGCACCCCCGCGAGGGCTAAGACCAAGACCCAGGAGCCATGTCCAGTGTCAATATAGCCGATCGGGCCCGGAGACGCCGGCCACCCGCCGCGCACTCTCGCCGACGCCCAGACGCGGCAAGCGGCCACCGGGGAGCAAGCGACAAGAACCAGCCCGGGGAGATGGAAAGGGCAGCAGCGCCCGCCAACCATCGGCCGACCACAGCCCCCCCCAGCCGGCACCGACGGCAGCGCCCCCCCCCGGCCAAGCCCCAGCCAGGGCCCCAGCCGGAGGGCACGCCGCCCCAGAACCCCGAGCCCCAGGCCCAGCCCAGACCCCCCCAGAGCAGCACAGCACCAGGCCAGTAACCCGTGTCCGCCAGCACGACCCCTCTAAGGCGCCGCATGCAGCCACTAGGAGTCACCACACAAAGCCCCCAAAGTCCCACCCCAGGCGAGGGTCACGGCACCTACCGCCGAACCGCAAGCGGACCCACCCCCAAGGACCTCCCCGCAGTCACCACCAATCCTTAAGCTCCACATCGGCAACCGTGTCCCACAGAACGGAATCAAGGGCCCGACCCCACTAGGTGATGGAACTGATCAAGGGTGACCAGAAAGATTGATCAGATGTGGAGGCAGATGCCGTTTCTAGACCAATGTAATCCAGAAGGAGATCTCTATATTGATTAATATTCAGAGTATTTTTATTTTTCCAGTTCAAGAGGATATTTTTCTTAGCGATGCATAAGGCGATGTAAAATAATTGCATAGACTTTGTATCCATGGTAACTTCATCTACATTTCCCAGCAAGCAAACTGTGGGAGCAGGTGTGATATTACATTTCAGACACTTTGATAGATCTTCACATATCTGGTACCAATATTTCTTAACAGGTGGGCAGAACCAGAGAGCATGAATATAATTGTCTGGTATTGTCTGGTATTTTATACAGATAACGAGTTCAAACAGGTGCCATTAATACAGGTAATGAGTGGAGGACATTGGAGCTTTTAAAAGAAGAAGTAACAGGTCTCGTTGAGAGCCAGAGATCTTCCTTGTTTGAAGTGACCAAATACTTATTTTCCACCATAATTTACAAATAAATTCTTTAAAAATCCTACGATGTGAATTCCTGGGTTTGTTTTCAAATTATGTCTCTCACAGTTGAAGTGTACCTATGATGAAAATTACTTACCTCTATCATTATTTTAAGTGGGAGAACTTGCACAATCGGTGGCTGACTAAATACTTTTTTGCCCCACTGTATGTGTTTTGAATATAGTATATGGATGTGTAAGTAATAGGCATGTTATAAATGTACATTTTTGGTGATTAACAGAGCACAACACCGACCGGTTATTTCCAACATTATTTGATGACAGTTTGAGGTCTTGAAGGGCCAAAAATTTCTGCAAGCCAAGGGAACAGATTAAGAAATTTGTGTGAGCGGTATTATAAACCAAGGGAACAACATTTTACAACATTAATTTTATCTTCCGACCTGGCGGTGAGCTCTAAAGATTAACTACACAACCAGAGAGATCTTTTTCATCCAGTCAGATTATTCCTCTAAAGTACACTACTCTAATTCAGAACCTATTTTTTATGGCAACTTTGTGGATACTTCGGTTCACACACAGAATTGCATTTACAGAAATATTCATGAAAGATTAATGCTTTCTTTGTTTGCATTGTCGTTTTTTAAATGGGTGGTGGATCTTTAGACAGTTAGTCTAAATCTGTCTGTTGGACTGGGTTGAAATTACTTTTAAACTACCTAGAGACAATGTTGTGAATTGGTGCTACATAAATAAAATGAATTCAATTGACTAGCTTAAGTGTCATTGCATGTTGGGTTATTCTTTTATAGGTGGGCCTTTTTTTGAGTTTTCCAATAAAACCATAATGTTTTTTAATGGCTGCCAAGATCACATTAATAAGGATTGTGATACATTTTGGCTTGATTAGTCAGTAAACCAGAATACGTTTTAAAGAAGGTCTGATCCCTTTTAAAAACATTTGTTATTTTGCATTTCATCCCGATGAAGGTTTAGTAATTCTAAGCTTTGCTGCCTTTTCGGGTGGAAAAGAAAAGCTCTTGAGGGGCTTTCATTCAGGCCCTCAGTCAGTGGGTTTACATGCAGTAAGAGAAAGCCAGACTTTTTTGTGTAGATTCTCAGTCATCCAGGACATGATCATCTTTAGATTTTAAATTGAGGCAAATTGACTTTTCTTGCCTTGAAAATGTTCAGTCTCTCATTCAAGAACTGATGAAGCCCCTAAGATGAGACACAAAACATTTTCAAGCCAAGAAAAGTCCAGTTGCCTTCATTTAAACTCTCGAGAGCCAAATTATTGTCTTAGTCCGACTAAACTCAGACTTTTTAAATTCTTGTATACACCTTAGTCTAACTAAAGTTCACGCAAACGTGATTTCTCATAATCAAACTATAAGACACACTGATAATGATTAGAAAATTTTATTTCTCTGCATGTGACTCCAACTCACAATTAGCTGAGCATTTCACTGGAAGTGATGAGACTGCGGAAGTAGGTGTAACCACAGTGGTACTCAACAACAAAGAAACAAAGAAAACAAGTCTAGCTCAATCAAACAGTGTGCAAAATGTTCAGTGCTGCGGCATGCTGCTGTCATCGACTTCTTGTCACTGGTCCTCCTTCGTGTCCATGAGACATTGAAGCACTTGAGCCAGTTGGTTCAAGAAAGGGTTCTGCTCATGGGGCTTCATGTGAACACAACCCCCCCTACTGGCCAAATACATAATCACAGGCAGCTGTAGCTCTGAGCCACTTAATATGTGATTCAATCAAAGTTGTGAGTCTGCTATGGCTCTGGGGAATGACTGAGTTAAAAAAACAAGTTCTCCACATGAAATATTACAAATGTGAATAATATTATTTTTTTAATGTATTCTGTCTGTAAATTATCCCAAAAATAGTCATATCAAATGTTTTGTATAATAAGGTTTTTCTGTCACTTCAGGCAAAAGGCATGTGCTTATGCAGGTGAAGGAAAGTGAAAATGCTTGTGGAACTAGGAAGAGCGGACTGAAAAATATTGTGTAACTTGGAAAATGATGTACAGAAAATGGGAGACTTTATTCATTTTTATTCAAAAATAGCAGTTCCTCAACAGTTTTTGATTTTATGCGATTCTTTTTTTTTGGACATCACCTCACCAGCCTTCAAAAACACTCTTTTAAAAGGCACAGAAGATGCTGGCGTACACAAAAACACAAGAGCAAGACTATATAAATTGGGGTAAAGTAATTTATGCTTTTCCCAATATTCCAGGGGGCTTTCCAGCCTGCTGATATTTGGCTCCTCTTTCTCATGCAAATTATGGTAATGCCATAATTTATGCATATAGCATTATGGCATTTATTCCTCCAATCGCGCTTCACCTGATCAATCTCCTGATTTTTCCTTTCCAGGAAGAAAAACAGGATCACACACTACTCCATCTATGCCATCACTTACCTCCATTAATCTTGCTCTTCCCTCTACCAAAAAACCTCTCCATCAAAGTGCAAGGCAAAAACAAAACATTCTTTAATTTAGCACCACCGTCATCCGATGTGGTTAACCACTTCTCCCTCCTCTGGTTATTGCTGAAACCAGAAAACCAGATTCTTTCCGCTTGCACATTTCATTGCGTCATTGTAAATAAAGTTTATTAACTTACTGAGGAGTTTCTGAGTCTGACTTCCGCAAGGGCCAGGAAGATCTATGAAATCATGACCCCATGTGTATTTTTCTTTCATGTTTGCATATGGAAACTTATACTTTGGTTTGTGAATGGTGGTGTGTTGTAGAGAAGGACCTAATGCTTAATCTGTTTACTTTAGGGTAACTGCAGTGGTCTTGGTATATTTTAAATTCAAAATACTGGAGTTGAATTAAGCTATATATAGTTCTGCTGTTAACCTTATCACTTAAATTTATGCAGTTTTATTCTTTTTTAAAGGGGGACCGGGGGTAGTTTTTGCTCCGAAGGTCTAAGTTTTGTACTGTAACTGTTATGATAGCCAAACAAAGAAAATATCATTGTATTTCATATAACAGACCACAACTTGTGGGGTAGAAATATATACATAGATCCAGTTGCTTATAATTAATTTTTCTATTTTAAGTATTAAGTTTCTAATACTCTTTAAAGAGCTAACTACAACAATAAACACATACTTCTAATTAAAGAGCAAGTCACCCCCATTCCAGAGTCTTCTGCCAGCTACCTTTCAGGTTTAAAAAATGCAGGAAAAGAAGGCGTTGACTTGGCAGCCTGTGGGGTACCTATGGGGGTTTGCTGGACTGTTTCAACACTTTCTTGCTACTTCAACTCCAATTCACTATGGAGTTGTGTCAGAGACTGAACTTCTTTTTAAACTCCACAGCGGCAGGATGACTGACTTTAAGGCCGGATGTGTGTTATAAGGGCTGAGGCAGTAGCCATGCCTGATTCTAATTTGGTGTAAAGTTTTAAACCAAAGAGGGCACTCACTAACTTTTCGTAGAAAATTAATATTTTTACTGAAATGTACTAAAACATCAAAGATAATGACCACTCATTTATACATCACTAATTTAAACAGTTTATCAGCATAAAAAAGATGATTTGGGGTTGAGTTGCACTTTAACAGAACAAAAATACTTCAATACACTCAAGAGGTTGACATGTAAATCTACCATTATTAAAAATGTGTTAAACAAAAATGATTTCAAAATTGGTTCTGTTTAGTAATTATTAGTAAACGCAGCCAGGGAATATGGTATAATGCTGGGGACTTAGTGAAGTTGAAGACTTATGGATGTGTCATCTACTCTGGTTTAACTGAATGACTCCTATTATTATGTCTGTAGGGTAGCTCAGTCTGATATAGACTCTGAAACCTCACACAGACAGGTTTCTTCCTGTTAAACCAGAGTTTTCTCAGTATGAGGCATTGCTTCAAAGTCCACAATAAAATGCCGCAAATTATTTCAGAAGGAGTGAAAGCTGCAAGTGACTGAATCCAATCTGTTGTTTCCTTAGATAAAGAAACTTTAGCTAATAAATAAACTGAGCATTGTTTGATAAGTGAGATCAATTTGGAATATATGTACTTGGAGTCTGCTTTATGCTTGGCTCAAATTGGCTTTTTGGAGAGTGCCTTGAAACGATGGTTGTAAATAGGTGATAGACGAATAAATTCAGTTGAACTGAGTTAAATTGTTTAGATATTATTGCATGTCAGTGCATCCTTTCATGGTTGTGCCCAAAATAGCCTCAAGAAAATCCTCAAATGTTCTTTTACCAGCTGCCAAGATTACATCAAGTGAGTTTTTAAAACATTCTTTGGCTAACTTGGTAAGCAAACAAGAATACGTTTAAACGAAACTCTAATACATTTCCAAAACACTTGATGTCTTAAATTTCAGCTTAATAAATGTTTGGTATGTGTGGTAAAGTAATCAAGCCAATTTAACCATTGGAAACCAAATGTACCATCATGTGCAAAGCAAACAGGGTTTACAGAAGTGGCATTACTTAGTTGTAGCACAGTCAGCATGCCAGGGGGGAATGAATAAATTACCCTGTGTTTTTGCCTCCATGTTTGCATGTGTAAATTTATACTTGAGTTTATGAGAGTTATGTTGTAAATCATGGCCCAAATATCAGGCAGCAGTTTATAGTAACTCCAGTGGTGGTCTTGGCAAATTTTAAATCCTACCCTCTAGAGCTGAAATAAGCTATGTATACTGCTTCTAATTACTTCATTATTTAAATGTATCCAATTTCATACAGAAAAAACAAAAAAGGTTTTTGCTCCAAAAGGGTTGGGTTTTGCACTGTAACTGTTATGTTACAGAATACCCTTGTTTTTAATTTAACAAAACTCAACATGAGATGTGTTTGAGATCAGGTATAACCTTTTAAATTGTTTAAAACAACTTTTTGACATCCATCTGTGACATTCCCAACCATCATTGTATTGTTTAACGACAGACGTACTGTGCTGTTGTTATTTGCATAGTAACTCGATTATGGTGATGGTGGAACACTTCGGTTTGTAAAATGTTCAGGTATCAGACAGATAAGTAATTTTTCAATTCATACATATAAATATATGCGTCTTTTTCAAATGTAGGAAATCAAACAGCATTTGGGAGGCCGAATTGACGAGGGAGACTAGAGGTCAACTTACAATATTTATGTCATTAGTCAATTTAACTAAAAAATCCAGCCACAATCAATTTGAACATAGCATATTCAGCAGTTAATTTTGGTAATCCGAACAAAATGATTAGAGAATCTACATCCTTCCATCACATATCTATCAGTTTAATAAACTACATGTATTACGAATTTTTCACCTGCTGTGGCCTGAACACACCACAAGAGCTGATGCCTGTGCATTAATGTGGTTCAAGCGCCACTTCAGCCATAGTTTTGACATCGGAGAACATTCCTCCAACTGAAGTGATCAGAATTCTGGCAGATTCTGAACAACCAATTCTCTGATCCCAACCCCCTGTATGTATTCTTTTTACATCAGTGGTTAGGCTACAACAATCTGTCACCATCAGTCTGTGTCCGGTGCACCAGAAGCACTCCAGGGCTTTTTACTCTACAACACACTATCAGCTCCCAGATAAAAAGACAATGTGGCAAGGTACACAACAAGGGCCCGGGTAAGATTCGATCCAACAAACCCCCAGGTGAGAGTCATGCACGCTAACCAGTCAGCCAAAGGGATATCCTAGTGACAGGCCCTCCACACTGTCACAATAAGTTAAGGTGTAGGTGTACAGGTCTGAGTTGGTGGCTCGAGGAATTTTCTCCAGGGGGGGCTATGATGATGGCTAGACGTTAGGGTTGTGAACAAGGGGCAAACTCCGCTTAAAATATGTGAATCCAACCCGGAAGTGACAAAAATTGCAGTTCAGCCCTCATACGCTGGGGGCTGGCACCAAAAAGGAGCAACTTCCCATTGTATCCCATGTTAAAAAGGCCAACTTTACAGCAAAATGTGTTTTGTTAGCAGTGTGAATGTTGGGAAGGATTTAGGTATGCCCCTGGGATGGGGGCTGGTGGATTGCCGGGGCCCCCATGGGGCTCGGGGGTGCCGCTGCCGTGGGCCCCGACTTGACGTGCTGTGGCCTCCCACCCCTGGTGGATCGGGCCGAACGGGGGTGCCTATTGGAGTCAGCAGGGGAGTTGGCTCCCTGGGGTAGGCAATGGTCACCCCAGTTATTTTCTCCACATCCCCATGCCTCTGTCCACCTGCTCCTTCATTCTACCATTCACAAGGCCTTGGGACGTGGGCACGTCACTGGGGTGCGGGATGGAGCTTCCGTCTTCGCTACCCGGTGGCGGCCTGGCTCCCGATTTTATTGAGCAACTTAGACACTTACACTTGCAACATTTACATGGAACGCACATGTAGGGACCTGGCGGTGGGGCGCATTGGCGCTGGGGGTGGGGCCCCTCATGGGGGGCCTCGCCTGTGGTGCCGGCACCCACTGTTTAAATGCATCTAGACACTGAGGGCCCGGGGGTGGAGATGGGGGTACCCGGCAGTATTCCCATGTCCCACCCCTCTGTTTTAAGTGCACATTAGAACAACAACAACACCACATTGAGCGGGGGGAGAGAGGCTGGGGGGTCTTTCCACACCCCTGTTCGTTGGACCATCAGGGGTCGGAGCCCGGATAGAACATCAGGCCATCTGGTCAGGGTCCTGGGCTGGGGGGCTGCTCTTGCCGGTGTGGGGGCCTTGGCGGTCTGCTTGTCCCCGTCTTGGTGGGCAAAGGGGTCTGTCTCCTGGGTGCAGGGGCTGGGTGCTCTATTGGGGCGTCTGTCCCTGGGCCTGGGAGTATGGAGTATAGTGTACGTATGGGGGGTATGAATGAGTGTATAGCATCCTTTTTTCGTATGTCCTGTATTTGTAAGAATGTGTACGCATGAGAGGGAGGGTACGTATGAGTGTCTCTGTCTGTCTATGTCTACCTGTCATGTTGGGTGTTTGGCTGCTCTCTGACCTGATGCATCTTCGTCCCTCCCCGTCACTCCCCGTCGGTGATGGATGCTCCTGCCCGCTGGTAGATGATGGCTCTCGATGCCTGGGGCCGGGGGTCCCGGTTGCGGCCTGGCTCGGTCCTGGTGCATGTCGGGCGGGTCCTGGGCGGTCCGGTGTGTCGGGCGGCCGCTGTTTCGGGCCGACGTCCTCCTTGGATTGACTGGGGCACCTCTTATGGGGGTGCCGGGGTTGTAGAGTAGGTTGGTGCCGTCCGGTGGATCGGTGGGGACCGTGCCTGGCGCCTAGGCCTCCTGCCGGTTCCAGAACTTCTGCTGGCTGGTCTGTTCACCTGGGGGGGCTGTCCGGCATTGGCTGGGCCCCTGATCTTGGCGCCCTGCGTGGGGCGGGATCTGGACCCAGGGGCTGGAAGATCGGGATGTCCATGTGCCGGCTGGGCGCGGCCTGGGGAGAGCGTACATCTGCTGTGGCTCTTGCTGTGGCTTCCTGGTGTGTGGGTGTGTGGGGGCGGGCCGGGTTGTTGGCGATGGGTATTGGTCCGGGGTGGCGGTGGCATGTGTTGTCCGTCGGTTGGCTGCGGGTCCCCCTTGCCTGCGGCGGCGGGGGGGGGCACCTGTCGGCTGGTCCCTGGTTGGGGCCCCGCTGGGGGGCGGGGTGCCCCTGGTCCCCGTGGCCTCCGGATCCTGACCCGGGCCCGTCCTGGCGTAGCCGGTTTCCGGCGGAGCCCGTGGGCTCGTCACTGCGATCTCTCGGGCCCCAGCATTACGGCTGGTGGGTGTTCCCCTGGGGCTTCCATCTGTTCCTCTCTTGGTGGGTGATCGACCCTGCACTGATCCGCCTGTGGCCTCTGTACTCTGTGGGACCCTGGATGCATACATCTCCTGCCTCTTCCATGTCTGTGTCGATTCCTGTAGGACGGATTGACGGTTCCTTACACCAGCTATCAATCACTTGCATGGGGAAACCTTATTCCGACCTGCATGCTCGCACACACACATAGGTGTGGGGACATTGGTGTGGACGGGCATATCTTAAGCTGAGGTTATCATCATTAGTTAGTTGTTCACAGGAGCTTACCAGAAACATTTGTATTATGTTCATTAATCCATGCTTGTGTGTAGTGAATGTGTAATTCTTAGTTTATTCTACTAGATCCGAACTATTGGTTTGGTTCTGTACAGTTTGTTGTTTTTGTTTTGATTACTGTTTCTCTGCCGTCCGGCAGAGGTGGAGGACTGGGATGTTTTCTTGTGTTCTTTGTTTGCCTCCCTGTCTTGTTTCGTCAGTTCGCGCCTCTGTTGATACGGTTTCTTTTCTTCACCTTCTTCCTTTCTCCCTTCTTGTCTCGGTTTAGTGTCCATGACGTCAGGAAATTGAACCCACAGTAATCACTAATAAAGATTTTTCATACATATACATCAAGTGGCGTACTACAGCGAAGCTGTAATACTCTGCTTGGGAAAGTAAAACTTTTGGGCTTGTACTTGGTACTCAGACACCAATTCTGAGTAGCATACTGCTAGACAGGACACGTTAAGAAAGAAAAAAAAAAAAAACTTTACAGCAAAATAAAAACATGTTTACAGCCTGGTTCAAAAAACCATTTTAGGTTAGATATTTCAGGTTTATCATCATGACAACTCTGAGGGGGGTGATTTTTTTTCTAACTTCTCCATTTATTTGTAATTTAATTTTGAAATTATGAATAATTAGGGTCTAGGCTAACGCTGGCGGCTAATGGTGACTAACTGTAGCTAATAGCTTGCTCCATAGTCTGTTGTCCCCCTCTGCTTGCGGGGAAGCTCTTCACAGCCTGGGACTAATGTAAAGACTTCAGTCATTTGGTGTTTCTGAACTCCACTATCAGTTGCCTCTGCAGTTTTTATTCGGTTTTGGATGTTCATCTGCAATTATTGGGAAAAGACGGCTTGCTGTGGTGTTGATTACAGAAACAGACCGTCCAAGAAATTTATACTTTGGGGGGAGGCTTCATACCGGCTGATGCTTAACCAGCTTGGGGGGGTCTCTGTCTGGTGGCCGAGAGGAATGCTGTTCTGGTCGGAGCTTTTATCTCTTTCTACACGCGATTTGGAGCAGGCGATCGGTCGGGTAGCAGCAGAGCAGCAAAGTCGGCAGACCCGGTCAGAGCGGGAGACTCAAGAGCGGGAGACGGCTAGATCAGGCTGGAAGACTACAGAGTTGGATTCTAGACAGACTGGATGATCGTTGGTTAGATCAGTACTGGTGTTAGGAACACAGCTGGAGGCATGAACTAATGGATGTCTGAGATGTGAGGTGAGTCATAAGCCTTTTACTTTTTTTAGAGGATATGAGTTTTCATGATGACTTTGTGACTGCTTTTTGCTGGATTCTTGTTAAGATAAGCCGTCTATGTCCTCACCTTCCACCGATGGTAATGGAAATAACACCATATTAGTCCGTATTGAGCCGACCCATTT
Source organism: Apricaphanius iberus (assembly GCA_028564705.1). NCBI lineage: Eukaryota > Metazoa > Chordata > Actinopteri > Cyprinodontiformes > Aphaniidae > Apricaphanius > Apricaphanius iberus. Next base: position 2,113,996 of record JAPXFQ010000899.1, read on the forward strand.
GGGTCTTATTATATGGATATGTTTTCTCTACTTGAGAAGTTTCTGGGTCTACAGTGATTGTTGTTGAAAAACAGGGTAAAAGTCTTTTAATGGCGGTCTTCTGGCTGAAACCGGCTGCAGCCTACGTTAGCTTCAGTTAGCGCCCAACTAGCTTCTGACTGGCTTGTAGCTATGTCGGCTCGGAGCGTCAACCCTCCGCCCCCAGCCTCACAGCGCCACTGTCAGCCCCACCTCTTTGCACATTTTTGGAGTTTCTGAGAGTGACTAGGCAAGTGATGCGGACAAGATGGCGGCGGTGGGAACCTCCCAGTTGGCCTCATTTATTTATTTATTTTCAATAAATACAAAGAGTGTCCAACATTGACATATAACACAACACGAGAGCTATTTCACAAAGACCATCAATAGAATAAATAAATACAGTGAAAAATCATTCACATAAGTTAAAAAAAAAAAATTACAAAGACAAAAATAAACATTATCATGTCAATACTATATCTTGTGGATAATTTTTAAATGAGTTTCCTTAACTTTGTTATGAATACAGTATTTGTGAGGTAAAAGCCATGCTTTCGCCCAGTCTATGTCTTCTAAATGAGAGCGCCAATAAAACTTTCCTCGTGGAGAGAACCTCTTTTTATCTTGAAAAATTCTTCTTATATGTTTCAAACTAAGTAAGCGAGACGGGATTGCTCTCATCACAAGGTTGTATTCTTTGAAAGGTACTGGGAAATTGTGACGCGATAAAAAACTCTCATAGGAGAGGACAGAACCATGTTTGTCCAAAACAGACAAAATATTATTTATACCTCTCTCAGACCATTTGGAATATAAGAGAGACTTATTCCTAACAGTAATACATTCATTATTCCATAAAAAAGTTTTGTGAGGAGAAAAATTGTGGTTAAAACACAACTTCCCAGAAAGAAGTGATTGTTTATGAAATTTGGACAGCGTGACCGGAAGATTATCAGGTGAGTAGTTGCAGGTCAAAATGAAAGCAAGACCACCCATCTTTCCAAAAATGTGATTGGGGATAAAAAACCACAAAGAATTTTGATGCGTTAAACATCTTTTTAACCAGTTAATTTTGAAAGTATTTATAATCTCAATGAAATTCAGCATCTCAAGACCACTTTTCGCTCTGCTGTTAGATAGAAATGCATTTTTAAGTTTGTGCGTTTTATTTCTCCAAAGTTCAGAAAGAGCTTCTTAATTTCATTAGCTGTGGGGTCATTCACAAACGCAGAGAGTGATGGATAAACAAAATGAGACACCATCAGCTTTTGACAAAAGGACCCTGCCGTATTGTGTTAAACCCCTCTGAAGCCAAAGGTTAAAAATATTTCTAGTTTTATTAATTCTTCCAGAAAAATTCAGATGTTGACTTGTTGTTAAAAATATTTTTTATATGTATGCCCAAATACTTGACTGAGGTCTTTACAGGGATATTAAACGAGAGAATTATCATCACAGTTGTGTATGGGCAGTAGTTCACATTTAGATACATTAAGTTTCAGGCCTGATGCTAATGAAAACTGTTCAACTAAATTAATAGCTTTGACCAACTGTTCTTTGTCTTTCAAAAAAAAGAGGTGTATCGTCTGCCAGTTGCGATATTAAATATAGAGATGCCCTTGAAATCTGTATCATGTACTATGTTTAATGATAATAGTTCCACAACTAAAATAAATAGAAAAGGTGAAATTGGACACCCTTGCCTAACACCAAGGTTTATATCAAATCTATTAGAGGTATAATTGCATTATAAAACAATTCAATAGTACCTATAAATGCATTTCCAAAGCCAAAAAATTTAAGACATTCTGCAATTAACTAATGTTCAATGGAGTCAAAAGCTTTATAAAAATCTAAAAAGAGAATAAACGCATCTGCGTGTATTGAATCTGCATAGTCTAATAGATCCAAAATAAATCTGATGTTATTACTTATGTGTCTATCCTTAATGAAACCTGATTGTGTTTCAGCAACGATGTGAGGAAGACCTGTTTTTAATCTAGTCGCATAAACTAATGCCAGAGTTTTGTAATCAATAGTAAAGAGGGTAAGAGGTTGCCAGTTTTCTATTAACAGGTTGACTTTATCCAGTTTTGGAATTAGCGATATAACACCTTGTTTCATAGTTGTACTCGTCTCTCCCTGACCAACACATTCACAGTACATGCAGAATAAAGGTTCCTGAATGATGTCCCAAAAATGAACATAAAATTCAACTGAAAGCCCATCTATCCCTGGGGATTTGCCCATTTTCATTGAGTTAAGAGCAGTTTTGATTTCCTCTCCAGACAGGTTAGAGTCACATGTCTTTTTAAATTCCTCATCAACTGTGACTATGTGCTTTCTGATGTTACTAATAAACATTTCACCAGAGGGGTTGTTGAATTCTGATTTGTATAAGTTGCTATAAAAGGAAAAAACAAAATCACATTTTTTTTTATCCACACATTTACTACCATTAATGTTAAGCATATTTAGTGACTTTCTTTGACCATTTCTTTTCTCCAAAGCAAAAAAATAACTGGAGTTTGTTTCCCCCTCTTCCGGCCATTTGGCTCTAGATCTCACAAATGCACCTTTGGCTAACTCAATATAAAACTGATGTATTCTTAACTGCATCTCCTTCATTTCTAACTCCTCTTCAGAAGATAAGTTGGATTTAGATAAGCGGAGACCAAGTTTGTTCAGTAATAATACTTCTTGTCATAAATTTGAAGTACTCCCATTTTTGTGTATATTTTTTTTTCTCAATTTCATTAAAGATGTCATTAGCTAGATCTTTTATTCTGTCATTAAAGCACTTGTCTTTAAGAAGAGTGTTATTAAATTTCCAGTATCCTCTTAATTTATTTGTATTCTGTGGGCTCCCTAAATTCAGTGTGATTTTCTTGTGATCTGACAATGGAGCAAAAGCATGAGATACATCTTTGACATACTGAAGAGCAGAGGAAGAAACTAAAAAAAGATCGATTCTGGATCTAGATGAAAGGTTACTCTTAGACCATGTAAAATCCTGTATATCTGGGTTAAAAAAATGGCATGTATCTGTCAGGGAGAGATCCGAACAAAGTTTTGAAACAATATTGCTGTTTATAAGAGAATGACACAATTTTGGAGGGAATCTATCTATTGCATCATCAGGGCACTCATTAAAATCGCCACCTAAAATTACATAAGAGTTAGGGTATTTGTGTAATAACTAATTTATTTTACAGGTTATCTGATTAAAAAGTACATTATTAGATGGATGAGAGTTGTGTCCATAAATATTACATACTATAACATTTGAGTTATCCTGCTTAAAGCTTATGATGATCCATCTTCCATCATGTGAAGATATCACCGCTGAGATTTCTCCTTAAAATATGTGCAAGAAAATAGAGACTCCGGCAGAACGGTTAGTACAATGACTATAGTAATTCTTATTTCCCCACTACCCTTTCCAGAACTTTACATCTGACTTACTTGAATGTGTTTCTTGTAAAAATATTAAGTCTGCATCACTGTTTTTATAGAATAGAAAATGGCTTTTCTGTTCAACAAATTGCGTATACCTCTGACATTCAATGACATAACAGTAAAAGAATCAAACTTAAAATCCATCAAAAACAATCCAACAAACAAAATAGATAAATAAAGGAATAATGTAGCTCTCAGAAATTGATAATTAGAACTTTGAAGTGTGTTTTAAACTCCTTAAACTAGGTAGTGATGGACAGTCAAAAGACGTGTGACCGGTATATATATATATATATATATATGTATATATATATATATATATATATATATATAAATATATTATATATATATATGTATATATATATATATATATATATATATAATATTATATATAAAATATATATATATAATATATATATATATATATATAGTGCTGGTACCATAAGCACTTAGTTTAAGTTGATTTCATTAATAAACATCTTGGGTTAGACCCAGAGAACTGCCTTTCAGACAAATCTTATTTTTCTTCTGTTTGTTTTCAACGGTAAGTTATATAAACAAATTATGATGAACATATTTCGCTGTTTGATAATAAAATAGCTTGAACGGTTAAAGAGCTTTGTAATGCAAACTGAATGAACAATTAATTATTTTTTTTAAAGAAAAAAGTTTGATTGACCTTTTATCTCCCTTACCCTTTGAAAGAAATAGTAGGCCTACTTATAATTGTACATAACTTATCATTTATATAATTGTATAAGGGTGTGGGATAAATCCCAAAAAATGTCTTCATAAAAAATTAACAACAGTCAATAAGATTATAGGTGAGTTCTTTTATAACCATCCTGGAGATTTGAGTTGTTTAGTAACCATATCCAACTTTGTGACTCATCTCTTCATTTGCTGGGGGAAAAGGCTTCAATCAATATCTAAAAGGTCAATCTTCTTCCCTTCTATTAGAGCATAAGGCCCAAGGAAGGATGCCTTTTTACCTTCTTTCCTTGCTTTTTCTACAAGGGGCCAGAGTTTTTCTCTGGCCGCTCGATCTTCTGGGGAGAGAGCCTCGGTGAGGCGCAGCTTGTTGTTCCGCAGAAACTTGCAGCCCTTGGCACTTTTCCAAACAGCATCACGGATGCGGCACAGCGCGAAGAGGATGATGAGGGACCGGTGAGATCCGTCTTTCCTCTTTGGACCCAGGTGATGTGCGATGTCGACACCCTCCTGTAGATATTCCTGAAGTCCCGGGGCAACTTTCCCAAAGATGTCAATCACTACTGCTCTCACATCCTTGTTCATTTCCTCTCTTTTCTCGTGTAGTTTTAGTGTCCATCTATAACTGTAGCGTTTGTTTTCAGCAACTCCTGCCCTCAGAATCCGGTTCTCTTTTTTTCAGCTGTTCAATTTCCAACTCGTTCTGCTTCAAAATATTTTTGTGGAGATTAATATCAACAACAAGTTGCTAAACTGTACAAGAAAGTTTTTCTATATGTTGAGACGTTTCTGTTGCGAATTCTATCAAAGAAATCTTACAGAATGTCTCGTCGTGACTATTTGTGAGCTCTTGGATAGCTGCCAAAATGTCGGTACTTGCATTTGCACTGTCATCGTAATCGTTACAGTTACCGTTAGAATTCCGTTTCTTCAGTTTTCTAATATGTTTCACTTCAGCGTCCCAAGACTGGGTAGAAATTGTGTCTATATCATCTTCAGGCGAAGTTTCTTTGCATTCTTCCCCTGGTGTATTAATTTCTACTGACTTTTCAGAGTCATTCACAGTAGCAATGGGAGTCCTTTTCTTTTCTTTCTCCGATGGCATCGTTCTTTGATGTGTAGATAGTTTCCGTTAAAACTTTGTCTGAGTTTTTCCAAACTATTTTTTGCTTTTTTCACGGAACATTAGTCTTGGTACCAATGTATTGTTGTGTTAAAGTCACTTTTCATAAAAAAAAACGTAAAAAATTACCACGTTTTGTCTGTCCATTCACGAATCCTCAGTTTGTTTGACTGAGAAGTTGCTCGACCGGCTTCCTACGCCATCGCCACCTTGGCTCCCCCATGAGAATCTCCCCGCGTTGCCTGAAATACCAAAGCCAGGGCGCAACGTCAACGAGGGTTTGTCTAATTATATACAGTCAATGGTTGTGAAACGATAATTTTTTTTAACCTAATTAATTAAGGGATAGCTGTGAATTAATCCAGACTAATTAACATTCCTAAATATGACTAAAAAACTAAAATTTTTAGAGTAAAGGACAAATCCAATTGCCACAGCTCTTTTTTATAGAGATTAGAAGAATTTTGTTTTTAACTCCACAATCATATTCACACATTGAGTACATGCATTTGTACATTGGAAACGTCTTTTACTACTAGTATTTTTATTTTATTTGTATATTATTATTATTTTTATTTGTATACATATTCTGTTGTTAATGACAAAGTTAATAGATGCACATGAATATAGTGCTGTTATTAACATTTACATTATATCGTCAGACCATATGATTGATTGTGATGAATTGGCTCAAATCATGACAAAAAAAAAGGGTGAGAAGCTGTTACAGTCAAAAAAGACAATTTTTTGGCTGACCTACATTTGATAAGCTTTGTGTGGAGAAAATCAGACAGACAACACCTTGAACAACCTAATCCTAACTTGAAGCATTATGGTAGCATGCTACTACATTTGCTTTTCACTTTATTTCTCATTATCTGGAAATAGTTAACATCAGCTTGGAGAGGAAAATTGTTCAGAGCCAACAGGAAAGTGGAAGAGACTAAATAAAGGACAAAAAAAAACCCAAACTTAGAGGCTGCCAAGACAAACTCCATTTACACCGCTTGCATCTGCAGGGCGGTACAACTACGCAGTGGTCTGTGCAGATGAAGTCAGAAACTGTAAGATCCAAGCACTCAGGTCACCCCAAAGAAAACTGGAAATCTACTATGTTTATACATTGCTTTACTCCTTATAAACGTCATCTCCAAAAAAAATAAATATAATTACACATAGTTCAAGCAGCAGATGTGTAAGATAAAGGTTTAATAGTTTAAGGGGAGTTGAGTTGTGGTTGTGTTGTCTGATTGAGGACGTATTTCCGCCTTCGTTTAAAAATCCGTTTGTTTTCACTAATTGAACGCTTGAAGACAGGTTTGAATTACCAAAATGACGCTCTAATTCTCGTCTATGACGGCTCCGACAGCCTGGTTTAAGAACAACAGCGACGTGGACTTAGCCTTTCCGCATCGTCCATTTAGCTAGACCTGAGTCAAGAGCCCCATGATAACACAGGGTACAACTTAAGCAGGTGGAAGGATTTTAGTTCAGTGCGACCGGCCAAAAGTATATTAAAGGACCGGGCGGAGCAGCGGATTTATAAAGCTACCCCAGTTCACATAGCATTCTGGCGGACTCAAGATCATGTCACAGCGGTACTCATGCTGAAGTATGAAAGGGAAAATACGATGGGCGTGCTAACGTCGTGCACAACGTTGCGCGTAATCACATCCTGGTCATAAATTAGTAGCCAGCTGGACTTCATTGAGTAGTTGACTATATAGCCAGCAGCCGGCGCTTGTGAAAAGCCCTGGACCTGTACTCAAGAGATTAACCAGTGTTACATCTCTAAGATGCAACCTTGAAAACATTATTATAGTGTCTTTAGTCACATTACCACCAGGCAGAATGTTTTCCAATGTTTCTTCCTTGTCATATTTAAATCAAATTTGTTTATCCTAAAGGTTTATTAAATGAAGACTTGGCAGTTTCTTGACATAAACATCTTGATAGCTCCAGGATGTTGATAGATTATAGAACAAGGTTAAAGGTTACAAGTTAAGAAGCACTGACTGTACAGCCTATAGCCTTCAAATGCTAAAGCAAGAAATTGTGATATGTGAGATACATTCCTAAGCACACATAGCTGAGTTCTTCAGTGTGTTGAGTTTGGACTTCTTCCCCAGTGAGCTTTTATTTAACTGGTGAGTCATTCTGGTGGTTGAATGAAGGCATTTCTCCCTTGGTGGGGACAGCTGTGGGAAATTTTCTATGCTTGCTGAAATCCAGATGATAAACACAGAAGGTTTTTTGAGGTGGGAGGTGACAGTGCAGTCAGAGTTTAGAATCCAAAAGAGGTCAACACACTGCTGTACTGGTGAAGACAGAGTTCAGAGTAAGATTTCTCCAATGTCATCCATTCCTTTTGATTAAGGCCTCAGACACATTAATGAGAGTGTCATAGTGTGTTAGTATTATGAGAGCCACATTTTTTTCACATTGTAATCACATCATCTTTTTCTGAAGAACTCATCTCTCTCCATTAAGTCATATCCTCTGCATCCTCTGCCCTCACACCAACTGACTCCATGTCCTCCTTAAAGGACAACTAAGCACCAAATCAACTTTTTGTAGCTTATAAACGGCATACATATGATTCTTATAGTGCTCTCTACATGTCCTGGTCGCTTTTTTTGACATTTTAGTGCAAATTAGATAAAATCTCACTTTTGAGCCTAAAAACGTCTGTGTGGCGCCCTCTGTACATTTTTGGTTGCACCACATTTGAATTTCATTCCTGTCCTCCCCATTTGCTCTGGTAGCTGTGTGACGTGACTGTGCTGTGTGACATCCGTCGCTCTGCCGCTTGGGGTATAAAAGCAGTCAAGGCTCGCATACGCCCCCGTAGCGAGTTGGAATAGTGAGCAAGCGTTTTACATCGGTTTTCAGGTTAGCAAGTTATTAGCATAGTATTTAGTTAGTTCTGTAGCGTAGCGTTTCTAGTGTAATTACTTCAGTCAGGTAGTTTAGTAGCGTGGTTAGTTTAGTTTAATTTAGTCATTGTGTGTTACTTTAGATTAACAGAGTGCTTTTAGTATAAACTAGGTGTTGGCATTAGTTGTTGTTCGTGTTATTGTGTGTACTATTGGCATGTAGTTTTCCTGTAGTCTTGTTTGTTAGGATGGGGAGAAAGTGTTGTGGGCTGTCATAATGCAGCACACTTACATTACTTTCCACAGAAATTAGACTTTAGGTGCCAGTGGTTACGCGTAATTGGCCTGGGGGAAAGTTGCGAGCTCCCGCCTTATACTGGAGTTTGCAAAAAACATTTTACCCGTGTTTCCTTCACCATATTGATGGAGTTTGAGCTGGGTTTCGCTAAGAAGCTCGTTTTGAAGAGCGAGGCTGTCCCCACCCTTGGTCTTCCACAACTAAGGAAGCTTTACCGGCACTGCTGCCCAGCCAACATGGAGATTTCAGGCGCAAATCTGAGGTAAACTCCTCCGTCACTCCTACAGCACACCTTACTGCTGTCTCACAACTCTCATATATATATATCCTGTACCACTCTAACATACTTCTCTGCCACTCCAGACTGCCTTCTCTTGGCACCCTCTAAATCTACAAAGACACAATGCAGCGCCCTCTGACCCTCTCTGTACTTCTCCAACAGCATCGTTAAAGCAAAAATAGCATCTGTAGTACTCTTGCTTGGTATGAAACCATACTGCTGCTCACAAATGCTCACATCTGACCGAAGCCTAGCTTCCACCACTCTTTCCCACAGCACAATGTCACATTGTAATCACGTATAAAAAGGAATTATAATAGAATGTCAACACAAAACCACATACAAATGTGAAATTGACAAATGATTTAAGATTTTGTTGTGTTATGATAGGTAGGTTTTGTCACTGAATTATTATGAATAATTTCTCAGGGACATTTGATAAGACTGATAATTTTATGTCAAAATTATTACATTGGGGGCACCATTCTGGGAACCAGGAAAATAGTAATAGCCATATAGTTCAGTCTAAATTAACATATATGATTACTTACCTGATAAGGCTGAGGTAAGTACAAAATGGATGAAATTATAAATTACTACATATGTTTGAGGAATCCAGGAGTCGCGTTATCCGAATATTTTCTGTATTTGACAGTTTTTTTTTGAACGGTGACGGAAAAATCTGAAGGCAGTACGTCATTTTTACAGATTAGTATTCACACTCCCTCTGGACTACTTTAAGTAATGCACAGATTGTTTTTCCAACTCTATGCACGGAGTTCAGGTAAATACATTTCATCCATTATTTATTCTGCTTCTCCTAGAAGTGTTGCAGGGGTCTGGTGTCTATTGCCAGAGGTCAATGGCCGCGGTACACCTTGGTTAGGTCGTCAGTCCATCCATCCATCCATGCACCAGACACGCTGCATAGAGCCCGATGTACACCAAAGACAGGTGTCATGCGGCGCCTGCTGCTGCTTTATGCAGGCTTTCCTTTGGTAGTTTACTGGTCAGGAAATTGCTCGTTCTGAGAGTCTTCAATTTCTGATGACTACTATGTTGGAAATGATTCCTCATGTTGAAACTTTCTGTCTGAAGAGATTAACATAATTGCAGTCTTCAGTGTGGGAGCAAACCACGGATTATGCTTGCAGATAGTTAAACCCCCCATGAGGAGTAATCTACTCTGTCAGGCAGAAATCCAAAACCTCATGTCAATAACTTCTGCAACAATCCGACTATTAGATTTAAAAAAAAAGTGAGCATTTACGTTCCATGCAATTGAGAACATACATCTATTTGTGTTCCCCTCTCGAGATGTGTTTTGGTTCCACCAACATGCGAGGCGGGGGCTGCTTGTAAATGTTAAACATTTGGATCACATTAGGTTTAAGTACTGGTTCCTGAATATTAGGATTAGAAAAACTGTCAAGTTAGGGTTAGGTAATGTGGCAAGGTACACAACGAGGGCCCAGGCGGGATTTGATCCCACAACTCCCAGGTATGAGTCGTGTGCACTAACCATTCAGCCAAAGAGTTATCCATGTGGCCAAGCAGCCAGTGCGAATCATCAATCGGAGCCACAGTGACGGGACCACCATACTGTCACAGAAATGCTCCCCTAATGTTAGGATTAGAAAAGGACTTAGTGTTAGGCAATTGTTCTCAAATGCTAGGATTAGTAAGAAATCAACTGGTCAGCCAATCAGAAATGACAAAGGCCGTACTTTGCCCCACAATGGGCAAATTCTAGTGCTGTTGGTGGAGCCGAAAAACATGTAGATAGGGGAACACACACCGACGTAACAGAGGAACCTCATCAGGTATTCTTATAAGCGCAAGCAGTTTATTTCGTTATTAATGTCTAGCCCTCTGGTCAGGTTATTTTGACTGAATAGTATTTAACCGATATTACTGAATAGGTATTAAAGGAGCAGGGGGGTGGATTGAAGAAATTAAACTTGCGACTGCCGCGGCTGGCGCTGTGTGTAACTGCAGCCACTGCGGGAGCGTGCACAAAAAGTTAATAAATCAGTGACGTAGCGTACTTTCAAGCCACCGCACATTGCGCACATCGCCAGCTGTACAACAACAAGCAACATGTCTAGTGACGAAGTCATAGTGTTTAATCGACCGCTTCTGAAGTCCGGGTTCTATCTCTTCCTTCTTCCTGTTAAATTGAGAATGCGCAAGAATTATAGATTGACGTTACATCCGCCTTTAAGCGTGGGAAATTCGGCCTGTTTTGCAGCACACAGGCTGTTCAAGATAATGGGATTACATATGGGTGGGCTCATTCTATTTAATTTAAAATGCTTCATTACCTAATACAATTACAAAACTGAACATGAATATAATTAATTTTAGAAATCCAGCCCCCTGCTCCTTTAAAGGGCCTATATCATGCAAAATCAAGTTTTTGGAGTTTTCAACCATCTTGTAATGCAAATTTTCCTGAATTCTTCTCTCTGAGCAGCTGCCCCTCCCTCTCCTAGAAATCAAGTTCAACTAGTGACATCACTAGTTGACAACAAGGGAGAACTAGAGGTGTCGGAACCACCCCTGCAGGCAGAGCAGCTTACCTCTGATAGAGATCCAAACACACTCTCCTCCTTCTCAAAGTTCATGGATGCTTCATTTTTGGCAGCTTATATCTAAGCTTTTGTTGGATTTTTTACTTTCTCTTTGAAAACGGCCGTTTGGATGCATGGATTACAGGATTTTATTCCACATTCTTAAAGAACAGCTGTTGGATCAAAGAACTATGATGCCTGATGAACAGAGAAGTGGCTACATGCTAATGTGGGTTAGCCACATATCAAGCTGCTTATGTAATTTAATAACAGCCTTGTGTGGTTAATTAATTGATCTGAAGCATCTCAGAATGTTTAGTAAACGGGCGCAAGCAACAACCAAAGCTTTTTATATACTTGGCTGGGAAAGATTTGCTTAGTGGACTTAGCTATGTTGGTTTGGGCTCTGTCTAAAGCCTGGAGATTAATAAACTTAAATGGGCTTTATTGACTGTATTTTTTTTTTTTACAAAAGATAAAAAAAAATAAACCAAATGTCCGAGCCCGTAATATAGCAGAGTTTCATTGTGTTACTTTGTGATTTTCAAATTATTTGTCAGAATACTGTTTGAGATTAAGCTCAGCACTGTTTGTCTCAGTGTGATCTGCTCCAGGCTGTGCAGCGACTGGAGCGGGGGAGTGGTGGAGCGTAGCGCTGGGGTGCGGGTTTATAGAGAAACAAGCCATTTCACTTCGTGGTCAAACATTAACTATAGGATACAAGTTAAATTTCAGGACAAATTAATTCGGTATAGCACCAACAATATCATTTTATTATATATATGTCTATCCCAGAAGTTGAAAGCTGTAAAATAGCATGATATAGTCCCTGATGTTGACTGTCTAAGGAGCAGGACGTTTTTTTCCTCTCCTCTTGCTCTACTACTGCTATCTTCCCCCCTCCACTCGCCCATACTGTACTTATTTTCCTGTTTATTTTTTGTATTTTATTTCTTCACCCTAAGGATACTGGATGACCTCCCTGTGACGGATTTTCCCCTCTTTCTTATTTTTCCACTGTGGACTACTCCATAAGAAACGAGGAGTACAAATGGTTCTGTACGCTGATTACATTCTCCAAAACATACTGGAAAGGGTGAAGGACATGGAATTAAAGATCTGACGCCTTGAAGAAAACGGCAGAAACAATACTACTCTCAGTATGGCAGGAGATTTTCAAGAACCTGGCAGGTCGAAGACAACAATACAGAGTACCCCTCCAAATAGACGGCGTCTATCGGGAAGAACCCCCCACTCATCAGAAGAGTGGCCAGTGCTCAGACGAGAAACACCCAAGAGGAAAATTAAGGAACGTCAAAAGAAACTCCAACAACCAACAACTTTGATTATCCCTTTAAAGAACAGATTCCCAGCGCTGAGCTCTCCCAGCTCCCTGAGTCTGGCAGACTCACAGCAAGGCCAAAGAAAAGCAACCAAAGATAATTCGAACAGGAACAAGAACCATCAACAGGAAACCAACACCGACAAGCAACCAAAGAGAACAGAAAAAAAGGTTTATTATTCATGACGGATCGATCAAAGGTATTGAACAGCTACGCATCAATACAAGTTTCTTTAATTACCCACAGATGACAGTTGGAGAACTTTCTGAAAAGATTCAATTGATTATTAAGAATAACCCAGAGCTAGAAAAACTTGTTGTCCACGCAGGAGCTGCTGACATCTCTCTTAAGAAATATGAAATTCTAAAGAAAGACTTCTTGGATTTACTCCAGAACTTTAACAACAACAAAGTAGAAATTCACATATCTGGACCAATTCCAGTATCACCTTCAGACGGAAAATTTACCAGGATCAGGTCTTTAAGCTGTTTTTTTTAATGCTGTCTGTGCTGAAAGGTGATTTTAAGATGTTATGTGAAAGGAGACATGTTTTCACAAAAGATGGAAGCAGACCCGGCGTCATGGGCGGGCCTGGGCGGGCCGGGCCCGCCCATCTGGAGGACGGGCCCGCCCAGGAAAGATTACACTTCATGTGAATATATTGGCTCAAAACGAACAATAGATGGCGCTCTAGATTACTAATTAGGAGTTTTAGTTTCGGTAAAAGAAGATCCTTTGGCAGTTTGGCACAGCAGCTTGCTAAAATGGACATTAGAGCTTGGTTTAGCAAACAGAAAAGCAATCCCAGCACAAGTAGGGATAATACATCAAGAGGGCAAGTGCAGCCAGAAATTGCTTCAACAAGCACTTCTGCTACGAGCGCTTCTGCACCTGAAGCAACAGTAATTCTGCCACCGGGTGGCAGCAGCACCAGCATAAATTACTGTTCCCAAATCCCATATTTGAGTTCCATTATGTTTTATAAAGAGTTTTCCACGGAGCTTGTTTTCATTTATCTTTAAGGTTTGAGCAAAAAAGGTGTTGATGTGCTAAAATATTTAGTATTCTTTCCAAAACATTGTTTTTTCAGTAGACATTTGTGTAAAGCTGCTCTCGAGTTTCTAGAGTAAATTTGTTTTAAACACAATATTATATATTACATATAGTCCTACTATAGTTTAACACTGTTGATTTGCTTCTAAGATTTTTGTCGTTATTACTATTTTGTTAAACAACCAGGATATTTCATTTCAAAGGCCACATAAACAGTTATTTATTTGCTCGGATTTTAAAAAGTCCTACAATTTTTGATTAAAATGTTTTTAAAAAGCCTATTAAAATTAAAAATGTTTTTGAACCATTTTGAATACAGGTGTGGCTGCTGTGTTTTTGATTAAAATGTTTTAAAAAGCATATCAAAGTTGAAACTGTTTTTCAATAATCTTTTTGAAAAGAAAACGCTAGATTTTTCCCCCAATCTTCCGTTTAGAAAAAACGGTGGTGCATACTTCTTTCCAGCAGGTGGCGAGAATACATGAAGTCATTTTTTACCCGCAGTGATAAAGAAAAAGAAGCACACAGCTAATGCAGCAGCATGCTAACTAGTATTTTTGATGTAAAAATTACGAGAAATGCGGCAAAAAGAAGAATTTACTAAAGTTTTAAGCGGCAGGGCAGGATACAGAGGAAGACTTATGGACTAAGTACTTTATTAAAGACCATTAACTGGACATAAGGATTGTTTTTGTTTGAGATGACTCGGTGATGTGCAGGTGCAGCTAAGAACGGTGAGTTGGACATATTTTTCTTAGAGACTCAGTAAAAATGGTTAGCCGAATGTGTCTTAATTTTTGTTTGCATCTTTAATTGGTATGCATAATTTGAATCAAACAATGAATACTCTTAGCTTTCCAGTAAGGTATGTAGAACAAGTTAGTGACACAAAACGGTAGATTTGACACGGAAGTATGTGTATGTAACGTCCACCAGATATATTTATAAACATGCAAAAGGGTTAATTAAAAGACAGTTTACTGAGCCCCCCCAGAAAAACCCACTGCCCCCCCAGGTAATGCCCTCTGGCGCCGGGTCTGGATGGAAGTCATATCAATAAGAAAGGTCAAGCTTTATCTCTGGAATTTGCTAACTCATGTGAACTCACCGCTCTGTTCTCTAACTGAGACACATGGTGGATGCCAACCTGCTGTAACACACAAGGAACATGACATCCTCACACCCGTCAGCGATAAGCCCGCCAGAGTCATACCAGCTTACTGTGCAACTACGGCGTCAGATAACCTTCAAAAGAAACAAAGAGTTCCAGGAAACGCATCAACTCAGTCAGCTGACTTACATCACCCCCCAGCTGACTTACATCACCCCCCAACAACTTCACTACCAGCAGCTGAACATGCAGATTCTACTCTACAGAATATGCTCCCTAAGACAGCCAATCCAATCAACACACCAGCTAACAGAAAGACCAGCAACAGATCCAACTCATCGTCTATAACATTCCGGGAGTTTTCTGATGCCCCTTCAGACTGCTTTTAATACCAAGCATTGTGACTCCCTAATTCAACTCACCATTTCAGACATCTGATACCGACTGGACACTGTCCTATTTTTTAAACAAATATAGACCACCAAAACCTAACACAAACTTCTTTAACGACTGAAAAAAAAACTTGAACATCAGAAGATCAATCAGTACATCAGTTCCAACCCCAGTACATACGAGCCAAATTAACACCCATGCAGAAAAAATGACTAGTTTCCAAATACTAAATCAATCGAGCTGTGATTAAATTATTGACAAACTAAACTTTGCCACCTGCTGCTTGGATATTTTACCAACTAGTTTTCTAAAAAAGGTCAGAGAGGATCTGATCAAAAATAATTAACTCATCACTTCTATCAGGTGTCTTCCCTAAAGCATTAAAAACAGCAGTTATCAAAACCAATACTAAAGAAGAAGAACCTAGACAGCACGTTGATGCAAAACTACAGACCAATCTCTAATCTCCTATTTATCGGTAAAATTATTTAAAAAGCTGTGTTCCAACACTTAAATAGCTTCCTAGCAATGAACAACCACTTTGATGTTTGTCAGTCTGGTTTTCGTAGGAGCCACAGCACTGAGACAGCCCTCGTCAGAGTCTTCAATGATATCCGTACAAATACTGACCGTGGTAAAAGCTCAGTATGGGTACTGTTAGACTTCACTGCAGTGTTTGACACAGTTGATCATGATATATTACTGGAACGTCTAGAGAGCTGGGTCGGACTCTCTGGTACAGTATTTGACTGGTTCAAATCTTACTTCAAGAACTGGAATTTCTTTGTGTCGATTAACCAGTTCTCATCACAAAACACAGAAATCACATGCAGGGTCCCCCAGGGCTCCATCCTAGGGCCCCTCCTATTTAGCATCTACATGCTCCCACTAAGCCAGATTATAACCACCAATAATGTTAACTACCACAACTATACTCATGACACTCAGCTTTATATCTCAATGTCACCAGGTGATGTTGAACCCATCCAAATCATCAAATCCTCTTTTGCATTGAGCAAATTAACAGCTGGATGCCCCATAATTCCCTCCAATTGAACAAAAACAAAAATGAAGTACTTTGGATCCAAAAAGATCGACTACATATCAGCAATCAGTTTAAACAGGCCGAACTAGAAACTACCAACCAGACCAGAAATCTAGGTGTAATAATGACTCAGACCTGAACCTCCAGGGTCAGATAAAGGCAATAACAAGGTCAGCTTTATGTTACCTGAGGAACAATTCTAGGATTAAAGGACCGATGGCACAAGAAGACCTAGAAAAACTAATCCATGCATTTATCTCTAGCCACCTTGATTGCTGTAACAGTATCTTCACAGGTCTACCTATAAAAAAAAAAACAGACAGCTGCAGCTGATCCAGAATGCTGCTGCTTGTGTAGAACACATCAACCCAGTTCTAAAGTCCTTACACCTGCTCCCTGTAGCTCAGAGAATAGACTTGAAAGTGATTTTTTTTAGTTAATTAATCATTTAATGGGTTAGCACCAGAGTATATTAGGGATCTGCTATCAGGGTACAAACCAGCCAGATCACTCAGATCCTCCAGCTCTAGTTTACTGATCCTCCCCAGAACCAGAACCAAACAAGGAGAAGCAGCTTTCACTTTCTATGCTACTCATGTCTGAAACAAACTACCGGAAAAATGCAAAACTGCAGATATACTGAATTCTTTTAGGTCTAAAATTAAAACCTACCTATTTAGACTTGCCTATGAGTAACTGTTTTTACTTGCTTGTTTTTTAATTTTCACATGAATTATAGTCTTTATTACTGTAAATGCTTTCTTGTGTTTTTTTTAATCAAAAACTGTGAGCTTTTCAGCAAGATCAGTTAGTAGAAGGAAGAACTGTGAGCTTTTCAGCGAGATCAGTTAGTAGAAGGAAGAACTGTGAGCTTTTCAGCTAGATCAGTTAGTGGAAGGAAGAACTGTGAGCTTTTCCAGCAAGACCATTAGTGGAAGGAAGAACTGTGAGCTTTTCAGCAAGATCAGTTAGTGAATTAAAACTGTGAGCTTTTCAGCAAGATCAGTTATGGAATAAAAACTGTTAGCTTTTCAGTGAGATCAGTTCTTATAATTGTATTGAAATTAATTTTGTCGTAAAGTGCCTTGAGATTACATTTGTTTTGAATTGGCGCTATATAAATAAAAGTGAATTGAATTGAATCAGTTATGGAATAAAAACTGTGTTTTTACCTGCTTGTCCTTACATTGTTGTATTGTCTTGACTATTGTCTTATTGTAATTGCTTTCTTGTATTTTGATCATCAAATTGATTTATGCTGTGTTCCAATTTTAATCATGTAAAGCACATTGAATTGCCTTGTGTTGAAAGTGTGCTATACAAATAAAATTGCCTTACCTTGACTTGCTTTACCTCGTCAGATGATTGCTGAAGATGGCCGTTTTTTTTGGGAGGACAAAAAAACAAAAAAAATACAACCACAAACAAAAGAACAACCCCCCCCAAAAAAAAAACGAGACAAAGGAAAATTGATTGTAACCGGATTTTTTTTACTCTGCCAGTGTTCTTACAAAACACCATACCCAATAGAATGACATACCTGCGCCATGCGCAGCAGTAAGATTTGTACTTTCTCCCTTTTCTTTTTAAGATCAGTTCAAATTGAGTTAAAATATATATATTTTAGGTTCAGGCATTTAAAATAATTATTTTTGTCCTACTGTGACCTTAGGGTTCGAACATAAAACTTGTAGTTTTGTTAAAATTGGCAAGATAACTCAACTTAGGTTATGATATTCTTGCATGTATGCAAGATCAACAGAACATCGGTCAAGTTGACAGACGAACAAAAATGTCTTGCGCAACCTTGGATGGAATTATAAATGGCTTTCCAAAATACAAGAGTTTATTTACAAAACAAAATTATTCAAAACACTTTAATCAGTATACTTACCAAGCCAGTAACACGCACAACTGAACTATTAAGTAAAAGAAGAAAAAAAAGATAAAACTAACTACCAAAACTAAAACAGTAGAATGGACAAATATGCAAAGAAAAAAAAACAATACCATGATAAAAAATTATCATGTCACAGTTCAATAGTGCAAATTTGTATGCTTAAATATCAAGCCTTGTATTTAAGCATTTTGAAAGTACAACTATGTTATTTTAAAACTAATTATGATTAGTTTTTAATTTAATTTTATTATTTTGGCATAAGAAAAATGTGGGTTCTAAGATAACTTATAAGATTAGTTACTATCCATTTTAAAGCTAATCTCTACCATAAATACCATAAGTAGTTATCTTTGTTGTTTATGAATACTAGCAGTCTGCTAAAAAGCAGGCCACTCCGATAAGTAACAAAGGTGTGGAACTAATGCTTTTGATTAGTTTAGAAGCACTCTGTTGTAGCTATTAGCACCAAAGAACAAAGGAAAGCTCAGTTCTGATGGAGCAACTCATGTTGCAGGATATACAAGATCCTTTATCACCCAAAAAACTTTGAAAACACTGTTTTTACTCAACGTTAAATAATCAAATTCTTACAAATGCAGCGGAAACTGAGTGAAATAGGCAATCAAAACAATCCTTATAATTGTTCATCCTAAACTAATTAAACTCTGCCCAGACAAACCTTATACTGAACAATTTCTAGATCATTGTTGAAGATTCATGAGGAGGGAAATCAAACCAGAAAGGAAAGGAGCTATGGATAGTTGCTTTGGTTATTACCAGCATAGGGTGCTAGCTGTAGTTACAGCAAGCAGCAAGGACTTTTGGGTGTGTTGGTAGTGGTGCAGCAGATAGCCACCGTTAGCTCAGACGTGGGGCTGTCCTCGCCGCTTGGTTCAGCTTAAAAGCTTTCAGCTCCAATCTTCTCCCACAGATCCCTCTTTGTGGGATATCAGCTCAGCTGCATTGGCTAGCAGCTCCCGGTTCAACAGGTGGTCAGGTGTCATTGGCTCTAATAGCAAGCAGGTCAGTGGAAAGAGACTCTCTCAGGGGAATATGTAATGCACAAGAATTTGAACTGCAGATTTTTGAGCATGTCAGTGCAACTTAGTTCATCAGATGATAACAGTTCACCTGATTGATGTAGCAGTTACTCAACGTGCGAATGTGTTTTAGGAGGATCTTTGTTGACAGCTTTGTGCGCATGCACGAGTCCTTGCAGAAATATAAAATTTACGACGGCCAAGACAGAAGGCAAAATCCCCGATATATAACCACTTTAAAATCTGAAAAATTTGAGCACTTTAGAGAGAAACTTAAAATCGCAAATGACAGCGAAATATAAATTATTTAAAGCCACTTTTAAATATGTGAAAGACGTTCTTCGCACGTCCTGGCCACAAATCCACTTGGGAGACATTTATCACTATTCCTAAAGCCGACCTTTCACTCATAAAAAGTTTACGGCTTTCAAAAGTCTTGAGACTTGAGATTATGTTGATACAAAGGGAGTTGGAAAGATCTTTGCGAAACAGAAAGTCATGTTTGTGCTAAAAGCGGAGGTCAGACGAACAGAAACGGCACGATTCACATCAACTGTGGGGAATTGCAAAGGAGAATTCCATGATCCTCAATGCGACTGCAAAGCTGGGTAAGTCCTCATTGATCACTGCCCTTATATTTATTTATGGAAATATGGTTGTTGTTGTACAAGTTAAATTGTCCTGTGACAACTTCAGTAGTTCAGTGGCGTCTGGTGAAAAACCAAATATCACAGCTCAGACAGTTATTTTTTTACTCCAGTCTTGTAGAAAAGGATATGTCAGGATATGATTTACAGCTGCTGCTACAGCGTGAATAATCAGGTGCAGATAGCAGTGTGGGACATCTGTATCAGAACGCGAGAACAATATAACTCAGAGGATTATAAAATACTCAAACCTCACGTTTTTAGAAATAAACATTCCTTTAACAAAAACGTGATCACAATGTAAAATAAATGATGCATATTTTTCAGAAAAATTAATGTCTCCTTGTTCATGCCCTTTAGTCAATAGTTAGGCTACTAATTAATTCCTAGTTACTTTTGAGTATTATAATTTCCACCTATTGACCTGTCTTGGTATGGCTGTAGTATCTGTAGTCTCAGTATGCTATACAAGCAATATGCTGGTAAGTGACTTTTTAAAAGCAGAGACGTATTCCTTTTTTATTTTTATATTTTTAACGTGTCCTGCCTAGCAGTTTGCCACTCAGAATTGGTGTCTGATTACCAAGTACAAGCCCAACAGATTTACTAACCCAAGCAGAGTATTACAGCTTCCACACCCCAGACCAATACCCACCGGCCCCAGGCATCGAGAGCCATCATCGACCAGCGGGCAGGAGCATCCATCTCCGACGGGGAGTGACGGAGAGGAAGAAGATGCACCAGGCCAGACGGCAGGCAAAAAACCAAACTGACAAGTAGACATAGACACACAGAGACACTCGTACGTACCCTCCCTCTCATGTGCACACATTCTCACAAATACAGCACACACGAAAAAAGGACGCTGTACACTCATTCATACACCTCATACATACTCTATACTCCCAGGCCCAGGGACAAACGCCTCGATAGAGCACCCTGCCCCTGCACCCGGGAGACGGACCTCTTTCCCACCAGGACGGGGACAAGCAGACCGCCAAGGCCCCCACCCTGGCAAGAGTAGCCCACCAGCCCAGGTCTCCAACCAGCCTGATATACCACCAGGGCTCCAACCCCTGATGGTCCAACGAACAGGGGTTTGGAAAGACACCCAGCCTCTCTCCCCCTGCTCAATTGTGGTGTTGTTGCGTGTTGTTCTAATGTGCACTTAAAACAGAGGGGTGGGACATGGGAATACTGCCAGGTACCCCCATCTCCCTCCCCGGGCCCTCAGTCTCTAGATGCATTTAAACAGTGGGTACCGGTACCACAGGCAAGGCCCCCTATAAGGGGCCCCGCCTCCAGTGCTGAGGCGCACCCACCGCCAGGTCCATACATGTGCGACGTATTCCTGATATTCCTACCAGGCCCAGGGTCCCAAGAGGTCTGGTGCTCTACACATATATGCTTCTGTAATATAGGCTTGTATTGGGTTTGTTAATCTCATGTCTGAATAATGTCCATCATTTTAAATCTGTAAAGCACTTTGAGAAACCATGTTTGAAAAGGGCTTTATAAATAAAGTTTGATTTGATTTGATCAGAATCTTTAATGCAGTTGTAACCCAGAAGTGTAAACATCAGTAATGTACTGAGTGATGGATTATTAACGTGATCTATCCCCAAATTTGTAATTAACCCGTGTAGCATACCTAAACTTGAAATAAAGTATAAATTAGAAAAAATAAAATAACTAATTAATGGATAACAACTTAGATACCTACATAAATAACTAAATAATTAATAAATAATTCAATAGATGGATAAATAAATAAATAAGAGAAAATCAAGTAGAGATCGTTTTAGTTAGAATAGACTAAATCTGTGATTCCATTGGTAAATTCTGCCCTCTCAGGGTCAAGCTGGGAATGTGCAGCAGACACAGAGATGCAGATGCAGGAAGTTACTCGGACTATCTTCGTGAGTGAATAAAGAGCACAAATAACTGTGAAAACAGGGGAAAATCCCACATCAGAGACTGCTTAAGCGTTAGAGAGACGGACTCGCTCTCCGTGTGAACAGTTTGAGCCTTGGAATCAACGCGGTGAGCTAAGAGCAGGTTAGGTAAAGACACTAATAGCCAATAGAAAAAAAAACTCATGTAGCTTTATTCATTTAATTTAACTCTTATAGATTTGCATGGGTATAGCTAGAGTGAACCAAATCTTTTGAGAGAGGAACGTTGGAACGTGTTGGTGAGTTGAACTGAGACCAGATTAAACAGAAGTTAAAGAGGAATGCTAGTGGTAGGTGTACAAAGGACCACATTTTGACTGTGCAGCATATAGGGGGTTTCCCAGGGGCTAAATTGCTCTGAACCACTGGCTTAGATGCGGTGTTGCTTAAAATTATATGGTTGACGATGAATGCACTAAAAAAAGAAGAGGACACGTATTATTTTAAATATGTATAGAACATTTCATTTAAATCTGTATGGAAGTGAAGCTTAATTGACACTGAGGAGACATTTTATGCTTTTAAGTTACTTTATGGTGTTATGTTGAGGTCTAATATGAAACCTGAGAGACAGACATTTATGTATTATATATTTAATTTAATATTTTATTTGTTTTGTTATAGAAAATATTTTATTTAATTTCTTTGTTTTACCACAGAAAACAAAGGGTATTAAGAATCAGAATCAGAATCGGTTTTATTGCCATTGTTTGAGAACAAGTTCACAAACTAGGAATTTTTTCCGGTACAGTTGTGCACATAAAACATTTAACATAAGTAAAAATAAAATAAAATAAAAAGAAATAAAATAAAAAGAATGAGCCATAAGGCTAAAGTCTTTATAAATATTATAATCTGTATGTAATATAAAAGAACTATGAAGAGATAAACATCCTTTTAACATAAGAACAGCAGCAGGGTTCCATTCACAGATGTGCAGGTGAATGACAGCAGCAGATCTAAGTGTGATCAGACCACACAGTGCAGTAAAATAAAGTTACGTAGTGCAGATGGTTCTATCCTACATGGGTCTTTAACTGAACTATCGGGTCTTGTTATTGTTCATGAGTCTGATGGCGGAGGGGAAGAAACTGTTCAGGTGGCGGGAGGTGTGGGTCTGGATGGACCGTAGCCTCCTGCCTGAGGGGAGGAGGGAGAATAGTCGGTGTCCAGGGTGAGAAGAGTCAGCTGTGATCCGACCCACACGCCTCCGGGTCCTGGAAGTGAACAGGTCCCGGAGGGATGGGAGCCTGCAGCCAATCACCTTCTCAGCAGCACGCACGATGCGCTGCAGTCGGTGTCTGTCCCGGTCTGCGGCGCCGGGGAACCACACGGTGATGGAGGAGGTGAGGATGGACTCGATGATGGCCGTGTAGAACTGCACCAGCATCTCGGTCGGCACCTTGAGTTTCCTCAGCTGCCGCAGGAAGTACATCCTCTGCTGGGCCTTCTTGATGAGGGAGCTGATGGTTGGCTCCCACTTGAGGTCCTGGGTGATGGTGGTGCCCAGGAAACGGAAGGAGTCCACGATGGAGATGGGGGTGGGAGAGTCCATCAGGGTGAGGGGATACGGTGGGGCTGTGACTTTCCTGAAGTCCATGATCATCTCCACTGTCTTCTGGGCGTTCAGCTCCAGGTTGTTGTGACTGCACCAAGAAGCCAGCCGGTCCACCTCTCTCCTGTAGGCGGACTCATCACCGTCTGAGATAAGTCCGATGAGGGTGGTGTCGTCCGCAAACTTGATCAGCTTTACGGACTGGTGACTGGAGGTGCAGCAGTTTGTATACAGCGAGAAGAGCCAGGGGGAGAGTACACAGCCCTGAGGAGTCCCAGTGTTTGTAGTCCGATTGTCCGAGACAATCTTCCCCAACCGCACGTGCTGTCTCCGGTCCGACAGGAAGTCAGTGATCCACCTGCAGAGGGAGTCGGGCACGCTGAGCTGGTAGAGCTTGTCTCGTAGCAGTCCAGGGAGGATGGTGTTGAAGGCAGAGCTGAAGTCCACAAACAGGATCCTGGCGTAGGTTCCTGGGGAGTCCAGATGCTCCAGGATGAAATGGAGGGCCAGGTTCACTGCATCATCCACAGACCTGTTGGCTCTGTAGGCGAACTGCAGTGGGTCCAGGAGGGGGGCGGTGATGTCCTTGAGGTGGGGCAGAACCAAGCGCTCAAATGACTTCATGACCACAGACGTCAGCGCCACCGGCCTGTAGTCATTAAGTCCTGTGATCCGTGGCTTTTTGGGGACAGGGACGATGGTGGAGGTTTTGAAGCAGGACGGCACGCGACAGAGCGCCAGGGAGGTGATGAAAATGTCCGTGAACACGGGGGCCAGCTGATCCGCGCAGTGTCTCAGGGTGGAGGGGGAGACACCGTCCGGCCCGGGGGCCTTCCTCCTGTTCAGCCTCAAAAACTGTCGGCGCACATCCTCCTCCTGGATGGAGAGGGCAGGGGGGGAGGAGGGGGGGTCTGAGGAGTCCTTTGATGAAGTGCTGGGGTCGTTGATGGTTGGGGTGATGGTGGGGGGAGCAGAGGTGTGAGGAGCAGACGGCTGTTCAAAGCGGCAGTAGTGTGTATTCAGGCCCTGGGCGAGAGTCCGGTCGTTCAGGGCCTGGGGGGCTTTGGGCTTGTAGTTTGTGAGAGCCCTCAACCCCCTCCACACAGCTGCAGAGTCATTGGAGCTAAAGTGTTCCTGTATACGGTTGGAGTACACAGATTTTGCTCTTCTCACTTCACTAGTGAAGTGGTACTTTGCTCGTCTGTATGTACTCCGGTCCTGGCTCCGCCGCGCTACTTCCTTCTCCTCACGTAGGCGCCGGAGCTTGGGTGTGAACCAGGGCTTGTCATTGTTATAACAAATCCTGGTGCGCGTTGGGATGATGCGCGTCTCATTAAACTGAATGTATGAGGTCACAGTGTCCGTATACTCGTCCAGATTGTCCGTGGCTGCTCCAAACGCTCCCCAGTCTTGGTCAAGTCACAGTCAAGATGTGTTGAATTACATTTATTCATATTTTTGTTTGATGGAGGCATTGCTCAATGTTAAACGGTGTAAAGCAATAGCACTGTAACCGAATTGATTGGAGTGGAAAAAAGTGATTTGCCATATTTAATTGTATTTAGTTTATTCTGGGAAAGAAACAATTGATGTGATGCTTTGATCTTACTGTGAAATTTTTGAACTAGAAATGATTGGTTGGGCCAATGGGTTAAAGTGCCTACCATAACCTGCCCATGGCCATACCTGAATGTATTATACAGAGTAGACCCTGATTATTAATAGTCCTGTTGTTTACAGACTAGTTTTTTTTTGTTGGATTGAGAAATTGGATCTCTTCCTGACGAGGAAGATTGGAAGCCTTATCTGTTAAACGAACTGGAACCATCCCAAGTTGGCCTGAAGACCAAGTTGTTCTTCTTCTTGAACAATCTCAACAGTGCGGTAGGATAAAATCGCACTAAATGGACAATATTAAAATAAAATAAATGTTGTCACTACTGTTTATTTTTTGTATTGCATTTAAGTGTGGTTCTGTAAAAAAAAAAATAACAAAAAAAAAAATGGTTGGTATACATACCCAACCTGTGACTCCAATCATTCTTAGAACAACTCTCATCAATTCTTTCCGAACCTAACTATTGGCCCATTTGCATATTTTTCCTTTAATTACCTTACTGTATCCTGTATCTGGGTTACAGAAACTTGGCGAGCCAGCCAGGAGAATTGTAGAGTTTTTACCTTGGCTAATGTTGGCTCCTAGTTCCCATGCGACCGGCACTCGCTTCCGGAGAGTGTAGGGGCGCCAACATTTACCCCGGCGGGAAGTTTTCCAAAATAAAATCAGAGCTGAGAGACAGAGAGTGAAATAATGCACAGACACAGAATTTCTGTTTCACACTCATACACACCTGCAGGTGGAGAACAGTCAGAACTGAGTTGAACTGAACTGAACTGTCGTATACAGGGGTGTACCATTTTTATTAAAGAAGAACAAAGAACGTAGTCACATGTCTATTCTCCTCCCCCTAGATTTTATTACACCAAATGTTTATTCTCAAGGTTTCCTGAGTTATCGCTGTAACCATCCGGTCTGTTTATGACTGTCTACTCCCTACTCTGTTTCTTATCTCCGCATCCCACTTTTACAACGTGCAATAACCTTAGCCTAGAGTTTTACGACTTAAAAGCTTTCCCCCATAAACCATACTTGACAAACATTTCTTTACTATCATGCAAGCTAATAAAAACAGACTTCTACTTTCTGAATACTAACTAAAGATTATATAAACATATTCAATACGAGACTGTTATATAAAGTAGCCCTAAAAAATATGAAATCACGACAATTCCCTCTTTCAATCTTTTTTCAAATAGATTGACCATTTTTCTGTACTTCTCCTTCAGGCTCCAAGTGAGGGATTAACAGATATTGACCTTGCATATTATTACCAACAGCTTTGTCAATGCATTTTATGAATAATGAACGTATACATGGAATACAACGACATCCACATAACACCATAGTCGACACAAATACTGCTAATGTAACCATTATTGACATTGCCAGAGTTTTGGATTGAATTGCAATATGTGATGTTGACTGAACCCACTACTTTATTTCCAGGCTTATCATTTTTGAAACAAGTAAAATTATTTGGAGCAACATTACTATCAAAGAAAGGTGGGGTAGCTCTGTCATCAGCTATAGGGAATAATTTCTCCCAGTTACTACAATCTTTTACTGGATTTAAACTAGACAGCAGGGAAACCAGACAAGTTGTGTTGAGCTCAACAGGTGCAGGGACCACCTTGAGAATAGGTCTGGCTCCCATGCACACAACACAATCCCGCCTCGCTTCTTGTCCTGCTTGTTCTACCATAAGCAACCAATTATTAGTGGAGCCACCCACACCTGTCATCATTTCAAAGTAATCGTCCACAGATGGTTCTTTTTTAATTACACTACCTCTTGCTGCTGAGGCCTGATTTTGACTTACCGAGGTGGAAGCATTACGAGAATCTTGACAGATCATAATAGGAAATTGAACATCTTTTCCCCCTTTATAAACCCAAATTATAAAGAGAGTACAACCTTGTCCATTCTCGAGATATTTTAAGGGGAGGAGATCACTTTTAGTTAAATTAACAGTAAGAAGTAATTTATCTGCAACCTTATCCAATTTAACCAAAGGACGCATATGTTTTGCATAAGCTGTAGTAGTGTACCTTCTCCAGTCATATCCACGAGGATCAGCAATTAAAGTGGACCAACTAGTATCTTTTTGATCATTTGTTATGTACCACAAGGGGTAGGTTTTATATTTACTTGCTTGTTCTCCCTTATAAACTAATGTATTTAAGGGAATAGTAATCACTGCAGATCGTCCTTTTGGTATGCAAAATTGAGAAAATCCACGATGTGCGGCGGAAGAGCCACACAGTGAATAGGGAGTTGATTTAGCCATTAAGTTTCTTCTCGGTCTAATTGAGTGCACTTCAACCTGTGTTTGATTTGCAGAACGATTATAGGGCCATTCACCACAACAGTAAAATATAATATTGACCAATAACATTATGCAAATACCTGTGGTGCACAGCACCTTCTTATTTTCCCAAAGATGCATACTTTCTGTTAGTGGTGTGATCCTATGTTTATTTTAACCAAGGAAGGGTGTCTGTTTTTCTTTATCTTTACCTTTAAGCAATTATTTTTATTTTATTAATTTATTTTTCATCGTTTTAACCCAATTCAATATTCTTTTAGTACAAGGCAAACTCTAGCAATTGTCACAACCTAAAAAACATTGACAGAAAACCATATCATCAAAAAAGATAATTGAACCCAAGATTTAGTAATCGAGTCAACCTAATTATGATTTAAACACCCCTTAAAATGTTTTAGCGTATTAATAAAAACTTTTATAAAACCGTAAAAACTGAGTATTATGACAAAATCCTACAAATTTACTACTTAAAAAGTCTTTGACACCCTCTTAGGCAGTGTCTAACAATCTGCACCTGTAGAATAAAAAAATTGGTTAAACAACCTGTAAAAAAAAACAGAAAAATGATTAATAAATGTTCAGTCTTTATTATTATATTTTTTAGTCTTTATTCTTGTTTATTCCTCCGTCACCAAGCGGCTGCAAGTGGTGAGACGATTCAGTAGAGTGGGCTCTTTATTTCTTCCAATTTTTTTTTTTAGATCGCCCTCAATGAAATGCCAGCTACTTCATTAACTGAACATTTCCCCCAATAACACAAATACACAGACAGGCCCCGCCTCCTGGCTTCCTTCACCGATTGTGAAGTGGTCAAAACCTGCTGTGTAATGTGTTAGATGTTTTGCGATCTTTCTCTTCTGCATACTCCCTCTTCGAGAAAAGCAAGCCCAAATTGCTTATCTCGCCCAATTTTGGCACATAAAGATCACACTGAATGATCACAGCAACCGGAACCAATCTTCTGGGTGGGCCAAGCCCTGCCTCCTGGCTTCGGCAGTCGATACTGCCTAGTCAGAACCGACACCACCCACCGCAGAGAGATTCCTCCAGGTCAGCAGAGAGCTGCTGCAGATGAGGGACAGGAGGGGGGGTCAGGGGCCGGAGCACACTGGGACCAGTGAAACCAAGTAGAACCTTTCCCACGCAGCTGGACAGCGTGAGTCGTACGAGCAGCAACCTGGAACGGGCCAGACCAGCGAGGCTCCTGCCACTTTCTCTTATACACCTTCAGCCAACCTCGTCCAGCCTCGGAAGCAGACGCCGCAGGTCCCTGCACGTCACGGGGAGCCGGAAGGAAGGAGGAGACCAGGCCCTTCAGCTGCTGATGATCACCTCGAGGATCTGGATCAGGATGGGGCGAAACCTGTGGTTCTCTGCCAGCCCAAGGACCAGGGAAGATCCTGCCAGTAAACATCTCATAAGGAGTAAGACCTTTCGTCCTACAGACAGATGATCTGATGGCCATCAGAGCAATAGGGAGAGCATCTAGCCAATTAAGCCCCGTCTGAGCTGAAATCTTTGCCAGCTTCAACTTTAAAGTAGAATTAGAACGCTCAACAACACCTTGCGATTGCGGATGATAAACAGTGCCGAACTTGTGGGTTATTCCCATCTGTTCCTCAACCTGCCGGAGAGGTTTATTTTTAAAATGTGTGCCATTGTCAGACCTGACCTTAGTCGGAAAGCCATGGCACGGAATCCAGTGGTTAATCAAAGATTTCACCACCGTTTGAGAAGTCTCCCGTCTAGCAGGAAAAGCAGAAAAGCACGAGGTCAATGAATCAATAATCACTAACAGGTATCGGAAACCCCTAACAGGTGTCCCTATATCTGTATAATCGATCACGATCTCCTCGCCAGGCCTGCACAAGTCCTGGAAGGCTCCCATTTCTGGCTTGATAGTAGACTTAGGATTAAATTGACCACACACCACACATTCACTCAAAAAACGCTTAACCATATGTGGCAGGAAAGGATGCCACCAAAAACAAAGATTACGCTTCATCTGAGTGTATGACACATGTGCCATTCTGTATTTACCAGTACCTTGTTTTTCTACAGGAAGAATAGGGGTGTTACATGGAGAATCCGATGGTTCTAAAACTCCTACTTCAAGTAACCCTGCAATAGTGTCTGCAATACCTTCTTCAGCCTGAGGTTTATGTGGATACTGCGGACGCCAAATTGGATCAGAATGTTTCATTCCAAATGTGATGGGTGTTGTATGCACTAGACCAACATCAGTGGGACCATCTGACCACAAAGAGTCAGGCACGACCTTTAATGCCTCCACTGCATCAGGATGATCTGTTTTTTCTCTGCCATGATTTCTAGAAAGCTGCAAATGTTCCAAAAAAGTAGTGTCTGAGAGCTGCGTGTCTATTTTGTACATCTGAAAAGAAGGAGAAAAAGAGACCGAAGGTATCTGGGTAGGAATCCAATCCTTTAATGCAACTCCCCTTTTAACCATTCCCCCCAAATCTTTAGCTTGATGTTTTGGATGCAACAATAGCGATATGTGCGGAAGCGCTTCAGCTTCCATCATATACCATTTATGCTGCTCTGAAGTCAGATCAGCAAACAGTGCAACACCCTCCTTCCCCACAAAGCATGGACCCGAAGCCACAGACCAAGTTTGTCCTTCAAGTCCTGTTTCAAATTTTTCCTGATACAAAGTAGGATCGCCCCTCTCATATAGGAGGGTTACATGTAATGGGTCAGGCGGTGGAACAAAAGGCTGGAGTTCAAGCAGCCACGGCTTCCAGCATCTCAGAAATTCAGCCGCAGAAGATTCACTTGCAGACATCGTAGTCAATCTGGCCCAGAAAATATCAGCCACTTGTGAAGTGTCATCTTTCAGCAAAAATTGACCACTCATGGTGTCACAGCAATGTGTATGTCCATTCGAAAAAGTCACCATAAGTCCATCAGGGGTACACAGGATAGTAGCACCCAGTTTGATAAGCAGATCTCTGCCTAACAAGTTGACAGGAGTGGTTTGAGCAATGACAAAAGGATGTGATAGTCTTTGACCTCCCACCGCAACAGGCAATGGTTGAGTGACAGGGAGAATCATCGGAGCCCCAGAGATGCCCATCACAGACACTGTGTTCCCAGAAAAATTGACGTCTGGTAAAACTCTGTCCAGCGTGCTGAAAGTAGCACCAGTGTCCACCAAGAATGGCAATGAATGTCCATATATGTCCATTGTGAGCATTGGATCCCCCTTAGTCCTGCTCACCAAGTTACTCTGCGGGCATTGTCAAAACTGAGGCCCCCCTGTCCTCCTTGATAGTAGGGAGGAACCATATGCTGATTCGGAGCAAAATGTGAAGGTGGCTGACCGGGAGGAATAGCGCCCCCTCGTGGATGTGGACAGTCCTTCACCCAGTGCTCAATTGAGCCACACCTCCGACAACCGTCAGCACCTGGCTGCCCTCTTCCCAGGCCTCTATTACCACCAAACCTGGCCCTTCCACGTGACCGTCCCCGAGAGTGCCATGTCTGATAAGGAGCAGCAAATGGCTGATTCGTGCGGCTGCAGCATACATTACAGGAAAGGAAGGCAACACTGTAGCTGATCCAACAGTCGGCGCTGCTTTAGCCACCATCTGCTTCACTTTTATTGACTGATATAAGTCACTCAATTTATTCTGAGCCTCTTTTAATTGGAGCCTCAGCAAAGCAGTCTCCATTTTCTTATCCTCCTCAGCAGAATCTTGAGCTTCTTGTAAATAATGTGTTATGTGTCTCTCCGATGGTTTGTGAATTCCTGAACCATCTGAAGCTCCCACTACAGGAAGCATTAAATCAGGGCCCCCATGAGTTCTGGTATTCTGATAAACCCCCTTGCCCTGGTCAACTGTCAACGTCTGTACGTCGTTAACCTGTCCAACTGTTGCACATTCATCACTTTTAGTGGGGCTGGTACTCCCCCGAAGGTCAGCAGCCTGCCCTCGCACCAAAGATGTTAATCTGTCCTGTTCCTGAAGGACCTCATCCATCTGTTGTTGAACTTTATTTAACCTGTATTCGTGCTGCTCTAATTTCTCCATTAATCTACTATTGTATGCCAAAAACAATTTATCAGTCTCCTGTTCTGTTTTTCTTTTAACAAAGTTTAACAACTGTCTCTTCTCCTCTCCACGAGCCCACCTGGGCGTCATCTTGGCCTGGAACTGCTTCTTACATTTTGTACTGGTCCCACTAACCAAAACAGAATATAGCCTTGTAATGCCTATTAACAATTGGGCACCTAACGTGCGCCACTCCTGTGGAGCAGGAAGCAATTTATATTCGGCTGCCATTGAAAGTTTAAAACAAAATCCAAAATGGATTAAAATTGAAGTAGGCAATTTGTAATAACTCTGTAAATTATTTATTTTAATTGAAAAACTATCAAGTAGTAGGCCAAATTTATCCCAATATTAATGCAGTTAATAGTAAAGACAGGCAGTATTTTATTTAACCTATTTATTTTTATTCTTTATAGTGAAGTGGTTTATGTATTATTTTAATCATATAACATTAACCTTAATAATGATTTATGCAAAGCCGAAACGAAGGAAATCTAAATAGGTTTATAACGAACTTTTTATTTTCTCATTAATTTATTTATATACTGAGATATCAGCTGTTTTGTGTAAAACACAAAGAATTTTAATGAAGTCCGGCCGGCGGCAAAACCCGCGACGGACACTTCCACGAATCACACAAAGAAATAGAATTCTCCCAATATAAAAGCAGTCTCATTTATCATTAAAACAAACCGAAAAAATATCTGTAAAACTAGCTTTGTAACACAATCATAGATCGTTTTTACAAAAAAGAAGTCGACCGAATTAGCGGACCAAGTCAAAGACAATAGAACTTCCGGGTCACCACGCGGAACGGAAAAAAACAAAAAAAAAAACAACCGGGACAAAGACGGCTAATTCTTCACTACAATGTTAAACCGAACAAACTGTACTCATAAGTAAACCAACCAAAGACAAAAACAAAATGCCTCCAGCAGAACCACACTTCGTCTCCAAAAAACTCGAATAGCTGTTTAACCGTGTCAAACAAATACCGGTCGGAAGCTAGGCTACCAGAGTGTAGCTGTAAGCATGAGCACCCCAGCTCAATCTGAACAAAACGGTGCCGCTTCTTTACAATAAAGTTATTTTATATATATTTTTTAAAGAGTTTACTACCAGTTATCCATAACAATAGTCGTATATATGTGTTAAACAATGCTTTAGACGTGTTTACGTAAGTGTACAAGGTTGAACGCCTTTATTCCAGGCGAGACTCACACACACTGTATGTTAGCTGTAAGCTACATATGGTGGTACTTTAACTTAACCGAAAATGATAGTTCCCATTATTCCTCTACAATGCCAAGCTTCTACGCAATCTGCACAAACAGAAAACGAGGGCATCGACTAGGCGTTTAAAATTCGCAGAGGAATTATGGTTTTAGATTCAGTCAGTTAGTTCCCCTAAATGAGGAGTTTATATGAGGCCGGTGTGCAAAAAGCTACCTAGTAGCTTTCTTCCCTAGCCTCCACTCCGTCCAAGCACACCCACAATCACACCAAAAACAAGTACAGTAATTTTACAATATTTATCAAACACTAACCTCAAACCGGGCCGACCAAAAACTGGACCCGAAGCCTCACTTCCACCGTTTGCGATGCTCAGACGCGCATTTTGGAAGAAAACACAGCCTCTCCAAAGTAATCCGTTAGCAGTCAGAGGGCTCCCGGGCCCTGCCTGCCGCTAAAGTCGCTTGCCAGCCAAGGAGGTCCCAAACCAGCGTCCTGGTTGGGCCGGACGGCCACCCCGAGCCCGATCCGCACTTTGGTCGGCCCTTAACCAAAAAACAACACATCAACATTAAACGGAGAACGGTTAGATCAATCAATACCTATTAATTTGGTGTTAGCGCTGTTCCAGATTGATACAAAACCACCCGGGTGCTGATTTAGCAAGGATCAATCCAGTCGCTCTCCGATTCTCTGTTGAACTCCAAGGAAAAAAAACACAAAATTACTGCAATGTCACAAACACACGCATCAACCAGTTATACCACACTTTACTCACACTCAATCTCTCCCAGCTCCGAAACAACCTAAGACCGAATTACGGAGCACGCATCCTCCACCATGTGTTGGCTCCTAGTTCCCATGCGACCGGCACTCGCTTCCGGAGAGTGTAGGGGCGCCAACATTTACCCCGGCGGGAAGTTTTCCAAAATAAAATCAGAGCTGAGAGACAGAGAGTGAAATAATGCACAGACACAGAATTTCTGTTTCACATTCATACACATCTGCAGATGGAGAACAGTCAGAACTGAGTTGATCTGAACTGAACTGTCGTATACAGGGGTGTACCATTTTTATTAAAGAAGAACAAAGAACGTAGTCACATGTCTATTCTCCTCCCCCTAGATTTTATTACACCAAACGTTTATTCTCAAGGTTTCCTGAGTTATCGCTGTAACCGTCCGGTCTGTTTATGACTGTCTACTCTCTACTCTGTTTCTTATCTCCGCATCCCACTTTTACAACGTGCAATAAACTTAGCCTAGAGTTTTTACGACTTAAAAGCTTAACCCCATAAACAATACTTGACAAACATTTCTTTACTATCATGCAAGCTAATAAAAACAGACTTTTACTTTCTGAATACTAACTAAAGATTATATAAACATATTCAATACGAGACTGTTATATAAAGTAGCCCTAAAAAAATATCAATCACGACACTAAACAATTACATAAATTCTAAGAGTGCCAGGAGGTTCACAGTAACTTGCTATTTTGGTATTATTGGTACTTTGGAGTGTCTCAACTTACTTACTGTATCCTGTATCTGGGTTACAATGAACTATTTATCAAAGTGTTCTCCCAGGGGACCACACCTCTGGATCTCTCTTAACATTACGTTGGTCGGGGCATACATCTTCACTTGGGGGCCTCCCAGGGAAAAAAGTTCAAGCTCAGGATTTTTTTTTACTATGAACCCCTGAAAATTTGATGTCTCAGAAAAAATTAGAATATTGTGAAAATGTTAAATATTAGGGTCACACAGTGACATCCCCCAAATCAACTACTTAACAAAAATGGTTTCCTTAGCTACTAAATTGTCAGGGTGTAGTGTCTAAATGAGGCATGGATCATCTTACAGATGAGGAAAGGGTATGAGGATTTTTATTGCAGATGATGCTGATAATGAAGACACAAGCCTTTCATAAATTTTAGAACATACTCAGACGCAGAGATAGGCTTTGAAAGGTTTTTGCTAACGTTATTGTCAGGAAATCCAATGCAGAAAACAAACAAGACAAGAACCACAGCTGGGAGGGAATGACAAGGAACTGGCAGAGGGCGTGAGATACACTGGGGTTATTAAAGGGCAGGACAACAATGGTAAAACATTAGGAAAATTAGAAACAGCTGTGGATAATTAGGACACAGGGAGAGAGGGAGTGACGCAGATAGGGAGAGAGTCGCACTGTGACAGAGACAGGCTGGCAAGAACGAGAAGGAGGGAGAATGGCTGGGTAGGCACCAAAGAGCGACATAGCAATGGACCGACAGGGAAAGAAAGGAAATGAGGAGCGTAGGTATCAAGGAAGGAATTAGGATCAGGTGAGACAGATTAGACACAAGTGAAGACAATCAGGAAGAGACAGAAGCAGGGAGAGTTGATGGTTCTCATATTAATCCTCTCCGGCCCCGCATCCGAATCCTTAGTATTAACTACATGCTACATAGTAGCTGCTACTTGCCCGTTGATGCAATGCATACTGTGTAGCAAACAAGGGAGTAGTAGCCATGAAATCAGACGTGCTGCTCCACCATTTTACCGGGATATTTATGTTAAGTTACGTCACCTGTGGTCCCGTCCTCGGTAGCCGCCGTCATTCTTCTACGATTTTGGGGCTTCCACTGCATTGTGGGATAGCGTACCGTGGATTTCACTTTGGCGGTAGTACACATTCGGGAACTTTATGCCTACTATGCCAACCCATAATAGATCATACTGATCTACTACATCGCTGGCTTAATGCTTTTCACCTACTACATAGTAGGCATAGTAGGGGTATTCGGATGCAGGGTTTGTCTTATTCATTAGGCTTCACAGTCATGGGAAAACTGCTGACTGGACGGATCCCAGTTTTTGAGCCAAAGATTTTAGGAAAGATCTTTGATTAAAAAAGCTTAGAGTTTTATCCAAATAAATTTAAGGAAGGTAAATACACTTGGGAAAAAGTATGTTAGGAAAAAAATTGGGGAAGTTAGACAATGGGTGGATTAAGGCTGAAATCAAATAAATTTTGAATTTATTAGTTTTGAAAATTGCCATTTCTGTTAAGTTTTTTCCATACAGGTTTTATTTCCAACGAGTAAAATAACAGCAGCAGCAGGATATTAAAGCAGCTCACATTCATTGATACATTGCCATTTTTTTTTTACTTTTTTAATCACATATTATTTTTCATTAACAAATGACACAAAAATATTATACTCAAAATTGCAGACAGCTTCACAGTGACAGTGTAATTACAATTAAATGTTTATATAATGATCAGAATTGGTTGCTTATGGTAAAATACCAAGAGGACAGATACAGTTGTGTATGCATAAATAATCAGCTGGCTGTTAGACTAGACTGTAGTGTCAGATGTGTGGGTGTTTAAGGTTATGAATCTTCAAAGATGATTCACTTCAAGGAAGCCATATTTGTTCAAATGTAGACTGACACAACGGCCATGGTTATGGTGATGAAAGGATCAAATTGTAAGTTTAAAAAATGACACCAGGAATCACACCCACACAGTTTTCTTTATCTATTCCACTTTTAGGAAGTTTTATGTGGCCCTTAATTGTTTCACATGATATCAAGTATCACATTTTTTGGTGTATTTTCATCCTTCAAATAGAGTATCATATTTTTGGTTTTTAGACATGCCTTATATGTGTTTTTTCCATTTCAATGGCTAGATGATATCATTCAGGGAAAGAAAACCCATTTGATTTACAAATAAAATAAAAAATGACATCATTACATATATTTTTTTTGTCTAATTGAAACATATATCCACATTGTTTACCTTGGAAAAACAACTACCCCTATTATCAGGGGATTTCTTCCAAAGTATCTCCTTCAGCAACAATTTTGTCTGATACAATTATGAAAAAAACAAAATGACATTAATTGCAAGTATGCAGTTACTTTTAGCACTGTACAGATAAATATATTTATAAACATTAAGTTTCTTTCTGTATTTCTTTGTGTACAAAACTGTAAAGAATGTAATTTGTGCCTAAATGCTACAAACCCC
Organism: Apricaphanius iberus; assembly: GCA_028564705.1. Classification (NCBI taxonomy): domain Eukaryota; kingdom Metazoa; phylum Chordata; class Actinopteri; order Cyprinodontiformes; family Aphaniidae; genus Apricaphanius; species Apricaphanius iberus. Next base: position 2,150,657 of record JAPXFQ010000899.1, read on the forward strand.
CATACTGTCTTTTACGGGCCAAGAACTGCTGGCTGGTGTTTTTTGTCTTTTCTAATTGTTATGCTTCTCAGGTGCAAGCTAAACTCCCATTCCTGCCTGCCATTGGTTGCTGAGTACTCAGTTGGCGAATCAGCCATGGACCCTGGTTTTAAATGGCCCACCTGGTGGGTATGGCCAGAGAATGTCTAATAAAAAGCAAACTGCAAGGGTGTTTCTCAATGTCAGGCACTGCCTGGGTAGGCGAGGTGCCTTGCTTACGAAGACACTGTCCTTCCTTGGTCAAAGAAAACAACTTGGAACAGACTTGCCTTATGTGACCGCGACTGACGGCTTACGTGCTCTGTTTACGTCCCACCCATCATAGTAGCATTGTAGCGTAGTAATATTACTTCAGCCATGGAACTGGAAATGTATAACGAGCGTTTGAGTTTTTTTTTTTATATGTCTGTTAAATCAAATGTGCAAACGAATTAGTACCTGGTAGCCACCGAAAAAAAAAAAAATATTTTAGAGATAAGCCCGATGGTTAAAACTAGTTGACTTACATTTGAAATGGAAATTTTTGCCCCCGAAGTAGCTGCTGCCGGCTCCTACCACGCTGTATTCTGGGAAATTTTTGACCCAGAGAAGGCATCAAGGCACGTCTAATGTATACTTGGTAAATTAGCTAAACGGCTAACAAACGGAGGACAGATTCCTTAGTAGCACATGAACATTGGAACACGCCTTGGCTGTCCCTGATGACGTACCTGCTAGGCAACCAGGGCGGGAGCAAGGCATCAAGGCGAGTTTCCTGGGCATTGTGAAACACCCCAAGTCTTATTGTACTTCCGGCTTCTGAACTGGTTTCAGTTCCACTCTGGTTCTATATAAGGGCGCTCTCAGCACGTCTCCACCTGGTGAAGATGTGCTGAGGGCACATGCTAGTATAGATTCAATTCAATTCACTTTTATTTATATAGCGCTAATTCACAACAAATGTCATCTCAAGGTGCTTTACCTCAAAAGTCATTTCAATATAATCATACAAACAATCCAATCAGTTAAGTTTTCTATGTAAGGAATCCCGGCAGATTGTGCTGAGTCATCGACATGAGGTTGTGCCTGGATAATAGACTCCAAGCACAGCTGTTCCACAGCAATCCCTCATACTGAGCAAGATTGTAGCGACAGTGGAGAGGAAAAACTCCCCTTTAACAGGAAGAAACCTCTGGCAGAACCTGGCTCAGTACAAGGGGTCATCTGCCACGAACGTCTTGGGGTCTGAGAAGACAGAGAAGAGACAGTATGAAGGATGCTCGGTGACTTTGAGCATCATCTGGACCGATGTTCCCCATCCAGCAGGGGACTTTAAAGTTGTTGGTCAAACACAGCCATCAGGTGGCGCTAACCTGCCCTATAAATACAGCCCGCTTCCCCCAGCTCGGCCTCTTTCATGACGGGCACCGGCCAGCTCGTCCAGAGGAGACCCACTACAACCATCGTCCTTCGCCGGACGAAGTAAGACCTTAGTTTCTGACAGAAACTTGCTCCAAATGAATCCAAAGACCACTCCAGGTGAATCTTAAACATTGATAAACAAAGACATTGTTTATCCCCAGAGCCCGACGAAAACCCCTCTAAGTTTCAGACTGCCGGAAGGGCTGCAAGACTGAATAAGTGGGAGCCACATGTGCCAGGCCAGAACCAGCAGAAGCCGCATCAAGTTCGCCGCCGCTATAAGATTTGCTGCCAGAAAGCTGCCAAAAAGTACTGTAAGAGTGGATGCCGGGGGCCGATCGCCATGCAGCTGGACAGAGCAGTAAGCCAGGAGCTCGCTGCAGCTAACCAGATCGGAGCCATTGTTAGCCGCTAGGCTAACTTCACCTCAGCCCTCTTTTCCCCTCATCGCCTTGCTGCAACTCAGAGACTTAATTGTTCAGAGGTCTGTTTAGGCAAAGGCAATTAGTTAGGATTAGCTAATTTTAAAAGTTTTCCCTTTTTGTGTTTATGTTGAATAAATGTGTTTGAGTCACTCTAGGCGCCCCTCGTGCGTTGCAGAGGGCTACCTGAAAGCCGACAAGCTCACGTGTTCGTCCAGGTCAACACTTCATAACAAAGGTTGCTAATATCTGTTCAAACAGAATTCGGTTTAAATAGATTGTTTAAGAACAGAAACTAATCTTATTAACCGTGTTTGAACTTTTTTTTTTTTTTTTGTCAAATACTGGAACTAAATTGTTTTCTTCGGTGACCAGTTCATGAATAGAAGTAATTTCCCAAAGGTTAATTACTCTGATCCAGATAATTTTTAACAAACATCTCTTTATCTAAAGAATGTTTTGATCTTCTCTTGTAATTAGTGAAACTAATTCATCTTTTCCCTACAGCATGTGCAAAACGAATCCTGAGTCTGATCTACATGCAGAATCACAAACCAATTCATGGTTCCTCAGTTTATTGCATTAATCATCTTTTGTGTTCCTGTATTTTAACTGTACATTTGTTTTAATCAGTTGTGTTTCTCTTATTACTTGGTTGATTGTTTAAATGTTTTCCCTTGTGTAAATAAATCTTCACTTGGAAAGTAAGAGTTGTCATTCTTGTTCAACACTCACACATATTGCAAGGTGTATGACCAATTAGACATTAAGAATTCATTCCTTCAGAACTATGAGACGGATATAGAAATTTGGCTATTAAAATAGTTCCTGGTAGAACCAGGTGGTGCCCCGAATAATAATAATTTTCAATAAATTATTAACTTTACTGACTGCCATAAGCAGTATTTGACTATAAATAGCCAAATATCATTTTCTTATTTAACATCCCCAACATAGTTGAGCAGGGTACCAGATGTGTGGAGCTTCTATAAATAATATAGATAGAATAACTAACTCCCATAAGTAATGAGGATCCTCATTAGTTTGTCACATACTAGATAACCTTCCTGGAGTCCAATTAATACAATGTAGTAATCATATTCAATACCACAAGGATAAATGGCATTATATATGACATTTTAAAAACAAAATTCACACATGCGGCAGTTTTAATTAGTCTAACCCCGCAATATGATGTGTGCATGCAGCAGAGAGCAGCACATATAAACAGCATGAATTACATTTATTACTGACAAATGAAAAGCAGAATTCACAGCATTTTAGCCTAATTTTTGTGCCAAAGACGCATCATGGATCCATGCGCATTATTCCTCCTCTCTCTAGCCTTGGTGCAGCTTGCATTAATGGCCGCAAACTCCTCATTTGAATACTGCTGCTTGTGCTTGTTAAGAATTGCTCAGGCAATCTTAGTACATCACCCACAAATTAAGGACAACCTTGTGACTAGGGTCACACAAAAAATTCAAAACAGGGGAGACTTCATTCATTTCTATTCAGAAATGGCAGTTTCTCAACAGCTTGAGGTTTTAAGTGATTTTTACACAATTTAAACTGCCTTTTATTAACACCTTTTCACAAGTAAGAGGGCTATATTCACAAAAAACAAGTGTGAGACTATATAAATAGGGGTACCGTAATTTTTTCTCTTCCCAATATTGCAGGGGCTTTCAAGCCTGCCAATATTTGGCTCCTTATTCTCATGCAAACCGCTGTAATGCATTAGCATGGATGAGGCGTTTTTATTGTATCCCATCTCTTTGGAACACAATAAACACTTAACCTTTGAATAAAATAAGAAACGGTAAAAAAATATACAGTTCTTAATAAGCAAACCTAACTATGTCTGACACAAAGTCAGATTGAAGTTACCTTGTTAGGAGTTATCAGTTTTAAATGTCCCCACACAGGGGAAATTCTCCTCTTCCTACCTGGCTCCATTATCTCTTCTCACTCTCCTAAATCTTCAAACTATCTCTTTCTTTACTCACAAAACTATCTCCAAAGTATATAAAACCTAACAAAACTCTCCTATCAAAACTCAACTCGAAAATGACTGCAACTCTGCTACACAAACCCACATTTTGAATGGAGCCTCAGGGGTTTATATTCTTGTCAAACCACTCCCCGAACGCTGAACCGCTTCCTAAAGCAGTCACGTGGTACAGCCAAGCAGCAGGGCTTCAGATGTCATTGTTTTCGACTCCTCCCCTAAATGAAGCAGGCCTCGATACACGCTTTGTGGAAAAGCCCCCTCCAGTGCTCGACACACGCTTTTTTAGCATCGACACACATTGTACATGACACAAGCTGTTTTCAATACAGAGACAGGAAAAAAATAAATATTATAAATAGGTGAAACTATTTAGACAGGAATGCTCTTAAGAGGTTTGTGGGTGGCTCTTAAAAGAGCCAAGAAGTGAGCCTTGAAACAGTCTCCTCAACTTGTTTCCTGGTTGCAGCTCCCGCACCATGTCCTACGCTGCTCAAATATTATAAACTTTTATGAACTGCAGACAGATGGACAGCTGCTCAGAAATGTAGTTGGTGTTTCGGCAGGCGAAGCTTGGACCTTCACGTCACAAACTGGACGAGTAGGTCACGTTTTCCAGGCGGCAAGGAGCCGGAGTTTATGAGAGGCTGGCTTCTGTTTATGGATCCCTTCAAGGTGCGAATGTTCTAGCATCCGGCTGGGGGCATGTGGCGCGTTTTGACGCTTTTAGTGTGGACACAGCGTAAGAAAACTGAACTTGCAAAACCTACAATCAGATCAGAGATTTCGTAACGGCAATAGAATGAAAGAGACAAATTTAGCCGTTTAGCTCCATAGAATCCCATTCATCTTCCACTCATGGCAATCACCCCCAGTGGAACTCTGGAACTGCAACCTAAATTTGTTACAATGGGGCCTAATACAGTGTGGCGAGGCTCTCCTAGATCAACTCTGTTAGGGCTGTGCAGTGCTGCAATACCGATACTTTTCACTACTACCATCTACTTTTGTATGGGGAGAGCAATGTATCAAATGTATTAAAAGAATGCATCATCTATATGCAAAGTTCTTTGAAAACTTTTCATGATTAATAATTTTTCATTTATTTATACAGCCATATTCATATTTTACCTTTGAGGCATAGATATATCTTTTTGTAGGTAGTAAATCTATTTTTCAGTTCCATTAACATAGTTCGTTTACTTTTAACTGGCTGAATATATTCCATATGTCACTGTTTGAAAAGTCTATTAATCAGTCTGCTAATGACAAGCTACCTTGAAAAATAACATGTTCTGATGCAGATTACTTTTTTTTTACGTGTCCTGTCTAGCAATTTGCTACTCAGAATTGGTGTCTGAGTACCAAGTACAAGCCCAACAGATTTAGGCTACTTTCCCAAGCAGAGCATTACAGTCTTGCTATAGTACTCCACTTGATATTTATGTATAAAAATCTTTATTGGTGATAACTGTTGGTTTAATTTCTTGAAGTTATGGACACGAAATTGAGATAAGAAGGAAGAAAGAAAGAAGATGAAGAAGAGACACAGGACCGGTAGATGTGTGAACTGACGATTCAAGATAGGGAGGTTAACAAAGAACACAAGAAAACATTCATCCTAGAAGTGGGAAAACAACACAAACAAAAATAACCAATAGAACAGAACAACATTAACAAAACAGATCCATTTGTATGAACTAAGAACTACACATTCACAACACACCAAAATGGATTAACAAATACAACACTAATGTCGCTGGTAAGCTCCCGTCACCAACTATCTGTTGATGATAACCTCAGCCCAAGAATGTGCTAGTACACACCAATGTCCCCACATCTATGTGTGTGTGACCATGCAGTTGTTAATAAGGTTTTCCCATGCAAATGTTTTATAGCTGATGTAAAGAGCCATCAATCCATCCTACATGAATGGATGCAGACATGAAGGAGGTGGGAGATGTATACATCCAGAAAAGGAAAAGGGTTTTTTGATACCGTAGGATGTTTTGGATAAGATGAGATGGAGGCCAATGATAATAAAAAAGCTGCTAAAATCAGTATCAGTAAAAGAACATAAAAGAAGTAGGCTACTGACTGTCTCAGAAACCGAGGTCAACATGAGTCACATGAAGGCCCTATGTCCTGAGAAATCCTGTAATATTGTGTTAGGTCTCACAGATCTCCCAGTTGTTTATAACAATAGACAAAAATGACAGCTGTAAGGCTTTTTCTCAAACGCAGCAAGTTTTTAGTCCCAAACAATGTTTGTTCTGTTAGGCTTCCGGAAAAAAATATTACAAAATTCAGCTAATCGTTTTGGTTTGACACATCTGCTCTGATGCGGTTAGTGTTCGTAGTTAAACTTCATACATATTTGCAAGAAATGATTATATCCCACCACCAAGCATCCTGCTTTCAGAATCATAAAGATTTATTTTATTGCCAAGCTTGCTTGCATAACATTCAGACATTTTTAGTTGGTAAAAACCTCCAGTACTGCAAGTTTTTTACAGCCTTTAACATCCTTCCGTTCATCATCAATACTGCTTATCCTTGCAGGGTCGTGGGGGACCTTGTGCCTTTCTCCGGTGGTTTTTGGGCAAGATATATTTACCTTGGAGAGGTACACATTTAACAACACCAAATAAAAACAAAAGGATTAAACAAATGTACAGCTCTACTGTTGGTTATAAATGAATAGTTAAATGGTATATGAGCAGCTCAGGTCAAAACATATGCCAGGTTCGGCCACCAGTTCAGTTGAAACCTTTAAATGGATTCGGTCTTGAATTAACCCAACTCTTCAACCTCCTATTCAAACTAATAAACAAGCTGGTCGATAAGGCAAGTCAAGTTTATAGCACACTTTCAACACAATGTAATTCAAGGTGGTTTACATAATTGGTAAATATAGATAAAATTCATTACATAAATGGTAAAGAAACCAAACATATGTTGTGGATTGCAGAAGAATGCAATTATTTGGCTATGAATAGTTATGAAGGACTGCTTTTGGCAATCAATAAAATGAATAGTTTATGGAAAATTATTATATACGGGGCACCACCTGACAAGTCAGGAACTTTAAAAAAGGGGATATATCATGCAAGATCAAGTTTTTGGAGTTTTTAACCATATGGTAGTGCAATTGTCTCATAAAAAGCACCACCAGAGTGGTTATTGGCTTAATTCATGCATGTCTGAGTAATCCTCCTGAATTCTACTCTCTGAGCAGCTGCGTCTTTACCAGTGTTAAACTAGTGACATCACTGGTTGAAAGTTGAGTGCTAGAGGTGTCTGCACCGCCCCTGTGGGGAGTTTGATTTATAGAGAAACGAGCTCTTTCACTTCGTGGTCTAACATTAACTACAGGATACAAGTTACATTTCAGGACAAATGAATACTGTATAACACCAACAGTAACATTTTATCATATATATGTCCATCCCAGAAGTTGAAAGCTGTAAAATAGCATGATACAGCCTCTTTAATAGCCAAATATTTAAATCTCAGTTATAGTTTATCTACCTGGTTAAGGATGAGAAAATAAACACAAAGCGAAGATTAAGCTCTAAAAGTTAATTGAACAGCACCTTACTACATGTGTATGTAGAATAAACTTGACAAATTACTTTCCAGAATACACTAATTTATTTACAAAGAAGAATAAGAACAAGGCAAACATTTGAATCAACCAAGCTCGTACACACACTACTATTTAGGAGAAATGAATAACTACAAAAATAAAGAACACAATGAATGGATAAATATGCAATAAAATAGAAACTATAAATTCTGATGTCACAGTTCTGTAGTAATCTGGATGCTTAACGGCAAAGGCTTATATTCCAGTGCTGGAATGAAAGCTAAATTAGTTTATTTATTGTAATTAGTTTAACTAATTATCACTATTGATTATGTCTGAACCAATAAACAATGTGAGGAAAAATAAAACATTGTTTGAATGAAGTACTGTTTTATTTGAAATTTCTCTGGATGAGAAGTCATTAACCTTTGGTATAGATTGATCATGGCAGTAAATCTAATTCCAGAATGTGATGCATTAAGGTGGGCTTAAAAACACAGCTAATAAAATTAGTTTGGGTGTTCTAAAACAATCTACCTTAAACCAGTCTTCATTTTGAACTCAGTCCATAGCAATCTGTTTATGTAATGCAGGCCTAAAAATACCCCACATGGTGTCATTTTAGCATGTAGCTTGCCTGTAACCCATGTGGTGTGATTATAGAGCTACTCTGATTCATTAATCAAACATTAAACAAAGAAAAGAAAACTGTCAAATTTAATAAAACACGGGTTACCGGACTTTAAAGGACTCTTGGTTGGAAAACACTGGTTAAACCTTCAGACCGAACGGCCAGGTTTTACCCAAATAGATAGAAGATGAAATCTTACACAAGGTAACAAACAGTAAAAGAAACATGCCCCTATATCTTAGTTATCATCAACTAATATTGCCTCTGCCCAGACAGACATTATTGAATGCTTAGTTTTCCAGGTTTCTCCGTGGTTGATGAGAGGGGCTCAAAATACGTTAGCCAGTAGGCTAACAACAGTCTAACATGGCCTAGCAGGCTCAGGCTTGTTCAGTGGCTGGTAGCACAGGAAACGTTTGACTGGGACGTTGGCTTTGTCCTCTGGTTTCGCTACAAAGCGATCAACTCCAACCTTTACTAAAAACAGTACCTTTGGAGTCTTTTCCAGTATTGCATCACCTCATATCAGCTCTGTGGTGGCGAATGACTGGTTCAGGTCCCACTGCATGCGGAGGTTGGCTCCCTTTCTCCTCTCATGGCAGTCTGTGATACAGAAAGCTTTATGTAGGCCTTGAGACAGAGCAGTAATATTTGTTTCATTAGTGTTTGCGATTCACCTGATTATCGGCTGTCTTTGTTTCCCATGGAGAGAGTTTCTCCCAGAAACCGTGTGCCTTCCTTCACCAGCAAAAGAGGGATCTGAATGCAAAGAAAGAAAAGGGAGGAAATAGGGAACTACATTGCTACAACCAAAGTGAAAGTAGTTTTGGGTAGAAATAAGTCTTTGTAGACTAGCAATCCACTGTTATGTAGTGACAGAAGGGAGAGTCAACAAGCTGAGAGAAAATGGTGGAAAATTCGCCTCCAGGTTCAATTTAAAGACTTAAAAAGAGCCTGAACAGATATAAGAAAAATCAGTGCCAGTAGTTCCTGAACTAATTTAAAGTGTCCAATGACATCCGCATAAATACAGATAGTGGTAGAACCACAGTTCTGGTACTTTTAGACTTCAGTCCAGCATTTGACACTGTTGATTGAGGATGGGTATGGTTTAGGTTTTATCCGATACCAGTGCCAAACCGGTATTTTTGAGCTGTGCTCAAAAAAGTGCTTAAAGAATGGAAAACATACAGGCTGTCAAATGATAAAAAAAATGTAATCTAATGAATCAATAGGGTAGCTGTGAGTTAATCACCAATGCTAAATATGAAAAAAAACCCTACAACAAACTTTTTAACTTTTTAAAATTAAAAATAGGAGAAATCATTGGTATTTTTGTTTTGAACTCCAGAGTCACATTAACAATGTATGCGTGGTCTCATATGAAAAATAATAAAACAAAGGCCTACAGGTAGAACTAACTAAAATATATACATAAAATTAACCTTTAGATATCACCAGTCTATGTTGAATATCACATAAGCCAAATATCACAATTGACCATTTTTCCATAAGTAAACACTCTGCAAATTCTCCAGTTTATCACACCAGAAAATGAATGCTATAATTGTGAAGATGTACACAGCTACTGGTGCACAACCCCCCCTGCTCCCCTTCTCTCCTGTGGAGTGCTGTGTTGAGAAAAACAGGCTGAGCAAGTAAGCAAATCTTTCCAGCTCAGTATATAAAAAAGCAGTTTACTGAACATTCCGAGATGCTACAGATCGATTATCACACAGTAAAAGTAAAATTCCAACAAAGTGGTTCCAGGTGCCAAAAGGAGCAGCTATGAGCTTTGAGAAGAGAAGCGGGTGTGTTTGCAACTCCACCGGAGGTAAGCTGCTCTCATTTCTGCGGACACATTTAGCACCTCCTAGTGGTAACATAGTGACGTAAAACATGTCACTATTTTACCACCAGGGGGCAAACTCCCCCCACAGAATATGAAGCCAACCAGAAAGAAGCAAAAAATTGCAGGTCCTCCCTCATCTGGTGGGGGCTGGCTCCAAAAGGGGCAAATTCCTATGGACTCTCATGTTAAAAAGGCCAAAAGCATTACTCACTGCCAGACCCTTAATCTTAATAGATTAGGATCTGGATTTTTCCAAGATATAAATTTACCTGAATAAGAAAAAAAATAATAACTCTCTGGTAGTTGACCCAATCCAATGAATTTATCGTCGGAACAGAGGCTAAACAAGCTTTCTGTGTGATTATTGCTCCACAATGAACATAAAATGCTAGTGACTGCTTTTGTCTAACCAGTGGCTGTGCACCATTGTCTTCCCAGCCATATTAGCTGCCCTGCCTTAAATTTGACCTTGTAAACCAGGGATCCCCAAATCCAGGCCTCAAGGTCCAGTACCCAGAATGTTTTAGTTATTTCAGTGATTCAACACACCAGAACCAAATAATGGCTTGATAGCAGGCCTATGAAAAACTTTGCAATGCAGAGGAGGAAGTCAGACAATTTGAAACAGCTGTGCTGGAGTTGAGACATCTAAAACTGCTAGGGCACCGGTTCTTGAGATCTTTATTTGGAAACCCCTGTCGTTAAGCATGCCTAAGTAATTTTCCGCCCCCAGCAAATCTTTGCCACTTCAACAAGTTTTTATCCTGTTTCAGAAACAGAATAAAAACCAATTGATTTTATGGGGCTTCCGGACATTAACATTATGCAAGTCCTGTGTTATCTCCATAATAACTGCCTTCTGGTAGAGCTCTTGTTTTATCAACCATTCAACAATTTTTGTAATTATCATGTCCTCTCAAGGCCTGTCCGTGTCATACCTGATTCAGTATGAATGTCCCCCAGACATTTATGGTTGACTGCTTGACAACTGTGTGTTTACAGAGGGATTTTCGTCTGCAATCACAGAAATGACATGGCAGTGTGCATGACTAGTTTTATTTCCCTGAACATTTTTATTTGCTTTTTTCCAAATTTTGAATCCATAAGTAACAGTTTTTTTAATGTTAATAGTCATGTTTAATGTTACCCACCAATTATGTTGAATCACATCAGTTTAACACCAACACTCTAAGACTTAAAATATATTTATCACCCCAGAATTTTTTTTTTTACCAGTTCACATTTCCTTTCTTTCAAAAAGTGCATACACTGACAAAGTATAACAAGAGATCAGCAAATGCAGAAGCAGGGATGGTTACTGCATTTTTGATGCCATGTTTTTACACACCTCAATGGCCAGTCTACTTGTCATAGCTATTCTTATTTTACTTCCTTCCATTGTACTTCAAGAGTCATTCTTCCAATTTTACAAATAGCAGTTTTTTGGCAATGTCTGCAAATACAATTTCCCACAAAATTACAACCAATTAGCATGCATTAACCACAAGTCCCGCCAGCGACTCCTGGGCCATTTCTGGGTACATACCCGAAGGCATGACCCGGAAAGTGGTCCTTTTAGGTTCCTCCAGTGAGATGGAGACACAGATAAGGTAAAATTACCCAGAATTGTGTCTCCAGAAATGAGCCTAACATGAACCAGAGAAAAAGGGACTTACTATCTTTAACAGTGTGTGTGAGATACGGTGCTCTGCATAAATAAGTACACCCCACTACGTTTGTCAGAAAACCTTTAACTTCCTTTCAGAATCAACATTGTGTATGATATACTATACTACAAAATACTCCCACAAATGTGGGGCATTAATTGCAAACAAGATTTTTTCAATTGCACACACAAAAAGTGATTTGCCTAAAAATTCATTCAAGCCCATGTTGCAAAAATGAGTACACCCCAATTATAGTCCTAGGAGAAAGAGAACACTCAAGACTACAAACTTCTAATTACCAGGCATTCAACAACAGGTGAGTCTAATGATTCATTTAAGAGGTGTCCAGCAGACAGGTGACTAAAAGGGGATTCCTTTACAAAGAAAAGCCCTTCCCATTTCATGCTGTCAGTAATGGCTCCCAATGGAAGAGAAATCTGAGAAAGGAAATAATTTCTTTACACAAAAAAGGTGAGGGCTACAAGAGGATCAGCAAAGGTTTAAATATCAGTCAAAATATTGTAGCAAAAGTGATCAAAAAATTGGAGAAAGATGGAAGTGCAATCATCTTACAGAGACGTCCAGGCCGTCCACCGAACTTAACATCTTGACAGGAGCGTCTTCAGATGAGAAGGGTTAAAGAAAATCGCCATGCAAGTTCACTGCAGTTGACAAAAGCAGTAGACGGCGAAACTGGAGTGACCGTTTTCCGGGACACCATACGGCGTACACTGCAGAGGAATGGCACGCATGGATATCGTCCATGAAGGAAGCCTCTCCTAAAGCCCATACACAAAAAAGCACGCCTAGAATTTGCTAGGGCCCATGCAGAAAAATGAAGACTACTGGGACTCTATACTCTGGAGTGATGAGACCAAGATCACTGTTTTTGGAAATAATGGTTTATAAACTGTATGGTGTCGTAAAGGTGAGGATTTCAAAGAAAAATGCATGGCGACAACAGTGAAACATGGTGGTTGCAGTGTCCTTATGTGGGGTGGCAAGAGTGCTGCTGGTGTTGGGGAGCTGCATTTCATTGATGGTATCATGAACTCAACAATGTACTGCTCAATACCGAAGGAGAAGATGCTGCCATCACTCCGTGCAATTGTTGTTGTGCACTTTTCCAACACGACAACGAACCAAAAACACACATCTAAAGCTGCTCTTGCATTTCTGATGCAAAACAGGGTGAAGGTGATTGAATGGCCAAGTTTGTCTCTTGATCTGAACCCAATCAAAAACATTGGGTTAATTCTGAAGCAACAAGTTGAGAATCCCTCTCCATCCAGCATCCAGGCCCTAAAATAGGTTATTCTTGAAGAATGGGAAAAGATAGATGTTGCCTAGATTGCCTAGATCATGTCTAAAAGGATTGGTGCTAAAAATCATGGTGCTCATACAAAATACTAGATGTAGTAGTTTTTGTTGCAGGGCGTATTCATTTTTGCTTCAACCAATTTGAGTAAAACTGAAGATTTAGTGATCTAAATTAGATTATTAACCTTAATTTCATGTTATGGAGTTAAATAAGTGTTCAATAAAACTCGGCCTCGTGGAAAGTTTGGAAATTTGTCTTTTGTTCATTGAGCTACTGATTAAATTCATACTTTTTAAAGGGGGTGTGCTCATTTATGCAGACAACTGTAAATCTGTTGAAAAAACTTTTATAGGCCGTTGGAGATTTGCCAGTTTGAAATTATTGGAATACATTTAAAATAAATAACTTCAATGATAATTGAAAAACAAAACTTAGAAGTAAAACTTTGAATTTACTGCTGATATTCAATATTTGTACTTTTATCTTGTCTATAGAGCATACAAGTTATCCTTTGTGAGCTTGACTGCTGAATTTGTATTTAAAAAAATCTTAAAGTAGATGTTCAAACATGGAGATAGAGAAATGTCTTTAAAGTCTAAATATAGGTCATTGGGTTGGAGTCTGAACAGTGGAGATTTGTGATAAAACTTGAACAAACTATTTATACTCAATTTGAAAATCTGAAAAGATTACAACACTAGATTTAAAAGCATGAGAGTCTGAAATAATTTACCTTGCATAAAGTCCTTTCAGACAGGAAGCAGCAATGTCTCCAGTTGCAGCTGTGTAGGGGCTGTTAATGAAAGGAACTTGGCAGGAGAACAGTTATAACTTCTTCCCACATAACACAAGCACTGTGCCAAATGTCAAACAATCCAAGCTTCCTGTGTAACATCATAAATGTTTCCATAAGTGAAGCATAAAATCTACTGAGTCATGCATCCTGATGCCACGTGTCTGAACTCATGAAAATTGCCAGTATTTGTTTCACAATTTTTTAGTCAGAGGACAACCAAGCACTTTGTACTACATCAAGTCATTTACCCATTCACGGATGCCTTTACATACTGATGGTGAAAAGCTACAATGTAGCCACGCCTCCCTGGGGTAGACTAACAGGAGCTATCATATAACAGTGCAACCGGGCCCTCTGACCACCACCAGCAAATAAGACGGGTTAAGTGTCTTGCCTGAGGACATTGGATATTAAAATAAAAAAATGCATGACGGGGCCCTGCGTGGTATAGTGGTTAATATGACCGCTCCATGTTCAGAGGCTTCTGCCCTCGGCAGTCGTCTCAGATTTGACTCCTGACACATGTAAAATGATGTTGTTCATTCAAATCAATAACTGCCATTTAAAACAAGATAAAATGATTGATTTGATGGTTAAACCCATTCTTTTTGCATTTACAGACACCGAGTTAGATTTATACTGAACTAAATATCTTTCCAAAGGACCCAAAACAACGTTTTTGATTTGTCTTAAAAAAATAAATAAAAATTGCTTCACTACCTTCAGGTAATATTTTTATTTTGAGTCAATTGAAATTGGCATGCACTCTGGAGTAACCTTACATGCATCAAAATACTCCAAGAAGAAGAATTGTGCATGAGCATTGCACACTGCGGTCAGAGCACATGTTGTCTAGCCAAGGGTGGTGTAGCCATTTAATGCTATATTATTTTATTTAATTTAATTTTGTTTGTTAGTTGTTCATATCGGATAGAGTCTGTGTATAGTGTGTTTTTCCTGGGGCCTGTACCATAAAGCCGGATTAGGTGGCTAGCCAGCTATGTTTCAGCTTAGTTTCCGCCAACCCTGGGTTTTAGGTACTATGAAAGTAGCTCGGCTTTGATCGGTGTTCGTTGCCATGGTATCTTACACTGCACGGCTAACCTGCTCCGGGGCAGGTTATGTTCTGGATTCGAGATCTCAGACTGAAGTTTGACCAATCAGCTGTGAGCAAAGAAATATATAGGTGACGTAACTAATTCCCAGCGTCTGTTCTCTGTTACAATGGCTTCACCTTGTCTCCCAAATCCTGTGGACATCTCAGCGCAATTTGTTAGACGAGCACTTCGTAGAGAAAGAGTTTTTAGGGAAAGACAAAATCCATTTGATTTTCCTAATGCTTACTTTTATGAAAGATATAGATTTTCCGCGGAAGGAATATCTTATCTTTGTGCACTTCTTGAGCCGCACATAACAAATGTGACTCGTCGAAGCCATGCCCTTACTGTACCGCATCCATAATCGGCCGCTTCTTAATGTAGCTCAGAGCCAACTCCTCCGCCACAGTGTAATCTTGAGGAGGTGGCCCTCCCCCAGTTTTCCTCATTTCACATTTTTTCTGGTTTCTGCAAACATGTCACTGTGATTAAATGTTAAAACAATAATAAAAGGTTATGGTAAATACTCACCACTTTGAATTATATTTTTATATTTTGTCTTGATCTGATGCCAAGAACGTTTGGAGTTGGGGTTCCATCTAAAAATCAATAAATATCAATCTTTCTTAGGATGTAATAGCCTATACATTCACATTTTACATACATCTACACACATATACAATATATATATTTATATATCAACACAAATACATTTTCATTTTAGCATGTAATATATTTTTAATATGATAAGCCTACATAAATGTACATTAATAGTTTAACCTACGCATTAACGCAATCAGCAATCTTCCTCCACGATTGTTCTCTTGCTTTGGCAGCAGCTACAGTGTTACTGCGTGCTTGAAAAATACTTCGAAATTCTTCATATTTCTGGAGAATAATCTCTTGCTCCTCCGTCGAAAAGTATATAGCTCTCGCTCTATCCATATCGAACGCGATTGGTTGTTCAGTGTCGACGTCACTCTTTTATGTGCACGCACGTGTGGATTAATCATAGCTTAAGGATCAAAGCCTGAGTTGACAAGTTGATAAGCTGCGTCATGGTACCAATAAAGCCTGATTGCATCGGTTTGGTTTTGTCGACTTAAAACCAATCCTGTAACCCCGAGTTTGTTCAGCTACCTTCATGGTACAGGCCCCTGGTTCATTTGCTAGTCTATTTCTTATTTGACTTGCATTTCATAAATATCTGTGCTGAAAATGTTTCAGCAGATTACAGGTTCAGATACAATACTGAGGGTTAGGCACTGCCCATTTAAAAGGGAGATTCCAGTTGCCAGAGGGTGATGGCATATTGTGAGGACCTCACCAGCTGTGGAACAAGCAGAGTGCATTGCAGGTAACCATGTTTTCAGCTGTTTTGTTCTGTTTTGGGTGTTGACCGCATTTTGATTGTTACTTGATTTTGGTCTCTGTTACTTCCTTGCTCTGTGTTTTAAATGTAATGTTGTGGTTGGCACCATGAGTGAGAAGGTCATTCAGGGGAATGAGATTGCAGTGCCAGTCCACTGTTGGGGTATGGAAGGTTCAGTTAATTAGTAGTATTGAGAATATTAGACTCTTGCCATTTTGTGCCTCCTGATTTTAAAGTTGCTTGGGGTCAAGTGGTGTATGAGACATGGGACAGCTGTAAATCCTAACATCTTTTAGTGTATTTGCTAGCCCGCTGTAAGTTATTTTAGCTCTGCTCCAACACTTTCTACAAGCTTGTCCAATCACAACAGCTGCTACTGTTTACTAAAAAAAACAACACTTATTCTTGTGCCAAGATTAATAAATGGATTTAATGTAATCTGTTGACCAACTGTTTTGCTTTATATATGAAATACAAATTATTTTTGAAGTGAAGTAAAAGGAAATATGAAAAATATAGTTAGATTACGTATATGTAAATGACTTAACGGTTGTCAATGCAAATATAATTCATGTTAATTTGGTTCAATGTAAATAAACTAGGTTGGTTCAATTTTGATATATTGTTGTTATTGTCTAGCTTGTTTCAATAACTAAAATATGGTTGTATGTGAAAAAATTTATTTGGATCAAGTCAAAGAATTGGTCTCAAGGGCGCAGCACAGACGTTTCAGCGCCTCATGGACTCCGTTTTGCATGAGATGCTGTTTTTGTTTGTTTATCTTGACAGCATACTGGTTGCCAGTCCTTTGCTCGCAGAGCATAAAGTGCACCTCCACCAGCTCTTCCAGCGTCTCGGTGAGCACTGTTCAATTGTAAACCCTGTTAAATGCCAATTCGGTCTGCCAGCCATTGAGTTTTCGGGACATTTGGTTTCACCGTGTTATGGAAAATTTATATTGAGAAATGTATTAAGAATGATCTATTCTGTGTATTCAACTGTGATCATAGTTACTGTGTGCTGGAGCCTGGACTATTTATGTTTAGTCTTAATGAATGAAGTGGTAGTCTAAAGCCATGGTCGTATGGAGAGATAGAAAAACTGCCACATCTATGTTCCTATGGAAATGACCCTCGGCGCCCTGGATTATGCTTACTCTCCTTAGATTAGGACCTTTCCTATCTGACCAAGACGCCTCAGAGTCCGGAAACTTCACCAGGGTGACTTATTTACAGATGGAAAGAGATTAGAACAAGGTTGTTAAAATCTTTAAATTGCTTAAGCAGTTGGGGGAAGGCAGGTCAGCTTCACACGATCCCTGGCGTTACTGTGTAACTATGTACCTCCTTGTGTTTGAAACCCCTAATTTAAGGGTAGGAATCAGCAGAAGAGTCAGATGTAGGGCTCTCTGGTGCTGCTCCCAAAGTCTTGCTGATGACTGGAAACTAGTGTTTCTCTAAACTTGATCATCAGTTGCGTCTACAATGTTTATTCATGTTCTGATGTTAATTCTGCACTTATTGAACAATCAGTGCAATCAATCAATGACTTGCTGTGGTATTGACTTCTCTAATGAACTGTTCAAGAAGCCTCTCATCCATTTTTTGCGTAAGTAAAATTATATTTCTGTTGTGTGTAAAATAATGCTGCTTTTTAAGAAAATTAAGAAAACAGATAAACAGAAAAAAACATCATCTTAAATAATTAATTATAATAAAAAACAAGAGTGCAGATAAAATACTTTCAATTGTCATATGCACAGGTAAAAATAGCTGTTTTCAGCCTGGATTTAAACATAGTTAGAGTTGAGGCTTGTCTCACATCCTCATGAAGACTGTTCCATATTTTAACTGCCTGAAACTGAAATGCAGCCTCACCGTGTTTATTGTTGACTCTGGAAACCACCAGGAGACCCCTCCCTGACGTTCTCAGGGCCCGAGATGGTTCATATGTCTCTAACATGTCAGAGATATACTTTGAAAATACTTTTACACAAGCAGAGCTGTTTTAAATTCTATTCTCTGAGCGACAGGAAGCCAGTCCAGAGACCGGAGCACTGGACTAATATATACGTATTTCCTGGTTCTTTTCAGGACTCGAGCAGCAGCGTTCTGGATGTGCTGCAGCTGTCTAACAGCTCGTTTAGAGAGGCCAGTGAGCAGGCAGTTACAGTAGTTTAACTTGCTGGAGACAAATGCATAGATAAGTTCAGGTCCGAGTTCATGATTACTCCTAGATTTCTAACCTTAATTTTTGCTTTAAGACAGAGAGACTCAAGATGACTGATAACACTTTCTCTTTGTGTCTGTGGGCCAAAAACAATGATCTAAGTTTTGTCTGAGTTTACCTGGAGAAAGCTGTTTTGCATCCACACACTGATCTGTTCAATACAGTGACAGAGTATATCTATAGGCCCATGTTCACCTGCCGTCAGTGACACGTAGATCTAAGTGTCATCTGTCTAGTTATGGTAAGATACATTATTGCTGTTAATTAGCTGACCCAATGGAAGCATGTACAAGTTGAATAAAAGTGGTCCCAAGATTGACCCCTCGGGGACTCAACAGGTCATGGGAATTTGGTCTGAGACACAGTTGGACTTTGTCATTAAAAATATTGCAAACTCATTGCACTTAGATGCAGAAATTAGTTCTAAGGGCTGTGAAACTTGAGGATTAGTTAATCTGTTCACTGTGGCAGAACACGAGAATTTTTTCTGCAGTTTGAGAATATTTGAGAGAAATACTTCTCTCTTGCTCCACGTAAAATCAGTTTAAACACACAAAGCACTTCTTTATAAACCTCATAATGAACCTGGAGCTTTGACTTGCGCCATTTCCGTTCGGCTTGCCGGCACTCCCTTTTTTGTGCCCTGACCAAAACTACAATTTTTCCAAGGTGTCTTTTGCTTAGGGTTAACCATTTTAACCTTAACAGGAGCAATAGTATCCAAAACATTTACAAGCTTTAAAGTGTAAGAGTCCAATAGATTATCAACATTTGAGCATGGGGGATTTTCAAATCGGATCAATTCCATAAACTGTGTCGTTGTTGTATCATTTATGTGTCTTCTTTGAATAACTTCAGGCCCAACTACTGGTTTGGGTACAACAGATAGGTCAAAGAAGACACATAAATGATCAGATAAAGCAATATCAACAACACTGACATTTGATATATTAACACCTTTTGTAATGATTAGATCTAGAATGTGGCCTTTGTTGTCAGTTGCATCAGTCACGTGTTGAGTTAAACCAAACATTTCAAGGACCGCACTAAGTTCTTTGATATCTATCATTGGTTATATCCACATGCACATTAAAATCACCTGAAATTACTAAAGAATCAAATTCCGTGCAAACAAATGTAAGTAATTCAGTAAATGCTTTGATAAAACAATTCTATGGTGGTTTGTAAATTGTCATATAAAGTATGGAAGATTGTTTAATCTCCATTTTGAATGACACATACTCAAACGATGGAAAAAAACCCAAGAGAAAGTTTGTGGGTAAATATATTGTCCCTGAAAATGGCACAAACAGCCCTTCCCCTCTGGTTTTGGCGTGTTTCAGACAAAAAATTGAAGTGAGATGGACTACACTCAATCAAAATTGCATTGCCAGTGTTTTTGTTGAGCCACGTTTCAGATAAAAACATAAAATTCAGATTATAAGAGGAAATTAAACTATTTACTAAAAATGACTTGTTTTTTTAATTATCTGACATTGAGAACAGCATGTTTGAGATTTAGCTGTGTTTGAGTAGATGGAATCTTTTTGCAAGGGATATGGATTAAATGTCTTTGATTACTCAGTCTGACTGTCCCTCTGTTATCTAATCTACGTGGTTTGACAGTACTGATTGTTTTAGAAGAGCACACTCCCTTTCTGGACCTCTGGTTGGTTTTGAGTTTGCTATTCATGGTAGCAACGCAGAGGCCCGTAACGTCCTAGACAACAGCAGTAAAGCTGCTGGAGGTAACAACTGTGGGTACCGGTGGTGGGGGCCGAGCTGGGGAGACCTCGGCTGGTGAGAAAGGCGAGAGTGGGGCACGATACTTCTTTGGGGACAAGGGCCTTGATTTTGACATGACTGGAGTGAGGCGAACCATTTTAATCCCAAGTTTTCAAAGTGGTTGGGAAATCTCATAGGTGACTCTGGAGACACAAACGATCCTGAAAAGTCTCTTTAAGGAGTAGATGCAGCAGTTGGGTTCCAGGACGGTGGTGGAATAGATGAGAGTGCTCCTGCGGTTGAATTATTTAATGTTTATGATGGTGGTGCTGCAGTTGAGTTTTTCCCTGGAGAGGCTTCATTATTTTATTTGGTTAAATTATAGAATCTGCCTGGAAGGCAGAGGGGTAGCTTTGATTAGCTCCAGGTTAGCTTAGTTAGCTCCTATAGTGGGAAGATTATTTCAAGATTAGTTCTATATGCTACTTGCACACTCACTTCCGCATTCCTGGTATTCATGCTCCTCCGTTTCCGGTCAGTCCCGCTACTGTTGCCTGCAAGAGCTCCGAAAAGGAGTATTTCCAATGTTCATCGGATTTGCAGGGCCTCAAAATCTGCAGCCAGCAAACTGGACAAAGGATTTAAACTGAATGCTGCGTCATATATACACAGCTACGAAGGTAAGAAAACTAAACTGATCAATCTAACTCAGTTTGGCTAAGTCTTGAAGTCTGT
Organism: Apricaphanius iberus; assembly: GCA_028564705.1. NCBI lineage: Eukaryota > Metazoa > Chordata > Actinopteri > Cyprinodontiformes > Aphaniidae > Apricaphanius > Apricaphanius iberus. The sequence goes on from JAPXFQ010000899.1 coordinate 2,171,544, forward strand.
CCCTTTTAATTTCAAGTATTTGTATGTATAATATCACTAAATTTTAAATTTATTTCAAACTTTCTTCACTATAACTAATGTCCAACAAAGACTGATTGCCAGGAGAGGTCCGCGTAAGAGCTTTGTGCTTCTGGTTAATGAGAAAGAATGATGTACCCCACAGATTAAGTGTATGGAGGTTATCTATCTTTTGTTCACCCCCGTTCATTTGGGGTTCAGTTCATTTAAGCAATATCCGATTTAGTTTTTGAAGGCAAACCAACTTGAATGTTTTCCATATCTCCCGCTTCAGAACAGCTAGTTTAACTTATTATTTGATTATTGAATGCATTTGGAATGGTAGATGGAGCACAAATCTAAAGTATGGTAATAATATATAAAAATTGTTTATTGCAGTTACTAAGGTTACAAAATCAGAATTGTTGTCATAGGGAGAGGGAAAAAACATTCAAGAAGGGTATGCTTCTTCTACAAGCATTAATATCCATAACAGCAAAGGTTTGTTCCTATTGTTTCTTTTCTATGAAAGGGAAGTTAAAATACTGATATTATTATTATTCTCATAGATTGGGCTTCTTGATTCATCACCAGTGATACTAACCCACAGCGAGTGCTTGTGTGTGGCTGGCACTCATATGTGCAATCACAAAGTGGCCTTGCTCTTCCAGACCCCCCATTACTCCCAACTTGGAGTCCCAGTCATCCCTTCTGTGCATAGCTGTACTGATTCTAAGCAGCAATGGCATAAACCACGCACAATGGTAAGTAAATAATTGTAAAAGATTCCGTATTAACACTTATTTATACTTAAATATTAATTCCACACACAATCTTCTGTGATTTCAGGGTGTGAAGCCAGGACCCATCAATGCCATGGTTTTCACAAAGCCGGTAGCAAATAGGGTTGTTAGACTAGTGTAAGGTAAGAGTTTTAAATATTGGTTTTATGTGTTACAAAGAAAAGTAATTCTTTTTTAAAGTAAGTTTTTTTGGGGGGTAGGTCTAACAGTCTTCAAGTAAATCGGTTTCCTTTATTTGTTCTCTTATTAAATCGAAATTACCAGATAAGACAAAAAAACACCTGAAATAGGGAAAAACTGATAAGAATAAATATTACATGATCTGGTGAAACCTTTCTTGAATTACCATAATGAAGTTTAACGTATGCAGCTGAAGACACACTAAAGTAAGGTTACCAGGGCATCAAACTGCTAGTCTAATACAAGACTCAAAAGCAAATAAATACAAAAATAAAGGTAAATAAGTGATTTTATTTAAGAACATGGGTCTTACAATCCCATGTTTAACTGAATGAAACATGGAAATATCCTGAATGTCAGAAGCACAGTTTTTGAAGTTCAGACCACCTAGTCAGTAGTGTAATGCAGTTAATATACTAATTAATTTCCTTGTGTGGTCCTCGTTTATGTTCTTTGTAGTAACAGATTCTCCAGAGGCATGGTGGGTCTATTAACAGATCCCTGCACGTTCAGAATCACAGTCATACACCAAATTTAACCTTGAAGACACTTGTGACAACGATGAACATGAGACCTGACAAGCCTCTTGTGGAAAGTGCAGTCGGGTTGGTGCAGAAGGGCAGTGTTCTGTCCTTTCAGAAGCCTGTGTTAACATCCCGCTACATCACACTACACCATGATGCACCTGCAGCACCACTTTAGCCACTGACTGGGTACAAAATCTTGCCTTCTGAATGTGCATTTGTGGGCTCAGAAGAGGAACTCCTGCATCTTAAAAGCTTGTCTGTGACTCTGGATATTGCTGAGAAAATTAAGGAGGCTACACGTGAGCAAAGTTCCTGCTCTGAGTGGCTAATGCTCCAAAGGCCCAGAATGACTGCCTCTCGTTTTCGAGAGGTGTGACATGTCAAAGGTCATACCACTGCCGAGTCACTTGCAGAGCGCATCATCAAAGGGACAAAGCAAACAGCAGACATGAGGAGAGGTGTTGAGAGGGAGCCTACAGTAGCTGTTGAGTACAGCAGGCTAATGAATGTTAACTATTTACCATTTGGTTTAGTCATTCATCCCTCTGCTCCATGGTGTGCTGCATCTCCAGATGGAGTCGTTTTTGAATTCATCCCAATGAATACTCCCAATTTGGTCTTGTGGAATTCAAATGTCCCAATGTTTTAAACTTTATTCACTGCAAATATGTTCAGATGGAGTGTAGTAGTCCTAAACTAAAAAGAAGCCATGCATATTACTGGCAGATGCAAGGACAACTGCTTGTCAGCTGGATGCAGTGGTGTGACTTTGTTTTGTGGGCACAGGAGGACTACCTTCTGCAAAGAATATATGTGGATCTAGAGGTACAGAGTGCAATTAGAGAAAAGGCTTACCTCTTCTTTTTCTACATTTACTTGTCATGATACTTGAAATGGAAAAATGAAAATTGAAAACAAACAAAAAACACTCTTCACAAGTGTTTGGGTTACATTAATGCTTTTTTTATTGGCAATGCAGACACTGAATCTTTTTTGATTATTACACTTCTGTGAAATCAAATAAAACATATTTGAAAGGGTATAAACTGATCATTTTTTACATTTAAACTTTGAACTTGTAGAAAATGTATTAAACGTACATTTTACAGCTTTCCACAGTTACACAAATTAAGTTTTACAATAGCACACATTTTAAAATGTTAAAAATAAATATCTAAATGGTAACTAATTTTTAATAACCTGCATGCTATTGTAATACTCCAGAAGTGTAACTTTTCATTTTCGGCTTATGATTAATTAAAAGTTAGCATATTACATTTTTTCAATCTGATATTTACAATTAATTTTCAAGTATCAACTCAAACTGAAATTGGCCACCCTGAGAAAAGTAATGCTATATTACTTCAGCTGTGAATCACTTTTTTAAGGATTACAGTGCTACAATTTTGTATGTTTGGTGACTCCAGTTTAGCTACTCTTTATGTCACCCACTCTTTAATCAAAGCTGTGTTCTGATAATTTGACAGCTTACATGCTACAGCAAACAGTTATTTAATGTTGTAGGGGTGGTAGAGGGTGATAATGCTATCAAAGAGTTTATTTAGTTTTATTCTCCTGATGATTCGCTCTACATGTACCCTAAGTCTAGCAATGGCCTGTGTCTCCTTAACCTGGTATGCATGCATCTGCTTCTGCTTTTAGAGAAAAGCAGAATACACTTTGCAATTACAGCAGTCACTGATTAGAAAACCCTTATCTACCATCACTGCTATTTCTCTGGTCAACAGCTCAGCAATACCTGACTGCTTAAATATCTCTTTGTCACTGGCTGAACCACCATACAAATCAGAGATAAATGTCACTGGTCCATGTGGAGCTATGCCGACCAAAGCTTTCATGGTGCAGTGAGATTTGTACGACGAGTACATCTCACTCTGGAGAAGAGGTGAGGATTGGGTTTGACACCTCAACTCTGTACAGTCCAGAATCCCCTGTGTGTCCAGATAATCACTGAATTCCTCAGGATTTGTCCATGTTGCAATTATGTTGTTGTTGTTGACTGGTGTATGTTGAAGCGATGAGCCAAGTCCCTCTCCTTTAAACCAACCAACAGGAAAAGAAGGAACAGGAAGAACTCATCAATTGGTTGGAGATGCTGTCTCTGTAAGATGAAAATTACAGTCACCCATTTAAGTCTTTACATAGCAAACTAATGCTGTTTTCAGAATTAATATTTTTGCTGTGTTCATACGAGGGTAAACAGGTGCTACAGTTCAGCAGTGTCCAAATTTAGTCCCCAAGTCTAGTGTTATGCGTATTTTAGGTCCCCCAGATTCAACACAACTGAATGAATTACATTTGTCCTCAGCCAGCTCCTGGTGTTCGTGGTGATATTTTGAGTTTTAAATCATTTGATTTATCATGTACAGGGAGGGGTTTATAACATGTAGGACACCATCACCTGAGGACAGGAGTTGGACACCCCTGTTGTAGTAATTCTATAATTCCTGTCCTACAGATCAGATTCTGTTGGTTGAAATATTTCCCCAACCTGTCAGAACTTTGGGTTGTTTTTTTTTAAATCTAAAATGATCAGAACACCTGTTTTCTAAGTTAGCCAACAGAAATGTTATGACAATATATACAACAGCTTAAACTACAAACAAAACCTCATGCCATACCAATGATGAACGTGCAGGTGTAATCACCTCTTCGTTCCTCTTGGTGGCTGAATTGACTCTTGAGACTTGGTCCATCTTATAAATGCAAGGTTTAATCAAAGACCAAAATGCCCTCAAATGGTTGTAGCTTGGAAATCTGAAATATTAAAAATAATCTGTTACCAGAACAACTCAGATAGGCCTACATGTTTACATTTTGTGGTGTGCTTTGTAAATATATGCGTATGTATGCTTGTGTAATACCTCGTATAGAATCGGATGTCTGAGTCGGAGCCTGTGAACCTCTGTAACCCGAACTCTCGTTGGATACGCAACTTACGTATTTCCTTCTTCAGCTTCTCCACCTCTTCTGACAGATCTTCTGCGGCTGATGCTGACATGTCCAATGCAGAAGGTTCAGGAACTGAGCATTAGCCATGATCTGTTATGGTGTATATTTTTTCTTCCTCTTCGTGAGGGACAGATTCAATGGGTCACTCGGTTCTTTCCCAAACACTACGCCGCGGTGTTTTAGCGGTATGGCCATTTCACTTGAATAGTGTCGGTACAGCACCTTTAATTCTCCGACCACAAAGTGAAGCTGGCTCAATATTATTAATATCTGTGTCAAAATGTCGACTGCAGACCTTACTGTAGGGGGTAGCGGTGAAATTCTCCCTTCGCATTTTTATAAGCCATCTTTTCCTCAATTCGGAATGCGCTGGAAAGCCACGGAAACGTAACAATTAATTGAATTTGGATGAAGCTGAGCAATGACGACCGCAGCAGTGCTCAGAACATTTCTTCTCTTTTGTTGAAAATGTAATGCTTTAAATATTTTTCGACGTTGACTCATGTTTACAACAGACTGTAATGGTTTACAAGTGGCAAGCGAGACACAGGAAACGGGGGAGCTCAGTAAGTAAAAAGCGGAAGTGCGTCACGCATTTGAGTGAAAGTAGCCCATTTAGTGATTAGTAATTACCAGTAAAAGCAGCCAGGGAATATGGCATAATGCTGGAGACTAAGCTGAATCATGGACCTTTTACCTACACTGCTGTAACTGAAAGACTCCTCTGTTATTTGTTATGGCTTCTTTAACTCTGCTATTACACGCACACAAGGAGCCAGAGTCAGGCAGACACACTAAGGCTTCGTCCACACTAAGCCGATTAGGTTATACGGGGAGTTAGACGCCTAATGTTATCTACTCAACACGAGCATTTACGCTCCGTTTAAGGTCCATTTAAGTTCCCATGATTGCGCAATCCCATACCGACCTGTGCAAATACTGGGCATGCGGGAAAAGACGAACGGAACACGCGTATAATCTATGTGATGCCAGCGCCTACATAATATATACAAGAAGCTCTACAGCACAGTACATATCTGCTTGTCCCGTTAACCGAAGAGAACAATAGCTGCTCAGAAGAAGAGAGAGTTTTTGGTGGGGACAGATGACGAGATCGATTTATTACTCTTCGCTGTTATCTTTGTCTGAAGTGTCGTATTGTTATTGACACAGCATTCATTGACGCCACTTCCTTTCATTATCAGGGGAAGCTGTCCTAAGCTCGCTTAGCCGTTGAATTAAGATTTACACGGCTCTCTTACCCGGCTAATAGTTATCCTGCCACAGACCTTAAACGACGCCGGGTTAGTGTGGACGATAGGGGGGTGTAGACTAAATAATTATACGTTTAGGGCATTACCCGGCTTAGTGTGGACGTGTCCTATGTTTGCGGGAGAGAGCACTGTCCCAACAGGGCTTCCTGTACCATTGAAATAAATATGTGAAAACTCCAATGGAGACTGAATCATTCTAATCCTTATCTCGATCTCTATGGAATTCTGCTATATCACTCCACAGGCTGTGGAACCAGGACGAAGTAGCTTTACCGAAGCTCAGGTTGTCTATTGGAAAGAAAAACAGGTCAGTCTGAGAGAGAACTTCCCCTACTCCTGATCTCGAGCATCTATTTCTAGAATGAGCTTTCTATTGGGGTCTGGTTGTTCAGAGTAAAAGCCTGTTTCTAATCATACCTCACTGCACCCACAACACTCCCTCCCACTTCAAGAAGCAGTTGATAGCATACATTGGCAGCGCAGCAACTGTGGAATGGGGCTCCCATCCCAGCCCCCCCTCCACAATTTGAATTGTTAATGTCTGACTACGTGCTTAAATGTTTAAGGTGTGTTTTTTTTTTCCTATTGCCTGTCTTCATTTCTTGAATAAGGAATCAAGATACAGATGAGTATGTTTTTTCTCCCACCCTCCAGCCCTAATCTTGTGTATACCCTTTCATTCTGCATACATGGGAGCGCCGCTCGGTGGCTAAAAAGCCCTTCACTGACCTGGATCTGTTTGTATTGTTTGTAATGGTCTTGGACAGGTTGTATTCTAAACTTAACAAATTTCCCCTCGTGGGTTAAATAAAGGATTATTCTATTCTATTCTGTGAAAATTTGTCCTTTATTTCAGAAAAGACTTTCAGCTCAGGAAACCAAATTAAAGTTTTTCTCCGTAGCTGTTTAGTTATACTTTGTTATGAAGTGGCGTTAGAAGTTAAGACTAAAAATGACTGACTGCTCATGTGGACCAAAATTAAATATGTCTCATTTTGTAATTCCAGTAATGATAGGATAAAATATCTTTGGAACTTGTACAACTTTGTCTTTGTATGTTTAATTACGCTTAGCATGTTTTTTTGCTTTTTTATTTACCTAATTTATTTGTAAATTCATCCATGCACACATTTTATAACATTTATTTACAGGAAAAAATTAAGAGGGTAATGGTAATATTTGTCATTACAAATACTTCATCATTGTAATTACAGACGTGGACAAAATTGTTGGTACCCTTCATTAAATCAAAGAAAAAATCATAATGGTCACAGAAATAACTTTAATCCGACAAAAGTAATAATAAATAAAAATTATATAAATGTTGACCAATGAAAGTCAGACATTGCTTTTCATCCATGCTTCAACGGAATTATTTAAAAAATAAATGCATGAAACAGGCCTGGACAAAAATGATGGTACCCCTAGAAAAGAATGAAAATAATGTGACCAAAGGGACATGTTAATCCAAGGTATGTCCATTAATCAGCATCCTGCCAAATATTAGCAGGAAAGCCTCCTGGAATATTGGGAAAAGCAAAAATTCCTGTACCCCAATTTATATAGTCTAGCTCTTGTGTTTTTGTGTACGCCGGCATCTTCTGTGCCTTGTGAAAGAGTGTTTTTGAAAGCTGGTGTGGTGGTGTCCAAAAAAAGGAATCGCTTTAAACCAAAAACTGTTGAGAAACTGTTATTTTTGAATAAAAATGAATAAAGTCTCCCCTGTTCTGTACATCATTGTCCAAGTTAAACAATTATTTTTAGTCCACTCTTCCTAGTTCCAAAAGCATTTTCACTTTACTCCACCTGTTTAAGCACATGCCTTTTGCCTCAAGTAACAGAAAAACATTATAATACAACCTGCCATAACATTTGATATTACTATTTTTGGGGTAATTTACAGGCAGAATACATTCAAAAAAGAATGTTATTATTCACATCTGTAATTTTTTATGCAGAGAAACATTTTTGTTTGGAACTCATAGTCATTCCCAAGAGCCATAGCAAACTCACAACTTTGATTGCATTACACATTAAGTGGCTCAGAGCTACAGCTGCCTGTGATTATGTATCTGTCTGACTGTTGCTGGGAGGAGGGACCTGCAGAATCGCTCCGTCAAACATATAGTCTGTTAGTGAAGGAGCTCTTCAGTTCAGTAACATTTCCATTCAAGGGGTGGGAGACTCTGTCCATCAAAGATGTTATTTTAACTCTAGTCCTTCTGTCTCCCACCATCTGCACTGGGTCCAGGGTGCATCCTGGAACAGAGCTGGCCTTCCTGATGAGTTTATCCAACCTCTTCTTCTCATCTGCAGATAAAGTGATGCTCCAACGTACAACACTGTAAAAAATGACGGAGGCCACCACAGAGTGATATAAGGCTTTAAAAGCGCTCCCTTGACTCCAACTGACCTCAGGCGTCTCAACAGGTAGAGTCTGCTCTGACCCTTCCTGTTATGTTATGGTCACATATTAACCTCACAATATATTCTGTTTGCAAATGTGTTTTTATTGTGAAACGTTTTTAACTTCCGGTGGTTACTTGTTGATGTGCGGGTAAATATGGACGCTGAACAAAAGCTCTGAAGCTACAGAAAAAGACATATTTAGTGAGTAACACTTCCTGTAAAGAGGAACCATACAGGAGGTCTTCCACAGTCGTGGTACTTTCCCCAGCCTCAGACTCAAGAGGTAGAACAAAAAGTGAAATTCCTGCAGCAGTGCGCGGCAGATTCGTTTTATTGTTGTTTTATTGTCATATCCACAAATCGGCCTGGAAGAGAATCAAGGAGCACTTCTGAAAAAGTCCAAATGGGAACATAAACATGGTAAAATTAAGGTGTATGGGGCATATTAAACCTTATTACAAGTGGCATTGGTACTGCCCCGAGGACTTCCGTTTTATGGATGTACACTGATCAATAGTAGTAGATGTAAATACAACAGAATGGCTCATACTTGATCAAAACTTCTCAGGGTGAGTAAAACAACCTAAAAATAGCTAAAAATAAGGTACAGGTTGAAATAAAAACAGAAGTTTCTTTTAAAGGGCCAGGAAACACACCTCTCAGCCCCTTGTTCTCACGATCTCAACTCAACTCCCCCCGCATCCTGCCAATTAATAATAGATTGCATTTATATAAGCACTTTTCAAGGCCTTCAAAGCACTTAAATAAATGTGATCTAGAAATGTGTAAATAAATGGGATCTAGGAATGTGTAAATTAAATGTGATTTAGAAATGTTGAAATAAATAAATAAATATGGAAATAAATAAATATATGTGAAATTAAATAATTTTTGTTTATTTATTTTCAATTGATTGATTTATTTATATCCACATTTATTTATTTATTGTCAATTACGGCAGAGTTGGCCCTTAATACTAATTTATTACACAACAGGGTGTGGTATGTGTGCGGTCCGGTTTCCGTACAGCTGTCGCTCAAATGAAAAAAATGTTAAAGTGACAGTGTGTAGTTTTTGCAGTACATCTTTGAAAATAGCCATTAAAATATTATGTTATAATAATTACGTAAAGCACGGTAATTGCAAAATATTGGCGGTATTGTAAAATATCAATTTAAAAATCAGTTTAAAAAACATAGGCGCGACCCTCTTTTTAGGGGAAAGCCATATTAGATGACATCTTTACTTCTACAACAGCCCGGATGGACAAAGCGCACGGAACACGCCCGCTATTAAAACATTGATTTCCCCTCAAAATGCAAAAAAGTTTCCCACAAATACATTTTTACCTCTTCACTAGTTCCAAGCGATGAAAGAGAGACTGATGTGCTCGTCATGTTGCTACAAATAGATAATTCTCAGGTAATTGAGCGTTTTAAAACAGCACTAGTTGGACCTCCGCTGTTAAGTTTCTTATTCGAAGACACAGATACCGCATGCTTGTGATAATTTAGATATGCACTGCCCCCTACTGGCCGAAAATTACACGCTGTGTCTTTAAGTCCAATCAGAGATTGGATGAGATTTAATGTTTTCTGAGAAGTGCTGTATCTGAATTTTACTTTTGAAGGTGATTTTTTGAAATAAATTGTAGCATTGGAGTCCACCAGAGAGGCAGCAGCTGCATAAAGTAGCCTGTGTATAGCCTCCCTGGGCCCCCTGATGAAGAAAAACTTTAGGTACATCAGCAGCCAGCCTGCTTGTGGATAGTGCATACTGCGCATTAAACACCTGCAGGGGAACACTGTTGCAGATATGGATATTTGGCCAATGGGATAAAAAAAATCCAGTCATAACTAATTTTTACAGGTCAGTTTTAAGCTAATAATCACATATTCTGTAGGATTTTATTTTTATTCATTTTAGTATTCAGTCTGAATGAGTTGAGCATTTCACATTGTGCCATCACACATCAACAAGATGAATACATGTAACTTTTTTTTCTCCATAATGACATAAAACCACTGATTGTGGCCCCAGTGACTACATATAAAATTCAAAATCACAACCAGCCATTCCCACAAGCTTCAGTAAGAGAAAATCCCGCAACATATTCATATGTATTGTTCTGCTTCGGTGATTGACATTGCACCAGGCTCATTGCAGCATGCCAAGGATCAGCCGCACCAGCAACAGATGCACACCAAAGCCTCAGTAACTCTTTAACCTGGTGGAAGCTCTCAGATAGCGAAATTCATTGAGTACAGTTTCCAGGCCTGAGATGATCGTCAGATGCTATCATAGGAACATTGTTTGTCATAGGAGTATATGGAATTAATTAAAGCTGTCATTTAGATTATTTGAAATTGTTTATGCAACTTGAGCAAAAAGGAAAGAAAAACAGGATTAAATCAAAGTAAGAAAGAAGAACAGAGCAGGAAAAAGAGCAGAGGCCAGGTTTATGCCTAAGACGATAATAACTTAGTAGCCCGCTTGCTTTATATCATATGCTCTTAATGGATGTAAGCTGTATTCCCTGAACTAGTGATCTAAGGTGACGTCAATCAGCAGCTGACTGTGATATTGTCAAGTTATTATATTTTTGATTGAGTGTTGTTTTGCTTCATTAAAGCCCTAGCAAGTGTAGTCCGGTGTCTTTTGTCTACTTTATGGTGATAAGAATTCAAAAGTTGAGTTACCCCATCATTTAAACCAACACTTCTTTGCACTTCAGTCATCTATGATAAGCCCCTGATTTCTACAATGCCAAATCAGCCCCTGGTGCTATTAAGCATTCAATCAAATGGGTTAACTCATCAGCCAATGCTTTGTGGTGCTTCATTTGCTTCATTTTGTGATGGCAATATGTGAATTCTAAACATGGTCTGAATATTGTCCTAATCTAATCTGTTGATACCATGTTCAGTACAAAGGAAAACTAGGAACCTAATAAGTGTGAATGATCTCGTGTTATTGTTTAATTATGCTTCAGTCAAATGCATTAATTTGTACTTAAAAATGAAAGGAAGGCAATGCGATTTTATTTGTATAGCATACTTTCAACAACAAGGTAATTAAGGTGCCTCACATTATTTGGTGGTAAAGAAACAAACAAAACATATGCAAGACTGCAACTAAGTGTATAAAAACATTGAAAGTAAACCAGTAATTATGACTTGAGGGATTATCTGGAGTTGAAATTGTATTAGAATATTTCTCCAAGGCAGCTCAAAATAGATTTTTATTTAACTTGTGTAAAGGTTTTTAGCCTTCATTTTAAAGGGCTTAACAATTCAGCAGCTTTACAATCTTCTGGAATTTTGTTCTGGACAAGGGGAGCATAGAAACTGAAAGCTGCTTCTCTATTATTGGTTCTAAGTCTGGTTGTGATTAGTAGATTAGAGTTGGAGGACCTGGGTGGTCTGGGAGGTTGGTTTAAGACAACAGGTCTTCAACATACTTTGATGCTAAACCATTTAGTGATTTATAAACAAGTAGGAGTATTTAAAAGTCTATTCTCTGAGCAACAGGGAGCTAGTGTAAGGACTTTAGAACTGGAGTGATGTGTTCTACTTTACTGGTTCTAGTGAGGGTACGAGCAGCAGCGCTCTAGATCAGTTGCAGCGGTCTGATTTACATTTTTTGTAGACCTGTGAGGACACTGTTGCCATATTTGAGCCGACTAAACATAAATGCATGGATGAGTTTTTTGAGGTTCTGTTGTGACAAAATAATTTAGTTCTTGAAATGCTCCTTTAATTCTTGAAATCCTTTAAGCCTAAAGTCCTTCCATTGTGCTGGACTTCTGGGACTTCCTCTGTTTTGATGTGTTTTCGGCTACCATAGAAAATACCCATTCACAGTCTCGATACATGCTTGAGAAAAATCCTCTTTGACACTTGACACACTTCAAAGCCTCAACTTAAAAGATCCATCACTAGTTGAAAGTCTTACTTCTCTGACAGGCAAGTCACCTGTCTGAATTTGCCGACTTCACCTGCCTGTGAATCCTGGACACTCGTCTTCCACCAGTCCAATCTAACATGAAAACGCAAAAGGGTTCAGATAGGCCTACTTGTCTCTTAGACAATCTGCCAGTGACAACTGCATAGAATCCAGTTCCTGAACTCCTTCCCAGGGTCATGTGGAGCCCTTTACTGTAGAGGAGCATATGCTTAAAGTTAAGAAAAGGACACATAGAGCAAGCTTTAAAAACGGCTTATAACAATATAACTTATAGCATTCTATTCGGATTAAAAACAACCGATATTCATCTACAATCTAGTAGGGAATTACAACATAATATATCACAGCTGTGTTCCTCACACCAGTACTGATCTAACCAGCGATCATTGAGTCTGCCTAGAGTCCAACTCTGATCTAGCCGTCTCCCGCTCTGGATGCCACGGCTTCTCGGTCCTGCCGACTTTGCTGCTCTGCTGTTACCCGACCGGTTGCCAGCTCCAACTAGCGTGTGGAAAGAGATTAAAGCTCCGACCAGAACAGCATTCCTCTTGGCCACCTGACAGAACCTCCCCACTGCTGGTGAAGCTTCAGCCTGTATTAAGCCCATCATTGCAGATTAACATCCAAAACCGAATAAAAACTGCAGAGGCAACTGATAGTGGAGTTCAGAAACACCAAATGACTGAAGTCTTTACATTAGTCCCAGGCTGTGAAGAGCTTCCCCGCAAGCAGAGGGGGACAACAGACTATGGAGCAAGCTATTAGCTACAGTTAGTCACTATTAGCCGCCAGCGTTAGCCTAGACCCTAATTATTCATAATTTCAAGATTAAATTACAAATAAACGGAGAAGTTAGAAAAACATTCACCCCCCTCAGAGTTGTCATGATGGTAAACCTGAACTATCTAACCTAAAATAGTTTTTTTGAACCAGGCTGTAAACATGTTTTTATTTTGCTGTAAAGTTGGCCTTTTTAACATGGGATACAATGGGAATTTGCTCCTTTTTGGAGCTAGCCCCCAGCGGATGAGGGCTGAACTGCAATTTTTGCCACTTCCAGGTTGGCTTCACTTTTTGCAAGCAGAGTTTGCCCCTTGATAAATATCCATTTTGATACTTTTCAAACTGTGGCACATCTGGCTTTACATACTTGCTGTTGACCAAATTGATGGTACAGTTGGCTTGTTTTGGGTACTTTTTATGTGACATTTTTAGATGTGACCTGCTAACGCTATGGGCTGAATCTTTCTGGTTTAAAGGTCTACAGCAGTAGCTTCATGCCATTAACAGCCGCTCACCTCTAGCCCAGATCAGAAAGTACAGTTGAGGCGTGTTCACTTCATTAATTTCCAAAAGAAAAATTATAAAGAAGACTGTGTTTGTAATCTTAACAATTATGCATATACATTTATAATTTTTTTACACATTTATTTTCTATATATTCTTTATCATTTGTATACATACTGCTTTTTGCACTGATATTGGGAATGGCTCTAATATCATTGCACTGTGTATAATGATAAAAAAGGCATTCTGATTCTGAAGAACTAATATGAAATCAAGGTGTGTTTCTGTTATTGGTGGTAAAGTATGAAAATAATTAATATGAAAATAATGATTATGACTGTATTTAAAGTTGTCAGGTACTTCCTGAACCCAGTACACAACCAACTAGGTAGAGGAAGGTTTGAATTTTTATTAGAACAAGGAAGAACAAAGGGATCCTGTAAAAAGAGTCTCTCTGGTCTCTGAATCCAGCTCCCTGGGAAGTCAGCAGCTTGTCCCTTTAGGAGATTGGGTTGATTCACCAGGATCACTTCATCCACATGATTAGGAAGAGCCAGAGGGAATGGTGTCTCAACAGCAAACCAAACTCCGCTCTAGGGCAGTGAGGGATACAACTAAGGATCCTGGCACTCTCAGGGGGAAGCAGAAACAAAAATCCCTCAGATCAAAACCGCGTGGTCAAAAACAGTCCAGGGTTAAACACATGAAGTCAAACCTAGGGGAGGAGGCACAATGTCCAATAAGCGAGAGCAGGGTCAGGTCTCAGGCAGATAGTCAAAACTCAGTGGAGGGGGAAAATAGCTACTCACAGAACGAGCAAGTTAAGGGCTGAAGCAGTGGTAGAACAGGCTGAGTCCAAACATAAGCATTGGCTTGAGAGCTGTGGCAGGTGACAACATTTCTCAAGCCAACTGCTTCCTCCTGAGAGCGCCAGGAACCTTAGTTGTATTCCTCACTGACCTAGAGCAGAGTTTTGTTTGCTGTTGAGACACCATTCCCTCTGGCTCTTCCTCATCATGTGGATGAAGTGATTCTGGTAATTCAACCCAATCTTCTGAAGGGACGAGCTGCTGACTTCCCCCGGGAGCTGGAATCTGAGACCAGAGAGACTCTTTTTTACAGGATCCCTTTGTTCTTCCTTGTTCTAATAAAAATTCCAACCTTCCTCTGCTTGGTTGTGTACTGGGTTCAGGAAGTATGATTACCTGACAGTACGATCTTGCCCTGGTTCAAAGTGTGAAAGGCATCTAAATAGAGACATGGCAGGTGGAAGCAATCAGGGCAGCAATGGGGAAATGGATGTAGCCAGAGAGGGTGAAAGACAACAGCGTGATCAGACAGGATGATCTGTGACAAAAGTATGTAAAATAAGGAGCTTCTTGGTTGAATAAGTGTCGCCTATATAGCAAATGAGCTTATAAATTATTTATTACAGATGTAGGATAGGATGGTGGGAAACAGGTAAGTCTTCTCATGCACTTTTTTGTTGTAATTTAAGATATTTGAAAAAAAAAATTTCATCAACGTGACAACCATAAAAAAGTCAAAGAAACAAGTAACAAAAGTAATTATGCTGATAATATGCTAAAGACTTAGATTATTTTCGACGTTTGAGTAAATTATTATTTATGCTGAACTTCTTCTTATCACTCGGACTCTGCTCTTCCTCATCCGTGTTTTGTACAAACACGCATGAACGGACAATGCGCACCAAGAAGCTCGAGTTATAAGATGCATCATACCAGGTTTTTGAGTACACACAAAGTTTTTCGAGAAATTTGAAGTTAGATAAATTTTAACTGTTAAACAAAGCTTTCATTATCATGTAATGGTGTTTATGGGAACCCAAACGAAGAGGGGTGAGGATGATCCTGATAAAAACCTGATTTTATTTGGCAAAGGGCAGGAAATGGGAATAGACCGGAGATATCAGCAGAAACAAAGGATCTGACGCTGGAGTCACATAACCAAGGACATTTTTTTTTGCTAGAACAGCTCATGTCTGATTCCCACACAGAAGAGTAAATAACATAAAGGTAACAGGTCATGGTTGCGACAGTAGCTATAGCTCAGTTTATGGTGGGAAAGTTGGTTCAAAGAAAAAAAAAATTCTGATATCAGAACCCGCACTCATCCACCAAGGTTTGTTAATCTAAAAAAAACTAACTAAAGACAAAGTTAAGGTAAAACTAAGGAGAAAGCGAAAATAACGGTTAATATAGGAATAGTGTAACACATCCTTGAATAATTATTTCATAAAGCCATAAATGAAAACGGAATCAGTGACAACTGAGTACATAGTAACAGAGTAATGTGTTGATGTTGCACTCACTTAATGCCCCACAAAAGCTGGATCGGGAGTAACAATTAATATAACATTATGTTGAGGATGTAAGTATCTGTGCCTTTTGCATTTTCTTGTTTGGTGGCGTGGACACACACTTTGCTTATAAATGCCATATTTTTAGATGATGCGTTGTGGGAGGAGGGACTTCTCACTCTATTAAAGACTTCTTGTGCACATGGTCTAAGCACCAAGAGATCAGATGTAAAGATGCTCTCTCTTCCCAAACTCAGATTCGGTAAGATTTGGACGCTTTGTAAGCACTTTGAACAAATATATAAGAAAATACCTATGGAATAAAAATTATCACTTCTTTTTTTCCAGTACTCCTGATGTATGGGTTCCTCACTTTTGGTACGTAAACGCATTTTTTTTCCATCTCAGAGAGGAGAGGAGACACTTGTAATTGGGTACCTAAAAAAATAATAAATAAAAATTATATTTCTTTAATTATATATATTTTTTGACTTTTTAGTATTATATATTTATTATTGTGAGTCGGCATAATGCTGCTGGAAACCACATTTCCAAAGGTACCTTACCAAAGGCTAAATACAGTCTAATTTAATCTAATTCTGATTCTACTGATAGCTATTGTTTTACACGTGTCTTTCCAAGCATTGGACCTCTGAGGGTGTCTGTACAAGTAAGTGGAAATTATAATAGATTTTAGGACCATGTGAATCAGGGGGTGGGGTCTCTGCGGGTGTCAGAAAATGCAACCCCCTTCTCATCCCATCAAATTGGAATTTGACTTACAGTAACTGTCCCCAGACTCTTTTGCTTATTCTTTGGGTCTGCAGCTGATGGATGGGGAAGGCGCACATAGATAACGCGTCTTGTAAGAGTGCCCAATTTGCGCCTCAGGCTACACATTGGATGCGTTGTGCTCAGGTAGTGCAAGACGGGAAGTCCCTGGACTTCAACTTTGGATAGTTTAATGAAAAGTGACGACGCTTTATTGACGGAAGGGCTTTGTGCTGCACCCGTTAGTGAAAGTTGTCTCTCTATGGAGGGAGGAGATGCTCTCAGTAAAAAGGGGACCGGTGCAAAGGGAATAAGTGATCGGGAGGTTAATTTGTAACAAAGGTAGCAACCGTGTGCGTTTTCAAGAAGGAATTATCGCTGTTGCGACACCCGCGTGCAGAGGTTCCAGAATGGAGAAGCTGCGTAAAACCTCCACTCCATCAGCGAGTAGGAACTGAGTTTCACTTTGAAGTTTAAAATGGAAACTGCATAACAACTTTTACATTTTGTGAGCGTAATTGGCAGTGTGGCTGTGGTTAATGTTTCAAAGATGAACAAAACCGGTATCAATGGACCAAATTGATGTTCAATCAACCTAATCAATTTCTCACAAATGTAAGCAGAAATTGGTTATAATTTACATACAATATTTTATGCTTGTAAAATAGTTGGACTTTTTTCAGGTTTTAAACCTTAATTACCTTATGCTTATTTACAGTTCCATGGATGTCCATCCCAGGGAGGAGCGAACACAATCTGTGAGTTTTTTTCTTCTTGTTTAGTTTGGTTTTTATTTGTGTTTTATTGACATGAGAAGCAGTCAGTGTGGTGGGGCTGATTAGACAA
Source organism: Apricaphanius iberus (assembly GCA_028564705.1). Classification (NCBI taxonomy): domain Eukaryota; kingdom Metazoa; phylum Chordata; class Actinopteri; order Cyprinodontiformes; family Aphaniidae; genus Apricaphanius; species Apricaphanius iberus. The sequence goes on from JAPXFQ010000899.1 coordinate 2,188,897, forward strand.
CATTACAAATCAATCAGCCATCAGTTAGACAGGGCGCAAAAATGAGAAAAAAAAAGTTATCAAATGTATGTATCGTATTTTGAAATGCACTCTCTATCTATAGCTACTCCAAATTTTCCATGAAAATAAATTCAATCAGTGAACACTCTGTACACTTTTGCTGTGCACTGTCATCAGGCAATTCTCCCTCAGCAGGAGCAGGCGGGGGGTGTCGTGACAAAGCAGGGGGGTGGGGGGGATATGGTAACCTCTGCATTTTCTTTCCCGCCGTCTTGCCGTATTAAAGTTTACTTGTAAACTTACCGTACTTTATTATCATAAGTAAATCCTCTTGGTTCTGTTCACTTAGGGACTAGTGACAGATTAAAACATGTCGGAAATGACCGATGAAGGTAGGACGTTGTCGGCAAAGAATATAAAGTCCCATTTACAAAAATCTAGAGGTACTCCATCTGCCTCTGTCTCCCCTTGGATCAGAGTTTGAATTAATATTTAATAATGTGAGTCAGACCTGCAGTATTTATCGTTGAAATTAGTTTAATTCAGCCTATATTCAAGATGGCTAAGAGAATAAAGAATGGCAACAGATTTTAAATTAATAATAAAAGATTTTTTTCCTTGAATCAGTCGATCTTAAGGAAAATACAATTCAAGGTTTTTTTTTAGGCATCAGACAATACCATATGGGTTTGTTTCTTCTCTGCTCTAGAAAAATGTGTTTCTTTAATATATATGATGTGCACTGTGAAGCATCTTGATGTGCTAAATAAACAAATCAAATCAATGATTATGAGTAATAATGCCACAAAAATAGTTTTCATAATTACATGTTTACAATTTTTTAATCAGAGTTAAAAATATTTCATTTTGAGTGATAAGCAGGGGTGTATCTAGAAAGTTTTTAAAGGGGCCCAGTTATGATCTTGGGGTGTCCCACCAAAAGAAAGAGTTACAACATGGGGTCAAACAAAGATGTGCTTCAACATGATGAAATCTCGCCTGGGGCGCAAAATACCCCAGGGCTGGCCCTGGTAACATGCAACATACAGATAAGCAATCTGTCCCTCTTGCAAAAATCCAGAACAGGTGTTTATCTCATGGCCATCAGCCTGGCGGTGTCTGTTGCCAAAACAGCTAGGTTGAAACAGCGTCTAAAAGCAAATGACACTGCTTTTAGGAATGTGCTTTGGTATGGGGGGGTGTGTGGAGAGAGGGTTGGCGTAACTGAGGGGATATGAGCAATGCACGGGCCAACCGGGGCAGTGGCCAGGGGCCTATGACGTTTAGGGGGACTATCATTTCAGGTAAAAAAAACCCTGAAATGATAGGTTAAAATTATTACTTGTCAGTTTTTCTGTCAATCATCTTATATACTAATTCAATGCTTCTGATTAATCCAGATTAACCTACTTCACCCACGTGGCTGCTAAAGTTCCCATTGCACCATGAGCTAACCACTCAAATAATTTAGACGATTTCAGGGTGTGGTCGTCTAGATGTAAAGAGATGTGGAAAAATGTCGGAAGAAATTTGAGAGCAGTGCTCAAAAAAGGAAAGCGATTCATGAGAAGGAGCTACGAGACAAAGAAACACCTGTTCTGGATTTTTTTTTTCCCCGCTGGGGAAATATGGTCTCTAAACAAGTACATTCTTTCTGTGCAAACGTTGGACCAGAACAGTGTCAAAACAAAGATGTTGGTTTTTTGCATCTGAGCGGCAGTATAAACAGAGGTGATGGTGCTATTCACTACTTTGTTATATGTTTATGGTGTTCAATAAAAAAATCAAATAGATATGTTGGCTTTGATTATATATTTTCAATTTTCTATCTATCTATCTATCTATCTATCTATCTATCTATCTATCTATCTATCTATCTATCTATCTATCTATCTATCTATCTATCCATCCATCCATCCATCCATCCATCCATCCATCCATCCATCCATCCATCCATCCATCCATCCATCCATCCACACATACCTTGTTTTGCTATTAATAGTGAGGATGTTCATTGACTTCCATTCATTTTAGTGACTTCATTATGCCTAACCCAGAGACCTTTCCTAACCCTAACCATTATTGGCCTATTCCTAAGCCTAACTAAAACTTAATTCACAGCATACCTCTAAAACCAACCAGTAGAACTCAGTGACAGTGGACCAAGGTGAGAACCAGGCAAAATGTCCTCACTTTGTATTAAACCAGGGGTCACCAAATTAGCACCCACGGGCACCAAGTTGCCCGGCATAAAACATCCATCTATCCATTTTCTGAACCGCTTAATCCTGAAGGGGTTGCGGGGTAGCTGGTGCCTATCGCCAGCTGTCAACAGGCGAGAGGCAGGGTGGCATAAGATATGTTCACTTAAATGTATTTTGGAGTTTCCAGAGTAGAGAGGGCTGAATACACATCGAACACTTGCATCACAATTGTCAATAGCTCTGCCTAGATATTAAGGGTCATGTCCTGAGAGGAAGGAAATCTCCTGAGGTTTAGATCCAAAGCATAATATTTAGTAGGAATGCTGATACTAAGAGTCTCACCATCCACAGTGAGACAAATCCTGTACTGTCATGGGTTGAAAGACCAATCAGCGAGGAACGAACGAACCATAAAAATTGTGATTGTAGTTTGCAAACACTCTTAGAAACAAATGATCAAATACTGCATGCTGGATTATATTTTGATTCAATGGGTTTCATAGTGCATTAACCACTGGTGCTGTTTTCTATGTAAAAAAAAGTCCAATACATGGCAAGGCCAAAAGAATGAAGGTTTCTGCTCTAATATTATTTAAAGGAGTCATAACCTATTAATAATGTGGATAAGTATGCTCTATTATAGGCTTTCAGGACATTCAAAAAAATTTGAGTGAAAAAATTAAAATAAACATTCTGCTTTTCTGAACCTTTTTTCTAAATGCAGTATTGTGTCAAGAGATTAAGTGCAATAATTTTGGCTGAACTGGATGGTCATTATAATTATGCAAATGAGGGATGCTCCAGCATCTCACTCCAGAATAACATCATGGCTCAAGTTATGACTAAATCCAACCTTCCCGCGACCTACGGAATTCAATGCATTCAATAGGTTTCCTACTTCAGCCCCATTGCTCAACTGAATTTATGTGTGTGTGTGGGGCGAGGGGTTATGAGTTCTTTCAATATCATGCATCTTCATGTCATTCATTTAATTTTAATGCTTCAAGAGAGTACACAAAATCAATGAAAATACATGAATTGCAGATTAGGAAGTGTACATGAGTTGACTGATGAGCTACCAAAGTTCACAGTCAGTGCGTTTACATGCAGCAAAAGAAAATCAGATTATCACCTTAGTTCGACTGAAATTAGACTTTTGAAATGTATTTATAAACCTTAGTCCGACTTAAATTGAAATGAACCGGAGTATCACAAATTGGACTATTCTAACCAGATATTAGATTGGAAATTGTATTTATCTGCAACCAACCCTCCGTGCATCCCCCCAGGAAGTAGATGGATAAGTCTGAATGAACAACAACACAGAAGTAGCATAAGAACAACATGGCAGCCAAGACAAATGTAAGTGGCTCATTGCTGTATTTTTGGACTGATGTAGAAGCGGTGAGTTATGATTGTGCATATCCTGCTTTCACTCTGTCTGCATCACATTTACTGCCTGCGTGCCATTCGAGGCTAAGAAGTAGAGTGATAACACGAAGGGGCACATGCTGCCACCTATCGTCGCGGAGTTAAATGTAGTTAATTTAATTTTTCAATTTTCTGACTGACATGTAAAATGAGACTCCTCTCTCAACAGGGGGCGAGCCTTTAGTCCGATTTCACCAATAAGGCTAAATTTAGATGTGCATGTCAATGTTCTGAGTAAAATGTCTTTAACGGTGGAGTTGTTCCCAAGGCATTGCTCACTTCCTGCAAGGCCCTGATCTTACTGCAAGGGCAAGATTCATAAAATTGTCATGAAGGCTACAAAGAGGCCAACAGCAAAGCTGCAATAGGTTCCAGCAAGGACTGGTCTTGGGCTAAAGAGTAGGGTGGCAAAACAGAGGTATTTTTAACTTAAATAAAACGGCTAATCCAGGCTAAAGTCTCCAAAAGCCTTGAGGGGAAATGTGTTATAGTCTGAGGAAATGACACTTAATTTTCGGGCCACAATCACAAAATGGATGCAACCCAAAACAATTGGCTACACTAAAAGAACACTGTACACTCATTGATACTTTGTGATAGTAGAATCTTGGTTTGCTTTCCCTTAGTTAGAGACTTCATAGTGGAACAATAAGGGGCTGATTTATCAAGATTCCTGATAATGACCGCAAAATTGTGTGTGGCTCTAAAAATTTGAGTGGGTTGTCCTTAATTTGCAGGTGATTTACTAAGATTACGTGCGCAATTCTTATCAGGCGCAAGCAGCAGTATTCAAATGAGGAGTTTGCCATTGCCAATGCGAGCTGCACCACGGCTAGTGAGAGGAGGAATAATGCCCAAGGATCCATGATGCGTCTTTGGCACAAAAATTAGGCTAAAATGCTGTGAATTCTGCTTTTCGTTTGTCAGTAATAAATGTTATTCATGCAGTGTACATGCACTGCTCTCTCTGCTGCATGCACACATCGTGTTGCAAGGTTAGACTTATTAAAACTGCATTGGTCTGAATTTTGTTTTTAAAATGTCATATATAATGCTAATTATCATTGTGGCATGATTACTACATTTTATTAATTGGACTCTAGGAAGTTTAAGCACTACATGAGAAAATAATGAGGATCCATTAGGATCATGGGCGCTCGTGCGTCTCCACCAGGTGGAAACGTGATGAGAGCGCAATGAGTTATGATGCGTCTTTGGGGGAAAAATGGGTAAATAGTTACATAGCTAACAGGTTTATGGTCATTAGAACGTTAATTACTCGTAGTTTATATTGTCTGTGAATGACATTTTTTGTTTGTAGCTAATAAACTCAGGTTGAATGTGGTTGTGACAAATTAAGCAGAAGTGATAAATCAGTCCCTAAATGTTTATAATTTTAAAATGTTTATGCCGTGATCAAATCAGGCATTTTATTTACTTCTGACCTTTTTGTTGAAATAGTTAAATCCAAATCTTATGATCCACGGAATTTCACAACACTTAGTTGTTATTGTGCAGTGTAGATGCACTTTCTGTTGAAATTTATTGTAATTTTGTGCCGACATGTCATTACCTGCACCATCAAACATGCCATTAGTGTTTTTACTCAAGTCCATCAATGAGCCTTAAATCAAAAGAAAGTAGTGTTTTACCACCAGTGTTGGGAGTAATGCATTACAAAAGTAATTAGTTACAGCAATATATTACTTTTTTTCAGTAACTGAGTAATGTAATGCCTTACTTACAAAATATGCAGCAATATATAACTAGTTACAATGTCAGTAACTCAAATTACAATTGCGTAAAAAAAAAAAATTCTGGCCAACTAATGAAACAGACCAAATCAAGTTGGATACGGTAGAACAACATCCACTTCCTGTTGCTCAAAACTAAAACATCAGATGATCAGGACGGCTGAGGAAAAGATCCGACTGTACATTTAAACATTATTCACACTGTTTTCCTAACCATCTGCTGTAAGACTTCAGACATCTAATCTTTGTCAACCATCTTTGTGATGAGCACTTTCAGCACCTTATTTTGATTAGATTTGACAAACATTACCATGAAATAGAAGGCATGCAAAGAAACTAGAGACTTAATTTTAATAAAATCGTGTTTAAAATACAGTATTTGTGGTGTGACACTTGTGTAAAATGTACATTGAAGTTACAGTGGTTAGAAGTCGTGTTAGATATTTAAGATGTTTTGCCAAAAGTAACTTAAAGTAGTGTAACTCAGTTACATTTTTAAGACAGTAATATGTAATGCAAACATATTACATTTTTGACATTGTAACTAGTAATGTGAAACATATTACAATTTCTTTGTAACTTGCCCAACACTGTTTACCACAAACTGAAAACAATTCTCATTTTAACAACCTACTCATTTTAATGTAATGTCCATAAAATATGAAACAATCATTTGTAAAATTGATTATTCTTTTTTGTGTTTTGCAGAGCAAAGTCCTTCAGACTCTGTTGTAACGACAGCTATTATTTTCCTGAAAATGGCACTTGTTGTAAAGGTAATAACTTTAAGACCTGAAAATTATGAAACACGGTAACCTCTCAAAAAAGGTTTCCAATTCATAATGAATACTGCCAAACCACAACAATCTTGATGTAAGTTTGTTTCGCACTGAAAACTTTTTCAGTGCGAAAAAGAAAATTTGCTCCAAAAACATGGGGAGGCAAACAAATTAATCTTCTGAACATTCAGGCCAGATACATACAACACATATATACATATATATATATTTATATATATATAAATATATATGTGTGTGTGTGTGTGTTATGTGGGAAGACTATTAGTTCATCACACCCAATGCCGTATGTCAGTAGAATGTCTAAAGTGCCCTGACCAGAGTGCACCAGTGAGTAAAGCCAATTGAGTCTAACATAATATTAAAGGCTGAATAATCAAATCTGAATGAAAGATGTTTGCAACTCCTCCTTGCCCAGTACTTCTAGGAATGTGACATTTTTGATAATTGGGGGGAGTTGACTCTTTTATAATTATAAGATCCTTCTGCTGAAACCAGGTTTCTGAAAAAATTGATCAATTTTATTATCACATATCAAGTCATTTACTGATAAAGTCTTTGAGGAGCGTGATCTTATGTTCAGGAAACCACATCTATTTTTCCTATTTTCTTGTTTGGTCAGAGCCGTATTTATTTTAATGAAATTTTAATAGTTTGCTTTTGTCAGGTTAACTTTTAGTCTATTTGATTTTGTCCCTGAGCAAGACACCGTTCCTGTCTGCGATCCCAAGCCAAGCATGCAAGGTCATGAATAATAATGTTCAGTGTGATGTTTAATGGACTGTCCTTTTCTGACTCACCCATTTTATTGTCTATTTTCTTTCTGTAGCTGAAGCAGAGAATAAAGTTTGGAGAAAATGTTTACATAAAGCATGCTCATACAACTCAAAATGACAGATTTTTTCAGTGAAGGAGACAATTTTCAACAGTTTTCTGTCACATGTTTCAATGTTTTTTGATTGAACTCCAAAACAACTTCTGTTCTTTAAAATGAATTAGATCCAATCGTACCAAAAACATACTGTGCTGTGCTTCCAAATTTCTCTTCTTTTAATTGTTTCTAACGCTCCTGTTTTTTTACTATTTTAAAGTGACAGTGTGTAGTTTTTGCAGTACATCTTTGAAAACAACCTTTAAAATATTATGTAATGATAATAACGTAAAGGACATTAATTGCAAAATATTGGTGATAGTGTAAAATATGACTTTAAAAATAAGTTTTAAAATACATAGGCGCGGGTCCTCTTTTCAGGGGAAAGCAATATTAGATGTCGTCTTTACTTCTACAAGAGCCCGGACGGACAAAGTGCACGTAACACGCCCGGTATTAAAACATTGATTTCCCCTCAAAATGCAAAACAGGTTTCGCCATAAATATATTTCTACCTCTTCGCTAGTTCCAAGCGATGAAAGAGAGACTGATGTGCTCGTCATGTTGCTGCAAATAGATAATTCTCAGGGAATTGAGCGTTTGAAAACAGCACTAGTTGGACCTCTGTTGTTTAGTTCCTTATTCAAAGACACAGATACCGAATGCTTGTGATAATTTACGAATGCACTGCCCCCTACTGGCCTAAAATTACACACTGTGCCTTCAAATAATACATTTTTATGGCTTTACACATAACTCCCCTGATAAATCTATGAATTTGTTTCATGTTTCTGCTTAAAATGTCTTTGTCTCATTGTTTTACCCTTTCAAGAGTTTGCATATGTTCTGTATCACAGTTAATACACAAGACATATTTGTAACAACTGCAAGCTTTAAGTAAAGTTTTAAAAAAAGAGTAGCTCCAGTCGAATCTTTTCACTGATTGGTTGCTGCCCCGCGTTTCCTGCCCAAAAGTTCAATTTCCCAACTTCACGCAGCAGGTGTGTGGACGTCTTGATGAGCCGCAGCCGTGTGGATGTGCTAACGCCAGCTGCACTGACGTGAGCGACTTGCTGCATGCCAGCTTGGTGCAGCTTGACGCCCACATTCTGCGTAGGAATCATAGACTTTGCATGTAATCTAGCTGCCCTGCTGCCTGGCCTGTCTGAACGTACTTTGAGTGCCAACACTGTCAGACAGGACAATAAAAAAATAAAAATAGTGCTGATAGTGAGGTGGTGAATTACAGGTACTGTAGGCGGGACATAAACAAAGGTTTAATTGTATAATTTTCCAATAGTTATAGCACAACTAATAAAAAATTGGGTTTAAACAGAGGGCTTCCTTAGAACAATTTAGTTATTTAAAAAAAAGATGTATCTTTCCATTAAATGTTTATGCCTTTTCTCTGGATCTTTTTTTTTCAGAACACTTGACAGTAGGTCTGAGTGAAAGAATGTCTCATTGCTGTGGGAAACAGGCGTACAACCCACTTAATGAAATATGCTGTAACCGAACTGTGAATCCCAGACCTTCACTTCACACTAAGTGCTGTGACACAGGTAACTAAAGATGACCACATTTTAAAGTATTGCAACAACATACACAGAAATATTCAAAACATGCAGTTCATGTCAAATTATGCACATGTATTTCCATAGAAATAAATATTAAATAATAATTTTAAAAAAGTCCAAAGATCACAATGATTTTTTTCGGCAGTGCTTTATGATGAAAGGAAGGAACTGTGCTGTGGTGGAAAGAAGAACCAGACCAAGCTTTCTCCTTACCATCGATGCTGTTATGAAAGCCAGTACGATCCTTCAATTGAGGATTGTTGCCAAGATAAATGGCCTAGGATACAACTTAAAGTCAGTGGTTCTATTTCTTGTGGTAAGTAACTAGATAGAAAACTATGGAAAAACTACTTGACAAACATTTTATTGTTTTATTGTTTTTGTCATTATCATTAAAACTGCCAAAATGTATTTGTTACAATAACTTTCTATTTTGAGAAATATCTGACTGCAGTAAATTTCTTAAAATGGAGCTTTAGTGTACGGTCCACAGAGGCAAAATGGATTTAAAATTTAGACATTTTCAAATCAACTGAATCAAGATCATAATTTTTTGAAATGGAAATTCTTCATATGTTTTAGCATTTTCTAGTTCTTATTGTCTATTGCTTGAAGTAAACGTATTTTGGCTATACTTAAGATAAATGACCAATGCACTCAAATATCTAATAGACAGATTTTTAGAAAAATGTATATCTTTAAAAATATATAGACATTTTAGAAGGTGACTGTTATTAAAGCACAACATAGAAGAACATTTATTTACATTATCTGCAAATGTACTTGATGTTCTTTTACAGCGAAGAACCTCACCTTTAACCCTAATGGTTCTGGAATGGATCAAAGGTATGTAGCAACTCTGAGTCAGCTTGTGTACTAAAATGTAACTAACCCTAATTCAAAACATTTATGTTTATATTTTTTTTCTGGCCCTTGAACTATAACCTTAAACCTTCACGGATTATGTTTCCTTCTGGTTTCAGCTAAACAGCTCAATGTAATGATTTAGACAACTTTAACTTCTAGTTTAGCGTTTTTCTTAAAAATTAAGACAGTTTCTAAATATTCTTTTTTTTATGTTCCAAATTGTAGTTATCTTATATAAAAGCCATCTCTGGCTGCACTGGATTCTTACAAAAAAAAAAATAATTAAAAAAGGCAGAACATCTTACATCTGCAAATTAAATTGTAGCAGGCAGTTGTAGTTGAAAAGAAAACATTTTTTTATTTTTATTTGCACAGACCGAGAGGTCTTGCTGACTGGCCAACTTCAGATCTTGCTGTTTGACATTAATTCATTAGCAATGACCACACTTACATAAGCAATCTGGGTGAGTAGGGAAGTAATGATGAGACAAGATAGAGTGAGGGGGTTTACGTACCAGTCTAGACTACACTGATTGCTAGGTAGGCAGAGTTTAAATAGAATGCAGCATAATTAGGGATGAGATCCAGGCGTGAGTTGCCAGGTGAATTAAATTTGAGTACATTGTGTCATGTTATGTTAACACATTAACTTGCGCAACATAACGCAATATAACTTCTGCAAATAAATGCTAATATGTGGAAAAAATTGGATTGAGAACATCTGTTTTCTGAACAAGAAAGTGAACTTCAGAAAAAAAACAAGATGTCAATTAAGCAATGCAACCAATTTAAGTCACCATGAGCCTCATTAATAAAACTTTGCGTGGAATCAATACTAAAACCTTACTTAAGCTCAGCAAAAAAACTGCACTTGCACATATACATTTTCCAATCTACAAAACCCTAAGAACACAAAGTTGCATTCAATTTTCGCTTTTTGAATCACATACTCTCTAGAAATTTGCTTAGGTGACATTGAATCATATCCTGACTCCTACACACACACTTTCAACCAAAACTGTCAATGCAAAGCACCAAATTAATGTTCTTCATAGACTTACACCAGCTAATTTGTGGCATTTCATGGGTAACCGTGGCTAGAGGTCGAGAAAAATAAAATTCCCCAGAGAATGCCAAAGGGGTGCTTGTGGGTGAAGTGGAGGCACAGTAAACCATTCTATTTCAATCAATTATTTTTATCTGTATAGAGGTTTACTCAGCCAAAAAGCATCCAAAGTTCTCTAGAGTAAAAGATAAAAATAGAGTTAGAGATGAGAAATGTAACAAGAGTAAAAAGATTAAAATCCAAAATGAAAGCAGAAGCACAAGTCATTCATCAAATAAAACTAATCAGAAAACCAGTCTTAAGAGCGCAGACCTCTGACAAGGCAGCTCAGCTCTGCTGTCTGAAACAGTCCTATGATTTGAGTTCAGTTTAGTCTCTTACCCAAAAGGGACCCAGATCCTGTGGGGATGCCACTGGTAAAAGTAGTAACTGACCTGATTCATGCTTTTCTAGGAATATGCTAAAATTAATGTGGACATAATCTTTAGTTTTATACTGACATTGGCCCATATTCACTTTAGAAAAGGGGTTGCATCAAAAATAATCATCCATTTAACACATCAGAGTTAGACGGGTCTTGATAACAAAAGGACCACACACACCAATTTTTTTTCCACTTCCCAACATCTTCATCCTCATAAAGTAGCTTTATGGAAAACAAGTTCCAATTCTATTCTAACTTTCAGTCAACAGCATGCATACTGGTAGGATTTTTTTTGGTCTTGTAGTTAGAAATATTTGTCAATCTTAATGTCTTTCATTAGTAGTAAGTAGATGCTGTCTAGTATTACTTGATTTTATTCCATTAGTAAACGGTTGGATTTTCAATGCTTCTTTTAATTAGTATCCACCATGGAATTAAGAAGAAATCTGAAGTGATTAAATTCAGATGATTTGGATAACCAGTTAGATTAATTACGTATGGACATGAAAGCCATTTTATGTTGTTAACAACCGCTACAATTCCATAAAGTCTTGGCTCTTCTCTGGTTGTAGACAGTGTTTATTCTATGTTCTTCTTGAATTGCCATGCTCCATGTTTTTACATTTTTTGTCTTGATCCTGCCTCCCAGTACTTGTCACTTACCAAGAATGCATTTCAGGGTGACACTTTGTTATTGGTCTTTATCATTTCCCCAATTTTTTCCTGCTGATTTTCATAGTGTTTTTTGTATCCCACTCTCTAGAAACAGTTGTGTTACAAAACCATGTTGTAGGCACATTAAGGATTCAAAAAAGGTAAAGCTTGAACTGAATATTCTCATACTGATTTTAATTCGCCTTTCTGATTAAATAAATTCAATATTTTTAATCCACATTTTGTGGTTCATCAAGATTTACCTTTATGCAATTCTTTAGATATTTGTCTTGAACTTAAATGTTTCTGCATTACTCATGAATGCAACATTTATCAGTGAAAAGTACTCGTTTAATCATTTCAAATTTATTTTATTACAAAGTTAGATTCATATCTTCATATTTTTAGTTTTACTGTTCGAGTGATTTATGTCTTGTTGTTGCTTTCACTTTGCAGTTCATACTTGGTTCCATTAAATTGACGTTGACATTTAGTAGAGGGTCAAGCAGATGTCAGTTATAAAATATGCTTGAGACAAATGTGCACTCACACTAAAACCTGAGGGATATTAATAGTCTTCTAAATATACACGTTTTTTTAATGTTCTGGCAAATCAGAATATCTGGAGAAAAGGAACATATACTGTATGGGGGTAAAATCCAAGGAGAGATGTCCAAACTAATATAACAGAGGTCGTTGTAAAGAAATTGTAATAAAAACTACACAACATTGTGCCCTGTGATTCAATCCAGTTTTCTTTCATCTTCAGCGTTATATTGCTACTTTTGTTTGTTGCTTTCATAAGAATGCTTTATCTACCTCAGAAACAGATTTGCTGTACGACTGGGAGTGAAATGGTTGAGTACAATTTTAAAGAGGGCTTCTACTGTTGTGGTCTGCATTACTACAACTCTGATCTGTGGCGTTGCCAAAATGAAACAAACCAACATAAACTCAAACCAAAAAAGAACAATTAAGGTAATCACTTCTGTTTACATTGTTTCTTACAAGCACAAGATGTAGTTTTACCATAACTTGTTGCTGCATTTGTTTTTAAATTGAAATGTATTTAATCTTTTTTACAGAATCCAATTCATCACAGAACACAAAAGAAGCAAGGATTTATTTTTAAATAATCATTTGTAAAAGCTGAATTTTGCTATCAAATCTTGTGAACATAAAGTTAGGTCCAGAAATATTTGGACAGTGACACAAATTCTATTATTGTAGCTGTTTACCAAAACATAATCAGGATACATTTACATAATCAATATGGGCTTAAAGTGCTGACTTTCAGCTGCAATTTGAGAGCAATCACATCCAAATTGGAGCACGGGTTTAGGAATTACAGCTATGTAATACATAGCCGCCTCTTTTTCAAGATCTTAAAAGTAATTGGACAATTAACTGAGAAGACTGAAAAACATAACAAGGCTGCATGGGCTCTTCCCTCATTAACCTGTCATCAGTTAAGCAGTTAAAAGGTCTGGAGTTTACTCCAGGTGTGATGTTTACATTTGGGAGCTGTTGCTGTGAACGCACCATCTCTGCCGTCTTGTATAAAATACCAACATTTTTCATAATCCTCCGCCTCATTCTATTCATCCTGAGTTGACACAGCAGTACCTTTCTTGCACATTTACCAAACACAACAGATCAATCCTAAAACCGCTACAATCGGCTGCTCTTCCATGTTTGTTGATATTTCACTGTAGCTGTGGACTTCCTGATAATAAACAGCCAGTTTGAATGTGAATTGCACCAGCTAAAAACATCAACAATGTTGCAATTTTGGTCCCCAATCGAACCAAGTCTACTGGACTATGAGGTGTGAATGCAGCTTTAAAGTCTGCACTTCAATTCCGTTGTAGTCGTTTCATCTCAAATCCAGTTTGGTGGCATGCAGAGCCCAAATCATGAAGATTGTGTCACTATCCAAATTTTTCTGGACCTAACTGTATATCAACTTTTTAAATATGTTTTTTGTTTATTATGTTAGAGTTCATTGGGTATTCTGGACAGAACAACTCTGGCTGCTTTGCTAGTTTAACCCAACATCATAAAAACAGCTATTCTGTATATGTTTCCAAAACTAAGCTCTAATTGACAGACTGACCATGAATTTGGTGTTCCAGTCCAGTTTGTTTCAGTCCTCTGTGGGTTAGAAATTTTTACTTTTTTTTGGTCAGATTATTGCAGTGCTAAACTAATATGATCAAAGCATAGCTAAGAACAAGTTCCACAGCAAAAGAACCAGTGCTGTATTATATCCTAATATGTTTTCAAAATAATTTGGGGGATTTCACTGCAAGATTATAGTTTTTGTAACCAAGTAAATGTTATTATATCCCATCCATGAAAACAGCTTAATTATAAATGCCCTTTTAAAAATGTCAGTTCATTAAGGCACTTTGCTAGGTGGACCTGTAAGCATAATTTTGCTTTATATTTGTTTTGTAACACTGAGCTGAGAGTGAGTCTAGAGTCCTTTTATTCTTTTTTTGGTGTCCTTTCTAGCCATTTGCTACTCAGAATTGGTATCTCAGTACCAAGTACAAGCCCAACAGATTTCAGAGTCCTTTTATACTGAATAAATTAATTTTGTCTTTGTAGTAGCACCCAGACCATTCGCACCTCCTCGCACTGCCGCTGGAGAATGGAGTCCCAGGTGTGTGAGAGGCTATCAGAATCAGAATCAGAATCAGAATCAGCTTTAATGGCCAAGTATGACACATACAAGAATGATGCATACAAGGAATTTACAGATACAGTACAACCTGTCCAAGATCATTACAAACAACAACAACAACAACAAACAGATCCAGGTCCCTGTTGGGCATGCAGCCACCGAGCGGCGCTCCCGTTTATGAAACATAGAGAAATAAACATCTGGGGAGGGGAGGGTTCCACGGTGAGGGCAAAAAAACGCTTAACTGTGTTGTGGGTACGTACAGCACTCACAACGCAGGTAATTGAAAAAACCACACCAACAAACATTAAAGCACATATTCAGACATTAACAATGACACATCAGGAAGGATGGGCAGGTATGAGCTCCAGTCCACAGGTTAACGCGCTGCCATCGAGGCGCGCTGTTATCCAGCTTCCTGTTGCAGGAGAGAGAATTAAGGATACAGCAAGACGGTGTGTGTGAATGTGAGTGTGTGTAACCATGTCAGTGTGTGCGTCAGTAGATGCAGGTGTACGGGGGAGAGGAGACTCTGTTGACATTCTTCACAGGGACATTTGATTAGGACCAGGTTGAAGGTCTTCATGGGAGCCAAAATATAAATTGTTTGGATTGCAGGGAGATATCAAATATTCCTTTCTGCCCCTTCAGTCTGTCAGTGGTTTCTTTTGTAGTCTAATTCAGCCAAATTGTAGTTCAAATTAAAGTTCAAAATCCAAATTAATTCCCAGATTAATAGTTCCAAATCCAATTAATTTCCAGTTGCCCCAATCCGTACCGACAGTATCTCCAAGTCCGATGACAAATTGCAGATGAGTCCCAGAGCGCCGGCCAGATCGCCTCTTACAGCGTCTGTTCTGCGTCCCAGCTCCCCCAGCATTTGGTTCTGAGTCCCATCAGTACGAATCAACGCATCCAGCTGTTCCTTCAGCCGTCCAATCGCTTCCAGAACAGTGACCAATCTCGACCGTGTTTCAGATCTTTGTTGCCATTTTTCGGTAGTTCCAGTAACTGCCCATTCCAATCAGCAGAAACCCGATCACCATGGTTGACACCCCGGTTGACCCTTACCGGTACTTCGTAGAGTTGAGTAGATTTTATCAATAGCATTCAGAGACCAGCTGACCATTTCCATCTTCGCTTATTCAGTTTGGTTTCGGAGAAAATTGCCAAAAGATACTCCAGATAGAGGCACAGGAGACAGAGAGCTGTGGGATAAGACACAGGAGGAGGAGGGAGGAAAAAAGCGACCGTCCTCGCTGAGAGCTGCCCCTTCATCCAAATTGATGGTATCACCCACTCGCTTCCGGATTTCGATACAGTCCCTAATCCATAGTTTGAGTTTATTGGTTTCTTTTTAAATCCTTCGTGTTTCATGGACATATTTTTCCCCGCATGATTTGCAAGCCATTTCATGTATCTGGCTTAGTGTTTCTTATTGTTTGTTTTTTGTTTTTCTTTTATTTGCTTTTGTTTTTTTGCCTTTTGTTTATTGCCCATCTTGGATACTGGCAGAGACTTGAGTGCTTGCTTTGTGTGTTGTTCCTCCTCCTGTCTGTCTTTTTCTTCTAGGATGATATTCACTGTGTTGTATAGAATTCTGATCGGGGAAAATTTGTGTGCTGTGTGGTGTTCTTCCTCACAGCACCCAAACACTGCATACCCTAAATATGGAAACAGTACGTTGATGACATCCTGTAAAAAAATCCTTATGAAGAGGAAATAAATCGAACCATATAATTTCTGGATGTGAACGTTCACCACAAAGAAGATGGCATCATTAGGATCACAGTATACAGAAAACTCACATATACGGACCAGCACCTCCTCTAGATATCGAAGGATATCAGAACCAGAAAGCACACAAACTTTCCTTGGCAGAACCTTATACAAAAGAGCGAATATCATAACAGAATAAAATAACAGATTTTCATAACATCAATGTAGCAGTAAGACCGTATTTTAAACTCACCCAGCTTCTTGTCTACCCAAAGGACAAGAGAGACCGGGACAAAAAATGCAAATATATATGAAAAAAATGCAAATCATGCACAAAAAAAACATACACTGGTGACACAGGAAGGACGTGCAGTACATGGAAAATAAAATATCAGACAGAATGGGAAAAGGAAACCAGGGGATGCTTCATCACCGATCCATCACAGATCGCTGCAGGAGGATTAACCACATTATGAACTGGGACAATGGCAAGATTATCATAACAGAAACCAATAAAGTCAAACTAAGGATCATTAAGTCCATCGAAATCAGGAAGCGAGCGGGCAACACCCTGTCACACACCTGGGACTTAATCCTCCAGTGGTGGTCCGGTGAGGAATGGCTGGTCTAGGGGCACGGTTTGACAGCGCTCCCAGACGAGTCCGCTGATAAATGAGAAGATGACTCTCTTAGGAAGACTGCCGTCTTCAGTCAAAAAAAAAAAAGAACAACAAAAAAACATCTTATTAAAAATACTTAATGTTGCCTTATAAAAGAACAAGATAAGTAAGAGTGCTCTTGGGGCAAGTGAGAAAACAGTGGGGGTTGATATTTGTTTTGGTGCTAACTCCTATCAGGAATGCATAAATAATAATAAATATAGGCAACTTGATGCGTCTTAGATACAACTCTAAGTTCCCCGATAAGCTCTGATCTTCTAAGTTTTGATAGCAACTTCAGGGGAGTTTTTATTTTTGTAATATGAACTCGGAAAATCCACTTTTTGTATCCAATGAAAATAAACCAATGTTTCATTATCGCCTGGCTTTAATAAAAAGTCTAACACTGTGAATAAAATAGTTCATGTTAAAAATGTGAATAAATTAAGTCTTAAAGAGCCAATGTGAGCTCAGCTTAATGTAGATATTAAAAAGAATGTACATGAACATCTTAAGCTTTTCCAAAGTTGACCTGAATATGGTCCCCAAAAAGTCTTTTCCCCTAACCTCACTACCATTCCCTGATGATAGTGATTTTTTTTCTTCTGTGTTAGTTGAGAGTAAGGGCCATGAAAAGTTAACACTTTGGGTGGTGTAAACAGATTCGTTGATAAGCAAAGGTTTAGAGCTGAATTTATTTATTTTTTGGGCGGGGGGGTGTTTAAAAATCCCTTTGGCTATTACAGTATACGCTACTTACCTTTGAAATAGCTTTTAATACTAACAATATATTAATCACTACATTATTAGTACACTTAATATATTTAAGCCTAATTGTTATACTCAATATATAATGTAAGCTAAAATGTTGTAAAATGCCATTCATTTATCTATTCCTGCTTGCCTTATGGGTTAGGTGTGGGGAATCCATTGTCTGTACTTGGTTGTCCTTGCAAGGGAGTGCGGGGGTGGCAGTCTCTCTGGCAGTCTTTTAGTGAGAGGAAGGGCACACACTGGATAGATTGAAAGTCAAATGATCAACATTCATGTGTGCACACACTTACTACTTATATCAGTTTAAAGGGACCAGTCAACCGAACATGCATGTATTTTAATATGGGAGGGAGCCAGTATTACTGGAGAGAACCCACGCATGCATAGGAAGACCGTGCTACTTTTACTTTTTAATTGTTGCAATATCTATAGACTTTTCTTACTTTGTATATGAGGGGGGTTGGTTTACTTTGACTTGATGAATGATTAAGCAAAGCATTAACATTTACCAGCTATTTCAGGGATATGAAAGTATTGTAAACTCAAGTCATGCTTTGCAATTGAAAAACATTTTTGTCATGTAGCTATGTTTCTATCTAATAACCAGTCTCTTGTTTTGAGCAGTTCATATGATTGTGATTTCTGTACTGTAACACATGCTGTAGTTAGGGAAAACATGATGACTCTGAACTTGTGTTGTCTGTACATTTCTTTACTATTGTATGTGAAACAGCGTGAAACTTATGATGCTCAATGTTAATGCATGGTATTTTTTTATGTTATGGATAATCATCTATACTTTTTATGTTTATTTCAACCAATCTTTTCATTAAAGTTTTTTGAAGTTTTCAGTTGACTGGGTTGGTTTTTAACATGATGATTTATAATAAATTCCATAAAGTTCAAAAGTAGGTGTCAGAGGGAAATTTTATTTATTTATTTATTTATTTATTGTTTTATTACGTGTCCTGTCTAGCAGTTTGCCACTCAGAATTGGTGTCTGAGTA
The DNA here is from genome assembly GCA_028564705.1 of Apricaphanius iberus. Taxonomy (NCBI): domain Eukaryota; kingdom Metazoa; phylum Chordata; class Actinopteri; order Cyprinodontiformes; family Aphaniidae; genus Apricaphanius; species Apricaphanius iberus. The sequence goes on from JAPXFQ010000899.1 coordinate 2,207,390, forward strand.
CCAAGTACAAGCCCAACAGATTTACTTTCCCAAGCAAAGTATTACAGCTTTGCTGTAACACTCCACTTGATGTATATGTATTAAAAAATCTTTATTAGTGATTACTGAGGGTTCAATTTCCTGAAGTCATGGACACGAAACAGAGACAAGAAGGAAGAAAGGAAGAAGGTGAAGAAAAGAAACCGCACCAGCAGAGGCGCGAACTGACGACACAAGACAGGGAGGCAAACAAAGAACACAAGAAAACATCCCAGTCCTCCGCCTCTGCCAGATGGCAGAGAAGCAGTAAAACAAAACAAACAAAAACAACGAACTGAACAGAACCACACCAATAGTTCAGATCCAGTAATAAAAATTAAGAATTACACATTCACTACACACAAGCATGGATTAATAAACACAATACTAATGTTTCTGTTAAGCTCCTGGTAAAAGCTAACTAATGGCAATAACCTCGGCTCAAGATGTGTCCGTGCACACCAATGTCCCCACACCTATGTGTGTGTGCGCAAGCATGCAGGTCTGAATAAGGTTTCCCCATGCAAGTGATTGATAGCTGGTGTAAGGAACCGTCAATCGGTCGTACAGGAATCGACACAGACATGAAGGAGGCAGGAGACGCATGCATCCAGAGTCCCACAGAGCGCAGGAGCCGCAGGCGGACCAACGCAGGGCCGATCACCCACCAAGAGAGGAACAGATGGAAGCCCCAGGGGAACACCAAGCAGCCGCAATGCTGGGGCCCCGAGAGATCGCAGGGAAGAGCCCACGGGCTCCGCCGAAAACCGGCTTTGCCAGGGCGGGCCCGGAACAGGACCCGGAGGCCACGGGGATCAGGGGCACCCCGCCCCCCCAGCAGGGCCCCGACCAGGGACCCGCCACCGCCACCCCGGACCAATACCCAGCGCCAAAAACCCGGCCCCCCGCACACACCCACACGCCAGGGAGCCACAGTAAAAGCCACAGCGGATGTACGCTGGCCGCACCCAGCCAGCACCTGGACATCCAGATCTACCAGCTCCCGGGTCCAGATCCCGCTCCATGCAGAGCCCCAAGATCTGGGGCCCAGCCAAAACCGGACAGCCCCCCCAGATGAACCGACCAGGCAGTAGAACTCATGGAACTGGCAGGAGCTTGGGCGCCTGGCACGGTCCCCACCGATCCACCGGACGGCACCAACCTATTTACAACCCCGGCACCCCCATAAGAGGTGCCCCAGTCAATCCAAGGATGATGTCGGCCCGAAACAGCATCCACCCGACACACCGGCCCACCCAGGACCAGCCAGGCATGCACCAGGACCGAGCCGGGCCGCAACCGGGACCCCCGGCCCCAGGCATCGAGAGCCATCATCGACCAGCGGGCAGGACCATCCATCACCGACTGGGGTGACGGAGGGGAAGAAGATGCACCAGGCCAGAGGGCAGCCAAACACCCAACCTGACAAGTAGACACAGACAGACAGAGACACTCATACGTACCCTCCCTCTCATGCGCACACTTTCTTACATATACAGGACACATGAAAAAAGGACGCTGTACACTCATTCATACACCCCATACATACTCTATACTCCCAGGCCCAGGGACAGACGCCCCGATAGAGCACCCTGCCCCTGCACCCGGTAGACGGACCCCTTGCCCACCAGGACGGGGACAAGCAGACCCCAAGGCCCCCACCCCGGCAAGAGTAGCCCACTAGCCTAGGTCCCCGACCAGACGACCTGATAATCTACCCGGGCTCCAACCCCTGATGGTCCAACGAACAGGGGTGTGGAAAGACCCCCAGCCTCTCTCCCCCTGCTCAATTGTGGTGTTGTTGTGTGTTGTTCTAATGTGCACTTAAAACAGAGGGGTGGGACATGAGAATACTGCCAGGTACCCCCATCTCCATCCCCGGGCCCTCAGTGTCTAGATGCATTTAAACAGTGGGTACCTGCACCACAGGCGAGGCCCCGTATAAGGGGCCCCGCCTCCAGTGCCGAGGCGCACCCACCGCCAGGTCCCTACATGTGCTAGTCTCATGTAAATGTTGCAAGTGTAAGTGTCTAAGTTGCTCAATAAAATTGGGACCCAGGGCGCCACCGGGTAGCGAAGACGGAAACTCCATCCCGCACCCCAGTCACGTGACCACGTCCCAAGGCCTTGTGAATGGTAGAATGAAGGAGCAGGTGGACAGAGGCAAATGGGGATGGGGAGGAAATAACTGGGGTGACACGATGCCAACCCCAGGGAGCCAGCTCCCCTGCTGACCCCAATAGGCACCCCCGTTCAGCTGATCCACCAGGGGCGGGAGGCCCCAGCACGTCAAGTCGGGGCCCACGGCAGCGGCCCCTCCGAGCCCCATGTGCGCCCAGGCCATCCGCCCGCCCCCACCCCAGGGTCAGACCTAAATCCCTCCCAACATTCAAAGTACTAACAAAACAGAGGACACTAGACACCCGGGCTGAGTGTTCTCTCTCCTTAGCCATAGCTGGAAAGAAACATCACCTTCTCAACAGGGGAAAAAAGGCCAGAGGGAAACAAAAAAGCAACTAAACAAAACTTTCTTTCAAAGACGACAAGTCAAAAAAAAACAACAAAAAAGCCTTCTTCACTCCTTGCAGCAAAGTCCCAACAGTAACACGCTTACACAATTGAGTGAACCAAGCTCCTTCCTAAGGAATAAACACGCTTAGCAGCAGCTAGAACGGTGTTGTCAGACCAAGGTTCACTTGACCAGCACCCAAGCAGCATCTTTAAAGTCTGATAACATGGACAGGTGTGCCACACTTTATACACCCTGCCTCAGGTTGACTGGCTAAATTGGCGACAGCTGCATCTGCCTGCATTGCTTGGCAGAGTGAGGAGTGAAAAAAACAGCATATCCACAGAGCTGCACGTAACATAAATTCTGACAGCTATGGGCAGGAAGGATCTACTGTAGCAGTCTGTGTTATAAGCACTTCTGTAGAAGTCTCTGACTGAAGACATTCTGTTTTCATGAAGATGATGATCAGTGTTATCCATAATGTCTTGTCATAATCTTAATTTTATTAAGAATCATTCTTTGGATCATCACTAAATTATCATCAGTAAATTGGCTTTTCTGCTACTGAGAGTCTAAAACTGAATGTATTGTTGGAATGGAAAGGATTTTTTTCAGTGCTGCAATCCTTGCAAAATGTTGAGTAGCTCTTGTACTTTAGTGTAATTTAATGGTGTTTTGTGTAGTGCAAGTAGTGCAATTGATAAATGGAAGACAAAAGCTGTGCATTTCTATTCACCCCCCACCCTTTTTTCTGATACATGTAAATAAATTATATAGGCCTATATTTTTCTCTAATTTGAACCACAGTTAATTTGGATGAGAGTTAATTGCTGCATAAATCCATGTATTCTGTGGGAACGTCAGAGGTTTTAGGAACATTGGTGAATAAACAGCATCATGAACTTGTCCAATAGGATTATATTTCAATCCAGAAGTACAGCAAACAATTTGTGCACAAAATTCTGAATTTATAATGAATGTATTTATTAATTTACTTAAGTCTTCCTCCAGGTGACTTAACATTTTATGTCAAGATTTTAGTCTCTTGTTAGATTACTACAAATGTATGATTTTCTTTTGTAGAATACATTTTTGCTGCTTTTGACACATGCGTGGACTCACAGTATTACTGAAAAAGAAAATTGATCTTCCACTATCTAGGAGCGACCTTGTATCTTTAGGTTATATTAGGTCTGTTATTGATAACTGGTCATGATTTCATTTACCTGGACAAAAAGTCCAGTTCCATTTAAATAAAGGAATGATTGACCATAATTTTACCACTAAAAACAGTGTTTCTGGTGTTTTGTTGGTGATGTGTTGTATGTTTTTTTGTGCCAAACTTGGTATTTGGAACTGTGGCCAAATATTCAAGTGGGATTTCATCAACTACCCTGATACATATTTCCATAAAGATTTAGGAGATTTTAGCTAGAGCTGGGTGTGTTTTTAATTTTATTTCAGTTTCTGAAGACTTCTTTCAACCCTAGTCCACAGTTCAGTGTGGAGGGAAATTTTTAATAGATTATTTTCTTAAAGACACAATATAAAATGAGGTGATAAGTTTAAAAGGGCCCATGAATAGACATGCAGAAAAGCCACTAAAAGCCATTAATTCTGTACAGAATTGCGGTTTATACAGTTTCCAGTGGACCTTGCAGATACAAGTGAATCTGTGTTTTCTTATCAGCATCAGCATCAGTAACTACATTATCTAAAGAAAAACATGGAAACAGTTGACTCATACAGAACTCTGATTGGTTTTTTTACGGTTCTTGAAAAGACATGCCAAAGCAAACATTCTTTTGTTAGGGATTAAAAACAGGTAACTATGTTTCTGCCCCTTTACTGAACAAAAACATAAACTTTTTGACAATCTTTATCAGTCATATCTTTATTAATACACATAATTGTAGACCATTTAATTTGCATTTTTATATTTATTTTGTCAGTGAGAAGGAGCTCAGACTTACAAAGAATAGAATAGACTAATCCTTTAATAGTCCCATGAGGGGATATTCGGTTGGTAGAAAAAGCAGGTAGATGTACGTGACTTAGTGTGTTACTCCAGCTTCCTTATCTATTTCTGTACAAGAATGGTACACATTTGGCCTGCAGTTTTTTTTTGTAAGAGCCCGTTTTCCAATGGCATACTGAAATATTCAAATGAAAAATGTTATGAAAAACACAAAGTTTTGATATTGTAATGATCATGGTTTTTGTTTTACTTTTAGTTTATTAGGAAATAGGGACACAAATATTCTGTTAATTTTATAGACTTTGCTACATCCAAATCTGCATTTAATCGATTTATTAAAATTGGCTAAATACTGCAAATATTTTGCATTTTGAAAGAAAGAGTGACCCTAGTCCCATTTTTGTTGCTTTTTTTGTTTCACTAAAATATTGCACTTGTAGTTTATTGTTAAGGAAACAAAGGAAAAGAAAAAGCCTAGCATTGCTTGTGGGTTTTAAAAAATGTATACCCCTGTGGCCTACGATTACTTTTGAAGCGATGACTTTGGTCTTTGTTGAAAAAGCTTGGACCCTGCCGATATAAATAATCAGAGTCTAAAAAATGGCACTAGTTTAATTTTGACTTTCAACCAGTCGATATCTTACTGGTGAGTAAAACATCTGCTTAGTATAAAACCAGATCATTTGGATAAACGCTGGATCATTTTTGAATCAATAAAGCTGCAGTTTTGTTGATTGTGTTGTGATGGTGGCTACAGAGGTGGGGTAGACATGCTTCAAAAAGATTAGAAAAGTTATTTAATTTCATCAGAGGTATACCTCAACCGTGAGAGACAAAATAAGATTTTTTTTGAAGAAGTTATTTCCAAATTATGGTGGAAAATAAGTATTTGTTCAATAAGAAATGTTATAAACACTTTGTTATGTACCCTTTGTTTGCAATGACAGAGGTCAGGCTTTTTCTGTAAGTCTTCACAAGTTTTTCACAAACTGTTGCTGGTTCTTTGGCCCATTCCTCCAAGCAGATTTCTGCTAGAGCAGTGATGTTTTGGTAATCTGTTATCTGATTACTGTCTACTGATTACTCCTTCCAAAAATAATTTAGTTACTTAACAGATTTCTTTATGTTAAAAGTAACTACATTAGATTACAAGTTACTTTATTAGTTCCTTTTATCAGCTGCCAATAACACTTCCCACTGCCTCAACATAGAAACAAAAAACATTTTTGCAAATAAGAACTAATTAGAAGTGTATTTTAACAGAAAGGCTGGTAAAATACTTGCTTTTTCATCTCACGGTGACACCAGCAACTATGAAGCAACAAGCTGTGTTTTGGGGACGTACTAGCTTGCTCACCGCATGTACTATTGGAGAGTTCCACTAGAGGGCAGATACAGAGTACAGAACTCAGACTAACATAGACTAAGGGCAAAACAAAAATGGTGACTGTAAAGGAGATAATCAGATGTTTTGAATTACACCAGAAAAAGAAAGCAGTGATGTTGAAGATATGTATGTAAAACCATATTTACCACTGTTGTTGATTGTTTTCCTAATACTTTTGCCGCCATGTACCAGATGTATCTTTTTGCCTAAATAAAATTACAAAATAGTATTGGCAGTGGCTTGAACAAGCGACTATTACCTGTATGGAAATAGTAATGCGTTAGATTAGTCGTTAGTAAAAAAGTGGTTATATTAGGAGTAATGCGCTTTTAAGTAAAGCGTTACCAGCATCACTGGCTGTTACTAAACAACATGGACATTTCAAGTCCCTCCAAAGATTTTCTATGGTTCTGAGATTTGGAGAATGGCTAGGCCACTCCAGGACCTTGAAATGCTTCTAACTCCTTTGTTACCTGGGCGATGTGTTTCGGAGCATTTTTTATGCTGAAAGACCCAGCCATGTTGAATCTTCAATGTCCTTGCTGATGGAAGGAGGTATTCACTTAAAAAATATGTTTCCAGCCCCATGCTTCACAGTAGGTATGGTGTTCTTTGGATGAAACACAGCATTCTTTCTTATCCAAACATGAGAAGTAGAGGTTTTACCAAAAAGTTCTAATTTGGTTTCATCTGACATTCTCCCAATCCTCTTCTGGATAATCCAAATGCTCTCTAGGAAACTTCAGATGGGCCTGGACATGTACTGGCCTAAGCAGGGGAATACGTCTGGAACTGCAGCATTTGAGTCCCTGGTGGCGTGGTGTGTTACTGATGATAGCCTTTGTTACTTTGGTTCCCGCTCTCTGCAGCTCATTGTTCTTGTGATCAATTTGTCAACAGCAATCAGCTATCACCTGTGGAAATTAGTATTTAACTAGTTATTTTTCCCAATTGCGTAATGACGTGGGTAAAAAAAAAAAAAACTTTCTGGCAAGCCAAAGATACTACAGGACTGTAAGGTGAGTGATGCTGTGACTGACATGGAGTCACAGCATCAGCATGACATGGAGGAAATACTGATAAACACCGTGGCTAATCACCGCCGGGCTACATGACACATTAAAAATAAGTTCAATTATTTAGACAGGAAAGGTTTGTTGGTGGCTCTTAAAAGAGCCGTTTTGGCTGCAAATGCACCGCTATCTCCGCCAAGAAGTGAGCCATGAAAAGCTTCCTGGCCCGACCCAGGCCTGTCTCCACTACAGTACATAATTTGGTGTATAACATAATTTGTGAGCAATGCTCACAAATTATGTTATACACCTTTAATAACCACAGACAGATGAACAGCCACTCACTATTATAGTTGGTGTCTTCCGAGGGCGATACTTGGACCAACACGGAAGGACAGCTCCTCAAACTGGGCCTGCTGATGCAGTGAGAGGCCAGTGTTTATGGATCCCCCCAATTCCACACTGTAGGGATCCCAGCAACGATCTAGGTCTAGAATCGCCCCTTGTCCTGGACTTCATCATTCCACCACCAAGTTCCTCCTTCCAGATGACACACCAAATACCCTCCTACCTATCTCCCTAATCACATTAGCTGTACCTGTCCAATCATCAGGGAGAACCTCCTGGCCAACAAGAGCCTGTCTCAACTCCTCCCTGAAAACTTCACACTCTTCTTTTTTAAGTTTCCACCACTTGGTCCTCTGCTCTGTTTTTGTTCTCTTTACCTTCCTCACCAACAGTTTCATCCTACAGACCACCATCCTATGCTGTCTAGCTACACTCTCACCCATCACTACTTTGCAGTCACTAATCTCCTTCAGATCACAACATCTACATAAGATGTAGTCCACCTCAATGCTGCTACCTCCACTATTTTAAGTTACCCTATGTTCCTGCCTCTTTTGGAAGAAAGTATCAACAACAGCCATTTCCATCCTTTTAGCACATTTCCATCCTCTTTGCACATTTCCATCCTTTTTTGCACCACCTTCTGTCCTTTATTTCTATCCTGAATACCAAACCTACCCTTCGCTTACTCATGCCGTCTGTTTCCTACCAACTTATCCATTAAAGTCTGCACCAATCATCACCCTCTCAACTCTCTGGATACCCTGCATCAATTCATGTAGTTCACTCCAAAATTTCAAGCTTCAGACTCATCAGCCTATCTCACACCCTTTTCACTTCCAGAACATTCTTAGCAAATTCCTCCTTCAAGATAACTCTTACTCCATTTCTCTTTCCATCTACCCCATGGTAGAACAACTTGAATCCTTCTCCTAAGCTTCTAGCCTTGCTACCTTTCCATCTGATCTCCTGAACATATAGAATATCCAATTTCCTTCTCTGCATCATGTCCACCAGCTCTCTAGCTTTACCTGTTACAGTCCCAACATTCAAAGTCCCTACTCTCAGTTCCACACTCTTGAATTTCCTCTTTTCTCTCCTACCAACACGCCTTCCTCCTCTCCTCTTTCGACTAACAGTAGTCCAATTTCAACCGGTGCCCTGTAGGTCAACAGCACCGGTGGCGGTCGTTGTTAACCCGGGCCTCGGCCGAGTTCATGTTTGTGATTCGGATCGTTGATTTGGCTTATGTTTTACGTCGGATGCCTTTCCTGACAAAACCCTCTGCATTTTCCCAGACTTGGGACCGGCACAAGAAATCACTGACTTAGAACCCTTTATGGTTGCATTCCCCTTATCACATGCTGGTAATTCCCCATGTGAATCCCCTTATCGCATGCTGGTAATTCCCCAAATGATGTCACTGAAAAACTTATACTTGCATTTCAAAACAAAAAACACACAATTACTATTGTTTTTTTTGTTTTTTGTTTTGGTCCAAAACTGTAAAAAAATTACAATATTCCCGACCATTTTAAATCCTCAGGCAAGATTCCAAATGAGGATATTATCAAAATAAAAAAAGGAACTACACTGAGAGAACAACAATAAAAATAAATAATAGATAAAATAAACCAATCTAGATCAATTGATAGTTTGAAGATATTAATGAAACCATTGTACAAATATTTGTTTAAATTGTATAAAGGGCATTTATTGATTGTTGTTGTTGAACTTGAGTGAGAGTTGTGGAGAGATTTGAACTAATTTAGAATTCTCATTCCCATACTACTGAAAACACACAGGTGATCCCCTTATCACCCCATTATCTCCTTGTCGTAATTCCACAAATTATGTTACTGGGAAACGTGTACTTGCATTTGAAAACAAAACCAAACAATTACTTCACCCTTTTTCAGTCATGTGCCATAGAAGACATTAAATCTGATGTAAAATGTGGAAAGGATGTTGTAATTATGACGTACATATCAAGCAGCCCTCGACTGAGGAATTACTGCACAGTTAGTCATTTGGGTTTCCTGTGAGGGCTGCAACTGAATCAAAACATAGCACACAATCAAAGAGGATAGTCCTTTGGAAGGGCACTAATTAAGATCCTCCTTGACTGGCCTAACTGGAGGCAGCTGGTGCAACACATGCCTTAGACACACTGGATGGAAAAAAAGGTGAGGAAGCTCACAAGGTGCACACAAAACACACAGAACACCTACATTGGTTCGAAAACCAATGTTGGTTCTATAACAAATGTTGCTTAATTCTTCAAAAACCAACGTGGGTTCTTTCAGCAGGGTGTTCGCATGTGGCGCAGAAAGTAGGTATGCTCTACATTTGGGAGCTGCACTAGAGGGGTTGCCGAAGCGATGATAAAATATATTTTTTTTACGGCTGCATTTTCTGTGTTTACCAGCTGTTTGTGTGTGTGTAAATTATACTAACAATATCAGAAAAAACGTAACTGATTAGGTGCAGGGGCAGAGTTTCAAAACTACAGAGATCCAACCAGAAGTGAAACCATCATCTCAAAAAAAAATTTTTTTTGAGGGGGGGATAGCAAGTACAATAAGCAGGAGATGCTACAGTAGAGAGTGTGGCTTGCACATATTGCGGATTTGAGGAAGAAATGCAGCTATTTGGCTATTAACAGTCATAGGAATGCATATGGCAGTCAATGAGCTAAATAATTTCTGAAAAACTATTAATATTTTTTGGGGCACCACCTGGGTTTCCAGGAACTATTTTACCAGTGATTTATGTGTGAACCAATAAAATGGAAAATTAACATTATTTGGATCAAGAAATGTTTGTTTAGAAATTATCTGGATAAGAAGTCATTGATCTTTGAGCCATTAGTTCTATTCATGGATTGGTCACCGAAGTGAACAAACTAATTCTAGTATTTTAATACAAAAGAGGTCTCAAACACAGCTAATAAGATTTGTTTTTGTTCTTAATCTTCTCTGAACTGATCTTTATTCAAACACCTCTGATTGTCTGTTCATTGAGTGCTGGCCTGGGCCAACACGTGGCTAGTCTTAGTTTAGCTTCCTGTAACACACGTTGGTGTTTGGAGCAGCTCAAAATACATTTATTAAACATTTAACAAAAATATGGGAAAATTCCTTTCTGTTTGAGTTGCTCAATTTACAGGATCTAAAACGACTCTTTGTCTGGAAAAGTCTTTTAAACACACTGATTAAAGTTATAGGCCGAAGGGCTTGTATTACCCAAAAAGCAGATGAAACCTTATACAAGTTAATAGTAAATCACACACCTTTAAAATTAGTGATCTAAAATTATTCACCTCTGCCCAAACAGACCTTATAGATTGATACCATTTTTCCAGTTTTCTCCGTTGTCAAGGAGGAAGCTCGATGGGGGTTAGCCGGCAGGCTAACAAAGGGGTTGCCTAGCTAATTAGCGGGCTGGTAGCACCGGGAACGTCTGGCCTCAGAATAGTTTCACTCCTCTCTGAGCTCAGCTATGTGGTGGCTGGCCCCTGGAGATGCTGGTGGCCCGTCTTCTGATTTGACTACGTGGAAATCAGCTCCAACTTCGTTCACTGGAAACAGTTACTTTTGGCAGCTTTCTAGCACGGCAATTATTATCGGCTCTGGTACGAAGGGACACGGCTTCCACCCGGTTCAGGCATGTAATTCAGGCTCCCGCTTTTTTCTTGCGGCCACAGGCATATTTAGGAACGCTCTGCAGAGTTCAGGCAGAAAAACGGGGTTTATTTAATAAATGTTTTCCAGTCACCTGATCGGTCGTCCGTCAGTGTTGCTTGAATGAGTTACTCCTCGAACTCAGATGTTTCTCCTTCGCGTGCAAAGGAAGATTCTTTGATGCGGATATTCCCAATCAGAGCTCGGTCAAAGCTCTGACTGAATATAGTGATCACTAATAAAGATTTTTTCATACATATACATCAAGTGGAGTATTACAACGAAGCTGTAATACTCTGCTTGGGAAAGTAAATCTGTTGGTCTTGTACTTGGTACTCAGACACCAATTCTGAGTGGCAAACTACTAGACAGGACACGTAAAAAAAATAAAATAAAAAAATAAAACATTAAAATAAAGAAGTGTGGGCCTCGCTAGAGTTAACCCCGGCCGGGAGGCAGCTTGGCTAAGGAAGAGCAGCTAGCCGAGCTCCTCTCTTTGTAGGTTCTGCTGGTAGTTCTTCTGGTGGAAGACTGCAGGTTAGCACCACCCGATGGCTGTATGTGACCCAACACACAGCACAGTGCAGGTTGAATGAACCATTGTGAGGGGGAGAGGTGTGACTGAAACAGTAAACAGATTATTTGTCTGTTATATATTAAATCTATGGTCAAAACAGACAAACTACACATTGAGTACATGAGGGGCCCTAGCACATTTAACGTGTATATATATATACACGTTGTGCTAGGGCTATATATTTATATATATTTTATATAAAGAAAATAAATAGGGGATCTCCTCCTCTGGGTCCTTCGCCAGCCTGGGCCCTTTGAATCTAACCTCCACCCCTTTAAGGTGCCCATGGCAATAGCCTCATATGTAAGACTTAACGACCCTAACTTATATATAGACCCTGACTTATATATCCAATACTCCCAATCCAGTCTTTTCAGAACTGAAGAAGCCTCTTGGATAAAAGGCAACACATTTGATAGACAATAATAAAGGTCTGGTCGCCTTCATTTAATTCTCAACATCATCATTAATGACTGAGAATATTTATCAGTGTATTTATAAATTAGAGGTAGAAAGCCCAACCAAAAATGATCACTCTTTATTACTGAAAGTCTTGAATATATGGAGTATATAGAGTAAGAGCATATAGGATAAAAAGGAAAAAAATTAAAGCTGCTGCAAGAAAGCATGTTAGGGATCTTGCAGAGACCTGCTTTCTATCTGTAATGGGGCTTTTGTAGTCTGCTCTTCAGCGACCAAACAGGAAGACACATGCTTGTGTTAGAGACATTATGTCATCCCTGTAGACATTGCAACATGGGGAAAAAGTTGATTTATATTGTTATCTTAGCTTGAGTAAAATGAAAAGTGGAATATAAAGAAATATATAAAAGTTCCAAATTCTAAAGTTCTTATAATTTGTATGAATATGAATATCAAGAATATGGTGGTATATACAGGGCCTTGTGTCAGGCTAACCAGGAAAATCAAGGAAGTGGAGCAGAGGATCACCATCATCTTTGGCCAAACTTTAGCTGCTGCCACCAGCGCCCAGCTGGCCGACACAATCCCCTGCCAGCCCTGTGAAGCTGCGGAGGGGGGAATCCATCGCTGGGTCTCCAGGCGGACTCGGACAGACGAAGGAGCGCTGGTTCCAGCAGGGGGCTAAACCAAAAGCCCCCCTCAGCTCCACTCCAGTGCCCCAGGGTGCGTGGTCGAGGGTCGGGCCTGGTCGTGGTGGGGGCGCCCGTAGCGGCTGCCACCATTGTCCTCCACCCGGCCTTCCGCTGTCGAACCGTTTCGGTGCCCTGGGGGACGACCAGTGACTTTGTCCCTCCGACCGCGCCGAAGACCAGCAGCTCCGCAGGGCCGCCGCCCATCCCCTCCCAGCAGCCAGAGCAGCAGTCGGACTCCGGCAACCACCCACGTCGCACTAAACCCAGGATTTCAGCCGGGACCCGCTGAGGAGGGCTCCATTACACCCCGAACCCACGGAACGAGCCCTCGGCGCCCTCTAAACACCGCTGCAGTCCTGTGGAAGCCAAGCTGCCCAACATCCAGCCGGTCCTGGACAACGAGGGATCTTCTGCTCAGAATCAGCAGCAGCAGCCTGCACACCATCCACCCAGCACTCTCATCATAGGAGATTCTATTATCTGGCAGATTAGAGTGAGAGGAGCTGTCACCCTTTTTCTCCCTGGAGCTACAGTAAAGGACATTTCTGAACAGATTCTGCACTCCATCCAACTTCACCCAATTGTGAGTAAAGTGATAATTCATGCTGGAACCAATGGCATTCGTAAACAGCAGTCTGAGCTCTCAAAACATGATTTTATTAATCTTTTTAATCTTTTAAAACACAAACCCCTATCTGTTTTTTTTTTCTGGCCACACTCCCACCATCAGCAGAGGAATAAATAGATTCAGCAGGTTACTCTCTCTCAAAACTTGGCTTTCCTCTGCTACCGTGATGCACAATATTGGTTTTATAGACAATTTTAACATTTTCTGGGGCAGGAGTCAATTATTTGGGGCAGATGGACTCCATCTTAACAGACAAAGTACAATATGGCTTGCAACTTATAGTTTAGGCTCAAACTGTAGCACTTAATTAATCCAAAAATCTACAAAGGGTTCCTGAGCCTTTAATGGTCTCTAAATCTGATTATGTAGGAATCACATGGAAGACTGGTGACCTGACAGTTGTGCAGAAAACCATAATTGACACACTTTAATAGAAAGTTATGTAGAAGGTAAAAGTGTGTAAGAAAATGTGCACAAGCAGCAGTGATAACCTCAGCCTGTAGAGTATTGCCAGGAAAAGGCCATTCAAAAGTGTTGGGGACCTTCACAAGGAGTTTTGTCTTGTCAAGGAGTGGACTGAGGCTGGAGTTAGTGCATCAAGAGCCACCACACACAGACAGATCCTGGACTTTTACTCTTGTCAAGTTGCTGCTGGTCTGTTCGTAAAAAAAAAAACTATTGGTGCATCCAGGAATCGATTTAAACGTTTAACATTGTTTGCCGTTTTTACTGATAGAATAAGAGGGATAACTCAAGACAGGCATTTTAAGGCTTAGGTCTGAATAGACACTTTTACTAGCTACGTCATCTAAAGTATGCATGCACACCTTGGCAACAGAAGTGAAGCGCTACCCCATTTACTCACAATAAGGACGAAAATTCAATAGTGTTGTAAATCCTGTTTTTCAAGCTCTGAGAACAGTAAAAAGTCAGGTCGCTGCGTGTTCAGATGTCAGAACTGCTTCAAGCAGTGAACTGAAATTGTTCAGAATTCCTTTTTTCTTTATCGTGTCTGGCAGTTTGCTACTCAGAATTGGTGTCTGAGTAGCAAGTACAAGCCCAACAGATTTACTTTCCCAAGCAGAGCATTACAGCTTTGCTATAATACCCCACTTGACATATATGTATGAAAAATCTTTATTAGTGATTACTGTGGGTTTAATTTCTTGAAGTTATGGACACGAAATTGAGATAAGAAGGAAGAAAGGAAGAAGATGAAGAAGAGAAACAGGACTGGTAGAAGTGGAACTGATGATACAATATAGGGAGGTAAACAAAGAACACAAGAAAACATCCCAGTCTTCCACCTCTGTTGGACGGTGGAGAAGTGGTAAAACAAAACAAACAAAAACCACCAATAGAACAGAACAACATTAACAAAACTGATCTATTAATATAAACTAAGAATTACACATTCACTACAAACAAACATGGATTAATGAACACAATGCTAATGTTTCTGGTAAGCTCCTGGTAACAAGTAACTCATTACGATAACCTCAGCTGAAGATATGTCCGTACACACCATTGTTCAGAATTCCAAAGGGAGCTTATCCAATTTTAAAAAAGCAGAGCCGTCTGTGGCTGCAAGCTATCAAAAGGGTTGATCAAAACTGGATGGATGACACAATCCGAAATGCCCATTTTATGTCAGGTGAGGTCAGGTATTTATGTACTGTGGTTACACAGGAATTCCCGGTTTATGTGAATTCTAATATCTAAAGTGGTGGTTCCCAAACTTTCCCATCTCTGACCCACAAAATAAAAATTTAAGACACCTGTAACCCCAACTCTTAATGGAACATACATACAGCTTTTTTTTTTCAGTCAGTTAAAAAGTGGTACAATTGCAACATCAACAGCGAATATATCGACCACTATGTATTGCTTCTATTAATTCAAGCCCTGTTTTTCATCTTTCATTTGATTTATATCAAGGAGATACCCGCTCATTGTCTCTACTGGTATTGACATAATTTTCTCAAGAGAATCTCAAGACTCCACACTTACCTGTTTGTGATCCCAAATGGGGTCCTGACCCCAACTTTGGGAACTGCTGACCAAAGTAAGCCGCATTAGCTGTATTACTTTTAAGTAATGTTTGTTATTCATGATTCACCATTTTATTAAAAAAAAAATATGATTACATGTTTGCCCAGTAATTACATTATTTAACTTCAAGGAGGCTAGAAAAGAATCGGAAGAGAGTACTCACCCTGCCATGCAGGTACAATTGGCTGCGAAGATGTAATTCAGAGTTTGTTTACTATACTCTGTTGTCATTACTTAAAGTGAGCTTTCTAATGTAGTTTTCAAGATTTTTTGACAAAGTCTGAAATTATACCATACGTCCGTTGCCAGAATGCATGCACATTCTTACTTACAGTTTTTTATAAACAGTAAAAGGGTCTATTGGTTAATACAGTTTGTCCAAGTGAACTGTGACCCCATCCTGTGTTAAGTCACTGAATTACAGAGACATTATTAAGGTAACAGGAAAAAAAACAACTTATTGTTAGCACTGACCCATATAAATATTGAATGGTAACAGATTAGACTGGATTGGATCATGATAATTGATCCTAACCCTTGAGAATCAGAATCTTGTCGAATTTTGAAATTTTTATTGATACCCAAGTCAGAAACTGGGATATATAGATGCAGGGAGGGTAAGAACTGCATGGAAAGTGTGTGGTAGTAAGCAGGAGTGAAACATCTGGGAGAAACTAAGAGTCTGAGAATTTTATCAAATGTTCTGAGAGATATAAACAATAGTAACTGACCAATGTATGGCTGGAATAGGGTCCAATTCAAATCTGAAATGATGTAAAGTAGAGTGAGACAATCCTTATAAACTACTTTAACGGTGGTCAATTAACTAGGCTGGGCATCAAAGAAAGAACATATGAGGTGAACGTCAACTGGCGGTTCCACTTCCGGCCCACCAGCACTTTCTACCTGGCCCTCCAATACTACTGAATCAGGAATAGAGAAAAAATATGTCTTATTTTCTTTCAAAATCAAACATACTGAAAAACAGACTTCAATCAGAAATGACTGCAAACTTATTGCTCTCATTCCACATTTATTTTTTTATTTATTTTTCTCTGCAGTAGTTTTTACATTGTCTTAAAACACTCCCACACATCAATATATCAAGATACAATTATACTTTATTTTAGGAAGCCATCTGGCCCTTGCAGTGTGTGCTGGGGAAAACTCTGGCCTTGAACAAATTTAGTTGGTGACTCCACAGTCTCCAGCTGCATGCTGCTGACTGAGAGGAAAAAGCAAAGCAAGCTGGGGAAAAACAAAAAACAGATTTTTTTTATTTTTATATATGCTTATTTTGTGTTATCAAAAACAAATGTTGCACCGTTGGTTTGATTTCATGATGCAATACCACAGAAAAAACTGTAAGATCATTTTTTAACTCATTGTCGTTGTATGGCAGGTTTGTCAGCCCTTATATTTTTCTTTTACTTTTTTTTCCTTCATACAAAAAGTAGTACGAGCAACGGGGTGATCAAATTACAGTGTGCATGTAGTGACGCAAACAGACAGATATAGTGTAGACCGAAAAAATAAAACAACGTGTCATGATCACTCTTCAAAAAGAATTTAAAACTCTGTGGTTACTCTGTATTTTGAATTTTTGTTTACAGTAGAAATGTAATATCAAAGATTAGCTTCTTAATGTAACAGGCCAATCTTTTTTAAATTGTTTTTTTTTTTCACAATCACATGACAGCCGAGTTATGATTTTTAGGAATTTGGCCTTTCCGGTAATTTTTTTCTGACTGTTAGAACTTTGAAAGCTAGCCAATTGGCAGTCACTTTCAACAATGTTGAAAGCAAAGTTTAGGAAGGATACACAAAACATAGGATATCAGATAAACAGTTTTTTTGCCAGATAAAATAGGTGCCTTCTAAAATAATGGTCTGTAATTAGTGGTCCCAGTCACTTTTGTTCCTATGAAGCCTGTAAAACCTCCAAGGCTCTGATTGTGACTATTTTGTTTTCCCCCACATCATATAAAGCTCAGCGTTACAAAGAACATCTCTTTTTTCCCCTTTCCATCTTACTTGTTAACTCAAAAGTGTATGCTTTCAATTAAAGGTCTCATTTACAGGTGTCTTTAGTAAATTCTCTGGTATGAAAGAATACGGTCTACAGAGTCGTTTTTTTCCTGTATCCTTTTTCAGTATGGATTTCCTGTCTCCTTTTTATGGATGTGGGTGGAAATAAATGACATGACTTGGGGGCTTGCTCATTGAGATTAATGAAATACTATTTTTTGTCCTCTGATCACTGCATCATAACTAATGGTGCGTTCAGACCGCAAGCTTTGTCAGCGTCAAGCAATGCTCACAAAGCGACTAGTTTGACGCATATACACAGCAGATACATTTTTAAACTGAAGCTTGCAAAACTCATAGGCGGGCCTTCTTCTGACAGATGTTTTAAACACTAACGAATCGTGGTTGGCTAGGCAATTTCGACTTCGGGCAACGTCACTACAGTAAGACGTTGATTAATTGCCATGCTGCATCAAGGGCGTTAATGACCTGCTAGCTGAACTTCTGCGTTTCTGGCGTTTGGGGCTTACAGCTTGAAAAGCAGGAAAGGCTTGAAAAGTTGACGGAGCCAACGGAAACATAACGCAGCAGAGACTGCGACGCTCCTCTGACGGCCTCAAACATAGACTTAACATGTAATCTTGCTGCTGACACTGCCGTTTTGGGCGGTGTGTACACATCCATTACACTTTCTCCATTTACTAAAATCTGTAACCTGTCAGGTGAAATAAAAATTGAGCTGGTGTTTAGCCTTAGATGGCATTTATCACCCAGTTTAGGTTGTATTCCCAAACAACAGCGGACCACGACCCCAATAACTGGGCTCACAAAGTAAAATCAGTCAAAGTATGAACATTTTAATTAAAAACAGCAATTAAGTATAAAAAATAATCAATAAAAAACATTTAGCATTTTATTTCAAAGAAAAGCATGAAAAGAAATGTATGTCAAAAATGTATTTTAGAACATTGCTCAAAGGTAATTCTAAACAGAGTTTTACTCTTTGATTTAAAATATCCTAACAGTTCAACAGCTTTGCAGTCAACAGGAATTTTTTTTCCAGATTTGTGGGGCATAGAAACTGAAAGCTTCTTGTCCATGTTTGGTTCTTATTCTAGGTATGTTTAGTACAGTACTGGACCTGAGTGGTCTGCTGGGTTGGTATAGTGACTACAGGTCTTCAACATACTTTGGTGCTAAACCATGTAGGGGGCCTGGGCACCTGCCCCTTTTCTCCATGATGCCCCAAGTGCTCCTTTTGGAGTTTACCCCTCAACATTTGTCTGTGCCTTTGTAAGTATCTGGCTGCTGTCAGTTACATGATGGCTCAATATGCCTCCACTCGTCAGCTGCTTAACTCTGTGAGTGAGGCTTTTGGGGGGAGGGGTGCTCAGGACTAGGACCTCAAACTTATGGCCAAGAATTTAAGAAAAATAGACCTGTTTGTGAAGGAAAATATAGTCTTTAATTTGAGGTTACATAAAACTGTGTTTGTTTTACTTGCTTGCAGAAGTGGTTTTAGATCTACTGAAACCTTAATTCATATAACATTCTTAGCTCATAAGTATGAAATTGTTTTTATTTTTGACAATTCAACTGCACATATTTTTCCTAATATGTACACATTTTATTTATTTATTCTATTGTTTATTTAAATGAATGAGTTGAATGAGTACATCTGCCAATCAGGGTCAGAAGGTGGGATTTGAGATTAGTTTTATTCCGAATTTCACTGTCACATTATATATTTGCTTATTGTTCATTAATGTACACATATTTCTTGAGGTTTTATTTCTTTATTTAATTTTGAGTACTTTGGTGTTCCATAATGGAAAGCACGACATGCCAAAATTCGATAAATCAAAACATCCCAAAATTGATAGTTATGCATGTGAAAACTCTAATAAAACTTATCAAAATAAATATGCATTATTTTTATATATAATTTTATTTTTATTTATATTTTACCTCATTGCTATGTGCTGAAGATATCAGTTTCATTTTAGCTGTCCACTTAAAAAATCCAATCCCTTAGAGTTGCTAGCGCTACTATAAAAAATTAGAGTTTGCCCCTCATATTCCACTCCGAAGTAAAAATGTGCCTGCTAGTAGTTTCCATTAACCTACATTGGTTAATGCTAAGCTAAAGCAAACCGACTGCTACCAGATTAGGCAAATTACTGGGCTGATTACAAAATACTGTTTTAATCACTTATCTAACTCTGAGGAATATGGCAAGAGACATATTTTTACTTAGGGGTTGGAATATCTCTTTAAAGCTACACCTGAGTTGCAACCGAGTGAAGTCAGATATCAGGGTTTATTTAGTGAGAAACCGCTTCAAAAGTAATTATTCCATAAAGTACTTTACAAAATGTATTTAATCAGCTATCAGATATCCTATGGTATTTTTAATGTTTTTGTTCGATCAACACATCCCGCAGCAGTGTCTCAACAGCAATATTGCACCTGTTCACATAAAAAACAGGCTACTTTGGCGTTGCATGGTTCACACGACACGGCCACTAGTTGGACAGGGATTCAGTGCTGCACTCCTACCTCTTTCCTACTGAAGTAATCCTTTTTAGTTTCTTTTTACACTGCTTATTAATATGCTTAAATTCAGCGGGTCATATCGTCTGATGTAAGCTCGTAGTCGGATCAACCTCCAGCTGACGAGTAGCGATGCTCACAGCAAGATCTGTAGCCCAGCCCTTTGCTACTAATATTATAATTCCTGGTTTGAACCTTAGTTTGAGGATAGTTAAACGAGCTACATCTCTGGGTGTATGTGGGGATATTAGCATGTTAACCGAGGTAGTACATTTCATTATCATGGCACGTTTTTACACAATACTTAAAAAGTGAAACATCCGGTGAACAATTAAAATTTTACTTACAACCTGGGAGCTGATGTTCCACCATTGTGATAGAACAAATCCTGGTTTAAAATACAACTTTAAGGCAAAGCGAGTTTTGTGCCAGTTCTAAGGTCACTGTGCTCAAAGAGACTTCATAACTAAGAGAGCATTGTATCTTGCTGTTGGTGTTCCTAAAATAAATTCCAACCATTTTTTCTTCAGCTCATCTTCTGTGGGTAGAAAAATTTAGCCTTGATATGCTATCTCCGAACAAGTTTTGCTTTGATGTAGAGTTGCTAATCGTAAGCTTTTCATAGCTGCAGCTCCACTGTGCTCCTGCCCACAACAATCAAGTATTCCTGGGGTATGTCTCAAGCCAGGCAGATGATGAAAGAATACTACAGTAATAAACGTAAATAAAGGTTTGGAAATATTAGTAATATATGTGTTTGGAAATATTAGTAATATATGTGTTTGTTTGCTCAAAATAGAGACAGAAATGCAACATATACTGTACATCATGTAAAGCTTTTAAAATGTAAATATACTTTTTAAAAAAGGCTAAATAATTACAAATATTTTTCCTTCTAATCAGAAAGTATTCTTCATGGTTGTATTCTACTAACAAGCATTAATTGCCGCTTTGTTTAGCTCCCTGACTGTGATTCTCCTGTCTCAATAGAGATATATCCTAGAAAACTAAATCCAACACTTACAGTTTATGACAATATTGATAATCAGATGCTCATGAGTGAGTTCTGTTGCTTTGATAAATTACCTCAGTATCTATTCTTGTTCTTCTTGATGTTATGCAAATAAAGATTTACCTCAAAATTATGAATTCCAATAAAATCTAAGCATATAAAAATCTGAAAGTACAAACCCAGTAATATGGATAAACAGGTTCCCTCCTCCTGGATTGACATGTTTATTTGATCCGACATCACCTAAGTAATGTCCTCTTATGACAGTTTTGAAAAAACAAATCTTGCGTGAATGCAAATACCATGTATACAACCTATTTTTTTCTTGTTGCTGAACCTAAAAAAACCCCCAAAAAAACAAAGCATGAAACGTTAGGTACATGGACTGACTTTGTGGTTTCCGACAGAATGTTAAAAAATTGAATAAAAAATTGTCTCAATATAACTTATTCCAAAACAAATATAAACACCAAACAAAAGACAAGACAAACAAGAAAAGAGCCATTTATTATTTTCGTTTTTTTATTTTTCAATTTGATGGTTTTGTTTGTAAGGGTTGAAGGGTTGACGCAACAGGAAATGCGTAAACGTAACCAGAATGTGGCTTTACATGCCTTCAAATACCCATATAATGTGTTTGACAGGGAGTCTGACGCCATGAACTTTACACAAAAGTAAATATTATCACAGTAACTTGTTCTTCAGAAAGCCTTCTTTACTCACACTAAATACTTTAATTCAGTTCAGGAGGTCTGACCTCCTGCAGGTTGGTCACTTTAAACCAAAGTGGTTAGTAATTTAAATATTTCAATGCAGAATCCAAGGCGGTTGGGTTTTAAGGGCTCCAGTATATTTTTTTTAGGTCAAAACTGATTTTTTTTTTAACCTAAATCCACGACGTTATGTTTTGGAACAAAACCAACACAACCAGTGGCGGCTGGTGGTTATATTTGTAGGGTGGGCTAACCAAAATATTTTTATATTCTACAGTTTAGATTCCAAATGCAAAGCCTCCATGGAGGAATTAACAGCTTGAAACAGAAAAAAACTACTTTAAACCAATATTCTCATTTTAAGCTAAATAAACTACAACAAAAAATTAACAAAAATGGACTGCCCCGCATAAAGGGTTCGAATTGTTATTTTATACAACAGATTTTTTTCTGGGATGCAAAAAGGTTAATAACCGCCTCGTTGAAGTCCGTTGATAGATGGGTGAACTATTACTCATTGGAAAGGGCAGCCAGCGCATTCAACCTATCCTGTCCCATGTTACTTCTGAGAAACGACTTGATCCTCTTCAGTGTACTGAAACACATTTCTGACTCAGCAGATGTCATTGGGGTTGTGATGGCTATCTGCGTTAATTTAAGGGTCTTAGAAAAAGTGCTCAGAAGATCGTTCTCTGTCAGCATCCTTAACAGTGACGAGGCAGAAGGTAACCCTGCCAACTCCGTAACAATGTATATCACAATCAATTCACCTTTCAGTTTTTCTGTGCAGATCATTCGGAAATGTCCACATGCAGTGTCCAATTGCTTCTGTGGAAAGTTAGTTTTAAAATCCATAAAGAGATCGGGGTTAACCAGTTCACGTGTCGGGCCTTCTCAAATCGAGCTCTTGACTGTTCGATCATTATTTTGCAGCACTGATCTGCTACCACGACACATTCTACAGTCCCCATCTGGCGCTGAGGTTTAGCGCCTGTTTCTGCATCAGAGTGCGACTCTTCAATCTTCAGTTATTCTTTCAGATCATTTATGGAATGGGTGAAATTCTCCATGGCCTTTCTTGTTTTAGTAGGATCCGTGGCTCGTTTTTGTAGGATGTTATAGAGAACATCAACATGCATAAATGCGCGGTGAAAAAATGATAAAAAGAAAATAAAAGTTTGATCCTCCAGCAACATGAACAAACCACAAGCTTATTTGATTGACACACTGTCCCACACTGGTTGGAGCTTTTCTTTTGGGAGCTTTTCAAATCCCTATGCTGACCTGTCTTCTAGTGGGAAGAAGCCCAGGCATCTCTCCACGGCCGTGCATCCAGTGATGTACCTGAGCACAATGACGAGCTGGCTCACGCACACCACATCAGTGGTTTCGTCAGCTTGTACAGCAACAAATGGCACTTCTGCAATTTCAGCCCTGATTTTTGGTTGATAAACCTCTAATATGCAATCAAGAAGTTAATTTTGGCTGGTCTTAGATGTGTATTTTGCCACTTGTGTATTTTAAAGGTGATCTGCCAGCTGACTGTCTAAAAAAGAGAATTGGTTAGCTAAATCCAGAAAAACACCCCGATTCAGTGATGAGGAAGATTTGTCTGATCCCCGTAGTGGTAGCTAATGTGTCCCACAAAATTTTATACGATCTAAAATTCGTGATAATGCGTGTCTGGTTTTTTTCACCAGCTCGTTGTGCCTCTGTACAGCAATGCGGTGGCCCTCATCCAGCTGACAGGCGATGTTCACTTTGCCAAACATTTATAATTTTACACTGTTTCCAATGTGACTTGTGCTGCATTCGTGTTTTAAATCAACAATTCCTTGTTGGGTCCAAGTAGTATCTCAGCCACTATGATTCACAGAACAAACTCAGCCAACCCCCGAGACAGGCGGGGGTGAGCTGAGTTGCTGGCCCACCAACTCACCCAGAAGTGGTTCGGCCACCACGAGACCCCTGTTGACTCGGGCCACAGGTGCAAAAGAAAACAAGAATCAATCAGAAATTGCACCTGAAACAGAGTAATTAAATTGAGTTTTAAATAAAATTTCGGTTCCAATGAAAAAACAACTCTTAGCCCAATCTGCTGAGCTAACGGTCATTCGAGGCTGTTTGCTCAGCATAAAGAGCTTACTTTATCAAAGTTTTGAATGGCATCGTCTGCCTGATGGTTGGACTCCCAACAGCACCTTCATTTAAGGACATAATTCTGGACTACACAACCACACACATACACACGGTTGAGCCTTATTTTTGGTGAGTTTTCTGCCTCATGAGGCGCTAATGTGAAAATCAAACAGGTTTGATATTTTTTGTCTCCTGAGGAAAACTCGCTGTGTGCACTGTACATGAGCTGTCTGATGAGCTCAAATGTTCAAGTGACCAAATATATAAATAAATAAATATCACAGCATATGTGTGATTCAGTACATAAGGCAAAGCAGATCAGAAAATAACTTTTATTGGACTTTCATTTTTATTTTATTTTTCAGGGGAAGCATGGGCCAACCAGATGATGAGGAGACTGGGTAAGTTTGCGAATTGGTGTAAACGTCTGGAGTGTATCAGTTCCCAGCATCCAAAGAGGAAGCTGCCTTGTGCTCTAGGCTTGGGAAATCTAGAAATAACAACCAAATTATTCTATGGTTGTAAGTGATAAGCAAATTCCCTTGGAGGGAGGAAAATAAACAAGCAATTACCAGTGCAATGGTGGTTACATAACAGAAATGTTAGTAAAGGGTAAGAAAATAGCTTCTTTCTTTAAATAAAAATGAGGCTGCAGAGGTTAGGTGTTTTACATGTTTTAAGTAGATTGTCCAGATTACGAGACAAACCGTGCACCCACAACAGTGCCATCCTTGAACTTCCTCCCACATCTCCATATTCCTAATGATATAAGAATAAAGTAATCAAACATTTACATCCTCAGTTCTTCATATGGAGTCTTGATATCTGGTCCCAAAAGGTTAAATGATCTCACACTGTGGAGTAGAAGAAACAAGGCCTTAGGTTGTCCTTCTCATACCTGCTGCTCATTGATGTCTGTTGATGCATCTACCGTCTAGAAAATATCCAGTTCAAAAGAATAATAAACAAATTAAGTCCCTTTTGTAGCTTTGAAAGAAGTAACTTATATTATATTTTCCCCTTTGCAGACCCTCCCTGTACCTGCGTTGTCTTCTTACTGGTTGATAAGCGATCAAATACTTCTGTCATGCAATGCATTGGTTGTTTTTTTATAAATATGCGGAAAGCAATACAAAACACAAATTCTAGTTTCCTAATGTCATAACCATTTCAGTTATTTTATATTTCAGAGACTAATGAATGCAATTTTTTAATTTCGCATTGAGAACAAATTCAGCTGTACATAAAGTACGTCTGGTACTTACACAAACTTCCCTGTGAGGTATAAAAACATTTTCAATGAGAGTTTTTGCTGACATGTAAGAACTATAGAATTCTTTAATAGGTTGGGGAATATTTCAATTAATGGTTCAAATAGGTTTAGTATTGTTTAGTATTGTTTCATGATAGTTTCACTTAATTATACATGTCAGAAAAATATAGGAAGTAATTTTTTAGAGGTCAGTGTGGGAAATGTGAAGACTATATTTTCACAGAAATGGTAGCTTACTTAGTTTTGCCCACATTTTGTTTTGATTTACCACATTTTTTGCACATTATTGCCCCACCTCCTGATATAGAGCAAAAGTAAACACTGACTCATTGATAATTACACAAGGGGAATGATTATGCCATCCGAACTATTCAAATTTTGCTAAGCTTTGCGGGTTTCAGACTTTTGAAGGCATTTTAGTAAATTGATTGCATGACATATTTTTATTGTTTAAGAATTTGAAGTCATAAAAGAGAAGAAATTAGATAGATAGATAGATAGATAGATAGATAGATAGATAGATAGATAGATAGATAGATAGATAGATTTCTGTAGTTCTTCACTAGGTTTGCACACACTGCAGCAGGGATTTTGGCTCTCTCCTCCATACAGATCTTCTCCAGAGCATTCAGGTTTTGGGGTTGTCGCTGGGAAACACAGACTTTCAGCTCTCTCAAAAGATTTTGTATTGGATTCAGGTCTGGAGAGCTAGGCTGTGTGTTTTGTGACTTTGTCATGCTGGAAGATTCAGCAACAACCCATCTTCAGTGCTCTTACTGAGGGAAGGCGATTGTTGTCCAAGAGCTCACCATACATGCCCCCATCCATCCTCCCATTAATACAGTGCATTCGTCCTATCCCGTTGGCAGAAAAGCATCCCGAAGAATGATGTTTCCACCTCCATGCTTCAAAGTTGGGGTTGTACTCATCCTTCTTCTTTCTCAAAACTTGGCGAGTGGAGTATAGACCTGATGATAGACATTGATGTCCTTGCACAGCTCTCTGGTGTTGGCCATTGCGGAGAGGTTGGAGTTTGTTTGAGTGTATGGACAGGTGTCTTTTATGCAGGTAACGAGATCAAACAGGTGTAGTCAATACAGGTAATGAGTAGAGAACAGGAGGGCTTCTTAAAGAAGAACAAAGAGGTCTCTGGGAGCCTAAATTCTTACTGGTTGATAAGCGATCAAATACTTCTGTCATGCAATAAAATGGAAATTAATTCTTTAAAAATAATCCTCTGTGATGTTCTGCATTTTTGTTTTAGATTCTGTCCCTCACAGTTGAAGAGTACATTTGATACAAATTACAGACCTCTACATGCTTGGTAAGAGGGAAAACTTAAACAATCAATAAAAAAAATAAAGAACAAAATAAACGCCTTTTGGAAATTGAGCAGGCTATAGCAGATGTCGACAAGAAGTGCTCAACACAAGCCACATCGGAATTATACAAAGAGCGCATCTTACTACAAATGGAATACAATGATCTTTCTACCAATAAGGTAGTAGGCAATTTGCTTAAAACTAAACAAAAATTTTACGAGCACGGCGAGAAAGCAGGTTGGATGCTCGCACATCAGCTCCGACAATCGGCTTGTAGTTCTCAAATATCAGAGATTAACATTGGCCCCGATACAACCCCGTCGGACCCGAATCTTATAAACCGCCAGTTTAAAGAGTATTGTTCAAATCTTTATCCGTCAAATGTGGACACACATACAACTCAAATCCAATCCTTCTTGGACTTTCTAGATACTCCCACTCTAAGTTCAGACGTTCGATCCTCACTTGATCAACTTCTCACCATCAATGAGATTCAAGCCGCAATAAACGCCATGCAGAGCGGGTGGACTCCAGGACCTGATGGGTTTCCAATTGAGTACTATAGACATTCTCCTCCAAGCTCGTCCCCTTGATTAAGGCAATGTATGATGAAACTTTGGAGGTTGGCTGCTTACCACCAACTCTCACCCAGGCAACTATATCATTAATATTTTAAAAAGATAAGAATCCACTTGACTGCTCATCTTACAGACCCATCAGTCTCCTCTGTTGTGACTATAAAATTCTGATCAAAGCCTTGTCTAGCAGACTGAATGATGTAATACCAGCACTTATAAATCAAGACCTGACTGTCTTTTTTTGTGGCCGACAGCCTTTTTTAAATTTAAGGTGACTCTTTAATGTTATGTATTCCACCCATTCCACGCAGCAGCCTGAGGTAATTCTGTCACTTGCTGCCGAAAAGGTTTTGATAGGATGGAATGGGAGTACCTACATAAAGTCATGAAGAAGTTCGGATTCGGGGAAACATTCAGAAACTGGATAAAAATATTGTATAGTAGTCCAGTATCAGCCGTAAAAACAAATGGCTCAACATCAGCATATTTTCTATTATATAAAGGCACACGTCAGGGCTGCTGTCTGTCTCCTTTTTTATTTGACTTAGGGATAGAACCACTGGCGATTGCAATCAGGGGGGATGAGAGAATCAAGGGCATCACAAGAGGAAACACAATCCATAAGACTGCGCTCTACGTGGATGATTTATTCCTATTTATCTCCAATCCAAGCCAATCTATACCTTACCTCCTACAGTTATTACAGCAATTTGGAAATCTCTCTGGCTAAAAATTAAACCTATCAAAATGTTTTTTCCCATAAATGATGTAAGCAAATCAGTGGACAATGATGTATTCCCCTTTAAAATTGAACGTCAGTCCTTTAAGTACCTAAGTGAACAAGTTACCAGTTCATTTAAGTCACTCAAAAAGGCCAACTTTGATAATTTATTAGAACAAACGAGAAAAGACTTAGAGAGGTGGACACACCTTCCTGTCTCGCTAGCAGGCCGTATTAATGCCCTCAAGATGACAATACTGCTTAGATTCTTATACATCTCACAACAATTCCTATCTGGCTTCCGAAACATTTTTTTATTAAACTGGATAAGTATGTCTCATCTTTTATATGGAATCATGCCACGCCTCGCATAAAGAAGATCCATTTGGAAA
This sequence comes from Apricaphanius iberus, assembly GCA_028564705.1. Taxonomy (NCBI): domain Eukaryota; kingdom Metazoa; phylum Chordata; class Actinopteri; order Cyprinodontiformes; family Aphaniidae; genus Apricaphanius; species Apricaphanius iberus. Next base: position 2,235,432 of record JAPXFQ010000899.1, read on the forward strand.
GGCCCAAATCTGACGGAGGATTGGGTCTCCCCAACTTCCTCCATTATTATTGGGCCTCAAATATATGTCACCCAGTATGCCAAGTTGGCGTACTGGGTGACATCTTTCTCAGATAGGAAGGGGCCCACCTGGACCATGATGGAGCCTGAATCTCATACATCAATTTCCCCATTTCTCTGCTAACAGCTCCTCTCACAACGCAGACTAAGGCTACGTCCACACTAAGCCGGATAAGGTTATACGGGGAGTTAGACGCCTAATGTTATCCACTCAACACGAGCATTTACGCCCCGTTTTTCGGTCCATTTAAGGTCCTATGATTGTGCAATCCAATGCCTACCTATGCATGTACTGGGCATGCGCGGGGAAAAACAAAAACAACAGATTGACGCGTATAATCTATGTCGCTGTCTGCGCCTCCTGGATCGCCTCCTGTGTCGCCTTCTCATCCGCAAGTAGGTTTGCAAACATCTGAATTTGCAAAAGAAGAAGTAGCATAGCGAGACTCGTCTCCATCTTTGCTGTTGTCATTATATGCTGTCGCGTTGTTGTTGTCATCAATTTAGGACACAGCATTTGATTGACGTTGCTGCTCTGATTTAGCCGGGGACCGGATAAGTTGCATCCAGACGTGCTCATTTAGCCGTTGAGATAACATTTAGACGGCTCTCTTCCAGGCTAATACTTAGCCGGCCACAGACCACAAACAAAGCCGCCTTAGTGTGGACGATAGGGGGGTGTAGACTAAATACTTATACGTTTAAGGCATTATCCGGCTTAGTGTGGACGTGGCCTAAATGTGCGATTTATTTCTAATCCTGTGGTGTCAAACTCCATTAGAATCCGGGTACAGTTTCGGAAACATTTTAACCTTCACCAGATCAATAGCCTCTCCCCTCTTTCTCTCAATCACCTCTTTACACCTTCTCAGGTCGATCAAAGTTTCGCTAGCTGGCATCAGCATGGACTGGTCTTCTTCCACAATTTGTTTAATAAGAACGCCTTCCTTCCCTTTGAAGCCCTAGTGAAACAGTAAAGAAAGCATTTTTAAAATAAAAATCACATATTTTATCCAAACTCCCCAGACTTAACAGTAAGTAATCACACTGTAAAGACTACCTGGCACAGTGAAAAGTGAAAACTTTTAACACCATGTCATGTTCTCCATTTTCCATTAAACATTTCATAACAGGCTGGTTACGGCTCACTAAAGTACTAGAAACTTTAATCAGTTTAATCAGTTTCCAATTAAAAACCACTACCCACTGAAGTTATAGGAAATTATTTAATATTCATAATACCACATTACAATTATAAATCATTCAAGCAGTGTTACAGGTACCTGGACAGGGCATCAGCTATTAAGTTTTCTGACCCTTTCTTGTGATGGACGGTAAAGTTGTAGTCCTACGCCAACAGAGCTCAATGCATGAGTCACTGGTTATGGTTGTACATGCGCAAGAGGAATACAAATGGGTTATGGTCAGTGTGAACAACAACCGCCAAAGAACTGGATCCAAGGTATACTTCAAAACGCTAGAGTACAAGTAGCATAGCCAATGTCTCCTGTTCAATAGTGGAGTAGTTTTGTTGAGCTTTGTTAAAATTCTTTCCACACTATCTGCATCCTTCTGCAAAGGAACTGCTCCTGCTCCTAACCCACTGGTGTCAACCTCTAACACAAATGGTTTGGCTATATCAGGCACAGACATAACTTGTGCATGGCACAGCAAACTTCACTTTGGGACTGAGCAAAGTAGTAAAGGGGCAAACTACAGTCGAAAAATTTTGGCAGAAGTGTCTCTATTAATTTACCATACCAAGGAAACGGTGTAACTCGCTTCTGATAGTCTGAGTGGGGAAATTTCTTATCGCCGCCACTTTGGCTTCAACCAGATGTAATTTGCCTTGACCTACCTAGTGGCCTACGTACGCAGTAGTGGCTTTTCCAAAATCACACAAATTTAAGGTAGGGGATGATTCAGCCAAGCACGCAAACACTTCCATATGTTCTTTCCAGGATGTAGTGTAGATGACCAAGTCATCTAGATGTGCAATGCAATGTGGAATACCAGCAAGAATGGCATCAATTAATCGCTGGTAAGTAGCGAGAGCAAAAAAGCATTGCAGTGCACTGTAAAAATGCATCGGATGTCCCAACAGCAGATATTTTTGAAGCCTGATCTGTGAGTGGGACTTGCCTATAGCCCTCTAGCAAATCAGGTTTGGACACAAACGTAGCATTACCTACTTTATCTACACATTCCTCCATACAAGGCAAAGGATATGAATATTGGATAGTGACTGTGTTCACTTTCCTTAAATCAGTAATGAAACATGCATCCATCCATCCATCCATTTTCTTAACCGCTTAATCCTCCATGGGTTGCTGGTGCCTATCTCCAGCTGTCAACGGGTGAGAGGTGGGGTACACCCTGGACAGGTTGCCAGTCCATCACAGGGCCACATAGAGACAGACAGGACAAACAACCATGCACACACTCACACCTAAGGACATTTTACAGTGATCAATTAACCTGACAGTCATGTTTTTGGACTGTGGGAGGAAGCTGGAGTACCTGGAGGGAACCCACGCACGCACGGGTAGAACATGCAAACTCCATGCAGAAAGACCCTGGGCTGGGATACAAACCTTCTTGCTGCAAGGCAACAGTGCTGACCACTGCACCACCATGCAGCCCCGGTGCTATCCAACAGAGCGATGTATGCCAAATGTAATGTATGCCATCCCAATATTTTAGTAGGAGTTATTAACTTATCTTATTCTTCACAACTTGGCAAAACGAGCCGCATCACCGCAAACCAGGGTGATCTCCATGGACTAGTGCTGGGAATAGCAACATTATTTTGGCATAAATAATCAGGCTCTTGTTTCATTAGTTCCCTTTTTCTAGGATTAGCACAATACCGATGTTATGTTACCTGTCCAGGGTGTAGCCCGCCTCTCGCCCGTTGACAGCTGGAGATGGGCACAAGCCCCCCCCCCCCCTCCAGAGGACTAAGCGGTTCAAAAAATGGATGGATTTGGATGTAGAGTTATGTCATGGTTCATAACAGGTTTAGAAGTGGGCACATCTTTGAAGAGAATTGGCGTGACCGGAACACAGTAGAGGATGTCATCCTTCTGCTCCTGTTGCAAATTCCCAAGCTGCCTTGGTAATTCTCTTAACATATTCGAGTTGTTTAGTCGACCATTACTCTGTGGAGCTGAAGGAAGCTTTATCCCCTCATCTTCACAGGTGATCTCAGATCCAGACTGCTCCGCAACTACTGCAGCAGAAACCCGGGGCATTTCCTGTGCAGCAGCATTGGACTCGTTGTGCTCATATGATTTTAGCATATTAACGTGACACACACACACTTTGTGCAGTTTGTCAGGGGTGCAAAGAACGTAGCTGTTGTCACTTAAACGCTCTTGTACGTAATAGGGACCAAGAGAGCTGAACCTGTTACTAGGACTTAAGTTGCAACGTTATCACTGGGCTGGAATTCTCCCAGCTTTAAAGTCATATTACTTTTTCATTTTTCTCTGCACGCTGGCCAAACCTTCTTTTGTGATTTCATTGACCCAGAGTAAATTATCTTGACGATCGCGAACAGAAACCTTAATGGTTTTTCTGTAGGCTCAAGAGGCAAGAGAAATCTCTCCTTTAGAACTTGGAGCGGCCCACGAGGAGTGTGACCAAAAACTAGTACTGCCTGCAAACAGGATTTTTTGCAGTACCTGTTCATACATGTGCGACTTAAAGCTTGTATCCTGATTTTGTTTGGGAGATATTTTGTTATTTTTAGTTGTTCATTGGTTTAGTTCACCCCAGTTGTATGTCTGTCCATTCTTCCACTGACGGCCAATAAACACTGTGGGGACTCATTAAGTCTAACTGTTTGCAACTTTTTATTACTTTAAATATGTTACATTATTTTTCTTTCTCTCTTTTGAGATTGGGGATCTGACATGAAGGTGGATGAGAGTAATTCAGTTTTACTACAGGTATTTGGCCATGAGATGGGCCAATGTTTGTTTTCCGGGTTTTTTGTTTGTTTTGTTTTTAAAGGTTAGGACTTGTATAAAAAAAAATCTATTCAAGCATTCAGTTGAAAGCGGAAGTTTACATAGAGAGAATAAAAAGGGAATCAACTTCAATTGAATTAAATTCAGTTTATTTAAATATACAGTATAGCACCAATTCACAACATATGTCATCTTAAGGCACTTTAGAAGACAAGTAATTTCATTACAATTACTCAAACATTCCAATCAGCAACCAGCAGACTTTATTGAGTCATTGATGTGAGGTTGTGCCTGGAATATGAAGACTCCAGCACAGGAATCCCTCAGTAATCCATACTGAGCAAACGTGCAGCAATAGTGGAGAGGAAAAACCCTTTAAAAGGAAGAAATCTCCAACAGAACCTGCTCAGTCTGAGTCGCCATCTGCCACTGGGGATTTGAGACTAAGGAGAAGAGACACAAAAGGAACTGATGTAAAGAGTACTTTATATATTAAAGAAGGTAAAACATTGATAACAGAGCATGGAAGATGTTTTGTCACAGGGAGCATCATCTGAATGTTTTTCCTCAATTCATTTGGATAGCCCATGTCAGCAGCTATGTACAACTGTTGATAAACCTTAAATGTGGGCTTGTTAGAAATTCAAAGCTTTGGATGTTGTTTTTGCAACTCAACTCTGCTTCAGACTTCCCATAACTCTTTTACCCCTCTGCTTTGTTCCTTGGCTTTAATGATACTGTTTGTTACCGCCACCAAAGAGCTTATGTTTTGCCAGGGTTTATTTGTTAATTTATCTCTTAGCAAGCAGCATAACTAAAAAAGTTACAGGTGGATTTTGATTAAATTTTCAGAAAATGTCTGCATTGGCACCAGGAGCAAGTTATTAGATTTTGGCGAAGATCTGGATCATTGTCTGTGGGAGGGGAGCTGGGCGGACTGCGCTCTCTGAATGCTTTTCATGTGCCTCTCTCCTCCTCCCTAATGTTCTCCTCCTACAGTAACATCTGTGTTTAACATCACAGGTTGTCTCTATTTACGGTGTGACTGACATCTGAAGGCAGAATTATTCATGTATCCATCAAAGTGAATCAAAGTAAAAGTGGTTAAATAAACGCTACTCTTTTCCGAGAGTTACTTGTGGAAAAGACTATATATACTGTCCCTTCCACTTCACAGCCATGCCACAATCTCTGCTAGTCTATCTAAAAAGCCCAATAATACACATTAAAATTACTACACTTGTTAAATAATGTGGATCGTATTAGTTTTTTGCAGTGCAGGCTCCTCTGTAAATCCATGTAAAAAATGTATTTCTGTTTTTGCTTGTTCAGGTAGGTTTACAAACACTTAGTGGTTTTAAACACTTAATACTTTGATTTCAACCAAATTCAGTTATCATACTAATAATATTTCCTAAAATCATCACTGGCTGGAGTTCACTTATTAAAAGTAAAGTGCATTATATCTGTGTCTGATTCTTCGACATGGAAAAAATAGGCTTACTGCACTTTTTTTACTGGATCTATAGCTACAAGGATATAACCATACTGTGGAGGTGGACGTCACACTGGTTGAAGGCAAATTACACTTTGGTACTAATCCTTATACAAATTATAAAGGTTGTCCATTTTGTGCCATCGCGTTGTGCTTTGATTTTTAAATGGATTCGTTTTTGTTAATTGATTGGCTACATGGGCTAAGAGGAGAAAAGCCCTTTACAATGATTAGTTTAACTATTAAATGACAGAAATTCGCAGAAATTCAGCTATTCGTTGTGCTGGAAATATTCAAAGAACAAATGAGGAAGAAACCCTTATATCGAGACATCTACTTTTTCAGACCAAGTGCGTATTTTCAGCGTTTTCTCAAGATATTAGGTAAGTATTGATGAGGTTGAAGCTTTTATAACAAACTTATAAGATAAAATACTAATGCAAATAGACAATAGACTCCAATAAAAACACTTAAGATAACTTATCCAATGTTTCAATGTTAAAACATCCATCGCTCGTAAAAGATCCGTGTTTAATCCACAAGCCGGTACCACATTTGGAATGAGAAGGATAAAATGCAGGACAAAACAGAATATCACGAAAACGCAGTGACTGATAAAAACGTAAACATATTACTTTATTTTCAGTTCCCCTAGACTTAAGAAAATAAATGCTATCTGATGAAACATCCAGAGATTGAGTCACAGCCATGCTTGTAGCGCACAGGAAGGATAATGCTCCGACTGACTCACACTGAAATAGTTTTTAAGATATATAAGCTCATGTGCGCTTGGTTTACAAAATAAATAAATTTTATCATGGCCTAAATATACTTCTCCAGGCGGCTCTCGTCGGCTATGTTACCGATATCTTTATTACACAAATGCATAAATTTGAGCAACTAGACGTAATGAAAAATATAGTGGCTTATTACGCACACGTTAGAAGACACAAGTTTCGAAACTATTGACAGTGTAAGAATACTACAGAACAATAACACGTTGACTGCTCAACCTGTCTTATCTGAAAACGATCCCTTTCAGTGGTGGAAAATTGGCACTGAAAATGTTGACGTCTCAAAGTTGATTCCTCTATTTTTTAAAGCGATAATTAATCAATATTGTCCAAATTCTCCTGAACCAACCCATTTTATTATGCAGCAAGTCTATCTATGCATCAGTGCTCCGTGGGTATGTGAATCTTAAAAAATGATACGCCCTTGGAGATGCTAAAGGCATACTTTTTACGCATGCTGACTGAGTCATGTAGCGCACTCCTGGTTTTTAAATGCCATATTTTTAGGTGATATCACGTGAGAGGTGGGACTCATTATAATAACATATTTAAGGTTCCCATAGGTTTTGCCTGAATATCAAACTGTCAGATGCGCGTAAGGATGCATCCGATCCATCGTCCTAGATTGGGTAAATTTGACGCATCTTTGGACACCATCTTTTTTTACTAGTCTGTCACTAACATTAATAATAACTGTGTTTTGTTTCAGTTTTCCTAGTCTATATAATCATCTTCATGTTTTTTTACAGTAAGTATCTGTTATTTTATTTTTTTATTTGAATGACTTAATTTTAGGTGCATATGTCAGTGCACTTACTCTTAATTTATACCTCGTTTTTCCCCTACTCTTGTTAAATTAATTCTTGTATTGTCATGTATAAGCATCTAATATTTATTTTTAATTTATTTATTCACGATATTATTTATTTGCGAGATTATTTACTTACGAGATTCCTTTTTACAGTTTGGAATTTAAAGTTTAAAGAAATTAACGTTTCGCGGTATTTTACTGTCCCCCATGACGCTTTGAAAACTTGCCTGCTTATTTCCAATTTTGCCAGTCAGCAGTATCATCTGAGGCTGTTGGCGTCCGGATGAGGGAATGCACTGACTGTGATTGTCTCTCTGGACCGAGATTATTTTATACATCATCAAATTTGTTTAACTTCGTTTCTATGGTGTGGATGTGAACGGGCTCTTGGAGCCTGTCCAGGAAAGAATGTGCGGATTTTGCTGCTGTCAGATTTTCGAATTGTTGTTGATCTTTTTGTGTAGTGTGACAAGCGAGTGTTGTAAAAGAATCTATCTTGTGTATAATGGCGCATCTTTAGAACCTGACTTCGCAATTAGTTTAGCAACTTTCTTTCAAGAGAAAGGAACAAATCATGAGTCCGATTTACATTATAAGCACCCTTAAAAGGATGGAGGATAAAGGAGGGCATGGACAACAGGAGCTAATCATGGATGTTGAAGCGTAAGCGCGTGTACCTTATGTGGCAAGATGCACAAGAGAGCCCAGGCAGGACTCAATAACCAGTCCAGGTGAAAGTCATGCGCGCTTATTAGACAGCCAAATGAATAGTTACGTGTCTAAGCACCCAGGGCGCATGATAGATCGGAGACCCCCCTCCACCGTTTTATTATTTTTACCTATATTTATTACCCATTTTATACACTATCTGTTATATCGAACTAATGGGTCGTTGTAGTTCAAGGAGTGAACCATTAGGTGATGCACAGTTCCGGGTGAATTGATCATTTACTGGTGTAAAATGTGGGAGACGGGAGGGGACAAGCTAGAAAAAAGAAGAAAAAAAACTGATGCTATTGAGTGTGGCTTATTTCTGCTCAATTGGGAGCAGATGGATATCTCAAATGCGCGTCTGTTCCCTTTTTTCTCTCTCCCGAGATTGCACTCCCTCTGTTTCACTTGCCGGTTCAACTGAAACAAATGGGTGATCAAAGCAGGTAATTCTGCCTTATGTTGCATCTCATTACATATGGCCATTATGTAGGCTACGTTCACACACACCCCTCCTCCGCCTACTATGCTGTGAATGAACAGTGTCGATTTCGTCGTGTTTGGTCAAGCCTAGGTTCACAGTAGATTTTTCTGGTAAGCTGCTGACTTGTGCCGCCGCTGCTTGTGCGAGTATCAATTATTTTAAGAGCGCTTCATATTGCAGCTTTTGAATAAAGTTAGATACAACTTTTTCTTTTTATATTAAAAACTGCTATCGTAGAGTCTTTACATATCCTGTAGATGTGTTGTCATTCAATATATATGGGAAGACGTATTTAATTCAGTTCGACTGCAAGTTCAACCTTATATTGTGTTTGTTGGTAGGGTCTGCCTCAGGAGACAACAAAGTCATCTGTCACAGGTGAGCTGTCTTTTTCTTAATTTGTGAGTGAATTCCTGTGAACATGAGGAAGGTTTCTCGACTTTGATACGGATGCCTTCCAACTCAATTCAGGTTTCACAGTGAAAATAATATTTTCTTTATCATTTATTTATTATTGGTTCGCAGCACACAGACCTTAAATTCTAATAGATTTTTAACACTCTTTTCCCCCTCGCTCCCCTCACTTTCCCAATACTTTGTTTTTGATGATTCACTTGTCCTTCCTTGGGGCATTTTGATAGATAGTGAGCACTGGAAGTTTTCAGAGGGTTTAGCCATCACACGATCAAGTTGGCACGACTCCGGATCCGGATATGGCTTGCGTCATTTTTATCATTTCAGGGAGCGCGTGGGTGGTTTATACTTGACATTCTTGGCAGGTCTTGATGAAGGAAGGGGGACATGTGTTTGCATCTTAGGCGCTTCATTAAAATCACGAAACTGTTTCCCAGAACATTCCCCACCCTCCATGCCATGAAAGCACATCAGTAGACTATTCTTCTCATGCTTCCTGTAAGGATCCAAAAACATATACAGCTGTGTAAAAAAGAAAAAAGAATTTCTTGTTGCCACCTGACCTTAAATTAGACTGAACTTTTACTGTTTTTTGGACACTTAAGGTTACAATTTACATTTGCCAAATGCTAGAATGACACACACACACACATATATTTGTTTCTTGAAATTTAGTAAGTTATGCATATTTAATTTGAATTTGTAAGAATTGTCTTTATGTGACTTAAGTGAAATTTTTCGAGGTATCTAAGTCTTCTCAGGACTGGTTAACTGAGTTTATTGTATGTGTATTTCGTGCGTAGGAACAATTTGGTGGTATTTTTCAAATTTTTTTATGTAGAAATCTTCCTAAATATAAATACACTTCCAACCGTGGATACCCACAGCAACTAGTGTTAGAAGGGGGAACTGCAACACTGAAACAGTTTGACAGAATATTTCTCTCAGCAGTTTATCACCACCGCCAACCAGTCGGAGTTGGCTATCTATCTTTTAGCAAAATAATTCAAAAAGTTATGGATGTATTTGCAATAAATTTTCAAGTAATGTTAGAAATTTGCCAAGAAATTCATAATTTAATATTGGGTGTGATCATACATGGAGATCCCACCACTCACAATCTGCACTCTCCAAAAAACCCTCCCCTCCCCTCCCCAATCCGACCCAATTCACTTGTTTATTTGTCACATCAAGCACTTCAGGTTAATGGGATGTTGTTACTTATTTAATTCAAGGTTTGCAAACTGTACTGTTTTTAACTAAATGCTCCCGCTTATGAGTGAAGCAAGTTACTTTGTTGAAGTCCTAGCTTTCTGTGTGCTTCCCATCAAATGCTTCAGTTTCAATGTGGTTACATTCTGCAAATCAAAGGTTTGCTGTGGTGTAGAAACTGGATGGTCTTGCTTATATGTGATAATTAGAATCATGGCCCGCTCCTCTTGACAGAGCTGGGTTGGGTTTTGGGGGGCTTCTTTCTCGCACTCACCTTTTTAATGCTGGCAATAAATCTTCTATAGGATTGATATTAGGAGGCCCACTCCACACCCTTGATTTTGTTGTGCTTAAGCCACTTTGCAACTAATATGAAGATGCTTGGGCGTCAATTCAATTCAAAAATGCTTTATTGATCCCAGAGGGAAATTAAATGTTTTTGTAGCTCATTACTAATTCATTTTTCAATGAGTTGTTGTAGACCATGATGACTGTGGGGAGAAAGGATTTCCTGTTGCGGTTTGTGTTGCAGTGAAACTGAAGAAGCCTCCAACTGAAGATACTCTGTTGCTGTAGGATAGTCTCATGAAGAGGATGCTCAGGGTTGTCCATTATTTTTTTATTTTATGAAGAATCATTCTTTGCATCATTATCTCCAGTTGTTCCACAGGTGTCACCAGAACAGAACCAGCCTTCTTTATCAGGTTGTTGAGCCATTTTAAGTCCCTGGCTCTGATGCTGCTACCCCAACAGCTAAAGGACCAAGAGATGACACTCTCCACCACAGACTTGTACTGTAGATTTGCAGCATCTTGCCGCAAACCTTGAAGTTTCTCAGCTTCCTCAAAAAGTACCGTCTCCTCTGTCCCTTTTTGTAGACTGCTTAACTGTTGATTAACCAGTCCAGTCTGTTGTCCAGGTGAACTCTGAGGTATCTGTTCTCCTCAACCACCTCCACTTCTTCTCCCATGATGGAGACAGTCTTTGACTTATCCCTGTTTCTTCTGAAATCTACAACCATCTCCTTTGTTTTGTTCACATTTAAGGTAAGATGATTGTTTCTACACCATGCCACAAAGCGGGCCAGCAGCTCTCTGTACTCAGCTTCTTCTCGATCTCTGATACACCCGAAAATTGCAGAGTCGTCTGAGTAATTCTGCAGATGACAGATCTCTGTCTTATACTGGAAGTCTGAGGTCTGAGAGTCATTTTTCATTTGGAAGACCCGTTTGCGCCCAAGCTCCAACTTCCTAGCAGATGTCTTAGATGTTGCTTCAAAATGTCCACATTATTTTATTACCTCCTGATGCACTCTACTTTGGGAAGTAACCAGTCCATTCTGCAGCGAAACAGTACCACGATATGCTCCCACACACATGTCTCCAGGCTTCAAAGCTTCACTTTTTTTCTCAAAATATAGCCTACCGAAGAGTTTAATTTTTGTTTTGCTGGTCTTACTGGGGATAGTGACGCTGTCTTACCGGTGTCACTGTCCACAAGGTCTTTTGCTGTTGCCCTGAGGTTGATTTGCACATTTTGCACCAAATATTCTTCTCTGGGACTCGTCTCCTTCCCAAATGGTATGATTATTGTACATTCCCACCCAGATCTTTTATACTTACTAACGTATTATTTTTAAACGGATAAAAATAAGACCTTCACGCGTCTAAAAATTTGTCTTGATTTTACTATGATCTCAAAGGAAAAGGCTCTCTGTTTGGGGCATGAAAAAAGAAGACAAAAACTCCACTGTTTGTCAGTGTTGCTACGCCAGCATACATTACTGTGAAGGATTTCAAAATCACAATAACACTAAAATGTAGTGAATGTAGAGAGTGACAAAGAGAGAAACTTCACACTTGAAAATTGAAGAGACCAAAGCTGGTTTGGAAAAACAATATAAGTGTTATATCTGTTTATAGTTAGATAGTATACTGTTGATTGAAATCTCAACAGTAATCACTTAACAGAACAGGGTAACATTATTTCTTTATTTTTAACCACTGTACAGTATGACTTAAACTGATGAATGTTTTGTCCATCATGGGGCAGTAAAACAGAAAATAAGAGCGTTGAAAGACTTTAAAAGAGGAACCATTCCTCTTGATGTTTTTTGTTTTTTTCAGTGTCGTACATTTCAGTGGCAGTAAAATACATGTCAAAGCAATAGAAACCTATACTTATAATTCATGTTTTGCAGAGAAACCCACAATGGAGCCAACTATGAGAACTCAGGAATGGACTATTGCAATGAGAAGCTTCACAATCCAGGAGAAAAAGAAACGGGTAATGACTTTCTGGCAGACCATTTATTTACTCCTTATTTATTTGACGAGCCTTAAACACCTAATGTTATACAAGAGTCTTGTTTTTATTGGGGTAGGGGGTGGCAGCATCATGCTGCGGGGAGACTATTCTTCAACAGAAATAGCAAGGTTACTCAGAGTGGATCAGGATTGAGAGGAACTAAATAATGGGGCAATCTCGTGTCAATATGCAAATGAATGACCAGGGGAATCGTAAAGCACTTTGAGTGTCTTGAAAAGCGCCACCTTAATGCAATCCATTATTATTAATGATAATAATTAATAATAATAATCCTCGGAAAAAAAACTGCTGTGAGAACATACTGCAATTCCACACATCTTTCAGAATATGTTGGTATGATGTTCATTCAGCATCACCAGGTAATACATTGGCAGCAAACTTCTCCAGGGTTCTGACAAGAGTGTAGTGTTTACATATTGGATCATTGTATAGCATGCTTCAGGCTATTCTACAAAATCTCTAGCTGCTGCAGTTTTTGGAACTCTTTGCACATTTTCTTGCTTCAACCATCCATGCAGAGCAAGGTACTCTTCCTATTTTTCCAAGAAAATGAAACGTTTTTTTGGATTTCACACAGAGCATTCATATAAAGTCTTCTTTGAATGTTCAGGTTAGATGGCATCTTTATGAAATGAGTTTTATCTTTAGAACTAATGAACTAACCTCGAAGTGGTAGTCAGAGGGTCTGGTGGCGCCTGCGTCTGGCAGCCTTTTTTCTGTCAGCTTGCCCCAGGGCAGTTGTGGCTACCATGTAGTAGCTTGCCACCATCAACATGTGAATGTGTGTCTTTGGCACTGTGTTATGCTGTGTCTTCTGAAAAACAGGTCCCAGAAAGGTTTCCCCTACACTGATGTGTGCTTTTTTTTTTAGTTAAACTTTGAGTGAACTTTTGGTTTCTTCCATAACCCCCGCGTTTCTCTTCTCACCAATATGTTTATCAGACTTTATTTTTACAGGTACTTTCACAGGACTGAGTGAAAAGGTTTTCAAATGCTGTGGACTCAAAGCTTACAACCGACTCAATGAAATTTGTTGTAACTTTACAATACAGCCTAAATCTTCACCCATGGCTGACTGTTGTGGCAAAGGTAGGTGTACATTCCTCACACCTACTAAAGACGGTGTTTGTGCAAGGGCTAATGCTGGCTTGTACTCGCAAATAAAAAAATAATAATAAAGAAACAAAAATGCTACCGTGAGTGAGGTTCTGACCTTTCGGACCTGTCGGATAATTTGAAGGAATTAATTCTTTACTGACCTTTATTGACCATCAACTTTGCGTGTGTGTTGAATAAAGAACGACAACAGTTAGTTATTGGAAAAAACGATACAAGATTTATAAAAAAAAAAAAAAAAAACTTTTTGATCACCAAGCTAGAAAAGAACACACTACTGATTTAAAGAAATTAATAGTTAAAATAGAAGAACACAGAAAGATGAATATGTAATAAGATGAGAAACCATTAATTCTGATATGATTCTGGAGGAATATGGGTCTTTTAGGCTTGATCTGCAGCTGCCGGAATAAAACTGAATTAGTTTCATGCACTGAAGTTTGAGATCAAGTTTGACAACAAGATAGAAGGCAAGTTGTCCCAACGCTATATTTTACCAGAGTATGATAGTCAGGTTTGACCTTATCATGATTGTATATGATCTAATCCTAAAAACCCACATTGTTTATTACATAAATGTGAAAACTCCCTCTATTGATGATACATACACGCACAAGTTGAAGACAAAATAACGTGCTTCTCTCAGATATTTGTACTGTTTGCATAACATCCAAAACAGCCACGTTCTTTATGTCAACATTTGAAAATGACAAAAATCAAACAGATCAACAGATAAATCTACAGTGAAGGATATAATCACTTTTACAGGTGAAGAAAATAGACTCGCGTTTTAATTCTACATATTGGGAAAGGATTAGCGGTGATGGGTGTGAAAAAAAGTAATTTAAAGAGATCAGAGCAATCACAAAAACTGTTTGAATCTGCCCCCACCAAATGATACCTCATTTTAAACCCACACAATATCCCTTTATCCATACCTCCTTTCAATTTGTATACACAAATTATTACAGGTGCTAGCAGGTAATCAATCCACATACTTTTTTTTATTAATAGTTAATACTATGACAACAGATTATATAGGTAATCAAAATATACTTATAATTTCATTGTGTTGCATATAGTTTTCTTAGATTTTATACTCTCTTCTTTTACTGTTATGGTTCTGACCCCTGTTTGGGCCAACTGGCCTACAATTAAATATAAATACCTTTTAGCCATCTCCTGTTTCTAAAAAATATTAGTCGGAGTCATTGTCCAGATTTCCAACTCACACTTTTTTTTATTTTCACAGAGGCCATTGATCCGAAAGAAGAGCTGTGTTGTGGTGCAAACAAAAAGAAGTTGACTAAAGAGTCTCCGGACCATCAGTGCTGTTTTGAGAATCAGTACAACACCAAGACTCAGTGCTGCTGTCCTGATAAAAAAGAAAAAGTTCAATCTAAAAGCTCAGACTGCTGTGCAAAGCACACAACTTCCAACAAAGGTTAGTTGGTTTCTTTTCCAGCTTCCATTTTTTTTAAAACAATTAAAAAAAATATTCTCTGACAAGCTTGGAGTGCATATCTGTTCAACTGGAATTTTCTTAGATAAAATCCTATAGGTCACATTTCAGGGGTGCCGCCAGAAATTCTGGGCCCAATGGGAACAAAAATTTCTGGGCCCCCTACATTTTTTACAGATAAAATGTAACCCAATAAACATGCCCTGTAGACTTTAAAAAAGATACTTAGCACATTGCATAGTTAAAATGTCTGATGAGTAAAAGCCTACAAAAACAAGAAAAAGCTATGGAAATATGTACTTGTTTACATAAAAGGAGAATATTTATTATCTCAATTGCAATTGCAAACACAACAGAACATAATGTACACATATTGACATATACTTTACGTGAACAAGCTTTAACTGGGTCCAACTGCTCAATCAGGAAACATCAGCTACAACTAACCCATAATTAAATCAGTCCAAGACTAAAACTAGGCCAAAAGGGCTCAAAATCAAGACACACCAGGAGTAATGCCGGGCCTAAACCAGTCCAGGACTAAACAAGTACTGAACCAGACATAAACTGTTTTTTATCCAGGTATAACAAGTTATGTTCAACATCACTTTATAATGGCCCAGCGGCGTGCCTTTCTGCTGGCAAAATCATGTATCAAATCATCAAAGTTCAGCTATCTTGCCAGTTTGCTTTCAGTGGACAGTATGGCAAGGTGACAAAGTCTGTCCTGCAACATAGCAGACCTAAGATAATGTTTAATCAGTTTGAGCTTACTGAATGCTCTCTCGCCACCTGCATTGTTGAATAATATGAAATAGATAACTATACAACACAAGAAAAAAATTAGACAATCCAAAACTGTATTTTTTTTGTATAGTTTTCTTAATATAAAATATTAAATATCTATTCTGTAAACTAATTATAGCCAATGGTTACCACAGACACATTTTTATTCCACTTTATATTATTTTTTCAAGGGGCATTTTATTCATATTAAGAACGTCAAGTTTGACAGCATCGATCGTAGCAGCAGCACTGTCACTTCACAGAACACACGGCAAACTGATTTTGTAATTTTTGAAGCGTGTAGATTACTTTTTGTTTAGTAAAGTTATCATCATGTGGAGAACACAGTAGATAAGACGTGCTTAGAGCTTTCAATCTTCGTGAAGTTTTGCGCTCAGGCTCACCTTGTTTGGCTGAGACGGGGACGGGGGCCGCGGGGGAAGGAAGACGTGGGTGTGCAGCGGCCGCTGAATCTGTGTCTACGAGACATGATAACCCGGAGACAGCAGAGATGTTATTATTGTTGGATGTAAATCATAATTCAGTAATTATTTTACTAAGCTAGCTAGATAAAAGCAGGTCATGTAGCAACAAAAATAAGTAAGTGAAAGTTTTGGAATACAGGAATAGGGCAAGCTACCTTTCTTTTTGAAAAACTGTGTGACATACTGTCGACTTTGGCGTTCTCGGTCTTCTCTTTCCTTCTTTTCTTTCCGTTTTTGATGCCCTGACTTTTGATGTGACATGCCTGCGTGTGTCACTATCTGCACTGCATCATAACAAATGCAATAAGCAAGAGACGTTACGCTAGCGAGTGTAGCTCGGACAGCGCAGGTGGAATGAACCATTGTGAGGGGGGTGTGACTTAAACAGTAAATACATTATTTGTTTGTTAAATATTAAATCTATGGTCAAAACGGACAAAATACACATTAAGTGTATGAGGGGCCCTAGCACATTTAACGTATGTATAAAAAAGAGAAAAGAAATAAGAAAAGAAAAAGAGGGTCTGCTCTTCTGGGCCCTTCATCAGCCTGGGCCCTTAGAATCGTCCTAACCTTCCACCCCTTTACGGCGCCCATGGTCACATTATTAATTAATGGTCTCCATCTGTATGTACTTTAATGTTTATTAGCCCAGCTGTTCTCTAAAGGCCTTGGAGGTTTGTGAGAGAATATTAGTGAACTATCAGCATCACAAAGGAAGCCAGCAGACAGATCATGAATAAACCTGAGGAGAAATTTAAAAAGGGGTTATGTTGTAAAACAATATCCAAAAATTTTACCATTAGATAGAGCTCTACTCAGTTAATCATTAAAAATTTGAAAAACTGAGGATCAACTAGAAATGACTGTCCCTACTCCGACGGGCCAGACAGATAAGTAGACAGGATGGTTATGGTATCTCTTGAGGAACTTCAGAGACCCACAATACATTTTGGAGAACCTATTGAGAGGAAAACTGTCAGTCTTGAGACATGACACAATCTGAATCCCACCATACAGTGGTTGCTGCACCAACCTGTGGGTATTCTTTTTTTTTCCAACTGTGAGAGGCAGGCTGCTTATAGTTGTTGGAAAGATAAACCTGTTCTGTTGATGTGTTGCTTTAATTGTGGTTCCAATTTTGTTCTTTGAAGTCCAGGGTTCCTTTTGGTTCCTGTGCATTTCCTAACATCTAGACACTCAGATTATTATGTTTAAAGCACTAATTTCCAAGAAATTCATTGTTTAAAATGTAAAAAAAAAAGAATGTAAAAATTAAAGAAAGTGAATGTTTTTGATGAGCGATGTAATTAAATTCAACTCAATATTTTAAGAAGCTATGATTTGCTTGATCCTAAATCATCTACCTTCTTTATATCACGTTTGCTAGTTTTTGTGCTATTAATATGGTGTATTCTATGTGTTTTAATTAATGAAACTTTTAAAATGTTATGAATCATATTATCAAAACAAATTGAATACCTTTTTTATTGGTTTGAACTTTGCATTGCTCATATTTATTTACCTGATATTTGCTTCACAGTAAAGATTCATCCAAACTATTCCACATCTGCTCCAATGGGAATGAGGTATTTAATGGTTAAATTTGCTTCATTAACCCATGCTGGGTGTGACAAATATGAATGCAAGACATTTTTTAAAAATGTTTTACACAAGTTAAGTATCAGACATATATGTGTTGCACTCTTGGAAAAGAGACTCTGTCTTCTGTTTGGGAACTTTATTTACCCCATGCTGCATATTTCTTAACTACATTTTACATAACTATGTAGAATGTTTTAAACAAATATATTGCATAGGCAAATAAAATACATTAAATACTAAATAAATACAATGTTTCAGTGTTTTTTCCATCATTAAAAACCATAATAATCTAACTAAAATATTTCCAGGGCACCTATCCAGGATTAATGCTACATAAAGTAATTCTAAAGGTTGATGCAAGGATTGTTTTTTCTTCTCCGAAACACTGCTAGTCTTTGTCTGTCAACAGATCACATATTTGTGGGTCATCCAAATATGATCCACAGAAAAAGTGCTGCTGCCAGAGGAAACATGAAGGAATAAACTTGACTTGTCCTTCAGGTAAGATGATCAGTCCATTTGTTTTGCGTCAAGCAAACTTGTATAAAGTTGGTTGTATCTAATCAGACTTTACATAAGAAGAGATTAACAACAATCCTGTCAGGTTCAGGCTCAAGGAGGACCCAGATGCGGAGCGGCGTTTGTGGCTCTTACGGCCCATGTTTATTAATTGTCCAAAAAGACGAGAAGCACAGAGAACTAGGGGAGGTAGCGACAACAACGACCCGACGAGGACAGACAGACACAGAAGGGTATATATACTGTGGAGAGGGTAATCAGGAAACATGGAACACCTGGGAGCAGAGGAAGAAAACACAGGGGGGACTAATAAGACAACAGGTGAAACAAACTAGGACTAAGTAACTAAAACCGACTGGGAGGAAACAAGGAGGAATAAACAACACAGACAGGGACAGATCATGACAAATCCATCCTCTATTAGAATGACATCACAATCGTAATGAGCATGTCCCCTGCACACTGATGATAAAAAGGCAAGTTTGTTCATTGAGCTTTGTTTTGAGATGGTTAAGCAACCAAACAAAACATTGCTTTAAAACTTCAGAAGCAAGGATACTCTTTGATTTTCAGCAATTATACTACTGATCTGCAATCTCAGCTGATCTCCCTTTGGATTGATGAGGTTCAATGCTAAAATCTGTACCCCCCTTTTCAATTTGAGATTATGCTGTGTCAGTATATTTGGAGGGATCTTTACATATAACGGCTACCTATAAGATGAAAAAAGCCAAAGAATACTAAAACTGTAGAAAAGGTATTTGCACAAAAACAAAATTATGTCTTGTTAGGAGATATTATTAAGCAGAAGGAAGCAAGAGAGACTAATGTTCTGGAGCTCTTAAATATGCACACCTTTTATAATTAAACCAGTGCAGAAAACCTTGAAGCTGGATGTGAAAAAGATGTTGCCAAGAAACCTTCAAACTTTTGCTTTGGTCTGTTGAGAATCATTGTGTAAAAGCTAATCTGTACCATTGGAAATATGCCAAACTACAAAGTAAATAAGAAATGTCAGCATAAAGCTGCCTCAACGGTTCATTGAATGGTACAGCCTCTTCCTACCTTTGGGTGAACTAAATACCTTTTGTTTGTATAACTATCAGTTCAAGCTGCAGCTTCTGGTAAACCTACAAAGGGCACCTCCATCCTTTTCACAAGTTTCTTTCAGAAGTGTAAATATGATATCCTTTTTCCACCCTCCTACCCCTTTGTTTAGGTCAAAATCCTTCTCCTGCTGTGTATGACCCAAAGACAGAGATCTGCTGTAATGGCTGTTTGACAAGACTGAAACCATGGATGGATAAAGTAATGTCCTCATTTCACCATATTTGACTATTAATCAAGAGGTTTGATTTTGCTGAGCTACCTGTGAGGGTTTATTAACACCACCAGTAACAAATAAAAGCTCCACTTTTATGCTGCATTTGCAGCTCGTGGCTCCTCCCTTTTTGAAATCTATGCAGGGTGTTTTCCCAGCTTTATCGAGGCTAACTGGGTTCATCAAATGATTAAATAATAATGCTCTGGTAAGACTTAAATTGTTATGATTCGTATGTAGGAGTTGGCTTTTAGTTTTTTAGTGAGAAATTTTTGCCAGACATTTGCCTTGAGCTTCATTTTAAATATGTTTTGTTTTTTGTTGCTCTTTTTTGTTGCTCTTCTATTAAAAACTTAAGTTTAACTTTGATGAAGAACATTGTTATTATGTTAAAGGCTTACTTTTTTCTTCGACCCTTTCAGTGTTGTGGAAACACACCATACGGTTTGGCACAGGACGGAGTCCTCTGCTGTAAAAACGTCTTGTACAACGGCACAGAGGATGGAGAGGAGTGTTCGGTGAGCGGAATACCTTACAAGCCCTTTGCAGAAACTATGTGTGCTTCTAAACGTCATAAGACACCTGGAGGACACTGCTGTGGGGAGGAACTCTACCAGCCCAACAGAACAATTTGCTGCAAAGGACAAAGGTGAATAATGAAGCTGTGCTGTGTGATGCTGAATTGGATTTATACTTTGTATAGTTGGTCTTTGTGCTGAGATTTTCTGCAATCATGGTGTCTGGGTGTGTTCAAACAAGTTAAATTTACTTGCTTCTGGGTTAGCATGAGGAAAGGTGAAAAAATAAATAAATATCTAGACAGGAGCGGTCCGGAAAATTCCTTGGTAGCCAATTCCCACAATGTCTGAGAAACCACAGACATTCCAGCTTCTAGTCTCGTCCCATATGACTCCCTTTTTCCATTCTAATGCTGATGAAATGCAACCAGTTACCATGCCAATAAATGTCCATGCCAAAAATAGTCTTTTATGTCAGAGATTAAAGCTGCATTGATGCTTGAAATTCTTTCTACATCAAAGTCTGTTCATTGACATGCCTGTGCCTTGGGCGAGTTACGTGTTTTACCATAATAATAGATGACAGGACAGCTAGACACATGCACATAAAATGGGCCAGGCAATAAAATGAAAAATATTTTAAATTATGAAATTATGCAATAGCAATGAGAAATATTGTAAATCAGGAGTGCGAGAGCTGCATTTATGATTTACAGAATTTCTCCTTGTTATTGCATTGCCAACATGTAAGGAAAAACTCTGAAAGTCAACTTAATTTAAGTAAACAGTTTGTTTTAATAAAGAAGAAACATAAAAAAGAAAGACTATTTATTAACTAAAGCAACACACACATATACTTACACACGCAGAGGCACAAAGCAAGAGGAAGAAAGGGAAAGAAAGCTCTATAAGCTCTATAATAAATGTTTTGCAGTTCACTGCGCAGCCTTTGATCAATGCTTGGACACTGCAGTGTTGGAACATCCCACAAGAGTTGCAGTTTTTGAGATGCTCTGACCCAGTAATTTTTACGGTATATTCCTTGGTAAAATTTACTTCTTGTTCCGTTTTCCAGCTTCTAAGCCAATAAATTTGAGATCCAGCTCTTCATTTGTTGCCAAATATATCCCAACTTCTAACTGGGACAACGATAGAGAAATTATAGTCTTATTGCCTGATAGCAGTACATTTGCAGTAAATGAACCCAGTGGATTTTGATGAGAGATAAAACAGTTTGTCTTCTTTGGTTTCATTTGTTTTCAAGTGATCTTTTTTCTTGAATGCCTTTTTTTGATCTCAATAAAATGCAAGATTAGGGTGTTGAGTAGTATTCAACTGGATAAAGTGTGTTGGCCTTGTATTTTATCTTTATCGCACTTTTGGCATTTAGAGTTCTTTACTAATGTTCTTCTCTTTGAAAACATAGATACGATCGAGCAGAACATATTCGCTGCTGTGGAGTTCAGGCCTACAACATTTCTGACCCATTGAAGAAGTGCTGTGAAGGAAATCTCTATACCTTGACAAAGGAGGATGAAAATGACCTTCAGTGCTGTGGATCTGTGCTCCTGAATGTAACAGTAGAGTTTGTTTAATTGAACAAAATCACAAATCTGTGTAGAAGAAACATTGATGCATGTCATTTATCTCCGGTGAAAACACTATAACTCCTCTTCAGAACCAGAAGGTTTGCTGCACCAGTGAGGATCAATCCTTGTTGTATCCACTCAGGGAAGAGTTTAAATGCTGTGGTCATCTCTATTACAACCCTGCTCTGTGGTCATGCTGTGCAGGCAAACTGAGTCCAGTGCGCCACAAGACTACTTATACAAGCCCCACCGCAATAGGTAAAATGTTCTGCTAAAAACAGCCTAACTTGCATTCAGTATGAGAAACACCATTTCCTTGTTTTGCAGTTTGTTGATGAAATGTTCATAATTGTGTTTTTATTTTTATTTTATAGAAGCCAAGCTTCAGTTGCTGAACAATCTGAACAAAACACAACTTTGCAGTGAAAGTAAGAAACTGTTAGAATACGTTTTCTTGTGTAAAGGTAAACATAATTTGAATCACATAAACTGATTGGCCATTTTATTATGTACACCTTGACAATACCAAGTTGGATGGTCTTCAGGACCTCCCTAATTTGTCATAGCATGATTTATCTGGGTTTAGTAAACACTCCTCTAGGGGTTCATATCGACATGATGAGTTCAAAGTTCTAATTTCTTTTCCAATCTAATTCTTCAGGTTAAACTTCAGCTAGTTGTCTTCACCACATCTAATTCCTAAATGCATTGAGTTGGTGCTATGTAATTGATTGATTGTCTGTGTGTTAACAAGCAGCTATACTTAGCTATGTTGACAATGAGTGTAATCCTATGTGTATGTTTTTCGATTTTTTTTAGTGTTCATTGGAGTTGTGGAAAGCGTTTCTCGGAGCAGCACTGTGTTTAATAATGTGCTGAAAATCGAAGGAGAAAAGGCCAAAGTGGAACCAAATGTTTTCATCCTTGAAACACTTGATCAGTGCAAGTTCCTCAGACTGACTACTGGAAAGACCTACTTCTTCAATCATGTTGACGTCTTCGCTGATTTCAACCATGACTCTGTCTTGCAGTCACTGCATTTCATTTTGTCCAAGTGTTCTCAGTAGGGTCACCACCCTTGGTCTGATTCAATGCATTTTGCCAATACGTTGGACTCGGTTCTCCTACTTTGAATCGGTAAATAACATTTAACACTATAAATCAGACATAGCCAAAATACCTTACACATAAAACTCAATATGTGAGACTCTCTATCCAGGACATGACAAGTACTGTTATTCTTACCTCACATTGTTTGAAGTGGCTGCCAATTTGCCAAGTCAGAAAGTAATTTTGTTTTTAACAGACTCCCCAGAGTGCAGCTTTACATTATATACCAAAGTCTGACAAAAGCTATAGTAGATGGAATGAGCTATAGATGCTCATTCCAAACCTTTAATAGTTTGGAGACAAAGAAGCTAACTTAAAGATGGTAGAACAATAAAATAGTGATCTCATAAGCTAAACTGCAGTCAGCGAATGTGTTTGATATTTGAAATATATTTTTTCAATATTAAATTTATACTACTTTAGTTTTTGCACTGTTCAGATTTGTACTGCACTCTTGACAATTGAATGTTTATATTTAAAGGATGTATTTTAAACTAATTAATAAAGATAAGATATTTAATAAGCCATGTGCACTAATTGTACTACAACCCCAGAGCTGACGTATTATCTCAGTCATACAAAGTAAAAGGAAAACTACTCTTATACTTTGAATTTTTCTGAATTTGCATTAATTTTATTTTATATTGGTAGCCTCTCAAATAAATGTGATTTCTGTTCTATTATATTTGCATCAGTTGAGGAAATTATATTTTTCTCAATTTAATTTTCTTCCTGCTATACGTGTGAGCGTAAGCATACAGAATTCACACTCAGTAAAGCTAATTGTTTATCTACAGTCATTATTACTCGATTAACATTTGTTTTATTTTGCATGTGCATTTTGAAGACAAAAAACTTAATCTAATGTTGGTGCTTATCAAGTTTAAATAAATTGTTAATAAACATTTACATTTATATTTGTTCTTTTATTCACCATACATTTTCTGTTGAAGTTGGATTTTTCTCTCATCTAAGAAGTATTATTTGAGAACACAAACATTTCTTATTAGGTCACTTCTACAAAAACTTTCCAGTCTGACATATAACCAGTTTAATTTGTTTATGTGGGACATTTATTCCATCTATCAGTCTAACAAACCGAACCAGTAGTGAAGCAATGTTATATTAATAATTCCAATCAATAAATATATCAAACTTTATTTATAAAGTGATTTTTATTTTTAAAATGCTATTTAAATTGTTTTACAGAGTAAAAATGACCCCACATATAACCAACCCCCCCAAAATCACACACAGGCACACAGATTTAAAGTGACAGTGTTTTTTTTACCATTAATCTGTTCATCAAAATCTATCAAATCAAACTTTTTTTATAAAGCGCTTTTCAAACTACAAAGCTTCTTAAAGTGCTTTACAGATTAAAATGACCCCACAACCCCCCATCCCAAAACCCAAAATAAAACCATCACCACAACTACACCCCCCCTCTTCCCCCCATTTCCCATGCATGCACATACTTAAAAGCAACAGTAAACACAAGCGGAGGGAAGGCTTATGCTGCATTCAGTAACGTCAAGATTACATGTTAAGTCTATGGTTGAGGACGTTGGAGGAGCGTCGTGGTCTCTGCGGCGCTTTGTGAGTGTTGGCTCTGTCAACTTTTCAAGCTTTTCCTGCGTTTCAAACTTCAAAGCTCATAACGCTAGAAACGCAGAAGTTCAGCTAGTTGAAATTTTGACGGTCCTAACACGCTTGACGCAGGATGGCAACAAATCAGAGCGTCTCACTGTAGTGACGTTTCCCGACATCAACGCTGCCTAGCCAACCACGATCCGCTAGTGTTTAAAACATCCAGCAAAGAATGGCCCGCCTACAAGCTTTGCAAGCTTACGCTTAAAAGTTTATCTTCTGTGTATATGCGTCGAACTAATCGCTTTATGAGCGTTGCTTGACGCTGACAAAGCTTGTGGTCTGAATGCACCATAAGAACCCCACCTCCACCCAAGAACTATCTGGAGCGCACCCTATAGCCACAGCCGACCACTGCTCCCAAGGCAGAGGGCTCCCACAAAGGAAATATTGGAATGAAGATTAAAATAAGAAGTTAAAATATTAAAATAAACACTAGATAATGAGAGTAGTAAAATACTGATAAAAGACTCATAGTGTTTTAAATTATCAAGTGTAGAACAATGATAAGATCCGATCAAATAAAAGTGCAAACTAGATAAACAATAATTAATAGATAATCTTCAGCTAAAATCTAACTAAAAATTCAATCAGGGTAATTAAACAGATATTATTAAATAATAATCAGTTGAAAGCTATGTTAAAATGGTGAGTATTGAGCCTGCTATTAAACACATTAACATTCTTTGTGGCCCTGAGGTCCTCTGGCAGCCTGTTCCAGAGGTGAGGGCCATAATAATGGAAAGACGCCTCACAATTAGTCCGTGTCCTGACTTTGGGGATGATAAGGACATGGCTGCCAGAGGAGCACAGAGACCGCGAAAGTTCATATGGTAAAAGCATTTCTGAAAGATAAGAAGGCCCAAGACCATTAAGACACTTAAAATCCACTAAAAGAACCTTAAAATATATCCTAAAACATACAGGGAGCCAATGCAGTGATTCTAAGACTGGTGTAATGTGCTACTGCCTCCTGGTCTTCGTCAGGACATTTGCTGATGAATTTTGTAAAAGCTCTGAACTTGTGGTAGTCTTTTTGGGAAGACCAGAAGACAGGGCATTACAGTAATTGATTCTGGTGATAAAAGTATGCATTAGCGTCTCCATATTGGCCCGAGAGATATTGGGGCGGACTCTGGCAATGTTCTTAAGGTGGTAAAAACCTATTTTAGTTATGTTTTTAATGTAAGGGATAAAAGTCAGGTCAGAGTCAAAAGTCACGCCCTGTTTTTTTTACTTGTAAAGGATTAAAAGACAGTGATTGTAGTTTTGGTAAAAGTTTCTCTCTCTAAACCTCAGGACCAATGACTAAAACTTCAGTTTCGTCTTGGCTGAGCTGGAGAAGGTTTTCTGCCATCCAGGACTTGATGCCTAAAATGCAGTTACAAAGTGGATCCATTGGCCGTGTGCCATCAGGAGACATGGGGATGTACAACTGTGTATCATCAGTGTAACTCTGAAAGTTAACTTCATGTCTTCTGGTGACACTGCCAAGATGGAGCATATATAGATTAAAAAGCACTGGGCCTAAAATTGAACCATGGGGAGCACCACAAGTGATCTTGTGTGATGTTTACCATTAATCAATATTGTAGAAAATGTATAAAATGATGCCCAATCATAGAAAAGATTATGACAAGTGTTAATATCCGCTACATCTCTGACCAGAATAAATCTTTTTGACATGCGCTGTAAGAAAGCCTAGTCAGCTACGCCCTCTGGTGGACAAACTCTATAAAGACTGAACCCTTTTTTCTTTGTGTTTTTCCACGTGAGTCAGCAGTGTGCACATGTCTTCCAGGTGCTGCAGAGGAGCTTAGCCATTAGCAGCTAATGCAGCCCAATATGAACATGTTTTTCGTGCGTTATGAACAACAGAAGTGAGTGAAATGTTTCCGTTTGACCTTAAACAATAGTCTGCTATTGTGTTTTTTGGTTAATTTAGTTCATTTTCCATATTTTGAATGTTTTCTTCTGGCTAATGCTAATTAGGCCTCACATATATTGTCTGTTCGGGTTAATGTTTAGGTATTTTACTGCAACTTACATGTTTACATGCTTGTTTTACATAACCCAATCTTGATTTATCCTTATTATGTGGGTTTTACATAGTCTGCCTGTTAAATCTGTTTGTTTCGGATGATGATAATAGTTTATTTCTCCGTTAGCAAATAATGATAAATACTTATCGTCTTATTGCGAATATGTAAATGTATTTATTGTTGTTTTGCTCTGTTTGTATTGCAGACCACTTATACTGCACATGTTCATAAATAAATAAGCTTAAAAGCTATCCCTCTCCAGTCCTGATTCACTAACCGGAATCAAGCCATACTGTTTCCGCCTCAACCAGTTAAAATTATTTAGTGGGCTCTAGGTATAGTGCCTCCACTTCATGCGCAGAACCGTACAGAAATATCTAAACCACTGGAAACAGCCGTAGAAGAAGAAATAGAGTTCCGTTGTAAACAAACATGGCTGACATGATGAATCTATCTTTAATAAATGGATATGTGCGTCAGGAATTCAGGCTGCTGGACTTAAATCTTTACTTAAGAAACCCTCCCTTGATCAAGACGATTTAGCTAACTACAGACCTATATCTAACCTTCCTTTCTTATCCAAAATTCTTGATAAAATAGTTGCTAATCAAGTATGTGAGCATCTAAACAGCAACAACCTGTTTGAAGAATTTTGGTCAGGTTTTAGAGCTCATCATAGCAACGAAACAGCACTGGTGAAAGTTACCAATGATATTCTAATGGCCTCAGATAATGGATTTGTGACTGTTCTGGTCTTGTTAGATCACAGTGCTGCTTTTGACACAGTCGATCATAATATTCTTTAAGAAAAGCTTGAAAATGTAGGGATCAAGGGAACAGGACTAGGCTGGTTTAAATCATATCTGTCCGACAGATTTCAGTTTGTTCATGTCAATGATAAATCTTCTTCACACTAAAGTGTTACTCGTGGAATGCCACAGGGTTCTGTGCTTGGACCAATTCTCTTTACTATATATATATATATATATATATATATATATATATATATACTTCCAATTGGTAAAATATTTAGACAACATGAATTTCCACAGTTATGCTGATGATACTCAATTATATTTATCCATAAAACCTGATGAAACCAATCAGTTAGGTAGATTACAAGATTGGGTAAAGGCATAAAAACCTGGATGACTCTGAATTTTCTACTTTTAAATTCAAACAAGACAGAAGTAGTTGTCTTTGGATCAGAACCTTTAGAAAGGAAACTGCTAAATCAATCACTTCATCTGGATGGCATTAATTTGGCCTCTGGTAATATTGTAAAGAACCTCTGTTTAATTTTTTGACCAAGACATGACATTTAAATCCCATGCTAAACAGGTTTCCAAGATTTCTTTCTTTCACCTCCGGAATATTGCTAAAATTAGAAACATCCTGTCCAGGAGTGATGCAGAGAAACTAGTCCATGCATTTGTTACTTTAAGGCTGGACTACTGTATTTCCTTATTATGAAGAAGTCCACAAAATATAATTAAAAGCCTTCAGTTGATCAAAATACTGCAGCAAGAGTTCTGGTGAATATTAAAAAGAGATATCACATTTCTCCTTTTTTGGCTTCTCTCCATTGGCTCACTGTTAAATCCAGAATAGAATTTAAGATCCTCCTCCTTATTTATAAAGCCCTTAATAATCAAGCTCCATTGTACATCAGAGATCTGATTGTTCCATGTGTTCCTCAAAGAGCACTTCATTCTCAGAAAGCAGGTTTATTGGTTTCCTAGGATTTCTAATAGTAGAATGTGAGGCGGATGTTTTAGTTGTCAGGCTCCCCTCCTGTGGAACCAGCTCCCAGTTTTGGTCCGTGAGGCATATGCTCTGTCTATTTTCAAGACTAGGCTTAAAACTTTCCTTTTTGATAAAGCTTATACTTATAATGGCTTAGGTTATCCTTAGCTATTTTCGTAGTTATCCTGCTATAGGCTTAGACTGTTGGAGGACAGACTAACCACTTTACTTCACTCTTCTACTTTTCTCTTCTACTACTCTCCAGATATATTTTTTCTGCTGTTATTGCGATTGATAACCCAGTTTTCTCTGTGTTTTTTCTCCCTATAGAAGCTCCACACGGTCTGGTTTCCTGCTCAACGATAATGCCCCTTGCTCGATGGGGAACATTGGTCCAGATGATGCTCAAAGTGACTGAGCATCCTCCATACTGTCTCTTCTCTTCTCAGACCCCCAGACGGTAGTGGGAGATGACCGCTTGTACTGAAACAGGTTCTGCCGAGGGTTTCTTTCTGTTAAAGGAAGAAATGCTTGCTCAGTATGAGGCATTGCTGAGGAATTGCTGTGGTTGAAGTCTGCATGATCCGGGAACAACCTCACATCGATGATTCAATGCAATCTGCTGGGATTCCTTACACAGAAAACTTAATTGATTGGAATGTTTGTATAATTGTATTGAAATGACTTTTGTTGTAAAGTGCCTTGAGATTACATTTGTTGTGAATTGCTGCTATGTAACTGTGATGGACTGGCGACCTGTCCAGGGTGTACCCCGCCTCTCGCCCGTTGACAGCTGGAGATAGGCACCAGCCCCCCCGCGACCCGTGGAGGACTAAGCGGTTCAGAAAATGTATGGATGGTGCTATATAAATAAAACTGAATTGAATTGAGTAGCAGCAGTTGTAAATCCTATTCTGACACCTGCTTCTAGTTTAATTATCAAAGCTGCTACGTGACAGCATGTTTCTCTAAGACTGGATTAAAAAAAGAAAAGTGTAAGCGGTGATTTACAGTTTTTCGCCAGAGACCAGACTGCACTGAATAACTAAAGTCACAGGACAACTTAACTTGTACAACAGTGATTATAGTTCCATAAATTATTTATCGTCATTTATTTATTCTTGTATTTAAAATACAGACATAAATTAGGACGATGATCAATGAGGACTTACCCAGCTTTGCAGTCGCATTGAGGATTTTGCTGTCCTCCTTTGCAATCTCCCACAGGTGATGCGAATTACTGTGTTTCTGCTAGTCTGACCCAATGGCCGCTGGCTGCTCTGCTTTTTGACCGCATACCATGGAGGCCGCCATTGCTCCTCCATTGCTGTAGTACCTCCATTTGGCCGCTAGGCCCCCATTGAAAAGCATTGGACTTTAGACACGTTAAAAAAAACTTTAATGCCTGGTGCCCATTTTTTTTTTAAAACTTTCTATGGCTACATATTCTTCCTGAGATAACGCTGGGCTCATAAAAAACCTGAGCACCAGGCTGGTTTTCCTAAGATAATATTTTGAAATCTTGCATAATTGATGAGGGGGCTGAGCCAAGTTTAGCATCGAAGCTAAAGACACAGGAGCATATTGGGCGTGATTACGACCGAACTACACGCCCATACACGCCTCGCGAGGGCAGAGTTTACAGTGAAGATCCCGCCCCTATGCCCTTTTTAGGAACATGCTTTGTAAGAGCTGGGGAGGAGGACTCTGTGAATCCGCCATGAATTCCCCCATGAAAGTGTGTCATTCTGGTAAACGGGGAGGAGTGTGAACAGGTTGACATATCCAGTGAAATAATGTATCACTACAAGAACATACCTTTTACCTTGTGAGGTAACAGCAACTCTGTGACGTTAGCAGCCACTTTCTGAAAAGGCCACTCTGCACTGATTGGCTGTAATGGCGCCCTCTCCTGGGGAACAAGGAAATAGCACTTGTGACATGGCACACATTCAGTACAAAACTTAAATATGTCTCTGGACATTTAAGGCCATGCATCTTTCTCCCTGGAGTGTTCAGCACTCAAATAACCACTGAACTGATTCCCATGTTGTCCACTCAAGTCGGTAGGAATAACAGCAGCTGGCAAGGCAACCTGAAACGCTGTGGGGGATTGTGGACTTGTTTTAATTTCTATGCAAAGAACACCCTGTCTAATTAGGAACTTGGGACAGTCGTCCCACAGTTTCTTTAACATCGGATTAGACTGTTGCAGTCGCCCCACAGGTGGTCTTTTCCCACCTTCTGCAAGCCATGAAGGGACCTCTCAGATGCTTTCATCATCCTGTCTGTGTCCAAGGATCCACCTACTGTGTCTGCCTTTAGGATCGTGGTCCACAGCTTTCTTTAAATTTAGGAGGGGCTTATGATCAGTGGCCATAGTAAAGAAACTGCCAGAGAGGAAATGTCTGAAATATCTTACTGACCACACAACTGCCCAGAGTTCTCTATCAAAAGTGGACCAGTTCTTTTGAGATGAACTGCATGTATGGCTTGCATAGTCAATCACATATTCTTTATTGTCTCTACTTTGTGCCAATACACAGTCGATCAGTGTATAAAAGGAAAGGTTGGGAGAAAATGGGATGTGTCATAACTGGAGGATTAGTGAGAGCATGCCTCAATGACAGAAAGGCATCCTTACACTCAGCAGGCCATTTAAATATGGCTCCCTTTTTTGTTAGGGTATGCAGCGGAGCGACAAGGAGGGAAAAGTTCTTAACAAACCTACGATAATAGGAGCACAGTCCAATAAAAGCTCTCACCTCTTTACATGTTCTGGGAGTAGGCCCTCCTCGCATCTTGTCAATATTTTTTGCATCTGGCTGAAGGCTGTCACAGGAAATGACATGTCCTAGGAAGGTGACTTGAGGTTGTGGTAGATGACATTTTCTTGCTTTTAACTTGAGACCAGCTGAATTAAATCTGTTGAAAACTTTTTTCAAGGTCCATAGGTGATTTGCAAATAAAATGACTGAAGACAAGCACATGATCTATACAGACTAGACAGTCTCTCCAATGTAGGCCATGAAGTACTATTTCCATGAGTCTTTGAAAAGTCGGGGGAGCATTTGTTAAACCCTTACTGTGGCAGAGTACACATCTAGGAACTTAATGTTTTCCACTGCAATCCATACTGGAGATTTCGGTCTACTACATGGCTCGAATACTGCTTTTCGCCTACTACGTATCAAGCGTAGTAGGGGTATTCGGATGCAGCTACAGAAAACAAACATGGCGACCATAAAGGAGATAATCAGCTGTTTCGGATTTCAACCGAAAAGATGGCAACACTGTTGTTGAAGGCATTTAAGAACATATTTACCGCGATTGTTGCTTTTTTTCCTAATGCTTTTGCTGCCATTTACTAAGTATATCTTTTTGCTTAAGAAAATTATTTAAAAAAAGGAAAGCACAGTGACTTAAACAAGTAACTTTAATCTGATTAGTGGTATGGAAATAGTAACGTGTTAGATTAGTTGTTAGTGAAAAAGTGGTCACATTTGGAGTACCAGCATAACTGTCGGTGCTGATGCAACTTAAGTGGTAGAGTAACAGTGGAAACATATTTTCTTCATTAAGGAAGAAGTCTTTCATTGTAACAGCTCTCTTCAGGTCATTGAACAGTTCCCCCTATGTAGTTCTGGCTGGTTTCTCACCATGTGTACCCCACGAGGTGAGATCTTGCATGGAAGAGGTTTCTTATATACTAATAATGAGTTCAAATAGATGCCATTAATACAACTAGAGGAGGACAGAAGATCTTTTTAAAGAAGAAGCAGATCTGTGAGAGCCAGAATTCTTGCTTGTTTGTAGGTGCTACAGACTTATCTCTTGCACCATTATACAAATAATTTATTTATAACTATGTGAAACAATGGGATTTCCTGGATGTTTTTTACATTACTAAACTTAGCTAAAATATTACAGTGAATTCTAATTGGTTTTTGGGGTAAAACTTTCAAAGCCTGATTTTAAAGAGTTTCTATTGGTTTGAGATTGGTTTGGTGAGTTTGTGACCAGACCTAAGCTCCATAGGACAGATTTGATAGACTTTAAGAACATCTCTGCACAGTCATAGGTTAGCATTTTCTTAGTATTCTAAAGAAATTGATGTTTGATCTGATAGTTTTACATGTTTTTAAACATGACTTATAAAATTCAACTAGGAATCTAAAATAATTCCTAAATATTTTTCCTCTGATACTTGTTCAATAGAATCCCCTCCATCTTTTTTAATGGGAGAGCTGGCACATTCAGTGGCTGCCAAATACTTTTTGCCCTACTGTAAACGTGGTCTCAAGGAACTTTAGTATATATTCAATTCAACCCAATCATACAAACAGAATCATTTACATCCATTCCAATTCCATTCTAGTTTTAAACTTTGTAAACAAGTTCAATTCATTGAAAGTCTAACTGACTGCATCGAGTGACAGATCTTGCTCCAGTGCCACCTTGTGAACAGCATTTAGCAACAGTGTGTGGATTCAAAGCCTTGGCATTTTTAGTAGACACAATTGGGATTACCTCAGGGCGATTCCAATTATTTTTAAAAAGTTCATACATTTTACTGAAGGTAGGAAAATAACTAAGCTTAAAAGGCTTATTTTACTGACATTTATCATACATAGCAGGCAAGGTAATTTTATTTGTATAGTGCACTTTCAACAAAAATGAAATTTAAGGTGTTTTTACTTTAATCTAATAATTACTTTTGCACTCTCAATTGGTCAGACAATCTGCTGGATTTAGACCGTCGGCCCAGTCTGGCTTTACACAGCTTCATCTAACCAAGGATGTCTCACTCGCTCAGTGTACCTGTCTGTCAGGACAGATAAGCATTGCAGTTTTACAAAAGCATTTTAATCATAATACTGTTTGGTGAATGTATATTTTGTGTCAAGAAAGGTCTTATTTTCTTCCATCCATCCACTAATCCATTGTCCATGTAGGGTCAGAAGCCAGGGTCAATCTTCAGAAGTCATTGAGGAAAAGATGAGGTACCGCCAGAAGAGGTCGCCAGTCCATATCTGGGTAACAAGGAACCAAAAAAAGAAGATAACAGTGAGCACACACTCATACTAAGGTCATCTTAGAGAAACCAGTTAACCTGACAGTCCTGTTTTTGTTCTAAATGGGGAAGCTGCAGTACCAGGAGAGAACCCATAAATGCCCATAAAAAACTTGCAAACTTCATGTGAATACCCCAGACTGGGTTTTGAACCCGGGACCTTCTCTCTTTGAAACTTCCAACTGCACCACTGTACAACACTTTAGTAAAATACATTTTATAAGGAATAAAATTGCTTTAAAGGATTAAGATTATTAATGTATAACTTTTCCCTACTGGGCATTACTGGACTAGATGGAATTACTAATTACTAATCATTATACATTTTTATGCTGAATAACTCAATCAATAAGATTCAAGTGTACAATAGGAAGTAATTCCCACTATAAAACTCCTTCTTTCTGGTTATAAGAGTTTGTTAGTCTTAAGGTGCGTTTAGACTGTAAGCTTTGTCAGTGTCAAGCAATGCTTATAAAGCGACTTGTTCAATGCATATATACAGAAGATACCTTTTTTAAGCTGAAGCTCGCAAAGGTCGTAGGCGGGCCTTTTTCTGCTGGATGTTTTAAACACTCGCGGATCATTGTTGGCTAGGCAGTGTCAACGTCGGAAAACGTCACTACAGTGATTGGTTGCCGTGATGCGTCAAGAGCTTTAAGACTGTCAAAAGTTTAACTAGCTGAACTTCTGCGTTGCTAGCGTTATGAGCTTTGAAGCTTGAAAGGCAGGAAAAGCTTGAAAAGTTGACAGAGCCAAAGCTCACAAAGCACCGCAGAGACTGTGACGCTCCTCCATCGGCCTTCACCATAGACGTAACGTGTAATCTTGACGTTGCTGACACTGACAAAGCCGAACACTGAACACAGCATTGCTCAAAACGGGGTAGGGATATTGTTGCTTACCATAAAAGTTCTTGAGATATGATGTGGACCACTTATGAACAGCACTAGAGAAGCCGATCTGTTTTAAACAGGTTAAAAGAATAGTGTGGTCTACTGTATCAAAGGCAGCGCTTGGATCCAGTAGAACCAACACTGTCACCTTCTTAGTATCATAGTTTAGTCTAAAATCATTTAAAATCTTTCAAATAGCCGTCTCAGTGCTGTGGTTCATCCTAAAACCAGACTGAAATTTCTCTAGGACATATTAAGTGTTGATAAAATCTTTGAGTTGAATAAAAACAAGTTTTTCTAAGACTTTGTTTAAAAATAGTAAGTTTGATACCGGTCGGTAATTGTTTAAATTATTAAAATCTAAATTGCTCTTCTTCAGCAGGGGCCTCACTACCACCGCTTTAAAGCCGGCAGGAAAAAAAACCCGTCTGAAGGGAGCAATTCATAAAGTTTAAAATCTCATCTTTAAAACAACCATAAAATTGCTTAGAAAAGCAGTCTGAGCTCTGAATAAAAAAGTATCCGATAAAAAATAACCAGTTAAAAGTTAAAAACGATGAAGACTAGTCATAAGGAAAGAATTAAAAAACAAACAGTTAAAAGAATTAAAAAACTGTTTAAACCGTGCTGGAGAGTCGGAGTTGGCAGGTGGCAATCATGTAGAATGACCCAGAATGGGAGTTGAGCGAAATATTTTCTTGCTGTGACCAACTCCTCCACCATGCTTTTCTCAAATCTGTTTCAATTTTCTTAAATAAATTGCTTGGGTTTTGACAGGTTCACACATATCGTTGTGTGTGATAAATGTTTATCATTGAAAATATCTTTCTGAACCTGATTAGTTTATTGAATCAAATACAAACAATTCAAAACACTCTGTTTCGAGGAGAAGGGATGTTTTTTCATAGCTGAACTTTAGATAAAGACAGAGGGAAATGTTAATCATAGCATCATATATGTCTTCAGGATGTTAGGGGAGACAATAGGACTGGATTTAGACTGTCAAAGCCAGGTCAAGATATTTTGAGTAGGAAAAAAAAATGTGTCAAAAAAGTAAAGTCTGGGAAACCTTAACCAACAGTGTGTACTTTTATAAGGCAGCCACTGATGGCTCTTTGAAGTTTGGCAGCATGCAGATAAATGGGAACGGAGCTTAGAGTTAAATAAATTATTGAGAGCCAAACACACTCAGACTGTTTTTTAACTTCTGAAGTACTCCGGATGTGGAGTCAGACTCTCAGTCTATGGACCTCCTCTCCACACCTCATCTTGGTAAGAGGTCTTAAAGTGACTCACATAAGTTTATATCATAACTTTAATGTGAGTTTAAAAAAATATGATGAATCTGAGTAGACCAACCTTTGCCATTATTTTATTAATTTGGGCTACAGTGGTTATTCAGATGGATTGGGAATCATATTCAGAAATTTGGTTGTGGATTGCTCCCAACATCAGCTTTAAAATTTTTTAGATTTTTCTTTTTCTTTTTAAACATATCATGACATTTTAAAGCATGGATGATGGATTTCCTTCAAAAACTTTGAATAGTGTAATTTTTTCAATTTGTCAAAACAAAATGTTCTATAATGACAAAAAAAACCACTTTGGTTCAACTGTAACATATTTTCCATTCATTCATTTTTCACAAAAATGCAGAAAGTATTTAAGTTAAAATGACTTAAGAAAACCTATCTTTTCTGTGAGGCTTTGTTTAATTACATTAAATACATTTAGCGCTATCTCCTGGTTTGTGTACTGGATTCAGTTTCTCTGCACAGCATCACCAGAGAGAAGGGTTGTATTAGTGTGAAGTCCAAAGTCAGAGTCAGATCAATCACCCTAGTCAGTCAGTCATACTGCCACCTAAAGGCTGTGAAGAAGTACAGTTTTCCCTGCTGAGGTCAGGAAACTCATGGCTGACGATTTTTGGGGCTTCTGCTGCATTGTGGGATAGCGTAGCGTGCATCGGATTTCCCTTTGGGACTAGTACACATCCGGGAACTTTATGCCTTTATCCATACTAGAGATTTGGATCTACTACATCGCTCGCTTAGTAGGGGTATTCGGATGCAGGGTCAGTCTACAGATCAGAGTTGATGCACCAGACAGCAGAGACAACTGTTCAGTTTAGGGGAAACCACAAAGAGGCTATTGGTATGTTTGACTTTAAACGTGTTTACATGTTTACTTTAAATAATTAACTGAATGAAATAGCCTGCTTAGATTTGATTTATCTTTGTCTTACGTTTGTGTTTAAAATATTATACTGTTTAAAGTACTGCAGGTGATACTTGATTACTCTTTGATGTTAGTTTGAAATGTTATAATGGCAAACACTGGAAGTTAAAACCATTTGATTTGCTGCTAGTGATATTCTCCTTATACTTACAAACGACCCTGAAATGTTTATCTTTTCGGTTCCAGGGTGATTTAGATGCTATATTCCACATATAGTGCAGCAGGATTACAACTAAATCACATCATTGATGATGGCTCGCATAATTTCTTACAGACAGGACTTTTATGGTAAGCTTAGATATCTGTTCCTCTAGGGTCAATAAGATCACATATGGTGTGGCCCAGTGTTAAATTTTAGGCCCAGTGCTCGACCAGCTGGACGAACGTAAGCTTCTACAGGCTTCCGCTCCAAAACCTACAGAGACTACAGCTGTAATCGCGATGGATGTGACGTCAAACATAAGAACTGCTAAAAATAACGTCTAGGTTGAAAAAAAAAGAAACGGGAATTTCCTTTTAAAGTAGAAATGGCATTAAAATTCCCAAAATTTGCTAAATTTGGGCCCTTTTTAGACACACTCTAAGTACTTTAATACTATATCAAAGGACTGCTTGCTGTAATTCAGCCTTGATGTAGAATTGCACGTGTGACAAGCTAGCCCTTCTGTGAGCATTAGCACAGAACGACTGGGTTTCGGAGGGCGGGGCCTATGCTGTGTGCTTCTGTGGTCAATGAGTCTCTAAAGATATTTCGAATGTTCAACTATAAAATATAATCTTTTTTTCCCCAAAATAAAAGCATACTAGCACCAATTCTACATAAACAAACTGGGGTATTAGCTGTGAAGCTAATCCTGAATGTCAGCTTTGAAGCTAACTTCAAAGCGAACAACTCAAACAATGCCACAATGTCTACTAACAGCTGAAGGATATTATTGAGGAAATATGCTTACTTGCTGGTTCGCGGAGAGTTGGTATTAATCCTGGTTGAAGTTTAAGACGATCTGCAAATAATCCACTGCTGTATTGTCCCAAGTTGGAAAAACAGACGTCCTAGAAATGTTTGCCTCAAACTACCACACGCTTCGGCAGTCAGTCGGGCACATTCCCTGCATACATAAAGTCTATCCACAAGCTTTTCAATGGCACAGAAGTGGGGAGGACAAAAAGATTTATGTTCTCTTTTGTATGCCCAGGTATTGTGCAGTTTGTATGCAGTCTGGAGGCGGAGGGAGGGACTTGCAGGGTGTAGTTCGGGGAAGGGGGTAATTGGCTGGAACTCAACAGGTAGTATGCCGAAACGTTTCGTTATATGCCGAATAGCCAAACAGCCCGTTTCTGAGTGCTAATTTCACTATGTAGGTAGACATACCCCGGAACAAAGGAAAGACTAATCAGTAATTTTAACCCCTTAGGGCCGTAGGCAGGCAGGGGGCACTAAAAGATATGATCAAGAACAGAATTCAACTTGATTTTTATTA
The DNA here is from genome assembly GCA_028564705.1 of Apricaphanius iberus. Taxonomy (NCBI): domain Eukaryota; kingdom Metazoa; phylum Chordata; class Actinopteri; order Cyprinodontiformes; family Aphaniidae; genus Apricaphanius; species Apricaphanius iberus. The sequence goes on from JAPXFQ010000899.1 coordinate 2,273,349, forward strand.
CACATGTCACAAGTACAAGCCAACAAAAAGCACTGAAGGGAGGCTGCCGGACTCTCGCGGCACAGGTAGGCAATGGGTGAAGTGTCTTGCCCATGCCACAATGACCAGTCAGAGCTGGGGCTCGAGCCGGCATCCTTCACAAACCCCTGAGCCACGGTCACCCCATTACTCATCTTCTCCTGTTCCAATTAATAAAATCTAGTAGTGCTAATGATGTACGGTATCACAATGACAAATAGGCTACATATATGAGATTTTTTTAAACTAAATTCCTACATGGATTCCTATTGGATTGCATATTTTCAAAATAACGTTAATTTTTGTACTGCAAGTTGACATTTAATAGAGGTGGGAGGCTAGAGTATGGTCATCATTGTGGCTTTGTACTGGAGATACAACTTCTATAAGTCTGACTCTGGAATATGCTGCCTGGATGAAGCAGAGAGCAGCACATGTACACCGCATACATTAAGTTTATTGCTAACAAATGAGCAAAATATTTCACTACATATTTGCCTAATATTAATTAACTCTGTAACATTCATAAACGTGATATGCATGTTGTTTTTCACTCTTTACTTTGCCAAAGATGCATCATAAATTTATTTGGATGTTCCTCCTGTTTCCAGCTTTGGCACAGCTCATAGCACACGCAACCGCAAAGTCCTCATTTGAATACTGCTCCTTGTGCCTGTTATTAATTGCACTCTCAATGTTGGCTGTCGCAAATGTTTTGTCAGATGCAGTTTTGCACTCCTCATTTGGAAATTTCATAAATCAGGCCCTCTATGTTTAGTTATTTGAGTGCCAGTTTGAAGTTTTTAAATCACAAGTGTCAAACTCCAGTTCTTGAGGGCCAGTGTCCTAATTATCTTAAATGTGTTTGTATACACATATGAATCACATAATTATGTCATTAGCAAAACTCCATATAGAACTTGAGTGCATTAAGAGATAATTCATTTGATTCAGGTGTGTTGGACTTGGGCAGGACTTAAGCCCTCAAATAGGAAGTTTGACACCTTCACTAACTGAGAACTCTTGGGCCCTATAGCATGTGTAGACATGCTTTTGTTTCTCTTCTGCTGTTTTTCACATTACAGCTTTATTTGGGCCAAGTATCACTGCAGCAAATTGAATAGTGGATAAAAACTGACTGCTCTGGGCTGACGACTGTTTCATAGGTTCATAGGTTCGGTTTGTCTATAAAATAATGTGGAAAAAAATGCAAGCACACATATTTCTATTTTATAATTGAATATTACAATAAAACAAAAACAATTTGTAGACGTCTAAATTTAACATTATAACTGAATATAAAAGCATGACTTGAGCTGTTTCCCATTTTTTTAATTTTTGAAAGTGCTAATTGATGCACTGAATAACAAGGGTTGTGCACATTTAAAGTAAATGTTGTATATTTCCTGCTACACACAATTATTTGGATTACTTGGACAGGACAAACATGTTCTTCATTAGCTTAGATAGTAAGAGCGAGATGTTAGACAGTCCTTGGAGCCAAAAAGTCTCTGGGCAGTTCTCTATGTCTCAAATAAACAGTTAAACTAAATGTTATCGATGGCAGATTTTCCTTGGATGTGGAAAAAACGTCAGTCACTTAGGATTTTACAAAGTTTCTCCCTTTTATTGCATTCTTTCTAAAAATTCCACATCTAAATCTTTCTCATTATTTCTATTGAGTGGCTGCAATTGTCAAGAGAGAATTCTCAACAAAGTCAACACACCCAACTGCACAAACACAAGACATAGGCATTCACATAGACAGATTTTAACATGGAAAGAATTTCAAACATTTGTGCAACTGTAAAACCAGGCATCAAATACTTTTTTAAAGGAGCAGCTGCATGTTTTTCAGTATAATTTTGATGAATAAAAGGTGATAGAGCAAACACAGCTGCAGGAATGTCTGCGTTTCCTTAAACACTGTGGAAAATTAGTCACAAAAGAATTTTCCTCACCACTCCTTTCTGGGTTTTTGCCTTCCCTGAGTGTAAGAAGCAAACCTTAACTTTTTTTGTTCACACCCTAATTCTTTTTTCGCATAACATTTTTTTTCAAAGAATAACTCTACAACATATAAATCCATTTGAGCATCACAGAGCAGCTTGCTAATTCGCCCCTGTCCCTTTTAAGCAGAGTTTTGTTGGGCTGATAAGGTTCCTCCAGGAGATTTGAGCCACTTAGAAACACCCAAATTCTCTTTAAAAGATATGCAAGTGTCTCGGCTTCCTTAACTCTCCTTTTCATCCTCTTTTGTCCATGTACAAGATGCTCTCACAACAGAGGACTCACCTCTTTGGGTCTCTACAGCACTCAAAGATTTACAAGTGTCTCAGATTCCTTTACTCTCGTCTTCATCCTCTCTTGTCCATGTATAAGATGTTCTCACATCAGAGGACTCACCTCTGTGCGTCTCTGCAGCACTGAAAGAGTAATAATTCTGCAAAAACAAAAAGTTAAAAATTAAACAACTGGTGAACATGTGAACTGGTGAAAAAATGCAATTGAACTAGAGCTTTTATGTCTAATCAGATCAATGTTATACTACTAAGCATTTAGCTTTAATACAGCTGCTTGCTTAGTTTTACCCATAATTTGTAGAACGCCCTTAGTACGTATAAAAGGGAGGAGCTCCAAGTCCGGGATAAAACAGCAGAACTTTATTCCTTTTTTCCTAAACAAAATTTTCTGTGTTGCTCTGTGTTAGTTTCTAAAAGTAAAATAGTTTCCTCGAATCAAAATAGAAATCACAGGCCTTAACCCTAAAAAAGAAGTTTTTATGTGCTATTAATAAACATGCACAGGCACCCGAGAAAATCCAAATTTCTTTAAGAAACAAAAACAGTGAGACAAGCACATCAGATTATGCATCCTTGACTTCAGTCTTGTCAGACAGCCATTACAGTAGATGTATGTATATGTATATCGCCTGGGGTGGGACTTTGGGAACTTTGTGTGATGACTCCTAGTGGCTGCATGCGGCGCCTTAGTGGGGTCGTGCTGGCGGACACTGGTTACTGGCCTGGTGCTGTGCTGCTCTGGGGGGGGGGTCTGGGCTGGGGCTCTGGGGCGGCGTGCCCCCCGGCCTGTGGCCCTGGCCGGGGCTTGGCCGGTGGGGGGGCCGCTGTCGCCGGTGCCGGCTGGGGGGGGGCTGTGGTCGGCCGGTGGTCGGTGGGCGCTGCTGCCTTTTCCATCTCCCTGGGCTGGTTCTTGTCGCTGGCTCCCCAATGGACCCTTGCTGCGCCTGTGCGTCGGGGTGTCAGCGGGTAGCCGCGGCGGGTGGCCGGCATCTCTGGGCCCGATCAGTCAAATTGGCACTGGACATGGCTCCTGGGTTTTGGTCCAAGCACTCTGCGGGTTGCTGTGTGTGTCTGTGTCGATTCCTGTAGGACGGATAGATGGTTCCTTACATCAGCTATCAATCACTTGCATGGGGAAACCTTATTCAGACCTGCATGCTCGCACACACACATAGGTGTGGGGACTTTGGTGTGGACGGACATATCTTGAGCTGAGGTTATTGTCATTAGTTAGCTTTTACCAGGAGCTTACCAGAAACATTAGTATTGTGTTCATTAATCCATGCTTGTGTTTAGTTAATGTGTAATTCTTAATTTTTATTACTGGATCTGAACTATTGGTGTGGTTCTGTTCAGTTCGTTGTTTTTGTTTGTTTTGTTTTACCGCTTCTCTGCCATCCGACAGAAGTGGAGGACTGGGATGTTTTCTTGTGTTCTTTGTTTGCCTCCCTGTCTTGTGTCGTCAGTTCGCGCCTCTGCTGGTGCGGTTTCTTTTCTTCACCTTCTTCCTTTCTTCCTTCTTGTCTCGGTTTCGTGTCCATGACTTCAGGAAATTGAACCCTCAGTAATCACTAATAAAGATTTTTTAATACATACAGTATACTGTACATCAAGTGGAGTGTTACAGCAAAGCTGTAATACTCTGCTTGGGAAAGTAAATCTGTTGGGCTTGTACTTGGTACTCAGACACCAATTCTGAGTGGCAAACTGCTAGACAGGACATGTAAAAAAAAAAAAAGAAAGATGTATGTATTTGTGTTGTACACAGTAGGTGAAGCATTTAGAGGTGAAAATCGAGAGCAAAAGTTCATTTATTTCAGTAATATAACTTAAAAGGACAAATTAATATATGACATCGACTCATTACATACAAAGCGAGATATTTCAAGAGTTTGTTTTCTAATAATATTGGTATTTATGGTTTACAGCTTAGAAAAATCTTAAATTCAAAATCTCAGAAAATTTGAATTTTGTGAAAGTTTCGATATTTTAGGTTCAAAGTGTAGCACTCTAAGAAACTAATTAATCCAAAACACCTACAAAGTGTTCCTGAGCCTTTAAATGGTATCTCAGTCTGGTTCAGAAGAAATCACAATCATGGGGAAGATTGCTGACCTGACAAGTTGCTCAGAAAAACATAATTGACAACCTCCATGGGGAGCCTAACTCTCCTCCCCTTCCGGTTGACCCATGGGTCCCCTGGCCGACAAAATAATGAATGGAAGTCAATGGAGCAATGAAATTTCCTTGAGATAACCATGACCTGGATGAATGAGAATATTCACAGGCTTAATGGAGCAATAAAAGTTATTTTCTGGTCCGCTTTGTCTGACATCCTAAATCACACTGTGTTTTTCAAGGGATTTATTTGATTGTAAAAATTCGCATTTAAAATGCCTACAAATCAGAATTCAGAAGTCTCATATATGATGTCATTTGGCTAAGGGGAGCTAACACTAGCTATAGCACATAAAACACTCATCTAGCGCTTGTGGAGCTTCTCCTCCATGCTGGCTCTCACTCCACTGACTGCTTTACCCCAAACATAGCTTCCACTTTCCACATGATCAGATTTATAGTGGTTTTCTCCGTGTTTATAGCTCCTTTCTTCGGCCTGGAGGCTACAACTCTTGCTGTCTTTCGTCTTCTGCAGTTGTAGTCCGCTAGACGTTTTTACAAAAAACCTAAAGTAACTTTTGCCACTGGTCAAAAAATTCAGCGTTTTCTCTGCATCAAAAATAGTTTTTAAAATTCACGGACACCATATGTTCGATTCACGGCGCATTTCAAACGGGATCAAAAAAATAACGTTTATCGCTACATTGACTCTCCTTCACTTTTTTTGGCAGTAGGGGACCCATGGACCGGAAATAGAAGGGCGTAACTTAGGCTCCCCATAAGGAGGGAAAGCGTCAAAAGGTAATTACAAAAGAAGTTGGATGTTCCCATAGTGTTGCATCAAAGCACATTATCAGAAAGTTATGCGGAAGGTAAAAATGTCGAAAAAAGAGGTGCAAAAGCAGCAGAGATGCTCACAGCCTGGAAAGGATTTCCAGGAAAAGGCCATTCGAGCGTGATGGATATCTTCACAAAGAGTGGACGAAGACTAGAGTTAGTGCATCAAGAGCCGACACACACAGAGGAATCTTGCGTACTTCAAATCTCATATCTCATAAGCTCGTCAAGCTTGTCCTAAACAAGATACATTAGAAGCATTATCCCTGGGCTAAGGAACCACCCAATCCCCCCAGCATATCTTGGATCTAATTTGAAAAACAAGAAGCACACAATCCAAGATAATAATGCATCAAACTTATATAGCGCTTTTCTGGACACTCAAAGACACTTTACAAATTCCATTATTCATTCACTCTCACATTCACACACTGGTGGAAGGAATTGCAACCACAGCTCCCCTGGGAAGCGAGGCTACCATATCACGCCATCGGGCCTTCTGGCCAACACTGGTAGGTGAAGTGTCTTGCCCAAGGACACAACGACTGAGACAGATGGATCTGGGGGCTCTGGGGCTCAAACCAGCAACCCTCTGATTGCAAGGCAACCCTCTGAACCCCCTGAGCCACAGTCGCCCTGATGAAGGATAGCAGGATGTTTTGGAGCACTTCCTGCTTCCTTCTGCAGACGAACTTCATGGAGATGCTGACTTCATTTTTCAGCAGGACTTGGCCCCTCTCCACACTGCCTAAAGTACCAAAACTTGGTTTCAGTGACCACTGTGCTTTACTGGCCAGGAAACTGGCCTGACCTGATCTCCAAATAGAATCTATGGAACATTGCCAAGATAAAGATGAGAGACATGAGAGCAAACAATGCAGAAGAGCTGAAGGCTGTTATTGAACCATATTGGTTTTCTATAACACCGAAGCAGAGCCACAGGCTGATCCATGCTATGATGCCTTGATGCAGTAACTGATGCAAAAGGGTCCAAACTAAGTACTGAGTGCTTTACAATTCCACTAATCATTCACTCTCACATTCACACACTGGCGGAAGAAAGCTAGGATTGTACACAGCCACAGCTGCCATGGGCAGACTGGCAGAAGTGAGGCTACATATTTTATCCTCTTAATTTTGCAGCCTTTAGAGAAATCAATTTATTTTGAGGCTTCCTGGATGGATGGAAGATATTTGTTAGTATATCAGAATGCATATCTTAAAGACTGAATAGATGTCTCACAAGAAACTTGAATTTCATGTTTTGTATGCAGATGAAAATGTTTATCATGATCTTGATGCTTTTCCAACAGAGGATGCATTGTAGTCACTCTCTGCTTATGTAAAGTCTGATAAGATATCAACAACTGTATGCACATTCCCCTGGTGAAAAACAAATGCACGGACAATGTAATGAGGGTCACTGTGAATTTAGGTTTCCATGTTTTCACAGATAGCAATGTTTTTTCTTAAAATACTGTTTTGACTGACAAAGATATGACTTAGGTGCAGACCTTTGAATTGACAAATGCAAGCTCTACTCATTAACTGCGACACTCAGCTGTAGGTGACGGTTTGGCCTGTTCGGTAAGGTTACGGCACATCTCATTAAATATTTTGAAGGCTTTCAGTCAACAGTATTTGGACACCTTCATCCGCAGGTCTTATGTGAAAACAAATGTTCACTGAGCATACATGTTAATTTAACAAAAGACTGTTTTTGTTTTTTTTCCGTAGTAGCATATTTAAGAGAAGCCCTGATGTTATAGGAGAGTTCAGAGGTAAATATCAGTTTAACTGGAGTAACAGACATGTCAGGCAGAGGAGACCTGTTCTCACCAATTGTAAACAAACCAAAACACGAGTCACAGTACATTTGTGCTTTGTTGTCAAACAAGAAAGCACATGTATTCTATGTTGTATTTTGAAATTAAAAACTTTTTGTGAACTCTGTTTTATGTTTCAGCACATATGGTGGAGGGATGAGTAACACCTAGAGTTCAGACAACCTGTAGCAACTGTTATGCTAGTGATAGTTTTTGACCTGGACCTCTTAGGGAAATTTCCCGGAGCATTCCAATAAGGGTGCATTGGCACCTGATGAAAGATACGATTTATCTGTCCGTTGTGACCTTTTTATCTCTATATTTGTAGTTCGGTAGGCATCCTTTATTAATGCTGTACTTAGCGCAAGGCAAGGCGATTTTATTTGTATTGCACACTTTCAAAAACAAGGTAATTCAAAGCAAATTAAGTGTTTTGTACAGGATTGCACTGCATTTTATCCTGTATCAGAATGCCAATTCATCTGATAACTTCGTATGGGGGAACAGCTGGAAGGGTTTTTCTATGCATAAACCACTGGTTGTGGTCTTATAGAAACAAGGAAGACTAGAAAAGCACTTGGAGAGTGCAGAACCCCGCCAAGGCAGCTCAGACATTGATCTGGATCACGTCCAAATTCTAATCACTTGTTCCTGGTCCTGTTCCTCCCATTTTCTCAAAATATAACCTCATTGGTGGAGGTAAAAATGTAAAGTTGTTCATGTCAGAAGCTTAGTAGGGTGCTGATGACCAAATGTATAAAAACATTAGCAGTTTGGAAAACTTTACAACAGAGATAGATTTTTCACTTTTTTTCCACAAGTTAAAAACAGTGCAAGTCTTCATCTGAAAAGGCTTATTTTTAATTAACATTATATGGAAGCATTCCAAGAAAAAATGTGTGTACTTATACTTATACCTTGTAGAGCGATATCTTGCAGCAATAGCACAAATGGCTGTAAGTCTGTACAGCATGGTGCATGCAAAAGTTTTACTTTGATAAAGCGCTTACACGTTTTCTCTATATTATTACTAAAGGAATAATGTTTTACTGGTTTGACACAGTTACTCTTTCTAGATTGCAAGAGTGCATGTCTAAGTTCTCAGACTTTTCTTTATCAGGCTTGCATTCATAATATTCATGGATGTTTTTTACTCTAGGAACACTTTATGCTTTAAAACCAAAATGAAGGACAAAGTCTCTCGATAAACTTCCAAAGCGTTATCTTATCTTTTACTGCCCTCTAATGGACAGAAAAATCTTTGCTTGCCTGGTAAAAAAAGGGAAAAAAAGAAGAGTGCCATTGTGCAAACACAGAACATCCCTACTTTGCAACACCTGTTGTAGCTAAAATGTCCAGTCTGTTACTGTGCAACTTTGGTGAGACTGTGTGAACTGTAGCCTTAATTTAAATGCAGGAGTGAAATCAGAAGGGGCCTTGTGCTGCCGTAAACCACCTGCTTCAGTTTGTGAGGAGATGTTTTTATGAGGCTTAAAAATGTCCAGAATCTTTGTATTAAAATAACATTTTACTTAATATCAAATTCTGATCTTGAAAATTGAAAAATAAAATACGTATTTTTATTTTAAAAAAATCTAAAGTTTCATTCAGTTGAAATTCATTAATTAATACTTTAAGTTTAATAACAATTTTCTTTTGTTATAGTTTAGATTTTATGTTTTCAGATTCAATAATTTTTGTCAATCTCAAGCTATTTTTTTTAACCTTTAATTAAAATTTCTTTTTTACTTTCAGATCTGTTTTGTTACACTTTTAAGTATATATATATATATATATATATATATATGTAGTTGTACTTAATTGGAGCATTTTAAGTTTGCTGAACTGTACTTTAAGAAAACTTTAAGTATACTTTAATTTAAAAAAACGGGACCTAAAGTACATTTCAAGTAATATACTGCTAGTGTTCTAGGTATGTACTTGTAGTTCATATTTTAGTTTATTGTTGAATATTTAATATATACCTAAAGTATACTTGAATACACTTAACAAATTTGTACAAAGAAGTGTACTTGATAAACTTACTACTCACTAATGAAGTAGCCGATGTGTAAACAGTTGATTTTTAAGCTAAGGGAAACCTTCCATATTATGTGAGGATGTGCCAACAGAACTCTGAATTTAGATCTAGTCAGGAAGTAGATGGGCCAATCGTAATTGGTGAGATATTTCATCCAACTGGTTGCAGCGTTGTGATTTGCAGCAGATATCCTGGAGCCTATCGCTGCACCCTCTGGGTAGGTGAGGTTCATCCTTCAAACATCAACATGAGCTGACAATACATGGATACATTTCACAAGGGGTTGTTTTTACAGAAATTGTTCTGTGCATTTTTTTAATTGAATACAACAAAAAAAGATACTTTACACAAAAATCTATCCCACCTATTTCTGACAAGAGCTTATTGTTTCATGATCATATAGCAAAACTGCCTTCACAGAGCCAGTCCAGCAAAAAACCAAGGTCAAGAAAAGCAGAGGTATCCAATCCGTCTTCTAATGTAGGGTCCAAAGGCAGGCATGGGTCAAGAACAGGAGATTTAGGCAGAACAATGTTAACAGAGAACAGAACGCTAGATATCACAACTCAGGGTTTTAAGATAATCTGGCAGGGAGCTTCTGGCTGGAAAAGGCTTATATAGGTGGAGACGAGTGAGAAGCAGCAGGTACTAATTGAAAGCAGGTGAGTAAGATGTGTAATTAGTGGCAGCACGGAGCAACTAGACACCAGGAGCTTTCAAGCTGCAACTTTACAGTTACTATCCAGGTTCTTTTCTTTGTTGAAAGTGGTTCAAACATGACTGTGACAGGATACTGCCATTTTTTCCTGCTGGAATAAATAAAATACCTAATTTTGAGCCAGCCGAAGGCACAAGCGAAATATATACAGTTGCCTAGTGTAGTCCAGGGGTGCCAGTGTCCTCAAGAACTGCTATCCCACAACTTTTAGATGCATCCCTGCTCCAACACACGTCCTGGATAAAACAAATGACTCATCACCAAGCATCTGCAATGCTGAATGACAGAACGCTAATGAAGGAATTCAGCCACTTGATTGTGGTGTGTCCAAGAAAGGATGCAGCTAAATGTTGCTGGATGTTATCAAGGAGGGGATATGGGCAACCCTACTCTAGACAGACAAAGAGTTCTCTGTTTAAATTTCTCTTAATTCAGATAATTTATTTTCACCACGAAAACGGCAAATGTCACAGTGGAATATGCACAGGGTTAGAGTATATTCTAAACAGATTAGGAAAACTTTACATTTGCTTTTTATTTTATTTTACTGCCTATTTGAAATATCAAAAACAACATTTCCAGCCAAGAGAAAGGGCAAAATCAAAAATGTTGTCACCATGATCAGCCTCCACATAATTTGCGACATCATAAATTCTGACTCTTGGAGGCGCTGTTTCTTTTTTTTCTGTTTCTACATATTGGCTTTCTTGTTTTAAAATTAATGTGTAAACTTTTAGTTTGTTTAAACAGAGTAAATGTAAAAATAGATGATGTAGAGATTATAGAGTAAAATAAAACATTCACGCTATTTTCTTTAAGGTACTTATGAATATTCATATATTTGATAGCAGCTTTTATACTATGTGTTCATATGTCACTTACTTTAATGTTGTATAGTAATATTTACATTTAACCACAATGGCATGTATGACAGGATTTATAAATTGTGTATAAGTACAGGCAGGAATGGGACATAAGGGAATAATATCGAATCACAGCAATCTGCTTTCACAGGTTGTCTCTTCTTTTTGACTCATGGGATGATCAGCATGTTTATTTGTCTCACAACAAAGTGATGTCGCCTCGTGGCAGAACAGTATGAGAACATGCAGAGACATTTTTATAGTATATTACATTTGACTCTAAATTAAGCTAAAATAAACAGAAATAAACATGTTGACATAATTTCTATCTACACGCTGTTGCACCCTGCCTGATTTGTGTTTCTGAATAACACTTTGGTCTGCATATGCCCCAAACTAACTTGCATTTTTAGCATGGAATGTTCTTAGAATTAGGTAGCTGTGTAAAAAAAATAAAAATAAAATTCTCAGAGGCAGAGATTTAGTGTTTTTAATATGCAGAGCATATGTGTCAAACTCAAGGCCCGCAAGCCAAATCCGGCCCTCCATAGCCACTCATGTGGCCCTCTAAACTCTAGAGGAACAAATAATTTGCACCTTTAAGTTCTATTTATGTATGCCTAAGTATCAATCAAATCAGGGTTTGTTTGAAAAGACCTAAATCACATCATTGTGAAAAGATGTTCGGTATAATTGAAAGTACTTGTCAAACTTTAGGAAGTAGAGAGAGCCACAACAGGCCCTTTTTGGACATTCATTGTCCTGAAGTGGCCCAAAATGGAAATTAGTTTTACATCCCTGATGTGTATGATGTGTATGAAACAAAAAGAAGAAGACACATTTAAGGTTATTATAAGGTCATGTTTGGTCACCTCAGCATGCGATCAATGGGACCTGACGACACAGCACAAAACGTTGAAAAGTTAGTCCGTTTTCCACCTTTTTCCCTGGTGATCATGTGTTGCACTGCTGTACCCCACAACACAGCCACAATTTACGATGGTTGAGTAATGACCAAACATGATCTTATAATAACCTTAAATATGTTTGGTTTTTTTTTTGCAGAAAAAAACAACAACAAAAACAAACAAAAAACATTTGGTTCAATTTTTGTTTCATGCACATCAGGGATGTCAAACTAATTTCCATTTTGGGCCGCATCAAGCTGATGAATATCCTTAAAGAGCCGGTTGTGGCACAAAATATTGCTAAAACTATAACAAACCATTAAAATCACCCACTGCATTCCAAAGTAGGTCCTAAAATTATATAATCCTTAAGAACTTTACATAATTATGTCATTTAGGACTATTTAAATAAACAGCGATTCTATATTACTAAAAAAAATGTATTGGGGTGCACAAAAAAGAACTTACATTTTCTATCTATAGGGTTCTCTAGAGTTTAGAGGGCCACATAAATGGCCATGGATTTGGTCCCCGGGCCTTGAGTTTGACACGTGTAGCTTAGAACTTTGGAGGTCAGACCAAAGTCTGTCCTCCACCACTTGTCTTTAATCTTCTACTTTTTTCTTCTACTACTCTTCAGATATATTTTTTCTGCTGTTATTGCGATTGTTAACCTTGTTTTCTCTAAATGTTTTTCTCCCCATAGAAGCTTCACCCGGTCTGGTATCCTGCTCAACTATAACGCCCCCTGCTGAATGTGGAACATCGGTCCAGAAGATGCTCAAAGTGACCGAGTATCCTCCATGCTGTCTCTTCTCTGTCTTTTCAGACCCCAAGATGGTCGTAGCAGATGACCGCTTGTACTAAGCCAGGCTCTGCCGGAGGTTTCTTCCTGTTAAAGGGGAGTTTTTTCTCTCCACTCTCGCTACATGCTTGCTCAGTATGAGGGATTGCTGAGGAATTGTTGTGGTTGGAGTCGCATGATCCGAGCACAATCCCACGTCGATGACTCAGCACAATCTGCTGGGATTCCTTACATAGAAAACGTACCTGATTGGAATGTTTGGATAATTGTATTGAAATCACTTTTTTTGTAAAGTGCCTTGGGATGACATTTGTTGTGAACTGGCGCTATATAAATAAAAGTCACTTGAAAGTGAATTAAGAGTGGTCAAAAAAGCTTTAGTTTATTAAGTATTAAATGATAATTAAGAAATAAAAGTAAAACGTTACATAAAATACACAGCAATAAGCTGGTTAAGAATAATTATGTTTGCTAATGGAGATGTAGAACACCAGTGGAACAGCTGCGGAGGGATACATCTTGGTCATTTATACGAACCGAGGCACAAACACCGGCGTCGCTGCATTAAGGTTTCCGGGCAACACTACAGTACAGGCTATACATATTTCCCGATCCATTGACAATTTTTCCCATCTGTTTTGGCTGTGCTATCGGGTCAACAGCTCCTAAAGCAGTTTTAAGTAAGAAACGCAAATAAGACATTCTCCTCCCTCACAGAACTTGAAGAATCAACGGAACAATGGTGAGTATTAAGCTAACGCTTAGCATGTTAGCAAGGCTGCACTGGCGTCTCGCTGCTAAGGCTAAAGTAATCGGGGTTGAATTCATTGGCATGTTAACGTGGATATTTCTTTTGACACCTGCAAAGCGTATAAGTCTATTTGACTCATAGGTGGCATCATAATATTGCAGGACCGGGGGGAGAACATCAAACGTGTTTGCTAAAGCCTTTTCTCTCATTTTTTTTGCAGTTCACTGTAATGTATCATCAGCAGCTCAAGTTATAGAGCTCTCTTTAATTGCCAAGTTTTCTCCCTGCAGCACAGATTTAAACCGAATATGATAGCAAGCATTTAGGTGGATGTAGTCTGCATACTTATTGGTGGCCTCGTGTTTATTTCCTTTAACTCGTCGGTGGGCGTGGTTGCAGCTTCTCTTGAATGGCTTGCTGTGAAATAATAGTCGAAATCTATAAAACCAGATCGTTCATTGAACAATAAAGCCAATCCAGTTCAGTTTAGATTGCATGCTAACAAACATTTGGCCATTTCATGTTCGCTATTATTGCAGCACTTCTTGGAGACACATCAGGAGGGTGGGTTTAAATGTAGTTTGACATGCGCAACAAGCAGATAAGGGCTATGATATCCGAGGACTGCAATTATATAACAACATAGCTTTCATGTGGTTGTTGGCCACATACGTTTAGCCATAGTTGCAAGTCATATCCACATTTTTAGTTCTTCGGTTCTGGCCGCACCACCACCATGTCACCATTCTCCTCGGTTACGTATTGCGCCATAACGTTGAACCGCATTCTGCTTCTGCTGAATGATCCTCTTTACCACCCCTCCTCTCGCGTCTTTCCCTTCCCCCCGCATTGAACCAAAACATGCTTGGTGCAGCAGCCGCAGTGCATCCACCAAATCGGGAACCAACTGGCCTGAAACGGCCCAGTTGAAGGACTCCAAATGACTCGCCGTCCTTTTATGCTTCAATACTGGATCTCTCTATCCTGGATGGCCTCTGTTTTTATCTTTTCTTTGAAACAAACGTGCAACATGCCAGTTTTTGGGCTCTCCTCCTCGGCAACATAGCACAATATCTCGGTTTATGGTACATTGAAGATACAAACTAATGTAGTTTTTATTATCACCATAAGAAATGCATTTATATCTGTCTGTCTACGTACAATTTGAATGTCAAAAAAGAGCTTTACCAGGACATTTAGCAGAAGCTGTGTTGATCACATTTGTTGATCACATTTCCTACAATATATATATATATATATATACACAAATTTGACAGTTGTGGATACTCTCCATGCAGCCTGTCTTGCTCCCCTTCTCTTAACCCCCACCCCGCCCCGCATCCCATCCCATCTAACATGGTGACTCATTGATTTTGATTTGAAAACCACATGGCATTACCGACACCTCAGGCTCTAGAGATGTTGGCTTTAATCTTTTTAGTTTTGAAAATGGGAAAACAAATAAAATAAAACTGCATTTTGGAGAGATATGAACACAATTTGTTACCTATTCAACGTAGGCTGCGATGTTCAGCGTTGTGCCAGCATACAGTTACGAACCCATCTTCATCACTGAAGTGGTGCATAATGTAGACTGTGAAAATATAGTTTAGTCACCCTCACAGTCTTCCTTAGGCTGCATAAATATTAAAAGAGGCAAAGAAAGCCAAACAATCCATCCTTGTTTGTGTGTGTGTGTCTGTTTGACTTGTTAATGATACAAAGACATTGTTAACTGCTGGGATATTCACTGTGCTACATAGGCGACCCTGTTCGTGTCTCACTAATTATAGCAGGCATGTGTATTTCGGGCTGTGGAGAATTTATACCCGTCCCTCATCACACTTTCTCAGCCTGAGGTGGGATCATTGGCTGACTTGGATAGGACTCCTATGAGTTTACAGGGATGGGAAAATAATGTGTTAGATAATAAGCAATAGTTCTGATGGGTTCAGAAGTATAGAACATGGGGATAATACCTTCACTCGGTTTGGTTGACCTTCAGGAATTGAACAAGTTTTTGCTTTTCATATCTGTTTGAGTTCTTCTAAGATTATTAATTATGTGTAAAATTGCCAACTGAGCAGGGTAGACGGAAGCTAAATAATATAGCTTTATGTCTTTGTTGTTGATTAGACATTAGCTTATAAGTAGCGGTTGAGCTGCTACATAGTCTTGTACTGTTTATACTCAATTTTCCTGAAGCAAATTTGTGTTGTAGACCAATATCGGTCCTGTACACAATGAAGCCTGTTGCAAGTGTTAGTTACAACCTTTCAGTTTGTATAATTTCATTTGAAAGCAGAGTAGAACTTCGACACTTTGTGAAGTTGTTTTTTATTTTGAATATTGTAAGAGAAACAGTCTTTGAGGAGGCATTTTTTTTTCATCCATTTTATCACCTCTAGTTTCTATTAACATTGGTGGAATCTAAAACACATTTAATTCTTATTTTTACTGAGTTTTTCAAATTAATAATTTTTATTAAATACATTCTACCCCGAGCAGTATTTTGACTAGTGCTTCTTTTAGAGTAGGTCTATCTTTGCTTCACTCGTGTCGTGTGCTTTTGTTTACAGGCTGATCAGCTGACAGAGGAGCAGATTGCTGGTGAGCGCATACCTCAAACATGTTTGGCACGTTTGCTTGTTTTATCATTCATCACCAAATTTGATACATTTGTGTCAAAGATTAAACAAACCAAAGGATTATTTTAAAAAAGGGTTTTATTGTGTCTGTGCAAGTATGATTATGATCTTATGGATCTAATAACCAGTGAATTACAGTCAGATATTTTTTGTCAGGACTGTGTTTAATTTTTATTTATTGGGGTTTGAGAGATAAAATATTTAGAGATAATATAACATGCTGATGAAAGTTATTTTACTTTATAAACTTTTTAGAATAGTGCCTGTTCTGAAAAAGGTCACATTCTACATTTTCACATTTTTTGTTGTATGTCCAAACGGTTTTGTTTATTCCTTGTCAAATCTTTCATTTCCGACTGTTAAGACAGTATGTTATTAAAATAAAGTCTGAAGCTAACTGGGAGCATTACTTCTGTTAATGTGCAGAGTTCAAGGAGGCTTTCTCACTGTTTGACAAGGATGGGGACGGTACAATTACCACCAAGGAGCTTGGGACAGTGATGCGCTCTCTGGGACAGAACCCTACTGAGGCGGAACTGCAGGACATGATCAACGAGGTTGATGCTGATGGTAAAGAAACCAAATATTTCTCAACCATTAACCCTCAAAAATGGATGAACATCTTCAGTTTTAAGACTGGACACTTTTCATTTCAGATATATTTTTTATTCTTTATGTGAAAGTGGTATTACTGTCGCTGCGGTTTTCTGTGTCCATTCGGCTCTAGAAAACATTCAACCTGTTTCCCACTTTTAGTGATATT
Organism: Apricaphanius iberus; assembly: GCA_028564705.1. Classification (NCBI taxonomy): domain Eukaryota; kingdom Metazoa; phylum Chordata; class Actinopteri; order Cyprinodontiformes; family Aphaniidae; genus Apricaphanius; species Apricaphanius iberus. Next base: position 2,289,948 of record JAPXFQ010000899.1, read on the forward strand.
AAGAATGTTTTAGTTTGTTGTTAGTTATGAGTAATAATGTCTGAGCACTAAATGAATGCTAGTTAACTTATTTGTGTTTAACATTGTAGGGAATGGAACTATTGACTTTCCTGAGTTCCTGACAATGATGGCCAGGAAAATGAAAGATACAGACAGTGAGGAGGAGATCAGAGAAGCTTTCAGGGTCTTTGACAAGGTACAACATTCAAATATTTTTATTTTTGATGCAATTATGATGGCAAGAAAAAAAAATTCAAAGATATTTTTAAACTCTGTTAGGAGATTAATTAATTTGATTTAAGTATTTATTGGAAAATATCTCTGTGCTAGCATTTTATAGTGTCCTAAAAAAAGAAAACTTTTACCTTATTTATTCTAAACCGCATCGTTTATATATTTAGGTGTAATTTACTCATAAAACAAACGTTGAAAAGCTACAATAAAATCATTTAAAAAAATATATTTTTTGTCATAGTTAAACTTTGAGTGGACATTGAAAGCAAAGACGAAAGATAAATATTTTGTTCCCGATCCCCGGTGTGAGGATAAAATGTTTAAAATTGGGTCATAACATAAATTAACCTGGTGTCAGTTTTGAACCTTTCAAACTAACCTTTCAAGTTAATAATTACTTGGTCATTTCCTCATCTATCAGAGATTGTACTAAACAACCTTAGAATTCCAGGACTATTCAGACGGTGTATAACCAGTGCTGATCAGGTCATGTAATTTGGCTGCAATTCAGACGATTCAATTCTAAACTTGCTGGTAAAACATGAAAAAATACTTCTGTACATGGACCATGCATCATTTAAATAGATGTATTAGTTTTTGTTCCAATTTCTTTATTTGGTTCAATCCCATAGAAAAACTGGATATTGTTTTCTTGAGATTCCCCATTTAACAATAAAAAATAACAACATTCAGTGCATACAAAAATTAACAGATCATATCACATTTTGAATGATAAAATAGGACTCTAATCAGTGTTGCTTTCTGTCACTATATTTAAATGATTTCGCTTCGATGAAGCTGCATTTTATTGGTTTCCTGTTGTAGCTCGTTGAAAAAGCCCACGTTCAGAACATAATGAAGGAATCTAAACATAAGAGTGAGCAGAGTATGTTTAGTGTCACTAAAATAGAAATCTGACTTCCTCAGTTAAGTGCATTACACTGAACATTGATCTGTGCTCATTTCATATGCTTGCTCTTATATTCTTTTTTTTCTGTTTTTAAAGGTTGAATGCTTTTGTGATCTGATCAGTTGTCAGACAAACTGTTTGGTTGGATTATTGATCACAAAGATTGGCATTTTCCCCAAAATGTTGACCGTTTACTTTTTGCAAGTACAGTCACCAAGCTAATCTACTGTTGTCCCAAGGAAGGCCCACACAGCAGAGAGAAAAAAAGGCCAAATATTACAAGACATCATTTTCAGATTGTGTCGGCTCAAAGTAAAATTTGGTTTTGCTAATTTGCAGGATGGTAACGGCTACATCAGTGCAGCAGAGCTACGGCACGTAATGACCAACCTGGGTGAAAAGCTCACTGATGAGGAAGTGGATGAGATGATTCGTGAGGCTGATATTGATGGTGATGGCCAGGTCAACTATGAGGGTGAGTCCTCTTTACTCCAAACCCCTGAAACACTACTGTTTCATTGTTTGACCGTCTGTTTGTTTTTTTTCCATCAAACATCTTGCATCTGTATTTGTCCTCTTCTTCCCTCCAGAGTTTGTGCAGATGATGACCGCCAAGTGAAAAGAGCGCTGAAATTTCTCTCAATGTTGCTCGTCCCACTAAGATTACTGTCGTTTAAGAAACTAACAAGCAGGACCAGATATCAAATGTCGAACAACCACCCCCCCTTCAGAAACCACTCATCTGTAGGATTTTTCAATTTGTGCTTCAAAACATCCAAATAATACTTCTGAGGTATCTGTTTTAAAAAACACCAACAGAATAATCCCTAAAGAAGTTAAAGGACCAAGCTTTAAGAGGGCCACAATCCTCCAACTTCAGACCAAGAATCTGCTGAGTCACCCAGCTCCTGATTAATTTAGAGGAAAGGGTAACACAGAACAGGTAGAAGGATAGAAATTAAGGCTAGAAAATGTACAGGGAAGCTGGCTATTTAATTCTTTCCAGATAGTCTTCAGTAAAGAAAACTGTCTTGCACCTGTGTTAACTCTTAAAAAAAAAAGAAAAAAAGGTTTGAGTACTCTTCTTGCATGCACCCTTTTTGTGGCCGTCTCTTGTGACAACAAGGAGGCTCTACACCCATCAGAGGTAGTGGTCAGCTCGTGTACACACCGGAGGTATATACATAAACATATAGCTATATATCTGTACAATTTGTGTCACTATTGATTATTGCAAGAGCAGTTAGTTGACATGTAGGGTGTTTATTTGTGCTCAGCTGGTGGTGAGCGACTTGGAAAAGTTCTGGAACAGACCAAGAACTTGAAAAGTAAAGAAGCATTTTCCTGGTGGGATATAATGTGGTGTTTTGAGTTGTGGGCTTTACGCGGCCTGCGGCGGAGATCGGAAACAGTCGCACTTTGTGCCGTTTCGGAATGATAATTGTGAGGGGAAAAAAACACTAATAACTGCAGTTGATACATTTTGTTCTGCAAACAGGTATAAAAAATATATATTGATGTGATGCTTTTTAAATGTGTTCTCATGTTAATGTATTGACAACAAACTTTGGTTACAAACTATATATATATATATATTAGTGTATTGTCCAGTTTGCATTGCCTATTGTTCTAGTAAAAAAATCTGTAACATGTTTCCTCCTCGGTTTTGAAATGTGCCATAATATTCTCTAAATGCATCTCAACCTTGCAAGGCTCGTAGTTAATCAGAATATTGTAAATCAACCTATAATAATGTAAACCTTCATGCAGTTGCACTTTGGTATTAACCACGTGGATGTTTAAAAAGTTAAAAAAGAAGCAAAACAAACCAAATGTCACTGTTGTTGCTGCTGCTATAATGATGCGTACATTTCACTAATTTATTGTGTCAGCTCTTCAATTTGTAGTCCAGTGAGGATACTCCAGTCTGCTTGTTGTTTTAATGCACCAAATTCATATATTGTATTTTCACAAATAATACTTATGGTGGGGCTATTATATTTAATTTGGACTGTTTCATGGGGAACCTGTAGAGGGGATAGAAAATGTTTTGTAGCAAGGATGTAGATTAGATGTGCATTTGATTTAAGCATTTAAGGTTTTCAAACTGGTGGCTGCAGAACAATTTGGTAAAAACTAAGGTGAATTTTTGAATGCAGCTTCAATGTATCTTTTTTTTTTCTCTGAGACATGTTTGAAATCAAATGTTTAATGGACTAAAAGCTGAAGGTATCTCACAAATGTAAAAATGTGATATATTTTCCATAAACCAATAAATTAAACTTTACTCCACCTACATGTGTTTGGTAAACTTAATTTACATTGAATTGATAGCTACATGGCTACAATGTCTTTCTTGATTGAGGAAATGTTACATTTTTCAAAAGGCCTTAAAATGAATTTGTGTCTTGCTTCAGTTGTATATAATCTTAGACAAAGAAATGTAGAAAAAGCAGTCCTTTTTGAATTTGAGCTTGTTTTGGTGGTGATGGGGGGGTCGAATGCTAGAAAATGAAATGTTAATGTTTAAAATTGTATTTGAATACATTTTTTTCCTGTTTTTTTTTTAAACTGGGTGCCAGATATTTTTGACTCGGTTTTAAATATATTTGAAGCATTTCTGAACATGTGCTTTAACCAATCCAAGTCAAATGCCTTTTGACAATCAGAGATTAAAGTAACTCTTTCTGTAATACATTTAAAAAAAATGTTTTTTGATAAATATTTACTAGGAGAAGGTGGGGCTTTGGTCTAATTTGGTTTGATCAGGAGTCATAATCTTTTTTTTTTTTTTTTTTTTTTAAGTTAGTGGGCCAAAAGGAAATCAGGAATAAGTTTTTATTCTAATTTCTGCTTTTTTTGTTTTTTTGTCTACATATGTATGAAGAAAAATATCTGAACCTCGCTATTTATGGATGTTTGTTTTGTAGAATGGGATTGAAAAGCACAAATTGACCCTGACCGTACATAACTAAAGACTATTCTGTATACATGCACAGTGAAGAGGGTGATACATGGGAAAAAAAGAGGTCAAACATGCACCTGTAACATTTTTTTCTGCAAGCAAAAATGTATTCAAGTATTTGAAGAACCTATTGGTCAGCAGGAGGAGGCATAAAGAAGTGTCGCTCTAAAAAACTCTCTGGCTGTGCTATAACAGACTTCTAATCCAGACAGCCTCAGACTGGGTCAGGGCAGGGCGCGTTACTGTATCACTAGAGAAACTCAGGCACAGCCTATTTTTAGTGGCTCAAGAGATTGCTACAGGAGCGTGTAGTAATCCAGGTCAGCAGGGGTCGTAACCTCTCTGAGCCGTAAGAATCTAACGGGCTGCCCTGTCTCTGAGCAAATGGGAGGTGATTCGATCTGGAGCAGTTGTATTTGATTGGATGAGACTCCCATTGCTAATTTTGTGGTTAAGTAGATAAGTTGAATGAATTAGGAATTGGATCTAACCTTGCAAGTCAATAACAGACTTGCAGGCGTGATCAGCCATCTCTGGTTTTATAATGGTGGACTGGAGCAAGGAATGATGCCAACACCATGGACTTAAGTAATCGAGATAAAAGCAAGGCTTGAAATACTTTTGACTGCTGCAAAAATAGAAATGTGTACTTAATTTGTAAAAATAGCTGCCTTTGAAAAACAGTTTTCTTCACCCGAATCAAACACAAAGTGAGGTTGTCTTACTCAGAGAAACAGTTTTTTTTTCATGACGATTTGTCCCTTCAGATAAAATTCAACATATCCATCACTTTAACCTCTAACACTTTCGAGCCACAGGATAATTTACAGCAACCAAGTATAAACTTCTATACCAGTTCAATTTATTGTTTTTAGTTTATCCAGAGGTTGAGGGATGTTAAACTGGACACTAGTTTTCCAGAAAATGTTTGGGCTTTATGGGACATTTTTAAGTAAAGCCCTGTGTTTGATTCAAAACCCTGGTCAACCACAGATATTATTAACGATTTCCCGCTGTTGCAGCCCACTGAGCTTTATCCCAGAGGAAACATTTTCGGACTTTATGAGAACAAAAACTACATTAATATTGGGTAACCAGCAGCTACTAGGTTCCATTTCAATTTTTGTGATAAAATGACGGTTCTGAACCAGATTTCTTTGGTTTTAAAATTAAAGTCTTTATATTCTTGTTCCTTGAGTTGCAGTCACTAAGCAGAATAGGGCATCTTTTCTAAGTTTAAAAGTTTCTAAGTTTAAATGTTTTCAATGTGAGACATATTTGGACTACACATTGACTAGGACACTTTCAGTATGCAGCCACAGTTGCATAGTATATGCAAAAGTTTACTTTTTTTTGGGCATAAATTAGCCCACCCAACTCCAAGTATATATTAATTGTAACCTATAGCTTTAATTCACACAGGACAGGTTTATGCAACTGTCTGGCACAAACCAGGAATGCCCATATCTTGTGTTAGCAACTAAGCTAATTTAATACTTTCTGTGATGTTTTTGCTTGAAAAAAAAAACTTTCATATGGCTGCAAAATTGAAAAGTGGTTAGCAGTGCTGCGTTTCAGCAAGAAGGCTATGGGTTTGATCTCAGCTTTAGAATGTATTTTTTTTTCATAGATTTGGCATGTTCTCTATGTGCATGCATGGGTTCAACCTCAGCTATTCCAGCGCCCTCTCACAAAAATATACATTAATAGTTTAACTGTTCTTTCTTATTTTAAAATTGCACTTAGGAGGGAGTGTGGTTGCTGGTTCTGTGTCTCGATGTTGCCATGTGATGAGTTGGCCACTGTATCCTGTCTCACTCATCCCCCTGGCCCTCAGAAGCACGGAGAAGCAACACAAACTGTGCCAACAGGAGATCAAAGTATTACCAAACCATAAAATTATCTTTTTCAACTAGAAAGTTATTTTAGAAATATATTAACAGGTGTTGCATTTTTAAATTCAAAATATTCAAAAACAATGTATGAACACACATAAAAAAACATTGTAAATAAATTATTTCACAAAAAAGACTACTCTTGCGTAAAGTTAATGATTAGTATCTCTCTGAGGGGATAGACCTCAATCTGTCTCTTAGCTGTAAAAGTCTTTTGTCCTACAGCTTTTTTTTTTCCCTTTTCTCTAAAAAGTTTTATTTCTGAAAGATAAAAATATAGAAACAGATTTTTAGTTAATAGCATATGACTTATTTGGTAGAAATCAATAAGCAAAAACTGACCTATCACTGAGGTGCAAACGTGATGCAGTGAAGAGATTAGAAAAATTACAGTTAACACTAGATGGTGCTGTTTTATCAAGGTTATCTGAGTTGTGATTAATCTGCTTTGGTCCAGCACAGAAAATAGAATTTAAAACAGGAAGTAGATCAAACATTGAAAAATGAAAATAGTTACAATAAAAAAAGTCTGTACAGCATTTCTAAATCCTGCAATAGGAAACAGAGGATAAAACACTTGTTTAAATCTGTGAACGTAATTGCATTAGATTTTCATTTCTTTAGATGTGCCACACCCTGAACTGAACATTTGTGTACATTTGCATTGCAACTTAATCATCCCCTTTGCTTTAGAAACACAACACTTCTCAGTATTCCTATGGGATGATTTTGTATAAAAATTGGGAAATTACACCTTTTATTGTAGACTCCAGGATTTGATTCTGATTCAAGCAATTATAGTCTTGCTTTAACTATTCAAATGTTACATTGCATTTCTTCAAGGGCTTGACATACTTGTGTAAAATACTTTTGCTTTCACATTTGTTTTGCTTGCTGTTTCTCCAAATGTAAATCAGCTCAACTACATGCTATGACTCAGAATATTTGAGTTGAAAAATAAATCATGTTCGTTGTGATCCTTAGTTTTAAACCTACTGCTGAAAGGCATACAACGACTTCTTAGAGTTTGGTGTATCTTCTTTCTCAGGTTTTACAGCTCTTCTTGTTACTGTTTTTTAATGACCAGTTCTCTGAACATTCTCCAAGCACACCTGCCGCTCTACGCACAAGAGTTGAGAGACTACAGCCATCTAACTTATGTCTCTTTCCAGTTTAAAGTCATGTATTAACTTTTGAAGTTTTGTGTTGTTTTGTGAGAGGAAGCCAGAACATGCGAAGACAACCCACAAAGGCATAAGAAGTGTATGCAACTTATTCAAAGACTGTTTTCTGGTGATGTGCAGAGATTATATTCATACATCCAAATGAGGGAGATCTTCAACAATCTTTTCCTCTGAGCAACAATCAAAAGAATGTAGTTCATGGCAGATCAATAATATCGCAATTACTAAAAACTAAGTCCTTGCATCTATCTGTTGGTGTTGCTTAGCTTACATTGTAATGTAATTTTGTTTGTAATTGACTAAAACTTTATATAGCACCGTTCAAGACGATTCCAAGCAGATTTACAAAGATATGTCTTAAACTGACCTTTAAAAAAGGCAACAGAGTCCACATTTCTCCGTGATGGTGGCAGTAGGTTCCAGAACATCAGGCAGGGGTTTGTCCTTAGGTTGATCTCAATGTCAGAATCAGGATTTACATTTCACTCAATGGGAAATCGGTCACCAGTGAAGATCCATAAGTACAAGAGTTATATGGCTTTCGGGGACCTCAATAATAGACTTGCAGCAGCATTTTAAACAATCCGCAGAAGAGCAAGAGTGGTTTCAGATAAACATGTATACAGAGCATTACAATAGTCCAACCGAGATCATACAAAGCCATAATTAAGAACTTCCATCTCGGGATTTGGATTAGTTTAGCAATATTTCTTTGATGATTAAAAACAAGATTGAGACATTACGACTGAACATGAAATCAGAGTCAAACATAATTCCAAAGTTTTTAATAGATGCTAGGGGATTTTAAAAGTCCTTAATCTTTCCTAAATTTTTCTAGGATGCAGAGCTAATTATTTCCGTTTTCTCATACATTTTATGTCTACATTTAATGCAACCATGGGATTGGTCGAGGCCTGGGTTGACAACAGAGAGAGAAGAGAAAATTGAAGAGCGTGGAATTAAGAGTATGGACTTTGAATGTTCAGACTGTCTCAGGCAAAGCTAGAGAGCTAGTGGACATGATGCGTAGAAGGAAAATTGGATATTCTATGTGTTTAGGAGACCAGGTGGAAAGGTAGAAAGGCCATAAGCTTAGGAGTAGGGTTCAAGTTGTTCTACCATGGTGCAGATGGAAAGGGGAGTAGGAGTTATCTTGAAGGAGGAATTTGCTAGGGATGTTCTGGAAGTGAAAAGGGTGTCAGATAGGCTGATGATTCCGAAGCTTGAAATGGAGGGAATAATGATCAATGTTGTTAGTGGTTATTCCCCACAGGTAGGAGAAGCGGAGAGAAGAAGCATTTTTTACATTTTTGTGTTAACTTGTTAAATTCCAAATTTTTGGGTTTGAAAACGTCTTAGTGCCGCCACTCATGGTAATCGTGTGGTACTGCATTTGAATTTTGTTATTGGCTTAGAGCGGTAAATCTTTGCCATTGTCTACTTCACAGGCCCCCTCTCTCAGACACATTCGCCCCTCCCCGTCTTGAAATTACTCATCCTGTGTGCTACAGTCTATGGGCTATGTGTGCACAAGAGAAGCATGTCGAGAGAAACAGAGGAAGCTGAAATCCGTATATCGCACTTTGGAGGACCACAACGTCGAAATTGATTAAAGCCATAAGTTATAACCTACAATCAACAAAAATTAAATGCAACACCTTTGTTTCTGCTCCCATTTTTCATGAGATGGACTTAAAGATCTAAAATTCATTCCAGATACACAATATTACCATTTTTCTCCAACATTGTTCAAAAAATCAGTCTAAATGTGTGATAGTGAGCATTTCTGCTTTGGTGAGATAATCCATCCCACCCCACAGGTGTGCCACATCAAGATGCTGATCTGACATCATGATTAGTGCACAGGTGTACCTAATACTGCCCACAATAAAAGGCCACCCTGGAATGTGCAGTTTTGTCTCACAGCAAAATGCCACAGATGCCACAAGCAATGAGGGAGCGTGCAATTGGCATGCTGACAGCAGGAATGTCTACCAGATCTGTTGCTTGTGCATTGAATGTTCATTTTTCCACCATAAGCCGTCTCCAAAGGTGTTTCAGAGAATATGGCAGTACATCCAACCGGCCTCACAACAGCAGACCATGTGTAACCACACCAGCCCAGGACCTCCACATCCAGCAAGTTCACCTCCAAGATCGTCTGAGACCAGCCACTCAGACAGCTGCTGAAAAAATTGGTTTGCATAACCAAACAATTTCTGCACAAACTGTCAGAAACCATCTCAGGGAAGCTCAACTGCATGCTCGACGTCCTCATTGGGGTCTTGACCTGACTTCAGCTCGTCGCCGTAACAGACTTAAGTGGGCAAATGCTCACATTCAATGGCGTCTGGCACGTTGGAGAGGTGTTCTCTTCATGGGTGAATCTCGGTTTACATTGTTCAGGGCAGATGGCAGACAGCTTGTGTGGCGGCGTGTGGGTGAGCGCTTTGCTGATGTCAATGTTGTGGATCGAGTGGTCCATCGAGTGGAAGGACACAGGTGCATTTTATTGATGGCACTTTGAATGCACAGAGATACCGTGATGAGATCCTGAGGCCCATTGTTGTGCCATACATCCATGAACATCGCCTCATGTTTCATCAAGATAATGCACGGCCCCATGTTGCAAGGATCTGTACACAGTTCTTGGAAGCTGAAAATGTAACAGTTCTTGCATGGCCAGCATACTCACCGGACAAGTCAACCATTGAGCATGTTTGGGATGTGATTGACCGGTGTATACGACAGCGTTTACCAGTTCCCACTAAGGCCACGTCCACACTAAGCCGGATAATGCCTTAAACGTATAATTATTCAGTCTACACCCCCCTATCGTCCACACTAAACCGGCGTCGTTTAAGGTCTGTGGACGGATAACTATTAGCCGGGTAAGAGAGCCGTGTAAATCTTAATTCAACGGCTAAACAAATTAGTGTGGACAGATTATATGCGTGTTTCGTGCGTCTTTTCGCGCATGCCCAGTATTTTCACAGGTCGGTATGGGATTGCGCAATCATGGGACCTTAAACGGGGCGTAAATGCTCGTGTTGAGTGGATAACATTAGGCGTCTAACTCCCCGTATAATCTTATCGGCTTAGTGTGGACGTAGCCTAATATCCAACAACTTCGCACAGCCATTGAAGAGGAGTGGACCAACCTTCCACAGGCCACAATTGACATTGACAACTCTATGCGAAGAAGATGTGTTGCACTGCATGAGGCAAATGGTGGTCACACCAGATACTGACCGGTTCTGAGTCCCCAGACCCCCAATAAAGCAAAAAACTGCAAATTCCAGGGTGGCATTTTATTGTGGGCAGTAAAAGGTACACATGTGCACTATTCATGATGTCAGATCAGCAACTTGATGTGGCACACCTGTGAGGTGGGATGGATTATCTCAGCAAAGCAGAAGTGCTCACTATCACACATTTAGACTGATTTGTGAACAATGTTTGAGAGAAATGGTAATATTGTGTATCTGGAATGAATTTTAGATCTTTAAGTCCATCTCATAAAAATGGGAGCAGAAACAAAGGTGTTGCGTTTATATTTTTGTTGAGTGTATATGTTTTGAACGCAACGTGAATAAGGATACAAAAGCTGAGGTAGTTCCCTCTGAAGCTACTAGGCATCGATGCTAGCACTAGGCTCTCTGCTTGTTTGCTACTATACATGCTGCTGGCTTTAGGCAGCACTGACTCAGCGCCCTGAGCCAACGGCTCAAACTGGTACGGCGTTCGTGGATTTTTTAATGGCACAATATAAATTATTTTATTACAGCGCACAACGTGCATTGTGTTCTGCATCCTAAATGACTGGATGCAGTTGTGAATCTCCTGTCATGTCTCCTGCGCTTGCCAAATTTATCATCTCTCGTTATAATACTATTTTCATCCAGATAAAAAAAACGCAGCACAAACAACTGCCCATAGTTATGTTCCTCACTAGGAAACGACACCTTCGGTGGAGAAAGACGCACCTAATGTCGCAGGGGCGGAGAGACCGTATTGCGTATTAATTCTTTTATGTTTTAAATGTAACTAAGGTTTGAGTATTAAAACTAGTGAGAAATGTGAGTAAATGTTAATGTATTTCTGGGAAAAGTGTAAAAAAGTGTGTGGCAAGGGGTTTTACAGCCATAAAATATAATAACTGTAAAAAAGTTGGAAAAAAATCAAAAAGGAAAATAACTTGATCCATTACTGAAATTAAATTATAGTGCAGTGAATTATTAGTCTTTCGTTATTTTGATACTGCCGCAGAAATTAATATTGTGCAGAAATCACTGTGCAAAAAGCAAATACTATCCCCAGTCCCTGGATTGACCTTGATTTCTCACTTCTGAATCGCTGAAAGTGCTGGATAGATAGCGACAGTATTGCGTCATCAGCACAACTTCTGGAAAAATTTCCTCCTGCTCCCTCCACCAAAAAAACATAACATTTTCCTCTTAAATAAAACATTTCAACAACAATGCTGTCTCACTCCCAGACCACTCGCATTAAATAAGCTTCCCCCCCAGAGCCGTGTAATTTAATTTGTTTGTTTGTTTTTTTCCACCTTAAACAACTTTATGCGGATCACCCACAGGTAGCTGCAGGACTGTCAACTGTGAGTTAAATTTGAAGTTTCTCCAACAGAACGGTGTTGGGGTTGCAAAAGGAGCATGTTTTATTGTTGCGCATTCTGCTGGTGTGAGTACATATTATATCCAACATTGTTCTTTGTGCTACGGTGTGGATTATAATCATTCTTCCCATCCAACAGGCTATTGGTGAGGTTTAAAAAGGAAAACAGTTAAACCTTTGGCTTTTAAGTTGTATTGATTTAATAAAGATATGATTTTCACCACGTTTATACACTACACTGTATATTGTAATGAAACAAATGAATACTTAGAGGCTAAATAAATATTTAATAACCCAGCAATCCTCAAACTGCATTCAATTTTATAATTATGTCCCCGGCAATTTTAAAAACAAACTGACGCCCTTGCGCACCATAGAGATTTGTTTTTATGACAGTAAGGTTACGCAAAATCTGATCATCAATGGAGAAGTATAAAAGGAAAATATCTTTGTTAACATGTCTGCATGTGAGTGCAAACTCGGTGATGGAAAAGTATAAACTAGGCTTTGGCCTGAAGTGGTTTGTTCTCCAAACTATATGTAATCAATACAGTAATACATTGGTTTTAGAATGGAGATTCCCAAAAGAAAACCTCTCAGGTTGCCAAACCACAGTGTTAGTATGTCTTAGTGTTTTACTTTACTAAAGTCATTGGGAATGTGTTCAATTTACATTCAAACTACCTGAAATGATCAATGTTCAGAATTACTTAGCTAGTTTCTTTATGTGTAAAGTTTGAAATAACATAATTTCATATTGTTTTCTTCCCTATTCGTGGTCTTTCAGACATTTTATTTTATCTTTCAATATGTTTATGTTTGTCGTTTATGTGCATGAACGAAAGAACGATTCAGTCTAGCCTTTCAGACATATAGACATATGTAGCTATGTCAGACATTGTAACCCCCAAATTCCATGTTAAAACCCACTCACTAGATTTGAAATAATATAATCTCAACAAATACCTCAGTAAATGCACACCGTAAGCATTATTCATTATCAGAGCATGTGGCTGCAGGATTTTTATGGCAGCTTTATTCTAGAATTGTTTACCATGAGTTATATGAGGAATTTATTTAAATTTTTTCTTAGAAGGAGCTGTTTGCTTATTTTGAGAGTCCAGACTGATATACTGGTTTGTTTTTATGTATTAATTGCTGTTTATCTTTTGTCTTAGGTTGAACATTTAATAGTCAGCAGGTTAAAGTTTAGGTAGCTTGAAACAAAACGTTGTGCAATTCTTTGGTTGAAAAGGTATTAGTTTGTGTTATATTGGGTAAACCACAAAAATATTTTGATTCAGATGAGCTATAAGGGGTTAACACGATTATCCCATCTTTTCAAATAAAAATACTGTAGATCTTCAGATAAATATCCAGAATTTTTATTATAACTACTGTCAGTCTGCATGAAGATATGGAAAGCTTTTCCATGCTCCTTATCTTCAACCTGACTTAGTTACCATAAAAAAATGCCTCCTTACTTCTACTTTCACTAAAACATTTTAAAAATCTAAATATATTTTTTCTTATTAAAATCTGCCAAAAAAAAACCCCAGAACAAACCCATTAACTTGGGGTGGGGGACTGTTCACTTCAACCGGACAATAAGTAGAAATGCCTCTTTATTTTCAAAACTGTTTTTTCCTACCCTGGCATCAACAACTACTCATAAACATCTATGATAACGAGCAATGAATCATGCATCACAATGAAGCAATTTAGGTCCTCTCTTCTTTACAGAAATATTTTAACATATTAAAGACCCACTTCGTAACTTTTACACCATGAAAACGTGTATTCAAAATGTTTTGGTAACACAACACCATTTTTCATGTTCGTTTTAAGGGCTATCATAACATGGGAGGATCTTCCTTCTGATTATACAATATAGAACTTTTCCCCTGTGGACCGCTTCCCCGAATGTACTGACTGAGTTTCCCTTTATGATAGTATGCTACGCGCTACCTACTGATAAAAACAAACCCGCGGTTTTAAGACTTGAGCCATAGCAGATCCACTAAGCGAGGAAAAGAAACTGGGGTGCAAGAGCTGAAAGTTGCTGGAGCTTCACTGCTGGACAAGGCTTGTTAACCCCTGATTCACACCGGGCGAACGGATGGACATGGAAATGAGAAAACAAAAGAGACGAAAGAAAGAAGATGAAGAAGAGAGACAGAAGAGGTGACAGTGTGAATTGATGGTACAAGAGAGGAAGGAGAATACAGATAACACAAGAATCACAGTCTTCTACATTCGCTGGACGGAAGGGAGTTGAAAAAACAAAAAAACAATAGAATCATTGAATGTTTTCATCCGGGTATTTTCGCGCATGCGTACAACAATGGAGGGCAAAAAGCTTCCACACCACTATGCATAGCCGTGCGGTCGCAGTTGAACAGTTAAACAAACAAAATAAAACCTAAACTGTCTTTGGACAGATAATCGAAAAAGTCTTCTCATAAAGCTAACTGCATGTAGCACAAAGCTTCCAGACCGTTAATGACTGTTTACTAACAAGCTACGGGAAGAAACTCATCAGATATTACCACCGCCAGTTTAGTATGGAGAAATCTACAATTATAAGATCAACATGCCTCAACTTTACACAGCAGAACCAAGAAGGCATACAGTCATTAGGAAAACCCCCAGTGCTCGACTCTACTAACACATTTTTATACTGATCGATCATCAACACAGCAGTTTGAGTCACAACAACTTAGTTACCATTCAGCCAGTTTAACACCCGACAGGCCACTATTTATAACTTGACCAGATTACTGACATGTCATAGACATATTCACAACCCAGAGACAACAACAAGTTACGGAGTTACGAGGCAATTTCACAGCGAACCGACAGTTTACACTGTACAGGCTGCGTTAGCTCTCTGTGTAGTAGAAAACAGCTAGCTAATGACATCACCATCAGGCTAAGCGCAGCACCATGGCTTTAAACATGCGCGCGTAAAGAAATAAAATAATGAACTTACAGCCAACATGTAATGGAACAGCCGTTTGTAGAACCAGTAAAAAGTGAGATAGCTGAGATAGCTAAAAGCTAGTCCACCGTGTTAGCTTCCAGACCGTTTGAAACAGCTGTAAAGCTATGGGCAGAAACTCCTCAGAAATGACGACCACCAGTTCTGTTTACAGATATCTACATTATTTGATCATAATGCCTCAACTTTACACAACAGAAGTAAAGAAGACATACATATATTAACATCAACTTTCCTCCATTGTGTGAGATGAGCAGATTCATTTATCAGACTAGATCCCTAATGGATCATCATCTAACTCAGCCATGGATGGCAGCGAATTTCATCTGCTGGAAACCTATTAAATATTATTATTGTCATTTTTTTTTTCTATTTCTGCAGCCTACACTGCTACACATGTTAACCATGCTGATAGATTTTTCCTTAACTGCCATGTAGCAGCGATCTAATGGCAGCTGTCATATAATAACAATGGAAGGCAGTGGGAGCTAAAGGCAGCTGTCATATAATAACAATGGAAGGCAGTGGGAGCTAAAAGTCTTTCTGCCCTCCAGAGAGTGGCTGGGGGGCAGGCGCTCGGGTGCATGACGTCATGTTTCAACGTGTCCATAGAATGGAGCAACATCTCCAAAACAGATCAAATAATATGAATTAAGAGTTACCCATTCACAACACACAAAAATGGATATATAAATACAACAACGTCGGTGAAAAGCTCTTGGCACCAATTATCTACTAACGATAACCTCAGTCCAAGAATATGTCTGTAGATACCAATGTTCCCACACTTATGCATGTGTGAGAGCATGAAGTGCATATAGTGTAACCCAATGCAAGTGTTTGATAGCTGGTGTAAGGAGCTTTTAATCCGTCCTACATGAATCGACGCAGACATTTAGGAGTTCGGGTATACACAAGCCAAGAGGGCCCCAGACACCAGGAGCCACAGGTGGACTAACGCAGGGCCGACAGCACCCCCCAAGAAAGGAACAGACGGAAGCCCCAGGGTAAGGTAGCTACAATTCCGGGGCCCTGAAGGTCGCAGGGACGAGCCCAGTGTCCCCTGTCGGTAACCAGGTACGCCAGGGCTGTTCCGGTCTAGGACCCGGAGACCCCGGGGACCTGGGGCATCCTGTCCCCCAGCAGGCTAACACACAGCCAGCTAACCTACAACCCGGAATGTACTCTTACATGTTTTAGGAACAGCATGCATTTTTTTTTTCTGCATAATTTTCTGCTGCTTGTATTAGGGTGACATTTTAGAGTATTTTTAGTAGTGTTTTAGCACAAGCATTCTCCAGTTATCTGTTTTGCATGTTTGCCTGCTTTAGTAACTTTATCTGATGGGCCTATATAAACTTGTAAAACTTGTAATGAGACAATTCCCACATCCAAACTGATTATAGTTTCAAAGAAATATCACTTCACATCATTCCTGAACTTGATCCAAAATATTAGGAGCCATATGAAACAAAAGTAGGTGATAAACAGGTGAACTTTCTACACTTCCCGCGTTACTGTATCTTCACATTTTACTTTACTCTCTTTGGTAACAGAACAGAAAGAGAACAAACAGACTGATATTTGTCTCCAAGCTAGCAGCAATATCTCCTTCACATTGTGGTTTATGATGTGGTTCCCATATATTTCTGTTTCGGGGATCAGAAGAACTAATCTGGCATTCACTTTAGTTTCTTTGTTTCATTTCCTGGCACTCACAGTTCACAGAAAATCATATCTATAATGGCTTCAGTGTGTATGAAACAAAGTGCATCTTTTCTGTTTGTATGTCTGACCACACTTACCAACTAAAGATTTTACAGCACATACTCAGAAAGGTCACATTCACATTGTTTCTCAAGCAGCAGAGATGTGCTGTTAATTGTCTTGGTCTACATTTTTCCAGGCAGATCAACCACCGAAAAGCTAGATGAAGAACTCGTTGATATGTAGTTTCAAATTATTATAATAATGCTGTCATACCTCGTTTTAAAAATCCTTGATTTTGGTTTGATCAAAACTGTTGTCTTGTCTTGATTAGGCAAGCTGTAGCATCTAGAAGTGTACTTTACTGTTATGCAATTATTACCTTAACCTACAGTGCTTTACAAACATATTTACATGCATTAATTTTTATTTTTATTTGTGACACACCATCCACAAACTTAAATAACTTTTAAAAAAAGGTTTTTGTGGATAGTTAAACACTATGGAATAATGAACTGTGAAGTGAAAGGAAAATATTGGATGGTTATCTTTTTTTATTGCATAGTTTTCAAGCATTTTTAACATAAATATAAAATATGACATGCATGTTTATTCAATCCTATATATTCTGATGCCACAAAATAAAAGGAAACCAATTGTCCTCAGATGTTACCTGATTAATAAATAAAAGTCCACATTTGCTTAGTTCAATCACATTATAAATCCACCTATTCTGTCAAGGCCTACAAGGTCTTTTTTAGAGAAAGATGGTGAACATACAGCATCATAAAGACCAAGAAACACTTCAGACAAGATGTCAAAGATAAAACTGGAGATTTTACATTCTGTAAGTGTGCGTGCAGATTGGTGTTTGTTCTTCTCACATTTTTTGATGCAGGGTGTGACAGGCAGGTGCTGTGCCAGCTGCAGCTTGTCAGGAGCAAGCAGCAAGGAGGCTGCTTAAAAGGGGAGTGGTTACCTGAAACAGATGCCAGATTATTAAATATTCACAAAGGTTTATGTGGAGTTCCCAGTTCCCGGTCCTTCCATGTCTTCCAAGCCTCCTGAGCCCCTGAAGTCCTAACTACCAGCATAACGTCCTCCCTTTTTGCTGAATCGGCGTCTACTTCCTGGGAACCATTCCTACAATCCCTCTTGCTCCCTGAATGCATCCCAGCACCTGATCTCACCTACCTACCTTTCTGTCCACCCTTGAGCTTGTCCGGCAAGGGAGTAGATTTGATTTTGAGATTGGTGGGGACACAAAAGTGCTCCAATGCAGCACTCTTGAAAGTTTAAGTTTTTTGCATTAGCAATCATAATTTCACATTATGCAGATGTTATAAGTTAAAGTAACTAATGAAAGACAAGAAGGCAAATTCGAAAAGCTCTAATCTTAAACTCTTTAGTGCAGGGCTGTAGTGAAACTGTGCATCATGTCAATTAGCATCTCATGCATGTGCATCCTGAAAACGTAAAACGTTATCACAGTTGAATGTAGGCTATATATAAAAAGAAATCCAAACAGTCTTTTCAGACTTTATACTGCTTTAACGTCACTGTGTCTCCGATGTATTTTTCGGCGCTCTGGTGTTTATGTGTCACATTCTACGCTTTGTTTCTACTAACAGCATAATAGTTAAAGCATTGTATAACATCAAAACGTTTTAAAGTGGGGATTAAAGGGCTGATATCGACGCAAACAGGACACAGTATGAGTAGGAAAAACGTCCTATCCGCTTGTAATAGTAGACTACACAATTTTGTGATCGGTTAATCTAAAACTTCTTAAACAACAGTCTTCATAAAGACTCTGACTCAAGTCAGGAGGTGGTGTAAATTTTAGATCCATTTCAACCTTCATCGCAACACGCAAAAAACATGCATAAAATTCAAGATTTAGACAATATTAAACATTCCCGTGCTGGAAAAGTTATGCCTACACCTCTCACATTACAAATATGCAATTTTGTGAAGTTATGTTTATGTTATGTCATGATCGTCTTTCATATTAAATAAACAAGGGGCGCCTCGCACACCACAGGGCTCCAAATTGTAGTCGATTTAAAAGGTTAGTGCCTTAATTGCTGTAGTAGTGTGCGAGTCGTCTTTTTTCTTCCTTTCAATATTACCCATATTACCAATTACCAATATTTTTGGAACGGATGTGCGTGCTGATCCCCTTTTTGAAGAAAAAAAAAACCCCAAAACATTTCTCTCTCCCGTATTGTGGCTTCGATAAAAATAAAAAGCTAATAGACTTAAAGTGGCAGTGAAACAGTTACTATGTAAACATTCTGTAACAGATATGAATATATATGAATAAAAAGTAACTAGAAATGTTCTATGTAACACATGATGTGCAATGTATGGTTACAGCTTAGATGTTTTTATAAGATGTGGGTTGTGCGCAAAATGCGCACAGCCGCGGCATTGTGTCATTCCGGTGTTGTGCGAGAATCTGTTCCCCTGAAATATTCTGTTCCCCCTGGTGTTACAGGGGTATGTTTTCCCTAACCTTTTGTCGTTTCTGATTGACTGACCGGTTGATTTCTTACTAATCTTAACATTCGAGAACAATTACCTAACCCTCAGTCATTTTCTAACCCTAACATTGGATGAGCATTACCTAACCATAAACTGACCATTTTCCCAACCCTGCTCTTCGGGAACCAGTGCCTAAACCTAACGGGGGAACAGAATATTTCAGGGGAACAGATTTTCGCACTACACCGGTCCCACTGCAGGTGCTATCCATACTGGGTGTTCTGGCCACCAGCTGTGTAATATAACAATGAATAACTGCATGTCATGCTTTAGGTGACAAAGGTTGTTGGAGCATCTAATAACCCTCCGTTCCAAGCGCACACAAGACGCACCATGGAGCTGGGTCTGCCTGTGACCTATTTCCTGCTAGTGAAGTTCCTCTTTTTAACAATCTTGGTCGTCTGCCGTTCAGCCATGTCGCAAAAACAAGGCGTGGAAGAGGCGGTTGGTGAATATTTATAGGTGTGACTTTCATAAATACGCTCGTTTCATCCGTGACAGTAGAATTGCTTTTACACATACTAGTGAAATTTGATTTAAATTTTTTTTGTGTAGTATGTGAATGATTTCAGTATATTATACGAGAAGATTTCACTATGTTATATGAGAGGATTTCACTATGTTATATGAGAGGATTTCACTATGTTATATGAGAAGATTTCACTATGTTATATGAGAGGATTTCACTATGTTATATGAGAAGATTTCACTATGTTATATGAGAGGATTTCACTATGTTATATGAGAGGATTTCACTATGTTATATGAGAGGGTTTCACTCGCAAGTGCCTTATGCGTTTGATAAGGTAACCGCGCTGGGTTTAAGAGGAGATGGAATGACAACGGGGACGGCCAATCAAATGAAAGTTAGCGAGAACCCGGCAGCCAATCAGGAAGCGATATTTAGGTTAGAGGCGAGATTTCCAGCAGAGACTGACATTTAACCCTTTGTGTGCCATGATAATTGACCAAACAGCGGTTGGATATGTGGTACAGACGCCTTTGATTGGTGGGGACAATTCACTAATCCCTGGATATTGGTGGGGACATGTCCCCTCCGTCCATTCTAATTCCACGCCCTTGTTGTCCGCCACTGGTAACCATCGACAAAACAATGAGAACAGTATTCTCTCCTCCATTCCATCCTCTGCCAACGGCTCACTCACAGGATTCACTATCTCCGTGTCAAGCTCATCGTAAGGACCCAGTTCCTTCATCCTGTAACATTCAATAATAATAATCATCTAATTCTCATCTTTTCCAATACTTGCATCTTTCCAGCATGGCTGGTCCTGTGGTCCTCTTCCTTCTCCCTTCCAGAACCAGTTTCTCATTTTTCTACATAAACACCCTTTGACTGATTGTTCTGTTGTACGTAGGTTGTGTTCATTCTAAAGTCTCCTAATAACATTACAGTAGAGATATTTAGAGCAGGGCTAGACTACCAAGATAATGCTGTTTACTAAAAGTGTCAGGCAGTGAGAACATTAATGAGATGAGCAGCCAAGAGAGAAATGCTAAAAGAAGTAACATAAGATTCAGTAGCTCAGGTAGATGAATCTGTAGACAAGGCAACATTTAGTTAGGAAGAGTAAGCCAGTGTGAAAGCAAATGCTGAGAACTCCCAATTCAAGTGTGCACCAAGTCCTGTAGGGTACACAACAAACATGAAAGTAGATGAGACCAAATTTGTGTTTTATTGGACCCTATGAAAAGTACTGAATGTGGTAGCAAACTACATTTGCACCCCACCCTGAACATGCTACTTCCATGATTGGCACAGTTTAGTAGCAGCATTAAGCATTGAGATGATTTTTTTTCCGAAAGGTAGCCTATTTCCAATCTCTATCTTTTTTTTTCCAATAACAAACATACAATCTGCTTTCCAAAAAATGTGTAAGGTGCCTCAACTCCAACTTACAACTGAAAAACAACCTTAGTCATTGTTTAGTATTGCTAAGTACTATGACACTGTAATAAGCCTGTGAATATACTCATTCATCCAGGTCATGGTTTTCTCAAGGAAATTTAAATCGAACGCAATTGGACTTGGTAATTTGTCTTGGAAGACGTTTCACCTCTTATCCAAGAGACTTCATCAGTTCATGCTCGCCGCTGACCAGGCTGGGACTGGTCCAACTAACTGGTGTGCAGACGCAGCTATTTAACCTCTAGGAGGGCTTTTACAAGACTGATTATGTCATTGGATCCTTTGTGCTCAATGTCTTAACGACGGTCGTTGGCATGTCAGCTATTGGTGGAGGTTAGATTTTGGCTTCATTAGTGCCCTATTGTGTTATAACGACAGTCGCTGGAGTCACAGTTGTTTTTCTTATTAGAGGTTAAATTGTTGAGTCTCCTGGGTAAGGATGAAAGGGCAGCATTGTAAATTGGAGATACGTGATGTCTCAGGCCTCCACCTCTGTTTAAACTCTCTGTTTCTGTTTCTCCACACCAGTTAGGACCAGTTAGTACCAATCAAGCCACACTAATAAGAAATTTAATATAATGTTCACTTAAAATATAGGCTATTTGAGCAGACAGAATCCTATCAAAACATTTTTGATTGTATCTTTTTATTTAATCAGAGTACGATTAGTAATTAGAGTAATCAATTAGTATAATTTTTTCTTTAAGTTATATTGATTAATTAATTGACTATACCTAAGCCTATTGGCTTTAAAAAAATCCATCCACAATAAAATTGCACATGCAGGAGACATCTTGGAAAATCCACAATAAATTGAAGCGATGATGAATATGCTACCCGACATGCCATATCAGCCTATTTAAATGTCTGGGGAATGAAAAACTATTTAGAGACGTGAATGTTTTCTGCGTTCTTGTGTGCCTGCCATACTGTGACAGTGAATGTTCTCAGTGTGTGACTGAGAACACTCGTCGACATAGTTTATAATATGCTTTGTTTTTGTCTTTACTGACCCTGTCCAGCCAAGGACGGACGTCTTCCCACTTACATGCGGTCAAGTGAGTCAACACTTGGAAATAATAGACACTTCAAAGGTTCATCAGCTCGCTTTCTGTTTAGCTACATGCTAAATTCAATGGACTGCATTCTCGTTTCTCTTCGCAACACACCATACAAGGTGTTATAGGTCAAGACTATTCATCATGTTGATATCCGCAATTTGCAATCGCCATAGTGCTGACGTCGTTCCAAGTAGACCCAAGCGCTTTGAACACAACACATATGGCAAAAATATATTTTAGGATAATCTTAAGAGCCATCCTGATCATTTGAGCATGTTGGAAGGGCAAAGTTGGAGCGAAATCGGCCTAAAATGCTGCCGTGAGAATCATACCTAAGCAAGTGTTATTCCCTTACACTGAGTCAACATAACAACATTAAACTGCAAGAAGACTGAGTAAATATGGAAAGCAAATACAAATGCACAGTTTGACTTATAAATTTGCCATTTGGGAAATTGTGACATAACAAAATATCTAACATTCAATCAGAAGAACTGGTGTTTGTAGAACATAGAGTTTTTGTTACAACTGAGCTATTTGAAGACTGCCTAATTTCCAGTCCATTAACTATTATTTTCTGTCATCCATCTTTAAAACAAATGGCTGGCTAAAAGTAAAAGCAATAGCAAAGAATGCGGAAAAAAACACACAAAAATTACTTTCCATGACTTAATGGTATGTACCACTGAATATAAATGCTTTGTAATTAAATTATGTCTTGCTTAAAATTCCTATAAATTACCCACACTTTATGCTTAAAATGTACTTAAAAACAAGGATAAAAACCAACAAAGTAAGCACTGGAAAAAGACCATAATTCAATTCAATTCAGTTTATTTATATAGCGCCATTTCACAACAGATGTCATCTCAAGGCACTTTACAAGAAGAGTTATTACAATACAAAATTGCATAATAGAGAAACTCCCTGAATAACAAGGGAATTGACCTAGCAAACAACCCTAACATACATCAAAAGTGATCTCTCGGTAAGTCTGATCCAATCCATGCAATACCTACACCAATTCTCAATGGATCAATATGCATGTCACATACTCTGCTTCTAATTAGGAACAAAAGACTTAGCATATTTTGTTACTCTGGCGTGGACCCACTGATGCCACAGCCCAACCACAGTAAATTCTGAATTATAAAGCAATACATGATGTGGATAATCTTCCTGGAAGTTATCCTTTTACGTCAGTAAATTTTTCTGCACTCTGGCTGTCATTGCTCATGTTCACAGCCATTCATTTATGACTGACATATTTCATTGGGAATGGATGGAAGCCCAGTTCGTTCTGATACTCACATGAAAGGGGAAATGATTCACACCAGGCCAAGTGTTTCAATCATGCGATGAGACAGATGAACGTCATCCTCAGTCAGTTTCTGAATGTATTTAAAAGTAGTTGTGCACATGGTGGCAACTGTATCCAATAAGCAAAATATCTGAAAGCCAAAATGTAGTCCAAACACCATTAATCTGGACTTGGATTTTTTCATCCGCCTTTATTGTATGGTCAGATCAAAGAAATCAATAAATTTTTGGATCAAAGATCCTCATGTTTGCTACAGGCCTTAAAGCTCTGAGTCAAAGCAGGCCTTTGGCATCTCATATGTTCAGGTCAAGGTTTGGAAAACAACACTTAGTCTCTATTTTTTTAACTCATCTTATGTTTCACATTGGGGCCAGTGTGTTTTGAGATTTTGTGGTTTTTAAAGTGAATTTCATGGTTTCAGTTCTTCTGTCTCTGCCAAAGGCCAAAGTCAAATGCTTATGAATATAATGACATTTCATTGGCTAATTTTTCTTGATATGTAGTTTTACAGCAAAGCAGCAGTTGTTCAAACACCATCTGCCTTCCATCTTTTAAAAAGTCAATTTAATGAGTCAGTTGTTGTTCCAGACTTTCCATTTATCCATCATTCGCCTTTTGTTTTTATTCATAGCCAATTTTGCCATATGAATGTTACTTTGAAAAGGTTTTGAGTCATCCCTCAAATATGTTTTTCTTTTTCTTTCAAGGTTAGGAGATAGTTATCCACTTTGTAAACTGATTCGATTAATAGCTTGGCTGATTTTTCACAAGTCTTGGTAGAAACTATTTCATTTCATTAGTCATTTTGTCATACTAAGGCCCCTAAACTCAGTTAATGAGCGTAGGACCCACAGGCTCCTTTGTGAAAATAACGCAGTCACAAACACAATCTGATCAC
This sequence comes from Apricaphanius iberus, assembly GCA_028564705.1. NCBI lineage: Eukaryota > Metazoa > Chordata > Actinopteri > Cyprinodontiformes > Aphaniidae > Apricaphanius > Apricaphanius iberus. The sequence goes on from JAPXFQ010000899.1 coordinate 2,314,236, forward strand.
ACGTCCTAACTTTTCCTAGGCAAACTTCCAAAAATTTTCAGACGGCAAAATGTCTCAGTTAAGATAAGACCTATTGTTCTTGGATGAAGTTCATTGTGACTTTCATACCAACAAAAATAAACCAAAAAAATAAACAGACTGTATGGATGGATGGATGGGTCTTTTATTTAAAAAAAAAGCATAGAAAAAGCGCTCTGGTTGTAGCAACATGTTTTTGTACTTTTCATGTATTTGTCAATATGAGGAAAGACGAAAATAAACTATGGAAATGCAAAACTTTTTGTCATTTTCTGTTTTCCCTGAATTGGTAGACCTTAAAAATAATTAATGACATCCCATAATGACTTTTCCCAGACGTTTATGAGCAGTGCAGTAACCCTGCCATACATTTATCTTTGGTCAAGTTTTTCCTATTCCTGTGTCTTAAAAACATTGGACATCTGTATTACTATGGTTTTAATGCTTGTTTGTAGTCCTTCCATAGCTTAACTGTGATTTGTATTGTACAATTCTTTAGTGTCTTTATAAATAAACACTTTAAATAAACTTTAAATAAACTATAAAGTGTTTTTAATAAAACACTTTATAAATAAACTTGACCTACTTTACATAACCTCTTGGTACTGTGTTTACTCTGGATATTTCAGTCTGGTTATTCCTTTTCCTCACTTTCCTAATCATTAGGTGAAATATGCTTTCATGGTAAGGTACAAGACTGAAGAAAAATAAGTTACAAAAGTCAAAAAAGCAACTTAGAAAGACTATGAGGAAATGTTGAAAATATTTCATAAAACAACCCTGCCTTTCACATGTACATAAATGTAGTTGTTTGCTATTTAGCAAGCCTTACATACATCATAACAGGAGCTTGTGTAAATTTACCAAGAGTCATGATCTCCTTTCCTCATTTGGTGTGCTCAGAAATGGTCATAATACTCTGGGGAAAACATGGACTATTCACATGGCAATATTTGTTTTGAGCTTCTCTGTCTACTGCTTATTTAAAAGTGCCATCTTGGTTTGTTTTATGGGTGCTGAATCTGTAAACACACTGTGTGGGATCCTCATCTAAGAAGCCACAGTAGCAGTCAAAAGTAAATTAGAATAATGCTTGCTAGACAGAAAAAAAATTTAATAAGTTTTGAAATGCTGAGATATTTTGTCTTACACTCCACTGATAGCAGTCTGAATCTAACAAGTTGTTTTAGTTTCAAAGCTTTTGTCTGGTAACAGCATTGACAATCAATGTAAAAAACAAGGGATGGAAACATGAGGAAAATAATAGATGGCTTACATTCTAATTATATAAAACCCCACAGAAAAATGAGAGAAATAAAACTTTCATCAGTGAGTAAAGAAAGAACTAACAAGGATAAGCTTCTTCAATCTTGTGTTACTTTTCTGAGCTGAGATGTTGGAAAAAGTATGATGAAATGTAAACCAGCTGAGATAATTTAGGGTCATTCAGAATTTTTTTTTTAGAAACTAAATGAGACACTGCAAAACCAAATGTTTCCTAAATGGAAAAATGTTTTTTCATTTCTTTTGTTTTACTCAGTCCACTATTAAAATACATTTTTAAAGGTTTAAACTTTAAAATGATACAAATTTTGTAAAAGTTGTAATATTAGTTTGTATGTATGTATGTAAATATATATATATATATATATATATATATATAATATCAATTATTGTTGAATTCTAACCACATTAAACACTTTCTTTTATAAACAAAATATATGCTTATATCAGAATTTACTAAGAGATTTGTTTAACCAGCTTGAACTAATTAGCAATAGCACTAAAGCTCACTTCACAGCAAAGTTAATCAGACAAGGGAAACCCTGAAAACATTCTGGTGTTTTTCTAGATTTTCTTTTGATGCCAACAATCAGAGTATGGAAGTAACACCTTTAAAAGCAAATACAATTTACTAATGGTGTTAGTTTTTCAGCAACAGGTTATCTAACTAATTATATTTTCATTTTTTTAATTCCATTACTGACAGTGAAATGCAGAATGGGTGCTTTACTATAATTCACTACACTGAGGGTTGAATATGTCTTTATCTTTACAGGAAGCTAAGTGCTGCTGATCAAATGAGGAAGAGCAATGTGACATGGTAAACCAACCTCAACCAGACAGAGTGAGCACACTTACTTCATATCATAATGCAGACAGAGACACAATTCAGTTAATTTTTTTTTTTGACGTGGAATTACAGACATAATTTTTACGTCAAAAGAGCAACAATCTGTGTGAATATATGGCGGTTGAAATGTGATTTATATCCTGCAGTACATATCTAAGCTACATCAGTTGTAAAATATATAAATCTTAACAAGAACTTGTCAACGTCACATGCTTCGACAAAACTAATCACCATTAATGATAGTGTTGACGCTAGCAGGCACAGCCCAAACCCAAGTGAGGCTAACATGGGCTTGGCAAATAAAGGAGATGGGCGATGCTGTCCCAGTACACTAAACTTCAAGACAGATTATCTCAAATTATAATCACATAGAATAGACTCTCTAAATGGATAGGCACTAATAAAGACTAGTACAAATCCAGAATTTCACCAAGATAAAAAGAAGCTACATTAAGTTCCCCCGTAGAGACTCTTTAGCCTTGGGAAGCTACTCTTCACTCCCAAGAGAAACGTAATGGAAATGTTTTACTACCATACCTAAGAAATAGATTCAGGAGAAATTGTATTCCCACAACGAGAACGTTTCCCCTTAAAACGAGATAGAGAACCCGTCAAAATTAAAAACCTTCTCGTCATAATGAGATTATGCTCCTGAATAATTTTTTAAGTATGGCAATTCAATGTTTCCATAGAAACAGGCTCTCATTGGATAAAACAAAGAATGCCTTATATTTGAATTAAGCCAAGCCAAAAATAAAAAAAAACATTCTCTGATAGACCTTAACTGTGCCAACATCACTTGCGTATCTTGAGATTCAAGCTGACGGTCATGCCTGAAGACATCCATGGAAGAAAACACAGCCACAGTTGTCTGTAGTGACAGTTTGGCTTGTTTAATTTGTTTATTTAATTTATGTGAGCCAGGTTTCAATCGCATGTTATAAGGTTTAGCGCTGACAAAAATTATACAACTCAGTAAAACTCAACCCTGCCCTATTTTAGGGTAGCCTGTTGGAAGCTGTGTGTCAGCTTCATTCAGCTGTTGTGGTGGAGGCATTATTGTTGCCTTTCTGGAGTGGCTGGACAGAGAATAAACCCATATTCAGAATAACCTGAAATTAGCAGGTACAACACTGTAAAAGAAAACAATGTGCAATCCACTCAACCACTATGGTCTGTATGCACACTCACTGCACAGGACTGCACAGTGAAGAAAAAACATGTTGAAGCATGTTTAAAGTTTGCTGAACAACACTTGGATAAACCTCTGAGATTCTGTGAAAATTAAGCTCTTTCAATGCCTCATTACACACAAGTTGAGGAAGCTGAAAAGGGCTGTATAGCACCCCAAAAACCCCATTCCAAAAGCAAAGTTTAGCGGTTATAATATTATATTTTGGGGCTAGTTTCACCTTATAGGACTTTCAGAGTTTATCTATTTTTTTAAAATAACATAAACATATATGTGTATATATGTGAAGAGGACCATGTCACAATAAATGAGTCAACTCCCCCTAGCTACTTAAACTTTAGTGTCCCTCGAAGTACTGGTCGAGGAGGTGGAGTAGCAACTATCTTTCACTCCGATTTACTAATTAATCTCCAAAAAAATAATAGTTACAGTTCCTTTGAGCATATAGTTTTTAGCCTTCCTCATTCACATAACAAAGCAGTAAAGCCACTTTTGTTTGTGGTCTTATATCGTCCACCAGGACCTTATTCTCAAATTTTAGATCAGATTTCAGATTTTCTATCTGACTTAGTTTTAAACACTGATAAAGTCATTATAGTCGGAGACTTCAATATTCATGTTGATAATGAAAGTGATAGTCTAAATACAGCTTTTAACACTATCCTAGACTCAATAGGCTTTACTCAAATTGTGCAGGGACCAACACATTCTTGTCACCACACTTTAGATCTTGTGCTGACTTATGGCATTGACTGTGAAGAAATAACAGTCTTTCCACATAACCCTATCCTGTCTGATCATTTCCTTATCACTTTTAAACTTACTCTAATGGATCATATCAAACCTGAAAGAAAACTTCATTATACCAGAACGTTATCAGACAACGCTGTAGCAAATTTTAAAGAAGCTCTTCCAACTTTTATTTCCTCAGTTTATAAATGCAGAACAGAAAACAGTGATTTAACTCGTGACCCCTCACAACTTGACATTTTAGTTCATAGCGTTAATTCCTCCCTGCGTCGGGCAATAGACAGAGTTGCCCCCTTGAAAAGGAAGGTGGCTAGCCATAGAAGATTAACTCCCTGGTTTAATTTAGAGCTACGTACCTTAAAGCAGAATGTTAGAAAACTAGAGAGAAAATAGCGCTCCACGCATTTACATGATTCCTTTTTAATATGGAAAAATAGTTTATTGCTATATAAAAAGAGCCTTCACACAGCTAGAACAGCATATTATTCATCTTTAATCGAGGAGAATAAAAAATAATCCTAGGTTTCTTTTTAATACAGTTGCCAAACTCACACAGGATCATAGCTCTATCGAGCCAACCATTCCCCAAGCTCTAAGCAGTGACGACTTCATGCAATTCTTTATAAATAAAATAGACTCCATAAAGAATAAGATAATTGGGAACCTTCTCAATATGCTTGCTTCCTCCTTAGTTAATGAGGCAGCCTCAAAAATGGTTGAACCTAATATATGCTTAAACTGCTTTAATGCAGCCGAACTTTGTGATGTACTAAAATTATTAGCTTCATTTAAACCTTCAACTTGCGTTTTAGACCCAATCCCAACTAAACTCTTAAAAGAAGTTTTCCCTCTGATCGCTGCTCCAATTTTAAATATAATGAATCTATCCTTAGTCAATGGATATGTACCACAGGAGTTTAAGATTGCTGTAATTAAACCTCTACTTAAGAAAACCTCTCTTGATCAAAACGACTTAATTAACTATAGACCGATATCTAATCTTCCCTTCTTATCTAAAATTCTTGAGAAAATAGTTGCACACCAGATATGTGAGCATTTAAACAATAATGAGCTGTTTGAGAAGTTTCAGTCAGGCTTTAGAGCTCATCACAGCACTGAAACAGCTCTGGTGAAGGTTACTAATGATATTATCATAGCCTCAGACAATGGACTGGTGACCATTCTGGTCCTGTTAGATCTCAGTGCTGCCTTTGACACTGTTGACCACAATATTCTCATAGAAAGGCTTCAAAGTGTCGGTATAATAGGAACAGCACTAGGTTGGTTTAAATCTTATTTGTCTAACAGATTTCAGTTTGTTCAAGTAAATGATAAACCCTCCTCAACCTCAAAAGTTACTTGCGGAGTACCACAGGGTTCAGTGCTTGGGCCGATTCTCTTTACTATATATATGCTTCCTATTGGTAAAATAATTAGGCAGCATGGGATAAAATTCCATAGTTACGCAGATGATACACAGCTATATCTATCCATAAATCATGATGAATCCAATCAGTTAGGTAGACTACAGGCATGTCTGGAAGACATAAAAACTTGGATGACTCTAAACTTCTTGCTTCTAAATTCTGATAAAACAGAAGTTGTCGTCTTTGGACCAGAAGCTCTGAAAAAGAAACTAGTCAGCCCCTTCACCTGGACGGCATTAAATTAGCCTCCAGTAATAAAGCAAAAAACCTCGGTGTCATTTTTGACCAAGATATGTCATTTAGATCTCACATTAAAGAAGTCTCTAGGATTTCCTTTTTTCACCTTAGGAATATTGCAAAAATTAGAACCATCCTGTCCAGGAGTGATGCTGAAAAACTAGTCCATGCCTTTATTACTTCAAGGCTGGAATACTGTAACTGTCTATTATCAGGTAGTCCACAGAATACAATTAAAAGTCTTCAGTTAGTTCAAAATGCTGCTGCTAGGATTCTGATGAATATTAAAAGAAGAGATCACATTTCCCCTGTTTTAGCTTCTCTTCACTGGCTCCAGTAAAATCTAGAATAGGAATTCAAAGAATCCTATTCTGACAATATAAAGCCTTTAATAATCTAGCTCCATCATACATAGAGACCTGATTGTTCATATGTTCCTAACTCAGAGGACCTTCGCTCTCAGACTGCAGGTTTACTGGTAGTTCTAGGGATTTCTAATAAGTAGAATGGAGTGGGGCAGGATGTTCTCACTATCTGGCTCCCCTCCTATGAAACCGGCTCCCAGGGTTGGTTCGTGAAGCAGACAATTTGTCTATCTTTAAAACTAGGCTAAAAACTTTCCTCTTTGACAAAGCTTACAGTTAGAGATATGTTTATAGGTAGTTAGAGTCAGGTCAGACAGGTAGATAGGAAGAGACAGGTTAATGTTAGTAGTCAGGCAGAGTGTCAAAAGTTAGAAAGAGATAGGAAGAGGTAGAGTAGCTAGGTAGAGATAGATTAATGTAAGCCAGGTAAAGATCAGGAGCCGGTCGCGGCTTACCGTCTCGGAAGAAATACTTTACCCACCTCTGTTCATATTTTGCGTCCAGGTAAAGGAGGTATTAGCAACATTGTTTTTGTCATTGTAAATACGGCGACATTACCAAAACATTTTATGGTTCGTTTCAGTGAAGTTTATATAAAACATGCATTCCATCACTTTAACATGTAAACCTTGTTATGTTTCCTTCAAAGAATCCAGTCCAACTGATTATTCAGAAGTTTCTGAGGAGAGCATTGACTCTGGAGGGGGCAGAGATAGCAGGTAGAGGAGGAGGGGGAGGGACACCAGTTTCAGTCAGCTTGATGCACCTGCTGTATTTGCCGACTGATGCCTTCGGACCTGAAAAATAAGTGCTGTAAACAGGATCCAGAAAGGTGTCTGAGCGGATGTGCTCCTTTTAACTTGTTCTTCTTGCATGAAGGAATCTTGCATTTGGCTCCGCAGACGTGGCTCTACATGACAGCCCAGACCCTGGATCTGATAACCGGTAGTATTGTTACTTTGCCTACAGAAAGTACACCATTTGGCAACACGGACATCTTGGCGCAGACAATTGGCATGTGATTACTTCATGCTGTTTTTGAAGGATCAGTGACAAAAAGCCCGACCTAGTTGGGGTTTACGTTGGTTTTAAAGAAGTCCCATTCCGCAGAAACCAACATGAACTCCTGACCAACTCAGAAATACTATTTACTTTCATTGTTATTGTAGCAAAACTTTTTTGCATATTTGTATTTGTCATGATTACATTAATGATTTTGCTGTGTTCAGCTTTGAATGTTATCAGCCTTTGCTACGGGATCAAATTTCAAGTCTTGGAAAAAAACAAAAAAATTAGAATTATTTAATTTTCTTCCACCAAAATGGAGAAGACATTTGGTTAACATCATTACCTATCCTCTGCATTGCTGTGTCGGCACCGATTCAGCTGTAGGAGGGGTCATCTGGTTGACTGCTTCACCTTTTTGGGAGTCCCCCGGCAGAGCTGAGGTGCTACTCTAATATTCTTGTCTGCAGCTCTGGGATGTAGTCTTTGGTCTCCTTTACAGTGTGAACACTGTAACGTTGCGACTGTTTGCTGTAGACTCGTTTGTGTCTAAAAAACATTCATGTAGACATTTGATAAAGTTAGCCTTCATGCTAATTGTTAAAAGTCTGTAGCCTGACATGACTACATTACCCATAATGCATGCGTTAGCTTGTAGTTCTGCTTGTTCGTAGTGGTGCGAGTTGTTTTTCTTTGGTGCTGTCCGGTATTATGAGAGCAGCATCCACGGAGCAGAGAATGGCCATCCGTTTTCCATCCTGCTCAAATACTGTGTGTACGAGTGCCGTGTGCGTCCTTAAGATGTAAGTTTAGCCCTTTGCATGAATATGTGTTTACTTGAGAGTTATAAGCCCAGCTGTGGCAAAGTTGCGATACTCGTGTTTGTTTCTTACTGCTACTACTGCGGCCCGCTTCGGTGCTCTACATGCGCTCCGAAAGTAGCTATCCACTGCCTATATGTTAGTTGCTGCCATGTAAATACCTGCAAATATTATATATGATGTATATTTCGCCTTTTTGGGGCACTTTTCACCATTTAGGGATTTGCAGCATTTAATCTTGTTATTTGTAGTGTTGGAGCTCCCTCTAGTGGACTCGGTGGTACTGCAGGTCACGTTTACATCTGTTTATAATAGCCTGCCTACATGTTTATTAATATACATTTATTGTTTCTATTTCAGATAACCACACACCCACACACACACAGAGATATACCAGCACATATTATACACACCTGGTGTCAACCTCATCATCTTCATGTACCTGATCCCTTCTCAATAAATATTCTAAACTGCACCATCGAAGTTGCTTATTCCTTCTGACCGAGGAAGACTCAGTTGACGAGCAATCCAAATCAGCATCGGATGCAAATAGTCTTTAATAAATGGTCCTTCGAGCCGGATGTTTATTGGCTGAGTCAACAAGATGGCAACATCACAAGATAACGTTCCTCATGAGAAAAGTCCAAAGCATAGTCCCCGTCCAAACAGGAGCAGGAAGCTTCCAGGACATCTGGCGGAGTATGAGCATGACCTACCTGATCCAGAGGCAACAGAGTCTTCAAGCAGTAGCAGTTCAGAGGAATCTGATAAGGAGGAGAAGAAGGAAAGGAAAAGATGGAAAAGTATGGAGGCAGCTTGGGGCAGTGTACTGAAAACGATGAACGAGATGCAAATCACTATGAAGGAGACTAGTGGTGCACTAAACAAGCGTGTGGAGCAACTGGAACGAGCATGCAAGCCCTACAGTCCTCTCCCTCCTTTTATTGATGTTCCACAGGAATATAGAGCTGCATCCCTTCCTGCTCTACTCCAAACATCACAGCCAGAAAATGTAGGCATGCGCAGCATCCATACTACGGATCAGTTACACATCCCGCCACCAGCAGCGAGGCAGGACATCAGAACACCTGTAAACCTGTTAAGGCCAGTAGAACTTGATGCATCATCACCACTGGAAAATGCAAATCCTATTCTACATTCAGCGCCACAGCCTGCGCCCCAGCTGAGAATCCCTGCAGTCCATCCAGGTATCCAGTCGGCACTGTTACCTGCTCCGGGCCCCGGAACGACCCATGTGATTCAACCTGCTTTCCAACCTGTCAATCAAGTAGCCCGATCAGTACAGTTCGGGAAGCCCGATCCGCATCAGTCTGAGCCCTTACACAGTCAGAGGTACCAACACCCGCAGCCTCAAAACAGCTCCAACCAGGTACTCTCTGCACAATCCCATGTCTTCTCGGCAGCCTCAGCAGCATCAATGTATCAGCCACCACCGGGGATATCAGTGCCGCAGACCTACAGTCAGCTTTATGCAGCTCCACCTCCTGATTCTGCTAGCTACTACTCAGCTGCTTATCCATCAGCTTCTGCCTACCCCCCACTGCCTGCTGCATTTACTACGCAAGCCGCTGTACCTCCTGCAGCAGAAGTTCCCCAGCCAAACCTGATGGAGATGATCGTAGCATCATCATATGGCATCCCAAAGCCTAGACTGGTGACATTCAAATCGGGCAGAGAGAGTGATTTTGCATTACTGAAGAAAGGACTAGACAGCCTACTTGGGCCGCATGCTCATCTCACAGAGGAGTATAAATATCACATCCTGCTAGATCATGTAGAGCATCCATGTGCGTTACAAGTGGTCAGGCGCTATATTCATGACCGCACTCCCTATACTAGTGCAATGAGAGCTTTGGAGCAGAGGTATGGGCAGCCCAGGCAGTTAGTACAGAGTGAACTGAGTGCTATACTTAACTGCTCTCCTATTAAAGCAGGTGACCCTCAAGCCTTTGAGGATTTCTCCCTGGCGGTATCCAGCCTAGTGGGCCTCCTCAGTACTATGGACGATATAGCAGCTAGTGAGCTTCAGTGTGGTTCACATGTAGACAGGTTACTCGCTAAACTTCCTCCTTCCTACAGAGACAGTTTCATTGAGTACTGCATCACACGTGGTATCATACGCACTGGCAGCAGTTGCACATACAACATGTACGACCTATCCGGGTGGCTCGAGCGCAAGTCCCAAGTTTTACAGCTATCACGGCAAGTCACTCAGCCACAGACGTCAGACAGATCACGCCCAGAAAGGGGCAACCCCAGAGCCTCTGCAGTGTCCAAGACGCAGAGTAGGTCTACATCCATCTATTATGGCTCAGATCCCATTCAAACACAGCCAAAGGTGGACATTAAGGCACACATAGGTAAGCCTTCTTCCCCCCCTAAGAAGAAGCAGCCATTTAAGCCATTTTGCCCATACTGTGAAGGGACAGAACACTACCTCAGTGGCTGTGTAGACTTTAAGGAGCTAGACCTCAAAGCTGTAGCCTCTTGGATAAAAGAAAAATCCAAATGTTGGCGCTGTGCCCGTAAACACGCCCCCGAGCAGTGCACTCTCAAGAAGCCATGCAGCACATGTGGAGAACAGCACTTATTAGTGCTTCATGACCTGGCTGAAGCTAAGAGAAGGGACCCGAATATCCTAACAGTGAGCACCAGCAGAGTGTTTTTGGATCCTCTCGGTCACTCTGGCCGTGTAATGCTTAAGGTTGTGCCTATCCAGTTACGCCATCAAAGGAAATCTCTGGACACATATGCTCTCCTTGATGACGGCTCAGAGAAAACCATTATACTCCCTGCTGCTGTCAAGTCGTTAGGCTTAAACCAGGAGGAGGAAACTCTGTCTCTGCGCACTATCCGTCAAGATGTGATCCAGATAAAAGGAGGCTATGTCTCTTTCCAGGTGTCCCCGAAGGCCAATCCGAAAATACGGTTCAAGATAACACGTGCCTTCACTGCCCAACAGCTCAGTCTAGCTGAACAGTCATGTCCCATGGAGCTCTTAAAGGAGAAGTATCATTACCTACAGCGGGTGCCGCTTGAAGGATTCAACCAAATACAGCCACTTGTGTTAATCGGCTCTGATAATGCTCACCTCATAACTCCTGTCCGTTCTGTCCTCCGCGGCCCAGCTCGAGGACCTGTCGCCGTCTGCACCAAGCTCGGGTGGGCCATCCAGGGTCCAAGCTGCAGTATGCCCACACAGCAGGGGGAGGCGCACTGCCTTAACATATCATGCCTTTCTCCTGCTATCGCCCTTCAACAGGATGTACAGCGTCTGTGGCAACTAGACGCTCCCCTCCACCGACCTGAGAAGGAGGTCACACGCTCAAGGGAGGACAGAGAGGCCATAGCCATGTTAGAGGCCAACACCACCAGAGTACCTGTGGATGGTGTAGAGCGATATGCCACTCCCCTGCTCAGAAAGAAGGATTTCCCACAGATGCATGTCTCCTCTGAAGTAGTTAAGGGCCTTCTGAGATCCACTGAGCGTAAGCTAGCTAGGAATCCTGACTTGGCTCTCACATACAACCAGGAGATTAAGAGGTTGGTAAATTCTGGTTACGTTGTGAAGCTGACTCCCGAAGAGATCCAGAGCTCTGCTGAATCTTGGTTTGTACCACACCACATTGTGCATCACAATAACAAATCTCGAGTGGTCTTTAACTGCTCCTTTGAGTTCCAGGGTACTGTCCTCAACCACTACCTCCTCCCAGGACCTCCCTTGGGCCCTACATTGTTGGGTGTACTCCTGCGTTTCCGCCAGTATCCTGTGGCAGTGAGCGGAGACATAAAAGCCATGTTTCACCAGATCCGCCTTCTCCCTGAAGACTGCCCCCTGCTGCGGTTTTTATGGAGAGACTGTGAAACAGATAGGCCCCCAGATGTATACGAGTGGAGAGTCCTGCCCTTCGGGACAACGTGTAGCCCCTGCTGTGCCACCTTTGCCCTTCAGAGCCACGTGAGGGAGCATAGAGACACCCATAACGACGTCTACGACTCTGTCCATACAGCCTTCTACGTGGACAACTGCCTGCAGTCCCTTTCTGACCCACAAGAGGCCAAGTTGCTCATCGACAGAATGAGAGAGTTGCTTATCCAAGGTGGATTTGAGATACGCCAGTGGGCTAGCAACATCCCTGAGGTAGTCGCCCACCTGCCCAGCGTAGCCAGATCAGAGAGCTGTGAACTGTGGCTGAACTTCAAAAGCCTTGATCCACAGGAATCAACACTGGGCCTCAGCTGGCACTGCCTAACCGACATCCTGGGATACAAGCATCGCCCTGTAGCCTACACAACAGTGACGCTGCGTAACGTCTACAAAGTACTGGCCAGTCAGTATGACCCATTGGGTTATATCTGCCCCTACGCTACAAGAGCAAAGCTCATTGTGCAGGCCCTGTGGAGCACAGAGAGAGGCTGGGATGAACCCATAGAAGGAAACCTGCTTCAGTCCTGGCTCGAATGGGAAAAGGAATTGGCTTATCTCCAGCATATCACCATCCCCCGCAGCTATGTTCCTCCTCACAACAGCAACAGTGCTACATATGAGGCTCACATCTTCTGTGACGCCTCAGAGAAGGCCTATGGAGCCGTGGCCTACCTCAGAGTCTTGGATTCACAGACTCACATCTCCACTTCCTTCATCATGGCACGCTCCAGAGTAGCTCCCCGCAAGCAGGTGTCGATACCCCGACTGGAGCTGTGTGCTGCGCTCACTGGAGCCCAACTGGCTAAGGTACTCCAAACTGAGCTTTCGCTACCCCTTCACTCAGTCTATCTGTGGACAGATTCGATGACAGTGCTTCAGTGGATCCAGTCCAGCTCCTGCAGATACAAAGTTTTTGTGGGGACTCGAATCTGTGAGATACATGAGTTGACCTCCATGGAACAGTGGGGGTACGTGAACTCTGATGATAATCCGGCCGATGACATCACGAGAGGGAAACCACTTTCAGAGCTCACAGTCTCCAGCCGCTGGTCACAGGGCCCACACTTCCTCACGCAGACTCCTGACACCTGGCCGAAGCCCCCGACAGAGTTCCCAGAATGTGGCAGTGAAGAAATCCGAAAGGCCGCCTTCTGTGGCTTCACAACTCTATCACCAACCCTGCCGGATATAGCACAGTACACATCTTTAGATGATCTGATTCTGGCCACTCACAAATCCCTGCATGGGGCGGCTACCACCTCCTACACTGCAGGTGAGCGCCTGGAGGCAGAGACCCAACTGCTTCAATCTGCACAGAAGGACAGCTTCCCAGAGGAGGTCCAAGCCCTCCAAACAGATAACCCTGTTCGACCGAGTAGTCGTATCAGTGCCCTGTCTCCTGAATATGACAGCCTCAGTGGACTGGTCAGAGTGGGAGGCCGCCTGCGTCTAGCTACAGACGTAGATCCTGACAGCATCCACCCAATTGTGTTGTCACCTGATCACCCGCTGACTCAGCTCATCATAAAGCACTATGATGTTCAACTGCTCCACCCTGGTGCAGAGAGACTTTATGCAGAGTTGCGCCGCACCTACTGGATCCTCAGAGGTCGCCAGGCCATTAAGAAACACCAGTACTGGTGTGTGGACTGCAGGAGATGGCGTGCCTCACCCTCCACACCAAAGATGGCTGACCTTCCCTCATCTCGGCTGAGACTCTACAAACCTCCATTCTGGTCTACAGGCGTAGACTGTTTCGGACCATACCTAATTAAGATTGGCCGTAGGAGAGAGAAACGCTGGGGAATCATCTATAAATGCCTCACTACTAGATGCGTCCACCTAGATCTCCTCCCTAGCCTTGATACGGACTCTTTCTTGATGTCACTACGCAGGTTTATTGCACGCCGGGGGAAGCCATACGAGCTGTGGTCGGACCGGGGAACCAATTTCAGGGGCGGCCATAAAGAACTACAAAGTGCCTTTGAGAGCATGGCCCCAGAGCTGCAGCAGCAACTGGCGAAGCACACCATCAGCTTCCACTTCAATCCACCGTACTCTCCTCATTTCGGGGGAGCCTGGGAGAGGGAAATCAGATCTGTTAAGTCAGCCTTGCAAGTCATCCTGAAGGATCAAGTTGTGGCAGAGGAAGTGCTCCTGACAGCTCTCATAGAGGTTGAAGGCCTCCTTAACTCTAAACCTCTCGGATACGCCTCCTCTGATGTCGCCGACCTCGACCCCATCACACCAAACATGCTGCTAATGGGACGGCGCGACGCAGCATTACCACAAGCAGTATACGGCCCTCACGATGCCCTGTCCAACAGAAGATGGAGACACAGTCAGGTGATCAGTGATCATTTCTGGAAACGCTTTGTCCAGAACTATCTCCCAGGGCTCCAGCTGAGACATAAATGGAGGAAATCCACAGATAATGCCGCTGTGGGACAAGTTGTGATGATCGTAGACTCCAACCTTCCCAGAGGACTGTGGCCGGTTGGGACCATCACCAAAGTTTTCCCAGGGACAGATGGTGTTGTCCGAGCTGCAGAGGTGAAGGTGAAGGACAGTATCTACATTCGTCCGGTAACCAAACTGGTGGAACTCCCTGAAGTGCCCGACGATTCAAGTGGCACTTCCTACAACTAGTTGACTTTTGAATGAGTGTATTTGCATGCAAATACAGGGGCGGCTGTTAAATGTCTGTAGCCTGACATGACTACATTACCCATAATGCATGCGTTAGCTTGTAGTTCTGCTTGTTTGTAGTGGTGCGAGTTGTTTTTCTTTTGGTGCTGTCCGGTATTATGAGAGCAGCATCCACGGAGCAGAGAATGGCCATCCGTTTTCCATCCTGCTCAAATACTGTGTGTACGAGTGCCGTGTGCATCCTTAAGATGTAAGTTTAGCCCTTTGCATGAATATGTGTTTATTTGAGAGTTATAAGCCCAGCTGTGGCAAAGTTGCGATACTCATGTTTGTTTCTTACTGCTACTACTGCGGCCCGCTTCGGTGCTCTACATGCGCTCCGAAAGTAGCTATCCACTGTCTATATGTTAGTTGCTGCCATGTAAATACCTGCAAATATTATATATGATGTATATTTCGCCTTTTTGGGGCACTTTTCACCATTTAGGGATTTGCAGCATTTACTCTTGTTATTTGTAGTGTTGGAGCTCCCTCTAGTGGACTCGGTGGTACTGCAGGTCACGTTTACATCTGTTTATAATAGCCTGCCTACATGTTTATTAATATACATTTATTGTTTCTATTTCAGATAACCACACACCCACACACACACAGAGATATACCAGCACATATTATACACACCTGGTGTCAACCTCATCATCTTCATGTACCTGATCCCTTCTCAATAAATATTCTAAACTGCACCATCGAAGTTGCTTATTCCTTCTGACCGAGGAAGACTCAGTTGACGAGCAATCCAAATCAGCATCGGATGCAAATAGTCTTTAATACTAATCATGCTTTATCCAGAGCATAAAAAGTACAGCAGCAGTGCTCCAAGGACTTGTAGGTTCTACAATCCTTTTTACTTTGTACACTAATCCATGTAGAAGTACAGTGTAAAATAACAAAATTTTTAAAATGTGAAACAATACTAATATTTTGAGCTTACTCAAAGCATTTAAAATTCATCCAAGTAGTTTGAGGAAATCAATTTCTTTCACTGTTGGTGTGTAAAGCATCATCTAAATTATTATTTTTTAAACTAAAATAGATCATCTTTGACCCCAGAGGGCTGATGTCACATGATCCAGTCATCATTGAAGGCAGTGCAATAGAACAGGTGGAATCTGTAAATTATCTGGTGTCTATCTACCGAAGGGTGAAGTAGAAAAGTAATCTATTTAGAAACTCCTTAATTCCCATATCTGTGTCTCTTCTGAACAAGCAAAGATGTAAGTAGAGGAGCATTTTTGTAATAAATGTTTGAATGTTTTGATGAATTTTGTTCATGGAGTCACGCATAGGAGGTGTAATATGACCACTATTCTACATAGTTGCATGCTTTGATTATCTCTGGGTGGGTTGTACAAATGTGATGACTGTTGTCCTGCTATTGGTGCTGCTTCTTATTTTTGTATACAATCATAGCTTTGTTTTCTTTGATTATATATAGAGTATTTTAAAGTTCTACCCTGGCAATACAAGCACAAGACAAGATGTCCTGCAAAAAGACATCTAGATTTTTTGTATGTTTCTAGAGCAAATAATATCCACCATAGTGATACATATATATATATATATATATATATATATATATATATATATATATATATATATATATATATACACACACACACACACAAACAGTCGTGAGGTTCATTCCCTTTTTTCTGTGGTAGAAGTATCGCAAGTTACGTATGTAACTATGGTTCTATGAATCCCGAATGACCGCCAGAGGTGGTGCTTCAAGCACTGAATGATCATTCTTGAGCATGCCCAGGTCGAGAAAATAATAACAACACAGTCACCTGTGACATCCGGTGACCCACGTGAGTCTATAAATTCACGTGACACCGGAAACACAGTCCCACAATCTTCTCGCACGAGAGGATTCCGAGGGACTGAACGCTGTGGCAGTCGTTCGGGATTCATAGAACCATAGTTACATATGTAACTTGCGTTCTATGAATCCCTTCTGACCGCCAGAGACGGTGCTTCAATGACTAATGTCAACAAAGTCCCGAGGAATCCACGGACCCAAAGACACTCACCTCACTCAAGAGCGGTACTGACGGAGGATACCCTCCAACGGATGCGGAGTAGCCACATTCACCCTGTAGAACCAGGTAAAGGTGTTAGAAGACGTCCATGAAACCGCAGCACAAACCCGCGGCAGCGGAACACCAGTTATCGCAGCCCAGGAAGTAGAGACGCCCCTGGTGGAATGACACCTCACACCTGCAGGCAGCGGCCCGCCACACCTGGCGTAAGCCTCAGTGATAACACTGGGCCCGACAGGACTTGCAGAGGGCACCTTGGGAACAAAGGAAAGGATCAGGCCAGAGAGTAACCCCCAAACCATCAGGGTTCCATCCGAAGCAGGAGTCCTTAATAGAGAAGGCCCGTAATTCACTTACCCGCTGGAGAACCACTTCAGGCTCACCTCTGATGACAGGTTCAAATGGTGCCGACCGCAGGGCCGTGAGTACCACGTCCAGGTCCCAAGAAGGCACTACGTGTTATCTGGGGGGATGCAGTCTCCGGGCGCCCCTCAAAAACAAGGAGATCATTTTATTGCTACCGACAGTAGCACCGTCCACTTCAACGTGCCAACACGAAATAGCCGCCACATATACCTTCAGGGTAGAAGGAGACCGCCCCTTATCGAGCAGGTCCTGCAGGAAAAAGAGGACGGCCGGGACAGGACAGCGTACGGGGTCCAGCCCACGGTCACGAAACCACTCGTCAAACAGTTTCCACCTGTTCACATACAACAGGCATTTGGATGGCGCCCGGGCATTGCGAATAGTGTGACCAATGCTACCGTCGAAGACAGAAAAATCTATGCCGGGCATTGCAGTGGCCAGACCCAGACCTGGAGGCGAGTGGGCTCGGGGTGTAACACCTGGACCCTCATTTGGGATAACAGATCCGCCCGGCAAAGGAGACGCATCGGCAAGTTGCAACAAAGCTTGTGCAGCAGCGGAAACCAAGTCCTCCCCGGCCAGAATAGACCACCAGGAGGAGCCCATTTCCCCCCTGAAGGACCCGGAGAAGCGTTGGGAAAATGACCGGCAGCGATGGGAAGGCGTACAGCAGAACACGCGGCCAGTCGTGTGCCAGCGCGTCTTGGCCCATTGGGCTGGAGGCCTCTGCTAGAGAGAACCAGAGTGGGCAATAGGTCGCATCACTCGAAGCGAAGAGATCCACATCCGCCCTGCTGAAGGACCTCCAAATCAGGTCCACTACCTCAGATTGAAGCATCCAGTCCCCGGCTGGCACAGACTGACGGGACAGGAAATCGGCCATCTGATTTTGCGGTCCTGGTATTTGAGTCGCACGCAATTCCGCCAATGGAGGCCACACCCATGTCAGTAGCTGACCCGCCACCTGCGTCAACCTGACTGACCTGGTTCCCCCCATGTGGTTGTGACACTAGCAACAGCTAGGACCCTGAATTGATAATGGCGCCCTCAGAACATGAAGCACAGAAACCTCCAATGAGGAGGAGCGATAGGGACGTGGAAATACGCATCCTTCAAATCGATGCTGGTGAACCATTTGCAATCGATATAGTGTGTAGCACATCCGTGGTGCGGAACATGTGGAATGGCAAGACCTTTAATAACCTGTTGAGACCCCTCAGGTCCAACACGGGACACAGATCCCCGGTCCATTTTGGGACCAGAAAATAACGTAAATAAAAAAAAACTGGATCCCGCAGGGGATCCACAGTCACAATCGCGCCCGTGTCCAGGAAAGCCTGGGCTTTGGCCGGGTCAGAGATGTGTGTGACCCGGACCGGGCCAGAAATCAGAGGCCGGCGGCGGAACTGTAGTCTGTAACCCTCGTACAACGTGGTCAACACCCAGGTGTCCCAGGTGTGGGTAGCCCAATATAGGAGTTGTTCCTGGGTGAAACGACCGACCACTGGCCTGTGGGTCTCACTTGCGTCCCCCACAGCCCCTAGTGGACCGGGAGGGTTGCCGAAACTGCTGTCCCATGCGGGGCGGACGAGAGGCCTGTGTCCCAGGTCGAACGTCGCGAAACCTATCAGATCTCGGGAGCGGTCTCCCAGGTCCGGCAAGAGAGGGAACGCCCTCCGAGATGGACCAGGAGCAACCGTATGCGGAGGAACACGTCAGTGAAGGCCCGTCAACTGCTGACGTTCTGGGTTGCCTGCGCTGTACGCTGTAGCGCCTCTAGTGTAGCCGAACCAAAGAGTTCCCCCGGGCAGACCGCTTTATATAATTAAGTCTATTTACTTGCATTAGTTTACAGCGCAGCTTTGCCACATCCAATATGGCGGCGACGCTGATGTATCGCAGCGGTGGCCAAATTCGCTCCATGAGGCTTCTACGTATATATGTCTATGGTCTCAGCTCTCTACACCTCTCAATCGCTGCCCGCACCGTTGTTTACCTTGGTTATTTGCCTACGTCGATTTGACTCGAGTCTTGCCCTTTTTGGGCACAGGAATAAACTCTTGGTTTCTTGGTTATCTTTTTGCTGGAGTGTTGATGGTGCTTGAAGCCAAGTAAGCAGCTCTCTTCTTGTTCTTGGCAGAATCCATGCGTCCAACACTACCCCTTGCTAAGCAGCTCTTACTGGAGATAGCAAACCCTGTGGTACAGCGTGAACGCGCATGACTTCGTCACACACTAGGCAGCCTCTAGGAGGCGCTGAAGGAGCGCTGCTTGTTCGACCCGAACAATAACTAATAATAACTAATAAAATTATGTTACAGGCATATAGAGGCAACCACGGTGAAAAGGCCAGGGCTGTTTTTACTAACTAGGACATTGCTGGATCATGTATGAGGAAGAAATGTTACAGTTCTATAGATTTATTTGCTGTTAAACTTCCTTATAGCCCCTTTAAAATTACCCATCTTTTAATCTGTAAAGACCCCCCCCCCCCCCAACCTAGAATAAAAAGCATGATCACAGCTATACCTCCCTCCTCCCAACCCTATTCCGATGCGCACACACATTTAAAAGTAACACTAACAAAATTAACTTTAGGCCGAGTACAGATGAGCCAAGTAAGGAAAGGCCATCAACAAGCCAAAGATAAACAGCGGCAGCCCAGACACTGACCCAGAGTCAGGCAACGCTCATAAAGTGACTTGTTCGATGCATATACACAGAAGATACATTTTTAAGCTGAAGCTCGTAAAGCTCGTGGGCGGGTGTTTCTCTGCTGGATGTTTTAAACACTCGTGGATCATGGTTGGCTAGGCAGCGTCGATGTCTGGCAACGTCACTACAGTGAGTCGCTCGGATTGGTTGCCGTGCGGCGTCAACAGCTTTAGGACCGTCAAAAGTTCAACTCGCGGAACTTCTGTGTTGCTAGCGTTATGAGCTTTGAAGCTTGAAACGCAGGAAAAGCAGGAAAAGTTGACGGAGACAAAGCTCAAAAAGCGCCGCAAAGACCGTGATGCTCTTCCAACGGCCTCCACCACGGACTTAACATGTAATCTTGACAATGCTGATGCTGACAAAGCCTGCGGTCTGAATGCACCATTAGACCCCCACCTCCACCCAAGCACTACCTGGAGAGCACCTAGGCAGCCACAGCAGACCACCGCTCCCAAGGCAGAGGGCTTCCATAGAGGAAACACTGGAAGAAAGATTAAAATAACAGGTTAAAATAATGAAATAAAGTGTAGATAATGAGATTAAATAGTAAAATACGGATAAAAATGTTAAAACTGATAACATTTAAATGTATATAGCATAAAATATTGATTAAATTTGATTAAATAATACATGTAGAGAAGTTAAACAGATATTAATAAATAATGATCAGTTAAAAGCTCAGCTAAAAAGATTAATTTTGAGCCTGCTCTTAAAAACATGAACGTTCTCTGCGGCCCTGAGGTCCTCCGGCAGCCTATTCCAGAGGTGATAATAATGAAAAGATTTTATAAAAGTGATTTTAGGAGCTGTGTACTGTGCTCCCACCTCCTGGTCTTCGTCAGGACACGTGCTGCTGAATTTTGTAGAAGCAGTAAACCTGAAGTTGTAATTTTGCGAAGACCAGAAAGCAGGGCATTACGGTAATCGATTCCACGGGTGATAAAAACGTGCATTAGTGTCTCCGTATTGGCCCGAGAGAGAATCGGGCGGACCCTGGCGATCTTCTTTAGGTGATAAAAACCTATTTTAGTAATATTTTTAATGTGTGGAATAAAAGTCAGCTCAGAGTCAAAAATTACACCCAGGTTCTTCACTTGTGAAGATAGATTAAAAGACAGTAATTGTAGTTTTGGTAAAAGTTTCTCTCTCTGAGCTTCAGGACTGATAACTAAACCTTCAGTTTTTTCCTGGTCGAGCTGAAGAAAGTTTTCTGCCATCCAGGATTTGATGTCTAAAATGTAGTTAAAAGTGCATCCATTGGCCGTGTGTCATCAGGAGACATGGAGAGTTACAACTGTGTATCATCAGCATAACCTTGGAAGTTCAATCCATGTCTTCTGATGACTCTGTCAGGAGGAAGCGAAAAAGCACAAGTGAAAAAGCACTGAGCCTAAAATTTAATCCTTCGACACACAACATATGATCTTGTGGACCTTAGAGGAACAGGTAAACTTACCGTAAAATTCCTGTCTGTGAGATAAGATGTGAACCATTTATGAACAGCACCAGAGAGGCTGTTCTGCTTAAATTAGTTAAAGGAGTAGTGTGGCCTATTGTATCAAAGGCAGCGCTTAGATCTAGTAGAACCGACACTGTCACCTTCTGAGCATCGTACAGTAGTTTAATTTGAAATCATTTCAAATCTTTCGAAGGGCCGTCTTGGTGCTACGGTTCACCCTGAAATCAGATTTAAATTTTGCTTGGACATTATGAGGGTTAATTAAATTAAGTTGAATTAAAACAAGATTTTCTAAAAGTTTGCTTAAAAAATGGTAAGTTAGAAAGAGGTCGGAAGTTGCTAAAATCATTAAAATCTAAATTGGTCTTCAGCAGGTGCCTCAACACCACATCTTTAAAGGCGGCAGGAAAAACCCTGTAGCAAGGGAGCAATTCATCACGGATAAAATCTCGTCTCTAAATGATCCATAAAATTGTTTAAAAAACCCCGGTGGGAATCGGGTCCAAAGCGCTTGTGGTATCAAAGGTCCCAGCTTCCATTAGGACAAAACTGTCCAGTGTTTTCCCTGGTAAAGGCAGACACTTAGATTAGCCTAAAACAATGTTAATTTGAAAAGATAAAATATTACATCTGATGGTGTCTACCTTCCCTCTGACGTGATCTGCAAACTCCTCACATACTAGAGTATTTGAGGCAGTTTTCTAAAATGCTTTAGAGGTATGGTTAAGAATGTTGTCTATGATGGAAAACAGAATTTTGGGATTATTTTTATGTTCTGAGATGATTCTGGAAAAGCATGCATTTCTGGAATTTCTTACAGCGTTATTGTATGATTTGAAACATTCTATGTCAATTTGGTATTTATGGTGATTTTCTTTTCCCTCCATTTTCTCTATGCCAGCCTGCAATTCTATCAATCCATTTTCTAAACCACTTAATCCTCAAGGGGTCATGGAGGGTCTGCTGCCTATCTCCAGCTGTCAGTGGGTGAGAGGCGGGGTACACCCTGGACAGGTCATCAGTCCATCGTAGCCCTGCAATTCCTATTTAATTGTTCAAGGTCTTCGTTTCTCCATGGTGTTGTTTTGAGTGTGTGTTTATAACTTTAAGTGGAGCCAGCAGGTCGAGAAAGGATTGAAGCCTATAGTTAAAATCTTTCACAACAAAAACATAAGGCGCTGGTAAAGGTACAGGAGGAAACTTTTTAAAAACTTCAAGAAAACCTGCAGCCATCTGCCGGGGTTGGATAACGTTTCCTTACAATTCTCACAGAGGTTTCTAGCCAGATGGAACTCGTGATTTTAAAATACACACAGATGATGAGGTTGCCATTAGGGATATGATTTTTTCCACACACAGGAAGACTGAGTAAGTTTCTTCAATGAGTTTTTGTTCTGTCGTTCGATGTTATAACACATTGATCTTTTGGCATCTATGGCTTGTTTTACTTCAATTTGCGGTAGGATGGGTTGTTACCAATATCTAGTGAGAATTTCATGTCAGTTCCAGTGATTTGTATATAGATTTATAAACATAAGTGACCCACTTCTCCTTTTGTCTCTGTCTTTTTATTGTCGTCTCTTTATAATTGTTGTGGTCTGTCCTTGTTCACTGAGCCAGATGTCATCTATCAAATCAAGTCAAAGTTATTTAAATGGCACATTTCAGGCAATTTAGGAACAACAGTTGACCAAAGTGCTGTACAAAATATCATAATACAATAAAATAACATCACATAGTCAAATTGGAATTGACGAAGGATAGAATAGAATAATCCTTTAATAGTCCCACGAGGGGAAATTCGTTCATAACATTAATATTAATCAATTTATTCAGCTTTATAATCCAGTGAAGAAAAATATTACTTTTAATACATTTTAAAATGTTTAAGGTTGGAGAGCTTGAAATGTTCAGAGACAGCTGAGAACCATAAAAGTCTAAAAATACCCCCATACTCCCCCTTTTACAGAACAAATGTGACCTGACATGGTAGTCACATGGAAGTTACAAGATCCATTGTTCTGTTTGCTTACCATTAGACCAGGACACATACAAATGATTAACTTAGAAGAGTCTATACATTGTTCTAAATGTCCAGTAAAAACCCCATCTGATATAAGAGTAAACATGTGGAATGACTATGATAGTGAATTAAAAATTTTCATTTTATTTAAAAAAAGGGCAAGAAAAACAAGTTAAATTTCTACCTAATTGAATTTCCGGTTTAATTTTGTCTGTGCAACATGAGTTTCCTCAGTTCATGGTTTATTTTTGGTTATACATATCTGTTGTTATTTTTTTCTCTCTTTTTTTTTGTTTTAGCTGTAATGAGGAGCAGTTGATAAAGGGTGACCAACCATCCTCTTTTTCCAGGACATATCCAGGGGTGGGAGTGGGGGGTTGATATTGATGAAGTTTTCCTTGTTTTTAAGGGGACAAATAAGCATACTTAAACTGACTGGTGCAAAGCATTCAATACAATACCATTTCTCTCATCTGATGTCCTCCCCTAACTGCTACCTAGTGGATCGTTAGTTTTATTGATACATTAAAAAGAAAATGATAATTGTTTTCTCAGAATATTTTTTAAGATATTTGTTTAATTGTTGTCCAGTAGCCTATGAGTTAACCAAGTAAACTATTTTTTTACTGTTACAATTTGATAGATTGATTAATTTATTATTAATTTCGTGACATTTTAAAGTAATATTTTGACTTTTGAAACCCTATCTAAACATAGCAATTTAATCATTAATTCCAAGCACATGGAGAATGCACTCTATAAATGACTTTCGTCAGAAGGAGAGATTCCTGGCATGTTTATGTTATATTTTAAAGCTAACTCCGCTGTTCATGCCTATAACACTAGACAGGTGATGGATCTCCATCCTCCAAACCTCACCACATGTAGAGGCCAATCTTGAATAAGATTTAAAAATATAAAGATATGGAATAGATTTTCTCATGTGGCAACACAATGCACCTCAATAGAGAGCTTTAAAAATAGTTTTAAGAGGTGATGATGAACTAGTTTGTGCAATTAGCTGATTTTATATTTTGACCCAATATATTTATTTAACTGAGAAATTCTTGTTGTTATATCACCCATATTTACCATGAGCTTTGTTGTTTGTTTTTTCACAGTTTTTATGAGTTGCATTATTTTGCATTGCCATTCTTTGGGTATTTTCAATTTTCTTTGGTGGAGGCCAAATAAAATAAGCCATACTGGCTTTTGCCTTCTCCAGCACCGAATATACACCAGTGTGTTCCTTGGTGTTGTAATTTCTTAATTTGTGCAAATAAATAAATACAAATAAGATAAAAATAAATACTGTTGCTAAGCAGCAAGACGGACATGGGTTCAAATCCCAGCCTGCCTTTCTTCATTAAGTTTTGACGTTCTCCTTGTTCTCCTTTCTCCCATGTCACTTCTCAATACTCCAGCATCCATCCAATAATACACAAACATGACTGTTCCGTATTTGATCTCTCTAAACTGCCCTTAGGTAGGGGTGTGTCTCCATGGTTCTGCCCCGTTTCCCTGTATCCCGACCTGTGATATTTATCTTTGTCAAGGATGGATGTATTTATTTTTTGTCAGTTTGTAACGTGTTTTCTGTGTTTCATAAGTATAATTGCTATTTGTTTTAACTGCTGATGGTTTACATTTGCACTACAAATATAGATAGCCCTACATAACATCATCACTGCGTCACTCGCGGTCCTTTCACAGCTGTTCATATAAACAGCACCATCATCTCTGCCACATTTAGGCTGTTGTACAGTGGGAGTGGCTAATCGATCCGAAGCACACTGGGGGGCGTGCCGAAGCACAAACTTGCAGGCGGAGGAAAGCTGTGCCAGATCAGTCGTGTTCTGTGCTCGGAAACTCAGCGCAGATCTGCCGAGAGCGGTTCCTTTGAGCTTTGTATCTAGACGTTTCCTGTCATTTTTCTATAGGCTACGACAACACGGAACAACCATTATCGGAAAATGAGAAAGTTTCGAGGAGGGAAAAGCTGAATTTTTTTTTCTATGTAATAATGCTTCAGTGAGAGGTAAGTAATTATTAATTGTTAGTGCTTTTATGAATCATTTGTGACTTTGATGATATTATGATAGAATGAAAGAGAGCAGTTTTTTAATACTTAATATACCTCTATTATATTTTATATTTTTTTCTGCAATTTCTGCCTAATCTAAAAGATAATTTAATTTGCTCCACAGAAAATGTAAACAAAAAGAAGAGCGTGATGAGGCTGTGGTGGGTCATTACAAGGCAGCATCATGGATCTTAGTTGTGTGCTGTGCCAAGTGACTTTCTGTAGAAAACAGGACTTGTCTGGAAATCTGGATTCTTTTAACTAATTCCTCTCATGTTAGAAAATTCCCCTCTGACAAATATGAACAACACATCATGCCACAACACCCACTCTATTGTGGGCACTGCGGGCATACGAACAACAAGCATCATCATGTTTTTGGCTGGTGTGGGGGGAAACCTGCTGGCTCTCTTCATACTCGGAGTGCATCAGAATGAGCACCGCTCCAGGTCCTCGGTCTTCTGCATCCTGGTGACGGGTTTGGCCCTGACTGACCTGCTGGGAACCTGCCTCCTCAGCCCACCTGTGTTCATCTGCTACGCCCACAACATGTCCTTGATAAGCCTTGGTGGTGACAGACTGTGCAACCTGTTTGGCTTTGCAATGAGCTTCTTCGGGTTGGCGCCCACTCTCATCCTTTGCGCCATGGCCCTGGAACGCTGCTTGGCCATCAGCCACCCATACTTTTACTCGGTGCACATCCGCCGCAGCTTTGCCAAATTCGCGCTTATCTTTATTTACCTCTTCTCGTTGGCTTTCTGCCTCTTACCGTACAGCGGATATGGTAAATTCAGGCAGTACTGCCCAGGGACATGGTGTTTCATTGATATGGATGCCACTGGGGATGAGCGTGCCAACTTGGTGCTGGCCTTCTCTCTGTCCTACTCCTCGCTTAATGCGCTGCTGATCTTCATGGTGTTGGTCTGCAACGGGTCAGTGATTGTCAGTCTGTGCCAGATGCACCGCAATCACATGGTGCGCCGCAGCTCCGTGGTGTCAATGGCGCGCAAGAAAAGGCTCAGCTTGGCCTGGTTCGGACGCGGTGAAGAGGAGATGGACCACCTGGTGCTGTTGGCGCTCATCACGGTCATCTTTGTGGTTTGTTCCCTGCCTCTAACCGTGAGTATCATACATCCCCTTCAGTGTTTTATCCCTTTTATATTTTTGGTGGTTTTATGGGACCCGGTTTGAAATAGTTTTAGTCCCAACACAAGAGCGCAATGAGGGCACATGGGAACTTCCTAACACGTTTTTTTTGTTTGTTTTACTATTTAGCTTGAAACATGTTGTGCGTTAAAATTACTATTTTATTTGAACATCTTCAATATCTTTGCTGCAAAAGAAAACTCAAAGGCAGATTCTGACTACACAATTGTTTTCTTATTTTTTGTAATTTTTCAGTATTTTTATTCAAGAGATTCAAGATTGGGCCATTGTTTAAAAAATGTTTATATCACGAACAATATAAATATTGTAACTCATTTTGGAGATTAAAACTCATTTAAGGAAAGAGTGAAATATTTCTTGGAGTCTTAATAAATATGTCTTACAAATAATGAAAACCCCACATTTTGTGTCTCTGAAAATTAGGATAATGGGAAAAAGTGAAATGCTTAATATTCCTGGTGTTAGATCCTAATCAACTAATTAACTCAAAACACTTGCAAACGTTTCCACCTCTGTAACTGATCGCTCAGTTTGGATCATTGGGCAACAAAGAAGACTGCTGACTTGACAAATGTCCAAAAGACATTAACATCCTCCTTTTGGACAATGAGCCACAAAAAGTAATTTCTAAAGACGCTTGTTGTTCACAGAGTGCTTTATCCCAGCATATTAATTAAAAAAAATGAGTTAAAGGAAAAAGTGTCATATGAAAAGGTGCATCAGCAACAAGGATTAATGCGACCTCGGGATGATTGTGTAGAAAATCCTTTAAATAATTTAGGGGTGCTTCACAAAAGGAGATGCACATTGCAAGCCACTACACACAAACAAATCTACACATTTGTCACAAGGGAGAAAAAGAGCTGGACTGTTGCTCTGTAGTCCAACATTTTCTTTTCAGATGAAAGTAAAGTTTTCATTTCATTTGGAAATCAAGGTCCCAGAGTAATTGCTCATAGCTGACACAGGCCATACATACTAAAAGTCACAGAAAGTGCTGGAAGTAATGATGTTAAAACCTTTTCCCCAGTGTCAAGCAATGCTGCTTCTAAAAATTGATTCCCTGAAGAAAAATGTAAAGCACCTCTGTTTGTGGAGAACATACTGTTGTTCTCATTACATCTTAAGTTATAACAATCTGAATAAATAATAGTGAAATATAGGAGTTTGTACAATTCTCATGGGTTTTTATCAACATTTTTTATATGTTTATTATTATTCATAATACAATTAAATACAATTAACTTGTTAGTATGGCATGTGTAACAACGTTCAGTTGAAAGGATTATAATATTCAGTTCTAGTTTTTAAATAACTGAGTCCAGTAAATGATCACTAACAGCCCCACTAACTCATGTCATCCCGTGGGGGAAATACAAAGTCCAAAGGGTTGTTGCTGTCACATCTGGCTGGCTTGAGGTCAGGTTAGGTCATAGGTGGTGATGTGGCATCATCGCTTTCAAATATTTGCAAACTGGTTGTTAACATGAAAATCCTGTAAATTTATGTTCCCAACAGTGACATAAGCCTCTGTGTTAAACTGTAAGATTGCATGTTTGTAAGGCATCTATTCATTTAATGAAATCAAATGTTGGAGCCCTCAAAACCTCTGTTTCTCCAGCTCACCCATTCCAATGTTCGTCCCTGGTCCATACACTGAGTCATGATTTGTCACCATAGCAAAACTAGAAAGTTACAAAAAAGTGACACCAAGACTTCTATAAACCATAAACCAAAACTACAGCCAGAAAAGGTAACAATTTTTTAAAATAAAAAATAAACATATGAGGTATATCTCCTGTGGTTTTGCTCTTGTCAGTGGTGACGTTGGAGCTGATGTGCGTTCCCTTGTGTTTTGTGCACTCTCTCATTCTCACAGTTACATAAAAAAGCTTGGTGTGCATGGAAACTGCTTTGGAATGTGTTTGTAGGCATTGTTTAAACCTCCTTAACGGTTGCGTTGTGTTCTTCTGGTTCTGTGTTTAGGTGTGTCAGAGTGCAGAGCACATGCGTGAGTTTATGAGAGCTCTTAGCTTCATGCTTGTTCCCATTTTAGAGGAGTGTTCTTAACCTGAAAACCCAGGAGGACTGGTCTTGCCTCTCCCCTAGGATAGAAATTTGCTTTCTTTTACTCGGAATCTAAGGTCAAGTCTTTTCCACAAAACATTAGCTAGACACACTAAATACTGGGCTTAAATGATGTAATAAATGTGGATTACATAGTAAAGATTTTTGCCTTTTTTAAGTGATTTCTATCTTTTAAGTGATAAAGTGGTTTACAAAAAGCAAAAGCAAAAAAAGGGTCTGTGTCTGGATGTTTGACTCATTTCTGGTTCATGATGCTATTTGACCTAAATCACCATCGAAAAACCCCACAGGGGAAACAAACGGTGATGACAAAGTGTAATTCACATCTGTTAAAGTAAGATCCAGGAAACCTCAACCCTGGTGCCTGCAGATATACTGTATGTGCAATAGTGATGCAGTAAGGTGGGAAGTTATTGTATTAGTTTCATTACTATGAAACAGATGTGAAGAATTATTGACCAGGATTTTTCCTGTGTCAGATATTGATTTGATTTGTCCAAGATAGTTTGTTCTCAAGTCATTGAGTGGTATTTTAGCTAAAGTTAAATGCTTTAGATCTCAGTAGCTTGAAAGTGCAAGTAAACAACATATTAAATTGTATCAATATCACGCGTAACTCTCTCCTATTTTTGTATCCTGATATAGCTCAGTTTATATCCCAATAACGATATACTTCACGATATAACAATTTTTCTGTTATTTTATGTATAGTGAATGCTGGTTGTAAAATTTACAACGGGGACATGCAATTTTAAATGATAGAAGACAATAACACCACCCAGACTCATCATGTATTGATCTCCTTCCATCTGCAGGAGCTTTGGATATCAGTGATCTTTTAGGAGCGTTGCTCAGCTCTACATCTGCCTTTGAATTAAACACAATATTTTTATAATTTTGTCGCGCTACCTGCTGTCACCCATTTTCAGTAGCGTTTTTTTTCTCTCTCTTCTTGCACCCTCTCATTTTTATTTGTTTCACTATCTGCGTGTCTCCAATGTAAAAGAGGGGTGTGATGTCGATATGTGTTCCCCTTTAAATTGTTTTCTGACTCCACCCTGCTCGTAAATGTTAAACAGATGGATCACGTTAGGTTTAGGCACCGGTTACCAAATAGTAGGATTAGGAAATGGTCAAGTTATGGTTATCGATGCCATTTGGACCGTCGCAGATCAGACAACAGGTGTTTGTAAAGTTTACCAGCTCCTGGTCTGACTAATGGACTCCAACACTATACATTTAATTAATCAGCTGCTCAAGAAACATGACAACGAATACAGAGAGAATCAACGAGCAAAATCTTTGTCGAGTCGTGGGATAAGCTTTGATAAACTCCAGATACAGACACCGTATTACACCGCTTATGCGAATGAAACGGCTTTTAGAGCCAGTGTCGTTCTGTGAGAGACGCTTTTTTTCTGTTCAAGCTGCACGTCGGGAGGGAAGGCAAGACACGCAGGGAGACAAACTTTGAGTTGTCTGATAACCTTGTTTAGAACCCTGGTCTGAAACATGTTGGTTACCGTCTGCCGTTTGATATATTTTGTCATATCACACAGCCCTACTCTCTCCTTTTGAAAATATAGATATTTTGTCCCAAAGATGTTTTTTCAGGACAGCCTAAATATACATCTTCAAGATAGGGTTAACTCAGGGAAGAAAGCAGCTTTATAGTTATTTGAAAAAGTATTTGCAGCCCTATAGATTTTTTCTTTTCTCATTTTCCACTGTCACATTTATATATTTCTATTAATAAAAAATGTTTATTATCAGACAAAGACAACCTGGATTAATACAAAAAGCAAGTAAAACAAAATAAGATATATAGCAGATTTCTTGGTGCTATCATTTATTGGAAGATTTTTATTTGGCAGTGGTTTTCACTTTTGATATTTTCCACTGATGCAGTTTTTCTCATGCCTTGTCCACACATAGCTGGGTATCCCACAAAACAGAGATATTTTTCTACCATTTGTCTTGTCATCCACAAGTAAACTAAGATTTTCAGCACCAAAAAGAAATCTTTTTAAAAACTCTGGCCAAAGCGGAGATCTGTGCTTTCTCAGTTTTCAGTATCTGCATGTGGACGGATGGAAACTGAGTTTTAAGTGCTGTAACGTCACTATCTGCGGCAAAAAAACGCTCCAACATCACTTGTGCAACCTGTGCTTACACTCAGAAACAGCGTTTATGCCCTCAGAGCTGTGTAGACATCATCAATTGTCAAAGCGTGTTTTTCTTTTTTTTTTGCTTTTACGGCCCTTTACTGCTGCGTACTGGAGATAGAGGATATAAAGTTACTCTGAGTGGATAGGATTTGGGAGAACTACTGCCCCCCACAGGTTTGCCACGTCTATGAATGTGCCCGAAAATCACTTTTATCCGGTTATGTGTGGCCTGAGATTTTTTTTTTTTTTAAGGAGTGGAGGAAAATCTTTGTTTAAAAAAACTCCAGCTACATGTGGACATGGTCTCAGTCTCTTTGTTGTTGTCGAATCATGATCATCATCATTAACTTTGGCAAGTGAAATGGAGGAGTAATGTATTTTTTTCTATATCTTAATAATATATCTCATTGTGGTTTGAGTACCAATATCTTAGAAATAGTTTTTTAATCCTTTCAAGACTGACCAATGTTAATTTTAATTACTTTGGATCAGGACATGAGATCTTTTAGCCTACCTCTTGTTGTCAGGTGGGTTCTGGTTATTTTACTTTTTGAGTCTATGGATATTTTAATAACCATGAGTGAGTGTTACAAATGCAGGTGAACTTAGCTTTCCAAAAACTGTAGTTAATCACAGATTGCTTATGACTTAAAAAGGACAAAAATAATTATATGAAATAAACAATTTAAAGCTATTTCTTTATTTATTCAAGTCATGTTTGTCTGATTTTAAAATGTGGTTTAAATATTTCTTCACTGCACTATATATTGTTCAGACAAGACTTTAGCTAAGACTGACATAGGTTTATCAATTATTAATTGCATTAAAAACTTCACACACACATCAATATACTGTAGATCTAAACTAACACTTGGCTAGAGTGCTTGCTCTGTATTGATATTTTGGCTCTTTACACATTGCATTGTGTTTCCTGCTAACTGTATGAAGATAAATTCTAAATAAAAAAAAAATCCTCTTCTGCTTGATTTCTTTATTTTCTGTTTTTAAAAGGATTTTATTCCTCTGTCTATGACTTTAAGCTTTTTATATGATTGTTATACTTTTGATCAGTGAGATATTTGTTTCAGTTACTATGTACGCGTTTATTATTATTGTCGGTTTTCATGGTGCTCTGATTATTACTGGAAATCTTAGTCACTGCTCACGTTTAAAAAAGATTGTAAATCTAGATGGACATTTCAGCTGCTCTCTGCCCAGCTCTCCCTTTTACAGTGAAAGCTGTTTGGAGAAATCTGAGCACAGCAGGCATAACAGGTAGCATTACACAAACTGATGTGGAACAGCAACAGCAAGAAAAGTCACTCATACATTCTAAATATGATTTCAAATAGTGAAAAAACATTTCGATTCTCGGGCAACACCTTGGATTTGACTAACAAAATAATTTGCAAGGACTTTAGTAAAGATTTTCTTGCTGTGCATCGGTTGTGATTGTTAAAAGCTGGCTTTGCAAAACCCATGTGGCTTGCTGGGATCCAGCTGACAAAGACACAGACAATGGACCAACAATGAGTTTCAGGACTTGACATGGATTAAAAAAGCCTTGTTTGGGACATTGATTTTAAGGCCTACGAAAATGCTAAAAACAAAGTCAAACAAACAAAAATAAGTCTAGACTTACCTTTCCTGTTTATGTTTTTTAATATTCAAAATACTGTAATTTATCACTGTTATGCCAAGCATTGACTATAGGAGGTTTTTGTGCGTGTGTGTTCATGTCAGACTTTGCAGTTGTAACAGTCAGGCTGTCAGTCTGTCCGACAAAGTATGCACTAGCAACCGTAAACTTTTCCAGGCAGACGTGGGCTGATGATTAACACTATTTAGTTTTGGCTCATAGAAAAACAGGTGCTGGAGGGGAAGGAAAATAAAATGTCAGATTTAGTCTTATGCATTTAATTCAAAGTGTTACTCAAATTTAATTTACTTTGTTAAGTTTTCTTATTTTTACGTACAGGAAAGCTCAAAATTGCATCCATTCTTCTTGCTTTTACTGAACACGGCAAGACCAAACCACGTAAACTTGACTCTACTATGTGTTTCCTTTTTATCTTCAGTTATTTAAAGTAGTTTTATGTGACCCAATATACCTCAGAGAGCAAATTCTAGAAGTATTTCGTCAAAAGAACAATGTTTGCAGAGTGATAGTGACATAAAACTTCAAGGACTAGAAAGGTAAGGTTTTCTTTGTACCTCCACAAAGAGGTTATATTTTAGCCACTGTTTGTCTGTTTGTTTGCTTGTTTGTTAGTTAGAAAAATAATTCAAAAAGCTATGGATGGATTTTGATGAAATAAAAAAAAAATCAGTGGCTTATGCAATGGAACCAGGAGTAAGTGATTAGAATTTTGTGGTTATCCAAAAGGGGGTGGAGGGGTTGACTGCTTTGGCGGAGGTCTGTGCCATCTGAGCGCTTTTCTAGTTTCACATAAGTTTGGCAGGGAATGGTAGTAACTGTATGACCTT
The DNA here is from genome assembly GCA_028564705.1 of Apricaphanius iberus. Classification (NCBI taxonomy): domain Eukaryota; kingdom Metazoa; phylum Chordata; class Actinopteri; order Cyprinodontiformes; family Aphaniidae; genus Apricaphanius; species Apricaphanius iberus. The sequence goes on from JAPXFQ010000899.1 coordinate 2,347,441, forward strand.
TGAGAATATTTATCCTATTCAGCTTTCTTTGGCTCTCCTCTCTGAATAAGGTATTTATTTTTTTTCGATTTTGGTTTTAGATCTCAGGTTTCAATAGTTCCCTATTTACTGAGTGAGTCTTGAAAACTAGAGGACATGTCTTAGCCGTGCCTTTTTTTCTAGCAGCACTTGGAGATGATTAATAAGAGTTAAAGAAGGCTACATTAACATCCTGTGATACTTGGTTCAAGGAAGTGGTAAAAGAAGGTTGTGGTGAGAATGGTTTTGAAGCAAGGTGTATGTTGACATAAAATGTAATCCATCAGCTAGAACTATATGAGTTGATCCTTTCATCTTCTCAGACCTGTCAACATAATATAGCTATTCCATCTCGATTTGTAGAATGGATCGCTCCATTACAGTATCTGGAAATCCCAAAGTTTTATTAAGCAGTAAAAGTTATTTTAATTAATTTTATTACTTAAGGGGATCTGTGAAAAATGCATTTAATTGTTTTTTTCCCCGGAAGAAGTCTTTGATGGTTTGTACTTAAGTTATTGACAAGTCTTTGAAAATTCATTACCAGATGTAATATGTGGCTTCTTCTTGTTAAATTTTTCAAACTAATGTTTTAAAAGTCAATCTTGATTAGCAGAAAATCACTGATAGTCTTGTCTCCCAGGGTCTTTATAGGAAAATTACTGTGACCAATTTAGAAAAAATAACAGTTACCTATACTAACAAATTGTTAGATTCTGTGTTTTATAAATGAAATTAAAGTAAATGTTAGATGTTACAAGCAGGTTTATTGAATAAAAAACAAATATCCTCTCTTTTTCTTTCCGTTGCTTCCATTTAACGTTGCCATGAAAAACCACAAGAGTCAAATTAGGCCATAAATCAGTAATCAATACCAGGATCAATGATGTGTTTCTCTTAACATCACTTCCTTTTGGAAAGAATGGAAGTCTTTTTTCTGGACCTTTCCATTTGTTGTGCCATTAAAGGACCAAAAATCTAAAACATAGCATTTTTAGTCAGTCTTGATCCCCCTAATGCTTCGACTTCTTCATAAAAGGTTTCCATTAGTGTGGATTTAACTTAGTCAGCAGACATTCGATATTGACTGAGGGAAAACGTCAGAAAGGCTCCTATTGATCCACAAACTAAATACTACTTCACTGGCTGGAAAGATAAAGTATTACATGGATAAGAATAGCTTTAACTCTTCCATTATGCTATGCTGCTATTTCAGAATGAGCGTTCACAAATATAGCAGCTCATATAGGTTCTATTTAGATAAAAAAATGATCTGACTTCTAAGTAAAGTCTAGACATAGCATTTGTGGATCCTTTGGATTATAAAAGGGCTTCTGTGGTGAACTCTGGAAGAGCGTTTTGAACATTGGAAATGAAAAATCGATGAAGGTTTTGAGGAAGCAGTAGATTCTCAGTAGATTTTACCAACTAATATCATAGCAATGTGAACAGTGTATTCAGATAGGAAATAAGGTGTTGTTTTCGGTGTCAACTCCTTCCAGCATTTGGTTGATCTTTTCTGACTTACAGTTTCATGTACGGATTTCTGTTACTGAATAAACAGTCACTGCTTCTGGGTGTGTTATCACTAAAGGGTGGCTAAGGGACAATTAAGCCCCCTCTGGATGAGAGTTACTAAATCCATTTAGGCATTAGGATATGGTGAAGATGTAATGAAGTTCAAACTGAGCTTCAGAAGTTGGAACATAAGGGGACTTTAGGGAGAGATGCTGATCTGCAGAGATATTTTTATTGTCATATGTCTGGTATGCATTGTCTGGACTGGATTAATTATTTTATTAACAAAGTTTGAGATCTTTTTAAAGCTTCTTCCAGCAGGATAAAAAAAAAACATCACACCAAGCTCGAATAACTTCAAACTGATTTCTTGATCTATCTTACTGTGAGTGAGTGTGCTGTACTACGTTGATGTGCACACTTACAAGGTTTCAATCCAGTACACCTTTGGGATATGATAGAAAAGAAAGTCTGTACTTAACCAAACCCTGAAAATTGATGCTCTGCAGATATTGAAAACGTTTTTGAATGCTTGCTATCCTGTTGGTTATTCATTGTAGCAATTCATGTTTAAAAGAAAAAGAAATTGCCATGTGAATTAATAGTCACCGAAAATACCATTCTCATTGAAATTGAGGGCACATAAGAAAAACAAATAGTTCTGCTCTTTAAGATCTTTAAAAGTGGTAATGCTCTCTAAAATAAAGAAATTGAATATTAAAAGTGTATTTTTGATGCTCTCAAATGTAAAATTTTAATTAGAATGTATTTATCAAATGCTCCAGAGATGAAATAATTGTTTATGTATCCAAATGTTTGGTTTCTAAATGGAGGATATTTAAAGGAAACCAAAGCTTCTGTGATTTGGATTAGAAAATCAATTATTTCTTAAAAAAAAGACAGCAAACCAGGTCCAATGGATGCTAGGTAAAAGGGAATGTCTGCTAAAAACAAGATCCAACAAAACCAAGAAAAAGCAGCAAGAGATACAGATACCTGGGTATAATTCACAATCTCTGAGTCTGTGGTACCTCCTAGATATTCTGTTTCTAGATCTATCTTAACTTTGTTTATACAAATCAGTATTTGGTTCCCTGTTAACCAGAGCACATATATACGTCATTACGATAGTTCAAACCAGGCCAGGTTCTCTTTAAGTCTATTAACAGTGAAATTCCCACATACGTATCAGTAAAAAGAAATGGTCGTAGGATGACGGCATTCACAACCAGCTGGACCCAGTTTAAGTCAATGAATGGGGATAAAAAGCAGGATTCTCCACCTCCGGAAAAGTCCATCATGATTCATGACTGAAAATATTTTGATTGTTGCCAGAAGAGTGCAAATAAGTCAATTTTCTTTGCCACAAATGGGAAAAAAAGATACATTTCAATAAGAAATCCATCTTGGATTGTGAAATGTCCCCACTACCAAGTGGGTATTGTTTTGAAAAGTTTTCACCAGCTGACTGCCTTTCAAAAAACAGTTTGAAAATTTAACTACAACATGCATGTAATTATAGTTGAAATATAGCAAAACTCATTTTAGCTGTAAATATTCAATAGAAAGTATAATATGTACTCAAACATTCTGTGAAAGGCTATACTGAGCTGGGTTTGTTCAGGTTTGTGTTAAACAACTGCTGTATGCTGGATTGGAGTTGCATATTTTTTTCAGAAACAATAAGAAACTTAATATGTTGGAAAAACCGTAAGTAAAACAGAAAACTATATCCTTTTTAAAAGAATTTCGGGAATGCTTTCAAAACAAGAGTTGTTCTAAGCCGTACATGTCTTCCATGGCAGATAATAATAATAATAATGATGATAATAATAATAATAATAATAATAATAATAATAATAATAATAATAATAATAATAATAATAATAATAATAAGTTTTATCTTCAAATTGTTCAAATAATTTTGAAAACAGAAATAAAGAAGCAAAATCAGTGTCTTATTTAACTGTTCGGCAAATAAATTGATCAAGTGTTCAAGCATAAAAATAAGCATTCTTACATACTGAGAGAACTGTTTGCTATTTCTTCATGATATACTGATAGTCTGATTGTGTCACACAATAATATTAGGTTAGGTCAAATGAACTGATATTAGGATTCCTACTATTGTATTGCCATGGAAATCAACTTCAGAACACTGGATATCCTGACGTGTCCTAAGATTGAGCCTGTCCTATCAGACAAAGAAACTACCTGGGAGTCTACCAACTTGACTGAGAAGAAATGTCTACAGATATGATAGCGATAGTACTAAGGTTGCCTGGATCTATAAAGTTGTCAGTCAGTTGTTGGGAAGCAGGTTAGCTGTTACACGGATCCCGGCAATACTGTGAGATGCTGTTCCTCCTTGTTTCTACAAACAAGTTCGAAGTAAACCTCTGTGAAATGAAGGAATCTTTCTCATCTTCTTTACTTAAAATGTTTTTTCCGACTACATTTTTTGGTGCCTTCAACGTGGGTTTCAGTGGAATGGGGGCCTTGATCAGGTCAGGTCAAACGGTCAAATGGTGGAGAATTAGCCTCCTGGTCCTCGGACCTCTGCAGGTTTGTGAGCAGGAGGGGGCTTGATCTGCTGATGGAGGAACCCCCCGCCTGGAATTCAAGAACCCCTTTATCTCGGGTGACTTTTGATTCCTTCTATAATATTCAATTCATTTAATTAGTCTCTAGCAGTCTGATGGTTGAAACTTTAGGATGTGTGTTTTTGGTTGCTGTCTTTTCTAGAAGATAAAGTAACAGTAAACACGGTAGCAAGTCTTTTATGACTTCTTTCCTCGTTGAAATATAAGAAGCAGAGACAAGGTGCACATAGGGCCAGCACTTGTCTGGTGGCCTGGCGGTGGTTCTTTTCTGTTTTTACACAGGAGAATGCCGCTCTCGTTACGGTGTATCTGTTTGGTGGAGGCTTTGAGAGCCCCAACACAAAGGCTGTTAGTTAAACAGCGATTGGTTTAGCCTTTTCTCCGGGGAAAAAAATGCCTTCCTGCAGGTTAAATATTGATTTGAAAAAATAGCTAGCTTTTGTAGACAGTTCTGACTGTCCAAATAAGGTCGACCATCAAATTAAAAAATTGCCATAAATATTAAAATAGGTTTGTTTCCACTTACCAAAATAAAATTGCTTCTATTTGGGGAAGTCTTAAAAAAGGTGAGCTATAAAAGTAATGATAAAATGTATAAACATAAATCAAAATTGTGGTCAACAATTAACAGAAAAGCTTACTTACTTGATGTTTTGAGTCATAAACTTGCTCCGATGTGATAAAAGCAGATCTTTTTCTATCCATAAGGGTCTTATAAAAGTCTCGAATTGAAGTTGCCAGTCCACTGAAAAGATAAATCCGTAAAATTTCGAAAAATTAAGTAGAAAAGTGAGTGGAATGGCCGAAATCGTATTTTTTAGTTTACCAAAGGAAAACTAACCCTTTAACCCTTGATGTCATATCCTGCCAACGTGTCTCAAAATTAACTTTAATTTCTTTTTAAAACTGTTTCTCTGGCGTCTTACTCGACATTAATGAAAGTTTATAACTTTTAATTTCGTTTGTTTTTAAACAAAATTTGTAAAAGTCCGTTTTAAAATGAGTTGTTCTAAACAATCAGAGCTTAGAGCTGGCAAAACACATGAATATGCTCGCTTCAGCTGTACGCAGTCAGAGAGTTTAGAAACGAATAAAGAGTAAGGAGTGAAATACATAAATAAATAAAATAAATGAAAAAAAAATAAATGAAAAAAAAAAATACATCCTTGAGCTGGTGGGAACTGTGATGTTTTTTCTGCGTTGAACGCTGTGTTTGAGAGACGTAACTGAATAATGCAGAGAACTTCTGCATTATCAATGAAAAGACTAGAGCATCTTCATTGATGCAGGATAGAAAGCTAATTTTAGCTCTCAGAGGAGGAATCACAATGGAAATCCAATCCTGTTATATTGGTGGAGAATATTTCATGACCTTTTCTTGGGCTGTAGGTATCGGATGTCTCTACACACCATGGGAGTGGTTTCGTGTAGTTATAGAAAGACACACGTTGTGACTGCTTTGTGTTCCGATCTGGTTTTGTGCTCCGGGTGTTTCTGCTGCGACTTAAACCCTCATTTAGGCCTCCCAGGAAAGCTGATGCTCTGCAATAAGCAGCTTGCTTTGTAAAGGGGAACAATAAGATTTCATTTTCTTAATGGATGGAGGCATAATCCTGATTTTTTTGTGTGTGTTCCTGTTCATGTTCACATTTACCTTTATTTTGGTTGTTCTCAGGTTGCAGCTCTGCCAGTTTTGTTTATAGTCTATGTATATAGTCTATAGTTCCGTCACTATGAATATCTCACGTTATTCATTGCTGTGATTAGTCTTGTCCAGTTGTATGCAGAGACAGTTTGAAAGAAAACCATACATTCCGCCCCTTCAGGATTGAGCACTTTCTGGTGGTTGTGGTCAGACAACCTACATGGTTCTACATGGTTTGTGGCCAGATCATGTATTTATCTATATAGGATGGTTTGCCAGGCTAGACAAACACATCGTACTGGTTAAAAAACATGGTTATGAAATGTAGCGGCTTAAAAAGATTTTTTGCACAACCTGCCCAACAATTTGGAGTCATTTTGATAAAATGCAAAAGTACTGTAAGTGGCAGAGTAAAGGTGTTTTGCCGGTTCTGTATGGAACAAAGTAATGTAGGATTGACCTCCTCCAGTTGTTAATGTCCACTGTCAGTCAGTTGCCTGCAAGGTGGCTACAACTCTTTTCCCTTGCTTGCAATGTAGACAAAATAGGTGATAGCATTCAGATGTTTTGTTGTTTTTTTGCAAATAAATGTCAGTAATTCCTCCCAAACTGTACCATTGAAGCCCTGATGTGCTTTTTTTTTTTTTTTTTTTTTTTGCTTTATTGGTTGCTAACGTTTTTTTACTGTTCCAAGTTGTGCAGCATACAATATTTTTTACAGCAGGCCAAAAAAATATATATAAATAAGGTGCAAACTAGTAAATATGCTGAGTTTTATACTACTTCTATGTAAGTTTGCAACTTTGATTGAATTCCCAGTTTTTGCCTTATTTCTAGTGAAAACACTTGATTGCGGTATTTATTGGAGGGAGCAAGATATTACTCATTTGCTGTATTTTTCCTTTTTATTTACAGTTCAATGTGCATTTTTCTTCTTAAAAATGGTTTCCTCATTTTCTTCTGTTATTGCATAATTTAAGCCACAATATAATAAAAAACACAAGCGTTTTAATGACAGTAGTAAATCTTTATGCTCTAATGTTTGTGTTTACTCAACAATTCTGAAAAAAAAAAACACTGTAAAAAGGCTATTTGAACCATGTTACCAATGCATGGCATAGAGGAAAAACATTTAGGAAAGAAATATTTCAACAAGTCATACATATTTTGAAAACCCCAATCTTCAAAGGACTTTACTTTAGCTGTACCTAGTTTCTAAATTTTAGCTGCTTTTGATAAATTACTAGTATTTACTAAGATTTAATAAGCTCCCACTAAACGGGTATGTTTCCCCCTGCAGTATGCATCCTTGCATGAATATAATAACTATGCCATTTTCTATAGCTTTTATTGATTATCCAAATGCATGAAAATGGCAAAATTACTTTATTTCAAAGAAACACAGTCTTATTTGTGTACTGTCAGGCTTCTTACTCTTTCAACTGTTTTAAATTTATACGAAAACACTTTTTAACACTTAAAAAAACTTTTTTAACTTTACAGAAAAAACTAAAGCTGCTCAATGTATTACATTACAATTTTCATCATACTTAACAAACATACCTGTTTGCATTTACCATAATTTTCACTAAGAAGGACTGCTTTGATGTATTCCACTTGGTAATTTTGTTGGCCAGTTGGTCAACTTTGATCAAGAGACATCTAAATTTCAGCTCACAAAATGGTTTAAGTTACAGTGTGTAGTTTCTTGATGGTGGGGGCAGTAAATACCTCAAACATAGCTAGCCAGCGTTACTTTTGTATAGAAGGAGGACGTAGGCCATACAGGCCAAAAATCTTAATTGCAGAATTTCTAATGGATAAACCAAACATAAATAAATAATGAATAAACTGTAATGTTAGAAGGAATTACCTCATTGGAAAAAAATGACACATTTCACAGGAGTTTCATCATGACTGGCGCTAGTATGAAAACAAAACATATTAGGGTGAAAGTTGCTACCTGTGCAGGAGAAAGTATGCAACCTTAGTGTGTTTGTCCTGCTTCTTCAGTTATGGTGCATTCACACTGAACCTGGCCCCGGCTGGCCTCAAGCGGAGCTGGGACCGCTCCAGCGGGTGAAGACCCAGTCGAGCAGTGGTGGAAGGATCCAGAACCTGGGAGCGGGGTGCCATCTCTGTTAAGTCCAGCAAGCGCAAGTGCAGCTGGCATTGGATTATGGTCTCCGAGCTGACGGAGCACTGTGTGGACTACATGTTCGGCCTGGTCTTGGTTGGAGCTGGGACCACTGTAGTGGGGGTTTGGAGAGCTAAAGACTCTGTTGAGCTTTGTACAACCTGGCCTGCTTGCCGAGTTTGAGGAGCAGGTGTTTCGACTGCCGACACACCAACTACTAAGCTGAGCGGCTGTCCATCTGTCTGCGGTTAGTAAAAGTTTATAAGATAATATGTGAGCGTCGCGGTATGTGCTGTGATAGAGCCATTACCAGGCCTGGGTGTCTGGGTGAGGAAGTTGTTCATGGCTCACTTCACAGCGGAGAGAGCAGGGCATTTTGCGGCCACAACGACTCTTTTAGAGCCACCCACAAACCTCTCAAGAGCATTCCCCTCTGAATAGTTGAACCTCTTTTATAATGTTTATTTTTTCATTCCTGTCTCGGTACAGAAAACAGCTGGTGTCATGTAGTTCCGGGTGATTACCCACGGTGTTTTTTAGTATTTACTATATGTCCTGCTGATGCTGTGACTCCATTCACTCAGTCACAGCATCACCAACACCCCGTCAACTGATTGGTTGTCCGTGCGGGACTGGAAGCTGGAGTTAAGATTTTTCCAACTTGAGCGGCAGACAATGCACAAAATGCACCACATAAAATATAGCGCGTATTTTCGGTCACGCCTTAAACGCATCAGTAACTCTACTTTGTTGAGTGACTCAAGCAGAAAAGCTTTTTCGTTACACAAATCTGCTGCTGATGTGTCAGAGGACCCCCAGTTGCACTTCATTGTGCTCCTCCATTGACTTTACATATAAACATGACTCTCTGGTCGCCTTGGTGCATTCGGTGTTTATGCACCCTTATTTCAATTGAGAGAATGCGATGCTGATGTTTACCATAGTTTTCTTGCGGTATTGGTTGTTTCTGTTGGGTTTTGCCTCTGAGGCGGAGCTGGGGCTGGATCCGTATCGCACGAAGGCTTGGACACAACAGCTGAGAGCGCTCCTTTCCCTGAGCTGGGAGTCGCCGTCTCTGGCCGGCTCTCCCACCCTCTCCCGGTGACAGTTAGCTGCATTGGATGCATCTTGATTGGGTCGGTTGTTCAGGGTAGGAGAACGTTTTTTTAAGTCTGTTCATAGAGCTCTTCATTTAAACCTCTGATGAGGACAATTGGAAAAGGGATGTAACCCTGTTTTGAAAAATCAGTAAAGGGGTTTTGACCACATCGTTTCAAATAGAAGGAATGATGAACCAAATGATTCAGTGTTATTACTTTTTTTAAATACTAATGGTAGTTGGCATGCTTTCATATCGTAGAATATAAACACCAATCAACCTAAAGTGAAAGTCTTTATTAAAGTGATAGTCTGGACTTTGTAAGAAAAAAAGAGAAAGAGACAAATTATTTGCAGGCTTCCACGATTGTGTTTTCGGTTTGCTGTCTGTGGGCCAGCTCTGGTTTATCCCATCTATCAGCAGCTTCCCAACTTCCTAGCATTACATTAATTGCGCTCCCCATCAAAGGACAGTGTCTGAATTTTAGGGCTGAGAGCTTTTGTTGAGATACTTTGAAATGAGCAAGAGATCATACTGCACATTTAAAAGAGTCATTTTAAGAAATTATCATTTGAAACACCATGTCTCTCTTTTGGCCAGGATAGTATATTATATATATTTTAAGTCTCAATAGACATACTTAATTGAAGGTCAAAACTAATGTAAAACAACTCCTAATTATATTGTTTGTGAGTTATGTGAGTTATATGTAATGTGTTACATTAAAGTGTTCCACATTAACATTTACCTGATAGCTTAAAGACAAAAAATAGGTTAACAATGGGGAATAACACTAAAAGTCTGGTAGCCTACCTCTTTGTAACTAAGGAATCAATGAAAATATTGATTTGATTTAGGTAAGTGATCTAAATATTGAACGAACATAATCAATACAAAGTCATTGGCTCGTTGCTATTATTACCCAACAGCATTATAGCCAAAGAAAAATCTAAATAGGCATCAGATAGAAAACTCAAATTGTGTTTATTTCTTTTTAATAACGAATATTAGTATTTTCATCATTTTCAAGTTAACCTTAACTTCCAGCGGTAATTTCTTTACCTCAGAGAAATTACATTACAACTAAATCTATTTATACAATGAACAATATCATACTTGTTTCATGCTCTACCTTAGCAGCAGAAGATTTATGATCTTATATAACTTGGCTGAGAGACAAGACTGAAATACAATACCTCCCAATGAACAAACCTAAATGAGGCAGAGTGTGTTGATCATCTGTTCAGGTGGTAAAGAGCAAATAAAAAGACATTCAGCTGACACTAATTTAATAAAATCTTGGTATTCAGAAAACTCATAAAATGGGAAACTACAGAGAACATATTTTGGTCATTTTAATTCTTCATAAAAAAAATATTCTGCTCCGAAAATGTCCACCTATCTTTTTCAGTTCTGTTGAACTAACTATGAAACAGTTGACAAAAAGGAACAAGGATGTTTGCACTGCAGCAATAAATATTGCCCATTGTTCTAAAATTTGGTAAGAATTTAAAGTTTTAAATCATCTTATCTGAATGATGTGGTTGTTTCATTATTTATTAATGTATTCTTTGGGGAAAAGAGATATCACAGTTTTTCTGAAATGTTTGTGCTCAGTACATGAGCCACATTCTTCCTTCAAAGAGCCCAAGCCGCATGTATACACCAGGGATTTAACAGAATTAACAAGATAATTGTTACCAGAAAAGGAAAGTTGCTGGCCTGGGATTTTAAGGACCATTGCACAGTAAATGTTGTTTATTCAAAGTGATGAGAAAAAGTTTCCAGTGACTTTCCATTGCTCTGTGTGACCCCTAACCTATGCTAAATTTATATTAAATTTATCTGGCCGTGACAAATAACTGGTCCCTTAACAGGTTTTGTGAAATCTCCTTCTAAGACTTGTCCAACCAGTGTTTGAATCATTGTCTTGGTTAAGGTGGTTTTTTGATAAAAGTATTAGCAAATAATGAATACTATTTGCTTTTAATCTCCATAGGGGTACTTAGCACATGCCTCCAAACCACAAAGACACCCAAGCAGGCTGAGTAAGTCTCAAAATATATTTGCTTTGTGCTTTAAAACCCACAAGGAATCTGAAACCTACATGTGTCATTTTTTTACTATGAAAAACAGCGTTCTGTTTGGAAGATGCTATCATAAATCACACAAAAAAATGACCAATTATTTAATGTGCTTAAGCAAACAGTAATAATGTAATTTATTTCAAGTGAAGTCCATGTTAAACATAAAACCATAGGCTCTTATTTTTCAGTCTATTATGTAGAAGACTATTCATTAGTTTGGTTTCAAATCCAATATAAATCCATTGCTGATCTTAAACCCTATTTCAGTCTTAACAAATCATATTAAAGCTAATCTCTTATTCTAAAAACAATTCATTGTCTTCTCGGTAATAAATTGTAGAATTATTTATGAACTGCTGTTTATTTATTCCTACTTTAGCTAATAATTATAATATGAAAGAGTATAGATTTTAAATAAACTGTTAAACCCCGTAGATTTGATATTGCCCATTAAGGATATGCTGTGTATTGCCATTTTATGCTCTTATGTAAACTCATTACATTTTTTTGCCTCTTTTTTTCTGTTTCTTCATTAATTAGCTACAACACAGTATGAGTGGATTTTCCTTGGGTGTTGTTGTTGTTTAGTGACTATTAAGTAAATAAAAAATGTTTTGGAGTTTGGCCTAACAGTCTGATGTATTCTGTATGGGAAGGATCTTAGCAACATAGCTGAAAAAGTTATAGACATTTTTTGATGAAATGTTTGGGAAAATGTCCACAGTAGGACCAGAAACACTTAACTGGATTTTGGGATGATCAGGATCACAATGTGGCTGCCTTGGCAGAGGTCTGAACTATCCGAGCACTTTTACTGATACTGATAAAATCAGTCAAACAGACTGTTCTAAAGAACATAAATAACAAAAGGCTAAACATTGAATGAGATCTTTTAGGACATTTTCCTAGCTCCCTGGCCTAAATAATAATCTGTTTTCATCTCTTCATTTCAGGCAAACAGTGTTTTTCATTATCAACTTTGTGATAACCAGTGAATTGAAAACTCAGGATACGATAATCAATTCAGGAATGATCCATCTTTCAGATCCTCTGTCAAATTTTTACTGGACTAGTTTTAAGCTTTTTGTTTTTTAGAGTTATTTATTAGCTTTCTACTGCAAGTTTTTTGTTAGTTTTTGTTGCCTATACTTCTTCGATAACTGAATATAAATAGTGTCATATTAAAGCAATATAAATTCTGTTTGTGTCACTGTGTATTTATTAGCACAGATATATCCCTATTACAGGGATCCATCTTTGTTATTCTGTTTTGTTTTCTTCTGATCCTGTTTGGTGCTGTTCTCCAGCTGATGCTCTGGGCCACAAATCTATGGATCTGTTCACCGAGAAGCACTCTCAATTTGAGTTTGTGCTGAAATAAAACATAAAACTAGACATTTCTGAGACTAGTTTAATTAAGAAAATTAACCATCAGCAAAAAAAATATTCTGAACATTTTATCAAAGATTTGAATAAATTTGTGATGCATTTGGTAGCTACTTTTGGTTATTTTTATGTTTACACCAAATCATAATTATAGACTATAAATTCATGCTCTGAAAACAAGATTTAACCAAAAGTTTCACTGAAAAGGTTTAGAAAAAAAAGTTTGTTTGTTTAGAAAAAAAGTTTGTTCTTTCATTTGTCTGTTTCTTATCTATGTGTTGCCATCATAGCTCCTTTTAAAAATAGACATAGCTACTATAATACCATCACTGATTTCTAGACTACACTTTTGAAGCTGAAAGTGTGACAGCATGTGAGTCTGCAGAAACATCATGAACAGATTGGTTAATTATTTTTGGACATCTTGTTTCATGAGTGAGCTCACAGAGGGGTGTTTAGGTTTTTAATTAGGTCAAAATACTTTGTTGAATCAGTTTATAAATTAATTTCATTCTTTTTCTGGCACCCACTTGCTATTAGTTGAGAATTATTTTATTTAGTTTCTTAATGTATTTTTTTAAATAAAACAATTGTCCCTTAAATAGGTTATGATTGCATGACAAACAATTGCTTACAAGACAAGATTTAAAATACAAATACAAAACGTTGCAAAACATATTACTAATTAAAAGCTGCAAGTACGTCTTAAACGGGCGCTGGCATCTCAGCGTTGTACCAGTGTGCGTCACAACTGTGAATGTTCCACACGGTCACATCAATGCCTCCAACGAGCCCACTAAAGTAGACGGTAAAATGAGCAGGCATTATTATTATTATTATCAATAATAATAATAATAATAATAATAATAATACATTGAATTTGAAGCAACTGTCAAAACAGAATCGAGACAAATATAACATAAATTAAAACATAAGCAGAGAAGACTGTATTTAAAAAAAATATATAAAGTGCTAAGCATAGCGTAAATGACTACCAAGAGATCAGTTATGTTCAGTAAGCCAACCTAAAGATATAAGTTTTGAGATGTGATTTGAAAGCGAGGAGAGAGTCAATGTTATGGATAGGGAGAGTGTTCCAAAGCTTTGGGGCAGGGTAACTGACCCCCATGATACTGAAATGAGTATGGGGAACAGACAGGAGAAAGGAGAATGAGGATCTGAGTGATCGGTTAGGAACGGTAATATGGAGCAGATAGGACAGATATGGAGGAGCGAGATTATGGATGGCTTTGAAGATGTATAACAGCATCTTGTAATCAATTCTAAATTTGACGGGGAGCCAGTGAAGCTGTTGAAGGACGGGACTAATATGATTAAATGAGCACGTTGTAGTAATTATGTGGGCAGCAGAGTTTTGGAGCTTGTGGAGGGACTTCAGGGTGAGACCAGAAAGGAGTGTTTTACTATAATCGATGCGACTGGAGATGAGGCTTTGTACCAGGATGGCAGCAGAATGAAGGCTGAGGGAACGACTGAGATGGTTAATGTCACGGAGACCAAAAAAATAAGTTTTTTTTAATATTATTGATGTGGGTGTTAAAGGATAAAGTTTTGTCCAGAGTCACAAAACATGAACTTGGTACAAACAAGAAGAAATTCAGTCTTGCCACTATTGAGCTGAAGGAAGTTGGAAGAAAACCAGGATCTGACTGCAGAAAGACAACTAGGGAGGTAGGTAGGAGTAAGAGTTAGGTTTGGTAGAAAAGTAGAGTTGGGTGTCATAAGCATAAAAATGAAAGTGAATATTAAATTTACAAAAGATATTGCCAAGCGGGAGCAGATAGATGATAAAAAGAAGGGGTTCTAAAACGGAGTCTTGAGGTACTCCAAAAGCAACATGGGGAGAGGTTTGAATGAAAGGTGTTTAATTGATTGAATTGTGTCCGATCCGAGAGCTATGACCTGAACCAGTCCAAAGCGGTATGCAAGATACCAAGATACCAATGGCAGAGAGTCTATGCAAAAAACAGTGTCAGAGATGGTGTCAAAGGCTGCGCTGAGATCAAGGAGTATGAGGATTGAGATGGACCCAGCATCTGCTGCTAAGAAAAGATCATTAGTGATTTTAATTAAAGCAGTTTCAGTACTGTGAGGGGGGTGGAAGCCAGACTGGAATGGTTCATAGAGAAAGTTCTGGCTTAGGTGAAAATGAAACTGGGTAGCGATTACTTTTTCAAAGATCTTGGAAATAAATGGTAAGGTGGAAATAGGACGGAGATTAGTAAAATAGTTGGGATCTGAACTGGCCTTTTTAGGAAGTGGAGTAACGGCCGCTGTTTTAAAAACTGATGGAAGGATTCCGGTCAGAAGGGACAAGTGGATAATGGCACAGATGAAGGGAAGCAGAGACGAAAGGCACGATTTGACCAAGACTGATGGGAGAAGGTCAAGCTGATAGGTGGAATTTGGATTTGCGTATGAGATCAGAGATAACAGAAAGGTCAGGGATTGAGAAGGAGTAGAAGAACTGAGAACACAAAAAGTTGTCAGAAGGGGCAGAGTGAGGGTCAGTAAGAGTTATTAGGATAACTCAGGGCACATTGACTATTTAGCACTAATACGGAGGAACCTTATATGCTCCAGCATGCACATACACACAACACAAACAGACACAGGTGTGGGAACTCCTGTGTTTACATTCTTGTAAAAATTGGTGCCATGAGCTTTTCAGTAAACCTGTTGTTGTAATTACCGTATATTTTTTTTGTAGGCTGCAGTTGTGTATTTCTCAGCTCACTTTGTTGTTTTTTTTGTTTTCTTATTTTTTTACACTCTCCTGTCTGGGGCCTGTACCATGAAGGTAGCTGAACAAATTCGGGGTTACAGGATTGGTTTTGAGTCGACAAAACCAAACCGATGCAATCAGGCTTTATTGGTACCATGACGCAGCTCATCAACTTTCTCTGTCAACTCAGGCTTTGATCCTTAAGCTATGATTAATCCACACGCGTGTGCACATAAAAGAGTGACGTCGACACTGAAAAACCAATCGCGTTCGATATGGATAGAGCGAGAGCTATATACTTTTCAGCGGACGAGCAAGAGATAATTCTTCAGATATATAAAGAATATAGAAGTATTTTTCAAGCACGCAGTAACATGATATCTGCTGCCAAAGCAAGAGAACAATCTTGGAGGAAGATTGCTGATTGCGTTAATGCGTAGGTTAAACAATTAATGTACATTTATGTAGGCTAATCATATTAAAAAATTATATTTAAAATCATCCTTAACAGGTAGCTACTGCAGACTACTGTATAAAATATTTCTATGTGTGAAATATGCTTTTTCGAAGAAGAAAAAAAATCAGTGTGAAATGTTAAATTTGTTCATTTGATGTCACCCTATCAATATATCTTACCGGCAATTTTATAAAAGCCCTCTTTTATGGACATGGTAGATAAATGTCCAGAGAACACAATGAAGCTATTTATGTACCCCTGCAGAGCGAGGACCACCTTTCGAATGGTTCGACAGACTGTGTTTTTCCCTAGATTCTTTGCATCCCTGACCGCATACAAGTATGTACCACTTGCAAAAAACCTCAACGCAATAAATACCATTTGCGGTACAGTAACAGCATGGCTTCGACGAGTCACATTTGTTACGTGCGGCTCAAGAAGTTCACAAAGATGAGACATTCCTTCCGCGGAAAATCTTTATCTTTCATACAGGTAAGCATCAGGAAAGTCAAATAGATTTTGTCTGTCCCTAAAAACTCTTTCTCTACGAAGTGCTCGTCTAACAAAAAGCCCCCCCCCCCAAATTTCTTAGAAAAAAAAAGACTTTGTCAGTGGACGGGTCTAAGGTAAAGTCATTATTTCAACCGGCCGATGTGTTTAACAGTTCACCAGGAGGAAGAATGCAACATTTGTTGTTGATTTGATAATGCCTGAGGTAGATGTTGAAGTAGCTGTTGAAAATATTGTAGGAGGTGTAATTGACTCAAATTCTAATGTATTCCTAATGAGCTGTTTTGGGGCAGACAAAGATAATTCAAATGCACTTTGAAGTAAATTTGATCACCCATGTGTGATTCAGAGCCAAATGTATGCAAACAGCCAGATAATGAAATTCGCCATGTCACCACACTGACACAGTCGAGCCAACAGTCTCTGTTTGGAGTACAATTTGACAACAACTTGTTCTGTCTAATCAAAGACAGCTTGAAAAAGATGAGACTGATTATAAAACGATGACACCAAAAACCACCACCAAAGCAAGCCACTTCCTGTTCTAAATGGATGGATATCAGCAAATGAGTATGTGAAGGTAATGAGAGCTGTTCTGTGATGACACAGCATGTTTGGTACAGCTCCGGCCTTTTTGATAGAAATCACTTTTTTATTTTATAGTGAGAGAGCAGATTTTGAGGCTTGGCCATGTCCACATGCTTTGAGTCAACAAAATGCCTTAGGATGGCTCCTTTTCAATTCTCTGACTGAAAAACTGCAGGATTAGTTTGCTCAGATATGTGTAAAAGCGGGACAAAAATAGAAAGCTTAATCCAAAATGGCAGCGCCATAGCTTAGTATCTTTAACCTGTTTCATAGATAGAGAACTTTATTGCCCCTTAAGGGTAATTTGAGACTTACTTGAGACTTTGCAAAGCAATGACTTGGTCCCACCTCTGATTCCAGACCAATCAAGTTTTCTAGTTCAAGTCTACTCTGCTTCCCAAGAGTCAGAACCAAACATGAAGAAGCAACATTCAGTTTTTATGCTTCTCTTATCTGGAACAAACTTCCATAAAAGTTTCAAACTACTTAAACCCTGAGTTTCTTTAAATCATAGCACACGAGCCTTCTGTTTAGATCTGCCTTCGATAAAAAAATATATCTGGATTATTGTTAAATTTAGTCTGGATTGCAGCTCTTAACTACTTCCCTTTGTTTTGTCACTGTAATATCCTCTTTTTTGCTTACTGGTATGTTTTCATCATTTACAGCACTTTGAACTGCATTGTTTCTAAAAATGTGCCATAGAAATAATTTTCACTTGGCCTATCACAGCAGGTTTTTGTGCCTCTATGAGGCACATAAACTGGGTAAGTTTTCGTATCTGTTCAGGTCTCCAGAAAGCCAATTCACTTAGTATGAAAATAATAAAGGTAACAGACACACTAGACTTTTGCAGTGCTTTTGCCTTAACTTAATATTTTTTCATGTCAGAAAAACATGTTTTACTAACATGGGTCTGTAGGTATTTTATGTACAGATATTGTAGAATACAGCTGCAATGTGGTTCAGGTTTGCACAACTTCCTAGCATATTAGAGGAAAATTGAGATTTGACCTTATCTGATCACCAGACGCCTAGCCTTGCTTGCTTGTGTTGGCAGAAAATGTTGTACAAATGTTATCACATTCTCACAACTCACAAATTGTTACCGTAGGTGATAGGATTGATGGATACATTTGCAAAAACTGAAGCCGTGCAACATATTTTGTTTCAAGTGGAAGTTATTTATTACCACTGAACACAAAAGGTACAGTTTATAAAGGTAAAATATGTGCAGCTTTTGGCAACAAGAAAGATAAAGTGCACACATGGCTGACATCCGGGTGGTGTTTGGTGGGAATGTTCATCTCAGTCAAAAAATGAAAAGAAGACCTTTTTGTCAACTCTAACAGTTTCATTAAACACGCACAGACTAGCCAGCATTAAAGTCATTTCACATGTCAAATAGACTTTGTTTATGTTAAAAAAATCCTTCTCTTTACATCTGCCACTAATTTTAAATTTTCTATTGCATGCAGACATTTCACCATAACACATCATGAGGAACACCAAGCTCTTTTGCAAGACATTTCACAACTTGTTGAAGTACTTCTAGCTCTAAATTGGCAAACATCTCCATCAAAACTCGGGTGTTGTTTGACATCAGCTTCCTCTTTTGCTTTCACACCGCTTCTTGTTTTTTTGTCAGCAGTTTCTTTCTAGGCTGTGAAGCAAGCAACAGCTCCTAGCTTCTTATCTGGTGCATGTTTATAAAACTAACAATGCCCTAATTTTTTTAACTTGCACTACCATAAAACAAAAGGCTCCCAATTAAATATTCTACCTATGACAATGTTTACTCTACTCTACTGTTTTGTTTTTACCAGAAATTAAAAAGACTTTCCATATATCAGTGAACATAATCTACAATGTGTTCACTTGTCTTTACAGCAGGGAATTTGACTGAGTGACCACAGCTCAGTAGTTATCTCTGAAATCCATTTGAATCATCCTTTATAAATCGATTTAATAGCTAAAGAAAAGCCCACTGCAGGCTTGAGCTTTTCTTAGAGGTGGAAAGTCAGTAATGGACTTTTAAACGGCGTAATTCCCTTGATGGAAGTCATCTGCAGATAAACACAGTCTGTCTTTCAAGCATTTTCTCTCTCCTTTTTAAGCTTTATGTTTACTGCACTCTAACATATAATGCGGTAGGTGCAAATTAACAGATAAATCTATTGGAAAGATGGAATATCCCTGAAAAAGGTCATGATAGCACACAGAAGTGTGATGATGACACTCACTTATTCCTTTTCTATTTGTTTCCCTGGGGGGTGGGAGTGTTGGAGGTAGAGGTTTGGCAGGGATGTTAAAAACAACAATTGTATAGGGTACGTGCATGAGAACTGCCTAGTGTCTGACCAATGGGGGGGATTCCTAAAAGTTAATAATTGAAAAAAAAGGAACAATTGGTTACACAGACTTTATTACATTAATTTTAACACCCTAGCCATCCCAGCCGTATTCTCTGCACCAAATAGGCCACGTCTTCCCCAGATGATAGGCCCATACTTGCCAACCTTGAGACCTCAGAATTAGGGAGACCATCAAAAGGGCCAGTTATAATAGAACATTGAAAAATTAAATACTTGAATTTTAGAGCATTTATTTATTTGACAAAATAACAGTCCACAGCAATAACTTATGTTCATAAATTACACAGTCCCTCCACTTTTTGGAGAAAACCTTGTTGCAATGTTTTTATTTGTGATTTGCTCTTATATTACATTGTCACATAAACCTTAGCAAAATTAAATGACTTTAAACATAATTTTAACAGATGAACACTCTAAAATGTAACCAGCACATATTGGGTTTACACTACAAGAACAACTCTGATTTTATTTTGGTGCTACAGTTCCATCCTGGGCAATTTTAGTCCCTCTTTATTAACCTCCTGGATACACCCCTGAATGCACTGAACGTTTAGGAATAATCACTTATTAATTATTCTAAAAACTCGTAGGAGTCTCTGTGTCAGGAGAGAGTGAGAAAGTATTTTTTACTTAGTTTGGTTGTAGCACAGCATTTAGACTGTTGATTTTGACACTGTAACGTTGGTTTCTGCCAGAACAAAAGCACAACTAGCCTTGATTCACTGCTGAAGTTACCATCGCACAGAGGGAATAAAAGGAAACTAGACTTGAGAAGGGTTGAATCAGTTTTAAACATAAATAACTTGGAGAATTTAAAAAGTAATTGAAACTACAGCTTCTGTCAGTCACATAAAAACTTCCTTAAAACGTGTGGCTCGCTTCTGTGCCTCGCGTCAATAATTGCAGCTGATTGTTTTCGTCATAGACATACGAATCACGTAGGTGACCTATTTTGGATTCAAAACGGCAAATTTCGCCAACATGTGATGGATTTTCATGTTTGGAATAAAGAAACTTTAACATGTATTTAAAATGAACTGTGTTTTATTCTCAATCCCTCTCACATAAAAAACACGTCAAATATTGGGAGACATTCGCGAGAATGGTGGCCCTGGGAGATTGGGAGATTTTCGGGAGGGGCACTGAAATCCGGTAGTCTCTTGGGAAAATCAGGAGGGTTGGCAAGTATGGATAAACCCTGCTTCCACAGATGATCCAGACAGACGTGGTGTACATGGAGGGGAGGGACTGTGTGTGTGTGAAGGAGAGAGAGAGAGCGAGAGAGAGATGCGTGAGTGACAGAGAGACGAAGAGAGAGCATGCAAAGGAAATGCAGCTGAACAAATAAGCTGCATGTTTTAAATAGCGTGAAAAATAAAAACGAAACACAATATGGTCACATACACATACAGAAGGTGCAGTGCAAGTTACCTTTGCCAAGAGCAGTGACAACTCCATGCCATGACAGACCCTGGCTTTTGGACTTGTTGCTGGTATCAGTCTTGATGATCCTTTTCTCCTTTGGTCCAGAGCACACGGTGTCCTTTTCTCCCAAAATATACCTGAAATACTAATTCATTTGACCACAGTACATGTTTCCAATGTGACTGGTGATTCCGGACACTGTCACAATAGGGTTTCTTTTTGGCATTTTATAAATTGAACTGGCATTTATGGATAGAACTACTACTGTATATAACTACTGTTGTGGTACTTGACAAAGATTTGTCATAATAGTCTTGAGCCCTTTTCGGGTTTGGGGTTGTGAATAAGGTCTATAGTTTAGCACCGCCACACTTTTCAGTAGGTGCAGCATGAAGACTTATACGTCTTTCTGGACATTTTTATTAACGAAGGAACAAAATGATTTTAGATACAATACCTTTTAGATATCGGAGCTTAAAATAACTTTCTCATTTTCTGGCATCAACTGTGAAATGTTAATAAAAAGCAATAAATTATCTCACTCGGAACGTTCAAACAATATTTCTGCACTGTTTTCTCTTCAGTAAGTGTTTTAAAAATGTGTTTGTTATGCTTCACATAGTTCATTAACAATATATAAACAAATTATATGCAACACAAATAGTATCATTCAACCAAACCACCAGACTGATTTATTTTTCTACTGACCCAATGGTTGCCCTGATTTTCAAATGTACAGCACACTGAACATAATGCATTCGCTGACTCTTTATAACCTGCTTTCATCAAAAAGCTCAAAAGGTTTAACAAAAGTATCAACCTTAACCTAGAAGCTTTAGCTTTTCTCTGTTAAGATAGGGTAATGAATACTAACTTCTATAATTACATGGATGCAGATATGACTATAAATCATATCATCCGTTTTTGTGCTTTCATTAAAAAACAACTGTGGCAACTTAATGTTGATTATATTAGTTTTTTTTACATTAATGAGTTGGTTTAGAGTAAAAAAGAACATTCCTGGAAAGAAGCTTGTTAATTTGTGTATGACCTCATCAGTCTGTCACATTGTTGTGAAGCAGTCTCTTCTTTCTAACACTGTATCAGTTTATTAAGAATTGTTGGCACCACAGGTCTTCTAAGATCCCATCATAGTATTGTGATCTGGCGGAGCTCTGCAACCCAGCTGATTTTGTTTTTCAGCCATTATGTTGTACGCTAGGTGCTGTGTTTGGGCCACTGTTGAGTTGTTGATCCATTTGACCCACATTAATTTATTCTTAGATGAAAATGTGAAAATATTATTCTTCTTTCTCTATTGTAACTTCCTGAGTTTATATTTACTGGTAGCCTGTCTACTAATAAAAATGTTTGGAATTTACTTCAACCATTCCGTTTCATGCCTTGAAGTAGTAAGAAAAGTGCATAAAAAAAGCACTGACATTGTTTTATATTGCTACACTACTCTGATCTACTCTAATCAACACTAGTCTAAAATGCTTAACTGGCATAAGGTATCTTTACCAGTTAAATCTACTAAAAGAGGCAAGGGTGCTATTTACTTTTACCCAGTGCTCTATGTACCCATTTATCACCTTTGTGGGATTTTACTCAATATTTTCCTGATCTAACTGGAAAACACGTTAAACATGATGGGTCAGTTGACTGCACCATACTTCCTCTCATGCACTGTATAACGATCAGGCACTCCAACCAAATCAGGAAGAGAGAAAGAGATAGTTGAGTCCATGAGGACTAGTGGATAGAAAATTATTGGTCACAGAATGTTGACATTCATTATATGGTCTGTTTCCTGAAGCATGCATGTTATCTGCCTCAAATAGCATCTTTTGTGTCCCTGACAGGATGTGCTCGTTTACAGCAGACAAACTGGACCCATATATGAATACAGAATATGGTTAGATTGATAGGGAAATGTTGGCTTTTTTATCAGTTCAACATGAAGAATGGATTCTGCAAATATATTAATGATAAATTTAAGAACAATTTCCTGGTTTTCTTTTGGTGTAAAAAGAGGACCTGCGCCCATGTATTTTAGACCCGCTTTTTATGTTTGTATGTAATGTGACAGCCAATACTTTTCTATGATTTGGCATCATTTTATTCATTTTAAACAACATTTTGATGGATATTTCCAGAGATTAATGGTAAAAAGTAAACACTGTCACTTTAAATGTGCAATTTTTAAGATTTTTACAGTGAATTAATCACACAACAGTGTAATGTTCCAACAATGTTGGAAGGAAGGTTACATTGAAAGAGATTTCAATCACAGCCGGCTAGGTGGTTGTACGTTTTTCTTACTTTAAAAACGCTGCTATGGAATGTAGTAATTGTTTACAATATATGTCCCACTGCCATATATCCTGGTTCCAGGGTAAATCACATGTGAGCCTGAAAGGTTGCTAAGTCTTCAACACTGAACAGCGTGCTGCCATTTGTAGCATGACAATAACCAGGCTTAAGGCTAATGTTGAGATAACAATGCTAGAAATAAAATAGTCTACTCAAAAAAAATGTCAAGTTACTTTTTCAATTACCGACAAATTGATATTGCAGTGAAATGTGTTTATCTACTCATCAACTTACTGTGTATAATTCGTCTTCACTTGTTATTGTGTATGTTCTGGTCGATCAGTAACTGGCAACCCTCCATGAAATTCATGGAGGGGAGGGGGTGAGTTACTGAAAGAGAACAACTTTATTTTTCTTCATTGATGACAGTACTCCAATTTGACCACAAGATGTCAATATTACATATTGTGCTTTTGAAATTGTTGAAAACGTTCAAGGAGTATGGATACTTTTGCAATGCACTCTATCGGTTTCCTTTACCTCAGAGGCCTTTATATAGAAAAAGTTGATGCTTGCAGAAAGTTGGCAACTGTTATGCAAAGTATAATTGCAAACTTTCATTGCAAACATTGCACGTGTTTGACCATATTTGTTTCTGCAGGCCTAATATACCCCTAAGCACATTCATAGTATGAATATTTAAACTGCCCCTGTATGACATTTCTTTTTTTTCTGTATCACTCTGCTACCGCTGTGCTCTTTAACCACTCAGTGATACATTATTATGTTCTGTTTAAGGAGATCCTGACATGTCATCAGTCTTGGGCCCACAGTCTGAAGTGCTTGGAGAGAGAATGGCTTGTGATTTGTTTCCCTTTTCCGTGGCGCTTGAAGTGCACCGACAGCACCATAAGAGGCAGGGTGGCATGCAGGAGCAAAAGCCAGAGCGAGGGTGGTAAATGCAGAGCGAGAAAGTAATGGTAGGGATGAGGGCAGAGCACATGAGCCTGCATGTGTGTTTGAAATGTTTTTGGCTATGCTGCATGATGAATTAGTTCGGATGATAACTTTGTGTAGAAATAACACATTTCTGAACCAGAGCAACTTCTTGATCAAAACCCAAGGCTGTTAAGGGATTAGTCACTATTGTTCCTGAGGACATCTTAGATGTATAATTTTCTGATTTTATTAGACTGAGAAAGTTTTTTTAAAATGTTTTCATATATAAAAAAACTTAAGTACATATAAAACATGTATTTTAAACTTTTTGTCTTTGCTGCTGATTTTAATGCCTTCTGGCATTTGACTCTAGGGCTGGGTATCAATTCAAATTTCATGAATCGATTCAGTTCAGATTCTTAAGAGTTAGAACCAATCATCACAATTCGATCTGATTCGATCAGATTAAATCAGATCCAGTTGGATATTAATATGGGTCAATGCTATTACATTTTTTTTTAGCTATTGTCTTAATTATATGCCTGTAATTCAATATGTTCCCTTGATTGCAGTATAATTTGAAGTTACATTTTGAAGTTGATAAAAGTGAGGAAGTTTGATTTAAAGTGCCTTATATCTACAAACATGAATTGCTTACTGAATGTGCTAAGCAATGTTGTCCAAATGCATTTGTTGTCCCTCAATGTTCTCTACATTTTTGTACAACCACAAACCACAGTGTATTTTATGATGCTGTGATGTAATATACCAACCCAAAGACAGCATAGTTGTGAAGTGGAAGGAAAACAATTCATATTTTAAACATATTTGATTTTACTTTATCTGTATTTAGCCTTCCTGAGTCAACACTAATTAAAGCCGCAAGTCCTTTGGGTTATGTTTCCACCAGTTTCAAACACTTAAAGAGTTATTTTTTCGACATTACTTTCACAGTGTTTCTCAGCCATAAGGGGAGTATCTGTGAACATAAAATATTCTGTAACTGCACAGATTATTAATTCTATTTAGATCTTTAAATTATCTTCATGTCCTTATTGCTGAAAAGCATTTCCACATCATAAATGATGCCACCACTATCTGCCACAGTATGTGCTGAGTTAGCTTTCATCCACAAGCAGCCTTTTGTGTGTAGGGAAAAACAACAATTTAATTTATTTTCATTCACATCCCCAACCATGTCATTTCTGTCTCATACATGACTTGTAACAACCTGTACACAAGAATACACATAGCTTTCCTTTAACAATGTCTGTCTTCCAACCGAGCTGTGGATTGTTTCCAAATGGTAAATGGCCTGTTCTTGTATTGCACTTTATCTCATCCAGAAGACCCCAAGGTGCTTCACACTACATTTAGTCATTTACCTATTAATGCACACATTCACATGGTGATGATTAGCTACCGTGAGGAACATAAGTATTTAAAGACCCTGGAAGTTTGTACGTTTTAAAAATCAGGAAAACAAATTGTATGATTTTGTACACTGATTAAGACTGGATGTACAAATACTGTTGAACAGCTCAAACTGGCTCCAAACTTCTCAGGATGAATGAAAAAATATAAAAATTGCAACAAAATAAATAAATAAGGTCCAGGTAAAAAAACAAAAACAGAATTTTCCTTGTCAAGGATAACAAATAAGTCTAGGACTACCATAGATTTAATGTTTACCACTAAACCTGAAAGAATTAAGAAAACTTTGAATTTTCTATCTGGTCTATCCGATCACAACCTCATTCTTTGCTTAAGAAAAATCCAAAGACAACAATCAACTCGACTTGACCCCACACTTTTATAACTAAGGGTCTACAACCATAATTAAAAATTGCTCTTGAACATTTAGATTTGGCTAATATACTTGACAGCAATGAAAATTGAAGACAGTTCAAGTAATTAATTTAAAGGAATTTGAGAAAGTTCACAAAAAAGTTGTATCTAAACAACCTAGAAAAACCCTGCTATCGATAAACACTGATATCTTGAAATTAATAAAGGAAAGAGACTCTGTTTTAAAGAAGTCTTAAAGAAGGATTGGCACCAGAGCCTTATGAAGAAGAGACTGTGTAGTTCAAAGATGAAGAACAAATTTTAGTCCAATGGTGGTATCTATTAGAGGCACAATATTTTGGAACACACTGCAAGTTCATGTCAGAAACTGTGTAATTATACAGTTCTAGAGCGGTAACTGAAAACAAATCAGTCATGCAATCACGCTTAACATAATGCTCCAGGTGCATAAAACTTGTGTGTTTTATTATAAAAGTTCATGTTTTTATCCTCATGTCTGTCCTATGTTGTCTTATATTGTGTAAGCTGTGGATTAGGTACTTACTGTACCTCTGTTCACTGTTGTCTGTATGTGTTCCTTTCCACTTGCCTTAGGACAATGGGTGCAATCTAGCTCATGTGCTAATTCCAGCATATTTTGTTTTAGCCATGTTAAAACATTTATTAATGTGCACTTTCCTAACTTAAATAAACAAATAAATAACCTCCTACCCCCTGAGCTATGGTCAAACCTATCTAGTTACAATGGGTCCTTTTGCTGCTTCTCAGATAAATGCCCTTATTGCTTTGATGTTCAAAGCCTTGAATGTTGTTTTGTCGCCTAACCCTAGCTGTCTGGTATATTCCTTGGTCATTGACATGCTGTTTTCTTTAAATGCATGAATGATTTTATTCAGAGCTATCAGAGGGAAGTGGGCTGAATACAAGTATGTTGCACTCATATACACTCATATGTTTATAACATACAAGTTAAGCCATGTACCCTCTGTCTTCCAATTAAAAATTATGCACTACATTGTCTCTGTCTTTCACATGAAATTCTAATAACATAAAACGATTTGTTGGACTTTTTTCTGGGTTACTTTGTTGAGTTCTTTGTCTGAGTTAACTTTGGCCACAAGGATATATAGTAAGCTATTAGGCAGGAAAAATGTAACATATTTATTGACTATCTCAATGTAATAATCAAGGTCATGGTTATGTTTATTTATATAGCACTTTTCCAACAGTAATGCTGCCCAAAGTGCTTCACAAAATGACACAGTATGAAGAAAAAAACCCTATAAAAATTGTGTGAATTAAAAAAACAGACATAAGACTAATACAATTAAAGAAATACTTAAAATAAAGTTTCCAGAAGTTAGATCTCATTAAAAGCCAAATTACAAAAAATGTGTTTTCAATAAAGTTTTAAAAGAGACCAAGAACTTAGCAGACCTACTGTAATATTAAAAAGAAGAGTGTTCGAGAGCTTTGGAGCTACACCGAAAAAAGCTCTATCACCACAGGTGTTGCATTTGTTTCTTGGCACCAATAAATACTGGACCTCAGGGTTCCGGTTAGTATGTGATGTTTAAAGAAGCTCTAAAAGATAGGAGGGGGGCTAGGTCATTAAGACATTTAAAATCAAACAGCAGGATTTTAAACTGAATCCTGAAAAGGAACCCTGGAGCACGCCACATTTGAGTGGGTTCATTTGTGTTTTAAATAAACTCAGAGTCACATAGAAAAACCTGTTGAGATGGTAAGAACGAAACCATTTAAGATCGACAGCATCAATAGCTGCCCCCAGGTCCAACTGCAAAAGGGCAGCAGAGTTGCCAGAATCAACAGTGTACTAGAGTTAGGCTTTCTTGCATTCAGTCTTTTATTTTACAACCTCATTTGTTAAATTACATTAATTCTCTTGGTACTACAGCTTGATGCAATATCAATACTGCTAATCTATAAGGTCAAGTTCAATTTGACAGCATGTTTATGAGTGTGAACCTTGCAAGCGGAAGAACACACACTTACATAGAGGTGATTTGATTACAGTGTTACTCCCTGGATGTCTAAATCCTATATAAGTTATAGAGGTAAATGCAACAACTAAAGAATGAGGGAACTTCAGATAAAACTAGGACAT
Source organism: Apricaphanius iberus (assembly GCA_028564705.1). NCBI lineage: Eukaryota > Metazoa > Chordata > Actinopteri > Cyprinodontiformes > Aphaniidae > Apricaphanius > Apricaphanius iberus. The sequence continues at coordinate 2,375,227 of JAPXFQ010000899.1, forward strand.
GCTAACTTGGATTGTTTTTTTGAGTCTACCTTCTACTTCTTGGATTTAAAAAGAACAAGTTATGTTGTTCAAAACTTGATAGTTATACTTCTTCAGTCAAGTGTGTTAGGTAATATCTCTGATTCAACCGTGGTTTTGCAGCTAAAAAAATTCCACAGTGAGATGTAATAGAAGAATCAACAACATCTGGACATTAGTTCTATTTTTTTCTTTTCATTTTTTTTTTCCGGCTGAATTAAGAAAATCCTTTAACCCAGATGCATTAATAGCCAAAGAGACTGCCAAAAGATTTTAACTCCACCCTCCTCCCATATGATGATGATTTTAATGTTGTTAAGCCACTAATGTCTAAATCTTTTCCAACATCTACGTCCCAATCACCTCATTATTCATGTGGCTTAAATTCTGGCTGATATCCTGCAGGTGTCTCTGCGGGTCAATGTAAACGATTCCCTCTGTGTGAAACCGATGTGCAGGCAGAGAACACAGTCAAGACTGCCAAGTACCCCCAGAAGTTTCATTTGTCCTCAGTCTGGTCTTGCTCCCTTTGGCCGCTCACACATTGTCTGCAGCTTATTAGATTTGAGTCCAGGCCCTAGCAACAGCAAAACATTTACACCAAGGCACGGGGACTCTCAATCAGCACATGCCATTAATTAGGCCACTGTTTGTTGGATATTTCATGAAGAAAATGGGAAATTGTTGATAGAGAAGAGGAGCAAGGTGACAAGCTTCCTGGGCCAGCTGCTGCTTCTCTCTCTGCCCACTATGATTCAGCAGCCAGGTGCGGCAACTGCTGTCTGCGCTGCATGTCTTCAGCCTTTTAAACTTCAAATGTCAGTGCAAAAGGAAAGCTTATAATCTTGTTGGGTTGTTTTTGTCAATATTTCATGGATGTGATACATAATTCTCACAATGTGCATTTTTGGGGGGGAAATTCATGGTGATATTTGATAGCACCTTTCTGCAGGCATTAGGTGAACCACGGTCTGAAGTAAAGGCCGACCGATATATCGGCTGGCCGATGTATCTGGCCAATATATTAAGTGTTTTTCTATATCGACCATGAAAAAAAGATAAAAAAATGTATTAGGTACCTATGTAGCAAACTGCAGCCACTATTTGACTGAAGGAGAGACCTCCACGTACTCAGAACCACCGTGAGCCAGCTCACTCATATTATACTTTTAAGTTTGGTGTTGTTAATCTTTGATGTTTAATACTTTAGATTTTATTAGTTACTACAATGTGATAGTGTATTTTACTTTGTGGTGATTTTTCTTTGATACTTGAAGTCAAGATTCTACCTCAGCCAGCTCTTTCCACCATTATTCTGTTTGATGTTTGATTTGATTTAATTTTTTAGACATAAAGAGACGTGAATCTGATTTATTTTCTATTTTTCTAAAACCATTTGCACTCAGGTTACTGTTTTGAGTTTTTTTTATATTGTCTTATATTTGAAAGTCAATAAATATTTAAAGTTTTATTTACTTTTTAATTAATATTGCAGTCACTGAGCGTTCAATTCTCTTTTGCAATCAGTATGCTGCTAAAAAGTTATATATTGGCCTTGGGTATCGGCCTTAATAATCGTCTTTAAATATAAACTATCTGCGACCAAATTTTTTTTTTTTATCGTTAACGCCATTGGCCTTTAAAAAAAGCTGTATCAGTCGGCCTCTAGTATGAAGCCTTACTGATGTTTAATAAGCGGCCATGTTATCTTGCGAACAAGGAGGAAAATTTTCCATTTTATTTGCTGTTGCAGACAAATCAGTTATGATAAAGTGGCTTCTACAAACAATATTGTTGCATTCTTAAAAAAGAAAGACTGAGATGACTGCAAGACCATCAACGGTTTAGTTATTGTGTGTTGTAAAAGTATTTCCCTCCTTGAACCAATCAAACTATGACAAACTTCAATGATTCTATGAGAGCTTTTTTAATACAAGGCAGAGCATAATTGTGGAGAAAAAATTATACATGGTTTTCAAATCGCTATACAAATTAAAATCAAAAAAGTATGGCATGCATCTATACCCAGCCTCCTTGGTTCGCAGAGCCAGATTTTGATTCTGGATTGTCCTGCATTTACCTCCATCGATCCTTTTATCAACTCTGAGCAGATTACCTGTTCATGCCAAAGAAAAGCATCCTGATAGCATGATGCTTTGACCATTATGTTTCCCGATGAGCATATAGTAGGGAGTTAGTTTTCTGCAACAAACAGCTTTTTACATTTAAAAAGTTATATTTTGGTCTTATGTGACTAGAGCTCCTTATGTAATATGTTTGTTTCCCCCGCGTCACTTGTGGCAAACACCAACTGGGATTTCCTTTGGTTTTATCTATAAAAGGATACTCCTTGAACTTCCTTAACAGTAGTACTGCTTAAAAAAATGATTCTTCTTTAAGTATGGTGCTCTTCTTGTTATCCTTAGATACCAGTGGTGTGCAGTGTACAACAAATAGCGAGCTTTGGATTTCTGTAGCTCCTCCAGAGTTAGCATGTACATTTTGGTTCCATCTTTGATTAAAACTGGTCTTTCCAGGCCATGTTCACTGTTAAAAAAGAACCTGTTATAATTTAACCAATAAAAATGATGTAACATTTTGCATTCAGTTTGTTTGAGTAAATTTTAGACATTACCTTTTAGTAGATTTTAACCATATTGAACAACAAAACAAGACTTAGAAAAAATGATGTCTTAAATTCAAACACATTACATTTGTATTTAATATAAAATACTAGTTACACTTTATACATTTTATTTACTGGTTAATAATTCACTTAATGAAAGATTTAGTCATTTATTTATATGTTATTAAGTTTTATTAATTAAATTAATTTGTTTTTACCCCACTGACTAAGAGTCTAGTGACATTTGTTAACTTTTACAACGCACATATATACATTCATAGTACCACAACCACCGATTAAAAAACAATAGCTTAGCTGCCGTGCACACCACCAGTTGACTGAACCTTCCCTCTTAACGTTACCTTTCCTTCTGAGAGGTAATGTGACCTTGAAGCTTGTTCATGATGCAGTGCTGAACTAATGTCTTTTGTTAAGTTACAATTATTTTAATGGGTTTAAATTAATTATTAAATAAAGTAGGAATTCTGGTTAGAGTGAAATCTTTATTTTTATTTCAGTCTTCAACATATATAGAGTACTGTGTAACAGTTTTAGGCAGGTGCAAACAAAGAATGCTTTCAGAAGTATAAATCTTTTTTTTTTGTCATTTAAAAAAATGCAAAGTAAACAAAATAGAATTCAAATCAATATCTGGTGTTACTATCTTTTTTCTTCAAACGAGTATTATTTCTTACCCACTTGCAGAAAGTCAGGAATTTTGTAGGATTATAGTCAGGTGTATGATCAACCAATTATACCAGACAGCTGCCATGGTTGGGGAACAGCCAAACTCTGCTACCAAGGTGAGGTTTGTAAAGTTTGTTTGTTGTCATGGCTAGATTCAGCATAGCTGCAAGGCACAAGGTAGCTATACTCATTCAACAAGGTCTCTTCCAGAAAGCAATTTCAAAGCAGACTTTGGTTTCAAGATGTGCTGTTCAAGCTCTTTTGAAGAACCACAAAGAAACAGGTAACAATAGGATTGTAGATGCAGTGGTTGGCCAAGGAAGTTTGCTGCAGATGCAAGACACTTCAAGCTTATTACCCTTCGAAATCTGAAGATATTCAGGTGTGCCATCAGCCCAGAACTCGCAGGAACCGGTGAGACCCAGGTACAATCCTTCTACTGTCTAGAGAAGTTTGGCCAGAAATGGTCCACATGGAAGACGTGCGGCCAAAAAGCAATAGCCCTGACATGAGAATAATGCACAACTCAAATATGCATGACAGCATAGGAACTGGATGCTGAAAAAGGGCATTAGATGTTCTGGACCATTGAGTTAAAATATGAAACAGAATGCAGTTTGTTTGTCGAAGGCATATGATTTGGCCCAAATTTATTCTGCAGGGGGACAACGACCTCAAGCATAAAGCTAAAGTCATTAAGAACTGTCTTCAGCATAAATAAGAACAATAAATCCTGTAAGACAGTGGAGAAAACAGGCAGTCATCTTGAGAATGAGCAACTCCTACAGAGTTAAGTTGATGGTGGATGTCAGAGATTTTGGAGATTAAATAATATATCAGGGAGTTGCTAAAGTCATCAGAGTACATATTGGAGGGGAATGAGTCCAAAGGCTTTGTATTTTTGCTAAACAGAAAAGAAAGACTGTGAGTTACCTTTGGTAGAACTTATGAAACAAGAGTGGCATGCAGATTTAGGTGAGGTGATGCAGTCCTTAAAAAGCAAAATATAATCATTGTATAGTTCTTTGTGCATAGTAAGTCCAGTTTTCTAAACAGACGTTCCAGTTGACGTCCTTTGGCTTTGAGATGACGCAGCTTGAATGTAAACAAAGGAGTTGAGTCAGAAAATTAGACAGATTTATGTTTAAGTGGAGCAAATGTTTTAAGAAGATTAATATTATAGTAAGATACAAGTTAATCAGGGGTTGAGGAGCTGTTAATACATGGAAGGTCACATAATGGCAGCTGAGAAAATGTTAATACCTTGTTTTTCTAAAAGCAATATCACGAGGGATTTAAGTTTTGGAAGTTTTTACATTTTATTCAAAATAAACATATGATCAGGAAGGTGACAAAAACTTGGCTTTACAGAGACAGGGGGTTACACCAGAATAGCAAACCAAATCTAAATTATGACTTAGGGTGAGTAGGGACGTCGATGTACTTTCGGAGTCCAAAACGTTACAAACAAGAAGTGAAATCTCTACAAGGGTTATTGTCATTGTCCATATGAAGATTGAAGTCACTAGTAATGGGCAATATGAACGATATGCAATATAAATGATACAAAATTGGCCTACAGTAGATATTTTAATTCTATTGGAGTATCGCGATAAAGCATGTTGATGATTTATTGTTCATACTGTTGAAATTTAGAGCAACAAGCTGCAGCCAGTAGTACCGGATCTGCTCAGCTAACCAGATCTGATCAGGGGCCTGCACCTACATATGACGTAGCATTACATGATAGCTTGACGCTGACATTAGACTACATGATTGGCTGGACGTATGAACATTGGGAGCTTAAGTCCCACCTTTCTACTCCCCTACTGCCAAAAAACGTGAATGAGAGTCAATGGAGCGGTAAAAGTTAGTTTCTGATCTTGTTTGAAATGTGCCATGAATCAAACATATGATATAAATGATTTTTAAAGACAAATTTTGATGTAAAGAAAATTCTGTTTATTGAACGGTGGCAAAAGTTACTAACCCTAACCCTACTACTAAAAAACACCTCAGTACATTAAAGCATGGCAAGGTTGACAGTGAAAGCATCCAACCTGACGTGGTTCTGTTCATGTGACGCATGAGTCTGTGCGCTCACAGCTTGGCACATTCCCATGTGCAGGTCAGGTAGCTTGCCATTCGCTACTGACAACTCACAAAATTTGCAATACACAAAGAAACTGCTCTGAACAGCAGAATACCGGCAAGGTTAAATCCAATTACATAATTATTATATATATATTATATTTAATAATATATTAAAGATCCTCTAAAAAGCCGGTCCTGCCGACTTTGCTGCTCTGCTGCTGCCCGACCGGTCACCTGCTCCAACTTGCGTGTAGGAAGAGATAACAGCTCTGATCGGAGCTCCATTCCATACAATTCAAAAATTTACTTTATGCTTGTGTCAACTTATACTTTCTCATATTGACTTAGGTGTGCAAAAAACCCCACACAAAATAAAATAAAAAAATGGAAAAACAGTTTTAAACATAACTCACAGACATTCTTTTGGAATTGTGGCATGTAAGCAGCAATGTTGCTCTAGGCAGAGAGCCATAGTTCAGTACAAAGACTGCCAATACCCTATGGTAAAAGTAAGTTAGTCAGTTGTTACTCTGTAGCACATTTTTGATTTTACTCCCCTCAATTGAAAGCACGTGATGAACTATAGGGGTACATGGTATAAATGTTATACCTCATGACATGACGGGCATGCTTAATTTTTTATGTTTAGACCCACATCAACCACATTTTCCAATAAACCACATTTTAGTGAAATGCTTGTTTATTTAGTCAGTAGTTTCGGTCTCTTTCACTGTTTGTGGGTTAGAAAATAACATTTTTGGTAACCATTGAAATAAGAAAAAGCATGACAGCAGGTAAAGTCCCAAGTACTGAAGCACTTGTGGTAAAATAAACCTGTTTAGGGCACTTTCATCCTGAGGCAGACATTCCAGGAGAGTTTTTAGTGAAGAAAGTAGAGCATTGTCTGGAGACATTTCCTGGAGTTTTAGTGTCAGAACTGTTTCAGTCGTCTTCCTAATAATAGACAAACTATTTAAGATGACTACAGATTTCAGAGTGGGCAAAAGGCAACAAAACTATGCATTAGTAACAAAAGAAGCTCATAACTTTATTTCAAACAAAAGTTGTCTGCAAGGTCTTCTGCTTTATCCTTTATTGATAGATCACCATTTATGGAGGATTTACTGTATATCTTTGTGTGAACCATTTGATTTTTGGAGGTCGGCATGTTTCTTGTTATCAATTGATAGTTTTCCAACTTGATTTCCAGGTTAAATACAGAAGAAAACAGAGCTACAGGTCACCAAACAAAAGAGACCTTAGTTTGTTTTTTCAAATCATGCTTTCTTGAATTTTCTCTCTATGTTTTTGGCTTGTGAAAATCAAAATCTGTATCTAACCATAGCCTTCTTTTCTCCTCAGATTGCTGGCTTTATCAATGCCATTCATCCATTTTCTGGAGATGTTGAAAACTTGACAGCTTTCCGCTTTTATGCTCTCAATCCTATCGTGGACCCCTTTGTCTTTATCATCTGCCGTAAGTCGGTGTTTCATCACCTCTGCTCTCTACTCAGTTGCCGGTTGGGCAAAGGAGCCATGAAGACAACGGCGCATTGTGGGTTGTCTTTACCACTAGATAACTCCATTCCCCGCATCCAATGAGGTGCACTCAATGACAAAATTGACTTTTTACTACAATCCAGAGGACTCTACTTGGGAAGGATGAAGGACTCTACACTGAGAGGGTCAGTTCTGAAAAACGGATTAACTATTCTCTGAAATGAAAGAGATCTTGAATGTACAGTTTGCATTGAAATATAAAGGATATTCTTAAGGTGTCTGACACAATCCTTCTGTTTCAACACTGCAAAGGGAGCTGTGCCATAAAACATCCCAATAACCTAGCTCAGAGTAATGATTTGAACTATATCAAATATAAACTCAGATAAACTGTGATGGATATTTACCATGCATGACTGTATACTATAATTTCCCTCACCATTTCCTGAACAAACAGTAAAACTTTCAACCTCTACAGATCGTGTAACATCAGCTCACGTTTACTTGAAGTATTTGACCTCATGTTACCATCATCAGGCATAGATAACCTTCAGATAAACATTTTTTAGTTGTATATAGACTCTGGTAGGTACTAATAAGTACTATTGGGAATATTTGCAACAAACTAAAGTATAAGATACCCCAATACAAAATCGGAATTCTGCTTCTGTTCAAACGGCCTGCTACACTTTATGCCGGATTCTGTTCAATACAGTTTATGTTGCACCCATACATTTCAATGTATATTTAGTAAGATATAATAAATAAATACAACCATATTAAAAGATTTAAATTCAATGATACTAATTTTATCCTATCTATAATGGAGTGCAGTCCCATTCAATTTATAAAAAGTTTTCTAAGGATTTACAGTTTATTGCATCGAGTGATTTTGAGCAAAAAACTTCCTTAAGAACTAATGTCAGTATGGATTGTAGAAACAAAATTGATTGGTAGGGTCAGATTGAATTATACCGTTTAAAGATATGTGATCAGTAGATTTACTTATTCCAGCTTTAGATCGTGAATTGTTGCTTATTTAAATGTTCCATGCAACTTATCCTAAATAGTCTATGTAATTATTGTGTTCATCTCAGTAGGTATACTCATTGGAATTCCTTCAGTATCATACGTGCTTGTGAAAAAGTTTTATCATTTCAAAACTTCAAAAGTTTTTTAATGACTGACTGTAATAATTGCTAAAATTTTCACTAATGTGAAAAAACATGGATTTCTTTAGGATTAAAGTATTTTAATTTTCTTCCTGCTTAAATATAACAATGACTTGTAAATCATTAAACCCAGGTGACATTGGAAGATGCTCGCAGCTACTTCAATTCTTGCTCGATTTACTGTAAAACATCCAAAGGAGATGTTAAATTCAGTTTAGCGAATTACAAGACAAGCAGGTCTAGTTATGCACAGGTAAGCCTTGTTACCACTGAGCAGAACACTGTGGCTTACAGTGGATCCGATCCGCCTTTTTGTCCGTTTACATTGTGAAAGCACTTCATACAAGAGACTTGTACTGGTCCATTAATTGCCCTGCTTGAGTTGTAGGTCCATAGGACGGAGCTACTGGTGTCACACAGCACAGCCTTTTGTTTGGGGGAATGAAAAACATATCTGCTTGCGACAGGTACAAGACATAAACACAGTGCTGTTGTTTCATCTCAGCTCATTGTACATGAATATGTTTCTCTTTGTTGCCACCAGAGCTATGGTCACCTCCATAATGTTTTAAGTCTTGCCCTGACTATAGATATTGGCAAGTGTGAGTGATTAGTTATTACATTATAGTTTTTTTCCTGACTTACCAAGATTAGCACATTTTTGCGTCACTTAAATGGCATACTGTGCTGTCTTTGCCATTTGCTGAAAATATCCTACTACCAGAAGTAATAGATTACTTTTTTTAAATTCCTAATTATGAGGTGGGTAGAGTACCTAAAAATTTTACTCAAGAATAACAGTTCTTTGCAGATCTCAAATAAAGGTAAATAGTACCTTTCCAGAACTCGAGTAAAAGTGAAAAGGTCTTGTAAAAAGGCTATGCCAGTACTGAGTGACATCCAATTTTTTTTTTAAATGTCATCCGCATAACATATAAAGTTATCTGCGAACTCTGGTATTTTGAAGACTAATATTAAGAAAAAATTTTACACAACAATTACAAAGCACATAAACACACACAGAAAAATGCCTCTTTAGCTCCTGCAGGGAGGAAGTGCAAAGAAGGCAAATGCAAGCAGCACCTGTGGTGCATTCAAAAAACATTGGAAATATATGGTGAGTTCAGGAGCATAGGATCTTTCGGCTTATAGTGAAAACATCAATAATAATGCAACTTACAAACTTGGAACAATGTGCACTGTCTTACACTGATATTTGCTCTAAGACATAGTGAATATGATCCCAGGACAGCTGAAGGCAGCAATGTGCATCCATAATAGTGTACCAACTGTTTTGCTTTTTACTTTTGTCTGAAATATTAAACTAAAACTGACCTTTAGTTCTCTGTAAAATTTTGATTTAATTCAATTTACTATTATAATGGTAATGCTTATTATTCTTATTTTGAGTTTTATAAATTTCAGTACTAAATGACAAAATATCAGATCGGGACTTGAAATAACCTCAAATCGATTTGAGGATAAAAGATTGGAGGTTTAAAATATAAAATATTCAATTTATAAATTTAAAGCATTTTGTGTCATTTTAGACTGGATTTGTGACTGATGAAACACAGTACTAAGAGTCTTGAAGCCAAATTCACAAGAATTTAACAGACTTGAATTCTAATGTTAAATTTAGACCGTTTTCTGACTTTTCAGATTTACTTTCTCAAATCACAGGTAAATTAAAAAAACACTTTTCCACCTACAGCAAAGGATTGTATTGAAATAAATAAAAACTTATACATGTGTTCGCTGGCTGTAGGCAGTTCTGTGAAGAGTATGGATATTATTACTATCATTGGGTCAGATTCCCTTAAGGTTGTTTGGCTTCTTACAATTCTTTTTTAAAATAAATGTTCAATATGGCCCTTAGGTGTAAATGTGTGCTTGTACAGTTTGTTTCTGCCTTCTGTTTCTCTATATCGTCATCTGATAGTTGTGACTTGCCAGAATTGAGCAGGATATGTATAATTTATTGTATTTTCTTTTTTTTTAGGTTTAATGAATATACGTTTAAAACAAATAAAGTATTTTTTTATGCCCATATTAAAGTAGTAAGATGTCCTAACATACCATCTTAAAATAAACTTACCGGTGTAGTATAACCAATCTGGTCACTGTATTAAATGCACACGATTTCACTTTTCTTTCCATCACAGATTTCAAAGCTACTTGGCTTTTGGAGAGATCTGGCTGCTTCAACATGCACTGAGATATATTGTAGATTTATGTTGACTGTTTTTATTTATTGTCAGTCACCGTGCGCATTGTTCTAAAAATATTCTATTTTTGGTAGAATGCAACAGGCATGGTGATGAGAGTTTTTTGTACATTTCACCGCATGTAGCCCCCTTTTGCTTTTGTCCAGTCATGCATGACCAATGTAATTTGTACATGTTTCCTCCAGAACATTTTCTTCTTGAATTGTCTGTAATTTGATTTAGTAAACCAATGGTGTAATGTAAAAATGATATTTCCACTTGTTTTACACATTGTGTCCGTGTGAAATAAAAAATAAACTGACATTTTTAATGTTAACATATATTCAGCATAAACAATTAGAGCATCAGTCATTTTTTCTGTGCAACCTGAACCCTATGTTTTTAGAAGTAGAAAAAAGGTCAGGGAATACTTTTATCAGAAACTTCCTTACTGTACAGATAATCACACTTCCCATTATTGAGAGGGTTGAGACTGTAGTAGTGGTGCTAGAAAGACTAACATTTTTGTAGATCAATGCAGATTTGAGGGATGTACAAAATGTTAATACTGTGGCTGTTTCTGGAATTCATAGCAAACCAAACAATATAAACTTATGTTGAATGTTGCCAACCTTCGCAAAACTACAGAGCAGTAGCACAGCAAAAAACATTAAGCATAAACAAGTTATGCTGGATTGCTGCAGGGCTGCGAGTGAAGATGTAGCACCACCAAGTGGCAATCTAAAGTAAACATCAAAACTAAAGCTTTAGATACTGAAAGAGCCTCTTGTATATATATAGTCCTTTGCATCATCAATGCATATTTAACTTTCTACATAAGCACAAACTGCAGTGTATTTTATTGGATTTACATGTGACCAAAGAACACAAATTACATAAATCAGATGAAAAATACTTGACCTTTTCAAAACTGAATACTAATCTAGAAGTGCTGTTGGGATTTGTATGAAGCCACCTAACATTCAAATCCTGTGCAAACATTTCCCCTCAGATTATAATCTAACTAACAAATAGATCATTTCTGTGTGTAATTTAACCTCTGTATGAATACAGCTGTTAGCTCAAGGGATCAGATATTTCTCAGGTAACATTAACGAAGCAGATTTATGGTAATTCCAGAGGGGATGCACCAATTCAGGTGGAAGCAGAGGATTCAGTTGTGCATTCACCAAACCTGCCGTTAATTGGAGAGGCAATCAGAAAATCCATTGGAAATAGAGTTTAACAAACTAGGGAACTTATTTAAAGGTGCTATTGTCAGATGAAACCAATTTTTTTTTTTTAAATCAACATTTCTGGCCTACAGGCAAGCTACTGTGTAGGAACACCAATACTATACATCATCCTGAATATACATGGTGATGGCTGCATCCTGCTCTGTGGATGCTTTTCTTCAGCAGGAACAGGAAGTCTGAATAAAAAAGCAAAATTGCTTTAAGACCAAGGGGGGAAAAACCCATTGAGTGCCCTTTCTCATTTCACAATAAAGTTTAAAGTTCAGGATTCCAACCTCAAAATGAGTGGGAGAAATATCACTACTTCTGCAAAGTACTGCATTTTGTTTTCTAGAGACAAAATGAGCTGGGAAATGTTGGTAAATTACCGCAAAACATTAGTTGCAAGAATTTAATCAATGAATCAAACATGAAGGTTTTGATACAGTACCATTTCAGCAACTTAATACCAGTGTGGGTCTTGATCTGTGCTTAGAGTAGCCGAGGGAAATTACATACTCCTTTACCAGTATAAGAAAATATTCTGTAATGTCTCAAGTGACATTTTAGCAGTTCAACATGATTAACTAGATTTTAGTTTTGATCAAAAAATATTTTTTATAGTTAATAGAACAAGTCCAGGACTGCTAAAAGGGCAGTGATGGGGTTAGACCACTGTTGCCCACATCCACGTCTATGACAACATATCTTAATTATATCTTAAATACTGAAGCTCTATGAGTAGCCTCCTGGCTTAAACAGCTTGATTACGACTGCTTCATAAGGCTGCAGTTTGACAGAGTACAGAGACGTTGACCCCATGTGGTTCATTTCCGTGCTGGCCACAAACACTCCCTTTTCAGGCAAGCTGGGAGCCCAGGATGGATCCAGGGAGAGAGGCTCGGGCCAGACGTTGAGCAGAACAAGGAACTGCACGCAACCCCAGGAGCGCAGGAAGGCTAGGACGGACGGAGAATCTGAGGAGTTGGAAAATGAGCTTGAGGAAAAGTTGTATGTGGTGTTGAAGGGGAGGAATGTCAAGCTGCCAAAGAGGAGAGCTTCTTCTCTGGATTTGGAATGGCTGAGAGTGGAGAAGAGAGCAACTTCAGAGTGCTTTTTTTCCTCATCCTGAAGGTGGAAGCAGAGGGATAAAGCTTGCTTACTTACATACACACAACATGACTGACATTCTGGAAAAATAGTGAAGCCTTTCAGAGAAATCTCGCCACATTTCTATCTCATCACCCTGTGGGGATCCAACATTTTAGCACTGATTATACAGACAAAACCTGGTGGCAAACATGACAAATCTAGCTTCAAATAAGAGCTTTATTTAAAAGCATATGGTATCTTTGGTTCTATGGATCCATTTTTGCTGCTGGTGATAGGCTAGTAAATCATATTCTAGGATGCATAATAAGGTCAGTAGTTTCTTTACTAGGACCTTAACACTGTTTGGCACCATGTTTGTTTACTTAATCACAGATGCACATGTGCAGAATGGGTTGGGGACATCATCCACTCAAAAACAAAAAAAATGCAAGAGTGCTCGTTACACCTGTTACGGAGGCAACAGAGCTGGCGTCGAGAAATTTCTCCACTTTGGGACCAGATTTAAACATGTTCATTTACAGTGTCCTGAAACACCCGCTCATTGCCGTTGCGACGCCTATTTGATTAAACATATTTGCTGCTACAGCTGGTTTCATCTCTGTGTTGACAGGGCCTTAAACCCTTTACATGAGCCTCTTGGGTTTTAAATCTATTAATTTTAACTATTGGACTCTTAAAGACTTTACCCATATTTGGTCATTCTCTTCCTTATAGTTGAAAGCAGGTGATCCTGGCAGAGTCATCATCAGCACCAGGAGTAACCTCTTCAGCTCATCCGATACGTCACCTCCAACCTGCAGGTATTGCAATTCAATTACCACTACAATTATGATCATCTCAGTTTTGAAAGTACAGCACTGTACACCAATTTCTTTCACAGGGTTAAATGTTTGTTAGTCTTGTATGGTAGAGGGCTTTAACCTTTACAATTTTAAGGGCCATTTTTGTCCTCACTCCAGCTTTAAAATGCTTTAGAGCGGGAAATGATAGATCCATCCATTATCTATACCATGTACCCTTGCAGGGTTAAGGATAAACTATTGCCCGTTTCCAGTAGTCATTGGGTGAGAGCAGACACCCTGGACAGATCGCCAGTCCTTCGCAGGGCAACTGACACAGGATAACCAACCATGCACGCACACGCCCGTTATATGGCAACTGAACTTCTATCCAGATTCTAGTCTGAAAGTCTTGTAAGACTTTTGGCTTATAGCATGAAGAATAAGATAACATAGGGACGGGGGCGGAGGTGTCCCCTGCAGAGGTCTGAACTTTTTCTAGTTTACTTTCAATACCAAATATAACTGGGGTGACCAACTGGTGGAAAAAAGAAAACTTTGATAGAGATAACTGAGTAATGCTACAATGTTTTATAAACACCATGCATATTCTGATCACAGTCAAGATTACATTAGGGCGACGTTCAACCAATCTGCAGCTGCCATCTTTCTAACATATGTCGAATTTAAAAATAATAATAAAAAAGCTGAATCCAAACAGCCAAGCTAATTTTAAGGTTTAATTTGAAAAAAAAATCCCTACAAAAAACAACCACCTAAACCCAGGGGACTTCAGCCAAGTAATTTATTTTTATTCAAGTGCGCTGGAGTGGAATAATACGAACTGAACAGTAGTTCTGGGGAACTCTATGTTGAAACAGTTGACCTACACAGACTAAACTGGACTAAATAAACTTGGATTAAAAAATATATCTTACTGTCCAGCTGGTCCATGCGTCTTCGTGCGTTGTTTGCAGCTGCTTTGCTACAGCTTCAGCTACTTGTTCAGAAGAAAGAGGCTGCTGCAACTTTGGTAAGATGGACCTCATGACCACATCTACCAGCGTAGTGTTTTGAGTCGAAGTGTTTAGTGGACGGAGAACATCTGAGGTCTCTTCTACCAACAAAATCCTGCAGGAAAATATTCCCTGACATGTAGTTTAATATGCATTTATTAAAAACTACAAAATGATACCAAATTATACCTTTCTTCTTGCTGATGGCTAAATTCTTCAAAGACTCCTCTCCACTCCAGCAAAGTCTGAAATGTTTAATAGGGAAAACTGAAAATAATGCCTGAACCAAAATCAAAGACCTATCAGAAAAACATTTACCTCCACTGAATATACCGAATCCGAATCACAGATAACAAATCCTGCCACACCTTGCGCCAACCAGAACTTTAACACATCCTGGGAAAAAAGAAAATAGTGGTTTAATACAAGTATCACTAGTTGTTTCATGAGTATAATTTTCACTCATACAGTAGCTGAACTGTTCGATGGTTTGTCTGAGTATCCAGCCATCTCCTCATGTCCAAGCACGTTGACTTCACATATGTCCAACACCACTCTTAGACCTGAAAGACAAGATTCACACAATCTTGTGGTTAATGCAGGAAAACATATATCAGCTACATTGAAATTCAAAAATCATTTTACTTGCCAGCTTTTTTGCTCTCTGCTAGCAGATGTTGAATCTGAGTCTTTGTTTCCAGGGCTTCAGCAGGCTCAGTGAGGTTTGAAGAAGTCTTTTTATGAAACACACCCTTCAGGATTAGAGCTCCTACTCCCAAAGATCTGAGGTAGGGAAGGCGCTCACACACTGCTTCAGAGAAAAAGATTGCTAAAGTTCAACCAAAAACTAACTACAGCTGAGTTAAAGCAAACCTTTACAATATATATCCTGTGCCAGTATCAGCAGCTTTTTTGGTGATGAATTATAGCTAGATTTGTACCCTTAGTCAACAAAACATCCAATGAGATAAAAACCTCATGCACTAAAAAGGACACCATGTAGGTGTGATTCTTTAGTGGCTAATAGCTTTTTTAGCCAGTTTGGTTTAAATTTGTTTTATTAACTTTATTTAGAATTACATAAAACATAAGCTGCATTTTTCCGGTCACACATTAGACAGATTGTTAATTTGAACATTGGGCATAAAGGTTTAGGTAGGGCACAAATACTTGGCATAATTTTTTCAGCTGTGTAGATTCTGATTCTGCTAATGCTAAACAGGATCTATGAAATTACTTAAAAATAACTTATTGGAATATTTTACTACATCATAACATGACCACTAGATGGTGACAAAATATAATCATTGGTTTGTGTCCACTATTGGATTCAGAGCATTTGGGTGCATTAAGACTGCAGAGGATTGTGAGAAATAAAAAAAACAAAAAAGACTGAAAAGGAATAACTCACAGCTGGCACATTCTTGGAATTTGGTGCATATTAAAGTATTTGGATAGTGAAAAAAATCCAACGTAATTGTATTTGAACATTGCATCTGATTGAGTATTTTTACCTCTAAGAAAACGTTTATTCACCTTAGGCATAATATGTCAAACATGAATATTTTTGCTGTTTTAACTAACTTTTGTTTTTTGATTGGGTTCAAGATTTGAGCAAAAAGTAGCCACTAAGTCAACATTAGCTAGTGTTTGGAGAAACATATATGCCTAACATAAGAAAAACAAGATCCCCCCCCCAAGACAATTACATTTCTTTAAAAACAATCCAATATAATTTTTTTGGTGTAACGGTGTTGAAGGGTTGAGCCTGACAATGTCAGAATGTCAGATAGAATGTAAGATAGGCCAGACAGTTTGCTCAAACTTGCCTCCCTGTACTGTCTAAGCAGGAAAAGACATGTAATGTTACTTTCTGGGTGTTAAGAATTTTTAACTGAGCTACTATAAAAAAAACGAAGAAAAAAAAAGAGGGAGATTGGCGGTGGCAATTTTAGAATCAGAGGATTAGGCGTGCTTAGCACCCAGAGAACTTTCTGGTCAGGCAAGATAAAAGTCTGTTTTTTTGTGTGTGTTTTTTTTACATGTTAACACACACAGACAAAAAAGGAGATCCAGTGTTAATGGGCATCCAATATCTTAGCTAGTCAACAGTACCTTCACTTTAATATTAGCATATGCATCTAACATAAGGTTTGGAAAGTCACTGCTCATAAACAAAAAAAAAAAAAAAAAAAAAAAAAAAACTAGAAATGCATATATATGAGAGCTTCCTCTGCCAAGCACCTCATTACGATTTAGAACACTCAAGGCCCGGGACCCAAATCTGGCCCTCCATGGCTATTTATGTGGCCCTCTAACCTCCAAAGGAACATATAAAACACTTAATTTCTGTTAATTTCTGTTTCTAATCAAATGTGTTTATTTGATTAGTACTAAATTACATCACTGTGAAAAAAATAATCAGTATTTTATTTACTATTGCATTTTATTTAGTACTTGTCATATGCAGAGAAACAAATGCTGGCAAAAACTTTACCTCTGTGGGGGATTTAATTGGAGATTAAGATTATAAGAAATATCTGAAAAACATGAAAAAGTTTTAAAAAAAATAGTTTCTCATACACACACACACACACATATATATATATATATATATATATATATATATATATATATATATATATATATATATATATCCAGGATCCATAGAGTAAGCGGAACAACTGGCAGGCAACTAAAATTGAAAACCACAAGCAGTTTTTTTTTTTATTAAAAGGAATTCAAATTAGGTTTATCATCACGTCCAGTAAAAAAAAGTAGGTTTACTTTTTTTTTTCTCTTCTATTTTTAACTTTCCCCATGTTTTCAAAATTATATAGGCCTAATGTTACGTACTATACATACATACTCACTAGGCCTATTTACTGACTTACCGTTGATGCGCACTGACCCTTCTCCCTGCAGGTCCATGGCCAGCTTGGGCTGGACCTGGTAGAACAAACACTTCTGCCACCATTTTAGCGGCGTCGGAATCGGCTTCGGGCTTATGACAACGATGGCAACAGCGACAGCGAGCATAGCCAGCCATAAGAGCCAGAACAGCACCACCAGGTAACAACGTACCGCTCTCCATCTTGAACCCCCAGCGGCGGCCTCCAGCTGCTGCTTGTTCATTGGCTGCCACTGATAGACCGGCTCCGGGGCGAGCAGGGGCGCAGTCTCTGAGGCGCCCTCACCACTCGGCAGCCCGGCGCTTGGCACACTGCCGTAACCGGCTTCTGATCCTGCGTCTAGTGGCATCTGGATCTGGCTGTAGGTTGGTGACACACAACGGGGGCAAAATGACAAAATGTGATTAAAGGTCACAGTGCCACTAACTCCTGATCACTTGTCACTGATAACCCTCTGAGCTGCTGAGCCAACAACTCTGTCCTGATCTGCTCCCACCTGCTTTACACAGGTGATTTAATCAGTTCCTTTGCTCTGTCTGTCTTTGCTGGTCACGTGACCAATCCTCCACAATGTGGAGGTTTTGCAGGAAGCTTTGTTGGTAGAATAAGTGCTGATTTTCCTGATTTTGGAAGAGTTATGTCCCATAGAGTGGTCTGGCCGATATTCCCCCATGGTTTCTCCCAGAAGTAGAAATAGATTGGACTGTAAAATAAATATTAAATAAAAAAAGCTACGGGAAATCCTTGGGTGGCTTCTAAAACCATTAATGAGAGTTTCAGAGGATGTCTAATATTTACTGATGGCTCTGTAAATCTGAGTAATAGTAAAACACCATTTGCTGTTTACTTTCTCAGGTTGGTTTTCATCAAGGAGATGGAGTGTCTGCATTTACTACAGAAACCATAGCCCTTTTGTGTGCATTGAAATGGGTGGGAAAATTTTTGCCTAAGAAGGCCTTCATTTCAGCTTAGCCTCAGCTGCTGCATTGATGGCTTTGCAATCGGGAGTGTCATAAGCTAGGAAAGAAGTTTTAGTTGAAATCCTAATAGCATTATATAAAGCTGAAGCTGGGGGGTTATCTGTGGCTTTTATGTGGAATACCTGGAAAGAAAAGGCAGATTCTATTACTTGTTTTTACATGTTTAAGACTGGGCCAGTGTGGATTTGTTTTTAATGGGAAAAAGAGCCGACAGGCTGTTTAATGTGATAGAAAAGATGAGGCCGTGTTAAATGTCATCATGGAGTGTAATATCTTCATAAGAGCGGAGGAAAATGTTTAAGGATATACTTGGATTGAAAATTAAAACAATATCTTTGAGGACACTTCTTGGCCCACAAGCAAATAGGAGGGAAATAATAACTGCGATGATGGATTTTATCTTTTTGACTAAATTATTACCAAAGATATGCTCTTGATGTAGTTTCTATGAAAGGCAGCAAGGTGTCTAGTCTGCCGGAATTTTGAGTAATTCAATTTAAAAAGTGGTGCATACAATGCATTACACATAGTGGATTTTTTTAAAGCCTTTTTATTTGTGCTGTTTAATTATGATTAGTCAAATTCTCAAATCCAGCTTGTCAGAAAATTGAAGTACTGACTACTGATTTGAATTTTGTCCTCTATGGAGGACATTTGTAAACCCAACTGTCTTCTATGCAGTTCATGCAACTGAAGTAAATCATTTTGTGATCTAAAGTGGAACTTCAGAGCTGCCACATGTGCTAGGGTGGGGTTTTGCGAACACTCTTTCTTTTCTAGGAAATCGGTATCCATTACATCAAGCAAATTTTATGGCATGAGGAAAATAAAGTAAAAAATAACATTTTCAAACTACTTTAGACATTAAGTATTGTTATATTTTATTTGAGTCTCTTAAGAATTCATTTAATTTTCTTCTGAATTAATGTAGCAATATTTTACCAAAGTATTTTTGTGTCCAAGAAATGTCCTCTAAAGGGGACATTTAGTTAGGTCACCCATTTCGTCCTGCTTTTTTATTTAAATGAGAAGAAAAAGAATCACTTTCAAAGACAGAGAGAATGTTACTGTAAATTGTTGAATGTTGATGCTACAACAAAAGGTCTGGTTTTAGACTTTGTGGTCAAACAAAGCAAGGCCACCTTCAGAGTAGCAGCAGGCTATGCCAACGCACAAAAAGCTGTCCTTCAACTGACTGACTCTGTCCCCCAAATCACCCATCTGTACTTTGACAGGATCTTTGCCACTATCACCTTCCTGGACACTTTAAAATGGACTGTAACTCTAATGTTGAACAGACAAAACAGTGCAGCATCATAGCAGATGAGCCTTCAAGAAGAAAAATAAGTTTGTTGTTAGATAAAGTCTATAAATTAGAAATATATCAATGTTCCTGCATAAATCCCCAAAGTAGTGATTGGAGGTTCTTAAAGTGCTTCTGTTGACCTGTTTGAGTTTCCATAAAGTATGAAAAAGTGATTTAGTATTTTCACTCATTTTTGTTTTAACTTGTTTATGTTCTCCTTTGTAATTTAATAAATTACTTAGAAGTCCAGTTTCCCTTGTATGACATTCCAATGTCTATTGGTGTGGATGCATCAGCTTTTAAGTAAAAGTTATTACTCTAGTTATATTACAAACAAATAGGAAAGTTAAAAAAGAGTGATTAGGCAATGTGTTTTTTTCCCCTGGTAGTCAGGAGGATATAAGACAGATTTAGAATAAATAAATAAATAAATGAATAAATAAATAAATAAATAAGTACCAGATTCAGCCAACCAAACTTCAACACACCGAATAAAATTATGGAAACAAGTGTGTCCTTTACACACCTGACAGTCACTGCCAGCCTCCACAAAAAGGGTGAGCCCAAAAAAAGCATACTGCTAAAGAAGCAGAGTTTTCAGTCTTCTGTTTCCAAACATATTAATGGAAAGTTAAGCGGAGGCAAAACGTGTGGTAGAAAAAGGTGCACAAGCAACAGGGCTAACAATAAATCTAGCCCTGGAAATGACGCTTCAACTAGAGTATATTTCCCAACATTACAAAACTTCATAAATAGGTTTCTCTTGAATTTTGCAGTAGAATTTCAATTATCTACTCTAACACTGCATAGCAGGGTTTTTTCCAGCTTTAGCTGAGACTTACTGTCTTACCTTAGTTTCTAAATCACATAATCATGCTGCTGTATAAACCGAAGATACAATTCTGGTTGAGCATTTATTTGCAAGACCATTTTCTTTGAAAAAATAGGTCATGTGTGTTCTGTTTGCATTGCTTGAAAATGAATAATAACGGTATAATTGAAATGAGGAGCATTAGTGTTACAATAGGTTTCCCTACCTGTTGCTTTGGATGCTGACATGTTCTCCCTGTTGCTTTTATTAATTTTCCCATGTTTTTGTTAAGCATTGTACAGCAGGGAAACGTTTTAGCAAAGTCCAAATAGAAAATATTTGTTTATGAAGAATACTGCATTATACTGAATTGTAACAGCCACCAATATGTTATATTTGGTTATTTTACATCAATGTGCCTGATGGCTTCTGTTTGAACTTAGGTTGTTCATAGTGTTTAATAGATTTTTAATAGTTTTTTTTTTCCTTTTTCCTTTTTCATTGTTTTCTTTTTTTAAAGAATCTCCAAGAAAAAAAATATTTTGGTCTATGCATAAGTTTTAATTAGTTTAATGTCTTCTAAAACAGCCTCTCAGTTCAGTAGAAGACTAAACTTAATCTCAAATCTGACACGTATGGTAAATTCATACTTAAAAACATGATTCCATGTGGTGTGCCTCAACATCAGCAAGGTCTATGTCTTAAAATTAAAAACTCAACAAATACTATATACATAAATACTCACATTTCTTTTCTCCCAAAAGATCCACTGTTTGCTTTACCTTCCTGTTTACTGTCGTCACCACTGTTACCAGACTGCGGAGTTGAATATTATTATCATCTGACCTGCCAGGATTTGTAAGGCAAGAGGAGGGACTGTCAAATGCAAACTGCTCAGTTAATAAATACAGAGGTGTGAATCATCCCCACACCACTACAACACATTCTGAAGAGCGCATGACTGCCAAACATAGCTTCCTCTATGTTTTCTGGTGGTAAACTGAGAAAAAAGCTGATATTTACAGCTACTTTATTCATCATCTGGCTTTCAGGTTGCATATTGGAGTTCAGACAGTTTTGTTGTTAATGTTTAGTGGTTGGAAGTTTAAATACTTACAATGGGCATTATCTTATACTGGTATTCGACTTTTAATGATTGAACAGTTCTTTTTCCAAGTAGAATGATTATACATCTGACACTTTCAGTGACTTTTAAAATCAAGGATTGGTTTCAAAATCTTGCATTTATTTGTGATTTTTTTTTTCTAATCCACAGAGGGTTATTTATATAAAATATATCCATACAGCATCTAATATATACTTGTAATTTGATTCCACTAGCATTTAAACTCTTAACCACACTCTTTTTTTTTTTTTTTTTTTTTGCAGACATTTACATGCTGGCTTACAACTAGTTTGATTTTTGATCACTCTTATTGACAGATCAAGTTACCAGCATAGTACATAGATTTTCACAAATTTTAGGCTAAATGTCAATGCCGTCCAAAAGCCCAATGACCAATTTAAATACTTCCACAGATGTTTTATGGTCAGATGAGACAAAGATTGAACTGTCTGGCCACAGTCCCAAGAAGATTTGTGGAGAAGTCAGTGTCAGTGCTCTTGGTAGTTTATGACACGATGACAGAACCTGGCCCAGGGAGACAGAGAGGAATGGAGATCGGTCTGGCTGACAGGAACTCAGGAACAGCCTGGATAAGATGTTATTGAAGTTCTGGGCCAGAGAACCAGATGACAGAATGGAGAGGAGGTATGTGAAGCCATCTTTATTATGGTGAACCAACCAATTAGGTAAAGGGATATTAATTGAAACAGGTGTAAGAGGTTGAGGCTGATGAGGTTCTGACACATATCACTGCAGGGAGTTCAAGTAAAACACCAAGATAATTTTCTGTTGCATTATCCCTGGTAGAACTTGCTTTTTGCTGAAAGTTCTTTGTCAGGTTGCCAATGTATATAAAGGATATGTTTATACAAAACAAGAAGCGTCCTCTTTGCATGTTGGGACTTGCTGCAAAAGCGCTAATTCCTGGAAAGAACCGCGAAGGTGTCTCCCCCTTGTGGCACTACTTCAGCCTTTCTTCAATTATAGTTAATGTTTATTTAACATTTCTTTATTACTGATTGACCTCTGTTTCTTAAAACATTGAGAAAACTACTTATATCGAGGGACAAGCTACAAGACCCACTGAAGAATAAAAAAAGGACTTTGTTGTAAGTGAGAAAATGAATCTAATTTTTTTTGTTTTTTATCAGTTTGGCTTATTCAATTTATTTGTCATTTTGCTCCTCATCTGGTGTGTGTATACCTTATCACAGTGTAATGCAGGGTAGGGTAAACTAGTATCTTTTGGTTTATATAAAATAATCGGTAGTATCTATCTTCCCAGGAGCTGAGCAAAGGTTGCTATTCATACAGTAGTCAATGTTAAGAGGGATTGTTCTTTATAATTGTTATGTTGCTGTCAAGACCTTATTCTCTTTGAATCCAGTTTATGAGGGCCCCCATAACAGCAGTTTAAACCCAGTAACTACATGTGTTAAGTGTTACCCTAAAAATTAGGACCCTAATGAAATGCTGGTGCTTTGAATGTACGATTTATACAGAAAAACAAAATCTCTATATCTCAAAAATCAACAAAATGGGTGTCCAATCCACATATTCTTTTTAATTAACCAGGAAACAAACAGTTGAGGCCAAACTCTGGACATGTATCACAAGAGGAGTTTTCTCTGAGTTTAAGGGCCATCTAAAATGTAAAACTTGAAGCTGGTGTTGACTTCATGGTTATGGTTTTAGTTTGAGTCCTCCTCTGATCCTCCAATGACCTGTAAAAACACAGTGCAATGAGTTAGTTTGGTTGGGACATCTAAATGTTATCATTTCCAGCTTGTAAATTACTCAAATTTACTTTTGAGTCTTGTAACTGTTCACAATACCATTAGTTGATAATAATTATTCATCTAATTCTTTTCAGGAGCAATACTTCTAAATTCACATTTTCAGGATTTATTCCATCCGCACATCATTATTTGTCATTTTTGATTTTACAAAAATCTGAATATATTCAAAGCTGTAATTGTGACCGAAGGAAATACATGGATCATACGTCTCACCATAGGTTCCTGAGTCCTCGGGTTCATGATGTGTTTCTGATAAGCTGCTATGATGCAGTCTCGTCTGCAAACACCAGACAGAAGGAAGGTTCAGTCCACACAATTATGCCTTGATCTATGAAAGCTGACAGTGTAATGTGTAATCACAATGCTATTAAACTCACTTGCTGGTGATGCCACCCCCTGGTGGTAGTCCCGGTATCTCCTCTGCAGCCAGGAATTTGATCACATACAGAAGGTCAGGGTCTTCCTCTTTGGACCGCATCATCTGAATGATTTCTGCAGAGGCAACAATTTGAAATGAGAAATGCATGCAAGATGAGAGTGGTCGGATAAAACTGAGGGTAAACTTCTACACAGCCAATCACCTTCCACTTTCATCTCGATGTGCTGCTCCAGTTCTGCCTCTCGCTGCAGTGCCTCCTGTGAGACTTGGGGGGCGCCAGGGAAGCACACGATGATGACGCTGATGTTATCTAAGCTGCCCTGTAGAGGGAAACACGGGGCTATCTATCAGTAAAGGTAAGCCCAAAATTATTCATACACCTGGAAGGTGTGGGTTTTATTTTATCTGAGCCAAAAACAACTGTCCGTGATAGGGAATGACGATGGCATACATAAAAAGATACAATAATATAAAAGGTGTAGGCATATCAATTTTGAATTAAATAAATAAATAAATAAACCCCTTGGTCAAAGCATCCGACAATTATCTCAAATAATGATAAAGTTGTTGTTACACATACCAGATCTAATAATAACTTCAGAGTGATTAGCCTTAAACAAAGTACAAAATAAAATTTAGCAATCACAAGCACCTTTATTCTTCTTTTAAATAAATATTTCCAGTATTCGATTTTATTTATGTTAACTTTATAATGTGTTTCTGTCACTTTGACTTCTGTATGGTGCATTCAGTTTGACCAACCTAATGGGGTAAAAGAGTGTATCAATAACTAGTTATAAGTAGGTGGTCAGATTGAGCAATTTAGCTGAATGCTATATTGTTAAGCTACTTATAGCTTTGTAAATGTACAATAACAAAAAAAAAAATCTGTTAAAAATTGTGATAAAAATAGGCTACAACAGTCTGTAGCTTTTGTAAAATGTAAGTTACATCACAGCTGTGTTATAACTGCAGAGTTGTGAGCACTTAGGGTCAGAGTGTACTAGAACAGATAGAGTTTTAAATACAGTAAGCGTTTTTAGGTGAAATAAATAGCAGCCCACAGTGGGCAGGATTAAAGCTCAGAAGGGGAGTGTCTTCCACCATTGTTCTGAGCTCTCATCAACACCCGCACATTTCGTGTTAATCCCCACCATGTGCAGCTTTTCGTGCTCCATTCTAACAGGATCTCCCTCTGCACCTGTTTATAGGTCAGGTGCAGTGCTCATCGGTATTTTGATCAACGGTTTCTAAAACCAGGAGCAGAATCCACTTACGTAACAATTACGTACGTCACTAAGAGCCTGCTTAGTGCACCTTTTCCTCGATGTGAGGCTACTGATTCATAAATCCACCTGCTGTAGCACATAGGCTACAAACAAGTGAGTCGGGTTTTAGCAGACTGCAGAAGTTCACATACATTTTCAAGTTGCTCATCATCATATCTTCCACTGACGTTTTGAGTCGTACTTATCAGTTATACTGATCACACTTATCAGAACGTTTTGAGTTATACTTATAACTGTACCATACCGTTATAATTTTACTGCAAGATCCGAAATCCATTGACACCCATTAAAACAAGCCCATAAAATAATTTAACAAAAATCTATTTGTGATGTATTTACTCATATGAACTTTGTCTGTCATAAAATTAAGCAGAATTTTGAGAAAACTCAAAAAATCCGAATATCATGTGAAAGTTAACTAATTTCAGTAATTCAACTTAAAAGGTGAAACTAATATATGATATAGACTCATTACATGAATATCTGGATATTTCAAGCCTGTATTCCTCATAGTTTTAATGATTATGGCTTACAGTTTACTGCTTAGAGAATAGTTTCTAATACACAGACTGGATTGTTTGCTTGTCTGTTCAAATTATCTGTATTACTACGGCCAGTACTTGTATAGCGCTTTACTCAGTCCCTATGGACACACTGGTGATGGTAAGCTATGTTGTAGGCACAGCTGCCCTGACAAACTGACTGAGGTGAGGTTGCTGGACAGTGGTGGGGCCCTCTGACCACCACCAGTAGGTAACAGGTGAAGTGTCTTACCCAAGGACGCAACGACTGAGAAAGTTGGGACTGTGGCTCGAACCTATAACCCTAAGTCGAATTCCTAACTGATAACTGAGCCACGGTTGCCCACTATGTTGGTCAATAATATAGAAATATTTATTATTGGATCCAATCTGATATAATATAATATTTAAACAGTACACAAAAAATATAGAAATTATTTTTGGCACTTATTGTTAAAATGATTGCAACACTACAATTAGGGGGATTAATGGACAAATGACAGAAACAATTAAGTTTGTTGCCATGTGGTTAGATTGGATGTTGGACTTGAATATGTACTATATTGATATTTATTTATTTGTTTTTAAGATTAGCATGAGGACAAGGGATATAAACTATGAAGATATTTGTATTTAAATAGCAGAAAGCAAACCCAATAATTTCCTTTTATGCACAAAGTACAAAAACAAATCTCAAAGTTTTGGCCCTGCAAGAACTTGTAAGAAATGTACCAAATAAGAGTAAACATTTTATTTAAAAACCCAATTTTCCTGGCTGGTACTGCTTTCAGATTTTTCTTAATTGTATGACCTGCCATTTCCGACCAATTAAGTTTGTTTTTGTTTGGATCGAAGACAGAAAGAAAACAAAAATGCACTACAAGTTCTCTCCTATTTATGCATCAAGGGGTAAATGGACCGAAATTCTATAGCGCTTTTCTAGTCATACTGACCATTAATAGAGCTATACACTGAAGCTACATTCACCCATTCACACTCACAAAACGCACACATTCATACACTGATACGGAGATCAATAGGTGTGCTCCAATTGGGTTGTGTTGCTAAGCTTGGACTGCAACATTTCTTCATTGTACATGTTGCTTGTAAATATATAAATTGATCGAAAATGTTTGGAATTTTTATTTTGATTCAAGCCTTTGATTATAGGATTCTAAGTGGTACAAACATTTTCATTTACCTGAACCGATTTCATTTACCGATCACCAACCAGGGCCTATAGGATAATAGGCCGATTTAGTTAGGCTTATTGGTTGATCTAATTTTATTGGGGTTTTTTAGGACGTGTTTGTTTATTTTTTGCCACTCTTATTCCAAGGTTTATTCCTAAATATGCACTTTCTTCTTCTTATCTTTTTCTGTATAATTTTTAAGAAGCTCCTTACTGACATACAGAATCTACACCTTAGTGAAAAATTAAAGATTGATACGAATATCTCTAGGTTCTACTGTAATTTAAGTTGGCCTTTTGTCTCACCTTATAGAGGCAGAGGTCAATGACTTGGGTGCAGATATCTCTCAGGTCATCGCACACCTGAAGACGATTGCGCACAAATGCGCACAATTCCTCGTTTCCAATGGCATCCCACACACCGTCGCATGCCAGAACGAGGAACTCGTCTTCAGGTGTCCTTTCCAGTTCATACACCTCTGGCTCTGGTGACACTAGCTGCTCTGTTTGTGGTCTCCAGTCCACCTCCTTGAAGTCAAAGTCTCCCAGTGCTCTGGAAACAGCTAGCGAGCCATTAATCCTCTGCAGGGTCACCGAACCTCCGGCGTTCTGAATCCTCTCCTTTTCCCTTGGGTTAAACGGCTTGTGATCCTCTGTGTAGAAGACCACCTGGCCGTTGTGGCAGAGGAAGGTGCGTGAGTCCCCGCAGTTGATGAAGTAAATATATCGTGGAGAAATCATCACAGCTGCTGCCGTGGAGCCGCTTCTGTCCCAGCTGTCTTTCCGAGCCATTTTGTGCATGTGGCGGTCAATGTCCAGGAATCCCTCACGGATTCCCTCCTTCACCTGGTCGGGGTCCTCGTTTACTTTGATCCCACCTGGTGGAAACAAGATTTTGGCATTCAGAAAACGGTCTACATTACATATGGGACCAATATTTATGACAGAAAAAATTAAGTCTTGGAGTCATCACTCCCCCACAATGTTTATTAGATACTGCCTAAATGCCAGCTGTTTTTATTTTATTTATTTATTTTTTTGCAAGCCACTTGTAGAGTATAAAATATGATATGGGGAATCTAATGGTGGGTTTGTCATGAAACATACAGTGCAGGGGAAAAAATATGTAAAGTAGAGGACCTCTCATGCTGTGGGGCTGTGTCTTCTTACCAAGCCTTTTGGGTTAATTTTTTTTCATTGAAGGAATTCCCAAAACATGTTTTTAAATGCTTCCAAGATTTCTAGAGCTTAATAGAGGTCTGGTTTACCAGTTTTGTTGTATTTATAGTCCTTAAAAATATAATCTATAAGTAAACTGTAAGGTTTTGCAAGTATCTGACCATATCTGGTGTTTTAGATATATTATTATTTACATTAGTTGTGTACCTGTTGTCAGGATGTGATCCAGTAGGTTCTTGGAGCAGTACTGTGCCACTGTGATGCCTGCATGTCCATCGAACACAGCAAAGTACGCCCAGTCCTCCAGATCTCCCTTCAACTGGGGCATGAGAGTGTGGGCATCCTCCATTTGAGCCCTCCAACCCTGCATGCTGGCCACAGCGTAGTTCAACCCCGAATGAGAACCCCCCTCTGAAACATGCTTCTCCAAGATAGGGCGATCCAGGTAGGGGCTCGGCATTGCGTCTTCCTCATCTAAATTGTCTTCGTCCACACAGCCTCTTTCCCTGGATCCCCCTTTGAAGAAAAATGTTACCATTTTTTCTGTCTCTTTAACCAACTGCCGGAGAAAGGAGGGCACCTCCACATTGCTGGCACGCCTGGCTGTCCTCATCACGCAGCGGAGCCTTTGCTCAAGCTTCCTGCTCGACTTGCCAGCAGCCCGTCTTCTCCTGGTGCCGCTCCTACGGAAGTGTGTTTTCCTCAACAGGTCCAGGGCAACACTTAGGCTGAGCCACCCCTACCAGGTAAGCAATTTGCGGCGTGCTTTGAGGTCCCAGTTAATACCAAAACAAATAAAAATGGAGCGATTTTAGTTTAAAAATGAGAGAACTATTTGTTCATCCTTAAACTGTCAATTTCAATGTCCAAGATTTTTAAGAATGTGTCACAGTCATGAGTTTTTTTTCTTGCTGACAGTCTCTTGGTCCTAATCCAACTCCTCTCTCTTCCTTGTTCTGATGATCACTCCTCTATCTGTAAATCTGTTAAGTTATTGCTCTTTTCTGCTCCACCCACAGCGTCACACATTATCCCCCTTTCTTTCCTCTGTAACTCTGCTGGATTATCACCTGGCCAGTGAGGCACAACAAATTACTTGTGTCTGCGCATTATGCCATGGATTAAGAGAACGTTACGCAATGCAAAGGAATCCCATTACCATACTCTCCAAATGGATTGCATGAGTTTTCTGTTTAATTAAATTTTTTGCTTTACTCACTTAGCATCTCGCTGCTCTGCTTAGTGACACTGTATTGCTTGCAACACCATGCATGTTTCTGCACATTGTCTGAAGTTTAAAGGTTTTATGGTTTGTCCGAAGCGGTAGTATTGCAAGTATTGAAACTATAGAGCACAAAAAATATTAAATGTTCCAATAAAACCTAGAAAGAAATCATGATAGATGTGTTTGATCTACCATCTATTATTTTTACACAATCTAAATGATATGCTATGGTTCTGACAAACTTCCAGCATTTTCTCTCTGTCTCTATTTTAGGCTCTAATTGTTAAAGTAGTTTTTGTATTACTGAGGCACACATTAGGAGAGACTTTTGTCTGCTCATGTTTTTTCATCATCATCATCCTCACAGCTCGTGCGAGGGGTCGGATGTCATACGGCTACACTGCATTGTGCCTACCCGCTGAACCAGTTGTTTCCAATGCTGGCGGTCTATCTATAACTCATCTTTAGTGTTCTGGCTGACTGAAATATGTTCTTCTCTAAGTTTTGATAACATATGCCCCTGTTCTTTGGCTTCTTAATAGAGCAAACACACTGTTTATCCCAAGCAGAAATGCCCACACATAACATCTCCACCTCTAGTCTGAGGTATAGGGGATGTTTTCTCAAGGTCATAATTAGCCTTTCTCTTCCTCCAAGCACAGTTGATCACGTTGATTCCAAAGCGCTCAATGTTGGTCTCATTTTACCACCCCTCTATTAAGCCTTCTCTGATTGATTTACAGGTTACATAGCAAGCTGAATGACTTGATTTGTATCACCCAATGAGGTAAAATGTCAACAGAAGGTGATTAATGGCTATCCTATACTGTGTTTTATATCTAATCAGTGACAACTACAGTTGTGTCATTCTCCTCAGCTTTTTGCTGATGGTGTTGTCCATTCTCACTCTGTTTAGATTTACTGTCTTGTGTCTGATGTTCGTTAACAGCTCTTTGGAATTTCTTGTGGTGGGATAGATGTTATAAAGGATGAAATTGACATGTTGCACACAAAGCATGCTATGAATTGAGACCATGGATAGATAAGTAAGCTTGAGTCAGAATCCTGGCTTGGATGTAGTGGAAAGTCTTGTTGTGCCATATTAACAGTAAATGTACCAGTAATTGTGTGCACCACTCATTTTATTTAAAATAATCTGTTTCTTAACTTTGGGAACAGCTATTTGTTTCACTGAATTATTCTACTTAAATGTTAGATTTCAATTAATTAATTAATGTTAGTACTAATAATGTATGATAATGTATGAAAATATGTTAATAAAAGAAAATATATCAATTCATTATGTTAGATACAGCAGGTTAGAGCTATTAAATGAAAAACAAAATCATGCGATCTGCAATAGCATTCGTAAATGTGGTGATAACGGTATGACCTGCAATAAATAGTTTTAAAAAAACATCTATCTGCTCTGAGTTCAAACACAGAGTCCAGAGACTTATACGTCTATCTAGTTAGTAGGGATAAAATTCAATAAGTCTTTTTTTCTTCCATCTCAACAGTAATTTTGTTTAAAAAAGATAAATCTGGCCAAGACTTCTGTCTTTGTCTTTAAAACAGTTTATTTGTTGATTTTTATTGACGTGACCTCCTCTTTACGTTCTGAAACTTATGTTGCATTAAACTCCAAGTCTCACCTAATATATTACAGCAATTTTGAACTTCAGCAATTTAGCTATTAATTTTTTGAGTCCTGGCAGTTCTTTACAATATTGTTTCAAACAGTAATATTATAAGTATAATTTTGCAATATATTGTGTATTCCTATTACACATTCTATAGAAGTTTATTTAACTTAATTAATATATAAATAAAAAATGCAGTTCCTGACCTAACTAAGAGCTGCTAAGGACTTTGTTACATTATTCTTATCCAGCTATAAATACAACTAAAACCCTATAAAAGCAACTCACCCTGATCTCTGCCTGCAGATCATCCCATTATTTGTGTTCGCTCACCTTGATTAAACACAGTCAAAGTGTTCGCTTTTCACTGTGACTGAGATTACTGCTGTATTATCGGCAGATGTCATTTTCTTTTCAACAGCTGTGAAAAGAAAATGTTTAATGTTAGATTGCTTTTCCAGGTACTGACAGTCTTAAGCTAAGTTTTTACCTCTCCATCAGCAAGTTTGCACACAGACGCAGACGTAATGATAGAGACGTTTTACGTTTCTAACCCGTCATTGATTTTTCTGTGTTGCAAAGCAATGCCCCAGTAGGACAGGAGGGGGTGCTATCTTTAGTTTGACAGAAAGTACATTTTTGATTAAGCTGTAAAGCTTTTTACTAGATATGCAGCTCATAGAATATTCTAAAAACGCATGTAATAAACACAGCAGCCCGTATTGTTGTTTCTCTACACCACTTTGTGGTCAAAATTGCCAAAATACCAGATTAGATAAACTGTCCTTTCAACATAAGATGTAGTGCCCAAGCGCTGCATTGACTACTGATTACATCAACTATAGAGCATCGTTCTAGTGAAATGATCTCTGGTTGTTGTTAAGATGACCAATCATGAGCATGTACTCTCCGTTGACGGAGACTGACAGTTAGAAAATAGGGCTTTACTCCATCTGCCCTTGCCTAGGTGACGGAAAGCCCTTGCCTCGACGGATAATGGCGCTGCGTCACTCTGTTTTGATGTCTGTAGGGCGAGTATAAACTAAGACTCCCAAACCAATTACACCAAACCAATAAGTCATTACACCTTAAACAAAATGTTCAAATTTGCGTAGAAAATAAAAGTGCTCTGAAAGTGTGAGTCTGTTTTTAATTTACAAACGATTTAAATATTTTTGGCATTAATTATTTTACTAATATTTTATGTTTTAACCTATCGATCCATCCTGCAATTACTGAAGATGTAGTGAATTTCATAATCCCATTGTCAATATTCTGGAAATACATGTAAAACAATAATAGTAGCAGTTTCAATTTTACTTAGAAAGTTTTTTTTTTTTTAAATCACAACAAATGTCCAACCAAAGGTATATGAGATCAACAGGACTCAAAACCCAAAGCAATCATGTGATTCTGTAAGGCTTGTCCACTATTGCGAACATCTGGAGGAAATCTTTGTAATTTGTTTTGGTTTTTTAGTGCCTTTTAACCAAAATCTTATTATATTTCTTAAGCAGATGAATGCTTTTGCAAGTGTCTTTTCATTATGTTTTTCTGCAGCAGCGACAAAGAAGCTAGATGGCGGTCAATATGTATCTAAGGTAATCCTAGAAATAAAAAAAATGTGGACTGCACAAGACTTTAACTGTGGTAAAGGTTAGCCTTCTAAGCAGAACAACAGCTCTAAACACACAGCTAGAACAGGGTTGCGCAACTGTCGTCTACCATCCTCCAAATTTCAGATAGATCCTTGCTCTATCTCACCTGAATCAAATCAGCAAACCCTCATCAGCAGTCTGTCAGCTCTGCAGAGACCTGATAATGACGGCTTTATTTGATTCGGATGTGATGAAAAGGAATGCACCTAAAAATTTCAAGATGGTAGATCTCAAGGACTAGGTTTAGACATTCCTGACTTAGAGCTACAGTGGAATGGTTTGGACTAAATCATATTCATCACTTAGAAGGAACCGGTCAAAGTTCAGATCGAAACCTGATTCAGATTAGGTAATGCAAAAGAATTAAAAAAAGTTATGTCTCAAAAAAGATGTAAAGCATAAGCTTAATCAGTCTGCCATTGCAGAAATATGCACTGTTTTTCGTATGTCAATCACATACAAGCATAATAAAGTATATTAAAGTTTGTGGTTGCAACGTGACAAATTTAAAGGGTATGAATACTTCTTTAACCATATGTAGTATTTAAATTCCATTTCCCAGTTTTCAACTTCCCTTCTTGTATAAAATACATCTACAAAAGAACAAGGAGATTTCTAAATATGTTTCCTGTTACATATGTTTGTTTTCCTCTCCTCAACAGTTTCAGGGAGGACCAGGTTTACTCTGACACTTTACTGCCCCCTACTGACATTGTTTCCAATAACTCCTTTATAGTTATATTTTAATTGTTTACAAATTTCATAGGACAATTTTTAAGATACATATGTCACATACTGAAACAGACTTTACCTGCTGGTTTATTTTGTATTATGATATAGCCTGCATTAATAATGCGCGTGTGCTGCATTATTAATGACTTCTTCCTCTCTGTCTCCTCCCTGTCTCCTGCTCCTAAAGCTGGAACCATGTGATTAGAAACACATAGGCATAGACTGGCTGTGAATGGAAAGATGACAACAGGCGCTGGTGCTCCTCTGCCTGCTTTGTAGTGTTACATTAGTACGGCGTAACAACGATGCTAAATTAGATGAAGAGTGAAGGCAGCAGAGGGGAGGATGGTGGAGTGAGGCAGGGCGGGGTTGCTGAGTAACAGAGGCTGGAGAGGGAGGAAGCTGCTTTTACAGGAGACGGAGGAAGGCAGTGAATCCAAACAACGTGAGTGCCGGCAGTAGATGAGGGAGGGGGGCTTCCAGACTGGTTGGGCCCAGCAATGTCTTGATGGAGTATGGGCCAGGTTTTAGGATTCTCCCACTGCCGTGAGTCTCTCTTTTGTTTGTTTCTGTGCATGCTCACACAGCAGAGATCTGCATTGAGTCCATCTCAGTGATGTGTATAGCCCAACTCACCATCTTTTTCTCCCCAACAGTCTCATCATCTTATATGTTAGCTCACCCTCTCCCCTGCTTTTACCTTGAATAAACTCTAAATGGATCGCTGCAGTGCAGAGGCACCCTCCTTCTGGTTATCATGCCTCAGTTTTGGTTCTGTTGTGTGCAGAAAGGCTTCGCATGGAGTCATGTTTGGATTGTAACTCATTCCACCCTGAATTTAGTGTGCATCAAATCTAATCTAGAGCTAAATTACAGTGGCTGAGTATTTGCCTGTGCTCATAAAACTGCTGAACAGAATATGTTGCATTCAGCGCAATGGCTGCCTAGTTGATTAATACACTGGTGTCATTCTGGCAATCTAATGTAGTGAAAGCCTTTTACTTCTGCCAGAACCACTCAGTATTCAATGACCTACAGTATGCTCTTAGGATTGATGAAAACACTGTTCCCTCCTCTGATATTTTATATTCGCTTTAATATTTGCTACTCTTAGCAGCATTTTTTAAAATAAAATGTGAAATGCAGCTAAGAATCTACAGTTACTTCTTCTACTCCGGTGCTTATGGGGCTTGTATGTTCTTGTACATCTGCAGTACATCAATGCTAAGTTTTAGAGTGGAGAGCTGCATTCCAGTATTTCTTTACATGTATCTGTTTTCTTCTAGAGGAATATGGCTCTGTGGCATCCACCCCAGACTCTACACCTGAATGCACTGATGGTAAGAAGCACTCACCTCTTAAAGTAGCTCATTTAGTTTTATCTGTAGGTCAGAATAAGCATTTCACTGTTTGAACTTTTTAAAAAGGCCTAAATTGCTTTTAATCATCAAAGCAGGTTTCATCTTAAAATGGAACACTTTTGTTACCTTTCATCTGTCAGGAAAAACAGAAATTGCTCTTTGGGATCATATCAACTTCTTAGTGTACTTCCAAATGCCGTTATGATTGTCTGTCTAAATCAATAACTGCCTTTCTTGATTTGTATCCAGGCGGAAACGAAGAATCAGAGATGTGCGAGCTGCAAACAGCAAGAGAGTGGACCGACGATGATGAAGAGACTGGGGATCCAGATGATGATGGACAAGCTTCATCCCCGTCCATCTGGGGAACTCCTCGCCAGCACTCCTTCGAGCTGACCTTCTCTTACATCGCCATCGCAGAGGCTGAAGCAGTTGGGACCTCACGCCACCATCGTGAGAGACGCAGGGTGGTCCCCCGGCTGGGTCGCACTCCTTTGATTCGAACTGACACTCTGGAAATGCTGTTAGACTCCCCTGATGTGGACTGGGAGCCACAGGGTTTTCTCAATCAAGATGAAGAAGAGACAATTTCAGAGACAAGTGCATGGGAGTCAGTGGAACCAAGGACAGCAAGCCCCGTGGGAAGAAGGGATCGGGAACAGAGGGAAACTGTTACAGTGTGGCCCTTCCCTGAAAGAGAAAGGACAGATCCAGGAGATGGACAAGAAGAAAGTACAAGTCTGATTAATCAACCTCCTTCTGAATTCCAGCAACACAGTCCCTCACAGATAGTTCAGGGTAAGAAATAGAAAGCAATAAAGACTTAGACCTGTTTTTGATTTTCAAATACTTAACATATTTCCATAATTCAAATTTGAACCTTTTAAAAATAAATTGGGTGATTTGACTTAATGTAGTGTAGTGTTCTTCCTGAAAATCTACTTTAAAGTAAATAGATACTATTAAGTTTCTATTGTTTTTGGTGGAATTCCTAAGTGATGAAGATAAACTGGTTTTGCTTTATAAATGCTGTATATGTTTACTCCTGGCACTGTCTGCTTTCAGTGCATCCCTCCCTGCTGTGTGCAGCCATTTGTATCAAACCTTCATGCACCCAGAGCTAATTATAAAGTCTGACACACGATGACCTTTTTCTTCAAAGGGTTCTTCATTTCATGTGGCTCAGATGAGCAGAAAATGACATCAGGAAGGGTTGCTGAGTGACCCCAGATGTCAGAAACCTTCACATTGAGCGCTTTACATTTTTAACACACTCACTGGCCACTTTATTAGTCACACCTTGCTTGTATGAGATTGGAACCCATTTTGCCTTAAGAACTGTTTTAACATTTTATGGCATGGATTCAAAAAAGTGTTAGAAACCTCAGACATTTTAGTTAACATCACCATCTATGCAGTCAATCTCCTGCTCCACCTCATCACAAAGGGGCTGTTTTGGATTTAAATTAGGTGATTGGCGAGCCACAGTTGTTTAGCAACCTTTAAACATTGTCACATAAAAAAAACTGTTTATGATCTGTGTTTCATGACATGGTGCATTATCCTGTTGGAATTAGCCCTTAGAAGATGAGTAGACTGTGATCATAAATGTTTAAATATGTTTAGAAATAAGATTCAAACAGGCTGTAACATGTATCTCTAGAGGTCATTGGGCAAGAGTCAGGGTACACCCTGGACAGGTCGCCTGTCTATCGCAGGGTAACACAGAGACACACAAGACAAACAACCATGATCTAACAGTCGTGTTTGGACTGTGGGAGGAAGCCAGTATACCTGAAGGGAACCCACACATGCACAGGGAGAACATCCAAACTCCATGCAAAATGACCTCAGGCTGTGATTTGAACCCAGGACCTTTTTGCTGCAAGGCAACATTGTCACCAACTTTGCCATTGTGTAGCCCTGTCATAGTTCAACAAAGCTTAATTGGTACAAAGGGGCCAAAAATGTGCCAAGAAAATATGCCCTCACCATTACACTACCACCACCACTCTGAACTGTTGTTGCAAGGCTTGGTTCCAGGCTTTAGTGGTGTTTACCCCCAATGTCATTGTCTGAAATCAAAACTCATTGTTTTCAAATTTGGAAAAAAACTGTGTAAACTGTGGTCTCAGTTTTCTGTTCTTAACTGACAAGAGGGACGTGGTGTAGTCTTCTGCTGCTGTAGCCAATGAACTCCAAAGTCTAACATTCTGCACTTTCAGAAATGGCACCTTGGCCGTATCAAGTGGGGAATTGAGCTGATAATTTTCTATCATCTTGAATCAGTTTGCCCATTTTTATATATGTCAGCAAGGTATTTTTTGTCAGATAACTGACACACACTGAATATTTCAAATCATTCTTTCAAATAATTTATAAACCAGACAAATGATTATTTTGAGTTAAAATCCTATTTGATCAGCTTTCTAGTTAAGCCCATCTAGCACCAACAGCATTGCCACCTTTAAAGTCTCTTAAATCTCCTTTCTTCCCCATTCTGGTACTCAGCTTGAACATCACCACATTTAGATGTGCTATCATCTCATACATTACGTTAAGGATCAATTTAGGGCATGTATCTAGTGTATAAGTATAAAGTGGCCAGCGAGTGTAAATCGTAAGGCATTACATCATCAAATTGGTGAGATTTTCTTGTTATTACAGCTGATTTCCCACAACAGACAATAATTCAAAGATACAGTACATGATTCTGCAGTGTTTAGGTGACCCAAAGAAAAAGCTGCATTTTCAAAATAAGATGTGAAATGTGTTAGCGTTATTGCTATGGTGACATAATCTTCTGTTTCCCAGCTGCAGAGGATCCACCAACCTCAGAGTCTCCCGTCACCTTGGAAACCATTTCAGTTAAGCTGCTCACCTCAGTGCGACCCACAGACCCAGCGTGCTCATCTGCGGTTTCCATATGCCGTAACTCTCAGGAACAGCTGGTCAGAGATCACTGGTTTTCAGCACCGTACCTAACAGAAGATCTGACTGTATGCATCCGCACAGCAGGTACAAGGTTACATCACTCTGTTTTACTGAAGTTCTTTCACATTTCTGACTTTTGTTCGTCTTCCTCCCCACAATTTCTCTGTGTTTGTCTTTTTGCTGAGACAAATTCTTTACAAATATTGAAATCAATTCTTAAATCAAAGATATGATAAGATTTCTATCTTTGCATGTACCTTCAAGAGCAGGCAGGCAGGCAGGAAGTCCTGGCTGTTCTTTGTATCCATAGTAACCAACTCTCTCCGGATTTCAGGAATGGCTAATTGCACGGGAAACATTCCAGGCTTTGGTGGACTTTTTCAGTCAGTCACATCACTTAAGTCTTTATCAGTGTGTGTTGTACATCTCGCAGAAAGTAGACGAGTGTATATGTGAAGTTTCTTCGTATTCAGATTTGTTGGAGCTAGTTGGAGGATCTTGAGTGAGCTAGGCAGAAAAGAGGATCATTAGAGATAAGATTCAGTCATCATGCTTGATGGGCTTTCAAGTGGACCATTGGAGTGGGCAGACAAGAGCTATGTCTCATTTAGGTGAAGGAGGGCCTACAAGCCTGCTGATAATTTTATGGTCAGAGCGATAACATACCTAAAGTAGACTTAAACAGATAGGTCACATGTAGAGTATCAACAAGATAATTTTACTTATTTTGTTCCATTACTTACTTCAGATACCACGTATTACATCCACATCTGAATTTATTCTTAATTTATTAGGGAGGCTGTAGCTCAGTGTCACCCGAAAATTGTGGGTTTGATTCCAGCTTCCGCCTGCTACATGCCGTTCTGTCTTTGATCAAGACACTTCACCTATGTTGTCTACTGGTGGAGGTCAGATGGCCCAGTGGTGCCAGTGTTCAGCAGCCTCGCTTCTGTCAGCCGTGGCTACATTGTATCTTGCCATCACCAGTGTGTGAATGTATGAATATAGTGTGATGTGCTTTGGGGTCCTCTGGACTTGATAAAGCGCTATACAAGTACAAGCTGTTTACCATTTACAGGCAATTGGGCAAAAGTGACCACTAGACAATGCTGGTTGAATAAAAAAATCTTGAAAGATTAAAATAAGTTATGTAATTAAAAAGTTTAATTCTGTATTGTTGAAACATTTGTCGTTTAATCCTGGAATGTTTTTTAGATGGTTGAAGGCTGACATTGTAATTGTCTTTATTTGTTTCTGAAGGTTCAGGTCTGAGTCCATCATTACACCCAGATTTCAGGCCTAATCAGTTGCTTCTAGCTGTAATAGCTGAAGCTGTGTGCTGACTCTGGTTCTAACCTCTCTGGTCAAAAATAATTACTTCAGTTTTGTTTGTTTTCAGACAAAGTAAATTATGCTATGTTCATGCGTTTATTTACTTGAATAGGTTTATAGTCACCTGGTGGCATTGACATGTAAAGCTGTGCATCATCTACATAGTTATCTTAATTTATTTTTTCATTTGCTAAAATCTGAGTCACTAGGAGCATTTAGACATTAAATATGAGGAGCCCCAAAAAGGAACCCTGGGGAATCCTGCCTGTTATTTTTGTCAATTCCAATGAAAAGTTACTTAGTGACACAAAGAAGTCCCCGTTCTTTAGTTAATACTTGAACCAGTTAACTACTGTACCAGAGAATATAACCCAGCTTTCCAGTTGTTTCAATAACATGTCATGGTCAACAGTGCCAAATGCTATAGTGACATTCAACAGATCCAGCACTATAACTCTTCCATAGTCCATATTTATATCAGTGAACACTTCCACAAGAGCATTTTCAATGTAGTGGTGACCACAACAAATAGACTGAAAGACATCAAAGTGGTTGGTCATTGTTAAGAAGGCATTTAACTGTTGAAACACTTCTTCTAAAATAACCTTCCCTATTAATAAATGGTTGAAGATTGGCCTGTGATCCAATAGGGACTTGTATAGACTGTCATTTTATAGCATGTATAAATATATTGATAACTGCTGGATGTTTTACCCTTCCAATCACATAAGACACTATGATATGCAAAACTTTGAGTAAAATTTGTCAATATGTGCACCTTAAGGTAAGCATCTATTTTACATTTAGAGCATGTGCCTTATTTGAATGGCCTGCTCTCTTGTCTTTTTGACTATTAGGATAGGCTAATAAAATGGACCTCTGTGTCATGCTGTGTCAAATTTACCAGAACAACAGGAAGCCATCAGTTGTTAAAAAAGCATGAAAAATTTCCTATTTCTTTAGACTTTCTAGACTTTTTTTGGAAGATTAGAAAAAAAACAGATATACACCGGAAGTCCTTTTAGTGAAAATATGAGCTGACTTTGGCTTTAATAACAGAAAACTGTCTTGTTTGTATATTGAAGTGGATAACTGGAACCTAAATGGCCATAATTCTGTCTTCTGATTGGATTGTGTTTTCAAAGCCGTTCATTTTCAAAACAAAGTTAATTAACTCTTTATAAATTCTCTGGGAGTGATCTTTGAAATGTGGTGGGTGGTGCTTTCGACAAGCAGATTATTTTAGGCTGTTAGGCCTTTGCACTGCTGAGTGAGCATTGGGTGGCCAAAAACAGCTCAGGGGGGAGAAAGGAGACTGTTCAGTGGGGGGAGACAGAAAGGCACAGAAGGTGTTTGGAGAGGGAGAGACTGGAATAGCGACCAAACATGGCCAGTAAAGGTGAGAATTTTAAAGAAAATTCAAAGGTTTCTGTTAATGTCTGGTTAAAAACATGGATTTACATGTTTAGCTAAAATAAGAAGAAAAACTGATGTTTGGTTTAAGTCGATTTAAAAAAAAGAAAATGTAGTGGAAAGAAGCAGGGTTAAGTATGAGGAGATTAAAAATAAAACAAAAACTTTTGTTCTGACCAGCACATTCCTCCTCAGCTTGTCACTTTTGTGTTACCATGCAAAGGTCAGGCTGCTTAAAGGACAAAAAGCAGGTTTCTCAAATCCTATAGGTCAGTTTCATTTGGAACAGCAGCTATGATAAGGTGCAGGTGTGTTTGAATTTAGACCAGTGAGATGCTCAGTATAACTGGTTGAAATCTATTTCAACCAGTAGCTTCAATTCAAATAAGCTTATGCCAATCAAATTAGTAAGAATGGTACTGTTACAGTGTAACAAAGCTGTCCCTTGGCCACCTTGGTTTTCATACTTTAGGCTGAACAGCCAGTACATGTGTATTTTGACCATTTTTGGAGTTATGATTAAGCAGACATGGCCTGAGTGAGAATAACTGGAATGATGCTTGCTTTGAATAAACATTTAGTTCACTTAAAGCTAAAATAAACCCATTTATTCCTGTTTATTTTGGTTTATTGACTCTATGTTTTGATAGTTGGTTGCAAAAAGACAAAGAAAGGTCAGGAAAATGAAATATGGCTTCTTTGAATTGAATGCACATGTAAGAGCAATTCACTGTAGTACTTAAGATTTGTCTGCATCCCTCGACACCATTGAAAATGCTATTCTTGGTGAAGATTGGGGGGAAAATTAAGATATTTCAAATGTTGCATAAAAGCAATAATTTTATGTGATGGGGCTGCCTTCTCAACAATTTTAGCATTGTTGTGCCTGAGGGATCTTTATTTTGACATGCATAATTTTGTTTATAGAGTACGTATATGCTTCCTTTAAGCAAGCAGACTCAAATATATTTTTACCATCATACTCCATAATTTAAAGTGTCTTCCACAAGGACATTTTTGTCAGATTAAACATACCTTTAAAAAAATTATCTGACAGGTTTTAAAATTGTATTTCATTAAACAAACCCCATTTCATTATAATATGTTTTTATTTACTGGTCTGATGTAATAATCTAATAATGAGTTACAAGCAACAATTATCAACAAACCTTTGCGTAACCGGCACATAGTTTTTTTTATTTTATTTTTTATTTTACATCTCTGTTAAAGGAAAGTTGCTTTGCACATTTTTAAAAAATTCTCAACATTGAAGAATTTTCTGGCATAAAAAAACATGTTAAGACAATGCCACAGCATCTCACATTGATCTGAGTCAACTTTAGGCCACTTCGTAAGCTCCTCTCGTTTTCGAAGTTATTCAGAGAAGTCTTGCCAGGTGGTGCAACAGATGATTGTCTATCTGCATAACACAGGTGGACTTCAGCATTAAAGTTACAAATTGATTGCTGGGCATTCTTCTACAGGATGGTAGAGAGCAGAATTTTTGGGTTCATTGATTACTCAAGGTGTTTTTGGCCAATGAGAGATAGCATTTGTGTTCTTTTTGATCAGTACTGGTTATGTCATTGGGACTCTACCACCCTGCCTTTTTTCTTATTTATGATTTATAAACAATACTGATGTGAATGAGGCCACCATAGTTCCAAATTTTCTACTTGTGGGCAATGACTGTCGTTGTGGTTTGCTGGACTCCCAAAACTTTAGAATTGGCTTTGTTAGTCTTTCTAAATGGCTAGATATCTGTTACTTTAATCTGTTCTTTAGACTGGGGTTTGATGTTTTCATAGTTTACATAGTAAGATCTTTTGGCCAAGTCAATGTTGTTTTCTTTCTTTTTAATATTTAATTTTGTGTATCTGGTGGTATTACAGTTATTGCTAGATTCTACAGGTCCAACAAATAGCCCAGGGTGTAGCTAGAGAAACTAAACCCGAAAATATGTGGTTAATCAATTAATTCACACAATTACTTTATTATATAGCCCAGAGAAAGCACCTATCTTTTATCTCATGAAAATATCCTTAGAAAACTGCATTTCGTACTTGCTCTGATGTTAAAGTTTATTTAATGATCTGAAACATTTGTTTGATTTTTAATAACAAAAACAAAAGCATGGATACAGAAGAAATCAGTGAGAGAATTTTTTGTGTGATTCAAACAAGAGTTTTTCTGAATAGGCTTGACTAGAAGATTAATAAATGAACATCTATAGTTTATAAAAGGGTTTGAAATGTTTCTGATAAATGATCCATTGACTCTGCTACAATAGTACTTCATACCCATGCATTGCTTGTTCATCCCATCTTCCTTTCCTTCCTCACCGATAAACAAACTATTTTATTAGCATGTAATTAGCCATATTGTTTTTTACAAATTGTAAATACTAGCTTGTTTAAAATGATATCTCCATTAAATCCAATTTTGGCCAGTCAACTGTTAAAAACAACATACCAGAATATAATAAAGTTCTGTCAGTGTATTAGTATTAATTGGTTGTCATATAACCACATTTCCTCAAAGTAGACTGTAAGTATGTTATAGAAAGTTACTTAATCAGTCATCATTGTAGGTACCAAACATTTCTAATGCTAAATAAGTGTTCTGTCTGTAGGAAACATCCCTGAGCAGGCAGCTTCATTTCCTACCTAAGAAAGGTGAGGAAAAATGACCAAAACTGCCAAACTATGAAATGATAGAGGTGCAAAGTGACCAGGAGCCAGTAGTATGTGATGTTCAGTCTACTTTTTACTATAATATTTGTGTTTTTTATTCTTGTTCTATTGTGCTATTTTCTGGTTTTATGCAAACACTGGACACCACAGATCTGCCTCCATCTTATTAATCATTTTGCTCTGGCGTAAGTTTAAGAAATTAGACAAATCTGTGCTTAGTGTTGGTGCTCTGAGTATCACTTCCTTAGAATGACAGCAAAAAGGGAATATTCCAGGGAAATTTGGGAATTAATTGTGGACTGAGACGTTATAAATAACCAACTTAGCGTCAATGCCCTCTCTTCAATGAGGCTTCCATGTGTACTTTCCTACTTTTATAATTTCATCTTTGAATTATGAACTCAAGGCACCTCGTCTGTTTGACAGACACCCAGAAGTCTGTGTTTATGCAACACAATATTGCAGCTGTTTCAGTTGGTTATGTGTTGAATTTTTGGACATCTGTAAATATATATAAAAAAACCTATTTGAATACCTAATTTTGCATCAAGTCTTTGCTAAGTTGCTTAAATATATATCAATGCAAATGGTTAATACCTAAAGCAGAAGACTTTTTTATATTTTAATCACGATCACTTGAAATTGTTTAAGTAAAGTTTGCCTTCCTGGAAGCAAATTAGAAGAAATGAGGACTGACTAAAGGCTGTTGTATAGTGAATGGTTATAAATATATCATTGTCAGGGTCCTGGGGTTCAAATATCAAACAAGCCCCTTGTTTAATCAACTTTACCTGTAGGATTACAACAACATAATTTAATGCTAAAAAAAATATTTCCTTTAAAACAAACAGAAACCAAATACGTAAGGCTGGCAGTGTTTCTATTAAAGCTGTCTGTTCCAACCGTTGCTGGGAGACAATGAAGGAAACCAACAGCGTGTAGATTAATGGCTGCAGACAGCCTGACATCTGACAACAGGTGCTGGGAATTTAAATTATCCTCAACTGCCGGCTTTTTTTTCTCTGAGGGCTAAATTCAGCCAAGGCATCAGCCTGGAGCTGCTGTGAGCTATCTTAGGCTTGAGGATCGAAATACCGTTTTTTCCCTAATGTTTATCCCCTTTTCAGCCTGTCTTTTCAATAAAATTCAGGCAGGCTCCCTTTTCATTCTCCTCTGATGATGTGTACCTATTTCAATTAAAGGAATAAAACACCTCATAATATTTTGACCGTTTATTTGCTACTGGGTTACATTTATTCATAGACAAATGTGAATATTAGAGGTTTAGATGTTAAGCAATTTATCGAGTACAGAATATCGAGTCTCAGCCTCTTGAATCATTTCAAAATGTTGTTATTTATACTAAAACTTTTAATTATATTTAGAATACCAAAATACATTAGTTTGTTAATTTTCCATCTCCGTTTTAAACACTTTCATTAATTTGACCCCTTTTTCTTCATCTACCTGTCTATCAGTAATGGACCTTATCTACTGGAAGGAGACAGAGAGAAGTGGCATGGTGCTCACAGCCTTGGTAGTGGGTTTACTCTCCCTGTTCCAGCTCAGCATCATCACTGTGATCTCCACAGTCTCCCTTGCAGTCATGTGCTTCACCATTTCTGTACGCATCTACTACCAGTTGCTCTACATCCTCAGCTGGGGGGACGGAGAGCATCCCTTCAAGTAAGAGTATCTCCTTGTATCAAGGAATCAAATACATATATTTTATTTTTTGTTTGTTTAAGTTTATGTTACACTTTAAGTGAATAATTTGTCTTTCCCTTTTTTCGGTTTCTCTTAAGTTTTTATGAATGTCAAAATAGTTCAA
Source organism: Apricaphanius iberus (assembly GCA_028564705.1). Classification (NCBI taxonomy): domain Eukaryota; kingdom Metazoa; phylum Chordata; class Actinopteri; order Cyprinodontiformes; family Aphaniidae; genus Apricaphanius; species Apricaphanius iberus. Next base: position 2,419,990 of record JAPXFQ010000899.1, read on the forward strand.
CTGAAGTAAATCTTAGCTCTTTAATCAATATTTAGTAGAAAACAATAGCAATGACCCCAGTAAATAAAGAAAGTATTTGATGTCATGTTATTTACAAATGTTACACAAGTTTATTTAAATACATTTATGTATTTTTTAAATGAAAAAACGCACATTAGCCTCTTAAAACTTTGCCCTGTTACCTTCAAACAAGACAAAAATAAGTGTGGCCTCTCATTTATTTAACTACAAAGGTAAATTTTAACAGCTCAGCTTTAAAGCAAAATTAGGACAAATTCACTAAGTCAGGTTGCTTATCTTATCAGAACCAGAAAATAGCCCATTTTGTGGAAAAAGCTATTCCTTTGTTCAAAAATCAAGATTTAACAAAAACAACAGACACTGACTGTAGTGACTGCAGACCATAGTTTAAAATATACTTGATCAAAGTGCATTACAGATAACAAATGTATCCTGTTGTGATCCCTGTTGAGTTTCAGGTTTCATGCATTTAAATTCACTGTTAAGTTATTCAAATAAGATTGTCAGATCCAGATAAATTAGTCCTACTGCTCGGTACTATCGCAGAGAGCAGCAGCAAAAATTTCAAACGTAAAAATCCCATAACACAGAACTCATGAAAATCCTATAGACTTCCTAAATTCATGATCTATGTAAGTTCTTCTCCATCATTAGTAATTAGTTTATTGTTAATTTTGTTTCCTGACCATGATATTTACCCTATCCTTGAAATTACAGCTCTGGCTGCTAGGAGCTTCATGTTAAAGGCTCTACTGACATACACTCACCTGCAGCTTGGCATACTTTAACTGACTTTTTAAAATGACAGCAATAAAAAAAGCCATGGTGGTGGATGTGAAAAGAGGGTCTTGCTTAAGTTTTTACAATAACTTGAATTGAATTGTATTGAACTTATAGGAGCCTTTGATAAACTCTTTTGTCCTTAGGAGACCCCAGTGTGAAAAACGTAAGTAATCCCAGCAGAGAAGCTTATGCCCTTTCATCGACCAGTGAAAGGTGTTGCGTGGAGTAGGCCTGAAATAGTGGTTAATGCTGTCTGCAGCTTTTGTTCTCTACAAATTAAACTCAAGGCTCAATTTTGTTGTTAGATTTTTGATTTGTTTTTTGTTAGTAAGTCCAGAATGAAAACAGTGTGATTAATTAGAATATATCAAACTCCTCTTCACAAACTTCTCTGATGAGTCAGAATACCAATAATGTAGTTAGCAAGCTAATCCTCCATGTTCTTGGATAACCTTTATGTGAAAAGCTTGTTGTGAAATACACTTGCTTATAAATTGTGGAAGTAGGCAGATTTATCTGAATATAGTTATTATGACAAATTATTCTCTATCAATGTTAATAATTGGCCATCAGTAAATCACAAAGATCCAGAGCACTCATTTTCATTTTTCAAGTAATTTATTCATAAACCAAAGAAAGGAAGCAAATCTATTCTATTTTATTACTCAAATTATGTCCTTGAATCCTGAAATGAATCTAATATTTAGGCATGAAGAATAGATCTAGGAAATACACATGCCTTCAAACCAGAGGTGTCCAACTTCAAGAACTGTTATGCTGCATGTTTTGGATGTGTCTCTACACCAATACAGCTGATTCAAATGATTGAATTCGCTAGTAAGCATGTAATAAGTTGTGCAAGAACCTACTAATGCATTTTTTTGTTATATATATTTTATATTCAATCCTCAAAGCATCTAATAAATGCCAGTTATTGTATGTCACACATTTATAGGATTTACACTTAAAGTTACAGTTACAACTGTAAAATTACCTTTTTTTTTTAAATCAGTTCTCTGAGGGGTCTAGGCATGTCTCCTTAGTAATAAGCTCAGCAAAGAAGTGTTTTATTTGAGTTACAAAATGTATTGGTTTATTAATGATTGTGGTTTTCCATCAGGTCATACTTGGATCTGGACATCAGTATCAGAGGAGAGCAGGCTGACATATACATGCAAAAAGCCATTGTTCTGGCTCTGTCTGCTGTTGATACCCTAAAGAGGTTGTTTTTCGTAGATAATCTTTTTGAATCCCTCAAGGTTGGTTTGGCTTGTCAATTTAATTCATCTATCTGTTGTTGTTTTTTTTGTGGTATTTCTGTTTATGTGGATTTTGTGTGTGTATAGCTATTTCATATTCTAGTATGAGCAACTATCATAATGATCAATTTGGTAAGCCCTCACTATCCCAAACATTGTTGTGGCTCTGTAGTCATTTTGCTTGTATAATCAGGCATCCCCCTATCATTCCAGCTCTCTAGTTCCCCAATCAACAACATTGTTAGGCCCATCCTCAGTGACTCAGTGAGGTGGATGATGTTTCTAAATAGTGCTTAAACAAAGACAGCAGCTGTCAGTTACTATAATACTATAATTTTAGAGAATGATTTAATCTTTTGTCCTGTGTTTGTATCTGTTTTGAAAACATTCACAAGACAAGAGATTATTTATTTTTCATACATTTTGAAATGTAAATTTCTTGTATTTTTGTCCATAAATTATGACTTTTTTCCCCTTTTTTTGTTAACTTTTACCATGGTAGTAAGTAAGCTGATTTAATAGTCCTTTTACTCAGTTCTCATCCCATTTTGTTCTTGGGGTAGCATTTTAGTCATTAACTTTGGAAAGAATAGAAATATTTATAGAAAATGTGACTCCAGGGTAGCATGAGCCCCTTAATCCATGAAACTCTTGGTGACCCTGTTCGAATGCTAAATGATACACACGAGTCAGCTCACAGAGACCCCCGGAATAAGATGGAGTCTTTTTGCATGCGAGACAGTGTTGTCCCATATCATATTAACTTGATCCTGTAACCAAGACTGAGACACTGACAGACATAGATACTGTTACTGATATGTCTAAAACTAGGCAATCTAGGGCAATTTAATAGAATGTTACCCTGGACTAATTGCACATGTTTATAGAGGGACATTTTTTTTTACAGTTTCTTTTTCTGTTTTTGTCTTTTCTAGTTGCTGTTTCTGATGTATCTCGTCACATACCTGGGAGCCCTTTGCAATGGCCTTACCATTCTCATCATCAGTAAGAAACTGTAATCATCACATAAAAGACATAAAATTTATTTAAAAACAATTGGGTTCACACATGCACTATTTCTTCTTTTCCTCACAGGTGTGATTGCTGTCTTTTCTTTGCCTCTTTTGTATGAAAGACGGCAGGTAATAATTTGTACATACCCACATCAATGTTATTGTAACACAACAGATTCATATATTTTTTTAACAAACTGCGACGTTATAGGAGCAAGTGGATGGCTTTATTGGAACATTTCAGGCCCAAATTGACAACGTCAAGGACTTGTGAGTATGGCGCCATCTTTTGACAATAGGTTGCAAATACAATTGTAATCTTCAGACCTAATTTTTTCAGATTCTCAAACACATTTTGAAATATATTTAATATGCTAAGTACTTGAGATGACCTCAGTAAATGTATAAAAAAACTATCTTCATTTAATCTATGGGAAAAATTAATTGTCCCTGAACCAAATAGCTGATTGTGCCACCCTTGGCAGCATTGAACATTTGTAATAACTGGTCATGAGTCTTTTACTGTATATTGCTGTGTGACAATTCTGGCCCATCAATGCTTTAATTCCGCAAGCTCAAATTAATTAGAGTTTTTTAAAGCTTTAAAGGCATGTTAAGGGTCATGGAGCAGAATCTCAATCAGACTGTAATCCACACTTTGACTCTGTTAATCAAAAATCTGGTTTATGTGACAGATCACACACATTTAACACAGGTTCAGTTTCATTGAATACCATTCCAGAAGTTCTAATAAACAGCAAGTTTTTTTTTTCAGGTTATAAAGTTTCCTTTTTTTACATCTTTTAACCCTCTTTGTGTTTTCAGACAAGTTCTGTTTAAGTGGGTTCTTGATTCTACATGTCTGGCATTAAATCAATCTGGCAATCAAACATGTATTTGGCTACTAAACTGAAGCTATTTTTTCCAAGATAGAATTTAATTAATTAAGTAATTAATGGTTTAACATGGGAGGAATAGCTTTTTCACATAGGGATATTGTAGTTTGGATAGCCTTGTAAAAAAGAATATCCTCACTTGAAAGCTGTGTTTGTCATTCACACGGATTATCTGTATCTAATATTACATTTAATTTGACAATCTGAAATAGGTAAATGTAACAACAACAAAGCTCTGTTTAGAGCTAAGTTGTATTGTTGGTCTTTGGGCATGCTGTAAAAGCATAGCCTTGCAGACACTAACCCCTCCTCTTTCTCTCCCATAGCCTGCGAAGACTTGCCCAAGGTGGCGGCCCTCCTCCTGACACAACCCCTGGTGGTGCCAAACCAAAAACCCAGTAAAATCTCATGGACAACAATTTTAGAAGAACCTTCAATAGTTGCAGATTGTCACTCAATGTCTTACTCAGCAGTCTGTCCCCAAGACCTCCAGTGGATGGCGCTGCAGAAACTGGGAACCCAAACGAAAGAGCAATGATGTACTGTATACTCAAACTATTTGGGTTAGAAGATACTCCCCAAAGGTTCTTAAGATGAAGTCAAAGTTTATGAGTTCCGTGAGAAAACGTCACTCTGATGTCACAGGGTAACACCGTGTTTGGAAACATAATTTTAGCGTGTAATAAAAGAGGTTTAATGAGCATCTTAGATAGAGCTGTAGTAAGAATGTGTGCTGAAGAATACAAGTGGGAAATTTCACACCCTTACCCACTCCTGAAACTGAGGAAGCCAGTTAATCATTCAGGTGATTTAATGTATGAGAGGACAAAAACAGGGATCATCATGGCAGCATAAAATGACCACATCTGCATTTCTGATGCATTTTCATTCTCACCACTGTTTATCTGCATGAATGGCTGTTTGTTTCAAATGTGTGCATTACTTCTGGCAAACTTACTTAAACTGACGTGGTTTCCCCCAATTAAAGTCAAATTTGTTCTTTTTTTTCTGTAAAATGTTCATTCCTTTTCCACCGAGGCCTCATTCGCTTTCATTTACACTTAATTTACTTTTGATTTTGCTTTTACCGTTTAGGTGTAATGGAAAGCAGAAAGATTGATGGGATTTGCAATAATTTGCTCAAATTGATGCATCTGAAGTGGAAGCCAAAACAAATGCTCAGACATTCTGACAGTGTTCTCCAGCAGCTTATAAACTGCTGAGCAAGTGAAATACAGCAGTTGCCTTTCTACAGGTGTTTGTGCATGATATCATTCACGGTATGGTGTGACTACAGTATTATATATACATGTGTACGCAGGATCTTAAACAGAAATATAACTAAATTAATTTCAAGAATTCTAAAAGTATTCAGGATGCTCAGGTACTTAAACCCAAACTTTCTTTCAACTAATGCTTCAAAAGCATAATCTTAGTCCGATGCCTTACTATTACTTAGCCGGTGCATCCTAAAGAGAAGTTTAGATGTGTTAGTAGATATAAACCCAAATATGATGGCCTGTAAGCCTTGGACATGGTGATGCCTATAAATGACCCTTAGTAGTAGAACACACATCTTTTTCCTTGTGTTTTTGGTGTCAGGGGTTCTAACCAGCGGTTCTGTTTCTTGCAGTGATGAACTTCAGTAAAAAAGAACTGATGCATCAGTTAAGTTATTTTACATTTCATATTGTTACAAATGAAACACTGGTGATTTAGTTAGGCCTATTTCAGAAAATCTCAGCAGGTGTATCTGTATTTAACAAAGTATGGGAATTTAGAATTCCAGTGAAACTCTCTTAAAACAAAAGTGGAATGATTCATAAAATGTAAATGAATACAGTTTAGAAATGCCCAAATTCATTAAAAATATGGAAAGGAAAGATGAAATCGTAAAAGCCTAAAGGTTTATTGTAGTTTCATTCTGAATTTAATGCTATTGTTAAGTTTCAAAAAGGTTGAGCCACAAGTATGTTTACTGTGAGTATTTGGGATGTTTTAAAAGAGTCAGCTGTACAGTAGTTATGAGATCAAAAAGTCTCTAGTTCTTTATTCATTGGACTCAGCAGTTTTAGAATTTCTCATTCACTTGTCAATTTTGACAAGTGAATGAGATGTTATGTTCATGTTATATTCATGTCATGTTAAATTCATGACATGAATTTAACACTTATTTTTTACTAGACAAGCTGTGATATGAGTAGGATGCAAAATGGTATAATTTTTCTGGAAAAAATGCAACAGATTCCTTGACAAAGTTGCATGAAAACCAGCATTACTCCAAAACATGTGCTCAATGTACTACTCTGTAATGGCGTCTAGATGTATAGTGCCTTGCAACCCACTGAACCTATTCACATTTTTAAGCTATAATCACCTTCAGTGTTTTCTGTTTTTTTTATTTTTTGTGATAGACCATCTTAAAAGAGCTCAAGCTAAGTTTGAATAGATAGACCCTCTGTGAAAATTGGTTTAAAGTCTTGCTACAGATTCTTAGCTGGATTTCAGCTCCATTTTGGTGTTATCAAACCAGAGCATGTTCTTCCACATTTACATTTCATTGTGCGAAACTTGAAATAGGGATTTTATATGGCTTTCTTAAACAATGATTTTCTTTTTCTTTCTACCCTTACATAAAAAAATATACATATCCTCCCACCTGAGCTGTGTATCCTTCCAGCTCCTCCAGAGTTATCATGAGCCCCTCGACTTCTTCTGATTAATACTCTCCTTGTCTGACCTGTCAGCTGAAGTGGTTGTACATGTCTTGGTAGGTTTGCAGTCGTGTCAAGCTTGCTGAATCTGCTTTAAGCTCCTTCTTAGCTTTATCCCTGACATGCTTGCTGTGTTCCTTCATATTCATGATGCCAATTCACAAATGATGCACTGCTTTGTAGTTGTCTATTACATAAAATCTCTATAAAAACATAGGAAACTGTGGTTGTAATGTCATCAAATATAGCCTCTACCAAATGGCTCCAAATGCTTCTTTTGCTTGCATTTTGAATGTTGGCATTAAAGATGAAGAAAATTTCAGGCTTTGTTTTCAACTTTTGCCTCAGTCTCAACTGAACACTTATTTTGATGCAGCTTTCTGCATCTTTTCTTACAATTGGACAAACCAGTTTTAACTTTCACTCATAAAATTCATATAAGCTTAGTTTACCGACAAAGGGATTCCAGCAATTATGCCTATAAACATGTTTCTGTTTCTGGAATTAAAATTTGCTTTTTCTTTCTCTCAAAAACAACACTAATACTTCCTGGTTTGGTCACTTGAACTATTCCAATAAGTAAAGCATTAAAAATATTGTCCTCATTTTATGTTTTGTTATTTACATTTTACCCGGCATATCAACCCCTCTGGATACAGGGTTGTAACTCCAAACCTGAAGTGACATTTAGTCCTTTTTAAACCAATGTTATGCATTGTAGTTGTACACCAATTATTTTGTATTCTGGATGACCAGACTTTTATCCTTTGAAAAATAAACAAATAAAACACTTTCTTTGTATGAGTTTTTTCCCCCCCCAGATGTTATATAAAGGAACCTTCAGAAGTTATCACATGTGACACATAACTGAATAAATCTATACTTCAGTCAAAACGGTTTTAAACTAAATGTATAAATCTCCAATTACCATAACAATTTAAAGTAATTATTTCTGCTGGTATGACCCTTTTCTTAGATCTCCCCCCTTCTTTACGAGCAATGGTATGGAATTCCTGAGGATAAAGGACCAGTAGCAAAGACCACCCAGAACAAAAACAGAGACATTATGATGAATGTAACACTGTTAAGTACAGGTAGAATTAAGAGCGCCAGAGCTACATAAGCTACAGTGAAAGTTGGTTGAGTGAGTTTGGATTTAATGCTCTATTTGACAATGACTTGTCAAGGTGCTGAGGAAAAGTAGCCTACTGATGGATGAGATAAGTTTAGCTGTGGTCCTGAGCAGTTTGATCGTGGGACCACCCTGAACCTTTTTTCCCCTGATGTAGGAAAATCTCCTCCAACACTTTATTTAAACATAAAGAATCGGTTGCACAGTGGCATCATTCATTTCAAGCACTTCTGAAATAAATCCAATTTTGCATTGATAATGTGCAAATATGTTTCAAATGCAAGACACCTCATTTGTATGTTGTATTTTGTATGTTTTGGAAGGATATTATTAATATTGGCTTCTCAATATACAACCATAATCTAAGTACAGTGCCCTTCAAAATATATTCATCCTTGCATCCTCCTCTTTACATGTGAAGGGAAATAAACTCAACCAACCTATTTTTCCTGCTGTTTAGGTTGTTTTTAACTTCTCAGGTTACAAAGGAATAATTATAGAGACTCAGATCAATTTAATAAAATTGTTTCATTTACATTTATTACATGTGTTACCAATAATTTAGCAAAACAGGTAAAAGAACAGTATTCACGCAGTATTATTTAGTTTCTTGGTCTAACAAGCAACATAGAGTGACAAACAGTAGATTGCAATGTGAGATTCAATGTCCCACAAATGACAAACGTGATAGGGAACTGAAAGTGGAAACCCACACTGTAGTTTTGGGGCAAATATTCTGAAAATCTTATTTTACAGAAGAGCTATTAACTTTTAAGTAACTACAACTATTAACTAAGCTATTAAAATTGTATTGCAGGATTCAGAAAAACACTGCAGGTTAATCAGAGACACTAATATATAAAATGTAAATCCATCAGAAGCCAGACTTTGGAGCCATTATGTGGCATTAAATTTAGTTTGGTTATGCAGCATCAAAAAAAATATGGATCTAATACTATACAGACCATTTTAACCAGATACAAGAGATGTGACAGATGCTGTAAAGAAAGAAGACTGTGGACACTTGTCCTTCAATACTCCTTTATCATTCCTACATATTAGAGCTGGAAAGAAAAGGCATTTTATTTTCTTTGGGATGTCAAAATTCTACACAAACTATGTTTGTATTTTGCAAAGCAGCCTTTAAGTAAATGTTTAAATCTTGTTTAATTAAGCTGTCATGATACGTTCAACGCAGATGATGCAGAAGATTTACTCGGGGCAAAGGTGGCTTGAAACAATTCAAAATGTAAAAAATTGACCCCATCTTAGTTTAATACCTGCATTTTATTTTCGTTTTGCTGTAGGCACCAGGTGGCGCCAAAGCTCCAAGCGTTTCACTTCTAAAATCAACCATTTTGTCTGATATGGACTGAGGAGGTGAAACATGATCAACATGAGTTACATGACAGTTTTTGAAAACACCCAATCAGGGGGCCAGTCCCTTTAGATCAGTCTATCACTTAGTTCCTTTTATACAGACTCATCTGGTTTAAAATAGATCATGGGGTCGAAGTCAGGACTAGGTTTCAGTTTATATGACATTTTGAAAATTAACATCCAGGTTGTCTATGTAGCATGTCACCGAGGACAAGTAGGGACTTGCCTGGCCCAGATCAAACACACTGACCTCACACCAGTTGTGTCATTGGGTTGTAGTTTAACTACTTGATCCAAACAACTGAGATAAGTTAGGCAAACCGTTAAAATAAAGGCAAACAAACAAAGGTATGGTAGAGCTAGCTTGTAGTCTATAAGCACACTAAAGTCCTATTTAGAGCCCCCAGTCTGGGGGGGGGGTGGTGGGGGTGGTGGTTAATGTTTAATAGAAATATCAAATATTAGAAATATGTTTCTATTAATGGGAGCTAGAGATTAGAGTGATGGCAAGGAGGCATTCCAAACTCTGAGACCTGAAACTTGAAATGTTTGATTTCTGTAACCAGTGAAGAACTATCAATTGATTATTGAGCAGGGTATAAATACTTTTTAACACAATTTATATACAATTCATAGTAAAGATTAAGGAAAACACATACACTTCAACTTAGTGCTTCTTGATTTAAGAGTGTCCACAGTTGAAGTGGGCGGCACTGAAAATGAAACTGTCAGCAAGCAAAAAAAAAGGGGTAAAAACAAACTTTGCTATTCTGTGTGTCAACGTGAGACGATAGTTAATAAAAAGCAACAAAGAATGAACATAATGAAGATAAAAACAGATACCTTATTTTTACAATTTTTAAATTTTACATTGTTTTATCATCCATTGGGTGAGGCTGTCTCAATTCTTATTAAATAACAAGCTTATTAGTAGAAATATTTCTTAATCTAAATTTGATTGACGTATGGATATTTTCTGACTTAACTGTATGTCCAAAAAAGTAAACCTTTTGTTCTACTGCAGATTCAGAAAAGTGTATGATTTAGAACTAATCTATAAATTTCATATTATATAAAATTCATATTTATCTGAGTTTTATGCAACACACAAACTCCGACATCACCATAATCAATGTGAGGTGAGACGTGTTTATAACAGGATTTATGGTTTGCTTTTCTTTTAGTTTAAATGAAAAGGATTATTTATTTGGTAAAAATGGTTTTCATTTAAGTTTTTTATTAATATGTTAAATCTGGAAGAGCAAGTTCTCTCTGGGATATTGTAAGTACAGCATAAAAAAATATTTTATTTATTTATTTAAAAAATAATGCTGGGAATGTAGATATATTCATTATTGGCTGACAAGTGAACTCTTAACACAAGTTGGGCACAAAAACAACAGTGGTGGTGGTGTGGTGGCTTGTGGGTAAAGGTGTTAACTGCAGACAGGCTCCCAAATTAACTTGTGTTTAGGGCCCCTTCACCCTTGGGCCGGCCCTGGTGGGTGGGATTAGTCAAATTACTCGACAAATAAATACAATGTGACCCACCCTTTTGCTGAATGCAGCGGAGTGCCAGACTGTTGTGGTAATGGTACTGCGTCCCGCTGTCTCAGTGGATCTGACAGCGCGCTGGAAGACTGGAGAGCTTTGACGCCCTGAGTCCCGCTCAGACGCGTCTCTTGGCTCTGTCGTTGTGAAGACAGAAAAAACTGCTCCCATGCCGGGTTTTTTACTCGGCCTGTGGATGAGATCGCGGTGAATTGCCGGGACATTGAATGTCACCTGCAGACGCAATGGATTACGGACGGACTATGGCCCCTCCGGTGCCTCCGCACAAACCCAAACCCGCCCGACTAGGACAGGGGCAGGGGCAGGAGCGGTTGCTGAAGTGCGTCCTTCTAGGAGACGGCGCGGTAGGGAAGACCAGCCTGGTGGTCAGCTACACGACCAATGGATACCCAACCAAATATGTTCCGACTGCATTTGATAACTTTTCGGGTAAGAGAACGCTTTATATGTTGATATTTTATCCTTGATCAAATGAAACGTTGAGCGTATCCCCTAAAGTTAAAGGTACACATGAACGAAAGAAACAGTTAAAGATCTTTTCTTTTGCAGCTTTGAATAAAATCAGTTATTGGTTGCTCTTCAGGGTGTCTTGTTTGAATACACGAATTATCTGAAACCCCACCAGATGTTTCCTTGTATTTCCCCCTATTCTTCCACAGCATGATAGACGTCTATTTGCTCTTCCTGTTATCAGTCCTCACATCAGAGGTAAAAGGCACGTGATGTATCCTCTCTGATGTGGCCAGGTTTTCATTTGGAACGCCTCCATTTTCCAGGTTGACTGAGCTAACCCTTACAGACATTATTTGTGCTTGGAAACATTTGTCCTAGACCTGAAATCAGTGTCGTCATGGAATCAGACTTTTGCCCTTTTTTCTCATATTCACATCCTTGTGTTGGGCATACAAAAGTGTCTATAACGTTGAACATTTGGCTTAACACATTAAAAAGAACACACCATGGTGGTGGCAGTATCATGCTGTGGGAATGATTGTCTTTAGCTGGAACTGGGAATCTGATTAAAGTTGATGAGAAGGTGTATGGAACTACCAGGAAATTATTCTGGAAGAAAATCTATCAGAGGCTACAAAAGGAGGAGGTTCAGTTTCCTGCTTGGCAGTAACCCCAAACATGCAGTCTAGTCAAAGTCCAAACTTCATTAAAGTCAACTGAGTTTGAGCTATTTTGCAAGAAGAATGGGGAACATTTTCAGTCTAGATGTGCAATATTTGTCGGTACATAACCCAAAATATTTGCTGCTATAGTTGCATTAAATGTGGACTCTAAGATTCAAATTATAAACACTGAAATTTGAGGTCATAATGCAACAAAATATAAAATGTTCAACAGATATTAATACTTGTGAAAGGCACTCTATCTGTCACTGCAGGGTGAAATCGGAAGCATTTCTGTATAACAAGTAAAAAACCAAGTATTTATCTCCCTTTATAGCCAGTTTATTCTCAGGAGATAAATGAACAACTTGGCTCGCACCAAGCCCATAAAAACACTCAGTGAGAACACACACCGCCCTAGACAAGTGCTGGCTCAATCCTGCCTCAGAGAACAGAAAGCGTCTCTGGTTCAGGGGTTTTGAATTGCACAACTCTGCCTATTGTTGTCAGCCTTGACCCACGAGCCCTCTTCTCTACCCTGGAATGGGCACATCTGTTCCAACGGCTCTGAGGCAGAGATTGTCTTTCGCCCTGGACTGACAGAGAGCGATTGTGCAGTTGGAGGCCCTTAACAGTGATGTCACTTTCCCAGTGCTTGGAATCAGCGTGATGCATTGAAAGCTTGCTTTCTGAGCAGTTACGCAACCCCACAGGTGGGATAAACGCAGCAAAAGAGGAAGACAAGGGGGAGCTTTGCTGCAGAAAATCAAAAGTATCATATGTTGGGTATTAGGAAATGATTACCCAGTGGGACTCCCTCCCTCATATTCCTCCTTTTATGTCCTCCAACTGTTTTCTCCTTCTTTTTGTGAAAGCTGTGATGGCTGTCCCAGTGCATTAAGTGTTTCAGCAAACGTTTTGATCAGGTGGCATGACCGACCACACATTCTGCAGGCACACTGGAAACGTTTCCATGTGCCGGCTCCTTTGCTTTGTGTTCAGTCTACTGTAAAGAACAAAATGGTCCTGTAATAAAACTGGCTGTGAGATGACTCATCCACTTTTTTCCCAACCTGAAAATGAGGCCTACTGAAAGAGTTACTGGATAAACAAAATCGACTTTGCTTATTTATTTATTTTTTTACACCTAAGTCGGGCTGCCTTAGAGAGGTCCCTGTAAAGAACAAGGATCACTGAATGAACCAAGTGACAGTAGCGGTTAAGCAGCTTAGAGTGGGTGGGCAAGATGGTTGAGGTCTGGTTTCAGTGTTATAGATATTAGGAAATTCTTTTAAAGTCGAGGGATATTAGGAAATTAATTGTTATAAAGTAGAGGGCTAATCAGGATAGGATCATGTTTCTTGTGCTAATAATGTTCGATAAATGATTATGTTTGCAAGCCTCAAAAGCTGTGGGTTCCCTGTTAGCATCCCCATAAAGACATACTTGAAAATCTATGGTTACACTACTTTGCATTGCACGTGTACTGAAGTACCCTTTTTCATCATATATAAGTTTCATTTATGGAGTTCTCACAGTAGGGGTTGACAGATACAGTATATGGGCCAGAAAGACTGATTATCTTTTAAATACCACTACTTTTCCTTGTATTTCAATAAGTATTAACAAATATTTTCAAGAAATTTAAAGTAAATATTACTGACCTTAGTAAATATCTGTATAGCGTTTAAGACTGTAATTCTATACATAATGTGCACCTTTAGCTTTACATCTGACCTACTGTGAGCGACTGTGGCTCAGGAGTTGGGTGTTTGCCTTGTAATCAGAAGGTTGCCAGTTCAAGCCCCGGCTCTGACGGTCTCAGTCGTTGTGTCCTTGGGCAAGACACTTCACCCGTTGCCTACTGGTGGTGGTCACAATGGTGGCGCCATTGTCCGGCAGCCTCGCCTCTGTCAGTGTGCCCCAGGGCAGCTGTGGCTACAACGTAGCTTACCATCATCAGTGTGTGAATGTGTGCATGAATGGGTGGATGACTGAATGTAGTGTAAAGTGCTTTGGGGTCTGTAGGGTCTGAGTAAAGCGCTATACAAATGCAGGCCATTTACTGTATGTCTTTTTTTTACAGCTGTGGTTCAGGTGGATGGGAGCCCGGTGAGACTACAGCTTTGTGACACTGCAGGACAGGTGAGAAATGTTCACCAACAAGCCTTTAAGTGATAATAATAAATAGCATTTTGTGTTAATATTAATGTTAGCCATCTAACTGTTGTGTGCACCCTTGTCTCCCATATTAAAACAAATTAAATTTTCATTCACAAATAAAAGTTTATGATGCCAGAATTTGAGGAAACATCTGTTTGACAAGCCAAAAATTTCAAACCACTACTAAAAAAAGAACCCCCCATGATAAGTGCAATATATGGGCTTCCCAAACTTACAGTTGCAAAGTGATGAAAAATGCTGGTAAATTATCCAAAACTTTCCACAAGGTTACCATGGGAAGTAAAGTCGGTCATTTTGGAAATTTTCCCCAGCCAAAACATTTCTAAGAAATTGTTTTTTTGAAGATCTAAAATGTTTGTAGCCCACAGGTTCAAATGTTACAATTATAGTCTTCTGCTATTCGCTCAAAAAATGTGGCCTCGGTGGTCTAGGATTCCCAGAAATTATCTGTGCATGTGATGGAGGAATGCACAGTGCATTTAGAGAGCATGGCCTCACTACCAATGCAGTAAGCTGTTCACTGCTAGCATGTGACTGAGGATTAGCATAGATATACTGAATTCTACTTTAGGGTTGTTTGAGTCAGATTATGCTAAAATACATTGTCTATATTTGAAATTCCTGCTCGAGGCCAATGTTAACATCTTTATTTCTTTCTTCCCTTAATAACCATGGACATTTAAGTTTTCCAAATTTCTAAATCCTAGTCAAACATGGACTAATTTATTGTGTATATCTTTTTACATATTCTTTAATTCTTAAATCTTTAAAAGTTTTTCTGTGACACATGTATTTAATCAGAAATAGGGATTATTTCTTTACAAAAAGTTAAAATCTCAATCTTGTTCTTTTCTCATAAACGCAACACTGTTTTTTTTCATGTCCTGATCTAGGTGTGTCGTTCCCATATTTAATTTTCAAATTCCAAAGTTGCACCTCAAATCGTCAAGAAACAGCTTTTATTTTGAATGCATGTAAAAGTGTTCACCAGGATCTCAAACTGATCAAACAAGTCAAACCATCGGCTTTTATTGAGATCTGTTCGTTTTTTTGATGAGTATAAAACACGACTTAATGAGCAATTACATCATGTAAAATGTGTTTAAGGTACATCAGCCAATAAAGGGACAAAATGTACAAATAGAGCATCTGGTCTCACAGTCAATGTTGCATTTTATCTTAACGGATTAAGCTAAATCTGAAAGGAGGGTTTTGCATTATACAGCTGTCATATTTTTATGATTGATTACGATTTTCTGCTGTTTGAGGCGTTGTCACAACATGCTGTTTTAATTCAAACATATTCACATGTCTTTAAGTTTAGGGAAATAAGTTGTCTGCAGGCATTTTCAATGCTATGTGAATTACATTTTAGGTTTTCTTTGTAAACAAAAACAGTTGCATAAATGTATTGGATACATACTTACTGTAGTTGTCCATAGGGCCTATCTTTCCAAAGGACACAATAAAAAACAGTTTTCAAGGTACATTTATTCTCATGGGTCATGTAGGGGGTTGGTTTATAATTCAGCTCAGCATCAGCACCCTGCTTTAGCAGCGTAATATTTGACATTTGAAAAAGCCACATAAGCACCGCCAGTTCTATCCTGGATCACAGACTGTTTGATTTTGGGAATTATCCCGTTTATGAAACCCTAAATATGTGTAAAACCTCACACCCTGCTACAAGCTGTTCTCTGTGTTACGACTTCACACCTATGCAGACAAGCTTGGGCAAATACGGCTAAATGAAAATTGTCTAGCATTTGGTGAACTGATGCAACCTTCAAAGAAGGGAGACTGTGCCAGAAAGATGGTAGGGGTAGGAGTGTACTAACAGATTAGGAATGGGAAAAGGGGAGCCAGAAAGTTGAATATAGCTGCTCCTCTCTCCGTGAGGTTGATATTTATGGATATCTGCAGAAATACCCATTATTACCATGTCCGCCTTGTATTCTGTTCAGCTTTGAAAATTTGACATTTTACATCAGAGAGAGCCTTTTTAGACTTTAGAGCAGGATAGGGTTAAGAAGTTTGTCCAGGGGAGGGGAGGGTTAAGCACCGAAGGAGCGGTTTTGCATCAGGTTTCTGCCAACATTAATCTGTGTACTCAAGGATGTGGGAGGGCCGTGTCTGTCAAAGCTGTGTGGCTCCAATGTGTTAATTTAAGAGATTTACTGCAGATGAGTTAAATTAATGGGTGTGAATTGTCTGTACTGTATATTACCACATTATAAACATTGTTTAGACTGTTTGTTTTTAGACAGCCATTGGCACAATTCCTTATTTCCTGTACAGTGCTTCAGTGTGTTGCAGTAACTACTCTGTGTGGTCAGTTTAGGGGAGAAAAGAAGGGTCCCGGAACTTTATTAGGGTATTAGTAGGGTAAATGTTCTTGTTTTTTAATCACAATCTCTTTTGTAAAGAATCTAATTCATTGTTAAGCCACATGGGACTATTGTGGACTATTTGTAATTTTTTTTTTAATTGTATTTTATAGCAATAGTAGATATTGCTTTTGAATAAAATAATGCCAGATATCAGAGAAACAACTTAACAGCTGCACTGCAATAGGGATCATAATTCCCTTTCTGTAACCTTTTGAAATGTTGAAGAAAATTATTAAAGTAAATTGGGGCTCATATAAAAAAAATGTGAAATTCTGTCTCTTTACATATTTAAGGTTTTAATGTACTCAAAAACTGTGATTCACTGTACAATTAGTTCAGTATATGCCATTTTAACTACAGTTAATGCAGAACATGCATGTTCTGTTTGTTTAATTCAATATCAATTAAAAAATGTTAAATTCACAGCAGATTTTTTTTTAAACTGCGAAAGCAAAGACTAATGTTAGCTTCATTAGCTGTGTACGAATAAACAGTCGTGTTAATAACCCTAAGAACTACTTCCTTTATTTCTTCAAAATAAAAGTTTCA
Source organism: Apricaphanius iberus (assembly GCA_028564705.1). Taxonomy (NCBI): domain Eukaryota; kingdom Metazoa; phylum Chordata; class Actinopteri; order Cyprinodontiformes; family Aphaniidae; genus Apricaphanius; species Apricaphanius iberus. The sequence goes on from JAPXFQ010000899.1 coordinate 2,436,998, forward strand.
AGCATATAAAAGTTTGGTGGTTTCTTCCTGTTAAAGGGGAGTTTCTCCACTTTCACTACATGCTTGCTAAGTATGAAGGATTGCTGTAGTCTGCATCAATGGAGCACAACTGACAATGACTCGATGCAATCTGCTTGGATTCCTTTAATAGAAAACTTTTAAACTGATTGAAATGTTTGTATAACTAAACTGAAATTGCTTATCTAGAAAAGTGCACTGAGAGGACATCTGGAGCTATATAAATAAACTGAATTGAATGGAAAAGGGTGGGATTCTTTAAGCACTCGACATCATATCTGTGGTCTATAGTAACAGCTTAGACTTTTTCCACCAGACGAAGTTGCATTTATTGACTTAAATACGTTTGAGATCTTATTACAACCCAAAAATTAAGATGTCACTCATTGTCCTCTTTCTGTTCGACAGGATGAATTTGACAAACTCCGACACTTCTGTTACAGTCGCACCGACGCCCTGCTGCTCTGCTTTAGCGTGGTCAGCCCTGCTTCATTTCAGAACGTTTGGGAAAAGTGGGTCCCCGAAATCCGCCGCCGCTGCCCCCTAACCCCGATTCTCCTTGTGGGCACGCAGTGTGACCTGCGGCAGGACGTCAAGGTGCTGATTGAGCTGTCGAGGCGGAGAGAGAGACCCGTTGCAGAAGAAGACGCAAGAGCGCTTGCAGAAAAAATGGGGGCCGTCATGTATGTGGAGTGCTCGGCGCTGACTCAGAAGAACCTAAAGGAGGTGTTCGATGCAGCCATTTCAGTGGGGCTGCGGCACTCTGAAAGGAGGGCTCGCCGGGAGAGGAAGGTCCGCAGCACCGCCGATAAAATGAAGATGCTGTCCAAGTCGTGGTGGAAGAAGTATGTGTGTGTCCAGTAGGCAGGGAAAGTGAAAAAGATTTTTACATAAGTGACACAAAACTGGAACTGCTGTGGTTTCTAGAGAGACTGTAGAATGTAAGGACTTTCAGATACATTGAAATGGATGAGCTGGTCCGAAGGAGAGGAGCAGAGATTGCTGATCTGAACTCTGTAGGCTGCAGATGGTTTCACTTCAATGAGAAAAACTAAAAATAACCAGCATCCAACCAAAAATAATAGTGCCAATATCACAGATTTCATATCATACTGGATTTATCCAAACAAATGTGACTTTGAGGGAAGGTAATGATATGGTGGCGATGTTAATTGTGGTCCTCATTCTTTTGTTTAATTTTGGGTCTTTTTTATGATATCATTTGTGTGTTTTATTTGTTGTGCACCATTATCCAGATCCCAGGGCTTTTTACAGGACAATTTCTAAATAACCCTTAAACAGGAAGTTAAATGGGTGTTGAAATTAGGAAACCAAGTTAAAAATGCAATTATCTAGTTGAATAAATCAAAAACACGAGCAAGTTAGTTTACTTTCTTAAAATTTTTTTCAGATCTAATTTCTGATTTCAATCAAACTTATCAATATGCATTTTATAAAAATTTAGTAGGCTATATTTTTTATTCATGTTGTACTATGAATTTAACAGAGATTGTTACAGTTGAAGATGTTGACTTTATGCCTCCTTTTTTAAGAGATTTGTAGCATAAACTATGTTGTATATTAATGTCTCGAACACAAATTTATTTAAAATCTTACTAATTGGAGTTATCCAGGCAACATACAATGGATAAGACACAGGTTTTAGATTATAAAAATGTTCAGTTCTTTAATCTGATTGAAAGGCTTTGTCAAGTTGTAGCCTTGTTATGTATTTTGTTCCTGTTACATGGCTGCAGGAATTCATAGGTAATTTGCACTTATATGCTATTCACAAAAAATCATTGATATTTGGCCATGCAATGGCCTGTGGAACAGTAGTGGAATGGAAACTTGTATGCAAATGAAACAATTTCAAGAACTGTGAGTCAAGTTCGCTGCAAAGCATCTCAGATTTAGAAGATCAATGTGTTTTTTTCATTGTAAGCTAGATATCCGATAACCGAATAAATGAGGTAAAAATGACCAAAGAGACTGGTTCTTGGTTTGCTTCTCATTTTTTAGAAGCCCGTCCAATATGTTGTGTCTATTTATATGTTCCCTCCAGGCTAATAACTGATTAACCTCAACACACAGCAGATCCCCTACAATATATTATGTCCTTTTGCACTGTATGTTGCATCTTACATATTTACCATGAGTGAAATGTCATAGTGATGAATCTGTTTGCAAATATAAAGTAACTGACATTTACTGGCTGTGCTGTAAAACTCTAAGTGGTACTTTAACAGAATGAGTGTTTCAGTTTATGTTTGATATGAGAGAGGATAAAGCTGAATGAGTGGGGAAAAAAATAAAATGTGAATTATGACACCATTTTGTTTTTTGCTTTTTCATTGCTTTTTTTCCTCAGGAACTGCTGTGTGTGTGTGCTTATTCCTGCAAATGAATGTTCAACGAATAGATGTTTATACCACTGTTACAAGGTTCTCATGGCAACTTGCAGCAAGAACCGCCTCAAGGGCAGCTTATGTTTGCATTGTTTGAAAAGGTAAACTAATAAATTAAAAAAAAACTAGGTTAGTAAATATTGACATTTTGTCTTCTTTATCAAGTATCGGTACAACAGGGCTTTTGGTGCTCATCAGGTGTTTAAAAACACTAAAGTATGTTCTTTTGCTAAAATAAAAAAAGATGACCAAATACATTTGTTATTCATATTTTTTAATTACCAATTGAATTATGGTGAAAAAGTATTTTATTCTTTAAATCTTTTTTTTTGTCTCATTTTTTTGTTGTTTTTTTTGTTGTTGATCCACTCTTTTTTGAAGATTTGTTTTTTTAGAAACCACACTGGAATAAATTTGAGCATGAATTTACTATTTAAGCAAACACCACAGCTTTTAATCGGGTTTATGTCTAGACTTTGGTAACTCTAAAATCTGCTTTATAACCCATTTTAACTTGAGCTTAACATCATGAATTGATAGATGGACAATCTCCTTGAAGAGTTTAAGCTAGAGAGTAGAATTTATAGTTATGTGAATAAATGTTTTTCCACTCAACCAACTAACTTAAGTCTCTTTGAATTATTGACTGCTAAATGCAGTCAGTGGTCAATAATCTTTGTTTTACATCCATTCCAAGGAAGGTTCACCATTGTCCCTGTTATTTCAATATGTGAATAATGCCTCACTGTGGCTATCTGTGATCGCATAGCTTTGGAAATGACTTTGTAACCTTTTGAAGATTTATAGATGTCATGAACTTCGTTTCGCATCTGTTCTTGAAGGTCTTTAAATCAAAGCAGGACCAGAGTCTGATTTTTTTAAAGTTAAAAAAGTAAAACATTTTAACCTAAGGTTTCATTACAGTTTCCATAGGGATTGGTTTGGATAGATTTTTTTTCCTTTTATTTAATAAATTCATCATATGAAAACTTATTGTCGTATTTAATCAGGTCATCTTTATCTGACAGCATTCTTTTGTGACAAAGAGGGAAAACCAAAATATATCAGTAAGGGGGGATTCTTTTTCTAGCAATTACAAACTCCTCTTATTTTATGCAGGCTATGTAATTTTAGTCAGATTATTATATAGTATAATATTGTTAGAATATCTAACTAACCTGCAGGCATAGACTGGTATGATTTTCTTATGGCATTATAACTTTAACCAAAATACTAGACTTAAACATTTAATAACTTGCCAACCAACTTGTAGTTTCTTAACTGTAGTTTTGAGAAAGCAATACTTTAATCAAAATGACAGGTCATACATACAGTCAACTAGACACTTTCAGTACAACCTCATTAATAAATGGAATTTCAACTTTAACAGTGAAATGACAAAACATTTTACTGGTCTTGTCATTCTCTACGAACTGGGGCTTTACAAGACAGTTTGAATGGTGAAAAGGTTAACTACACTATAACATGTTGCAAGTTGCATGTTGAAAAGGTAATATATTGTAGATTTGGAGTAAATTAGAAATTGCCACAGATGCCAAAAGCGTATGCCTGAAACATGTATTTATCACAAAGCTCACAGGCAATCCTAAAATACAATAGTGATATTGAGTACACTGAGGTCTGAGTATTATTTCTCATATAAGTTGCAGCAGTTGTGTTGCTTTCTTTTCTTGAGGTCTTTGCATTTTACTGCAGATTACAGTTTTCCCCATCTGTAACAAACAGAAAAATCTAAATTCAATCTAGGACTGGTCAATTTGAGCAAACACTGACCCATTTAAATCAGCCTTTAACTTAAACTGTGTTCCTGGCTGTTTATATTTTGCTTGTAAAACCAAGTAGCACAAAAAACATCTGGATTATTTTGATGTTGCTAGTTTCCATGTTAAAAAAATCTGGACTATTAAAAACTTAATAGATTGTATTAGATGTAATAGATTGTAAAGATAACAATGGAAAACATCTAAGTGTACAGCAATGGCTTTGGGTCAAAAGTCATTGTACATCCTGAAACAACAACTTTGTAGAGCTTTCCTGGACATCATGAGATGGTAGGGTGGAATCTGCCATGACTGTGGGCTGTGGAGGCATCAAGTCTTGAAAGTTTCCTTCAGGGAGCGTGCAGGGAGTTCAGTTGTTATTTTAGCTATTTTATGCACTCTATGGAGGATATTTGGGTCGACTTCTGTGCAGTTTACATATGAAGGCTGTCAGACTCTATGTTAAAAAGTTTCAATGGAACCCTGGTAAAAAGCTCCGTATACACATAGTTTTTCTTTAGTTTCCATTCGAGCCAAAGTAAAACCACCACTGAGCCTTATGAACCAAGATGTTGGTATTCATTGCCTTTGTCAGGTGCTGATCTAGATTCTTGTGAATTTTAAGGCTATACGATGTACTTCTTTTCCCTGATCATAAACGATATTGCTTTCATGATACCTCTGGAAATCAATGATTATCTCTTCTGTGTTCTTATTGTTTGACTTTAGGATATTGTCCATTAACCAGTTTAGTCAACCTGTATGGAGTCTTATCTTTGATCGATACCAGTTCCATTACCTTTGTATCATCATTATTATCTTTGTGGGATGTGTGGTGATACAACATGATGTTGTAGAGTAAATAGAGCATCAAATTGAACGCACGCCACTGTGCTGTCCCCAGAATGAGGTTCAGACTGGTAGGTACCTGGAGGTTAACAGCCTTGGGGCTTTTGCTACAATCAAGGTTTACTATATAATCCATCCATCCATTTTCTAAACCGCTTAATCCTCAGGAGGTCGCGAGGTGCCTATCTCCAGCTGTCAACGAGCGAGAGGCAGGGCACACCCTGGACAGGTCGCCAGTCCATCGCAGGGTAACACAGACAGACAGGACAAACAACCATGTGCGGACACCGTGCAACCCCACTATATAATCCAGTAAAATAGATAATTGTAATAATAATTGTCAAAGTCTATAATATCCTTTTTTAGTATATAATCCAGTAGAAACCAATTATAGATTTTGGCAATTATTTTATTTAAATTATCTTTCAAAGACAACATTTATTTCAAGAAAATCTATTCGGTTTTCTTGTAGGGCGTATTTAGTAACTACAGAGACAAGCTGCCAACTCTTGAGCATGTTATTCTGATTAGGGCCATTCTCTGTATGTATCTATAAACCACTTAGATGTTGCTTACTGTTGCGTACAGCCAAGAATACTAAGTGATCTTTGAACGTGAACAACACTTTTGTAAAATGCACAGAGCTTTGCTCATCAAGCTACAGAGGTCAGGTGATAAAAATATGTGGTTGACAGCGATGACATTAGTAAGAAAGAAAAAAATAATTCCATAGGCATGTTACAGTCTTCATTAGTATTTTGATAATCTCCAATTAATTCTAAACCTGTAGATGTTGATCATCCATCTCTAAATATTTTTTTTGCTGTCCATTTCTGCTGAATAACATAATTGAAATATTAAGATGATGTGAAGCCGTCATAAATCTTCTTCCTCAAAATATATACATTTTCTGTCATTTCAAATTGTTGTTTCTGTGAAAACTATAAAATTTGCACTCGACTATCTGATATGAGACATAAAAGAAGATTGTGAATGTTTTGAAAAAAATATTTGAATTACCTTTGAAATTACTACATGTGTAAAATGCATGGACTTAGTTTAAGAGTATTCTGCATTCAGTTTCTTTTGATTAAAAAGGAAAGTAGTTTTAATGAAATAGCATTCATCAGTCAAATTTCTATACCTTCTTATCCTTGAAAACTCACAGGGGTGGGAGTTACCTCTCACCCCAGGGACCTGGGGGTGAGAGGTGGAATGCACTTTACAGAAAGTTTTTGAGAAATGCTCTAGTTTTTGTGGCATATTCATTTTGGTTGTCTCTGTGCGGTAATTGAGCATGATATGGGTCTGTGACACAAAAAATACTTTTTCATTACAGTTACTAAATTTCCTTTTGGGTAGACAATAAGTAAATGGTTTTTTATACAAAATATTTAAATTGACATTTCGTTAAACTGAGGACGGTGTTGAATGTTACTTCAAAGATTTAACCTAAAATGTTTGGTGGCACCAGGACCTCTAACTATACTGGATAAGACAATTATAACTGCCTAAAATAGACCCTTTCTTCTTCTTTTCATAGCTTTATGTCTCGACCACAATATACAACAACAGTCAGAGAATGATAGTCAGCTCTGCTCTTGCTTAGAACTCAAAATAATAGGTTAGACAGCCAAAAGAGAGCTTGCGTCTGGCAGTCTGCAGATGAGTATTTTGTCCAGCTTCAAAGTGGATAAAACTTAGGAAGGAGTAGTGCCAGATGGTTTAATTATTATAGTTTGGGTGGCTCCACCTTCCAGCAAAATATAAGCAGGAAAACCCCATTGTTGTGTCTTGGTGAAGCTTCCTTCTGTTAAATGTCCTGCCTTTTAACATCATGGTTTGTGATTGCCTGCAATATCTGTGTCTGCTAGAAATAAAGTCCCTGTCTGGTAAAAATCCTCATCAGTCAGTCATAGATGTCACAAAGAGGAAACATTTCAAATGAAACATTGGCAAAATCTATCAGATGTATTGTTTAATTGACTTTGTCTTTATGAAAATATATGTCTCTATACAGCTTTATCCGAACACCAAAACTATCCCTTTGGCAGGAAAAGTGTTCATTACTCTTTTATAAAAAATTAAAATCAGTCAACTTTACATAACACCACACAACAAACCGATAGAATTATTTTCTTAATAAAACATTTGTTTTCATCCTGTTAGGATTACTTGTTAACCAAAAAGCGATTCAAATAATTTCCGAGTTTAGATCTGATTGCTCCTAAGTGTTTTTATTCGAAAAAAGGATGGCTCATTTCAGGAGCTGAATCTTTTTTAATCACCCTGAAGATGACTACAACTGTAAAAGTGATCTGAACCATATTTGTGCAGAAAAAGATTAACATCAGTTGTTCAAATTTCAAAATATTTGGTTATTACTGTTTAGTGTAAGTGTAACATAACATCTTAGCCAGGTGCAAAAGAGACAAAAATGTTCAACTGCAGTTGTACATGTATTCTTTCATGTTTTTAAAAATCTAACTTTACTTCAAATAAATATCCTGTGAACCTTTTTCTATGTAGCTGTCCCACATTCATCTGAGATGCAACAAGAATCAAAATCCATAGAAAACATGGCAAAGTGCTTTATTGATTCAAAAACATTTAGTTTTCCTTTGATAAAACATTGTGGTTTTTGGATTCAACCAAAGGTCTAAAAAACCATTGTACATTAAATTGAACCAAAATGTGTAAACAGTAAGATTGTAAAGATTCACTCAAATAAATGTCATCCCGGTGTTAACACTGTATATCTATACCTAAATTGAATGTGGTACATAATAAATACCCCTTTAAATAAGAACAAGATTAAAAGATGTTCAAACATTTCATGATCGTCTACAAGAGTGAGCAGGTTCAGCAATCTGTTTAAGGAGTATACTGACGGACTCAAATGCTGGATGTTCAGCTTGGATATATTGGCAAAAGTGGCAAATGCATGCCATATTGTTTCGTTAGATATAAAATCTTACACTAAAAAAAAATAATAATAACTTGCTGCATGAACATAATAAAATTATGTCACTCATTTCCACCCAATTTAGCAATAAAGAATTTTGTTGAGTGAACTAATTGTAAATATGTTGGGTCAGCTTAATACATTTGGGTCACTATAAGGCTCAAAAATAAAAAGCAGGGCCTGGGAACTCAGTAAGGGACCTCTGGTTTCTGAGCACCTGCTCTAACCACTTTGCTACACAATAAGTCAGAAACTGTGTATAACAACATACACAACTTCATTTCCAGTGTTAATTATAATATTATAAAGACTTGCCAATTTTTTTCCATGAAAATAGTGAAGGAATTCTATTAATAAAATATTACAATCATGTGATGGATGGAGAAGTGTTGTATCGGCATCTACAAAAGGAAAATTTGTATAAGTGTGACAAATATTATCTTTTTTTTTATATACCATCTCAGAACATCTGCAGCCCCAGCATGTTTGGAGCATGTTTGGGACCCCATGAGGGATCTCTCTGACAAAAACTTGGCTCAGTGGGACCTACAGCTGTCATAAAGGGCACATGAAGACAGGCCCCATCATATGAGAACGTGATGGGTCCTAACCAGGCTTGGCCCACATATGTGGACTGCCACCTATGGCGCCACAATGGACAGCTGCTGTGGAGCCTTCATATGCCTTGCATGTCATGGCAGAACCCTGACACCCACAAGTGGGCTTCCTTCTGTGGCCCAACTATGGGCCGTTGCTGTGGGGCCCACACGCACCCCCTGCTTCTATTGTTTGAGTTCTTTAGTAAATGGTAAATGGTCTGTGCAGTACTTGTATAGTGCTTTACTTAGTCCCTCAAAGCACTAACACTACATTCAGTTGTTCACTCATTCACACACACATTCACACTCTGGTGATGGCAAGCTACATTGTAGCCACAGCTTGCCTGGGACGCACTGACAGAAGCAAGGCTGCCTTACACTGGCACCACCGGGCCCTCTGACCACGACAAGCGGGAAACGGATTGTTTTTTGTTGTTGTTTTTTTTTCCTTCTTTGTCTAATGTCCCTCTTCTACAAGGGTCAGCTTGGCCAGGTATGTGTAGCTTAATCTCAGACCAGAACGTCCTGGTTATGTTTCCTTTCATGAATGAGGCACGGGGCAAGCACATGGGAGGGCTCAGCATAGTAAAAATTCCAGCAAACATCTGTCAGGAAGTCATCCAGCCCAATGCCAATCAGTTGTCCCTGGTGAACTCGATGTCTTCCATTAGGTGGATCCCAATCCCCATCACCCACCTCACATCACTCAGTCATCAATCCATCCCTGCCTCAAGCTTCTGATCTGTGTTCTATGTGAGTATCGACCTAACCAGCAATCATGCAGTCTGTCGAGACTCCGGCTCGGCAGCCCCCCCCCCCCCCCCCCCCCCGACCCAGCCGACTCTCGCTCCCGCTCTCTGATCACCTCGGAGACGTCCTGGTTCTCTACTGCTACCAACTACCAGCCTCCTCACCAACACCGTAGGGTGATCACTCTGTTCTTTCACACCCCAGCTTTGCTTGTTCTATCGCTCTCCAACCATAGTCCACTCCAACCGATGTGTGGAACGAGATAACAGCCCCGATCGTAGCTCCATTCCTCTTGGCGACCTGACAAAAATATGTCATCACTCACAGTTTTCAAACGTTCCAGATGCTCGCCGGCCTTTCCTCATAAATGCCTTCCATTTCTGCAAAGCACTTCAATGCCTGCAGTCTGCAACACTCCAGCTATTGTGGTGCTTCACAGCGTGACATTTGCACTTCAGTTTCTTTAGTTTCTCTCAGCAATGTTTTTAACTGCTGAAAGCCAGTGTTTGCCACCCTGTGACATCACTTTACATAAACACTGTTAGGTCAATCAATGGCTACCACTACTAGGTAGGATTGAGAGTGACATCACATCCAGGAAAGACAAACATGGGCACTATTGTTGGACTTCTATGAACTTTTGTGATGTCACTGCTGTGACTGGACACTTAGGAAGGCTGGGAAATGCAGTCTGTGCAGTCTGTTTTGTAAAATGAACCCCAACAAAGTTTGCCTTATCAGACAGCAATCGTCTGGAAGACGGTGAGAGAGGGCGGAGCATATGCTTAAATATGGTTGATGATGTCACATGAAACTGAAACTGGGTTTAATACAGAGCGTATTGTGAGACTAATAGTTACAGTAGCAGGTCCTTCTTTGTTGTCCAGTTATGTAATGACTGGTAACCCAACGGTTTAGAAAATGTCAGTTCCTATGATTTGCAATTCTTCCTTTCATAGGCTAAATAACATTTATATAATAGCCCAAACTCACATGTGCTGAATGCTAGAATAGAATAGACGTGAATAAAACGTTATTATCCACTGTGGTGGAAATTTTCTTTTGGCCTACCAGAACAATCTAATTGAATTGAATTTACTTTATTGTCCCACAAGGGGAATTTCAGTTTATAGTACAACCTGTCCAAGATCATGACAAACAAACAACAAGCAATACAAACAGATCCAGGTCACTGCAGGGCTTGCAGCCAAAATGATGGCGGTCCCTTGACAGTTGACACGATGTATCATCCAGTCGTTCATTTGCCTTGTTCATTGCCGATACGTTCAGTGGCCCGCCTAAACCGTCTCTTACGAGGAATGTATCCTAGAGGAGTTTAACTGCCAGCTAATGTTTGCAAAGTTAGCTAGTGAGTTAGCTTACCGATCCAAGAGGAAAGTTGCCAGCCGAGCTGTGCCGACGATATTGTTTGAACACATGGATCGTATTGTCAACCTGCAAAAGAGGCCGCTACTGGCTGGCAGATGTAAACAGAACGTCATTGCCATGCCTGTTAAAATGTAAATTTTATTATGTTTTAATTCAAATATAATTTTTAAAGGAAATTTTGCACTTTAGTTCTGTATCCCTCTAAAAGCTCCATGGAGGTATTTTTTTTATGTAGATTTTATGAAAATGTCAAATACTCAGCTTTTAAACTGGTTAAGAATCATTATGGCATTAGGAACAAATGACTTCTTACTTTTTTTGTTGTTGTTACCAAAGACACCCTATAATGCCTTCCAGAGCTCAGGGGTTCAAAGTGGCAACAATTGGATGACTGCTGCTGTCTGCTAAAATGTTGCTTGCTATATTCCTTTCAGCAGCCAGTTGGGAGACAGTTGTATATGGTCTGCCAACTATTTTGTTTGTCAATCAATTAATTATTTAAAAAAAACAGTTTGCTCTTAGATCTACAGCTTATATGACCAAACTAGGCTGATAGATGTAGAGTGAAAATACTCTAAACAGGTGTTTTATGCACAAACTCTAAAGTTTACTGACTGACCCTAACACTTCTCAGCTTCCTAAAATGATTAAGTCTCTATGAGCAATTCATAAAAATATAAAATCAGTATTTTTAGCAAAAAAAAAAAAAGCCAACAACTAAAAATGAGCCAAAATTTTTGAAATGTGCCATAGTTTCGACAGTTTCGATTGCAAGTAAAACAGGTTCCACTGTAAAATCTTGTTCCAAATAAATATGAGCTCCTTTTTCTTGGCTACATAAATATATAGCTTGCTGCTCGTTACACCATGACTCCAGGGCCTTTATGAATGAATATACTGTAAGATGAAAACAATGCTTCACCCATAAAGTCTTGTTTCTTCATGTTTCTCAACTAGTCTAATTATTAACAATTATGTCAATTATGCACAATAAGACTTCAGTGCATGATTTAAATAGAAAGAGTTATCACTGAATATTGCCTTTATACTCATAAGATATCTGTCTTTTGAATTAACATTTTGTGAAATTAAAAGTAAAAATAAGTCACCAAGTCAGAAAAAGTCTTTATCAGCTGTACAATTTCAAGTAGTTGTTGAACCTTTAAGTCCTATAAACACTTAGTTGCATAACTTCTGAGAAACATTTAGGTAACAAGTGAACTTTGACTCTACATGAAAAAGTGCCGCTGTAGTCAGTTTTGATTTCTCAAAGTTGATGACAGATCTTTTAGGTGCCCCTTGGATAATTACCAGCATAATGACCTGAGCTCAGCCCTTTGGGTTGGATTACAGATGAACATTATTATGGGCATTATGGGCATGTGTTTTGGGAAGGGGTCCAACTGGTGGACTGTGCTCCATTTTGTACATTCTCTCAAGGATTATGTGTTGCCCAAGCTCTTGTAATGCGATACAATATGTCTGAGGCCCTGATTAAAGGACATCCACACACATTATTCTTTACTGAAATCTGCTTTTACAGTTTATTTCAGATATCAGTGTCTCTTTTATAACCCTGTGGCAAGTTATGTAACTGATTTCGCTCTAAAGTGAGCAAAAGGTTTTAAGGGCCCAATTTTTGTGTGGTCATCAAACATAGCTACATGAGTAATATAAGATATGCAAGCAATTCACCTTGCTCTGAAAGGACGTTGTGATGTAACGTGTAATTAATCTATTAGGGGTGGAGCCAAACCCAAATATTTTATTTGGAAAGGTACAAATAATGTGTTTTTTAAAAATACTTATTTTGAACAAATACTTAAAAAATATTTGTATGAGGGAACAAGAAAAACTTTATATCAAAAAGCTGTGTTTTTTCATGAGACCACATTACATGCCCACCCGGACGAGTAGAGTGAGTGAGTGAGTGAGTGAGTGATGTTCAGCAGTAGGGGAGTGGGGTGGGGAAAGATTTACTTAGTGGACGCATCTATGTTGTTTTCAGCTCTTTCTAAATCCTGGAGATTTATCAACTGAAATAGGCTTTATTGACTCTATTTTGATACAAAAATAAAACATAAACCAAATGTCTGAGCCCTTAATATAACAGAGTTTGATTGTGGTACTTTTTGATTTTCAAATTCTTTGTCAGAGTACTGTTGGTGTTGCAGGAGGCAGGTTTATAGAGAAACTTCATGGTCAAACATTAACTACAGGAAACAAATAAAATTTAGATTTTAGTCCTGTCTCTTGTGAAGATTTAGAGCATTCTGCAAAACCTGTAGAGATGAAGTCCTGAAATAAGGTGGGTTTTTTTTATATAAAACAAAATAAATGAGGGCTGTTTCTCTTGTTTTTCAGTTTCATAATTTCAAATATTTTTTTTCTTCAGTTTCTTTTCATCTGTTGCATTTTTTTCTGAAATTCATCATTATTAGCATCAAAGTTTAACATTTGTGTTAGTGTCGCACACTGGTTATTTATTACCAGACCAATGCAAGAATGTTATTCAGTCATTGAAGTAAATAAATAGAGGGGGGGTGGAGTATACCACACCTACACAAAGTAAAATTAAATTGCATAAGGAAAGTAGATTAAGTTTGATTCCAAAGCTTACAGAGTTGAATAAAATTTCAGTCTACAGATTTAAGGCGGTGGAAAAAGGAGACTATCTTTTCATGAACCGAAGCCATGACCCACTGTTAGCTAACACTGAGGTTGAGGGGGTCGCCTGTCTGGCATGTTACAGTATGGCAGTGCAAGCAGGATTATGTTTTAATAAGCTTATGCAAACACCCCCCACTGCGCAGTCTCATTATGGGAAGCTAATTGAGTCTCTGTGTCCTGGGGTCATCGGGGCCTCTTTGAACCACTCTGCTATATTTTGCTATAAAGAGGCCCCATCTCTGCCTTTTAAACATCTGTCTGTGCTCTAAAGAAAACATGAGTGTTTCTCTGAGGCAAACTTATTTTCAGTCATCTTTACACCTGCATGTGTATGATAGTTGAACATGTAAATTGGTAATTCTCGATTCAGCCACATCTTAATAGCTGTGTAATAATCTGCTTTTTGTTAATCTATTTTCTTTTTTCAATTATATATCTTATAAAGAGGTCCTTGTGCCACTCTTCACTGCATGCCTTGCCTTTCTTTTGGTCTGTCTGCATTCTTTTCTGTTTAGTAACTACTCTTATTTTTTAGCAAACCAACAAGGATAAACATCTAAACATGGCATCAGCCCTTGGGATGGAGTGTGTGCTCTAACCCTGTATGGTATTCAATTCACTAATTGCTCAACTTCTACTATACTACTATTATATGACAGCATTTTTGTTTTTACTTAATGGCCAGACAAATGGGTTAATCACATTAAAGAAAATCAATCCTTCTGATTTTTGATCCCCTGACCTTACAAGGCACATTGTGTCCCTTGTAAGGTAGTATTGGACCTTGAAACATGGCAATGACCTAAAACCAAACATCAAATCTACCAAAGTCTGTCATAGAATATATACACAGTAAATCCGGGGCTGGGTCAAAGTCCGGGCCTTGATCTAATTGAGATGCTGTAGAGTAAATGGAAATGGACTGGACATGAAACTGCTCAGACATCGTATAGCTAAGAGTAAGGAGTGGGGCAAATTTTCCTGTGACTATTTTCAGAAACGTATAGACACCTTAAAAAGAATTTCTCTGAAGTAGTTTTTAAACAAAGGAGCTAAAACTACATGTTAAGGGGCAGGGTGTCCTTTTTTTCTGAGCTAGAAAATGCATTTTCTTTGATATTTTTTTAAATAGATAAAACAAAGTTATGTGCAATTAAATATTTTTCTTTTCCAGAGATAAAAACAAATACATAAGACCTAAATAAATATGTGATGATTTCTTAATTAAGAACTCAATATTCAATCCAAATTAAATGTTATCTGCTTTAGAAAGAATTGGAGAGAATAATTTATATTTATTTATTTGTGTTAATATGTGATAAAACTTAGCATTTTACAAAAACCCTGTATCCCAACATACTGTAACCTACTTCTGATCATCCTTAAGCAGTAATATTGGCTGGTTCAATGAAATCTTTTAAGGCATTAATCTCACTACGGTTTACCAGTCATTAAAATCAAAATTTATTTATGTGAAAGCTTTAAACATATCTAATGTTCTTGTGATCTGTTTCTTGTCTGCACCTCTTCTACACTACAGAAACAGCTTTCCTAAAGTCTGTAGTTAATACAAGACTTCAGTTGTGTCAGATCATCAATGATCTCACAGTTATTGCGGTTCAGAGGCAAAAACTGCAGATTTATTCTCTTTGTAGATCAGACACCAGCCAGATGCTGCACGCCTCTTGATAAGAACAACATCTGCTATTCTCTGAGCCTCTCAAGTTGCCTGCAGTGGTCTTAGATCCTCTGCCTGGTGCCAAATTGTATCTGGGGCATAAAAACTGCCCTAAACATAGTAATTGATATTTCAGTTGAAACTGGAGCTCTGTATCACTGACTTAGAGTTGAATTTGATAAGGTTTTGATCTCCAAGGGAATCATTTTTTTGCATTTTTTCTCAGTTGATCAAATTCCCTGTTTAAATCCAACAGAGCAGCTGATGTCACTGACAGTGGTTGTGATTGGCTTACAGCCGCAGCCCACTCAGCTGATGTTATCTGATTGGCCTCCATACACATGCATTGTTCTGTGAGTAGATACAGCTCACTGGTTTTGTGACCTAATTTTGTCCAGGACAAGAGTTAATTTTTTTCCCTGTTTGTCCTTGTCTCTTACTTTCCTCTAGTTTGCCTGCCTGTGCTTCCTCTTTCTATCTGTTAATTTGATCCTTTATCAGTTAATTTTGCTGCCATAACCTCCTTTACTGCTTGACTGCTGACAGCCTCTGGGGCTTTGAACCATCCCGTGGGACAGATAAGCATGCAGTGTGTGTGTTTGTGTGTTGGAGAGGTTACATCCAAATTTGTATGCCCTGTTTAGCTGTGGTGTTTTATTGTGGTTTACCTCAACTTTACATAGCCTTCATGTTGACTGATTTATACAGGAGATGGTAAACATGGATAACACAAGAATAACTCCTGTCCATAATAGATTCATAATGGGTGTTTCAAAATGTTCAGGTAGAATTGAGATGATAAAAATAGGTGCAATTTGATTCCTAAAAGGAACACATTACGACAAGTATGTCCACAGGTATGGTGATCATTGATTATTTCATAGTTGGAAGCCGATTATTTACCTGTCTCTGTGACTCATTAGTACCTCAACAAGTTCAATAGAACCTTTCGACCAAAGAGTTTCTTGTTTCCAAGTAAACATAGATAATGTGAGTCTACACATGGAGGCCAGAATGAGCTTGTGGTCATAAATTTTAAAGAGCCGCAGTAAAAGTTCCCCTTAAAGGAAAACGGACCACATCCGTAAAGATTTTCAAGTAAAAAGCCCTCAAACTCAAAAGACTTGAGTTGATTGTCCATAGTTGGAAGAGTAAATATACTCATATAAAAGTATATACATTAATGAATTGCACCTTTTTGCTTTGGTGACTTGGATTAAAGTATTAATATCGCGTGATGTTTTGCACATTTTATCATACAAAAATCATGTGATAGTTCAAAGTGGTGCCTAATTTAAAAGTGTAAAAATAGGAGGCATGGTCTTCTTGGTTTTTACAAATAGATATGTGAGCAGTATGGGGTGAATTGGTGTTTGGATCCCTAGATTAATCACTTTCATTGCTATTACAGCCTCGATTTTCTTCTCGACCAGCTCTGCAGATCTATAGACAAACTGTTCCACTTTTCACTTCAA
Organism: Apricaphanius iberus; assembly: GCA_028564705.1. Lineage (NCBI taxonomy): Eukaryota > Metazoa > Chordata > Actinopteri > Cyprinodontiformes > Aphaniidae > Apricaphanius > Apricaphanius iberus. The sequence continues at coordinate 2,453,580 of JAPXFQ010000899.1, forward strand.
TCAAATTGGAGATAATGGAGACAGTCTGTTAATCAGCAGTTTTCAAGGTAGCCGAAAATACTCGGTTAGATCATGGACCATTCATTTGTAGTTTTTGTTGTATGTCCAGAGTAGTTGCTTGGCTAGAAGGTGAACCTCTTCAACAGTTTTCTTCTAGGATGGCACTGTATTTCAGCACCATCTATCTTCCAATCAATTTGGACCAGCCTCCATGTAAGGGATTGCCAATAACATTTTAGATGGGGTGGAGAGTTCAGGGTTAGTTTTATGTCACTCAATGCTTTTTAGAGGCCAAAAAGTTAACTTTTATCCTTATCTAACCAGAGCACCTTCTTTTATTTCACTGCACAGTTGTGTTCTACCCTTGTGTTTGTCTATTGCATAAAATGGCAAGAAAATACAGTAAGATTTGTGAGTTTAAAGAGTTGAAAGATCTGGAAAATGCTGTCCAAAACATTACAAATAGTTGTAAGCAAAAATAAAAATACAAAAACTAATATACTGTATGTATAATATGCAACCGATAAACGAATATCCTTTATAATATTGTTTTCTGATCATAGGAACTTCATGTGGTGTAAAAAAATGCAAATAATGCATTAGTAAAACTCAGTGTCCATTAAAAAAATTATTTTCCATCTTGTATATTTCCCTACTCATTTATTCATCTTCCACAGATTGACCATTGATATACACAGTTTATCTCATGCTGAAAGTTTGTCTTTCTGGGGCTGTAATCCATTACATTACAGCATCATTAGCGCTAAACTGTTTGCAGTGACTAAGTGGCCTATAAAAAAAACTGTGATGTCTTTTTTGGCACTTGATCAACACATACGCTCTTCTACTCCTCTGCCTGAGGAGATTCATCTTGGCTGGAAACAGAGCCTCTCGTGGTCAGGGACACATTGTTCTCTTCCCAGTTCTAACGTACTTACTGATACACGCATGAAATCTGGACCGGGACCCTGAAGGCTTTATTGCCGAAAGCTCGGAACAAGCCAGCTGTGGGACGTTACAGAACCAGTTATGTAAGCTCGTTCTCTCAATCCAGCCAGAGTTTTTAGGATTTTTTTCCGCCTTACAAAGCTGCTTATCAGAAACTGAGATAACACCTGCAGAAGTGCTCCACTTTTCTGTTTAATTTTGCAGCACACTGGAAAAAAAGCAGGAATCAGCTTGTATGTTTGACGCACTTTCAGGACTTTGTTGTTCTTTCTTCAGCACATTTTGTTTCATGTTCTCTGGTTTGTGCCTCTTTATTCCCAGCCAAGTTCTCTTCATGTTCTTTCACACAGACACTCCTTCTATCTCTCTTTTCAGAGGTTTCTTTTATCCCACTTATGAATATCTGCAGTTGTTTACTCCATAGAGTAGAGAACAGTTCATTTGTCACATGTTCACCAGTAGCATGACTATTGTCTTTCTCCATTAAAATGTCTTCTCTGTCTATGCCCCACTTCTTGGTCTCATAACCCAATCATTCATTTTTCTACAGTTGTTTTCTGTTTTTTTGCACATTTCATAAGAATTGTGTAACACTTTAATAGAAACTTTAATAAAAACAGTATTAACATGTGCACACTTGTTTTCTGACCCAATGTAGCTGTCTTTTATTTTTGACAGTGAGCTCACACTGAGGCTGTGTTTGTCCACTCATGTCAAATGCAGCTCTGCACTCAGTGATTGATTGCTCATTAATCTCACAGAAACAAGCAACAAAAATAAAATCACTGTTTGAGGGCTTTTGCTGAGACTCAAAGTAGGTAAGGAGCCCCCAGAGCGCAGCAATAACCCTCAACAGTCAACTTCCCTCCAGAAAAGGATATAAACGCTCCATTTTTAGTGCCTAATTGCGGAAACCATTATTGCCATCCACAAGACGGTGGCTGTAACTATGGAACTAAACTACCCAGAGCAACCTTGCAACCTCAGCCCCCCTGGCAAGCTTTGAAACCTGAGAAAGCAGCCCTGAACTCTGACCCCCACCCTCCCGCCTCCCACCGCAAGAGCAGCTCTCCCCTTGCTCCCCCTTTGGACAGGATGTGACCTAAGAGAGGAGCCCTGCAGGGGGGCCTTGACCCCAGACACTGTCCAGACAGAGTGTCTGAATCCATCTGATTTGAATTGGAAGGCGGAACGTGACAACAAAGCAGGAGTTGTTTGGTTAATTGTCAACAGAAAAAAAATATGTTTAAAATAGGTCCAAACTAAACAGAAATCAAAAGTAAGAAATCAAATTCAATAATTCTGAATACTAAAAGTGACAGGTGACTAAAAGCTACACCAATTGCCAATTGCTACTTTGTTTACTGTGAAAGTATAAGACAGCTATTATGAGGTCCTCTGTCTAGTGTGTTTCTGTGAGAGGCATTAAGAGAGACAAACCTGGTACTGTTAATGTTGGATTGTTATAATCTGTGTTAAACTACCAAGCAAAACTACTTTTGACCAAGCAAAGGACACATTAAAAGTGCATAAATTGAATCATTATTGGAAATTTTGTTGTTTCATCAGTTCTTTTGTTAAATGACAGCATTAAACATTTTAAAAGTTTAATTACAGAAAGAACAAATAACCCCTGTTCCGAACTTAAAAACGTAGTTACTCTGGCTTCTTCAAAGACCTTAAAAATCCCTTTAGCACAGAAAACATAACTCCCATGAGATGACCACGGGAGAATGTTGATTTTGCCTGTTGAATAATTTCCTCACCAGATGGCTATTTGTTCTTGGTCATTTTTCTGCAGAAAGATGCAATATAGATCTATTTCCAGTTTTCTGAAGCTACCATATTTTTGCTCAAAAATTAAAAATGACTTTATGATGTCTTGTACACTGAATGGGTCCCCACGGTTTCTAACATTCCCTCAGCATCACTGTTCCTCCTCCAAACAGTTGGCATAAAATCTCATTTAAACAGCGGCCAGGATTACCCTTAAATTCTCAGCAGAATTTTGCAAAATACATACTTTTTGGTTTGTGATGGTAGGATATAAATGGCCTTTTTGGAATTACTTTCAAACAAATGGTCATGTAAACAATGTGAGACTAAAAGAGCCCCAAATGCCAGACTTTCCTGTAATTCTCTGAAAGGGATCTAACCTTACATCTCATTTTACCTTATGTCCCTCCTTCCTTTGCGTGGTGGCAAGACAAACCAGGAATCTTGTCCACCTTTATTGGTCACAGTTCTGCTGATCTTAACAGTAAGTTCATTGCTCTGACAGGGAAGTAAGCAAGTTTGGATCGATACCTCATATTCTGTATGGAATTATGTATCTTAAAATTCACCGAAATTATGATCAACTTAAGAACAGACTTAAAATATTGTTAGGTTTTTTTAAATAAACTCCATAAATATAGATTAGGAATGTATTTCCCAACTAAGGAAATTAAATCAAATGAAAGGGTTATCTAAAACTTTTATATGATTCTAAGTGCTGCATTGCAGCACAGTTGGTACTGTTGCTTTGCAGCAAAATCTTGAATTCTTTATTCATGGTGTTTGTTTGTTCTCCCTTTGCATGTTTGGTTTCTCTCCAGGTACTTCAGCTCCTCCAACAGTCTAAAAACATGATTTTCAGGTTAATCAGTCTCTCGAAGAATGAGTATTGTGTCTCTGTGTTGCCTTCCCCTGTGATGGAGGGCCAACCTATACAGGGTATACCTCCCCCTCAACTAGTGACCACTGGATTTTCAATTCATTTCAATTTATTTATATAGCGCCACTTCACAACAGATGTAATCTCAAGGCACTTTACAAGAAAAGTAATTTCAATACAATTATACAAACATTCCATTCAAATGTAAATGTAAAGTTTTCTATGAAAGGAATCTCAGCAGATTGCGTTGAGTCTATGACGTGAGGTTGTGCCCTGAACATGCAGACTCCAACCACAGCAATCCCTCAGTAATCCGTCATAATGAGCAAGCATGAAGCGACAGTGGAGAGGAAAAACTCCCCTTTAATAGGAAGAAACCTCCAGCAGAGCCTGGCTCCATACGAGCGGTCATCTTCCATGACCATTTGGGGGTTTGAAAAGACAGAAAAGACACAAAAAGTGAGGATGTTCAGTCACCGGGAGCATCAATCAATCAATGCACGATTCTACAGTTCTCTCTGATACTGCCTTATTTACAGAGAGAGAAGTAATCATTATTGGGAGAATGCCAATGATTTCATTTTTAATAGGATTTGTTTTAATTAAGATGGGCTAGAGCTATTTTGCAAGGATACGTGGGTACAAAGAATAGATGGATGAGTAAAAGATGGATTTTTTTGACACAGTTATCAGATATCTAATGGTAAAGAGCAGTGTAAAAACTCTATAAACTTAAACTTAGAGGTTTTATTTTTTTCTTTATTTTCTGATATTATTTAGTTAATAACTAGTTATTTTCTTGTAATTAGATACATATTATTTTCATAAAATTTCCACCCATACGATGTTGTTGTTTTTTCTTTTCATACTACCTGCTGTCAGTGTTAAATCGCAATACCTACTGAACTTGTCGGGGAGTCATTTATTATCTTTTAAATGTTTAATGATCTCATAGAGGTTTTTTTTTCATTTTAATTATCCCTGTTTTCATTTCCAGTTAAATAACTTTTGTACTCAATCTCTAAGCTCTTTAAAACATTCAAAGCAGACTATAAGTTACCCTTGAAAGTTGAAAGCCAAGATAATAAATTTTTTTCAACTGCTGAGCACCTAAAAGTACAAAAAGTGTTAAAGTTTTCAATGTAAATAAAAATAGATACCCAAAGAACATATTTTATGCAGAGGTCACATTATATAACATTCAACGGTAAGGTTGCCATATGTATACATCAGTTTTACTTGAAACAATGTCTTGGCATATTTTCTCTTCACTTCCCAACACATAGTATTTTCTATATGATTGTTGATTTTCTTTTCTTTCCATTGTTCCTTTCCACCTTCTTGCCACCCTTTTCCATCCCCGAGTTAACATTATATACCCATTCAGTCATCTTATTCAGGAGCGTTTCGGAGAGCAAACATTCTCATGTCAATGTGAATCCAAGTCATCCATTGACTTTTGTTTCTCTGTTGAGCCAAAGCTTTTTTTCAGAGTGCAACATTGAAAGCCCTCCAAAGCAAACCAGTCAGTCCAAGCTCATCTATTGAGTTTAGAAAACGCCTTTGATGCATTCTCCTTAGGTGTTTTTGTCTGTTTCCTTTTCATTTTGGACAGCTGATTATTCTCTTTGTTGATCTATCAGCCAACAAAAACATCAGGAAGAGCTCAGCTGCTGAAAGCAGGGAGATCGTTTGGACATGTTTGGGAGAAGGTCATGACGTCTGGTGTGTGTCAACGGTAAAGCTGCTTTTGATTCCAGAAGATTGAGAACAAAGGCCTGCAGCAGGGTTTTATTGACTCTAAGCACCCACAGTCCAGCAAAAAGCTGCTTGGCTAAATGAAAAATTTCCCCCTGGGATATCATAGGCCATCAGCTATATGGAACTCTGAATCTAGATTTATGCAAATTTAACAAATTATTTCAGGTTAATGATTGAAAAATACAGTTTATTTTCAGAGTTATAGTAATGCTTATCTTAAAGTCTTATTTTACAAATTATTTAAGAAAAAATAGAACAATTTTAGAAAGTTAAATCCTTTATATGCCACTTGTATATTTGAGGATTTCTAAATACTACTGTCACAAAAAGATGAGCATGCAGTGTGAAATAAACAATAACAGAAATAACAAAACAGTAGCCTTCATCCAATGAAAATCTGTGATTTGTTGCTTTAAAACCTTTTCAATTGCATGCAAAGAGCAGTTTTAACTTGAAACCCTTAAAAGCTGAGGAATATGCAATGCGACTTGATGACTAGTGTTACCACACCGTAAAAACGGTCTATCTAACAAAGTCCAACAATCCTTTTTCGATCCAAAAGGTATTTTTGATCTTGTGCAAGAGCAGAATGTCTTAGATTATTATTCATATTTAGAAAAGATGTGTCTTAATTTGAGAATTCTTATCAACTGCAATTTTCTTACTGCACTAGCAGATTATTTCACTTAGAGGGAATATATCATGATATTTTACAGCTTTCTGGGATAAACATATGATGAAATGTTACCGTTGGTGTTATTTAGTTTTAATTTGTCCTGAAATTCAACTTGTTTCCTGTAGTTAATGTTGGACCACGAAGTGAAACGGCTCGATTCTCTTTAAACCCGCCTCCTGCATCCCAACGCTACGCTCCAATCCCCCGCTCCGTTCCGCTCCCCTGCTCACGAAGTACCACAATAAAACTCTGTGATATTAAGAGCATAACTGCGTCCACTAAGCAAATCTTTCCGGCCCAGTATATAAAAAAAAGATGTGGGTGTTTGCACCCGTTTACGGAACATTCTAAGATGCTACAGATCAATTTATTAACCAGACAAGGCTGTTATAAAATCACATAAGCAGCTTGATAAATGGTTAACCCACATTAGCATGTAGCCACTTACTTCTCTGTCCATCAGGTGTCTTTGTTCTTTGATCCAGCTGCTGTTCTTTAGGAGTATGGAATAAAATCCTGTAATTCATGCATCCAAATGAGTGTTTTCACAGAGAAAGTAAAAAATCTAACAAAAAAGGGATTTACCTGCCAAAAAACGAAGCATCATTGAACTTAGAGAAGTAGAAGGGTTTGTTTCATCAATCACAGGTAAGACGATCTGCCTGCAGGGGCGGTGCAGACACCTCAACACCCCCTTGTTTTCAACCAATGATGTCACTAGTTGAACACTCAGTCGATTTCTAGGAGAGGGAGGGGCAGCTGCTCAGAGAGCAGAATTCAGGAGGATTACTCAGACATGCATGAATTAAGCCAAAAACCACTCGGGTGGTGATATTTTTGAGAAAATTGCCTTACCAGATGGTTGAAAATTCCAAAAACTTGATTTTGCATGATATAAGACCTTTAATCTACGAAATTTTAGATCAATCCAGTATCTGCCAGTGCAGTAAGACAATTGCACTTGGTAAAAATTCTCAATATCAGACATGTATTCTCTAAATAAGGTTAATAATCTACTTCTACTCTGGCTTTTTATATAAGTCTCAAAACAACATCAAAAATACCTTTCAGCTGGAGCCAAGATTATTGGACTGGGTTAGAGGGACAGTTTTTGCAGTGCACATTTTATGTTTCTCCCGTTTTAACCACCATGGCTTTAGCTGGGCTTTTGTCAGGAAGGCTTGATGGCAATCTGGCATCACTTTAAAAAAATGATCTGCAAAAAAGTTATATTCCAAAATATCAGAGTGAGTACATTCACTATAATGTTCATTAGAACAAAAAAGCGAGTGAGTTCAGTTTAGGTTCACAAAAACGATAAACAAGGTCATGAACGATCATTCAATGAACTTGTCCAGGAACTACACTGGCTCACAAGCATGCAAGTATCCTATGCAGTGTGCATAGTTGCATTGTGATATGTCACACATGCTGACACATCAATAAAAAGCAAAGTTTGACTGCAGGAACATTTTACAGAAACCAAGGTAGTTTTATTTATCCATTCTCCCCTTCCTTATTGCCACTACATCTGTCTGGATAAAACAAATTATTAGGATGGAAATTTAGCCTGGCAAACCACCCTGGTAGGAATTCGGTACTCTTTCATTACACTGAAATACTGGGTGGAGTTTGGTTGATCAGCAGTGTTAAGCATGTAGGATTGTAAAAAAAAAAAGTAAAATATTTTTGTCATCTTTAATGAGTGCATTTGTATTGTTTAAATAAAATTACTCTGTCCTTCATAGTTTGTGATCACTTCACTCAAAGATTTTAACACGGTCTTCTGCCTTCAATCATTTTTAAAAACACTGTATTAAACATAAGAAACGAGATGGTTTACCAAGTTTCTAACATTGGACTAAGGATGGTTTGGCCCGCTATTCAGTTTCAGCTGAGGAATGAGGTATGAGTGGTTTCTTGTATGTTCCCCCCATGAGTCCCTTTATATGGAGTTTGCTGATGACAAGTGGATATGTATTTCTCCCAAAGGACTCCAAGTGGGTCCAAACTTGTCTGGGTGAGTAAATGAACGTAATGCATGCTACAATTAAGGTCCAGGTTGAAAAAAAGAACTTTCCCTTAAAAAAGTACATTTTCTGTTAGGTTTTAAATATCTAGAATTGTTGAAACACTTTTTCTACTTGGGTTGGCTTAGTTTGGACAGGGTTGGGTCAGCCCTTATATAACGTGTCACAGGATGACAAATTTGCACAATTGGGTTTTGTTGTTTGTGTGCTTTTATTTTGAAGTGTTTTTATTTTCTGTGTATTGCTATGCTTTTTACTTCCTGTTGATAATCACCTGGACCCTTGCACCTGTGGCACTGTGACTTAGTTTCTACCCAATGAGCACGGAGGCTGGTGGTGGATGCATTTCCACTACTTTTGTCTGGACCAAGCTGACACCTTTTTTTGGGAGAGATCGAAAGTGGGAGAAATACTGGCTCCAGCATTGGCATCTGTAACATCGTAAAACAGTGAGTGATGACTGATGTTTACTGGAAGTCTGCTAAACTAAGCCCACCCATCTCCTCTGCCACTGCAGCGTTCCTGAGATGGCAGTAGAAACACAACCAGACTGTTCTGTTCTGGTCTGGGCTGAGCCACATGGCACGGGCCAAGCCAACCCTGGTGGAAAATGAGTGTTATTACATTCTGAAGTAATGCAGGTTTGATTTGATTCAATTTGATTTAACAACAAGTTATGGGGATGAAAGTGGAAAGATTTTAATAACAGGAATTATTATTTCTGGTCTGTGGGAAAATAATTAATTACATCTGCTGCCACATATTTATTTCATGAAAAGTTTGCATGAACTGTTTCGTGACTCTTTCATGCAAACCTGGAATACCTGGATGTATTCGGGGTCTGGGTGGGGACAAAGTCAGCCTCCATTACTTTTGGGGGTGTGGGTGGTGTGGTGTGGTGTGGTTGTGGTGCGGACAAAGAAAGCAATGGACTAAATAGTAAATCCCTCTTTGTGGCAGCCACCTACTTGGTCTCATTACTGGTTAGCATCCTTGTGAATAAAAGCTTCTTTGACCTTGACCTTTGAAATTTGGACGCAAGATGTCTCAGAGCTGTGAGTTAGATAAAGAACATAGAGGAACAACCACCCTCTCTGTTAACCAATGTGTGCCAATGTATGGATATTTAATAGGGATACATCATATGTGTTTCCAGTGGTGACTCTGTTAATGTTGAAGAAAAAAAAACACAGAAGCAGTTGTCAGATCCAAAAGAAGTCAATTTTATGCACCCTGTTAGCAATTCACTTTAGATTTAATATTTTCATGCCTTTTAGATGCTGAATACAACAAACACCACCCCACAATGTAAATAGGTAAATTGTATTATCTTTGCAGGGGCTTTGTCAATGTATCAATAATGCTGCGCATCTCCAATCACACATGATGGAATTTTCAATTTCAGAATTTTTTGAGATAAAAAGGGCTATGGTGGCAGCACATCTGGGGCCTAGATGCCAAATTTAGGCTTCTCCCGGATTATGTACTGTTCTCTTATGGAAAAGGGCTCCCAGTTAGAGAGAAGCTCCCTCATTTCCAAATTGTACTTAAAGGCTGTTTGTTCAGAGACCAAAGGTTTTCAGTGTGTAGTTAAAAACCAAAATATATTTATAAAGACAAACTTTCACATCATGTGTAAGGGTGGAAAGAAGGAGGAAAAGGGGAAGGTTGATCTAAAAATCAACGTTTCAACTTAATTTCATACAAATAAATATTGGTAGATATATTATAGCAAACAGGTTTTTCCCATCCCTATATCTCATTTGCTGTCTCACAGCAATCTCTGTCCCTAATTTTCTCTAACCATGATTTAGACAGAGAACGCACCTCTTCTGTCTGCTGCTTGTCTCTCATTATGGCAAAGTGGGACTTTTTTTACTTGTCTGATGGGGAAAAAATATCTAAGAGGCAACATTGACAGTCCTCCTTAATGCCCCAAGTGCCCATTTTTCTTGTTTTTTTTACTGTGTGTTTGTGGAGGCCTGCCTACTCCAGTCAACAGTAAAGTCTAACTAATAAAAACAATTTAGATAAAGAAAATAATCTGTCTTCCATCAGTCACATGATGACTATTTACCAATGCTCATCCTTGATGTGCCTCTGCTTTCACATCTTCAGCTATCTTTGTGAGTTAGGCTGCAGTAGGACTGGTAAGTAGGGTATACAATGCACTACGAGTACTGGATTACTATATACATTTTGTTAAGATGTCTTCTTCCAACTGACCAACTGAAATGAATACACTGTGTTGTAATAGGAATATTTTTTAAGTTTATGTGAATAAAATAATTAATTATGTTTTAGTAAATGCGTCAAGGGAATGTGGCAAATAAGAGATCGAATGTCTAAACAGAAGTCAGTGAGGAGGCCTCGCACCTTGTTCCCTTTAGCTGCAGTGAGAAATGTTTGATTAAACTTGTTATGAAGACATGACATTGCAAGGCTTGAGGCAGAAATGGGATAGTGCAAATACTCCGAGCTTCACCCCTGTACAAGACTGACCGATCAACTTTGAATAGAATAATCCTTTATTGTGCCAAAAAGGGGAAATTATGTTAATTTAATACAAAAAATGCTGATCAAGACTTCAGCCTTATCCTTGTTTATAGAAGGAAGATGCAGCTGAGCACCATGCAGCTGAACTATATAACATTTCTTGTCCTTTTGCTAACAATCACTACAGCTGACAATTGGTCCCCGTGGTAGAGACGGAGCTCAGAACTGGACCCTCCAACGATCAATTTAAAAGGTATTTCTTTGAAAATAGACCTGTTTGTTAAGGAAAATATAGTCCATATTTTAAAGTTACACAACACTATTTTGATTTACTTATTCTTCCTCATTGTCGTTAGAGTAGTGGCTTCAGATCTCCCATGCAATGGTGCCGCCCAGAGAGGGCCAAGGCCACCCCTGGAACATTGCTGGCAACCTCACTGCCCCCCGACCTTCCATCTGAATCAATAACGGCAAGAACATCGATCTCAACAATTTTGGGAATCATTTTGAGAGAAAGCCTATTTGTTGTTGCACCCCAAAACTTTCACTGCCCCTTCCCCCATTGAATATTTCCTGGGAGCGCCACTGCTCCCCCCCCCCCCCCCCCTACAGGCTGGGAGAAAAAAGTAACACAGCCTCAGTCGGTCCCCTCAAGCCTAGTTTATGCTTCTGCGTTTTGACGGAGACTGATTGACACAACGCCATTATCCGTCAACGCAAGGGCTCTCCGTCACCTACGCAAGGACGCACGGAGTAGAGGCCCAATTTTTAACTATCCGTCTCCGTCAACTGATAGCATATGCATCTGATTGGTCAGTTTCACTAACAGCCAGAGATCGCATCACCAGAACGGGGTTCTATAGTCGATGTAATCAGTAGTAAATGCAGCGTTTGGCCACTATATGCTTTATATTGAAAGGATAACTTAACTAATCTGTTCTTTGGCGATTTTGAACACAAGGAGATATAGGAAAACAACAAAAAACGGCTGCTGTATTTTGTTTCCAAGTGTTTCTAGAGTATTTTATCATCCACACTCCTAGTAAAAAGCTTTACAGCTTAATCAAAACTTACTTTCTGTCGTTCATTGCATTTGAGGAAGAAATGCATTCACAAGCCGAGAAAAAAACAGAAGCAGTTCTGTGTGATCGTAGGCAAAGACACCATGAAAACTTAGCAGCCCCTGCTGCCCTGGTCGAGCAACGCTGAAAAAACAATACAGAGTGGAGTGGAAGAGTGGAGTACTATAAACAGAAAACGTCTCCGTCAATACGTCTGCGTCTGAGTGCAAATTTGCGGTTGGAGAAGCATAAACTAGGCTTCAGAGTGCAGGTCAGGCAGCCTCCATTACTTTCATATAAATAATTTAGCCTTAAGCCTAGTATATACCACTCCTTAAACAGGTTTGCAACCACACATAGACATTTTGACAGCAGGGGGTGCTAACTTTTCATGGCAGGAGTAGGCTAACTAGAGTTTTAGTTTATTCATCTTCTGAAGGCATTCCCCCCTCAAGGAGCAACAGTTGACAGAAATTTATTTTAGATTTAGCTTTAAAGCTTTTTACTAGAAGTGCAGCTCATAGAATTATCTAAAAACGCATTTAAACAAACACAGCAGCTTTTTTTTGTTTCTCTATACTACTTTGTGTTCAACATCACCAAAAGACCATATTAGATCAATTGCCCTTTTAATATAAAGCATGTAGTGCCCTAACACTGCACTGACTACTGATTACAGTGACTATAGAGCACTGTTCTGGTGCAATGATCTCTAGCTTTTGTTGAGCTGACCCATCACAGGCCTACGCTCTCCGTTGACGGAGACGGATAGTTTAAAAAATTGGGCTCTACTCCGTCCGTCCTTGAGTAGGTGACGAAGAGACCTTTCATCGATGGATAATGGCGCTGAGTCAACCTATTTTGACGTAGATAGAGGATTATAAATTGTGCTTTAGGAACACACCTCAAGATGCAGGTACAGCCTACATTCGGTTTGCTCTCTGCTCCTTTCACCTACAGATGCCAGGCAGTAGGTGGATACTCAAAGCAATGCACCAGATCTGGCTGGAGAAGCCAGATGTGTCACTATTCCACAAACTAAAATGTCAAAGAATTGACTTTTATACAGTAAAAACCTGCTTAAAACTTTTGCACAGCAGCATACATGAGAAAATGTTATCAAAACTCCAGATACATTTGTCAAATAAAGAAAACTATTCATATCTTTATAAATAAATACAAATACTTTTTTTTATTAAATCATTTGAAACGCTAAATATATTTTACCTTATGACTGTGTGCTGAAGATTTGTATCTCTCCACTTTAAATATATCAGAGGTGCTAACACTACTATAGAAAAGTTGAATTAGCCCATCTGACCTGTTTTGATTTTTTAAGTTGTCTGTAGCTTAGTTGCTGCGGAGGTGTGCAGTCAGATATTAGGGTTTCTTTAGTGAGAAACAACAGCAAGTTAAAGTATTACATAATGTACTTTATACAAATTTTTTAATCAGCTGCCAGCTCTCCAATTGTCTCATATATGTCTAAAGTCTCATACGAAATCAGCCCAACAGCAGCCTCTCAACAGTAACATTGTACCGCATCAGATAAAAGAATATGCTTCTTTTGCTTTGCATCGTCCTTATCTGTTGACGTTCATAAATTATGTTTCGATTCCCTATTAGATTCGTCATGAATATCGGTTGTTGTTATTCAGCATGGTACACTAAAAATAATGTTGTAAATAGTTTTAAAATCCTGCTAGTGTAACCTGCTAGTGACTGCAATCATTCGCATTGTGTTTCCACGTATGGTGCATTCACACCGCACGTTTGGTCTGCGTCAAAAAACGCATTCAACGGATGAAGTTTGACGTATGTACTTTTTGGCTTCCATAGCCTGCTTCTGACGAAAAAACAACACATGGGCGGGGTTTCCTCTGTTGCCGCACATTCTGAACTATGGTGGATCGTAACTAGAGAGTGGCTTGGCTTCATTTGCTAGACAAAGCTAGACAACGTTGACATCGGGTGCATCAGCCCCCATTATTCAGATGCATTCTGAGTTTGGGGAGTTTAACCATTTGCTCCAGGAGCTGCTCATGGATGAGGTTCGCTTTCAGTGCTACTTCCGTCTGTGCCGCGTCTAATTTACGACCTCCTCGGCCGCATCGGAGCTTAAATCTCCTACCAGGACAACAACTACAGGTGCTCTGTTCCTCTTTAGGAGCGCCTGTCCATCTGACTTCGGTAAGTGTTATTTCTGATTTTTTTAATCTGCGTTTGTTGAAAATGTTTTCACTGGACCTGTGCTTCATTCAAGATATGTGTACAGTGACATAACTACAGTGAGACGCTCTGATTGGTTGCCGCACTGCGTTGGGTACGTCAAAAGTTAAACTAGCTGAACTTCTGCGTTGCTGCGTTGCTGCGTTGCTGCGTTACTGCGTTGCCGTATGCGCAAGTGAAGTTGACGGAGCCAACGTACACAACGCACCGCAGAGACTTTGACGGACCTCTGACTCTACCATAGACTTTACATGTAATCTTGACGCAACTGACGCATGGGGTTGGCCTGAATGCAGCATTACCCTGTTTAAGTTAGGTCGGAATTCTGTTATTCATGGAAAACCTGAGCCCAAGTGGTGCTAATATGTGTTTAAACAGTGTTGCCATCACAGTGTCTGACTGCTTTTCCATCTGGAGCTGCATGAATAACAATGTGTCATTATCACCAAGGCTTATTTTGAATTCTGGCCTGAAGCAGTATCTTATCTTCATGGTTGAAGTAGACAGTGAAATAAAACAAACAGGTTTATAGTACTGTACATGTTGTTCCAGTAGAGTGGGCAAGATGGCGTTTTTTAAAATGCTAAGTTCCTTTTGTTAAAAATGTTTGATTCCTTTCTTGTTGGTGGGACAAAAATGTGAACAGGCAGAGGTCAGCTGGTGGGAGTGAGAAGCACGATGACGGACGACACAGAGTGTATCTATGTCCGCGTCAAAGGGCCTTATTGATGAGATGTTGGAGTGTAGCTGCAGATTAACAGGAGGCTGCATTCTCTTAACTCAGCATGTCACAGCATGGTAAGACAACGTACTGTATGTCTGCCCCTGTACATCACCCTGCCCCCGTTACATAACCCACCCTCTCTCCTGTGAACAATGGACTGACTGAAAGCAGCCCATGCAAATGATGTACAAACATTTGAAGGCAAAAATCAAAAACTCTTTATATACAGAACACATTCCCATCAGACATCATTCTGACTTTCTTAGCTAATTACTACATTTGCAGCTGCTGCTGGACCCTCTGACCGGGGATTGATTCAGACACTAGAAACACCCTGTAATATAAATATAGAAAGATAAACAGAGCTGACAAGCTGCTGGATGAGACTGCTGTGTTATATAAAACTAGTGGCCTATTTAAGAAAATGATGCGAGCGCCGTCTGGCCTCATCTCCCAAAATTAGAGAGGCAGCCACCACAACAGGCAACTTGGACTTGGAGAATATAGAACATGGGTCATAGCAGTTCATGATACAGACGTAGACTTGGGATCACTTTTTTTAAAGCTTTCACCACTTCTCTTGTAAAGTACATGGTTAACATTTAGAACGTTTTGTCCTACTTGATGTCTACTCAATACACTCGATGTCTACTTGCTTATTAATTTTAGGCTAATCTCTAACTTGCCTTATTAAGTCATATTTTCAGAATTATTTTTTTATACAATTCAGTCCTATTTTAGATGATAAGTAAATCATTTTGAATGGCATTTGATGGATCAGATCAAACATTTAGTAGCATACAGGTAGAACTATCCTTAAGTGCAATTTTTGACACAGTTGCTTAGTCCATTTTACTGGACAGGCTAAGAATATACTATCATTGAAAGTGATTCAATTATGTCTTAAGGAAAATAACTATGTAATGATTCATCGAAATGGAAAGGTTTTACACAACATTTCTACAAAGCTCAACTTTTAGTCCCAATAAAGGGCCAGTCTTCCAGTCCTCTTACCCACAAAGAACCCTTCAGATCAAGTAAAAAAAACAAACAAGATGTCAAATCTGATTTTTTTTTTTTTTTACATCATATTAACATTTAGTTAAATATTGCTTTCTGTCATCTAAAGATGATCGCTAGAGTAGTACCATTTATCACACTGTCCAATACAGAGACAGTTGTATTCACTTATAACTTGCAGAATTAGTTTCTGGTCAAGAAAACAATACAGGGAGTGTTGTGTGGTGTAGAGTTTAGTGCAGGTACCCCATTAACGGAAACCCTAGTCATTGATGTGGCCGTCCCAAGTTCAAATCCCGTCCACATAACATTTACTGCACTTCTCTCCCCCTTACATGCTATCCACTGTTAAATAAAGGCCACTAGAGCCACAAAATCTTTTAAAAAAAGAATACAGTTGCTTCTTCATACTTTTAAAAACTGAGCTACGGGAATTCTGTCGAGAACCATAAAGGGAGATCACCTCTCAACAGTTCTTAAATCTCTGAATTCAGAACATGGGGATTTTAAAATAGATGGGGTTTTTTTTCAAGCAATAACCATTTATGCCTTTCAGGTTTGTATAGTATTCAGTTTACCCTACAAGCCCTCTGAAGACCCTCATGCCTTTGTATTGATTAACACTTAAACTAATGATAAAGAAACACACACTTAGCCCTGCATTGGAAACACCTTTCCCTGATACCTGAGGATAGCTGAGGGTCCTTATGATTTTTCAAGACAATTAACAACTCACCTTCATAGTGTCTATCTGAACTTCATAATTTTTTTCATCCATATTACATCGTAGTTTATATTAGTTGCTTTATCTATTTATCAAATTATGCTTATTTTTTTCAGTTTGACTCTTCTTCATTTTTTATTTCATATCAGTGCCTTTATTGTTAGCTATGTTAGTCTGGCTTTGATTTTATTTTATATTTAATCACCACTAAATATAAATCTGATTTTTATTTTTTTTATGGTTTTATAAATCTAAGATTTTGTATTTTCTTTAAACTGATGACTGTTGGAGAATTCGATGTGACTTAGTAACATAAATTTGCTCTGATTCAGTGCCATATCTGTTTGGTCAGTTCAAACTTGAACAACAGTAGATTAACAAGAGAGTCTACTTTGCAATGGTATAATGACATCTCTGTGAGTGAGAAGAGCTTTTGTGGGTTTGTGCCTGTGAGTGAATGGAAAGTGGGCAGGATGTGATGAGTGCTACTTTACAGCCTGGTGATTGACACAAGCCCTGAGGCTACTGGATGACACAACAGGAGGAGGGTGGGGGTGTGACAGTAAATGATGGGTACAATGGTGGAACTCAAGGCAAGGAAAGAAGACACAAGAGGGGATCCAAGGGGGAGGAGAACAGGCAAAGAGGTGCAGAGGATAAAGATGAGGAAGAGGGAGGTGAGTTTAGGTAAAAAAAAAAAAAAAAACTTCTGTAGCAACAGCTGATAATAAGTAGGAGGCAAAGGGGATGCAAAATGTTAAATCTTATGTTAGTGAAAGAGAAAAAGGCCATAAAAACTGTCCTCAGAGTCAGTTGTCGTGAAATAAACCCCCGTTTTGTAGGTACTTTGCATCTTTGACGTCAGAACCTCTGTGAGAGTGAGAACAGTAAATATCAGACCAGCTTTGAAGAAGGTTTGCGAGGATTAGGCCCAACAAAGGACACCAGCTTACCATAGCTGCTGCTGCTGCTGCTGCATAAAGGGTATTTACTGGAAGCCAGGCACATACAAGCTCCCTTTCAAGGGCTGCTATGGAAAAAAAACTATTGAACTTTGTTCCCTTATGGAGCAGGCAAAGACCCTTCCAGCCCTCTAGATAAGAGCTGGCCTGCCTTTGTGTCAGTGTGATCATGGGACCATGTAGTAAAAACAGCCCTGGAATGCTTGTAGATGTCCATTTGTTTGTTTAAGCCCACTCTAATACATGAATCGTACACCTGAACAACTCCAATTTAACCTGACCTTGTGGACTCAACTGTGACTGAAGGAAATTGTTTAGTGTTTGGAAATGCAGTAAGTTGTAAGTTTAAATGAAGTAAAAGCATTTTTTAAGTCCTTCAAATTTTTAGGTTATTTTATATTATCATCAACAATAGTTTCTTGCCTGATGGGATCCATACAGCTAAGAAAACAGCAATAACTTTTGTAACGGTTTCTCTGAAAGTGTAGACGTCTATTCAGAGTCTCAATAAGGGGCCAACTTTCTTTACTATATAGATGTTTGCTTATACAATAAAATAGTTTACCTAGTAGCTGAGGTCTTCTACCTTTTTAGTTTTCATGTTTAGAACTAACTTTTGGATCTTTATAATGAAATGTCACCTGCAAACTGTTCTTGAGCAATGCCTTAGTCTTAAGGGGCTGAAATAAATATTTTCCTATCAAATGAAACACTTTTAAATGGATTAAAATGAATGTATTGTTTAACTGAAATTACTTGTAAAGTACCTTGAGATGTCATGTGTTGTGAATTGGTGTTATATAAATAAATTGAATTAAAAGGAATTTAATTAAATTGAATGTATGCCATTGAGTCTGACAGGAACCTACAATTGCTGTAGATTAGCAGGGACTTCTGTAATTAACTCAATGTAATCAGATAGGTTCTCTTGGAATTAAGACATTCTAGCGATTGGCATAATCAGATGGACCTAAGTGCATTGTGTTATATAGGGAGGAATTTAAAATCTTTTGAATTAAAATTAAATCTGACAGGGCAAGACAAGTTTATTTGTGAAACATATTTCAGCAACAGGGACTGCACATTAGTGCAGTTGGTAGTACTGATGCCTTGCAGCAAGAGGTCCTGGGTTTAAATCCCAGCCTTGGTGTGTGTTGTCGTGTGAGGGACTGGCAACCTGTGCAGGATATAGCCTGATTATTGCTGGAGTTTGGTGTCAGCTCCCTTGCAACCCTGCTTAGGATATACCCAATAGATAATGGATGGATGGATTTCAGCAACAGGGCAACTTAAAGTACTGTACATGATCACAACTATGCAAGAAATATTTTATTGCAGTGGCAATATAAAGGAAAGCAATGATAATTTTCAAAGTCAGATTAATCAAAAGCAACTAAACAAAATGTTTTTTTTAGCCTTGAAGGCACAGTGTCCAATTTTTGGCCACTAGCGGGCAGTGCATGCCTAAAATATCACAAGCATGTGGTATCTGTGTCTTCGAGTGAGAAACTCAACAACGGAGGTCCAACTAGTGCTGTTTTCAAATGCTCAATTCCCTGAGAATTATCTATTTGCAGCAACATTACGAGCACATCAGTCTCTCTTTCATCGCTTGGAACTAGCGAAGAGGTAAAAAGGTTTTTATGGCAAAACTTTTTTGCGTTTTGAGGGGAAATCAATGTTTTAAACGGGCGTGTTCCGTGTGCTTTGTCCGTCTGGGCTCTTGTAGAAGTAAAGACGTCATCTAATATGGCTTTCCCCTGAAAAGAGGACCCACGCCTATGTATTTTAAAACTGATTTTTAAAGTCATATTTTACACCATCACCAATATTTTGCAATTAATGTGCTTTACGTAATTATTATTACATAATATTTTAATTGCTATTTTCAAAGATGTACTGCAAAAACTACACACTGTCACTTTACTTAAGAGGAGCTCAGTGTTTCAGTAGTTTTTGTAGTTTGTTATAGATTAAAGCATAATCAAAACTGAATGCTGCTTCTCCAAATGTAGTTCTGATTCTGTAAATGGAGAGTAGAGTTGAACCAAAGGACTTAAATGGTCGGGAAGGTTGATATGAAAAAAGATTATTAATGTACTTTGTTACGAAGCAATTCAGTACTTTCTGAAATAACAAAAGCATTTTACTAGATTATTTTATTTTATTTGCTAAAAAGGTACATAAAAATGATTTCTGTTATGATTTATTGTTTCATAAATAAACTTAATTCACCTAAATTGAAATGCTTCACTGTTTGTCTTTGGGCCTCATGTATCATATCAACATTCAATCATTATCTTTTATTTTTTAGTATACAATTCAGCATTTAAGAACGTTCCTCCACTCACTGCTATATAAGTTATTTATACAACTGAAAAAGGTCGTAATATCTAGCACGTTATAACATAGATATTTGTTTAAGAATAACTAAAAGTTAATGTTCTTTGGTGTCTTTAATAGTTTAGCTAAAGTTAAAATATGTAATATTGACTTGTGGCAACATTAGAGTACTGCATTTCATGAAGATAGACAAATTAGTCTGGACTCAATCACTTAACCCCCTCCCATCTATGAGTTTAATGGAGAGTTACCAAATTAGGGTGAAGCCAAGCTTAAGTAAGGCAATATCAACAACATATTTCTAGTAAGACACCAACTAGAAACTGCACCATTAGTTCAACAGGTTCCCCTGCTCTTCCTTCTATCTTGTGCTGCACGTTCACAAGGATCAAGGCACACATATAACTCCCGTGGAATGCCGTCTCTATGATGGTGCGTGGAAAATAACCAGCAAACACTGACAAGAACATAAGTAAAAGGATATTTAAGGAGCACGGCTACATTTGGAACAAAAACGATAATGTACAACGGAGAACTTCTACAATTAACACAAACACATTACCCATAAGTCTTTGCGGCGTGCAACCGTCCCCCAACAGTTGGTTTGTTCTGTTTTGTTTTTGTTTTGTTTTTTTAATTTATTTTTTAAGGTTTTTTGGCCAAACTGAGAGTAAAGTCTGCTTCACACAAGAGCAATCTGCTGAGCATAAATTTTAGAAGATAAAGACTTGTGGAAAGTTCGGCAGACTATACCTGTTTATGATGCAATGACGCCTCATCAACAAAATGAGTAGCAGCATTTCCTCCATATCCACCTCGGTCTCCGTTTCATTCATTTTTCTGAGCTAAGGGATGGGGGCTGCCATCTTGGAATCCTGTGATCGGAGATCCCTTTTGACACATGATGCAGAAAACTCACCAAAAAATAGGCGCACACAGCAAGTGTTAGCTCGGCAGTTTGCTCTTTTGTGCAGCAGGCTTAGGAACTAGCTGCAGCCAGAGCCCGCTACAAACCAAGCCCCATACAAACCACGGCCATACAAAATACGTCCCCTGCAATGATGTAATTTAAACAATGTAATTAAAAAGATCATATTGGACTGCCGTTTTATATATTTTTTTTAGGGCTTTCAAATAATTAAGAAGTTTAATCTAATTAATTACAGGTGGTAGGTTTGAATTAATCACGATTCATTACCATTCCTACATTTGACCAAAAAAAACTAAAACAAATTTGTGTAAAAGGACAAATCTGGATGCTGCAGCTCTGTTATTTAATGAAATAAAGGAGCGATCAATGGAACTTTTGGTATGAACTCTACAATCATATTCACATATTACTCTTTTAATATATTTATCTTTTAGCCAGTTGCTAAGGCAAACTAACTGGTTAATATTTTCTGTATGCAAAGCTGACCTGATCTTCCTCTTTATGGGTCTATCCTACAACAAGAGTGTTTTCAGTCAAAGGCTTCCACAGTTTTGCTACAACACAGACTTCTACTGTAGTGAAGGAAACGAGCTGTCTATTGAGGTACTGATTCAGGTCCAGATCACTCTGTTGCCCCTGGGAGTACTTGACAGAACTCAACTTAAGGCCATTGAGAGTGTGAGAAGATTTGGGTTGGAGAAAAGGATGTTATATTTACTTTGTGGTTTATTATTTCAACGCAGCTGCTAATATAGGTTTGGATGGTGTACATACGAAGAGGGAGATGAATGTGTTTGTGGCCTCCTATATAAAATAAATACAACTCAGGTAGTAGCACTAACCATTATATATTAATAAACTTAACATTTGGATATCAACAGTCTGTGTTAGACATCACATGAATCAAACGTAATATATACTTAGTAATCAAATTTCATAATGTATCATTTTCCCATAAGTAAACACTCAGCAGATAAAACTATCAATGTTACCATCAGGAAATGAACACCCTTATTATGAAGAGCATGCACAGCTACTTCGACTGAATTAGAATTAACTTCAGTCCAAAACCCTTACTTTACCTGAATAATATTGCATTTTAACTAAGGGGCAAACTCTGCCCGCAGAATGTGAAGTCAAAAACAGGTCTGAGTTGGGTATCATTCATTTAAATATGCGAAGTAATATGCTCCCCAAGATTGATTCCTTTCATATTTGGGAAAAATCCACAGATGAAGATATTATAATTCTGTTAAAAACATGGCTCTCTAAATTAGTCACAGACAAAGACATCGCTGTCAGTTGATACAATGTCTTCAGAACTGACCAGCCTCGTAAGGCTGGGGGCGTGGCTATATATGGAAAGGGAAAGTACAATGCTAATGTAGTTTTGTCCATATCTGTGAGTAAACAACTTGAATTTGAGATGTACAAAGGCTGTAGCTGACAACCTTCAAACGCTGTCACTGCTTTTATCACAGCTGCAGTACAGTGAGATTGTCCTGGCAGGCGATATCAATTGGGACTGGTTTAAACCTGCATCAGACGGATTGAAGGGTCTTTGAAGTAAATTAATTCTTACACAAATAATTGAGTCTCCTGCTCGCACAAATCCTAAACACCCAGAGAAATCTACTCTAATTGATTTGCTTTGGACAAATGCTCATACATTTTCTGAAATTGGTGTGTTGGCTAGTGACATCAGCGATCATTATATGATTGCTGCAATTAGAAATGCCTATACTCCAAAATCCAGGCCTTGATGCATTGAGAAACGAGATCTGAAACATTTCTCCTTACAAGGTATTACACATGATTTATTTCATTTTGACTGGCAAAGGCTAGGAAATCAGAGATGGAGGATGATAGGATTAAATTCAGACGACAACGAAACAAGTTCACAGCAGCTGTCCGACAAATTGTCCAAATCAGAATACTATCTGGCGGCTACTGCAGACAATCAAATTAACTCCAGGACCTTCTGGAAGTCTATCAAGTCCACTTCTTTCATTATATCTCATAATGAACTGCATCCCCATATCATTAGGGACAATATTACTATCTCGGACAGTGCAACTATGCTAGAATTTTTAAAATTAACACTTTGTTGTATCTGGCTCCCTGTTTGATCAATCTCTGCCTCCAAAAACATCCCCCTCTGATGGTAATGCTGCTGACAGATGTTGTGTGGGCCAGCCTTTTTATTTTACCCCATTTTCAATCAATGATGTACATAAAGCTCTTGTGTCACTGGACATCAAAAAGCCTGCTGTCCCAGATTGCTTAGAGCCTTATTTTTTTATTTTTTTTAATCACTGCAGATTTTATTGCAAAACCACTCATGTACATTTTTAATTTGTCTTTGGTTCATAATGTTATGCCATCGATCTGGAAATCTTCCCACGTCCTCCCCTTGTTAAAAGGAGGGGATCCTACCATGATAAAAAAAACTACAGGCCTATCTCCAACTTGTCTGTGCTGTCAAAGGTGTTAGAACAACTAGCAAGATAACAACTGAGTATTAATAATATTCTCTAAGAGAATCAGT
The DNA here is from genome assembly GCA_028564705.1 of Apricaphanius iberus. Classification (NCBI taxonomy): domain Eukaryota; kingdom Metazoa; phylum Chordata; class Actinopteri; order Cyprinodontiformes; family Aphaniidae; genus Apricaphanius; species Apricaphanius iberus. The sequence goes on from JAPXFQ010000899.1 coordinate 2,476,689, forward strand.
CGGGTTTCTGAAAGGAACATTGTACCATCTCTGCTTCACTGAAGGTTGTGAATGACATCATTGAGGCCCTAGACAGCCAAAAAATGTGTGCAGCTCTCTTTATAAATCTCTCCAAAGCTTTTGATATTGTGAACCATTGTATTTTAAAACAGAGACTGCTCAACATTGGCCTTTCTGAGAAGGCAGCTGGTTGGTTTGAAAATTATCTCTCAGATAGGACTCATTGTGTCACCTTTGACTGTATCTATATATATTATTTTATAATTTATGTATTATATAAATAAAAAAGGGCTTTTATTGCCTCAAGGAAATGCTGGCTTTACAAAACAGTAAAAACCTGTGTTCAAGCTTAGAAAGTTTGTAAATCTGTTTCCTCATTTTTTGCAGAATTTTGGTGTTCTGAAAAATCCGTTTTCGCCTTTAACACATCACGTTTAACTTAAGATCCTAGCTTCTTACATCTATTCATTGCAAACCTATCTATGCTTGCTGGATCAGAAAATAAAAGTTGTGGACCATGAAAAGTGCTTTTCATGTGGTGCACAGTTCAACAACTAGGAGTGAGGGATGATCATTAATTGATAAAACATGTTGAGAAGCAATGACAAAACATTTTTGTGCAATGAGTGAATTGCAAAGTAGTAAACAACTTTTAGCTGTAGGATAATTAAAAAACACAGGCCCTCCACAATTCTGGGTCATGGTGTTAAGACCAAGAACGTGGGCATGATGTAAGTCCACAGGACTGTCAGCAAAAAACTAACAAAACTTGGTGGCATAGCTGGTAGTGAAGCTCACCTCACAGCTAGACGGTCCTGGGTTTGATTCCTGCCAGGGACGCTGTGGGTGCTAAGGGTGTGTTTGTTCCTCCATATCGGCACCCACACCCTTTGCGGAGTTGGTGAAAGGGCCATGCATGTTCTCCCTGTGTTCCCTTGAGTGGCCAATGCGAGCTTCTCCCACAAAAACATGCACCAGTTCTGGACTGTATACTGCCTCCTCCTGGCTGACTGGGGTGCCTGAAGGGTTGGGGAGGATCTGGCTGGAATAATGTGATCCTTCCACGCGCTATGTCCAGCCGGGAAATCCCTGCTCCCTCAGGTGACAAGAAGGGCCTGCTCACTCCTCAAGCAGGAAGGAGGCTTGAGCTTCAGTGCAGGGCCCTCCCACAGTTGGCAGAGCGAGAGCAATGCCCAGAACTGGAATTAGGTAGGAACACTGGGTGATAAATAATGGGGAAAACCATGACCAATTAAATTGCGCCCTCTGAGTGACACCTTAGCTAGGATAATGCTAAACAAAGCTTATCTCAAGCTAGTTTTGAAGAACAGACATCCCAACTGTCCCCTTTTTCCCAGCTATGAGCGTGTCCTCATTTGCCGTTTTCTTCCTCGTTTTCCTCGTCTTCTTTTTGCCATTTGATTCACAGCTAGAAACAAAAGTAATAACACAGTTAGCGCTTGTTTAGTTTTCCTTGTCGCCATCTTGCCTCTGTCCATTGGTTGGCTTTCATTGAAGTATGCTTTTAAGCAACGTCACTGGTGATGTTGAGTTTTGGCATGTCCTGCAGATGTCATGCAGTTTGACCAATGGAAATCTGCAGCCGTGCAGTGTGACAGACCTCTATAGTTCGGTAGAGCTCGCATAGTGTGGCATGAAGCAGTCTTTTGAGATGGTAGAGAAATGCACAGTGTGATCCCGGCTTAAGGGGTTACAATAATGCATAGAAAGCCTATTAAAAAATTCCCATCTGTTTGATCCCCTTTATCTCAAAGCTAAAAAATACATGGACAGTGTTTATTCCCTGGAGAGAACCCAATCTGCTTATGTTCTCAGTGTGAATTTCGAAAGCTCAAAATTACAGGGATGATCCTTTGGCAACATTGCAGATATAAATACACACACTAACGACTCAGGACTCCAATGCTGGCTTATATATTGGACAATGATGTGTCACTAAAGTAATGCTTTTTAACAATAACTCTTCTTCAGACCAGTGAACTATGCATGTAGGAAATCTCTTTGGCTCATTCGAATCAAGTTGAGATGCCAGCACATCACAACATTCTGTATCACTCAGATTTTAAAGATCCCTGTATTTCTACTTTTGAGGAGTCTTTTTCCTGAAAAGAAAGAAAAGCATTTAGCGCAAGAGTGTGATCTGCTGCGTCATCATTTCTAAAGTCCTCCGTTTTGAGCCATCTACACCAAAACGCCCTTCGGAGTTTCAAAACGAAAAACAGGGTCGGCAGCATTTCTAAACTTCTCCGTTTTGGGTCTCCGGTTTTGCCGTTTTAGTGTGGATGGGAGGTGCAAACTTAGCAAAAGGTCTCCGTTTTTAAACGAAAACGCAACTGTATTTTTGGGCTAAATCCTCTGATCTGAGTAAAGCAAATTTTATCATCTAGCAGTTTTCCTTTCCAAATTTGAATATTATAAAATTTCAAAGGGTTTAAATCGGACAGTGTTCTCCAATACCCAGATTAACTCAAAAAGGGCTAATTTATGAGCCTTTTAAAATAGGTCATTATTGCTCTGAATTATTTTGAATTCAAGTTTTTAATTGTTATGTCTGTTTTTAAGTGCATCCTCTCATTAAAGCAAATAATCTCCACAGGTAAATAATTTGCTGTGATGGCACTGTTTGAAAAACAGGGATCTCATCAGCACCTTCCTGTTTGTAACGTGACTGTCTTTTCATGAACACATGGAAGTCTGAGTTTATTGAAATGCATAAACATGGGCATGTGATGAGGACTGTACACACAAACAGGAGGGAGGATGAGACGGATGCAAGCGTGTAATTAAACATTTGTATCCAGGCTGGGGAACCATGAATCAGCTTTGTTGCACTTTTGTTTGGACACTAACCTACTATCAGCATTATGTAAGGTGTTTGAATTTGTTAACACTTTTCTGTTATCGTGACCTGTTGTCACTCCTTGGTTGTTTAGTTAAAATATCTTAGACATGTGCATCACTGAGCTTTTTGTCCATGAAGTTGACTTTGTGAGCTATTTATGGCAGATTTTAAAAACCTGAAATGTAATTAAAGCCTTAAAGTTGAGCAGCTGGGTATACCAGCACCTTCTCTGTCACATGTCAGACCAGTATGCAACATACATATGAATACATTATGAAATATAAAACAACTATCTGTCTGAACATGTTTTTTCCAGCTGATGTGACTCACTTGTCTTTTGTAAATTTGACCTTTGTCTTTGCAGGGAAAAGCAGGGCTCATCTCCGGTTACTCTCCAACATCTGCCACAACTGAAGATCTCATTGCTAAACATGTCCCCTTGTTATTTCATATGCACATGTTTTAATCATCTCAGTTTTTTGTCTTTAGTTGCAAAATCAGAATTTTTGGCTGGGTAAAAGAAGAGATATCCCGCTTTTCTGCTGCAAGTGGGTTTCAGTTGTCTAACACATTTCTGGCTAAATAAGCAATGCTCGAAGTGTAAGGACACCAGGGTAAACAGATTTTTTTCCAAGAGCTGGGTGAGGTGGTTTGTTACTAAAATAAAGAAACGTGACCCCTATTGAGTACTGATGGATTACTATTTCAACCTAGAATCTGGTACAGTCTATCAATAAAGTGCTTATATATATATATATATATATATATATATATTCCAATAAGTCCAAATTTCTGGATATATTTTTTTTCCTTTAATGACGTTATTTATCCTAAAATCTAATTTAAGGATAAAGATTTGATTTCATCAGATGTAAGTGGAAAATCATACTAAATAACAGAAGCAAAAACCTTGAAAACATCAGTTTGTGTGTAATTAATTTAAATAGGGGTTTTCAAACCCTGGTCCTCAAGACACACTGCCTTGCAGGTTTTAAATGTTTCCCTGATTCAGATAGCTGTTCTGCAAAAGCCTGTTAATGAACCATCAATTGAAATCAGGTTTGCTTAAGCAGGGAATCATCTATAAATGCAGGTCAGTGTGTTTTTAGAGTTGAAAAAATACTGATCCCTATCATGTGTTTTAGTAACTGTGTTTAATAATTGAGTTACAGTAATAACTGAACTTTTCAATAATACTTCATTCATTGGGTATAAAAGTAAAAGATTTCCTTTTATCATGTTTTTAAATTCCATTTGCTTTTTCTCTTTATAGTTGCGTTTTAATTTTCATGCTCTGTTTATGAACCACTTTGTCATTTTTTTATCTCCCGAATTGGCTGTATAAATAACATTTAATGACTTGCTATTTTCTAAAAGTATCTCAAATCCATGTTCTTTAATCAAAACTAAGGTATAAACAGTAGCCAAATGGAGAAAGGTATACAAATGTCTCCCATACAATGTATGTAGCCTTTTGTGTTAAAAATGTAAATTTGTTTCATTAAAGAAATATTATTATTTTATCGGTCTCAAATGTGTAAAATCTTTGTCTGGATGGTAAATTTTCTTTGTCAGGGAGCTTTAATTGCACATCTCACGAAAGGAATGAGAGGAATTCATTTTGAAATATATTCATCATTTAAATTGGTAATATTAGCGCTCCAGTTGTAATTCTGTGATGATATTGCCTCAGAGTTGCTCAGAGGATCAATAATTAAACTATCAGTAATCAAAATAACATAGGTAATAACTGATTAACTAATATCAACCAGAAAATATTACTACTTAAAGTGAATTTCAAAGAGTTGAAGAGTGAACATTTGATTTTCTTTAGTTTGTGAAGATTAAAATTCATTTAAATAATCTTTGCCATTAAAAAGGGATGCTCACTGTTTACGAGCATTATTAGAATTTCTAAGTACATTTCCTCAATATCCTATTTTTAAACAAGTGGATCAAAATTGTATATTTGATAGTTGCCCTTCTTGCAAAAATCTGAATATATGTGATAAAATGTAAAGTATAGTCACAAAAAGAAATAAATCAGATAGCTGAAAACATAAACTTCTTAAAATAAAACAAAGAAAATAATAAAAATCTTAAAGAGTTTAAAAAAAGTATTCACCTAGAAGATAGCCTTTATAGCTAAAAGATGCCCTTACAGAGTTTTTTTCTCACTTATGGGAATGAAGAGAAGAACCTTACCAGAAAATCTGCAGGAATATTAAAAGCATCTTCCAAAAACATGGTAGTTTTAAAAAACAGTAAAAGCACAATATATAATTCCAAAATGTACTTGTTGCCAAGGAACAGTTTTTAAAACTGTTGGACCCTTTTCTCTTGTATCATTTCAAATCAAAATTAAATCAAACTTTATTTATAAAGAGCTTTTTAAACTACACAGCTATGTGGTGCAACCACATAGCTGCACTACATATAAGGAAACACTGGAAGGATGATTAAAATAGGAAGTTAAAATATTAAAATAAACAGTAGGTTAAGTAGTAAAATACTGACAAAAATGTTAAGACAGATAGCATTTTAAATTACAAGTAAAACAATGATAAGATATGATCCAAAAAAATGCAAAGAAGATAAATAATTAGTAAATAATAATCAGTTAAAAGCTAAACTAAAAATTCAATCAAATTAAAAAATGCAGAGCGATTGAACAGATATTAATAAATAATAATCAGTTAAAAGCTCGGCTAAAAAAGTGCGTCTTGAGCCTGTTCCCTGAGGTCCTCCGGCAGTCTGTTCCAGAGGTGAGGGCCATAATAGGGAAAAGACGCCTCACCATGAGTCCGTGTCCTGACTTTAGGGATGGCAAGGATGCCAGAGGAGCGCAGAAAGCGTGAAGGTTCATATGGAAAAAGCATTTCTGAACGATAAGAAGGCCTAAGACGATTAAGACACTTAAAGACCATGACAAGATCCTTAAAATCTATCCTAAAATATACGGGGAGCCAATGCAGGGATTCTAAGACCGGTGTAATGTGCTCCTGCCTCCTGGTTTTCATCAGGACACGTGCTGATGAATTTAGTAAAAGCTGTAAACTTGAGGTAGTCTTTTTGGGAAGACCAGAAAGCAGGACATTACAATAATCAATTCTACTTTTGATAAAAGCATGCATTAACGTCTCCGTATTGGCCCAAGAGAGATTGGGGCAGACTTCTTAACAATTGTGGAAAAATCATACTGTATATGTTTCAAATCTCATCAGTATTTATTATTTTTATTTTAGCAGAAAATTTTGTCTTACAACCCGTTTTCAATAATTGTGGTACTGATCCCTGTTAGGCCGGGTCAATCTTATGAATAATGTAAGATCAAATCAAAGAATGAGTGATATCTGGTAGGTAGATATGACTTTTTGGATTCACATAACTCAATTTCTTTACACTAGGCTATGATTTGATTATACAAATATCTGTTAAACTATTTCTTGTTTAAATGTTCTGCATCTCAATACTACTACAAAATCCTAATTTTAAAGAAGAACACTTTCAGAACTGAGACAGTGAAAAAATGGTGCCTGGTATTCAGGACTTTTTTCACATTTCTCTTTTTTTCATTTGGTTGTAAAAAAAATCTGTCTATATTTTTGGATAAGAGAAATCTATTTAACGTCCTAAGCGTGTTTTCCCAAATAGAATCCTGTTTATTTTTTATGCAGTTGTTAAGGCAACATGCAATGCATCCTGGGTGGGATAGTTGACTGGGTTTAGCCGACTTTGTATGAGAAAGTCTAAAATGGCTGGAAACACAGTGTTATCTGTTAGTTTTCTAAACTGTCCTTTGTTTCTGCAGGGAAATCCCCATCGTCCTAATTCCTTAAAATAAACAAAACCCTTTCCTATAATTCAACGTTAACCACAGGGACTCATGTGACATGGACCATTAAATCATATCTACCTGTAAGTATAGATGAGTAGGGTTTTTTTTTGGGGGGGGGGGGTTGGAGACAAATAACTTCACAAAATTTTCTCACATGTCCTCATTTGCCATTTGTTATTATTTGCATGATTTGAGAAAATCTAATTTAAAAGCAACAAAACTAAATTATTTTACACTTTAACCAAAAGCTTTAAAAGCAGAAAAAGAAGTTAAACATTTGCATTTGTTTTAAAATGGATACTGACAGAAGTCTGAAAGATTTCCTCCCTGCCTTATCTCTGCATCAATTAATCAACAGCTCGTGTCTTTTAGTGGACATGCTTTCAGACCTGCACACACGCACATACATGCATTCCTTTGCTGAGATGAATAGCTGCCATTGATGCGTCTCCCTTTGAGGCCTGCTGCTGGAATGAGTGTTGCACCGAGCAGGTAAGTGGAGGTGGGTAAACTGATCTCCCTGTGGCCCCTCTTTACCCCATCTTGTAACCTAATAGACACACATACACAGACCCACCCTCTCTCCTGTATTATTCTTTCCCTCCATCAGTTTTTCATATATTCCCCGCTTCCTGGGCCTCACGTGTACCTGCCGGCACATTCTTGCCCCATCCCTGTCAAACCCTTTGCACTCTTTGTTGCATAGCTTCCTCTCTGTCAATCTGTCTTTATTACCTTGTTTATGTAGTCCTCTCTACCTGTGTTACCCATGTCTTATCTGTTATGCTCTGTCCATGGGTGACCTACCTCTCTCCACCAATCTAAACATGACATATGGTCAGGACACTGAGACCGAGGTTGCAAGCTGACAATGAGAAAAAAAAAAGTTATCCAGTAAAACCAGTTCTTTAATACTTCTTCGATGAAGTAAGTTACAAAAATATTCATTTTTCATAGTTTTTAATACCAAAGCCACTGTCAGTGAAGGCCTCAGATGTTTATTAGTGAGCTTCAGAGAACAAACAGCATCCTGAAGACCCAGGAACATAGCAGACAGGTCAGGCATAACATTGTGGAGAAGCAGCAATAGGTTGTAAAACAATATTCAAAGCTTTGGACACCAGACGGCACACTGTTCAATCTATCACCTATTTCAAAGAGTGTGGCACAAATGAAAACATACATAGACATACCAGTGTACCTAAGCTAACAATCCAGACAGAAGGTGCATTAATCAACAGTCATCAACAGTCCTGTGGTTCTTCTGGAGGAGCTACAGAGATCCAGAGGTCAGGTAGGAGAATGTTAAGAGAACTAAAAGCCATGCACTCTACAAATCTGTCCTTTATGGAAGGGTAAAAAGAAGAAAGCCATCTTTGAAAGATAGCCATAAGACATAAGACATGGGAACAAAGGTGCTCTGAACATTTTTTTCTTTTTTCTCCTTATGCATGCATTGGGGTGATAGTACTGCATACTGCATATCACCCTGAACACAGCATCCCTACTGTAAAACCCTACTGGTTGTGGCAGCTTCATTCTGTGGGGAAGCTTTTATTCAACAGGAGCAGAGAGGCTGGTCAAAGTTGATGAGAAGATAATTGGAACTAAATACATGGAAATCCTGGAAGAAATCCTGCTAGATGCTGAAAAGGTCTGGAGATTGAAGACTGGAATGGAAGGTCACCTTCCAGACGGACAAGAACCCTAAACAAATCAATACAGCTTAAATAGAAAGGTTTAGACTAGATTATATTTTTGCTTGGAAATGGGAAAGTCCAAAACTATATACAAGATAATTCAGTTTTTTACAAGTGTTCTCCACCTGGTCAGATAGAGCCTGAACTATTTTACAAAGACAAATAGGCAATATATTAGTTATTACATCAAAAAGAATCGGTTGGGGTGTACAGTAAATGCAGCAAACAATGATTCCAAAAAATGCTTTCTCAGGGGGGGCTGAATGAAGAAAGTATCATTGGTCTTAGGCAGATTGGTGTTTTGCAGCCCCTCTTCCTGTTACCAACATTACCATCAGTAAGACGGATGTTTGGTTCGCTATCGGGCTAACAGAGATGGCAGGCTCTAAGCTAGCAGGAAGAAGACACCCTGGACGCAGATGCTGAGCTCATGCTGTTATAAGATAAACAGTTATTGCTAAATGCTATTTAAGGTTTTGAATTAGAACGGTTAGGCAGGGAAAATCAGCAAAACTGTTGTCAGTAGATGATGTCCCTCCATGTTTGGTCAAACCTGTGTTAAAGAAGAGTAGAGTTTTTTTTTTTATGTCACATAAAGTTCCAACGTACTTTCCCAAAGTACATTAAGGTGTGAAGAACTACAACTGACTGTAACTATGTTTACAAGTATGGTCAGTGACTCAAATATAATTATGTCATTCCAAATATTCAGAGCATCCAAACATAAATTCTGGATTTTTCAGGGTTTTTGAAGCAAAGACGAATGGAAACAAGCATGCACCCTCTGTATGCTCACGATATTTTTATGGATGTCATTGCAACCTGCAGGATGTACTTACATCTCCAGGTTTTTATGAAAACATGCACAATTTTCATTTGTAAAGGTGCAGTGCTTTGCTGTCAAGCTAAACTGAGGGCAAAAAGAGAATTAATCAGGATTGTATCAGAGGACCATGGTAACTATGAAGGAGTATTAGCATTCCTAAGTTTAGGAGATCAATTTTATTGACATATTAACTATTTGTTGCATCATCCAAAAAACTAAGTTTTCTTCTTCGGATGGGTTATGGAAGCTTGTCAGAATTGATGAGAAGAGGCCCAGATAAAAACACGGGGAAACCGTTGCAGGAAACCTAAAAGAGGCTGGAAAACACTGGACCATCACTTCAGGGATTGCACCTACATAGTTTTTTTTTCAAAACTCAGGCTTAATTTGTCAGATTGTTTGTTAATACCTTGAATTCTTCTACTGTGACCAAATCTTTGTTTTATATCTTTAGAAGATTGAAGATTAAAGCAAAAAAACTCATAGTATGAAGCATGTTTAACCCATAAATGCAGCAGCAGTAAGTGTCAGCTTCACCAGGCGGGTTGAGTAAATGTCCAAACAGCTTTTGTTTGGTTTGTATTGATGACGAGATTCATAGCCTGGAGACAAAGTCAGTCTTTCTGTACTTAATCAGTCACATTCAACCCTACGCTAATGGTATCGCTCCACTCTCAAGTCCTAACTGAAATTGACCTAAATCATAGTGTGTTCTTCAATGTGAAGAATTAAACAGTAGTTCATATGAATCAAGGCAGAATCTGCTTTAGCATAATTTAAGGTTGAGGATGAGTATTTTCCCAGATGCCAGTATTTAGTGTGTCTTTGTCGGTCCTCTGCTTATTTACTGAAACACTATTGACCTCAAGCCTCATTTGCAAAGTTTAAAGCCCCTGTCACCCTCCCTCCTGTTCTCTTCCCATTCTTTGTTAAACTAACCCCCCCATCTACCATCAACAAATAGGTGTCTCTGATCTCATTCCCTCTCCCCTAACCTGCAATAACGCTGTCCCCTCAAGTCTTAACCCCACACCAGTCTCCCATACCACAGCGAGCCCCCTAAGAACTCAACTGGGTGGTCTCCTCTACACCCCCACCTCACCCTGTTACGATTTTTTAAGGGTCAGGAGTCAGAGGTGAGCCCCAAGAGTGTGTGGGAAACGTGCTGTGCCGTGTGCTATGCTGGGACAGGCAGCACAAAAAAGGGGAAGGAGTCCAGGCTACCCTGTTTCCTCCCTGGACTCTACTCAAGCTGCCTTAATGGGACCCAGCGGGGGTCAGAGGGACAGAGAAACACCACCATAGCCCTGGTGTCAGTTACAGTTTTGATTTATTGGGTCAATTTCTTCCCAAAACGTGAGGATGTTTGGGTTGTGAGGGAGGCAGGGCAGACGGGTTTAGGCTGAGGGATCAGGAGAGACGCCGTAAAGGATAATGGGTGGTGGGGCTCGTTCGTGTGCCTATGTGTATAATTGTGTCTGATGTCTGTATATGTATGAAGCAACCTAGATCCCTTGCTGAGTGTGAGTTAACTTGAAGTATTTATTAGGGACTGTCTAGCCAGTTATGTGTCAGAGCAGCTTAAAGTGATTTATTGGAGGGGCTAGTAGAAGCTGGTTATTTAACTGGCAAATGTTTGTGTACTTTGGAAGTAATAGCCTTGATTTCTGTCCCGTGTGGATGATAACAAATTTGGTTGACAGTATTTGTACTGTGATGTAAATTAGTAAAATAAACTTTAAAAGGAAAAACTGTCTGTAAATTGTTGGATTTTTGTGTTTGTTTTTTATCAGATTAATTCAAAAACACAGGTAAAATGATGACATATTGTTACCACAATACCATTTGAGGATAACAAAAAGCTATTGCTCCACTGGAGCGAATTTCTACTGCTGCTGGCTAACGAAATGTCAAAACGCTGAGATTATTTTGTAAGTTGGGTTTTGTGGCATAGTCTGGAGAAATCAGTATCTAATTTTCAGAGGTGAATGATTAATCACATCTTTTGGAATCCATCTCTATGAGCTTCACATTAACACTTTTAAACATCAATAAACCAGTCAAGCATCTGTACCAGAGTTCACAAAAAGTTCATTTTTTATCTGTTGCCACTGAACAGGTGTTACAGATCAGCCAAAGTCTTTGCAAAATAGATCAATACAAGTCAGATTGAACAGATCCATGAACATAAATTTTTGACTTTCAATTGGATATGAGTCTGGCCTTTCTAAAAGATGTGCTTATTGCATCTTGTCTGAGACTGTGTGTTTATGGTTGTTGTACTCGTTTCAATTCTTTTGCAGTTTCTGCAGGTTTTTCTTTCAAGATTACAATATGTGAAGTGCCATCTATTGTCCCATCAATCTTAGCCTGTTTCTTCATCCCTGCTGAAGAAAAACATCGTTAAAGCTTGATCTTGTCACTAAAGTCTTTGACCCTGGGGATGGTATGGGCAAGAAGATTTATAGTGTTTTTCTTTTACACATAGTGTCTAGTATTTAAGCCAAAAGGTTCCATTTTGATCTCATTTGAACAGAGTGCCTTTTTTCACAAGTTTTATGTGTCCCTCAAATGGCTTATGGCTTTCTTTTAACAATGCCTTTTTTCTTCCCACTCTTCTAGGTTTATGTTGTCTATAACTAACATATGTCCTGTCAACAGCTCATTCCACCTGAGGCGTGGATCTTGGGAGCTCCTCTAAAGTTATCATGAACCTATTAGCTGGTTTTCTGATTAACGCTCTACTTGCCTAGACTTTCAAGAAATCAGCAGAGTAATTTTGTCAATTCTATGAATAAGAATTTGTCTCAGGAGAAGGTGTAAGGAGATACTGAAGATAAAGAGATTTTTTTGTCCTAAATTTTAGGGATGAACACTATCAGTTCTATGATAGATTGAGGTTAGTTAAACAATAAAAAAGGTAATATCAGACAGAGTTTACCTTAATCATAGCTTATTTGTTTACTGCATTCACTTATTTTGATGAGGTTCAAAAGCAAAACTACACCAACCTCAATATTACAAAGACTTTATTTACACACCACAAACCCACATTATATTATGCATTTGACCACACATGTCTTACTGTGGATGTGCAGGCATTTGATGTTACTAATAATACGTTAATGAAAACAGGTAGCATGGAGCATGTGCTTGACAGTGCTCCAGCTATAATAACATGATGTTGAGGTAAACTTTGGCACTCTCCTGTTTTGGTGTTAATATATTTTCTGTCCTTCAGGCAGAAATTAAATCTTCAGGACATTGTGTCTCCAAACAGGATTTATGTACAAGCTCCCTCAAACAAAGGCTGCAAACAGATTAACAGATCTATTGTTCACATTTATAAGGGTTGCATATTTTGATTTATGCTCTGTTTCAAATAAACGCATGATATACGAAATAAACACATGCCTGAAAGTTTGGGAGAAAGATCCAATTCGTACACTTACTGTATCAATTAGTATACTTTCAAAACACATAGAAATTACATAAAGTAAGAAGCCACCAAACAGAATAGATCACCATATATGTAAGGTTGGTGGGTTTTTTTTTTCTTTCTTGCTTATAATTTGCTTTCTGCTTATTACCTTCTGTGAATTCAACAACAACAGCATGCTTTATATGCAAACTGATTTTTTTCTTGAATTTGCAAACCTTACAGATTTACTCCACCATAAAACTAAGACTTTATTTCTTCCTGTAAACACTTATCCCGCAATGGTCAACTAACATCAATGTATAACTTTGGAAAAATAGAAAGAACATGTAAATATCACTGAAAAAGCCTTGTTATGCAGTAAAGACATCCCAAAATTAGCTTTTTACAGTTTTGAAAACCTAGTACAAGCAAAATTAACTATTGTATTGGTCACTATAGATTACAAAAGCGTATTAGGGTCATTGTAGACAAAACAAAAATATTTTGGATTACATTTCTGCCCCAAAAATATCAAATATTTCACATAGATAGAGGCATAGATGTTTGATATTTAAACTAAAATATTTATCTGATGTTGTAAAGTCAGACATTTGCAACAAAAGAAATTATCTGAAAAAAATCTCTGAAATTTGTTGGGAGTTACATATTTCTGACAGAAAATCCCAGTCCAAAAAGAGTCACGTGTTAAATGTACAGGATGTGCATCTGGACATTTTCAAAACTGTAGCCTTAGTGCTTCATGGAGCACTTTTCCCGGAACAGATCTGTTCTCCCTATCTCAGACTTGCCATGAACACCTTGAACGGGAGAAACTGTAAGGAAGAAGCTGCAACATGGCAGACCTATTACTGCTCTGTCAGATCATATTTTTTTTACAATTTCAAACCATCTAAAAAAAGGTGCATCTAAAAAAGTAGCAAACAAAGTCCTAAACTCCTTGTAAAGTACAGAATCTTACATGACTGGCATTTTCTGTTGGAAATAACTAAATCAAAATCTCAGCTAACTATGGTGTTCTTTCTTATAAATATCTGAGGTTTTATTCCTGACATTTTCTGACTTTGCAATGTCTAAAAAATGCCATAATTTTAATATCGTAAATGTATGCCTTTAGTCTTTGAATTTTCAGATTTTTGTCTCGGAAGGTCCAGAAGAAAGTTGTAGAAAAGTTTACAGCAATACTCTTTAGTCTTGCTTTAAGCTATTACTTTCAAAGTGTTTGCAGTGGTTCTTGAGCCAGAAACTCGACCAGCTTCACATAGGACAGCACTCAGCAGCCCCCTGCTGGCCAGAAACTGCACTAAACAACTTTGGTGGTTTGTTCAGGCACTAGTGGGAGGTCTTTACCTGCTTTATGCAGACAGCTGTCTTCTTTCTCTGCAAAACAGAATGCTGTAAGTTTGTCATATTAGGTCATGCAAATGGCCACAAACTGGCAGAAGTGAAGCAAGGCAAGGCAATTTTATTTGTACAGCACACTTTCAACACAAGGCAATTAAAGGTGTTTTACTTGATTGCAGAAATATGAAAATGGAAACATAACATCAATTTAAAAAAAAAGAGGAAAAAAAGCAGACAGAGTAAAAGTAGATTGTGCACAATGCTGAAGAACTGAACATTTCTTCAAGTATTCTATGTGTACATTCCATGTAGTTACACTCATTGTTGCTGCGTTGCTAATGTGTACTGTTGTTTTTGTCCCCAGTTCTGCAGTCTCATCCCCTTCCATGAAAAGTTCTTCTCAGGGTTGGAGTTACATGCAGAGAAATGCTATGTTCTAATCCTATTATCAGGGTGGATTAGTCAGATTATGAGAAATCAAGTTTGTTATGATTTAAGACGGACTAAGGTGTATACACACATTTTAAAAGTCCAAATTCAGTCGGACTGCAGCAATAATTTGTTTTTCTCTTACTGCATGTAGATGCACTGAGTTGCATATCCAACAGATTTCCTATTTTGTTTTATATGCCTCAAAAAGTCTACATTCTGTTTGTTTTTTCCTTGTTTTTTAAAAAGATTAAAATAATAGTTTGGTGATGCTGATTAAATTCTAGACACTGGTTTGTGTACAGGATAATTATCAGAAAGATGGGGAGGTAATTTCATTGGGAAGTGACATCATGGAAAGTGACTGCTGTGCAAACAGAGGCTGCAGCCCCTCAGGTGGGCTCTATGATTAAGAGATTACAGAGGAAATGAAATAGCTTCTAGAACATGAACACACCTATGTGTCTGTGCAGTAATTCAGTCAAGCTTCAGTGTGTGTATGAATGTCTGGCAAGTAAAGTATGTGAGTCAAACAGCTCTGGTTGTTTTCCAGAAGGTTAAGCACCTCAGGTAACTGGGGTTGCCCTTTCCTGGCCAGTAGCCACCCACAGGTGATTGAGCGTAGCTATGTACAGGCAAACAATTCCCAGCTAAGCCTCCACCATCCGTTCTGACACACACGAAAAACAGATTGTTGCTATCTGGCGGTCTGATGACTTGCGTTTGATTTTCCATGCTTCTCAGAGGAATTTTTACCTCCAATCAAAGATTTGTTACCGAGGAAACATTTATCCTCACTACACAACATCTAATCAGTTTCATCTGGTATATACTTTTACTATTAGATACATGTGTAGCGATGAAAGAGAAGACGTTACTCACTTTCCACTGCAATCACAACAAAAGGGCCAAATCAACTTGCCTTTTAAGCAATCCCACATTCAAATGGGTGAACAGTGATGTTTTAGTGAAAAAAAATCTTTGGATTTGAGGCCAAAAAAATCCTGCATCTTGTGAGGTACATTTCAACATGTTGTCCATATGTTTCTCAGTTGTTTACAGAAAGGTAAAGTTGCACTTTAGGAAGAGAAGCAGCAAAAGGTTTTCACACTTTCGACATGGGAATTTGATCAGCACCTCTGAATCTTCCTGCTGAGAAAAACCAGCAGCAGAGGTTATTTGTTTGTGCCCTGGGGTGGAGGTGGAATCTTGGTGAGTGTGTGGTGGGGAGGGGTGTCTTTCTCTGGGAAAACTGTCACAGCCTAAAGGCTTGCTTTTGTCCTCGGAGATGAACAGGTTAATGGGACACTGACCCTGTGAATATTCACATGAGAAGTGACAGATAGTAACTAAGAGTTCTCAACCTAAAGCAATTATCAAGGTGATTAAAATGTGTTGCATGTTTGCAGTAACTAGAAAGGCTGAAGAAATTGCTACTTTCCTAGGTGAGATTTTGTGACCTCTCCTCTTCAAAGTGAGTCACTTAGTTGATAATGCTCCCAAATCTTTTGTGCGTTTGTCAGCCTTAAATATAATCTCCTGGAAATGCCATACAGATGTGAGCTAATCTCAGGCTCCTTCAAGTACTGCTATAAATTAAGGATTTACCATTGTTAAGTAAGCCACTTAGTGTCACCCCTGACATAGAATAGAATATAATAGAATAGAATAGAAAATTGTCCCACAAAGAGGAAATTCATCTGTAACAGCATCAAAGTGGCAGGTAATAGAAGCGTTTAGATCCGCACAAGTAGAAAAGTAAAAAAACTGAATTTAAGAATTAAGAATAATAGGTGCATTTAGCATGCATTACCTTCAGTTACTCACCCAGTAAAGTTTGTAGCCACTTGGAGTCCTTCGGGAGAGGTTTACATCCATTCGCGATTGGCGAATATCTAACCTTATAATGGAAGTCATGAGGGCATAGCAAGTGCCACCTCTAAGTAAGGCATTATCTGACAAAAACTCCTTCATTTCAATTATTTGTTACGAATCGCTAGCATTATTCCCCTGTGGGTTCGGAGGGTCTCAGAGGTGCTTTACCGATGTCATCTGGGTTTTTTACAGCCGTTTTTTTCATACTGATTCCAACTTAGCCACAATTTCAGTAACGTTGCAGCTGTCCACCATTGCAGCTGTAGTCTAAGCAGGTTGCAGAAAGGGAGCCTTGGTCAACAACCATGTTGATGTTTGTTGGAGCAAGTTCTGTTTAACTGATTGCCATCAAGCACAGACTGAAAGCTCTGCTCAGAGTACAACTAGAATGCCACATGGCAGTGATGTAATTGAAATTGAGTGTTAGTGTAGTTGGATTAAAAGCCTGTAAAATGTATTAACAACATGTATTAACTACACATGGCACTTTACAAAAAATCTCTTCAGTTCAAACATGCATACAATTAAATTAATCCTAGTTATAAAGCAATGTAGTAAAGTTCAGTTTATTATTCAAATGGTTTAAAAACAATTTCTATCTAAGGAAACCCAACACATTACGAGTCATAGACTGCAGCAGTAGAGTACCACTGATGTTCTGTAAAGAGTTTATAACTTTTGCAAATATTTAAATCTTCTTTGAAAATGTTACACATGATTTTATTATAAGTATAATAAAAACATCTAATATTTATAAACTGTAAACATAAGCAAATCTTGCATGTAGATTTTTTGTTAACCTTGCTATTAAATAATGGATTTTTTTTTACTCTAGGTTTAAAAAAAATCTCATAAAACAGGTATAGCAATACATTTACATTTACATGAAGTTATTTTTATAGCATAATGGATAATTAGCTACGCTCCTTTATATATAGGAAGTTTAAATAAAGCCCTGGTGTTCAATTTTTTTGCCCGTGTTTTTTTTTTTTTTTTTTGGGGGGGGGGGGGGGTATTCAAGATTTTTCATGTTTTTTTGTGGCTGGAGAAAGAAAATTAAAGTTTGTTTTGCTAAGAGTATAAGAAGAAGATGAAGGTAGGGGATGGAAACAGGCACGGTACTGTTAAGCTAAGTTTAGCCTTTTTAATTAAAGCAAGGTCTTTGGCTAGTGTTTGAAGCTGGGACATGAGGACACAATGATAAACTGGTTAAAGGACATACACAGAAACCTAGACACACAGGTGCACTCCTTTTGGACATGAGATACAGTTCTGTTTTTAAAGACCCCATGATTTGAGGTAAGGCCCACTGAGAAGTGAGAGGAAGCGAAAAGAGAGCTTCTGGGCTTTTTTAAACTCCCAGGACAACCTTATCATTAGAATCTTACCACAATAAGATGGTGTGTGTCCTCAGCTGACCTGTAAAACATGAGGAAATGGAAAATATTTTTATTTTTTTTATTTTAAAGTGTTAATCCCCTCACTAATTTGTTCTGCTTTTCTGGGGGGTTTTTTTGTGTTTTTTTTTTGTTTTTTGTCCCACTTAAATGTTTTAGCTGATTGACACTGAGTAGCTCAGTTTTTGGTGCAAGTGGGCAAATTTATGGAGTCATCATGCCTCAACGCAGCTGTCCTTTGTTTCTCTCTGCTCCTTGGGCCCTTTATGTCATCACTGAATGTTTCTGCCTCATGTTCCTGGCAAAAAAGACTGGTTGTGCCCAAAAAAACATCCATCTTCAGACCAGTAGTAAGATTAAAAAAAACTGGCTTGATTAATCAAAATGTTGTGAGTGCCATGCTTATAAAACTCATTAAAACATTGACAGTGACATTTTTGAGATCAAATTAAGAACACAAAAAAAGCAAAAAAAACACCACTCTTCAACATTGGTAGCATTTGAAGTAGAATCAGTAGCATAATGGAGATCGTTTTTTGGAGGAATCCAGAAGAACGTCTTACCTGAGAACTTTGTGGTTTCTCCAGTAAGAGAAACTCAGGCAAATGAGGTCTGCAATGCTTTAGATGTTCTTTTTTCATTTGAGACCTCCTGAAAAAGCTGTTGATATTTTACACAACTTTTCATGGCTTTTGCATTTTCAATCTAGTCACCTGATTCCGTATTTTTTGGTTGGTGAAAAACCCTTGGCAGACCAATCTTAAAACAAGGATGATATAAAAGCTGCATGGGCTTTCACTTTAAAACCAACCGCCTAGAATACTTTAGTTATGATACTGCGGTTCTGGTACTCTCACCAAACTATGCAAGTTAGGTGGGGGATGAGTATGTCCACACCCTTCTATGTCTCCAATGGAGTGCAACAGGGCGGGTTCCTTTCTCCACTTATACTCAATCTATACATGGATGATCTATCTAAGAAGCTAAAGCAATGTAGAACTGGCTGCTTGGTGGGCGATAGAATCATTAATCATATGTTTCATGCTGATGATTTGGTGTTTCTGTCTCCCTCCAGTGCTGGACTACAGCAGCTTCTTAGAATTTGCTCTCAGTAAGGAGTAATGCATGATATTAGAGTTAACCTAATAAAGTGTGGTACTAATTGCAAGAACCAAGGAGGATATGAAGATTGTCTATCCTTCTTTCTCACTGACAGGTGAACCAATATTAGTTGTGAAGAAAGTTAAATATCTGGGACATGTGATAAGAGATGACCTCTGTGGTGATGATGATGATGATGTGCAGCATCAGTGTGTTAAATTGTATGGGTAGGCAAGCATGCTGGCACACAAATTTCACATACGTACTAAAGATGTTAAAATATCAAAACGTATTGCACTCCATTTTATACTGCTCATGCGTGGTGTAATTTCAGTATTGCAAAAATGAAAAAACTTCAAGTAGCTTACAATGATGCTTTGCGAATTTTGCTTAAAATTCGCAGGTGGAGCAGTGAAATGTTTGTGAATAACAATGTGCCCACTTTTAAGGCTGTTCTGATAATTTTTTTGTATAGATTCATTTGCAGATTGACTGGGTCTAAGAACATGATTATTGTCTCTCTAACTGATGTTTCGAAGAGTGACACAAGGTACTTGTCTTGCTTCTGGAAACATTGGACCCGAAGCATGCCTCTTATTTATTTTATTTTTTTCATTATTATTATTTTATTTTATTTGTTTTTTATGTTTCATTTTGTTATGATGTATATTTATACATATTGTTCTGTCTCTATGGACCGTGTTGTGTCTTGAGTAAAACTTTGTTGATTTATTGTCTGTTTTTCTAAAGTTGTTTTTCATTTTTGTTCGAAAGAATAATAAATTCACATATTTCAATTTTTGTTATATGTTGTTGTGTATATATATATATATATATATATATATATATATATATATATATATATATATATATATATATATATATATATATATATATATATAGAAAGACCTATATCCTTAGTAGTGTTGAAATCCTCTGTTCTCTGCAATATGGTTTGCAGCTGAATCTAGACTCATACTGACTCAGTACCATAACTTTTGCATAAAAAGAAAACAACGTAAAAAAGTGAGCTAAATTAGGTGGAGTTCCGGTGTTGTTTGAAGCTTTTCAGAGAGGATGTGGGCTAAGAGCATAATTTAAGGAGCTTAAAGGAGGACAGTTGGTGGAGGCAGAATGGGAATGAGCCACACGCTCACCTGCACAAGTGGTCCAACTAGACCCCAGGTGCTGCACACCTGCACATCCCCACAAGCCACAAGATTTACACACCAACCTAGCTCAATGACCCTCTCTGTTCTCATACACAGGGAGAGGATTATGTGGACTTCCATTAAGATCCATTAGGGGAGAGCTTTGCTAGGTTTAAATCATATCTGATTAATTCTAAACATGCTATATGTTTAACCTTAAAATGTGCCTATACTAGGGAGCAGAGGTTTCTTTTTGGAAAGGATTGTAATTTTTGTCAAAGTAATTGCTGAAAGGTGAGATTTTTTAAAGGGATGGCTTATGTAAGGTTCTATTAAATGTTTCTCACTGCTTACTATCCTAGCTGAATTCGAAATATTCCTGGACTTCCTCCTTTTGTCCAAATCCAGATTAGCTGGTCCTGGTCACTAAAGTTAATGGGTGGTTTGAGAAACAATACCAAATCTCGAAAATATTATATTGGTGTATTCTAACCTTAAATGTATTGTCACATTTGCATAGGTATTTATAAAGAAGCTAATAGTTACCTACACTGGAAATAGGGGTAGGTCTCCAAATAAATAGGTAACTTCAGGCAAATTAGAAGCTGTTTTTAGTACTGTGCTGTATAATGATTCATGAGCACAAAAAAGAAGAATTGTAATAAAACCCAGCTGGGTGAAATATAGGGGTGTGAGGAAAAAATCGCTTTCACGTCTGAATCGCAATTCCTATTTAACAAGATTCGGCATCAATCCGAAATGTTTGAAAATCGATAATCAAAAAAATGTTTTCTGAACCTTTTTACATTGTCGCTTCGCGTAGTGTTTGTAATGCAACAGCCACCGTCGCATTGACAGGTCTGATGCGCCGTTGGCTAGCTGTAGCCACTAGGCTAAAGCTTCAGCATGAACGACGAAAGAGAAATCCAGCCCGCCCCGTCTTTGCTGAAGGTAAATGTTTGGGCCTTCTAAAAGGTCTTTTCCATGCTAAGGACACCCTTGGCTAAAGTTTTTTTTTTGTTTTTTTGTTTTTTAGAAATCTGCAAGTATATAAGAGATATCTTTCTTTATAAGCTTCACATTAACATCCAGCAGCGCAGCACAGCTGTGGCGCTTTCAAGGAAGTCCGAAATATATGCTGAGTTCAATAACGTTAGGACCATAGACTGTAAAAAAGAATAGACAGCGCCTCGTCACTCCTCCCCGTTTCCCTAGTGCAATATTTGTAGTTAAATTAACAGAACATCTCCAAAACTGACTGAAAACCTTGAGTGAACTGAGTCTAAGAACAGTTTGGATTTTGGTGGAACTATGTCTGAGGATTTCTTCACTTTTACACAAGCTAACTGTGATTTGACTCAAATGCATGAATGGGAACTAATACTGCGAATAATTAACCAATAGAACTTCACTTCAGAACTAAAGGAGAACTATCCCTTTAAGAGACAAAAACAAATTGCAGTGTCTTCTCTTTGATTTGTGACCATGTGGTTGCTGTGGTCAGTCATGTCATCCATCAAGGCCTCCTGACATCATCCTTTTGGGGGCGACTGTTATCTCTCACTGACACATGCTGCAGGACAGGCCAGTATTAACTTGCATGAATGCAGAAACGATCACCAGGATGTGGAAAACAGCTATGCTTCTCACAGACTGTTTTAAATTTCACTACTAAGATCTTCCATTGCAGTGTCTCAAGCTTTTTGTCTTTTTCCACGTCACTCTTTCTTGTGCTTTGTTTTGCAACTTTGTTTTATAATTTCCTTCATAATTACTCCTACTTTTAACTTACATTACAAACAGGCATTGCAGCATAAGATTTTATTATCACAGGATTAGACATGTATAGAAAGGCTCACACCTTTTGGCAGAAATGTGAGAGGAAGGGGGGAGGTATATAAAACTAAGACTGTGTGAGAATGCCAGAGAATATCTTTGTGACAGGTAAGCTGGTGACAAAAAAGTCAATAAACTGAAGGAAAAGAAAACATCAACATTTGAGATAGATTAGCTAATAATTAGTTAGTTTTTTTTTTACAAGGACGTTTTATAGCTTCAGCCCAGAGTGACAGACTGGAGGTAATTAGGCTTAAGGAGCAGGAATATTCTCTCTCTGTGCAGATGCAAACTATAGGAGACTTTTTTCCAAGCAAAGATTCCCCTTTGTCTGTGTGGATTCAGGTATGTTCATGTGAGGCTTAATATTCTCTGATGGGTTCTCTCTTTGCTTTAGAGATCTGACATTTACATCATAGAAGAAAATCCATAAATTAGAAAATATGAATCTTCTTCTTTACAAAAGCTTGAGATGGGAAATCTGAACAAGCACGGACGGTCAAGAATTGAGAAAAAATATGCCCCTGACTCTTCCCGGGAGAATCTGTATGAATTCCACACATGGTGAATGACATCATGCAAAGATTCCTTAACAAGTTGCATCCAGCATTCATGAATGGACTCTGAGGCTGTGATTGATCATTTTTACACGCCCAGAAAGAAGACAGCAGGGACGCATCGGGGCATGTTTCTAATCGAGATATCATGTGGTAATATTTTACCCCATTACAATTTCAGCAATAAGCTCTGCGTGACGATTCAGAGGTTTGACACATCTAACTGATGCAATGTGGAAAAGTAAGTAATCGTTCTTGGATATAATTGAGCTGAAGTTTGGGAATACAAGGATTTTGAGAGCAAGACCATTTAGTAGCATTATTCCTTCTCCCAGGAGATAAATCTTTGGTTCCAACTACAATCTCCCTCTGAGCCTTTAAGTTCAATCTTATTTTTATTCATATTGGGAGAAACCTTCTTGGTAGCCTTAAGAATGGCAAAAGTAAGAAGATATATTTCCCTTTTTTAAATTGTTTTTTTCAATTGAACATAAACTTCCTAAGAATTTACTACCACTTAATCTTTTTTACATTATGTCATGGTACAGCAACAAAGTTTTGTGTATTTTACAGGGATTTTAAGTGACTTATCAACACAGAGTAGTGCATTTGTTAACCAAAAGGAATATGTATGCGATTTTAAAAAATATCCTACAAATCCAAGTTTGAAAGGTGCCATGAATTTGTATTTAGCTCCCCCAAGTCAATACTATGTAGAACCCCCTTTTGGCACACTCAGTTGAAAAAGTCCCTGAAAGCATATGTTTTTTTTAAATCTTGCTACCATTTTTCCATTATCACTCTTTTCCTTTCCAGACGGTTGATTGAACACTGCTTAGCAACAATTCTGGTGTTTGGAATTTTTTTAATCTAACATTTTAAACTTCTCCACTATTTTAAACCTTGTGTGATTCCTTGATCTTTATGCTTTTATTTGTTTATTAATGTTATTTAGTAAACCTCTGAGCCCTTCACATTGCAGCTGGATTTTCTGAGATTAAGTCACACATAGACTAAATCTCAGAAGATTAAGTCTGTGTGACTCTAAGGTAATTTTTGGAGGTAATATATGATCACATGCTTAAGGGCTAATAGATTAAATGTGATATTTATGTTGAGTCATGTAAAAAATTTGGGAAAAAATGATAATCTTCTCATTCACAAAGTTCACCATGCATTGGTTGCTGTTGCCACTTTAAACCAAACCCCTTGCAGCCAGTAGACCTCCTTCAAACCCTTGACCACAGTCAATTTCTAGATTGCTCCAAGCTGCTCTGACAAAAACACCAAAAAGCAAAAGAGTGCAGAACTAGTGACAAGGCAGCTGAGTTTTTGTGGAAAACGTATGGGGGTCTTTTTAGATGATGATCAGCCACTAAAGACTCTGACTGAATTTTTCCCCACTCTAGAACTTGACCTTAGCTCTCTCCCTCCCACATTTCTACATTAACATGTCATTTGCTAAAATCAACTCTTTGAGTGGCTAAAACATAAACTGGATATATAATTTTTTTTGTCCCTTGTACTTGAATTTATGTGCATTTTAGCAATAAAACATTGCATAGTTTCGGAGCAAACACTTTTTTTAAATTTATGTAATTTCCTTCCAACGTTTTAATTTACTGCAGCATTTCATAAGTCTAATTTAAATGGACCATAAATCCTTCTTCCAGCCAGCCAACTCATGTGGTATTGATTTTGTGCAAATACTATTAGTTTGTAAAGAGCTGATGTCTGCCTTCTATGTCCGGGCCTAATCGTTTCCTATTGGAGCCAGAGAAGAAATTTTGTGAAGGGCGATTAATGCTGTAGCCAAGCATACAAACACCAGCCAAGACATCAACTCAACATATTCATGTCAGTCAAGTAAGAAAATATGATCCTGAGCTGATTCCATCTGAACTTTTCTTTTTTTCAGTAAAAGTTTAAGAGGTACCAAAGCCTGCTATGGATGCAACCTTTCCATTTGAACACCAAGTATACAGTTTGAAATATATCTTAGGGCTCATTATGCAGAAAGATACTTAAAATCTGTACTGTGACGAAGAGTACATGATACCAAAGCTAGTCGTTTACACAGCATGTGAAGAGGGAGATGATGTATGTGTGGTCTACTATAAAAAATAATAAATATGACCAAGGTAGAGTAAACCAAAATATATAAATAAATGTAAAATTTGGATATCATCAGTCTGTGTTAAGCATCACATAAATCAAATGCAATATAGACTTAGTAATCAAATGTCACGGTTTACCATTTTCCCATAAGTAAACACTCAGCAGATAAAACTCTCTGGTTCATCAATGTTAACATTTGGAATGAAGGCTCTTACTATGAAGTTTATACACCTACTTCTGCTAATAAGTTAGCATTAATTTAAGTCCGAAAACATTACTTTAACTAAATAATACACATTTTAACTCAGCGGTATCTCACTATGAAATGTACGGAAGCAGTACAGTGAGCCAACATGCATAAATCAACATAACATAACATAACAATACAGCACATTTATACTCTTTGCCCTGCACACTGGGGGGGTAAGTGGCTAATAGCAAGACCGAGCTGGAAGCCGAAGCAGGTGGAGTTAAAGAAAATTCACACTGAAAACTTTTTAACCTAATCAAACCAACTTAAAGCCAATATGTCAATAATACATTCTCACATCTCATTTATGCACAAACACATGCTGGTGCACAACAATTTACAGTTTAGCTGGTTAGGCAGGAGAATTCAAATCGAACCAAAATCAAACTTTATTTATAAAGTGCTTTTCAAACAGAGTTTCTCAAAGTGCTTTACAGATTTAAAATGACCCCAAACCCACATACAAAAACCAAAATAAAATCATCGCGACTACACCTCCCTCCCAACCCAACCCAACAGCGATACACACACACACACACGTAAAAGCTTAAAAGTAAATAAATAAACCAGGCTGAGCACAGATGAGCCAGAAAATGCCATCATGGGAGCCATCTGCGATCAGCAGCAGCAGCCAAGGCAAAGACCCCGGGCGCCCTGAGGAGGGAGGGCTGGTACCCCTACCTCCACCCAAGCACAACCTGGAGGGCACCCAGGCAGCCACAGCCGACCACCGCCCCCGATTCAGGGGGCCCCCACAGAGGAAACACTGGGAGGAATTTTAAAATAAGTTACAATATAAAGTGTATAAAATATAAAGTGTAAAACAATAAGTGTAAAACAATGATAACATAGAATCAAGATAAAAATGGGAAGCAGATTAATACATAATCAGTTAAAAGCTAAAACAAAAAATTTAAATCAGGTAAAATATTCTGAGCAGTTAAACATATATTAATAAATATTAATTAGTTAAAAACTAAGCTAAAAAGGTGAGTCTTGAGTCTGCTCTTAAAAGCATGAACGTTCATTGCAGCCCTGAGGTCCTCTGGCAGCCTGTTCCAGAGGTGAGGGCTGTAATAATGGAAGGACGCCTCATCATGAGTACGTGTCCAGACCTTGGAAATGATAAGGAGACGGCTGCAGGAGGAGCGCAGAGACCGCAAGGGTTCATACGGTAAAAGCATTTCTGATAGATAAGAAGGCCCAAGACCATTAAGACACTTAAAAACCATTAAAAGAACCTTAAAATCGATCCTAAAACATACGGGGAGCCAATGCAGTGATTCTAAGACCGGTGTAATGTGCTCCCACCTCCTGGTCTTCATCAGGACACGAGTTGCTGAATTCTGTAAAAGCTGTTAACTAAATGTAGTCTTTTTGGGAAGACCAGAAAGCAGGGCATTACAATAATCAATTCTACTGGTGATAAAAGCATACATTAACGTCTCCGTATTGGCCCGAGAGAGAATGGGGCGGACTCTGGCGATGTTCTTTAGGTGATAAAAACCTATTTAAGTGACATTTTTAATTTGGGGGATAAAAGTCAGCTCAGAGTCAAAAATCCCGCCCAGATTCTTCACATGTAAAGAAGGATTAAAAGACAATGATTGTAGTTTTGGTAAAGGTTTTTCTCTCTGAGCCTCAGGACTGATAACTAAAACCTCAGTTTTTTCCTTGTTGAGCTGAAGAAAGTTTTCTGCCATCCAGGATTTGATGTCTAAAATGCAGTTAAAAAGTGCATACATTTGCCGTGTGTCATCAGAAGACATGGAGATGTACAACTGTGTATCATCAGCATAACTATGAAAGTTAACTCTATGTCTTCTGATAACACTGCCAAGAGGGACCATATACAGGTTAAAAGCACTGGGCCTAAAACTGAACCCTGGGGCACACCACAAGTGATCTTACGGACCTTAGAGGAGCAGGTATCTAAACTTACAATAAAAGTCCTGTCCGTGAGGTAGGATGTGAACCATTTGTGAACAGCACCGGAGAGGCCAATCTGTTTTAAACGGGTTAAAAGAATAGTGTGGTCTACTATATCAAAAGCAGCGCTTAGACCCAGGAGAACCAACACTGTCACCTTTTTAGCATCATAGTTTATTCTAAAATCATTTAAAATCTTCAAAAGAGCCGTCTCTGTGCTGTGGTTCATCCTAAAACCAGACTGAAATTTCTCTAGGACATTATGAGCATTAATAAAATCATTAAGTTGAATAAAAAAAAGTTTTTCTAAAGCTTTGCTTAAAAATGGTAAGTTAGATACAGGTCGGTAGTTGTTTAAATCATTAAAATCTAAATTGTTCTTCTTCAGCAGGGGCCTCACTACCACCGCTTTAAAGGCGGCAGGAAAGTCTTCAAAAGAACCATAAAATTGCTTAAAAAACCGGGTGAAAATTGGGTCCAAAGCACTTGTGGTGGGCCTCACTGAGGAGAAAACTTTATCAAGGGTCCCAAGTTCTACCAGGACAAAACTGTCCAGTGTTTCCTCTGGTGAAGGCAGACACTCCGAATTATCTAAAGCCATGTTAGTTTGAAAGGATAAAATATTAAACCTGATGGTGTCTACCTTCCCTCTGAAGTGGTCTGCAAACTCCTCACATAGAGCGTTTGAGGGAGTTATCTGAAGAGTATTAGATGAATGATTTAGAATATTGTCAATGGTGGAAAACAGAATTTTGGGGTTATTTTTATGTTCTGAGATGATTCTGGAAAAGTATGCATTTCTGGGATGTCTTAAAGCGTTATTGTATAATTTGAGATGTTCTATGTATATCTGATGATTTATTGTAATTTTATTTTTCCTCCATTTCCTTTCTGCTGCCCTGCCGCCCCTCAATTTTTTAAGAGCTTCATTTCTCGATGGTGCTGTACGCTTAGATGTATGTTTAAAACTTTAATTGGAGCCAGCAGGTCGAGAGCAGATTTAAGCCTACTGTTAAAATCATTCACGATAAAATCACAGGGGGCAGGTAAAGGTATAGGAGCAAACTTTTAAAATTTCAAGAAAACCTGCAGCCACTTCAGGGGTTAGATGACGCTTCCAGACAGTTCTCACAGAGGTCTCTAATTGGATAAAACTGGTGATTTTGAAAAACACACAGTAGTGGTCAGAGACAGCCAAGTCAACAACAGAGGACACACTGGTGGACAGGCCATATGTGAAAACCAAGTCCAGAGTGTGTCCTCTGTTATGAGTTAGCTGCATGACATGTTGGCTAAAATCCATATAATTCAAAATATTTAAAAAATCTGTTGATAAAGGATCTAAAAGGTTATCTATATGTAGATTAAAATCAAAAGCTAAAATTATCTTTTCATAGGAGTTGTGTAAAATTGATAAAAACTCTGAAAATTCTGAAATAAAAAGTGCATTCTTTTTCGGAGGCCTATAAACTGTGACACATACAATCTGAGGAGTGCTAAAAACAGAGGCAGTGTATTCAAAAGTGGTAAAATTATCAAATAAAACAGGTTTGGCTGAAAGAGTTAATGAACTAATTAAAGCAGTTCCGCCTCCCCTCTGGCTACTCCTCGTAGAATAAGATAAATTGAAATTAGGTGGAGAGGCCTCTGTAAGAACAGCAGGGGCATCTGCACTCAGCCATGTCTCCGTTAAAAAATAAACAATCAATTCAAGATTATTGTCTAAAATCAAATCATTTTAAAAGTTTTATTCAGCAGAGAGCAAACATTTCCTGCCCCAGAAAATGTTAAAATTATCTATTAAACCAATATTGTGCATCATGTTAGCAGAGGAAAGCCATTTGTTTAAAGAGAGTAACCTGCTGAATCTATGTATTCTTCTGCTGATGTTGGGAGTGGGGCCAGAAATAGAAACAGATAGGGGTTTGTCTTTTAAAAGATTAAAAGGGTGAATAAAATCCTGCTTTAAGAGCTCAGGCTGCTGTTAATGAATGTCATTGGTGCCAGCATGAACTAGAACTTTATTCACAGTTGGGTGACATTGGATGGAGTCCAGAATCTGTACAGAAATGTCCTTTACTGTAGCTCCAGGGAAAAAAAGGGGGATAGCTCCTCTCATCCTAATCTGCCGGATAATAAATCTCCAATAATGAGAATGCTGGGTGGATGGTGTGCAGGCTGTTGCTGCTGATTCTGAGCAGAAGATCCCTCGTTGTCCAGGACCGGCTGGATGTTGGGCAGCTTGGCTTCCACAGGACTGCAGCGATGTTTAGAGGGCGCCGAGGGCTCGTTCCGTGGGTTCGTTGTGTAATGGAGCACTCCTCGGCGGGTCCCGGCTGAAGTCCTGGGTTTAGCGTGACGTGGGTGGCTGCCGGAGTCCGATTGCTGCTCTGGCTGCTGGGAGGGGATGGGCGGCGGTCCTGCGGAGCTGCTGGTCTTTGGCACGGTCGGAGGGACGGTCAGAGGAGGGAAGTCGTCCCCCAGGGCACCGAAGCGGTTCGACAGCAGAAGGCCGGGTGGAGGAGAACGGTGGCAGCCGCTCCGGGCGCCCCCACTGCGACCAGGCCCGACCGTCGACCACGCACCCTGGGGCACCGGAGAGGAGCTGAGGGGGGCTTTTGGTTTAGCCCCCAGCTGGAACCAGCGCTCCTCCTGTGCCGTACTTCTTGTACCTCCGCCGGTGTTCGTCTGTCCGAGTCCGCCTGGAGACCCAGCAATGGATTCCCCCTCCGCAGCTTCACCAGGCTGGCAGGGGATTGTGTCGGCCAGCTGGGTGCTGGTGGCAGCAGCGAAAGGTCGGCCGAAGGTGATGTCCATGTCGCGCCCGTGGTCCTGGATCAGGCGTAAATTGCTGATCCTCTGCTCTAATTCCTTGATTTTCTTGGTTAGCCTGACACAACTATCGCACCCGGAGCTACAGGTGAGTGGAGGCATGATAAAAGTAACAGCAGTCCGTGATCTGATTAAAAACGCCTCCGATAAAAGATAAGTCGCTCAAAGTTAAAAACGGTTAAAATTAGTCAAAAGAAAATGATTAAAAAACAACGTTGAAAATAATTAAAAACCAGTTAAAACTGTGTTAAAGACTCTGACGTGGCAGGAGGCATCAGGATGCCGACGCATGCACATACGGTCACATCCCACCTTGAGGTGGCACAGGTAGGATTATTGATGTGTTTGCAGGTTGAATTATAAGATAAACAGGGCGGTATTCTGTGTTATTGTTATTTGGGTTACAAAATAATCCTGTTAATTCTAGGAATTAATCAACCTGCATTAACGCATTAATTTTGACAGTCCTAGTTATTTTACAATAAGGAGAGGCAATGCTGTGTTCATGCTATTGCTGTGCTCTTCCAGCAGAGAAGGGGAGATTTGCATATGGGCGAATAGTTTGCATCGCATATCGTACAACAGTAGCAGAGCTCCTGCACGATGGGAGCAGCATATGACCTCTCTGACATGGGAGAGCGGTGGAGGTTAGACTGCTAGTTGGTGGGTGAATACACGAACTAACCCCGAAAGTTAATCAGTTGTCCCCAATATTATTGTGGACACTTCCTTAAAATTTCATTGAAATAAATCCATAACTTTTTGTGTTATTTTGCTAGCGGACAAACAAAAGATGAACTTTTAGGCAGACGTAATAGGCACTGACCACTTTCAGCCTATAAAGGGACACAAAGGAACCAAATCAACATCTAAAGCACCAAAGTTCTCCCTTGCTTCAGCTTGAAAGAGGCTGGGCAAAAGTAACATCCATGGCAGAGTTTCAAGGCCAAAACCACAGATGACTAAATGGAATACTAAGGCCTATCAAACATTTGTAAAGAAAACCATCCTGATGATTCCCAAGACATGAAATATGAAATGTTCTGTGAAGTGACGAGATGAAAGTGGTATTTTATTGAAAGTGTGTCATCTTATATTTGGCACAAAAATAACAACATTTCTAAAAAATAGTTAATATGATTTTTTTTAAGCCAGTTAGAATTATCAAAGGCCTTTTTTATTTGTATACCATGACAGTGAGCAAAATGTTTGCGAGACATTTCTTATTACACTTTTCAAATTCATAAATTACGTGCAATACGAATAATGTCTATGGAGGAAAGAACAATTGTGATATCGTGACTTTGTAACCTTTTGATTGTTTAATAAAAAACCTCCGAGTAAATTGGACGAATAGCCATGGCTATATATTATAGCGGCATTTTAAACACATGGATCCTTGT
Organism: Apricaphanius iberus; assembly: GCA_028564705.1. NCBI lineage: Eukaryota > Metazoa > Chordata > Actinopteri > Cyprinodontiformes > Aphaniidae > Apricaphanius > Apricaphanius iberus. The sequence goes on from JAPXFQ010000899.1 coordinate 2,507,577, forward strand.
GTGACATCCCAAATCTAAATAAATCCACCAAGCTATCACAAAGAGAGTTGTAGACCCACGCAGGTCTGGTTCTTCCATTGTTACAATTTCCATGTCACGCTATCTGTTCATGCATTTATACATTGTTATAAACACCCTGGGAATGTTCAGATATCAAAGTCTTCAGTAAGAAGATGGATTTTGTGTCTCAGATATTGCTGTGTTTTTTTGTAAAATGTGTCCATCAGTTCCAGAACAAAAGCAAAACGCTTGTAATATGCTGGTTGAAGCTGGTAAGATTATCCAAAGTGAATAAATTCAGCACAAACAGGGACTGGAAGGCCGATCAGGAACAGGAGGAACAGCTCGGGATCTGGGAATACTTTTACTGATATACTGTACTTCACAAAATATATGGCATCATCATGTGAGTAAACCTTTTATAGAAATGTCAGCATCTGATGTCATCAGTCCAAAAGTTAAATCTTGGGCAAAAATTTATCATCCAAATTGACAATGACATGGAGACTAAGACAGCCTATTAACCCTACTCAGTTAAACTGAATAAACTTAAAAGGATGCCAATATGTTTTCACATTACTGGAGATATAGATAAAAAGAAAAAGAAGAAACATTGTCATATTCTCACCAATCATTCTGTTTTTGAATAATTGACAGTTGACCCTGCAATATTTTCTACCAATTGTATTTATAATGTAGGAAAAGATGAATAACAAATTTGGGCCAATGACTAAAACATGTTTTTATCCTCACACTTCCTGGTTAATTTTATAATGTTTGAAGTGTCGATTTTACTAGTATAATTGAAGGGGAAATGTTTCCCATCCCCTTTCAGGTGAAAAAAAACAAATAAGTTGGCAATGTTCCATAATAAATAGAGAAAAAAAATTGCAAACTGTCTATCAAAGGGTTATGTTGTAAAAAATAAAAGCTATTTTTTTTAGCTAAAGCTTCTAGTTACAGTTAAAGCATTTTATAGCTGTCAGGAAAGAAGTGAGAAGGAGGTGGTGTAGAGGATATTTTATGAGAATTGGCTGTTACTGCAGCTTGATCTCAAGACATCCACACATTGAAAGTTTTAGTAAGGCCTTAGCTAGTAGTGGTGTGTTAAAAGATCCAGTAATTGTTTCTGTTCAAAGTTTTCTGGACCATTGAATGCACTGAAGTTTTTCTTTTCTTCTCTTCACCTCTGTAGGAGCATGCATTCATGGCCACCCACAAAGTCATCTTAGATTTTTTAGGAAGAATTAACCTTGTTGCCTCTGTTTCCATACTGTACAGACATGTAGAATTATGACTGCTGTTTGGAATTTGTTTTCATGGCCTCAAGCATTATTTTAGACAGATATCCTAAATCCTCAATAGTTTCTTATAGAGAGAAGACGGTTTGTTATGTTTACTTATAACTGTTGGGTGTATATACCTAAAATTTCTTACTTATTTATATAAAAAATGATAACACAACAATTTATGGGGCACATGGAAACATTTATAGTATCACAAAAATTACGTTTTCAGAACTGTCATTTATTTTAATTTGTTTGATTAAATCATCATTTTCACCCATGTCAGTTTAAACCTGCGGTGTGGAGTTCAGTTACATGACTTGGACGACCTATATGGTAGTTTTAATTTGAGGACATGTTTCAGGCTACTGTTATTTCTTTTATGACTTTAGACTTGACTTGAAAAAACATTCACTTGACTTAGACTTTTGCGCCACTGACTTGAGACTTGGATTGGATTTCAACCTGTTTACTAGATATTTAACCCAATATCCCCAGTTTAAAGCACATGTAATTTCAAAAATGGGCACGTTTACATATCACGCATCCAGTCTTACCACATGGAGACTGCCTCTTTGTACATATGTGTACCAGAGCTGCAGCCGACAACAATCATGCTCCCAAAGTAATTTCTTTGGGGTACATAAACTGTGAATTATTTGACCAAATAAACACTCAAAGCAATATGTAAAAACATGCAAGAAGAGAATCACAGACAGAGATGGAAAAATATCTAATTTAAAATTCCATGAGAAAATGTAGGTAGTAAGTGTTTTTTGTACTTCTTTTCTAATTTAATTAGCAGTTCTCTGTTAACGGCAGTTTTGTTAATAGGGATGCTAAACATTGCTTATTAGAACTGTGTACAGAGTTAGGAGCAAAGTATTCCCCTTGGTGTTTTAGTGTTCTGGGCCGAACCGACCAGTTTTTTCAGACTAACTCTGGCTCAGTACGAAGCAGGCCAAGGCGACCCAAAATGGCCACCTATGGACTGCTTGGCCTGGTAAAGTAATGTCATTCACATTCCTAACTTGTAGTGGTTCCCCCTGATTGGCCTGGCAGCGTGCATCTAAAGTGATATCACACAGAATGGCATGGCTTGGCATGGCTTCTAGTAAGTTCAAAACATTTGGGGAAAACATTTAGTGGAAATATTGGGCCTTGAAGGACCACAACGGCTGGAGTGGGGCAGACCAAAAGCAATGTAAGTACTTTGCCCATATGGACGGCATTTATGGTTAAAGGCTGGTGAGCAACAGGAGAGACAGTGGGCTAGATAACGGGTCCAGCATCGACATCTGTTGGAAAACATACTATGCTGAGCCTGCCCATGTCTCAAAGTCATACAGTCATACAGACCAATTCAAGTTTAATAAGATACTTTCTCATTCAGTCCTATAACAATGCATTCCAATATGATATAAGAATACAAAACCAGTTACTTGATCATGTATTTACTATGTTACTATATTGTTCTGAAATCAGATAGCCTTTTTGCATTATACACCAGGACCCATGAGCTGCAGAGGACGTTACTGATGATGAGTCTTTACTATCTCATCTAAGCGTGTTTGGAAAGATGCTAAGTGTTTTGTTTTTTGTTTATGTGGTGTAAATTGTCATTGTGTTCATCCAAAATTTACCAGTTGGGACAAAAAGCACCCGTCCATATTTTTGCCCCCTTTAAACAGACTAGCTACAAGAGGTCATGAATAGTTATATCAAACCAGAGATACATAGTGAACAAGACTGTTCTCTTGTTTTTTGGTACCCTGTGTATAATAATCACACATACTGAGGGTAATGTCTGCAAGGTCTGCCCCTGTGGCCCATTTTTATTCATGAAACAACTCCAATCTCTTTACAGTTGTTCAAATGACCTCCAGCTCATGTTTTCCCATTCGTGTGAGCGAACCCGTTACGTGAGCTTAACTGATATTAGCAGTGCAAAACAAAACCAAAGGGGTTTAGTTAGAGACTAAAGTGGGTGACTTGGTGTACAAACAAACTGTTGCACAAGCAGTCCACTACAAACTAGGTAATCACATAAATACACCCCCTCTGTCTGAATCAGAACTGTGTTGTTTTCGTCTTCTCTTTGTTTTGTTTTTTATGATTTTTAATTTAAATGTGTAAAAACCTTTAAAATAAATATATTCACACACATTAAGAAACAATGTATCCTAAAAAGCCTCTACAAAACTATTAAAAATGTGACTAAAGCATTTTTATTTATACGGAAGAGTTTATATTAACTTCTTATTATGGAACCTATGACATCCTGAGTCCCTTGGGTATAAATATGATGTGACACGGAGGCCGGTTTCTCTTAGCCCCTCAAACAAATTGGAAAGATAACAGAACATGGCATTCAAGTAAGCATGGTACTGCTCTACACAAGTCAGGAAATGGTTCTAAGAAAATAGATGCAATCTACATTTGCCCCTCTCTAATCAAACAGAACTGAGACGAATCAGGCTGGACAAGGACCCAAATTTATTCTGCCAACATGGAGAGTGAGGAAGATGATAAGGAATTTCAATAAAATATCCACTGTTGTCTCACTGGTAGAGAACTATGGTATAAAGTGGAATCTTGGGTTCACCAAGTCTCTAAGACAAGAAAATCTACACAACAACCAATGATGACAAAAAAAATGCTTTTCTGTCCAATCATCACAAACGGTAAACAAGTATCATAAAGGCTAATGGGACTTTAGCTCAAAGTTTTTTCCTTTGGTAAAAAGATTGTACATTTTTGCTTTAAGCAATAAATAGTTCAGATCGGTTTAGCATGAAGCAAAGAATGTGAAAAACTTCTTTTGAGTACAACAGAAAGTGTCTGTGAGGCCAGTGGGCCTATTTTCTTGCAAAAAGCGCATTAGAACACGGTTACCACCGGGGACCAGTTAAAGCTGCAGGAGATACTTATAATCAACATTCTCCATGACCATCTTAGTTCTCAGACCAACAGCCCAGGAAGATCCACAGAGAGTATGGAAAGAAGAATGGTGAGAGATCCCTCTTCCAGTATGCTCTAACCTTGTAAAATGTAACAGAAGAATCCTAAGCACCATTCTAAGGGCAAGAGGTATTTTAACAAATAATTGAAACCAGGAGTATAGCAACTGTTTCTGGGGATTTTGTAAAACAAATAGTTATTTGTTATTTCTGAATTGCGTATTAATCTGCTGAAATAAAATATTAATTTTATTTTAAGGCACTTACACATTATAACCAGGGGTGCCAAAATAAGTATTTCGGCGTTGGACCTTTGCATTCACCCAAATCTATAATGGAAAAGGGTGTTGACACAAAAAAATACATTTCCCCCCACTTGTTTCAGCTCATTAACGTGTTCATACATTTCATCTGTTCACACTATGTTGCATCTTAATAGCCCTTACTTCACAGCCATCACACCTTTGTTCCTCTACATAAAACAGCGGGCCATCAACAAACCCTTTGTGTTATTCTATAGACTATGAGTCAAAACGTTACAAACACCTTTATTTGTACATTCAGGTCCTCCAACAAACAGAGCTCACCTGTTTAAAGAGGTGATTCACTCAAATTATGCTCTGGAAAGAGACTGTTTGCTGTAAACACTAGAAATGGTTTATGTGGGGTTTCCCTAATGTGCTCATGTGTTTTATTGTACAAAGACTGTGCTATGTTTCAAAGCATGACATGTTATGATTTCAGTTCCTATGTTCCTCTGGTTTTAATTTTCTTTACAAGTTTCTAGAGTGTGGCTTTCATCTGTTAATATGAACTCTCATTGAGTCAACAGACAACGCCCATAGATGCACACAAATGCCTTGTTTGCCATGCCAGCCAACCAAATATCTGCTCTGATGCAAAAAGACAATAAAGAAACAAGAGAAACAAAAACAGAATGATCATCATGAAACAAAGGAAAGCACCTAACGGAAGCAAAATCCCTCCTTGTTGCACACCTTTGCGGGCAGCATTTCTTGAAACCCACCTTAGAAAAACATCCGTGCCCCCACACGACGCTGAGCCTTGTGTTTCCTTCTGTCTTTAATCTTTGTGAAAAGAGCTTTTAACAAGGCCAGGGAGGATGAGTGGATCTGCCAAAACAGAACAAAGGCAGGGAGGAACTCTGAGGGATAGCAACAGAAAGGGAGGCTCTGTAATTTATCACCTGTTGCCCTTGGGCTGCCCGACACTCAAAGCTCTGGGCTCTTTTTGTTTGTATGTGTGTGTGTGTTTGTGCATGGGGATTTCTGTGTGTGTAAATGCAGACATGTTGAGGTGATGAATGGATACAGGAGGAAACAAGGGCAGTTATAACTCGCTACTAAAAAAACAAAGGAAAATTCAGCCAAGGATAGTACAATTCTGCTTCTCTGTACCGCAGAATGATCATGGCATATTTATGTACTCGTTTTGGGGCCAAGATATTGGAATCAGGCCATGTAGAGCAAACAGAAAACACGGTTTCAGAGAAGGACCACATTTAATAAAATAAATTTACGCAAAAGGCTGTAAAAGGTAGATGTGAGGAAGCAGTTTAACAGCCTGAATGCCTGGAAAGCTCCCAGCCCAAATGGTGTATCTCCTGCCATTCTTAGACACTGTACAAATGAGCGCAGTGTTTTCGGGCATTTTTGATTCCTCATCATGCCGTGTCATGTGTCTGCATGCCTCAAGACTTCCACCATAGTCCTTGTCCCCATGAGGGCAAGGATTATTAGACTCAATGACTACAGAGCTGTGGCGGGTATCTGTGGTCATGAAGTCATTTGAGCGCCTGGTTCTCTCCTACCTTAAGAACCTCACGGCCCCCATTGTGGATCCCCTTCAGTTTTCCTACAGTTCCAACAGGTCTGTAGACGATGCTATCAACATGGTTCTACACTTCATCTTGCATCATCTGGCCTCCCCGGAAACCAACGCCATGGATCCTGTTAGTGTACTTCAGCTAATTAAGTAAGCAGATGACACCACTGTTATCGGACTCATCTCGGATGAGATGAGTCTAAAGACTGAACGTCTGCTGTCCTGGTGCAGCCGCCCAGGCCTGGTGCTGAACCCCCAGAAGACAGTGGAAATTTTTGTGGACTTCAGCAAGCCATAAAAACTGTTTTTTCCCCTTTGCTGTTGTACTCATGAACAATAACCCTAAGACTGTTCCTACCACCTGATCTGTCTCAATCACATGACCCTGTGTTGTATTCTTGGAACATGTCTGGTTTTGCACTGATCATCACCTGCATCCTTCTATTTCACAATAAAGCATTTCTTTGTATTGGCCCCTTATATAAAATCCCTGAAAATTACATCAGAATTACAAGTTTGTAGTTGTCACTAAATGCGCCAAAGTTAAAGGCGTTTAAAGAGCTTTGAAAAGTATTGCAAAAGCCTTTTCCACATCTGAGCAAAGCAAAACTGCAAATTACTAAGAAAGGTAATGTTGCTTTTTTCTTGAAATAGTCAGCCTTATGAACTTCATATGTATTTTTGTCCTATACTTAGTAAGTGAGAGTGGAATTGACAGAGATTAACAGCGCCCTTCCGGCTGTTCTGTGTATTTCTATCAGATGCAGTAGACATCCAGAGGCACCGATTAAACTTCTGGAAGGGATTGACCCAAGAAAGCTGTCAGTCTGACGCTGCTTTCTCCACTGTTACTAAAAGTGTTTTGCCAGTGTCTGAGCTACCACAGCGCTGCAGCAAGTACGAATTGCAATGGTCACAAACATGAGTGCAGACTCAAAGAAAAAGATCAGTGACAAAGATAGGCTACTCATGAACAACTACCCTAAGACTGTTCCCACCATCTGTTCTGTTTCAGTCAAATGATCGTGTGTTGTGTTTTTGTAACTGTCTGATTTTTACACTAATAATCACCTTCTCTCATGTATATATCAATTTGTTTTTTCCATTTTATTTTTATTTTTATTTATTGAATGCTTAGAAGTGTTTGTCTTTTGGTATTTTTGCACAAAGTACTGCAGAAATGTCCTAAATTTGTGAATCTGTTCACACATTTCGCAATAAACCTCAGATTAATATAGACTAAGGCTTGACTGTTGGTATGATTATGAAACTAGTTTAATATACTTGGTTTTCTTAAGGATGTTTTATTGTATTTTTCTGCCGCCCAGTGGCTTAAATATGCACTTGCAGAAGCATCACGTAAAATATTGAGAAATACCAGTAAGACAGACAAAGTCCCAAAATAACTCCATAATAAACTAAAGCGCTAAACAAAAAAAAACTATTGTATTTATTTGTGTTCATATTGCCTTTTTTGTTTTTTAATTTACCTTATATTCAAGGTTGCTGAAGGAGTATAGAGACGCTTCTAAAGGCTGATCCTGTAATGTCCGAAGTGAATGATGACTGAATTTTACTGGAACTTTTGCTATGGTGAGCCCAGCCATGCTCTCACACACTGCCGCATTCCTGACACAGACAATAAGACAGTTTTGTCCCAGTTGACCCGACACCGCCCAGGCCATAACGACCCTAGTGAAAAATCACCCAAAGCAAGAGCTGTGTCCCAAAATGGGTTAACTCAGGGCTGCCCATTGACCTTACAATTAAGTCACATCCTTCAGGACAATACACACAATAAAATATTGAAAAAGGCTACATTTTATTATGTTGTTAAAAAATGTCTAAAAGTATATTTAAAAATCTTAGTATATACTGAGTTAGTACATGTTAATGTGTTTGAAAATATAGCATATCCTGATAGCAAATTGTTGCTGATTTTAAAAATTTCTAAATAATTGATCAAAATTAGATTTCCTTGTATTAAATTCATTACTAATTATTGCAGTATTTATTCAACTGATTTTCTCAGTTTCAGTGCATTATGATTAATTTAAACTGTCAAATTATTTAACAGATCTTAGCGTTAAATTAGTCTCCCTACATGACAAAAGTCCCTCTGTCATTAAGAGTGTTAGCCCCTCCCACTACATTTGACAATTTGAATACAAATGTAATATCATTTTACATGTAAATATTAATTTATAAATTAACATGTTTTAAAGTATTAATTTGTTTGTTTGTAAATTTACATTTATTCTTTAAAATATGTCTTTGGGCTGCATGGTGGCAAGGTTGGTATCTCTGTTACCTTGCAGAAAAAAGAACCTGAATTCACATCTCTTCCTCTTTGGAATTTGGATGTTCTCCCTGTGCATACATTGATTATTTATTGGTACTCTGGGTTCCTCTCACAGCCCATAAGTCTGGCTGTTTGGTTAATTGGTCTCTTAATTAGCCCTAAGTGTGAGTGTCTGTCCTGTGTGTCTCTATGTTGCCTTGTGATGGACTGGTGATCTGTCCAGAGTGTACCCTGCCTCTCACCTAATGGAGACAGGCACCAACTTCCTCTCTAACCTGCACAGACAAGCAGGTACACACTAGATGAAGTACATATTTCTCATTTATCAAAGTTTTTTTGTCTCATATAAACATTTATTTAGAAACATATTTGAACGAATGACATGCATGGATATCGTCCACGAAAGAAGCCTCTCCTATAGCCCATGCAAAAAAAGCACACTTAGAATGTGCTAGGGCCAATGCTGAAAAAGATTACTTTGAAGACTACTGGGACTCTATACTCTGGAGTGATGAGACAAAGATCCCTGTTTTTGGCACTTATGGTTTAAAAACTGTATGACATCGTAAAGGTGAGGATTTAAAAGAAAAATATATGGTGGCAGTGTCCTTATGTGGGGCTGCATGAGTGCAGCTGGTGTTGGGGAGCTGCATTTATTCAACCTTTATTTTGTCAATAAAGGTTGAATAAAAAAGGACAGCAGAATGTAGGCCTACAAAAGGCCAACAATTTGGTTTTCCTAAATAGGCATACAGTGGTTGCAACTGATAAATGGGTTTTTAATGAAAAAGGAAAAATCCGGAGGAGCTGTGGAACGAGATGCTGCTTATAAAGGTCTGTTACAGTTTCCAATTAAGCTGATTTAAGTGCAATTAAAAGTTTAAAACCGTATGAGCTCACTTTTTTCAGCGTGTCTACTCTAGGGATAACTTAATGTTTTAGTTCACTTAACATTTAAAACGTTTAAGTATAAATTAACCTTCTAAAACTTTGGACTGGACAAAGCTTGTGAAACGCGATTTTCGAGTAAGGCACAGCTCCGACATTTCCGGGGAAATATGAACGCAACATGAGTGGAACGCTAATGACGTAAACACGTAAACTGCCGTGTATGGTTGTGGTCGGTACAGCGGAAGCTAGGTAGGGAGGGGAATCAAGGAAGCCTCTAGCATCGTAGATAAACAACCCTCAAGACTTTGGGAATCCACCGGCCACACAGCTGTAACAATACCAATAAGAACCGTAAAAGGGTCCTTGACACAGCGAGGGTCAAGATGTCTGAGACATACGGTACGTTTGTGGAGGGCCGGTGTTCAAATTTAGTTGTTACACGTTTATTATGGCTCTGCCCTGTACTCCTATGTGCCAGATTGGCTCTTAGCAGCGCCGCTAGCTAGCTTGGTGTAAATTGAGACGTCGAGAAGCTTTGCTGTGCTTATAATGAATATTTTAAGGGTATAGCTGCCGTTTAACTGAATTAAATCCCCACTTTGCGAGCTCTGCGCCTGTTAGCTAACGCACTTGTCCTGCTATGGAGGATTATGCTGCTCCGTTAACCAGTGTAACGACAGGAAACAGATGGTGAGACGTTTCAAGAGAAAGTTGACCAAACTTGTTACGAAATGCTACAGCAGCTCCTGCCAGGGCACCCATATGGTGATCATCTTGGTGTTCCATATTGGCTAAAATATTCCTGCCTCTTTAAGGGTTGTTAGTTTGATAAGAGGAAGCCGATAAAGGGACAGTTCTGTAACTTCTGCTCATAATGCCGCAGTTACCTGTAAATATGCGGTAGCTAAGTGTGGCGTTTATCAGTTCCCCATCCTGGATTAAAGCAGCTGAAGTCTTTTTCTTCTCCCCTAAGGTGGGGTATACATATATGCATACTACATGCATATATATATTTTACCAATCAGTTGGTCCTGTTTTAATTCATTTTTTTTTTGTGCTAGTATTTCTCAGTTCCCTATCTGATACAAAGCCTCCAAACTACAAAAGCATCCCGTTTCTCCCATCACAGATATTTTGAAGTCACACCATCACTCACTCCTGTTGAACTCCCTGTCACACTCTCACCATCTGTATCTACTTCTGTTCCCTTTCTCCCTTTCTTCTTGTATGAAACTTTATCCTTTGGGGTTGTTCATATCTGGAAAAGTGCCAGCACTAATGGTAGCTATAATAGTGTTTTATTGATTTTTTTGTGTGTGTTTTTTTTTTCTTCTTTTTTTTGTCTCAGTTTCCTTTCACTGTCTACACTGGGGGATCAGTTCTGCAACTGGCAAAAGCCTCATGGAGCAATAGTTACATGTTAAATGGTTGCAGCTAGAATTTAAAGCATATTAAATGTATTTTATGTGTGCAAATTGTTGCAATCTTTTTTTCGATTTATTCTGTGGATCATTTGCAAGGATTGGTTTATATAGTGAAATCAGTGTTCCTACACAGCGTCTTAGGTTTTGAAGTTCATGTTCCAGATCTGAAAGAGAATGGCAAAATAAGGTAGATTTTTAGAAAGAAAAAAAAATGCTTCGCATTTCCGATTTTTAAAAATGTGTTCAATTATATTAAAGATATGCCCATCCATCTCTCAGTTAATCTACCTTCTTATCTACTAGTCTTCTGTCCATTCACTGGTTCATCATTCATTCATTTATTATTTATTCAAGCATCCTTCCGTCTACACTTCAGCATTTATCCATCCATCGAAACATTGGGTTGTCCTCCCTTTTTCTATCCATCTGTTTGTCCATTCATCCGTCTGGTTGTTCTTTAATTTATCCATCCATCCATGTCCTTCCTACCTTTCTTTATTGTCCTTAGACTGTAAGTCCTGGAAATTTGAGTCTAGAAAAGGTATGAAATGTTAACACGAAGGATGTGTAGGAACCCAGAAAACACATTTTTAGTGCTATTTGTTTTAATGGCAACACTTACTGATCTGTGTTTTAGTTAAGCTATATGAAATGGTTCTTCTTTGCATGTGTGTTTTTACATTTAGCTTCCTATAGGCAACGTGTGAGCAGATACCAAGCTCTTTATTCAGCCCTATTTCTACACATCTCCATATACATCGTTTAAACATACTGACAGCTTGATGGCCCCTTGCGGTTTTTATGAGGAAATGTATATATATGATGCCCGAAAAGCTGAGGCAAGCTTTTAGAACGGAAATGTTGCTTTCTGAGTCGATTTCTATCTAAGGGAAACTGTCTGTGTTTGAGATGAATGGCTGAGTGCTGAGTCGGAGCAGAACACAGTGATACCCTTTAATGTCTGCAGCCATGCTGGTAGAATTGTTTGACCTCTAGCTGTTGTTGTTAAAGGAACCGCCCGCTTCAACAATGATGAACCATAAACTGAGCTGGTGGCAGTGCGTGTTGATTGGTGAAGGTGGTTCCAAGAATCCATAATAAGGTTAAATGTCACATAGGGGGTAAAGGGAGGGATTATGTTGGACTTGTGTGCTGCTCACAGCGTATTTCCTCCATTTGGGAAATTTCTTACGTCATCTTGCAGATGGGCAACAGCTGATGCCAGAATTACAACTGAATGATTTAAATCTTAACCTATTCATGTGTTCGGATGGCCTAGTCAACGCTCAAAGTTCAATCCAATTGAGGATTTGTGGCAGTTTATTCTGTTCATTGACGCACTTCATCCAGTCTGACTGAGCCTGAGCTATTATATACATTAAAAAAAGAGGCAAAAAACTTATTTTTCTATATTGGGGCTACATGATATTAGGGACAAAATGTCATTGCCATCCTGTTGCACTATATAGCAATTAAATTTTAAATTAAATTTCCCTTAACCTGGCTGCACGGTCGCGCAGTGGTTAGCACTGCTGCCTTTCAGCAAGAAGGTTGTGGGTTCGTATCCCGTCCCAGGGCCTTTCTGCATGGCACCTTTCTGCATGGAGTTTGCATGTTCTCCCCGTGCATGCGTGGGTTCCCTCCGGGTACTCCGGCTTCCTCCCACAGTCCAAAAACATAACTGTCTGGTTAATTGATCACTCTAAATTGTCCTTAGGTGTGTGCGTGCACGGTTGTTTGTCCTGCCTGTCTCTATGTGTGGCCCTGTGATGGACTGGCGACTTGTCCAGGGTGTACCCCGCCTCTCGCCCGTTGACAGCTAGAGATAGGCACCAGTCCCCCCGCTGGGGAATAAGCGGTTCAGAAAATGGATGGATGGATTTCCCTTAACCTTTGGCTGGTTGATATGGCCTCAAATCTATATTGCGATATAATCTAAAGCATGTGCGGTAACAATATTATTAGGATTTATTTATTTATTTATGTCAAAATGACTGCTTATGAACATTATCACTTTCCAGATACATTGTCACAGAACAAAAACTTCAAAAAAGTTTAGAATCCCATTCATAGAAAAGTTATTGTGCAAAATTAATGAAAAAATTAAAATCTTTTTCCAAAAAATGCAGTAACACAATACTCACAACTTAAAGATTAATATATTTAAAATAAAATAAAAGCTAAATGTTATGAAAATAACGTCAAAAATTCTCTGCTTTCCTGGTTACTTATTTATGAATTTAATATTGCGCAACAACAAACCTTCACAAATTTTTATTTAAAATGACATTCTTTTCCATTAAATGAAAAGCAAAATGTTAAACTTTATTGACTTTTTAATTTATATTGCACACAGTGAGTGTTTAGTTGTCTTTTACAATCAGTGTGCCGCAAAAAGTCAGCCCTGGATATCGGCCTTAATAATCAGCTTTAGATATATTCCATCACCTTCACAAATTTTTATTTAAAATGACATTCTTTTCCATTAAATGAAAAGCAAAATGTTAAACTTGCAATATCTAAAGTAAAGACAAACACTATTTATCCTCGCATAGCTGAAGTACAGCCTGATGACATCATCAAAATGTGTAACCACAGTAGGGCGGTATAGTAAAAATCTCTACCTTTGGCTCAGTTTATATAATGTCGATCTTATACCTTTTATAAGGTCATCATTACAATTGTCTTTACCTTAAAGGGAAATTCTTTTCTTGTTTTTTTTCAACCAAGAGCTAATTTTAAGCATGTGTTACGTTCGCCCACTCACCCATACAAACTTGGAGCTACTTGGAGTCCTTTGGAAGAACTTAATATCCAGTCACCATCAGTGTATATCCATATATTGGGAGTTGTGGGGGCACAACAAAATTAATGTTGAACGAATCAGGATTTGCCACAAAACTTTTTCATATCACCAATGTTTTGTTATGAATCACTAAGACTATTCCTTTGTGAGTTAGGAGTGTCTCAGCAGTGCTTCTTTGTTGTCTTTCAGGGTGTTTACAGTAGTTTATTCCAACTTACACCAAACTGCGATTTCAGTGATGTTACTGCAGTGCCCCACGGCATTTGTCCGAGCAGGACTTACATTCTTTATTCTACAACGATCTTAGTCCAATTGGTGATTTTGTCTGTACAATTTGGAAAACCACAACCGGGAAGCATGTTGATGTTTGCAGTAGTAGGTTCTGTCTGACTGCCGCCATAGAGCACAGAGTGAGTCCTGCTCACACTTCAACTGTCATGGCAGATGGCGGCATCGTAAATGAGGTTGTATTCTGTTTCAAGTTGGAATCGGTTGAAATGCCTGTAAATACCCACGGAAGACCACAAAGAAGCACTTCCGAGTTGCTCTAAGCAGTTTTGTGTCCGATAATGCCTTTTTTAGAGGTGGCACTTGACGTTAGAGGCCGACCGATATATTCCATTTTTTTCTGTATCGGCCATTGGTCGAAATATGTTTTTAAAAAGCCGATATTAAAAATAGAAAAGATTAGACCCCTGTGTGGCCAGTTGCAGCCACTACTTGACTGAAGGAAGGATCCCCACACACTCCGAACCACCATGAGCCAGCCTACTCATATTTTACTCTTAAGTTTGGTGTTTAATCTTTAACTGCATTATTTTATATATATATTAGATTTTATTATATACTATTATATATATATATATATATATATATATTACACATGTGGTAGTGGATTTGTGGTGATTTTTGTTCGATACTATCCGTCCAGAGTCTACCTAAACCAGTTATTTGCACCATTCTTCTGGTTACAGTTTGAATATATATATAATGTATTTTGTATACTTAAAGAAACTTTAGTGTGTTTTATTTTCTATTGTTCTGAACCCATTTACACTCAGGTTACTGTTTTGAGTTTGTTGTTATAATATTTTATATTTGAAGCTCAATAAATATTCAAAGAGTTTTATTGACTTTTTAATTTATATTGCACACAGTGAGTGTTTAGTTGTCTTTTACAATCAGTGTGCCGCAAAAAGTCAGCCCTGGATATCGGCCTTAATAATCAGCTTTAGATATCATCCATCAGCGACCACATTTCACATCAATAACCTATATCGGTCGGCCAATGCTTGACGTGTCCCCACAAATCCCATTATATGGCTATAAAAATATTGATCATAAGTTGGAGCATCTAGGGCAGTTGGAGACCATCCAACTTGCCAAAATATGTCATTGCCTTGCTGAGTGTGGATGCTTGGCTCTTGGTTAATAGTATTGCACCAAATATTGATTCCAAGCAGTCATTTTAGAATTGATTACTAGCAACATAAAAAAGCATAACTCAACAGTCTTTCAATGTATTTTAAAAGACATCGACTCAATGGGTCTGGATACAAATGCGCACAACATGGTTCTGATTTTTAGTAGTTAAACATTTCGGAAACCATTTATCATTTTCCCTCCTCTTCAGACTCATGTGCTACTTTGTGTCAAATGTAGCAAATATAATCCCTCAAATCACGTCGGCTGGATTGGACTGTTGTTGGGTTTTTTTTGTTTTTTTTTTACTCTACCTTCAAGTTCTTCATCTTATGACATGAAAAATTTGCTTTATCAGATACTGACTCGATTTCAACCTCTGACAGAAAACCATACCCTGTAGAGTCTTACCGATTACATGCAAGGTTTGCTGATTAGCGGGGTAATTGGAGTTTGGTACTGTGAAAATAATGGCTATAATAGGGTTATGACTTTATCTGAGGATTGTCTCTGGTTTGAAGAGCAGCAGCAGATCTGCCAGCAACATCGATAAGTCACACTGAGTTCTACCTCCTCTCATCTTTTTGCAGACTTCCTGTTCAAGTTCCTGGTGATCGGCAGCGCCGGGACGGGGAAATCCTGCCTCCTCCACCAGTTCATCGAGAACAAGTGTAGGTCTTAGTAAAAAGAGGTCACCAGTCCTCCTTCTGAGGAAAAAAAAACAATCAATGACTCACTGTATTACAGAATGAAGCTTCAATAACTATGCCAGTTCAGTTTTCTAACATTTAGTGCAGGGTTTTGATAAATATGTTGTACATGTTGTACACCACAACTGCGTGACTTTGTTCATCATGTGCCGGGTTGGTTTTCTGAGGCAGGTTTCTGCTCTTTAATTTTATGGTATGTGGTGAAAATTACACTTTTTTTCATTTGAAGTTCAATAAAGTGTCCTGAGTATGTTTAAATCCAAAACTGTTTTGACAGAACAGAACATTATAGCTTGATAGAAGTCAGGGCTGTTAAAGTGTAAATGATAAGGTGTAAGGGACATTTTATGAAACAGTATTCGAACTGTTGGACATTAAAACTGCTAACATAAAGTAAGCAGGACTGTCAGTTCCAAGGATTGCATTTAAATGAAACCTGGTATTGTAAAGCTTTTACATGAAACTTTAGTAAAAAAAAAAATTCTCCAGTTTTTTTAAGTGGGATTAAGAGATGGAAGTCCTATGATAAGGTGTTTACCCCCTTACAAATTGATGTTTGCCACATTTAAATCAAGCCAATTTATATCCTACAGAGATAAACAAAAATATATATTTTTAAATGATGTTTTTTGTTTATTAAAGTAAATAAATATGACACCAACCTCAATAATTTCGTTGAAGCAAATCTTTTGAACTTTGTGGCAACTGATAGGAACTGTTTACATCTCTATGGAGGATTTTATACACTCTCTGCTTTGCAGAAATGTTTTCATATCAGGCAAATTAAAGGGATTTTAACAGAAACAACCTGTCCATGAACACACCAGAGCATCATAAAGTCCAGACTTGGACTAGGCCACTCCAAATTCTGCCTTTTTGTTATGTTTTTTTATATTTTACTTTGGAATCATAAATAATTAGCTTAACTGAGGGAAGTGAGGACTGCATTGCCTTTAGATGTTCTAGGTTTGTTTGTGACTTCTGTGATTTTATTTTTTATTTGATCATCTGGTAATCAGCTTCCTTTGGTCTCTCATGATTGTTAAAGAATGGTTAGAGATACTTTGTCCTTAACATAGCAGTTGACATCAGAGGTAGGATTATGGGAACCCCTGTAAAGGTGTCGCCTTCTTTATTGCATTGATATGTAATGTCTTTGTTTTTTTAAATCCTGTCCTCTCTCCCGTGCAGTTAAACAGGATTCCAACCACACCATCGGCGTGGAGTTTGGTTCCAGGGTTGTCAACGTTGCCGGGAAGACGGTCAAACTGCAGATCTGGGACACCGCTGGACAGGAGCGATTCCGGTAATGTCCCATGTCATTTCTTGCCTAGGATTTGGCAGTATGTGACTGTGAGTGAGATCAGCGGGTTTTCGTGAGCCCAAATGTAAAGTGACAGGACCGATTGCTCTCAGAAATTACTCCTGTGGAACGGATCCAATGATGATTTACAAAATCAAACCATTTTTCTCTTTGCCTCATATATCGTGTCTTCACAGTTCTGTGACGCGCAGCTACTACAGAGGAGCAGCTGGAGCACTCCTGGTATACGACATCACCAGGTAAAGCAGTCACTGCACTCATTTATCTCACTATTATTTATCCCTTGGTAATCAAAATAATGTTTTAAAAAACTATTTAGAGATGGGAGACATTCAAAACCAAATAATTTTGATCTGTTGCATTTCATCTGGCAGCACTCAAAATTGAAACTCACTGATGTGTGAAACTCAACTGCAAATAGCGTTCTGGTTTACACACTTTAGATTTATCACCTCTCTTTCGTTTTTTTATGTTAGTACGAGTCATAACCTCTAGCTATTTTATAGTGGCCATAGTTGAATGACTGAGTAGATACAGAAGATGAAAAACCTCATGCAGCGATAGTCTTGTGAAATTGAGTGTTAGAAAGTGGAGTACGGCAAAGAAGGAATGTGATGCAGTTGGAGTTTTTGTAACCAAACTGAGTTATCATCTATGGGAAGCAGTGGCCATTAGTCCAAGAGAAGCAGCCAGAATGCTTGGAGGAACGACAATATCGTGTGAACCAGATTGCGGTTGAGTCGCCTCATTTCATCACTGTTCGGACAAGAATTTGTGTCAGCCTGTGCTTGTCACTGAAAACAGCTGTTAAACATTAATATACAAGCCTACACCCTTCTCCTCACCTCACTGACCTCATGTTACCATAGACACCATAGCACACAGCAAGCTGTTGTAGAACAGTTAGGAATGTCACCAATTACATATGGTAATTACTGACATTTCAAGATTGAAAACTAAATTCTGTGTTTCGTTTTTGAGCTTTGGTGCTTTTCAAAATTATTCACAACCGTGAGCCTCTCCAATCTACTTTGTACCATATTTTATTTGGAATTTATGTAATAGACACATAAAAAAGTGGGGGGGGGGGACATGTAGAAATCCCATTTTTCCCTAATGGTGCGTTCACATCTCCCCAAACGTCAGCATCAGTTGCGGCAAGATTACATGTAAAGTCTATGGTTGAGTCCGTCAGAGTCTCTGCGGTGCGTTGTGTGTGTTGGCTCTGTCAACTTTTCAAGTGTTACCTGTGTTTCAAGCGGCAACGTAGCAAACGCAAGCAACACAGAAGTTCAGCTAGCTGAACTTTTCACAGACTTGACGCAATGCGCCAACCAATCAGAGCGTCTCACTGTAGTGATGTCGCTCGATGTTGTCAAGCCACTCATGCTCCGCTAGTTTTTTAAACATCTTGAAGAGACAGGCACGCCCATGTGCTTCAGCTTAAAAGTGTTTATATGTCAAACTAGATGGGTTGGGAGCGTTGCTTGGAGGAGACAAAGTGTGCGGTGTGAACGCAACATTAGTCAGTACTCTGGAGAACTATCTTCTGAAATCACTTTGACTTCTAACTTACCAAGGCACTCTCTACCACATGTCCAAGGACAGCTTATGTCTTTCTATCAACAATGACTTCCTTCTTTCCAGACTTATAAAAAGTCAGATACAGTCCCGAACTGCGCTGCTTCTAGCGTCTGTTTGTGCATTACAGAGGAAACTTATATTTCCTCTTGGCTAGATCCTCCAGAGAATCTCAGAACTCATTCCACAAGAGGGATTTCATCCTCCACAGCTCTGCAAGGAGGGATGACGGTGGTGCGCTGCAGCTTCCTGGTCATCACAGTGTTCATTTATCTATTTCTATCTGAGAGACATTTCCGCTTTCTCCGTGATTCATTCTCTTATCGGTGTTCTGACAGAATTATGTATTTATTTATTTTTTCTGATAATATAAACTTATGTATTTAGTCATTATTCACACTAAAAATCCATATGAAGAAAATTCTCACTTTTCTCAGGTCAAATATTTATGTGCGATTAAAATGCGATTAATTTTGATTAATTAATTACAAAGCCTGTAATTAATTAGATTGAAAAATTTTATCATGTCCCTAATATATATACATCATATTTTTGATAGTTGGAGCTTAACAAGGTTTCCAAGTAGAGCTTCAATATCCAACAAGAAGAAATGGAAGTGAGAAAAAAAATGCTTTTTGAGCATTCAACTTATTGAAAGCAATACTTTAACTAAAACAGAGAGATGAAAAGCTCATCAAAAGGTTAGGACCAATCCTCCAATAAAACCCATAAGTTGGGGGGGGGGGCCCCCCCAATAAAAAAAAGAAAAGAACAAAATAAAAAATAAACAGAAGTCAAAGTTCCAAAGAATTTTGTTGCAGCATACTTGATGCAAGCGTTTCCAAGAGGTGAGTGGGAACATTTCTCCATGTGGTGAAGATGACCGCACGAAGTAGATAATTTGGTTTGCAATTTGGAAACACGAAAATCAAGTTTTGTCTCAGGTAGAGCACTACTCAGACTACAATTGGGTGTCGCATGGCAGTGATGTCATTGCGATTGCAGGTATAACACCCCTGCAGAGCAACGTAGCACCTCTGAGACGCCCTGAACATACAGGGGAATAGTATCAGCGATTCATAACAAAACAGTGGTGAAATTATGGAGTTTTTGGAACATAATGCATTATTTAGAGGCTGCGTATTGGTTGCCACATTAACTGCTATTATATGGATATACGCTGATCATGAATGTTATAAACTTCTCCCAAAGGTGAGTACATGAACGTAATGCATGCTATAAATAAGGTCCAGGTTGAAGAAAACAGTACTTTCCTGTAGGGATGCACCGATACTGGTATCGGGTATCGGCCCCGATACTGCCTAATGTACTGGTATGGGTTTCGGTTAAACTTAACGATCAAGAGGCACCAGAAGTTATACTGTTTATTACTTCAACAATACGTGGAAAGGTACACAACGAATCCATAGGCGGGATTCGATCCCACAACTCCCAGGTGAAGGTCATGTGCGCTAACCAGTCAGCCAAAGGGATATCCCCGTGGCCAAGCAGCCAGGGCACATTATCTATTGGACCTCCACACTGTCACAAATAGTATCGGATCGGTATCGGATATCGACAGATACACAAAATCCAGCCATCGGTATTGGGACTGAAAAAGTCGGATCGGTGCATCCCTACTTTCCTGTTAAACTTTTAATGGGGAAACTCTTTGTCGTTTCTTCACTTTTCTTGACCCTTAAATTGACCACCATGTCTTAGAAGATTTGCAGTTGTACTGCTCTCCGTTTTAAATGAATAGTTGAACAGCTTTGTTACAAGTTTAGGATATTGTTTTATAACCTAAGTCTGCTTTAAACCTCTCCATATCACTCTCCCCTGACCCATCTGCTTTGTTTCTTGGCCTTTGGGATGATTATTGTTTGACTACATTCTCTAAAATCCTTTAGTTTAAAATATAATAAATTACAAGTTTGTAGTTTTAGCTGGACAAATTAAAAAAACTAAAGGTAAATGTTTGTTTCTTTTTTGTTACAGTCGTGAAACTTACAACACACTGACTAACTGGCTGGCAGATGCACGAACACTGGCGAGCCCCAACATTGTTATCATCCTGTGCGGAAACAAGAAGGACCTGGACGCAGAGAGAGAAGTGACCTTTTTGGAAGCCTCTCGATTTGCTCAGGAGAACGGTAACTGACCTTGGATTTATCATCCAGACATTTCATTGTTAGCGTCTCTCATCCCGTTTTTGCCTTGTATAACCTTGCATGTTCCCATCGCACGCACAGACCTGATGTTTCTGGAGACGAGTGCTCTGACGGGTGAAAACGTTGAGGAGGGATTCCTGAAATGCGCTCGCACGATCCTCAACAAGATAGATTCAGGTACACTTTAAATGGGTTTGTTAAAGAAGATTTGCTCAGCTGGGGACTTCTCCCAGAGTTTGGACATGTTTGCTTATTGTATTTTTATGTACGTTTGAAGGAAGCGCTTGTGACATTTTACGCTTCTGGTTCCCTTTTTAAAGGAGAACTGGACCCGGAGAGGATGGGCTCAGGAATCCAATACGGAGACGCTTCATTGAGGCAGCTGCGGCAGCCGAGAGGCACAACGACACAAAACAGGCAGCAGTGTAACTGCTAGGGATCGGACTCCATCTTTACTTGAACCCACTGGCCCACACAGACAGAACACCCCCTACAGGTTGGTATCACCTCATCAGCTGAGGCAGAAGCATCTTACGGTGGCTTTCCCTGAAACTGACAAAAGTCTGTCCATTTCTTATGCAGTTCATCTCCAGGTGTTCTGGGGTGTGCACGACTGCTGTCTCATGCACTTTAGATCACCTGGATGAATGTTGGTGGGTGGACTACTTTGACCCCTGACCTCTAACCTCTTGTAAGCCTCTTTACCTGAGTGGTTTGGGTTTTATCCTGCCTCTGGACAGCTTAACCCCCCTCTCAGGGTGAAGATTGTGCGATCATGAAGAGATTCCATCAGTTACCAGACGAGGACAAGTCAAGTGTTGTTTGTATGCGCTTATCTGCTGTTTTTTGTTTTTCTCTTGGCTTTTCCACGATGGTTTTAAGTAACCCTAAAATGTTTCTTGCGTTTGCACTTCATTGACTGTAAAATGATGATTGTGAAGCTACTTTGAGCATTTTCATCAGTCAGCCTCAGCTGATATACCTTGTGATTAGTAAACTGAAGCCAATCGTAACTGTTAGTGATAAACAGTTTTAATGTGTTTTCTTAAAAGAGGTCATCCTCATAGTTTGGCTTAAAAATGTTGTATTCAGGTTTCTATCAGATGCAATGTCCGTGGTTAATATCTTGTAGTACTTGTCATTGGATCAGAACATTGAAGATTAGTGGGTTCAGGTGGACCTCAGTCAAAGTGTGCAATCATTTAGTGTTTCGGGTGGAAAATGCCTGGTTTTTGTATTATGAATGCACTGTTACGATGTAGAGCCATGGCTTTTATGTTATACCAGATACTTTAAATCCACAGTTTTGGTCAGAGGTTTACATCCTTTCATCAACCACATCAGTCTTATATTAATTTGGGACTGTTGTTTTTATATATATATAGAGTATAGAGTGATTATATACCATACAGTTGCATTGAGTTTTAGAGACAAGAATTTAGAGCACCAGTTTGAATTTATTGTGGATTTTGTTTGGAAACCCAACGTCGTCAGAAATGTACATAAACACTCCACTATAAACATGCACCTCCAGTAATATTGGCGCAAGTATATCTTTGGAAGTTGTAAAGAAACCACCTTTTGTGGCAATAAGGACCCTAATTGTGGCCGGATGTTTGGCCAGCGTTCCAATTAGAAATGGTAGAGCAAATTTAAATCAGTTGGTTTCTTCAGGCAGATTAAACTTCTGAGTGAAATTCATGCATTTTCAGTAGGGTTAAAGAGTAACTCACTCCCCTTCCAGAGTTGTTCCTCAGCTACACTTCCGGTTGTGGCTCCAATTCCAGCTCGCTACAGAGGTGTGGCCCGAGACTGTTTGTTTTATACTCCACAGCAGCAGGATGGCTGACATCAGCAGTAAGGCTGAGCCAGTAAGAACACCCAATTTAAAATCAAGTCCAGTGACTGTTTTTGGTATGAAATACAAAAAATAATGACCAGATGTGTAGTTAGAACTATTACAGGCTCGTTTCTACAGGTTATCAGCAAACAAAAGTGATTTGGGGGAGAGTTGCAATTTAAGGTCAGAGACATTCTAGAAATTTAATGTCAGCATGTGTATTTTTTGACGTACTGTTCTTTTAAAACTCCCAACTGTTTCCAAATTTCCACCACCTAACTGTTTGATT
Source organism: Apricaphanius iberus (assembly GCA_028564705.1). Lineage (NCBI taxonomy): Eukaryota > Metazoa > Chordata > Actinopteri > Cyprinodontiformes > Aphaniidae > Apricaphanius > Apricaphanius iberus. The sequence continues at coordinate 2,530,428 of JAPXFQ010000899.1, forward strand.
TAAGGTGAAGTTGAAGAATTTGGGGCTAGTCAACTGCCCTCATTATTCTACCTATTTTAAACAACTTTTTAGGATAAACCGCAACAAAAACCAGATCATAATGCTGCCACCACCATGCTCAACAGCTGGTATGCTTTTAAGCCCCGTCATGTCTGAAGACATTTGGGCCTTGACTGTAGATGTGTTCAATTTTTCTTCAAGCTTAAAGCTAATGATAATGGAGCCGACCTTTGGTGTCGCAATATCTTTCAGATTTTACTAGCTTTGAGCTTTTTAAGTTCTTGGGTTGTTCTTGAATAGCCAGATCAATTTCCTTTAATCGGAGCTGACAGTTTGAGTCCAACCAGTTTTAAAAAGTGGTTTTGCAGTGAATAAAACATGCAGACATTAACATTTTTTAACAGCTCGAATCTTAACCAAATGAAACCTGTATTTAAAAAGCGTAATAACCAGATATGTACCAAAAGATCAACCAGCTTCAATGAGCTCTACCAATTCTGAGAGAATGAGTGGAGAGGAGTTTCTCAATGGTGTGTTGTTTCTCTGCAGCTTTATAAAGAATATTAATTCAATTACTAGTGTGTGTGTGTGTATGAATCAAATTGTGTACCGTAAAGTTTTTTTGTAATTCTCAAAAAAAAAAAAAACTGAAACAATTCATTTTAAGTCTAAAATGAATGATTGTCCTGCCAATAGTGACTCAGTTTAAATCTCTGACCTGAACTGTTTTACTCCAAATGTTCACTCCCCTCCAAGTCAAAGTACAAGAAACAGGAAATGTTTAAATTCCAAAGGTTTAGCGATATTTGAGTGTAGAGATTTAGCGATATTAGAATGACATTGTGTTAAGGCCTCTGTAATGTCTATTCCTAATTTGCTGAAAGATTAGGAGTCATTACCCTTTTTATTAAAACCAGTGTTGTGCTCCTCCCTCCAGGCTTTTTCTGCATGAGTTTCCTTTGATTCATGCTGCTCTCCTTGCTAATGCTGGATCAGGAATCTGACAGCAAGCACAGGTTTCTGTTTTGGAAGCTTTCATGATGCCCACTCAGATTTTTCACCAGGCTTTGCCATCAGGTATTCACCTATTGTCGTGAGGGCTAGTGACGAATCAGGAATATGTTTGTAGCGTTACAAGTAATCACTTTAGCACACAAACTACGAAGAAGTATTTGGGTCACTTTGAGAGAAAGAAAAATGGTAGAATTTATTTTTTGGCTTTCCCATTTCTGATTAAAGTTGAAATGTTGAGAATAAAGTCAAAGGGTTGGTAGGCAAGTCAAAAGTTTAACTTGAAAATAAGAAGAAAATATAAAATAAAAAAGCAGTTTTAAAGATAGAAAAAAAAAACTTAAAATGTTGACTACCAAGAAAGTTTTTCGAAAATATAAAATTTTTTGTGAATAATTAGAAAAAAATATTTAATGTCAAATTTTAAGAAAAGAGGCAACAAATGAAAAAAATGACAAAAAGTCCATCAAATTATTAAGTGTCGGGGGAAAAAAAGTTGGAACTATCAAAAGTTGAGTTGAAATGTTAAGGGGGGGAAATATTTTCAGAGAATAAGTTGAAAAGTTGAGGTAACCTTTGAGAATAACCATCAAATAATTAAAATGGTAAATGGCCTGCATTTGTATAGCGCTTTTTCAGTAAGAGGAATACAAAGCGCTTTCCACTAGTCATTCACCCCTTCATGCACACATTCACAGACACAAAGAACAAACCCCAAAAGTAGTGAAAATGAGCTGCAACACAGCTAATACAATACAACAGTTTGAGCATTTTCTTCTTTTTCTCTGATATTTTCTACTCGACATTTTTAAGACATGAAATAGGATTTTGTGACTACTTAAAAAGATTTGAAAGTTGCTCTTGATAATGCATTTCTCCATATTTTAACTTTAAATTTTGGGGATAAAAAATCTGCTCTACTGCAGTTTGTTTTGTCAACTCAGGTTTATGAATTCCTTTGGGAAAAATTGAAGCAAAACTTCCACTGTACGTGGGTTTCCTGTCCTTGGATCACTGAAGCAGATAGTAGGGTGAAGCTGGAGGGAATCAGGTTCCACCTTAGTACCATTCCACACCCCAAAACAGATCAGAACAGCCAGCTAATGTATGTCTTTACCCTAAATTGTTTGGGTTTTTTTGTCCCTCCAGCCTCATTGTAGATATTTTTAAACCAGGTGAGTCGGCATGCCAAAGGGGGAGGGGCTTTCTTGGTTTTAGGAAATCAAGAGATAAATGGTGAAAAATGTGTTGCTTTTACATTGTGAGTCTCTCTTTTCTGAAAGTGCACTTTTACTTTTACGGTTTTGTTTTCTTAATATGCTGTAACAATAGAAATGTAAATCTTATTTTACTTGAAAAATATTCTTTAATAAAGAATTTAATGTAGATGTTATCAGCTCTTATTGAATAACAGCTGATGTTCCCATTTTGGTCTCGTGTCCGCTGTCACACGTGCGTTGGAGCAATATCTTTCTTTTTCACTTTGTGAGAAAGTAACTGCTCCCTCCTGTTTGTATACATTTATTATTTCAGATGTTTCAGTACTGCTGAGTCACTGTATTAATCTGTATGTACAGGTTACATAGCAGTCATCAGAACAACCAAGCAAGGAGCATTTGTTCCATTTGTCTGGATTTAATCATTCTGGAAACACAATCCCTGTAAATGATGTGACATAATTGGCCCAAATATTATTGTACATTTAATTGTAGCCTATGATGTAAATAAGAATTGTCTTATTTGAGGGTGATTATTGATCATTGTCTTGATTATGTAATCCCCAGTAAATTGCTCGTTTTTCATTTATACCATCCTCTGATGTGTTCTTTGTTCTGTTCTCTCTGAGGAGCATCTACTACTAATACTGAATATATTCAGTTTTTTTGGCAGCTGGCTTGAGGGGGCCTGAGATTTCACAATGGAAGCTCCGCACTTGATTCACTTTCTCTCTCTGCCATTCTCCAGTCGAGTCGTTTCTTACAAAGGCCGTCGGGTTTCTATTTGGATATCAGATGTCTTATCGTTTCTCACAAACGGCGTCCAGTTGTGTGGATTTATGCTCCTAGGTCGATGAAGTAACGACCAGAGCAGCTTAATGTTCCTGAACTGGATACATCGACTGATCTATTGATTCCACACCTGCTGGGAAGTTGACCTCATAACCATACAGTATGATTTACTACATGTAAGATTTTGCCACTAGATGGTGCTAAATGTTAGTCAGAAAATCAGCATTAGCTTATTTGTACCTTACCTGGCAAAAATTTGATTCCAAACATGTTTAGGGCAGGTGGTGTTTTTTTTTTTTTTTGCCACTACATGAGCCTTGACAAAGTGGTTTTACAAATGTTGCGACCAGAAATGTTAATGTGTTTTAATAATTTTTCAAGTCTTACCAAAGACTCTCAAATTAGGGTGTGGACTTCAACTGGGTCATGTTGTATGGTTGGTGTGTATAAGATGCAGGAAGGAGAAGCTCTGCCTTGAGTAGTTTGCAGCCTCTTTTTATTTCCCAGGGTTGTCCTGTATTTAGCTCCATTCATCCACCCATCAAATTTGACCAGCTTTCTTGTCCTTTCTACAAAAGAGTATGCAGCATAATGTTGCCACCTACGTGTTTCATTGTAGCGACATTCAAGTTTGGTTTTCCATCGCACATAATGCTCATGTTTGGGGTCAAATGACTCAAGTGCCATGTTTGCTCTGTCACCCACATGGCTTTTTGCCAATCTTCAATAGAGGCCGGATGTGACTAGCACTTCACTTGTTGATCTCAGCAGCTCCTCCAGAGTTTCCTGCTGGCTGCTTCTGATCAATGCTGTTCCTGTTCAGCCATGTCAGTTTTGTTGTGAGGTTACAAACGAGTGCTATGTGAAATATTAATACCTTGTAACATTGGTTTATAACATAACCCTGCCATAAACTGCTCCACGGGTGTACCGCTGACCTACATGATCTTGTTTGTTCAAGTAGCCCTGACAAATTGTTAATACAGCTGTTCTGATCACGCAAGTCTGATATCTATTTGGTAATTATTTAGGGTTAACTAGGCTGATTAAGAATTCCCTCCCCCCTTTTTATATTTGTAAAATCCTGAATGTCTACAGGCGCAACTCTATTTCGTACATGCAATCCCTCTAAAATTCACTGAAGTATTTGTAATGTGAAAAAATGTAAAACAAAAAAGTCCAGATGAATTAATACTTCCAAGTAGGGATGTAATGATGCCACTTTTTTCATACTGACATGATACTGGGATCTGAATACCGGTACTTACTTGACACCAAGTACCGATACCGATACTTCTACGACAAAGAAATGCAACGAGCTGAAAGACTGGTTTTATTTTTCTTCGCTGCTTGTTAGAACAAATGGTGAGTTTAAAAATAAAGACAACAAAACTAGAATTTCAAGAAAAAAAATAAACATTTTCTGTGAAATTATTGCAGTTTCCACATATTAAGTACCAGTTAACTGATATGTGTACATTAGAACGGTATCGGCTTCATCCCTACTTGCAAAGTAGTCCAGGTATTTGACATGAAGCACAATAATAAAAGACAAAGTGATCAATTTATGTTTATTTACACAAAAATTGGACATACAGGTGTTGAACAGGAGACATAAGTTGACAAGAAGGGCAGCGATTCATTGTTGACTATTGCTTCATCAATGATAAAATGTTTGTCAACATAGGAAATAAACTGTGCGACTGGATATGGTTAAAATTAGAATGACATTTTCAATTTCACAGCCATTTAAGTCCAGCAAACAGTGTATAAAAGCAGACTGATTGTTCTGACTTCACAAGGAAGTTTAAAATGTAATTTAGCTTCATGCAGTGACAAAGGAATGTATGAATCCTTTACAATTAATGTGAAAATAACTTGACTAAATTTCCACAAGATTAGACACAAGATGCACTGTATTTACACACACACACACACACCATACTGAGCAAATATCACATTACTGCCTTATGTAAAATACACTATGTCTACGTTTCATCTCCATTTAAGTGTTTTAAGAGGGACCAACAAGCACCATCTGGTAATTGGAAATCAGTCAAAGAACAACCATCAGATCCAAGATAACTGATCAAATCATCGCCCAGAAGGACGCCCGACACAGCATGGGTTAGCAGAACAATGAAATGGTTCTCATTCTGAGTAGCTTCTGCTCGATGATGAACTCGCTGTGCCGGGCTAATCACTCTAAAAGGGCTTTCTACTTGTAGTCTGCTTGAACTGAGAGTTGACTTTAAAATGCAAATGAGCCTTAAGGAACACTGTAACACTTCCAAGGCTATTCCTTTTTTAACTGCAAGGCTCTTGCGAGCTTTTATTACACCGGGGTCATTCTCTGTGGTCCACATTTCTGGTGCTTGTTAGTTAAAAGTAGTGCCATTAGATAATTTTATAGGTTAATAAGCAACAGAATAGCAGACACTGGTTACACTGGTTTCCACAGTGCAAAGACAAATGAATCAAGTTACTGGTTAATACACAGAACAACTAGTTTCTGCACCCGCTGGCTGAGAGAGAAGCAAACCGAACACAAAGATGACTGCAACCTGCTGAGGGTTTGAAACATTAACAAGTAGAAGTGTATTCTGTTAGCTGACTAGAAACAATAGCCGTTCCACATGTATAGAATATTGCAATAAATATATATTCTACGGCAAACAGAGTTTACCTCAAATGTCAATATTTAAACAATATCTCAGTTAAGATATGGCGCTGTAGAAGCAGGAGGACGTGGTTTCTTTTCAGAGATTTTTTTTATAGGGTGAAGCTATGGTTGAATGCCAGGGCTGCAGATAAGGGGGCGAGAAGGATAAACTTTTACTCTAGTGACTGGAGCATGAGGAGCTGCTTGAGGACCTTGGTCTGACTGGTCTCCCTGATCTCTCCTGCCAAGAACATCTCGTCCACCACAGTGTACACCTTGAAAAGTACACAGAAGGAGTCATTCTTTGTCACACCTCTGCCACAACATAACGCAATACTTATTTTTTTTTTTTTTTTTTACAAATTGTAATAAGTGTCGACATGAAAAATAATCCTACCTTGTAAAAGTTGAACACAAGGTCCAGTTCGCACACGTTATGAAAATATTCATTCAGCACCTTTCAGGAAAAAAAGAGAGGAGGAGAAATCAATGATCTGATTAAAGTTTGTTAATTTAATAAAATGTTGAGTAAAATAATGGTATTCATTAATCTGTGAAAGAGCCAAAACTTCCTTCTACCGACAGGAAGTTTTTTACATGAATAATGCTCATATGTTGAACAGTTATGGGGAAGCGGCAGCACACAAACTATCAGCCACTTTCCACAACATTGCACACTGTAACCAGTGAGCTTTAACTAGTGATCTCAATGAGGTTTATACACAGTAATTCATAAAACAACCTACACATAAGAGACATTCAAGAGATCATCATTTCAGCCTGTTGAAATTGTAAGACTGGACTCATTTGGCGTCTCTGACAAGTAAGTCAAAGTTCATCTTTCCAATGTTTGTGTCAGAGACAAAACTATCAGCATACAAAAATAAGTTTTAAAAAGCCATTTTTTTTCTTATTTATCTAAATTCATTTAAAAAAAATCTTGAGCCACTGCTCCAGTGCCAAATGAATGAAGCTGAAAAAATTTTACCTTCCTTGGACGTGAGGACACAAAACAACAATGGGGGTTTATGAGGAGTGTGAATGTCTGCATTAAATGCATTTTTTTTTGTGAACAAACATTACATTAAAAGACCTTCACTCCAGAGCAGCAGAGACAAAAAATGTCCACTGTTTGTCTTAGCAAAAACAAACAAACTGCAGATTGTACGTTACGCTTGAGATTTCAGTGGGAAGTAAAACCAAGTGATAGAAGCACACTTAACTTCAGAGTTTGCTGACAAACATTATGCCCTCTGAACTGCCTTAATTCTGCACGGCAAAGATTCAACGAGTGCTTCTAAGCTTTATTGGGCCATAGTGACATGAAGGCATCAGGAAGTTTCTGAAGTTTTGTCGACTGCACATCAATCTGAATCTCCTGTTTCAGAACATCAAAAGATTGACGTTTCAGATCTGGCAACCGTGGCGGCTGATGAAATAAAGCAACGTTGTCGTTGAGCTTTGTGTGATGTGGGTTTACTCTGCAGGAAGAAGCCATCAGAAGATGGGTACATTGTCGTGCCGATGAACGATGTCATCATCCATTGTGATGGTTGACCAACATCACGATGGAAAGCCACCATCGTGATGCCACGCCCCCCACCCTGTCAGACAGGCACTAATCCTATAGTCTCTTCTATAGTTTAACTAAAACCTTTGCAAGGACTGCACCGTAAACATTGAGAAGATAACTAACTAAGGAGTGCAGCACAGTGGAAAATATTTGTGTATGTATATATATATATATTTTTTTTTATTTTGCCGTGATTTGTGTGTGTGGATTTGGTGTGTTTTGTTTGCATTCGTTTCCCTCTGTGAAGCTCCAAAAAAAGAAAAAGAAAAAAAGAATTGATCTGGATGATTCAGGACGAGCGCAGCAATCAGTTGCTTTGTTACAGCTGCGCAAAACTTGTTAAGCTGCAAATAAAAAGAGCCGAGGCAGGTGCCCAAAGATTGAACCCACTGGCCGAACAATACTGCGCACTAGTGCTGAAGATCTTTGCCCAAACCCGTCCATCTCTTTAGTGCAATAATTTATAATAAATCGCTGCAGTGGGCCACTAACATTATTCAGAATCTACCTGTCAAGATGTTACTGGCACACAGGATGCGTCATGATGTAAAATACCCACTCCTCTCAGATCAACCGGATTTGACCGGATTTCCAAACATTTGTCCGGTAAGTTGAAAACCGGACAACGTGACCGTCAACATGCTATTTTTTTTCTAGTGGAAAAATGTTCAGTTTAATTGGTTCGAGCTTTAATAATCTGTCAATAAAAATATACTCTTGGGCTCGGTCTGAACTCTCTCAGGTTCAGGTCGGTTCGAGGCCAATTTGTAAGGCACGATTACAGCTCTGCGGCGCACACGTCTCCAGCGGAAGACAGGCGGCGCGAGGCAGATAATTACCGTTTCACCTGTTGTGTGAAGCAAAGATCGCCGCAAAACTTGCGCTATGTGCACTATTAGTCAAGGCTGCCTGGATATCGGTGCCTGCCTTTTGTTTTCCTGCTGTTTTTGGCTGAAAGGGGGAATGAGAGCGTCAAAGGAGATCAACTGTTCACCTGTCAGCTGACGTAGTAGAGTATGCTCGGATGGAAGAAATTATTATAAGGCTGTTACCTGGAAGGAGAACGACCTGCAGTAAGTTTGTTACGTATAGCTTAATCCTCTTATTTAGAAGGTAAAGGAATAATGCCCTTTTTTCAGTTCAAAGGTTTGAAAAGGTCCATCATCATGCCGAAATTTGTGATGAACATAAAAGCATGAATCTGGATTTCAAATCCATTTGAAAGTTTCCAAATCACAAAATGCTTGTATAAGTGTAGTAAAAGAATCAAAGTTTACAAAATTCCGTTTTTTATTTTGCTGTATGTTAAGCTAACATTTTTAGGCCGGTGTGAAGAGATAAGTGATAAAAAAACTACTACTACTACTACTGCATCTGTAACTAGATTTGACATGTGCATTTAGAAATGGGACCCAAGTAACTTTCTATAAAAAGTTGTTATCTGAGCTACGTTTTCATCATTTCTAAACAGAATGCCCATTCTGCTCTGACATCGACACAGCCTTTTTGGCCACTCATTGAATAGGTTTTGTCTTCTGCAGTATTCTCTAGAAATCAGAGAGGTGGTTGTGGTTAAAGACGTTTAAGTCACTTCCTTGTTCTACTGCTCAGCTTCAAAATGTTATCTTACGATATTAGACATTGGCTGATTTGGTAACTATGTCAACAAGAATATCTTAATGTGATTGGAAAATTAGAAAAGTGCTGCGAAGTAATGCTCCCGTGACGGGGCAAACTCGTGCTGCTTTCGCCTCCTGTGAAAATTATTATATTTATTACAGCGGTAGCTAACAGCCGCCTATAACGTGCTGCTGCTGTAACATGCTGCTAATGCGTCCGGTGAAAAGAAGGGGGGAGGCGAAAGCAGCATGAGTTTGCCCCGTCACAGGAGCGTCATGTCGCAGCACTTTTCTAAATATACGCGGCAGTCCTATTTTCTACGCGCTACGCCTGTGAAACATGTAAATTTCAACATTTTTGATAGGGGAAGACAGGAAATCAGACGGCTCGACATCCGGAAATTTTCAAAATAAAACAAAGGTGCTTATTTCCGGTAGCTTTACTTTACTACCTGTGCGGCCCCGTGAGAAGTCAGTAGATCGCGTGAGGGTCTACACTACCTCGGATCACCACTAACATTATTCTTTTGCATTTCGAGGGATTTTGTATAATCTCTGACATAACAAACTTATTAGCAAATGTAAAACGGACAAAACATAAAACACAGACCTTTTGGAGCCATATTAGTCTTTTTCCTGCTTGTTGTTGCGTCTACTGACGAAACCACGTGTGATTTTGCTGATCTCGCATGATGTCGGGCTCTCTCGGTGACAGCTGCTTCCCTGCTGCTACGTGCTACTGACGCCCCCAGTGGAAAGGGCCAAGCAGCAGAACACGCGAGTAAAACGTACTGCTCCTGTAACATGCTGCTGACACATCCCGTGGAAAGCCCGGGTTATTTTTTGTTATTCATTTAGTTTGATCAGTAGTGTGTCGGTTATTAGTTTCAGTGATTAAATGTTTCTTTTCGTTCTTTTTTAAATAAACTTTTCTATTTTGGAAGTCAACGTTGTCCCTTTTTATTCAACACACACATGGCATGGATTAAATGTTTCAATAGGTGGTAAGAATTCACTCCTTCATGCGTTATCTAGGCAGGTGCTAGACTAGTAGAGACTGATATAGATATTTGGCTATGTGGTATTATTTCTACATATGTTTTAAACATCTATTATTCAGAAGGTAAAAGTCTGTTTTATATAGTTTGCATGGTTGTAAAAAATATATTGTCTGTCAGTATTTGTTATTGGGATAAGCTTTTAAGTCATAAAACTCTTGGGTAAGTTTTATTGCAGGCTGTAAAAACAGGATGTCTGTAGATTTAGGATGCCAGAAAAGCTACTCCATGGTACGGCCATAAATTAGGTCAGGAGGAAACCTTGGGACTAACGTGTGGTCTGATAAAGTTCTGGTGGGAGTATGTGTGACCTGTGAGGATCTCTGAGACAAAGAGTTTTGCTTAAGAAGGACCATAAACCATAAAACTCAGAATGAACTTTTGAATCTTTAATCCAGGAGAAAAGACACGTCCCTTATGACTGCATAATTCTCTGACAGCCAATCATCGTTAAGACACTGTTTAAATCTATTCTGATTGGAGCAGACTCGAGGGAAAAGAAACGCCTACAATCCTGGCAAAAGTCTGGTGTCTATAAAAGTTATGACACGGAAACCATTCTTCGTCAGAAATTTTGTCTGGCCCAGAGAAACTAGGGCATCTTTCTCTGTAAACTGCAATTTGTTAATCTATTCAAAATAAATGTTAAGAACTGGAAATTGGCTCCATTTTGTCTCTGCTTGAACATGCACTGAATTAATTTTGATAATATTTAATTCAACAGCTATTAAAATAGTTCCTGATAGACCAGGTGGTGCCCCAAATATGAATCATTTTTCATAAATTATTTATCTCATTGACTGCCACTTAACTAAGCCAAATAGCTGCATTTTCCCTTGAATCCACAACAATCGGTAAGAGTAAAGCCCTATATACAAGAGGTAAAAAAAAAAAAAACAAGAAAAAAAAACTATTTGCACTTTAAATGATTAGTTAAATCATAAACATTTGAAATTGAGAGTTTGATGGATTGTGACTAGTTTCTGTTTTGCATTTTTGTCTCCATTACATGTGGATGATTATGACCAGGATATTAAACCTCATCCAAATATGATGTGAAAGTGAAGGGCTTTTTAAACGACTACAAAGGGACTTATTTGATGTCCTTACAGTGAGATAATCTAGTATAGAGAAATAATAATGAAGTTTGACATTTAAATTCAGCAAGAAAATAAACCAGAAATTTTTTTTATAAAAAAAACCCCAAAAAACCTAGGAAAAATAAAGAGAAATCTGCTCGAGACATTCCTGGAAACCAGCAGACCACAACAACTAAATCATTACAGCTCACCTACTCTGTCCATTCATCATGTGTGATTCAGTTACCTCTACGAAGTTGTGGATGGCTTCGAGGTATGCCAGGTTGTTGTCGGTCACGTCGACACAGATGCAGAAGTAGAGACCAGCGTAGCGCCGGTAAATGATCTTAAAGTTCCTGAACTGTGGGAGCAAAACAAAACAAAAAATGCTCTTAATAACTCGGCGTCTCATTTCATAATATCCACTGTTTCATCAGCTCTTAAATTCCATTGTTTTCACATAAAAAAGTGGCATACACTTACAAAACCAAAGTGTGGGGGGAAAAAAAGAGACTGGAAGATTGGATTTTTGTTTGAATTCTTTTAAAGAGTTATATTTAAACAAAAGTTATCAAAAGGTCTTTTTAGATTTTTGGAAATAGCAATATACAATTTATAGCACATAGCCCTCCTAATCAAGTTGAATTACACTAAGAGCATTCAGTTAGAAAAAGGCATATAAAAAGTAACATTTGGGGTTTTAAGAGAAATTGTTTACCCAGTTCTACCTAAAAAGAGCAGTTTTTTGAATAACATAACCAGTTGTGGAGGGTGAGTATTGAAAATCCTTACTGATTCTAATGCAACTAAAGCAGCTCTGCGTGCTAGCTGGAAAATATGTCACTCTTATTTAGAATTGATTTAGAGCTACAGAAACATTAATAAAATTAGTGAATTATGACCCAGTTTTAGAGGTGCACCGATCAATCAGGCTTAATTTCCTTAATCGTGGGGAATCGGAAATCGGCCCATATTTCCATGTGAAATCGATCTTACTTGAAAACATAGTGGTAGTGTGGAAGCAAAACATTATACATCCAACATATTTTTTCATGAATATTCACATTTGATGTGTTGTGTTCTTTTTTTAAATCGAAACACTGAAGTAATCTGCTTTTACTTATGAAAAAGAAATAATATTTGTATTGGCAGAAATCAAAATAGGCAAGTCAGGTTTGTCTAAAGATAGGTTATCTGTGATCGGCCAGAAAAACTGTAATCGGTGCACCCCTACTAATTTTCTCTTATAACCTCTCCTAAACAGAATGCTAGTGTGCTGTAAAATGTACAATAGCTAGATGTAAGGCTTAACAAAAAAATGGTTCATGGAGAACTCTCATGAACTGTAAAGTTGACATAATGAAAATTAGATAAATTAACACAAAGATGCTCATGATGAGCCATGAGTAAAGACAGAGCTACTGAATGTTTTATTTAAGACGCTGAAAGCACATTTCAAAGTTAGAAACATTGGGTTTTTCACTGAATAATCATGTGAGGAAAGTTTGGACCCATGTTTTTGCTTGATAAACTCTGTTCTTAACGTGCAGACCTTTTCCAGCTAACTTAATTCTATTTTATTCAGTTTAACTGGATATATGACATTACTTTACATGATTAAATTACCACTTTAAAAACTCTGAATAAATACAAAAATTTTATTAAGTGTAAATTACAGGGAAAGCTACACTCTCTATAGTTACAATATAAGTAAAGAGTATGGTAACTACATTTTTTTTTCTTTATTTCAAGGTTACTGTTCTAATATTTCACATTTTGAATACTGAGATTGATTACTATATTTTTAAACACATAATACATGCCTCATTTTATTTATATGTCATGCTGGATGTGGCAATTCATAGAAATATGTCACAATTTAAAGCAAGAATCTGTAATTATATTTCCATATCTGGAATGCAATAAATGCAAAGGTTTTGTGTACAAAACAATAAATAGCTTTTCTTCTTAATGGTATCTATAGATATCATTTTGAGAGAAAACAATACTCAGCTCAGGAAAAGCTATAGAGCACAGGGAGACTGTAGCTTTGCACCAACTAGCTAGAAAACAGCAATTATGTTAATCTAGACTCTGAGCCAACATCCTTTGACAACAAACACTCCTGGGAAAATATTAAGAAACATTAGGCAGGTGAAATGACGAATGTTGTGCCAAGAATGAAGCATCAAATCAAGCATTGACAAATCCCCTACCTCAACGAAGTTGGTGTGCTTAGCATCCCTCACAGTGACCACGGCATGCACTTCCTCAATCAGCTTCTGTTTCTCATCATCATCAAACTGCATGTACCATTTGGCCAGCCGTGTCTTCCCTGCTCGGTTCTGGATGAGGATGAAGCGGATCTTTACGAGAAAAACAGAACAAAAAGATAAAGATTAGTTAAGCAGTAACATAAATAATACAATAGGTATCATCTTGGTCAAAACATGTTTGTTTAGAAGAAGATAAATGTAGCTTAAAAAGTACTAGTGTTAGCCTAGCTAATAAGAGTCCACGTATTTGGTATTATAAGAGTTAAACAATAAAAATATTTTAATCCAACCACCTACTCAAACTAGTTTGGTTGTGTGGTTAAGAAAAAAAAAATCCCTAACATTTTTCTGTTATGCTTTTTTTCAGCTGACTGAATGAAGAGCTTATCAGTCCAAGCCTCACACGTTAGCAAACTGCTACTGACATTTGAAGTAAATTCACAGTAACGCATAAAAAGACATAGTTACCATTTTCGTTTCCTAAATAGAGTCCCGGGAAACTCCAGAATAGCACGTTCCTGAGCAATAAATTGCCACTTTTAAACTAAACACATCAGTATTTCTCCTATCGACTTCTCGTCCGCTACCTTCCCAAGCTAACCGGAAGTGCAAAGCTCCGCCAAGTACCGTTGCATGTTGGGAAATGTGTTTCTTTTGTTCTGATAAGGCATACAACGAATTCATTCCAGAACTACAATACCTAGAAATCCCACTTGAAGTTTTTTTGTTGAGTTGCGTTTAAAGTCACATGAGTCGGGCCGTTAGCTTATGATACGAGGATTGAGAGTCGAAAGAGTTTTAACAAATCGTCCAGATACTCACACGGTTCTTTAAAATTATAATAACTAATAAGCTACCGTTTTGTTATTTGATTCGTATATGTAGTTATTTATATGCATATATAGTAAATCAGTAGCCTACCCTATTGTTTAACTTGAGCTTTATAATAATGTTTTTTTAATTTTCAAAATACAGAAACTTGATCTCATGCTTTTTAGCGATGAAGTATATCAACCCAAAGTATGATAAGTATAACATTTTCAAAGGACAATAATCATGAATGAAATACTAGATGTACCAGATGATCATCTTTATATCATATTTCGTTAAAAAAACACTGTTTGATTCTTTGTAAAACAGAAAATTAATAAGTAGACTAAACTGTTTCCAAAATCAGCTGTTAAACTAACATGGATTTAATAATGCTATCTATAAAATATATATTTTTTCATTATTTTCATTTACGTTCTCAGACTTTGGTGAAAATATATATAAAAAACACATGCATAGCAGTTGTTTACACATAGTTTAATTTTGGGCTTTGTGGAGCGAATTAGTTAGCCAGATAATGACTGAGGCTATTCAGACAGGTAGTCAGCCTTACCTTAAGTGATGGGTGGCACTTTTTTTATTTCTACAGCTTCAATGTGTATATGCCTTTTCTAACAAGGTTTATATTTCCAAATATCTGAGTTTGACATTCTTTAAGTTAGTGAAAACTGTAGAAACCTTCCAGCCAGCTATCAAATGTTACTGATTGTTTTCTTTCTCTTCTTGATACTTGACACTTGAAACATGATACTATATAATTTATTGCATTGAATTAGTCCTTTGAGATGTGATTATTTAAGACTTTGATACTGCAATGATTATGATTTTTTGATGTTATGCAGTTCCAAGGTGCATAGAGATAAACAAAAGAGGCTTGCACCTCCCTGGCTGCCACCTTATCGCGGTGGAGGGGTTTTTAGTGTCCCAATGATCCTGGGAGCTATGTTGTCTGGGGCTTTATGCCCCTGGTAGGGTCACCCATGGCAAACTGGTCCTAGGTGAGGGATCAGACAAAGCGCAGCCCGACGACCCCTATGATGAATCAAATAAATGAATCTAGTGTTCCCTCGCCCGGACGCGGGTCACCGGGGCCCCACTCTGGAGCCAGGCCTGGAGGTGGGGCACGTTGGCGAGCGCCTGGTGGCCGGGCCTTTTTCCATTGGGCCCGGCCGGGCTTAGCCCGAAGAGGAAACATGGGCCCCCCTTCCCATGAGCTCACCACCTGTGGGAGGGGCCATAGGGGTCGGGTGCCGTGCAAGACGGGCGGTGGCCGAAGGCGGGGACCTTGGCGGTCCGATCCTCGGCTGCAGAAGCTGGCTCTTGGGACGTGGAACGTCACCTCTCTGGTGGGGAAGGAGCCGGAGCTGGTGTGCGAGGCTGAGAGGTTCCGACTGGACATCGTCGGCCTTGCCTCGACGCATGGCTCTGGCTCTGGAACCCGTCTCCTCGAGAGGGGTTGGACTCTCTTCCACTCTGGAGTTGCTCCCGGTGAGAGGCGCCGAGCTGGGGTGGGCATACTTGTTGCCCCCCATCTCGGCGCCTGTACGTTGGGGTTTACCCCGGTGAGTGAGAGGGTAGCCTCCCTCCGCCTACGGGTGGGGGGACGGGTGCTGACTATTGTTTGTGCTTATGCACCGAACAGTAGATCAGACTACCCACCCTTCTTGGAGTCCTTGGAGGGGGTGCTGGAGAGTGCTCCTTCTGGAGACTCCCTCATTCTCCTGGGAGACTTCAACGCTCACGTTGGCAATGACAGTGAGACCTGGAGAGGCGTGGTTGGGCGGTATGGCCCCCCCGATCTGAACCCGAGCGGTGTTTTGTTGTTGGACTTCTGTGCTCGTCATGGATTGTCCATAACGAACACCATGTTCAAGCATAAGGGTGTTCATGTGTGCACTTGGCACCAGGACACCCTAGGCCGCGGCTCGATGATCGACCTGGTTGTCGTTTCATCTGACCTGCGGCCGCATGTTTTGGACACTCGGGTGAAGAGAGGGGCGGAGCTATCCACCGACCACTACCTGGTGGTGAGTTGGCTCCGGTGGTGGGGGAGGACGCCGGACAGACCTGGTAGGCCCAAACGTGTTGTGAGGGTCTGCTGGGAACGTCTGGCGGAGTCTCCTGTCAGAAGGGGTTTCAACTCTCACCTCCGACAGGACTTCAAACACGTCCCGGGGGAGGCGGGGGACATTGAGTCCGAATGGGCCATGTTCCGTGCCTCCATTGTCGAAGCGGCTGACCGTAGTTGTGGCCGCAAGGTAGTTGGTGCCTGTCGTGGCGGCAACCCTCGAACCCGCTGGTGGACACCGGCGGTGAGGGATGCTGTCAAGCTGAAGAAGGAGTCCTATCGGGCCTTCTTGGCCTGTGGGACTCCGGAAGCAGCTGATAGGTACCGGCAGGCCAAGCGGAGTGCGGCTCGGATGGTCGCTGAGGCAAAAACTCGGGCGTGGGAGGAGTTTGGAGAGACCATGGAGAACGACTTCCGTATGGCTTCGAAGCGATTCTGGTCCACCATCCGGCGTCTCAGGGGGGGGAAGCGGTCTGCCGCCAACACTGTTTACAGTGGGGGCGGTGTGCTGCTGACCTCAACGCGGGACGTTTTGGGTCGGTGGATGGAATACTTCGAAGACCTCCTCAATCCCACCGACACGCCTTCCTGTTTGGAAGCAGAGTCTGGGGACTCTGGGACGGACTCTCCAATCTCTGGGGCTGAAGTCGCCGAGGTTGTTAAAAAGCTCCTCGGTGGTAAGGCTCCGGGGGTGGATGAGATTCGGCCGGAGTTCCTCAAGGCTCTGGATGTTGTAGGGCTGTGTTGGTTGACGCGGCTCTGCAATATTGCGTGGACATCGGGGGCAGTTCCCTTGGATTGGCAGACCGGGGTGGTGGTCCCCCTCTTTAAAAAGGGGGACCACAGAGTGTGTTCCAACTACAGGGGGATCACACTTCTGAGCCTCCCTGGTAAGGTCTATTCAGGGGTTCTGGAGAGGAGGGTACGACGGATAGTCGAACCTCGGATCCAGGAGGAACAATGCGGTTTTCGTCCTGGCCGTGGAACACTGGACCAGCTCTACACCCTCGGCAGGGTCCTGGAGGGTGCGTGGGAGTTCGCCCAACCAGTCTACATGTGCTTTGTGGACTTGGAGAAGGCGTTCGACCGTGTCCCTCGGGGTGTCCTGTGGGGGGTACTCCGGGAGTATGGGGTACCAGGCCCTCTGATACGGGCTGTTAGGTCCCTATATGACCGGTGTCAGAGTCTGGTTCGCATTGCCGGCAGTAAGTCGGACTCGTTTCCAGTGAGAGTTGGACTCCGCCAAGGTTGCCCTTTATCACCGATCCTGTTCATAACGTTTATGGACAGGATTTCTAGGTGCAGCCAAGGTGTTGAGGGGATCCGTTTTGGTGACCTCAGGATCGGGTCTCTGCTTTTCGCAGATGATGTGGTCTTGTTGGCTTCGTCTGAACGTGATCTACAGCTCTCGTTGGAGCGGTTCGCAGCCGAGTGTGAAGCGGCTGGGATGAGGATCAGCACCTCCAAATCCGAGACCATGGTCTTGAGTCGGAAAAGGGTAGGGTGCTCTCTTCGGGTTGGGGATGAGGTCCTTCCTCAAGTGGAGGAGTTTAGGTATCTGGGGGTCTTGTTCACGAATGAGGGAAAAATGGAGCGGGAGATCGATGGACGGATTGGTAGGGCGTCTGCAGTCATGCGGGCGCTGTACCGGTCTGTCGTGGTGAAGAGAGAGCTGAGCCGAAAGGCGAAGCTCTCGATTTACCGGTCGATCTACGTTCCTACCCTCATCTATGGTCACGAACGCTGGGTGGTGACCGAAAGAACGAGATCACGGATACAGGCGGCTGAAATGAGTTTCCTCCGTAGGGTGGCTGGGCTCTCCCTTAGAGATAGGGTGAGAAGCTCGGTCATCCGGAGGGAGCTCAGAGTAGAGCCGCTGCTCCTCCACATCGAGAGGAGCCAGTTGAGGTGGCTCGGGCATCTAGTCAGGATGCCTCCTGGACGCCTCCCTGGTGAGGTGTTCCGGGCATGTCCCACCGGGAGGAGACCCAGGGGAAGACCCAGGACCCGTTGGAGAGATTATGTCTCCCAGCTGGCCTGGGAACGCCTCGGGATTCCTCCCGAGGAGCTGGCCCAAGTGGCCGGGGAGAGGCAAGTCTGGGTCTCCTTGCTTAGGCTACTGCCCCCGCGACCCGACCCCGGATAAGCGGAGGAAGATGGATGGATGGATGGATGGATGGGCTTGCACTCCAGTGGACTCCAATGCTGGCTCTTTTATTGCATAATGATGTGGCGCCATTGTGACATTTTGAGCATTAGAATTTTTTGGGGGAAAAAAATCTTAATGGTGGTGGTATTGAGGGATGGGGTGTAATAAATCTGTAGCTGTATAATTCCAAAAGATCTCATGAAAATAACTTTTAAGCAATTTTCAATTTTACATCAGTATTCTAAAGGTTCTAGAGGTTAGCTTTTGACTTAAAAATAAATTACAACTCTTCTATGCACAACTGCTTCAAATCTGTCCCAGATCTCCTGTGTACAGCCCTCTTCAATAAAATTAGATTCATGCCTGGACATTCTAAAGCTCTGGTCTTCCATTGGTGTAGCCATTCTTATGTTGATTTTGATGTATTTGGATGTTCCGTTTCATTGTCAGTTGTCTGTAAGAAGCCTTAAGGTTTTGTACCAAGACTAACTGGTTCATGGAACTGTTCATGTCCACGGCCCCAGTTCCAGCTGAAGAATGTGGCACCCAAATCATGACATTGGCATCACGGTTGTTCACATTGGGGTTTGATGTTCTCCTGTTGATGTGAAGGGTTATTTTGTCTTAAAAACAACTTTCAGAATTTTATCCATGAAGTTCAGTGTTGGTTTACATATAAGATCAATCCACATTTGTAGACGTGATTTTGTGCACTTCGGTAGGAATATTAAAACTTTTTTTTTTAACTAAGTGATGACTGATTTTACTGCGTTTCACAGTATATTCAATGTCTTAGAAATGATTCTGTTTTTTCCCCTGACTGATACCTTTTGGCAATGAGATACCTCTGATTACAGATAGGCTTCTCTAATTGTAATTTTAATTGTAAATCAGATTTAAAGCAACGGAAGTTCTGACGTAATGTCTTTTTTTAAGCACAAAGGGGCAACATGTGCCTGGTGGTGTATAGATTTTTATATCCACTGTATATCTCCTCTGTTTAAGTTTTAAAACCAGATATTTTTTTTCATTCCTAGAGTCAGGGCTCAGTGTTTGTACACAGGTCAGGCTGGGCTGCCAGCTTACCAGTGAACATTGCCCAGACAGTTTGGACAGCTTGCCCTGTGAGCACTCTAAGCGAATAGGGAATCTGAGGGAGAAGGGGAGGTGGTGGACTGTGATTGTCAAGGATTGCACAACTAAAGGAATGTGCCTGTCCTATGGGACCCAGAAATATGTCAGCTGCAAAATGCAGAAAGGAGCTGAGGTGGAATAGCAAAAGAAAAAAATGGCAGTCGAAGCTAGCCAGTGGTTACACAAAATAAGTTTGTGTTCCATGTAATGCCTACAGCTGTGTTTGGGGATCAATTTGCTTGGCTTCATGAAAGCACTATTACTGTGGTAATTTCTAAGCAAGGGTGAAATTGCTTAGATAGCACTTAGCATCCGAAAAAAAGCAACACATGAAAGAGAAAAGCTGTTAAAACAGAGGCTGGTTGTTCAGCTGAAACTTTGACCCCAGCTAACCCTGTTCTGTGCGATTGGGATAGTACATATATTACTATAAACACAGCGAGAAATGTGTGTGGATTTTGTTTTTACTCAGTACAAGTTGAAGACTCATTGGCTTTCCATTAATAAACAGTCAGATTTTATGTTGTCAATGCTCATACACTCCTGCAAATAACATAACTGCTCAATAAAGTTGGTTGTAAGGCCACATAAGGTATAGTTTAATAAAAAACATTTTTAGATCGAGAGCCAAAAATTGCATATTTCAAAAACTAACAGAACGAGAGAGGGAAAATAATCAGAAAAGGTTTGCAAGTAAGAGACATTAAACATCTGTTTGAGCTCCTGTGCGACTCTGCAGTAATTTCTCCAACGTACAGATCTGCTGACATCCTCAGAAGATTAAATTATTCATCATTCACTGGCTGAACTTATCAAAGTACCAAGCCCTTCACTGTAATTCTTTTATCAAGTGGAGGACTCTGAACACAACTCAAGTAATTAGGACTAACCTTTGAGATGATTGATTTGCTAAGGAAGGAAATATTTCCCCTCTCTCTTCTGCTACTGAAGCTAAATTAGTCTTCATGTCAGACTCGTCAGGTGAATCCTTTATTGGTTGAAGTATAAGAGGGACAGTGAAATATGGACTAATGTTTAAATTTGTACATGAGAAGGTTAATCAGCTGTTAAAGAAACAAATGGTTTATGTGACCCCTGAGGCCTGAAAGAGAAATGGAACAAAATTATACTCAATTAGTAATTTTCTATACTTCAAATATACTGCTGAAATAAAGGAAATATATGCAAATCCCAATTAGAATTATTACTCACAAAATATTTTAATTTAGTGTACTTCTGTTTTAAATGCACATTGAATGTATTCTATTGTGTTGAAAAAAGTTATGCAAGCTTGGCTGACAGCTTCCTTGCTCATTCAGTAGGTCAACACGCTGTCACAGATAGAACAATCAATTTTGCTCTCTATCAGAAAGTCCTGGATCAGAGTATTCAGCCATCATTTTGTGGCCTACAAATCAAGCACAATCGTGTGATGGAGGTGGATAAGGCTCAAGCAACACCAGCAAAAAACGAGAACGAGTCAAAATGAAAACAAAAATGCAAAAAGAATTTAAAAAGGCATCTGTTGAGATTTCCTCCTAATCCCATATGAGGAAATTGAAAAACATGAAAAACATATTGATAAAGAAAACAAAAAAAGGAACTCAAACTGTGATGGCAGACAAGGCGAGTTTATTTGTATAGCACATTTCCACAATTAGAAAATCCAAAATGATTTACTCATTTAAACATAAAAATTTTAAATGCAGAAACAATAAAGGAAAATAAAGTTCAGTTAATATTATAAATAGAACACTCAAAAGCAAATCTAAATAAATTGATTTTTGATCGAGATTTAAAATAATTTAGGATTTCATCTTTTTTTCCAGCTTTTTCACTTTGTTCCAGATTAGTGGAGTTGAAAAATGCAATGCTGCTTTTCTATCCTCATCCTCTGACTATTCTCTCTTTGTTGTAGCAAGGACCCAGGCAGCAGCCTTCTGGATTAGCTGCAGCTGTCTGATTGACTTTTCATGCATACCTGTGAAGATAGTTTTGCATTAATCAATTCAACTAAAGATAAAAGTTTGGATGAGTTCTTCAAGATCTTGATGGGACATCAGGTGATACAGAGCTGACATTGACATCCATTCACAGATTATTTCTAGACATCTATTCAACGCTTAAATTGTTCATAGTCATCTGGCGACATTGTAATGTAGAGCACTGTATCAACTGCACAAATTTGTTACCTGAGGTAGTGGGAGCAAATAGATATTAAATTCAGTTTATTTATTAGCGCCGTTTCACAACAGAGGTCATCTCAAGGCACTTTACAAGAAGAGTTATTACAATACAATGTTTAACTAGGAATTACAGAACCACAGAAGATTGTGTCGTAAATTCTCAGCAATCCCTCACACTGAGCAAGCATGAAGCGACAATGGAGAGGAAAAACTCCCTTTTCACAGGAAGAAACTTCCAGCAGAACCAGGCTCAGCATCATCTGCTGAGACCGTCTGGGGTTTGGAGAAGGCAGCAGAGACACAGAAAGAGCAACAGAACTGACGCAGAAGCAGAAGCTGGTAGCAGGACGTGGAGAACGTATGAGGAGCTCGAAGATGGAACCTCAATTGGGATCTTTGTCAGCTTAGATGTGAAGTTACTGAGAAATCCCAGTCTTTAAACAAAGATCTGTAGTGTTACAAAAAGAGAAGATTTTGAATGAGGGTAATTGGCACAAAATATTGCGATATGTGCAGATTAGACTATTTAGTTTAAAACACCCTTAGATGACTAAAGAAAATGTATTAATAAATTGCAAAATATGCAACATTGGCAGTTTAATGGGATATGCGTCACACAGTTATGAAGAAAACAAAATAAAACCATATATATAGCCAACTATACTATATATAATTTTTTTGCGTTTTTTTTCCATTGTAAATGCCCAAATGATTCAAAAATCCTATATCATTTTAAATGATTTAGTCATTTTAAATACAAACCTGTTTCGCTGACCACTTTGCTGAAGTAAATGTCATTAATATATATTTTTTGACACATAAAAACAACAACATTTCCATTTATGTGCAGTTGCGTGGCGCTGTTCTGAGGATCAGAAAGAGTGAATGTGTTGTAATTGTGGTCACAAACCGCTGGGAGAATCTCTCTCTCTCTCTCTCGGCTTTCTGTGAATAGGAAAGGAGAAGGTCCGCCATTATTGGGAAGCTGAGGGGGAAAAAAATTGACTCGTAGCCTACTCACGTCACATATTATCCTGCAAGAGGGGCTTAACATGAGAAAGGAAAACACAGCCCTTCACAACGAGCTGTCCTTACTCTGAAAACAGCTCTGCCGTAAATGAGGGCAGATCTCCGAGTCGGCTTCCTGACGGATTCTTTTGTTTTATTTTCTATTTCAGACACAACAAAGGAAATAATAATTGGTGAAAACAACGTGGTGGTCTTAGAAGGGGAAAATACACCGAAACAGCGCTTCCCAACGCCTCCCCCCGCTTTTTTCTCTTTCATCGCCAGACATTTCCAGCTGTTGTGAAAGAAGTGGACTTTTCTATTTTATTTTGGGGAGATTTTTCTTCTGCTTTTGATCAGAAAATTAGTTCTGTTTTTTGTCCTGGAAGAGAAAGTGCAAATGCTCATGTCTGAAAACTTCAGACTACGGGGGGGATGAGCTCTTAATTTGGGGAGGAATGGGCCAGACGGCGTGTTAACTAAAAAAGCGGAAAACATAACCGATGTGAGTGTTTTTGGGGAGTGTTTTTGTTTTTTCTTTTAAAATTATTTACAAAGAAAGTATTTCCTCGACTCTGGCTCGCAGAGGAGCGGCATAGTAGGAGAAGAAAGGAGTGGACAAGAGCTGGAGAGACAGGACCGCTTGTGGTATGTAGCTAGAATATTCCTTTCCACACATTAGAACAGTTAAAAATACAGATATTTTTGGCTGTTTATCGCATTATGTGCAGTGCAGCTTGGCTTGTACTTAAGTCCTGCGAATAACAAGAGAACTGGGAGTTAACCCCAGTCTCTCCCCCCCCAGAGGGCTGGCACGATTTGAAGCCCTTAGTAGTAATAATAATGATTACTCTAATGACAATGTATGAACGTATTAATTTAAAATATAAAGTTACTATAAGATATTATGTTTAAACATTGGATCGGATGATTCTAAAAATATGGATCTCTCTTCCAAACCTTTACATTTTTTAATGATATTGTAAGGCCTGGAGAAATTCCACAACATCATGCAGTCATTAAAGGGCAGGGTATGGTACTTACTGAGGCATATATTTGGTATCTAATCTCTATTATTTGTTATATGTTATACAAATAAAAGTGAATTAATTTTATATATGCACCTGTATATTTTTGTCAGCTACTTTATGACAAATCTCAGGGCTAATTGGATTGAAGTTGAATTCTAGAGATACACCAATCAATTGGCTAGAGATTCAAGTCGTCTGATTCATCAGTGATTGGCTGTTATTGCTGACTTGCACGTTAAATCCTGAAATTCCTTTTTGGTCCCCACCTGGTGCTTCATTAAATGCATTAACAAGAAGAACTCCCTCCATTTATAGTCTGTAAGCACATTGACATACAGTATGCACTTCACAGCACTTTGTTGAGGAGGAAAATCAAAATCAAATGAAAATGACAATGAATGAGGTAAATCTTGAAATTCCATAACTGTCTATTGGATTCAACTCTACAATTGCTGTAAATGAAGTAGCACACATTTTTTCACTTAGATGTTTCAAAGTCCTTATTAGAACATAATTGGTTTTGGCCGATAAAAGCGGATCATTACATTTTTTTTAAATGTTCCTTTTTGTGGCTCATAAATTGCTTCAGTCTTTTTAGATGGCATGGATAGGTTATGCTTCCATATTTTCTAATATTAGGGCTGATTGCAATAGTGTCAAGTTAAGAATATTTGCTGTCATGAGTCTATTTTTATTGCAAGATCAGCCACTGATGTGTCACAGTTTCATGTCACTGCAGACTTGGTCATTGCTTCTGCAGCCACTCCCTTTATGTTCAAGTCGATGAGTGCTTTTCTTTTTAAAAGTGGATGCTGGCTGTGAAATATTCCCCACAGAGTTAGAGAGCTGTGGCCTGTCCTCAACATGTAGGTGCCTACAGGGGACTTGGGTTTTTATCTGCTGGTGCTGTTGCTGTGTCATTGCTTGATAAAGGAGGTATTTGCAAAACAGGAACTTTGTCATTCGATTGTTTGGTGTTGTGGATGGGGCAGCCTGTCCCAGCAAATCTAGTGACTCATAATCCTACTTATGTCTGATATGTTTTGACTGAGTACATTTGATAAGTGGTTCTTTTTTTTGTCTTTATACTAGCATGACCAAGCTAAGGAGTAAGTCAATGCATGAACAAATATTTTTCCTGGAAATGTATATATATATATTTTGCTCACAGGTAAATGCATTAGTAGCTGTTCGCTGTCCTCTTCGGTGCTTGATTAGGCTCTTTGCAATGCAGTCACACCTCTTTGGGAAGTCTCGTCTTCCTCTAATAGTTGTGCCATTTGTTCAGGCTAGCCGCATTCACCCCTGACATTCTGCCTCAGGGTTGTGGATCGAGATGCGAGGCCTTGGGCTTTGACCGTGTTCCTGAGATTAGAGGAATGCAGATTTAGTTAATCAGGATATAGACCAGGGATGCAGATAAATTTTTGCTCTGTTTGCTTTTGCAGAGGTCACTGGATGGTAGATCCTACCCTGTATAGAATATGGCATGCAGTTTATATCACAAATGTACCTTATTGCTTAACATTAGAGTAAGAAAGGTAGTTTGTATAGATGGACAGTCAGCCAGAGATGGTATTCAGCTAATTTACCCTGAAAACGTGTTAATTGGTTTTTGGCAGGCCAGATAATTGGAGGGAAAAGAGAAGATGAAATCCAAAGTCTCACATTAGGGTTGCTCACTTTATTTTAAAGGGACTATATCATGCTACTTTACAGCTTTTACCTTCTGGGATAGACATTTTATATATGCTAAAATGTTACAGTTGGTGTTATATATAGTAGCCTATTAATTTGTCCTAAAATGTAACTTGTATCCTGTAGTTAATGTTGGAGCACAAAATGTAATTTGCCTCGTTTCTCTATAAACCTGCCTCCTGCACACACAGAGAAAGTAAAAAATCCCCCCAAAAAATAAGTGTTTTAAGCTGCCAAAAAAGCGAAGCAGCCATGAACTGTGAGGAGGAGGGTGTGCTTGGAACTCTAGCAGAGGTAAGCCGCTCTGCCTGCAGGGGTTGTGCACCTCTAGCACCCAACTTTAAACTAGTGATGTCACTAGTTGAACACTCAGCTGTTTTCTAGGAGAAGGAGGTGCAGCTGCTCAGAGAGCAGAATTCAGGGTGATTACTCAGACATGTGTGACTTAAGCCAAAAACCACTATTTTGGGGTTTTCTTATAAGAAAACTGCATTACCAGATGGTTGAAAACTCCAAAAACCTGATTTTGCATGATATACACCCTTTAACAAAGAGTAAAAGAGTTATAATACCCTTCACAGTTACAACTTATCTAATATTTTGTCCACATTAACCCCAGCTTTTATTTGCCACTCTGCTGCCAGGTGAATCTTAGACCTTTTACCTACTCATTTGCAGATTTCTCAACCCTTTCACCTGTCAGCATGAACTGGCTCACCCAGCATGGCAAAATTCGATTCATCTTTTTTCCCCCACTGGTAGTACAAAGAAGTACTTTCCTTTTTCTTTTTTTCTTGCCGGAAAGTGTGTTTGGTGCAACTAATTATAGTGGTCAGCTTTGGAGTTCTCTGTCCAGATTACAGTCACTCTCTCCTCTCAATGGCTGCCTTGTTTTAGTGACAGATTATTAAGCAGAGAGAAGTGCATTCTGGGATGATTGTATCTGAATTTCCATTAGAAAGTGTGCCCGCATCAGTCAACTGAGGCCCCCTTCTGTCCCTGCTGTTTCTGTTCCCCAGCTCATTACAAATTTGCAGATGATTTATTGGACATTATTGGTGTGCCCACTGCTGTAGAGAGACCAGCATTTTCTGAATTAATCCTTTTAAAGTAAATTACTAACATTGATGCATATAATTCAAAATTAAACCAGTGATTCACTTAGATTAGTTTTTCTTTATAACTCAAACTCACTTTATGGTTTGATTGATAATATCACATATAGTATTATAATTCCAGAAAATAATTAATTTAGTATCGTGCTTTATATTTGAAACTTTATTTTTCTTATTGTTCTCAAGACTTATTATACTTTATTTACTAGCCATAAGCTATTGTAAAGTTAGACTTGCTTTACATATAGTTTGCCCCCTTTAGAATGAATATGTGCCATTCAGTTCTTCCATTTGTGTGGAAGACTTTTGCACTTTGTTCCAGTGACATGACATAAGGCTTAAGACAAATCTATTTGTATTTTTATTGCATTCAGTGCAATACCTCCTTCAGAGGTACTTGTGTTTGAGTCCGACTTACAACCAGCAATGCGGAGCAAGCTCGGACACCAATCGTACATGGATTTTTTAAAAACTGTTTCACCACACACATTTTGCCAGTTAAAAGTTTGGATGACAATCTTTTCCAGTGTTGATATCTGCGTCAGCATTGGCATCTACAGAAGGGTCTATAGGGAGTCATGGTTCGGTACGTTTACAAGCACCAAGAGAAAGTCAAATTATTACCTTAGTCCAACTGAAATTAGACTTTTAAAATGCATGTATACACCTTCTTGGTCCATCTTGATTCGAATTGGACTTCTCTGCAATCCCCCCCAGTACTGGGCACTGGCCCAATCCCCATCAGGAGGCAAAGAGATTCGGAAGTGCGGCTCAGCAACAAGTTAGTAGTATTATAAGAAGAATATAGCATTTTACTGCCTGTGTGCAACTCAAAGCTAACCGCTATTAGGCTAACATGTAGGTGTGCATATTGCCATCTGTCGTTGGGGAGTAGAACGTACTTCGTTTAATAATTTGATTTACTGTGTGACATGTAAACTGGAACTCTGCTCTCCACAGGGGGCCAGCCCTTTTTCTGATTACTCCAAAACGCTCAAGTTAGATGTGCATATAAACATACTGATTGTTATCCCTGGCTCAAACTGTACTATTTATGTTGGAAATATCTTATCTGTTGTAACATTTACTGATTCCATCTGATCTGCGTGATTCTTAAACGTACTGGGTTGTCATCAAACCAAAGAGACATAAAGCACAATTAGCATTTTGTTTGTTCAGGACTTTTTTTCTGCAACTTAGCCTTTTTTTTAAATCCTACTGTCAAAATCCGCACTTCATTACTTGACTGTATTTTTATTGCCAATGTACATTTTTTGTAATGGAGATAAAAGCCCAGAATAGTGTCTTGTATGCTACCTTTAAGTCTTGTTTGAATAAAACAATAGTAGCAGCATTTGGACTTAGTGTGACCATAGAGATGAAGAACCAGGATGTGAGTCGCAGAGGAATGGTGACCTCTGGAAACTAGCCGCCGTTGTTTTGCCATTCCAGCTCAAATTACACAACAGAGGAACAAGGGGCTGTGGTAATGTAGAAGAACCATGGAGAGCCTGAGTGCAGGGAATTCTGGGAAGAACGAGAAAGAGAAAAAGTAAAAGAGTAACACAACAAAGTTGGCTGTCAGTTCGGAGGCAGCGAGAGTGAAACAAAGCGCGAGCAAACTGCTGCCAGTTTCTGCTTCAGGCTGTCTCTCTGGTATGTGCCCTTTTGGTGTTTGTCCTCATGGATCGACCAATCAATGTCGGCCATAAGTAACCCTGCTGCTTGACTATTGGCCGCAGCCGAATTCCATGAGTCAGCACGTCCGTAGATAAGACGTTTTGACTGAGTCTCTGCCATTGAAATTAGGCCACTGCTCAGAGTTCAATAGGTTGGACCTGTGCTGCTGTAGTCGCTCACACGAAGTTTGTTTTACCTGCATGAAGTTCCAGCATGTTCTGCAGGTTTAAAGTTCAACCAGGGTGGCAGGTTGCCGTGGGAGCCGACTTAAAAAGAGAGATTTGGCATGTATGAAAACATGCTCGTTACATGTTATAGATGTAATACTGTCTGATTATTTTGGGATGAGTCAGTGTTGCTGCTTAGAGCATGATATGTTTATGGGCTGTTGACAATGGAGTTCCCAGTAACAAAGAGAGACTCCAGTGAAATCCACCTACACAAGCATCTAAAGATTCATCTGTTAATGTTTGTAATGTTAAATAAAAACTATTTTCTTTTTTTGTGTGTGTATGCGTTTTGTTAACTGGCTGTTCAGGCGCACCATCTTTCTGCTTCATTGTCTAAATTTGGGCTGATACAAGCAGAAGAAAAGTCTGCACTTCTTTGTTTAACTTTCTCACTGGAGATTCTTGCTTTTGGCGCCCCTGGGCTTCCTGTAGGAAGTCCACCTACGATGGCGAGGCTGTGTGGGAGGGAAGCGCTGGGCCAGAGGAGAGGGTGGAGAGCACAGGCTCAAAGGTGAGGACAGTAGCTGGAATGGGCAACAATGGAGTCTGTTTTATTATTTGTCCATGTTAGGCCAAAGACATTATACTTTTGGGTTAACTAATACATGTAAAAGTGATAACTCTTCAGTGCCTCAAAAGGCTGTCCTTAATACAGGTGCAACTGTTAACTTAGACTTAGTAATTGGCAAGATAGGGTGAAGTGCTAAATTATAAGAACTAAATGCTGTAATACAAGGTTTTAGGTTGTATTTCATGCATTTTAGTTATTACACAAATGCCTGATGTTAAGTAAAGCTGTCATTTTCCATCCTAATGGCTGTCTGTGCTCTGTTCTAACTTATTTTTTCTTCAAGCAGATTTTGATACTTTTCAGTAGATTATAAAAGGTTGAGCTAAAGATGGAAGTTCATATAGATAAGTTTTGTGTCCAATCTCTGGTTTTTGTAAAACCTAAATTCTTTTCAATTTTCTGCTCAAAATGA